>OY821763.1:8230850-11022994 GCA_963682095.1 Potentilla sterilis | reverse complement strand
AATGACAAGGAAAAGAAATGGAGACAGTGTGCTGCTAAGCCTTTTCCCTTCGTTGGCAGGGCTTTAGTCTTGGACGTGAAAGGTGCTACATCTACTAAGTTCATGTTCTACTTTCGTCATGAGTTAATATATGTCTCTACATTAGTAGTTGATGATGGTGGCGATATAGCCATGGTTAACGACCAGTGCCTGAAGTTGATTACGTTGGTTGACACCTTTATGCATAACATTGACCATCCATCACATGCCTTTGTCGATCTTGGAGATCAAAAAGTTGGCTTTATTCTTTGTGGGAACGTGTTATTCTCGGAAAAGGATGATACAGAAGAGGATGATACAGAAATGGATGATACAGAAAAAGATGATACATGTTCCTCCCAGAAGGCGCGTGTGCTTGTTGTGGTATTTCAATATGAAGTGGCACATTCAAAATCTTTCGGTTTTTTTTTAAGCGAGGAGAAGATCCTGGCCACTCGCACCTTTGAATACAATTATCATTCACCCGGCGTCAGTTCCATTGATTTGATCGGCAGCTTTGTGGTCTAACTCGATCCATCCATCAGTAAATTCTTCTCTCTCTTCAGTACTAATGTTTAGAGTGAGTGCTATGTCAAACCCAAAATTATACACATCTTAATAGTTGACGTGGTTGGTTCTT
Source organism: Potentilla sterilis (assembly GCA_963682095.1). Classification (NCBI taxonomy): domain Eukaryota; kingdom Viridiplantae; phylum Streptophyta; class Magnoliopsida; order Rosales; family Rosaceae; genus Potentilla; species Potentilla sterilis. The sequence continues at coordinate 11,022,336 of OY821763.1, read as the reverse complement.
ATTGCTCTGCAACTTGTACTTAATCTAGCTACCTGTAGCTCTTAAACTAGATTCAGTATTAGCTATGAGTAACAGGTATGGAAGTTGTGAACTGTTCTTAACCATCATGTGCAGCAACCAGTTAATATGAAGACAGTTGAATGATGCACCCCTGCACACTGCTGATTTTTCTTTGTTTTGCAATAAAGTAAAATTACTGTTCTGAATTTGGAAAGAAAGATGGAAAGATCTATGGTTTGTTGTGTTTTGTTTGTTCATTGTTCACTATAAACCTAAGCACGAAAAGTAAAGGTTAGTTGATCACCTATTTATGTTTACATTATTAGCATGAGGTGCATTCAGGGTACTAGTAAGTAGGGTTCACAGAAGCTTGTTTATGCGCACTGCATCTATGGCTCTGAGAAATTCTGATTCTGGCGATATATGCTATAACTATGGCTTTGATCCATTTGCAGGTCTTTTGGTGTGGCAGAGGAGAATTGCAGGTCCATACTAGTGACTTATGAAAGTATCCTTGTGAAATCGGAATCAGTTCTGTTGGCTGATACTTCTGTGGTTGTGCTCTTATATTTTCGGAGATGATAGTGGCAGAGGAGAATCGCAGGCCCATACCTGTGACTTATGAAAGTGTCCTTGTGAAATTGAAATCAGTTCTGTTGGCTGATACATCTGTGGTTGTGCTCTTTTATATTTTTGGAGATGATAGTGGCAGAAGAGAATCGCAGGCCCATACTTGTGACTTATGAAAGTGTCCTTGTGAAATTAATATCAGTCTTGTTGGCTAATACTGCGGTTGGTTGTGCTTTTTAATATTTTCAGAGATGAATGTGGCATAGGAGAAACGCGGGTCCATACTTGTGACTTATTAAAGTGTCCTTGTGAAATTGTATTTTTTTTTAATTTTCGGATATAATAATGGCAGAGAATCTAAGGTCATACTTGTATACTTGTGATTTATGAAACTGTCTTTGTTGTGAGACCCCGTCTTTTTCCGTTTACTTTTCCTGACATTCAGGATTTGACTTCGACATTTTTCTGAAATGCCAAGTACAATAGACCTATTACAATAGGCACAATGTCCCTGTTGCAAAATATAAATATTCATATAATGAATTTGAACCGGCCCATATATTTTAATTTTTTTTTATAAAATGTTTTAAAATTAATTTTTAGAAATTCTTTTCTGTTTTAAATCTCAGCCGTCAGATCTTGTTTTTAATTCTGGGCCGTTGACCTACTTCTATAAATACTCAGTCTGGGTCAAAGGACCGAGACTCGGGGCAACTCCTTCTCTTCCTCTCTCGTTCTCTTCGAACACCACTGTCACCACCACCTAGCGCCGCCGTCGAGGCTCTCCGGCCACATGCAACCCCACCACCACCTCCCTCTCGCCTTCCTCTACCTATCCATACCCCTCCATCATACTTCCAGCCACAATCGAACCCAAATCGGAGGAGGATCAGTCCGACACTAATAGAGGTTTTAGGACTGAATCGACCTCCAACGAGCTTCTTAGCCCTCTCATTGGTAAGCCTTTCCTTTTTCCTTTGTTTCGGACCTTAATCTCTTTTCCCTTCTCTCTGTTTTGCTCTCTACTTCGAACCCAGACGATGTCGTGACCTATTGGCGACCAAAGTGGAAGCCTAGGCGCGCAACAGAAGCTTCAGTGGTACATTGGAGTAGCGACAGCTGTGCTGGGAGGAGCTGTACCTCGACTCTTAGCTGGAGACCTCACCGTCTTTGTTTCTGGAAATCAACGAGGTAGTAATTCTACCTCTTTCACTCCTACGTCAGTGGTACATTCGTGACGTTGTTGTGAATGCTTGGAATTGTACTGCTTGTTGTCTTGGTTGTGATCGGAGTAGTGTTCTGGTGCCGGTTTGTGATCAGAGAAGCATGGGGTAAATCCCCTGGTTTTTACCATAACAGAGTTACTATTCTACAGTTGTTCTCCTTTAAGAAAGTACCAAAATGGCCTTGCCTTTCAATATTCAATATTCTCCCCCTAGCAAATTTACTGTTTTACTTAGTTACCAGTTTCACCGGTTTACCTTTAACTGGTTTACGGTATTGAGTTTTATGGCAAAGAAACTTGTGACGTTTAACCTCGATTAAACGTTAATCTCGATTTCCCTCCAGTTTGGAAATCGAGGATGTGTAAATGTGTCGGAATAATATAACTTAATCTCACCTGCAACTGAACAGTGTGAACAGTGCTAGAGACACTAAAATTTTATAACAAAATTTGATACAAAATGATGCGGCATAAGCCACAACGTCATTTTTTTTCTGTTTACAGTACTACAATGACATGGACACATAGTTGTAATTTCATATTTTCCTATTAAAATGAACCAAAACAATTGGAAATTAAAGGCAAAGGCAAAACAAGAAAATTGCCTAATTGCAATTGCATTCCAAATAAACCAAACAAGTTTTAAAACATTGCAGACCTAAAACAAACGGATCCTTGAAATTTGTGTATGAAAATTATGATTGATTGGAATATATATATGGATATCAAAATTGTAAATTAAGTCAATTGATAATCACACATATCCTAGGAAGTAGATTATAATGTCTTGGGTTCGAGCCACGACAGGAGTAGGTGTGAAACCCTTAAATCATTTTTTTTAAATTTAAGAAAAAAAAAGATAATCACACACATTACCCTTCGTTTTCAACCCCCTCTCCTATACCCAATTTATTTATCGTGTTCATGTTATATCTACCATCCTGAGATCAAGCATGGGAGGAAGGATGAACACTGAAAATAATTTGTTAGGTGTGTCCTAAGAGAAAAGGAATAGATGCAAAGCGTAGTTTTATTGATAGATAAGGAGGCCTTTATATAGGCATTACATCAAGTATCTCGAATAATCAGGGATTCCCTATCTACTAAAGATACTACATATCTAGTCTGATTATGTTAAGACACACATAGGAAGTTACAGAATTATCCTTCCTTGAACACTCCCCCTTGTGTTGCGTACCTAATGTGGCACGGTGCATGACATGTTGTCTCGCTAAAACCAGTTTGTGAGGTAGACTCCCCCTGATGTCTACAAGAAAACTCCCCCTGATTGGAAACTCAATCTCGGAGTTTAGATTAATGGCGTATACAAACGCTCCTCACAAGCTTCAAAAGTAGGCGTGGCCAATAATCGGGTCATTGAATACGGCCACATTATCCTTGTATTAGACCAGCTACACTTAGCTTTACTTGATGTTAATGAAGAAAGTTGCTTAACAACTCAAAACTAGAGTTCGCGGTGAAAATCAGATTCACGCGCAGCATGACCTTTGTGTACTTAAATAGTCATAACTCCTTCGATACAGTAGGAATGAATGAATCATAAATAGTTCTGGAAACTAGACACCCATATGTTTCCAATGATATAAAGTACACAATGTGGTTCGTTCGGAGCTGATCACAAAGCTTCGTCGAAGGTGACTGATCTGCAAATTACCGGACAGATTCGTCCTACTTTGCTAAAACAGCCATAACTCACTCAATATGATAGTTATGATAAAATGGTTGGTTTCTATGGAAAGTAGACACATAGATCTTTTCAACGGTACTAATTTCACCATTTTTCAGTGAGTGGGCTGTCCTGTAGGTCTCGGGGAAGTCGACATACAGAATCAGGCAGATTCTAGAGTTGCATATTGATGTGTCTTTCATGATGGAATCGAATGAGCCTAAACCTTTCTCTCTTGAAAGAAAGTACCGCCATATACCATGGCATTGCGTGGGCGCGTCTAGCCATTACCTTGGCTTTATAAGTTTATAGCGAATGAGATGTCGTGTACGTCGAGCATATTATGACAAGTACATGATTGCGCACATGGTACTTAGATGGAGTGTTTCATCTCCCAAGACTTCTCGTTATATAGACGTAACAAGTCTTCACAAGACATTGACTAATCATGAGATACATATAGACTTTGGTTTAACGTCCTTTAGATAGCCATAAGCCGATTGATGAATAGGTTCATCACTAACGGTTCTCACTCTCGAGACCAAGTATTCCCAAGATTTTTTCATTCTTAACTTCGGATTAGTGATACTTCAATCACAATTCATTCGAAGTTTACACACAAATAGGCATGCTTCTTTACATCCCATCTCCAATTAAGTAGTCACTCAATCGTGGTTTTTGCTTACTTGACTTGGGTGAAAACTAATCCGTTTAGGATGTTTATGTACATCTCTTTACTTAGTCCCAATAGAGATGATACAAGCTGCATGTTCAGTTTTTCGGAACTACCTAACTGACAAGGTAGTGAAGTGTAATATGACTCAATTACGAGAGCATATGTCATCGTAGTTGATTCCATGGCGTTTGTGAGAGACTTTGCGCCACAAGGTGAGTCTAGGCTCTTTTTCTCACTACGCTTTCCATCAAAGATTATCGATAGGGTTTACACTTGTGGTGTCGGCATCACCTGACTAAGGACCTATCTCTTTGTATAAACTGGATTGCATATCTTTCCGTGTAGGCCAATTCACAACGTTGGTATATGCTTCAACGAAGTGAGTGTTCGATATCTAACTCATAAACCACGTTCTCATGTACACTAGTGTAATTCACATTTGTAGAGATCTCTATATGGATTGTCTTCTCATTGAGGCGTCCCCCAATGATGACCATAATCCAGAAAATCCATGAGACAAATGAGTTGTCATTGATCCAAGGATCAAGTTGTGCCATACTCGCATTCGGCGAGTGTATATCGAACTAAGTGCTCTCTCTACACTTTTAGTGAGAGTCATGGCCTAGTGACACCATCTACCACTTTTGTGGAGTCACCGTGTCACCATCTATGAGTGACAATGAGTCCATTTATCCGGACATCAATCCTTACAAGCATGTTTGATACAAGAGGACTATTCCGATATTTTCCTTGAAAGACCAATAGTTTACTCTTTGCAGCATGTATATCAAATCTCGTCACTTTGGTTTATGGGACTTTGGAAAACATGATGAGGCACAGTGGGGACAAACCACGGCAATGCCAAGTCGTTCTACTTGAACATACTTGTTCTTATCTCCCCCTAATGACGAGAAGACTGACTCATCAAAAAGTGACATAAACGAGATCGCCAGTTAAGGTTTTCGTATAGCGGACTATAGGTGGAAGCTTATGTCTTATTCAAAGACAAATACCCATCATTAAGCGCTTGTGGTGGCGCAATATGGCACATAAAATATGTGGACGGTAAAGGGTATTGAAGGTTAACACTTATACGTTAACAAGATGCATTCCGTTACAAAATGTAACATGCATGTATGCTTCCTGAAACGTTTCACTAAGTTCCGGGATACCAAATGCTACCAAATTTTAACAGTAGATAGGCACGTGTGTTAGGATTCCAACGCCACTGGTCTCATTGCCAGAACCGGCCAGAAACATACCGAACCGTTCGGAACAGTCTCCAGATGTCAGTGAACATTTGTGTGGAGCGGTTCAGCACCTTCCAGATGTCCAATGGCTCTAAACGTTTATGAGCAGGTAGCCATGGATGTTAGGAATTGGTGGACCAAATTTCACCTCAAGAACCAGCCTAAAAGTAGGTGAACCGGTCTGTCCAATGATGAGTCCACGAGCTGGAAAACCGGGATTTCTAGGTTTTCTTTAACTTTTCAATCATTGTCAAGGTGCTTCATAATATGTAAGTGTTATGACTTGAGTTTAACCATTAGGTATATCACCATAGTATCATTGTGTCTCAAATTGAACTATGAGAAGGCTTATCATCTTATGTATCATTGTCTCTAGCGTAGGAGGGCGTTACTCCAAAACTTTGCTAAAGATTAGGCTTTCAAATATTGAGCATAGCTAATGAAGGATCATAAGGGGAGTCATATGCACTTTTAAACATGGCCAAAATTTCGGACGATGTTCCTTAGAGTAGGCACTACCAGAAAAAAGGGTTTTCCCGACGAAATGAAAAAAACGGCCGACGAATTAAAATTTTCGTCGGTAATTCTAACGAATAGCCGACGATTTTATTTTTCGTCGGTGAAAAAAAAAAATTGTCGGCTATAGTTTAACCATAGCCGACGATAATGTTTTTTCGTTGGTATAAACAAATTTTCGTCGGCTATATTCATATTTCAGTCGACGATTTGGATTTTCGTCGGCCTTTCTCTGAAACATTAGCCGACGAAAACTTTTGAACTTTTGGCCGACGAAATTGACATTTTCGTCGGCTATAAGTCTATATATTTTCATATCTGGGCAGCAGCTGTTCATTTCAGAAAAAACGAAAAAAAAAAAGGGGAAAAACGGGAGAAAGAGTGAAAAATCTGTGGGTATTGTTGAAATCCGTCCTCTCTTACATTGTGGAGCTATATATAGGTACGTATATGTGTATATATGTTGATTTTGAGTTTTAGTTGAGTTGATTTTGAGTTTTAGTGATTTTGATTTAGTAAGTGATTTTTTGTTTTGTTGTTGTTTTAGTGTTAGAATGTATGTATATATGTTGATTTTGAGTTGTAGTTGAGTTGATTTTGAGTTAGAGTTTAATTATGTGTTTTAATTTGATGTTATTTTAATTAGTGTTAAATTATATATATATATATATATATATGTGTGTGTGTGTGTGTGTGTGTGTGTGTGTGTGTGGAGTTTAATTATATATATATATATATATATATGTTAATTAATGGTTGTTGATAGTGTAATTAACTTAAATAATGGTTAATTGATATATCGTGTAACTTAAATAATGGTTGTTAATGGTATATATATATATGAGTTGATGTTGATAATAATATATATTGTAATGTAATTAATTATAAAGAATTTATATATATATATATATATATATATGTATGTGTTAATTAATTTCTTATTAATTAAATATATATATATATATATATATTATCAGGCTATATATGGATCCGGATAAGAGTTGGATTTCGCTTCCAGATACATTACAGGAGTTGTGAATTTTTTGCAGTTCGTCGAGGAAAATGCAAACGGGAATGCATAACATTATTGCCCGTGCAATAAATGTAGGTGTCGCAGTGATATGTGTCGATTTTCGATTAGGACAGTATGGAAGCACCTAAAGAGTAATAGGTTTTGGCCGAAGTACAGACGTTGGATATATCACGGTGAGCCATCAGTAGATGGATCGCATGATCATGGGCAGTTTTTTGAGGCGGGCAGTAGTAGTACATCCAACGATCCAACAACGGAATTCGTCAATGACGTGTTTCCTTTTGAAAGCGGTGTACGTGGGGAACAATATATGCATGACCCGGTGCAGCCCTTCCCACAAGTTGTCAACACTGCTGCCTTTGACAAGTACAACAAACTGATTGCATTGCAACAGACCCCTGTGTCTTCAAGTTCTGAGAAGACAGTTCTTCAAAGTGTGATGGAGGTAATGAGGATTAAAGTCGAGACAAAATCGACTATCAGGCAAGTGGATGAATATCTACATTACACTTCTTCGTTGTTGGAGGAGGGTCATCGTAATCCTACCAATCACTGTAAGGTCCGAAGTATCCTCAAAGATCTAGGGCTTTCCTACATTAAGATCCATGCATGCGCATTTGACTGCGTTCTCTTCTGGGGTAAAGATGCAGCAGGGAATGACCTTGCTAGCCTTGACGCATGTCCGATATGTCATTCTAACCGATATAAGTTGACGGAAGCAGGCAATAGGAAACCTGTGAAAGTGCTTCGGTATTTTCTGTTGAGAGATAGGCTTGAGCGGTTATACATGTCAGAAACCACCGCAAAAGCTATGAGATGACACGGTGAGCGGGACTTGGGAGACGCAGATATCATGACACACATCTCTGACGGAGCGGCTTGGAAGCATATAAACAATGAGTTTCCTCATTTTGCGTCAGATGTCAGAAACGTCAGGCTCGGGCTCTCAACCGACGGGTTCAACCCTTTCGGCACCATGAGTCTTTCATACAGTATATGGCCGGTGATTTTGGTACCTTACAACCTTCCTCCGTGGATGTGCATGAAGAAGGAATATAATATGTTGATGTTGTTGATTCCGGGGCCTGGTTACCCAGTGAAATGTCTCGATGTGTATATGAGACCATTGATTGAAGAGCTTAAGGTATTGTGGGACGTTGGTCATCCCACTTTTGACAAGTACAAGCAGGAGACGTTTCAGATGCATGTCATGGTTATTGGTACCATCAGTGATTTTCCTGCTTATGGGATGTTGTCGGGCAGCGTTGTTAGGGGATATAAGGCTTGTCCAGAGTGCCTCAGCGATTATGGGAGCACCCCTCATTGCAACAAGATATGCAGAATGGGTCATCGTGTGTTCCTTCGGGCGGATCACCACTGGCGTTACGAGTCCGCCGCATTTGATGGAACCGAAGAACACGGTGGTCCTCCCAGAAGATGGACGGGAAGAGAAATTTTAGCAGTGCTTAATGAGTACAATTTTGGGCCCCTCAGCAATCATCCCGATATTGTAGCGGAAATACCTGAAAGACCTGAGGAGTACAAATTCTGGACACATGAGAGCATATTGTGAGAACAATGGTTATATTTATGTTAATATATAAATGGTTATATTTATGTTAATGGTTAGTATTATTTAAAATTAGTTAAATTATAAATATTAATTTGTTAGTATGTTTTAAAATATGTTAGTATTATTGGTTATTATATTAATTAGAATTTGTTATTTAATGTAATATAATTTAATATTAATTAATGTATTAATTTATTTGTTTCCAGATGGCCGATGCATTTAGACAGCTATTCGGAGGCCGTCGTTCCAGATCTAGGGATTCTGTAAGTTCTGGCGGATCCAGAGACTCCGAGAATACCCCTAGCCAGCCTGAGAGGACCACCATCCAGCCTCAGAGGATCGATTCATCCCAGCCGCGGAGGAGTGTGAGCAGCCGGCACCAGACCCTTTTATCGGCTGGGCGGCCGTCGAGCAGTTCACGTCCCCCTCTGCTGTCAGATCCTCCGAGATGTAGTACGCAACTATTTCAGGACGAGGGGATAGCTCCAGACGTTCATCAGGTCCGTATGCCTGAGGTTCATCGGGAGCCGATGACGAGTCCTGCGCCGTCTGCTGCTGACTCTACTGAGGGGCCTAGTCTCCCTAATCAGCTATACCTGCCATACAACATTCCTGCCATACCCGAGGTCGACGAGCGTGGTGTGCCCATATGGTCTGCTAGGCCTCAGTACGTGAGTGCTGCGGAGGCATACCATTATGAGCCATTTGAGAGACCTGAGCTCCTGATTTCGGCGAGATTAAAAGGAAAGTCGATAGAAGCGTCATCGAGTTCAGGTAACATTTGATTTTATTAATTAAATGTTTTATTAAAATTAACGCACTAATATTTAATTTTATTAACCAATCGTCGTTTATGTGATAGGGACCGCCTCTAGCAGTTCAAGCAGGAATACGAGAGGTGTACTCGAGGTACGTTGGGAATTCCTCATCTTATAATTTCAAATATTTTATGATATTAATAATATTTCTAATGCACTTTTGTTTTTTCCGTAGGTTCAAAGAGTGGAAGAACGAGCTCCGTACCCACTTTACCCAATACGACCATATTGGTCGTATGGGTACTCCAAGAGAGTTCATGTTCAGGGAGTACAAGTGGCGTTAGTTGAAGACAGTAGACTTCAACAACCCAGTTTTGCAGGTAAATACTAAACTTAACTATAAATGTTTATTTTTTTAATATTTTAATTATTAGTTTAATTATTTTATAATTATTACACTAATATTTTTTGATGCATTTTTTTAATATTTTATTATTTGTTTGAAGGAACGGTCTCGGATAAACTATGCGAACCGCCGCTATAACACAACCCCCCATCATGGTGGTTCTAGGTCATTTTCACAATATCAGGAGGAGGCGCTTAGAGATCATCCTGAAAGCAACCCGTACGTAGAGACGTTCAAGAAGACTTATCCATTAGCGACAGAAGACCTTGTAAGTCGTTGAAATAAATTGTTAAAATTTTAATTATTAATTTTACTTAATTATATATTTGTTAGAATATTAATTTTTTTTTTCCCGTTCAATTAGGAGAGGGTGAACCGGGCCGAAGAAGAAGTGTTGCAGGGAATAGTTCGGGAGGCACAACCGAACATTTCAGCGGAACATCTGCAAGAAGCCCTGAGCCAGGTCGACCGATCGAATGTCCAAACTGCAGTGAGGATATTCGACGCAGCCTTCCCAAGACGGTCAAACGACTACTACTGCCGGGGTTTGGAAAGTTCTGGAATGGGGGTCCTGAAGACCACTAAGGGAGCTCGAAAGAGGGGAGGCGGGGACACCCACAGATGAAGGGGGAAATGCAGAGATTAGCAGAAGAAAATGCAAGGTTGGCGGCCCAGTTCCGCAGAACACAGCAGTATCAGATGGAAATGGAGCGTTGGCATGCTGAATGCGAGAGAATTCGGTGACAGAACTACGCCGGCCAACAGGACTGGTGGTATGTTATGTTCGCGGCATAACAACAAGGCCTTGAACCCCCGCCCCCGTTTGAGCCGTTAGATGAACCTCGAATGCCGAGAGCTCCCGAGTTCATTCAGGATGGACAGCAGGATGGTGGCCAGGATGATGGACAGCATGATGGGCAGCAGGATGGTGGCCCGGATGTATAGTTATTAAATAATTAATGAAAAACGTGTTTCTTGTTGGTTTAGGGTTTAATGAAAAACGTGTTTCTTGTTGGTTGCATGGATTGTCATTGTGAATTGCAGGTTGCTTGGAATGGTAATTTAGAAATTAATTTAATTTTTTTCCCCAAAATGACATTATAGCCGACGATTTTGACATTATTTCGTCGGCTATCAATGCTATAGCCGACGAAATGTACCAAATTTCGTTGGCTATAACTATTATAACTGACGAAAATGACATTATTTCGTCAGTGGTCTATCATAAAATATTTTTTCAGAAAAAATATAGCCGACGAAATATAAAAGATCGTCGGCTATAGTTTACGATATCGTCGGCCATATGTGAAAATATCCGACGAATTTCGTCGGTCATTATTCCAAGGTTTGGTCGACAAAAATGTATTTTCGTCGGTGATAACCTTGGAATGGCTGACGATGTCTTTATTTTCGTCGGCTATTATTATTACTGACGCCGTTTTAACGACGAAGAATAGCCGACGAAATTTTCGTCGGTAGAAGGAATAGCCGACGAAAATTTCGAATAGTAGACGAAATTTTTTTCGTCGGCTATTCTCTCAAATCTGGTAGTGAGGCCTCATCATTAAGCCCGCTGATCAAGTGGGCCGATGGAGGCCCGCAAGCCCGATGGACTTCAAGCCCGGCCCGGGCCCGGTGGGTAGAGGGCCGGGCTTAGTTTAGGGATTAGAAACTCGGCCCGGCCCGTTAAGAGCCCGTCAAGCCCACTCCATCAAAAGCCCGTAAAAGCCCGGCCCGTAAAGCCCGTTAAAATCCATACCTCAATAATTAAAGAATAAGTTACCCCCATATAGAGTTATTTTATATTTTTGACACATTAATGTATTAATTAGATCTTCATTTTCACACACTTTAATGGATATTCACACTTCACTAGTACAATATGGATCATCTTTTCTCTTAAACTCATCTATTTTATCATTTATGTTCGTTAAAAATAATTATTATATTAATATCTTTAAGAATTTTAAATTATAGTGTAAAAATCACGAACTAAACATATCATTTATCGAGGCTTTAACTTTGTCGGATTTAAGTGATTTTTTTACCATCACTATATTTCATCATAACGATCAAATGCTATCTCATAGCATTTTTCAAAACTTGACTTCTTTTATATAGTTGTTTCGAAAAGTTGTACACTTGAGTATAATCTACTAATCAAGTTATATCGCATTAGTAAGCATGTTGTCATTATAATGGCTAAATTCACAAAATGAAAATTGTTACCGTCTGATGTGATCGTTATAGTTAAATATGAGTAGAGGAGAAAAATCAACTCGTTTCGTGAACGTTCGATGCTCGATCGAAACGGTCAACCATATTTTCATAAAACTTATCACACAAAAACGCTATTAGGTACCTTTAGATGACCTTGTTTCGTCAACTCTTCCAAACATTAAACTCTCAAATAAATGAGACGTAATCAGCCATGTAAAAATTTGGGAACGTTTACCTCCCGATACTATGGCTCATCATAGAGAGATATAAGTTTAAATAGGGTTGACCGCACCGATCGGGGTTCTAATTTTGTCGGATTTAAGTGATTTTTTAACCATCACCGCATTTTATCATAACGATCAAATTATATTTCATAGCATTTTTCAAAATTTGACTTCTTTTATATAGTTGTTTCGAAAAGTTGTACACTTGAGTATAATCTACTAATCAAGTTATACCGCATTAATAAGTATGTTGTCATTATAATGGCTAAATTCACAAAATGAAAATTTTGACCGTCTGATGTGATCGTTATAGTTAAATATGAGTAGAGAAGAAAAATCAACTCGTTTCGTGAACGTTCGATGCTCGATCGAAACGGTCAACCATATTTTCATAAAACTTATCACACGAAAACGCTTTTAGGTACCTTTAGATGACCTTGTTTCGTCGACTCTTCCAAACATTAAACTCTCAAATAAATGAGATGTAATCAGCCATGTAAAAATTTGGGAACGTTTACCTCCCGATATTATGGCTCCCCATAGAGAGAGATAAGTTTAAATAAGGTTGACCGCACCGATCGGGGTCCTAAATTTGTCGGATTTAAGTGATTTTTTGACCATCACCGTATTTCATCATAGCGATCAAATTATATTTCATAACATTTTTTAAAATTTGACTTCTTTTATATAGTTGTTTTGAAAAGTTGTACATTTGAGTATAATCTACTAATCAAGTTATACCGCATTAGTAAGCATGTTGTCATTATAATGGCTAAATTCACAAAATGAAAATTTTGACCGTCTGATGTGATCGTTATAGTTAAATATGAGTAGAGGAGAAAAATCAACTCGTTTCGTGAACGTTCGATGCTCGATCGAAACGGTCAACCATATTTTCATAAAACTTATCACACGAAAACGCTATTAGGTACCTTTAGATGACCTTGTTTCGTCGACTCTTCCAAACATTAAACTCTCAAATAAATGAGACGTAATCAGCCATGTAAAAATTTGGGAACGTTTACCTCCCGATACTATGGCTCCCCATAGAGAGAGATAAGTTTCAATAAAGTTGACCGCACCGATCGGGGTTCTAATTTTGTCGGATTTCATCATAACTATCAAATTATATTTCATAGCATTTTTCAATATTTGACTTCTTTTATATAGTTGTTTCGAAAAGTTGTACACTTGAGTATAATCTACTAATCAAGTTATACCGCATTAATAAGCATGTTGTCATTGTAATGGCTAAATTCACAAAAAGAAAATTTTGGCCGTCTGATGTGATCGTTATAGTTAAATATGAGTAGAGAAGAAAAATCAACTCGTTTCGTGAACGTTCGATGCTCGATCGAAACGGTCAACCATATTTTCATAAAACTTATCACACGAAAACGCTTTTAGGTACCTTTAGATGACCTTGTTTCGTCGACTCTTCCAAACATTAAACTCTCAAATAAATGAGACGTAATCAGCCATGTAAAAATTTGGGAACGTTTACCTCCCGATATTATGGCTCCCCATAGAGAGAGATAAGTTTAAATAAGGTTGACCGCACCGATCGGGGTCCTAAATTTGTCGGATTTAAGTGATTTTTTGACCATCACCGTATTTCATCATAGCGATCAAATTATATTTCATAACATTTTTTAAAATTTGACTTCTTTTATATAGTTGTTTTGAAAAGTTGTACATTTGAGTATAATCTACTAATCAAGTTATATCGCATTAGTAAGCATGTTGTCATTATAATGGCTAAATTCACAAAATGAAAATTTTGACCGTCTGATGTGATCGTTATAGTTAAATATGAGTAGAGGAGAAAAATCAACTCGTTTCGTGAACGTTCGATGCTCGATCGAAACGGTCAACCATATTTTCATAAAACTTATCACACAAAAACGCTATTAGGTACCTTTAGATGACCTTGTTTCGTCAACTCTTCCAAACATTAAACTCTCAAATAAATGAGACGTAATCAGCCATGTAAAAATTTGGGAACGTTTACCTCCCGATACTATGGCTCCCCATAGAGAGAGATAAGTTTAAATAAGGTTGACCACACCGATCGGGGTTCTAATTTTGTCGGGTTTAAGTGATTTTTTGACCATCACCGTATTTCATCATAACGATCAAATTCTATATCATAGCATTTTTCAAAATTTGACTTCTTTTATATAGTTGTTTCGAAAAGTTGTACACTTGATTATAATCTTCTAATCAAGTTATACCGCATTAGTATGCATATTGTCATTATAATGGCTAAATTTATAAAATGAAAATTCCATGAGCTACATATTTATAGGGTATATTTATAATTGAAAATCAATTTGAATTTAGAGTTTAGGGTTTAGAGTTTAGAGTTTGGCGTTTAGAGTTTCCAAACCCCTTTTTAAAAAATAATTTCTAATATTTATTTATTTTAATTAAAGTCCGGCCCGGCCTCAACCCGCCAAGGGCTATTCGGCCCGGCCCGCAAAAGCCCGTCAAGCCCGCCTTATATGGTTGGGCTTGGATCCTAGAATTTTTAAAGAATCCCGGCCTTGCCCGGTCCGCCATTTATAAAATACATTGTAAAGCCCGGCCCGGCCTGCTCCAAGCCCGCTATGAATGGGCTGGCCTGGGCCCGGCCTGACCCGTTGATGAGGCCTACCTTAGAGTCTATATGAGTCGCCGATTCAAAGAATCCGAATCATAATATACGTGAAATATATTCACAATATTGACTCATAAGTTGGGCGCATTCATTAGAAGCGATACATAAGAAATCAATTCAATTTTCACAATGAGTTTCAAGGTGATAAACGTTGGCACAAATATTTTTAAATAGTGAGCAAGGTTCGATTGCTTCTTTATGCATAGATCGCATATGTGACTTTGAATCATAATGTCATAAGACATTGAAACTTTCGAGCATGATAATGCTCTATGATTATATGTGATGAACTAGTCATCATAGTCACAATGGATTTATAAAATCCATGAAGATCAGCTACACACTCAATGTCTCTATGATACATTCGTATATAAGAGTGTAGAGACAAGGTTTTATGCCAAGTCATATAAACCGAAATATATACTCAATTCCTACAGAGTGCGTTACATGGCGTGTAGTATCACAAGATAAAACATAGGCATGCTTAAATGCGTAGTAAATACATCCGTTAACGCTAAAAAATAGAGCCGGAAAACAACCAAATGAGCCAACATCGATACTATATAGACATAAATGTCTAAAAACTAAGTATCAAGGACCGAGGCCATGAGCTAGCTATCCGAGGCAGAAGCCAAGCTAGAGTGGAAGCCAAGCCGAAGCAAGGCAAGAGAGAGGCTAGGGTCATGTATAAGCGGGTGCAATGCTTGCCAAGGCTGAAGCCGAGGAAGTGCACGGGCGGG
This sequence comes from Potentilla sterilis, assembly GCA_963682095.1. Classification (NCBI taxonomy): domain Eukaryota; kingdom Viridiplantae; phylum Streptophyta; class Magnoliopsida; order Rosales; family Rosaceae; genus Potentilla; species Potentilla sterilis. Next base: position 11,006,799 of record OY821763.1, on the reverse strand, counting down.
CCGAGGCCGAGCAAGTGTCAAGGCATGCCAAGGCCGAAACCAAGGCGTGTCGAGGCAAAGGCAAAGGCTTATGGGGCCGAGGCTTGATGTTGGAGTCGAGGTCATGCGAGTTGTCGACGGCTAGCCGAGGCCGAAGGTAAGGCTTACTGAGGCATAAAGCAAGGACCTGACAAGGCCGATGCCATGCTAAAGAGTCAAAGGCATGCCGTGGCCGAAGCCAAGACGTGCCGGGGCGAGTGCATGAGCTTATAGGGCCGAGAGGTGATAGGAGCATATTATGCGACGTTCTTAAAGTGTTTTACCCTCATTTATGCAATTGTTTAAACCTTATTATTGTTTTATAGAGTCGTTTAGTCTAGTTTTGAGTCTTTGGTAGAGTCGGTTTGTGAAAAGAGCTAAAACATCTAAAAACGCTGAATTTGTGAAGAGTTTGAGTTGAACTAGGATTCTTTTGTAAAGAGTTTGATTCAAAGTAGGATTCCTTATTACATCAGGAATTCTAATCGGTTTAGGAGACTACTATGGCTCGACGTTTCTGAAAACGTCGAAAGTTCTAAGAGTTTCAATCAAAGTAGGACTCCTTGTTGAACCAGGAAACCTAAATGGAATCGAACTCTTACTCTAATCAAATTCGGCATACATAATAATATTTCCCTAACATTTATTTATTTTCTTTATTATTTTCAGGGAATTAAAAGAAGAGAAGTTGGATTAAATGAATAGCATGCCGAGCACATGCCAATGAAGCTTGTCGATCAAGAAAGAAGAAAAGCATGCCGTGCACATGCATTGCAAGAGAAGAATTCGGCAAGAGAAGAAATAAAGAATAAATGCCGAATTATACACAGAGGAGAAGAAGAATTCGGATAAAAGAAGGAAAGCTTGTTTCTGAAATTAAATGAAGAAAACCTAAATGAATCTAGACTTGATTCCATGCAAGTTCATTTAGGTTTTATTCCGAATTTATCAAGAAGAGAAGGAAGAATTTTTCAATAATTATCAAGGGAAATTCGGTGGGAATTAATGAGAGAAGAGAAGACTTACCAAGCAAGAAAACAAGAAGAAGAATTCGGCAACAACTCTTCACTACAAGAAAAAAAACCTTAGGCGACGAAAAAAAAAAAAATTCGTCTCCTAAGAAAACTTAGCCGACGAAATTTTTTTCTTCCTCTAAGAAAATTTTTTCGTGGCCTAAGATGCTTCTTAGACGACGAAAAATGTATTTCGTCTTCTAAGAGAAGGACCTAACGACGAAACAATTTATTGTCGTCTTGGTATTTTCTTAGGCGACGAAATTTTAATTTCGTCGTCTAAGATTTACACTTAGGCGACGAAAAACTATATTCGTCGTCTAAGATTGCTGAGAAACACCAACAACATTTTGTCGTTAAAGATTTATTCTAAGACGACGAAAATGGTTTTTTCGTCTCCTAAGTATGTAGCTTAGGCGACGAAAACAATCTTTTCGTCTCCTAAGTGTTAATCTTAGGCGACGAAAATAATGTTTTCGTCGCCTAAGTAAACCCAGTTTATATATGCAGACCCAAATTTCCAGATCGGGAAGAAGAGAAAAAAACTGAAATTTTTTTCTCCCCTTAAATTTTTCCACCGATTTTCAATTTTGGATGTGAAAAGTTTCAAATCGGGTCTTCCTAAACCTTCTCCACTACTACCCATCGATTTTTAACTTGGTATGATCTCTTTCTCTTCATTTTTTTCACAAAAATTTTAGTTTTTTCCATTGAAATATTTCATTTTTGAGGTAGATAATTATATATATTAGGAGGTGATGATAGATAGCATATATTGGTTTTGTTGATCCATATATATATATACTCAATTAAATTGTTGGTTTTTGTGAAATTGTTGAATTATATATATTAATTATTTATTTTAAAAATATTGTCTTAATTAATTTAATTAATAATTGTAATTATATATGTTACGAAAATCATTGTTATATGATTTGTAATTAGCGGTGAATGAAAGAATATATAAATCATTCTTTCATTCACTGATGTAGATGCAATATTTATATATATCCTTAGAAAATCCCGTTCGAGAATCATGGAGAGATTCTCGAATTGTCCCATTTTTGGACAGTTCAGGGGCAGAGGACTTTTGTTTCACAGTTTGTATAGGTCTTGTGTATTCGTTTGCGGTCGTAGCTATAAATTTCGACGGGGTCTCCCAACACTGTTCTTCGAGTGCATACTAGGTGTATAGATATTCGTGCACTTGAGGAACTGTGGGGAGATGCTGCCGAAATTTCGCCACGACTTAAAACGAATACAGAAGACCTACAAACTGTGAAACAAAGTCGGCATGCTCCTGAATGGGATTAGGACCCTAACTGGAGGCATAAGGTCGAGAAGAAGCAAGCATATAAATTGTTTACAATTTGTTAATTTGTAATTATTTATGATTTTCCTTATATATATATATATATATATATATATCTATATATGACAGGTGTTCGATGGATAGAGATAGGAGTTGGATGCGGTACCCAAGGGAGAGCGAAGAATACCAAAAAGGAGTAGAAAGTTTTATTAATTTTGTACGTGAACATGGTGGTGGAAAGAAAACTCACAGGTGTCCCTGCTTAAGTTGTATGAATACAAAATTCAAGGTGATAGGAAGAATCGTCGATCACCTGTATTGTCACATCCCGAACCCAATTTATCTGAATTATGAATATTGGAATTTCGTACGCTTTATTTTAATTGTCACGCGATGTCGGAAATATTTTCGGAGGTTAAATTTGAAAAATGTTTTAAATTTTAATGGGGGGAAAAGTCGACTTTGTGATCCTTCATGATTTTGGAAAAGTTTTCTTCACGAAAGTTGGGGAGCTCGACGATACGAGTTCGTGGACACGCGGCACGCGTGAAACGGACACCGTATAAGAAAGTTATGACCAGAGGAATATTTTTACTGTTCATAAAAATTTACTATAAAAGGAGGATTTTTTTTCGGAAAGGGGGTAACTTTCCATTTCGGGATGTCACGATTTACTGTAGCATTTTACTGTAGCTCTTCAGCTACTGTTCACCCCTCTCTCTCCCCGATTTACTGTTCATCCCGAAATGTGCCCCGATCTCCGCCGTCCGGCCAAGGCGGCACGCGAGCCACCCCGCATCGGGCTCAGCTCTCTCTCCTCGTCATTTCGAGCCATAGATCGGCACCGGTAGAGCACGGAGGAGGGAGCGGCGGCGACTCGAGGATCGGCCACCGTGGGTGGCGGCGCTGCAGGCGACGAACGAGAGTGCGCCACCCACCGATCGGTAGGGTTTTTCATGCCGGTTCTTTCTGGTGTGGTGGCGACGACCATTTCCAGCCGAGGCGGCCGGATCGACACCGGGAAAAATCGACCCCGATCGGGTCGATTCGACCCGTTTCCAGTAGTTTCGACCCGGCCCAGCTAGATCCGACCCGACCCGGCCCGGCCCAGACTCAGCCCGGCTCAGTCAACGTTGACCATCCGTTGACCATCCGTTGACCAGTCAACGTTGACCACCCGTTGACCGCTGACGGCTTTGACCAGCCGTTGACCGGTGACGACCGGCGTTGACCGTATTCCAGAATCGTGGCGTTTTGCTCCGATGCGATCCTTCGGCGGTCTGACTCGATCTCGACTGGATATTTACCATTTCTGGTAAATTAAGGTGAGTAAATCTCCTGATATTATTATAAGCTACGAGTATAAATGTGAATATATTTATCGTTATATTTAGATTGCGTAAATGGAAAAATCGAGTATTTAGCGAGTAAGAATATATTAACAAAATTAGCGATCAAAGAATTGATCGAACTTTGTTCCCAGTGGGTGGGTATTGGCGGTTTGGGAGCAAAGAAATTTTATTTTTGGTTTTCGGATATTTAGGAGCTGTTCCGGAAGTTTCCGAGGGGAATTTCCGGGACGGGTCCTTTCATGTATAACAAAGGTATTATGCAGAATTATACAACATGGAGTAAACACGGTAAATCAGAATATTATGAACCTACGGTTGGCGAAATCCAGGCGGGATACTATGGCCGGACTTCTACTGGTGCTTTCGACCCTTATGAAGACCCGACTATGAACATTCTACACGACACTTTTCCTACATTTGCCCCAGTACGCGAGGAAGAGGAATTGCAAGAGGCAGTTTTTGAGGATGATAGAATTCCGGTTGTTGACAGTGCTGATTATGATAAGTATACAAGACTCCTTGCTCAAGTGCAGATCCCATTATTTGAGGGTAGTCCTCACACTGTTTTAGAGACCATCATCTCACAGATGCAGTTGAAAGTCAAGAGTAGGTGGACAAATGACTCTTTTGATAGTCTGCTAAAATAGTGTAAGGAAACTCTTCCACAACCTAACTATCTACCTGACAATTATTACAAGGTACACAAGATATTGGGCGATCTCGGTCTCGGTTATAACAAAATCCACGCCTGCAAGAATAATTGTGTTCTGTTTTACAAAGAGAAAGCCAAGCTTGATGAATGTCCCATATGCCACGCGTCTAGGTGGGAGCAAGGCACAGTTAAGGAAAACAGTGTTCCTGTGAAGGTGCTTCGTCATTTCCCTTTAATTCCTAGATTGAAGCGTCTTTACATGTCTTTACACACAGCAAAAGAAATGAGATGGCATGGAGAGAGAAGGACAGATGATGATACTCTCAGACACCCTGCAGATGGCGAGGCGTGGAAGTCATTTGACAGATCATTCCCACATTTTGCAAGAGATGTTAGAAATGTAAGACTCGGGCTTGCCTCAGATGGATTCAATCCCCATGGAAATATGAGTTTGAGTCATAGTACATGGCCTGTTAATCTCGTGCCGTACAACCTACCTCCTTGGATGTGTATGAAGAAGGAATTTAGCATGATGTCTCTGTTAATTCCCGGTCCAACGTCTCCAGGAAAGTGTCTGGATGTGTATCTGCAACCTTTAATCGACGAGCTGTTAGACTTATGGGAAAATGGGGCTCTTACTTTTGACAGGCACAGTGGAAGATCATTTGTGATGAGAGCAATGCTGATGTTTACCATAAGTGATTTTCCTGGTTACGGGATGTTGTCGTCTCAGGCCACTAAAGGTTACAAAGCTTGTCCTGTTTGCTTGAACGAAGTTCATTCTGTTTGGTGCGCTGGGATGGTGTGTTACTTGGGTCACCGTAGATGGCTTCCAACTAACTACGCGTGGCGATTTGAAGGCCAAGCATTTGACAATACAATAGAGCTTCGTTCTAAACCCCATCCCTGGAGTGGTGATGAAATTTTGGAGAAGTTGAACTCTTTCGATTTCGGCTTGTTGAGCGGTAATAAAACAATACCAGTTCCGGAACGGCCCGATGAGTACAAGTGTTTTACACACAAGAGTGCATTTTATGCTTTGCTTTACTGGCCGAAACTAATTCTTAGGCATACCCTAGATGTCATGCACATAGAAAAGAATGTAGGTGAAAGCCTTGTGGGAACTGTTCTTGACATTAAAGGAAAGAGTAAGGACACTTTGAAAGCACGTGAGTATCTGCAGTTCAAGGAAATACGAGAACACTTGTGGCCAGTGAAGACGGCGTCAGGGATTTTCATACCTGTTGCACCTTACACAGTTAAACCGGCTTTCAAGAAGCTGGTTTTCATATGGTTTAAAGGAGTCAAATATCCTCATGGGTATGCAGGAAATATAGCTCGGTGTATTAACGTGGGGCAGAATATGTTTTACGGATTGAAGAGTCATGACTGGCATGTTTTGCTGCAACGCCTTATTCCAGTGGTTATCCGACCCTATTTGCATCCAGATGTGGTGGAACCGATAATAGCATTGTGTAGGTTCTTTCAGAAGTTATGCGCTAAGGAGCTGAAGAAGTCAGATGTTCTTATTTTGAAAGAAGACATCATCTACATTTTGTGCAAATTAGAGAGGATTTCCCCCCCCCCCCCCCCCCGCTTTCTTTGACAGTCTGATTCACCTGATGATCCATCTTCCAGATCAAGCGCTGCTCACTGGTCCGGTTCATACAACTTGGATGTATCCCCAAGAAAGGTACGTACTATTCGTTGTTCCGTAATTTTGTCATATATATATATATATACACTTCACTAATAACTGTGTAATTTCAGACAACTGTTTCAATACAAACGGTTATGTAAGAGCAAGAGTAACCCTGAAGGATCGATAGCGGAGTCGTACATTACACATGAATGTGTAACATACTGCAACTTATATCTCCGTAACAGTGACGAAGCAAAATCTTCTACACCGGCCTCCACAGTACCTGAGTTCAAACTTTCAGTCGTATCTAGTGTCGTACGTCCGTTTGGTAATTTACCAAGTTCAGAAAGATTGACAGATGTTGAACTAATTGAAGCTCATTGGTGCGTACTACAACACTGTGACGAAGCACAATATTTCATGAGTGAGCATTTGAAACTCATTGAAGGAAATCGTAGAGACAGAAGACCGAAAGAGACGCACAAAAGAACATTTCCTGATTACTTTCGCAAATGGGTACGTCACAACATTTTTTGTGTTAGAATATCTCCATTTCAATATTAATATTGTGGTCAGTTCAATTTAAATAATTTTTCACAAATTGGCAGGTGGAAAATCTCCAAAAACAGAACAGTGATTGGTACTCACCAGAATTGCACTATTTGTCTAGAACGCCGATTTCTCACAGTGTGCGAGCGATGTGTTTTGTCAACGGCGTGAAGTTTGTGACACTTCAACGAGATGTAAACCGCAAAATACAAAATTGCGGGGTCATGGTAGATGGTGACGACTCAACCTACTACGGAGTGCTGCTCGCCGTTGTCGAACTACTATATGGAAATATGAGCATTGTCTTGTTCAAGTGTAGATGGTTCAATACTGATCCAAGTGTTCGTACGAGTACAAAGATGGAATACGGAATGTTATCAGTGAATACAAGCACAAGCTGGTATGAAAACGAGCCTTTTATTCTTGCCAGCATGGTAAAACAAGTGTTTTATCTTAATGATTCAAAGGCCGGTGGATTTTGGAAAGTGGTTAACCAAATGTCACATAGGAATATATTGTTGGAAAAATGGGTTAAAAACCCTTTTTTGAAACCAAATTTAAATGGATTAATTAAAGTGTGTTACACTTATAGTCAATGAGAATTGAACTTGGATTTGTATTCTTCATTATGAAGACTACAATATTATGTGTTCATATGACAAATTTGGTTTTGGGATGAATGAAAAATTGTCATCCAAAGTTGGCTATTGAAAAAGGGAAATGGTAAGAGTCAAGTGACTCTTCAGTTGCTACTAGAAAATTTTTGATATTCTAGTAACATATGATGTAATGTGTATTATGAACATTGAGTGGGATGTTCATGACCATTGAGTGAGATGTTCATGACCATTGAGTTCCCTATATTGATGATTGATTTTAATAGCCTTGGCCATTCCTCACACTATAAAAAGGGCCTCCTATTCCATAGTTTGAAACACCAATCCCGAGACCAACACACCAACACAACATAGAGAGTATTCAATTTTCTGCTCTTGTGCTCTTGTTTTATTCTGGTGATATATGGAAGGTACTAGCAGTTCGTAGGTGTTCTTGTAGTAGTGCAGCCACAAGAACTCGAAAGGTCGTTGTATCCTGGGAGACGAACGCCAAAAAGGCCTTTTGCACCGATAGAGGCGGCGTAATTGTCTTAAGGAAAGTGTGTGATACACGTGACTCGACTTCAACTAATTCGATTTTCCTTATCATTTTAATATTCATCGGTAGCCGTTGGCATTCTTTATTTATAATTATTATTTTAATTATAAATTAACTTTGGGTAATCATATTTGCAATATCATAAACCCCTCTTTTGTTTACAGCTTAAGACAATTATTGACCATGTGATTTTGCTTATATGATCCGTCGGATTATTGGTTGCCTAAACGGATTTAAGGTTCTGGTTGCCTAAACGGATTTAAGGTTTTGGTTACCTAAATGGATTAAAGGTTCTTTCGAAGCTTGTTGTTGCCTTATGGAACGGTTTTAAGGTTCTTTCGAAGCTTGTTGTTGCCTTATATAATGGTTGCCTAAATGGATTTAAGGTTCTTTCGAAGCTTGTTGTTGCCTTATGGAATGGCTGCCTCAACGGAATTAGTCGCATATACGGAATTGGTTGCCAGTATACCTGTCCTACGGAATGGTTGCCTAAAACGGAATTGGTTGCCTGTATACTTGTCTTACGGAATGGTTGCCTATACAGATATTATTGTCTTACGGAATTTGTAGGTTACACATTGAATTAAGAAATAAGTGATTATATTAATTATCACTTATGGGTATGTTTTCGGAATTGAAAAAATTACTGAAACAACCAAGAGTCGATCAAGATGCCGACCATGGATGTGATTGTCTGGATACATGTCTCAGTCTCACAAAGAGAAAAATCTGAGAAATTGAATGGGCTTCACTTGATGCACTTGTTGAAAATATGTCCAACGAATAGAGCATGGATGAAGTCAATGATTATGACTGTGGAATAAAAGACTTAGAGCTGTGGTATGACCAAGCCAAGTTTATAAAATAAAATAGGACCATGAGTGGTGGATTATTTAATTCTTGTAAATGACATTTGTCCAAGAATGAATAAAGTTTCTTATCACCAATATGGTTGAGCCATCCAAATATATGGCATGATAGACCAATATATATGATAATTATGGTGCTCTATGTAGACTAATTAACATTGACAAGGGTCAAAGTATGCTTTATGATACTTTAACTCATTTTGAAAGCAAGTGGATATGTAATGACATGTTTATTGTTTGAATGCAATAATAAGATGATTAAATTCACTAGAGATATGTTAAATTTCATATTTGACATGAAAAATATGGATATTGCTTATGTGAGCAAGTCAAAGAGACACACGAGTAATATTTGAGTTGTGTTGTCCTAGAAGGATACTGAGATGAAAAATGGATATCTAACACGATAGTCTAGCGGTTATGTGTTCACACTAAAAGGTGGAACAGTGATATGGAAATCCTTCAAACAAACCATTATTGAGTTTGTGGTACCAGACAAATGTGGGGAAGAAGCACAATGGTTACACCAATTCTTTGAGGATATTCCAAAATAGACAAAAACTTGTGTCTGCAATATTGCATGCATTGTGACAATCAATCTGCAATCAGCAGGGCACAAAGTAATGGTAAATCTAGACACATTTTTCGAAGACATAATACTAATTGACTACTCTCTATTGGAGTTATCTTGATTGACTATGTGAAGTCAAAAGATAATATTGTGGATCCGCTAACCAAATGGTTAACTAGAGAGTTAGTTAATAAATCATCAAGAGGAATAGGACTAAAGCCCATGAGTTAAAAAAAAATCTTTACAGTGGATACCCAACCTAACTGACTGGAGATCCCAAGATCTAGGTTCAAAGGGACAACTAAATTGTAGAGATAATGTCGGATCACTGTAGGGAGTTTTCCCAGGTCCATTCCTATGATGAAAAACAGTGATGCCCGTAAAGAATGAGGTTAAGCTAAAGCTTTTAATGATTCTTATGCGTCGGAAAATCTGAGCGGAGTAATGTGGGTTACTCTTAATTAAGAGATCACTTATGTAAGAGAGAAGTGGGGCCGCTTCTAAGGGAATTGTTGGGGCACAATTCTTATCAAACTCTTACAGAACCAGGCGTATGTCCAGGGCCAAAACGGACACAATAGTGAGAACTGCAATGTACCAGGAAGACTCCTGTGTGAGGTATGCTATCAGTTACACAAAATAACGAATAGTTCAAGGACATCGCGTCTACTGTTTAGTTAGTAACGTAATCATACTTTCACAAGGGAAGGTTCAAAGGGTAAAACCTACCTATCCTATGCAGGTTTCGACCATAGAAATCTATCACCAATTCTATCGAGTCTTTGGTGGTCAATTTTATTCATGTGGGGAATTGTTGGAAAAATGGGTTAAAACCCCTTTTTGAAACCAAATTTAAATGGATTAATTAAAGTGTGTTACACTTATAGTCAATGAGAATTGAACTTGGATTTGTATTCTTCATAATGAAGACTACAATATTATGTGTTCATATGGCAAATTTGGTTTTGGGATGAATGAAAAATTGTTATCCAAAGTTGGCTATTGAAAAAGGGAAATGGTAAGAGTCAAGTGACTCTTCAGTTGCTACTAGAAAATTTTTGATATTCTAGTAACATATGATGTAATGTGTATTATGAACATTGAGTGGGATGTTCATGACCATTGAGTGAGATGTTCATGACCATTGAGTTCACTATATTGATGATTGATTTTAATAGCCTTGGCCATTCCTCACACTATAAAAAGGGCCTCCTATTCCATAGTTTGAAACACCAACACCGAGACCAACATACCAACACAACATCGAGAGTATTCAATTTTCTGCTCTTGCCCAAGTAACTGCCTATGTAACTATACTATCAGAGTTACATTGACGGTTACATGTCATCTACATTTCTACTTACATTACCAGCTACATTACCTGTTGCTCTGTATCAGCAACTTTCTGCTTCTTTGTTTCCATTATTCTCGGTGATTTTCTTATTCTCAAATCATTCTTCATTTTGGTTCTGTTTTCATAGTCCATGTCGTCATCGGATTCAATGTTTTTACCTTTTGGTTCTGCCATTGTTTTCCTGAATAGTACAATAGCAAATAATAGTTACAAGATAGGTACACTAACAATTATATGTCCAACAAAAGAGAATAATCAAAAAGCACAACAGTTGTTAATCACAAACAAACTTAACAACAAGATCAAATAGAGATTACAACTAGGTATACCAGTAGTTACACCAGTAGTTACAAAAACAGTTATTTGACATGTAGTTACACCAGTAGTTACAAAAACAGTTACTTGACATGTAGTTACACCAGTACTTACACCAGTAATTACACTATTAGTTACAAAAACAGTTACTTGACATGTAGTTACACGAGTAGTTACAAAAACAGTTATTTGACATGTAGTTACACCAGTAGTTACACCAGTAGTTACAAAAACAGTTACTTGACATTAGAGATTATGCGAGTAGCAATGTGTAGGAATTGATTATTGAAACTATTAGAAGACTTCACTATCAATGAATACTTCATTGTTGGAAGCCTGGGATCAATTTCAGAGCAAAGGGTACACCTATCTGATAATGATATATCTTTTCAAATGACAAGTATATATGATCAGACTCATGAGTCTGCCATTGTGATCATCAAGTTCACTGCATAGCCTATTCTGTACCAAGATTTGAGTTATCTAGGATTAGAGAGACTACATGTTTTAAATATTTTATCAATATCATTATCAAACACCTCGTGACTAGCTTGCAGAAGGAAAGGAAGAAAAAGTTTCAAGGATGCTAGAGTTTCCCTCACCATAACTATGGATGCAGATTTTATCTTCAAAAGGTTAACAACTTCAGTCAATCGAATTACTTCATGAATTTACTCCACCACAATTTTGATTCTTCTCTCTTTATACATCGAGGATGTATATCAGAGGTAACATTAATAACTCGAAACTCAAAAGTAACATTAATAACTCGACTATATAAAGACAGTGTATATAATAGCTTAGGAAGTAAAGACATCTTACTTAGGCATTTTGTCGAACACCATATGATCGTAATGCTTTAACTCCAACAAAGAAGAAAACTAAACATGCACATTAAATCTACCATATTCACATAGTTGCCTCTGAACCCACCCAACACAACTATCAACTCTGTCCTAAAAGATCATGAATCAAGCTTTTTACTCCACGGACCTAAATTAAAGTCGTATAGTTTTTTCAATTCTGAAATTTCAATACTCGAAAACACTATGAAACACTGGGGATCACAAAAACCAAATCGAATCTGAAGATGGGGGCGCTGGACCTTGAAGACGACGGCGCTGGAATTGAAGATGACGGAGCTGGACTTGAAGACGTCTACGCTGGGCTTTGCTTGGATGAGGCCGCGGAGGACGAAGAGTTTGGCAGAGTCGAAGTCGTCGAGGATTAGGGATCGGAGATTAGAGACCTTGACAGAGGTGTTTGGCGGATCTAGTGGAGTCGGCGGAAGGATCTGGATGGCGCAGACGGTGGTGAAGAGAGAGTGAGTGAAATTTTGTAGTCGGGGAGAAACGAAACTGAGCCGTTATACAGCAGTGGCACAAGTTGTAAATAATTACAACTTTGTGGGCAACGCTTTTAGATTTTTTGTTAAGTGACCTAATTATCATTATGAATCAGTTATTGACCTTTTTATCATTAGATATAGTAAATCTAACTTTTTTATCATCAGCCCTTTTTTTTTTCCAGATTAAATTCTATCTATTCTCTTAACATCCATTTTAAAAATGTGATAAACTATTAAGTGGAGTTATCTTCTCTTTTTTGTCTTTTTTCTTTCCATTTCTTGCAGAAAAAGAAAAAAAAAATTCCTACCTGAGCCACTCATGTGCTCTTCAACCTAGAACTCTAATTCTAGAGCATTTGAGCCGCGCGATGTGCTTGAGCTTTTTGGTTTTTCTTCCTCTATACTACAAACCTCACCCCATGGCAACCTTGGATGCAGTAACTCGTAGTTTTACACCATCCTTGGTAATTGCAAGCAACGATGTCGTCGATCTCTCTCAGGTGCAAGACGATGACATTGATTAACTTTTCGGAGGAGGACCATCCTTCCTCTTGTCTCGACCACTGGCCTGCAAACCCTTCAGGGCCTCAGACCTCAAATCGAATCAAACGTGTCTAGAAACTCGACGACACGTTTCAGGTGCAGGGCAGGGCGCGAGATCGTTTCCTCTTCGCCTTCAACATGAAGAAGGATGCCAACTGCGTGCTTATTGGAGGACCATGGTACTATGGCCGTGCACCGGTTGTATTCCAACAATATGATGGAGTAAGTGATATTCACCAAATTCCAAAAAATCATCTATTCTTTTGGGTGTATATGTCCAATAATCCTCCGAAATTTGAGAAACCGAACAGAATTAGGAGTGTCTCTTTGGTCGTTGGTGATTATATTGGCATGGATGACAAGATGTGGAGGGCTTAACGTGTGATTCGTGTTAGGGTTTCTCATGCCCTAGACCGTCCCTTCATTCTCAAGAAAGTGATTAAGTTCTCGGACACAGTTTAGATAGAAGTGTCCTTCTACTATGAGAACTTGAATGGTAGATGCAAGAAGTGTAATCTCATCTGGCATGACAATGAAATTTGTCCTGCTACTGGAAACAATATTGAGGTAACCATTCCAACTCGAAAGCTCAATATAGTTTCCTTATGCCCTAATTTTGTTGCAGTTAATTTTCACCCTAGAAATTTCAAATTCATGAGGATTGTGCAACTTTCACCCTTTTTGGTGGTGCAAGTAGAAAACCCCTCAGTGGCATGGGAAGTAGTCGTCCCAAACGACCAATTATGATCAACAAGGCTTGGCTTCGACAGCAGCATAATGATAGCCTTGCTCTAGTTCCTTTTGAAGATGCTGAGAAATCAAAAGAACTTGATCAAGAAGAACAAGACAATGATAATCTGAGCTCAAAGAGAGACAGAGCTTTCACTCCCTCCCCAAAGAAACTATACCGCTCCCTCGCGGACGTACGAGCCAATACTCAAAATGATGCACCTCTGAAGAAATTGAAACTTCCTGCTGTTGATACCAAATATGTGAACTAATACTAAGTGTATAGAGAATTTAAAAGTCAAAGTTTGGGCCTGATTTGACGTGAAGACCGTCATGTCGAAGTCCATGTTTGGAGCCCAAAATAAGCTAGCCATGCCATGCTCAGTAAAATACAAGGAGTAAAACATAGGCCAAGCACCTTCCCAAGGCAAAGATGCTCAAGGCCCATTCGAGACTTAGGCCGAGCCATGCACAACCATGTCCAAGCACGCTCCCTCTCTTGAGCAAGTTGACCCTCAAGGACACCTCACTTAGGAGTCGAGCCAAGGCAGGCCAGGCTTGTCCATGCCCAAACACACTCCCTTCCTGGGCACACAATCAAGTGGTCATATCTCCGTATCTTCAAAAAAAAAAAAAAAAAAAAATATGCACTTGAGTGTTGTCCAGCAAGCCATGCACCCTCGCACATGCATCATATCTAACACACACACACTCACACAATGGCGGACTGACGTGGGGACCAGCGGGGGCCAGTGCCCCCACTGAGTTGACAGCTGAATTTTTTTTTTTCTTCTTTCCTAAGACCAATTGAATCTGCGGCCCATATACCAACATATACATATATATATATTAGTATTAATATATTGTATAATCTATTAAGACAGTCAATATATATATATATATATATATATATATATATATAAGTATTATATATATAACCCTAACATATTATATTATATAACCCTTACCTATTTCTCTGTAAGTTCGCCGATCTGAATTCGCAATTCCCAACTCCCAGCATATATATTACTCTGTTACCCTAAATTCTTAATCTTATGGTCTTTCACTTTTTTTCTTTCTTTGATGGTCTTGGAGTCTCTCCGATTCTTCAGCTTTCAACCTCCATTCTTTTACAATTAAACCTTTGTTATATGCATATTACAGGTTTGTCATGATTCTTCTTCTCAATTTAATTTTGTACTTTTGTAGATTTATGACTTGTTGATTAGATAAATTTACTGTTTTATTTAAAATCGCAGTTGTGAGTCTGTGAAACATGGAGAGATATTTTAAAAGAACATCGGGGGAGGCATCTTCTGTTATACAGAATAAAAGATCAAAACAGAGCTGTGTAGAGATTAATTTAAGTGAACTTCCTTCTGATCCTGGATTAAGGACCAAAATTTCGGATTATCATCCTGATCTTAGGGATAAAATTCGAAGAGAGTACTTGTTAAGAGGTCCTTGTCAGCCTAGACACCAATTTGTTCAAACACAACGTGGAACGCGGAAGCGAAGGTTTTGCGAAAACTGGTATGATGATTTTTCAAATTGGTTAGAATATAGCATAACCAAAGATGCTGCATTTTGCTTATGTTGTTATTTGTTCAAACCAAATGTTGGTGAGCAAGGAGGAGGTGATTGTTTTACTGGTATTGGCTTCCGAAACTTTAAGAAAAAGGACAGATTGTATGATCATGTAGGGAAGACGCATAATAGTGTCCACAATCAAGCAGTGCGACAATGTGAAGATTTGATGAATGAAAACCAACATATTCGGAACATTGTTAATCAGAATGTACATCAATCTCGAGTAGATTATCGAATTCGACTAGAAGCATCAGTTGATTGCATTCGCTTTCTCCTAAAACAAGGCCTTGCTTTTCGTGGTCATGACGAATCAGAGAACTCAAACAATCAAGGTAACTTTCTTGAGCTTTTACAATTTCTTGCTGATCATAATGATGAAGTCAGAGCAGTTGTTTTGAAAAATGCTCCTGAAAATCTTAAATTGACATCACCTAAGATTCAAAAGGACATAGTGAACGCTGCAGCTGTTGAAACTACAAGAGCTGTTATTAGAGATATGGGTGATACTTTCTTCTCTATCCTAGTTGATGAATCCAGGGATGTATCTGTAAAGGAGCAAATGGCTGTTATTTTTCGTTATGTGGATAAAAATGGTTGTGTGATTGAGTCTTTCATAGGGATTGAACATGTAGAGAGTACCACTGCTATGTCACTTAAGAAAGCTATAGATGCATTACTTTCTAAACTTGGATTAAGCATATTTAGGCTACGTGGTCAAGGTTACGATGGCGCGAGTAATATGTGTGGAGAATTTAATGGATTGAAAACACTTATTTTGAAGGAGAACTCTAGTGCCTATTATGTTCATTGTTTTGCGCATCAACTTCAATTGGCTCTTGTCGGTGTAGCAAAAAAACATGATATTGTTGGCTCATTTTTTACACTAGTGGCTAGTGTTGTAAACATTATTGGAGCGTCTTCTAAACGCAGGGATATTCTTCCAGAAAAGCAATCTCTGAAAGTCGTTGAGGCACTTAAAAGTGGAGAACTTACAAGTGGACAAGGACTTAATCAAGAAACTGAAATTAAGCGTTCAAGTGATACGCGTTGGAGCTCACATTATGGTACTCTTATAAACTTTACTGTCATGTTCTCTTCCATAATTGATGTGTTGGATGAAATAGCATATGATAAAGTCAGTTCTGATCATAAGCATGATGCATATATTTCTTTAAAGTTGCTCCAATCATTTGATTTTGCATTCAGTTTGCATTTGATGAGAATTATACTTGGGATCACTCATGAGTTGTCTCAAGCTTTACAAAAAGATGATCAGGACATAGTGAATGCTATGGATTTAGTAAGAGTTTGCAAGAGCAAATTGCAGACTATGAGGAAGAGTGGATGGTCTTCTTTATTAGAGGAATTTATTCTCTTTTGTGGAAAAGTCAATATCAGTATTCCAGACATGGATGAACAATATGTATGTCCCGGAAAATCAAGACGTAAAGCTCCAGAAATGACAAATTTGCATTACTACCGCTTTGACTTCTTTTGTGCAGTGATTGATTTCCAACTTCAAGAGTTAGACAATCGTTTCAATGAGACTAGTACTGAGCTTCTTCTTTGTTTGGCATGTCTAAGTCCTAATTATTTATTTGCAGCCTATGATAAGCAAAGTTTGATGCGTCTTGCTGAGCTTTATCCTCAAGATTTTTCTACCTCAGAGTTGTTAATGCTAGAGAGTCAGTTGGAAACTTATATTGAGGATATGCGATCTAATGACAAGTTTCAGGAATTGCATGGGATTGCAGATCTTGGAAAGAAACTAGTTGAGACAAGAAAGCATAAGACATATCCTTATGTTTATTTGCTGATTACTTTGGCCCTTACACTTCCTGTTGCAACGGCATCTGTTGAAAGAGCTTTTTCCGCCATGAATATTATAAAGAATCGAGTTCGCAATCGAATGGGAGACCAATGGATGAATGATAGCTTAGTTGTATATCTTGAGAAAGATATATTTAGTTCTATTGACAATGAGTATATTATTCAACGCTTTCAAAAGATGGCACCCCGTAGAGGACAATTATAGATGTTGAAATACTATGTTTTTCCAAGTATTTGTTATATTATTTATCAGAATATGTAGGTTAATTGATTAACTGTTATTTCTAGAGTACTTATTTTTTATTTTTCCTGATAATTTTATTAATTTGTTAAATGAGTATGTTAAAATGCTAGTTTTTGATAAGAAATTTTATAAAACATGGTATTGAGATATGCTTATTAATATACTAACATTTATTGAAGATTCATTGTGTTTTGGAAAATTTTTTAGCCCCCTCTCACAAATAATCCTGCGTCCGCCACTGCACTCACATATAGGTTCATGACTAAGCATTATGCAATACATGCTAACCTCTTCGAGCATATGCCCTCTTATCACAACTTCTCAAAATTGCACGTCTAATAACAGTATAGCATTATGCTTATCAGTACTAACTTCAAACTTCAAAAACCATAATCAATTACCAAATTTCAATTTCAGTTTCACACTATCAATTCAAGAACGTTTCAAACAAAAGAAAGAAAATTTTTATAACAAATAATATCAAAGTCCATAAATTCAACTTCAACGTTCAATTCTAAATTTTTTTTCATCCACTCCATAATTTCAACTTCACGACTCTTTCTCTCAATCAATTTCCATCATTAACAGAAAACCTGCATTAACAAGAAAATAATTAACCAAATTTATCTTTGTATAAAGAAAAAACTTAAGATAATATCCAAAATGACAAATACCAACACAGTTTCCAAGAGCTAGAAAATTTGTATGTTTGTACTAAAATAAGAGAATTACTTGCCTTCGCTTAACCAAGAAAGAGAGATCAACTTCAGCTGTTGTCATTTCCGTGAATACAAATTGAAATAATGTGGTCAGCATCCATGGAAACCTATTACTCAATTCTACCTCTGCTTCCTCAGGTGGCTGAAATGAAAAAGTGGGTTCGTAATTAAAGATAGATTATAAAACTAAGATTAACTAAAAAAGTAATAATTATAATGTTAAGTACGTACCACATTATTATCACGATCAGCTCCATGCATCACTAGAACTCTAACAAACCTATTCAATCCTACACAATAATTGTTGGAGAAACCTTTCTTCTTATTATTCTTGAACACTTTTGTTAACTCAGGGTGAGATTGAATCTTGTCCATGATGACACAAACTCGTAAATGTGGAAAATGTCGAGTCACATTCTTTTCATATTGTCTTTCCCAATTAGGAACATGTTGAAGTGTTGTTCGAGTATCTGTGGGGAAATAATATTGCTTCATGCTAGACATTAATATTGGATGATACTGAATCAAACTAAAGTTTTCCCTTCAAAAATAAAGAAAAACATGTATAAGTAAACTAATAAACAATTACACCAAATGATATAAGAAAAAAACCTGAAAATTTCACCTCTCCTTATTTACGTTAAACCAATGGGGCCTATGCATTATGTTTAGATTAAAAATTGGTTTTTTTTACCTAGTAATAAGCACAAGTTCTACCTCTAAGGCTCTAAGCTAAGAATTATTATCCTCTTCTCATTTGATTTAGAGATTTGAAGTCGAAAACGTTATTGTTATGATGATAACGCATGTTAGGAAGAACATCAACTATAATTTCATAAAAATAGTATTGTTTATAAATATGCAAAATCTTAAATTAGTGATAGAAATACGAATTATACTTGATGGACTGTGTGCATTCATATATGATAATTAATGACTCCTATTTCTTGAACATTTTATCATACGAATACGATCCTCATTATAAACACAAAATATAATAATACGACAGATCAAATATCTTGAAATATAAATTAAAGAAGCATATGAGCGAGAAAAAATGGTTGACGGCTTATTCTTACCTGGTAGAATTTTGAAACATGTCATAAAAGTGCTGTAGCTCTTCATTCATCTGATCATCTCCTAATATACCTTGGAAGAATGCTAAGAGCTCAAGTTTCAGTTCATTAATTCCTAATGTCACTTCTATCTCAACATGATCCTTAAATACATTCGTATTTTCCAGTCTACCGACAGTCATTCCCGTCCTCATGCTATATTCACTGATAGCCTGAATTGTCTGCCTTTTAAAAGTTAAAAAATAAAAAATAAAAAAAATTAATTAATGAACTTAAATATGAGAAATTCAATTTGTCAAATTAAAAATGTAAGCATATTTTACCTTAAAACGCGACGGTGGACACTTCTAATACTCATAGAAACTCTACCATGTTTCCGAGTCCAGACAAGACCTTTGTCTTGTTTCCACTAAGCATGTGGAACGCCGGTAACACCTCTAGGTTGAAGTAACAATGAATGATCGTTATTGACATTTAGCGTACTCATTGCATGTACAATAACTGGATCAAGGTATGCACTTCTTCGCCTTTGACTTGCTGAGGATTCTGCTATTTCTCTAGTCGCCTGTAGAGAAGGAAAGTTGCGCGGATCTGGAACTTCCTGACTTTCCTCATATGTCGTCTCTCCCCAGTCATTTGGTAACATCCAGTTATTTGACGACATTCTGCAAAATAAAAGAGCAAACCATTACTCACCACTTTTTTGAAACAGCAAAAATAAACATCACACATGTAAGATCCCAATTTGACCACAATAGGCAAGATCCTACATTGACCGTTGGTTTCATACCAACCCATTCACACACCCCACATCCACAATCATAACAATTTCATAACAAGATAAGTCATCCAACACACACTCTCAATATATACATAAATTTCACACTTCCACATCAATCAGCACCTATAAATCACGTAAATATATATATACGTAGACATTCACTCAGGAACTGCCCACTATTACCAATTATAGTCATTGATCGTAAAATACGTTTAAAAATCATTTTCATAATAAAATCATTTTACTTACCAATGAACCGTAGTCGATCAAGTTCATTTAATTTAAAACAAATATCATTTTCATAAAACCATTTTGCATATAACGATATATAAACTGTAATTAGCGATACTGAAATTAACTCGTATCTAACTCGTATTTAATCCGAAGACAGTGAGGTTTACTCACCTTTAATACAAAGCCGCGTCTTCAATCTCACAAAAGTGAGATGCTCAAGCTCCTTCAATCACCTAAGCGAAATAATTGAAAATTAAATAACCAATAAGCTAAAACAATTCCACTCAACCGAACACGTAACCTAATTAACCCAACCACGCGTCGAGCTCCTTAGGCCATCGGAACCCTCTGTCAATAACCCAACGAGACTTCCAAGCTCGGCTTCTAGCAACCCAGGCCCAAAAGATAAACAACCAATTAAATAAGTTTATGATAATAAAACATGGGCTTCCAATCGATAATTACACTCGTATCGATAAGCATGCGAGGAACCCGAAATCACAACCGTACCCAAACCCGAAATGGGCAGCCACCACGCACCACTCCTCACCCTCCACCCAAACTGGCCACCCAAGCAACCAACACAAGAACAGAGGTAAGGACGTTGATATATACCTGAAGCAGGCCTCGAGCTCGGCCGAGAGACGTCCAGAGACTGTTGCACCCTTCTCCTCAACCCAGCCGCTGCACACTTAGTCGCCTCCTCCTACGCTCTCCATGACCGACCCAAGCTTGCTCAGAGGAAGGAGGACGATACGACGGTGGGAGCCTCGAGCTACAATTCGGCCGGAGGAGCGTGCAGCGGCGACGGATAAAAAAGTCAACCTTTGATCTATCGAAATTTAAACGTTTTTTGAATTTTAACTCTCAAAATCCCTAACTTCCAATTTAATAATTTCTAAATAAACATTAAAAATTATTAAGAAATTTCCGGGGTATTACACTGTGACTTTGATTGTTTGAATTATAGAAGCCCAGTGAGACCAGCACTTATTGGAATTCTTTGGCGATGAAATTCTTCTGGCGATACTGATTGGCTTTCCCGGAGGTGCCGTCTGAAAGCCCGACCCGAATCTATAAGCCCTAGCCTGATTGCTTCCCCATATTCAAAATGTTGAAAGCGAAGTCAGCCGATAAAGTTAACTGCAGTTGTGAAGTTCGAATTGCAACCTTTAAGTCGCAAAAATCATGATTAATTGCAAGCAACTCATATCAAGAGAAATTGATGAAATTTTGGAATACCCATGAAGGAGATCTGGAGTTAGAGACTTCTCATCTAGATGAAGTTTTTTTTTTTTTGTTTAAGGTTCTGAACAAAAAATTAAGAATGAGTCAACCGACGACGCCGTTTCGGTAAGTCGGTTTTTTTTTACTTTTTAATTTTTTTTTTTTTTTTTTATCGAAGGTTTAAAAGGTTTTTCCTCAATGAAACTGAGGACATTGTGGCCACTTGTAATTAAAGATTCAAATCATGTCATAAAGAAGAAGAAAAAATTATTCACGTGACCATTATATTTGAGAGTTGAGTGAAAATGAAGTTAATTTAGGAGAAACAAATAGAATGCAAATCGATGTTTCATTTATTGATAAGGATGACTTTATATAAACATTACATGAAATATCTCGAATAATCAGGGATTTCGTATCTACTGAAGATTTTACTAATCTAATCTAATTAGGTCAAAACACACATTGGAAGTTACAGAATTATGTCAGGCACAACCCTTCTTCTTTTCTAAATTGTAGGCTTTTCCCTTTCTGTTGGCTCATTATTGTGGGATCCCAAATGCTTTTGTATTGAGACAACGGCTTTTAATGATCTGGTATCCGTTCTGGTTCGTAGGAGTTCGTTTGCTAATTTTTGAGTTTTTGACACCCTCGGTTACTGTCGAACTTCTAATGGACGGATCACCTCTTCTAGGTGATCACAATATCGGATACAATCATGGTTACAGTTACAATTACTTTTACAGTGACATATGCAGTGCAGAGATGTCGTACGACATCAAGTCACATAGTTACCTTTCAATCTAGATGCGTCTGTGCATCTTGTTATCTTTATTTATTTTATTTCATATGCGTTTGGGCATCTTGTATTAGCGTTTCTCTTCGAGGTGTTTACATCGCGCTATGTATTTTTAGATTCCATCTAATATAATAATGTCGTCTTTCTCCTTAAAAAAAAAAAAAAAGAGATCGATCAAGAGAAGAATTTGAAGAATTTTATCATTTTACATTCTTATATGAACTATTCAAACAATATATTCACCCCGTGTCAACCATAACCAAGGCAATTTTGATGCGAACAGTATTGAGCGAGAGAAGGGTACACCATTTTTCTTTTTTGAAACAAAATAACGGAGTTTATTTTCCTTCTAGTTAGAGTAAACAGACTACGTGACCCATAATCCTGGTGTTTGAAACTTTGATACTGTGTCTATGAGGGTTCTACCCCTTGTAACTTTTGGAAGTAGGGTTCAGACCTCCGGTATGTAATAACTTTAATACTTCAGTCTTCATGTACGCCATTGGTTAACAATACCAATGGCAATGGTTGCCGCCCAAAAGAACTACAGTGTACATGGAGATATGTTAACTAATCACTTTTCATTTCAAATGTGATCTTCTGAGACACTGGGGTAATTTCAGAACCATTGATTGATAACTCTGCACGAACACACTACTAGATAATTACAAATCCGAAATGCAGCATTTAGCTACAGCTTGCAATCTGTAATACATTTATCGGATGACCTTTCTTCATCAACCCTTTGCAGTAGGCTGCTTCTTGAGGGTGAGGACCTCGACTCCTTTTAAAGCTAAGCGATCCTTTAGGTTGGCTGTAGCCTCCTTGAATTTTTTGTCCATAAGATTCTTCTCCTCTTCTGCTTCCTTGTATCTAAAGCAAAAGGCATCTAACTTTGCTTGAGTCCCTCGAAGCCTCATTTGAAGCTTTGCCTTTTCCTTGTTGTTTTCGACTTGATCCTGTTAAAAGTAGAGAGCCAAACTATGCACTTAGGTTACTTAAACTAAAGAAGATGAGATTCTATTATTGAGAATTCTGCGACGGCTTCCCTTAATCAAAGTTTCCAACTTCATTAACATCCAAACTCATATTTAACCCATATGCTCGAGAAAAAAAAAAAAAAAAAACCTGTTAAGTTCAAGCATACAAAAACTTACACTTTGCATCTTGACTTCCATGCTTGAAATTCTTCTCGTCAGCTCCCCTCCACTAACTGAAAATAAGTTCATCACTAAATCAGATGATTCTAAAACTAGTTAGATGCCTATGAGAGAAAAGGATTATAAATGACCTACCAATTCATTGTTATGTACATGGCGAATTTGTTCTTCAGTTACATGTTTCTGCTGCTCTTGAATCTGAGAAACTAATCTATCCTTTTCCTTCTCCACAAGAAGTAGCTGGTTGTTAAGATTCTGGAGACAATATATAATCAGTAAAAAATTTGCAATAAATTTTCAATCAATAAGGGATAACTTGTTTACCTAACCATTATACAAAATTTCACGCTGCTCGGGAATAAATAGAAATGGAGATTATACCTCTTAGTCATCAGGAAGTTTTGATAATTCTCGCATTTGAAGTAATAGATCTTCTATTTCCGTTTTAAGAAACTTCAGCTCCTTCTGAAGAATATTCTCTTCCTCGAAATCATCAACTTTACATATCTCCAAATTTGAGTTCAACAGCTGAATGGTTTAAAGTGAATGGTTATACCGTGCAAAAATACTACTTTAAATATGGTGTTCAATAACCAGCATAAAATTTAAGCAATTCATGAGTACTCACTTCTTGAGACTGTTTTCTTGGAGAATCAGATAGATTTTGGTCGTAATGCAGTTGATCAACATCCAAAGACTTCTCCAGCCTGCAAAAAGAGTGCCTGATGTTGTGGTCTTGGAGATAGTTTACTGGTGCAAACGGAAAAGGAGAGTGTAGCTGGCAAGAAAAAAAATTAAAAGAACAAACAAAAGGGGTGCCAATCTCGCTCCGTTTTTTGTAACCAGTGATTTCTCGGCAGGCATAAAACTATGCAAATTAAGCAACAGTGAAAACAAACAGGTGGGGAAAAGAGAACACGAGAAATATAAGTATATGCTTTCTTATTATCTCCAACACCCAAAATGTCGTCAATCACCACAGTATAGCAGAGCTTACAAATATAAAAAAATATAAACACCATGACCAACAACTGCAACAATCTACTAGTTTGCAAGGTGAAAGGAACTACAAAGGATATCATAAAACCTCGGCATCACTTTTGCATAACAGAGAAGAATGTGGGGTACTACTAGGTCAATTTATTTTGAGCATATGTCACAAGTTTTGACTTTCCCACAGAACTAATCATGCAAAAATATGTGCTTTAAAAGGCATACAGGCTTTCTAAATTATCATAAAGGACTCAAACACAAAGGTTATTAGATTATCCACATTATTCAAGAAAAAATTGAGGGGAAAAAATCAAAGTATTTACAAGATAAAGAGCCCATAAGCTCATATGCAGCAGAGTCTTTTGTCATGCCTTACTAGATTCAATGAGATATTATTGACCCGAGAGACGGAGACTGATGCATTGGACTCAAGTTCAAAGAAATGTAACGCTGAGCATATTGTGACCCAAGAAATTCAGAGTGCAGAATAGGTTGGAAAGTGTGGCAAGTGGTATTCAAGGCCAAGTTATATATTGCAAAACATAACAGAAGGGAAAATAGAAGGAAGAGGAATATAAAGAACCTGCTAGTCTTTTGTCCTGTCACTTCCTCGTAAGAAGTTAATTTTTCCCTAAGTCCCTTGCATTCTTGCCTACAAGACTCCAATGCATTTCTCACCTGACATTTTGACATGATCATCAGGTTTAGAATATATTCATGTAAAAACTGTTGTGCATTTTAAACTCTCTATTTGAGAACGAAAGGAGTGAAAATGAATTTCACCTCTTCCATTTCCTTTAAAAATGATGCAATCTCCATCTTGTATAGCTTTGCTTTATCTTCTATGGCTTCATATGAAGCTTTCTCTTTCGAAGACCATTTTACCCTTTCCTCCTCCATTTCCAATAGGGAATCTGTGAGTTTCTGCAAAACAAAAGATATAATCAAGTGAGCCACTATTCACCAAGAAACACAGAAATAAGTACACAGCACGCTGGTGCTGTTAAAAGAAACCCAAAATTAGACTACCAGCGCCAACTCTTACTTTTCTTCAGCCAACATTTTAATGCAGTTTTCCATCTCTTGCTGCTCAACTTTAGATACGTCTAACCTATTCCTCTGGATATAGAGAACAACACTGAAATAAGAAATTTTACAAACCAATTTACAACACCAATTTGTTCTATGGAAGTAAAAGAACGAGCATGAAGAGGATCAGCTTACCAGGGCCAAGAACTCTTGTTGCAATTCGTTGACTTTAGAGTGTGAATCGTTTAAAATTTCAGATAGGGATTTTATTTCAGAATGTAAACCTTCACTATTGGATAGAGCACCTTCCTTTTCCCGGTATAAAGCTTCCAATTCTTGTTCTAGAACCTGTGACTCCTTTTCAAGGGCATAGACTTCCATCTTTTTTGTAATCTTCCTGAAAACAGAATAGAAAAACTAAAAGAGGTAAATAATCATCACCGAATACTTCTACTTAATTATGATTTTACCGAATACATTAACAGATACTAAATAGCTTCAGCATAGTGGAATGCCTAATACCTTATAACATAACTAGTAAGTAAGAAGTTGATAACTCAATAAGGTACTAAACTATTTAGATTTATGCTCACTTCACCATACGCAATTGTTGTTGTTACCCTCTCTTCGCTTCGACCTATTGATAATAAAACTAGTTGGACGTTGCATCACACAGTTACTGGATAAATAAGAACAGATCAAATATCATTGTCAGTACCTGCGCTACAGACGTGTTGCAATTAAGTTGTTCCCGGGCAACCCTGGACTCCTCTTGTGCGATCAGAAGCTCTTCATGGAGCTAATAATATGCAACAATTCACAACAACGACAAGTCAGGCCACAAAGAACAAACTAATAACATCTTTTTATTATATACATACAGCATTAAGAATTTTATGGATCTTACTAACAAAGAGGATAAAGAGCAGGATCGTGCACATGTATACATGGTAAAATACTATATGTAAATGTTACTTGTTTACCTAACTCATATCAAATATCCAAAACAAAATCTATTTAAAAGTAAATAAGTTGTCTAATAGCCTGTTTCACCTAAATATTTTCAGTTCAAAGTTAAAATGTAAAGCAAACATCTTATAATTGATGGATGCATACTACATACACGTCCCACCAAGTGTTCTCACCACTATTGATTAAGTAAAACAAACTGGTTATGGTATCGGCTGTCCAGATTATTAGAAAACTTCCCTCAGAATTTGGAGGGACTTTAATGGATGCACGACACTAATTTGATTTACATTCCTACCAACAGACCAATATCTGGAATGTCGAAAATAATAATCAGATTTAAGGAACTTCATTAATCCATCCAACCCTTATTTAAGATCAGAGACACGATGAGTAATCCTAGCACCTACATTAATAAAACAAAGTAGGCGGAGAGGCTGATAAATAGCTTAAAGTTCAAAACCTAGCAGCATAGTTCAATTACCTCACCAAACTTCTCCATGGCGCATATGTTTTGCTCTTTTGCCAACTCAACAACAGAATCCAGATTTTGCTGGCTTGAAGACATCTCCATTTCTAACCTCTTAATCTGCATATAGAAGCTAGACAATAAGTAACCGAATGAAAACCAACCTAGAATTTCATAACAAAAAAGAAAGGCAAACTTTGTTTTACTACCCTGAAGTTTTCCCCCAATGACAAACCACTCACTCCATCTTCTTCAGATTTCATAATCTACACCTTCTACTTCTTGAAATATTCAATGTAACTCATTGTTAATTATCCAACTTTCTGATAAGTGTTGACATGTCAATAGAAGGCTCCACTTGTTTTCTAATGAGATCGCCATGGTGGAAAATATTAATAAAAGAAAGCATTAAAAACAATCCCACTTTTTTTTTTTTTACGGAACAATCTCATCTTTTATAGGCTTAGAAATTAAAATTCTCATATTATTTTTCCTTTCAGAAAATGGAACTACATATTCTTTGAAAACTCAAACTCTGTGCTTGATTCAGTTTTGAATCTCTGCGACACTGTTGAGACTGGGGGCACAGAGGCAGTAAACAATAGCCTGCCGGAGCAACCTAGCTTGAGCCGAATCTTAGCAACTAAGAATAAAGAGAAAATTACAAATGGGTCCTAAAGGTTTTGAGTCTAATGAAATAACTTGGTGCTTTGCAGTTCGTCTACTCTCTGATATAGTCTTAATGTGCAAGCCACCTCAAAGGGAGACGAAAATATGAAGATTACTCTGATATGTGGCTTACAGAGTCACATTGCTCACAAATTTTGACTGGGCTGATGTTAATTCTTTGAAACCAGTAAGAAGAAGTTTGAATCACAAAACAAAAGAACTTGTCAACCTTACCATCAGACCCAGTCCACAAAAACCCTTTAATCTACTTCGATTAGGTACTTTCAGTTTTGTGGGTAAATTGTGGTGGGTGTTCAAATCCTTAATGGTGTGGGGATGGAACCTGTGGTGGTCTCAATCCTAAACTGGTGTGCTTTAGTTAATTTTTGTTGGCTTTACACGAAAACCAAAGCGACCAGAATTTTTCATAAGATTTTTTTTTTAATTTACTTGTCCACTATGGCGTCTGTGTCAGCAAATTCTTGGATCCTATAGTTGACAAGTCAGCACCTACCAGAAACTGGATGGAAAAGTTAATGGTGATTTGCAATAAACTTTACAGAAAGTAAAATGTAGTAAATTGTCAATGTAAATAAAAGGGAGTGACGTCACTGATAAGAGGAAAAACACCAGAAAAAGATTGAGAGAACGACCTGTTCTTGTAGTCGCTTAATCACAACAATAGCTTCCGACTCTCTTAAGCTAACAATTTTATCCCCATTAACTGTACCCTTCTTGACACACGATGTGGAGTAGTCATTGCATAAGTCAATAGAAAATGTATCAGCTTGAGCACGATTTCTTGTCAAGCAATCAATTTGTATCTCACTACATGTTCTCTGCATAGATTAAAGAGCATTATGGAACAAAAAACACATCGTTTTGTGGTAGAGATAAAGAACAATGAAAAGTAGCAACCTGAGTTTCATATTTTATAAGCAATTCTTCATATTCTCCTTGCAAATCTAACAATTCATTGTCCTGAAAGATTAACAAAGATTTAAATGTGGATAGCCAAAACTTCCATACATAAGAATGTAAAGTATTTAGTATAAACCTGGCATAAGCCTTTAGTCCTGGGTGGCACTTTTCTTCTGCTAGTAACATGTAATAAAGCACATGGATCAGGAAGAATACAATCCTCCACCGCGCTTTTTTTATATTCTTCATTGTTGCAAGATTCGTTCTGAGCAATATCAGTCTCATTCACCAGTTCTTCAAAAGGAAGTAATTGCACGTCATGCTTGGGTCTCATTGGTTTTGCAGCAGATGCCTTTGATATACTGGCGGACAGCACCTAAAGTGAAGCAAACTAAAATTGCTAAAATATACATACATAAACAATAAGAAATAAATTCTACGTGTTCACAAATTATAACAGAGACAGCGTCTATCGTTTACTATGGCAATAGACTAGACTGTAACAACTTTGGACAATGAGATACTGCGTATCTAGATTAAAATTTGTTGAGCCATACGACAGTATTACCTTTATTCTCACTAAGGAACAATAAGTTAATAACACAGAAGTATCATACTTCGTATGCGGGAAAAAGAAAAAAGAAAAAGCTTAGTCAACAAAATGTTCTTCCAGCGGCATTTGGTTGGCTGCCCTGTAATCCTTCCCTATCGAGCTCTAGTTAGCTCAATGTCCATCATATGCCATGAGTTTCTAGGTTTCAGTGTTTGCTGCTCGATTTATTTACTTTTATCCTTATTGGCTCACTAGTTAGCATGCCTATTTTTACTTTACTTTCAATAAATCAATGCCCACTCCAAATTTCTTGGCCACAGCTAGCAATCTAAGAAGGGTGAGACTAAATGACTCGAATATAAGAAAATATTTACTTCAATATGTGGTTGTTTGAAGGGAGACATAAAAAAAAAAAAAAAAAAAAAAAAAGAAGAAAAAAATTAAAAAATACCCTCCAAATTTGGAGGCTCGAGAAGCAAAATATTTTCCCAAGCTAGTCTCTCTCCCAGTGTACTTCAATTACTAATAGAGAAGTTAATTAATATCTAATTTTTTTAAGACATACATTCCAGCAGAGCATAAGTTACAAAATTTAATCACCCTATTTCCTATACAAGCTCAGCTTTTGTGCGGCATGCCCCATTACTATGTTATCACCCCTGCATTCAGTAGCCTCTAAGATGCTAAAATCACCTGTCAATTAGAACTTCATACCTTTTCGTGGAGCTATTACATTGTTAGGTGCCCGGCAGCATTATGTAATATTTTGCTTCTCACATTTTCGCCTAAATGTGGTCAGAATGCATGCATGCTTTATAGATACATGCATATTTATAATTGTAAAGTTTTTTTTTTTTTTTTTTTTTTTTTTTGGAAAAGTTTGGAACTCGCAGTTTCGTGGAGAAATGTGATTATCCAATCATAAACATTGCAGGGAATAAAAAAGTGTTACCTCTTCAAGGGCCTCCTTTGCAAGATTACCCGGACACCAAGTATCCCGCCTCTTCTGCTGCAACAAACAGGAAAATAAGGAACAAAACACAGTATAACATGAGCTTTACTGTAACAGTATACCATGAGCAAAATATGCTGAATAGAATCCGAGGTTAGCTTTTCGCATGCTGCAATTGGTTCATGCAAGTTATGGTATCCTTCAAACATGACCAAAACACGATGTAGTATAAACTGAATATTGGCAACTACCAGTACACAAAAAACTTCATTTGGAGAGCATCTCCTTTTTCCCCATACATGATAATATGATATGGTTCTCTACAGACATGACTTGAGTTTCTATTGCCTAGGGTTTTCAACCTTTATTGTGTGAGAACCAACTGCCAACAGAACATTGAATCTGTCAGCATGCATGAGTTTGCACCTAGTCAATCATACAGTTGGCCTTTGTACTAAGTTCTAGGCATAGCACATTGACTAATACTACTATGTTCCAACAAATATGCAAATTTTCAACTAAGACTCTCCTTCCATTTGTGTTTATAAAGATCAAAGAATCATATCTCATTGGAAAGGAAACAATACGAAGAGCTTCATTTTGTGCCAATAGTGAAAGAAAATCATGAAGCAAATCAAAGAAATTCATCATACAGAAGGTAAGAAATGAAAACTATTTTATCATTATGCGAACCTTCTTGAAGCGATCACAATTCTCATCCCTATTTGAATACAAAACCATTGAGCTCAAATATTCAATTTTCTTAGCTTGTTGTCGGACAATCTTCTCTCTTTCAGCTTGGGCTTTCTTTTCCTCCTCCAACTCTAAGGCTATCCGCTCCCTTTCTAACTCAGTCTGCACAGCAAGTAAGTAAACTCAGGATTATACCAGCATTTTCCTAATTACGATAAACCACAAGTGACTACTATCACACCTGCAATAATGTATTCCGCAAATTGAGGATGTCCTCTCCCCAATGTTCTGAATGAGAATCCTAAAACACGTAGAACGTAGAAATGTAAAAGGCCCAAGTTTTTACATGAACTACAATTGATAAGCATTATACATGCACGGAAACATCTGAAATAACAATAAAAGAAACCTGCAACTTCGCTCGAAGCTCCTCAATTTCCTTCTTTTGACGCTTTAGAAGAGCCGCAGCAGTCAAAATCTTGCATGCAGAAAGAAAATAGGTTGGAGTTCAAGTAAATCACAAGTTTCATACATATGATTTATGGCATATATTATGTATTATGACGAATATTAAAGCAACATGTAAGGATTAGCCCAAGAGAAACTACAGAAATGGAATTAAGCCAAATTAGAGCAAAACCTCATTGACATGAGCACAGTTTGTGACACGTAATGCCCTACTTGCAAATTGGAGACTGCTTTTAGTCTCATCTGCATGAATCTGCCCTTCAATGCAATGTACTAAGAAATCAACATACATAGTAGCTAATATTTAAAAGAAACTCAACTCCACATGTTAAACAACTGTACAATTAGCAAACTTGTACATTTAATATAATGTGTGCATCTACTTTGTATCTGGAGTCATCTTGTGGTTAATTAGCAACCTTTAAAGAAAATTTAAACCTGAACTGAAGGTAGATTGAATGACACTTTTACTGTTTGCTGCGGACTTGAGAAAAAGAAATTTTCCCATCAAGATGCCATCTCACTTGTGGTATGAACCAGATTAAAGAAACTTGTTGACAAGTTTAGGACCAAAACCAATGCAAGATTACAAGCAAAACAAGGCAAGAGACACACCTACTTACAAATCATATCAACATATATGTTTCGTGATATTTTGTACAATTTTGAAGACCTGATACCTACAACCTCCAATCAATATGCATTAATAGCATTCCTCAAATGACTTTATACAACATTACCTGTGCAAGGGTGATGTTGCATATTATAGCTGTGTTTGCATTTCCACCCAAAGCAGGCTGCAAAATGCGTGTAAGTTTGCTATCTCTGTATGGTACATGCCCCCTACATTATACATTGCATTCAGACTTCATTACCTTAATATCAATAGCACTGAACATTCAAGAAATGCAGAACCTACCCTTGACTCTCAGTCCCTTCACTTAATTTTTTCATGACAGTCCCCAATGTCATAAGGCTTTTATTGATATGAGAGCCCTCTTTGAGCCGGACACCTTCTGCACCTGTTTTTGCAGCACGTTTGGAACCAGCAAAATCCACCAAATTCTAGAATCAAGAGGAGTGATGAAAAATTAAACACAATAAATAGGAAGGACAATAATATGAATTCAATGAAAACATACCAAAACTGAATCACGAACAGCATCACAAGAACTACCAATGTCTTCATCTTCAGTTGTATCTCGACTTTCAATTATCTGATTAAATCATGTTGAGTGAGGCACATTAGATATATAGCTGCTAAATGACAAGGAAAAGTTGTAAGGGTTGAAAAATTTACCATGCGGAAAATAGTGTGGGACCTACTACTGTACAGATTCATGTTTGTCTCTCCGATATGTCGATGGGCTGAAAAAATTTACCAAAAGAGTTGATGGCAGTTCAGACTGAGAATATACTGAGAATCAAAAGGCTTCCGGATGGAATAAGTTGGAAAATTTAGGTAAAATACTAGCAGTTCTAACATATTGATATGAATTTTATAACACTTTAAGTGGAAAACAGTGAGGTAAGCCAAACTGGGAGAACTATCTAGTAAAATAAAATTAAAATAAAAACGAGATTAGAATACAGAAGATTTAAAAGGTAATTACACTCTCCAAACTCCATGAGATGAAAAACTTGCTTAGGAGAGGCAACTATTTCTTCTCGCAACCCAGCAACATATATTCCCCGCTGCATACATAAATGGAAGCACAACCTTCAGTGATTTGAATACTTGCAAACAATCACAAGAAGTAGACGATAGTTACTTAAGTACCTCAATACTTTCATGGATCTGCAATTTCTGATGCTCAGGAGCCACTAAATCATTTATCTCCTCATTATAGATCTCCATGTAAGACATGCGTAGAAGAAACTCCCGATCCACATCCTAACACAAAGAAGGAACTCTACTATGTCAACTGAAACCCAACTATTCTCAACTGTGAAAAGACTCGAGCAAAAATATGAATTCAAAAAGGAAAAATCAATAGTTCAACTCCCAAACTAAAGGCTTTTAAGCATCGGAGGTAACTTCACCTGGATTTCATAAACTAGTTACATTACTAATATACTATTATTCCACTAACGATCCATCCAGAGTATGTACCTGTTGAATTATGTTGAACAAATCACGCACAGCAAGGCGAATCACTCCGGGCTCAGTGGCCGAACCACGAATCATGTAAAGTCTTGCCACTGTTAGTTTGGCCATAAGCAAAAACGGTTCCTATACACAATGAAAAAAAAAAAAGGGGTATAAGAAAATTATTACATTAAAACTCAATATCCAAACTAATAGAAAGGAGATGATCCAGTGGTACCATTGAAACCGCTAACAGCGGCGGAGACCAAATCTTTTGTCCGAGACTGATAGACCTCGCTGGTCTTGCAGTCTTCGCCGAACACCCGATCTGAAAATAAAAAAAAGTAACATAAGCAAATTGAATTGTAATGTACGGAAGTGATAATTGCTTAGAGGTAGAGGTGAGGAGACTTGTATGGTACCGAATTTAAACTTGGATGAGGATTTGGGGATGAAGATGGAGTTGCCTGAGAAACGCCAAGGGCTTGTTTTGGCGTCCTCGGCTGAGAGCGGCCGAGCACGGACAGAGATGTGTATTTTTTCCATACCTCAAATACTGAACATTCAGAAAACCTTATTCAAATACTGAACTATGTTCAAAGTTGCATAATTCATACTATATCAGACTAATGACGGTGAAGTGCAGAAACTGTTATCAGCTAGGTTGTGATGCCATGTGTTTTGTACATGTTGAAATCGGTGTTTGAATTTTTTTTTTTTTTGTGTTTGGTGATTGTGTGAAAGGTGATGATCAAATGTAAATAATAATTTAGGTTTAAATTTCGTAAATTCAGTAGGTAAATAAATTAAAAAAAAAAAAAATCGTAAACCCCCTTTTAATACAATGCTTTGTGTGATTGAAAGCCCTTGATTTCCCCGGATAGAACGATCTCTACTTGTCAATACTACACTCGACACAAGAAGGGTATTATTTGTATATAGTTGTTTTGCAGGTATTTTGTGCTTGGATAACACCTCCATCAGTTTTTGGCGCCGTTGCCGGGGAAATTATAATATTTTGATTCATAAAGTGTTGTTTGTAATTATGTATATTGCAGGTTATTTTAATTTTTCAATAGTTTTTGGGATATGTATAATAGGATTTTTCGGAAGTGTAATAGTAAATAGGGAAGTTTTTCCGATTTTTGGTTGTTGGTTTTTGGTTTTTATTTTGCTTAATTGCCGATGTGTGTGATGTATATTGTGATGTTGATACACTTAGATAATTTCTAGGAAGTTGATAGTTTTTGTGTATGCTTGTAGTTTATTGTAGTTTCTAAAGTGTAACATGTAGGTGAAGCCTCTTTTGTTGATCATAACCAAAACCCTTCATTTGAATGGTGCTTTGTTGGATCCGTTTTTATGTAGATTGGGAAACGCGGGATACTTCCCCCCCACGCATACAAGCGATTTTTCAGCAATAGTATTACTTCGATGAGGTTGAGGGCGGTTTTAATCAACACTTGTAGACCGCTAGGACCCGAGTTTATTTTACCAAGTATAGGGCAAGTTATTTTCATTGATTGGTTCGAGGTTTGTAAAACTGGTTCTCAAGACCCACAGACTGATGTTCATTCTCTGTGAGTGAGTCGATAGGGGACTTGTCCTCCGTGGTTAAAAACTTTGAGACCTGCCTTGTTCCTAAAGAGAGTTTACTCTCCGTGAATTTTAACGACACCGCCTTAGAAAAGTAAGGTATCCTCGACCTAGACAACAGCTTGTGCCGAAGCATCACCTCACTTTAGACGCTAGAAAATAACTTGAGCATATGTGAATCTATTTTTCTTCAAAAGATAAAATTCGTCTTTAATTTTCGAGGTATATCGGAATAAGCATGATACTACCTTGGGCTGTATCAGTCCATTGCACTGTTATCTCCTCTGCTCCACGTACCTTGAGAATTAGGGTTTTTGAATAAAATCAACTAGAAAGAAGCTAGGTTGTGATGCCATGTGTTTTGTACATGTTGAAATCGGGAGAGATGATGATTTTCTGTGCAAAAGCCTTGGTATATATAGAGGAAGTAACCTAGAGAAGCCAGCCACAAACCAAAACCGAATTGGTTTAGGTTTCCTTGATTTTCTGAATTCGGCAGAATGACCTCCGTGCATTGATTACGTCATAACTCTCTCTAGAAAATAGCTATTGAGGTGATTCTAGTTGGGTTGGAAACTAGACTCCCGTAGCTTTCTATCCATATAAGGTTCGAATTCTGATTCATTGTCAGCTGTCCGGGAGAGTCCGTGGAAGTTGAGAGACGTGCACAGGAATTTTCCCGAAATTAATCAGGATTTGTTGCGATTTTCTTCCTCTATTTTCTGCCGAAAATTCCCAAGATAATGGCTGAATAATTGAGCAATATCTCTTTAGGTTTTCCATGAATTAATTCAGCCAAAAATCTTGCACAAAGGATGGAATTCAGTCCACATTCGTAAGCCAAATCCATGTAGAACTCGGCTTGCTTCTTCTTTTCCATTCCGAAATTAATCTTTTCTTTTCTTTTTTTAATTCAGCCAAATTCTTCATGGATCAATGTTTGATGGACTGAATAATGGACTAGGCTCATAACTCATTTGGACAATTTATCCAAGAGCTAGCCGTAGCTTTCCCTAGTTGAGCCAGGAAAGCATCCTTTGTATCTTCTTTTCCTGCTTGCATCAGGGAAACTTCTTTTCTTTTGTTCTTCGACTTCTTCCTTGAAAGGATGACTCTCTAATGCTCCAATATGTTCAGTAGCTCATCACTTACAACCTTGGACACGAAATTGTTGTAGAAAAATAGAAATCCTTCAAAACGGGCAGCAGGTTCTTCCTCTCGGCAGATCTGACCTTCTTGCATTCAAACCGACATAACTCTCTACTTAGGAGAGCTTTTTCTGCGATTCCAGTTGCATATGAAACTAGACACACAGGGCTTTCCAACGGCGTATGGCACGTTCTCTGGTTCCAAGCGATGTGTCCCACAGAAATTCCGGAAGTCAGGACACAGTCCTAGGAAAATTCTGGTAGTCCCTGGATTGGTTTGCTCAAACTGCCAAGTTGCAGCCTTCATTTGGGTGACTTCCCGAACTCCGATTGATCTGAAATTTTGACACAATACACTTTAGCTTCCCAATTATATGCATACCAAATTTCATCAAATTTGAAAAAGGATAGATCAGTTTAGCACGAGCCTCAAAATCACGAAAAAGACATATTTTACTTTATTTCCAGATTTCTATACTTAGTCATTTTTCTGATAATTAAGCACATTTTCTCCAAAACTCTACCAAAGGGACACTAAACTAAAATATGACTCTATCTTACAAAAATAAGGGTTAAGCATTGGATAAATGGGGGTAAAAACATATTAAGAACGATGCACATTGTGCTCCTATCAACTACCCCACACTTAGCTTTTGCTAGTCCCTTAGCAAAACAAAAACAAAAAGACTCAACTACTGCCCCTAAATGATTGTCTCAGGATCTTTAAAACACATAGCTTTCAAGTTAAGCGTTTCAATGTAAGCACATAAATCCCGAGCGTCATAGACATGTATCAAAGCATGAACAAGTAAGAAACGAAAATCACAAGCAATGACATGTTATGTTGATTTCATCCTCCTCACAAGGCATACTCTCTTCTTTTCACTCATGATATGGCAATATTCACTCAAAGTATATGCAAGAAAATAGATTAAGAGTTACAAAGAGTAACTTGCATATTTCATCAAATAAAGGCACTTTGTGAATAGATCTTTCAGGAAAAACTTCATATAACAACTATGTGCACCAATGAACCAAAGCCATATGCTCAACTCTTGACAAAAATCTCCACATACAAAGTTCACCTATTATTCGAATCATGAGAGATCTTACATGGAAAATAGTGGGGCTAGGCATAAGGAATTCGCATTTAGAATAGTGGTGAGAAAATGTCACCAAGACTTAGCAAAGCTCAATACTCCTTATGACTTCACTCAAAAGGGCCAAGTTTCAACTTGTTGGGCCCAAACTTCATTCTTTTCTTCCCCATAACATAGTGAATATGAACAAAGGTCAAGTATGATAATAATAGACCTTCAATTGTAAAACAAACTCCAAATTCACCACAAGATCTCAATCCAAGCATTTCTATTTTTCTTTTCATTTGCCGAAACTTTTTCTTTTTATTTTTTTTTTTTTTCGGCACAAATTTTTTCTTTTATTTTCTGTCCGAATTTTCTTTTTATTTTCGGCAATCATGGTTTTTCATGCTTTTGGATTGGATCACCCCACACTTACTTCAAATCATCACTTCAAATAACAAATTCCAATTAAACTTTACCAAGTCTTGACAACAATGGTTAGGATAAACTGTTCTAAGCTCAAGGAAAGTGTATCATGGTGATGCAATAAATGGCTCAATGTCGGCTCAAGGGGGTTAAAACTAAGGAGTCCCACGATGGGCACAAATTAGGCATAAGCTTTATTTGGCATTGGTGGTAATCCTAACAAGATCATCTCAATCATATTCAAAATCAAGGCATGTTATGAATAATAGTCTCAAAAATCGTCAAAAGTGAGTTCTAGCATTCTAGAGTTCATTAAAATCTATGGCACATAGTCATTGAATAATCAAAGAATGATGAAGTTTTGAAAAATTCTGCCCATTTTTATCACTCAAGAAGAAAGTATATGGCAATCAAAGCTCACAAAGGTTATTATGGAACAAAAATCAACACAAACATACATGCTTATTACACAATTAAGTTCAAGTCTCAAATGTTCATACCAATCACAAAGTCCATGAAACTCACAATTAATTCTTATGATTATGCAAAACCATCATCTATGTACTCAAAGATATAATCATCACAGACTTTAGGGGCATCCTAAGACTCAAAAATAACACAAAACAAACAAAAGCAACGAAATTTTTTTTATTTTTCTGATTTTCTGATTTTTATTTTCTTTTCTTTTATGACTCAAAACAAAAAACTTAAAACAAAAACAAAATATGTGAAACATATATTCCCTACCCCACACTTAGAAAATTACATTGTCCTCAATGTTACACAAAAATTATGTAGTAATTTCTAAGCATTTGATAATTCACACAAGTTCCACATTTATACAATTCAACCAAAAAGAGTTTAAGGTTTAGAAATTCAAACTCTCGTAGACGGCTCCTTCACAATTTTGGTTGAAATGGGTTGTCTCCCATGCAGCGCTTAATGTTTATAGTCTACTCAGCCTAGACTCTTCACTTCTTAATCAAGTTGTGGGCGACGCCTTTTGGAGTGCGCACTCCAAATTCGTGCCTCCTTACAATGGCTATCATAACTCGATGCATGATTACTCCACTCTTCAACTGCATCACATCAAGATAAAGAAATTTAGAAGAGTGGAGATGAGAATTCAAAGAATAAGTTAGTAGTGAATTAGTGAATTAGCTAAAGTTAGAAGTTAGTGTATAAATATACAATAATTAGCTAAGTAGAATTTAATTGTAAATCAAGAACAAAAGTTGAGAGTGGTGGAACTCGTTTCTTGTAACACTTGTCGTCCTTCCCAAGTCAATGAGAGCTCCAATCAACTGTTTACAATGTAATTCTTCACCTCTTCCTTATGATCTGCAACTAACAATTAAACTCTACAAGAATCATGAGAATCAATATGTATAGGTTAGAAAGAATGAGTTAGAATAAGTTAGAGTATAGGTTAGAAATAAATTAGAAGTAATATAAAATTTTCAAACTATAAATGTATCATACGAATTCTCTATAAGTATATATTCCACACGATTTATGCAAGTATAAGTTTCATAAAAATTTACAAGTATCACAAAATGGA
The DNA here is from genome assembly GCA_963682095.1 of Potentilla sterilis. NCBI lineage: Eukaryota > Viridiplantae > Streptophyta > Magnoliopsida > Rosales > Rosaceae > Potentilla > Potentilla sterilis. The sequence continues at coordinate 10,968,099 of OY821763.1, read as the reverse complement.
TCGGTCCTAGTCTTTTCAAAGTATTCGAATATGTGAAATGTGAGATTGCCGAAACCTAGAGTTTCTAATTACCTATATAACAGATGTGGGTTTTCCCCTTTTACTGTTCCTACTTGAACAGTATGAACAGTTCTCTCACGGGTGAAGTAAGTTGCAATCTCAGTTGACCTCCTCTTCTTCATTCCTCAAGCTCTCATCTTCTCTCTCTCCCTCGGCTTCTCATATCGCACTCTCACAATCTTGATCTTAATCTCTCTCTGGCAATCAATCTCTTATTCTCCGATCTCTGATCTCAATCTCTAATCACCGAGTCGCCGGTCCTTCGACATCGTAATAATCAAGGCCTTCTCTGGGTTCTTCGAAGTCGTGCCTGAAATCCAGATCGTAATCATCAGCGACGAAGTGGTGCTGGTATGATTTCCATCTGCTGCCACCTATCTTCTTCTTTTTTCCCGGACGTTTGAGATTGAGGGGAAGCTGGCATTTCTGGTATTTCACTCAACAACCAGAAGTTTCTCTCATTCCTCTGAAAACGAAAACGGCTTGGTTCCCTTCTAACAAAAAAAAAAAACCTTGGTTCTTACATTTTAGGGCTCCGGCAACGGCGGTAAGAGTGGGAGGAGTGGCCAAAGAGGGAGACGGATTCTTCACGGATTTCTGGGAGGCGTTGTGCCATTTCATCCTGGAAGTATCTCATGTCGATCAAGTGGTGAAGGTATGGGCTTAGTTGTGTATGTGATCGATTGCCTTTTCTGATTGTTTTGTTCTCAGTTTCAAAGCATTTGATTGAATTGAGCTTGGGATGATGAGAATTTTTGGTTTTGGGGTGGTGGGTTTATGTTGGAGTGGCTTTGGTTTTGTCAAGCTTGGTTCTTTTGAGCTTAGAGAGCAGGGTTTGTGATTGAAAATTGTTATGTGGGAGTTTATGTGTGTTCATTGTGCATTTAAATGATTTGTATTGTTACTTGATGCTGCAGAAGTTCCAGTGTGCAGAATTCGACTTTGGGAGGTGATACTACTCTTTTAAGGTAGGTAGTTGTCGACTTTTCACTCTTGAAATTGAGTTCCGGTTGCCTACTTACTATGACAACTGAGGATGAGTGGTTTATCATTACTAACTAGAGGAGGGTTAGTTTGATTATCGTTGTTACCACTGCCATAAGAAGGAATCAACAATGACATCATGATTATCCTTTCCTGATTCGTATAAACACAAATGCTATCTTTCTTTATGTTGCTTCAATAACTAGCTGTGTTTCAATTTCTTATCATTTGCTTATATTATTGGTTGGAATTTGGTTTACATGCTGAGTATATTTTTGGCATTTGCAGGTTTAGATTGAAGTTGTTGGAGATAGATTTTCTTTATTCGAGGTCTGTCATTTTATTCAGGTAAGGGTGTTTTTCTTAAGGATATTTCTTTTCATTGTTTTACATAAGGGTGTTCTACTTAAGTTTCTCTCTTTTCGTTGTTTTTCTTTTAAATAATGCATTTCACCATAAAAGCGAGATGAAGAGGGGGAGTGCATAGCAGTTTGGTTTTGATTTTGTTTTATGTTTCTATAGGTTTTGAACTGATTGGAGTTGTGAATTAGAAAGGATTTAGTTTATGATGGAGTTTGAGATGTCGTCATCGATTGGATTGGTTTGGAGTGATAGAAGCTGACAGTAAGGCAATAGTGGGAGGGAGGGATTGGTCCTCTGTTTAAATACGAAACTTTGGTTTACTCCCTCCAATTTTTGATTGGGTTTTCTTTGTGTTTCCCTTGATATTCAGCTCATCTGTGGTGGAGTATGAGACCTCAATCTTATTGTTAGTTTTTCATTGTTTGTTTTGATAAAAAAGTTGGATCATTTTACTGAAATAGGCAGGGGACGGGTTAATCCAATGCCGGCAGTACCTAAACGTTTGGTTCCTGACAAAGAAAGAAGAGTGTGTGTGTTTGACTAAGCTAACCTAGCTAGCAAGGCATAGCACAGTTGGTACTTGCATATATGATTCAATTGAAGCTTTAACATTTCTGGCATTTGATACTGAAAGAAGTCTAGCAGTTGCTGGCCAAACACAACGTACACGGCCATCGTCATTCTATCTCAGTAGTTAACTAGCTAGGAGCTGGTTTCTCTAATATCTTATGGTGCATTATTGGTGTTAAGGATCCAATCATAAAGATTTCTAGGATGGAATTCTAATGCCAAGTAATTACCTATATAACAGATGTGGATTTTTGCTTTTACTGTTCCTACTTGAACAGTATGTATATGGATTATTACTTTCTTTATGAATCCACATCTATCTTCGGACTGTGAAAAGTTTGTGCAATCTCTCCATCTGGTATGTATATGGATCATCTTTTTGTATGGGTCCCTATTGTTGCATTATCATAAGCTAATGAGTATCATTTTAAGTGAATAAGCTACTGTAATCATAGTGGTTGGTACGGTGTCTATTCTTAGTACAACATATTGTTGAATGTTGTGATGCCTCAATATGCTTTGAGAGTGAGCCGATTTATGATACAGAGAGTCAGCTATTAGTGAAGACAGTTGGAGAAATTAATAACATAAAGGAATGTGTTTTATACATTGAGCGAGGGACGAGTATATATATATATACAATCACTAAGTGGCATTAGAGATATATGGATAAAGCAATGACATATTAAACTGGCTATAACTAATCTAAGGTGTGGGTGATTTATATATGCTCACTAGATTACCCTGTCTAAGTCGGCGCTGTATTTTGGTTTCGTGTATACATAGCCTACTCACAGTAAAACTAATCTAAAGTGTATTGGGTGATTTATTGGTTAACTCTAATGCTTTGAGAGTGAACCAATTGTACAAGGATTCATTGGTGAGCTTAAGTTTCATGGCCCTGATACCTACACTCTACTTCACTCCCCAGCTGATTTCGATCACTTTACTTTTTTCATACATCCTAGGTTAGTTTTGATTGAACAGGGTGAGTAGTTGTTTAATGTTGTTCTTTGTTAGTTAGCTTGGAGAGATTTTATTTTGGTTTTCTTAGTCTATATTTTGGCTAGATCTTTTTTAATCTCCTCAGTTAACATCTAACCTTTTCTTTGCAGGCGTCGAGTTTATATTTGCTTACAGTGGTTCCTTTGTTTATTGGGTGCCAGTGTTTTGTAGTGGTGGTGGTTTAGGTAAGTACCTATAAATTTTTTTGTTTGTTTACTTTTTTGTGTGCATATCGAGTAATTTAACTATTCAAAAATTCAGGACTAAGCTCTCCGGCTCTACCCTTTTTTTTTCCTTGAATATTCATCACCACTTATAGACTTAACCCATTGTACAAAGCATAACCACTTGAGAAATATATTTCCTAATTCTTAGTTGCTCAAAGCTATCTCCTTTTGTCACTCTCGCCTTTCTTTTCTCTAAGTTTTGATCACTCAAATAGATTGTAGCTTGATCGGGTATTGATGAAGTACGTGTATTACTTGATTGGGTATGAAGACGTTTTCTATTTTCTTATTTTTGTTGGTTCAGGTATATTGGTGTTCGAATTAGTTTACTATTCGTGAATCCTTTATCTTTTTGGGCTATTCTGGGTGATTGTTGAGCTTGACAAGGAACATCGACTATTAGGTACTGTTCTTGCCCATTGGTGTTCCTTTTGTTCGTTTATGATCTGTATTTTTTTTTAATTTCTAACTTGCTGCTTTGTTTCTCCTCCTTCCGGTCTTCGTTCTTTGTTTGCTATCTCTCTCTCCGCCGACGTTTGTGGTTAACTTCTTCGGCTTAGCTTCTTCTGCCTCTCCTGCTTCAACCTAAGATAGAAAGTGCTACAGGTACATTTATGATTCATTGCTTTATTGGGTTTTTAGATGTTTGATTTTCTATGTTATCGGGGTATTGTGAATATGGTTCTGATTTATCTTTTTATTGTAATTGTCTTAAGTCAGACATATAAGGGATTGTATTTTTGGAGGTTTGATTTTCTATGTTATCGGGTATACGGTTCTTTCGTATACGTTATCCAGAACCATTTTTTTTTGTTCTATTAGGTACTGTTTTTACCCATTAGCTCAACGACTTTTAGGTCCCTTTTGAAATTTGATTAAAGTGGTACTGGTATAGCTCATCGGAGTGAGGGGAATGTAATTTTGGATGCTTTATGCTTGAGTTAAGTTGAATTGTCTTTGTTGGATGGTGCTGAAAGTTCGTGTTAATGGTTTGAATTATGTCATATTCATTGAGTTCCAAAACAGACTTATTGGTTTGGATTTTTATCCAATGGCAGAAAATGATCGTCTTGATTTGGAATTCTTCGTTGATTGAAATTTTATTTTATGAAGTCACTTATTAAATCTTTTCTTATATTTGCTTTCAGCTTCAACTTTCTTGGTTGTGTCTGGCTTTCGTTTCCGAGTTTGTTTTCAGGTATAGTTATACTTATCTGTGGTGATGAGAATGTTTGCTGAGGTCCTATTTTAATGCCTCTTCAATTTGATTTCATTGTGGTCTATGGCTGTTAATTTCAGGTGGGTTAGTTAAAGTTCTAATTATTGCCTACGTCTTTTGCAGGGTGTGTACGTTGTATGAAAAAAACACTTGCGTGCTTCGTTGTGTTGTTGTTTGTCTCACAATTGTTGTGCTTACTTTCACCTTCTCATCGGTATTCGGGTATGTGTGGTGTGTGATTGCGTGTTTCGTTATTAAAATATGTTATTAATAGTCAGGTTATTGTCTTTTATTAGTATTTTATAATTAATTATTACAATTTGCTTTGTTTTTGTTTTCAGCCATGGGGCGAAAGAAACACAGACTCTAGAAGTAAAGAAACATCAATGTGCCTTGACACAACAGCAACAATATCTGGTAGTTTCTTGCATGTTATGTTCGTTTTAGTTTGTCAGCATGTGTGTTTGTTTGCCACTGATACATGTCTTTCGGTGTATTGAAAATGTTTTGCAGGAATTCACCAAGACGGGAGGTCTTTAACCAAAAGACGACGCTTCTTGAAGCTTTTCCTGATCAATCCTTCATAGAGACAACAACACACAACAGTGACAACGATGCAGATCTCCATGAAACTATTGCAGGTATTGTAATACTGTCTAAGTTCTTCATTTCAATTTTATGATATCCGGACTTGATGTTATTTTGTTCGTCATATAGAAATTTTGTTTATATGATCTTCATGAAGTTAACTCACGTGGTGTAGACAAAGAGTGCCTTATTAAGAATAGTTTTGATGTATGTTGTTGTTTGTCGATGTTGTTTAATGGAATTGGTTTTCATAGCTCATGTTGATTTTTCAGATATGGTGCGGAAAAGGAATCGTAACTTCGTTGACAATGTGATAGGGTTACACCAAGCAGAACCTTCTTTCACTAAAAGACCATGCTTATTTCAGTCTATTTCTCAAGAATGTTCGCCATCCCATGAATCAAAGACACGAGCACAGGACAACAGCGATGTTGAAGCACATGAGAATAGCGACGATGAAGATGTTGATAGAGTTGTATCAGGTATTAGAGCACATTGTACTTCCTGTATCCTTTACATTTTTCCTTTAAAGTATAACCAAGTTAAATTATTATTTTTTGTGTCCTTAAATTTTTTCCATGTATCCTCATCATTAGAATGTTGAGTTAAATTGACCACTTTACCTTGAGGGAAATTAGGCACGACACCATTTAATCACTGAGCCTAACTAACATAGAACCCACAAGCTATTCCAGTAAAAAAAATTGGTCTTGATTTTTCTTATATACATGATGTAGAAAAGCTCAAGAAGCTACAAAAAGAGCTGCCAATGCTTATGATAGTGTAAATACCAGTGCTTTTGTTAATACACATTATATACTAGAACTACAGTAGACTTCATAAATTTTGGACATCACAGTAAAATTGTCAAAGTTATGGATGATGTACATAGTACAGTCACAGTAATAATATATATAGAATTAGATGATCGAAGTACTCATGTTTGTGTTGTTAGTTACTGATTTGTTTAGTCGAATTGTTGTTCCATTCAAATGAATCTAAAATGAAATAGTTTTTCGCTGTTATTAGTTCTTTATTTCAGGTATATACTTTTGGCTGCACAAACTGCTCCATTTCATATAGGTTTATCAAATTGATTAAGTATAATCATTCGGTCATTTTTATGAATCAATCTAAGTATAGTTCTTTTCTGTAAATTACAGGTGTTGGTGCAAGAATTTTTGGACAAGCATCGTATCAACGAAGTCGTGCAGGTGAGGACAAACCTCTATATCAATTATTCATTACTAAAAATTCATTATCAATCATTAATTATTTAACTTATATCTTTATGATTGTGATTGCAGGTGTCATCGTTGATTATAATGATTCCGGTGATGACACTCATGAATGTAATCACTGCGCTGCCTTTTTTTGGTCAGATGAAGCTTTGAAAAAAAAGATAAATAACCAATTGATATATACTCATTGTTGTGAAAAAGGCCGAGTGCAACTTCCAATGTCATATCCAACTCCGATTTTTCTTGATGAATTGTTAAATCCAAATAACGGTAGGAAAAGTGTATTATTTCGTGATAATATTAGAGTTTATAATTCTATGTTTGCTTTTACTTCTATGGGAGCTAAAATAGAGCATCACATAAACGATGGAAGAGCTCCTTATGTGTTTAAAATATGTGGACAAGTACATCATTTGATGGGTTCAGTTTTACCTTCAGAAGGAGAATCTCCTAAATATGCTCAGTTATATGTATATGACACTCAAAATGAGATTTTAAATCGAATGACCGTTATTGATCCAAATAATGCAAATAAGATTGATGTTGATATTGTTAAAGGATTGGTATAATTATTTGATCAATTTAATGAATTAACGAAACAGTATCGATCTGTTAGAGATGATTTTGAGAATCATTCATTGCCTAATTTTAATGTGACTATACTTGATCGTCAAAAAAATGACAGCAAACAATATGAATTACCTTCTACTTCTGAAATCGGTGGACTAATTGTGGGTGACATAGGTGAATTTAATTCTAATAGAGATGTAATTATTCGATCAAACGAAGGACCACTAAAGCGAATATCTAAAATTCATCCAAAATTAATGTCATTACAATATCCGCTTCTTTTTCCATATGGAGAGGATGGATTTAAAATTAATATGAAATTAAAACCAATTACAAGCAATAATAACGATAACGAAAGAAAATTAACAATGAACAAATTTATATGCTATCAAATTCATGATAGGGCAAACCAATCAAGTACTTTGTTAAAAGGTGGACGATTATATCAGCAATATTTAGTCGATACATATGCAACTGTCGAAGAAAATCGTTTAGAATATATAAGACATCACCAACCAGAACTAAGGTGTGAAACATGGAATAATATATCTACATTTGTTTCGGATGGAATTGTTGAAGGTTCTGATGTCGGAAAAAGAGTTTTTCTTCCTGGTTCTCACACGGGCAGTCCAAGAGATATGATAAATAATTACCAAGATGCGATGGCAATTTGTAGAGAATATGGTAATCCCGATTTGTTCATTACTTTCACGTGCAATGTGAAATGGCCAGAAATTTTGAGATATTTAGAAAAAAAATCAGGTTACAAACCAGAAGATCGTCCTGATATTGTTTGTCGAATGTTTAAAATAAAAGTAGATGATATGATTGCTTATATTAAAAATGGAGAACCCTTTGGAGAAGTACATGCTCATGTATATACGATTGAATTTCAGAAACGAGGGTTACCCCATGCTCATTTATTATTTTGGCTTAAAGATAAATACAAATGTTATACAGCAGATGATATAGATTCTATAATTTCAGCAGAATTGCCCGATAAAAATACTAATCCTGAATTGTTTGAAATAGTTAGTCAATTTATGATTCATGGTCCTTGCGGTCAACTTAATCCATATTCTCCGTGTATACGAGACAAATTATGCACAAAACATTTTCCAAAATCATTTATTCCTAACACAATTTTTCAAGCAATCAAATCTCCCGAATATAGACGTCGTGATGATGATTCACGTTTTGTAGATAAAAAAGGAGTTCATATTGGTAATAATTATGTTGTTCCGTACAATGCTAATTTGTTGTTGAGGTATAATGCTCATATAAACGTTGAATCATGTTCGCAATCTATGTTAATAAAATATTTATTCAAGTACATAAATAAAGGACCCGATAGAGCTCGCGTATTGGTTCGTGACAATATAAATGATGAAATCCAAAATTATCTCAACTGTAGATATTTAACTCCTCATGAGTCCGTATGGCGTTTATTTGAATTTTCCATTCATTCTAGATTTCCTGCAGTTCAATATTTAAAGATTCATTTACCGAATGAACAAACTGTTTGTTTTCATCAGGCTAATTCTCTTGAAAATGTGTTACAAAATCCTGGTATAGAAACTACAATGTTAACTGCTTGGTTTACTGCAAACAAGACTTATAAGAAGGCAAAGAAATTAACATATACCCAATTTCCTACTAAATATGTGTGGGATAATACTAAAAAATTATGGACCCAAAGGAAACAATATCGCGTTCTCGGTAGAATTGCACATGTGCCGCCAAATGCGGGTGAATTGTACTATCTTAGAATGCTTTTGAATGTTCAAAAAGGATGTATAAGTTTTAAGGCAATAAGAACGGTCAATGGGATAGTATACTCTACTTATCAAGAAGCATGTCAAGCTTTGGGATTACTAGGTGATGATAAAGAATGGCTCGAAGCATTGTTGGAATCTACTTTTACTGCCACTTCTCCTCAAATTCGTTATTTATTTGTTACGATTATTCTATTTTGTAATGTCTCAGATCCTCGAGCTTTATTAGATGCATATTGGATTAAGATGTCCAATGACATATCACACAAAATGAAATTAAATTTTAATATGCCAAATCTTACCATACCCGATGACGAATTAAAGAATGTTGTTCTACATGAACTTGAAAAATTGTTTAACATGTCGTCCAGTAGTTTAGAAAACCATCAATTACCAATGCCAAAGACACAACAAATACATCAACTCAACAATAGGCTTATCAGAGAAGAATTAGATTTTGATTGTGAAGCATTGAAACAAGAACATTCTGACTTGATCACCAAACTAAATAATAATCAAAAAATTATATACGATGAGGTGATCAAAGCCGTAGAACAGAAGAACTCGAGATCATTTTTTGTTCATGGTAGCGGAGGTACAGGCAAAACTTTTTTATGGAATACTATAATTTCAAGATTGAGATCCGAAGGCAAAATTGTTTTGGCCGTTGCTTCATCAGGTATTGCTTCATTATTACTTCCGATAGGAAGAACAGCTCATTCGCGTTTCAAAATAAAGCCGATTATAGATAAAGATTTAAATTGTAATATAAATAAACAAACCAATCTTTCTGATTTAATTGAAAAAGCTGAATTAATAGTTTGGGATGAAGCTCCTATGTGCAATAAATGGTGTATTGAATCGGTAGATAGAACGTTGCGTGATATTTTGTCAAAAAAAGAAGAACCGTTTGGAGGAAAGGTAATTGTATTCGGTGGAGATTTTAGACAAACATTACCGGTCATACAAGATGGTAGTAAAGAACAAATCATTCAAGCATCGTTAAATAATTCATATTTGTGGCCTAGCATTACAGTATTTCATCTAACTGAAAATATGAGATTGTCGACGATTGGTCTAAGCAACATAGAAAAAAATGAAATTAAAGATTTTGCTGAATGGATCCTACAAATAGGAGAAGGTCAATTAGAATCGAAATTCCCTACAGATGATCCTGATGTAAGCTGGATTGATATACCAGAAGAATTACTTACTGATCCTACAATTCATCCTATAGAATCAATTTTTCAAGCAACCTATCCCAATTTTTTAAGCAAATATAATGATACAAATTATTTAAGAGAACGTGCCATAGTGACTCAAAAAAATGTAGTTGTTCATGAAATAAATAATTATGCAATTAAATTACTACCCGGAAATAAAAAATCATATTTTAGTTCAGATTCAATTTCATACAATTCGGGTAATAGCGACAATATCAATGTTTTATATCCCATGGAATTTTTGAACAAGCTTGAATTTAGTGGATTGCCTACGCATGAACTTATATTGAAAATTGGCATGCCTATTATGTTATTAAGAAATTTAGATCAGATACGTGGTTTGTGTAACGGCACGAGATTGATTGTGACAAAGTTGTTTGAAAGATTAATTGAGGCCAAAATAATTACTGGAAACAACATGGGAGAAAAAGTTCATATTCCAAGGATAGTATTACATGCAACGGAAAATAAATGGCCGTTTACGTTTAAAAGACGTCAATTTCCTGTCAGACCATGTTACGCAATGACGATAAACAAGAGTCAAGGCCAGTCATTAAACCAAGTAGGAATATATTTGTTAGAACCAGTTTTTACTCATGGACAATTATATGTAGCGTTATCTAGAGTCACGTCAAAGAAAGGTCTTAAAATTTTTATAAATAACAGTGACGACATCCCAAATAATTGTACGAGAAATATTGTTTATAAAGATGTGTTGCAAGATATATAATACTTTGTATTTTGAGATAGAATATATAGATTGCTCCAAATATACAAGTTTTCATAATTTTCTCTACCTTTTCGCCACTAATTTCTCTATACATATTTACAATTTCGGAATTTTCTATATGGCCAGTGCTCCCACACTTCGGACGTGCGAGGTCCCTTTTTTTTTTTTTTATGTCTAAGAACGTTTGTTCTTCATAAGTTTGTGGAGGTAGTTTTTCTCTCTCTCAGATATTTTCTCTCAATCCTCCCATCTCTGTCCATTGCTCTCAACCAATCGCCACGAATCCCTCCACGAATTCAGCTTCCACAAACCCAGCCTCCACCATAGTTTCCTAACTCAATCCTCTCTCTATCTCTCGCTCTCTTACAGTCTCTCATCTCTCGACCTAACCCAGCCTCTCGGTCGAGATGTATGTTGCATCTACTTTGGCAGACTCTGCTCTCTCTATCTGGGTAAGATTCGTTCTTCCCCAAATTCAATTTCTTGATAAAACTTTCTCAGGACTAATCATTCCAGCCACTTAATTATGAAAGATCATGAATTTTTGCAGATATGGAGTCGCTCCATTTGCTCCATTGAAATGGTTACTTATTCAAGGTCCTATCTTCATCAGCTTCTTCCTAGCTGTAAGATATGATCCCCTTGAATTTATGGCATCCGTTCAATATTTAGTATAACACATACGCCCATTTACTATTTGATATTTGTTAATTTTTAGATCCTGTGTAAATTTTATGATTGTAGATTAGAAACATGTTTGAGAAAGTTTCGTCGTTTCAAACTGGTGAAGCTTTATGATTTACTGATCTCACAACTCTAGATATCATGCTCATCCTTCCAATTCTGATAGCAATGACATTCAGGATCACGGTTGAGGTAAGTTTTAAAAGTTTTGATTGATTTTTTTTTGCAAATTTAGCATTTGATGTCACTTTGCGGGGTGCCATGTGTATACAATTATCTTAGTATTTTCTTTTTAGTTATGAAAGATCATGAATTTCTACAGATATATATGGAGTCACTCCATTTGCTCCATTGAAATGATTACTCATTCAAGGTTCTATCTTCATCAGCTTCTTCCTAGCTGTAAGATATAATCCCATTTACTTTATAACATCTGTTCAATATTTAGTATAACACATACGTTGCAATGTGTATACAATTCTCTTAGTATTTTTCTTTCCATTTTGTTTTAGGTCTGTAATTATAGCACACGTGTTTACCCTATTATTCTAATTTTATAATGCATTCTGAAGCATCCACAATTATGTGATTGCCAATCTTTCTACCTCAGTGCAACATGCAGGAAGATCTGGAAGATCGAGAATCATATTGCCCAAACTATGAAATCCTATTCAAGAATCTTTTTTGTCATTTCGGTTCCAGTTATGATGAGTTTCCCCATGGCAAGTGATCAAGTTTTCTGAATGTTATGTGCATAAGGATATTAAGAAGAATAGGCTACTTTGAGAATCGCAACAATTTCAATATTTTGCTACTTTGCAACCTTTTCAGGCTCTGTTCTATTATTGGCTTACCTCCAACATATTCTCCCTTGCGTATGGATTAGGTGAGTTTTTCCCAATCATGAGCTACGTTTAATATCATAATTTGAGAATTGAGCCAAGAGACTGTAGATTTATATGAGCTGATGAGACGTTCAATGTTATGCATGCGTAATCTTCAAACATTCATGATTTTCTTTAAGTTTGTTGCCAATGCTGCTCTCAATAATCATATATTGTATACCCATTGATTGTGGCATGTTGGATGAACCGTGCCCGAACATAATATATGGTTTCCGTTTTCCAAATATCTATAGGCTGATTATTTGGTCGACTATGTGGAATAAATATCCTAAGCAAGTGCACCATAGAGGATTTTCAATTCCAGTTGATACAAACACCGGTTACAACGATGAGTTTAAATGGCTCCACTCGCTCGATCCAAATCCAAATGTAGCTGTTGGAGTTCTAGATATATACGCACATAGTTCATGGTGATGTCTTTGTAGCGAGATATCCAATGTCTCTAGCAAACTCCAAATTTGAGTATACACATGATTCATGATGATGTAATGGGTTATATGTCTTAGGATTATGATATGGTGTAATGATTTCAGTTAAACAGTAATTCAGTGATGTATTGCATAAATTCTGATTCAAGTGAAGCTTATGTATGCGATACCACTTTTCATGTTCAATGTTGTAACTTTTACCCCTATTCAGAAATTAACTGGTATTGAAATCGCAATGACACAATGCTTAAGACCTAAGACCATGTATATTAACAACTTATCTACTTTGTTTTATGACAATTGAAATAAAAAAATATCCGACATGATTTACAGTATAACAATCGTGCTAAAACCGCCCCAACGGGGCGGACAACCACCTAGTATCTTTTTATTCACACAATTTTAAAATTTGAGGTACGTGGAGCAGAGGAGATAACAGTGCAATGGACTGATGCAGCCCAAGGTAGTATCATGCTTATTCCGATATACCTCAAAAATTAAAGACGAATTTTATCTTTTGAAGAAAAATAGATTCACATATGCTCAAGTTATTTTCCAGCGTCTAAAGTGAGGTGATGCTTCGGCACAAGCGGTTGTCTAGGTCGAGGATACCTTACTTTTCTAAGGCGGTGTCGTTAAAATTCACGGAGAGTAAACTCTCTTTAGGAACAAGGCAGGTCTCAAAGTTTTTAACCACGGAGGACAAGTCCCCTATCGACTCACTCACAGAGAATGAACATCAGTCTGTGGGTCTTGAGAACCAGTTTTACAAACCTCGAACCAATCAATGAAAATAACTTGCCCTATACTTGGTAAAATAAACTCGGGTCCTAGCGGTCTACAAGTGTTGATTAAAACCGCCCTCAACCTCATAGAAGTAATATTATTGCTGAAATGTCGCTTGTATGCGTGGGTGGGAAGTATCCCGCGTTTCCCAATCTACATAAAAACGGATTCAACAAAGCACCATTCAAATGAAGGGTTTTGGTTATGATCAACAAAAGAGGCTTCACCTACATGTTACACTTTAGAAACTACAATAAACTACAAGCATACACAAAAACTATCAACTTCCTAGAAATTATCTAAGTGTATCAACATCACAATATACATCACACACATCGGCAATTAAGCAAAATAAAAACCAAAAACCAACAACCAAAAATCGGATAAGTCCTATTTACTATTACACTTCCGAAAATCCTATTAATACATATCCCAAAATCTATAGCAAAATTAAATAATCTGCAATATACATAATTACAAACAACACTTTATGAATCAAAATATTATAATTTCCCCGGCAACGGCGCCAAAAACTGATGGAGGTGTTATCCAAGCATAAAATACCTGCAAAACAACTACATACAAATAATACCCTTCTTGTGTCGAGTGTAGTATTGACAAGTAGGGATCGTTCTATCCGGGGAAATCAAGGGCTTTCAATCACACAAAGTATTGCATAAAAGGGGGGTTGTCGAAATTTTTAATTATTATTTACTTACTAGTTTACGAAAATTAAATCCTAGATTACTATATACAATTGATCATCACCTTTCACACAGTCACCAAACACAAATCTCATTATACATGCAACAAAATTAAAACAAGTAATAGGGGCAGCAAACATAAAACGATTTCAAGATTAATTAAACTCCAATTTAATTAGGGCCAACGCAGCTTATCCTAATTATTCAAGACATCATAAGTATTTAGAATCCGAAACGCGCGCAATCCTAAACATGGTACTAATCGGTTTAATAACACAACGCATGTAAATTAAACACAAAAAGCACATAAGCACATATTGTCGAATTGGAACATGTTAGCAAGTATGGCGTCACCCATCTCACATCGACATGTAAATTTCCTTAATTACTCTAACCCTTAGATTAATACATATTAAAACTAACAATGCGTGTGAATCAACATGTATTAAATCGGCATATGAATTCAACATCTAGATAACACTCATGGCCTGCGAATGCATCTAGACATCTCCTTCGGTTCCACACGAATTAAGAAAATAAACCTAATTAAATCAAGAACACATTCAAAACCTACTGCCCATACAACATATTTAATCATATCACATGCATAAATCGGCAATCATATATAAAATTCCCAAACATTTATAACAAAGATCCAAAGATCCCATATATGATTATCAATACCGAAAATAAATTCAGAAACCAAAACATACTTCATAGACAAAGTTATGTTTAAATACAAAGAAACAAAAACCAATAGAGTACAATCCATGTTACAACCTTGATAAAGATTCGGCAAGGATTGGTGAATGATGATCGGATTGTTGGTAGAATATGGTGGATTCGGCCTAGGTTCTTGGTATGAAATTTGTGGATTTATTTTGGCAGGGATTCGGCAAGGATTTTGTGGAGAGAGAGATGATGATTTTCTGTGCAAAAGCCTTGGTATATATAGAGGAAGTAACCTAGAGAAGCCAGCCACAAACCAAAACCGAATTGGTTTAGGTTTCCTTGATTTTCTGAATTCGGCAGAATGACCTCCGTGCATTGATTACGTCATAACTCTCTCTAGAAAATAGCTATTGAGGTGATTCTAGTAGGGTTGGAAACTAGACTCCCGTAGCTTTCTATCCATATAAGGCTCGAATTCTGATTCATTGTCAGCTATCCGGGAGAGTCCGTGGAAGTTGAGAGACGTGCACAGGAATTTTCCCGAAATTAATCAAGATTTGTTGCGATTTTCTTCCTCTATTTTCTGCCGAAAATTCCCAAGATAATGGCTGAATAATTGAGCAATATCTCTTTAGGTTTTCCATGAATTAATTCAGCCAAAAATCTTGCACAAAGGATGGAATTCAGTCCACATTCGTAAGCCAAATCCATGTAGAACTCGGCTTGCTTCTTCTTTTCCATTCCGAAATTAATCTTTTCTTTTCTTTTTTTAATTCAGCCAAATTCTTCATGGATCAATGCTTGATGGACTGAATAATGGACTAGGCTCATAACTCATTTGGACAATTTATCCAAGAGCTAGCCGTAGCTTTCCCTAGTTGAGCCAGGAAAGCATCATTTGTATCTTCTTTTCCTGCTTGCATCAGGGAAACTTCTTTTCTTTTGTTCTTCGACTTCTTCCTTGAAAGGATGACTCTCTAATGCTCCAATATGTTCAGTAGCTCATCACTTACAACCTTGGACACGAAATTGTTGTAGAAAAATAGAAATCCTTCAAAACGGGCAGCAGGTTCTTCCTCTCGGCAGATCTGACCTTCTTGCATTCAAACCGGCATAACTCTCTACTTAGGAGAGCTTTTTCTGCGATTCCAGTTGCATATGAAACTAGACATACAGGGCTTTCCAACGGCGTATGGCACGTTCTCTGGTTCCAAGCGATGTGTCCCACAGAAATTCCGGAAGTCAGGACACAGTCCCAGGAAAATCCTGGTAGTCCCTGGATTGGTTTGCTCAAACTGCCAAGTTGCAGCCTTCATTTGGGTGACTTCCCGAACTCCGATTGATCTGAAATTTTGACACAATACACTTTAGCTTCCCAATTATATGCATACCAAATTTCATCAAATTTGAAAAAGGATAGATCAGTTTAGCACGAGCCTCAAAATCACGAAAAAGACATATTTTACTTTATTTCCAGATTTCTATACTTAGTCATTTTTCTGATAATTAAGCACATTTTCTCCAAAACTCTACCAAAGGGACACTAAACTAAAATATGACTCTATCTTACAAAAATAAGGGTTAAACATTGGATAAATGGGGGTAAAAACATATTAAGAACGATGCACATTGTGCTCCTATCATCAACTTCTCAAAAACCAACAATAGGAAACAACCTTACCAATATGTAAAAGAAATGAAATTGCATATAACAAAATGTCAAGTTACACCCAAAGGTGAACATTTGAGAATTTACAACATCAACAAAGTATCAGAGCGACTAGACAAATGAAAAATGATACAAGTAGGTTAAATAGGTAACCTACAATAACTGACAGCGGAAGATGATCTCTATACCTTGCCTCCTACCAGTACTGAACTCTGCAAGCTGGGCAGTTTAAAACGAAAAGCCCAAGGAAAGTAATTTAAAAGCATTAGCGTGAGTGGACAAAAAGTTCTACAAATAAATATAATACTTTAAAAAAAACATTTATATATTACTTTCCACACTTTTCATAATGCAAAGAAAATCACGATGCATGCTTTCACCACAAAATGTTATTTTAAAATATTCTTTACACGAAAACATATCCCAGCCCCGCTGGTTCGGGAATTATATAAATAAAAGAAATCTCAAAGGTTCCCGAATACCAAGTAAAATAAGGAATTTTACAACCGGCCAATCCCCTTGGCCCAAATAATAAGTCGAATAAACAGGGGAATGTCAAACCACCATAATATAACTGGAGCCTCGTCAGGCTCCGGGTCCGAGAGTCCTATTGACTCCCCCCGTGTCTAAGTCTACCACCTAGACACGTCACCGCCTCAATATATATACAATCCTACGTCGACCACCGAGCGTGAATCTGACTTATATGGTCAAGTCGTCACCTCGCGTGGGATGAGGCCTCGCTAGCTAGCATCAATATAATAATACCGTGGACCCTCGTATAGTGAAAATCCGAAAACAAACCAAAAACACATTTCCCCTTATATATAACAATCCGTACGATCCCCGACCGTACATCCGAGGCTTATTCTCATAAATATAATTAAACACCAATATAACCTCGTAGAAAATAAATGAAGTCCACATATCTCGAATGTCATAAATATCGAAACCAAGTAAAATCATATCATCCTCGGAAACTTCGTTTCCGATTAAATATCAACATAAATGATAAGTCATAAAATCAGAATAGTTCAAATCATATAATACACGGAAATCCCATTTCCGTCTAAATATATCAAGGTACCTTACTTGCTTTAAAATCATTTACAACCATTCGATAGAAATAGTTTATTCATTTAAATCACATAGTTGCTCTTCGATAATCAAAACATTCTCAAAACACTTTTCGAAAAGTCTCAGGGTACTTAGTTTACTTTAAAAGCATTTAAAACAAACCAATAGAAATGAAATATCCGTTTAAATAACATTCTTGCTTTTCAATAATCTCAAAACCTTTCCAAAATAATAACCAAAAATATATATATAACTCCCATATACTCAAAATATTCAAGCATGCATCAAATTTAAAATAAAAGTCCACTCACAACAACTAAGCTGATCTCTGACTCGAGTCCTCCTCAAGTTGAGTCTCTCCTCGGCCTGCTAAAAGGAAAAACTTAGAAAAACCCGAGCTCGGAAATTCAATTATAAACTAAATTTGAAGGCGTCCTCACTCAAACGAAACTCTCAAAATAACCAAACGCAATACTTCCCGATTAAATATTGTTGGAAATTAGTCAATATATCTCAAATAAGACCCTTAACTCTTTTATTGGTCTTTTTCGTCGAGAATCCCCATTTCTCGCATTTACTCCTCTTAATTGAATGTCCAAAAGTAAAAAGAAAAATCGTCAAAAGTAATTCTGTAATTCTGACAGTAAATGGTAATTTCAATTTACTTTTACTGTTTAACTTTTACTATTTACTAATTACTGAATTACTGTTTACTATTCACCATTTACTGTTTAACCTTTTTACTTTTACTATTACTGTTTCACCTTTACTGTTTTACTGTTACTGTTTTACTTTTTACCATTTACCAATTTACTTTTACTTTTCACTTTTCATCCCAAAATCACCTCCGGCCGCCGGCAGCGGCGGCGGCGCCGCCACTGCCGCCACAGCCACGGCACCGTGACCCAAAACACCTCTAACTTCACCCCAAATGATCCCAAACACCTCATGACCTCCAATTTCTTACCTCCGCCGCCCAAAAGCCTCACCGCCGCACATGGCGGCCGGCGCGGCGGCCACAGCCTCTGCTCCTCCAAGCTTTCCAATTTCTCGCCAAAATCACTGAAAAACCAACCTACACGATCCTATCCGCCCCTCTGAACTCACACAACCTCCAAATTCAACCAAAACAACCAAGAACAGCTAAAATCGCAAACCCCCAAATCGGAGCCACAAACCCTAAAAAATTAAATCTTTGATTCCTCCTTACCTGTTGCAAAATGGTTCGAATCACTTGGAACTCGCCGATCGGTGGCCGGAAGGAGGAGTTCCGGCCTCTCCGATTCTTTCTGTTCTTGGCCCGAATCGGACGAGCGGCGGCGCTGCGCGCCACGCCGTCACCGCAGCAAGGGAGAGGAGGAGGAGGCGAGTCGTCCGGCGCAGGTGGGGGGTCGAGGTGGTGGCCGGAATGCAAGGTGGTGGCGTCGGTGGAGGCTCGGGCCGGAGGAAGAAGAAGAAGAAAGAAAGAGAGAGGCACGGGGGAAAGAAGAAAAAAAATGAAAGTTTCCATTTTCCCTTTTATACTATACCCAATTCGGAAATATTTAAATTTCCGACACTTTTTAAGATTTTTCGACGAAACGAAACGAAACTCAACCTCATGATTTAATTTAACGTTTTCTCCCTCTCGTCACAAGCGAATCTCCGCTCAACCACCAAAATAAAACGATACTCAAGAGCGTAAAATTTAAATAAGTTTACTCAGAAATTAGACAAGATTCGGGGCGTATCATTTACTTTATTTGCGTTTTGGTTTTTTAAACACAGATTTTCCAAGTCAGGTGACAAAACAAAGGTGATTAAAGAATTGAATACAGCTACACCAAACTCAGAGATCAAAACTGTATTGGATCTGTACAAGTTAAATTCACAATTTGACAAGGTACTACTACATTCTATTTGCAGAGATCCCTACTCTATACCCCATCTATGAAGATATTCATATCTCATTCCCACTCTATAATTAGCTTTTATCTATTGTACTGCATATCTATATGTAAATTATTAATTAAAGTTACAATATTTCCACATAAAACTAAAACATTTCACTATTACAGGACAAAATTATCCTTTGTCATGCCACAGTTGTAAGGTTCTCAAAACATTCTGGATGGTGGTATAAAAGATGCCCTGCTCAAAAATGTTTCAAACAGCTGAAGAACAGAGAAGATAGTGGCGACTATGATTGTGCAGAACACAAACTACAGACCACTTATATTCCATGGTAAATTACTGTGTTAATATATGGCTATTCTTTTTATACAATAATTAGTTGTTCCTAACCAGTCACTGATAAACAGGTACAAAGTAATGATGACCGTCAAAGATAATCAAGATTACACCATCTCATTTACTTTGTTTGGATGGCAAGCTGAAAGTTCTTTGGATACTCATGTTTGGAACTATTAAACAAAAGGCAATACCAAAGTGAAGAAGACTTCCCTGAAGAAATAACTAATAAAGTGGATCAAACTTATCTGTTTGAAATTAGGATGGGCCGAAACGATGAAATGGTGGTAAAAAACATTCATCTAGATACAGACACTGCTAATCAGTCATCAGAAGTACATACTGAAAGCAGCGGTCCAAATGAAGTTCCAATTTCATTGACCCCCGAAAAGACTTCTGAGAGAAAAAGAACAACAGAACCAAGAGCGCAGCCTTTACTCATCTCTGAACCAGAGAAAAAATACCAAAGGTAACAACCACTCCTATTTACATTTTATCCAGTTCCATATATTTATACTGAATATTTCTATCTGTCATTCAAAATAATGTCACTTATTTTAGTTAGCTTCAGACTCACTCATTAACTCATTACTTATTTTGTACCTAAGTCAATTAGGTAGATATAGCATAATTTAATTGGCTATGATGAATGAACAGTATATATTACTACTGCTTGAGATTCATGAACTGACAATAGAGCATTTCTTTTCAAATTTGGAGACATTAAGTAAAACAATCCTTTCCAGCAAATACAGAAATAAAATTGAAGTTGATTAATTTTTCAAAAAAAAAAAAAGATTTTCTTATTTTTGAAGAAAAGTGTGTCTTTCTTATTATATAGAATTATACATCATAATTATGCAGGGGGTGTGTTCTTGATAATGTTTAAACCTGGGCTGATTTGAATCTCTTTGATTAATTGGGGTAAAGGTTTACTACACGTCATGTAACAGTGATTTTATTATGTAGAACATAAGATTCCTTAGTTTTCATCTTTCTAGAACATTATATAGAGCCCATATACCAAATGAACATCACCAGCCATGCTCCTCTTCCTCCATTCCTCAATGAGTATACTTTGTCTCTCACTTCCATAATGCATAATCTAAGAAAATGATACACACAATGTGAACTCTGTCCCTCACAAGTCTTTCTGTTTTTATAAATTTATATATCCTAATTAGTTTTATAATATACCGCCTCACATACAAATTATTGATTTCCAGCTAAATGATGTATGCAGAATTGTTGTGATTCATTATTATGATAAAATTTAACCAATTACACTTCCTTTTTCATTTTGTTTTCTCATTACTTGTCGTATTATATTGATTTATGACAGGCAAGCAAGAGAATCGACATTATGTCCCACACAAAAGCACACAACCAGGAAAGATAAGCAAGAGTGAACTCCAGTGATGGAACTTTTTGTATCATAGCAGTTTATGGACAAAATGGATCAGTTAAGCACTGAAGTGATTGGAGCTACATTTTTTTGAACAAGCTCCTAACAAAATCACCTGATCCATTAAAACCTTAACTATGAAGCAACCAAAAGAGACACAGCAGTTGCTTCACTTTTAACTAAAGCTACAAAATATGTAATATTTTGCTGAACAAAACTGCATGTGCTGTAAACAAAACCAGTTCTTAAATGTATGCGATGTTAATTAAGTAGTTTACATATTAACATGATGCAACTATTCTCTGTTTTCTCTATGCAGATAAATAGAAGCACATAAAAGAAAATAGAATTTAGTTATCGATTGAAAATAGAATTTGGTTCAAAATTCTGTATCCCTTTCATCATAAATTCAGGAACGAAAAAAAACACCCCGCAGCGGAGCGCGGGCCCTTTACCTAGTGATATACAGAGATGATGAGCATAGAAATTCAGTAGTAGAGAAGAGGAAATTATCCTACCATCACTGTTCAAACTTCAAACCACACTGACATATTTAAAGGTTAATAAGTTATTTAATAAAAACTAAAAAAGGAAACCATAAACGAGTGGCAAGTTTTTTATCGGGGTCGGAGACGGCAAGGCCGACGTGGTGGTTGTCGTCGACGGCCAAAACGAGCAACCGGCCGGCGCCTCGGGGATCTTTGGCCTTTCTTTAAGAGTTGAGGTATTTATATTTAGTCAGAATATAAAATAATAATAATAATAATTATTATTATTATTATAATTTTAATGTAAAAAAAAAAAAAATTATAAATGAAAACCGACCCTTTTCTCTAAAAGCCAAGCGGTATTCGCATTCTCGTCCTCTAAACTCAGAGACGGTATCGGATTTTCAATCCCTAATTTCACAGCAACATCTCACGATTTTGATCTCTTCTGGTTAGTCTCCGTTTAATCAATTTCAATTTCTCTGCGTTTTCGAGTTTTGCGATTCTTAGTTTTTGGTGATTTGTGGCGCGATGCTCATCGTTTCGATGATGATGCGATTTGGTGGTCGAATTAGGACCTGAGCTACGTGTGTTGGATATATTTGAATCGATTTTAAATTGTTAGATTTGATTGGGGTATTGGGTATCTGTTTGACTATTGCACTATCTGTGTTTGCAATTAGGTTTATGAATTCATTGGTTTATTTATTTCACACACTACGATTTTCTGGCCAAATTTATTTCAACGCTTGATGATGATGATGATTGTTTTCCTGTTTTCTGGAATTTAATTTTTCTTGTTTTCGATTGAATTTGATTATGTTCTGATAGGGGTGGTAGTTTATGGTATGGATTGTGTCAAAAATTGCATGATTAAATCTTGTTCTGTTTTTGTGATTTCCCGCTGAAGTGATTAACCGAAATCACCTGTGTTTTATACTAAAAGCTTTGAACTTTATGTTCCTTCTTTATGCACTATATAAATCACTTTCTATTTGGCAATCAAATTCTGGTAAGAGCAAGCAAGATTAGTCAATTCTCTCATGGTATAGCCACACTTGTTTACCTTTTCAAAATGCTATACACTAATTTAACCAGTTTGTTATTCGTTTTTAGCCTTTCAAGTGTTATTATGACTTATTTTCAAGCAATATGAAAAAAAAATGAAAAAAAGCTCCTATTTTTTGCCCTTGATTTGAAAACCTGCTTACTAAAATTGTTTATATGAGTTAGATAGCTGAAGTTTCACAAAATACGTGTCTAATAGAAGATTGTGTCATGGTACCACAAATTGAACCCTTTCTAGGTCTTTTGAGACGAACTTTTATGATCTTTCTTTTATATTTATTATGTGATTATAACTGATTAAGAAAAATGTCATCTGAATATTGTGATATTTTCAACTAATCTATTTAAACAGTTTAAATTTAGTTTTAAATGGTGTGTTGGAGTCCCTTGTCCTCATATGTAATTGGGAATTATGTATCAAAATTCAAGTATTCATTGAAATGTTGGGAGTTGGCCCTTCATTTTCGTAAATGCCCATACCAAGTAATGTATATCCAGTAATGTAAACAATTGTAAACCACTGGGCACTCTTTTTAAGTAATTCTTACCGGAATATTCCCTTGAACTAAATTTCAACCGGCAAAAGGTGGGTGGATGTACATTACATCCTGGAATACAAGGGTCATTCATAGCATTTCAAAATATTTGGGACTCTTTCTCTCTTTATCTTTAGGTGATAATTTTTTATTGTTCAGAAAAATTATCTCAATAATGCTGCATATTGAAAAAGACACATTATATAGATATACGTATCTCTTCAATATCTAAATAGCTTGAAAGCTGCTTGTCAAACAGTGGATTCCTGTAAACAGCCTAAGCAAACTTGTCTCCTTGCAAATGGACAAAGGAGTGACTCCTAGCCTCTTTGTTAATGATGGTTCATTCCTGGAACGGTTCAAACAACTTCAACAAGAAAAGGAAAAGGGGAGGGGTGCTGCAGTAGAGGATTCTAAGCTAGGTAAAGCTGTTTCAGGGAACCTTGTTATTGGCAAAACCAGTACTGAATCAAAGCCTAATGATACACGCAAGAGCACACAGCCTGGTTCGGGTGGCAAACTTGCATTCAGCTTGAAGCAGAAGTCGAAGATTGTGGCCCCTGCCGTTAAGTTAGGAGAAGATGAGGATGAAGGCGGAGCAGATGTTGGAAATGTTTCTGGTGATGCACCAACTAAACGACAAAAGTTGGGTCAGCCAGATTCGGCAGAGGAATCTTCTGGACAAGTGGATGTTGGTAATTACCACTTTTATGCTTATCCTTTAGTCTGGTTGAATCACTATGCAGTTCTTTGTTTCAATAGTAAATTATTCTGCATTAACATTATGCACGTGATAATTCATTTTTTATATCATATAATGATGCTGATACGAAAATCTATATGTTCACTCTTACTGTTTTGATTCTTCAATTTGTCTCCGTTTATCATTTGATTCTTCCTCTTCTTGTTTTATATTTTTATGAATCAAACTTGTAAGGATTATAATCTTTCTTCCATTATTCTCAACTAGAAAGCAGTTGTAGCATCATTTTTGAGCTCCTAAGCCTTTTGTCGTAGCTACACTCTTTAGCTTTTTAAAGCGAACTCCACATCCACCTCCTTGTTCTTTGCTTTTTGTTTCAATAAAAAGCTGTTTCATTTCAGGAAAAAAAAATAAAAGGCTTTTACTTCCTCTTAAAGACGTAACATATGTTCTATTCTGCATTTCTTATCTAAATTTTTTTACTTGACATAATGTTTTTGGCTGCTATTCTTCAATTAATATTCTACACACTTCCGCAAGAGATTCTGATTCATGTTTCTCACTTATAAGACAAATTGGATTCTAAGTGAAGTTCTTAGTTCAGTGAAATTAACATATCCAGATAGAGTTCTTTCTCATTTCTGGTTTCTGGAGCCTCAGTTGCCAGCCTCTTTTGTATCTTAGTTAATTAGTTGAGAAAATAAGGTCTAGCTGTTAGTTCCGTTCTTTGGCCAAAATAGTAACAGCTAAAGTAACCTGAAACTGGCCCCTTTCGTTAGGATGCTGTTATTGAGAAAATCATCTCAGTAGTTGTCTTCTCTGCTGATGAAGTAGTCTGGCTGAAGAGGACAAAACATTCTTGAATATTTCTTGTCTCATGAATGCAGCTTATTCCTTAAGTTCCTATCAACATTGGTGGAAAGGGATGTTCAATGAAAGAATTGGCATATGTGGCACACCTGCTACAAGAGTAATTTGCATACCCTAGTTCATGCTCTCGGTATTAATCAGTTTTATGAGTGATATGCAGCTGCACCTTCCCCAAGTGATTCTACAGTGAAGATGGTTGCTGACAAACTAGCAAGTTTTGTGGCTAAACATGGAAGGCAGTTTGAGCATATTACACGACAAAAGAATCCAGGAGATACCCCTTTCAAGTAAGTAGTCTATGAGGTTTTGACATATTAGTCATGTCTTTTGCTGTCTCAAGTATATCAATTGGCTCTTATAGACCAGCTTCCCTTAGGAGTATGTAGTAGCAATGTTGTTAATACTTTGCTTAATTTCCTTATAGTCCGGTTCATGAGCACTTTGCACTGTCATTGTGATTCTTTTGCAGATTTTTATTTGATGAGAGCTGTGCTGATTACAAATATTATGAGTATCGGCTTGTCGATGAGGAGAAAGTCCTCAAACAGACCAGGGAGTTTGAATTGTCACGTAATGGTAATTGAAATATATGTTATAGTTTACATATATTTAAAAATGTTCATTAAATTATATATAAATCTGTAGGTTGAGGTGTTAAAATTTGGTGCTCCAAAGTATTTGTCACATGCAGAGCTGAAATACAAGTACTTTTTTCTATTCTATACCCTGCCTGGTCAAGGGGTTATCCTTCACATTTCTTGTGAATTGCTGAACAGTAGTCTTAATTCGTAACTGCAAAAAAATAGTGATGAACCAAAAGATCAAGTTTTATATGTTTCATGAAACTTACATTTTCGTTTTGCTCTTCTTTTTTATTTGCATGCCCCTGCTAGCATTCAGTTCATTAGTGTTGTGGTGGTGTCCCTTTAAGTCTCCTTTTGTGCTAATCATCTCCAATGCTGCAACTTTATATTTATTTTGGTGATTCATAATACATGAAACTGCAATGAAAAGCTTGTTACATTAACAAGAACAGAGATCACCATTGTCATTATCATCTTTTCCTGAAAATACATGTGTTTTCTTTTTATGAGACTGAGGTTGTGGGGTCTCATTTTGTAGGAGGTTCAAGCATGTCTGCTTCTAAATCATCCACAAGTGTTTCCCAAAGGTCTACTTTGAAGCATCCTAGTTACCAAACTCCTGCGTCTGCATTGTATGAAGCTACTGAGGATTCAACTTATGGGACTTCATTGGGAAGGACAGGTATGTGGTGGTACATTTTTCCTTCATCATTGGAGACACTTGATGTTTCAACTTATGCCTTAGTAGTCCACTCCACAATTAATTTGAAATGGGGGGATATTACTCTAAATTTTTGCCTTTGTGTTTCGTATTGTTTACGAGGCTTACCTATAATTCCTTGCTATTTATAATAACTCTACAAGCTCTAAAAGTAACGTTGGTAACTTCATTTGTTTTGCTAGCTCCATTTATGTTGATGTTTCCTTGATTTTCTTGAACTTATGATTTATATTTCCATTTATAGGAGAGTCTAGTGCGCCAACAGGATCAGATCCTATTGCCATGATGGAATTCTACGTGAAAAAGGCAGCACAAGAAGAGAGGAGGAGACAACCTAAACAGTCAAAAGATGAAATGCCCCCGCCTGCTTCTCTTCAAGGTTTGCATATTCTAGTGATTGAAACCAGAAGTTTGCCTATTGTTACTAGAATCATGTTCTATTTCTGTGATGTTGGTTTCTCTTATAATGAATACTTATGCATCTTCAATTTTGGCACAGCGTCTTCCCTTAAGAAAGGTCACCACATGGGTGATTACATCCCACAAGAAGAGCTGGAGAAGTTCATGGCTGCTTGTAATGATGCAGCTGCGCAGAAAGCTGCCAAAGAAGCTGCAGATAGGGCCAAAATACAGGCTGATAATGTTGGTCATAAACTCTTGTCTAAAATGGGTTGGAAAGAAGGTAAATAACATTGTTTCAAGTACTTGTACTATGCTGTAGTTTTCACGAGGAGAAACCTGATGGTTGAATGTGGACTTCAGGTGAGGGTCTGGGAAGCTCGAGAAGAGGAATTTCAGATCCCATAATGGCAGGTAATGTCAAGAAGGACAATTTGGGGGTTGGTGCTCAACAACCTGGAGAGGTGACTCCTGAAGATGATATATACGAGCAGTATAAGAAGCGGATGATGCTCGGTTACCGTCACAGACCTAATCCTCTGGTACTACCATCATTTGTTTTCTCATCTTCTCCCTTTGTATGTGATATTTGTTTTTATTTTTATTATTCCATCTTGCTTTGTTTCATATATGACCTCTGACACGATATTTTGGGTTGCAGAACAATCCGCGCAAAGCATACTATTGAATGCTGACGAACCATATATTTCTGATGGTTTTGGAAGTCACTGCGAGTTGAACGTATGGAGTAAAAGAAAATTGGATTGATAATTAGTGATGGAACAAATTTGTATTTGAACGTTTTGTGAAGTTCGGTGTTAATCAAAAGAAAGTATGATCATTTTTCTTTTAGGTGGTGGTTTATTATTCTTTTTGTGAATACATGTCTCTAGAACTTCAACATCTTCTAGTACAAGTTGAAGTTGTGTAATAGTCTAGAACCTGATAATGGATTCTGATAATGGTTTCACCAGGTTAGAACCTGATCCAAAGGTTGTATATTAGGCACCTACTGGAGTGAAATTGAGAATTTGCATTATAGCTCTGTTTGTGATTTGTCCTAAACTTATTACCCCCTTTCATTTCATAGTTTGCATGTTGCAAGTTCTCGATGATCTATAGAAGACCCGAAATAACAGGTTTTACGCAACTCTATTACTATCAATACCAAATTTTGTGCGGTAAACGTGACAAATGCCTCTGGGGCTTCAGCTTTTTGCATGAAATGCTCTATGGCGTACTCTCTTATTTATGGTTTTTCACACAGTATCAATCTCTAAAGTCTAAACCCTATTGATTTACATATTAAATGGCTCAGAGGTGATATCGTATCAGTTCTCACTTTAATAGAAACACAGATTCTGCTAAGCCGTCAAATTGAGCTTCCTACAAAAGAAAGAAGGCCATATTTAGACAGAATATCTGGTTACATGAAACTCGAAATGAAAAGCTTTGGATGAAGCAACCCAGAAAAGATTTAATTTTTTATTTCCCATCTCACTCATCTCTGTCCTTCATGGTATTAGTAAGATTAGCTAACAACAGGATATGGCTCACCATTAGGCCACCCGGAACTCCATACCAATTGTATTTATTAATCAATGATATTCTTCTCGAAAAAAAAAAGGGGGAAAGTCTATACTGCTAAGCTCCTGGTAAATACATGGTGTAATTATTTTGATGTAATAAAGCTAATCTGAAATAGATTGAAATATCCACACCCACACTAACATATGCTACCATTCTCCTATTATTATGTCGACATTGAAATGGCAAAGGAATTTACTAACAAAAAACGAACTTGCTTTTCTTCCTTTGCCATTTTCCTATTCTAGCTTTACATGAAGAAATCAGGGGAGAAGAGCTTGAGTTAATTGTGTTTCTGTTGACTTGAACAACTGCACTTGGCCTTTGTATCCTTGAGTGTCTGCACCAAAAATTAAAGACATTTTTAGAGGAAAGATATAGGTGGTTGGCTTTCATGTGGATTGCATTCGGATTCATTTATACCTTAACTTGTTTCTGCAGCTCTTTAATCTGCTCAACTGCCAACTCCAACATTTCTGCCGTGTTCGTTTGCTGCATTGGATTCAACATTCAATATGTCATTCAAGTGAAACATTCACGCAGAGACTAAAGTTGTGATCAATGTGGAAAATTCTTTACTACCTTGTCCATGTTTGGGAAAAGATCTTGCAGTTTCCTCATTCTTTCACTGATCCGCGTTCTTCTCATCTGAAATATGATCATGGTTGTTTAGGATCGATACAACAGTCTTGCTAATACGATAATGTAATGCTAATGAAGTAATTTACCCTCTCTGCAATGCTTCGTGGGTGAGTTGCAAAGCCTCTTTTGGCACGAATCTTACATGGAATGGAATCTTGAAAATGGAAAAGCTTCTCCATACCAGGCATCTCAAAATGTTTAGGCAAGCTCAAATGTTGAGTAAGACCGTGACTGCGGTGTCCAAAGTCCACAATCTGTTGGGGAAAGAAAAAAAAACACTAACGTGAGCAATTAGGACAAGCAAGCAAAGGGGATTAAAGTAGCAGAGGAAGTGAGGAAAAGAGTTCAAGAGCTACCTGAGTGTCCAATGCCGTAGTAGTAGAAAACTTGTTGCCATCATTATCTCTGCCTCTTTTGAGGTCATGAAATGCAGAATTGTCCCAAGTATCATTTGAATAGTTAGGCATGTATTGTGAATTACTACCATTAGTAGCATTTTCTAAGCTGTGATCTGATTCACCACTGTCTCCTATGCTTCGATCCCCAGTTTCAGCAATTCGAGGCAGACGTCTCGACTCTCTCGAATATTGAGGTGATGCAGACGAGAAGCTAAATTGGGAATTCAATCTAGAAGTTGATGGACTAGCTTCTCCATTTGTACCATTGCTTACTCCAAAACTGGAAGCATCTTTCATCAGATTGAAGCCTGTTTGTCATTGTATAGGAATGATCTTTAGAAAACAAACAAATTTAAGTGACAATAACCCTCCAAATATTTTACTCACACGAGCTCTGCAATATCTTTTAGTGACTAGATGAGCAATTAGTCGAAAAGGGAAATACTGGAAGGGTAAGCAATAGATAAAGAGAAGCATCGAAAAGGGAACACAAAATGGAAAAACCAAACAAAAACAGAACTCATGTGATAGAGATCAGTTCCACTTTCCAGCTAAGAAAAGCTGGTTAGCAATTACAAATTGAGGAAACACTTCTATATTTAGTCAAAGCCAAATTGAATTTGCAGCCAAGTTTACAGAAAGCAACATGTAGATCACAATTTTCACAACTTGTTAATGCTGTAAAAGTTAGTCATGTGAAGGGGAACAAAGAAATACGAAAACAAAAAGTTCATACCATTGTCAACGTTTAAGTTGGGGAAGAATCCAGCTGGAGAGCTACTTTGCCTAACAAGATTAGATCGATTTCCAACTCCCATTTTCGATTGCATTGAGTTCTCCAAGCCGTTAGATTTGAAAGCACCAAAGGAGGAGGCGTTAGCATTTTCCAAAGGATGAACTTGTTGAGTATGGTACATCATCTGAGGAGAATTTGAGTAACCATGCTGTTTCGAAACAGAGTCCCCTGCTTCTTGCTTCACAGGCCTTTCTTGGAACAGATGATGTGCACTATTGTTGGAACCATTGTCACTATCAGGTGCATTACAAGAGGAAATGAACCTTGCCAAGACGTTTTCTACTTCGGGGCTGGAAGGTCGAGGATATCGAAAATCTCGAAAGCCCTCACATCCAGCAGCACCATTGTTGTCCACAAGGTCCAGCAAAACTGAGCTCGGAGCAGACCGATACCTCATTAGGCTAGAGCTCTGCTGCTGCTGCTGTGATTGTTGTTGTTGGAAACCATGTGATGAATCCAAGAACTGTATGTGGTTCTTCCTCAACTCTGCCTCTGAAGTCTTGAACTGTGGACTGTACAAAAGGCTACTCATAGTATTTTGCAGATTCCGAACAGAGCCCACAATTTCTTGTTTCCTTGATTTTGAGATATCAAGCTTAATATCTCAAAAACTCAAAGACAATATTACAATTCAGTGGTAGATTTTGAGAAACACCCAGATAAGATCTAGTTGTTGCTTGAGCTAAACTGCATAACAAAGTAAGAGATGAGCAAGAGTACATAATCCAAATGAAAAAGCTTGAAACTTGAAACTTTGAGATTGCATACCAGAGTTGAACTGTGTAGATGGGAACAAGCTCTGGGGTGTTGGTGAATAGAGGCCAAATGAGCAGAGTAGGCAGTGCAGAGCAAACAACAAAACCAGGTCTGGTAGAACAGTTCAGGAAAAGTCAGAATCTGTATGGAGTTTTGGTCCTATCTACTCCTGCAATCAAAACTAACTTCAAGACAAAAGATTCCTCTTTGAGAAACAACATGAATTGGATAGCAAAAAATTGAAAAATTAGTACACATTATGAGCTTCAAGAAGTACCTTCTCTGTTTCCTATTTCTGGGTCTGAATCTGAGTCAGCAACTAACAGTCTCGTAGGGAAAAGAAAGCTTGGATTAGCAGCAAAATAATAATAATGCAGTACTGTGTGATGTGGGTAGTGTCATATATGTACTAGGTTGCTCCCTGATTGCCCCTCATTTCTGGATTTCTTACCCTAAATGCCATTCACCCGTATGACGCTATCCATGGCACAAGAGTTGACACAGGCTCTGCCCTCGAATTGGGATTTTTGTTTGCTGCGGAAGAAACAAGCCCCCTTCTTTTCTTTATTTATTATTTATTATGAGATTGTTTTTTCTTTTCTTTTCTTTTCTTTCTGGTTTATCTTATTGATGGGGATAGATATATGCAAGAACAGCTGATAGAGTTTTTATTTATTTATGCATGAAAACAACTTTTGAGAAGAGATAATGGTATAGGGTGCTTTGCTTATGGACCAAGCGACTCCTTGAGTCTGGAGACGAGACTAGTCTACTCTCTCTCTCTCTCTCTCTCTCTCTCTAAGAGCTCCTTATGATTGGAGTAAACTAATTAAAACTAAATGCGGCTTAAATCAGGAACTGGTTTTTGGTATTTGGTTAAAGGGAAGGGACACTGACAGGTACGTGCATTTTATCTTGCTTAATTAGCTAAACACTAACGATAAGAACAACCAGATGCCTGCATGCACTTTTGGGTGCCAGAAGTGGCTGCTGAAACTTCGCATGTTTCAGATAGGAATACGAATCCAAAGAACATATGCCATATATTGCCGCGCGTAAATATTCCCGGTTGTTATCGAATGAATAAAAAGGTGGATCATTAATTAAGTTGATTACAAGATACTCGAAATTTAAGAATTAGCTAGCTAGGGAGCTCAAACATAGCTTTAATTCTAAATAAGATCGACACTCGGCTACCGACTAATCAACGCCAATATGTCATATTAAACCGCTTCATCCCCGCCACCATGTATGTTGGTTAAGGTACTACTACTAATACTAACTAAGACTGCGTCACTTACATGGTGATGAATTATGGAAGATGATCGATGATCACTGCCACTGTGGCCGCCGCCTCGATCAGTTTTGAGGTATATATAAGAAAAAGAGGTTCTAAGATGGAGGCCGGGACATGAGGTTGACGTTATATGTACAAATTCAAGCATATATATGAACGCATAGATAAAGTCATCATAAACGTCCAAAGGCGACGACCTGACCTTCGAAATAACCATACGTCCCCAGTAGGTAGCTTAATATAAGACTAGCTAGGGTCGACTAATCATAAACCTCCTTAATTACAGTACAGTTTTGCATAAATGTATGAGACTGTAGTTTACCTTTCATTTTCTGGTGATCAATGACATTTGGGTTGACATTATCACTTTGAATATTCACAACTTAGTATGCAGATCGATGAATGAGAATAGGTAAGCTGGGATCGAGGTGTAGCGATAACCATCGCGCACTATCGATCAGATTTATATTCATCGATTATCAGCTTTAGAATTTTCCTGTAAGAATGTACAGTACATGACCGATCGATATGCTTGGATTGCTACAGAATTCATGTAAAGAGGTAGAGACCTCTGGGGATATATATATATATATATATATATATATATATATATATATATAAACAAAGATAGAAAGCTTCTTCATCGATCCCACGTCCAAAAAAAAAAGGAACAAAGAATGATCAATATTCAATTGAAGGGGGGACAGTTAGAGAAGACAGTGGGAAGAACAGGAGCATAAATGAAGTAAGGTTGTTGGTCAAAGAACCCAGCTGTGTAAACCCTAATCCCAAAGAGAGAGATGATCTCAATCGTCGGATGAACAAAAATAGTTGACCAGTGGAAGTGTGTTAGTTGTTGCTGTTAGTGAAAGCAATGGATGTTACCTTGCTCACTTAAACAATTAAACCATGTGTTGCTCGTGAATCCCAGTCGATCAAGTCAACTTTGAGTGCCAATTGAATTGTGGAATCAATTGACTAGATTACAATAGTCAACCCTCTTCATCCAACTCATCAACAAATGAAGGTTATTATTGTGTTGATTTGGTAAAAACCCATGACCATCGATCCAAGAAGACATTGTATTGCTTCAACTTAATTATAATCCAAATGAGAAGAGAAAATACTTATTTTAACCTTTGATGAGATAAGAAAATTAAAGAAAAAGAATTATTTCGACGTATATTTGTATACGAAACAAAAGTACCACTACAAGAAAAAAGGGCTTTGCCGACGAAAAAAAAAAAAAACGGCCGACGAAACACTTTTTTCGTCGGCTATTCCCAAGAATGGCCGACGAAAATTTTTGTCGTCGGTAAAAAAAAAATTTCGTCGGCCATTCCCATAAAATGGCCGACGATTTTTTTTTTCGTCGGTAAAAATGAAAAATCGTCGGCTATACTCCTATAATGGCCGACGATTTAAAGTTTTCGTCGGCTATAAACTTTTGGAAGAATGGCCGACGAAAATTTTTTATTTCGTCGGCCATAAGTTTTTTTAAAAATAATTATTTTACGAATAATGGCCGACGAAAATTAATTATTTCGTCGGCCATAAATTATTTAAAAATAATTATTTTACGAACAATGGCCGACGAAAATTAATTATTTCGTCGGCCATACGTTTTTTAAAAATAATTATTTTACTAACAATGGCCGACGAAAATTAAGTATTTCGTCGGCCATAAGTTTTTTAAAAAATAATTATACGATTATTTTTGACAGAAAACGACAAAAGAATAGCCGACGAATACTAGGTTTGATTTCGTCGGCTATGATTAAAAAAAAACAAAAAAAGAGCAGTTTCCATTTTCTATCACTATCGACAAACCATTGCTTCATCCTTCAAATGCAAATGTGTCGTGAAATAAGACATGACCAAAATATTGAAATACGGCTACGGTTGAAAAATGGGAAGATTCCGACAAAATCTGTGTGCCGAATGTTGCGGTTAACTGTTTTTTACTCCCGTTTTCCTATGGGTAGCCTTACGGTCGGTAAATATTTTGTGGAAAATTTTTATACGATTAGTCGCGTCTCATCAATCTGAAACTATTCTCTATTGAAGATCAGGCCAAAAAACGTCATTTAGACGGGCCAATTTCCGTTTTAAAGCGTTTAGAGGTTTGACTCACCCGGTTGACCGTCCCGATCGAGCCTTTAACGTTGTCAGATGTAGTTGGATTTTTTTTCATACATGTATTTAATCTTAACGTTGATATCTGACGGTTGGAATAGATTTTCCAAACTTTTAGATTCAAAATCGGAACATATGTACTAATGTTCCTTAACTTGTTTACTAAGTGTTTAAGTGAATGTATAGTTTCAAATAGTTACTATACGTACACTCTTCAAATGCAAATATGTCGTCAAATAAGATATGACCGAAATAATGAAATACGTCTACGGTTGAAAAATGATAAGATTCCGATAAAATCCGTGTGCCGAAATAATGAAATCAGTCAAAACCCGGTTTACTGCAGATTTGGCATCCGGCGTCCGAATGACGATTGTGATACCATTCCGGAAAGGGAACGACGCCAGGAACAAAACTCGTAGCTTTGCCACGACATGTGGGCTTTTTCGGGCTTTCGAGTTCGTTTAGGGCCTCAAAACCGCAGTTTAGTAAGTTTTCATAGAATAGCCGACGAAACATTCAAATTTCGTCGGCTATTCTCTAAGTATAGCCGACGAAACATTCAAATTTCGTCGGCTAAACTCTTGATCCGCGCCTTTTTATTGTCCGCCGTTGGATGGCTCAGATCCAACGGCTGTTGATTTTCCAAAGTATAGCCGACGAAATATATTAATTTCGTCGGCTATTCTCTAAGTATAGCCGACGAAACATTGTATTTCGTC
The DNA here is from genome assembly GCA_963682095.1 of Potentilla sterilis. Taxonomy (NCBI): domain Eukaryota; kingdom Viridiplantae; phylum Streptophyta; class Magnoliopsida; order Rosales; family Rosaceae; genus Potentilla; species Potentilla sterilis. The sequence goes on along the minus strand of OY821763.1, from coordinate 10,933,282 downwards.
GGCTATTCTCCTTCTAAATCTTTTAAATCTTCCTCCCGCCTTTTTTCTCTCATCCTTCCCCCCCCTCCTCCGACCTCCTCCTCCTCCTCCTCCGGCCTCCTCCTCCTTCCCCTCCTCCGGCCTCCTCCTCCTTCCCCTCCTCCTCCTCCTCCGGCCACCTCCATCCCCTCCTCCTTCTCCTCCTCCTCCGGCCTCCTCCTCCTCCTCCTCCCCCTCCTCCGGCCTCCTCCTCCTCCTCCTCCTCCTCCCCCTCCTCCGGCCTCCTCCTCCTTCCCCTCCTCCGGCCTCCTCCTCCTCCTCCCCCTCCTCCGGCCACCTCCTTCTCCTCCTCCTCCTCCTCCTCCCCCTCCTCCGGCCTCCTCCTCCTCCTCCTCCTTCCCCTCCTCCTCCTCCTCCTCCTCCGGCCTCCTCCTTCTCCTCCTCCTCCTCCTTCTCCTCCTCCTCCTCCTCCTCCTCCTCCTCCGGCCTCCTCCTTCTCCTCCTCCTCCTCCTCCTTCCCCTCCTCCTCCTCCTCCTCCTCCGGCCTCCTCCTTCTCCTCCTCCTCCTCCTTCTCCTCCGGCCTCCTCCTTCTCCTCCTCCTCCTCCTCCTCCTCCTTCCCCTCCTCCTCCTCCTCCGGCCTCCTCCTTCCCCTCCTCCTCCTCCTCCTCCTCCTCCTCCTCCTTCCCCTCCTCCTCCTCCTCCGGCCTCCTCCTTCCCCTCCTTCTCCTCCTCCTCCTCCTCCTCCTCCTTCCCCTCCTCCTCCTCCTCCGGCCTCCTCCTTCCCCTCCTCCTCCTCCTCCTCCTCCGGCCTCCTCCTTCTCCTCCTCCTCCTCCTCCTCCTCCTTCCCCTCCTCCTCCTCCTCCTCCTCCGGCCTCCTCCTTCTCCTCCTCCTCCTCCTTCTCCTCCTCCTCCTCCTCCTCCTCCTCCTCCGGCCTCCTCCTTCTCCTCCTCCTCCTCCTCCTTCCCCTCCTCCTCCTCCTCCTCCTCCGGCCTCCTCCTTCTCCTCCTCCTCCTCCTTCTCCTCCTCCGATCCGGTATTTTTTTTTGCCCAAAATGCAGTTATAGCCGACGAAATTGACATTATTTCGTCGGCTATAACTTTAAAATATTCCAATTCGTCGGCTATACTTCAGAACAAATAGCCGACGAAACCAAATTTCGTCGGCCATACTCGAACAAATAGCCGACGAAACTAAATTTCGTCGGCCATACTCGAACAAATAGCCGACGAAATCATTTTCGTCGGCCATAATTCGTCGGCCAAGGTTGGAATGGCCGACGAAATTTTTTTTTTCGTCGGCCATTGGTATTACCGACGGCGTATTACCGACGACTTATGGCCGACGAAATTTTCGTCGGCAGAGGGTATAGCCGACGAAAAAATGGAATGGCCGACGAAAAAGTTTTCCTAATGGTAAGGCTACCCATAGGAAAACGGGAGTAAAAAACAGTTAACCGCAACATTCGGCACACAGATTTTGTCGGAATCTTCCCATTTTTCAACCGTAGCCGTATTTCAATATTTTGGTCATGTCTTATTTCACGACACATTTGCATTTGAAGGATGAAGCAATGGTTTGTCGATAGTGATAGAAAATGGAAACTGCTCTTTTTTTGTTTTTTTTTAATCATAGCCGACGAAATCAAACCTAGTATTCGTCGGCTATTCTTTTGTCGTTTTCTGTCAAAAATAATCGTATAATTATTTTTTAAAAAACTTATGGCCGACGAAATACTTAATTTTCGTCGGCCATTGTTAGTAAAATAATTATTTTTAAAAAACGTATGGCCGACGAAATAATTAATTTTCGTCGGCCATTGTTCGTAAAATAATTATTTTTAAATAATTTATGGCCGACGAAATAATTAATTTTCGTCGGCCATTATTCGTAAAATAATTATTTTTAAAAAAACTTATGGCCGACGAAATAAAAAATTTTCGTCGGCCATTCTTCCAAAAGTTTATAGCCGACGAAAACTTTAAATCGTCGGCCATTATAGGAGTATAGCCGACGATTTTTCATTTTTACCGACGAAAAAAAAAATCGTCGGCCATTTTATGGGAATGGCCGACGAAATTTTTTTTTTACCGACGACAAAAATTTTCGTCGGCCATTCTTGGGAATAGCCGACGAAAAAAGTGTTTCGTCGGCCGTTTTTTTTTTTTTTCGTCGGCAAAGCCCTTTTTTCTTGTAGTGACTCAACTATTACAATTAGTATTATGTGAGTCGAACTCACAATTTTCATTTATGATAGAAGATACGTTACGTCATTAGACTAAACTAACTTTTCATTTTATCATTAAGAGTTCTTGTTACGTTCTTGAAATCTTAAGTTCGGCCGCCTTGGACATTTGGAAAGTAACATATTGTGGTCTTTGGTCACAAAGAAATTTGCATTGAATTGACTCAGAAGAAACTAATGGAAGAGTTTAGAGTTTAGATCGAGGAAATATATATTGGAGATGTAATCAGAAACCCCGTATTGTATGCTACTACGTATTTGGGATTATACTTTGAGAAATTTAACCATCGATCATGAGTACGTAGCTAATTAACGTGATCTAATGACCATCTTATTTTCTTCCTCTATTCAACATAAGTTAACAACTCTATTGCCCATTTGAACAAATCTTTTTCAACCCTAGTACAATTTTATTTTTTTTCTTCCTTTTTTATCCTTCTATCTTATCTAACATATTTTTGAATTATAATGTGCTGAGAAAGTGGAAGATAAAAAAACTTTGTCGAAAGGTCACCCAACTCCGCCGGCCTCCCATGACCGATCGCTGGATTCCGATCACCCAATTTTTTTGTCAGATTTTTTTTTTCGCCGGAATTTTTTTTTTGCCTGAATATTATTTTTTCAATATTAAATTACTGACTCTGAGTTAAGCATGTTACTGATCGACCCCCAGTAATCAAATTACCGACCCCTAGTAATCCAGAACCGGAGTTCATGAAGGTGCAAAACTTTAAACACTATACTGGTACTAAGATTTCATTGATAACTTGACAATAACATAAAGAACTTGCACATACAATACAGTGAAACTCTACAAGATACAACACCTATACCTGTGTAGGCCTAATCTATATATGTATTTTGAAGGAAATCAAACAAAGAACACTATTTAAACCCAATTAACCCAAACCTAATGTCCTAGCCCAGCCCTGCAACCATTGCTCTTCGGGGTGCTTCAACAGAGATCCAAGAGGAAGAATGCTCCGCCGTTTTCTCCTCGATCTTTTTCCTTTCAGATCCTTCTTCTCTTTCTCAACCGACGATATATATCATCTAGGTTTTCCTCTTTCTCCATCTTTGTAGCTATACGCTAGCTGTAGCCATAAGGAAAACCAAAGCAGTAACAAAACCAATCATGAAGAACACCAAATTAGAAGCCAACACTGAGAGGAACATAGAAGAAGTAGAAGAAAGGGATGACAAGAAACCTCACAAGATTCTGCAACTAGCAGACCACATAACTCAAGAGATCTTCCTTCAAATCCCGTTCAAAACTCTCATCTGTTGCAGGTTTGTGTGTAAGTCCTGGCACTGTTCTCTTTCTAATCCTGACTTCGCAAAAACCCTAGTTTCACGAGCAAAAACTATTTTATTCCATTTATTTTCAATTCCACTTTCAAATCCCGTTCACGTCGGCGATCGCAGAGCAGCGTCAGAGGAGGAGGCCGAACCATGGGAGGAGGAGGGAGAAGCTGCCGATCACGTCGACGATCGCAGCGCGGCGTCAGAGGAGGAGGCTGAACCGTGGGAGGACGAGCCCGTCGGAGGAGAAGGGAGGAGGAGGGAGGATGCGCCGTTTACGTCTTGTGGTGGTGTTTAGGGTTTCGGTGAGAGAGAGAGAGAGAGAGAGAGAGAGAGAGAGAGAGAGAGAGAGAGAGGTCTGGTGGTGGTTAGAAAGGAGGAAGATATTAGGGTTTAATATTGGGTAGTTTAGACATTTTCATAAGATTCATTGGTCTGGGCAATAAACATTGGAATAGTCAATTTTTAACCTTTTTTTGTTCAAATGGTCATTATCCCATTAATCTAAGACTTGAAGCCAAGTAGCCAACTATATACGACTCCTTGAATTAATTTATAAACTAATAACAAGGAGTTTTAGAACAACTTTAGCAATGCTAGCCATTTTTTGATCAAATTTTAACTAAAATAGCTAAAATGTCATTCTAGCTAGCTAGTTTTAAAATATGTCCGTATCAGTTCTCTCTATTTTAACTACTTTAAACTTATATTACTAATTAAATTAATTAATTTTTTTACCTTAAATGCAGTTATATATTACATATAATCATCTAAAAAGAATATATTAAATTATAGAGAGCCTCATCTCGCTCTCTATATTTAGAAGCGAGATAGCTAAAAATTAAAATGGCTAGCCACTTAGAAGTTTGGTGAAGCTCCTAATTTTGATTAAAAAAAAAAACTAAATTGATCCTTTAAAATAGTTAAAAAGTCGAAATAAAGAGTTTGCTAAAAATGCTCTCAAGAATGCATTAATATATATGGTCGAGGCTGTCTTCACATTGACACACAAGTGACCTTTCAAGTTTCAAATGATGAATGATCTCACACTACAAGGAAAAAAACCTTAGGCGACGAAACTTAAAAAAATTCCTCGCCTAAGACAGCTTAAACGACGAAAAAAAGTTCCTCACCTAAGAAAAATTTTTCGTCGTCTAAGAACAGTCTTAGACGACGAATTACACTTTTCGTGGTCTAAGACAAAAAATTGCCGACGAAAAAAATTTTCGTCGTCCCTGCATTATCTTAGACCACGAAAACAAAAAATCGTCGCCTAAGATTTTTACTTAGGAGACGAAATATCAAAATTCGTCTCCTAAGAAAAATCTTAGACGACGAAATTTTTTTTCGTGGTCTAAGAAGTAAAGGGGACGACGATAATTTTTTTCGTCGGCCTGTTTTGTTCTTAGACGACGAAAAATAATTTCGTCGCCTAAGATCAAAACTTAGGCCACGAAAAAAAAATTTCGTCGCCTAAGTTTTGATCTTAGGCGACGAAAAATTAATTTTCGTCGTCTAAGTAAATCCAGACTATAAATCCTGCACTCATTTTTCCGATCGGGAGCAGAGACCATTTTTCCCCAAAAACCAAAATTTTTTTCTTTCCCTCAAATTTTCCACTGATTTTCATTCTTGGATGTGAAAAGCTTCAAATCGGGTCTTCCTAAGCCTTCTCCACTACTACCCATTGATTTTTAACTTGGTATGATCTCTTTATTCATCTTTTTCAACTATAATTTCAATTTTTCCATTGAAATATTTCATTTTTGAGGTAGAGAATTATAGAAATATATATTGTTGTGTGTGTATATTGTGAGGTGATAGCTAGTATATATGTTGCTTTTGTTGATCCATACCTATATATACTCAATTAAATTGTTGGATTTTGTGAAATTAGTGAATTATATATATTAATTATATATTTTAATAATGCTTTAATTAATAATTATAATTATTTGACGAAAATCATTGTTATATGATTTATAATTAGCGGTGATATACATGCATTTATATATATCCCTAGAAATCCCGTTCGAGAATCATGGAGAGATTCTTGAATTGTCCCATTTTTGGACAGTTTGGGGGCAGAGGACATTGTTTCACAGTTTGTATAGGTCTTGTGTATTCGTTTGCGGTCGTGGGTATATATTTCGACGAGGTCTCCCATCACTGTTCCTCGAGTGCATACTAGGTGTATAGATATTCGTGCACTTGAGGAACTGTGGGGAGATGCTGCCGAAATTTTCCCACGACTGAAAACGAATACACAAGATCTACAAACTGTGAAACAAAGTCTTGTGCTCCTGAATGGGATTATTAGGACCCTAACCGGAGGCATAAGGTCGAGAAAAAACATGCATATAAATTGTTTATTTGTTAATTTGTGATTATTTATTGTTTGTCTTATATTAATTAATATATATAACAGGTGATCGATGGATAGAGATAGGAGTTGGATGCAGTACCCAAGACAGAGCGAAGAATACCATGAAGGAGTAGGAATTTTTATAAATTTTGTACGTGAACATGGTGGAGGAAAGAAAACACACAGGTGTCCCTGCTTAAGTTGTATGAATACTAAGCGCAAGACGATCGGCCGAATCTACGATCACCTGTGTAACAGAGGTATTATGCAGAATTATACAACATGGACTAAACACGGGGAAGCAGATTATGAACCTACGGTTGCCGAAATCCAGGCTGGATACCATGACCGAACAACTGCTGGTGGTTTCGAGCCTTATACTGACCCGGCGATGAACATTCTACATGACATTTTTCCTACTTTTGCTCCAGTACGCGAGGAAGAGGAATTCCAAGAGGCAGTTTTTGAGGATGGCACAACTCCTCTTGTTGACAGTGCTGATTATGATAAGTATACCAGACTACTTGCTCAAGTGCAGATCCCATTATTCGAGGGTAGTCCTCACACTGTTTTAGAGACCATCATCTCACAGACGCAGTTGAAAGTCAAGAGTAGGTGGACAAATGACTCTTTTGATAGTCTTTTAAAACAGTTTAAGGAACACCTTCCACAACCTAACTATCTACCTGATAGTTATTACACGCTACACAAGATATTGGGCGATCTCGGTCTCAGTTATAACAAAATCCACGCCTGCAAGAACAATTGTGTTTTGTTTTACAAAGAGAAAGCCGAGCTTGATGAATGTCCCATATGCCACGCGTGGAGGTGGGAGCAAGGCACAGTTAAGGAAAACAGTGTTCCTGTGAAGGTACTTCGTCATTTCCCTTTAATTCCTAGATTGAAGCGTCTTTACATGTCTTTACACACAGCAAAAGAAATGAGATGGCATGGAGAGAGAAGGACAGATGATGATACTCTCAGACACCCTGCAGATGGCGAGGCGTGGAAGTCATTTGACAGATTATTCCCTGATTTTGCAAGAGATGTTAGAAATGTCAGACTCGGCCTTGCCTCAGATGGATTCAATCCCCATGGAAATATGAGTTTGAGTCATAGTACATGGCCTGTTATTCTTGTGCCGTACAACCTGCCTCCTTGGATGTGTATGAAGAAGGAATTTAGTATGATGTCTCTGTTAATTCCCGGCCCAAGGTCTCCAGGAAAGTGTTTGGATGTGTATCTGCAACCTTTGATCGACGAGCTGTTAGACTTATGGGAAAATGGAGTTCTTACTTTTGACAGGCACAGTGGAAGATCATTTATGATGAGAGCAATACTGCTGTTTACCATAAGTGATTTTCCTGGTTATGGGATGTTGTCGTCTCAGGCGACTAAAGGTTATAAAGCTTGTCCTGTTTGCTTGAACGAAGTCCATTCTGTTTGGTGCGCTGGGAAGGTGTGTTACTTGGGTCACCGTAGATGGCTTCCAGCTGACCACCAGTGGCGATTTCATGATCTAGCATTTGATAAAACAGTAGAGCTTCGTCCTAAACCCCGTCCCTGGAGCGGTGATGAAATTTTGGAGAAGCTGAACTCTTTCGATTTCGGGGTGTTGAGCGGTGATTTATCTATACCAGTTCCGGAACGCCCTGACGAGTACAAGTGTTTTACACACAAGAGTAGATTCTATGATTTGCCTTACTGGTCGAAATCCATTCTTAGACACACCCTAGATGTCATGCACATAGAGAAGGGAGTAAGTGACAGCATTGTGGGAACAATTCTTGATATCAAAGGAAAGAGTAAGGACACTTTGAAAGCACGTCAGTATTTGAAGGAGAATGGATTACGAGAACACTTGTGGCCAGTGAAGACGGCGTCAGGGACTTTCATACCTGTTGCACCTTACACAGTTAAACCGGCTTTCAAGAAGCAGATTTTCGTATGGTTTAAAGGAGTACAGTATCCTCATGGGTATGCAGGAAATATATCTCGGTGTATTAACTTGGGGCTTAATACGTTTAACGGATTGAAGAGCCACGACTGTCATGTATTGCTACAACGTCTTATTCCAGTGGTTATCCGACCCTATTTGCATCCAGATGTGGTCGAACCTATAATAGCCTTGTGTAGGTTCTTTCAGAAGTTATGCGCTAAAGAGCTGAAGAAGTCAGATGTTCTCATTCTCAAAGAAGACATCATCTACATTTTGTGCAAATTGGAAAGGATTTTCCCCCCTGCTTTCTTCGACAGTATGATTCATCTGATGATCCATCTTCCAGATCAAGCACTGCTTACTGGTCCTGTTCATTGCACCTGGATGTATCCGCAAGAAAGGTACTATTTATTATTCGTATTTCCCCATTCATTATAATATTCTCTTGTATATATACTTCACTAATAACTGTACGTGTAATTTCAGACAACTGTTTCAATACAAAAAGTTATGTAAAAGCAAGAGTCACCCTGAAGGATCGATAGCGGAGTCGTACATTACACATGAATGTGTAACATACTGCAACTTATATCTCCGTAACAGTGACGAAAACATTGCAGAGTCTTCTACAGCAGCCTCTACAGTACCAGTTCCGAAACTTTCCGTCCTTTCAAGTGTTGTACGTCCGTTTGGTAATTTACCAACTTCAGAAAGACTGACAGATGCTGAGCTAATTGAAGCTCATTGGTGCGTACTACAACACTGTGACGAAGCACAATATTTCATGGGTGAGCATTTGAAGCTGATTGAAGCAAATCGTCGAGACCGAAGGCCGAAAGAGACGCACAAAAGAACATTTCCTGTTTACTTTCGCAAATGGGTACGTCACAATATTTTGTATGTTACAATATCTCCATTTCAATATTAGTATTCTAGCTAGTCAGTTCAATTTAAATAATAAGTTATCACAATGTGACAGGTGGAAAATCTCCAAATACAGAACAGTGATTGGTACTCGTCCGAATTGCACCATTTGGCTAGAATGCCAATTTCCCACAGGGTGCGCGCGATGTGTTTTGTCAATGGCGTCAAGTTCGTGACACTTCAACGAGATGTGAACCGCAGAACGCAAAATTGCGGGGTCATGGTAGATGGTGACGACTTCACCTACTATGGAGTGCTACTGGCCGTTGTCGAACTAGTATATGGAAATATGCTCGTTGTCTTGTTCAAGTGTAGATGGTTTAACACTAATCAAAGTGTTCCTGGGAGTACAAAGATGGATTACGGCATGTTATCGGTGAATACAAACACAAGTTGGTATGAAAATGAGCCCTTCATTCTTGCTAGCATGGCAAAACAAGTATTTTATCTCGATGATCCTAAGGCAGGTGGATTTTGGAAAGTGGTTAACCCGATGTCACATAGGAATATATGGAGTGCGTCTACAGTTGAAGGGGGTGAAGAACATGATGATGAAGATGACGGCGACACTGATGAACCATATCAAGAACATTCGGCTTCTCAAATCCCTAATGCAGAGGCTATTCGCGACAACAACCGCTTACATTTCGTTACTTCTGATGAATTCATTGCAGTCCCAAATGCATCTACATCTCAAAACATAGCCAATCAAAACTTCATTAATGACGAAGATGATGAGGAATCAGACGATGATGAGGAAACATACGACGATGACGATTCCAATGATGGCTTAACTGATACGATTGAAGATGCAGACGATACAGACGATGACGATTATGATGGAGAACCATGATCAGATTTAAATTATGTTTTTAAATTCAATAAATTTGTTTTTGATGTATAATTAAAAATACATGAATGGTGTGTACGTACGTACAGAACCTTCAACTGTGTTCTGTGTTAATTATTATGTTGGATTACAATTTCGTCAAGAAAATTAAAATGGGCACAATTGCGATATTTGGGGTCTTTCGTCGACCAAATGCACCTATATGAACATGGCCGAAAATGCCATCATTAAAAAGTCAATTTTTATAAAAAAAATTGTCACTTAGTCGACGAAATTATAAGTTTCGTCGTCTAAGTATTTACGTAGTCGACGAAAACCTTATTTTCGTCGTCTAAGTATTTTCTTAGACGACGAAACTTATAATTTCGTCGACTAAGTGTCTATTTTTTTTTTAAAATTGACTTTTTAATGTTCCACACAATAAATTTTGGGAAAATTTTAACTAAGCTTAGTCGACGAAACAGTCTTTTTCGTCGTCTAAGTAAACACTTAGACGACGAAAAAGTGTGTTTCGTCGACTAAGTGTTAATTATTTTTTAAAATTTGGCTTTATTTTCCGCCAATAAATTTGGCAAAAATTTGAACTGGTCTTAATCGACGAAAACTTAAGTTTCGTCGTCTTAGTTTTTACTTAGGCGACGAAAATATCATTTTCGTCGTTTAAGACTTTACTTAGCCGACGAAACATACTTTTTCGTCGACTAAGTGTAAATTGTTTTTAATATTTTGGCGGACTGATTTGAATTAATTGAAAATTTGGGAATACACTTAGACGACGAAACTTATTTTTCGTCGTCTAAGTTTTTACTTAGCCGACGAAAATATCATTTTCGTCGTTTAAGACTTTACTTAGTCGACGAAAATTAAGTTTTCGTCGCCTAAGTGAAGTAAATATACCCGAGAATCCCTAATTCACAGATCTGTTTCGTTCCATCCCCTCTCCGATCCTCTCCCCACCTCCCCACCTCCACCGGCCTCCCTCTCCTCTCCCCTGCTCGGCCCTCCCCCTGCTCGGCCTCCCTCTCCTCTCCCCACCTCCCCCCCTCACCGGCCTCCCTCTCCGATCCTCTCCCCACCTCCCCACCTCCACCGGCCTCCCTCTCCTCTCCCCACCTCCCCCCCTCACCGGCCTCCCTCTCCGATCCTCTCCCCACCTCCCCACCTCCACCGGCCTCCCTCTCCTCTCCCCACCTCCACCGGCCTCCCCACCTCCACCGGCCTCCATCTCCTCTCCCCACCTCCCCACCTCCACCGGCCTCCCTCTCCTCTCCCCTGCTCGGCCTCCTCCCCCTGCTCGGCCCTCCCCCTGCTCGGCCTCCTCCCCCTGCTCGGCCTCCTCCCCCTGCTCGGCCCTCCCCCTGCTCGGCCTCCTCCCCCTGCTCGGCCCTCCCCCTGCTCGGCCTCCTCCCCCTGCTCGGCCTCCTCCCCCTGCTCGGCCCTCCCCCTGCTCGGCCTCCTCCCCCTGCTCGGCCCTCCCCCTGCTCGGCCCTCCCCCTGCTCGGCCTCCTCCCCCTGCTCGGCCAGCCTCCAATCGGGTATGTTAAACCCATCACTAATTATGTTTGTCTTAATTCATATTGGTATAGGAAAATTTAGATTTGATTTATTTTGATATAAGAATTGGTATATGTGGATAATATGGATGGATTGATTGATTGATTTTGTGCTTGGTATAAGAATTGGAATTGGAATTGGAATTGGAATTGGAATTGTTGTTGTTTGTTGGTGAGATGGGTTAATCTGTGTGTATTGTAGCTATTGTTGTATTTTTGGCTTGGAGAAGGTTGTGATGGCTGAGGAGGTGGTTTTCTTTTTGTGTAGTTTGTGTGATGAGATTTTAGGAGGGTTTGGTATTCGAATCTGTGATGAGCTTTCGGTGTAACTTGTGATGAGCTTTTATTGGTTTTACTTGGATGAATTAGTGTAGTGCATGCGATTGTTTTTAGGTTTGGGAGTTCGTTTCTGATGTGTGTTTACATTTCATGGTGTAGTGTTATACTTTGTTAGTACCTGGAAAGTTAACCAAGGTTTTTGGTGGTATGGTTTGCTTGTTAGTTGCTATTCTCATTAGATTGGGATCAATAAGGCTGTCTGTATGTGAGTGAAATACATTTCCTCTATATTGGTTTCAAATACCTTAATCAACCTTCAATTGTTTAACCATGTTCAAAGCATGGTGTTAGGAAGTGATTAAAATGGTTTATTTAGTTTCAAAAGCAAAATCTTTCTCATTGGTTCATCATCAGAATTTTGAAAGGTGACATCTGATTATACATGCATAGTTTTGTAAAATGATTTTTCCTGTACAATGGGGTCATAATTTCTTAATCATTTCAACTTTGTGTTTCTTTACAGGAAAAATATGCCGCCGACTCAGGGATTTCTGAAGAAGAAGAGGCAGGAGTTATTTGACCGCTTCTACAAGTCAAATAACTCTGAAGGGAGTGGTTCGCGGCCACCTACGGAATCGTCTGCGAACGTATCATCACCTCCCCCTCCGCCCCCGTTGGAGGATACTGCATCCCCTTTAGTAGCAGACACCGCACCTGACGTCGACGACAGCGATGGTGATTGTGAGATCAGCTGTCGGCGCACATTTCGTCCTCGGCCTGATGGAGGTAAACATAATCCAACACTTTCAATTAAGTCATTTAGTTATAAATGAGTGTTATTACTTTCTAATTAAATTGTTATTGTTTTGGCAGCACCTCCTCCCAAACACAAACGAGGGTTGGTAAAAGGCTTGAAGGCCTACACGTCTTGGGTGCAGCACGGAGAGAAGGTGAAGATCGTCATGGATGATGAGTTCTTGCACGGACCGCAGACCAGTGCACTGAACAGTTGGCTGACTCATGATATCGGGCATATCATTCGGGACAGCATTCCCATGACTGCTGCAAGTTGGTGGGATCTGGAGGAGGATGATCAGCTGAAGCTCAAAAATGAACTCGACGTAAGTTAACTACAATTTTGATATTTTAATTATCTATAAGCTTCCATATTAATTCTAATTTTTTTGTAATAGCTTGTTTATGACATCCCTTGGGATGATAAGAAGATGGTCAAGTGGGTTTACAAGCATGCCGCCAAGACCTTCACAGCCTTCAAGAGCAAGCTCAACAGGCTTAGGATTGCCAATCCTGGGAAAATTCCGAAAGAGTTCAAAGATAGGCAGGAGGAGTGGTCTTGGCTGCTTCACCACTTCGAGAGCGATGAGTTTCAGGTATATAATTTTGTAATAGTAGTATGTGCTTTCAAATGTTAACATTTTTCATTTTAGTTTTATTTCAATGCTAACTATTTGTCTCATATTTAATCATATTTCTACAGAGACGATCGACCGCCAACGCCCTCAACCGGGGGAAGAAGACGTTACACCATCGGTCCGGTTCAAAGCCGTTCATCTACGGGGCGCACGAATTGAAGCAAAAAGGTGAACTATTCCCCTTGGTGAAGAATTATGAGATGGTGTACCCTCCTGAGCACCCAGAGGCGGCAGAAAATATAGTAAGTTTCTCTTATCCTATAACTAGACATGGCATTATGTTTGGATTATGTTTAACCGTTGTGGTTTGATGAATAATATCTGCCGATTATGTTTGGATTATTTACAATGCATTATTCATATGCATGTTACTTGCTTGGTCTTTGCAGCGCCGTATCAATGCCGAGCTCGAGAGGGTGATGACCACTGTGAGGCAGGAGCACCCCGACGTTCCGGAGGATCTGATCTACAACTATTTTGACGAGCCGACTCAAGCCCGAGTGCTTGTCAGCGCACTGGGACCGCGAAACAGCGGTGAGATCCGGGGGTTAGGAGGAGTCACTTTCGGTGTCGGCTCCCAATCATCGCAAGGGGAAAATTCCACCGGACGCAGTCGGTCGTCAAATGGGGAGCGTGTGAGACGACTGGAGGAGGAGACCCGACAGCGTATAGCTCTTGCAGAGGAGGAGGCCCGAGAGCGTATCAGACTTGCAGAGGAGGAGGCCCGAGAGCGTATCAGACTTGCAGAGGAGCAGACACGATTGGTAACTGAGCGTCTTAGCTGGTTGGAGCAAGAGTTCCAGTCGTTTAGGAACCGACCACAGTAGCTTGCAGGCTCCTCACTCTCCCTATCTACGTACGATATTGTTTGATGTGTAATATTTTTATTGAACAAATGTATGAATTTATATTATTGTACGATGTTATTCGGTATTGTACGATATTATTCGGTATTTAATTTTTATCGATACTTTTTTTAATATATTTGAATATTCAGTATCCGAATTTTTTTTTTTTTAAATTTAATACATGCTTAGTCGACGAAACTAAATTTTTTCGTCGCCTAAGATGTATACTAAGTCGACGAAATTATTTTTTCGTGGACTAAGATATTTACTTAAGCCACGAAAAATAATAATTTCGTCGCCTAAGATAAACTCTTAGGCCACGAAAAAATATTATTTCGCGGCTTAAGTAAAAATCTAAGACCACGAAATAAAATATTCCGTCGACTTAGTATGAAGCTTAGGAGACGAAAAAATATAGTTTCGTCGACTAAGTTTCCATCTTAGGCCACGAAATACTTTATCTTTCGTCGCCTAAACTAAAAACTTAGACCACGAAAATGTTGAGTTTCGTGGTCTAAGTCATTATCTTAGGCCACGAAATTTCTTTTTCGTCGTCTAAGCCATAGTTTAGCCGACGAAAAAATTCGTCGTCTCAGAATTTTTTTCGTCACCATTTTTCTTAGACGACGAAATTTTTTCGTCTTCTAAGAATTATCTTAGTCGACGAAATTGTGTTATTTTCGTCGTCTAAGTATTTAGCCCACAAACTTTAGACGACGAAACTTAGGCGACAAAATTTTCGTCACCAAAAAACTTAGTCGACGAAAATCCATCTTAGGTGACGAAAAATTTTCGTCGCCTAAGATATTCAGTGTTGTAGTGTCAGCTACCTTTGCTGATCTACACGTACGAATATTGTTCCCTCAGTAGAGGAATAGTTCGTTTGTTCATCGTACGTATAAGAAAAACTGAGAGATGTGATGTGTTGGATTTTTTAAATCAAACGAAATACATACTAGAAATCAAAAGTATACTTGTCTACACGATTGTTCCGATCCCCTCAATACGTACAAGAAAATTATTCACTGTATAATTGTTAATTAATTCAAACATATAGGAAAAAAAATGAGAGATGTTATTTGTTGACTATTTTGAATCAAACAATATTGTAGAAATCAAAACTATACATGTTTAATCACTACAAATGGTCGAGTTGGTAAAAGCTTACTAGGTACGGAATTCTCATACTCAGACTCGACGTTGATGAAGTTGAATCATGCAAAGATATATGATTACAGTTACGTACGGGAGACAATTATTTGGTAATTAACATCACAATAATCTAAGTGAAGCATATACTCTCAACAAATCCAAAGGAATTATGTACAAGTCTATGGAGTACCAAGTAAACGAGCATCCGGACAGCATTTGTTCCAAAATATTATTCCATATGCAAAATTGAGGAGTTGTAGTCTATTTCCCGATTATTTTCTTTAGTGGGATATACGCACGTAAATACCAACAAATGAGATAGAACCAGCCAACCAGGGATGTAGTCACAAAGAAGTTTTAAGGTGATCGATTCTCCATATATACTCCATGCATGTAACTAGCTTTGATTCTTACAAATTAATTTGTTTCCCTGTATAACTAGATACCCGAAGTCGCTCACGTTGGGAATTGATTGTAACGACCGCATGCATGCAGTTTTTATTATTATTTTTTTATTATTTTTTTTAAGGAGAATAGAGGAAGAATGAATTTTTTACCCATAACTACAATATTGTGATACTATTTACTAATAGAAAAACATAACATTTGTATACGTACCATCTGCACTAAATTAACAGTAACAGATTCACATTCCTTTTCAAACCTGCATTTTCATTACCCCTCAAAGTTCTAAAAATCACAAAAATGTCATCCTTTATATAGTTCAATTCTAATCAGCACCCCATTTTCAGTTTCGTTACCAAAAATCCGATCTAGAACTCAATCTCGATTTCTGACGTTCAATGGCGTTGGAAGCCCGGTGGAGGACGGCGGAGGTCGATTTCTGATGTTCAGTGGCGTTGGAAGTAAGACGGAGGACAGCGGATCTCGATTTCTAACGTTCAGTGGCGTTGGAAGCAAGACGGAGAACGGTGGAGGTCGATTTTTGACGTTCAGTGGCGTTGGAAGTAAGGCGGAGGACGGCGGAGGTCGATTTATGACGTTCAGTGGAGTTGGAAGCAAGGCGGACGACGGCGGATCTCGATTTCTGATGTTCAGTGGCGTTGGAAGCCCGACGGATCTTGATTTCTGACGTTCAGTGGCATTCGACTAGACTACTAACCATCAGTAAGTTACTCCTTCCAAACCCATCTCTCTATTTCTCTTATACCCACAGAGCTCTCACTTATCAATCCAACGAAGCTATTCAAAAACTGCTCATATATGCCATCTACCACCATCCTCTCAGAACTATCCATCTCAACCCCGGCCTCCTCTTTCCCAAATCATTCTTCTACCTTTTTCCAACCCAAAATGACGTCGTTGTTCCACCTCTACTCAGATCTGACCTCCCAATTCTACCTCGAAACCGAACACCACTATGATCGCCTCCTCGACTCTCGGCCCTCCTCCTAGCCGTCTTCAACAAGATCAACGATGTTAAGGCTTTTACTGTGTTGATTTCACTCCCTTGCCTTGCAGGTCGACTACGTCGTCATTAGTCGATTGCGTCATCTCCGACGACGATTCATCGCCCTTCGCATCCGCCGATCGTCCTCCTCGGTATCTTCGCTGGAGAGAGAGAGAGAGAGCACTGAGTGACAAGTTTTATGTTTAATTTGAAGTTGTCAGGGGCAGCTTGATAATATTACAGTAAGGGTTTCAATAAAAAACAGAAGAAAGTTAGCACTCTTTGTGCATGAGAAATATCAATACATAGCATGTTGGTGGTAATAAGAGACTCAAATATATAGTTTCTGGTAATTTTGTAAAGTAGAATCTAAAACAAGAACTATGTTTGTTTGGGGAGGGATTTCCGTCTTTCTCCTCGGCTTCGAGAGAGAACGACTTAAAGTTGCAAGCGCATCAGCAAAGAAATTCGCCTATCTGTAAACATGAGAAATGGTGATATGGTGGAAGAATCTAGACCGCATGCATGCAGTTGATTCCTAGCCAGAGCATATAAGCATAGTTAACGAAGTATTCTATTCATATAATAATAAGGACAAAATACTAGTCACTCCTCTAACTTTCACTAATTCGATAGTTTAGTCCTTAAGGTTTCAATTTCAACAGATCACTCCTTCAACTCTCTAATTTCGAACAATCTACTCTCTCCGTCAATTCTCCATCCAATTGCACCGTTAAATGAGTGATGTGGCAACAGACACACTGTGTAATGTCATCAATACCCCTGTATTCTTCTGTTTTAACCTTTTCCGACGATTGCTTCGTCGGTGAATGGATTCACTTTTCCTTGTTTAATCTTTGCCGACAACTTTTTCGTCGGTAGTATTAATTCTTATCTCTGCCGACGACAGATTTGTCAGCAGAGATGCTGCAGCATCAAGTGGTGTCGGCCGAGAGAGGACGTTGATGCTGCAGCATCTCTGCCGACAAAGCTATCGTCGGCAGAGATAAGAATTAATACTACCGACGAAAAATTTGTCGGCAAAGATTAAACAAGGAAAAGTGAATCCATTTACCGACGAAGCAGTCGTCGGGAAAGGTTAAAACAACTCTCTCATTCCCTCTGCTCAAATTTCTCCACCATCGTCCTCTCTCGTGTTGCCACAACAGATCGTGTTCCACCTACCCAAGTGCTCGCCTCGCTCTCCTCTAGAACCCCGTGCCAGCGGCGAGCTCCGACGACCACTGTGCCGCCCGCAGCCGAGCTTGAATGCCGCTGCCATAGTCGACGCCAAGGCAGGCGCACCACCGGCCGATCAAAAGCTCGAGGCTTCCATCGTCGTGTTCTCTTCCTTCCTCTGAGCAAGCTTTGGACAACCGTCGAGCGCGAGGGAGGCGGCAGCGGCTGAGAAACAGCGCGAGGGAGGCTGCAGCATCTCTGCCGACAAAGCTGTCGTCGGCAGAGATAAGAATTAAGCCTACCGACGAAGAAGTTGTCGGTAAAGATTAAAACAGAAATATGAATTCATTTACCGACGAAGCAGTCGTCGGGAAAGGTTAAAACAGAAGAATACAGGGGTATTTATGACATTACACAGTGTGTCTGGTGCCACATCACTCATTTAACGGTGCAATTGGATGGAGAATTGACGGAGAGAGTAGATTGTTCGAAATTAGAGAGTTGAAGGAGTGATCTGTTGAAATTGAAACCTTAAGGACTAAACTGTCGAATTAGTGAAAGTTAGAGGAGTGACCAGTATTTTGTCCTAATAATAATTCACTGAAGTACTATATAGTGAAGCAAATTATATATAGATAGTAACTATGAAACACAGACACGGCAAAATGGCCGCGTGTCCCGTGTCGGACACGGATACGCACACAATACGTCCAGACACTCCTAAATACGTCCGGACACGCGTACTCTTTTTGGACACGGAGTGAACACGTCTGTATTCTAAACGGACACGCAAACCTGATATGCGTACGTACTCTATCTGGTTGATCCGAGACTGGTCTTTTTCTAGAAAAATGGTGAGGCCGTCGTGGTTGAAAGCTGCGCACATGAGGCTATCGATGGCTTAGCAAAGACGATGAAGTTGCAGGGGGTTCTTTGCTAGAACTCCCTCTGGTACAGTGGTAGTGAAATATCTTTGAAGTTTGCTGTGGGTTCGTGGTTGCATAGTGGATGAGGGCGTTGGCTTAAGAAGGTTGGTTGATGGGCATGTGAGGATAAGGTTCAACCGATTGGCACTTTGGGACTGTGGTTGATTTCAATTTGAGAGGGTGGGTTTCTGAGATATGAAGATGGGGGTTTTTAAAGTAAATGAGGGGAGAGGCTCGTCGGAGTTTGAGAAGAGGTGACGATGCAAAATAGAGGAAGAAGTGTGTGATTAAAGGCTGGGCTTTCACAAATCGATGGAAAAAGAGTCTAGAAAGGAAGGGTGAGGCTCGGAGATTACCAAGGATTAAGAGGAGAGTCGCCGGAGTTCCGATTGGCCACTCGGAACCTCGATTGTCCGATCTGCATCAATCTCGACTTCACTGGATCTCGGTTTGCATGCACGATTGGTGGACATGGTTCTAAAGAGCAGAAGAAGGTGAATTTGATGGTGGTGGCGGCTTGGCCAATGGTGGCCTGACGGTGGCGCTATGGCGGAGGGAAGCTCGCCGATTTCTGGGTTTGAGAGGCCAATGGTGGCCTGACGGTGGCGCTACGGCGGAGGGAAGCTCGCCGATTTCTGGGTTTGAGAGAGAGAGAGAGAGAGAGAGAGAGAGATTTGAATTTGGATTGATTAGGTTTTAATTTTATAAACTAACTTGTTTGTATTTCACATATTTTTGTTATGCATATATATAATATTTAAAATAAAATTTAGTTAACGTGTCAACCACGTGTCCGTATTAAAAAAAATAAAAATTGACGTGTCCGCATATTGTATTGCGTCGAATACGAACACACGTACTCGTATCCGTACATAGTAACAACAAGCAGATGATCAGAGTGAAGGTTAAAATATCCTCAGTACCGTCACCAGTAAACACCCCATATATGCCAAGTTTAAGGCATGTTTTACCCTGCTAGAAAATTGCTGAGATTCCACATGCTCGATCATCAGCGCTAGCTAGATATAAAAATAAACTAAGTACTCAGTGGCTTAATGGATTGGAAAATACAATGTTAAATTGATATATATATGCAGATGCCTTCTTGTAATTCTCATATATATGCATGTATCGATCGATCACCTTCAGGGCTTCAGTACTGTCTGGTTCGATCTCTGTCGCTAGCAGTGGTTCTGTTATTCCTTGTTATTGCCACGAGGCCGACGATGAGCGTGATATTATTATAAATCGATGTCCCTTCAGAAAAAAGAAATGGATTAATTGGTGTATGCTCTGGGCATATATCATTTGATCCGCAGGAATTGGGAGTTTAAAAACCTAAAGTCCAATGTTAGATCTTTACGCATGATCGATCAAGTGCAATAATTGTTAACAAATATAGTAAATATTAATCGTTTTAAGTGCGCTGGAAACAGATTAATAATAATATTGTTTCTGTCTGCTGGCCAGGATCTAGTATTAATCTGTAACCAAATCTGGAGACTAGCAGAGGCATATATAAATCGATCTATATTTCTTTTATTTTTCTGATCGAAGAGAGATGGTATGTCACTATATATGTCTAGCTGAGTATAAGTCTTCGTCCAGGCCAAACCAACAACCCAGACAGCTAGCCGATATACGAACCTCCGGCCACGTACCTCGATCAGAAGCCGATCAAATTCAACGTAACGTAACGTAACGTCTTGCAGAACCAGAACCGGCAGAACGGATCGGAGTTAATTATTACATAGATATGAGATTATACACCGGATACAAATAGTAACTTAATGAAAAATGTGATTCAACCGATAATCTATGTTTGAGTTACAAATCTAATATATAATTATTTGGATGTTGAGTGTCCACTTGTAAAAGCCCAAATCCATAATGGGTTTAATCTGTACCACATGGGCAATTACACAGAATCAAAAACTGGTGCTATTAAGGTTAACTTTGAAAGTTTTCACTAAATTCTAAGCAATTGAATATGAAATGAATGTCTATTGAGTCATTGAATTGATTAGATCGGTCTTCAGTGGCTGTCTGATAATAATAGCCATGTCGAATTTGCAAAGTAGTTTCAATCAGAAGATCGACTACGTATTCAAGGTGGTGTTGATCGGTGACTCGGCGGTGGGCAAGTCTCAGCTCTTGGCTCGCTTTGCTCGTAATGAGTTCAGTTTGGAGTCCAAAGCCACCATTGGGGTTGAGTTCCAGACCAAGACCCTTCTCATCGATCAAAAAACCATCAAGGCCCAGATTTGGGATACTGCTGGCCAAGAAAGGTATCTCATGATCCACTTTTACCTGTTATTCTAGGATGTTGGTTTGTTTCAATTTTTAGATGATGTTGTTGGTTTCTTTAAATTGCTGTAACTTAGAGGCAATCCATGTATCCATTTGATCCCAACTGCCCCTGATTTATATGAACTGAAGTAAACACATTGGATTTAAATACCAATCTAAATGAAACATGTTGCGGAATATCTTCCTGATAAACTAATATACTAGAGCTATCTGTGATTAAAATCTCCTCAAACACCCACATCTCTCAGTTAATTGAAATTCCCTATGATGTTATGGAAATCACCAAATGGAATCAACATACTCACGAGTGAAACTATAACTCCATTAAGTAGTGACTTGATGATTTTACTGCTGGATGTAGCAAGTTACCTATCATTTCATCCAAATCCAATAAAGTGGCTTGATTTTGTTGCAATATAGCTGTTAAAGATCTTCTTTGTCAGACACTCATAGTTTATAAGTTATGGCATAATTGTTTCGTCTTTAGGAGTTTTCCACAACTAATGTGGGAGTCAGCTGGTTGTGTTTCACCGCTGCTTTCTTTGTTAATGTTCTGATTTTGTTTCAGTGCGTTCCAACATAATTCTATTGTTCTCATAGTGTACTCAGAAGAATTGATTTTAAATGGGTGGATTTAAGTTCTTGCTAGCTGTAGTACATGACATTGCAATATTCAACAAATTAAGATATCCCATCTGTTTTGCAAAATCATTTTGTTTTTTATGTTTCGTTTTTTTTTTTTTTTGCTTTGCAAAGTCATGATAAAAATTTTCATGTATTTATATAGAGGTGAACCAATCCATTGTAATGCATTATATATACCACAATAGAAGTTGGTATTCATTAGGTTGGTGTTTCTCAAATCATGATAATGGATGCTGTAATGTTACTGTTCAACTTATCCTGATATTTGTATCCATTATGTGAAACTGGAAGTTGCTCTTGATCATTTTCTTCTTTGCCATGAAGTTAATCTTCTTATGCTTGTATTGCTGTTCTGTTTATACTTCTGGTTGGGATCTCAGATACAGGGCTGTGACAAGTGCATATTATAGGGGTTCAGTGGGGGCAATGCTGGTCTATGATATTACCAAGCCTCAGTCATTTGAACATGTAACAAGGTGGTTAGAGGAATTGAGGGGGCATGCTGACAGCAATATTGTTGTCATGCTGGTTGGTAACAAATCTGACCTGGGGTCGCTGCGAGCAGTACCATCTGAGGATGCAAAAGAGTTTGCCCAGAGAGAGAACCTCTTCTTTATGGAGGCATCAGCTCTCGAATCTACTAATGTTGAATCTGCGTTCATTACAGTCCTAACGGAAATTTATCGAATAGTTGGCAAGAAGGCCCTCGTTGCTAATGATGAAACAGAGTCTGGAGGGAATTCCTCACTTCTCAAGGGAACTCAAATTATTGTCCCTGGGCAGGATCCCGTGCCTGAAGCAAAATCTGGCTGTTGCTTCTCTTCATAGGATTGTTGGCCTTGAACCTACTGTAACGTGAGTTTCTGCTGTTTACAGATCAAGTAATATTCATAACCCTCTTATGTTCAATACTTTTATACACATCCCGACTTTTATGTTTGTCATTGTTTGACATGGTTCTTCTCATTTTTCAGGGGACATTTGTAATACAGCTTGGGATAGACAAGTAAATCAGTTTTCCCCTCTTGTAAAAATCTCTTGGTAGTCGATCAGCATAGAAATCTGGGGTTCAAGCATTGATGTGATAAAATTGACATGTACTTGACTGTAACCTTCATACCTTGTCTAGCTGTAGTTATTTTGTCAGACATTTTCCCAATTATAGCAGCATTTTGTAGCTGGGATACTGGAGATTTCTTTCAACCATAGATAAGTACATACACTCATTTAAAAACATGAGCTTGCGTTTGGTAGTGAAAAAAGTTTGTATTTTGCTTGGTTATGTTTTTGGTACATGAACTTATATCGCTGTAACTGATACTAGATTCTATGTTGCTGTTTTATGAACTAGTAAGTTGTGGTTCTTAATTATGGAGTTTTAAGCTTTGTGAAGAACTGAGGATTGGCTAAGAGATGATGGCTCGTTTTGCCGTTATGTGTGTTTGTGAATTTTCTCTTGCTTTGTTTTAGCTGGCTTTTCTAATTAGGGCCTTGTGCTTACTTAGTAGCCACTTGAGGCAATTCTCTTCCTCATCTGTATTATTCCCATACAAGGCAGAAAAGGATGATACTCAAAGCAATCTTGTATCATTTGACATTTGATAGTTTGATACTCATTCTTTCATGACAACAAAAGAAAACAGAAAACCGGTAGAATGGTATAGAATAGCTTGGACAGGCCACTTCTGATAAGATAGTATAGAAATTATAAAGAAGAGGCAAATGGGTTGAAGTGAATGACAGGACGCAAGTTAAGTGGGGAAGCCATTGGCAAACTTATGCCTGCTCCAATCTGCACATTAACCTTAGCATCATCATCCCCTATTTTATCAACCTTCCAATCAAAGCATTGAACCATGGCTGCAACTGCAGTGTTCACCAGTAAAAGCGCCACCGAAGAGCCAGGGCAACGTCTCCTCCCGCCACCAAATGCCACAAAACTGAAGTTCTGTTCCTTTTGATCATACTCCACACCATCATGCCCTTCACTAGAGGAAGCCAAGAACCTCTCTGGACGAAACTCATTGGGATTGTCCCATATCTCTGGATCTCTCATAATCGCATACACATTGATTGCCACCATAGTTCCTTGATTTATATCAAACCCTTTAATTTTACAATTTTGGCGGCTTTTCCTTATGACCACAGGAGATGGAGGGTATAATCTCAATGCTTCCTTCACCACTGCTTGCAAATAAGGGAGACTAGGAATGTCTGTTTCCTCCACCAATCTGCAGGCATCTCCCAGAACCGAATTGATCTCTTCTCTCACCTTTTTGAATGCATCTGGGTGGTTTATGAGCTCGGCTATCGCCCATTGCATCGTCTCTGTTGAAGAAATAGTGCCCCCAATGAAGAGATCCTAAAACAATGAGCAATGTTAATTTTGCACAGTGAAATTAAGTTCAAATTGATCTTAAAAACAATAAATTATTTAAGTAGGTAAAAATAAAATAGTACTACTTACAAGCAAGAATGCCTTGATTTGAGTTCTGGTAATTTTGACCTCAGCCTTGTCATCCTGATACACCTTCAACAATAAGTCCGCCAGATCCAGATCCTCATCAGCTCTCTGATCTCGTTCATGGTCCTTCAACATCTGCTCCAACAGCTCATCGTACTTCAACGACACATCAACGAGTTGAGTACCATAGAGCCAGAAGCCGATCTTCTTGAAAGGCCCCAACACATCTCCATACGACACTTTGGTGGCCAACTGAAGTGTCTTGATCATCATATCCCTAATCCTGGCAGCCTCGTCGCCTTTCTCGGAAACACTGGTGCTCATCACCATCTTGCACGTTGAGTTGTTGGTCATCTTCATCAGCTCAGCCCCAACATCCACAACCTCGTTTCTGCAACCACTTTCGATCATCGAACGACAAAACTTGACCATCTCTTCTTGCCTACTCGCGCGTGAACGTTCCAGCTGTCGAGGGGCAAAGAGTTCGGTCATGCAGAGCTTCTTCATGAACTTCCAGTAGTCGCCGTACACGGCGCCGAAGAAACCAGAGTTTCCGTAGGGAAGTTGGTCGGCGAAAGCGAATGCAGGGCGGTCTGCGAAGGCGAGGTCTTGTGTTTTGAAGACGTCGGTGGCGAAAGAGGCTGAGGAGACGAGGAGCATCCGAGAACCGCCGAGGCGGAGGTCGAGGAGAGGACCATGTTTGGTGGAGAGGTTGAGGAAGGATATGGCTTGATGGTCTGAGCTTAAGAGATGAAGGTGGCCGATCACTGGGAGGGCTGGAGGACTCGGCGGTGGGTTTGATATGTTGGTCGGAGTCTTTCTGAACAAGGACTTGAGGAACAAGATGAAGACGAAAAATACAAGGGAGTAGAGAACTAGGTGGTACTGTGCATCTGTTAGTATAATGGCCATAGCTATAGCCAGCTATATTGGTTAAGATGGGGCTCGAGGAAACAACAAGAGCAAACTGTAAACGAATTGTGTTTGTAGCTGCTAATATTCATGATCGTACAGAGAACACCAAGAAACGTTGTCAAAAAATAAGATATTTTGGCGCCTGGAAGTGATGGGGATATAAAATTCTACGGTATGCCATTTCTTGGATTGTTGTATGTCAAATATAGTGTGCTAGGAAGACAGGGTCACTGTCTCACTGATCCGACAAAGCTGACCTGATTTGCATATTTCATTTTCCATGAAATTTATTATTTGAACTCATCTGAGCGCTTCAAGTGCTTAAACAATGATGATTTTAGGAAATTCAATTCATTGTTGGACTATTTTAGTTCGTGGCAGATAATTAAGATTTGTTGGTAGTGACTAGTGAGTGATGCAGTAAACGTTGGCAGCTTGACTGAGAATTCGAATAGCCTGGCACGATTATATTCGTGTCAGCCGGCCTAGAGTATAACTGGCAAAATATTTACCATATTAAAACAAGCTTAATTCGCTATACAGCTGATGATAGCTATTAGTCTCTTTTCCAATAGACGTGACATAATTAACCTAAATAAGGTTTCAAAGAATGCATACTGTCAAGGTCTGGTAGTAACTTGGCTCCTGGGGCACTGAGAAGCACACCAATTCGACTCGGAGAAAATTGAAACCAAAAACTAATCAATTCCGTTTCAGACGACAATGACTGAATGACTAGCTATATTCCAGCATCAAATCAATTTATGAAGCTCAAAACTAAGCTTAGAACAAATAAATATTGATACATGTGCAGAGTAAACTTAAATAATTACATATTTTATTTAAGGCAACAATGTCACAACTCTGGACATATTCATTTCATAGGTACGACGTCCTCAATCAGAGAGTCCACCAAAACAAGGTCATGAACAATTGTAAGCATGATTGTCATCTTCTTAATTATGCCATACCCAACAGGTACTAGTTTAGCTGCATATATAGTCAACAGAAGAACAACCAAATCAAGAACAGAAAGGGTTGAAATTGACATAAACTATAATATGTCGATTGATAAAAGATACACTTAGAACACCCCTACAACACCACATATCATTCAAACACACACTTAGAACCTGATAAAAGATAAAAGATAAGTAATGAAAAATATTCACAGCACTATACTGACGAAATCCTGAGAAGTGCAGCAATGTGGTTGTACCACCGAGATGCATATTCATGTATTCAGATGATGGGGCATTGGACAGAGCTGCATGCATAATGATATCAAGTACTGGTCCAATTTCCATTCGGCAGCTACTCGTAGACCAACAAGCAGCTTGAGCCTTACTAGTAATGCTGCAGAACAACTGCACCACATTCACATGCCTTATTGAACTCAAAGTCTGCACCTCAGCATCGAATTCCTTCGATTTCGAACTACCACACTGCCCTCTAGCATGGTGCTCTTGAACTTTTTCCGGCCACTTGGATCAGTGTTCCATATGTGCTTCACGGCGAGGTCTTTGCCATTGGAAAGTGACACTTTGTAGACATTTCCAGAACCTCCTTTTCCAATTAGATTCTCTTGAGTAATGGAATCAAGAATCTCATCCTCGCTGAAGGTTATTTCATGGAAAGACATTACATCCCAAGATTCTTCTTTCAATGAACGGTCTTGATCCTTCTCCTTCCTCTTTAAGAACAAGAAGCAAATGAGTGAAACAAACAATAATGCTGTACCCACTGAGAAGCAAATAACGAGTGTTCTGACATCGTCAACCATTTCCATTTCTGGCGAGCACTGTGGGAAGTAGGTGATGTCCATGCTGCAGAGACCCAGGTTACCGGAAAATCTGCCGTTGTGCGAAAGATCAAGCATGCTTAGTCTCAGAGATGCTAGACTTTCTGGGATTTTACCAGAGTTCACTGAAAAATAAAATGCAAGATTGTTGGAATCCATGTTAGAATTCACAATACTTCTACTTTCGTACTGGCGAGTGTGATCAGAAACCAGTTCGACGTGGCGAGTGGCGACCAATTACTCGTGGCGAGTGAAGTATATCACACTATTCACTTGATGAATAGTGTTTGAAGAAGAGTAGATGAACTGAACTTATACAGTCTTTTCTTTGATCTAAAAATTCTTATTGATTACAGTGAAACACTTTCCTTTTATAGGGATACAAAATAACCTACAAAATATCTTAAGCTAGGTAAGCTAGAGATCAACTTGACAAATTATAGTATTATGATACTACAAATATCTAGCAGAAAATCTCACTGGAATGAACAGTAGATAGTTGCTGGAAAGCATATCAGCTTTTCAGTCTAACTCCTAGTTCACCCAGGAAAGCATTAACTTTAACAAAGATACTCTGATTGATCACTCATTTTCTGCACCTTCTCATCCTTTTCACAAGCCTGATCAGCATTCCAACAGTCTCGATGAACCACTCATCCCACCTTGCGATTGCGACGCATTCCAAAAGTCTCGATGAACCACTCATCCCACCTTGCGATTGCGACGTCTGCTAGGACTACTCCCACCAGCAACCCACTCCCTAAACCTGCCAAAGCAAATATCCAGTCCACTTCAATTTCAGAGCCCTCAGGATATGATGTTGAATTGTTGATGGTGGAAGCTGAATACCCTCGGTAATTTCACATTTATTTGGCATTGGATCTCCACATAATCCGGGATTTCCCTTATATGAAGTGATGTCAAATGTTGAGAATTGATTTCCACCCGGTATATGACTCGTGAGATTGTTGTCAGAGACATTGAACTTGGCCAAGAACGAGAGCTGTGAGAGTTGCTGAGGAATCTGTCCTGAGAGTTGGTTCTGTGAAAGGTCCAACGATTCAAGCAATGTCAAGTTTCCAAACGATGATGGGATGCGACCTGTGAAAGAGTTACTGGAAATATTCAGCAACCGAAGCCCTTTAAGTTTCCCAATGAATTCAGGAATGCTCCCTTCAAATTTGTTGCTCGAGATATGGATGGCTACAAGGTCCTCTTGAATCCGTGGATAGTATATCTCAATGCCCTTGTTTGTTATCGTGATGGAACACTGTAAGTAATGGTCATCACTATCGAAAGAACTTTTCTGATTTTGGACAGAGATACCTCTGATGGCATACCCAGAGAAGATGTATTCAGCAGGAAAATTGCCTCTGAAACTATTGTAAGACACATCAAGAATGCGCAACTCGGGAAAATGAAGATTCTTGTTTCGCAGCCCTAAAACACCGTAGAACCGATTATGGCGTATTGCCAAAATCTTTAACCCTAGCAGACTTCCCAACCAAAAGGGAAAACCATCATGGAATTGATTGTTGGACAGAACAAGAAACTCAAGTGCTGCACAATTTGCCAGTGACCTTGGTAACTGCCCCTGCAATTGGTTATGACTAACATCAAGCATTTTCAGACTGCAGCTTCCGTTGGTGTATGTATTATCCAGAGAATTCAAAGTCGGCAAAGAGCCTAAAGAGGATGGGATTTCACCGGTGAGAGAGTTGTTTGCCATGTTCAAGTCGCTCAGGAAACTACAGCGTCCTAATAACTTGGGAATCGAAGAAGACAACAAGTTGCTCTGTAAATACAGAGTACTCAATTGCTTCAGGTCCCCTATCTTCGCATGAATCTTACCGGAAAACTGATTGTTATTCAACCAAACCGAGACCAACGAACTTGTCTCCGAAAGCTCGTCCGGTAACTCACCAGATAAGCGATTGTAACTCACATACAATTGCACAAGCTTCTTGGCGTTTCCGATATGGGAAGTAATCGGAGCTTCAAATCGATTCAGAGTGATGTCAATGATTTGCACGTCCGGCAATCCCCATAGTCCAGCCGGAACCACACCGGAGAGCGAGTTGTTGCTGACCCTGAACCGAGTCAACGTCGTGCACTTGACGTAGTTTGTCGGAATCTCACCAGTCAACTTGTTCTGAAGCATGAGCAGAAGCTTCATCGTGCCTTTCTTGCACATGTCCGGTGGAATTGTCCCGGTCAAGAAATTCTCCGACACGTCGACGAAGTTCATCTCCGACCAAGACCCCAGTTTCTGAGGCAGCGGACCGGTGAGCTTGTTCATGTACAAAGACAGATCCACAAGCCTCTTGAATTTGCCAAATTGTTCCGGTATTTTGCCGGAAAAGTTGTTGGCAAAGAGCTGCACAGATACCAGATTGGTCAGAAACCCTAACTCGTTCAAGTCGCCTTCTAGATGATTCTGGGAGGCGTCCTGTTTCTGCACAAACCCTGGGGCCTGGTAGAGACAGGTAAACCTTCGTACTATCTCCTGCAAACCTGCTTACTAAGGGGAATACCGGGCGGGCCGGTCTTCTCCTCTCCGATGCCTAAGTTAGTATAGTTGGAATAGATATAACTTAAGCACGTATATAAGCGGTAGGAAGGATCAGTTACCTATTAATGAGGGTAGTTGAGGCCCTTATATAGAATGCCAGGAGTGAGGTCTGGCCTTACCCTTCGATGTGGGACTGGTTCCCTTCTGTTTGCACACCAAAGGGCAGCTTTGGTGACCTCTTTGGTAGGCAGGCACCCTCGGTCCCCGGACCCCTGGTGGCAGGATAGACTGCTGGACCCCGAGGCCGGGTGCTGATGATCCGGTCCCGGGCCTTGGCTCGGCCCCTGGTACACTAGCGGCGGGTCTGTGGGCCTGCTGTAGCCCCTCTGTGGCTACTGTCAACAAGTCCCCCAAGTTCCCGGTCAAGTGCAATCTTGAATGGGGACTTAATCTGTCTTGCTCTTGTCCCGTAGACCCGCAGGGTTACCAACCCCACGGTGCCCAGTCTCCCAAGTCCGCGTTGAAGATTGGGCGTGACCGGGGTGAGTACTTGTTACCGATGGTATGCAACAGTTTGTGAGTTTGTTCGCCATATAAGTAGTACTGTGCTCAAGTGTTTGTAGTGTTATGAGCATGGAGATGATAGTGGGGCGTTGAAATCTGCCATGCAATAGATGCGTGCATGGAATGAGTATGGGGCGTTGAAATCCGCCATGCAATAGATGTGTGCATGGAACCTGGACCCCGCGTTCTGCCATATCAGAGCGAGCCGGAGAGCATGGGATCTCGACCGGGCGTTCTGCCACATCGAGTCGAGTCCACATTGCTAGGCTGCGACCTCGACCGGGCGTTCTGCCATATTGGTACGAGTCGGAGAATATGGGACCTCGACCGGGCGTTCTGCCATATCGCGACGAGTCCATATTGCTAGGCTGCGACCTCGACCGGGCGTTCTGCCAAATCGGTACGAGTCGGAGAATATGGGACCTCGACCGGGCGTTCTGCCATATCGCGACGAGTCCATATTGCTAGGCTGCGACCTCGACCGGGCGTTCTGCCAAATCGGTACGAGTCGGAGTATGGGACCTCGACCGGGCGTTCTGCCAAATCGCGACGAGTCCATATTGCTAGGCTGCGACCTCGACCGGGCGTTCTGCCAAATCGGTACGAGTCGGAGTATGGGACCTCGACCGGGCGTTCTGCCAAATCGCGACGAGTCCATATTGCTAGGCTGCGACCTCGACCGGGCGTTCTGCCAAATCGGTATGAGTCGGAGTATGGGACCTCGACCGGGCGTTCTGCCAAATCTGCGGGACAAGAGCAAGACAGATTAAGTCCCCATTCAAGATTGCACTTGACCGGGAACTTGGGGGACTTGTTGACAGTAGCCACAGAGGGGCTACAGCAGGCCCACAGACCCGCCGCTAGTGTACCAGGGGCCGAGCCAAGGCCCGGGACCGGATCACCAGCACCCGGCCTCGGGGTCCAACAGTCTATCCTGCCACCAGGGGTCCGGGGACCGAGGGTGCCTGCCTACCAAAGAGGTCACCAAAGCTGCCCTTTGGTGTGCAAACAGAAGGGAACCAGTCCCACATCGAAGGGTAAGGCCAGACCTCACTCCTGTCCTTCTATATAAGGGCCCCAACTACCCTCATTAATAGGTAACTGATCCTTCCTACCGCTTATATACGTGCTTAAGTTATATCTATTCCAACTATACTAACTTAGGCATCGGAGAGGAGAAGACCGGCCCGCCCGGTATTCCCCTTAGTAAGCAGGTTTGCAGGAGATAGTACGAAGGTTTACCTGTCTCTACCAGGCCCCAGGGTTTGTGCAGAAACACGTCCAATGTTGGAATCCATGTTAGAATTCATGATACTTCAACTTTTAACTCTGGCGTGCAAAGTATTTCACACTCTGTTCTTGGCGAACGGTGTGGCGAGCGGGTGTGTGAAGAAGATTAGATGACGGAACTTATGCAGCTTTTCTTTGATCTAAAAATCCTTAATGATTACAGTGTAAACACTTCCCTTTTATAGGGGGAACAAAGTAACCTACAAAATATCTAAGGCTAGTAAGCTAGAGATCAACTTGACAAATTATAGTACTATTGATACGCCCCGAACCTTGTCCAATTTCTGAGTAAATTCATTTAAATTTTACGCTCTTGAGTATTGTTTTATTTTGGTGGTTGAGCGGAAATCGTTTGTGACGAGAGGGAGAAAACTTTAAATTGAATCGTTGGGTTGAGTTTCGTTTAGTCGAAAAAAATTTAAAAGGGTGTGTCGGAAATTAAGTTATTTCCGAATTGGGCATGGTATAAATAGGGAGAATGTTTCCATTTTGGGAAACATTCCCTTTTCTTATTTTTTTCCCCCTTTTCTTTTCTTTCTTTCTCCTTCCTCTCCCTCCAGCCCGAGACTCCACCGACACCACCACCTGCCACCTTGGTCCGGCCACCAAGCCGAGCCCCCACCAACGCCGGACGACGCGCGCTAGCCCCCTTGTCCTCCCAGCAGCAGCGGCGTGGCGCCCTCGCCGACGTGCAGCCGTGTGCAGCCCCCGAACCATCACCTCAGTGGAGGTGGTACTCCTTTGGCCGGTCACCTCTTGGCCCGAATTGAGGGGGGGAAAGAAAGGACTTGGAGTGGGTAGCAACTCCACCAAAGGATTCGGACTGAATCGACCCAGGTAAGGAAATTTCAAGATTTGAAATTTCTAGGGTTTATAATGAACAGTGCCGAATTGGGGGTTTTTATAAATTGACCCCCTTAGGCTTGAAATTGGTGATTGTTGTAGAAGAGAAAGCTGTTAGAAATGTTAAGATGAAGCTTCTATTAAAATTTGGTAATTTTCGGTGGCGGCAGCAGTGTTGACCGCCGCTGCCACCGGCGGTGCCGCCGCCGTGGGGGTATTTTGAGAATGAAATTTGGTTAATTATGATGAATGCAATGTATTAACATTATTTCGGAATTTTTTTGAAGAATTTATAAGGGGTTAAGATAATTGTTTAAGGTATTTCGGTTTGTGAATTTGGAAAATTGTGGGCAAATGGTGTTGGCCCTATGTCAGCCGCTGTTTGAGACGGCTGCAAGAATTTTTATGGTGGCAGAGAAGAGGGCAGCGGTGGTAGAGAAGTGTTTTGAGTGGTTGAAGGGGTATTGGGAGCTAAATTGGTTCATAGGTGCAATGGTAAAGGTTAAGGGAAAGGATTTAGGCGTGTTGGGATCGCCCAATTATATAAAATTAAGTTTTTCCATATATTTAAGAAAAATTGGATTAACGTTAACATTTGTTCAGGACGGGGGGACGCTCATTTGACAAGACTTCCGAGAGGCGTCAGGCTTAGGCCATATTTGTGAGTGGACCTTGTTTTAAATTTGATGCATGCATGAATATTTTGAGTATATGGGAGTTATATATATATATTTTGGTTATTACTTTGGAAAGGTTTTTAGCTTATTGAAAAGCAAGAATGTTATTTAAACGGATATTTCATTTCTATTGGTTTGTTTTAAATGCTTTTAAAGTAAACTAAGTACCCTGAGACTTTTCGAAAAGTGTTTTGAGAATGTATTGATTATCGAAGAGCAACAATGTGATTTAAATGAATAAACTATTTCTATTGAATTGTTGTAAATGATTTTAAAGCAAGTAAGGTACCTTGATATCCTGAAGCTAATATTTATTGATATTTAGCCGGAAATGGGGTTTTCCGTGGATTATGTGAATGAAACTGTTTGGATATTATGATTTATCATATGTGTTGGTTTCATTTATTTTATTTGAGGCTAGGCTTCGATTTGATTATATTTATAGGCTTCAGAGGTGCGGTCGGGGACCGTACTATTTCATGATTTTATAGGGGAAGTGTGCTTTGATTTGATTTCGGATTTTTCACCATACAAGGGTCTGTATATGATTATTGCTAGCTAACTTAGTAACCTCATCCCACGCGAGGTGACGACTTGACCATATAGGTCAAATTCACGCTCGGTGGTCGACGGAGTGTGGTGTAGAGGTTTAGCGTGGGACGCTATAGAGAGTCTTGGAGGCTCTGACCCTTAGTCTTGGAGGCTACTATTATATAGTGGTTAACATTCCCCTATTTTTAATTGATTTTTTACGCATTGGTCAATGGGATTGACCTAGTCATTTAATTATACTCTATATTTGGTATTCGAGATTTTTATATTTTCTATGATTTTATAACTCCTGAACCAGCGGGGCAGGGAAGTTTTGTATTGAGGATATTAATGTGAAAGATTGTTTTAAAGCATGCATCATGATTTTATTTTTGTAAAATGAGGAAAGTAACAAATTTCCTTTGTTATTATTTATATATATATGTGTATTGATTTTTGTCCACTCACGCTAATGTTTTTAAATTACTTTCCCTGGGCTTTTCGTTTTAAACTGCCCAGCTTGCAGAGTTCGGTACTGGTAGGAGGCAAGATATAGAGATCATATTCCGCTGTCAGTTATTGTAGGTTACCTATTTAACCTACTTGTATCATTTTTCATTTGTCTAGTCGCTCTGATACTTTGTTGATGTTGTAAATTCTCAAATGTTCACCTTTGGGTGTAACTTGACATTTTGTTATATGCAATTTCATTTCTTTTACATATTTGTAAGGTTGTTTCCTATTGTTGGTTTTTGAGAAGTTGGTTGTTTGTTGGGGGAGCAGATGGCTCGTGAGTCAGGGTGGATTATTTTAGAAGTGTTTGTTTCTTTTCCAGATAAGGATTGTCCATTTTAAGAGAGGTCATGCCGATTTTTCGGTAGAATCTCCCTTGAAATGGTCCCCGCAGGATCCACTCTGGATAACAGTGTTGTATCCGGGAGCGGGTCCTGTCAGTTTGGTATCAGAGCATTAGGTCCTTTCTTTGAGTCATGCTACCTTGTATACTTGATGACACCTAGTATCATTGAGTTGTGATCCGACCGCGGCAGATCATATACTCTTTGTTATTAGGAGTACATTAAGTACATAAGTTAGCCGTTCTGGTGTGCTTATGTACACTATTATGAGGTTATTTTTCTTTCTCTTGAAACTATGCCTCCTAGACGCCGAACTCGTGAGGTAAACTCCCTAGTGAGAAGGGAGAGTGTGTAGTTAGAGGTCTAACTGGCACTTTAGAGCGCCTCTTCAGCCGAGTTGTATATTACGTGTACCTGATTGGTCGTCAGGGTAGTAGAGGTAAAGCGGTTAACGAGGCTGGAGCCATTGAATTTAAGGGTGAGATTAGCAGTGGCTTTTCTAGATGAGACGGCCTACCATTGGTGGTAGAGTGTTGTACCATTGTATGGAGAAGTAGGAGGTTTGACGTGGGAGCAGTTAAGGCCCACTTCAATGATCTGTATTATAGACCAGCTCACCTTAGTAAGTTGAGTTCTGGTTCGAGTTTGAATTGATTGACTCTTTCCTGGTATTTCAATTTTTCTCTTGGCTCGTGATGACAATTGATTATTGTTTTAAAGAACTAGTAAACGTTTTGTTCTTATTCTTTACTTGTATTCCATTTTGGTATGAGGTGGCCGGAAATTGCTGAAATTCTATATTATTATTTAGCTTTTATAAGCAAAATTTCACCATGAAGAGTTTATGTTTTATCATGTTTACCTATTTTGCTAAAAGGAGACTTTGTTCAATGGTTAGTAAAAGGTGTTATCGTATATTTGTTTTGCTAAAAATTTCTTTAAGTATGTGTAATCTCTATTTGTTGTTCATTGGTAAAATTTTATTTCTGAAATTCTGCAGAATTTAAGTTCTTCTGCACAGCTATTTTAAAATATCCTTGCTTATCATATTGATACCCAAATTTTCTGAAATTTAGATATGTGGAACCGCAAATTGTTAACTTTTGACCGGGGAAATTTTAGTTAATTTCGATGAAAAATAAATACTCGGTGGTTGTTCGAAGATGGGTCTGTATTTTGTTATGTTTCCAGAATTTTCATTAAACCCCTTTGGTTTTTAATCCATTTTGAATGATCAATTGTGCGAATTAATTTTGGTGCTTTTTATGTGTGAAACTATACTTCCTAATAGCCATTTTAGAATTGATTTCGTGACAATTAGACTTACCAAGAATTTTTGGTGAAAATTTCTAAGTACCTTGTTGCTACCATATTCTTTTGAAATTTGACAATTTCAGTCTGTGTGTCAAATTATGTCTCACTTTTTGAATTTCAAATTGCATAAAATTTTAGTATTTCTCCCTTTAATGTGTTTACTATGAATCTGGAAAGTTTTTAATCTTTCTGTTGACGAACGGAAGCTCAGTGAATTTCTGGAGCCAATCTAACATTCAAGTATTCTTAATTCTGATGTTACTTTAGTACTGTTTTTCTTCAAAAATATCCAGATTCAGCTATATATCTATTGATTTAGTTGGACAGAAAAGAGTTGTGGTACGCACTAGTATGTATAGTACTTATTGAATTTTAACGGTTTTGGACAATGTAAAATGGGTTTTATGATTCTACCTCTACTTTTGGGATTTAAGAGGAGCACTTTTAATCACGTGTCGACAAAGTTTTCGCTCCTCGTATCTTATTTTCATGTCCAGATTTGTTTATCAAAGGTTGATATTTCATTAATTTTCCCTATATTAGAGTATCTGTCGAAACTATTTCAGCGTTCTACGTAAACTCGTCATGGTTACACCAATTTGAATCTTACATGATCTTTGTTAATTATATTATCAATATTTCTATTTTGAGGATTAAAAACTACGGATATATGCTTTTATCATTTTGAGTTCATTTATTTATTGGAACTCAGTTTACCCTGACTTTTATCAATTTGATTTGCCTTGTATTTGTACATTTTTGTTAGAGTCATGTTATATTTCAAGCTAGGCGAGTACTGTAAATTTCAAGTTTAAGTGTATATTTACTGTATTGATTTTATAAAAGTATTGGAACAACTAAAGTTATATTTCCTGATAAAGAAAAATGATATGTCTCAAGGATTATTTCTTGATTGAGTTTTAGTTTATGAAAAGAAGGAACATTTTATTACCTCGTTCTATTACGAATCCTCGACTAATTTGGTTTGGAGAAACCAGAGATATTTCAGAATGATATGAATTGTTTTAAATTATTTTATTTGGGAGTTTAGTTTAGTAGGGAAAACTATTTTAAAATCATTGAGGTTGTGCTTTTTCCCTTAAAGAAGAATTGAGTTTTTGTTTTTCGTTCCTAGAAAAGAGCATATTGGTTTCCTAATCGAGTTCAAAGTTTTCTATTCCTGTTTTGGCTTTATGGTGGCAGTGCCTACGTGCTTTTATTCACATGCAAGTTTATAATCTTTCTTATTAAACCACAACGATCATGCAATAACTTATTTGCATCTTTAAAAGCTTGAAAACTTTGTTGCTGGTAGTATGATCTGGGGAGTTCAATTATGGTTTTGCATGCTTGTTTGTATTTTTGGAGGTGGTAAACTTGTGGCCTTAAAGTGAGTTGTGGGAGCTTATGTGAAGGACACAGTGACCCTTAAGCTCAGGGTGTTATGGGCACAATGACCCTAATTTCTTAAATTCCGGACTTGTTTGAAACCAAAAGTCATTTTTTTTCTCGGCTACTTTCTATGAACTTGCACGTGTTTATACTTTTATGGGTATGATTGTATTGAGAGTCAAGGTTTACCCAGTTGTGTGAAGTGTCAAACACAGCTTCTTTTAGAGAGCTGATTTCTCACACTTTGGTGTCAATCTCAGTGTCTATTCCTACGTACACTAGTTAAACTTAATTCCCTTTTTGGTTATTCTCTTACGCCTGGATTTATCAATTCGAATTCGTAACATGTATTTTGAATACCTTAGCTCATCTATGAGTTTACCAAATTTCTTTGTTCTCAAACGGATTTGTTATGTGAAATTTTATTTTCAGATATGCTAATTGATTTCAGCTAAATGATTGCTTTTCCTTTGTTTAATGGGATTAACTTCTAACTTGTAATGGCCGGAATTTTTCAAGTTCCACAAAGAAATTCTATGATTATCCCTCCTTATTGTATATTCTCTTGTTGCAAATTCTTAGAGAACTTATACATATGGTTATTGCATGTTCAGGTTTGTTTTTCAAAAGTCGACAATTAATAACCTTCCTTTCTCCAGCCTTAAAGTAGGCTTTTGTCCAACTGATTTAGTAACTTTTTGACTAGTTAACTTGTTTTACAGTAACCGTGTTGATCTTACTACTTATTGTAAATAAGTTTGGATATCTCCGAGCAATTTCTTGTGAAGTATATTCTTTTTATTAAAAATCATTGTTGCAGGCTCTTATTTACTCCATATTGTTCAGTCCTTATTAAGCAATTGATTTGAGGATGTTTTACCGTCAACCTTCATTATTCGTATGTATCTATGTTCTGGGTTTAAGAGCAAGTGTATTTCAAAAATATTTGAGTATCTAATTTTCCCTGGCAGGAAAGAGTTATTTTGAAAGAGTTACCTGTTGCCAAATTTTTAATCTCTATTGAGAGGAGACATTTCAAGTTCTAAAAATTTGATCTA
The DNA here is from genome assembly GCA_963682095.1 of Potentilla sterilis. Lineage (NCBI taxonomy): Eukaryota > Viridiplantae > Streptophyta > Magnoliopsida > Rosales > Rosaceae > Potentilla > Potentilla sterilis. Next base: position 10,895,722 of record OY821763.1, on the reverse strand, counting down.
TGTTTTACCTCAGTTGCAGAAAATATGAATCTATTATTGGTTTGTTCTTGCTATTTGCGGTGTATTTATAATCGATTTATACAAGCTTTGTTGATAAAATGAATTTCTTGGAGTTTCAGCATGTTTGGTGGGTTGTTTAGATCCTCAGTGGAGTAGAACTACTTTTGTGTCGGGAATTCATAGTCCTTGGGTGTAGCAAGGGCGTAAATTTCGAGGACGAAATTTTTATAAGGAGGGGAGATTTGATACGCCCCGAACCTTGTCCAATTTCTGAGTAAATTCATTTAAATTTTACGCTCTTGAGTATTGTTTTATTTTGGTGGTTGAGCGGAAATCGTTTGTGACGAGAGGGAGAAAACTTTAAATTGAATCGTTGGGTTGAGTTTCGTTTCATCGAAGAAAATTTAAAAGGGTGTGTCGGAAATTAAGTTATTTCCGAATTGGGCATGGTATAAATAGGGAGAATGTTTCCATTTTGGGAAACATTCCCTTTTCTTATTTTTCCCCCCTTTTCTTTTCTTTCTTTCTCCTTCCTCTCCCTCCAGCCCGAGACTCCACCGACACCACCACCTGCCACCTTGGTCCGGCCACCAAGCCGAGCCCCCACCGGTGCCGGACGACGCTCGCCAGCCCCCTTGTCTTCCCAGCAGCAGCGGCGTGGCGCCCTCGCCGACGTGCAGCCGTGTGCAGCCCCCGAACCATCACCTCAGTGGAGGTGGTACTCCTTTGGCCGGCCACCTCTTGGCCCAAATTGAGGGGGGGGGGGGGGGGGGAGGAAAGAAAGGACTTGGAGTGGGTAGCAACTCCACCAAAGGATTCGGACTGAATCAACCCAGGTAAGGAAATTTCAAGATTTGAAATTTCTAGGGTTTATAATGAACAGTGCCGAATTGGGGGTTTTTATAAATTGACCCCCTTAGGCTTGAAATTGGTGATTGTTGTAGAAGAGAAAGCTGTTAGAAATGTTAAGATGAAGCTTCTATTAAAATTTGGTAATTTTCGGTGGCGGCAGCAGTGTTGACCGCCGCTGCCGCCGGCGGTGCCGCCGCCGTGGGGGTATTTTGAGAATGAAATTTGGTTAATTATGATGAATGTAATGTATTAACATTATTTCGGAATTTTTTTGAAGAATTTATAAGGGGTTAAGATAATTGTTTAAGGTATTTCGGTTTGTGAATTTGGAAAATTGTGGGCAAATGGTGTTGGCCCTATGTCAGCCGCTGTTTGAGACGGCTGCAAGAATTTTTATGGTGGCAGAGAAGAGGGCAGCGGTGGTAGAGAAGTGTTTTGAGTGGTTGAAGGGGTATTGGGAGCTAAATTGGTTCATAGGTGCAATGGTAAATGTTAAGGGAAAGGATTTAGGCGTGTTGGGATCGCCCAATTATATAAAATTAAGTTTTTCCATATATTTAAGAAAAATTGGATTAACGTTAACATTTGTTCAAGACGGGGGGACGCTCATTTGACGAGAATTCCGAGAGGCGTCAGGCTTAGGCCATATTTGTGAGTGGACCTTGTTTTAAATTTGATGCATGCATGAATATTTTGAGTATATGGGAGTTATATATATATATTTTGGTTATTACTTTGGAAAGGTTTTGAGCTTATTGAAAAGCAAGAATGTTATTTAAACGGATATTTCATTTCTATTGGTTTGTTTTAAATGCTTTTAAAGTAAACTAAGTACCCTGAGACTTTTCGAAAAGTGTTTTGAGAATGTATTGATTATCGAAGAGCAACAATGTGATTTAAATGAATAAACTATTTCTATTGAATTGTTGTAAATGATTTTAAAGCAAGTAAGGTACCTTGATATCCTGAAGCTAATATTTATTGATATTTAGCCGGAAATGGGGTTTTCCGTGGATTATGTGAATGAAACTGTTTGGATATTATGATTTATCATATGTGTTGGTTTCATTTATTTTATTTGAGGCCAGGCTTCGATTTGATTATATTTATAGGTCTCAGAGGTGCGGTCGGGGACCGTACTATTTCATGATTTTATAGGGGAAGTGTGTTTTGATTTGATTTTGGATTTTTCACCATACAAGGGTCTGTATATGATTATTGCTAGCTAGCTTAGTAACCTCATCCCACGCGAGGTGACGACTTGACAATATAGGTCAAATTCACGCTCGGTGGTCGACGGAGTGTGGTGTAGAGGTTTAGCGTGGGACGCTATAGAGAGTCTTGGAGGCTCTGACCCTTAGTCTTGGAGGCTACTATTATATGGTGGTTAACATTCCCCTATTTTTAATTGATTTTTTACGCATTGGTCAATGGGATTGACCTAGTTATTTAATTATACTCTATATTTGGTATTCGAGACTTTTTATATTTTCTATGATTTTATAACTCCCGAACCAGCGGGGCTGGGAAGTTTTGTATTGAGGATATTAAAGTGAAAGATTGTTTTAAAGCATGCATCATGATTTTATTTTTGTAAAATGAGGAAAGTAACAAATTTCCTTTGTTATTATTTATATATATATGTGTATTGATTTTTGTCCACTCACGCTAATGTTTTTAAATTACTTTCCCTAGGCTTTTCGTTTTAAACTGCCCAGCTTGCAGAGTTCGGTACTGGTCGGAGGCAAGGTATAGAGATCATATTTCGCTGTCAGTTATTGTAGGTTACCTATTTAACCTACTTGTATCATTTTTCATTTGTCTAGTCGCTCTGATACTTTGTTGATGTTGTAACTTGACATTTTGTTATATGCAATTTCATTTCTTTTACATATTTGTAAGGTTGTTTCCTATTGTTGGTTTTTGAGAAGTTGGTTGTTTGTTGGGGGAGCAGATGGCTCCGTGAGTCAGGGTGGATTATTTTAGAAGTGTTTGTTTCTTTTCCAGATAAGGGTTGTCCATTTTAAGAGAGGTCATGCCGATTTTTCGGTAGAATCTCCCTTGAAATGGTCCCCGCAGGATCCACCCTGGATAACAGTGTTGTATCCGGGAGCGGGTCCTGTCAACTATGATACTACAAATATCTAAGTTGAAAATCTAAGTGGGAATGAACAGTGAAGCCGCTGCTGGAAAGCATATCAGCTTTTCCACACTGTCTCCTAGTTCTCCCAGGAAAGCATTAACCTTTTAACACTCCCCCTTAATGCTTTGCCTTATCATTCCGAGCAGGCCTCGTAGGTATTCAAACCTATCTCTGGCGAGTGCCTTGGTGAAGATATCAGCAACTTGGTCGTTTGTATTGCAGTACACCAAATCAATCTCATTCTCCTCGACTGCATCCCTGATGTAATGAAACTTCAAGGCGATGTGCTTTGCCCGACTGTGATAGACAGGATTCTTGCTCATGGCGATTGCAGACTTGTTATCGCTGAGAATGGTTATCGCTATTCTGTTCTTCTTGCCAAAGTCTTCTATGACTCTCCTTAGCCATATTGCTTGTGAAGTGGCGAGTGAAGCTGCGACGTATTCGGCTTCAGCTGTGGACAATGCCACTAATTTCTGCTTCTTTGAAGCCCAGGAGAATACTCCTGTTTCTAGTGTGAAAGTATATCCATATGTGCTCTTCACGTCGTCTACACTTCCTCCCCAGTCACTGTCACAGAACCCAAAGAGTTTTGGTTCTACATTCCTCTCATACAAGATTCCAAAGTTCATTGTTCCTTGGATGTATCTCAGGATTTTCTTTGCAGCTCCATAGTGTATCTTGGTTGGATTGTGCATAAATCTGGACATCAAACTTGCTGCATACATAATATCTGGTCTTGTTGCAGTCAAGTATAGCAGACTTCCCACTAAGCTTCTGTATAGATTCTCATCCGCAGGACCACTCCCATCTTCTTTGGAGAATTTTTCACTGACCACTAGAGGAATTGCAACTGGATTGCAACCAAGCATTTTGAACTTTTCTAGTATAGTCTTCGCATATCTTTTCTGGGTGATGAAGATTCCCTCCACTCCTTGAATTATTTCAATTCCCAGAAAGTAATGCAGGATTCCCAAATCACTCATTTCATATTTCATCATCATATCAGACTTGAAATTTGAAATCATTTTTTCACAGCTTCCGGTAAATATCAGATCATCAACATATAAGGAGACGATAAGAATGCTTGATTTACCTTCAGTCTTTGTGTAAAGGGCAGGTTCGTTTTCACTTCTTTGAAAACCCCTCTCTGTGAAATAGGAATCGATCTCACCATACCAAGCTCTTGGGGCTTGTTTCAGGCCATATAGAGCTTTCTTCAGTTTGTAAACTTTCTGCTCTTTGCCTTTGATGATGAAACCTTGTGGTTGTTCCACATATACTTCTTCTTTCAGCACTCCATTTAGAAACGCCGATTTGACATCAAGTTGGTGTAGATACCAACCCTTTTGTGCAGCAATGGAAATCAGACCTCTTATGGTCTCATGCCTTGCCACTGGTGCAAAGGTCTCATTGAAATCCACTCCGGGTATCTGCGAGTATCCCTTCGCCACCAATCTTGCTTTGTTTCTTTGTACAGACCCGTCTGAGTTCAGCTTGGTCTTGTATATCCACTTCAAACCGATGACATCCTTGTTGTCTGGTTTGTCAACTAACTCCCATGTGTTGTTCTTCACAATCACATTTATCTCATCTTGCATTGCAGTTCGCCATTCATTTTCCTACACTGCTTCTTCAAATCTTTCTGGCTCAATTAAGCATGCATTGCAGCTTTCATACACTTCATTCAAGCTTCGCATTCTCATTGGAGGCGAGCTTGGTGTTGATTGAGCTCCTGAAGATTCTGGCGAATGAGATGTTGGCGGATCTGTCGCTGGCGGATGTGTCGCTGGCGGATGTGATTGACTTGCTTGCAAGTGAGCTTCTGGCGAGTCCATTGCTTGCGGATTGAGTTCCAGAGTTTCTGGATCCTCTTGTTCATTTTGAACTTTTCCTTCTTTCTTTTGGGCTGAACCTTGGTTCCAATCCCATGATGAATTCTCACTAAAGAGAACATCTTTGCAGATTATCATCTTCTTCTTCTGCAGATTGAAGAGCCTATAGCCCTTTGATTGAGAGCTGTATCCCATGAATACACACTTCTCACTGGTTTCATCCAGTTTATATCTCAGCTCCTCTGGGATATGTGCATAGCAGATTGAACAAAACACCCTCAAGTGATTTACACTTGGCTTCCTGCCACTCCATGCTTCAAAAGGAGTCTTTCCTTGGACAACAACAGTTGGATGTCTGTTCATCAAATACACTGCAGTATTTACTGCTTCTCCCCAATATACTTAAGGTTCTGACTTGTCATGGAGCATGGACTTGGCCATCTCAATGATCGTTCTGTTTTTTCTTTCAGCTACGCCATTCTGCTGTGGTGTGTAGCTAACAGTGAGCTGCCTTTCCAGCCCAATATCTTCACATAAATTCTTGAATTCATTTGATGTGTACTCGCCACCTCTATATGTTCTTAACTTCTTCAGTTTGAGGCCAGATTGTCTCTCCACCATTGCTTGAAACTTTCTGAACACGGCGAACACATCAGACTTTTACCTTAGGAAATAAACCCAAGTCATTCTTGTGAAATCATCTATGAAGGTCAGAAAGTATATGTTTCCTCCATCAGTTGTAGTTCTCATTGGACCACAAACATCAGAATGTACCAACTCCAGAGGTACTTTTGCTCTCCAGGCTTTTCCTTTCGGAAATGGGAGTGTGTGTTGCTTCCCCAATGCACATCCTGCACACACTTCATTTGCATCATTTATTTTTGGTAGACCCTGCACCATTTTCTTTTGATGCAGCAACTTGAGACTCTGGAAATTCAAGTGTCCAAGTCTCTTGTGCCAGAGCCAGGAATCATCCTTTAGCTCCATACTTCTTGCACTTTCAGTTGCATATTTGAGGGTCAGAGGAAAACTTCTGTTCCTCTTCATCTGGATTTCTACCATCAGGTTCTTGTTGCTCCATTTCTGATATATCTTGCAAGTGTCATCACCAAAATGAAGGTGATATTTGTGCTCAATGAGCTGTCCGACACTTAGCAGATTGGAATCCAGAGTTGGAACCAACATCACATCTCTGATGTACATCTTTCCAGACTTGGTTTCAACAGCAATGCTTCCCTTGCCTTTTGTATCCACCATCATTCCATTACCCATTTTCACTCTTGTGATGTTGTTGCAGTCTATATCATGTAGAAGGTTGGCATTCGTCGTCATGTGATTACTGCAAGCACTATCAATAAGCCACACATTTTCTTCTACTGCTGCACTCGCAGCATGAGTAACACAGAACATGTTTGAGTCACTCGCTTCAATGCTGTTCGCCTGTTGATTTCCCTTGTAGTTACAATCCTTCTTTACATGACCAAACTTTTCACAGTTTGAGCATTTTGGTTTCCCTTTGAACCAACACTCGCATGCATGAAGCTTATTACAGACAGTGCATTTGTTATACCCTGAGTTGCTACTCTCCTCATTGTTGCTCTTCATCCGCTGATTTGATTTTCCCTCCCACTTCTTTCCTTTACCTTTCCAGTTCTTTTTCTACTTAGAATTTGAACTAGATGGCTCACTCTTGTTTGAGTTAAGGTTGAGTGATTGGAAAGCCTTTTCAGCCTCTTCATCATGACTAGACAACCTATGATCGAAAGCTTTCAGAGTCCCCATCAGATCCTGAACACCTAGAGTTTCCAGATCCCTAGTCTCCTCTATAATACTCACTATAGCATCATACTTCCTATTCAAGCTCATAAGGATTTTCTGTACTACCCTCTTCTCAGGTATTGGTTCATTATAGGTTCTCATTTGATTAACAATATTCGTCAATCTGGTGCTATAATCACCTAACAACTCAGTGTCATTCATTTTTGTATACTCAAAATCTCTTCTAATAGATTGTACCTTGACAGCTCTGACTCTTGCAGATCCTCTGTATTCAAGGCTGAGTACATCACATGCTGCTTTGGCTGTCTTCTCATTTGAGATTCTGGGAAAAATCTCATCTGTGACCGAAGTCTGCAAGATGTTGAGTGCTCTTGCAACCTTTTTGATGTTCGACTTCAGTTCTGCCATTTGCGCAATTGTTTGCTCCTCTTCTGCATCTGGTCTCTTGTATCCTTCTTCTATGAGGCTCTATAGATCTCGTGAGATGAACATGGTCTCCATCTTGATTATCCATAAATCAAAGTTCTCTCCATTGAAGATTGGAACTCTGTTTTCTGAACTTCCTGTTGTAGCCATACCAGTAACAGAAAAATAAGACTTGTGTTTGTTTTTTTTGTTTCTGAATCAATCAGATGGTACACCCCAGTTGATATTGATCAACAGAGCTCTGATACTATGTTGGAATGCATGTTAGAATTCATGATACTTCAACTTTTAATTCTGGCGAGCGAAGTATTTCACACTCTGTTCTTGGCGAACGGTGTGGCGAGCGGGTGTGTGAAGAAGATTAGATGACTGAACTTATGCAGCTTTTCTTTGATCTAAAAATCCTTAATGATTACAGTGTAAACACTTCCCTTTTATAGGGGGCACAAAGTAACCTACAAAATATCTAAGGCTAGTAAGCTAGAGATCAACTTGACAAATTATAGTACTATGATACTACAAATATCTAAGTTAAAAATCTCAGTGGGAATGAACAGTGAAGCAGCTGCTGGAAAGCATATCAGCTTTTCCACACTGTCTCCTAGTTCTCCCAGGAAAGCATTAACCTTTTAACATCCAAGTTCTCTAGCTTGGTGAGGTTTCGTAGCCCGAAAGGAAGCTTTCCGGTGTAGCCGTTGGTGTAGAGCTCCAGCTGCCGGAGCTTAGTGAGCTGTCCAATCTCTACCGGAATCTCTCCTGTCATGTTGTTATCGGACAATTCAAGGTTGATAAGCTCGACCAAGTTGCCGATTTCACTTGGTATAGTTCCTTGGATGCTGCAATTGGTCAAGTAGAGCCACTCGAGCTTGGTAAGGTTTACAACTTCCTTGGGAAACGGGCTCGGATCGAAGGGGTTGTCACCTAAGCTCAAACGAATCAGACCAGTCATGTTGGTGAGACAAGTCCACGGGAACACCCCGGAAAACCTGCTGCCATTCAAATGAAGATGCTCAACTTTGGACAAGGGAGGTATGTCGGGGAATGAACCCGCGAACAAGTTATTCCCCAAATCCAGATACTTCAAACTCGTGCAGTTTCTCAAGTCCTCTGAGATTGTCCCCTGCAGCAAGTTGGACACGAAAGCGAGCTTTTCTAACGACGGAAGTTGGCATATGGAGTCCAACGGAAGAGACCCCGACAGCGTGTGGTTGGAGAGCTCAATTTCTCGGACCGAATCCACGTCGTTGCAGGTGATTCCGGTGAAGGAGCAGAACGAGTTGGCAGTGGAGTCCCATGTGGAGAAGAGTTGGGTGTTGGAGTCTTGGAGGGAGGATTTGAGTTTTAGTAGAAGATGAAGCTCGTCGGCTGCGGTGGCGTGGGAGAGGAGGAAGAAAAAGAAGAGGAGGTAGAGATGGAGGTGGTAGTTTTGCGGTGATGCCATAATGGGGTTGATAGAAGAAGAGTGGGTGGTGGATGGACTACTGTGGATGGACTACTGGAGAATGCCATAAGTGAGATCGACTCCACGAGAGCTTGCCATTTTAACCACAAAATTAAGGGTGCTCGTGGAGGATTGAGGTTCAATGATTACAATTCTATCTATTGTGAATTTGATCTTAAGCACAAAACTTGAATGTCAAGTAGGTAAAATAGTACTCTACTTACAAGCAAGAACGTATGGTAATTTTGAGCTCAGCCTTTTCATCTGGAATTACTGATACACCTTCAACAATAAGTCCGCAAATCCAGAACCTCATCAACTCTCTCATCTCCCTAATCCCGGAAGCCTCGTCGCCTTCCTCGGAAACGCTAGTGCTCATCACCATCTTGCACGTTGAGTTATTGACTTATTGGTCATCTTCATCAGCTCAGCCCCGTACTTTCGATCATCGTACGACAGAACTTGACGATCTCTGCCTGCCTACTCGCGCGTGAACGCTCCAGCTGGTGAGGAGCGAAGAATTCGGTCATGCAGAGATTCTTCATGAACTTCGATTCCAGTAGTCGCCGTACTCAGCGCCTAAGAAGCCAGAGTTTCCGTAGGGAAGTTGGTCAGTGAAAGCGAAAGACAAGGCGAGATCTTGTGTTTTGAAGACGTCAGCGGCGAAGGAGGTTGTGGTCGAGGTGCTTAACAGATGGACGTGGCCGATCACCGGGAGGGCCGGTGGGTTCCGCGGTGAGTTTGTTGAGTTGGTCGGAGGTTTTCTGAACAAGGACTTGAGTAACAAGATGGAGACGAAGGATACAAGGGAGTAGAGAACTAGGTTGTACTGTGCATCTGTTAGTATAACGGCCATAGTTGTTGTTATGTTAGTTAAGATCGAGCTCAACTGGTTAAAGCCTTCCAAGGAAACAACAAGATCGAGCAAACTGTAAACTACTTGTATTGCTAACGGGAGCAAAATATTAAATAACAAATTACCAATAACTACACTTTAGAGTACATAATTACCAATAACAAGATTACTTTTTAAAATTATCACTAGCAGGTTTCCATCCATTACTCACGGAATCTGTTAATCCATAAATTACGAAATTACTCTTTTTTATGATGCTACTGAATGTCTGTAGCATTGCACATTTCTGATGGTCAGTAAATTTATACATTTTTGAGACCATGAACACAAACCATCATTGAGGCAAAAAAATAATCCAAACTATGTACCTCTAATGCTACTAAGCCTCAAATCTCAACCTAACGCAACTGAGCCTCACAAACTCCGCCGTCCTCCGCCGCGTTTCCAATACCACTGAGCCTCAGAAATCAAACTCTGCCGCGCTTCCAATACCACTGAGCATCAGAAATCAACCTCTGTCGTCCTCTGTCGCGCTTCTAATGACACTGAACCTAAGAAATCAACCTCAACCTAAGCCTCATCATTAAACTCGCGGATCAAGTGGGCAGATGGAGGCCCGCAAGCCCGATGGGCTTTAAACCCGCTCGGCCCGTCTAAAAGTCTGCTTAAGCCCGGCCCGGTAGGTAGAGAGCCGGGCTTAGTTTAGGGGTTAGAAACTCTCAAATACATGAGACGTAATCAACCATGTAAATTTTTTGGAACGTTTACCTCCCTATACTACGACTCCTCATAGAGAGAGATAAGTTTAAATAAGGTTGACCGCATCGATCGGGGCTCTAACTTTGTCGGATTTAAGTGATTTTTTTACCATCACCGTATTTCATCATAACGATCAAATTCTATTTCATAGCGTTTTTTTAAAATTTAACTTCTTTTATATAGTTGTTTCGAAAAGTTGTATACTTAAGTATAATTTTCTAATCAAGTTATACCGCATTAGTAAGCATGTTGTCATTATAATGGCTAAATTCACAAAATGAAAATTTTGACCGTCTGATGTGATCATTATAGTTAAATATGAGTATAGTAGAAAAATCAACTCGTTTCGTAAACGTTCGATGCTCGATCGAAACAGTCAACCATATTTTCATAAAACTTATCACACGAAAACGCTATTACGTACCTTTAGATGACCTTGTTTCATCGACTCTTCCAAACATTAAACTCTCAAATAAATGAGACGTAATCAGCCATGTAAAAATTTGAGAATGTTCATCTTCCGATACTATGGCTCCCCATAGAGAGAGATAAGTTTAAATAAGGTTGACCGCATCGATCGAGGTTTTAACTTTGTCGGATTTAAGTGATTTTTTGACCATCAACGTATTTCATCATAACGATCAAATGCTATCTCATAGAATTTTTCAAAATTTGACTTATTTTATATAGTTGTTTCGAAAAGTTGTACATTTGAGTATAATCTACTAATCAAGTTATACCGCATTAGTAAGCATGTTGTCATTATAATGGCTAAATTCACAAAATGAAAATTTTGACCGTCTGATGTGATCGTTATAGTTAAATATGAGTAGAAGAGAAAAATCAACTCGTTTCGTGAACGTTCGATGCTTGATCGAAACGGTCAATCATATTTTCATAAAACTTATTACACGAAAACGCTATTACGTATCTTTAGATGACCTTGTTTTGTCGACTCTTCCAAACATTAAACTCTCAAATAAATGAGACGTAATCAGTCATGTAAAAATTTAGAAACGTTTATCTCCCGATACTTTGGCTCTCCATAGAGAGATATAAGTTTAAATAAGGTTGACCGCATCGATCGGGGTTCTAACTTTATCGGATTTAAGTGATTTTTTGACCATCACCGTATTTCATCATAACGATCAAATTCTATTTGATACCATTTTTTAAAATTTGACTTCTTTTATATAGTTGTTTCGAAAAGTTGTACATTTAAGTATAATCTTCTAATCCAGTTATACCGCATTAGTATGCATATTGTCATTGTAATTGATAAATTCATAAAATGAAAATTTCATAAGCCACATATTTATAGGGTATATTTATAATAGAAAATTAATTTGAATTTAGAGTTTAGGGTTTACAGTTTAGAGTTTAGAGTTTGGCGTTTAGAGTTTATATTGCAAGGGCAAACTGGACTTTATTTACACACAAATTGTATTTATTATGATTATATATATATATATATACGGAGCTTTTCAAATACGGACGTCCGTATTTTAAGTTCCGTACGGATTTCCATTTTTCCACCATTTCCCGATCGAATTTCATCAAACTTCCTTCTAGACTTATCTAGATCATGTTGTGTAGATCATCTCTGCAAATTTTCAGCCAATTTGGTGATCGTTAGGACCCTTAAAATAAAAAAACAAACCGGACGGTCTGAAATCTGCCCAGTTTTGATATATAACAGAAAAACTGAAGTTTGAGGGCCTTAACGATCAACAAATTGGCTGAAATTTTGCAGAGATGATCTACACAACATGATCTAGATAAGTCTAGAAGGAAGTTTGATGAAATTCGATCGGGAAGTGGAGCAAAAAGTGAAAATCCGCACGGAACTTTAAAATACGGACGTCCGTATTTGAAAAGCTCCGTATATATATATATATGCGTGGGGATGAGCCTCCTGGTGAGGATGCCGGGTTCCAAACCCTTTTTGAAAAATAATCTCTGATATTTATTTATTTTAATTAAAGCCCGACCGGCCTCAAACCGCAGAGGGCTATTCGGCCCGGCCCGCAAATGCCCTTCAAGCCCACCTTATATGGATGGACGCGGCTTGGATTCTAGAATTTCTAAAAAACTTCGGCCTGGCCCGGCTCGGCCCGCTATTTCTAAAATACATTGTAAAGCCCGGCTCGGCCCGCTCCAAGCCCGTTATGAATGGCCCGGCCCGACCCGTTGACGAGACCTACCTCAACTGCCTCCGGCGCGCTTCTAATGCCACTGAGCCGTCGCACTCTGGAGAAGTTGATGGGTAGGTTTCAAGGTATCTGCCAGGTCCTTCAATCAACCAGTCCAGCAGAAATGATGCACATCCTTCCAGCAAAGGATAAGCCTTATTTTTTCAGCCGGAGTCCTCAATCAGCCGTCGCACCTCGGTCTGCTGTCGCGCGTCGGTCCACCATCGAACCTCAGTCCACCTTGCGCCTCGCTCTACAAAATGAAACTGAAAATGATAGTACATATATGATGGCATTATTGTAATTTTTGACATTTTTGGGGGTAGTTATATTTCAGGTTTGGACGGGCTGACTGTCTGTTACTGTTATTTTGTGTGTGTATGGTATAGAAAATTTAGGTAAATATTGGTATAATATTGTAGTTATTGGTAAAAAACTCATTACTAAATTTGTACATTCAAATTAATGTTAAAGGAAAAACACATTATGTGCCTTCGTCAATGTAACTGACGAGAGGTAATTAGGTAGTTATTATTGTCATTAATGTATTTACTATTACCGTTGTAATACTCACCCTATATAAAGGGGATTATCAATGAAATGAGTAGACCAATTCTGATTATTCTACAACACGTTATCAGCACTTTGGCTAACCTAGAGTTTTAGCCAAGACAAAAAAAAAACAGACAGAAAAAAAACCCTAAATATTTTTTTCTCTTCGCCGCCGCCACTGCAGCCCACCTTAGCCTAGCATCGCTAGGCCTGCACCAACCGGGCCACCACAGCCGCTAGCCTTGCTAGCCGCAACCCCGCCCGAAGCCAACTTTGGGGAAGTGTTGTGACAAAGGTCTCTCCTCCCACGCTCTGATTCAGACGACCCAGGCCTCGCCTCGATCCAAATCGGACCACCCACTGCCTTGATCGCCGCCTGCTCCTCCGATCGAACAATCTCCAATTTGATATGGGCACCCTGCCGATCTCTGCTCCGCCGCCTCCGATGCTAAGCCTGCCCGGCACATACTCCGGCACGCCTCCCGATCTCGCTAGCAGCGCCGCCTCCGCCCTAGCCCAGCCTCGCTGCTCCTCCGATCGCCTCGACGATAGCAGCAGCCCCGAAGCTAGGAGTTTGCCGCCTCGCCATCAACCCGAACCATTTGACGCCGGTCAAGCAACCTCCGATCGACCTCGTCCTACTCCGATCGACCTCCTCCAGATCGGCCAACCCCGATCGGACCTTGGCCGAAGACTCCTGCTCGCCGCCCTCGATCCCCTTCGAACTTCTCTCTTCTACCGACAAAGGTATTGTCGGTAGAAACAACCCAACCCGGCCCTGTTCATTGGGCCTGACCCGACCCACGAAGAAAAGAAAAAGATTTTTACCTTTATGGTAAAATTTAATGGTAATTTTAAAATTACCGCATAGTAATTCTTATTTACTGTGACTATTTACTGTTTTATGAATTTAATGGTAAATATTAAATTATTTAATTGATATGGTAAATGTATGATTAAAGTGACTAATCATATGAATATTGTTTTTTTTTTTTATGTGACATATCAATTCCGATGCGGCGTTGAATATGCGATGATAATTTGGAGTCGGAGATCGAACAATGGTATCATATGCAGTTTATTTGGCAAACTAACAAGTAAGATCTAATGATATAATGCTCAAACTGATCTTATTATATTATGACATATTCTTATGAAATTTGAGCATCATTATATGTCTATTTTATTATGTTAAATAATTACTTTTATTTAACATGTTATTTAGTTTGAGCATTGCTATGATATTGCAATTTCATGAGCAGTGTAATATAAAGAAAAAGGGACAAACCTACTACTGTGAAAAAACATTTTCACGAAGAATGAAAAATATGACCATTACAAATTTCGGTCTTGAAATCCAATTTTTATTTCTTGAAAATTTTTCAAGATGGATATCTTATTAATTGTGTAAAAAGCAACAATAATGGAATTTCATTAGCTTCACATGCAATGAAAACGGAGAAACCAAAATTTTACAGTGATAACATAATTTCACAAAGCATCGGATTTACCATAATGTATCTTGGTTTATATTAGTTGTCGTGAATGTCATTTAGACCGCGAAGCTAATACATTTTATTCTTCTTATATTTTACATATGGTTTAACCATCACAGTTTGACTTTGAAACATTGGACTCTGAAGAACTTGAGTGCCAAATTCCCCTACTGAGCCTACTAAGGCTTGAGCATGGTATATTTATGCAAATTGCTTTATGTAAATAGCAAATAAATTTCCTGGAACAAATTATGCAAAGTAATGCAACAACCCTAAACTAAAGGGCAATGACAATGTAAGGTATGAGAAAAAGAAATTTCCTGGAACACATTTTGCAAAGTAATGCAACAACCCTAAATCAAAAGGCAATGACGATGTAAGGTCTTAGAAAAAAAAAAAAAAAAAAAATATATATATATATATATATATATATATATATATATATATATATATTCTTGAACAAATTGGGCAAAGTAATACAACGACCCTAAAACAAAGGGTAATTACCATGGACGTAAAATTCATATAATCATCTAAAAGTAAGTAGAAACAATGTAACATTTAAAAGATGACATAGGGGACATGTCATGTGCAGTGAAGCACTCTGCCATTGTTGTAATTCAATGAACTATTGATACGTATATTATAAGCTAGCAAAGAATTAGCTACGACTTTCAATAAATATGAAGAATCATATGAGTACACGGATTTTGGAAAAGTATCTTCAATATCCAATAATAACATTGAAAATGAGTTTACAACTAAAAACATAACATCTGAGAAGAATATGTTAAATGACAAATCTCATCATTGCAGCTATTAAAAGAGCAAAAAGGATATGGCTCAATCCAAGATAGACTTTGATTAGTCTACTTTAAAATTTTTAAGATATCCTTATAAAGGCTATTACGCCTAAATACGACTTTTGGTCCTAAATTATACTTTTGGTCTTAAAGTTTCTCTCTCTAAATTGGACAAGACTAAATGTAATCGTTGGCATGTTAATTTTTTGAATTTTCTCTAAAGGAATTGAGATTATTCAAATTTTATTCATAATATACATGATTCAATTTTCTACATCTAACTTTGCAAAGTATTGCATAAAGTAAAACAACATATCATAATATAGACATGACACAAAGAATTGTGTGCAAACACATAATATAGGCATGACACAACGAACTGTGGGCAAAGAAACGCACCATGTGATCCCTAGAATAATAGTACTGAAGGACAATGGTACTAATATATCACAAAAATAGCACAATAGTACTGAAGAACTGTAGTACTATAATGAAAGTGATAAGGATCTAAATATCTGTTCCTTTAGATTCATAATGCACTTGCCTAACTGAGATTACAATACCTTTTTATTACAATCCCCATCGTTTTACTCTAAAGAACTTGAGTTACGTTTCGATGTATATATTGAGCATATGTCAAATTGACAATTTATGCGATAAAAGAAAATTGAATTTGTTCCACATTTTAAAGAAATTTTTGTCACGATGTTCATGTAATAAGACATAGCTGAGAATTTCATCTAAACTCATTTGCATTACCTCTAATGACTGCGGATGTAAACGAGTATTAGAGAAGTTTATATATCAACTTAGTGGGTTATATGTAACCGCTAATTGAACCCAAAGTCAAAAGAAAATGATATTTTTGGAAATCTGACATACATTGGCTTTGATCTGGTGATCCGAACATTAAAGAAATTACTATGGACACCCATATTTTGGATGAATAGAAACAAACACCAGAAGAATATGGTTCACACACGAAACTGAGGACGATCAAAGAACATTTTATCCTCAAATATTGTTTCGAGACAATCCATATAGGGTTGAAGACGTGTGTTCAATCCTTAAATTCCACCATTCCCCTAAGGTGATATGATAATATATTTGATGCAAAAGTATATGCACTTATATCCTATTATGATTCTGACATCCATCGTGATTTTTTGAATAAAAGTATATCATTCAAAGCCAACTCGTAAAATATATGATTGACACCATCATATGCAAAGGACACATGTATTCTCATTTTATTCTTATATTGAATTCAAAGAGGATTCAGTGGATTGATTCAACCAACTTGCGGACACCTTAGATATTTTATGGTGTTCGTTGTTGTGTCGACACGCTGGTCACGTGTCATGACACCATCCATAATTAAAATTTATGCTGCTTATGCTAGAAAGTCAAAGCACCTAGGCCGGGTTAATTTCTGTAGGTGTGATGATTTTATGGCTTATTATATGGGTTTTGTAATAGACATCATATTCCTATATAAAACCCAATTGGTCTCACGAAAAACGACTACAGTAATAATCTTAATATTGGTAAAGCACACCAATACTTCCGTTTTGGGTTATGCAATTTTTGCATGCAGCGTTACTTATTCATCTATGACCACATCATTGAACCAATTTACACCATAGTTAGTGACTATGTGTGAGGATTTTAAAGGATTTCAAACGAACTTGTAATCTTTGAGCTCTTTTGGATTGACACGGATCTACAATCCTTGAGCTCTATTAAATGTTTTATGTGCCAAAATTGCGCCGCCACAACGCACAATGATGGGTTACTTGAGATGAATAAATATTTATGCTGGATATGAACTTCCAGCTATAGTCCGCTATGTCGAAATCTTGATATGCGATCTCCTCACCGCTAGATTTGCGGTGTGTCACTTGGATGAGACAGTCTTCCCGTCGTTAGGGGGAGATAAGAACAAACATGTTCAAGTGGAACGACCAGAATTGTCGTGGTTTGTCCCCACTGTGTCTTATCTCGATCTCCAAAAATCACACAAAGTAAGGTGTGTAGATATCTTATACATTAAAGTGACGAGATCACATAAACCTGCTGTACAATATACCTGTAAGGATTGTGTTTTATCAAAAGGACATGGTACCACCCAAGAGGTGGATGGTGGCATGGTGACGCCATAAGTGGCATAAATGGTGTCACAGGCCGTGGCTCTCCAAGGAAGAGGGAGGCCACCTTAGGTTCGATACATACTTGTGTAAAAGATGAAAACAAGTTTGGCACAACCTGATCTATTGATCAGTGATACTCAAATCCGTCTCATGAGAATATTTATGGATTGTGGTTATCATTGGGGGACGCCTCAAATGTTAGAACCAATCCTTAAAGTATAGAGATCTCTACAAACACATTACACTAGTGTACATGAGGACGTGGAATAATGAGTCTACTATCGAACCATACTTCGTTGAAAAATGTCAACTTAGTAAACTGGCCTAATGGAAAGAAGCGATTCAGTATAAACAAAGAGATAGGTATTTGGGCAGGTGACGCCGACACCGCAAATATAAACCCTATCAAATATATCTTTGTTAGAATGCGTAATGAGAATAAGAGTATGCAGACTCACCTTATGGCGCAACGTTTCTCAAAAACGCACTGGAATCGACTACGAGGAGATATTCTCTCGTAATGGACTACGAGGAGACAATTTCTCGTAATGGATGTCATTGCACTCCACTACCTTGTCAGTTTGGTAGTTTCCGAAAAACTAAACATGCAGCTTATGAAAGTGGTCAATACATATATCTCTATGGGGATCTAAATTAAGAGATATACATGAGGATCCTAAACGGACTTCATCCACCCAAATCAAGTTGCACTAGATCACATAAGTGCGTTTGCAAAAGAAATTGAAACGTTCACTAAAGTGACTACTTGATTGGGAAGAGATTGGTGAATTATGTCATTGCGTGCTCATTATGGATATACACAGACTCTCAATGAATTAAGAGATACTCTATGTATTGTAAATCCTAAGTTAAGAATGAAAAGATCTTGGGAATACACAGTCTTGAAATGAAACTCAAGGACTGTAATGATGGTGACCATACATCAATCGGCTTAGGCACTCTAAAGTATAAAGTGAGGCCTACATATACTCTCATGATCAGTCAAAGTCTTTACTCTAACAATAGATCCGTTTTTCATCTAAAGGAAGATGACGAAGAAGTGTTGGGAAATGAAATTCCTATACAAGTGCAATGACGCATGATTGTACTTAAACATAATATGTAAGACTCGACTTCTCATTCGATGTAAATTTGTAAAGCTATGTTTAGCTCTGCGCCTACGCAACGCAAATCGTTCTTTCATTAAAGATATGAAAGATTTGGGCTTATTCAATCTCTATATAGAATGTGACATGATAAAGAAACTATCCACGTCATAACTAACTATGCGTTAAGAAAAACGCATTAAAGGTGAAATAAGAAAATCTGTTGTTACAGATCAATTTCAAATCTCTTAACGGTTCATCCACACTCTTGACGAAGTTATAACTGTTTTGTTATATGAATGTCATACCATGAGTGAACCTGATGTTCAATATGAACCTAGGTGTTCGGTTCATGAAGAACCTTATCCTCAAGATCAAAGTAAATCAAGTCGGATCTGAGAACGATGTGACAAGATTTAGTTATTAAATCATTGTTTAAAGTCATATTTGGAAAAACATGTGAAAATGCATAACTATGTTAATGTTACTGAAGCTTCCTTGATCAAATGAAAGAATCAAGATGAATCCCATGATTAATGTAAAAATCAGGGGGAGGTGCAGACATCAGGGGGAGTCTAACACACACATGTTGTTTTCAAATGTAATAGGTGCGTTGTGCTCTTTTTCTCTTTCGAAAGAGAAAAAGTTTTATTTTCTCTCATTGAGTTTTTGTTACTTGGCAAGGTTTTTAATGAGACAACACCACATACACCATTTTACCTCTGACTCGGCACAAGAGGGAGTGTTAAAGGAAAAACACATTATGTGTCTTCGTCAATGTAACTGACGAGAGGTAATTAGGTAGTTATTATTGTCATTAATGTATTTACTATTACCGTTGTAATACTCACCCTATATAAAGGGGATTATCAATGAAATGAGTAGACCAATTCCGATTATTCTACAACAATTAACAAATTGTTTAATCTTGAAAAATTTAGAGAAGTATATTTCACTTGAAAGGTTGGAAAAAGAACTAACAAATCACATAGGGTGGCAAATTGGTGTTACGAAAATGTAGGGTAGGAAATTAGCATAAATAAAAGATTGAGTAACAAACTGACACTAATATGAAACCTAAGATAGCAAATTGACAATTATGCCCTAAAAGAACGTATGCCGTCAAGCTTCGGTAGCTATGAGAAGCACACCAACCAACCCGCATGAGAGGGTTCGAACCTGCCAATTCGATTTGCAGAGGAAATTGAAATCAAATAATAATAATTTCAGTTTCAGCTTTCATAATTTAAAAGCAAACTACACTTAGTTTTGGATGATTGATTTCAACGGGTAGCCATTCAGCCAACATTTGTTTTGATTAACCTTATCAGCTCAAATAAAATAAGATTCTACTACTGAAAACAAGCTTTGGGTACCAAACTAAGTAACAAAACAAACAGAACATAGATGAAATATAATGAACAAAAACAAACCAGGATCTGCCGGATTGTTCATTTAAACTTGAGATCATATAGCCCAAATACAAAAAGTCTAAAATCATAACCCAAGAAACAAAACAAAATATGAGTACACATTATCATAGCAGAAAGATCTTCAAACCACTCCAACTCCGCAGTGCATCAATCCTGCAACGACAAACAAAGAATAAGCAAAACCTGAACTAGTAATCTCCCAAACCACAATGACTTGATACATTGCAGCATCAAATCAAATGATAAAAGTTCAAAATCAAACTTGAATACAATAATTGATACAAGTTAAAAATAAACTTAAAAAACTTACATATTTTGTTGAAGGCAACAATGTCACAGCTCTGGACATACTCATTGATAGGTTCCACGGTAAGACGTTCCTCAATCAGAGAGTCCACAGAAACGAGGTCATCAACAATTGTAAGCATGATTGTCAACTTCTTTATGCCATACCCAACAGGTACTAGTTTAGCTGCATAGTCAACAGAAGAATAACCAAGTCAAAAACAAAAGGGTTGGAATTGGCATAAACTAAGATATGTTAAGAGGCTGCTCTAGCTAACTAATCCATATATGGGGTGGGGGGATTTAACTTACATGCTCCCCAAAATAAACCCTCAACCTCAACGCTCCTTACTGCTTCCTCGAGCTTTTTCATGTCTGTTTCATCATCCCATGGCTTAACGTCCAACAGAACTGATGACTTGCCAGCTGGTAACAGTACCACAGAAGAAAAAAAGTTAATTATTTAATTAAAATTAATAATAAGGAAGATGGATTCTTGTAACCAAACTGCAAGAGCACTAAACGAGATAGTAAACTCACACTCTTTCTTTTTGGTAGATGCCTTGACAGAAGCTGCCCGTTCTTCAGCAGCCTTCTTCTCCTCTTCGGTCTCCTCCCCGAAGAGATCCACATCACTATCATCATCATCTTCAGCAGCAGCAGCCTGAGTATTATACCATATTCTAACACATAAGTATCACAATTTTATGCAGATTCATAAGCAGATAAAAAAAAGGAGTCCAACCTCACCATAGCATTAAAAACAAAGTAGTAGCAATCAAACTAGTTAACAGAAATAACAGACAGTAGAGTAGAAGAGAAATAGAATACTCGCCTTTGAATCACCAGCAGGAGGTGTAGCAACTGCTTCCCCTGTGATGGGGGCAGATCCCTCAATTGTGACACCACAACCTTCTTCAGAAACACCACTACAAACCAGATATCATTCAAACACAAACTTATAACCTTATAGGATATTGATTAAAGATAAGTAATGAAAAATAATCACAGGACAAGACTTACGAAATCCTAAGAAGTGCAGCAATGTGGTTGTACCACCGAGACGCGTTCACGTATTCAGATGATGGGGGCTTGGACAGAGCAGCATGCACATTGATGTCATCCTTGGAAGCCTGATACCCAGTGATGTAACTGCGGGTGAGCAAGTACTGGTCCAATTTCTTGAGGCCAGCAGCCGAGTTGATGTCATGGAATGCAACTGCCATTTCAAGGTATGTTCTTTTCTTTCAAATATACCTGTAACAAAGTAGGTTCAGTTCAATTTCATCAATCAATTAGCAAACAGAGGATCATTCTAATACTGAGAATCAAAAAATTCCTTCACTGAACGTATTTTTTCCAAGAAATAAAAAATTAAAACCTTAATTTTGAAAAGGAGGCAGTTGTTAAAAAAGGAGAACCAGTACTGTTGAACATAATCGTGAAAATTCAGAGGCAGCGTTAAGACAGTTCATACAAAATAGACAATTTGGAAACCAGATCCAGGACTAGTATGGAATTATGGAATTAGAACACAGCGACATATGAATAGTAAGGCTCCCAATTAATTAGATGATTAAACAAAGCACAAGAGAAATTATGCTGATTAATTTTTCAAAACCAGAGTTCACTAAGACTTGTGGTCAACTATCACTAAGAACAAAACCGAACACAGCGAGAATGATAGTGAGTTTAACAGAGTTATAGATCTGAAGTCGGAAGCTTACCTTAGAAACGACGAGGAGAGCTGCTGAGCGAAGACACAAGTCGATAGAGAAAAGGGCTTTGGTTCCTAGGGTTTCTAAGGTTCTTATACACGCTGTGGGGTCGTGAGGGTATATTCGATATTCCAGTGAAATTAAAAACTGGGCCGGGTTGAATATACTTGACCCGTTAAATCGTTGCCTTTTAATTTGGGTCATCGTCGGAGACGAAGAAGAAGAAGAAAGAAAGAATGCCGAAGAGGACAACGCACACGTACTCGAGCGAGGACGCAGCTCCGGATGGACCGGACTCTGATCTGTTCGTCTATTACTGCAAGCACTGTGGGTCCCACCTCCTCATAACTGGTTTGGTTTCTTCACTTTCTCTTTCTCTGTGATTTTACTTTGAATCAGCAACTGAAACAAGACTGAAGTTTGTGTGGAATAAGATACCCAGTTGCAGAAAATGCCCAAAAGGAAGACGGACAAAGCTTATGTCTTGGACAAGACCAAACACCTTGCAAGGCTTAACATTAGTGAGGGTGGAAAAGTTTTACTCAAGAGGTATGCTTTTTCCATGAGATATTGTGCTGTGGAAACATTATTCTGTTGTTGCATTGAACTATGCTTTTTTACTTTCAACTACTACTATTGTGGTAATTGCATATCTTGAATTCAGTTGTTAAATTTTGTCCAGGGGAGAAGGGAAAGTAGAGAAGCAGTTTCGGATGAACTGTGTTGGGTGTGAACTATTTGTCTTCTATCGCTCGCAAGAGGATTTGGAAAGTGCTTCTTTGATTTATGTTGTTGACGGTGCTCTTAGCACTGTTGCTGCTGAAACCAACCCACAGGTATAACATACTTTATCAACCTTCATTGTTAAGAAAGGTTCCTCCTTTATGAGTCTTTCTGAATAGTAAACGGAATGGAGAGTTTATATAGCAATTTTAACTGCCTTCATGTTTTCATTCCATCCAAATTTCATAATTGTTGATTCTGAAATTTTATTTAGGATGCTCCTGTGCCACCCTGCATATCGCAAATAGATGGAGGACTTGTTCAAGTGGCTATTGAAGTGGAAGATCGTGCACAGCGGTCAGCAATCACAAGTAAGGGAAATTGTTAGATGCTCTTTTGTTATCGTATTTAACATGCATTGCCTCTTAGTTTGAATGTTGATTGTGTGTCATTCCCACATCCACCTCTTTTATCCTGGTTTTCTGTCATGGCGATTACCTAGTACTAGTCTGTTCTGGCTGTTTAAGTTCTGATGTCTTTTCTATAAACATGATAATGACGATTGACATTTTTAGGATTTTAGTACTTGCCAAAAGGAAGTCATTTCCTTGAACGGGTGTGATTTTAGATTTCTCTCGATCATATGGTTTTCTTGATTATAAGATTGTCATACGTTGTTCTCTTATGTCAGGAGTAAATGCGGATGATGTTAGAGTATCCGTAGCTGCACCTGCAGCTCGAGGAGAAGCAAATAATGAACTTTTGGAATTTATGGGAAAAGTATATTTCTGATTTTTCTTTTGCTGTTACATTTAAGACCTAGCTTTTTTGTTTCAAGTCAGTATTAACCCCAACATATTGCTCTTTCAACACAGGTGTTGGGTCTTAGACTAAGCCAGATGACTCTTCAGAGAGGATGGAATAACAAATCAAAGCTTCTTGTGGTGAGTCAAACACTGGAGTAAACTCCTTTGAATTACAATTGAAACTTTCTCTCCTGACATTTGGGGATTGTTTCAGGTTGAAGATTTGTCTGCTAGACAAGTATATGAGAAACTGTTGGAGGCTGTGCAACCTTGAGGCTGTAGGATTCAAATGACAATTGTACTAAATGAAAAATGTATTTGCTGAACCTTCAGGGCTTCTTATTATTTTGGTGTTAGCTGTGATTGTTAAAGTGCAATGTGAAAATTCAGTTGTACGACCTGAGTCAGTTTGTTGAGAACTCCCATTCTTAATCAGAGTCTGATCAACTGCATTACAGGAACGGTTATATGCATTTTTTTTTTTAAAACTTTATTTCCATCAGAAATTCACAATCTTGAAGTGGATTTCACCTTTATCAATGATGTAGTCCAGAATGCAATTGGTGAATATGTTTGATATGGTTTTGTTGTTCTCAAATCCCAAGTAGGTATATGCATGCAAACTTGTTACCTGGAAGAAGCAGGCAGGGAGAAATTATGATATTGTCTTGAACCTATTGCTCGGTCAGTATATCCTTGCAATTTATAATGAAAATGCGCCTCAGGATATAAGACATTATACTTCTTGAATATTTTTCACATCATAGTATGTGGTGTGACCGTGTGAGAGGTGCTTGATCAAAATGGATTTGTAATTTGGTAGCGCATTGCTTTTATAAGTTTATTTATGGGGAGTTTTGTTTTCAGAATCTGATGGTTTTCAATGAGCAATAAGCAGTGTACATGGAATTATGTTGAAGAACCAAATGGGTTGAAGTGTTCCACAGGCAAAGCTATAAGTGGGTGAGCTATGGGCAAAGACATGCCCGCTCCAACTTCCATATTAACCCTGCCCTCTTCTCCATCTCCAACCTTCCAATCAAAGCATTGAACCATGGTAGCAATTGAAGTATTCAACAAGATGGTTGCCAAATTTGAACCGGGGCACCTTGTCCTTCCTGATCCAAATGGGACATATTGAAAGTTATGTCCTTTACTTTCATTCTCATCAAGTTCTGACTCATATTTCTCTTTAGTGGAGACCAAGAACCTCTCTGGCATAAACTCATCTGGATTGTCCCATAACTCGGGATCTCTCATTATTGCATACTGGTTGATTGCTACAGAAGTCTTTTCTGGTATATCATACTCTTTCATTTTGCAAGTTTCGCGGCTTTCTCTTGTCGACAGAGGAACTGGTGGGTGTAGTCTCAGTGTTTCTTTTATCACTGCCTGCAAGTAAGGCAGGTTTGCAACATCTAATTCCTCAACTAGTCTGGTGCCGACAACTGTTTTCATCTCCTCTCTGACCTTGTTGAATATGTCTGGATGGTTTATGAGCTCAGCTACTCCCCATTGCATGGCCTCTGCTGTGGTAGCAGTGCCTCCGATGAAAAGATCCTAACATCGATGTAATACTTCTCAATTAATTTGATATTGACAAGAATGAGACGAACTTTTAAATGCGGTTTTGTTTGAACAAAAGAAACTCTATGCATGCACTATGCAGCGATCAGCATACTACTGTATCTGAAACTAGAATCTTAACTAAGCTTTGAAAGAGCAATGCCGGACCACTTCCTTATACTTGCATGCACAAAATTGATGTAACCAGTAAATTCAAGCATTACTCTACCTCCAAGGAATTGAAGCATTTTTATTAGAGTTCATAGGTAATTGAGGACTGTGAATCGATGGTGTTTCATGAAGGAAAGAGATTAAAATGACTTACAAGCAAGAAAGCCTTGACATGAGTTCTGGTAATCCGAATCTCAGCCTGATCATCGTGATATGCCTTCAATAGAATATCCATCAAGTCCTTGTCTTCCCTGTCCCAACCCTCTCTCTCTGCTCTCTCTTCATGCTGCTTCAACATCCCCTCTAAGAGCTTATCATACCCCATGGTCACATCTATGAGCTGCTTTCCATACATCCAGAATCCCACTCTTTTCAGCGGACCCAATACATCTCCAAAACACACCTTTGCAGCCAACTCAAATGATTCCTTCACTAATTCCCTGATTTTCTCAGCTTCTTCACCATTCTCTTAGCAACAGGTGCTCATGGCCATCCTGCATGCAATTTATTCAATAATTAACATCAGCGTCCAAAAGCATAGCTTATATATAGTAGTATAGTATTTGAGAGTGAAGAGTATACCTGCAGATACCGTTGTTTGTGAGCCTCATAATCTCAGCACCAACATCAACCATCTCTTTCCTTTCAGCAGACTCCATCATCTTCCTCAAAAACCTTGCTCTCTCTCCCTGTCGGATGGAACGTGAGCGTTCGATCTGCTTGGGAGAGAGCAGTTCCGTCATGCATAACTTCTTCATGAACCTCCAGTAGTCACCATACGGGGTGGCAAAGAATCCCAAGTTTTTGTATGGCAAGTCGTCGGCAAAAGCAAAGGGGGGTCTGGAAGCAAAAGCCAGGTCATTGGTTTTGAAGATTTCAGCAGCCATGGAGGCAGATGAAACAACAAGCATCCGTGAGGCTCCAAATCGAATGAGGAGGAGAGGGCCATACTTGGTGGAGAGTTTGTGTAATGATTGGGATAAGGAGGAAGTGAGGAGGTGGAGATGACCGATGACTGGTAGAGCCGGAGGGCTTGGAATGTTGTTGGTGGAAGATTGTTTGATGAACAAGGATTTGATGAAGATGGTGGAGAGAATACAGAGGATGGAGCAGAGGAAATAGTAGTGTAAATCAGTCATGGCTAAGTTACAAGAATGTGATCAACTTCAGTGCAACATCATACACTGCAGTAGTACTAATAGAAAAAAAACAAAGGCTACTTTTCACTTGTGGGGGTTCACTACCTGTCTAAAACACAAGTCAAGGACATGAACAGAAGCTCATCTACTCAGTTGGAGAAAAGTCTTGGATCTGTCACCATTCACCATCTCGATTTCATATAAAATATGCCTGAGTTTTCAGTTGATTAGGAGGGAATTAACAATAATACTAGGATTTAGCTTTGTGTTAATCTTGAGGTGTTTTGGTTAGGGAGTGAGCAAGTGAACAGAATCGAATTACAGTCGAATTTGGCCCCAAAATATCTTATGACACTACGATTTGTATGAAGCAGACTAGTACTAGCAACGCTAAGTTATGGGATGGCTTTTAGTCAAGCCCGCCTATATTGCCAAAAAGATTAAAGCAGCACGTCTCTTTTCTGATAGCAAATTACATGCTCGATCGTGGAATAGAAATGCCTTTCAATTTCAACAGTCAAATTTCACTGTTGCTAGATAGCAAGCCAGAGGATGGAAATTTAATAGAATAACAGAGAGAAGTCGATAGCATTGCAAATACAACTATTATTAGACTAAAAATCCAACACAAATCAAACAGAAACAGAGTACAGATCTCAAATCAAAGCTTAAAGTTTCAACAGATGGTCTCTTATTAACTAAATGTTACAAAATCAAAAGGATGGAATCCTACAACTCTAAAAGACGCACTTATTCCAGAACTGACACTCCCCAGCTCTATGCCTCAGTCTCCTAATTCATAATCGAACCTGCATCAAAGAAAAAGACCACGAGATTCAGCATTTTTACATTGATTCTAGGGAGAGAAGCATTTCGAGCACAATAATATAAATGTGGGAGAGAAGGAGCTAGAAGAGATCAGTTACATGGTTCAAAGTTGGCATTGCACTTCTCCGGGAGCTGAAGTGCCATGTTGCGATCAACGCCAGAGATCGGAGGGCCATTGACGAGTGTGCAGAGGCAAGGCTGGCCTAGAGCTTTGAGTGCAGTGCAGCAAGTCTCACTTGGTGGGATGGGGCTGAAAGGCACCACTTCTGGTCTACAAGGTATTAGCTGAATTATTGATGCAAAGAAGGTAACACCACAAGTAGGGTTTTGACCTTGCACCCCAAAACCTGTCATCACTAACATGACCACAAAAGTTGCAAGAACCTTTGAGCTTCTAGTGTGCATCATCTTTGATTTTAACTGCACTGACTAATTATGCTAAAATGTTACAGAGAACTGGGATCTGAAATCGAATATATAGGCGCTGATTGATGAGGTCCATGAAGGTATGCACCATGCACTTCCAGCCTACCCAGAGGTCACACCTATGATGCCATTATTCCCATCTCTGCTTCAGACCATGCAAGAATACATTCGGTGTGCTAGTAGAGCAGTTATCAAACACAACCTTCATGACCCTATGAATTTTTCAAGTATCAACAATTGAATATGTAAAGATGGTTCAGCAACCCTCCTGTACCTTTCAAAAGTGCCGGAAGTGATGACAATAACATTGGACCTAACTAAACCATGAATTTCAAATTTTCTCATCATTTTAACTGATCTAACTCAAATACTGAATCAACCTTACTGAAGGAAGATGCTCTAAAGGCATAGTAAGATAAGTATTAATCTACAAAACTAAAGCTTCAAACCCCATTGGGACTAAAAGCATTAAAAGAAAAATAAATTGGCACCTCACTATTCTGTAAGCAAAAGTTCAGAGAAATATCTGATAAATATCAACTAGGCATCTTGATCTTTGAACAGAAAAATCTATGGTAAAGTGCACCCAAGTCAACATTAAATTAACCAAGAAAGATTCCAACTTAGTTCATTGAATAAATATAATTACGACAATTAAGGATCCATGAAGATCAGTTTCTTCACTTAAATGTTTCATAAATATTGAAACTATATAAACATCGGACTCAATAAGATTCTGTGAAATCCATGCCTGTTTTAAAAGCACAATTAATCGTGCTCTCAACCTTTTTTTTTTATTCCAACTCATGTCAATGTCATCCCAAAGGCCTCGCAAGATGCTGTTTGGATCTTTAACGTAACAAGTCCTCTTACAAGTCCTCAAGGTCGTCATTTGTTTCCTTTTAGATTGATTACAGAAAGCTCTTGTTCAACAAACTCCCCAGCATAAATGGGCGGATATTTACTGGCAAGTGGCGAATCGGCAAAGTGGCCTAAGGGCTTCAACACAGCATCAGATGCTATGTGGCCAAACAACTACATGGCATAAAAATGTCACACATAAGCACAAGAGGAGCTAAGAACCTTTATTCTTTTTCTGTATTAATGTGATTATTATACCAACCAAAAATAAAAAAGCAAACATGTGAACTATGACAACAATTCCAAGATATACTCACTGTAGAAGATACTCTCCATAAGATGCGATTTTGCTCCATTGCTAGTTTGATTGCATCAGTTGTCCTGTTTGTTACGACAACTTCATGCATTCCAGCTATGCAATCTCCACCAGTTAACCATTCTATCTGCACAATGAGCAATGTATAAGTACATCCAAGCATAATGACATATATAAACATATAAATTTTCATAGCCAGCCCAGCTTAACAGCTATTGAATCATATCATCTTGCAGGAAGAGACCTCTTAAGCTGAAAAAGTGTGATCGATTTTATTTCTTACCATAATACATGTATAACTATTATTTTGGATCACCATTAAGCACAATTGTCATAGATATTGTTACCTGCTTTCCAGTCTGAATAAGCAGACATCCGACAGGAACCTTCACCTCAACTTTTTGCCCATTTCTAAGCCAGATATTAAGCCCCGGGAATCTACTTGTGCCATGAATAGTTAAAAAGTGCAGGTCATAGTGATATCCTGCAAAGACAGTACCCTCCTGGCCATAACGCCGAAGGTCACTTCCAGTTGGAGCTAGAAGGTGTGGTCCCTGGGTTCAAAATATAAGGCTCTTAGAATGAAGTGCAAACCAGGACATGAGCCAATGGAAAAGAGAGCTTAATAAAACATCAGTCCTAGTTGAATACGTGAAGATGCTGATCAAATAAAAAAGTGGGTGCAGCAAAGCTTAGCAAGATACATGGAACCATGCAGTAGTAGGGTGAATAGAAAACATAGGATATAAACCATTAAAGAAAGTAGAGACAGAGCACTAGGATGTAAAAGATGATATGAAAACATGTGTATGGCCATGATAACATTATTTGCACCATTAGTCAGAGACAGCAGGCATAGTTATCAAAATATACCTGCAAATGTAACGCCATTTACAATCTGCAATTCCTTCAAATTCTCTTCATCCACTCCCGACGGAGTCACGCCCACCTGGTAATGCAAATGGGGCCGCTCGGAGGAGGAGTTGAAGTAGGTCTCCATCATATGGATGAATCGATCGTTGTCCTCAGCCGTACATCTCGGGTCTTTCACTAAGAGAGCTCCGGTTTCTCTCAGACTCCGGCTCACCTCGCCGCACAGCTCCTTCAATTGCTCCTCCGATTTCGATTCCAAGTATGGCCTCAGATCTATCTATAACCGCCAGCTCCATTTCTCCCATCTCCGATTTCAGAATTGATTCGTGGTTTTTCGGATGGCGGGAGATTCTCTCTCTCTCTCTCTCTCTTATTTTCTCACGTTGAATTTTGCAATTTCATTTTAGTGTTTTCAGATCACTCTCGTTCTGACACGTGGAGGACAAATTATAGGATTGTGAGTATAGTTTTAATAAGAAAATATGAGATGGTTATTCTGTACGTTTGGGTCCAACTGAAAAGAATAGGGGACATGAACTAGTCCATTATATAGTTGTGAGATTTCAATTCAAATGAGATATGTACACCGCTGCAAAAATACTGCATCATCATCATCACAGGTCCGATCCACCACCTCTAAAATCGGAATACGACCATTTATGACTTGCAGGACAAGAAAGTTACATAACCTTACAAATAGAACTCTAATAACAACTCTTCCACAATTGGTAGGTCTTTTTTTCCCCCTCATTCCTCTGCTCTACTAGCTAAGCAATACGACCATGTGAGATGTATTAGCAAACAAAGATGCTCAAGATGCTCCTGCTGCCTCACGCTTAACGTATTCCCCTTGATCCTCTTTAGAGAACTCTTCGATTAATTCCCGTTGTCTTTGAGTCAGATTCCTGCATAAAAGTTCAGCATATTATGATATTTAGATTTTACCTTGAACCAAAACAACAGATTTTTTAGTCCTAACAAGCTGTCAAAGATGAAACTAGGAGGGAACGTACGTCGGGATGCTGACATTAAAGTGCACATATTGATCGCCAAAGGTATAAGAGTTCCTCGTCTTGATTCCTGTTACAAATGACCAGGAGAAACAGTGAAGCGATGACTTGATATATATTAGGAATACTTGTGACATTACTAATTTGCAAAGAAAATGGAAACATCTGCTTTTGAGTAAGTCATAGACTATGAAAGTACAATAGTTCAGAGCCAATGCAGCTACTTAACCATCACAATCAATTACCCATGGCTTCATCAAACCCATTATTATCCACTTCAACAGTGGCATATGACTACTGTAACAGTGCCTAAACTACGTTGCAACAACTTAGTCATTAAATATTTATACAAATGCAATACCAATCACTAAAGGCAAAGAATGAAACAGTTAATACCCATAGCCTTTGCTACATAAAACATCACTATACTACAAGAAATAGCAAGAGGTGGCAACAAAGACAAACACAATGCTTGCAAGCAAGTAAAATAAACTTCCTTCTCTGTTTTCAGAAATAGAAGGATGGCCAAAGCATAAACTCTAAATACTTAAATTAAACAACTTAAAGGTCAACAAGAACAACTTAAAGGCAACAATGCAGATCTAATCAATACACAAACTCTCAAAGATATCAAGACCGATTCCCTTACCTTTCTTCTTTAAGACTACCTTCTGTCCAGGTTGTGTACCTGCACGAACCTGAAAACGAAATTGTGTTTTAGAATATAGCCTCATATAGCATCATCATACAAAAAGATATCTTTAAACGAGACCAATATTCCAAGATACTAATCATCCATGAGTTCTAGGAGCAAACCTTTAGTACAACATCCCCAGTAAGAGTTGGGACCTGTATAGTTCCTCCCAAAATTGCCTGCACAAAAGTATTTCACCAAATCTCAGATATATGTACAAGAACTATAACAAGATATACAGGTATCGAAGATAAATTTAGTGTTCCAACACAAAAAACTCGAATAATAATGAAAAAAGTTTTGTTCAGATTGTTCTTGAGATTGTTAGTTACCTCAAAGTGAATGATACCATCAAGGTTAAAATAAATAATAGAATACAAATTATAGAAGCATACCTGAGTGATACTCAGGACAGCATCTACATGAATATCGGCACCATCTCTACGGAAAACTGGGTCTTCCCTAACCTGTAAAACACAGTTCATATGTAAAGTTCATTATCAACAAAATAATAATAACAATAACCAAATAAACAAGGAAGGATTAAGAGCTCGCACCTTAATGGTAACATAAAGATCACCAGGCTGATTTCCATCGGGATCGGCTCCACCGCTACCATATACTCGTATAGTTTCATTGTCATCTACTCCTGTAAATGCAAACCAAGTGTCATCAGACTCGGTCTCCATTACAGAAACTAGCAGATATAGCACTAATATGTAGGTAACCTCGTTGAAACAAATAACAGTTAATAATTAACTTTGATAACAAAATGACGACTTTTTGTATGTCTTAGGCTCTTAGCCTAGAAATAGGTTTTACTTCCACATTTCTTTCTGCTGGATTTTATAAATTTTGCAGGTGAAGCAATAAAATAGAATAACAATATCTCAGGTGCTCAAAACAAATACATAGTACAGTAAACGCGCATCAATTACTGAAACGATGGCAATAAACTCATACATTGCAGGAGTTAACATCAAGAATATAAGTTCCCAATGTGACCGAAAGGACACGGAACCAAAAGCATATCAATCATTTGAATACTACCAACTGATATGATGGAAAAAAGAAATATCCCCAGATTGCAAAAATAAATTGACCAGTTAGTGGCAATCCCGATGCCTCAAAGTTTAGATAATACCTGGCATTACGTCTAACTTGACTGACTTCATTCCAAATTTGACCCGTTTTCCATTACATGAGTTGCAAAGTCTCTGAAATAATAATAAATAATAAGAACATCACTTATATCCCTTTTGAACTCGAAATAGCAAACATTTATAAACAATCACACAATAGGAAACCAACATTTGAAAGTGTTCTTTCTACAATTCTTCAGTATATCTATAAAGTAGAAAGGCAATACAAAATCAATTAAAGTGAAGCTCAGCTATGAAAACCAATGCTTATGTAGATGTTAGTACCTATATAGATACTTGAAATATAGGAAGATATCAACATTTGGCATAGAAGTACTTATTCTTGGAGCCACCTGTAAGTAATTCTTGAACTTGGTTCTAATTTCAAGTAAACTTTATATATATGGTACATAGGGACATAGCAGATTGATGTTTATTTGATGTTTGTTCCTCTTTTATTACTTCTTTGTTGATAAATATAGGTTCCTACTCAAAGCGTTCCTGCAATCCCCATATACTACTTCCCCTAAAACGAGTCTTTGTACTCTCCTCAGCGAGAATCAATACTGGCAGGCAATCTAGCAACTTCCTTTAAATATACCTTACCAAAAATAAGTTACTTCATAGTCTCATATCTTGTGTATCAGACAATAAGTAGCTACAAAAGGTGATATTGAAATGTGTACAAAGTATCAAGGTTAGAACACTAGACACAATGCGGCTAGGATCCAAAATTAATAATGAGATATCCCTACGAATAATATAGAAGGTTAAACTTGCTTGAAAGGTAGTAACAATCCATTATTTATCGAACACATCTGAGCCATACCGTGTAACTTTTACCCGTCCCACCACATTGAGAACATGTTGTCTGCATCCTAAATGGACCCGTTTGCATGAAAGTCTGGATAAGCAGA
Organism: Potentilla sterilis; assembly: GCA_963682095.1. NCBI lineage: Eukaryota > Viridiplantae > Streptophyta > Magnoliopsida > Rosales > Rosaceae > Potentilla > Potentilla sterilis. Next base: position 10,862,424 of record OY821763.1, on the reverse strand, counting down.
AAAATCAAGAGTTAACAAAGGGCATATGATATCCCTCATCTTAAAGAAGTGACCAGATTTCAGTCCTCAGTAAAACTGACCATGCCAGACCCTTTACAGCGCTTACATGATTCCGGTCTGGTGCCGGGGGGAACACCACTTCCACCTACAAAGATCCCAGATGCACTGGATATTAATGCCACAACTGAATTGTAAATTGCGAAATTGGCCAAAACATTTAGAAGCAAACAGAATCTGCATACCGCATGCTTCACAGGCAACTGCAGCCTGAAAGGTCACAGTTTTAGCACATCCCTGAACAGCTTCCATGAAGGATAGTTCCAAAGGTACCTGTTAAGATAAGAAAAGAGATACATGTCATGGAACAGACCCCATAGCACCTCCATCAACAAATAAATTTAGAATGGAGAGAAACCTTGATATCTTGACCACCAAAATTCTGACGGAACATGTTGAAGATCTAATCTCCATTGTATGCAGCGCCCCACCGACAACATGCACATAAAATTCAATTAAAACAACCGAGCTAATTTAAAACCAAAACAAATGTATATCGTAGTGTTGATGAATACACATACAATATATCGTAGTGCTGATGAAAACATGTGAACGCATTCTATTATCAAGATATACAAAACTTTGAGTTAGACACTGAATAGATCAGCCTCAGATACTAACTACGAACAAATTCAATATAACAAGCAATATCTTAATTTTGGAGTGTATCTCTATATCTAGAGCCACATCCATGTGAAATGGAAAAAGTTCAGTAATCGTGAAGGATTCCTTACCAATCAATGAGAAGACTTAGAAGTTTGCAAAACTAACATAATAGATTAATGAATGCATAGCAACAACATACATGCATGCAATAAACGATCTAGCTAAATGGATATATTTTCAGTTCAAAGGTTTTATCTCAGATTTAAAATTCCACGTGAAAAGAAGTTCACAACAGGAAAACAACTCTTGATGTAAGGTTAAAGTTAATACATTATCTTCAAATATATCTTTGAATGGATTCCTGAAATCATTGGGAAAGCCTGAGCCTTGTTCTTCAAATGCAGCATGGCCAACCTGCAGGAGTAAACTTGTTGGCATCAGCGCAGACATAAATTATGCAATAGATAAATAAAAGTCAGTCATGCTCAAAATGGGTTGACATACAATACGAAAATTGAACACAAACCCGTAATAATTAAGTAAAATTTGGGTTATTCAGTAAACAGGAATATGAAGCAAAAAGGTGTACTATTATCTTATTGATCCACAACCAACTTAGCTTTAAATAGTTTGTTATCAACATATAAATCTGTATGACTGTAAACACAAGAATTAAAAAGACTAAAACCAATTGAAATATTAAAAATATTATATAAAAAAAATATAAAAAAACATTTTCATGAGAGACCATAACATTTTCAAGTAAAAAAAACAAATGAACTTGAAAAGATATCAATACTTTCTTGTTAGAGACCAAAACAGAATAAATAAATGTGATACTACATATACCAACATGAATGCAAAACTACTAGAGCAAACAGAATAAACAACACGAATGTAGTTTAGTGCCATGTAAAACTCGCACAGGAAATAAATAAAATGGATCACAAGAAAATACTGAAGACCCCTTGCAAATCCTACCTCAGCCACATTAGTTAAGCACTTTAGCAGTCAATCATTTCAAAATAGAAGGCAGAGAGGGCAAAAATGAAGTTCAGAAGTATTACCTCATCATATTGTTGACGCTTCTCCTCATCTTTTAATACCTACATCAATAATAACAAAGCTGATTTTTAGCACATTAATAGGAATTAATAGTAATTGTTAAACAAACTCTGGATTAGAAGGTGACCTCATACGCCTTTGAGACTTCTTGAAACTTCTTTTCTGCTTCGGGATCCTCTTTATTTGTGTCTGGATGTAACTTCTTTGCTAGCTGAAGTACAAATAAGGGAGATCAAGTACCAAATATATTACAGTAAAATGTCTTTTAGAACAATAGAAATGAGGCATAACCTACCCCATAATAAGCTTTCTTTATTTCTGATGCACTAGCATTCCTGCTAACCCCAAGTGTCTCATAGTAATCTCTCGCAGCCATAGATGCTGGCACACAAAACAAAGTGCAAGCCACATAAATTAAATTCCTACACATATCAAAGGTAACAGCAAATAATGGTCCACAAGCTCCAGTTGTCTTCTCTGTATAAATTTGATATTTTGTCAAACAAATATAGAGGATTTCACAGGAGTAGAACAAGAAAATAACAGAACATTACTACACATGAAAAAATAAATAAAAATAAAATGAAGAGTTATGGGGATACCAGTTCCATGAATTGATCTCACTGCAGTCCAATTGGTACTCAGGGCTCCCGGTAATCTCCTGAAAACTGCAAAATAAAGAAAAGGGTAAATGATTATGAGGATTGAGACACCACAAAGTCGAATAATATTTCAACTAGAGTGTTATACCGTTATTTACTAAAACCCTGGATTTGTTGGAAATACAAGTACCACTACCACCTCCAAGCACTCTGCCGTAAACCTGAAATCAAATTCAATTAGAATGGAAAGTCCGAAATTGATTGAGAGAAGGAGGAAGACAACTTACGGAGGTTGTGGAGAGGCGAGCGAGGGAGTAGAAGAGCCTGACACCATTGGAGCCAACCATTTTGGGAGAGAGGGAAGGATTTTGGTGACTGATAAACCCTGGAGAAACCCTAAAATTGGAGACAGAGAGTCTTAATTTGTTGAGGAGGATCTAATTTTGTTGCGCGTGCTCGACTCGTGCTTCATTTTTTCACAATAAATGTTGTCAATTAAATGAGTGAATGAGTATCGTCTGACACTTAAGGCAGCTGAGTAACGATTAAGGTGTCATAATACTATATTAGGTTGTTACTTATATATAAATAATGAGTTGAGGTGTCTAAGTCTAGAGTTTAGGGTAGGCCTGGCAATCGTGCGGGCTCGTGCGGGTCTTTAACGGGCCGTGCCTTTAACGAATCGGCACGTTAAGAACTCGTTTATCTTAACGGGTTTTGCGGGCTCGGCCCGATGGGTTTACGGGTTACCCGTTGGGACCCGTGAAACCCGTGAATTTTTTTTTTCTAAACTCGTAAAGTAAATTTTTTTAAAATTTTTTTTTATAAAAAAACCTGTTAGATCCGCAAATGATATTATTTATATGAATCATTTTATTTATATATTTGTTTAATTTCCTTCGTTCATGATCAAGATATGGATGTTCAATTTACAGGTACTTTTTATGTCAAAAATCTCAATTATTAATATGATTACCTGAAGATCTTACTAAAAAATTAACATCAACAATGATCATATTACCTGAATCTGCATCATCTATATAGAGAATTTATAAGATTCTTGCTAATACCAATTACATGCTCTATATAATCATAATCCAACAATTACAGAACCCCTTCTCTTTTTCTCTTCCTTCTTCTTCTTTTTCTTCTTTTTCTTCTTTCTTCCTCCTCTCTCCCCGACCCCTTCCTTATCTCTCTTTTCTTTCTTCTGTTCTCCTCTTTTAGAGTTTTAGGTTTTACAATTTTTTTTTAAAACGGATCCCAACGGGTTCCAACGTGCAAGCACGACCCGGCCCGTTAGAGTCCGTGTTTTTCGCGTGCCGGGTTTGCTAGGCACGTTTAGCAAACGTGCGGGTTTCGGGCGGGTTTTCTCGTGCGGGTTTCGGGCGGGTTTCGGGCTCGCGGGTTTAATTGCCAGGCCTACTTTAGGGTATGGGATGTAGGTATGGTGTAAAACATGGAGGATAATAGCAGAAACTCCAATAAGTAATTTGTGACTACCAAATTATGTGTTCCGGTAGTAACATAACCAAAGAAAATAAATTAAATGTAATGAGGAATCCTAACAAATCACGTACACTTTAGAAATGAATTGAGGTGGCTTGAACATGATGTCCAACATTGAAAGAAATGAGGGAGACAAGAATTAAAAACAAGATTAAAGAAGGAACCTAGAGTATAATTTAAGCAGAAAGAAAAGCATCTCTTTGAGCTATAGCTCACAACAAGCCCTGCAGATTTGCTTTTGCATTCAAAAATCACAGCCAGCTTCTATGTTCCTTGCTCCAGATTACACACACAGATTGATTACTGCCTACCCAAGAAAGGGATGTTCCTCTAACACACTTATAGGATTTCGATAAACTGACAGATATGCCCTTGATCAAATACCTACAGCAGTACAGCACAAGACCTGCATTGTCAAAACAGAAAGGGAAGGGTCAAATGGGAATATGTTAATTAGGATTCCAATTAGAATGCATCACAAGTGATCGATCAGAAATAAAGTTGCAGCATCAAACAAATACTAGCTTTACATCTTCATCTTCAGCAAACAAAAAGCAACACAATATATATTGGAATATGGTAGGATTCCCCAGCAAAAGAACTATATATGAAGTCGACGTGCAAAAGTATGTGATATGAAAACGAGTTGCCTTGCTTCTCCAAATATTACAGTAGCCACTGTGCAAGAGAAAGAACCTCAACTCTTTATTTTCTTTTCCTTTAAAATTGCGTTCCTTCCTCTATACATTTTCTTTGCTTCTGAAGCTAGTTTTGGATCACTTGTGAAGTGCTACTTCCTCATAGATTCTCACAGCAGCCAAGATGAAGCTGGTGGTAGATGTTGTAGATGCTCATGATCTCAATGACGGAGAGGGGTCTGCTAGTCCATTTGTAGAAGTTGATTTTGTGAACCAGCTTAGCCGAACCAAAACAGTTCCAAAGAACCTCAACCCCATTTGGAACCAGAAACTTGTCTTCGACATCCACCGAACCGAAAACTTCCATCACAAAACCATTTAAGTGTCTGTGTACAATGAGAGAAGAGTCCCTATTCCTGGCCGACATTTCCTTGGAAGGGTAAGAATTCCTTGCTCAAATACTGTCAGGAAAGGAGAGGAAGCTTATCAAAGATTCCAACTAGAGAAGAAGTGGTTTTTGTCATCTGTCAAGGGTGACATTGGCCTAAAAATCTATATCTCACCAGAATCTGAGCCAAAATCTCCTCAACCCCAAACACTAGAAGCCCCTCCGTCCAAGTCTCATCAACCACCAGGAATACACAAAGTCCTATCTCATAGCAAAGTATTTGCTGCTGTTCCGAAAGCTGTTGCTACTATTTCTTTAGTTGGTAATTCCACTGCTCGAGATCCAAAGGAGGAGACTAAAGAAGTAGTAACATTCCATCACCTGCAAAAATATCAAGTGCAGCAAGGAGCAGGCATATCGGTCGATAGACATTCTCAAGGCTTTCCACTAAGCATGCAGCCAGTTCGTCCGCAAGCCCCTCATAGCCATGAAGAAGACTACGACCTCAAAGACACCAACCCTCAGCTTGGTGAGAGGTGGCCAAATGGTGGAGCATATGGAGGAAGAGGATGGATGAGTGGTGGTGAGAGATTTACCAGCACTTATGACCTTGTTGAGCAGATGTTTTATCTCTATGTTCGAGTTGTGAAGGCCAAAGATCTCCCTCCCAGCTCCATTACAGCAAGCTGTGATCCTTATGTGGAAGTAAAGCTGGGGAACTACAAGGGAAGAACAAAGCATTTTGAAAGAAAAATGAATCCAGAGTGGAATCAAGTCTTTGCTTTCTCAAAAGACCGCATTCAGTCATCTGTCCTAGAAGTTTTTGTCAAAGACAAAGAGATGATTGGAAGAGATGATTATCTTGGAAGGGTGGTGTTTGACTTGAATGAGATTCCCACCAGAGTACCACCTGATAGCCCACTTGCTCCTCAGTGGTACAGACTTGAGCACCGCCGTGGAGAAGGCAAGGTTAGAGGTGAAATCATGGTTGCAGTTTGGATGGGAACACAGGCTGATGAAGCATTTCCAGATGCATGGCATTCAGACGCTGCAGCAGTCTATGGTGAAGGTGTTCACAATATCCGATCCAAGGTATACGTCTCACCAAAACTGTGGTACCTTAGAGTGAATGTGATTGAAGCTCAGGATGTGCTGCCTAATGACAGAAGCCACCTCCCAGAAGTTTTTGTGAAAGCTCAGGTTGGAAACCAGGTCCTCAGAACAAAGATATGCCCAGCTCATACTGCTAATCCACTATGGAATGAAGATTTAGTCTTTGTGGCAGCTGAACCTTTTGAAGAGCAACTGATCATCACTGTTGAAGATCGAGTCCACCCTTCGAAAGATGATCTGTTGGGAAAGTTGAGCATGCCCATTGACATGTTTGAGAAGCGACTTGACCACAGGCCGGTGCATTCACGCTGGTTCAACCTTGAGAAATATGGCTTTGGTGTCTTGGAACCTGATAGGAGGAAAGAACTCAAGTTTTCTAGTAGAATTCACCTGAGAGTTTGTCTTGAAGGTGGATACCATGTACTAGATGAATCAACTATGTACATAAGTGATCAAAGGCCAACTGCAAGGCAGCTGTGGAAGCAGCCTGTTGGGATTTTGGAAGTGGGAATTCTAAGTGCACAAGGGCTTCTTCCAATGAAAATGAAGGATGGCCGAGGAAGTACAGATGCTTATTGTGTAGCTAAATATGGCCAGAAATGGGTTCGCACCAGGACCATTCTCGACACACTCAGTCCTAAATGGAATGAGCAGTACACATGGGAAGTTTATGATCCCTGCACAGTCATAACGTTGGGAGTTTTCGACAATTGCCATCTTGGTGGCACTGAGAGACCAACACCAATGGCAGCCAGTGCAGCAAGAGATTCACGAATCGGCAAGGTACGCATTCGACTATCAACACTTGAAGCTCATCGAATGTATACACACTCATACCCTCTCCTTGTTCTGCAACCTAATGGAGTAAAGAAAATGGGAGACCTCCAACTAGCAGTTCGGTTCACAACCCTTTCTCTCGCTAACATGATATATGTTTACGGACACCCTTTGCTTCCCAAAATGCACTACTTGCATCCATTTACAGTGAACCAAGTCGACAATTTACGATACCAAGCAATGAACATTGTAGCAGTGAGGCTAGGCAGAGCTGAACCCCCGCTTAGAAAGGAGGTGGTAGAGTACATGCTAGATGTCGATTCACACATGTGGAGCATGAGAAGGAGCAAAGCCAACTTCTTTCGAATCATGTCACTACTTTCCAGCATGTTCTCCATGAGCAGATGGTTTAGTGATGTCTGCAATTGGAAAAACACCATGACAACAGTCCTCGTTCATGTTCTGTTTCTGATACTGATTTGGTACCCCGAGTTGATACTTCCGACTCTTTTTGTCTACATGTTCCTCATTGGAATGTGGAACTACAGATTCAGGCCCCGACATCCTCCTCATATGGATATAAAGCTTTCATGGGCCGAAGCAGTTCACCCGGATGAGCTTGACGAAGAATTTGACACATTCCCGAGCTCAAGACCACATGACATTGTTCGAATGAGGTATGACAGGATTAGAAGCGTAGCAGGGAGAATACAAACCGTAGTGGGTGATATAGCAACACAAGGGGAAAGGTTTCAGTCTCTACTCAGCTGGAGAGACCCAAGAGCAACTAGCCTTTTCATAATATTCAGTCTCGGTGCAGCTGTGGTTCTTTATGTGACCCCCTTCCGAGTGGTTGCTTTGATTGCAGGATTGTATTACTTGAGGCACCCAAGGTTTCGAAGCAAGCTGCCTTCTGCACCAAGCAATTTCTTCCGGAGATTATCAGCCCGAGCAGACAGCTTACTGTGAAACTAAGCACAAGCTAAAGTTACTGTTCCTTTATGTTCCAAGTTAATCCAGCTTACTGTATCTTGTTCATCAATAAATTGTGTGTTTAAATTCTTTTGTACCTGCAGCAACTTATATGCAACTTATATAATAAACAACGATGATTTTGTAGACTGTTCTTGGAGATGAGAACTATTCAAATCCCAGCCCCAAATACTATCAGGGAACTTTGATAAATACCAAGCCAGTAAATAACGTGTTCCAGCATGATCATTTCACATTGTAGCAAAAGAAAAGGAAAGAAAGAAACAGCGAGGCAATCATATGAAATAAGAATTCAAATGCTTGACCAAAAACATCTGATTAGATACTTAGCTGTCAATAAAACTTTATAAAGTACAACCACCGAGAGCAAGTTCAAACAAAACTTAGAAGAATTGTAGAAAAGAAAAGCGAATCCTAATACTTCGAACCCCTTCTCTAGAAAACAAGCTCATGTGGCTTCATTCCTTGCTTGAGAGAAAACCTAGCAGCCAAATAAGTCTTCAAATCTGTAACTCCTTCAATGGCTTTAATCAGTGGAGTATCAACGATTTTCTGGTCATCTTTTTTGTCCTGAGGGAGTAGGTTTTTCTCCTGCAACACATGAAATAATACCAAAGGTCAGAAGAAAGATCAAGGAGGGAACAAAAAAATGGGCATGCAATGAAAACTTGAAAAGACAAATGATCAAACACCAACCTCCTTCTCAGCTTCAAAAAACTCCCCTTCTCCTTTCTTTTTCTTCTTTTGAACCTCCTTGGCGAAGTACTTGTCATCAAACTTTTCAACATCAACACCAGAGATGTCAACCTTGGTTGAAGTTCCAATAACATAAGCTTGGTTCACCCGTCTAAGAGGAACACCATTAATCTTGAATGGCCCTGGATACAGAAACACAGTAATCAGAATATGGAGATCAACTACTTAAATAAAAATACTGATGAGGCACGAACAGGTGGATGGTTAGTCCAATATGCATTGTGAAATAGACACACATATCAGCAGATTTTGGCCAGACATGCATAGCTGAATAATTTGCACGAACTTAATATGCAGCAGTCTAACAAAATGAAGTAAATCTCACAGGTGTGGTTTACCCAACATAACACATAGACATAATGCAAAATGGACATACAACAACACGAACACAAAACACACTACTTGGTATAGGATTAAGTAAAAGAAAGCAATTTCGTACCAGTGACGAGAAGCAAGCCAGAAGAAAGCTGCTTCAAAAAGACAACCCTCTTGCCCTTGAACCTTCCAGCCAGAATGATCAACACTGTTCCAGGGGTAATGCTTGCCCTGCATATTATTTAAACATGTCAGCGATCCAAATCACCTAGAACTAAACATTTCTTAAAACAAAATCACAAACAGAAGAGTGACCTGAGCTTGGTGGGCTTGGGCTTGTGCTTGTTGATAAGAGGCTTCTTGACGTCATCAGCCGGGTAGAACTTGGGAGCCTTGACGGCAGGGACGTCGGCGGCGGGCTTCTTAGCGTGGCAGGGGAAAGAGCCACCGTTCTTGGCCTTGATAGCCCAAAGTCCTCTCTTGTGGTACATCTTCGAACGCGAGTACTTCCCGATCCCTCTAATCAGATTAGGGTTCCTGCTTACCTGAGCCGTCCTCTCCTTCTTCGGCGCCATCTCTCTCTCTCTCTTTTTCCTCTCAAGTCTCAAATGCTTCGGCCACCAAAAACCCTAGACTAACTACTGCTTATATATACGCCCCGCGGAACAAATGGGCCTTAGGTTTACGGCCCATTCTTTCCTTAAAACGGGCCTGTCCGAAATTTAATCAAAAGAAAACTATTAAATGATGAGATAATAGTCATAATACAGCCTCCCTCTTCTTTCCTACTCTCTCTCCCACTCGGAAGCGGATCTCACGTATCAAGCTGCAAGTAGATTCAACGTACCAAGGTGTAAGTTATGTACGCTATCAATCTTTCAACTATGTTAATGTTCCTCTCAATGACTTGGTATTGTAGAAGCTGGTTTTGTTGTAATTTCTATTATTTACATTCTAGCTCATTTTCATTATGTATTAATTATAGTAATTTACATATTCAGATTCGCCCACCCCTCAAATATTAGGTCATGTGAATAATTGATGATTAAACAAATGGTTAAAATTGCATATTTCACTTCCGGTGCATAGAATAATTTTTGTCTCACTCTTCTCCGCTTTAGGTGTGTTTGGATGAGAAAATTTTGAAATCCGTGGAAATTTATAAATTATGACATATTAAATTCCATCAATTTGAAATCCACCTCAATTGTAAATTTTATTGTTTGGTTATATGTATATGGAATTTTTGAAGTGTGTAATAGATTAAAAAAATTTTAAAAAAATTAAGAAAAATAAATTATAAAAAACTAAATGAATTAGTAAATGACACATATTTTGTGAAAAATTCAAATGAGGAATTTAAAAAATGAATTCTTTTATTTTCTTCTTATTTGATAATGCTAAACGACGAAATTGGCTTTTAAGAATCACAAAATCTTCACTTTCAATTAAATTTCTCTAGATTTTCCCTTATCTAAACATAGTCTAAAATTTGGGTTAGGAAATGGCGACAATCTTCCAAAAACAAAATAATAATAATAATAATAATAAAAAAGATGCTAGCGTCACCCGCAGGTGAGATAGAGAACTTAAGAGGGTTTTAGATAATGAGATAATGCCTCTCTGTTCTTTCCTGGACTCACTCTCACTCTTCTCTGCTCTAAAATTTTGGGGGGTTAAGAAATGGCGACCATCTCATCAGTGTTCTCGTCACCCAATCTGCTTCACCACCCATCAAAACCCATCACAGCCTCACCGAAGCTGACCCTCCAGATACTGAAAGCGACGCCGTTTCAGGGCTGCTCTTATCCGAAGCCGATCTCCAGAGGAAACTCGCAGAGGCTGTATGCCGTTGCCGAAGAAGTCGCCGCCGCCGACCCGACTTCCAAGGCCGCCAGGAGAGTCTACATCGGCAACATTCCCAGGACTGTGGATAATGCCGAGCTCACAAAGATTGTGGAAGAACATGGCGCTGTTGAGAAGGCTGAGGTATCTCTCATCTCATTAATTCTTTCTCTGCTTATTGAATTCTATATTGGAGATTGCTTAGGATTTGTTTTGGTGACAGGTGATGTATGATAAGTACTCGGGAAGAAGTCGCCGGTTTGCATTTGTGACAACAAAGACTGTTGAAGATGCAAACACCATAGTTGAGAAGCTGAATGGAACTGTAAGTGTTTCCAAGGTTTCTATTCATAAACGTTGTTATAGACTGGTTTGTGGATGACATATTGTGTGCTTTTTTCGTTTCCTTGTTAATACAGGAGATTGGAGGGCGTGAGATAAAGGTGAACATAACCGAGAAACCTCTTATACAACCAGATTTAACACTTGTTCAGGTAGAAGAGTCGCAATTTGTCGACAGCCCCCACAAAGTTTATGTTGGAAATCTTTCCAAGGGAGTGACTACAGAATCACTCCAGAAGCTTTTCTCTGAGAAGGCAAAAGTTCTAAGTGCAAAGGTCTCCCGGGTTCCAGGAACCTCAAAGTCCAGTGGATTTGGGTTTGTGTCTTTCTCATCTGAGGAGGATGTAGAAGCTGCCATTTCATCTTTCAACAACACTGTAAGTTTCTAGCTGCTGGGTGGTGTTTTAGAGTAATTGGTGAATCTAACTATAAAGGCATATACATTTGCACATACACATGGGTGTTCTCTTGAGCATTTTTTGTTCCTATTTCCTTCTTCTATATGTTCTTAAAGTTTTCATGAATTTCTGATCATACAAGATATTAAAGGTATGACCTTTGTTGAAAATGTAATTGCAGTCATGGATATAGCCATATAGTAGGTGTAATTGTATGAAATAGTGAAACAGCAATATTGCAAGGTGTGCAAGTCTGCTGTAAAACCGTTCCCTAAAGTCTTACACACACATAGGTTCACTCATTTATTTAACTTAGTTTTATTGTTACTTCTTAGGCTCACTTTATTGTTACTTCATAGGCTCATCGATGTCGCTCTTGTGTTTTTCTATTACCAAGGGAATGATTTCATTCAATGAACACAGAGAGAATTTACTGGCCTACTTTTGAAGTTTGCATGTGCTTGGAATTTCATCACTAGTTTCTCCTTTTGTCTGCATAGCTTCCTGCTAATTATTTTGTAATGTATGATGAAGCACAATGCCCATTCTCATTCCATATGAAACATGCCTCATTGTGTTTTGCATCCTGCTGATTTTTACATTGTACTCATAATCTATGGTGGTTTTCACGCGATTGGTTGTTGCTTCACTGTGAATAATTGGAACTATGTGAGCGCCATGTGTCCTTTACTGAATTAGTTTTACTACATCATGTTCACTGCAGTTGTTTGAAGGCCAAAAAATTCGCGTCAACAAGGCATAGTAGACTGGCAGAACATTTTGGGTTTGGAGAGTTTGTATTATATCTATTGTATGAAAATTGGGACACAGACCATTTCTATGTAGAACAAAGATCAAAGTATTTTCTCTTCATATGGTTCTGATCTCAATGATGTTGTCATGACATGAGGTTTTGTAGTCTGTCCTCATATAAGCTAACCAGTTAATAGACCAAATTGTATGAAATACTGGTGCCTTGAAGTTGAAGCTTTCATTCTGGTAGAAGCTGTTAATGAGTTTGTGCTTGGTGGATTTGGTGCCGTCCAAGCTCAATTCTACGACGTCACTTATCATCATTTGTATCCATGTAATCTTGTCAAGCTTTACGATTAAATTTGGTTGATTTTGTTGAGATATCAATTAGCTTTTGCTGTTACATCAATATAATAGTCTCTCATTTGACGAGTGTTTGTTTTGTAACACTCGAAATGAAATGCATTTTGGTTCTGCTTTCTGCTAGTTTATGCCTCTCTGCTAGTATGTTTTTTTTTCACTCAATACCACCACACCTCGACAGGATTTTGGACAATTACTTTACATCTATGCAGGAAACCTATGTAGATTTTTTATATTATCATAGCTGGCGTCCACAGCATTTTGAAAATATAACGATAGGAAACCTGGTGTAGGAAAATTAACACAAATGCAGCCTGCTCTTTTATAAACACTGACTATGACCTCAACAACATAAAAGTAGAACGTAGCAAACCAGCCAGATCTATTAGTTGGCTAACATCAAAGGCAATCTGAGTTTTTTAAGCAGAGATATTTAAAGCATTGACTTGAGGAGTTGGCATCGCAGAAAGTATTGCAGCAGTAGTGATGGTAGTGATTTTAGAAGCTAGAACTTTTTTTCAACAAGAGGTTGAGGATCGCTCCGTCTGTTACCTGTACGTTTTCTTATGGTCAATCATAGGATGCTATTAAAAACCATAGCTCCTCGATTTATAGCCTTTGAAGAAAGCGAATGAGACTAAATGGTCGGGAAATCTGGAAAATTATTCAACGCACCGAGGTGCAAGTAAATCGACACTTAAATATGCAATTTCAACTATTTGTTTAATCACTAACTATAAATATAGTTTTAATATTTAAGGGGTGAGTGAAGATGAAGTTGTAAAATATTATAATTAAAGCAAATTCGAGAGAAGTCATTATATCAACAATAGAAATCGCAAGAAAAAAGACCATAAAAAGTAGCGTCCACACACTAACGGAGTTGAAGAAATGGCTGCGTAAATGACTTACACACTATTAGTGCAAGTACACCTTAATGCGCTGAATCCGCTCCCGTGAAATCTTGAAATTGTAGGCTACTGTTCTAGTCTCGTTACTCAGCTGTTCCAAATTTTGGTGTGCCAATTCTGTCCCCTTCGATCATATCATGCCACCAGTTAATACCCATCATCCCTTAACAGACTTGAACGTCAGTTAGTTTTTTTTAATTTTGGACAAAATATTGAGTACTCCTTGTGTTTTGAGTGGCTCGATAGTTTAGTCCTTAAACTTTCAATTTCAATCGATCACTCCTCCAACTCTCAATTTTCTACTAAGAGTGTTGCTATTGGGACCTCCACATTTGCTCATTAGACCTCCAATATTTTCTACACCTCCATTATACTTTTGAATATAAGCATTTACTCACTAGACCTCTATTCAAATTACCGAAATAACATTAAATATGTTATTCACATATATTTCAATAACTTACTTATTCAACCTCCTATTCACTCACTAGACCTCTATTTCTTCATTTTTTTTTTGCTTTCATGTGTAAGATCTAATGAGATAAATCAAAACATATGATATACAAATATTTCAAAACACACTAGCATATATCCTTGTACTATTTCAATAGTTACTAGTGTGTTGTAAATATATTTAAGGTCTAATAAGATATATAAAAATATTATATATATATATATATATATATATATCAAAACAATTGAAAATTTTCTTTTTTCATGTTGCAAACTTATTAAAATATATGCGCTTAATTTTCAACACTTACTTTTAACCTTATATTTTGTATATGCGCTTAAACATGTATAATTATAGTAACTTTATGTCACATTAACAATCTTATAATTTATATGATTCGGATAATTCAATTCATTAGATCAAACTATGGCTCGCGCTCTCTCTCTCTTCCTAACCCTAGCCACCCTCTCTTTTGATGGGGGCGAAGGGTTGTGGGATAGCAGCGACAGCGGCGGAGGATTCAGGGTTGATGGCTATGGCTGGACTCCAGTATTGGGGTCTAGCATCTCTGGAGACATGTTCTCTCGCTTTCTCCTTGGAGAAACCCTACGAACGCAGACGACATCTTTCGACGGCGGCGGCGTTTCGACAAATCAACGGCCTCTTGGCTGTAAACATTGGATTGGGAAGGGTGGCTATGCTGTCCTTTCTTTTCCCCTTACCGACGGAGTAGGAAGGGTAGCAACACCTCTGGCTCTTGCTTTTCCTCTCCTTGGTGGCGACGGGGATGGAAGTCTTCGTCAATCATCGAATTTCTGGTTGGACAGCCCAGAAGGTGATTCTGCAGGTGGAGGTCTGATGGATTCAGGGTCAGCCTCGGAGGTTGGCAACGGGGCCGACGTGGCGTGAGGTGGTGCAACCTTGCACCAGGATCCCATCATGAGAGGAGGGAGGGCTGCTCTACCTCTTCCTGAAAAGTACACCGTGTGGTCTTGGGCCTGAAGATCTTGGTGGAGTCATCTCTTCTATCTTGATGGTTACTCGCTTTCTTAGTTTATTGGCCGCTTGTTTTGGACGTATTATGCTTTATTCGAACTTTAGTTTCGTTTATTTCGTTTCATAGCTTTATTTCAATCGGTCGTATGACTTATGCCAATGAAGTTATTCATTCTCCTAAAAAAAAACAATCTTATATATAATTTATATATTTGCTTAGTTTCAGCACTTATTGAAATTGAAAAATAAATTTGATAAGGAAAATAATAAATAACATTATTATTGAATTGGAAAGTCTATAGACAATAAATATAATACTCTTTTTTATACACTTATTGTCCTCAATAGTTTTTATGCAAGATGATACAAATGTAATTCAATAATTGAAAATAGAGGGAGGTCAAGTGAGCAAATGTGGAGGTTTCAATAGCAACACTCTTCTACTAATTGCTCCATTATGTTATCCTCCATTCAAAAATTTTGTTAACTCATTAAGCCCCCGACCTCTCATCTCATCTCCTCTCACCTATTTCGCACACCCTTGCTCTGTAATCGATTATCCATAAAACCAGAACCCCAAAGCAGACCTCAAACCCAAAAATCTTCTTTGATTCTAAACCCACAAATCCCTTGAATCTAATTTTTGATTGTGAAGGATCCCGATATCCCCACAATTTCAGATAGGCGAGGCATAGATTTCTTATTTCGGCTTTTCATTATTCGGCAAATTTTCGTGAGATTATAGTAGTGGTGGTGGTAATAAATGAACGGACTGCTGGCGAGGGAGTTTATGATAAGTCAATGAGTTGGAGTAGGTTTTCTTTGTTAGAATAAATCCCTATTTGATAGGGTGTTAGTTGCATAGTTTGATTAATTCCTTGTTATCTATACCACGTTGCTTTTAGTTGAGCATATGTGGGCTGCTATTTCTCTATTCTGCTACTTTATAAAGGCTATTTAAGCCAAGCTTTGTTATTGAATAAACCAAGTCATTCATCCAGATTGTTGAGTTCTTGTGCAATACTTCATATTTGTTGCTCAGTTCCTAACATTTTGGTATCAGAGCCCCTACTGGGGCATGAGAAAGGAGAGTAGTCTCGAGTGTCTTTGAAAAGAGAAAGAGTTCACGCAGCCTGCCATACCACAGTTCAATGGTCACTATGACCATTGGTCACTGCTTATGGAGAATCTGCTGAGGTCAAAAGGATATTGGAGGTTGGTGCAGACGGGTTATGAAGAAGCAACAGAAGGAACCATGATGACAGAAACGCAGCAGAAACAGTTGGAGGATGTGGAGCAGAAAGACCAGAAGATAAATAATTACTTGTTTCAAGCCATTGACATGACAATTCTGGAGCAGATTCTGGTGAAGCGCACCTCGAAGGATATATGGAACTCGATGAAAAGGAAATTTGAAGGGAATGCTAGGGTGAAGCGTTCGACTCTTCAATCATTGAGAAGAGATTGGGAGATCATGGAGATGAAGGTGGGTGAAACCATCACTGTGTACTTTGCTCGAGTTTTGAACATGGCAAACAAGATGAGAAGCAATGGAGAAGATATGAAGGATGTCACGATTGTGGAGAAGATTCTCAGAACACTTACTGAGAAATACAATTAGGCCTGTCAATTCCGACACGACCCGATAACACGACTCGAAACCCGCACGAAATAAAGCGGGTTGAACCCGTACGATTAAAAAGCGGGTCAGCGGCGGGTCAACCCGCCATGACCCATTTATTAAATGGGTCAACCGCGGGTCAACCCGCCAACTCAAAATTAACCCGTTTAACACGTTTATTAAATGAGTCGGGTTATATTATATATAACATGCATACAAGACCCATACATTACGTGTTTATAAGGGTCAATTAAGTCTTTTCTTACAATTAGGGTTACCGTTAACACAATAAATTCTCTTGTTTAAGCCTTGTATCAACACAAAAACCCTAAGTTCCACCGCACATCAGCATCAAAACTTCACCTTTTCTCGAGAAGGTATTATCGTCAAGCCAATGGTACTTTTATATATGAGATATGTTTATCTGATACTTGATTTTGATCAACTCTTGTTCTAGATCTTCCAGTTCAAAACTGGGATGAGATATATGATTATTATATATATGCTATCGTAAGGAACTTAGGGTTTATACATATGAACAAACATATATATATATATGTTCTCGTTTCCATGATTATTAGATAGCATGTTCAAACCCTAATAAGATTATTGTATTCATGTTTGTTCTCGTTTCCACGATCTTGCTTTGTTATAGGTGGTGATTACTTGTTCCTTTTATGCTGAATAAAGTGAAGCAGTGTTTGCAAGTTAGCATTTGATGCTTTACATTCAAACTTAAATTTCAAACTCAGTTTATGGATTATGTATATCTTTTTTTATACAATGGATGAATTTTTTAATTTTAAACTTATGAGAGTTTTTAATTTTATGAATGGATTTATATATGAATTACAGATAATTGTGGTCTTGTGTAGTTTGTTGTGAATTTAATCAAGTCATTAGTTAAATGGGTCACAATGTTAATGGGTCATTTGTCCAACACGGCACGACCTATTTATTAAATGGGTTAAACGGGTTGGAAACGGGTAACCCGTTAATAAATAGGTTGGGTTTGGGTTTAAATTTTCGACACGATTATTAAATGGGTTGGGTTTGGGTTTGTGTTTTGTGACACGCGAAAAATCTTGACCCGACACGAACCCGACACGACACGACCCATTGACAGCCCTAAATACAATTACGTGGTTGTTTCAATTGAGGAGTCTAAGAACATCGACTCACTCACAATCGATGAATTACAAAGTTCATTGGTTGTGCATGAGCAAAAGTTCAATAGAAGCAGCGGAGAGGAGCAAGCTCTGAAAATAACCATGGATGAAAGGAACAATGGAGGTTGAGTCAATTTTAGAGGAAGAGGCAGAGGTAGACAAGTTTTTTCAAAGGCTATTGTGGAGTGTTACAAATGTCATAAACTTGGACACTTTCAATATGAGGGTCCAAGTTGGAATAAGGAAGCAAACTATGTTGAACTGTACGAAGAAGATGAGATGTTGCTGATGTCATATGTTGAGCTACATAAGGTCAGACGAGAAGATGCTTGGTTCCTTGACTCAGGGTTCTCAAATCATATGTGTGGAGATCAAGCCATGTTTACTGAGTTAGATGAGAAGTTTAATCATTCGGTGAAATTGGGAAACAACAGCAGGATGAATGTGACAGGCAAAGGTAAAGTGAAGTTGCTGATAAATGGTATTAGTCTTGTTGTCACTGATGTGTTCTATGTTCCAGAGTTGAGAAATAATCTCTTGAGCATAAGACAGCTAAAAGAGAGAGGCTTGTCAATTCTGATTAAGGGAGGGATGTGCAAGATCTATCATCATGACAAGGGTTTGATTATTCAAACAGACATGAGTGCAAATATGATGTTTATATTGTTTGCTCAATCACAAGTGTTGCCTCAACAACAACAAAACCAATGCCTTCACACAAGCTCACCGAATCTGTCTCTCCTTTTGCATCGGAGATATGGACACCTGAGTTACAAGGGTTTGAAAACCTTGCAGAATAAGGATATGGTACGTGGCCTCCCTAAGTTTTCTGCCTCAAACAAGTTGTGTACTGATTGCATTATTGGGAAACATCACCGTGATCCCATACCAAAAAAGAGTTCTTGGAGAGCAAGTCAGATATTGGATCTTATCTATGCAGATATTTGCGGCCCGATCACCCCCACATCTAACAGAAATAAAAGGTACACTTTGTGCTTTATTGATGACTATAGTAGAAAGTCATGGATGTATTATTTGATTGAGAGGTCAGAAGCGTTGAATCGTTTCAAGTGCTTTAAGAGGATGGTGGAGAATGAGACAGGTTTAGCTATCAAGTGTCTGCGTAGTGATAGATGAGGAGAGTTCACTTCGACTGAATTCAACAATTTATGTAAGCAAAATGGCATCAAAAGGCAGCTGACTACTGCCTACACCCCACAACAAAATGGGGTAACTGAACGGAAGAATAGAACGGTCATGAACATGGTTCGTGCAATGCTGTCAGAGAAGAAAATCTCAAAATTATTTTGGCCGGAGGTAGTGAATTGGAGTAATTATGTGTTAAACAGATGTCCAACCGTGGCGGTCAAAGATGTCACCCCAGAAGAAGCATGGAGTGGAGTGAAGCCTTCTGTAGAGCATTTTCGGTCTTTGGTTGCATAGCACATATTCATGTGCCAAAGGTACGAAGAAGTAAACTTGACAATAGAAGCTTTACTTGTGTATTTTTGGGTGTTAGTGAGGAATCCAAAGGCTATAAATTGTTTGATCCTGTTGCAAAAAGGGTAGTGGTGAGTAGGGATGTCATTTTTGAAGAAGAAAAACAATGGGATTGGGATGGGAGTTATGAAGAACAGATTGTGGTAGATTTAGAATGGGGTGATGATGGTGTAGAGGTAGGTGATGATAATGGTGATGGAGATGAAAACAATGATGGAGTTGAAAATGATGGTGAAGATGTAGGAGAGCCCAGCAGTGGTGAGAGAGAGGGAGATGTTATTGGGGATAGTGAGGATAGTGAAGTTGGTGAGGGTGGTGAGAGAGTAAGGCAGCCTCCACCGTGGATGAAAGATTATGTTAGTGGGGAAGGTCTCGGTTTATCTAAAGATGAAACTAATATGACACTAGTGGAGTCAAATGATCCATTACACTATGAAGAAGCAGTGAAGAATGCAAGCTGGAGGTTGGCTATGGACAGTGAAATCAAGTCTATAGAGAAGAACAAGACATGGACATTGGTTGAGTTTCCTGTAGGGGCCAAGAAAATTGGAGTAAAATAGGTTTATAAAACAAAGTACAATGAGCATGGGGAGATCGATAAGCACAAAGCACGCTTGGTTGCTAAAGGGTACTCTCAGAAGTAAGGAATTGATTATACAAAAGTTTATGCACCTGTGGCGAGAATGGAGACTGTGAGAATGATCATTGCTTTAGCTGCTCAGAAGGGGTGGAAGATTTTTCAATTAGATGTCAAGTCCATTTTTCTACATTGAGAGCTTAGTGAAGATGTCTATGTGGAGCAGCCAAGGGGTTATGAAAAGAAGGGTAATGAGCACTTGGTATATAAACTTCACAAAGCTTTGTATGGACTAAAACAAGCTCCACGAGCTTGGTTTAGCCGCATTGAGGCTCATTTTATCAAAGAAGGTTTTCAGAAATGTCAAACTGAGCAAACACTGTTCACCAAGTTGGGAGAAGGAGGTAAAATTCTTATTGTGAGTATTTATGTGGATGATATTATATTCATTGGTGATGATGACTCCATGATTGCTGACTTTAAGAATTCAATGATGAGAGAATTTGACATGTCTGATTTGGAAAGAATGAGATTTTTTCTTAGAGTTGAAGTTTTGCAAAGGCCTGCAGGTATTTATATCTGTCAAAGAAAGTATGCACTTGATGTTTTGAAACGCTTTGGCATGGAGAGGAGCAACGCAGTGTGCAATCCCATTGTTCCTGGTTTTAAAATACACAAAGATGAAGATGGGGTCAAGGTTGATGAGACGTATTACAAACAAATTGTGGGTAGTCTGATGTATCTTACTGCTACCAGGCTGGATATGATGTTTGTAGTCAGTCTGATTAGTCATTATATGGCTATGCCTACAGAGTTACATATGCAAGCTGCAAAAAGAGCCTTGAGGTATCTTAAAAGTACTGTAAACTTTAGTATCTTCTACAAGAAGGGAGGGGCTGAAGAGTTATTAGCTTTCACGGACTGTGACTATGCCGGTGATGTTGAAGATAGTAAGAGCACAAGTGGTTATGCCTTCTTGTTAAGTGATGGTGCAGTGTCATGGTCATCAAGGAAACAGCCTATCGTTACACTTTCCACTACTGAAGCTGAATTTGTGACTGCTGCAGCTTGTGCATGTCAAACAATTTGGATGAGAGGAATTTTGGAGGAATTGAGACATTCACAGCAAGGAAGCACCACAATTATGTGTGATAACAGTTCGACTATTAAGCTCTCTAAAAATCATGTGTTGCATGGTCGGAGTAAGCACATAAGAGTGTGTTTTCATTTCTTGAGGGATCTTACTAAAGATGGAACTGTGGAGTTGGTACACTGTGGGACTCAAGATCAGTTAGCTGATTTACTGACTAAGCCACTGAAGTTGGACGCTTTTATGAAGCTTCGGGAACAACTTGGAATGTGTGCAATTTCAGAAGTAAACTAACTGCTTTACTGCAGCTAGTTTAAGGGAGGGAACGATAAGTCAATGAGTTGGAGTAGGTTTTCTTTGTTAGAATAAATCCCTATCTGATAGGGTGTTAGTTGCATAGTTTGATTAATTCCTTGTTATCTATACCACGTTACTTTTAGTTGAGCATATGTGGGCTGCTATTTCTCTATTCTGTTACTTTGTAAAGGCTATTTAAGCCAAACTTTATTATTAAATAAACCAAGTCATTCATCCAGATTGTTGAGTTCTTGTGCAATACTTCATATTTGTTGCTCAGTTCCTAACAGTTTAATCATCTCGATTCTTTTGCTTTCGTTTTCAGTCGAGTTGGGATTCCATTGTTATTATACAATTGTATGATACTGGCATCATTGGTTGGGCGCTTCAACAATTGGCTCTTGATTCGTTATGCTATCTTGTTTATATCAATTATCAATGGTTGCCAACTTGCCATGGATTAAACTTTAATCCTCAATGCTATTCTCTACATGATATTGCTTGTGTCTTTTTGTTGGGTTATTGAATTCATCTATGTTTTATTTGCGCCTGCATGTGGTTCTGTTTATCAAGATGATAAACTTGTTATGTATTTCTTTTCTTTTTCTGGGCTACTGATTATGTGCCAGCATGAATGGAATGAGCGAGTAAAAGCTGAATCAAAATCATCATATTCATTCCTTTAAAGTCCAGGGTCTAATTCTTTTCCTACTCTAGCTATCTTTCTTTCTTCTCTTTTGATGTGAGATCAATCTATAGCAACAACACTAATACAAATGCTATTCATGTCTGAACCATATCTCACTGTCCAACTATGGGTTTGGGGTCTTGTGTTGGGGTTTCTGGATAATGCCTTTTAGCGAGTGAGTGGAAGTGTGCAAAGTGGGGATGAAAGGATATGAGAGGTTGGAGGTTTAATTGACATTTAACTTTTAGAGTTTTACCAGGTGGTGTGGATTAACAGACTTTTTAGTTGGAGGATAACATAATGGAACAATTGGTAGAAAATTGAGAGTTGGAGGAGTGATCGATTGAAATTAAGGGGGGCTGTATTGTATTTAGATTATGCAAACTTATTTTAAGTGATGAATTCATAAAGAGTTCTTAGATTTATACAGACTTATAAAATCTTCTAAATTTCCATAGATTTTATAAGATAAATTTTTAAGGACTTGTGAAAACAAAAAATACAACTTTTATGGATTCTCATAGATTTTGACAAACTTTTTATCATTAATCACTTTATCAACATAAACATGTAACATAAGTAAATAAACAAAAAATTAACATAGAATCTTTCCAAGTTAACTAGTTCTAGACAGATATATTATGGAGAAGGAAGAAGTAAAAGGATAAAAATAATGGAAAGAAAAAAATTATAAATCCACGGAAATGACGAGATGATTGAGGGAGAAAGAGAGAGAGAGAGAGGCTGGTCAATAAAGTTTGAGATTAGATCGAGTTGGTGCCGGAAAGTTAATCGATAGGGTTACTTATGAACGCGTGGGCTTTCTGATATATGCGGCCGTGAGAAACATAGTTTGGGTCGTCGTCATGTACTCGTTGTAGTCTTCTATTACCACAAACTTGTATAGCTAGGCCATATTGTAAAATATGTATGAGAGAGAGAGAGAGAGAGAGAGATTATAAATCCACGAAAATCTTGAGTCTAAAGGTTGGATTGATGGAAGCTTATTTTCTTTACAATTTACACTTTTAAAATTCGTAAAGTTTTTGAATACCCTTAAACTTCTATAGATTTTTTTAAAAATTAATTGAAGTTATTATTGAATACCCTAAGATTTTAGTAGATTTGAAATATTATTTTATAAATCCAAATTGAATACCCCAAAACTTCTAGAATCCATAATAGTCTTTATAACACTATGGAAATCCAAATACAATACACCCCCTAAAAGCTTGAGAACTAAACTGTCGAGCCACTCAAAGTTAAAAGAGTGACCAATATTTTATCCTTTAATTTTCATTAAACAAAAATGTCCAGAAAAGAAAAACAGAAAATCGTATTTTTTTCTTCTTCTACCGAATCCTTCTACTTGATTCAAACTCCCCAACTAATTCAGATGGCGAAAGCTGAAAACCCAGCTTCAAATAAATTTACGATTTCGACAGAAGATTAAACAAGGAGAATCAAGACCGATTTCGTGGCTTCGAAAGGACGTCGTCGTCGCTATTTGGGTCGAATTCGACGGTGAAGGGGCGGAAAGAGGAGGAGGTGGGAGTGAAGCGCGAGGTGGGAGCGGTTGTGGATGATGAGTTGATGATGAGTAATGAAGGCGTGAAATTCTGTAGAATTTGTTACTATGTTGACTGCAGGAAAAACAAGAGAAGTAGTTGTGAACTTGTGATGCTAGTGTGGATGACAAGCCTGAAGCAGAGCCGGCTCTGCACACGTGCAAGGACCTCGACCGCACAGGGCCGTAAATTTTTTTTGTTTCCCTTTTTTCTATTGAATAATAATACTAAGAAGTGCAATATATGGGGCCTCTTTTCCATCAAGTTTGACCATGCAAACTAAAAAATGGGGCATCTGTCCGTTTCTTTTATGGACCAATTGTCCAATTGAATAAAGAACTATATTTAGGGTAGTAGACTAGTGGAGGCCGATCAACATATAGCATAATTTTTTTTATTGCTTCCTCAATTCATTTTCTACTTTTCATCTGTCTCTTGGTCTTTTCTCTTTCTCAGTTCGCCGCGCGCCCGCGCTGATCTCAAATCTCAAATCTCATCGACTACAAGTCAACCATCACCACTCATCGATTCAGGTAAGGTAGGTCGATCCACTCGATTGTATTTACAGATTGATCAATATTTGCACGAGTACTGGTTATTAATTGTTTGCATTTGAAATTTTAATTTGCAAGGTTGTGGTGGTCAAGATTTTTTAGAATTGAGGCAATTGGAACTTGGGAGGAGCAACGGCTGTGAGTGAATCAGGTTTTCTTATTCAAACTGAGTTCTTGAATTTAGTTATTTAGAAACATGCCTCCAAAAAGAAAAGATTTATCTGGCTATGCAAAACACATGAAGAAGAAAAAAGAAGTCAAGTTAGTTAAGTCTTTGCCCCGTATTGATACATTCATGAAAAGAAAATCAAAAGCTCCAGGTGAATCATTGGTTAATGAACAATCAGAAGAGCACATGGAAGATATTGTGGAAGAACACACTGATGACAATGAAATTGTAGATGATTTGGGTCATGATACAACTAAGAATGATGCATAGCATAATGATAATGTAAATCATGCAGATGGGACTTCAGTGAATATTTTTTATCCTAGAGTTTAGGATGCCCTGGATAAAAAGCTAGTAGATTTGTTGGTAGAAAAGGGTCCTCTTAGAGATCTTTATGTAGAGAGTGGCCCACCAGACAAGTTCAATAGACGTTTTAGTTCAAGATTCTACACTGGGTATTTAGGTAATGGAGAGAAGTATGATAGAGAGTGACTTGTGTACTCAAATGAACTTGATAAAGTTTTCTGTTTTTGTTGCAAGTTGTTTAAAAGGGGGCCAATGTGGGGTCAGCTAGCAAATGATGGGTACAATAATTGGGGTCATCTTGGTAGAAGACTTAAAGAGCATGAAATGAGCACTGATCATCTCATTACTGCAAATACTTGGACTGATTTGCGTATTAGATTACAAAGGTATGAAACTATTGATAAAGCTTATCAAGACCAGATTAGAAAAGAGAAAGAACATTGGAGGAATGTATTGAAAAGGATAATTGCAATTGTTAAATTTCTCGCTAAACATAACTTAGCTTTTTGTGGAACTAATGAGAGGCTTTATCAACCTAATAATGGTCTCTTTTTGGGCCTGGTTGAAATGGGGGCAGAATTTGATGAAGTAATGGAGGAGCATTGTCGGCGAATTATTAATGCTGAAATTCATCATCATTATCTTGGACACAACATTCAGAATGAGTTGTTGCAAATGATAGCTATTGAGATCAAGGCTAAAATTATAAAGACAATCAAAGATGCTGAATATTTCTCTGTGATTCTTGATTGCACACTAGATATTAGTCATCAAGAACAAATGTCATTGATAGTTAGATGTGTCAATGTTTCAAAAAGTTCAATACAAATTGAAGAGTTCTTTTTAGAATTCTTAAATGTTTATGACACTTCTGGTCAATGGCTATTTGAAGAGTTACTAACTGTGTTACAATCACTAGATCTTGATATCAATAATGTGAGAGGACAAGGGTATGATAACGAGTCAAATATGAAAGGAAAACACTAAGGGGTGAAAAAAAAGTTGCTAGATATCAATTCTAGAGCTTTATACACTCCGTGTGGTTGTCATTGTTTGAACCTAACCCTTTGTGATGTGGCAAATTCTTGTACAAAAGCAGTTGATTTTTTTGGAGTGTTACAACACCTTGATACCCTATTTGCAGGTTTGTCTAACTTAACTCTTTATGATGTAGCAAAGTTTTCTTATAAAAAAATTAGTTGTTTTTTTAAGAGATATATAATGTTTTTATATCTTATTTGCAGGACCGAACCACCAGCACCCGGCCTCGGGGTCCAGCAGTCTATCCAGCTGCCAGAGACCCTGGGACCGGGGGCGCCAGCCTGCCAAAGAGGTCACCAGAACTACCCTTCGAAGGGAACCAGTCCCACATCGAAGGGTGAGGCCAGCACTCACCCCCAGCCACCTATATAAGGGCCCCAACTACCCTCATTAATAGGTAACTTATCTCTCTCACTGCTTACATATGTGCTCAAGTTATATATTCCAACTATACTGACTTAGGCATCGGAGAGGAGAAGACCGGCCCGCCCGGTATTCCCCTTAGTAAGCAGGTTTGCAGGAGATCAAGTTGGATTCATCTGTATCTACCAGGCCCCAGGGTTTGTGCAGAAACAATTGGCGCCGTCTGTGGGAATCTTGGACAAGAAACCGTGTAAGCATCACCCATGGCCGAGAGTTCGGAAGCAAGGCAAGAGAGAGGTACCACCGAGGAGGGACGTGTTGCATTAGTGCAAATGCTCACCTCCACCCCGGTCGTCACGCGGGAGCCGCATGGCGCCCAGGGCAACGGTCAGGAAGGAGGAAGCTGTGGTAGGTCGTCCGGCATGCCGGGACCGGGACACCACGACAGCTCGCGCGGAAAAGGCCCGGCAGAGGATGAAGACAGTCCAGTGCTCCGGGGCTTCTCCTTGACGTTCTCGGATGAGCCGAGCGACCGATCTGACAGCCCGCTCTGTGACAGCGACCGGGACACTACGTACAGCCCCGACCAGAGCGGTATGGCGGGAAAGATACGGGCAATGGCCGCAGAGCTCAATCGTCTAAGAGAGGAGGGCGACAGGGACAGAGCCAAGTCCAACGCCCGGTACGAAGAGATGGAATCGGTGAATGCTGCCCTGGTAGCCGCCCTAGAGAGAGGACAACAGCGTAATGACGCTATGGTCAAGGCGCAAGCGGCAACCACGCCAGTCCAACCTCAGTAGTGCGAGGCAGGGCAGTCATCGGGCGGTCGGCCCGGTGGTACCGTGCGAGAGAAGTCACCGGGCGGTGCAGGTCCGCCGAAGAGCCCGCCAACCTCCCGCCAGCTCCACACTTCGTCTGTGGATGAAGTTGAGACCCCGACTACACGGGCATTGCAGATGTTAGCCGACACTGTGTCAGACTTGAAGGCCCAAATGGAGGCCAACGAGAGAAGAGCCGCGCGGCCGACGGAGGGCGCCCGATTTAATGAGCGTATGGGCCCTTTCTCGCACCGGGTCATAGAGTCGGGAAGGTCTGACAACCAGAAGTCCCTCAAGCTCACCTATTCAGGGTCCGGCTGCCCGTACCAGCATCTGGACAGTTTTCGGTCCCAGACCTGCGCCAAGGGTTACTCTGATGCAGTATGCTGCAACATCTTCCAGGAAACTCTGTCTGGAGAGGCGCTCAGCTGGTTTTATGAGCTTCTGGCGAACTCGATCGAGGCTTTCGAACAGTTAGCCGACCGGTTTGTAGGCCGCTTCATCCTCCGGGTCGAGGGAGCCCGGACGTCGACCATCCTCTTCAACTGTATGCAGGTACCCGAAGAGGAACTGAGGACCTTTGTCAACCGATGGTAGACAACCACTGCCGGGGTCCGGAACCTAGACAAGGGCATCGCCGAGATGGCGTTCAAGCAAGGGCTCTGGCCAGGGAAGTTTTCCTACGCCGTCCGGGTAGAACTCCCGCAGGGGTATGATGAGTTGATGGCAATGGTCATCCGGCATGCTCAGGCCGATCACGAGACATATGGACACCACCTGCTGAAGAGGAAGCGGGATGAGCAGCAGGAAGACCATCCCCGGGAAGAGAACCCCCCGCCCAGTCAAGAGGACAAGCCCAGTCAGCGGACCGAGAACCGCGCCGCCCGGCCGAGCCGGCCCAATAGAAACTGGCCACAAAGGCAGCAGAGGCCTTATCCTGACAAGCCCCAGAGCGAGCACAAGCCGGCGTCTTACCGCCAAGAACGCCCCCTGGCAATCATGCCAGCACCACCGGCCGGTCAAGAAGTCTTCACCGCTCTCACCACTTCCTACGAGGATATTTTACTTGAGAACGGGAGCGTCATCCCCCCACCGCCCAAGAGAAGGTACCCGAAGGGGAAACTTACAACGGCGCAGACGGGCAAGTACTGCTCCTATCATGATGAGGCTACTCATCGGACGAGCCAGTGTTGTGCTCTCAAGACAGCGGTGCAGGGCTTGATTAATGACGGCCAGCTCCAGCGGTACGTGGGGGAAAGAAGAGCAGACCCCGACCGGGAGCATAACCAGGCCTGGTGAACCCGCCAAGTCTCTGAGCGGTTAGTTTGGCATATCACCGGTTCTACCGTTGTAAAAAATGTCACAAATATATGCAAACTACTTTTGAGAAAATTTCACCGGCTCCGCCGGTTCAAGTATATTCATAATCAAGCAAGTATACAAGCAGTAACCGTTCCGGAAAGATTACAAGGAGAAGAGCAAGGAAAATCCTAAGGAGCCACGACTCCACCCTCAGCAGGCAATCCGCCGGCCTCTCCTGCGGTACCCTCGTCATCGACCCCAGTTCCGGCGCCGACTCTGGCTCGGGGAGACTTGGTACCATTGGTAAAAGAATCCAAGTCCGAGCGAGTCACTTCTTTCGGCTGCCCCTCCACCGCCTGCTGATGGATGTCCGACTGCTCATGGATGTCTCCTTCAGCAGCGGCGTCCGGTATCAGGGAAGTGTCTAACCACCCCTTCCCCACCCATTCCGTGTACGCATCCGAGATGCCCTCTTCCCTGGCCTTCTCCAGGAACTCGTCGCTCTCATGGTATCGGAGAACGAACCGCTCATATTGTCCTGGGCCCTCTTCCCCGGCAGCAGCCGCGCGCAGAGCGGTGGCTCCCACTTGGAGCTCATCTACCTTGGCTTCCAGCTCGGCCCTCTCAGCTTCGGCCCGCTCCTTCTCCTTCTCCAGGCTCCGGTTCTGCTCCTCCAGCTTCTTGGCCCTCTCCTCCGATCTGGCCCTCTCCCGCTCCACCCGGGACTTCTCCACCTCCAGGCGTTCCTGGGACTCTGTTAAAGCAGCTATCTGCCTCTTCAGCTCCGGCAGTTCCTCGCTCTGGTCCGGTTGGTACAGACTGTACAGCAACTGCACAACAACAGACAGTTAGTCAAGCAGCAGCAGAAAACAAACTACAAGCGGCGTAGTGGCACCGATTAGTGCTTACCCGGAGGACGGATTCCTTGCATTTTGGCCGGCTCCTACCCGCCAAGACTCCGGTGACCCCGGGCCTGTCCAGGCCGAGGCCAGCCAGGTCCGCCGCCACCTGCCGGACGAATGCACTGTCCGGGCTTCCCCTTGGTGCCTCCGCAGGTGCGGGGCTACTCTGCCGGGCAGCGGCAGCCTTCTCCCCAGTGGAGTTAGGTTGTGCACCGCTGGTAACCCTGAGCCGTTTGGCCAGGTTCTCCCGTGACGACCCGCCTGTGAGCGTCACCAGCGAGGAGGGAGGAATGTCCACGCCCCTCCGTTTCTCTCCCCGGCCTTCCGGAGAAGATCGTGCTCCTACCCGGGCGGCACGGGTCACCAGCGGCACAGACACCGGGCGGTTGGGGATCCTGCTCACCCCACCGGGAATCCTCACTGGCCCCCCGGTAGTCTTGCCCTTTCCGGGCACCGCTTTGGGCGCAGCAGGATGGCTCTTCACCCGCCTCAGGATGTAGGCGCCATCATCAACGTCCATGGCCCTCGGTTCCAGATGAGTCTTGAGCTGGCCGGACTCCTCGTCCACAGAGGTCCGCGAGACGGTCTCGCCTTTATCCTTCAGCTTGTTAAGGAGGTCTTCCCCGTCTATTGAGAGAGTGGTTTCGGGCTTGATGACCGCCCGGGAAGATGCACCTGCAAGGAAAGCGGACAGTTAGTATTTTGCAAGAGCTAGCACAAGTATCACCGCTAAGGCTTGCTACGCACCGGGATGCCGCCCGAGTTGGCAATATTCCAACACTTCCTGGCGGATGAAGTTATAAGAACTCCGTTCCAGGTCATCCCAACATCCGAGTATGGTCGAGATCCTCTCATGCTCCAGATCGGATAGCTCGAACGACTGGTCGCCAATGGGTTGGAAGGCGCCAGGAACCCGGTACATCTTCCTCCTCGCCTGCCACCTCCCGCCCACCATCACCACCTTCTTTCTCCAGTTGTTGTCTACCCATGTAGGCATATTGGTGATGATCGGTTGATGGTTCTGGGCGTTGAAGGACAGGCAACCCCGGGACCCTTGCTTCCTTGAGTATGACAACCTATACAAGGCCCAGAATTCGTTTACCGTTGGCATACTCATTCCGGACAGCTCATATAGGCAGCCGAGACTCAGTAGTCGCCTCCACTGGAGCCCAGGAAGCTGCGCGGGCGACACTTGCAGCGCACTGAGCATATACTGCACGAAATCTGGCAGCGGGAGCGAGAATCCATGCCGGAACTGATCCTGATGCACGGAAACCCAACCTGCCTCCGGGTTGCAGGCTGACTCTCCAGGATTCAGGGGCCGCATCAGAACCTCATCCGGGATACTCCACGATTCCCGAAGCGCAGCTATCTCTCCAGGGGTCATGCTACCCTCCGGTTCATCGCACACCACGGCATCCTTCCCTCTGCCAATGGTGTAGCTCACGGCCGGAGCACCCGCAAGGCGCACCCCGTGCGGTATTTCAGTCTCCGAGGATTCAGCCCCGGAAGACGAAGACAAAGACGGAGACGAAGCCCTGCTCCCGGAGCAGTCAGCGACTTCGGTCTCCAGGGATTCCGAACCGAGCCAGTCCTCCAGCCTCTCCGCATCATCCACGATGGGACCCTTGGCAGCCGATTCAGAAGCCCGGTTAGAACTTGAAGAAGACATCTTAACCTAGGGGAAAAAAACAAAACCCTAGCGCTCATCAGCAACAGGCTACAACAGCGCCTTCTACGGCCTCTCCCCAAGTTTGCCGCAGAGCAATTCAGTCAGCGATAGAGATCCCTCCCCCCCCCCCCCCCCCCGCCGCAAAACAACAAAATCAAAACAAGAACAACCACCGGGGCAAAGAAATCAACAAACTTACCGATTAATATGCTCAACCGAGGACAGTCTGCCCTGCGAAAGCAGCGAGCAATGGTAGGAAGAGAGTAGAGAGCGCTCGAGAAAACGGATCTCGTAGGGCAAGGGTCTCAGAGCTTTCGCCGGATTTCTCTCTTTCTCTTAGTTTCTCTAAAGCAAGAAGCAACAACAGAAAGAAGAGCAGAAGAGGCCTTTTTATAGGGGGGGCCGGTGCCCTAGGCATTTGAAATCCCTCCAAAACACGCAATCAGAGCAACTCAAACGCCTGTGAATCCAGGCCCTCCATCTCAAGACCGCTCCCTGCTGGCACGTGTCCCAGCATTGGTAAACTGCCCATGCCATCATAACTGACGGGACTGATGGACTTCCTCCTTAAATGCATGTCAGCCGCTTGTCTCACACGCTGGCGACAGGAAGGTAGGAGCGGGAACCGAGGCGTCAGGCCCCCCCTCCACTTCCCTAGGCTTGAAGACCTCTTATCTGTTATGGTTTCCCAAACCGCTTCGAGAGCATCGTCCCGGGTATGAGCCATCTGCCCGGCACCATGGCAGTTCGCGGTTATGATCATTCAACCGGCTGCATGGCTTCTTCGCTGCATATCTTGAAGACCTCTTATCGGTTATGGTTTCCCAAACCGCTTCGAGTGCATCGTCCCGGGTATGAGCCATCCGCCCGGCACCATGGCAGTTCGCGGTTATTATCATTCAATCGGCTGCACGCCATTTCACTGGGGGACTCGTCTCGATATGGCAGAACGCCCGGTCGAGGTCCACCCAGCTGCATCTCTCTTGGGGGACTCGTCTCGATATGGCAGGACGCTCGGTCGAGATCCACCCACCGGTTACGTAACATCCAACCGGCTCGAGAGCATTTTCCGGGAATGCGATCCACCCGGCCCCATGACATTTCACTGGGGGACTCGTCTCGATATGGCAGGACGCCCGGTCAAGTCTCGCCCGGCTCTATGGCATGACCCCGATCATGAGAACATTCGACCGGCATGGGCTTTATACACCCGGGTGAGTTTACATCTAACCCATGTACTCTTGTCCAGCAGGATAAAAACCCTGCATCGCATTGAACAGCGATCAACGTGGGGCTGCACGGCGAGCCTTGTCACCTCAACGCCACCCCCCCCCCCCCCCCCCCCTCCCTTTTACCTCAACGCTTATTCAACACAAGCTGAGAAGAACTAGCAAGTGTTCACCGGCGCTTCAAACAGCCCGCAACACTGGGGTAATCTCCCCGCAGCCTAGCAATATGGACTCGTCTCGATATGGCAGAACGCCCGGTCGAGGTCCTTTACTCCACCTCGTCTCGTTTTGGCAGAACGCCCGGTCGAGGTCCAGTACTTTTCACCTGGGACCCGTACCGATATGGCAGAACGCCCGGTAGTGGCCCAGTGAACTCCGCTCCGTACCGATTTGGCAGCACGCCCGGTAGAGGCCCAGTGAGCTCCGCTCTGTATCGATTTGGCAGCACGCCCGGTAGAGGCCCAGTGAGCTCCGCTCTGTACCGATTTGGCAGAACGCCCGGTAGTGGCCCAGTGAACTCCGCTCCGTACCGATTTGACAGCACGCCCGGTAGAGGCCCAGTGAGCTCCACTCCGTACCGATTTGGCAGCACGCCCGGTAGAGGCCCAGTGAGCTCCGCTCCGTACCGATTTGGCAGAACGCCCGGTAGAGGCCCAGTGAGCTCCGCTCCGTACCGATTTGGCAGCACGCCCGGTAGAGGCCCAGTGAGCTCCGCTCCGTACCGATATGGCAGAGCGCCCGGTCGAAATTCCATGCACACATCTATTGCATGGCGGATTTCAACGCCCCATTATCATTCCATGCACACATCTATTGCATGGCGGATTTCAACGCTCCATTATCATTCCATGCACACATTTATTACATGGCATCATCTCATACACTCTCCGGGTTTCACCCAACTCCATGCTCATAGCACCACAACACTTGAGCACAGTACTACTTATATTACAAACGTACTTATAAACTGTTGCTTGCCATCGGTAAACAGGTACTCACCCCGGTCACGCCCAATCTTCAACGCGGACTTGGGGGACTGGGCACCGTTGGGTTGGTAACCCTGCGGGTCTGCGGGACAAGAGCAAGACAGACTTAAGTCCCCATTCAAGATTGCACTTGACCAGGAACTTGGGGGACTTGTTGACAGTAGCCGCAGAGGGGCTACAGCAGGCCCACAGACCCGCAGCAAGTGCACTAGGGCCCGGCCCGAGGCCCAGGACCGAACCACCAGCACCCGGCCTCGGGGTCCAGCAGTCTATCCGGCTGCCAGGGACCCTGGGACCGGGGGCGCCAGCCTGCCAAAGAGGTCACCAGAACTACCCTTCGAAGGGAACCAGTCCCACATCGAAGGGTGAGGCCAGCCCTCACCCCCAGCCACCTATATAAGGGCCCCAACTACCCTCATTAATAGGTAACTTATCTCTCTCATCGCTTACATACGTGCTCAAGTTATATATTCCAACTATACTGACTTAGGCATCGAAGAGGAGAAGACCGGCCCGCCCGGTATTCCCCTTAGTAAGCAGGTTTGCAGGAGATCAAGTTGGATTCATCTGTATCTACCAGGCCTCAGGGTTTGTGCAGAAACAACTCTGAAATCATTATCCACTACGCGTTGGGAGAGTCGTATTGAGAGTGTGACGCCTCTACGATTCAATGCTATTGAAATAAAAGAAGCATTACTTCAACTGGCTGAAGCTGACAAGGATCCCAAAATAAAAAGTGGTGCAAAGTCAATTGCTGCTAATGAGCTAGGTGACTTTGAGTTCTTGCTAAGCATGGTGATCTGATATGAAATATTGTTTGCTTTTAATAAGGTTAGTAAAATGCTACAATCTGATGACATGTAAATAAGTATTGCTATTGGTGAGGTAAAATGTCTAATTGCTTGGCTAGATAAATTTAGAGAAAATGGCTTCAAAGATGCAATCATTACCACTAAGGAAATTGCTGCTACCTTAAATGTTGCTCAAGTTTTTCCGAAAAGCGTAAAATTCATAGTAAGAAATTTTTTGATGAAAGAGCCGGCGAGCCATTACCATCATCTTCTGGTGAAGAATATTTTAGAATGCATTATTTCTTATACCTTGTGGACTAAGCTAAGGGATCATTGTAGAGAAGGTTTGAACAATATCAACAATATGATGATATATTTGGATTTTTATTTACTTCAGAAACTTTGAATTCCTTAGATGATATTGATTTAAGAGCTACTTGCATTCATCTTGAGGATGTTTTGAGACATGAAGAGAGTTCAGATATTGATGGGGAAGACTTGTTCAGAGAGCTGAAACTCTTGAGGGAGATATTACCTAGAGTAAGGATGACAGCTTGTGATATATTGAATTTTTTACAAGAGAGGAATACTTGTCCAGTTGTTAGACTTGCATATCAAATATTGTTAATGTTCCTGTTACTGTTGCTTCAGCCGAGATAAGTTTTTCCAAGTTAAACCTATTAAAGTCTTATTTGCGATCAACTATGTCACAAGAAAAATTAAATGGACTTGTTTTGATTTCGATTGAGAATGATTATCTTGGGAAATTCAATTGTGATAAACTGATTGATGATTTTGCTGCTAAGAAGGCAAGAGATGGATTTTCAAATGAGCATAGGTGATGCTAAGAATGTGAGAGGTTTTCAATGAAACATTTTTTTGAAATTACTTTAACCTTGTATTGAATATTTAGCATCTTTTGTAAGGATATTGTTGACAGTAGCCAGAGAGGCTACACCAGGGCCCACAGACCCGCAGCAAGCGCACCAGAGCCCGGACCACGACCCAGGATCGGACCACCAGCACCAGGCCTCGGGCCCCAGCGGTCTATCCTGCCTCCAGGGATCCTGGGACCAGGGGCGCCCGCCTGCCAAAGAGGGCACCAGAATATCCAAACAGAAGGGAACCAGTCCCACATCGAAGGGTAAGGCCAGCCCTCACCCTCGACCACCTATATATGGGCCTCAACTACCACCATAAATAGGTAACTTGTCTCCCTCCCTGCTTACATACGTGCCCAAGTTATATATATTCCAACTATACTAACTTAAGCATCGGAGAGGTGAAGGCCGGCCCGCCCGGTATTCCCCTTAGTAAGCAGGATTGCAGGAGATCGAGTCGGATTCATCAAGTATCTACCAAGACCCCCGGGTTTAGGCAGAAACAATTGGCGCCGTCTGTGGGAACTCGTTCAAAAAGTCAGTGTCGCTGTGCCGGAAAGCAGGGCCCTGGGGACCCTTTAAAGAGATCGCTAAAACCACAGTCCGGAAGCCATGGAAAGAAGAAAGATAGAGACGAACACGGAAGGATCGAAAGGACGAATTCAGTTCCCCGACCGGGCCCCGCACGCAGGGGCCGAGGTCGGTGCGAGGTTCGTTCTTTCCCCCGACCGCAAAGGAAGTCCGGAAGCGCGAATTCAGTTCCCCGGCCCGGCCCGTAGCATAAAGGCCGAGGTCGGTGCGAGGTTCGCACTTCCTCTTATTCAGAACAAGGCTCACGATCGTCAAGTCTCAGAGAATCCCGACCCAGTGGGAGCGGGGGAAATAAGAAAGATGAAGGCAGAAATTGAGCGATTGCGAAAGGAGGGCGATCAGGATTGGTTAAAAGCAGAGGCCCGAAGTCGGGAACTGAAGGCGGTAACCACCGCACTGTTAGCGACCCTGGAACGAGAAGGCCAGCTGGGTACTCCTCGGGCGGCCTCGCACACGGCGAGCAAGGCTAGCGAATTCCCGCATCTCGAGATAGGGCTGCCTACGGGCAGGAGGAAGACCGTCCATATGCCCATACCCCTCTTCTCAGAGGCTCTGAAAGATTCCGGCCCAGTCAAGCTCCCGTACCGCGCAGATCAGGCCTCAGATGAGCGGGATAGCTCCACCGCGCGAACGATCGAGGCACTTTCCGCTTCGGTATCGGACATAAAAAGCCGCATGGAGACCAGCGAGCGGAAGGCGGGACGACCGCAGGACGGCGCGCGGTTTACCGAGCGCACTGGACCCTTCCCACGCCGGATCCGGGAAACGGGGGGATCTGGCGACCAAAGGCCTCTGAAGTTAACATACTCAGGAACAAGCTGCCCGTACCGGCACTTGGATAGCTTCAGGTCGAAGACAAGCGCTAGGGCCTATTCGGATGCCGTGAGCTGCAACATGTTCCGAGAAACGCTCGTAGGGGAGGCACTGGGTTGGTTCTACGAGCTACCGATGGACTCGGTCGAAACTTTCGCACAGTTGGCCGATAGGTTTGTCGGCCGGTTCGTCCTTAAAGCCACGACAGCCCAGCCATCGACGGTCCTCTTCGATTGCATGCAGGCTAGCCACGAACCATTACGCGCCTTCGTTAACCGGTGGCAGGTCGCCACGTCCGGGGTAAGAAACTTGGATAAGAGGATTGCGGGGATGGCCTTCAAGCAAGGATTAAGAGCTGGGGAACTTTCATACGACTTACAAGCGCAGGGGCCGCTGGCGTACGACGAGCTGATGACCGTGGCCGTTAGGCATGCTCAGGCAGAACAAGAGACATATGGGAACAAGGCGCCCAAGCGGATCTCAGATGGCATACCGCCATCCACTCACGGAGGCAAAGCCGGGCGGCTACATATCAGCCGGGTACCTGTAGCCGCCAGGGGGATAGAAGCGCGAAAGGAGTGGCAACCCCGGCGAAGCAGCGACAATGATCCCCGACCAGGAAGAGGACCACCTTTTGGGCGCCCAGCTCGGATCCAGGTAGCTGTGTCAGCAGAGCGGACACCACGGGCCCCGGTTCCATCGCCAGCAAGAAGACCCTATGAACCGGACCTTCGGACCCCAGATCGGAAACCGCAGAAGACGGTCGTACAAGACCAAGCCCGCCCCGACAGCCCCAGGGCGGACCGACCGCGAGCTCGGCCGATAGGGACCATATGCACGCGAACCCCCGGGTGGATCGAGGTACACGGGAGCATTAACATGATCCACGGTGGGGACCATATCGGTCAACTCACCCGGAGCTCAAAAAAGCGGTGCCTAAGATCAATCCGGGGGAGGGAGATTTACGCCTTCAGAGAACGAAGCGTCCAAGCCGCTAAAACCGGATGGAGTTCGGTCACCTTCTATGAGGATGAAGAGCCGGAGGATGTGATCCAACCGCACACCGACCCCTTCCTTATCACGGTCCAAATAGACCACTGGATAACCAGTCGTATGCTGATCGATACCGGAGCCTCTGTCAACGTAATGTTCCGAGACGCGTACCGGGGATTGCAAAGAGGGAGGAACAAGTTATCCCAGGATAACGAGCCGCTGATAAGCTTCTCCGGTGAGGTAGTCCAGCCTCTAGGATCCGATTACCTACCAATCATTTTCGGCAAGGGAGACAGAACGAAAACAGAGCATTTGGAATTCATCATCGTCGACTGCCTGTCGTCGTACAATGGTATAATCGGTCGGCCAGGGTTATGGAGGCTCAAAACGTTCATTGCCGGCCACATGCTGATGTTGAAAATGCCTTCACCAGCCGGAGTTATAACTATACGCGGGGACCAGAGAATCGCCCGTAAGTACTACGCAGAAGCCCTGACCCACGGGAGGAAGCGGGCCGAGGTCTTTACAGCCGCTCAGCAAGTACCAGCGCCGGATCTGAGTCTTGACCCCCGTGATGACATCGCTCCAGGTAGAGTCAGGCGGTTCACGTTCACCGAGAAACCAGAGCGACCTTCGGCCGTGGAGGAAACCGAAGCCGTCTGTATTTCCAAAGACCACCCGGACCGAAGCATAGTGATAGGGACACAACTCGACCCGGTCGTCAGGGAAGAACTCATCGCCTTTCTCCGGGCCCACAGTTCGGTTTTCGCATGGTCCTACGAAGACATGCCGGGCATATCCCCAGAGATAGCCGTTCACCGGCTAAACTCATTACCCAGCGTCCCCCCGACGAGGCAAAAGAGGAGGTCTTTCAGCCCGGCAAAGTATGAGGCGATTAGAGAAGAAGTGCAGAAACTCATGGGCATAGGTTTCATCCGGGAAGTCCAGTACCCGCGCTGGCTCGCCAACGTGGTCATGGTACCGAAGAAGGCAGCCGGTCAGTGGCGTATGTGCGTGGACTTCACTAATCTAAACCGGGCATGCCCAAAGGACAGCTTCCCGCTCCCTCGGATTGATCAGCTCATTGACTCCACATCCGGCTCCAAGCTGCTCAGCTTCATGGACGCCTACGCCGGGTACAACCAGATACGGATGCACCCGGATGATGAAGAACACACGTCATTCACAACCGACCGAGGCACCTACTGCTATAAGAGGATGCCGTACGGTCTAAAAAACGCCGGCGCCACCTACCAACGGATGGTGAACCAAATGCTGGAACAAGAGATGGGCAAAACCGTGGAAGTTTACGTTGATGACATGTTGGTCAAAAGCTTAACTGCGGGGGCCCACGTCCGGGATTTGGCCGTGGTCATCGGTAAAATGCTCAAATTCGGAATGCGCTTGAACCCAAAGAAGTGTCTTTTCGGGATTTCAGAGGGTCTTTTTCTAGGGCACATCATCAGCCAGCGAGGGATAGAAGCCAACCCGCTGAAGGTCCAGGCAATCCTTGATATGGAAACACCAGGAGAGAGAAACCAGGTCCAGATCTTGACCGGCCGGTTGGCCGCCCTGGCCAGATTCATCTCTCGTTTAACCGATAAGTGCGTCCCGTTCTTTAAACTGCTCAAGGCACAGCAAACCAAGAAGATACTCTGGGCTGCGGAGCATGAGGCAGCGTTCCAGTCCATCAAAGCATACCTGGCTGCAGTTCCTCTCCTATCCAAACCACTGCCGGGAGAAATGTTGTACCTTTACATAGCCGCATCCGCAGCCGCCGTCTCCGCCGCTCTCGTCAGAAAGGAGGGCACGCTCGAACTTCCGGTATACTACGCGGGAAAGGGACTTACAGGAGCCGAGGGCCGGTACCCCGATATAGAGAGATTGGCTCTAGCCTTGATTGTTAGCGCCAGGAAGCTCCGGCACTATTTCCAGGCTCATTCCATCACCTTATATACCAACCACCCCCTGCGGCAGATCCTGCAAAAGCCAGACACCAGCGGGAGGCTCGTGCGATGGGCAGTCGAATTAGGGGAATTCGACATCACCTATGCCCCACGAACAGCCATCAAGGGACAGGCTGCTGCGGACTTCATATGTGAGCTCACCCCAATGGCGGTAGAAGACCATCCCGCCCCGCTCGAGGACGCAGGGGCAGAACAAACCGCCAAGATCGAACCAGACCTGCCAACCGGCTGGAAACTTTACGTGGATGGCTCCGTAACCGCCAAACGGAGTGGGGCCGGGGTCCTGATAATCTCGCCCGACGGCCAATCGTACGAGTATGCACTACGGTTCCTTTTTACCACCTCCAATAACGCTGCCGAGTACGAGGCCCTCATAGCCGGTATGCAACTGGCCAAGGAGCTGGGAATCTCATCCATGGACATATACAGCGACTCTAGCTTGGTAGTCAACCAGATGAACGGGGTGTTCGAGGTTAAAGATCCTCAGCTATCCTCCTACCAGGCTTTGGCCAAAACACTGATCGGGTTCTTCCGCGGCACCAAGATCCAACATATTCCCCGGGATGCAAATAGGCATGCAGACGCCCTTGCGAGGCTAGCAACCGGAAACTACCCCCCAGAGTACCGGAGAGCTAAAATCGAGACCCTCCAAAAGCCAAGTATAAGCAAGACCATCTCCGAAATATTCGCGGTAGAGCAGGTACCACCGAGCTGGATGGACCCAATAGTCAAGTATCTGACCGATAAAACCAGCCCCCAGGATGCGGTGGAAGCCAGGAGGCTGCACCTCCGGTGTGCCCGGTATGGCCTCATTAACGGCCAATTGTACCGAAGGGGCCACAGCTTCCCCCAGCTGAGGTGTGTGACTAAGGAGGCAGGAGAAGCAATCATGCGAGAGATCCACGAAGGGGTATGCGGTAATCACTCCGGCGCAAGGTCATTATCCCACAAATCACTCCGAGCGGGATATTTCTGGCCCGATATGGCGGCAGCATCCAGGAAAATATCACGCGGCTGCCACAAATGCCACATGTACGCCTCGGTACCTCATGCCCCGGCAGTCGCATTATCAATCCTGTTGGCACCTTGGCCTTTCGCACAATGGGGATTAGACATCATCGGCCCTTTCCCCGTGGCAGTAGGACAATACAAGTACGCCATTGTGGCAGTGGATTACCAAACTAAATGGGTCGAGGCAGAACCGTTGATAAAAATCACTGAGGAACGGGTTAAGAAATTCCTGTGGAAAAACATCTACTGCAGGTTTGGGGTGCCGCAGACTATTATCACGGATAATGGGACGCAATTCAACAACGCAGATCTCATCCAGTACACAGCCTCCCTGGGGACCCGGATGCTATTTGCCTCGGTAGCACACCCGCAGACTAACGGCCAGGCAGAAGCGGTCAATAAGATTATCAAAACTCTTCTTAAAAAGAAGCTGGATGCCAAAAAGGGATGCTGGGCCGAGGAACTCCCCGCGGTATTATGGGCCATCCGGACAACAGCAGCAGAGGCAACAGGAGAGACCCCGTTCTGCTTGGCATTCGGGAGTGAAGCAGTGCTCCCTGTGGAGACTGAGATACCCAGCGGCAGGGTCGAGAATTACGACGCCGACACAAACGCCGACGGCTTACTACTCAATCTGGACCTCATCGAGGAGCGGCGCGACCGAGCGCACCTGCGAAACCAAACCTACAAGCAGCGGGTCGCCCGGTACTACGATAGAAGGGTCCGGGAAAGAAAGCTGCAAGTCGGCGACTGGGTCATGAGGAAGGTCCAGAAAAAGCCATTGGCCTTGCAGCCAACATGGGAGGGACCCTACCAGATCACCGCGGCCGTAGGCCCGGCAACATTCCACATCATAGACGCAACGGGCATCTATTCTACCAGGCCGTGGAATATCGAACACCTACGCTTTTATCCTAAATAGTAGCAATAGTAAAGGAACGAAAGTGTAGTTGGCAAGCATTGCAATGTGCAGTTATGACATTAAAGAGACTACACCAAATACAGGATATATGTACAGAACACACCCCTAGCTAGCACTCCCGGAACCCACAACCCCCGACCCGCCACCTTTTAGCTCCCGCTCCTGCTCCCTCATCACGGTCAGGGCTATGTCAGCCTCCATCCGCTCGGCGTCGAGCCACCCTTTCTCCCGCCACTCCAGATAGGCGTCACTTATACCCTCCGTACGAGCCTTTTCCAGCATCTCCTCAAAATCTGGCGACTCCCGAAACTCGTCAACGGCCTTATCGGCCACTCCAGCAAGTTCGGATTCCACCAGCCTCTCCCGTCCCCGAACGACCGCCGTCATTTGGGCCTGCAGCTCCAAAACCTTTGCCTCCAACTCAACAATCCTCCCATCACGGGCGGCAAGCAGTCGGCTGGCTTCCTCTCTCTCCCGCACGAGTTCCGCGCTCAGCCGGCCGCCTTCCTCCCTTTCCTTCGCAAGCTCGGCTTCCGCCACACCCACCTTAACATCCAGCTCCTCCACCCGCTTCTCCAGGATAGCGGCAGCCTCCATTCTGGGGCCGGCGACATAAAACCTCTGAGCCAGCTGCCAAAAAGAAAGCAAAAGGAGCATCAGCTCATGTCACATCACGGAAGAGGACTCACAGAAACACATTTACCTGTAGAGCCAGCCCCACGGGCTCCGTCATACTCTCACCCGGATTTTCAGTCCAGGACCCCTCCCGGTCGAGCCCCAAGGTTTCGATTATACCAGCCACAAGCCTGCTAAATCCACCACCAGAGCTACGAACGGATTCCGGTCCCTGACTCCTGCGACCACCCGCCTCCACAGTCGGGACTATGGCTCGCCCCGTCGGCCCAGCTGAGCTTGACGCCCCCGCATCAAATACCCTCGCTCTCTTTGCCGGACTTTCACTGTAGCTGCTTCGACGGTTCTCGGGCAAAACCACCGATTCCCTCTCCCGCGAGGTACGCACTGCCATTTGCCGCGCCACAGGGTCTGGCCCCGGGAGGCCCTCCGCCCGCACTTCCCGAATACGGAGTGGAGAATTGTTCTCACCGCCCGGCCGCCTCCCATAATGCGCGTCCGAGAACACTAGCGGCACTGGCCTTGCATGCTCCGTACGCTTCTGGGTAGCCACGTCAAGAACGACTTTTGCGGCCTCCTCCCCTATCTCCATCAACCGCGCTGCTATCAGCTCCTCATCCGGCTCGATAGTCTCCTCAACTTTAAGCGCGGGCCGAGGACCGTTGGTAGGTTTTCTCCCCATCCCCAGCACCTCCAGCACATTCCACCGAGTGAAATTATAGGTGCTCCGGCTATCATGGTCCCAGCCATAAAACAAACGGAATAACCGTTGCTTCTCCAGGTCCTCCAATTCATAGGTCTGGTCCCCGATCGGTTGATATGCCCCGGGGACTTGATAACCCCTCCAGGTCCGCTGCCACTTACCACCGGCCAGCACCACCGACCTCCTCCAGCCATCCAAAACCGTTGCCGGCAGATGTGTAATGGCAGCACCATGCTCCCGCGTGGCAAAATTCACGCAACCACGGCACTGGCCCTTTCTGCAGTAAGAAATCCGGTACAGCGCCCGAAATTCATTCACTGTGGGCCAGTCCATATAACTCAAACAGAACAGGCACCCAAGCCCAAGCAACTGCCTCCACTGATTGCTCGGAAGCTGGGCTGGGGAAAGATTCAGTGAGCTCAGCATGTACTGGACAAATCCCGGCAACGGCAGCGATAGACCGTTGCGGAACTGGTCATCAAAAACGGCGACCCAGCCCGGCTCCGGATTACAGGCCAGCTCGCCAGGATGCAAGCCTCGAAGTTTAACGGAAGAGTTGATATCCCACCTCGACCGAAACTCCCTAATCTCCCTCTCGTCCATACTTCTGACTGCTTCGTCGCAGACAACCGTCCCATCACCATCCCGCAGCTCGTGCCTCCTAGGCCCACGAACGCCACTGCCATAATGCGCAGACCTCCCAGACGCCATTAAACCTCAAAACAAAAGTTCAGTTCTGCCGAAAGATGGAAGAGGAGAGCAGAAAGCAAAGTGCGGCAGGAAGAAAGCAGATGAGACGATAAATAGGGCAACAACAAAGGTCAGGCAACCCCAGCCGTCGATCCCCTCCATCTCAGTCCGCCCCCTGCCGACACGTGTCCACGGCATCAATAAAGGACCCCATGCCATCATAACTGATGGAACTGATGGGCTCCCCCTTCATTGCATGTCAGCCACATACCCCACCCACAAACAACAGTTAGTAAGCAAGGAGCACGCAACGAGGCGTCCCCTCTCCTCGCTCCACAAAGGTCAAACTTCGAATCAACCCGACACCATGACGTGTCACGGTTACTTACACCGGCTGAATGCCAGTTCACTGGAGGACTTACCCCGATATGGCAGCCCGCCCGATCGAGATCCGCCCAGCACTATGGCATTCCACCGGGCATGTGACATTCAACCAGCTCCAAAATATTCTACCGGATGTCATTCCCTACGCCTACGGGCAGGGGCGAGCCAGCAACAACGCGAGGCTTCAAAACGCATGGGCTTTATAAACCCGGGCGAGCTTACATCTAACCAATGTACTCTTGTCCAGCAGGATAAAAACCCTGCATCACACTGAACTGTGATACCCTTGGGGATACATGGCGAGACTCGTTATCTCAACGCCACTCCACTGGGCAGATTGTCTCTCTAACACAGAGCAAGTCTCCCCGCAGGCTAACAAACCTGCACATTACCTCAACGCTTAAACAACAAAAGCTGAGAAGAGCTAGCAAGTGTTAAAACAACGCCTCAGCGCGGCCATAACACCCTTCGGGCACCTGTTGGCCTATTCCACGCACCAACAGGCCTCCCCGAAGGCTAGTCTGCAAGTCTATCCGGGACTCGTTCCGATACGGCAGGACGCCCGTCGAGCTCCCGTGAAATCCGCCCCGCACCAATATGGTTCATCCGGGACTCGTTTCGATACTTTAGGAACGCCCATTCAAGATCCAGATACTCACCTCGGTCACGCCCAATCTTTAACGCGGACTTGGGGGACTGAGCACCGGTAGGTTGGTAACCCTGCGGGTCTGCAGGCCAAGAGCAAGACAGATCTTAAGTCCCCATTCAAGATTGCACTTGACCGGGAACTTGGGGGACTTGTTGACAGTAGCCAGAGAGGCTACACCAGGGCCCACAGACCCGCAGCAAGCGCACCAGAGCCCGGACCACGACCCAGGATCGGACCACCAGCACCAGGCCTCGGGCCCCAGCGGTCTATCCTGCCTCCAGGGATCCTGGGACCAGGGGCGCCCGCCTGCCAAAGAGGGCACCAGAATATCCAAACAGAAGGGAACCAGTCCCACATCGAAGGGTAAGGCCAGCCCTCACCCTCGACCACCTATATATGGGCCTCAACTACCACCATAAATAGGTAACTTGTCTCCCTCCCTGCTTACATACGTGCCCAAGTTATATATATTCCAACTATACTAACTTAAGCATCGGAGAGGTGAAGGCCGGCCCGCCCGGTATTCCCCTTAGTAAGCAGGATTGCAGGAGATCGAGTCGGATTCATCAAGTATCTACCAAGACCCCC
The DNA here is from genome assembly GCA_963682095.1 of Potentilla sterilis. NCBI lineage: Eukaryota > Viridiplantae > Streptophyta > Magnoliopsida > Rosales > Rosaceae > Potentilla > Potentilla sterilis. The sequence goes on along the minus strand of OY821763.1, from coordinate 10,818,075 downwards.
GGGTTTAGGCAGAAACAGATATCTAATGATATTTTGATGTTTCATTGATTACATTTGGGTTTATATTGTCCGTTTGTTAAAGTTTTTTTTTTCTTCATATAGAGTAAAGCTTAGAGGGCGCATTTTAATTTTCGCACAGGGCCGCGGCCGAAAAGTTTGAGACGGCCCCGGCCTGAAGAAGGAGAAGAAGCAACAGTTATAGAAATGAATGAGCCCGTTTCGGTGGAATGTGAGCTCGACTACTTTAGGCCGTTTACAGAAGCAGAGATGACAAGCCATCTGTTACACAGTTAGGATTAACTTGACTCGGGAGTTTCCAGTTATGGTTGAGTACGAGATTTCAAAGACGAGTTGGTTTAGGTTCTACTCGGTTCCTGTAGTCATTGAGGAGGACGCACCGACGACGCAGGTTGTTTAGAATCTTTTCTTCATATATTAGATACTTTAATTTGGAGCAGTTTAAAGATACGTTCATCGAATTAGTGTGTCATATCTCAAGCTACCAATAGAAGAAAGAAAAAAACACAAGACACTATATTAATGTGTGCCCAAAAGAAGTTTCCTGTAATTCCATGTGAGGCTGGAGAAGGAGGAGGAGGAGACGAACTTTTTTCATGATCTGGATCCACTCTTGTAAAAACTTCCATTGCACTGATGATCGGAGGTAGGGTGGAGCTACTAGCCGAGGCCAATGTCACGTTAATTGTTGTTCCCTCCACGATCACAGGGTATAATGTGATCACCTTGCATTTGGTAAACTCAAGTGTCACAGTGGATTTCATTTGACTATTGATGTAGATCTGAATGATTCTGGTATCGCCTGGTTTAGGTAGGCTTATCGTTTCGGTAAAATAGAGAACAAAGTAACCTGACTTGGGTGTTGCTTGCGAGAGGCCAACGGAAAATGTTATTGGATGGGTAAGGTCTATTGATTCTACGGCAGTGCTTAACACTGCAATAGGAGGGTCATTTTCTGGGGACAGTATATCCGGTAAGGTAGAAACTTCTTTGCAGTTTGGCGGTGTTGTTCCTCGTGTCCATATTCGGTTGTAGTTTTCTGAGAATAACCCTGTAAACCTGAATCATCAATCAAAACTTGATATCAACTGCCGGAAATTTCTTAGCTAGTTTTACATGACATTCTTTTTATAACTGCCGGAAATCATACACATGTTTTGGTTACCAAGACAATTTGATACTCTGCTCAATCGATCTAGTGGCAATATATTGCAAGTGTTTGTAAAGACGATATATACGATTGTGTATACTTACGTACTGTATAATTTAGGGTTTGTGCACATACCTTATTTCATCACCACCAAAGTTTATCCTGGATACTAAATCGAAAGTGTTGTTCGTCTCCATCTTAGAGTACAATGGATTAAAAGGAGCCGATAAAGGAACAGCCTCTATTGAAGAAATAAAGGGACTCCCTCCATCCTTAACTTGCACAACGCAAAGACTAATAGAACCTGACCCATGAGTCTCATACAAGGCTTCATGATATAATGGTCCTTTTTCCCCGGTTGATATCTTGACCGTCGACCATTTTTGGCCATCTATATGAGTCTCAAACGACGGAGGGTTTGAGAGTCCGTCATAGTTGCCATAGTAGAACCCGACCCTAATAAGGTAGCGCACGGTTTGCTTATTCACAGGCAAAGCATAGCAATTTTGTTGTGTCTGACTTGTGAATGATCGGAGGGTGTTCATTTCTTCAAGTGATTGGTTTTGTGGAACTTCTTTGTTGATGCCCGTTTGGATCAAGTCCTTGTCAGTCACCCATGTCAGTAGATTTGTGCGATCGACTCGCACAGCATTACTCCCGCAATCGATGTTCAACCATCCAATAGTTACTGAAGAGTGGTTACGATAGAACTTGGTAAATCTCATTTAACCGAAAATTCAAAACCTGTTAACAAATAACTAAAAAGACCGACTTAATCATACATCCTGAACATGATATTGATACTGAACTTGGTGACACTAGGACGTCGAAGATCTCTATTTGGTTTGTATCACTGGTTAACAACATAACTGTGATGCAAACTTTCTAGTAAGAATATACTATCCTTAATCTTTGTACCTAAATGAGTTTCATATGAATTTCAGTTCAGTAGTTGAGTGAGAAAGAGGCAGAGCTAGTTTGGAATATGGTCAAGATAGATAGCCAGAGTGAAAACACGAAACAGGATTTATGTCGGAAGTTTAACGTACTCTGAGAAGAAACACCGAGCAGATGAAAAGCCAGGAGCAGCACTACTTTTGTCCAGAATCTGTAATTCATGAAGACAGAATTTCTTAGTTGAATTTGTGAAATCATCAAGAGAGCTGCAGAAGCCCTATGATGGAGTGCTTCTCAAGATTCTCAACCACCTATATATATGAAAGAAATTAAGTTAAATAACTTAACCTCCCTTTGATGTCTCCACCCGTCCGGAGGGACACTTAAGTTTCATCGATCACTTTCAAAACGGGCCGGCTTCATATACAAGTACGTACACGAACCAAAATTAACCATGTTTTCCGGCAGGTTGGAACTGTACTAGATTTTCAACATTGACTACGTATCGAAACGTCAACAAAAATTTTATTTTCTTTTTGTTAATTGTTACTTGTTCGTATGTGATTTCAAGAATTGATAGTCAATATGAATTGATCTTGAATTCTGGATGCATGTTGGGATTCATCATTCATCATTCATGATAGTCAATACTAGAAACGTAAATGGCAGGTTACTTTGGGAGGAAGCGCAGAACAAATGAAGGGCTAAGAGCAGCACTGGTACACAGACCTTTCTATGCTTAGAGACCATGCATTTTGAGTTTGAAGTTTTGAACAGATTAAATTTGAAATTGGAATGCTGCTGCTTTACTTTGCATAAAAAGAAGAAAATTTAACCACCTTTCGATATGTGCCCCCAGATCACCCTTAATTTTCATCTGTCAATTGAGAATAGATCACAAAGTAAAGCAGGCCTTCAAATACAGAATGATACCATTGTAAAACAGGACAAACAGAACATGCTGGACTAGTCTCATATGGAAAAGGAAGAAAAGTTATAAGGGAATAGATCAAAAACTAAAGCAGGCCTTCAAATATTTTACAAGGCTATCATTTTATTGTTTTTCTCCTCTCTCAGTTTCATGCCTTGACTTCTGCTTCCTTTGTGCACTCTTCCACTTTCCCATTTCCGGCTGTGCAATGTTCACTCTCTTTCAACAATTCTGACAGCCTTGTAGCCACACTTTTCCTTGCTTCAGGTGAAACACCTTGCTTCCCAATGATTGACTCAAGAACGGACTCCGAAAGTAGCTTGTTTTCAATCACCGCATTGCCAACTTCAGGTATAGAACAATCTTTGGAGAAGCCAATCTGTATACAAATGGAAACAAATATGTCAAAACTCAAAAACTCCAGATGCCAAATTCAAATGTGAATGTGAATACCACTTTTACTAACCGTCAATGATCCATTTGGTGATTGCGTGAAGAGAATAGAGGCGCCGGGTGGGAAGGTCTGATCTTTGAAGACCTCCAAGAACTTTTCAATGGCTTTCTCTTCTGCATCAGTGTATATTCCAAACTTTTTCCAAATGGCAACACAATTCTCTGAAACCTTCTCGGAGTATTGCTGACCCGTCAGTGGCAGTATCATTGTCACCTGTGTAAATTTCTCAAACGGACCTGCGAAAATGATGGCCAACTAGTTTATATCCATCCTATGAACATAAGCATATTCACAGCAAATCACAAAGGCAGAATCCACCTAAATGTCCACAACTGCATAGAATCTACCACACTAATTTATCTCTATCAGAAATCCAAGTGATCCAATTTTGGTAAGTACATCGAATTATCCCAATTGGTGAGGGAGGAATGCATCAGATTAGTATAGTCAAAGGTTCCATATTTTCACAAGGAATCAAGATCATTACAATTGTACATTACAAAATTATAAGGATCACTCTCTTTTAAATTGCCTTCCTAATCTCAAAATCCAACTATGTTTGTCTAGCCATTTTTACCTGTAACAATCTCCCTGAAGAACTCAACGGACTCCGTCAACTCCTCAGCCGTCTTGCCCTTCCACTTAGCGGCGAGTGCCGGCACGGCCTTATCCTCCAAATAGACTCCGATCGCCGTGAACTTAATGAAATTCCCCTGTATCTCCAGCCCCCTCGCCCCTGATCACAATACCATAACACCAATGATCAAAAACCAATATCAATAAAGCCAAAAACATTTCTGATATTTATTCCGGAAGTTTCTACGTTACCTGCGCCGCCGAGGAAGAAAGTGTTGGCAGAGCCGGGTGGCTTGACGGCGGGAGGAAACGACGTCGCTTCGACCTGGATTGCGGTGACTGATTGCGCCATTTGATAATTGATGTTATTGTTCTGGTGAAGGAGAAATGTGTGAGGGTTTGGCTATATAGTGAAACCGGTGAGGGTTTGGTAGATTTTCTTCTTACCGTGGCGTCATGGTGATGATGAGTGGGAGGGGTTTCAGAATTGAAGAGCATTCAAGAGGGTCTGGTTTAGGGGTAGATGTGAGCACGTGCTCGGCGCGTGAACGAGGGAAGGTCGGAGGTTTTAAAACGTGGAGGGAAGCTTTACCGGTCCATCAATGGAGGGAAACGAAACTGGACCATATCTCCTAACTACCACACTGTAACATATTTTATTTTTTTCTAACAGAAAATGATATTAAAAAGGACGAAAAAATTGTAAACTCCGTAGTATCTTTTACCTATAGGGTATTTTCATTAGTTTTTTCTCATTTAAGATTCACTCATTTCTTTCATTTTTGGATATTATAGCTAGAGTAGTTCAGATTTGTATTTTTCTAAAGCGTGAGAGGTTCGACATTCGTTAGGTCGGTTGTTATAGAAGGAGTGTGGTTGAGTGGCAAAGATATTATTGGGGCGGAATGAGATTCAACATGATGTATCTGAATCTTGAACATACTGTAATACATGTTTATGTCAGATGTATGCAAATGAAGTTGGGGGTGCCAATGTCTGACAAAAAAAAAGCTAGAAAACGATAGGGAAAAGTTTGTCATGTCATCATGCTTCATGACTTCATATGTGTGTAATGTTAGCTACGTTTGGACTTTTAGTCGTAGTAGGTAGGTAGAAAGAGATGACATGAATAGGGCTGGGTATGAGCCGGGACGGGCCGGGATTCGCCTGACCCCGGTCCCGTCTTGTGAGAATTTAAACTGGACGGGACGTGATTAGGCTTTTTGAAAATTGATCCCGCAGGCCCGGGATTCCATACGGGACCGAGACTAAAATGGGGATCCCTGTTCATCAATTTAAGCAATAAGTTCAATTGTTCACAAATAAAACTAAACTCTTGCAATTCAAAAGCAAATGTCCACAACATAACAAATCACATATTGAATTACATAGCAAATCTCATACAGAACAACATAGCAAAGTTAATGTCCAAATAACATAACAATTAACAAGTTAATGTCCAGGTAACGTAACATAATAATTGCCTAAACTATAGACAAGGTTGCTTCAATATATCTATTATGTTACAAGGTAAATGATAGAACATGTAATGTAAACTCCAGATAAGAACTCAAGAAAACATCCTGAAGACCTGAACAATCAGCAATTGTACCAGGCTACCAGCTAGAGCCTTGCTGCCCCTGCTGATCTGCAAGCAAGACCTCTATTTCATTTTTTGGGTATAAATAGGCATATCAACAAAGCACACCAAATAGGCATATCAACAGAGCACACCAAATAGCCATCAATCGCTGAGCAACAAGCTTCTTCCCTCTAGCCATCAATCGTCGAGCAACAAACTTCTTCTCCAATTAACCTTCGTTTTCTGTAATTAGTATTGCAATTCAGTTAGTATAACTGATATAAAACTCAAAACGATAATGCTTAGACAAGAAACTTGATAACAAAAAATAAAGAGCGCAAACTTACTTGCTGCCACAGTTCAATGCTATCTCTTGCTGCCATAGTTCAATGCTATCTCTTGCTGCAAAAGTAACTATCACTACCAGAAAAGGGGTTATAGCCGACGATATGGGAAAAAACGGCCGACGAAATAGTACCTCGTCGGCTATAACCCCTTATAGCCGACGAACTACTATTTCGTCGGCCACATCGTCGGCTATAATATTATAGCCGACGACTGCCGACAACTCGTCGGCTATAACTATAGCCGACGAAACGTTTTTGGTTATAGCCGACGAGGATGGTATTCGTCGGCTATAATAGTTATAGCCGACGAAAAGTTTTTGGTTATAGCCGACGAGGAGGGTATTCGTCGGCTATAACTCTTATATCAGATCGACCTTCTGCATCAGGGAGCTCATTCGTCGATGAAATCGTCCAAAACGCTCTGAAATCGTCCAAAACCTCGGCCATAAGCTTGAAAGGTACGTATATTGCTGTGTGTGTTGATTTAGTTGGTTATATGCAGAGGTGTATTAATTTAGAGTTTAATTAGAATAAATGTGTGATTAATTTGATATATATATATATATATATGTGTTGAGATGAGATTATTAATGGGTTGATATATATGTTGTATTGGTTAGATAGAATTGAAGTTTTGTTGAAGATTAGTGATTGATTAATGTTGATTTATAGGTGATTTTAGATGAATTTGATGAAAAAATGTATATATATTAATTAATTTAATTGTAATTAAAAATATATTGTTGGTATATATAAAAAATACATTGTGTTTAATTAATTAGGGAGATTGACGATGTTTTAATTAATTTAGGGATGCATGTGTATATATATATATATATATATATATGTGTGTGTGTAATGATGAATTTTTTAATTAATTAGTACGTACGTAGTACGTGCATATATACATATCTATATATAGCTATATTTATTTCTTGAATTTACAGGATGGACAAGAGTTGGATTACCCTTGGAAGATGGGATCAGGCGTATCATGATGGAGTTAGGAGTTTCCTGGATTTTGTGATGGCTAACTGTGGAGACACTACACTTCATTATTGTCCGTGTAAAAAGTGCAAGTGTGCCACCCCACGACACCGGTTTTCCATAGAGACAGTGGAGCAACACCTGGCTAGATATGGATTTTGGGTCCTATACACTAATTGGATTTATCACGGTGAACCAGAGTTTGCGGGTCGTCATGATCATGGACAATTTGCCGAGAGAGGGAGTTCCTCCAATGATCCGACAACGAACTGGATCAACGATATGTTTCCTCGTGAGAGCGGTGTCTTTGAGGAAGCACCAGATGTGCAACTCCCACCTCCGGAGATGGAGTGTTTCCCTGATATTGAGCCACTCGAGCCATTACCCCGATCTCCGGTCAACACAAGTGGTATGGAAAAGTACAACAACCTGATCGCATTGCAACAGACTCCGTTGTACCCCGGATGCAGTAAGACTGTCCTTGAATCTGTCATGGGAGTGATGAAGATCAAAACGGAGAACAAAGGCACTGTCAAATCGGTTGATGATTGGCTTCGGCTATGGGGTGGGGCGATGCCCCCCGGACATCGGCTTCCTACCAGTCATCATAAGGTGCGACATATCCTTAAAGATCTCGGCCTTTCCTACATCAAGATTCATGCATGCAGATACGATTGCGTTCTGTTTTACGGGGAAGGACTTGCAGATCTTGAATACTGCCCATTATGCAATACAGAGCGGTATAAGTTCACTCCTAAAGGGAACAAGAAAGCTGTGAAGATACTTCGGTACTTCCCGCTGATTGATAGGCTTGAGCGGTTGTTCATGTGTGCTTTCACGGCCGAAGCTATGAGATGGTGGGCTGAGAGGAATGTGCCTGACGATGACACCCTTAGACATCCCGCCGACGGAGAGGCTTGGAAGAAGAACGTGTTGGAGTTTCCCGAATTTGCATCAGAGGTTCGAAATGTTTGGCTAGGGCTATCATCCGACGGTTTCAACCCTTTTGGCAAGAAAGAGCTTCAGTACAGTGTGTGGCCAGTTATTTTGATTCCGTACAACTTTCCACCGTGGATGTGCATGAAGAAGGAATATAACATGCTCACATTGTTGATTCCAGGCCCAGGTTATCCGGGAAAGTGTCTCGATGTGTATTTGAGACCCGTAATTGAGGAGCTTCGGTACTTGAGTCTGAACGGCCACCTGGTCTACGACCGGTTCAAAAATGAGATGTTCCGGATGCATGCCATGCTTGTTGGCACGATCAGTGACTTTCCTGGGAGGGGTATGTTGTCGGGCAGCGTCACCAGGGGTTACAGGGCTTGTTCAGAGTGCATGACTGTTGATTGCTCCAGTCCTCATTGCAGCAAGATTGTCCAGATGCGTCACCGTCGTTGGCTTCCGCATGACCATCCATTTAGGGACGATGCACAGGCTTTTGATGGGACTGAAGAAAGGGGCTGGGCACCGGAGCAATGGACAGGGGAGGAAATATTGGCAGTGTTGAATGAGTATGACTTTGGTCCGCTTAGCAATCATCCCGATGTGTTGCGCACGATTCCAGAGAGGCCGGATCGGTATAGGTTCTGGTCACACAAGAGCATCTTTTGGGAACTTCCTTATTGGGCCAGGTTGGCTACCAGATACTACCTGGATGTCATGCATATAGAGAAGAACGTGGGTGAAGCCGTGGTTGGCACAGTTTTGAATTGGGAGAAGAAAACAAAAGACACCCCCAAGGCACGCGTTGATCTGAGAAATATGGGACTGCGGGACCATTTGTGGTTGAGAGAGGGCAGGAGCAAAATGCCCCAAGCTCCTTACACCGTCACCAGGGACCAGAAACATGAAATCTTTGGATGGCTGAGTAATGTCAGGTAACTTTTTATTAATTAGGCATGTATTCCCTAAAGAATCCATCTGTTGTTGGACGACTATATATGCATGAAATCTAACTGTTGTTAATGGCTATGCAGGTATCCTTATGGCTATGCGGGTAACATAAGCAAGTGTGTTAACTACCGAGACAACAAGATGTACGGATTGAAGAGTCACGACTGCCATGTACTGCTTCAACGCCTCTTCCCTATTTTCATTCGAGCGTACTTGGAGGATGAAGTGGTTGAGCCGTTGGTGGCGTTGTCAAGATTCTTCCAGAAGTTATGCGCTAGAGAAGTTAGAAAATCAGACCTCATGAGAATGCATGAGGAAATCGTTTTTATCTTGTGCAAGTTCGAGAGGATATTTCCCCCAAACTTCTTTGACATCATGCCTCACCTGATGATCCATCTTCCCCAACAATTGTTGCTTACCGGTCCCGTACACTACACTTGGATGTATCCCATCGAAAGGTACATGTTATTCATAAATTTGATTTATACATGTTTTTAAATAAAAGTTGCATGCTCTTAACACGCACTTGTTAACCTTGCAGACAACTTGGAGACTACAAGAAATATGTGCACAATAAATCTGCGCCTGAGGGGTGTATTGCTGAAGCTTACATTGCGCATGAGTGTGTAACGTACGCCAAGTTGTACTTGGGAGCGATGGAGGACCCCCACAACATCCAAGTCGAGATGACCCCGAGTTCAACCTATCTATCGTCGCCAACTCTGTTGTACCATACGGAAGCTTCAAGAAAAAGGGTGTGGACAAGTTGCCTGACCATGAGGTAGGGATTGCCCACTGGTGGGTTCTAATAAACTGTCCGGAGGTACAATATTGGAAACGTCACCATCTTCACAGCAAGGAAGTTCGCGGTGATGTCGAGTACCACAACACGACGTTTGCAGACTATTTTCCACAATGGGTAAGTGTATAAATATATATATTAGATGGCTTTCTTTTACAGTTCCCTATTCTTTAATCATAAACACACCGAGTGATTTGAGTTATATTTTTCAGCTGATGCAAGTGGCTGCGAGGGGTGGTCATACAAATTACTCAGAGGAATTGAGGCTGTTGTCGATGAAGCCGATATCTTCCACAGTCCGCCCAATGTGTGATGTCAACGGCGTTAAGTATATATGTGAAGCTAGAGACGGGGAACGCAAAACACAGAATTGTGGGGTGATGGTCGATGGTGCAGAGGGGGGCGTGGATTTTTACGGTGTCCTACAGTCAGTTGTTGAACTCATTTATGGGAACCGCATGAAAGTCCACTTGTTCAAGTGTCGATGGTTTGATACTAGGCCGCACCGCATACGGATCGATCAGTACGGCATACTTTCGGTGAATACCGCCACTAGTGTGTATGAAGACGACCCCTTTGTTTTCGCCACAGCGGCCAAAAAGGTCTTTTATCTTGACGATCCTTTGAACAAAGGCACGTGGAAGGTAGTTAACCATGTGTCTCAGCGAGACATATACAGTGCTACCACACTTGGTGTGAGCACAGAGTGTCAAGAAGCGACCGCATACCAAGAGCCGGACGCCGGCGACATTCCGGAATCCTCCACCATCCGCGATAATAATGTGACGCCGGGCAGAGTGGTCCGACTTCCTAGGGGTCAGGTGCCCATGTATGATGTTAATCCGAATCGTCTATATCAGCCCGACGATGACTCAGACGACGAGTACGAGCACCGGTTGCCAGATATTAACTACTATACTACGTCTGACTCAAGTGATGAGGATGATTCTGATTATCATCCTTAGTATACTATTTATGTATGTATTTGTGTACGATGGTGCATGCATGAATACATTTTTGTCCTTAATTACCGTTTTCCGAGTTTATGGGAAATTGTATTGAATTGTTTGTGTTATGTTTAGGAATTTATCAGGTGAAATAGGCAATTTTCAGGCCCTAAATGGCAAATTTTCAGAAAGATCAGAATTATAGCCGACGAAATGGACCATAATTCGTCGGCTATAAGGCCCATACTTTAGCCGACGACTTGCAATTCGTCGGCTATAATGCCCATACTGTAGCCGACGACTTGCAAGTCGTCGGCTAAAGTATATTGACCGAAACCATACGTAGACCGTTCAAATGCAAAAGTGTCGTGAAATAAGATACGACCGAAATATGGAAATACGACTACGGTTGAAAAATGGGAAGATTCCGACAAAATCTGTGTGCCGAATGTTGCGATTAGGTGTTTTTTACTTCCGTTTTCCTATGGGTAGCCTGACGGTCGGTAAATTTTTAGAGGAAAATTTTTATACGGTTAGTTGCGTCGCATCGATTTGAAACTATTCTCTGTTGAAGGTCAGGCCAAAAAACGTCATTTAGATGGGCCAATTGCCGTTTTAAAGCGTTTCGAGGTTTGACCATGCAGTTTGACCGTCCCGATCGAGCCTTTAACGTTGTCAGATGTAGTTGGATTTTTTTTCCTACATGTATTTAAGCTTAACGGTGATATCTGACGGTTGGAATAGATTTTCCAAACTTTTAGATTCGAAATCGGAACATATGCACTAATATTCCTTAACTTATTTACTAAGTGTTTAAGTGAATGTATAGTTTCAAATAGTTGCTATACGTAGACCGTTCAAATGCAAAAGTGTCGTGAAATAAGATACGACCGAAATATTGAAATACGACTACGGTTGAAAAATGGGAAGATTCCGACAAAATCTGTGTGCCGAATGTTGCGATTAGGTGTTTTTTACTTCCGTTTTCCTATGGGTAGCCTGACGGTCGGTAAATTTTTGGAGGAAAATTTTTATACGGTTAGTTGCGTCGCATCGATTTGAAACTATTCTCTGTTGAAGGTCAGGCCAAAAAACGTCATTTAGACGGGCCAATTGCCGTTTTAAAGCGTTTCGAGGTTTGACCAAAAGTTGACCAGGGAATAGCCGACGAAATACTTAACTTCGTCGGCTAAACTCTTGCGATCCGCGCCGTTTCATTGTCCGCCGTTTGATGGGCGAGATCTGACGGCTGGTGAGAGCTTATAGTATAGCCGACGAGATTCATATTATAGCCGACGAGATTCATAGTATAGCCGACGACATTCATATTATAGCCGACGAGATACTTAACTTCGTCGGCTATAATCGGCCCGCAAAGCCCAACTCCGGCCCGGCCCGGATTTTGGCCCGGCCCGTAAGAGTATAGCCGACGAATTTCGTCGGCTATGACTATAGCCGACGAATTAAAATTAGATCGTCGGCTATAGTCCTTCGATTTAAACCGAAACAGAGCGCGCCTCCCTCATTTTCTGCTAACCCTAAATCCCTAAATCCCCACCTGCTGCAGCTGCCCGCCCCTCCCCGACGCCGACCGACCACGACGGAGCCTCCCCGACGCCGATCGACCCTCCCCGGCCCCACCCGATACCTCCCCGCCCCGGCCCCCTCCTTCCCGAGCCCTCCCCGACCCGAAAGCCGCTGCCGGAGCCGCCCCGAACCGCCCTACCCGCCCCTGCCGCAGCCGCCCCTACCCGCCCCTGCCGCAGCCGCCCCTGCCCGCCCCTGCCGCCCCTGCTGCAGCCGCCCGTAGCCGCAGCTGCCCCTGCCGCAGCCGCCCCTGCCGCCGTCGCCGCCGTCGCCGTCGCCGCCGCACCGCACCACCGGTCCTCGTCCAGACTGCACCACCATGTCAGGTAGTCCCGATCGAGCCTCATTTACGGTTTTTATTAATTTTGTCGAATTTTGTGAATTTTAGGGTTTTTGTGAATTTTTTGTGGAATTTAGGGTTTTTGTGAAATTTATGGAATTGTGTGGATTTTTTGTTAAATTTGTTAATTTTGTGGAATTTATATACTAATTTTGTGGATTTTTTGTTAAATTTACGGTTTTTATATACTAATTGTGGAATTTTGTTGAATTTATATACTAGTATGCCCATTATATACTAATTTATATATAATTAGGTATAAATATTTTTTTTCATTTTTATGACGATATATATATATATATATTTTTCGGAATATATATATATATATATATAATTAGGTATAAATATAGTTATGTATATATATAATTAGGTGTATATATATTTAAAAAAGTTTTTTATTTTTTTGTGAAATTTAAGGAATTTTGTGTTATATTTCGGAATATATATATATATAATTAGGTATAAATATATTTAGGTACGTATATATATAATTAGGTATATATACATTGAATGATGTTTTTAATTTTGTTTTGTGGAATTTTTGTGCAATTTATGGAATTTATATACTAATTGTGCAGGAAACCGGCGCTTTGTAGACCGATGGCTTGGCAGACGGACCGAGAGCGACCCCGACGCTCAGGCAGGATCCAGCCGTGGGGGGAGCGGATCCAGCGGTCGTCGGGGCCTAGGCCGGCCTTTGAGTCGACGAGAGGAGACGTTGATGGGATTGACGCCGAGCGATCCACGTGGGGGCTCCTCGTATGAGTCGACGGGAGCGGGCCCTGACTCGAGTGTCGGAGGAGGACGCAGAGCCACCAGACCCCAGTGCACTTCAGCACTGTTCCAGGATCGGCAGCCGACCCCACCGCGCGCCGATCTGGACCCTCCAGAGATGCTCCCTGTCCCCCCACAGCGACAGCGTCCACAGCTACGGGGCCCACCGTCAGGGGGAGCAGGCCCCTCAGGGTCCACGCCCCGTATGTCTCCGCCATCGGGGATGTACATGGTCCAGTTCCTCCCTGCCATCCCTGAGTACGACGCCAGGGGGAGGCAGATTTGGAGGCACGACCGGCCCCACGAGATTCCCTGGGAGGAGGCCTACTTCTACAGTCCTTTCGACTCAGAGGACTGCCGCGGCCTGTGGGCCGTTCGTGAGAAGGACAAGCAGTACAACGACGCAGGTAATTGGTTAGTTTAATTAATTATTTAGATTGTTTAATTAATTATTTAATTAGTTAGTTTAAATAATTATTTAACTATGTGTTCATTTTAACAGGCGTCCTCGTCAATAAACCCGCGGGGACGAGACGGACCAGAGGGCCAGCGAACATGTCGACCCTGGAGAGGGAGCTGGCCGGTGGGATCAGAGAGATCCTGCCCGGTCCCGGTGAGGATGGACGCCCGATTGAGCGGAGAGACACCACCACCAAGTACATCAACGCGACGGGCATGCTCGTGCGGGACAGGGTCCCACTGTTGTGGCCCGACTGGGGCTCTGTGCCCGATGAGATCAAGGCGCGAGTGTACAATGCACTGTCGGTGAGTTAAATATGATTTTTATTATAGAAAATAAACAATTATGAATTCAGTCCTTATAACTATATAAAAATATTTTCTAATTAATTTATAATGTTGCAGCAATGGTTTAGAGTCCATCCTACCTTGGACTGGTGGAGAGACGAGCAGCTGAAGAACAGGTTATGTGTTTTGTTTTTTTTTGTATAAATATATTTATTGGCAGTGTACGAATATATCTAACAGTTGTGTTCTGTTAATATAGGTACTCCGAGTGGAAGAACGAGCTGTCCACGCACTACAGGACGTACCATGTGGAGCAGCGCTTGGGGCGAGCTGCAACCCCCCACGAGTTCCGGTACAGGGAGTACGAGTGGCTATGGCTGGTAGCCTACTTCGGGAGCGACAGGGTCTCGGTAAGAAAGTTTAGCCTGGTAGTATATAACTTTTTAATGTTATTTAATAATTAAATTATGTAGTTACTTAATTCAATTAATTAGTTAGTTAGTTAGTTATTAGTTATTAAATTAAGTCAGTTGGTTAGTTACATAGTTAGTTAGTTCGTTACTAAATTAAATCAAATTAAATTAAATAAAATTAGGTAGTTAGTAAGTTAGTTAGTTACTAAATTAAATTAGTTAGTTAAGTAGTTACTAATTAAATTAGTTAGTTAAGTAGTTACTAATTAAATTAAATTAGTTAGTAACTAAATTAGTTATTAATTTTATTTTGGTTAGTTCCTAATATTTTAATTTAGTTACTAATTTATATTTGCGTTTATATGTTTGTTGTTATAATACAGAAAATCTCGCGGACGAACAGCGACAACCGCAGGAGGAACGAGCACCCCCACCACGGCGGCGCCCGCTCCTGGAGGCAGTGGGCAGAGATGGCGAGGAGGGACCGACCGCTGAGGCCGTTGTCGTGGATTCATGCGCAGATGTATCCGGGGCGTCCCGACCAAGTGGTAAGTATTCGTCCATCTTCAATAAAAGTGTTTCATGAAATTAATTTATATATATATTTTTTAATTCGTTTATTATATTGTCTTGTCAATTAGGCGGAAATAGATGCGGAGACCGACGCGATCACCTTCGGGATCGCGCGAGACACTCTGGGAGACGGGGCGTCCGACGAGGCGATCGCGGAGTTTGCCTCCACGATCGACACCCTTGAGCCGCGCTTGGCCTCTCAGATCATGCACGCGGCGGTAGGGACGGGGAACAACTACTTCTACCAGAGAGGCCTAGGCGCGGCGGGAGATGGGGTTCTCAAGTTCACGCCGGCCAATCCCAGCACGCAGCGTGCGGCTTCGACGAGAGGAGACTTGCAGACGCAGCTGCAGAGGACTCAGGCGGAGTTGGCGAGGGCGGTGGAGGCGCTCCAGCAGGCGGAGTTGGCGAGGGCTGCGGAGGCTTCGGCGCAGCAGGCCAGAGACGCATCTGTGGCGGAGATGTACCGATGGATGCAGCAGTCTTGGGAGGCCCAGCAGGCTGGACTCCAGCCCCCGCCTCCGCCACAGATGCCCCAGTTCGTCGTCCCCACTCCCCCCCCGCATCGGAGTACGCCAGCCGATCAGGACAGCCATAGCCACCGGAACTCGAACGATCCGGTCGACGACGCTACGCGTTTAGGGGGTGATGATGAGTAGATATAGTGGGTTAATTTGTACAGTATGTAGGATATTAGGGATGGATTGATGTGGATATTTGTTGGATATTTGGATGTTTGTTTGTGCATTTTCTGCAGCCCCCGAAGACGAAGAGAAATTGGGCCCGAGTAAAATTTTTTAATTTTTTTAAATATTTAGGGGTTATAGCCGACGATATTGGCATTATTTCGTCGGCTATAACAGTTATAGCCGACGATTTTTACCAAATTTCGTCGGCTATAACCGTTATAGCCGACGAACATGACATATGTCGTCGGCTATACCCTCCCGGCTTCCGGCAAAAAAAAGCCGTTTCTGGTACCGGCGATTGTTATGGCCGACGATAGTGTCGTCGGCTATATTGGACGTATAGCCGACGATAGTGTCGTCGGCTATACTTCGGTTTAGGGGCAATTACGTAATTGTTGAAGCCGACGATCTTGTCGTCGGCAATGTTCGAAGTATAGCCGACGACACTTTATTCGTCGGCTATACCCCGCGGTTTATAAGCCGACGACTTACGCCTCGTGTCGTCGGCTATACTATAGCCGACGGAGCATTCCCGACGAGACTATAGCCGACGATACTTCGTCGGCTATGACTATAGCCGACGAATTAATGGAAACGGCCGACGAGATGGCGTCGTCGGCTATGACGCCTTTTCTGGTAGTGTATATCAACACATGAAACGACACTTGCACAGGCAAACTCACATAATAACTATCACATGATGCAAACTCATTTAACAGCATAGATCCAACAAGGATAACAATCATAGCATACCAGCACAGGCGACCCATTCCTTGCAACAATCAGTCTAATCACTTAATTTGTGAACTCCGGCCGATTTGGGGCTTCGGGTGAACGCCGACCCGGAGAGGAACAAGACTTGGGTCGAAGACGGGAGAGGAACAAGACGGGTTCGGAGACGAAGATGGCTCGAGGTGAGATTTGGGGCTTCGGGGGAGTGCCGACAGGGAGAGAAACAGGGATCAGAGACGGGAGAGGAGACGACGATGGAGACGAGGTGATGGACTGCCGGACTGGTCGAGCCGTCGAGGAGAGTCAAGAGACGAAGTGTCGGGTCGAGCACTGAGGGAGTGAGGGTCTGAGGGAACTCAGGGAAGTGAGGGACGACATACGAGGTCTCTGTCAGTCTGTCCGAGAGTGAGATAGTGAGAATGTGAGATAAGGAATTAGAGATTAATCTAACGATTCAATATTTTTTAGTTTTTTATTCAACGGTTGAGATTAAGTAAATATATATAATATAATTATTTTTTTATTTATTTTTGCGGGACGGGACAAGATTTATTTAGCTAATCCCGGTCCCGTCTCGTCGTTTTAGAACGGGATCAGGACAAGACGAAATTAATATTTTTCAAACTTCAATCCCGTCTAGTCCCGTCCCATTTAGGAACGGGATTGAGACGGGATCGGGACTACGGGACTAAATGCCCAGCCCCAGACATGAATAATGATTTCTTGTTCTCAGAAAAAGAAAGAAAGAAAGAAATGAATTGGGCTCTAGAGCTTCAATGTCCTCACATGAATTGGGGCTTCGTCTGAAATTAACTGATCCAGAGCACGACGGGTCAAGCCCAGTACTTAAGACTCGGATCTCCCACGAGCACCGCACGTGAGTAGATCATGTGGACTAGACGACTGGTAGTTTTGTACGAGTCGCAACGCAACCAAAACGACGTCGCTTAAATTGAAAGAAACGTGGCAACGAAATTAAAACGCTGACCTTCTTCTCTTCTTCTTCTTCTTCTTCTTCTTCCAAACTGACAATGGCTCTCTCAATCGAACACGTACCCTTCCCCCATTTCCCCTAAACCCCAAACCTCCCATCACCTCTCTCAAAATCAAAACCTAATCTCAACCTAAAATTCGTATTCAAATATTCGCCTCGGAAAAACAGTCGGAGCAAAATGTCGTGGCTGAGATCGGCGGTGAACAAAGCCGTGGAGGTTGGGAACAAAAACAACCTCACCCGCACCGTCAAGAACTACGCCGATTCCGTCGTCCAGCAAGCCGGACACGCCGTCGCCGAAGGCGCCAAGCGCTTCCAGGACCGTCTGGTAAGCCTAACAAATTTTCGAATTGAAATTTCACACACATTTGATTCTGTGCTCAGTTGTGAGGCGTTTGATGATTCACAGGGCAATCGGAGCTTTCGGAGCGTGAAGAAGAGTATACAGAGGTTGGAGGAGGCAGCTGTGACGTGTAGAGGACCGGAGAGGGCTGAGATACTGAGGCGGTGGGTGCTTCTGCTGAAGGAGGTGGAGAGGCTGAAGCTGTCTCAGGTGGAAGTGAAGGAAGAAGGTGCGGCGGAGAAGAGTAGCGGTGGCGGTGCTTCGGAGGATGTTAGTGATATTCGGAGGAAGATTTCGACGGTTGGTAGTGTTGTTGTTGTTGTTTTTGGCTTTGGTGTATAGGTGAAAGGTGAAGGAAACTTATGGAGTGTGATGTTGTTGTTTGTTGTGGACAGGTTTTGTATTACGACTCTGATGCTGGCGGTGAGCCGATGAATTTCCGGGATGTTTTTCTTATGAGTCAGGCTCTAGAGGGCATTACATTGTCTATGGTATGTTTTTTCAATAATGAATGCTGCAAGTGTGGTTGAAATTTACTATGGTATTGCTGTGAACGAAATCGGGTGGTTTTTGTATAGGAAGTTTTTGAACTGTTGTGTGATTAGTTATGATACAGGAAAGTTTACATTCGTTAGGGCCTTATTGTAACTAGTAGCGTGTTTGTGAAATGATTCAGGCATACTAATGATGTTAAAATGCATGACCTAATTTTATTTATGGATTGAATGCCTACATATTAAGTAGATGGCAGAACTCAACTGAGCAGGATGGAAAGTAATCTAAGTTTTGGATCTTTTTTTTAGGGATGCTCTTATTTTTGCTCAAGTATTGCCTCGTATGCAAATAGGTTATGAAACGCTTGAATAAAAGAAAGAATAGGATAATTACAAATCTTATTGCTTGATCATACATACTTACCTAAAAGCTCTAAAACTGGCATGATTCTAAATTGCTGATTATGGAAGTTAACCGCAGGTTAACTCTTTTCTATGACTCAGATTATTGAAGCACCAAATGATGAAGAGGTTGCTTTACTCTCGGAGACGTTTAGGTGAAAACTAAGCACTAATGAATTGTGTTGGCATTAGCATGAATATCCTTTGTTTATTCTTCTTTCTTTGTTCTAATTTCAAGTTTGTTTTATATGAATTTGACAGGCTCTGTCTTACTGGAGGGAAGGAAGTTCACAATGCTATTGTGAGCAGCATACAGGACTTGGCGAAAGCTTTTTCGACCTACAACGATGAAGTACTGGTAAGTACATAAAACTATCAGTACACTTTACATTATATCAACAAATTTGGAGATTTCTGGGAAGCCTGATTTATATTATTGTGAATTGTGAATAAATATTTTTCCCATTCTTTTATTGTAGGATTTATCGTGTAATACAACTGTCCTTTTGTCTACTAGTGTAGCAAGGGTCATGAAATCATGATGCAAATCCCTTTCAATGTACTCTAATATTTTTACCTCTATTACTTAAATGGGTTTAATGATTACTCCATTCAATTCATGCCAGAGTTGTTTGTACAATTTTTTCAAGTGAAGGATGTTTGTTCATCATATTCCTTTGTATACAGGTAAAGCGAGAGGAATTGCTTCAGTTTGCACAAGGTGCAATTACAGGAATGAAGATAAATGCTGATCTCAGAAGGTGTGTGAAACTGGAGCTTTTTTCTCCCAATCTCTCTCGGTGCTAATTTATGTTGGTGTTATCAAGCGAATATATTCCCTATCAATCTACTCTATTGTAGGTTGTTCACGTTTTCTTAATATACCAATTTCAAGAGTATTTCACGTCTTAACAAAGATATACTTATCCCAAAGAATAAATGTTGCCGCATTGTTGCTATGTCAGTTCCCTCAGTTGATAAATGATTTTGAGAGACTTTGATTTTCCACGCATTAATTTACCATGTTTGACTAGAATAGGCAGTGAATTTAAGTTCTAGATTGAATTTTGATTGTTCTGCTTTATGTGTATACTTGAGTAAATGTTTGGAAAATATTCTCTTCAGACACTTTTTATATTCAGTTTGGTAGGAAAAAATAACCTCATTCAGCTGTGGTGAGGTTGGGCCAATAGTCGTGTTTCTTACCTCCACAATCAAATATATGTTCTTATTGCAGAATAGATGATGAGGCCTCTATATTAAAGAAGAAGCTTGAGGAAAGGACACCACTGCTGAAGTCTCCTTCAACTGACAGTCCTGACAAAGCATCTGAAGAAACAAAATTGGAAACAGTAGAGGTAACATGTGCTTTTCATTAACTGTGCCTCATTGGTTTTTTACGATAAAGTTTTATACGCAAATACATGGAGAGTACTCTGAAGAAGAACCTTCACAGATTCGTGATGCTATTTTAATTATTTGTTTGACCAGAGATGATTAGATTACTCTAAGGTCATAAGCATTTGAATCTGCTGGCTTCTCATTTTAATTGTACTGTTGTGTATATTCACTACTGGTTTTCATGTAAAAGGTTTATATTGAACCCTAATATAACGCACAAGGCTGATTAAAGAGTTTCATGACTGTCTTTTAATGGGAAACTTTACGAAAATGCAATCATTCACATGGTGTAATGATTACCATGTAAAGGTGAACATGTACAGATTGAAGTGCTGTGTTTGATCCTTCTTAAGGCTGAATTTTATGGAATGCTGAAAATTTTACTTTGGATAGTGTTTCTTGAAGCATGAAAGGTAAATGATGGAATCTTTTTGGATTGTGTTTCTGGTAGGCATTAAAAAAAGCACTTGCCCAAATTCGAGCTTGTTCCAGATTAGAAGGGCTTTTGCTGAAGAAGAAGCTTTTGAACAGTGGAGATTCTTCAGAGATCCATGCTCAAAAAGTATGTCTTGCTTTGTCATCTTTATCTCCACTTAGTCACATATCCAAAAGCACAGGCTCAACCTTTGTTCGAGTATTATCTCTTGTGACTTTTATGGTGTTTAGTTTGAGGTTTCACCATTGCCATGTGGTCCTTATATTTGATGTAGGTCATAGTGTCCGTTAAACAAAATATATTGCTAAATGCTGCAACTCCTCTGTTATGGAGATGGAACTATATGTGTGTAGTCCTTATAAAAAAATAAAAAAAAAACTATATATGTGTAGTACTAGGAGTACAGCAGTTGAATCAATATATGTATAAGGTTTGTCTAGTGCCTGAGGCAAGAAATCAATTTCTATGTGATGCATTTTGTCTACCTTTTTTTTTTTTTTCATTCATCTACCATGTTGTTGCTACTGATCTCTGCCTTATGAGATGATGAATACTTGTACTGCAATATCCATATTATGTTTTCGAGTCTATTTGCAACTTCATCGTTAGATTTCTTAGTCATGCACCCATAAATTTGCCCTGTTCTTTTTACCCTTTCAGCGTTGTGAAACTCTGTAACCAACACTATCTCCTTTGTATAAGCAGGTTGACAAATTGAAGGTTTTATCAGAATCTCTTGCTAGCTCCTCGGTAAAAGCTGAAAATCGTATTTCAGATAACAGGTAGAACAAGGCAACTTCAGGAACCCAATTTTCTATTCTCATGTTAAGTTCTGTAGTTAAAGGTCTATTCGTGGATATACTTCTTTGTGGTATTGGCATTATTACATGTCAATCTAAACAAAATTATCAGAATCTTTTTCACAAGAGTTTATACTAATTTACAATCACCTCTAGATATAGTATTGGAACATAACAGCCTGAGTGACCATAGACCTTCAGTCCCTCACCAGGGGATCTAATCGAGCGGTTGAGAAGTGAGAACAAACCAAAGAAGTGATGTGGTCCACTTTTTCACTTCAATCTATTCTCCATTGCTTACATCCAATGGTGTGACCACAAACTATTTAGTCACCAGATGCAGAAACTTTACCTCAATTAAGCCACTTCTAAGAATTAGGGATTTTTTTAAGTAGGGTTTCTCTATAACCTCTACCCTGTATTGTCTATAAATCCTTCAAACATAATGAAAATAATAATGATTTTGGGAAAAGAGGGATCCCCTCATTCTTAACCATAAAGGGACTTTGATGAAGAAGTTGTGAAATCCCTGTCGCTTTGTGGACTTATACCATTGATTCAGTATTTTAATGTAGTCTCTACTTATTTAGAGTGTTTCTGAATGTCTGGTTTAGACAAACAAACTTAATGTCTTTGTAACTCGTATGTGACAGAATCCAAAAGGAGGAAGCTCTAAAAGTTCGTGTGTCCAAAGCAAGTGAAGTGCGTGAAAGAGAGAAGGTACTGTGCTTCAACTTCATATCTGTTAGTACATGGGATGCCATGTAGTTAGTACTTGAATGCCACATATTTCAAATGAATTGTTAGGTGATATCATTTTCTCTCTATCAAGAAGACATGTCAAAATACTTGAATTAATGTGATGTTTCATATGTATTTATTTTCAAGGTCACAGTAGCAGTCATTGTAATCTCTCTGTTCAGCTTTTGGTCTTTCAAATTTAACAGCCTGCTGAATTTTGTCCATTAAACATGGATACTTTGATGTTATTTTACGTCAGAAGTTTAGGGGCTTATTTCTTTTTCAGTCCATAATTTTGGGAAGACAATTTTATGTTTTGTCTCATGCCCATTTTCAGGAAATAGAAGCTGAGGTTGCAGAGCTTGAAAAACAAAGGGATGATCTTGAGGCTCAATTGAAAAAGGTTTACTCTGATTTTTTTCCCTTTGATTTCTTAAATGCGCGCACATCTTTGATTTTTTGTGTTTTGTAGTATCTTGCCCTAGTTCTATATTCTGGTTTGCTTCAACGAAGAAAAAAAAAAGTATTTAGTATAATAATATTTTTATTTGCTCCTACATTCTGGTTTTCTTGTTTGCTCCTATATTCTGGATCTTTTGATTATGCAGTGTACAAAGATATGTATATGAGATTCATATATACATCTGACTAAAAATGTATTTTTATAAATCTTTAATACGGATATGCATCTGATGAGAGTCATGTGTGTATCTTCCCAAAGATTCTCATTATGCATCAAGAGTGTGAATCATATATGCATCTCGATCATGTTTTGAGAATCATAGGCATTGATTTCTTCACCCAGGCACTAGATATCTTTATCTGAGAGTCTGATTGTGTGATGTTGTTTATTTGTTATTAAAAGAACCTCTAGAAATAGTTCCTAGGTTGATTCACACGCTTTTAAAGTACATCTATTAGTTTCAAGCCTTGACTCCATAAGCTAGGCTAACGGTGCCCAGCGGGAAAGATGTCCCAACTGCGTGGGAATTGACCCCTGATCTTTCTCTAGTTTTATATTATTTTTGGTCAAGACTATGATTTCTCATCAAGTCTGTGGGACTATAGCACTCGATTTTACTGGCTTAAACCACATTTTCTAAAATCATCTCATCCTCACATCATGATTTTTCAGCACTTCTGGAACTATCGGAACTCAAAAATCTCAACCCAATTTTTTTCTAGTATTTTTTAATACGTAAAACAAGAAATTTCATGAAAAATAGGAAATGGGTGGTCCATATTTTGGAAATCACTGCTGAGCATTTCTGATAAACTTTTTATCGTGGATTATATCTCACTATTTGTGTTATTCTCTGAAACATTATATTTTTGACGGTGATCTTTTTCCTTCTCAAAATATGTATCTATTAAATTAGCTTCTCTTCCATGATTGTGAATCTGAAAGAGAGATTCCAATTTGATAATGATGATTCTTTTGGTACAGGTTAATATCTCCTTGGCTGCCGCTAATTCTCGCCTTCGCAATACCAGGGAAGAGAGGGACCAATTTGAGGAAGCTAATATCAAGATTGTTGCTCACTTGGAAACAAAGGTTGTGATTATATTCTGGAACTTAACCA
This sequence comes from Potentilla sterilis, assembly GCA_963682095.1. NCBI lineage: Eukaryota > Viridiplantae > Streptophyta > Magnoliopsida > Rosales > Rosaceae > Potentilla > Potentilla sterilis. The sequence continues at coordinate 10,794,442 of OY821763.1, read as the reverse complement.
CCTCACCCCCACAGTGGCTCATTCATTTGTAGTCATTTTATCTTTATTTGTTCTGGAATTTTTGACAGGAAGATGAACTTTCAAAATCCATTGCCTCATGTAAGGTCGAGGCAGATGTTCTACATACATGGATTAATTTTTTGGAAGATACTTGGGTACTCCAGTGCTCCCATGCAGAGATCAAGGAGAAGCAGGTCAAGTATGTTCTTCAACTCTGTTCTTTGCTAAATGCTCGTTGTTCCATCGCTTTGTTCCTTAAAACCGACAGTTATTGTTATAGAATTTGGTTTATTTTCTTTCTCGTGCTGCATATATAGTGTTTGAAATAGTTCTGGCCTTTTTACATTTCAAGCGATGAATTGGAGAGACATGAGGACTATTTTGTGAACTTTGCCATCGACCTTCTCTCTGCCTACAAGGTATTGACGCTCTCCCCATTCCGATCTCTGTTTCTCCCTATCTCTTGTTCTTTAATTAACCATCTCATGTTCTTCTGCAGAAAGAGTTGGGGCCTTCAATCAGCCGTATAGGAAAATTTGTGGAGAATCTTAAGAATCTGAGCAAAAAGTAATGTTTTATTCATTTTCTTTGTTGACGCCATGATACTTGTGCCTGTGTTCTGTTTGTGCTGTTCTTAATGTATTTGACCTGACAAAACAGGTCAGCAGAGGTGGTATCTAATGCAGAGAATGAGGATTCTAAAGTATTAAATCCATTAAGAAGTCTTGAGGAGGAATATTTGGACCATGAAACCAAGGTAAGAACTTTGGGTTCCTTTAGCAATTCAGTAGGGGGACTTTTTTAAATCTAAAGTGTGCAGATTAAAAAAGGTAAAACAAATAGAAATTACAAGTTTGCTGTTTTAGTATCATGAATTCATGACTTAGGAATGTATGATGGTTCCATTTGAAAGTTAGTTTTTCATGGCAATTATGGGTATGATCCAAACTTTTTGTTTGCATGAGTCTGTAAAAACTACTCAATTACTAATGCTTCAGACTTTGGTATTGTGAGGCACCCGATTCTGTTGGGGAACTTTTGTTGGTATTTGACATATATGCGCATTCATTGAGTTTTTTTTATTTTGTTTCAGATTATTACCACCTTCAGTGTAGTTGATAATATGAAAGCGCACTTTTATTCAGAACATACTAAAACTTCCAGGTATGAACTCCTGGTGGTGTATTCAGTATATTTTTTAATTTTTTTTTTTCGCTGTTTCATTTTTGCCTTTTATTTTGATGCGATTCACATAACCCCTAAATATGACTTGTAGGAAAGAAGACCCAAGGGTTAAGGAGCTGTTTGAAGATATTGAAAAATTAAGAGCACAATTTGAAGCTGTTGAGAGACCAATTCTACAAATAGAGACTCCAATTCCCCAAGCCGAAACTCCATCTGATGACAAGCTGCAGAGAGCTCCCTCTGATCCCTCAGCAGAGGGCTCAGTTGCACATAAAGCTGATACAGTGAAGCATTCAGATTCAGGTGCAGTCAAGGTAGAGCAAGTGCTCGACCCTGAAGATGACCTAGCAAAGCTTGAATCAGAGTTTGGCAAGGTTGGTCAAGACTACTCAACAGAGGAGGTCGGTGAGTGGGAATTTGACGAGCTTGAGAGGGAACTAAGGTCTGGTGATTCATCAACTACTAAGTAAACCTTATAATTATGCTTGATAGGTGGCTGTCTATTTAAGTGCCGAAAGATATCCTCTGTATAAAGTATAATCTAATCTGTACCCAACCTCCCAAAGGCGTTGCATACTTTTCATTGTAACTTCTTTGTATCAACCTTTACTGATTTGTTAATTCTTCGTTGAATTCTCAAACCCTTATGTTGTAATGTCGAATATTTGGATAGAACGAGTGGAATGGAAGGGGCTGGTGTTGGATTGTTGGATGATGATATTTTAGCTTCTCTGCAATCTCTTGACAGAACTTACAAACTCTGGTGTGAATTGCTTTCTTTACTCTGAAGTGGGAATCCCCCCATCTGATGCTTAACTTTAAGCGGGCCTCCCATGCTTCCACACCAAGAAATGGAGGAACCCAGATGAGAATTGTGGGTGGCTTCAGATTTTTTTTGTTTATGTAGCTATGAAAAGGTTTCCCAGTATAGAAGTAGAATTTTGTTTTCATCTTTCAAGAGCATCATCATTAGTCCAGGTCCTCCTATGATTCCATCAACAGGGTACAAAAGCTAGTGGACTGGGAATTTCTTCCACCAATATCCCTCTAAAGTCAGTTTCTAAAATGACTTCTTAAAGATGATGCTCATAACTGTTTAGCTTTCCGGCAATCCTCAACCCTAGGTGCTGGTGGGATAGCCGGCAAGGGTGGGTGCCCGAACACTCGAACCGGAGAGGGTCTAATTTGTCAAACCTGGAACCAATCAGATTCATCCTCAATTTAGGGTTGTGGGTCGTTTATTTAGAACTTGTGCCTTTGCTTTGCTTCATCTACTGGATATTGATAACGCAATGTGTTGGTCAGTGACCAAAATTGGTGATGCAAGAGTTGAAGTTGAGGTAGGAGGGTCCAAGGTAAAGAGGAAACACTTTCTTGATGCTTGCTATAGGAGAACACTAGTGCATCCTACCAATGCCGTTTGTCTTAAAAAAGACCCAACAATGAAAAAATTTCCTATTTATTCTCAATAATCAGTTCAATACTATTTGTTTCATACCAATTTCCTTAAGGGAATTTGCTATTTAGGCTCTTAGTTTGTCACTATGTACTCTGAACTTCTTATTCATTCACTTTAAATCACTTGTAAATTAAAATAAGCGTCTCAGAATGACAAACTGAGAGTGTGAATAGCATTGCCCTCTTAAATCATTGGATACAGCGATATTAAGCTCAATCATGGATTCAAACATGAAAAACACTATTGTGTATGCTCCTTAGTCAGATTTTCTTGTTTATATATAAAAAAATATTTGAAATGAAAATGAAGATATTTGTGACATTACCAACAATGAACAATGCCTCTTTGATATCAGTAGATTATATATTGATTCACTGTGTCCTACATCACTAGCTAGTGTCTATGAGAGGAGCTCGACAAAACCAACCTTTGGACTTTGGGGAAGGAGGGAATCCCCATGGCTTTGTTTAGTGTTGGAATTGAAAACAGACACAGACAGAAAAAGATTGAACGTAAAGGTCGGGAAGTAGCTAGGTTAAAAGAAGAAGACAAATCAAAGTCTCGAGCTTCGCATGGCATTGCATCCGGAATTTCCATATCCCACCACCAAATGTCGGATTCTGTTTGTCTTTTGATGAGCTCCACACCTCTCACTCTCTTCCTCTATAAAATTCTTATATACTTAATCTCTCATTTTCATTGTTTTTATCATATAAAATAGAGAAAACCAAGTTCATGATGGAAGATCTAAAAGCATCAGAGCTCTGTGTGCACGTTCTGATAAAACTTGTTAGAAAGTTGGGTTCGTTTTGTTTTCTTTACCATGATCATTGAAAATGAAAGTAAAAAACAAACCCAGGAATTCAGTAAAAGTAGCAGATCATCAGGTGAAGTAGCTTAAAGTGATTCTTTAGTTCTAATTAACTTCTAAGCATTACTCTATTGATTAGCAATGCTTTTCAGGTTTTGCTATCTAGTTAATTAGTAGGGGACTGAGAGAAAAAGTGTGTCTGTAGCTCTAAGTACTTCACTACTATATTGAACACAAGAGCTTTTCAAGTTGAGAGAGAGAGAGAGAGAGAGAGAGAGAGAGAGAGTTATATATTGGAAGATTGCAGAAAAGCCAGGTTTTAAGATGTGAGTTGGTTCCCAGTTTGAATTTGGCCAAAAGGGTATTGAGTTTGAGGAGTACCTACACAAACATATACATATTTTCTTGTTCATGAGCCTAACAGATGAGTATTTAACTCACTAGCTGATAGAATAAGTTATCTTAGTTAGGCTGCTGTACTTTTTAATTATTCTGCTTCTATATTTTTTTTTTGAATCAGTTGACAAAAATTTATTAATGGAAATCAAGATTAAACAGTACAGTATTCCGCTGTCACAACAACGTCAAGAAAAGAAGACATAGAAAAATAACATGCATCCATGTCCAAAGAACAGGCATACGCTGCCAAATAATGCGTACCTCTATTACCCTGACGGCGAGTGTGAGACACCATCCAAGTACCATGGTTCTGAATCTGAAACCTCAGATCGTCATATATCCCAACCTCGAGGTATTAGGACCAGCTGTCTCCTCCAGTTGCCGCTTCACTTCTGAAGCATCTGTTTTCAAAACTGCTGGAGTAAAGCCCTGGCTTGCAGCAAAAGCAACCGCTCTACAGCAAGCAACCAGTTCGTCATGTTCTACCGACACCAAACCAAAGGCAGGACCCGCACCACCGGTCAACATCCTTCCAGAATGGTCTCGAATAATAAAACTCCAACCACCCTTTCGACTAAGTTGAGAATAAGCTCCGTCAACATTAATCTTACAAAGTCCCAAAGATGGAGCTTTCCATTTGACAGAACCCCTCCCCAGGGGTGGGTTGTTTAGGTACCAACAAACTATGAACTCTGAAATCCTTTAGATTAGCAGCGAGCTATAAACTGACATCCAATGCGACCATCGATTTCTAATTCCAGACTCTCTCATTCCTTTTCTTTCAAACTGACCAAATAATGAACATGAGTTCCCCAAAATGTAGCAGACTGAGCTCACTAGCACACTGACCAAGCCATTCCACCGAGGTGGTGTACAAATTACCCCACCGATAACAGACATCTCTAAGAATCGGATGAGACTGAATAACTCCTTTAATGAACACACAATCTCAACTCAAATGTAAAGTCGATTCTCCTAAAGAACCACATAACATACAATGAATCCCTTCCACCATGACCCTCTTCGACATCAAACTCCCCAAAGATGGAAGAATATCTAGGCAAACCCTCCATCCATGTACTTTTGCTTTTCTCGAAATATTAGTTCCCCATAATTTTTTCTAGAAAGTTTGACCAACAGTTGGAATGATAGGGTGCTAACTAGAGGAGTTAATAAAAAAAATACCTATAAGCTGTCTTCACCGAAAATTTGCCATCTGATGTTAGCTTCCAACATAGCCGATCCCGACTTGGTCTTGTACTAAGAGGAATGCTCAGAATCATATCAGCCTCTGCTTCCGAAAAACATCTCTTCATTTTAGCAGTATCCCACTCTCCAATCCCACATAACAAATCACTCACTCTGGAAATCGATTCTGTAGTAGGTATCACATACGCTGGTCTCCCCATTACTGATCCTGGAATCCAGTTATCCACAAAAGTTTGTATCTGCATGCCATCTCCAACCTGCCAATAAATATTCTCCCTGAGGACATCTCTGGCACCAAAAATACTTCACCAAGAGAAAGAAGGAGAATTAGACTCTTGTGCCTCCCAGAAAAAACAGTTTGGGTAATATTTCGCCTTGTAAATAGAAGCAATCAGTGAAGAACGATTAGAGATAACCCGCCACGTTTGTTTCGAAAGCATTGCCAAATTGAAGTTTAACAGACTACGAAAACCCAAGCCACCAGCTTCTTTCAGATTGCATAAACCATTCCACCTCTTCCAGTGTCTTTCTTCTTATCTAGTGTACTACCCCACCAGAATCTTGCACAGAGTTGTTAATCATCATAAAAATTCTTCGTAAGTCTGAACACACTCATAGAATAATTTGGAAGAGCCTGAGCCACCGTACTGATTAGAATATTTTTCCCAACACCAGTGAGTAATTTACCTTGCCATGCCGCGAGCTTGGACTCTAGACGTTCCTTGATGTATTGGAACGTCGCTGATTTTTGTTTGCCCACATAAGTTGGAAGTCCCAGATATTTCTCATGTGCCTCCACCACCTGGACATCCAATAAATTCTAGAGAGCCAATCGCCTCTCCTCAGACACACTGTCACTAAAAACCATAGAACTCTTATCAAAATTCACTTTTTGGCTAGAGGCTCTACTGTACACAGCAAGCACCTCTTGTATCACTCTCCCATTAGCTATTGAGGCCTCCGCATAAAGCATACTATCATCAACAAATAATAAATGGTTTACCGGTGGAGCTCCCTCAGAGATGGTGATACCAGGAAGTTCCCCTGTCTGCATCTTATGTGTCAACAAAGCCGAAAACCCTTCAGCTCCTAACAAGAATAAATAAGGTGACAGATAGAGGATCGCCTTGGCTCAAACCACGACCCGGGACCAGATAACCCCGAGCCTTACCTCTGATCAGAAAAGAATACCTGACTGTGGAAATACATTGCATAACCATCCGAATCCAATGGGGACTGAAGCCAAATCGTATCATCACCCGCTCTAAAAATGCCACTCCATACGATCATAGGCTTTACTCAAATCTAGTTTCATAGCCACATAACCTCTGCCAGATCGCTTATTATGCACAAAATGAGCCATCTCATTGGCAACAAGGATGTTGTCAGTGATTAATCTACCAGGAATAAATGCACTCTGAAATGGAGAAATAATTGCAGGAAGGATTACCTTCAAGCAATTCACCATCGCTTTAGAACAAATCTTGTAAATGACGTTACATAATGCAATAGGACGTAAATCCGCCATATGATGAGGTTGCTCCACTTTGGGGATTAAACAGACATGAGTATAATTTATCTGTTTCAGAAGTTGTCCCGTATGTAAAAAATTCTGAACTGCGGATACCACTTCACCCCCAATAAGATCCCAATTATGCTGAAAAAATAGGGGAGGCATACCATCAGGCCTCGGTGCCTTTGTCGGATACATTTGGAACATAGCTTGTCTAATCTTCTCACTGGAATAATCACTACACAGCTGCCCATTCATCTCCTCTGTTCCACATGGCTCAATGGCTGCTAACGTATGATTGAGAGCCTCTGTATCTATCTCTTAAGATTTAAAAATCTGTCCAAAATAATCTGTAACCACTTTTTCCATTCCCTAAACATCATCATGCCAGTTCCCTTCTACATCAAACAATCTTTTCAGAGAGTTTCTACGTTTCGTAACATTAGCTTGTTGATGAAAATAACTAGTATTACGATCACCTTCTTTTAGCCATTGAACTTTCAACCGCTGCTTCCAAAACACTTCTTCTTGGTGTAACAAGCTCTGTAAATTACTGAATAAAACTGCTTTTTCCTCTTGACCTTCAGGACTAATATGGTAGCCCATCAACTCTTCCAACCGGTTAAGTATGGCCATCATTTTGATCTGTCGACCTCGAAAGGCTGCTCTATGCCATTTATCAAGACGAATACAGACCTTCTCAAGCTTCGTAATAACCTGGAACATAGGCAGACCATAAACTTCCTCCTGGCATGCCTCCTTCACCACAGAGTCACACTCCTCGTGCTGTAACCAGAAGGCCTCAAAGTGGAAGCGATGCACCTTTGGACGAGCAGCAATCGGCGCTATACTGGCCTTTGACAAGAGGGGGACATGATCACTATCGGACGGCGGCAAGTGAAACAGCTTCGCATGGAAGAACAAGTCGAACCAGGCCAAGTATTAAGATCAATCCAAAACAATTTTTAGTTAACAAAGCCTATATGATTAATAGCTTGAAGAAATTCTTACATCATGGTGCTTATTAGTTCTAGCTTTATATGCTTTTAAACTTTCACTTGTTTGGTCCTAAATGGCTTTATATGATAAAGTCCTAGTGAAGCTGACTACAATGCTTTGATCAAGGTTGCTTAAACATTGCAGTTTTGTCAGTCAATTCTTTGTCTTCCACATATAACCAAAGAAATAAGCCATAAGAAAAACCTTTTCTCTTCAAGAACAAAGAAGTAAACAAGTTGGCCAACAAACTAAGGTCCACACTCCAAATAATGTTTGGAATCGTATATGTAGAAATTAAAATAAACAAAGTTATTACTACTTTGGACCCTTTTTAAGGGTTGCATAACTCCTTCAAAACCCTCACAAAGCTCAGCTTCATTTGAACTACTTCTCTTCCAAGCTTCAAACAGCAGATTTCTGTCATAACACCATAGATAAAGTAGTGATGGCTGTTGACCACTTATCCTATAACCCTTCAGAAGATGACTACATAGACATGGAAGTCGGTTCATATTCCGCCTTCTTCTCCCACTCCATGAGCTCTCCTCCACACCCTAGAGAGTTTGAGTTTCAAATGTCATCAAGTTCACTAGAATTAGAGCCCTCAACTACTTCACCAGCTGATGAGCTTTTCTACAAAGGAAAGCTCCTTCCTCTTCACCTCCCACCGCGTTTACAAATGGTCGAAAAACTACTTCAAAACTCCACTTCATGCTTTGATCATAAGCCAAAAGATAGATTTGAAGAGTTCTTTAGCACCCCATTAGCCACTACTGCCACAACTCCAACAGCAATGAGTACCCCATTTGAATCATGCAACATCTCACCTGTTGAGTCTTGTCAAGTTAGCAGAGAGCTGAACCGGGATGAGTATATATTCGAGTATGCAACTGAAGGGAGTGGATTTGGATACGTCAACGAACACTCCAAAAAGTCTTGGACCAAAAAGTTGAAGCAGTACTCACTTGGGTCTAAGCTCAAGGCTTCAAGAGCTTATCTCAAGTCCTTGTTTGGCAAAACTGGTTGCTCTAATGAGTCCAGTGCTGTAGCGGCTGCTAAGAATGCAGATGAAGCAATGGTTATGAAATCCGAGGACTTGAGTAAGTACGCGAAGATGGGAAAGAAAAATGCCTTTGGACAAATTCAGAAGGATAAATATAGAATGTCTGCTTCTGGCATGAGGAGCTTCAACAAAGACAAGATCACTGAGAATGGTGCTGGTCTTCACAGAAGGTCATTTTCGTTAGCTATCAAGCGACATTCAACGAAGAATTCTTCTTCACCATCCTCCTCATCCTCATCATCATCAGCTTCTTCTTCATCTTTATCTTCATGTTCAAACCATTCAAATGGGACTCAGGAGCCAAAGTTTCTGAAGAGATGCAACAGTGCAAATTCAGAAATGGAGAGTTCAATTCAGGGGGCCATTGCACATTGCAAGAAATCTCAACAAACACTTCGTTCGAGAAAGACTGCGAGTGAAGTTGGATTTTACGCATTGCCAACTTCACTGTCACCTTGTGAAGACAAAGAAGGATCACACCTTTGCAGGGGATGAGGAAAAGAGAGAACTAGCTTGTCAGCTTGAGTTGATGCTATGTTCTTCTTTAACTTGTTTCACAAATTTGCTAAATGGAGGTGCTTTGGTTCAGTGCATGGATGTTCTAAAACTACCAAGCAGAAAAATCTTGCTATAGTATATATATTCAAAGCCTCAATGAAATTTGTGTCCTAGACTAGTATAGAACCTTCAAATCAGAAAGCATTCAACAGTTTTGATTGATTGATGTGTTTTGAATTATCTGTTACCTCTATTGTTAGTGGTTTTTGATATTGTGTCTTTCCCTTTAACAAGTAACAAGTTCATGTTTCTTTTTTTCATGATAAATTCTTCCAACCCAACATTAACCTTAATACTAATCCCTAACATGTGCTGATTTTCTGTACAGTTCAACTAACTAACAAATTTTAAATTCCGGAGAGCTGTATGGAAAGTAAAGGATCAAAAGAAAGTTATATTGAACATATACACCTGAATCATTTCAGCTACTTTAGAAAACATGTCATCATTATTTTTCATCAGTGCTGCAGAACTCAAAATCTGTAGTAAGAGTGGAAACCAAGTCTACATTTTCATTGCAGCCCTTGATTCAACATTGAAAAACTTACAAATGATCGCGATCAGGTTAAAACTGTTTAAAGGGAAGAAAAGATTACAGTGTCTAATTACTGGATAAAGAATTACTACAAGGAGGAAAACCCGCCTAGCACCTTTTAATGTCCGCTTGGAGTTCGCCTAGCACCTTTTAATGCCCGCCTAGCACCCGCCTATAGTCCGCCTAGTACCGCATAATTCCCGCCTAGCGTTACAGCATATTTGGGTATACAGCATATTTGGGTATAACTCCAAGTTATTGGCTTGTATTTTCAGAACTATATCACCTCTAGGCATGGTTTTAACACTTACATCGTCTAAAGTGTCATCACATAGGCATAGTCAAGCATCCGAATACCCATCGGTTCAAAGAAAGATTAGTGATAATATTGACTTTGCATGATAATACATGATCTTCTTGCAAATAGCGGAAAACGGGAGCCATACTATAATTTAGGGCTGGGCATAAATCCGAATTTGGCCCGAATCCAATCCGATCCATCAAAAATTTATGGATCGGATAACCGATGCGAAATATTTGGGTGAGAAAAATTATGAACCGATCTGATCCGTTTTAAAACCGGGTTGAATTTGGATCAACCTCATAAACCATCCGAAAAAACCGATCTGATCCGATCTGAATTTTTTTAATTTACATTTATATACTTTTTACATACATATCGCATTATTATTCGTTGGTTCCGTGTCTTTACCATGTACTCTCCAACACTTAATCTAATTATCTATTCATATAAAATTCCTAACACCCCACTTCATTCTCTCATGTCAACCCTTTTACGATAAATTTAAATTTGGTTATGTACTAAGTATGGAATTATAGTTATGGTGATGGATTTTATGATTATGGTAATTGATTTTAATCATTTTATAGAATCATGATTATGGATTCCTTGATGCATTTTGAAATTTTAATTCCTAAGAAAGTAGGCTTTTTGAATTCTGATCAAAACCGAATCCGATCCAAACCGATCCGGAAATCCGGATTGGTTTAGTATCCGGATCGCTATTTTAAAATTCGGATATGGATGTAGAAAATCTTAAACCGAATAATTCGGATTGGATATAAATTTGCTTGAAATCCGATTTGAAATCCGGATGCTCAGCCCTACTATAATTCTTAAAAAGATATAAACATTACTTTTGCTCTAACCTTATAGTATATAGAGTAATACAAACAATGTATCATTGATGAGATCAGCTCCATCATATATAAGTACTAGCTAATAGCTAACTTAGTGCAAGAACTAAGAAGCAATCAACTCAAACAGCCGGCATCATTTCCATGATGAATATTTTACTTCAAAGTAAACCTTATCTTAGGCAAAGATCAGCATCATTATGTCCCAGCCAATCATCTTAAGAGTAGCTAAAAGACATCTCTAACTCTCAATTGTTTCACAGTGTAATACCATACATTCTTTACTCTTTCTCTGCTTTTGAAAAATTATATATAACAGTAAAGAGTACATGTATTTCATTTGTTGATCCAAGGATCATTTTATGTTCTTAATATATCCAACTTGAGATGAAATGTGATCAAGTCATTCAAGTGCAGGACAGACAGCCTTTAGTTGGCTTTTGGTTCATTTCCTTTTCTTTTCCCAGATAATACTAGTGGGCAATATACACCTTAAATTGAGTGAGCATGTCAGCCAGAAATTTGACAGGATTAGAGCTAAAGAAAGCAATTAAAAGCCTACTACTTTGATGTTGTTTGGCACTATGGGATTACAGGGCAAAAGAAGGAAATGGTAGGGTTGCTAATTGCTTCAGCTTAGTTTAAACATGCCAAAGAATCCATACCCACTAAAAAGGGTAGAATAAGTGGAAAATTAGTAACAATTTTGAGCATCAATCACACGTTTTATTTATACTTTGGAATAATGTTTACATAAATCACATTTTGCAGATTAATGAGACCTAAGAGACGGCTTGTTTTCAATTGGTTGAGTTGCATTCTCCATAAACACCCAAGACAAGCAATACATGAACTTGTCATAAGAAGTTGCATACCATCAACATGACACTGTGACTTGTCAGTAAATGAAAGAACTATGAAACCATTTATTAAAAGGAAAGGAGGGGGGGGGGGGGGGGGGGGGGGAATGAACTGTAATTGCCATTACCAATTTAGTAGTTTGAAGTCTAGTATTTATAAGCCCTTAAGTTAGCATAATAGAATGAGATATTTGGGGAAATTAAGAAAAGAGAAACAATCTATTAAACATAATTGTTGTTTTTGCGGTAAATTAATATGTTCTCTGTTTAAATATTTTAAATACGAGAATTACGTTATTGTATTAATAACATATAAATCAAACAACACGTCAATCATGATTTTATGTGAGTCGGATAGCATCAAACAAGGAATATTTTTGCCACAATGTCTAAATAGTTAGATTTTTAAATTTGTTCTGAAACTTCTACTCTATCTATCTAGTGCCCCTATAAATATATAATTTAATAGGGGCTTTAAGAGTATCTTCAACAATGTTAGCCATATTTCAGTTAAATTTTAACCAAAATAGCTAAAAAGTCATTTTAGCTAGCCACTTTAGAAATTCGTCTGCATCAATTCTCTCTATTTTAGCTTAATTTAAATTTAAAATATTTATTAAATGAATAAAAAGTGGTTTAAATGTATATATAAATTATATAGACATAATAGCCAAAATACACCCTGAACTTGGCTCAAATTGTCAATTTACACCCTCAACTTGTAATTGCGAAAATTTGCCTCCTCAACTTGTCAAAAACTGCCGATTTGCACCCCCTCCTTTAAATCTAACTTTTTCCATCCAATTTCGAGTCATGTGACATGCACGTTAGGGATATTTTCGTCATTTTTTATTTATTTCATTTTATTAACAAATATACACTAGAAATTTAATTTTTGAAGAATATTATCTATATAAAAAAGGACAATTATATGTACTTACTGATTCATTTCGTGGTACTTTTTTTTTTTGCAATCAATTCATTTTTTTTTCTTCAAAATAATGCATACTTTCCGTGATATAATTTGTCGATAAGGAAAATTACGTGAACTAAAATTAAATTGACGAACTACTATAATGGTTAAATGATGCAATCAACTTATCCATACAAAATAGTGGTTCTAAACCACACAAAAATACTCAAATAGTCTCTAAACAAGTCGTCATGTCTATTTCCACGACGCCTATGAAGTTTTGAGGTTTGTTTTGTGTCCTCACTTCATCAGCAGATGGTGAATGATTAGCTCTATACATTAATTGAAATAGTAGTTCGTCAATTTAATTTTAGTTCACGTAAGTTTCCTTATCAACAAATTATACCACGAAAAGTATGCATTATTTTGAAAAAAAAAATGAATTGATTGCAAAAAAAAAAGTACCACAAAATGAATCAGTAAGTACATATAATTGTCATTTTTTATATAGAAAATATTCTTCAAAAATTAAATTTCTAGTGTATATTTGTTAATAAAACGAAATAAATAAAAAATGATGAAAATATCCCTCACGTGCATGTCACATGACTCGAAATTGGATGGAAAAAGTTAGATTTAACGGAGGGGGTGCAAATCGGCAGTTTTTGACAAGTTGAGGAGGTAAATTTTCACAATTACAAGTTGAGGGTGTAAATTAACAATTTAAGCCAAGTTCATGGTGTATTTTGGCTATTATGCCAATTATATATAATTACATATAAGGAATGCATTAAATTTAAATGTTTTAACTTTTAGCTATCACGCTCTCCAAATTTGGCTAGCGAGATAGCTAAAAGTTTACAAAGAGTTATAATAGAGAGTCTGGTATAGCTGCTTTCACAAAAAGCTAAATATATTCTCCAAAGTAGCTAAACAATTATAATAGAGAGTCTCTTGAAGTTGCTCTAACTACATATGTCATCTTCAACATGGATGATGATCTAGTTCAAGATAATGAATTAGAGAAGTATATTGATCGGTACTGTTGTAAATATTATAATGTATGTGGATGTCCACGTAAATACTCATTAGTTATGTACTTTGATGTAAACTCTGCTTCTATATAAAGAGGCTAATGAGAATGAATGAGTGAACTTCTACCTCATTCCAACTCTTCTCTCTCTATCTTTTCTCTACTTTATAACACTTTATCAGCACAACTCTATCTTGAATTGATAACGATCGAACCCTAGGATACCCAAATTAATTTAATTTATGAGCACTTTGCTTCTACTTCTCTTTTCTATCTTCTTCTTCATCCTAACTCCAGGATCGTTTGGAGCAATATAATTGCTTTTACCATAACTCTTGATCTATGAGTTTTTGATAATCTTATTTTATCTTATAAGAATACTCATGCATGATTACCAACATCTATACAGGTTCTTCATCAAAAAACATCTATACTGGTTCTTGACCATTTTTTTTCTGAATTCATATTCTTTCGGTCCTTTTGGTTTTGATTAATATATCTCATAGAATTCCTTCTTAAATGGCAATTAATCTTATCAATACATGGATTGCTAATTTGGATGATGGTTTTCTCTAACTAACTTAGTGGTTGCTGGTTTGTGTAATTGTTGTTTGAGTGAAACTCGCATCTTCTGTTTTCTTTTTGGGTACGAAGAATTTTCCTTTTTTTATCTTCATATTTGACAAATATATTTATGGCATTATCTGTTGCATTTTCCTTTTTTTTGTACGTGACTACCAACACAGACCTTCTATTCCTTATTGATTCATCATAGGATTTTCATAGTCCGTAAGTAAGATCTTCGTGGGCTTATGACCATGATTCTCAGCTTATTTGTAAAACTTGATTCAGATTAAATTTGTCTTCAAATTCAGATCGAGACCTGAAGTCTCTTTATCAAACTATAGAGGGCCTGAAGTTCCTCAAAAGTAAATTATATATGACATGAAGTTTCTCAAATCTTACACAATTAACGAGGGTTAGAAGTTCCTTAGAGTTCTGATAATTTCAAATCCACATCTTGTGATCCTTAATTCTATAAGGGCTTGAAGTTCCTCACCTTATTTTCCTATTATGTTCATGTACAATTAGAGGGGAAGGAAACAAGATTATTATATTGGGGATGTTAATCAAGCTAGAAGTTCTGTGTATTTTCTTCATTCATGGAACCAGAAGTTTCCATTATAAAAGTTATACCGTATATAATTTATTTAGTTTATGCAAAATTTTCTATTTTGTTATGTACTTTTATTACAGTATTATCTTTTAATTTGCTTTTCATTCTTATGGGCTGGTAACCTTATGTCTCGTATATGAATTTTGGATATAATATTTTAAAAGCTAAAGTTCAAATAGAACCTGAACCTGAAGTTCTAACGAAAAAAAAAAAAACTCAAACCTGAAGTTTTGAGTATAAAATATAAATTAGTCATAGTGAACCTGAAGCTTCACATAGTTACCTCGAACCTGAAGATTCGAGTACTAAAATTATTTGAACATGAAATTCAACATACGAAATCTAAAAACCTGTAGTTCTAACATAAATAGTTCAAACCTGAGGCTTCGACTACACATATTGATGGCCCTAGAAGAGCACATATTATTCTCTCTTTACATCAAGCTAGTGCCTCCAATATGATTGGAGAAGATTTTCTTGGTACGTAGTATATATTTAAAATATATTGTTATGAACAAGAATTTCATTGTGCATGCGCAATTCGTTATTTTACCACACATTTGCTAGTCGTCAATTTGATGAGACACTCCTTATGTCATGAGTGGGAGAGCGAATGTTCCTGAAGCACGACATGAATTGGTATGTGATATTTATTCAATTCCACTTGTTTTGTGGGATGTATGTGTATCGAAGTGGCATGGTTGTCATGGAGAGAATGTCATTAAGCAATGTCAGAGTTCCTAATATGAATACACATGCAAAGGTTGTAAGTTCGCCATTACAAAATGACATATTGGCGATACAATAAAAAATTAATATGGTTGATACTCATAAATTTAATGTTTTTGACCTGAAACTTGGTTTGGTTCGCCACCAACCAAAAAACAACTTCACTCAAAAGAAAGTGTTAGATCTTGAAACGCATTTCACTGCGCATGGTCATAATAAGACAGTCTTCCCGTCGTTAGAGGGAGGAAAGACTACTGTCATTTGAGTAATGGCATGAATCTTATGTGGTATGTATCCACCAGGTCTAAAGTTTTAAGCTCCTGAAAAAGATAGATTATATTGCCCTGTAATGTTCTGTATGAGATTGTAAATAAAAGATCCACATTCGCTAGATAGTTGAGTGACATTTGTTCTTGATGTGACAATGTCTGCTCCAGAAGTGGCATGGGTACCCAATATCAATAAATTCATAGTTAATGCATGCATATAAGAATGTGTGTGAGATCTATGATTGATTATCATCGATGATAATTTACATATGGTAGCTACCAAACATCATTGAGGGCTGTATTGATGTTATGCCACGTTTCATTATGAATGTCGACAAAGTATATTTATTGGCCAAATTGGAAAGAGGCAATTCCAATGAAATTGAATACTTGAAACGTGATAAGATACCTAGACCTGCGATAAATCACTATACGTTTAACTCCACATGATACAAAAAGAATGTTTAGTAGTGAAGGTAAATCACTATGACACAATGGGAATGTGAAAATCTTCCCTCATACGAATGACAATTTTTCTATAAGTACCGGGTTGTATATACTTGCTATATTGATGAGAGACTTATGACACCTTGTAATTGGATATGATGTGGTTCTTAAAAGACACATTGCTAAAAGCGCATTCCCAAAAGTAAAATATCAATATAAGCGTAATGCTTATCAAATTCTGAAGGAATTCATATGCAAATCCATGATATGCATAGCGAAAAGAGCCTGAAACTAATTCATGGAATGAAAGAGTCTAAAGCTAGCTCATACATACTCATTGCATTATAATTAACGCGACCTAATTACCTCAATGAGTACTATGACAAGACTACAAGATCAAATTCGAATTATGATCATTATGTTGCAATATATTATAACTTTGCAAAGTTATGAATTACTTAGGGCTCTGGAAGAGCTTGTATGAGACGTATAAATGCACAAAAACATTGATGTGTATTGCTTGATATGTCATGATGGTTTTCCAATGTTTAAACTATACGAAGTTAACTGTGTCAATTTTTATTTTGTTATTGTTTAGGTATTACTTTGTATGAATTGAGCAAGTTGTTTCTAACCTCATTAGATGAGGTAAGACTTATGTAAAATCATCTCGTTTTGTTGGTATTGCTTTAACTTTACAGGTATCAAAATTTTACGATGAGCCCCAACATGCAAAACGCACATGCTCTCATTTCAGTGAAGACATATCAAATCTTTGTACATGGTGCATGAACTTGCAAATCATCAGGGGGAGATTCTCATCAGGGGGAGCATCCAGAAGTATGCTACCAGAACATATGCGCATTGTGCTCTTTTTCTCTTTCGACCAGGGTTATTTTTATCCCACTGAGTTTTTGTTACCTGGCAAGGTTTTTAATGAGGCAACAATAAGCGTGTCCAATTCCAATCATTCATTCGTGGACATCCAAGGAGAGTGTTGTAAATATTATAATGTATGTGAATGTTTACGTAAATACTCATTAGTTATGTACTTTGATGTAAACTCTACATCTACATAAAGAGGCTAATGAGACTGAATGAGTGGACTTCTACCTCATTCTAACTCTTCTCTCTTTATCTTTTCTCTACTTTATAACAGTTACTGATTTATATTTTTATGCAATTTATTAGATTATTTTTGTGTTGGCATTGAATCCGATCATATAAACATTGGGAATCATGCTTGTCAGACCATTCACGAATAATTTCAATAAATACGTGTCTTTTTTTTTTTAATCAAATGTGAAATTGCACATGTTAAGCAAACATGTATTTGCATCAACACCAAGTACATCAGATTGGCATCATGGTCTATTCTCAATCTAAATTACATTTTCTAGAGTTATATGTACATAACACTGAAGGATGTACGTACTTGAAAGGATTGATCTTTTGTAGGATTTATAGGATTGATACTCTGATAAAAAAAAATCATAGAATAAGATAATTAAGATGATAAGTAGCGATGATGCATATAAGTAGCGATAAATTAAGCTGATAAGTAGCGATGAAGCATAAAACCCAAATATACCTAACTAACAAAACCCCAAGTTATCACTTGTCAGTCACTCTCGGTCTCTCTCAGCCGGTTTCACTCTAAACTGCAACTTCCGGCCATGTATCGAATACCTTCGAGTTTAGCTTCTTCCTTGGCCTCTCAAACTCCCAATAAGAAGCTGGTACCTTCTCCAATCTCCTCTCTGTTTATCTTCTCAACTAAGTGCTCAATTTGTAATGAAACCTTATTTTTGTTTTGGTGATCGATTGCAAGGTCTACGGTAGGGTTTTATGCAATAGGAACTATGCGGCGGCGCAACATCTCACCTTTGGGACTGCCTTGTTTACCATGTCGGCTCTGGTGCAACGTTTCTCTGAGGCCTTCAGAGTTGCGAGGGGTTCAAAGGTAATAATTTATTGCATTATGTGTGATGATGTCAGAAAATGTGGATATTAAGAATAGAGATCCAATAGAATGCAGTGATTTATTGTTGATGGTTTTTGTCTGTTTCGCGTCTGTTGTTGATTCAGGATCGGAATGTGAGTGAGACACTTGGGGAACAGGTTGCTAGAGCTACTAGTACTGCTGGAGGAGTTGGTACTTTTCTCTCAACTGTATGTTTAGTGTGTTTATAATTTAATTTGAGATTTAGGGAATAAGGCCATGTTCTTCGAATTCCATTTACTTGCTAGTAGTTGCCATGTGATTTGGGAATGGAAACTCGAGTTTCTTGATACACATTCTAATGTATTATCGTGGTGGTGTTCAATGAAATAAGGAAGTCCTATTTTCTTGATTCAACCAAAGGAAAGCTGCATCAAAACCCCTTTTGACATCAATTTGTTAGAGTTTTGTCAAATTTTTATGATCAAATAAAATTGGTGGTGGGATATAAAAACTGGAAGTCGTGATACAAGTTCTACTATATTTCATTGGAAGAATAAATGTTGTTTCGTTATGCGATTTGCATACCCTTATGAAGAGATGTACATTATCTGAATGCAGGAGCTGTCTTGACACTGGCAAAACTCACGGAAGGTTGCCAGTCCATAAGTGCTGGGGTAAGTTGGTGTTCCTATTTGATTGAACTCCGTCTGTAGCTCAGTGAAAGTTGTATTCTTCATCTAGTCTTTCCAACTTGGAGTGTGACCTTTTGAAGAAATGCTGAGTGTTGTTCATTTTAGGATTGATATACCTGTTAAAGCCTAAGGGAATAATATTGTCTTTGTGGCACTAATTTCTATTCATGCTATGACTGGATGTTCGTATGAATGTTGGTTGCTCTGTTTGTGTGAATGTGTCATTTATCAGAGATTCACAGTTACTATATATGAATAGGTTCCCTCTGTTTTTGCAAATGGTCAACGAGAAATTGGAGAGTTCTTAGCAAGGGCATTGGAGAATGTAGAAAAGAAAGGACATGTAAGTATGTAGTCTATTTTTGGTATTTTAACTTGGAACTAGATCTCTCTGTCCCTCTCTTTCTCTCTCTAATAAACCAATCTGACGATCAATGATATGATTATGCATAACATGAACTTTAGCATGAGAAGAAAATAGTAATTCTAGACCTTTTGGAAATGCAATGGTGCTTAAGAGATGAATCCAGTAGTAGTGCTTGTATCATGTTATCTATCACAGTATTGACCTTACCTCTCACAGACATTAAATTCATACTGAAACTTGTTAATTATAGATTACTGTAGCTTATATGTGATGAGTAGATGTGTGCATTATGTAGAATTTTTTTTTCGAGCTTACCATATACAAACCTAGTAGCTTAATTACATTTACATTGAATTTGGGGGGGGGGGAATGAACTGTAATTGCCATTACCAATTTAGTAGTTTGAAGTCTAGTATTTATAAGCCCTTAAGTTAGCATAATAGAATGAGATATTTGGGGAAATTAAGAAAAGAGAAACAATCTATTAAACATAATTGTTGTTTTTGCGGTAAATTAATATGTTCTCTGTTTAAATATTTTAAATACGAGAATTACGTTATTGTATTAATAACATATAAATCAAACAACACGTCAATCATGATTTTATGTGAGTCGGATAGCATCAAACAAGGAATATTTTTGCCACAATGTCTAAATAGTTAGATTTTTAAATTTGTTCTGAAACTTCTACTCTATCTATCTAGTGCCCCTATAAATATATAATTTAATAGGGGCTTTAAGAGTATCTTCAACAATGTTAGCCATATTTCAGTTAAATTTTAACCAAAATAGCTAAAAAGTCATTTTAGCTAGCCACTTTAGAAATTCGTCTGCATCAATTCTCTCTATTTTAGCTTAATTTAAATTTAAAATATTTATTAAATGAATAAAAAGTGGTTTAAATGTATATATAAATTATATAGACATAATAGCCAAAATACACCCTGAACTTGGCTCAAATTGTCAATTTACACCCTCAACTTGTAATTGCGAAAATTTGCCTCCTCAACTTGTCAAAAACTGCCGATTTGCACCCCCTCCTTTAAATCTAACTTTTTCCATCCAATTTCGAGTCATGTGACATGCACGTTAGGGATATTTTCGTCATTTTTTATTTATTTCATTTTATTAACAAATATACACTAGAAATTTAATTTTTGAAGAATATTATCTATATAAAAAAGGACAATTATATGTACTTACTGATTCATTTCGTGGTACTTTTTTTTTTTGCAATCAATTCATTTTTTTTTCTTCAAAATAATGCATACTTTCCGTGATATAATTTGTCGATAAGGAAAATTACGTGAACTAAAATTAAATTGACGAACTACTATAATGGTTAAATGATGCAATCAACTTATCCATACAAAATAGTGGTTCTAAACCACACAAAAATACTCAAATAGTCTCTAAACAAGTCGTCATGTCTATTTCCACGACGCCTATGAAGTTTTGAGGTTTGTTTTGTGTCCTCACTTCATCAGCAGATGGTGAATGATTAGCTCTATACATTAATTGAAATAGTAGTTCGTCAATTTAATTTTAGTTCACGTAAGTTTCCTTATCAACAAATTATACCACGAAAAGTATGCATTATTTTGAAAAAAAAAATGAATTGATTGCAAAAAAAAAAGTACCACAAAATGAATCAGTAAGTACATATAATTGTCATTTTTTATATAGAAAATATTCTTCAAAAATTAAATTTCTAGTGTATATTTGTTAATAAAACGAAATAAATAAAAAATGATGAAAATATCCCTCACGTGCATGTCACATGACTCGAAATTGGATGGAAAAAGTTAGATTTAACGGAGGGGGTGCAAATCGGCAGTTTTTGACAAGTTGAGGAGGTAAATTTTCACAATTACAAGTTGAGGGTGTAAATTAACAATTTAAGCCAAGTTCATGGTGTATTTTGGCTATTATGCCAATTATATATAATTACATATAAGGAATGCATTAAATTTAAATGTTTTAACTTTTAGCTATCACGCTCTCCAAATTTGGCTAGCGAGATAGCTAAAAGTTTACAAAGAGTTATAATAGAGAGTCTGGTATAGCTGCTTTCACAAAAAGCTAAATATATTCTCCAAAGTAGCTAAACAATTATAATAGAGAGTCTCTTGAAGTTGCTCTAACTACATATGTCATCTTCAACATGGATGATGATCTAGTTCAAGATAATGAATTAGAGAAGTATATTGATCGGTACTGTTGTAAATATTATAATGTATGTGGATGTCCACGTAAATACTCATTAGTTATGTACTTTGATGTAAACTCTGCTTCTATATAAAGAGGCTAATGAGAATGAATGAGTGAACTTCTACCTCATTCCAACTCTTCTCTCTCTATCTTTTCTCTACTTTATAACACTTTATCAGCACAACTCTATCTTGAATTGATAACGATCGAACCCTAGGATACCCAAATTAATTTAATTTATGAGCACTTTGCTTCTACTTCTCTTTTCTATCTTCTTCTTCATCCTAACTCCAGGATCGTTTGGAGCAATATAATTGCTTTTACCATAACTCTTGATCTATGAGTTTTTGATAATCTTATTTTATCTTATAAGAATACTCATGCATGATTACCAACATCTATACAGGTTCTTCATCAAAAAACATCTATACTGGTTCTTGACCATTTTTTTTCTGAATTCATATTCTTTCGGTCCTTTTGGTTTTGATTAATATATCTCATAGAATTCCTTCTTAAATGGCAATTAATCTTATCAATACATGGATTGCTAATTTGGATGATGGTTTTCTCTAACTAACTTAGTGGTTGCTGGTTTGTGTAATTGTTGTTTGAGTGAAACTCGCATCTTCTGTTTTCTTTTTGGGTACGAAGAATTTTCCTTTTTTTATCTTCATATTTGACAAATATATTTATGGCATTATCTGTTGCATTTTCCTTTTTTTTGTACGTGACTACCAACACAGACCTTCTATTCCTTATTGATTCATCATAGGATTTTCATAGTCCGTAAGTAAGATCTTCGTGGGCTTATGACCATGATTCTCAGCTTATTTGTAAAACTTGATTCAGATTAAATTTGTCTTCAAATTCAGATCGAGACCTGAAGTCTCTTTATCAAACTATAGAGGGCCTGAAGTTCCTCAAAAGTAAATTATATATGACATGAAGTTTCTCAAATCTTACACAATTAACGAGGGTTAGAAGTTCCTTAGAGTTCTGATAATTTCAAATCCACATCTTGTGATCCTTAATTCTATAAGGGCTTGAAGTTCCTCACCTTATTTTCCTATTATGTTCATGTACAATTAGAGGGGAAGGAAACAAGATTATTATATTGGGGATGTTAATCAAGCTAGAAGTTCTGTGTATTTTCTTCATTCATGGAACCAGAAGTTTCCATTATAAAAGTTATACCGTATATAATTTATTTAGTTTATGCAAAATTTTCTATTTTGTTATGTACTTTTATTACAGTATTATCTTTTAATTTGCTTTTCATTCTTATGGGCTGGTAACCTTATGTCTCGTATATGAATTTTGGATATAATATTTTAAAAGCTAAAGTTCAAATAGAACCTGAACCTGAAGTTCTAACGAAAAAAAAAAAAACTCAAACCTGAAGTTTTGAGTATAAAATATAAATTAGTCATAGTGAACCTGAAGCTTCACATAGTTACCTCGAACCTGAAGATTCGAGTACTAAAATTATTTGAACATGAAATTCAACATACGAAATCTAAAAACCTGTAGTTCTAACATAAATAGTTCAAACCTGAGGCTTCGACTACACATATTGATGGCCCTAGAAGAGCACATATTATTCTCTCTTTACATCAAGCTAGTGCCTCCAATATGATTGGAGAAGATTTTCTTGGTACGTAGTATATATTTAAAATATATTGTTATGAACAAGAATTTCATTGTGCATGCGCAATTCGTTATTTTACCACACATTTGCTAGTCGTCAATTTGATGAGACACTCCTTATGTCATGAGTGGGAGAGCGAATGTTCCTGAAGCACGACATGAATTGGTATGTGATATTTATTCAATTCCACTTGTTTTGTGGGATGTATGTGTATCGAAGTGGCATGGTTGTCATGGAGAGAATGTCATTAAGCAATGTCAGAGTTCCTAATATGAATACACATGCAAAGGTTGTAAGTTCGCCATTACAAAATGACATATTGGCGATACAATAAAAAATTAATATGGTTGATACTCATAAATTTAATGTTTTTGACCTGAAACTTGGTTTGGTTCGCCACCAACCAAAAAACAACTTCACTCAAAAGAAAGTGTTAGATCTTGAAACGCATTTCACTGCGCATGGTCATAATAAGACAGTCTTCCCGTCGTTAGAGGGAGGAAAGACTACTGTCATTTGAGTAATGGCATGAATCTTATGTGGTATGTATCCACCAGGTCTAAAGTTTTAAGCTCCTGAAAAAGATAGATTATATTGCCCTGTAATGTTCTGTATGAGATTGTAAATAAAAGATCCACATTCGCTAGATAGTTGAGTGACATTTGTTCTTGATGTGACAATGTCTGCTCCAGAAGTGGCATGGGTACCCAATATCAATAAATTCATAGTTAATGCATGCATATAAGAATGTGTGTGAGATCTATGATTGATTATCATCGATGATAATTTACATATGGTAGCTACCAAACATCATTGAGGGCTGTATTGATGTTATGCCACGTTTCATTATGAATGTCGACAAAGTATATTTATTGGCCAAATTGGAAAGAGGCAATTCCAATGAAATTGAATACTTGAAACGTGATAAGATACCTAGACCTGCGATAAATCACTATACGTTTAACTCCACATGATACAAAAAGAATGTTTAGTAGTGAAGGTAAATCACTATGACACAATGGGAATGTGAAAATCTTCCCTCATACGAATGACAATTTTTCTATAAGTACCGGGTTGTATATACTTGCTATATTGATGAGAGACTTATGACACCTTGTAATTGGATATGATGTGGTTCTTAAAAGACACATTGCTAAAAGCGCATTCCCAAAAGTAAAATATCAATATAAGCGTAATGCTTATCAAATTCTGAAGGAATTCATATGCAAATCCATGATATGCATAGCGAAAAGAGCCTGAAACTAATTCATGGAATGAAAGAGTCTAAAGCTAGCTCATACATACTCATTGCATTATAATTAACGCGACCTAATTACCTCAATGAGTACTATGACAAGACTACAAGATCAAATTCGAATTATGATCATTATGTTGCAATATATTATAACTTTGCAAAGTTATGAATTACTTAGGGCTCTGGAAGAGCTTGTATGAGACGTATAAATGCACAAAAACATTGATGTGTATTGCTTGATATGTCATGATGGTTTTCCAATGTTTAAACTATACGAAGTTAACTGTGTCAATTTTTATTTTGTTATTGTTTAGGTATTACTTTGTATGAATTGAGCAAGTTGTTTCTAACCTCATTAGATGAGGTAAGACTTATGTAAAATCATCTCGTTTTGTTGGTATTGCTTTAACTTTACAGGTATCAAAATTTTACGATGAGCCCCAACATGCAAAACGCACATGCTCTCATTTCAGTGAAGACATATCAAATCTTTGTACATGGTGCATGAACTTGCAAATCATCAGGGGGAGATTCTCATCAGGGGGAGCATCCAGAAGTATGCTACCAGAACATATGCGCATTGTGCTCTTTTTCTCTTTCGACCAGGGTTATTTTTATCCCACTGAGTTTTTGTTACCTGGCAAGGTTTTTAATGAGGCAACAATAAGCGTGTCCAATTCCAATCATTCATTCGTGGACATCCAAGGAGAGTGTTGTAAATATTATAATGTATGTGAATGTTTACGTAAATACTCATTAGTTATGTACTTTGATGTAAACTCTACATCTACATAAAGAGGCTAATGAGACTGAATGAGTGGACTTCTACCTCATTCTAACTCTTCTCTCTTTATCTTTTCTCTACTTTATAACAGTTACTGATTTATATTTTTATGCAATTTATTAGATTATTTTTGTGTTGGCATTGAATCCGATCATATAAACATTGGGAATCATGCTTGTCAGACCATTCACGAATAATTTCAATAAATACGTGTCTTTTTTTTTTTAATCAAATGTGAAATTGCACATGTTAAGCAAACATGTATTTGCATCAACACCAAGTACATCAGATTGGCATCATGGTCTATTCTCAATCTAAATTACATTTTCTAGAGTTATATGTACATAACACTGAAGGATGTACGTACTTGAAAGGATTGATCTTTTGTAGGATTTATAGGATTGATACTCTGATAAAAAAAAATCATAGAATAAGATAATTAAGATGATAAGTAGCGATGATGCATATAAGTAGCGATAAATTAAGCTGATAAGTAGCGATGAAGCATAAAACTCAAATATACCTAACTAACAAAACCCCAAGTTATCACTTGTCAGTCACTCTCGGTCTCTCTCAGCCGGTTTCACTCTAAACTGCAACTTCCGGCCATGTATCGAATACCTTCGAGTTTAGCTTCTTCCTTGGCCTCTCAAACTCCCAATAAGAAGCTGGTACCTTCTCCAATCTCCTCTCTGTTTATCTTCTCAACTAAGTGCTCAATTTGTAATGAAACCTTATTTTTGTTTTGGTGATCGATTGCAAGGTCTACGGTAGGGTTTTATGCAATAGGAACTATGCGGCGGCGCAACATCTCACCTTTGGGACTGCCTTGTTTACCATGTCGGCTCTGGTGCAACGTTTCTCTGAGGCCTTCAGAGTTGCGAGGGGTTCAAAGGTAATAATTTATTGCATTATGTGTGATGATGTCAGAAAATGTGGATATTAAGAATAGAGATCCAATAGAATGCAGTGATTTATTGTTGATGGTTTTTGTCTGTTTCGCGTCTGTTGTTGATTCAGGATCGGAATGTGAGTGAGACACTTGGGGAACAGGTTGCTAGAGCTACTAGTACTGCTGGAGGAGTTGGTACTTTTCTCTCAACTGTATGTTTAGTGTGTTTATAATTTAATTTGAGATTTAGGGAATAAGGCCATGTTCTTCGAATTCCATTTACTTGCTAGTAGTTGCCATGTGATTTGGGAATGGAAACTCGAGTTTCTTGATACACATTCTAATGTATTATCGTGGTGGTGTTCAATGAAATAAGGAAGTCCTATTTTCTTGATTCAACCAAAGGAAAGCTGCATCAAAACCCCTTTTGACATCAATTTGTTAGAGTTTTGTCAAATTTTTATGATCAAATAAAATTGGTGGTGGGATATAAAAACTGGAAGTCGTGATACAAGTTCTACTATATTTCATTGGAAGAATAAATGTTGTTTCGTTATGCGATTTGCATACCCTTATGAAGAGATGTACATTATCTGAATGCAGGAGCTGTCTTGACACTGGCAAAACTCACGGAAGGTTGCCAGTCCATAAGTGCTGGGGTAAGTTGGTGTTCCTATTTGATTGAACTCCGTCTGTAGCTCAGTGAAAGTTGTATTCTTCATCTAGTCTTTCCAACTTGGAGTGTGACCTTTTGAAGAAATGCTGAGTGTTGTTCATTTTAGGATTGATATACCTGTTAAAGCCTAAGGGAATAATATTGTCTTTGTGGCACTAATTTCTATTCATGCTATGACTGGATGTTCGTATGAATGTTGGTTGCTCTGTTTGTGTGAATGTGTCATTTATCAGAGATTCACAGTTACTATATATGAATAGGTTCCCTCTGTTTTTGCAAATGGTCAACGAGAAATTGGAGAGTTCTTAGCAAGGGCATTGGAGAATGTAGAAAAGAAAGGACATGTAAGTATGTAGTCTATTTTTGGTATTTTAACTTGGAACTAGATCTCTCTGTCCCTCTCTTTCTCTCTCTAATAAACCAATCTGACGATCAATGATATGATTATGCATAACATGAACTTTAGCATGAGAAGAAAATAGTAATTCTAGACCTTTTGGAAATGCAATGGTGCTTAAGAGATGAATCCAGTAGTAGTGCTTGTATCATGTTATCTATCACAGTATTGACCTTACCTCTCACAGACATTAAATTCATACTGAAACTTGTTAATTATAGATTACTGTAGCTTATATGTGATGAGTAGATGTGTGCATTATGTAGAATTTTTTTTTCGAGCTTACCATATACAAACCTAGTAGCTTAATTACATTTACATTGAATTTGGGGGGGGGGGGGGGAATGAACTGTAATTGCCATTACCAATTTAGTAGTTTGAAGTCTAGTATTTATAAGCCCTTAAGTTAGCATAATAGAATGAGATATTTGGGGAAATTAAGAAAAGAGAAACAATCTATTAAACATAATTGTTGTTTTTGCGGTAAATTAATATGTTCTCTGTTTAAATATTTTAAATACGAGAATTACGTTATTGTATTAATAACATATAAATCAAACAACACGTCAATCATGATTTTATGTGAGTCGGATAGCATCAAACAAGGAATATTTTTGCCACAATGTCTAAATAGTTAGATTTTTAAATTTGTTCTGAAACTTCTACTCTATCTATCTAGTGCCCCTATAAATATATAATTTAATAGGGGCTTTAAGAGTATCTTCAACAATGTTAGCCATATTTCAGTTAAATTTTAACCAAAATAGCTAAAAAGTCATTTTAGCTAGCCACTTTAGAAATTCGTCTGCATCAATTCTCTCTATTTTAGCTTAATTTAAATTTAAAATATTTATTAAATGAATAAAAAGTGGTTTAAATGTATATATAAATTATATAGACATAATAGCTAAAATACACCCTGAACTTGGCTCAAATTGTCAATTTACACCCTCAACTTGTAATTGCGAAAATTTGCCTCCTCAACTTGTCAAAAACTGCCGATTTGCACCCCCTCCTTTAAATCTAACTTTTTCCATCCAATTTCGAGTCATGTGACATGCACGTTAGGGATATTTTCGTCATTTTTTATTTATTTCATTTTATTAACAAATATACACTAGAAATTTAATTTTTGAAGAATATTATCTATATAAAAAAGGACAATTATATGTACTTACTGATTCATTTCGTGGTACTTTTTTTTTTTGCAATCAATTCATTTTTTTTTCTTCAAAATAATGCATACTTTCCGTGATATAATTTGTCGATAAGGAAAATTACGTGAACTAAAATTAAATTGACGAACTACTATAATGGTTAAATGATGCAATCAACTTATCCATACAAAATAGTGGTTCTAAACCACACAAAAATACTCAAATAGTCTCTAAACAAGTCGTCATGTCTATTTCCACGACGCCTATGAAGTTTTGAGGTTTGTTTTGTGTCCTCACTTCATCAGCAGATGGTGAATGATTAGCTCTATACATTAATTGAAATAGTAGTTCGTCAATTTAATTTTAGTTCACGTAAGTTTCCTTATCAACAAATTATACCACGAAAAGTATGCATTATTTTGAAAAAAAAAATGAATTGATTGCAAAAAAAAAAGTACCACAAAATGAATCAGTAAGTACATATAATTGTCATTTTTTATATAGAAAATATTCTTCAAAAATTAAATTTCTAGTGTATATTTGTTAATAAAACGAAATAAATAAAAAATGATGAAAATATCCCTCACGTGCATGTCACATGACTCGAAATTGGATGGAAAAAGTTAGATTTAACGGAGGGGGTGCAAATCGGCAGTTTTTGACAAGTTGAGGAGGTAAATTTTCACAATTACAAGTTGAGGGTGTAAATTAACAATTTAAGCCAAGTTCATGGTGTATTTTGGCTATTATGCCAATTATATATAATTACATATAAGGAATGCATTAAATTTAAATGTTTTAACTTTTAGCTATCACGCTCTCCAAATTTGGCTAGCGAGATAGCTAAAAGTTTACAAAGAGTTATAATAGAGAGTCTGGTATAGCTGCTTTCACAAAAAGCTAAATATATTCTCCAAAGTAGCTAAACAATTATAATAGAGAGTCTCTTGAAGTTGCTCTAACTACATATGTCATCTTCAACATGGATGATGATCTAGTTCAAGATAATGAATTAGAGAAGTATATTGATCGGTACTGTTGTAAATATTATAATGTATGTGGATGTCCACGTAAATACTCATTAGTTATGTACTTTGATGTAAACTCTGCTTCTATATAAAGAGGCTAATGAGAATGAATGAGTGAACTTCTACCTCATTCCAACTCTTCTCTCTCTATCTTTTCTCTACTTTATAACACTTTATCAGCACAACTCTATCTTGAATTGATAACGATCGAACCCTAGGATACCCAAATTAATTTAATTTATGAGCACTTTGCTTCTACTTCTCTTTTCTATCTTCTTCTTCATCCTAACTCCAGGATCGTTTGGAGCAATATAATTGCTTTTACCATAACTCTTGATCTATGAGTTTTTGATAATCTTATTTTATCTTATAAGAATACTCATGCATGATTACCAACATCTATACAGGTTCTTCATCAAAAAACATCTATACTGGTTCTTGACCATTTTTTTTCTGAATTCATATTCTTTCGGTCCTTTTGGTTTTGATTAATATATCTCATAGAATTCCTTCTTAAATGGCAATTAATCTTATCAATACATGGATTGCTAATTTGGATGATGGTTTTCTCTAACTAACTTAGTGGTTGCTGGTTTGTGTAATTGTTGTTTGAGTGAAACTCGCATCTTCTGTTTTCTTTTTGGGTACGAAGAATTTTCCTTTTTTTATCTTCATATTTGACAAATATATTTATGGCATTATCTGTTGCATTTTCCTTTTTTTTGTACGTGACTACCAACACAGACCTTCTATTCCTTATTGATTCATCATAGGATTTTCATAGTCCGTAAGTAAGATCTTCGTGGGCTTATGACCATGATTCTCAGCTTATTTGTAAAACTTGATTCAGATTAAATTTGTCTTCAAATTCAGATCGAGACCTGAAGTCTCTTTATCAAACTATAGAGGGCCTGAAGTTCCTCAAAAGTAAATTATATATGACATGAAGTTTCTCAAATCTTACACAATTAACGAGGGTTAGAAGTTCCTTAGAGTTCTGATAATTTCAAATCCACATCTTGTGATCCTTAATTCTATAAGGGCTTGAAGTTCCTCACCTTATTTTCCTATTATGTTCATGTACAATTAGAGGGGAAGGAAACAAGATTATTATATTGGGGATGTTAATCAAGCTAGAAGTTCTGTGTATTTTCTTCATTCATGGAACCAGAAGTTTCCATTATAAAAGTTATACCGTATATAATTTATTTAGTTTATGCAAAATTTTCTATTTTGTTATGTACTTTTATTACAGTATTATCTTTTAATTTGCTTTTCATTCTTATGGGCTGGTAACCTTATGTCTCGTATATGAATTTTGGATATAATATTTTAAAAGCTAAAGTTCAAATAGAACCTGAACCTGAAGTTCTAACGAAAAAAAAAAAAACTCAAACCTGAAGTTTTGAGTATAAAATATAAATTAGTCATAGTGAACCTGAAGCTTCACATAGTTACCTCGAACCTGAAGATTCGAGTACTAAAATTATTTGAACATGAAATTCAACATACGAAATCTAAAAACCTGTAGTTCTAACATAAATAGTTCAAACCTGAGGCTTCGACTACACATATTGATGGCCCTAGAAGAGCACATATTATTCTCTCTTTACATCAAGCTAGTGCCTCCAATATGATTGGAGAAGATTTTCTTGGTACGTAGTATATATTTAAAATATATTGTTATGAACAAGAATTTCATTGTGCATGCGCAATTCGTTATTTTACCACACATTTGCTAGTCGTCAATTTGATGAGACACTCCTTATGTCATGAGTGGGAGAGCGAATGTTCCTGAAGCACGACATGAATTGGTATGTGATATTTATTCAATTCCACTTGTTTTGTGGGATGTATGTGTATCGAAGTGGCATGGTTGTCATGGAGAGAATGTCATTAAGCAATGTCAGAGTTCCTAATATGAATACACATGCAAAGGTTGTAAGTTCGCCATTACAAAATGACATATTGGCGATACAATAAAAAATTAATATGGTTGATACTCATAAATTTAATGTTTTTGACCTGAAACTTGGTTTGGTTCGCCACCAACCAAAAAACAACTTCACTCAAAAGAAAGTGTTAGATCTTGAAACGCATTTCACTGCGCATGGTCATAATAAGACAGTCTTCCCGTCGTTAGAGGGAGGAAAGACTACTGTCATTTGAGTAATGGCATGAATCTTATGTGGTATGTATCCACCAGGTCTAAAGTTTTAAGCTCCTGAAAAAGATAGATTATATTGCCCTGTAATGTTCTGTATGAGATTGTAAATAAAAGATCCACATTCGCTAGATAGTTGAGTGACATTTGTTCTTGATGTGACAATGTCTGCTCCAGAAGTGGCATGGGTACCCAATATCAATAAATTCATAGTTAATGCATGCATATAAGAATGTGTGTGAGATCTATGATTGATTATCATCGATGATAATTTACATATGGTAGCTACCAAACATCATTGAGGGCTGTATTGATGTTATGCCACGTTTCATTATGAATGTCGACAAAGTATATTTATTGGCCAAATTGGAAAGAGGCAATTCCAATGAAATTGAATACTTGAAACGTGATAAGATACCTAGACCTGCGATAAATCACTATACGTTTAACTCCACATGATACAAAAAGAATGTTTAGTAGTGAAGGTAAATCACTATGACACAATGGGAATGTGAAAATCTTCCCTCATACGAATGACAATTTTTCTATAAGTACCGGGTTGTATATACTTGCTATATTGATGAGAGACTTATGACACCTTGTAATTGGATATGATGTGGTTCTTAAAAGACACATTGCTAAAAGCGCATTCCCAAAAGTAAAATATCAATATAAGCGTAATGCTTATCAAATTCTGAAGGAATTCATATGCAAATCCATGATATGCATAGCGAAAAGAGCCTGAAACTAATTCATGGAATGAAAGAGTCTAAAGCTAGCTCATACATACTCATTGCATTATAATTAACGCGACCTAATTACCTCAATGAGTACTATGACAAGACTACAAGATCAAATTCGAATTATGATCATTATGTTGCAATATATTATAACTTTGCAAAGTTATGAATTACTTAGGGCTCTGGAAGAGCTTGTATGAGACGTATAAATGCACAAAAACATTGATGTGTATTGCTTGATATGTCATGATGGTTTTCCAATGTTTAAACTATACGAAGTTAACTGTGTCAATTTTTATTTTGTTATTGTTTAGGTATTACTTTGTATGAATTGAGCAAGTTGTTTCTAACCTCATTAGATGAGGTAAG
The DNA here is from genome assembly GCA_963682095.1 of Potentilla sterilis. Lineage (NCBI taxonomy): Eukaryota > Viridiplantae > Streptophyta > Magnoliopsida > Rosales > Rosaceae > Potentilla > Potentilla sterilis. Next base: position 10,761,800 of record OY821763.1, on the reverse strand, counting down.
ACTTATGTAAAATCATCTCGTTTTGTTGGTATTGCTTTAACTTTACAGGTATCAAAATTTTACGATGAGCCCCAACATGCAAAACGCACATGCTCTCATTTCAGTGAAGACATATCAAATCTTTGTACATGGTGCATGAACTTGCAAATCATCAGGGGGAGATTCTCATCAGGGGGAGCATCCAGAAGTATGCTACCAGAACATATGCGCATTGTGCTCTTTTTCTCTTTCGACCAGGGTTATTTTTATCCCACTGAGTTTTTGTTACCTGGCAAGGTTTTTAATGAGGCAACAATAAGCGTGTCCAATTCCAATCATTCATTCGTGGACATCCAAGGAGAGTGTTGTAAATATTATAATGTATGTGAATGTTTACGTAAATACTCATTAGTTATATACTTTGATGTAAACTCTACATCTACATAAAGAGGCTAATGAGACTGAATGAGTGGACTTCTACCTCATTCTAACTCTTCTCTCTTTATCTTTTCTCTACTTTATAACAGTTACTGATTTATATTTTTATGCAATTTATTAGATTATTTTTGTGTTGGCATTGAATCCGATCATATAAACATTGGGAATCATGCTTGTCAGACCATTCACGAATAATTTCAATAAATACGTGTCTTTTTTTTTTTAATCAAATGTGAAATTGCACATGTTAAGCAAACATGTATTTGCATCAACACCAAGTACATCAGATTGGCATCATGGTCTATTCTCAATCTAAATTACATTTTCTAGAGTTATATGTACATAACACTGAAGGATGTACGTACTTGAAAGGATTGATCTTTTGTAGGATTTATAGGATTGATACTCTGATAAAAAAAAATCATAGAATAAGATAATTAAGATGATAAGTAGCGATGATGCATATAAGTAGCGATAAATTAAGCTGATAAGTAGCGATGAAGCATAAAACTCAAATATACCTAACTAACAAAACCCCAAGTTATCACTTGTCAGTCACTCTCGGTCTCTCTCAGCCGGTTTCACTCTAAACTGCAACTTCCGGCCATGTATCGAATACCTTCGAGTTTAGCTTCTTCCTTGGCCTCTCAAACTCCCAATAAGAAGCTGGTACCTTCTCCAATCTCCTCTCTGTTTATCTTCTCAACTAAGTGCTCAATTTGTAATGAAACCTTATTTTTGTTTTGGTGATCGATTGCAAGGTCTACGGTAGGGTTTTATGCAATAGGAACTATGCGGCGGCGCAACATCTCACCTTTGGGACTGCCTTGTTTACCATGTCGGCTCTGGTGCAACGTTTCTCTGAGGCCTTCAGAGTTGCGAGGGGTTCAAAGGTAATAATTTATTGCATTATGTGTGATGATGTCAGAAAATGTGGATATTAAGAATAGAGATCCAATAGAATGCAGTGATTTATTGTTGATGGTTTTTGTCTGTTTCGCGTCTGTTGTTGATTCAGGATCGGAATGTGAGTGAGACACTTGGGGAACAGGTTGCTAGAGCTACTAGTACTGCTGGAGGAGTTGGTACTTTTCTCTCAACTGTATGTTTAGTGTGTTTATAATTTAATTTGAGATTTAGGGAATAAGGCCATGTTCTTCGAATTCCATTTACTTGCTAGTAGTTGCCATGTGATTTGGGAATGGAAACTCGAGTTTCTTGATACACATTCTAATGTATTATCGTGGTGGTGTTCAATGAAATAAGGAAGTCCTATTTTCTTGATTCAACCAAAGGAAAGCTGCATCAAAACCCCTTTTGACATCAATTTGTTAGAGTTTTGTCAAATTTTTATGATCAAATAAAATTGGTGGTGGGATATAAAAACTGGAAGTCGTGATACAAGTTCTACTATATTTCATTGGAAGAATAAATGTTGTTTCGTTATGCGATTTGCATACCCTTATGAAGAGATGTACATTATCTGAATGCAGGAGCTGTCTTGACACTGGCAAAACTCACGGAAGGTTGCCAGTCCATAAGTGCTGGGGTAAGTTGGTGTTCCTATTTGATTGAACTCCGTCTGTAGCTCAGTGAAAGTTGTATTCTTCATCTAGTCTTTCCAACTTGGAGTGTGACCTTTTGAAGAAATGCTGAGTGTTGTTCATTTTAGGATTGATATACCTGTTAAAGCCTAAGGGAATAATATTGTCTTTGTGGCACTAATTTCTATTCATGCTATGACTGGATGTTCGTATGAATGTTGGTTGCTCTGTTTGTGTGAATGTGTCATTTATCAGAGATTCACAGTTACTATATATGAATAGGTTCCCTCTGTTTTTGCAAATGGTCAACGAGAAATTGGAGAGTTCTTAGCAAGGGCATTGGAGAATGTAGAAAAGAAAGGACATGTAAGTATGTAGTCTATTTTTGGTATTTTAACTTGGAACTAGATCTCTCTGTCCCTCTCTTTCTCTCTCTAATAAACCAATCTGACGATCAATGATATGATTATGCATAACATGAACTTTAGCATGAGAAGAAAATAGTAATTCTAGACCTTTTGGAAATGCAATGGTGCTTAAGAGATGAATCCAGTAGTAGTGCTTGTATCATGTTATCTATCACAGTATTGACCTTACCTCTCACAGACATTAAATTCATACTGAAACTTGTTAATTATAGATTACTGTAGCTTATATGTGATGAGTAGATGTGTGCATTATGTAGAATTTTTTTTTCGAGCTTACCATATACAAACCTAGTAGCTTAATTATTGGTTCCAAATCTAGAGACACTACAGAAATGAACTTAAGTAGACGATTGGATGACAGTACATACTTAAAAGTGGCTAAGCATCCGTGCATGCTTTCCTCCTCATAATCAAACACGTCTAACTGCCCTAGTCTCCCTTGATCCACTGATACAGAAATTACAACACATATGGTTATGTTGGCATTGTCAAAAAGCTTAAAACCAAGTACACACCAAGTGATTTTCTCCACCAGGACAGAAACATGTGGTCATGAAGAAATGAGTGATGCAATGGTTGAGTTAGGGTGAAATCGAAGTGTGCACAGTGGGTTTGTATCGAAATGTGGGAACAAAAAATCATCTTAACTTCCACAGATATGAATCTGAATTTTTACTTATGTAGATTTGTTATAATATTACATGTTTATTTGATGTTTTTACATTAGCCTCGAACATTTTCTTGTCAACATGCCCTTTTGTAACTAGTGGATTATCTTCAGGTTTCTTCCCTCAATGATTCTGGTACAAGGGAAAATAGGAGAGCCATTTTAGATGATCTCGCCACTCTCACTGGGCGAGAGGTAATTTAGTTTTCTAAACCTCATATTCAATACATATTGACTTGTATATAATTCATGCATTTGTTGTATAGGTTATAAGTGAAGATAACAGTTTCAATATCGACAGACTGCTCATGTCACCCACATTAAATCAGTTGATTCGTCATAACAGAACTGAGAAAAGTCGCACAAACCGTAACCGAGCTTTGGATAAATGCCCACAAAAGCAAGGAGTATGTCTGCGTGTGTTTACAAGAACACCCAAGAAGCCAAATTCAGCTCTGCGTAAGGTAGCCAAAGTAAGGCTAAGCAATCGAAATGATGTATTTTCTTACATTCCAGGTGAAGGTCATAATTTGCAGGAACATTCTATGGTCTTAATAAGAGGGGGCAGAGTGAAAGATTTGCCCGGTGTAAAGTTCCACTGTATCAGAGGTGTCAAAGATTTGCTAGGACTTCCAAACCGAAGGAGAGGCCGATCAAAATATGGTGCAGAGAAGCCCAAGAGCGCCTGAAAACAGCTCCTCTCCTTTTGCCTTTTGTATTTTCTGCGTTGCTGAAGTGACTGAATACTGTAGAGAGCTCGTGAAATTTGGTTACCAAAGATTTGCTGAATTTGTAATAATATGATAGCATTCTTTTTTGAAAGTTGGCAAATGTGGAATTCAGGATTCTTTGATTAGTATGAGGAGGTTCAAAGGATAGAAGGAATTTATCTTACTTTGTGGTTGCCATGGTTACACCGGTGAAATCCAGTTGACATTCACAGCAGTTCGTTTGTTCTACTTTCTTAACATTTTTGATCAGATTGTCAATAAATCCTCTTTGCATTGTTTCAGCCAAAGTGGTGCTGTTAAAATCTAGTTGATAATCTGAGTTTGAATCCACTTTGTCTGAACCAATTTGATTTAAGAAGCTCATAGATAATCACATTCATACTCATGACTAGACTGTACTGGTGTTATCTGTGACTTGTATCAGTGTCTCTCACTTTCACTCTGACCAGAAATAATAAAAGACACAAAAAGGGCATGCGTTGGTTTAAATAAGCCCAGGTTGATTGTTTTCTATTCTGGGCTTTGGCCAGTACGGTCCTATCAGTCATCCATGTCGTCACGTTTGAGGTTTGAGTCTTTGACTAGGGTTTATTGTGGTGGTTACGTACAACGACACGTCACGATTATTCTACCCCTATATAATCACCACTAACTTCATCCCAAAGAAGACATCATCTCTCAGACCTTTCATATCCTGTGCCGACTTCATAACCTCTTTCAGAGCTGCAGCAGCAGCTAGCTAGCTTACGTAAATCTCAAGAGATATATATAAACGATTCATTCCATTTGTTTATACAAAGAGATGACTGTTGAAGAGGCCAGAAGAGGGTCTCTCTTATTCTTTCTCGACGTTCAGTCTCTCTTTGTATAAGCAAATGTATTGGATCTGTTTATGCACTGGGTGTTTCCGAAACCTCCAATCTTTGGGCTATGCTAATGATATAAGCTTTAATCTGACTTTGGTTCAATGTTTTTTTTTTTATTTGTGTTTGTGCTGCTAGATCTAATATACTGTTGCTGATTTGATGATTGATATATGTCATGATTGCTTTCATATATATTGCATTAATTAGTGTGATATGGTGTTTTAGAATTCTACCTTAGTCAGGGCCGGACCTGAGATTTGAGGACCTGAGGCAAACTTTAAGATTGGTGCCCTCTAGACAAATGTTACAAAGAATTTTCGGACCAAGATAAAGAGGGGGCATCCAATGAAGATAGTGTTGTCAAGATATCTCGCTTTGCTGATTTTTAGAGATATATTAGCTCCATTCCCAAATCTCATGTTATCCAAAACTCCCAAGGAAGTGATCCACAATAAAACCTCCCCCTCGTAGCTGATATAATCAATTCAACAGTAGCGCATTGCCTTATTTCACCACCACAAAAAACAGAGCCCCATCCAGGTTAGAAATCAAAACTACCACGCAATACAAGTCGAACTATCCGCCTAAACACCAAACCATCCTAATCTTGCATCAGACACAACAAATGACCATAGGCTCAAATTAACTTCACCATTACAATTCAGCTCAAAACTATAACCCACGCTTCCTAAACCCATCAAAATCTCATTACACTTGCTACATTCCAATATCAAAAGAAAAGCCCCCATATAGCCACAATTACACATAACTACAACGAATCCGAAACTCTCACAAATGATCAAAAAGAGATGACTTTACCAACCCAATAAGCCAATTAACAATACAGTAATACATAGACATTAAAAAAATACATAATCAAACAATGCAGAACCATATCATATATAAATTGAGGAACCCAGAAGAGATATAGAGAGAAAGATGGGACCTTTTCAACAGGGAGAGTGAAACAAGCGGTGGTAACGGCGGCGAGGAGAAGGAGGAGTGTGATCCTAAACGTAGAGCCCCAAGAGAAAGCCATAGAAATCCTACGACGCCAAGGCCTACACTCCTCGTCGTCGTCTTCGTCTATATTATTGGGTTGCTTCAGCTGCAAACGAGGCCTCAGGCCCCCAAGGTTTGCCAGATTTGAGTGTCCCTCCAAAACTATGTGAGTAATGTGACCTTCCTCCTCTCTTTCCTTCTATCCAAACCTGTCTCTGTTTCTCTGTCTCTTTGTTTTGGCCTTTTCTGGTCTGTTTGTATTGTCAAGATTGAAACTTTCATTGATTGGGGATTTGGGAGGATCAGGGGGATTGAATTGAATTGAAATCGTTATCTGGTTCTTGGTGGGATGATGCTTCTGATGACTATTCGGTGGGTTGTTTCCACAGAAAGTTCAACCTCAGAAAGTTCAAAGAGCTTTGCAAGAAAGTTGTAGACTTCGGTATATTAGATATATATATAAAAAAAAAATAAAAAAAATAAAAAATAAAAATTTGTGCCCCCAAAATTTTGGGCCCGAGGCTGTTGCCTCATGGGCCTCTATTCAGGTCCGGGCCTGACCTTAGTTATAGCTGTGTGTTCTATTTGGCAAAAAATATTGTTGAAGATGGAAGTGATGACTATTTCCCCAGATGATCGAAGCTGAAATAACTGAGCTATTACATCTCTGTTACACAGAGATACCAAGCCAGGTGTTTCTGATCCATCTTCAACAATATATGTAGATTTGTTTCCCACAAATTAATATATATTTGGTGTTTTTCGTTGTTTGAACTTTTTATATATGCTGTGGAACGAATGAATGAATCATGCTGAATTAAGATTTACCATTAAAGAATGTATAGGGTTGGAATTATTCCGGATCTCCTCTGCTAATATCTATATATAATTAATAGATCAGAGTCGATGATCTAAAACTTTAGATAACAGCTTTAGTGAACTTAAGTCCAAATATGCATCTTTGATTTGGGATCGTTAGCCAGCAAAGAAATTTTATATTTATGACGTCATGGCAATGAACTGACCGGAGAATATGTTCCATTTGCTCACTATAAAAGAATACAATCTGAAGTCAAAATGGTTGGTTCGTGTATATTTTGAAGTTGAAAATCAAACAACCTCTGTGTTATATATGTTTCTATCTCCACAACTTATAATATGACTTGGTTTCTTTTGGTACCATCGCTCAAGACGAGTGGAACGCCTATCTTTTAGGTATACACTTATATTTGAATAAGAATCTAAGTCTTAGCTTTTCTATACGAAATATTTAAATCTAATTGCACTGAAATCTCTGAGTCTACATCGAACCGGACCTGGTTGCACATTAGCTCATAGTTGTACAAATTTCCATGGAAGCGCAATAGAAATTTTAAGAGGGAAAAAGGTTGATGAAAGAAGTTAATTCCCTAACCCTTTTTTTCATTCTCCTAGCTTTGTGATGGGTTCAGATACCTAATTCGATCAAGCGGTTTTCAACAAAGAAAAATAAAAATTAGATTCGTGAGCATTATTATAGTACCACATAATTTAGAGGAGCATGCAATGAAGCCATTTCAAAATTTTTTAGTTTTTCGTAGTGAATAAATTTCGTTTTTTTAGATGAGTTGCCTAAATCCTTATTTTTATTCATACAATGGTGATTGAATCTATTTCGCCATTTTTGTGGTACTAGTCTAGACCATCTAATGTGAGATATATGATCATACCTTTTAATTATTTATCATGGTTTAGTTGTTTGAGTAAGAGTAGGTTTTCTAGTTCCTAGATGAGAGCTTTTCATCAAAGATGGTTTCTATTCGTAGGTGAGGAGTACAGACCAAGCAAAAACACACAAAGCCTTAATGACCTGTTTATAAACCAAACTTTCCGACTTGTTACCACTGAAACCGCTGTGCGCATGAGCTTTCCTTCTAAGCAATGGGAAGGCATGTTGTCTTCACTCCTCATGCTAGACTTCGACGAGGGTGGTGATCATCACTTCGACGAGATTGAACTTATGAGTCGCACACTCAAATCCTTGGAAATTAAGCACTGCAAGGCTTCTAAAGCTGAACTTTACGTCCAAGATCTTGAATCTCTTACAATCGTTTCATCAGACATTCCGTTGACAAGTGTGCTGTTGAAAAGATGCTTGGAATTGAAACATGTGAATACATATGTGTTCGTGGCGGATTCAGCACCCGGCGAACAGTCAGCACTCGGAGTGGCGGACGTGAGGTCCTTTGCGTGTCTTCTGTGTATGCTTTAGGCGTGCCAGCACCCTTGGAGCGGTGCCACTCGATTGCGTGCGACCTCTGGCGAGTCTTCTCGTCTGCTCCCAATTGACTCTGACTTCCTGATCAAGCAACTGTTACGCGGGCGCTGACTAAGCCGGCGTACAGGACTCGAACAAGACCTGAATAGAACTATCTAACAGGATTTTCTTCCCAACCCCCTAAGGATTGAGGATCTTACTCTGATCCGGAGAAGCAAAGCAGAGCTTATACCAAGACCACGGGTGTGTGTGCTACCGGAGTAGCGGACTGACTCGATTGCTACCGGAGTAGCGGACAGACTCGATTGCTACCGGAGTAGCGGACTGACTCGATAGGCTCAGCAACCGCTCGGCACGAGTACGAGATAAGATCAATCGTAGGTGGAGGCGAATTGCGTGAGTTGCTCCGGAGAGGCTTTGGCAAGTTAGCGGTGCGCTAGAACTTGTGGTTGTTTGTGTTTGGTTGAGAACCCTTTCCTAGTTGCTGGAAGAGTTATATTTATATTATTCATGAAACCCTAGGGCTGTGAGATCCAGCCTGGCGGATTCCGAGTTTCATTAGGACTGTCTTTCCTTATTCTGCCTCCAAACTTAATCGATTAAGAATCAATTGAGATCAGTCTTTCTCTTTGTTTAGGAAACTTCTTCTCCGTCAAATACTGTCAAGATCACCACTCATTAAAGTCGAGATAAACCCAATCGAGTCCGCTGCAAATCAAACACTGATTCGGCAAAGATATCCTTTCGGATGGATTGCTACCGAAACAATCCCTAATTATCCCAATCAGTATTTACCACTCATTATCTATTAAGGAAATTCGTATATTGTATAATTGGATTACTACGAAATAACCCCGAACTGATAGGTAATAAATCACTATTCTCTCCCGAGTAATCTTTCCTGAATGAGGCGGGAAAATATGAATATCGGGTTCGGTTTAAACCTAAACCCCTCTGGGCCTCAGGGTAAAAGCCCAATTGGAGTGAAATGCAATTGTGGGCCAAACATTGCCCCCCAGTCTCCGATATTGAGAGCTTCTACGAAATAGAAGAGAGACTGAGCCCCAAACACCGGCCCATCCGCAACATTTAAATATTTGGATTACTGCACCGTTTCCTCACCAATCACGACTTCCTAATTTGAAACGGTATCACTGTTCACCAAAACCCTTGATTGCTGCAAAACCCAGCGCTTCGCGCATCGAGAACCCCTTTCGGATTCTTATAAATCAAGTTGAGACATTTGGTTTCTCCTCAAAGAACTTCGTTATCCGCTATCCCTCAGCGAAACAAGCCAAGGCTCAACTCCTCCCCCTTATCCAATGGTCTGGGCAAGACGACCGGACCGATCTTAGCGTTCCCCAAGAGGGACGTGCCACTCTAGGCCCCTATGTGGTGGGCTATAATGCTGCTGATAACGATGGAGCCAATCAGATACTCGACAGCCCGGCACGCCCGCTGCCGGCACTTTTTCGCTCTGAAGAACCGGCGGAGTGCCCAAATTTTCAAACCAACCATCACCAAGCCGCCGTAAACCATTCCGCCTGGCCTCTGGTCAAGCCCTATATGAAAGCCTGGTATGCAGAACGGCGCCCACTTGACAGAGAAATCTGGAGGAAAGCCGGGGTCGCTGATGCGATCAAACTTTGCTTCAGCCTCAGCCCAAGAGGGGGCAACATGTGCGCCCTTGTTCCACTGATCAGCCTCTGGAACCCCACGGTCAATGCCTTTGAGTTCAAATTCGGCCATGCCTCCGTGACCTTACTAGACCTCTATGCCGGCTTTGGGTTCCCCATCGGTCCCCGAGCCTTTACTGAGCGCTACTACACCGAAAGGATAGCCCCTCGAAGCGCTATTAATGGGATCGAGGCCGCTGGGTTCGAGAAGTGGAAGGACGATACCTCCAAGCTGGATGATGAGGTCAGCGGAATAGCCTTTCTGGCCTTCTGGCTCAACAAATTTGTCTTCTGCTCCACCACCAACAAGATGACCAAGCTTTATCATCGAATGGCGGAGGTAATTTATGCCGGCCACGAAATTGGTCTTGCCCAATATGTTTTAGCACACCTCTACCCCTGTCTGCACCAGATATCCGCCGTGCCAATGAAATGTGCTCAATCTGGTCCACTCTGGATTTTGGATATTTGGTGCCAAATGCACTTTCCCCAACTTAGACCAGCCATGAAGGGGGCTCCTAAGCCTGATCAAGTTGTGGGGCAAGAATATGCCGGCTGCGCGGCTAGTCCTGACCTTAGCTACGCTGTCTGCCTCGACATCTTTTTCAACACATCTGCCAAGGAATTTTTCGCAGAGGCACAACGGCTGATCCATTTGAAGCATCCGCGCGGACTAGCCCGGGGATTCCTTCCCTCCAGTAGACAAGAGTCTAAAGGTCGATGGATTTTCATTCACTGCATCTCCATGATGGACCTTCCATTCCTCTGTAGTGACAAGAAATATCCAAGCCACGAGGTCTACGCGCCTCACTTCTTTGCACGGCAGTTCGGCCTTACTCAAATCCTGCCATATCCGCCACTGAAAAGTGTGAATCTTTTTTCGGCGTGGCGGAATAGCAAAACGTTCCCACGGTCGTCTGATGCTAGCGATGGATCATGCCTGGAGCTTCTCACCTTGCGGAACCCGGACTGCTACTCACACCTAAAGGCCTCTATGGATGCCACTGGTTCATACCAAGTATGGTGGGCACGCCTGCGAGGTCCGCTCTTCAAACAACCCTCCGTCTTCTACTTCCAAAGGTTCTTTCGGAATCGAGGCGGGCAACTTACCCCGGCTGATCAAGAGGTGCTAAAGGGCGGTCCGCTGTATGTTGACCTGCCCCCAAGAAAGGTAATATGCCCAGCTCTCCTACAACTGTTTTGGTTTGCCCGAAAACTCTCGTGTAATCTTGATTGTTTAATGAACCAGGCATCCGGGCAAACCCCGATGGATAAAGGAAAACGCAAGGCAGAAAGTGGGACTCATCCGCCCCCCCCAAGAAGAGCAAAACTACCACTGAAACGGATGAAAAAACTGATGAGGGCGATGACGCACCTGTAAGTGAACTCAAAATCTCCTTAGTTTCCTCGCGTCCTTAAAAATCAGTTCAATAAATACTTATGTGACGTAGATATCCCAACTCTATCCCTCCTTGCAGACACCTCGGAGGAGGCGCTCCTCGTCTGCTGCAGCTACCAGCCGAGGCCCCACGGTGGTCGAGGTTTCTTCTGGTGAGTCCTCTGACCCCTCTGAAGAATCAAGTTCTTCTAGCTCCGACGAGGACTATCTGAACCTTTACCAAAAGGCTCGTGAAATTTGCGGCGATAGTCTTCCTCAACCTGTTCCTTTGCGCTGTCTTGATGCAGGTACTTCCTCCAGTCTAGCCCTAGCAGTTAGTCAGATTTCCACCCAACCAATCCTGACTCTCCCTGCTGCTGCAGAAACTGGACCGGAGGCAGAGGAAAACCCAAATGACACTATGGCGGAGGCCCCGGCGGACGAGCCCCTCCTATTAACCAATGGTGCCCCCGGTAGCTCTTCCACTCCAAATCCGCCGGCCTCAAGCTCAACTCATGAAGTGGAGCAAGAAGAAGAAGAAGAAGAAACCAACCAAAGCGCCGAGCAGCCAGCAGCTGGTGAGCCTTCCTCCTCTGCACCTGATTTCTCACTAGCAGAAGAGGAAGCTATTGCCGGTGTGGAATCCCTGGCTGATATTGCCCCCCGGGTTGAACAACCTTCAATTCCCGCGGATGACCCAACTGACCTTGATCAGCAAGGGCAACAAGGGGTTCCTCTGGACCAGCCAGAAGCAAACCCTCACCCAGAGACTGCTGAGGTATATACTGCCTATGTTTCGAATTGTCACCTCCCTTGGTTAGAATTGCTCCCAATCCTCCTTCAATATGAGCAGGTGGAAGATGATAGGGTGGCAACCATGAGTGCCACCCCACTGGTGGCGGACCCCGGCCTAGCGAAATCAGCTATAGAACCGATCCCCCTGCCACAGAATGAAGCCATCATGGGCCTGGTCACTACCCCATCCGCACAGTCCTCCGCGACCCCTGGCGGATCTGGTTCTGGACTTCAGGATAAATCTACTCCTTCCTCCATTCTGGCTGAAAACCTCCTTCCCCGGCCAGACAGCCCTGAAGAGGAACCTATAGAGGTGCATGAAGCATGGGGATTCCTAGAGCATCTGGGAGAGAAGGATCCTGCCGATACCCAGGTGGCGGACGAGCTCGTCTCCGCCCTTGATATTCTTAAAGGCCAACTCCAGCAGCTGCCCCCCGAGCACCAGACTGAAGCCAACGCTGCCCTTCTTAGTCTTCCAGCAGAACTGAAAAGCCTGCAGGAACGTCTAGCTGCCCGGTCCCCTCAGCATGCCCAGCTCCGGGAAGCTGGCGTGGCCTTCGCCAACGCCGCCCGTGCCTACCAAGATTTAGTCATTGCGGCTGGCAATGACACGGAGGCGGCCGAAATAGCCAAACTTGAGGAAATGAAGGCGACCATAGAGCAGCAAATCTCCCTCCTCCGCCAGAAGCAAGCTACTCGCGCGGATCAATTAAACCAGCAAAAGCTTTTGGCAACTAATCTTCAGGAGAGAGAGCGTCAGGCCAAGAAAGCCAACGTAGAACTGGACCGCTCGATCAGCAAGTCCAAGGCTAAAATCAAGAGATTGGGCCTACTACTGTACGAATTTAGGCCCAACCCATAGTGAACACTGGCTTGATAAACATATGTATTCCGTCTATCTTATTGACAACCAAGCCCAATTTGGTTTGGTTCAAGAAACCAATCCCTGCGCAACTGTCTCGTCATTACTGTCGAAATTGCAGAACCGTTTCCAAGAAATTTGAAATTCAAACACCAAAACAATTCCAACATCCAACTGCCTAATAACTACGTAAATTAATCTCAGCCCTTGGATTGCTTTCCCATAAGACTATAAAAGCAACACCTCATTGGCCGGACATGAGAACCCTAAATCAACTCAGAATGTTATTCCTTATTTCTTCTCTTAGGTTCTCCTATCAGCCACTATGGCTTCCTCAATCCTTTCCACCAGATCTAGTTCGGATGTTCTCTTGAACACCCCGAATCACAACACCCCATGTTAAACAAACTCCGAACCATAACATCCCATGTTATGTCCCGGGCGGATGTGATTATAGATTGGTAGCTGCTGATCTAGCACCCCACCATTCGCATCGGCCAGAGGCCTAGCATGGATGCAGGTTCGGGTATCCTCCTCGCGCCTCATGGGACCATCAGTCTTCGCCTGAGTCGAAAACCCGCCAGCATGAGGATGGTCAAGCCTCAATAGACCAGTTGTCCCCTTCGTTATGAAGGGAATTCTATCTCCGTGGTCTTCTTCCGGACCTGAGATATGCATTTCCTCTGCGGAGATAGAATGCGCTCGTCTATTGGGCTCCTGGAACAACGAGAGAGATTGTAGGCAGCGGATGCCTATTTGCCACTCTGCTTCAGTGCCAAGACGGTCACTGCCAAACAATCCTCATGCTTCATCTATCAAACTCTCGAGATCTCCATCTTCGACCCCTGCTCGGCAAGAGTCTAGATCGAAGGACCGGCGGAAATCCCCTACCTACAGAGATGGTATCAGAGCTAGTTCGCGGATATATAATTAGTTTCTTTGCATGTATTTCAGTCCCGCCTTTGTAATAGCCATGGCCGCAAAGCCCCTTTAATTTATAAAAATAAAATTTTTTGAAACAAGACTTGCATCGAAAACCTTATTATCAAAGGCGAAAAATTTGGGCACACCCCAAGCGGATGTCCCTGAAAATTCTAATTCACAGAGCAACAGGGCTTAACCCTAAAGGGAGTTCAGAAAAATGTCAAAGTTTTCAAAAATCCAAAAATTCCAAAAATCCGCCATAAAAGATGAGCGCGGATACCGCCCTTATGTTGCCCCCCTAGTTCACTGGGCTGCGCGGATGTGTGAAGGCAAAGCAAAGCCGAGTAAACTAGATAACAAAATAATTGGCTTCCCCTTGAATGGGCTGTGATTGAATAACCGGGTAGAAGCCCATCCGCCATGAAGCAAATCTGGCCTCCTAGCATCAGAGAACAGGCCCAGCTTCAAGTGGCCCTAACGGATGAGTGGGAAAAGTAAACTGTGATTAATGCAAGATTTGACAGTCACCGAGCCGTGGTGGAAGCCCGAAAAGTCGCGAGTCAAACCCCCCTTTTATTACGTACCGATTCCCAATTGAACAGGCGACCGGAACGGATGATATCATAAATATGGGCAAACCACAGCATTAAAGCCCCGGTAACCCCTAACCGTTGGATTCCCCCCGAGATGTAGTATAAAAGGAACCCTTGGTGGCAACGAAACCCTCATCAGATTTGCCAATTTAGAGCACATATGGCAACCCTAGTATGGTTTGCAAATAGCGCAACCCTCTGGTTGCCACAAGCCTTTCCACCAGATAAGCTGAAACTCCGGCTAAACGCTCCAGTAACCTCAGTCACCCAGCGTTAAACAAACCCTAACCCCGGTCACCTAGCGTTATACGGCCTGAACCTGTGCTTCGAGGTGTGTAGCCCATACCCGGCCCGGCGTGGCTGTAACCCAAGCCCGGTAACGCTAGTGACCCGGTGAGGTGCCATCATCAACGGAGGAAGGGTTGAAAGTGCCCGTCATCGCAGCCAATCCTACCACTCGTTCCGTCAGCGGAACTTGGTGTTTTGTCTGAAGTGCTGCATACTCATTCACTACTTTCTCTAGTTTTGCAAACTCCTCCCTCTGTTTTTCATAAATCAAGCCAGCTTCGCTTCCCTTCCTGGAATATGCAGAGGTCGGTTTCGTTGGTGATGGTAGAGACACAGTCCTCGGAGTCTCTTCGAGCGGATAACGAATAAGCACGAGAAATCCGCCAAGCTCACGACTTAGAGAAATGTAGGCATGGTTTCAGAGCTAGCTAGTAGCTCTTGTTATATTTCCTTTTCTCTGTAATGCCCTTGGCCGCAAAGCATTTGTATACATAAAGCGCTCTGCAATTTCAATACTTAGAACCGATCATCCTCAAAGATGTGAGTTTTATTGATGAGGAAAAGTATAAGGACATAGACACCCCAAGCGGATGTCGAAATAACACAAGGAAAAACACAAAACCCTAACGGTTGTGCAATGAAAAACTTAGAAAACTCAAAATACGGCAGAAACACCCCTTACAGATGTGCCGTTCTAACTTGTTGCCCCCCGAGCGCGCTGGACTAAGAAGAGTTCTGACCAGAATCTTCATCCGTCGGAGGAACTTCGAACTCCCAGACACTTGGAAAGTACTTCTTAAGATATCTCCCATTGATGGGGTTTCTGTGTACTTCCCCGTCCAAGTCGCGGAGCTGGTAAGCTCTCTTGCCCACAATCCGATCAATGACAAATGGACCCTCCCAGCGAGCACTCCATTTACCACGACCCGGCTCGTCCAAGGGCAGAGCGACCTTTCAGACCAAGTCTCCTTCGCCATAGGACTTACCCTTGGTCCGCTTATCATAGGTCTTGGCGATCCGCCGCTTCTCGTGGATGATGTCTTCCAAGGCCTCTAGCCGCTTCTCGTCAAGGTCTTCATGTTCCTGGAACATGGCCTGCACATAGTCGTCACCAAGCAGCTGGTGTTGCTCACGAACTCTCAAAGAAGCTACATTGATCTCCAATGGCAGAACAGCATCGTGGCCGTACATCAACGCATAAGGAGTAGTGCCCGTAGGAGTCCTTTTGGAGGTCCGATAGGCCCAAAGTGTGTTGTCAAGTTGATTATGCCATGATCTTGGGCTATCCGCGAGCATCTTCTTCATGATGGATATGATAACCTTGTTAGTAGCTTCTGCTTGACCATTGGATTGAGCGTAATAAGGAGAGGAATGTAGGAACTGGATACCATAATCCGCTAGCCATGCTTGGGTCTTTTCAACCATGAAGGCTGCCCCCCTGTCCGCCACTATGCATTCTGGAATGCCATACCGGCAGATAATATTTTGAAACACAAAGCGGATGACGGTGTCTGCATCACAGTTTCTAGTTGGTATCGCCTCCACCCACTTCGTAAAGAAATCAGTGCCCAGCAGAAGAAACTTGTGCTGCGAGGATGAATGTGGGTGAATTTCTCCTACAAAATCTAATGCCCAACCCCTGGCGGGCCAAGGCTTGATGATAGGTTGTAAAGGAATGTTCGGAATCCGCTGAACTGGTCCATGCTTTTGGCAATCCTGGAAACCCTGAGCAAAACTATGGCAGTCTTTCAACACAGATGGCCAATGGTATCCGTATCTTTGAATGAGCCACCTCATCTTGGGTCCGGATTGATGAGAACCACAGACCCCTAAGTGTACCTCTCTCATGATCCGCTTGGCCTCAACGCCAAAGATACACCGTAATAAGACTCCATCCTCCCCTCTCCGGAATAGGTCTTCTCCCTTGAGGAGGTAATTAGTCGCGAGATATCTGATTTTCCTCTCAGACGGTGCAGATGGGTCCTTTAAGTATGCTATGATTGGTATCCGCCAGTCAGTATCGATGGGCTCAACTGTAGCGACCAACCACTCTCCGCGGTCCTCCCGGCGGATAGCAAAAGATGGTAAAGTCCTGCGCTCTACCCGAAGAATTCTTTCCTTCACTCCCTGGGCTAAACTGATTCCTGTGGCCAATTGTGCCAACTCATTAGCTGCAGAGTTTAGTTCCCTGGGAACATAGTCCAAGGAAACGTCGATGAAACGATCCAGCAGCTCAATAGCCCGCTCGTAGTAGTGCACCAAATGGAAAGATATACACTTGTAGACCCCCAGAAGTTGATTGATAACTAGCATTGAGTCTCCAAGTACTTCGATTTCTTGTGCCCCCAGGTCGATCAATAATTCCAACCCAATGAGTAGAGCCTCATACTCTGCCTGGTTGTTGGTGCACGTCCACTCTAGCTGAAAAGAGTAAAGATACTTGGTACCTGCCGGATTCTGGATACAAACCCCTGCGCCCGCCAATTTACTGGTACTGCTACCATCAAAGTATAAGATCCAAGGCTGGTACCGGATCATGTGAACAAACTCCGGCGGCTCTATGAATTCCTCCTCAATAGGATGGTGTAATAGGAAATCCGCGATAGCCTGACCCGTCATAGCCTTGAGTGGCGCGTATTGCAAGGAAAACTCGGAAAGGGCCAACACCCACTTGCCAATCCTACCCCTTAGGATAGGTCTCGTTAGCATATATTTCACTAAATCCGTCTGTGCCACCACTATTGTCGTGAATGAAAGCATGTAATGGCGGAGCTTAATACCGGCAAAGTACAGGGCCAAGCATAGTCTCTCGATTGGTGAATATCTGGTTTCTGCACCCAATAGTGTCCGACTAATGTAGGAAACTGCGTATTCAATCTTCTTTCCATCCGCCAGGGTTTCATCCTGGGCCAGCAGTCCTGCAATAGAAATATCAGATGCAGAAATATATAACTTGAGAGGAATACCGGGCGTAGGCGGCCGAAGGACGGGCGGACTAGCCAAATACTCATTGATCCTGTCAAAAGCAGCTTGGTGCTCAGGACCCCACTTAAAGACTTCTCCTGGTTTGAGCTTGAGCAGAGGAGAGAAAGGCGCAACCTTGCCTGCTGAGTTGGATATAAATCTTCTGAGGAAATTAATCTTTCCCAACAAGCTCTGTAATTCCTTCTTGTTCCTTGGTGCTGGTGCGTCTAACACAGCCTGGACCTTATCGCCAGCCACCTCGATGCCTCTCTCATGCACCACAAACCCTAGAAAGTCACCAGCACAAACCCCAAAGACACACTTGGCTGGATTCATTTTAAGCTGATGCTTTCTCATGATAATGAACACCCCTCGCAGATGATCAATGTGGTCTTCCTTTTTCTTTGATTTTACCACCACATCATCAATGTAGACCTCAAGGATGTCCCCCAATATCTTGCTGAAAATCACGTTCATCACACGTTGATAGGTAGCCCCTGCATTGGTTAAGCCGAACGACATACTGAGATATTCAAACGCTCCTGTAAACCCAGGGCAGCGGAAAGCAGTTTTGGGAATGTCCGGCTCATATATGGGAATCTGGTGATAACCTGCCGTTCCATCCATAAACGATAGTAACTCGTGCCCCGCTACTGCATCCACCAACATATCCGCTATGGGCATAGGATAGACATCCTTAGGCGATGCAGCATTCAAATCCCTGTAGTCCACGCATACTCTGATCTTGCCATTCTTCTTCCTGACTGGAACAATGTTGGATAACCATTCCGGATATAGAGTCGGTCTGATTATCCCAGCAGCAACCATGCTTTGAACTTCTTGTTTGACCGCCAATGTAGTTTCTGCGTTCATCCGCCGCTGTTCTTGTTTAACTGGCCTGCACCCTTCCTTGATGGGGATACGATGACAAGCCAAATCTTTTGACAAACCCGGCATATCTTGGTACTTTTCTGCAAAACAGTCTTTAAACTCCTGCAACAACCCTATTAGTTGCTGCTTCAAATCTGGTTCAAGGTACTGACTAATCCCCACCTCCATGGGCTCAGCTTCTGTTCCCAGGTTGACCTTTTCTACGGGATCGCGTACCTTGGGTGGAGTGTCATCCAGTGCTGCTGGAGCAGGCTGAATTACTTCCACCCCTGTAAAAGCCTCAATATCTTCTTCCTCAATGCACTCGACCAGTGCAACTTCCTCCCAGGCCATCTGCTCCAATCTATAGATAGCTAATCGTTGCATGAAAAGAGCTAAAGCCTCGGACTCCTCTTGTGAGAGGGCGTCACTCATTGGAACCATTTGGAAGAAGCTCAATGGAAACTGGCCGGCTGTAATCTTCCATAGCCTGGGCAATTCCCCATTGAGACAGTTCGTTATGGGTCACTCCGATTGGATGCCCCTTATGATCGACCCCCTCAATCCTGAGAGGTCTCATATTCCTGTTGTAATAGCTGGCCTCCAACTGGATGGCCGCTATAGAAAAAGGACGCTCATCCGCCTTGATGAGCACTGGTAGATCCGCGACTGGATCCCACATGATCATCTCTTGATGAAGAGACGAGGGAACAGCTAATGCTTTGTGGATCCAGTCCCTCCCTAGGATCATATGATAGGGAGCGTTCGCCTCAGCAACGAAGAAAGCTTGATAAGCGTCGGATGGTCCTATCTTTACTCTGAGCATGACCACCCCGGCAGTAGGAGTAACAGTCCCCGAAAACCCTTTCACCTTGGAAATGGTCTGAATAAGCTTTTGCTTTGGAACCTTGAGCTGCTCTATAGTAGTAGTGGTGATGACGTTCACTGCGGCCCCTGTGTCTATTAAGACCTTGTAGACCTTGACCCCCTCCACCTCAGCCGTTACATACAAAGGTTTCATATGTTGGGACATGTTGAACGTGGGCTTGGCGAACATCACGCACTGTTTTAAAAAATCCCCAGCCCCCTCAGGATATTCGTGGTTGGAATGAAACACCCCAAGCTCGGATTCAGCCTCACTCTCATCCTCAGGTTCCTGTACTGAATAAATAGGATTGGGTGACTCCTGATTGCCGATAAAGTGAGCGGTGGGCACAGGCTCTGGCAAAGCATAAGCCGAAGAAAGTATGAAAACCATGTTGCAATGATGAACCATAGCTTCGTCCTCAGGCTGCCCCTCGTCCATCGGCACTTCATCCTCATCCACCGCTTCTGGCTCTTCCTCGTAGTCAACCATTTCATCCTCCTTGTCAAGGTCTGCGTCTGCTACTTCAGAATCAGCCTTTACGCTGGAGGCAACTGAGGATGGCCTAGTTGGCACAGTCATCTGCAGCTTTTGAGCCGCATGCATACTCCACAAAGTTAGTAGGCGCTTTTGGTTCCTTTGGCCTGGCCTGGGATATGGGCGGCCCGCTCGACTCTGTAGAAGCTATACTGGATTCCTTGAGAGCCTTCACCCCCCCAGGAACTCTCACGCTACTCGTGTTGGCAGCCAAAGCTGTGCTGCTCTCCTTAGGTACCCACCTCATGACGGTAGAACCCCTGCTGGTGTCAATCACCATCATATCCTCCTGAACCTCCGATTCTTTCTGTTGTCCGGCAGCCGCTGGTTGTGTCCTCTTTGGGGGCGACTGCCTGGCTGTTGAACGCTCAGGAGAGAAATCCAGCTTGCGCCTTGGCCGGGACTGAGGGGCTCCAGTGGATCTGGGCAGATCCGCCACCCTGTCATGCACACTCCTCCGAGGCGCCGGTGGAACCTCTGTGGATCCCTGTCGTCTAGAGTTCACGTATGACTTAGTTCTTACTCTGTAGCGCCTATGGACCTGCTCCACCTGCTCCACAGGTACTGACAACTCGTCCTCGGTTACCTTTCCCGAAGCCAGATCCGCCAAGGTCCTCTTTGCTTTTCCAAAGCGTCTCCTTTCGTTTCGGGTGGTCACTGCAGCAAGCTCAATCGCCTTGCCGTCTCGCTGGGTGTACCATCTGTCCGCCTTCGGATCATTCCTAGAGGCTGGCGGAATATAAACTTCCACAGATGGCTCTGGATTCGCAGCCTTGTGCGAACCCCCAGCCGTAGTTGACTTAACTCCGGACGGTCCTGGATCCTGTCTGGGCCTTGTCCTGCTAGCGTAGCTGTCCTCGGACCCATGATGGTACTTCATCCGCTTGTAACTCTCCCTGCCTGACTTCTCGAGAGGCGGATGCTCTAACTTAGCCTTCTCGAAGGCTCTCTTCTCAGCCTTCTTCTCTGCCTCCTTCAAAGCCGCCTGAAACTCATCATAAGTAATCGGCTGCCCTGTATTCAATCTACAGGTGAGGCAGAGTTTAGAACGAGGGACCATCACCATATCCTCTTCTTCAATAGCCCCAACCCAAAACTCTGGGCAGGGACTAGACTTGCTGTCGTCAAACTCCAGCTTGCCATCGTTCAGCCACTCCTGCAACTGATCCTTCAGACCTACACATTCAGAAGTATAGTGGTCAAAAGAACGATGGAAAAAACATGTAAATCCGCCATCCCCAATGTTGGGATGACATTGGTAAAACTCCTGAATTTCTGGTGCCCCCTGGTGCACCATGGCTTCCCAGATCTCCTCCGCCTTGTTTGCGTCGTAAGTATACTCTTGAAACCTGGACACCTGCTTCCCGCACTGCTGTATTAGACTTGGATCAATACTGATTTCGATCGCATTCACCCGCGGGCCGCCCTTAGCCGTTGTCCATTGAGGCACCTTAGGATTCTCCAACTGCAGGGTGTTGTCGTTGATCCAAATCTGCAACTGGTCCTTCAACTTCACACAATCCTTAGTGTTATGATTGTTCATATTGTGAAAGCTGCAGTACGTCTTTCCCGCCATGTAATCAGGTTTGGGAATGAATCCGTCATGGTGCAGACGCCCCTGGTTGAATAACTCTTGCAAAATCTCGGGAGCTTTGTGGGCGTTGTAGGTATACTCCTGGAAAGCCGACTTGGTTGGGAGCGGGGCTATTAACTTCACAGTCTCCCTAACCGATTTCGCTATATGGGACTGCAAAGGCTTCTGATCGGTCCGCTCAATAACCGCCACCTCATGCTCCAACTCCTCCTCATCAACCCAAGTTAGGATTGGTCTAGGCACAGCATCCACCTGGATAGTTGCCACGGTCTTAGCAGCAGCTGGGATTGGGGTTTTGGGCTTCAGTGTCCCCGGATAATAGGACATAGGAGTCCCCTTTCTTCTTTCGTTTCTATCCTTAGACCGATCAACATAGTGCTGCTCCTGACCCAGGCGATTAGTCAGGTCCGCCATAGTGGTTACGTGAACCTGCCTGAAACCCTGGCGGATCTCATCAAGCAGGCCATCAATTGCCATCCTTACTGCATGCTCCTCTGGAATCTCCATCTCGCAACGAGTTAGTTCCAGCTTGAACCTTCTCAAATAGTCAGTAGCAGACTCATCAGGCCTTTGTTCAGTTTCCGCCAGGTCCTTGACCCCGATCTTCGCTTCTACAATACCAAACATGGTTCTGAAAAGAACCTCCATGGTCTTCCAGTCTGGAATTGACCCGGGCTTCAAACGCTTATACCAGATAGCTGCTTCCCCTGCCAGAGATGTAGGAAATAGCTTCAACTTCATGATTGGGTCCTCAGCATATTGACCCGATTCATTGGTGAAACGCATGATGTGTGTCTCAGCATCTTCCGATGTCTGGCCGGTAAATGGAGTAAAACGGATTGGCTTGAAACCAGCAGGGAACGGGATCGCGTTGATCTCTGGAGTCAATGGATTCTCGTACGTCCTGCCGACGTCGGGCAACCCCTGCAATTCCCTAAGCTTTTCAGAGAAAATCCTGCCAATATCGTCCAAAGTTATCTGAGCCACGACATTTGCTGGTTGCCCCAGCGGATTGTTATTAACCGGCCCTGTAGGTGGAACCTGGTCCCCTTTCTGATTGTTAATGGCCTCAGTGTTAGGCCCGCCTGTTCCGCCACGACCAGTTGCGCGTCTCCGCTGGTCCCTTGGTGGATTTGGATTTGCAATTGCACGGCTGGTCCCCTCAGACTGGTCGACCCGATCAAAAAGCTGCCCCATCAAGGTATTCATGATTGCGAGCGTGGCGTTAGTAGCCGCCAACTGCTCCTGCTGCTGTCGCCAGTAGACATCAGAATTCCTGACGTGGGCAGTCAAGTCATCCCCTAACCGGCCTTGCTGTCCGGCGAGGTACTTGAAATTAGCAGTGAACCCCCTCTGCTCCGTCTCCATTCGCCTAACGGATTCACTTAGACTAACGACCACATTATTGGCCTTTTTCAGAGTTGTATCTGTATGACAAGATTTTTCAATCAACATTCTCAGAGTATCCGTCACCTCTGTGGGAGTTGCAGTCTCCCCAGTGAATGGTGCTATAGGTGACGTAGGCGGATCTGCGGACTCATCCGCGGACCCCTCCTCCAAGAAACCAGATGCAGCTGCCCGGTTGACAAAGCCCAAAGCGCTGCTTTCAACCTGAGGAGCAGCCGTCACCTCTAGTATCTCTTCCTCAATCTCCTCAACTGGTGTTGCGGAGACTGGGTTCAGACTCTTCCTGCTTCGCACGGCCTTAAGGGCTGCAGCAATAGTTGCTTCATCCCCCAAGGTCCCGCCAAACACTTCCTTAGCTTCAGCTTCGGTTAATCCCCTACACTCAGCTGTACCATGCTTGATCAGCTCCTTGTGGGAATTCTTCAAACAATACATGGTTACCCTTTTGTAAGGATGACCCGTTGTAGATCCCGCAACCTTGACACTATGTCCCACTGGGCGTGCCAAAATGTTCGTGGTGGATTCAGCACCCGGCGAACAGTCAGCACTCGGAGTGGCGGACGTGAGGTCCTTTGCGTGTCTTCTGTGTATGCTTTAGGCGTGCCAGCACCCTTGGAGCGGTGCCACTCGATTGCGTGCGACCCCTGACGAGTCTTCTCGTCTGCTCCCAATTGACTCTGACTTCCTGATCAAGCAACTGTTACGCGGGCGCTGACTAAGCCGGCGTACAGGACTCGAACAAGACCTGAATAGAACTATCTAACAGGATTTTCTTCCCAACCCCCTAAGGATTGAGGATCTTACTCTGATCCGGAGAAGCAAAGCAGAGCTTATACCAAGACCACAGGTGTGTGTGCTACCGGAGTAGAGGACTGACTCGATTGCTACCGGAGTAGCGGACTGACTCGATAGGCTCAGCAACCGCTCGGCACGAGTACGAGATAAGATCAATCGTAGGTGGAGGCGAATTGCGTGAGTTGCTCCGGAGAGGCTTTGGCAAGTTAGCGGTGCGCTAGAACTTGTGGTTGTTTGTGTTTGGTTGAGAACCCTTTCCTAGTTGCTGGAAGAGTTATATTTATATTGTTCATGAAACCCTAGGGCTGTGAGATCCAGCCTGGCGGATTCCGAGTTTCATTAGGACTGTCCTTCCTTATTCTGCCTCCAAACTTAATCGATTAAGAATCAATTGAGATCAGTCTTTCTCTTTGTTTAGGAAACTTCTTCTCCGTCAAATACTGTCAAGATCACCACTCATTAAAGTCGAGATAAACCCAATCGAGTCCGCTGCAAATCAAACACTGATTCGGCAAAGATATCCTTTCGGATGGATTGCTACCGAAACAATCCCTAATTATCCCAATCAGTATTTACCCCTCATTATCTATTAAGGAAATTCGTATATTGTATAATTGGATTACTACGAAATAACCCCGAACTGATAGGTAATAAATCACTATTCTCTCCCGAGTAATCTTTCCTGAATGAGGCGGGAAAATATGAATATCGGGTTCGGTTTAAACCTAACCCCTCTGAGCCTCAGGGTAAAAGCCCAATTGGAGTGAAATGCAATTGTGGGCCAAACAATATGCTCTCTACTAGCTTGGAACATTTTTTCTTTACTTGGAGAATGTCATAGTGTCAATGCCATAATCGATGCTCCAGCTCTAAAATCTTTTAGTTACACAGGTTATCTGGAGTCCAAATTTTCTCTGAGAGCTCCAAATTTACATACATCCTCTATCGAACCATGGAAAGAAGAATTACCATTGTTCACCGAGCCATGAAAACATTTTCATAAACTGAAAGATTTTAAGAGATGACCCTCTGGATTGACCATTTTGAGGATCTCATCTTTCCAGAAGATTTCAGAAGCACCTTGGCTTCACCAATTTTGCCGAATCTCGAATTTGTTGAACTTGCAGTTCAGAACCCTCCTACATATGAAAGAGATGAACAAGAGTTGAAGGACTCCTTGTATTGGATGGCACCTGCTCTGACCCTCCTACATACGAGAGATTCTTGAATGACTCCTTGCCTATTTAAACTAGTTTAATGCGTAGAAATCAGGGGCACAAATCTGTTTAGATGTGTGTACAAATGTGCAGAAATCTGTTTAGATTAGGCTGTAATGCAACATGTTACGCATTATCTTGTAGAAGTCGGGGCTTCTCTAATCAAATCGTTTAGGGCATGCAAAACAACAACAAAAAGAGTTTAATTTGTCCAAGTTATAACAAAAATTGTGTCTTTTCTTCACAAATATAATATATACAGATGCCTGCTTAAAATTTGTTACAGGACACTCGCAGCTGTTCTAATAAGAAAAAAGGAAGCAGAGAATAACCAGAGGACAAATACGTTATACACTCATTTTACTCCAGGATCAATCCGGAAGGGGTTATCTCCAAACTCCTCTGCTCCTATTTAAGTGTTTCAACATCCATTGTAATGGTGTTTCAACATCCATTGTGATGGTGTTTCAGTCTCTACGAACCGGCAAATTCCGCAAAGGATTCACACATCAGATTAAAGGGCATAGATTAGATCAATTTCCGAATTAGAGTAGTCTGAGGGCATCCATGAGTTGGATCCACTCCTCCTTGTGCTCTTATCCTTCTTCCTCAAGGCTCGGTACCGCTTTGACTTCACCACATAATATATCATGGTGCCAAGAACCGCTGCCAACATCATTCCCTCAACATTTGTTACCACAATTGCAGCCCACTTATGCCGCCGGCCAATCACAATGTAAGAGGAGGCCATGAATGCCACTGAACAGCACACTGAAGCGATCCACATCAACTTGTTGATAATCTCGACTAACTTTTTCTCTGCTTTTGTCTCACCTCTGACCAATGTAATTTGAACTACTACGACGGTCAAAGACATAAAAAGAGCAACAACATGGAAACTGAAGAAGATTTTGAATGGAGTGTTCACTACCTCAGCCGCAGGGCCGGCCCTGAAAATTTTGGGGCCCAAGGCGAAATTTTTTTTGGGGCCCTATCGTTTTAACCTTTCGAATTAATAATACATCAAAATAAAAAATAATCAAATAAAATCCAATCAAAATTCTTTTAAATAATAAAAAATTGGCCACATCAGTAGTTTGATAAACTAAAAATCACTTAAATACAACTCGTCGTGCATTTTTAGATGTAAATGTGGCAATTAAACTTGCATAATCAAGTTTCTTTACCAAATCTTTCTCAATTGATAATATAGCCAAACCGCTCAATCTCTCTTGTGACATAGTTGACCGAAGATAAGTTTTGATCAACTTCAACTTTGAAAAACTTCTTTCTGCGGAAGCAACTGTGACTGGTATGGTTAGCAAAATCCTGTAAGCAATCAAGGCATTTGGATAACAGCCATCCCTTTCAATCATATAATTCAGCACATCAATAGCTCTTGTGGCTTCTTCAGGTAAATCATCACACAACATTCGTAAATCTTGATACAGATCATCTTTATCAAGATCAATTTTTTCACCAAGATTAATTAGATTCGCAAGATTACCACAGAATTTCTTCAAGCTATCACGATCTGTAGACTTCAACTTTTCCAGATCATAAAGAAGACCAAAGTTCTTTTCATAAATTTGAAATTGTTCAAACCTGGTATACAAAAAATAAATAAGATTCAACTAAAAATAATGATTAGCTGCGCATTATAAATGAATAATTAAGTTATTCAAACCTGGTTTTGAATGATGAAATGGCTTGATCAACTATGTATAAAAAATAGTTGACTTTAAAACTTTCAGTAGCTGATTGTCTCACGGCTTCAGTAGCATTCTCATCAAATTGTCTTCTACGTTGAACTGGTCTTCTGTCTTTGAATACTGGTTCCACTCCCATCTCACTTGCAATTTCTTTAGCTTCAATCATGGCATCCTCAAACCCTGTATCTCTGAACTTTTGAAGAAACGAAAGAAGTTTATTCACTTCTCTAACAGCAACATCGATCTGCATATCTTCACTTTGAAGAACTTTGCTGACATAGTTAACTTTATACAACAACTCATACCAAATAACAATGCCTAGCAAAAACTCAAAGTTGTGCATATTATAATTTGCTAAAGTCTCAGCATTATTTCTTGTTCCGTTCTCTTCAAGACGATTCTCTGCCAAGTGCAATAGAGCTGCTCGTATTTGTGGAGCTTGGTATCTGACTGCTTTAACACTATCCATACGACTTTCCCAACGTGTTTCTGACAATGGCTTAACAGTGAGACCTTTGACATGATCTTTAAAGACTTTCCATCTCTTGGTAGAAGCCGAAAACAATACATATATTTGTTGCATGATTCCAAAAAAAAGTAACAGCATCTTTACAGCTATTAGCCATGTCAGAAAGTACAAGATTCAAAGAATGACAAGCACAAGGAGTGTAAAATGCTCTGGGATTTATCTCAAGTAGTCTACTCTGTACACCTTTGTTCTTCCCTTTCATGTTGGAACCATTGTCATATCTCTGGCCTCTTATATCATCAACATCAAGTCCAAGCGTCTTCATTGCCTCCAAAAACACATTAAGCAATCCCAATCCAGATGTATCATCTACCTTTAAGAAGTCAATAAAAAATTCCTCAACCTTCACAGGACTTGCTGAGGTGTTGACACATCTTATTACAAGAGACATTTGTTCCTCATTACCTACATCAGGAGTACAATCAAGTATAATTGAAAAGTATTTGGCTTCTTTTATTTGACGAATAATTGAGATTTTCACCTCACTTGCCATCAACTGTATGATTTCATTCTGAATCTTGTGACTCAAATAATGATAATGAGTCTCACGATTTTGAATACGCCTCACATGCACTTTCATAACTGGATCAAACTCAGCAAACAACTCAACTATCTGTAAAAACAGACCATTGTTATCTTCATATAACTTTTCGTTATCTCCCCGAAATGCCAAATTATTTTTTCCAAGTCTTTTCACAACTGCAAAAATTCTCTCCAACACTTGCTTCCAATGCTCTGTCTCCTGGTCAATTTGTTCTTGCAAACTCGCATCTATCGTTGACTTAAGTTTCAATCTTTTCCCCAATTCCACCCAGCTATTAATAGAGGCAATATGTTGTTGGTTTCTTTCATGACTTCTAAGACGATCAGCAATATTATGCCAATCATTCGTCCCCTCATCAGCTAACAACCCAACTAGATGTTTCTTTGCAAACAACTTGCAACAAAAACAGTAGACTTTATTCAAAGAATTTGAGTATACCAACCACTTCCTGTCACGCTTCTCACCATTCGGCATATGCTGAAAGTAATGCTTTGAAGAAAAAGATCTTTCAGAATCACTTTTGGAAAGACAGTAATGCTCTCTCTTTTAGGACCTCTTGCAACTAAAAAGTCTCTCATATTTTGATCAATTATATTCCACTTAGCTGGATCATCCACATCAAAAGGAAGACTTGTTTCTTCATTAACTTCTTCATTAACAATTTCATCAACCTCCTCATTCTCTTGTTGTAGCTCTGCATTCTCCGATATTTCTTCATTCTCATTCGTATTCTCGGTTTGAGTTTCTTCTTCATTATCATTCAATGGTTCATCGTTTTCTTCATTCCCCTGAGTATTATTGTTACTCGTTTCTGCGGTTTCTCCCGCTTTGCTAGTAAAGTATCTATCAAGGGAACCAACTAGAGTTTTATGTAACGCCTCTCTCTTTTTTTGCTCTTTTTTTTTTGTAGACCCAGATTTGCACTTTCTAATCGGAGCCATGATAACAACAAATCCAATGACTAAATTCCCTAACAAAAATATATATAGCATTTAAATCAAGTTTAACAAAAATATCTAATACACACAAAGAGAGTAGAGAAACGTTTAGATTAAACTAATGAAAGAGGCAAAGAGGGATTGAAAGTTACCTGTTATACAAATCACAATCGGTGATGAGAGATACTTCTCTTAATTTTTTTTTTCTCTGGTAGTCTTGTACTTGCACTTGGTATTGTATTCTGCAAAGTCTGCCGGCTGCAAGTCTGCAACTGTGCAACACCGCCAACACAGCCACCACTTTTCCCTCTTGTTGATGTATCTAATCTAACAAGGGTTTTATTTTTATTTTTTATGACACACTTTTTATGGGGTTTGGGAAATTTGAAGATCAGAACACTCCAATTCAGTTTTGGACTTAAAGAATTGGGGGCCCCACTAGCATATAAAAAATGAATAAAATTATAAAACTATAAACCTAATAAAAGTCACGTGGGTTGTGGTATATGTTTTGTCTCCCACTCGTAGTCTTTTACGTACGTTTGATTGCAAATATATATATATATATATATATATATATATATATTTTTAGCAAACTGTAATTTAAAATTTTTGGGGCCTATCAATTTTGGGGGCCCTAGGCCCACGCCTTGCCCGCCTTAGCCCAGGCCCGGCCCTGCTCAGCCGTCCCATCATTGTTATCAGCTCTTCAGCAATGTCAAGAACGATTTTGTGGTCCCTGTTCATAGCATTAACATTGCTGTCTGGTAGGGATAACAGTAAAGGTAAAAGCAAATATAGACTTAGTAATTTCAATGATCGATTTGCTTACACAAACTGAAGAAATGATGTCAAGTATCCAGTACAAAGCTTTTGAACAAACTGAGAACAACTGTGTGCAAAAGCGGGTGAATTTATACTAGTATCCTTGGACTAAAGCTAAAGTATGCAGGAAATACAGAATATGCAGGAGGCAAAAATATTGATGCCACAGGAGCTGCAAAACCAATGTTTGAGCAGAACAATGTAGAAGAAAGTGGAAAAACTTGATCACATCTTCACACCCATTTAGAGTAAAGGTTCATTGCATTTTAGTTTAGATCACAAAAGGATAGTGATTGTTAAGCAGGTTTAGCTCATATTATAGCTATCACATGTAGGAATCAAATCATGGTAAAAAGGAATTTGAAAAAGGAAATCAATCTCAGAGTAGGGTGGCAGTCAAAAGAATAGTTAAGTAATTTTCTATACATACTAAAAACAGACAGAATATCTTGCTTGGTACAAATCAAGGATATTTGTTCTTCTGCCTTCTGCCTTCTGCCTTCTGCCCACTAGAGAATCAGAAGGGGTTTTGGGGGTATTCTAATCTTTAATCCTATCTCAAAGACAAATGTAAACCTTCTATGATCCATCACATCGAAAAGAGTCGTGATGAAAGTTAAACTATCTTCGGCTCGCAACAAGTGCTTTAAACTCGCAAAACCCTTACAGCTTTATGATATGTGACTACGCATTGAATAGTAACATCTGAGTTGAGACATATACAATTTAACAGTAAAGCTGGTAGATTATCGAGCAGGTATAAAGTACATTACCTCGCTCCTCCTTGGTGGCTACGATGCAATACTGTGTTACTAAACAAAGGCTGCAAGAAAAGTAAGCATACAATTATCAATGCATTAACATAATCACATTCAATCAGACTTGAATCTGTAACAATTTTCCACTCTGATTCTTAACTTGATTTTGAACATTAGCATTGAACCTGGTGCTTTCTATCCTCCTATAAATAGTCTATTAAAACCAAATTAATCATTTCAAAATCGCAACCATAGAAATTAAACACACATCTCCAATTCTCAGGGCCGGGCCTGGGCTAAGGCGGGCAAGGCGTGGGCCTAGGGCCCCCAAAATTGATAGGCCCCAAAAATTTTAAATTACAGTTTGCTAAAAATATATATATATATATATATATATATATATATATATATATTTGCAATCAAACGTACGTAAAAGACTACGAGTGGGAGACAAAACATATACCACAACCCACGTGACTTTTATTAGGTTTATAGTTTTATAATTTTATTCATTTTTTATATGCTAGTGGGGCCCCCAATTCTTTAAGTCCAAAACTGAATTGGAGTGTTCTGATCTTCAAATTTCCCAAACCCCATAAAAAGTGTGTCATAAAAAATAAAAATAAAACCCTTGTTAGATTAGATACATCAACAAGAGGGAAAAGTGGTGGCTGTGTTGGCGGTGTTGCACAGTTGCAGACTTGCAGCCGGCAGACTTTGCAGAATACAATACCAAGTGCAAGTACAAGACTACCAGAGAAAAAAAAAATTAAGAGAAGTATCTCTCATCACCGATTGTGATTTGTATAACAGGTAACTTTCAATCCCTCTTTGCCTCTTTCATTAGTTTAATCTAAACGTTTCTCTACTCTCTTTGTGTGTATTAGATATTTTTGTTAAACTTGATTTAAATGCTATATATATTTTTGTTAGGGAATTTAGTCATTGGATTTGTTGTTATCATGGCTCCGATTAGAAAGTGCAAATCTGGGTCTACAAAAAAAAAAGAGCAAAAAAAGAGAGAGGCGTTACATAAAACTCTAGTTGGTTCCCTTGATAGATACTTTACTAGCAAAGCGGGAGAAACCGCAGAAACGAGTAACAATAATACTCAGGGGAATGAAGAAAACGATGAACCATTGAATGATAATGAAGAAGAAACTCAAACCGAGAATACGAATGAGAATGAAGAAATATCGGAGAATGCAGAGCTACAACAAGAGAATGAGGAGGTTGATGAAATTGTTAATGAAGAAGTTAATGAAGAAACAAGTCTTCCTTTTGATGTGGATGATCCAGCTAAGTGGAATATAATTGATCAAAATATGAGAGACTTTTTAGTTGCAAGAGGTCCTAAAAGAGAGAGCATTACTGTCTTTCCAAAAGTGATTCTGAAAGATCTTTTTCTTCAAAGCATTACTTTCAGCATATGCCGAATGGTGAGAAGCGTGACAGGAAGTGGTTGGTATACTCAAATTCTTTGAATAAAGTCTACTGTTTTTGTTGCAAGTTGTTTGCAAAGAAACATCTAGTTGGGTTGTTAGCTGATGAGGGGACGAATGATTGGCATAATATTGCTGATCGTCTTAGAAGTCATGAAAGAAACCAACAACATATTGCCTCTATTAATAGCTGGGTGGAATTGGGGAAAAGATTGAAACTTAAGTCAACGATAGATGCGAGTTTGCAAGAACAAATTGACCAGGAGACAGAGCATTGGAAGCAAGTGTTGGAGAGAATTTTTGCAGTTGTGAAAAGACTTGGAAAAAATAATTTGGCATTTCGGGGAGATAACGAAAAGTTATATGAAGATAACAATGGTCTGTTTTTACAGATAGTTGAGTTGTTTGCTGAGTTTGATCCAGTTATGAAAGTGCATGTGAGGCGTATTCAAAATCGTGAGACTCATTATCATTATTTGAGTCACAAGATTCAGAATGAAATCATACAGTTGATGGCAAGTGAGGTGAAAATCTCAATTATTCGTCAAATAAAAGAAGCCAAATACTTTTCAATTATACTTGATTGTACTCCTGATGTAGGTAATGAGGAACAAATGTCTCTTGTAATAAGATGTGTCAACACCTCAGCAAGTCCTGTGAAGGTTGAGGAATTTTTTATTGACTTCTTAAAGGTAGATGATACATCTGGATTGGGATTGCTTAATGTGTTTTTGGAGGCAATGAAGACGCTTGGACTTGATGTTGATGATATAAGAGGCCAGGGATATGACAATGGTTCCAACATGAAAGGGAAGAACAAAGGTGTACAGAGTAGACTACTTGAGATAAATCCCAGAGCATTTTACACTCCTTGTGCTTGTCATTCTTTGAATCTTGTACTTTCTGACATGGCTAATAGCTGTAAAGATGCTGTTACTTTTTTTTGGAATCATGCAACAAATATATGTATTGTTTTCGGCTTCTACCAAGAGATGGAAAGTCTTTAAAGATCATGTCAAAGGTCTCACTGTTAAGCCATTGTCAGAAACACGTTGGGAAAGTCGTATGGATAGTGTTAAAGCAGTCAGATACCAAGCTCCACAAATACGAGCAGCTCTATTGCACTTGGCAGAGAATCGTCTTGAAGAGAACGGAACAAGAAATAATGCTGAGACTTTAGCAAATTATAATATGCACAACTTTGAGTTTTTGCTAGGCATTGTTATTTGGTATGAGTTGTTGTATAAAGTTAACTATGTCAGCAAAGTTCTTCAAAGTGAAGATATGCAGATCGATGTTGCTGTTAGAGAAGTGAATAAACTTCTTTCGTTTCTTCAAAAGTTCAGAGATACAGGGTTTGAGGATGCCATGATTGAAGCTAAAGAAATTGCAAGTGAGATGGGAGTGGAACCAGTATTCAAAGACAGAAGACCAGTTCAACGTAGAAGACAATTTGATGAGAATGCTACTGAAGCCGTGAGACAATCAGCTACTGAAAGTTTTAAAGTCAACTATTTTTTATACATAGTTGATCAAGCCATTTCATCATTCAAAACCAGGTTTGAATAACTTAATTATTCATTTATAATGCGCAGCTAATCATTATTTTTAGTTGAATCTTATTTATTTTTTGTATACCAGGTTTGAACAATTTCAAATTTATGAAAAGAACTTTGGTCTTCTTTATGATCTGGAAAAGTTGAAGTCTACAGATCGTGATAGCTTGAAGAAATTCTGTGGTAATCTTGCGAATCTAATTAATCTTGGTGAAAAAATTGATCTTGATAAAGATGATCTGTATCAAGATTTACGAATGTTGTGTGATGATTTACCTGAAGAAGCCACAAGAGCTATTGATGTGCTGAATTATATGATTGAAAGGGATGGCTGTTATCCAAATGCCTTGATTGCTTACAGGATTTTGCTAACCATACCAGTCACAGTTGCTTCCGCAGAAAGAAGTTTTTCAAAGTTGAAGTTGATCAAAACTTATCTTCGGTCAACTATGTCACAAGAGAGATTGAGCGGTTTGGCTATATTATCAATTGAGAAAGATTTGGTAAAGAAACTTGATTATGCAAGTTTAATTGCCACATTTACATCTAAAAATGCACGACGAGTTGTATTTAAGTGATTTTTAGTTTATCAAACTACTGATGTGGCCAATTTTTTATTATTTAAAAGAATTTTGATTGGATTTTATTTGATTATTTTTTATTTTGATGTATTATTAATTCGAAAGGTTAAAACGATAGGGCCCCAAAAAAAATTTCGCCTTGGGCCCCAAAATTTTCAGGGCCGGCCCTGCCAATTCTTCAAAAAGTGCGTCAGGATTAAACAAAGGAGATCCTGAGAACAACTTCATCAGAGTTTAAGAAATATTCACCACCGCGCCGTTAAAAACACCGTCTTTCCCACCTCTATCCGCCGCCGCGAACACCACCCTCTCTCCCGGCCCATACGCATTAACAGAGGCCAGTCCGACGATGTCTAAGCGACGCGCCGGCGGTAAGGATTTTGGTCAGCGCGTGGAAAAATATTTGTACACATTTCAAAGTGATGAGTTTGTGAGTCGTAAATTAATACTCACTCGAAAATAAATACTAAAGGGGAGGCAGGGGCACGTGTCACCAAACGACGACGTTTCCCGTGCTGCTTGAAATGAGACAACTGGGTCTGCTTCTTTAGACACGTGTCGCGCGGACATATGTTCACTACAAAACGGCATCGTTTCTTGTGCTGCTTATATGAGACAACTGGGTCTGCTCCATTTCTTGGTTACTCGACTCTTGTTTGTTCCCTAAATTGAGTCAATTCTGTCAAAGTGTGAAGTCTCTTCTTTCTCGACGAACCTGCATATTCCTAATTCTTAGCCCAATGGGTATGAAACTCTCACCCTTAATCTTTTCTATCTGTGTTCCTTTGTTTTCTTTTCTCCTACTCTATTCCTTGTTTATCATTCTGCATTTAGGGTTCTAGTGTTCTAAAATCCTTGATTATAAACCTAGCTATACTAATACATTGGTTGAAATTTTTTTGTATCTTTGCTATCAAGATTGTGGGGGTGGGGGTTTGTCTTATGAATCTTAATTTCAAGAGTTTAGAAGCCTCCTGCATTAATGAAAAAAGCAAAAAAGAAGCACGCAGATTCGCGTGCATATTGTAGTACTGTTCTTGGGCCGGGTTCATGAGGCTTCTGTTGTGTTGTCTGAAACGAAATAGAGAGCATTTCGATTGGCCCAAACCCAAGCTTCCATTAATACGTTTTAACCATCCAATTTGATCAACACACCCACCTTTAAAAAAAAAAAGAAATTTGAAAATGCTTGTCTCTGCGAAGTAGTGGTTAAAGTGTTTATTTTTTATATATTTATTTTACTAAAAACCCAATATTTATTTTACTATTCATTTTGTGCATTTTGGTGTTTATTCATCTCTTGTCTTGACTATGTTCCAGATTATGGAACAAATCAGCAGGAGCAGCAGCCGCGAGAGTATAACCGAATCCGCGCACAGGTGCGGGATTATGAAAGTAGGTATTCTTTTTACAGAAATTTCTACTGTGTCTTTTTCTTAAGAACTCCTTTACAGATTGCCCTATTAAGTTGTTGCATGTCCAGGGCCTCGCACCATTTATGTTACATTCAGTGTGGATGGGGACCCGTTGCCGCTTCAGGATATTCAGGCATACATTGACCGGTGAGGGCTTAATTAATATTCTTTCAGGCATTTTACATAATCTTACTAGCTAGCAGGTTTCCCAGTTTTGATCATCAATTGTTTTATGTCCAAACAGTTTTGTGGGTCAAGATGTTGCAATTGAAAGCTGAGAGAGAAAACTTGAGGAAGAAGAAAGCTTGTATTTGATATAACAGAAATTAGTTACAGACTTAGGCAAAGCCAGAGTTTATATAATACATGAGAAAGCTGAGACCAACACGTGTCCAGCTGTAATAACAGAAAACTAGCTGTAACAGCTGTAATTAATTCATCTGAAAAACAAGGTTTAATTCTAACACCCCTCCTCAACTTGATGGGAGGTGACAAGCATCAAGTTGCTGCATAAGTATGAATGTTGAGGATAGCACAATCCTTTTGTAAATAGATCTGCAAGTTGTTCCTTAGAAGTGATGAATTGAAGAAGAAGATGACCTGCCTTAACTTGATTTCTTGTAAAATGAACATCAACTTCAACATGTTTTAATTTGGAGTGATACACTGGATTTGTTGCAAGTGCCAATGCTGAGATATTGTCACAGATAAGGGTTGGAATCTGAGCAAGGTTCACCTTAAGATCTGATAAGAGATGCTTAATCCATAAAATTTCAGAGGTAGTGTCTGCCATACTTCTGTATTCTGCCTCAGTTGAAGAACGAGAAACAGCAGATTGTTTCTTTGAACACCATGACACAGGAAAATTATTCAACAGAATAACAAAGCCAGTAGTTGACTTTCGATCATTAGGATCCCCTGCCCAATCTGCATCACAGTAGGCATGTAGGTGAATAAAAGGGGATAAATCATTACCCTTCTGATTCTTCAGGCTGGTACATCTCCTGAAGAAAATGCCTTGATTTATTGTGCCTTTGACATAACTGATAATTCTTCTTGCAGCCAGAAGATGAGTGGAGGTTGGTGAGTGCAGAAATTGACATACAGAATTTGTGGCATAAGCAATATCTGGACGAGTGAAAGTCAGATATTGAAGACAACCAACCATGCTTCTGAAGAAGGTTACATTATGAGCTTCGAGTGGTTCTCCATCATTTATCAGAAGTTTCAGACCTGATTTACAAGGAGTAGAATGAGTGTAACAGTCATCCATTCCAGATTTGTGAACAAGATCTGTAGCATATTTCCTTTGAGAGACAAAAATGCCATCTGTTTTATATTCAATTTCAAGGCCTAGAAAGAAATGTAATTTTCCCAAATCCTTCATATCAAATTCTTGCTGAAGAGCAGTTTTGACTTCTTGAATAAGCAACTCACAACTCCCAGTAATGATAATATCATCCACATATAGGAGAAGAAATACACAACCTGTTTGAGTATGTTTCACAAATAGGCTAGGATCAGCATATGATGTAGAAAATCCAATGGTAGGCAGAAAGTTTGTGAATCTTTCATTCCAAGCTCGAGGAGCCTGTTTAAGTCCATATAAGGACTTGTTAAGCTTGCAGACAAAGTTTGGAAAACATTGGTTGATATATCCCCCAGGCTGTGTCATATAAACTTCTTCATTAAGCAGACCATGCAAAAATGCATTTTTTACATCCATTTGGTGCAGATTCCAGTTATAGAAGGCAGCAAGAGCAATGATCAGTCTTACTGTGGTATGTCTGACTACAGGAGAGAAGGTTTCTTCATAGTCAACTCCATATTCTTGACTAAAACCTCTTGCAACTAATCTAGCTTTATGCCGAGCAATACTCCCATCTGCATTTCTTTTAACTTTGAAAAGCCATTTGCAAGAGACCAAATTTTTGCCATCTGGTAGGGGAACAAGAGACCATGTGTTTTGATTCATAAGGGCATTATACTCTTCATCCATAGCATTTTTCCATTCTGGAACTTTAATTGCATCTTTAAAATTAGCTGGTTCAGTTGCTTGTGGATCAAGGCTTATATGGCTGAGTAAAGACATAAAACACTTCTTCTTTTGAATCCCCCTCTTTGACCTGGTAAGCATTCCATGCTCATTTTGAGTTAAGGAGGATATACCTTGAACCGGATGAAGGATATTGGCATTTGAAATACTAGGAGGAGGTTTCTTACTGTTACTGTTTACAGTAACAGATATAGTGCCTCCCCCAAGTTGAGATGATAGGGATAAAGATCCTTCCTGATCATTGAACTGAATATATGTATCACTTTGTGGAGAAAATAGATCAGGAGAGGATGTAGCAACAGTTTCTGATATTGATGGATGAGATATAATAATGTCTGGATCATTATCCATGTAGTTGCATTCATTGCTCACATGAGTGGAATCAGGCACTACATCATTAGAGTTAACATTTTGACTGGGGGACACAGTTGTCTGAACAGTAGAGGATAAAGGTTCAGAATGAGACTGAGTGACTGAGATGCTTGGTTGATGAATGGGAAAGACTTCAGTTTGAGGTCTGCTGAGAGCATTTTTATGTGCAGAAACAGCATAGGGAAATGAACTCTCATCAAAAAAGACATGCCTTGAGATGATGTACTTTCTGTTAGTTGGACTGTAGCAAACAAATCCTTTATATCCAGCAGCAAAACCAATGAAAACACACTTGATGGTTTTTGGTTGTAATTTATTATACCTGTATGGAGTCATTAAAGGATAGCAGGAGCAGCCAAAGACTCTTAGCATGTCAACCCTTGGAATCTTATGATATAGGATTTCATAGGGAGATTTCATCTGCAAAATTTGAGAGGGCATCCTGTTGATCAGGAATGTTGCAGTAGCACATGCATGATACCAGAAAGAATCTGGAAGAGAGGCCTGTTGGAGAAGAGTGACAGCAGTTTCTCTTATATGCCTATTTTTCCTTTCTGAAACTCCATTCTGCTCTGGAGTATAAGGACAAGACACCTGATGCACAATTCCAGACTGAGAAACAAAATCTTTGAAACTGTTGTTTATGTATTCACCACCACCATCACTTCTAAAAACCTTAATTCCTGTCTTGAATTGAGTAAAAACAAAGGCACAGAGAGAGAGAAAACTTGAGGAAAACTTGATATCTGAATTTGCAATAAGATAAAATATAACAATTTTGAATTTGCATAATTAAAATAGAATACCAATTCAAAAGATAAAATAAGCTCCGAGCAAGAGAATTAGGGCTCCAGAATCACCACTATTGGCTCTGATACCATGAAAGCTGAGAGAGAAAACTTGAGGAAGAAGAAAGCTTGTATTTGATATAACAGAAATTAGTTACAGACTTAGGCAAAGCCAGAGTTTATATAATACATGAGAAAGCTGAGACCAACACGTGTCCAGCTGTAATAACAGAAAACTAGCTGTAACAGCTGTAATTAATTCATCTGAAAAACAAGGTTTAATTCTAACAGCAATGGCATACTATATATATGGACATATATGCCAAAGCAGGGGTGGATCGTGCTTTCGGATGAACATTGTGGCGATCAGCTTCTAGGCATGCATTGGATTCGAAATAAAACTATGCTGGTTAAGCGCTTCATGGTCAACACCAACCGAATGTAATCGATCTGCTGCAGGCAGTTGGAAAACTCTGCATGTAGAGTGTCTATAATATCTATCTACGCTTTGGATTTAAAAAATTTACTGTAAAGAGTCGGATATGTTTACTTTTCTTCCTTTGTTTTATCGATCGGTAGACCATTGATCTAGTTCATTGGTACTGACAAGTGCATTTCAATCTGATTCTTCGATCTTGTTTTTAGATTGAACAAATCTTAATTCTTCATTTACTCGTAATATCATATGATATATACGTAACTGTGTCTATATATTAACATCCTGTTCTCATATTTTTCATGTATAGCTTTTATTTCTTTTTCATCTACTTCATTGGTCATAGAGATCGTGAAAGTATCATTCCATAACCCTCAATCAAGGCACAAACTTAGCTGAGGCATCGGAACACGCAGTGGCTTGGTATTTTTGAAACCTCTCGAATTTCTTCTCGAATTTCCGTAGCTGCATATATATGGCATGGTGATTATATAAGTACTGTCACTATCGAACACGGAGATAAACTGCTGCTGCCATATATCGTCAGCCTTGATGTTGCTGATGAACGTCGTCGTCGTTAGCTGCATAGTTGTGACGTCAGAAGATCTTGTGATCATATCTTGGCAATGCTTCGGACTGGTCGGAGGACAGTTTCAAATGAGATGGGTTGATCGCAGCGGGTGGTAGTGCTTGAAAGCTTCATATCTGAGCAAGGTCACCAGA
The DNA here is from genome assembly GCA_963682095.1 of Potentilla sterilis. Taxonomy (NCBI): domain Eukaryota; kingdom Viridiplantae; phylum Streptophyta; class Magnoliopsida; order Rosales; family Rosaceae; genus Potentilla; species Potentilla sterilis. The sequence goes on along the minus strand of OY821763.1, from coordinate 10,722,448 downwards.
GACGTATGGCTGGGATTCATGGCTTAAATAGGAATGGAAGAGTTCGGTTGACGATCGAGCAATCAAAGTTTGACGCCATTCACCTCTCAATGAATTGAACACCGGAATGTTGATGAGGATCATTAGACATCGAATACCAAATAGGCAATACCATTAGTTCATTAGTTGATGCCGTAAAGTCCAAAGGGAGGTTCAGCTTCACCGGCCTCCAAAAAGAAAAATAAAGTTCATTAGTTCATTCTTACTGCTGCATTTGTACTAGCTCCTTCTTCTTTCGTACGTATAGGCGTATAGCAATCACCAAGTGCTTGAATTGCATAGAATTCTACACAAAATGGGCAAAAGTAACAATTTTAATTTTAGGCCAGTTGTCCAAATGGTTAGAGAGCACATGTTTTTCTTTTTAGAAGACACACCATTGTCACATATTCGGAAAAAATGAATTCGAAGACACTATCATCACATTTTAAATAATTAAATATAAAAAAAAAACAAAGACACCATGAAGCCATCGTCAATTTTGGTACCGTATTCATAACGTACAAAACCGAAGAGTGCCACACTTGAAAATAAATATAAAAATGAGTACGATTAACCTAACCATTTATTTTGCATTATTCTACAGTGACGTGGAGTAATTCCCTACCTTTAATTACTATTGGGAGTAAAATTGTTTAAGGTCAGGTTTAATTGTTGATATTTTTACCCAAAACTACAATTTTGTGGTAATATTTACTAGTAGTAAAATTATTTTTTAAAATTACCACTAATAAGTTTTCATCCAAAACTAACAGAATCCGTTAACTCATAAATTACAAAATTACCCTCAGAAATCAATACTACTGAGCCTCAGAAACCAAAATATTCTATTGCTACTGACCCTCAGAAACTTTACTTCCGCCGTCCTCTGCAGCGATTCCAATGCTACTGACCCTCAGAAACTTTACCTCCGCCGTCCTCCGCCGCGCTTCCAATACTACTGATCCTCAGAACTCCGCCGTCTTCCGCCGCGCTTCAATACTACTGACCCTCAGAAGCTCAACCATAACCAACAAACAAGCAAAAATCCCAACACACAACAATCAAATCGCTACAGAATAAAGTGATCTGAATCAACATTGAACAAGATTTCAGATCGGGAAGCTAAAAATCAAAATAGGACAAGAAGAAGAATTGAAAATTAAAAATTGAAAAAGGATCAATAGAGAGAGTGCGACGAAGTCAGGGAGGAAGAGCCACCAGGACGTGGTTGTCGTCGGCAGTGGGAAGAAGATGAAGCGGAGTCAGGGAGGAAGAGCCACCGGAGAGGGACGAAGAGCCACCAGAGTGCGACGAATAGCCACCGAAGAGCCACCGGAGTCAGGGACGAAGCGGCGGCAGAGGGAGGAAGATGAAGCAGTGGTTGTCGTCGTCGTCGGCAGAGGGAGGTCGCTGCCTCGCTCGTTGCCTCGAGCCTCCGGCCTCGAGCCTCCGACCTCGCTCCTCCGCCTCGCGCCTCGCGCCTCCACCCTCGCTCCTCTGCCCTCGCGCCTTCGCTGCCTCGCGCGACACTCCGCCTTCCCGCCTCCGCCCTCGCTCTGACATCGCCACCCGCCACCCAGCATCGCCTCTCGCTGCCTCCAATTAGATCTCAGAAATTAGGGTTAGGGTTTTTTAAGAATATGTGGTATGGGTTGTAAATTACAAATTTTTCAGGATTATTTATGTCATTAAACAGTAAAGGGTTAACAGCTCATTACTGTTAATTCCTGCTAATGGTATAAAATGTAGTTTTGGGTAATTATGTATTAATTGTTTGAGTAAGAGTAGGTTTCCTAGTCCCATATGGATTCTATCTAATGAAGATTTATATATATGTATCTAAGAGGCTATGGCTGCTAGTCGTAGGGGAGGAGTAGAGACAAGCAAAAACACAAGCAACCACAACCACGTAATGGCTCACTTACCTGACCTGGTTATGAACCAAATCTTCCGACTTGTTACTACTGAAACCGCTGTGCGCATGAGCTTTCTTTCTAAGCAATGGGAAGACATGATGCCTTCACTCCCCATGTTAGACTTCGATGAGGGTGGTGACCATCGGTTTGACACAGACGACGACTTTGTTCAGCACAAAAAATTCACCAACATCTTACAATATTACTTGGGACTATGTGAGAAAGATCGAGAATCAAAAAAACCAACTCCCTTGGATAAATTCAGGCTTCGGATGACGAGATACTCATCGAGAGACGCCAGTACGGTATATAAGTTACTGTCTTGTTCAATCGAAAGAGGAGTGAAAGAGTTGGATATCAGCCTTGGAGGGTTTACCGTGAAAAACTACTACTACCTGTGCCGGACCAACCTTCTCAATGCAAAAACTCTAACCACTCTAAATTTGGAGTATGTGCGAATGAAGAACATTGACAGTCTTATCGAGCCTCTTGACTCCTCAGTCTCTCTGCACCTCCTTCCTTCTTTGATAACCATGTCTCTAAAATCTGTTCAATTTGATCACAATGCTCTCATCTTCTTCATTTGGGAGTGCCCTTACATTGAGCATCTTTCGTTAGCATCATGTTCTTTTGAATTCCCAGAGATTCAACTTGCAAGTCACACACTCAAATCCATGGAAATCTTGCAGTGCTTAGCTTCTCAAGTTGAACTTTACGTCCCAGATCTTGAATCTCTTACAATCGTTTCATCAGACTTTCCGTTGACAAGCGTGCTGTTGAAAAGATGCTTGGAATTGAAACATGTGAATATATATGCTCTCTACTTGGAACATTTTTCTTTACTTGGAGAATGTCATGGTGTCAATGCCATAATCGATGCTCCAGCCTTAAAATCTTTTGGTTACACAGGTTATCTGGAGTCCAAATTTTCTTTGAGAGCTCCAAATTTATATACATCCTCTATAGAACCATTAGACGAAGAGTTACCATTGTTCACCGAGCCATGGAAGCATTTTCATAAATTGAAAGATTTTCTTCAACAGTTTGGTAATTGCAAAGAGATGACCCTCTGGGTTGACCATTTTGAGGATCTCATTTTTCCAGATAACTTCAGAAAGACCTTGGCTTCATCAATATTGCCAAATCTCGAATTTGTTGAACTTGCAATTCGGAACCCTCCTACATATGAGAGAGATAAACAAGAGTTGAAGGACTCCTTGTATTGGATGGCACCTGCTCTGAAATATGAACCCTCCTACATGTGAGAGAGATGAGCAAGACTTGAAGGACTCCTTGCATTGATGGCTTATTGTTGATATGTGGTCTATCCCCAAAACTGAAATCCTTGGATTTTTCTCTGCTCGATCTGTTAGGTTTTCAATTTTCTGAATCGATCAGTAATGCAACATGTTACCCATTAACTTGTAGAACTAGGAGCTTCTCTAATCAAATTTTTATACGGCATGCGAAACAAAAATGGTAAAAATCTTGATTTGTTAAAGTTACAACAAATACTGTTGCCTGTCTTTGCAAATATAATATATACAGATGCCTGCTTAAAATTTGTTACAGGAGAATTGCAGCTGTTCTAATAAGAACGGAAGCAGAGAATAACCGAGGACAAATACGTTATACACTTATTTTACTCCAGGATCATTCCGGAAGAGGTATCTCCAAACTCTCCTGCTCCTATTTAAGTGTTTCAACATCCATGGTGATAGTGTTTCAGTCTCTAAAAACTTACAAATTCCGCAAAGGATTCACACATCAGATTAAAGGGCATAGATTCGATCAATTTCTGAATTGGAGTAGTCTGAGGGCATCCATGAGTTGGATCCGCTCCTCCTTGTGCTCTTATCCTTCTTCCTCAAGGCTCGGTGCCGCTTAGACTTCACCACATAATATGTCATGGTGCCAAGAACCACTGCCATTATCATTCCCCCAACAACTGTTACCAGAATTGCAGCCCACTTATGCCGCTGGCCAACCACAATGTAAGAGGAGGCCATGAATGCCACTGAAGTGCACACTGAGGCGAGCCACATCAACTTGTTGATAATTTCTACCACCTTTTTCTCTGCTTTCGTCTCGCCTCTGACCAATGTAATTTGAACCACCACAACAGCCAAAGATGTAAAAAGAGCAATGGCATTGAAAATGAAGAAGATTTTGAATGGAGGAGTGTTCACTACCACAGCAGTCCCATCATCTTTATCACCGCCGGGCACAGTAAAGATAGCTGCAAAAGCAACAGTAGCAAATAGAACAGCCACCACAGTGACCGAGTTGGTGGCATTGTTGATTCCTTCTCTATGGAGCTTCCTGAGGTCTTTCGAAATATTCCGAACATTTTTATTGGTTTTCTTTGTTTGTTCAAGCTGAATATGAACATCATTCTTGATCTGAGTCACTGTTTTTCTTAATTCATCCCTTGGTTGATTCAGTTCATTAGCTCTAACGGCACCGTATTTATAAAGGCAAACTTTTACTTCTGCTGATTCTTCTGAAAGTGGAAGCTCTTCAGCAATGTCAAGAGCGGTTTTGTGGTCCCTGTTCAGTGCATTAACATTGCTGTCTGGTAGGGACAACAACTCGTTAACTATCTGCAAGGAAAGATATAAAAAAAAAATTAGTACTATTCATTTAGTAATTTCAATGATCGAGTGCCTTACTCAAGTTAACCATCCAAAAAAAAAATATCATATTTTAAGAAGAGAACAAAGCTTTTGAACAAACTAAGAGCAACTGTGTGCAAAAACTAGTGAATTTATACTAGTTTACTAAAAATTAAAGTACGCAGGAAATACAGAAAAGTCAGAGAAGCAAATATTTGGACTCTAGAGGAGCTGCAAAGCCATGTTTGAGAGGAACAATGTTAAAGATGAGGGAAAATCTAAGCCAACTAGCAAATAAGAAGTTAAAATTCATTGCAATTACACAATAGTAGAGAGTGGTAATAAAACAACGCATTTCATTCTATCTCAAAGACAAACGTATACCTTCTATGATCCATGGCACAATAAAGAATCCTGAAGATAGTAAAAAAACTAGCATTTTCATAGCAACAAGTGCTTGAAATTTGTCAGACACTTGCGGTAACGACATAACATTAACAATTTCGACTTAAGCCATTTACAGTGTAAATATTAAAATGAATTAAATGTAATCCATTATCACTCAGAAGACACAATGATAAACAAAAAGGTAATCAGATAGCAGTTATAAAGTACCTCAGCTCGCTTCTTCCTGGTGGCTACGTGTAATGCGGTGTTACCAAATTTGTCAGGAAGCATCACAATTGCGGGATCTGCATCAAGAAGCAATTTCACCACCTCACAGCTTGTCCCTTTCACAGCCATATGCAAGGCAGTTTGCCCTTTCTTGTCAGTCCTTCGTGCCAACTGTGGATCCCTGTTTAGTAATGCTCTTACAATCTCCACATGCCCTGGTCTTGCAGCCAGATGCAATGCATTCTTCCCATTTGCTTTTGATATCTCCAACAAGGCAGAATCCTTTGACAACAGTTCATCAACCACAGCTATATGCCCTCTTTGAGCTGCAGATATAAGTGGGGTTGCATTCGATGGCCCAGTTGTCTTGCTTAGGCCAGGGTCATGATCTAGGAGTACCTGAACAATGGCTGCAAGACAAGCATGAGAATCAATACATTTTCATCATCACATTCAATTAGACTTTGAAGCTTTTCAACCTTATTTCTAATCAAACTCCTAAATTAGAATAGGAACCAAAACTTGAATATTAGCATTAAACCAGGTACTTTCAATCCTATATACTGTACATCCATAGTCTGTAAACCAAAATTGATCATTCTCCATAATCACAAACATAGAAACAAACTAATCAAAGATTAAGCTGACTGAATCGTGCATTATTACCATGATGGCCTTGAGTTGCAGCAATATGCAAAGGACTAAACCCGGAGCGATTCTTCTTCACAACACTCTCCTTATTGGAATACTTGAGTAACTCCTTCACCACATCCAGATGTCCTCTATCCGCCGCCGTGAACAACGCCGTCTCCCCCAGCTCATTGACCTCATTGACCACCGCCGCCCTCACCTCCGCCACCTCCGACTCAAACTCCGCCTCGCTGACCGTCCCCACCATCTGCGAGTCGATATCATGCAGAATCTGCTTCACGGCGGCCAGATCGCCCTTCTGCGCCGCCAGGTGGAGCTCCGTGTCGTTGTGCCGCCCCGTCACCTGCTTCACGTACTTCTTCTTACCCGCCTGGTCCATCCTCTTCCCCGAGTTCGACAGCACCAGCGCCGGCGCCGTTGCCGCCGATGACGCCGGAGGAGAAGGCGATGGCTCCGCTGCTGACGTCATCAAATTATTCTCTATATCTATCTCACCTAATAAAAAACGAGACAAAAAAATCAGATAACTTTGTACAAAAGAAGTCTTGTTTCTTCATACTCATACAAGTCGATATCCTAAACACTGAAGAATCTTTATTTTCAATCAAATAAAATGAAATCGAAAGGATTAGATTAAGCGATATAAATAAAGTACCATGTTGAATTGGGGTAGACATGGTGATTAGGTGGTGCTGTGTGGCTATGGGGAGGAGTTTTTCATGTGAGAAATTTGAGATTGGGAAAGTGAGGAAGGGAGATGAAGATTGGTGATAATGGAGAGAATAAAGAAGACAAAGGAGAAAGAAGGTGCAAGGAAGGAAGAAGGAAAAGCACTAGTCTCTAGTCGTCGTTGGAGTGACGGCTATAGAGTCTTTCCATGTCAGCATCACCACTCTCAGCTCTCACCTGCATATTTAACTCCCACCATTAATGAGGTTAAAATAATAAGGACATCTCCAACCATGAAATCTCATAATGGGTCTTATATTTATTATAAAACCGCATTTGGACACTATTTATATAAGGCTTCAACCATCTCTAATGGTAGGGTTTTAATTTTACTCGTACAAGAACTAAAGTGACCAAATACATTTCCCACCTCACCATCTTAATCACAACTAACCACACCTCTCTCTCTTTGATCACCGATCTGACCACCCTTCCTCACCCCGACCCAGATTTGAAATGCTGCTCCGCCACCAGACAACCCCTCTCTCCGCCGTCAGCTCCTTCTACACCGAACACCAGAAATCTCCGTTCTCTCATCAGCCCTGGGATTCCGACAGCCTCTGCTTCAAATTCGTCTAGTCCAACCGCAAAACCCTCGCCGTCATCGGAATCTACCATTGCCCTTCCTCCCCCGATCTCGACTCCGTCATGGACCAGTTTGAAACCGCCTATCGTTCCTACCCCGCCGCCCTCGTCGAGCGCTGCTTCGCTTTCTACCCCGGCGGTTGGCTTGTCGCGCGTCGTCCAGCCGCAAAAAATTCTTGTCGTGTAGCGCGTCTGTCCTCCACTCTCTCTCCCTCCCGCGTCTCTTTTCTCCCGCCTCTCTCTCCTCTGCCGTTTGCACCCCAGCCCAAAATTATAAGACGGGTCTCAAACCCAGTCTCAAAATAAGACTTAGGATGAGACAAAGTCTCAAAATTATAGGGTTTATGACTCCATCTTTTAACCATTGAATCCCAATTTTTTTTAGGACCCCAAAATTATAGGGTTTGTAACCTCTCATTGGAGATGCCCTAAGTGTTACAAGTCTTCATTGAAGTCTTCCTGCTTTATCCACTATAATTAGATCAATGTCATATTATGATCAACTTAGGATATAACTTTTTTACATTGAAGTTAATATTTAATGTTATATAGGAACATAAGAATACCGATTAAAACCTAGAAATGAAACTCGTATGATATTCATAAGAAATGGAAAAAGAAAATTGAATAAAAAAAATGACTTGTAGCTATATATGTTTGTAAGTTTTAATTCGACACATCATGGGCATGACTGTGAGTAAATGAAACAACTATGACTTCTTTTGTAAAAAGTAGAGAGTAATCTCGGCGCTACCAATTCATTAGTTCGAGGTCCTATTTTTTGGTCAGCAAGGTCGATGGCTAGCAATAATCTATTGTATAAGACTATAAGATAATGGAAGAAAATAAGAATAAGTTATCTTAAAACAAATATGAAGTAACTACATTTTAACAAAAGTAGGGAAAACACATAACAAAATATTTGGGTTGCGGTTTTATAATAGAATGAAAGTGAACAATTTACAGATTGGGTGAAATTGAATCCATAGTTGTGAAAAACGGAGTTAGAAATTCTGGTATCTAGATTTGAGGAAATGAAATTAAGGTTATGACATTGTTCCGGAGAATCTAAGTAGATTATGTAAATCCACTTTACAAGAATCATCGAATGAAATTAGGATTTACATAAATTCAAAATTTTATTATTTAACGAGTAATACATTGTCTTGATAGTTTTTGGCCAAACATGGCATATATGCTGGTGAACATTTGTGTGAGAACCCGTCCCAGAATTTTCCTCAAAAACCCAAAACAGGTCAGGAAATAGAACCCATTAACCAACTAAAAATCTATTTGCTCCCAAACCGCAACCACCTACCCACTAGGAACAAGGAATAACATTCCGCATATAATAACGGAATTTCAAGCTCAAAAACTATCCACGGTGGCGGTGGTCAACACTGCCACCGCCACCCATTTCTCACTAGAATTTAACAGAAACTTCAATTCGACAATTCGAACAACTTTTCCTTCTACAACAAACCCCAATCTCAAGCCTTAGGGGGTCAATCAACGAAAACCCCAAATTCGGCACTATTCACAAAAAACCCTAGAAATTTCAAAGTTCAATTGCTCCTTACCTGATTCGAATTGACTCAATTCCTTCCATGAAATTGTTGTACGGGACGAGACCTTTCATTCCTGACCCAAAATCGGACCAAGAGGTGGCCGGACGTGCGAGTTCCCGGTTCGACACAGTCGAACCCTGCCAACCTTAGCACGTCCAAACGGCGGCGATTCACTTTAAATCACCACCGTAGACTTAAAGAAGGAGAAGAGACGAGCTGAACGGCACCGGTGGCTCACCGAACAGTGGCCGGAAAGTGGCGCGGTGGCGGAAACTCCGACGAGGCAGTGGGGAGCTCGGGATTGGGGGAAAAGGGAAAGAAATTTTCTGATTTCCCCTTCCCCCCCAGATTCCCCAATTGCCATTTCTATTTCTCTTTTTATACTCACAACTAAAATGGAAACTATCGTTTTTACGTCACAACTTTTACGTCCTGACTCCGAAAAATATTTCGAAATTACCGACGAACTCGTATCGTCGAACTATACGACATTGGAACCACAAAGAATAATTCCTGAATAACGAGAAAAATTCTGATAATTACCGTGAATACTACCTTACTAAATTACTGTTCACAATTACGTTCGTCAGTAACTAGTATAAAACTCAATAATTTAGTAAAATCGGGTTCAGGATCTGACAATTTGGCAACATCACACCACATGTATCTTTCAAATGTACCAAAATTAAGGCATTTTATTGATATTTAGCCCTTAGGAAATTCTTTGACTAAATACTAAAGTACTGCTAACACTTGGGCCTAGTAATAAGAGGCACCCAATAGGCCAATATAAAGCAGCCAACATTGCTTGGACCTATCGGAAACTCAGGAACCAATATAGAGGAGCCAACAAGATTTACATATATACTTCCACGGCATGGAGTTGGAATTTGGAAATGTCTTTGAAGATGACATAGGCTGGTCATATATCTCTGTCGGATTGTTTCGAAGTTTTTCAATCTTCTCCTCAGAAACCCGAAACAGGTCACGAAAGCTTTCCATTCTTCAACACCGATTCTGGTTTTTGTTTTCCCTCCTTGCTTAAATTCTACGGTGTGCTTTCGTAAGTATGGAACTCATTGAACCTTTCGTCTGTGAATATATATTTCATAACATATCTCTAACTCTCTATAGAGATACAGAGTAGCTGTTCTTTGCTGCTACCAGCAGCTGGTACATTACATTCAAAGCTGTGTCATTGAGTAATTAACCAATTATATCAAACCGATACATGCACAGCTCAGCTGAACACACCATTGATGAGATTTATTACTTTGAATGGTAACTGGTAAGCAGGTAAGGACAGCAAGCATAGCTAAGTTTGTTTCTGCAGGATGGACCAACATGCACATGGCTGAGAACTTTTACAAAATTCATTGGCAAATTATTGTGTTGGAACTAGACATTGCAGTACTTTGGCAATTTTAGAAGCTTCATCTGCAATTTCTATTTTCATCCAACATTTTATGCATGTATTAAATGGTGCAGAACATTACTGCGAGATTTATAATTGAAGAACTTTCCCTATTCAGAACCATTCTTAACTGGGTTAATTCATGAAATGAGAAAGCTATTCATTCACCACCTTCCTCACTTTTCTCCTTTTGGAAATGCATTGTGTTGTGATTTCTTGAAGAAGCCAATGAAGATGCATAATAGATCTGAAAATCTCAGAAGAAAAAGGGAAGACATATAAATCATATTTCAAGCTCCCTTTTTTAATTAAAATTTTATCTAGTGCTGAGTAGTACATATTTATTTCAGATTTCATTGGAGTAAAGTCTAGGAAACAAAAATCTGACAGCATTATACTATCATCAATGACTGTCCAGAGCACTCTTGAGTCTTGACCACTGATCTTGAATCCAGTAGATATTGACAATACAAAACATTAATACAGAAACTCATTAGAAGGATCTCATATTTGGTAGCAGAACATGAAGCTGATAAAAAGCATTTAATTAAAATCATCCAGCAGAGAAACCATTATTCATTAATTTGGCAAAACAATTGAAGCACCTGCTCTAGCTAGCAAGACAGTTTATGTATGAGATACATACACTTATCTTTTGACAGGAGGAAAATTTCACACTAACAAAGTACATGAAATACACACATGTAATCCCATTCATAAGAAAAATTCCATACTACCCTTTACATGAGCAGCTTCAAGTTTCAAACAATCGATCATATAATTAAGGCAAAGTGCGTATTATCGATAACTTAAGCGAATAATTTGCTGAAATCAATCCTAACATAGTTGAGGTATTCATCATTGAGCCAACTAAACTTCTCCATGAAAGGGTTGGCTATCATTTTTGGAGGATATCTATCTATGCAGCTTTTCCAAACATTTGCCTCATCCAAGTCCCTCAGCACTTCCCAAACAATATTGTTGCACTTAAAACCTGCTCCAAATCCACTCATAAGAATCCGATCACCCTTCTTAAGCCTCTTTTTGGCTTCCATGTATCCTAAAGCATACCAAAACCCAGCAGCTGATGTATTACCAAATCGGAAAAGCGCCATTCTAGAGGGCTCAAGATCATACTCGTCTAATGCTAAGCTCTTGCCAATCCCATCTATGATTGCTCTTCCACCAGGGTGGATACAAAAGTGCTCTATTCCAGCCTTCATGTTCAAACCAACTCCCACTGATTCTAGCTTGTGGATCTTGGTACCCATTTTCTTCTGCAGCCTAGACTCCACCAGGTACCGGAGTATTTCCCTTAGTGGAAGTACTTTTGGCACTAGGACTTGTAGGTTCATTGTGAGAGCAAGAGCTGCTGCTTTTGTGAGGTATTTGGTAAGCCGAAAACCAAGGTAACCATTATCATCTTCTAGCTGTATGCAACAATTGTAAGCATCATCATTCGAGGCGATATGTGTTCTTACCAAAGTCTTCAATTCCAAGATAGCTTGCTGCTTAAGGTATCTTCTATTGGTGAACAGCATCGCGCAGCCTCCTGACCGAAATAAACAGTTGGTGAGCATCATGGATTTTTCTTTGCCGCTATACCAGTTAGGACCCATGGACTCTGTGCTCACAGCAAGGGCGTATGAGTCTTTGTATGACTTAAACAATCCCTGGACAACATCAACGGCCACCAAGCTCGCGCTGCAGCCCATTCCGGAAAGGTTGAATGTCTTGATGTCCTCCCTCATGTTGTAACGGTTCACTATTCGAGATGTTAGAGAGGGTGCAGGGGAGAACATGGAGACATTGACCACGAGAATGTCGATTTGTGATGGTGAGATTGTAGGGTACCTGGCGAAAAGCTTGTCGAGTGAGTCGAAGATGATTTCATCCATCTCAGAGAGTGAATCTGCTAGGGTTGGCTTTTCTTCTCGGCCTTGCAGGATGTTCCTTGGGCAGGAAGTTTCCTCACCAATGCCGGAATTGACCATGGTTTTCAAGAGAAACCTGAACTCTTCCAGCCCCAGATTCTTGTTCCGCATGGCGATTTTCGCACATGAGTCGGTTTGGAGCTTCAATTCCTCTGAGGGTTTGTAGCACTCATAGGCCAGTAGATAGCAGTACTGGTCTCTCTTTTGGAGAAATGACTTAAAGATGCAGCAAAAACCAAAGAAAAGAGAGACTAGACACATTGTCAAGAGCAACTCCATGGTCGAAGCTCACTGTGTGTGTAAATGAAGAGAGAGGGAGTGACAGAGGTGAGAAGAAGAGAGAAAGAGAGAAACAGAGACGGATAGAGAGTAGAATTGTTGTAATTTAAGTTGCATGGAGAATGCAACTCCAACAATTCTGTTGCTCTGTACGTATTCTGCCCCATATCTTGTCCTTTTAAATAGAAATGCATTCCGAACCACTTGCTTTTTTTTGATACGATTCCGAAGCACTTGTGAGTATCAATTATTGATGAAGCACCGGTTAGTTTTGACAAACTAATAAAAATAAGTTGGTACTCATTAAGATTGTTAGGCAGGAGCTATACAAAATCATTAAATTGGTCAAGATACTTGATCCAGCATTCATAAAAAAAAGGGTCGGATTTCACTAAAATGATTGAGATGATATCTTTAAAAACAAAATTGAGATATATATATATATATATATATGCATTGTGTTAAAGGAAAATACTATTTGTGTGCCTTCGTCAAAGTAATGACAATAGTAAATTAGGAAATTAGGAAATTAGTGATCAATAAGATGTAATGTTTCAATCAGTGATTATGATCATAAATATAATTGTTATTACCATTGTAATCGTCACTCTATATAAGTGACTACTTGATTGGGAAGGGATATAAGAATGATGAACTATGCCCATGCGTATTCATAAAGAAAACAAGTTCCAGATTTACAACCGTAGTTGTATATGTCGATGATATGAACATAATAGGTACTCTTAATGAAATAAGAGAAACCGCGAGGTACCTGAAATCCGAGTTTGAGATGAAAGATCTTGGAAAAACTCGGTTTTGTCTAGGTCTTGAACTAGAACACCGAGCTTGTGGAATAATTATCCACCAGTTTGCATATGTCCAAAAGATGCTCAGGTGATTTAACATGGACAAAGCGTATTCTGTTAGCACTCCTATGATCGGTCGAACTTTGGATATAAAGAAAGATCCATTTCGCCCAAAGGAAGATGACGAAGAGCTATTGGGAGCTGAAATTCCCTACTTAAGTGCAATAGGCGCATTACTGTACCTAGCTCAATGTACTCGACCAAATATTGCATTCTCAGTAAACTTGTTAGCTAGATTTAGCTCAGCGCCAACGCAGCGTCATTGGAATGGTATTAAGAACATGTTTCGATACCTAAAATGAACCATTGACTTTGGTCTATTCTTTCCCTACACAAAAACAAGAGGGGCCACAAATGGAAATGAAACCCCTAAAGGAAATGTTGATAGAGAAAATATCACCCCCTACACTGAAACCCCAAATAATGTTTTGGTTGGGTTTGCTGATACTGGGTATCTCTCTGACCCAAATAAAGGTCGTTCTCAAACTGGTTATGTATTTACCATTGGGAGCACGGCGATATCTTGGAGATCAACCAAGCAAACCCTTGTGGCTACCTCCTCGAACCACTCAGAGATCATTGCTCTACATGAGGTGTTCGTGAGTGTATATGGTTAAGGTCCATCATTACACATATTCGAGGGACTAGTGGTTTAAGTTCTACCACTGAAGAGCCTACTTGCATTTATGAAGACAATGCAGCTTGCATTGAACATATGAAGCTAGGTTATATCAAGGGTGATAATACAAAACACACATCGCCAAAGTTTTTCTATAATCAGCAACAACAACCTCTTCTCAAGATTCAAGTGAATCAAGTATGGTCTGAGGAGAATGTGGCAGATTTGTTTACCAAATCATTACCCAAAGCAATATTTGAGGAACATGTGAAAAACATAGAAATGCGAAAGCTTTAAAAGCTTCCCTGATTGATGTAAGGATCAGGGGGAGCTGTAGACTTCACGGGGAGTCTAATACACACATGTCATCCTTAAAGGTTAAAGGTGCGTTGTGCTCTTTTTCCCTTCGACCAAGTTTTATTTTGTCCCACTGTTTTGTTACTTGGCAAGGTTTTTAATGAGGCAATGATTGATGCACCATTTCTTCTTTGACTCGGCGCAAGGGGGAGTGTTAAAGGAAAATACCATTTGTGTGCTTTCGTCAAACTAATGACGATAGTAAATTAAGAAATTAGTGATCAATAAGATGTAACGTTTCAATAAGTGGTTATGATCATAAATGTAATTGTTATCATTGTAATCGTCACCCTATATAAAAGGATTCTCTAATGAAATGAGTAAACCGATTCAGTTTTCCTATTACACATTGGACATTATAAATTCAAATTTATACTTTGCCTCAAATTTGAATATGGGTGGAGACAAATTCAAATTTATAATGTCTAATGCATAGGTTTGTAGAAGCAGATCGATATGGACAGCTAGAAACACTTCATTGATTCAGAACGGATATGAATGGTTTTGAGTGATCGAGCTCTCCTGTGGTCCAAATGTTTGAATGTAAATCCACTGCTATCAACAGGATCGATCGTGAACGTGCTCTATTGAATATTGATCAATGCAACATGATCAAGTAGCTGAAAATATTTATTGTCCAGAAAGAAAACCTGAACTGAGATGAGGGTAATAGGTGATGGGTCAGTCCCTCCTTAATTGGAGGAGGAAATCCATGATATGTTTACCACATGATAAAATAATTTGTTGCTGTAGTCTTGGTGACTCATTCAATTATACAAGGTTGGTTTCTATATGAATAGCAAGGTGAGTGCAGTATATTTTGAAAGGTAAGAAACAAACTTATAAATATAGGTGAACTTTAGTTATGTTACGTGTCAGCAATTTTTGAAGATGGAGTATGCATGCATTGATGAGTATGAAACATGGAGAAAGCTTGACTTTGCTTTCTAATGCATGTTACGTGTATGGTGTTTGCATGGAGCCAATTGCCTATATAATGGCATGAAAGATAGCTGCAAGACCTCAAGGCAAAGATACAAACTAGAAAAAGTTTGTGTGTAGTAGTGTGATCCTCACTTGAAAGATTGAGAGAAAGAGTGTCTCGATTAAGTGAGAAAAAAATTCCTCTTTGTATGAGAGAGAGAGAGAGGTGTGTTACCACTTTAGTTAGTCTAGAGTGAGTATTTCTTGTAATATCATATTGCTGTCCCGAGGACGTAAGCACTTGCCGAACCTCGTTAAATATTGTGTCATCTTTTTGTTATTATTTCCGCGAGGGTGGAAAATTAGATCTTGCGATAATTATTTATTCGTCATCGGTCTTGTATTAGGTAGCCTTTATTTCTAACAATAGGGAAGGGCATTGTCCATAAGGTAAAGCGCGCGAGTACTTTTAAATTCCCTTTTCAGTTTTCATTTTCACCTGACCTAGCTTAGTTGCCGAGATGTTTAACTGAAATTACGTACATGAGAGGGGTAGCACATACTCCAATTAGGTCTCCTCAATCGATCATATAGGTCAGCTAAAAGATGAGATTTCCAGATATATTTTCGATCCTACGTATTAGGAAGTCGGATCTCCTAAACGAAAATTGACTACTGATGCTTATCGCACGCATACGATCATGGTAAAGCCACATTAGTTGAAAGATCTTAGTGATTAAAGTGTGATTAAGATAAGTTAGTCTGAATTCTCACCGACAACATAAAATTTGGGATGGATTAAGGATTTTAACTGAAACCTCTTGCAAAGAATAACAGTACAACACTATGCATGCATATTCCACCGACGACATTATGCATTCATTAGGAATACGTATATGATGAATACATATATGCAGGGCCGGCCCTGAAAATTTTGGGGCCCAAGGCGAAATTTTTTTTGGGGCCCTATCGTTTTAACCTTTCGAATTAATAATACATCAAAATAAAAAATAATCAAATAAAATCCAATCAAAATTCTTTTAAATAATAAAAAATTGGCCACATCAGTAGTTTGATAAACTAAAAATCACTTAAATACAACTCGTCGTGCATTTTTAGATGTAAATGTGGCAATTAAACTTGCATAATCAAGTTTCTTTACCAAATCTTTCTCAATTGATAATATAGCCAAACCGCTCAATCTCTCTTGTGACATAGTTGACCGAAGATAAGTTTTGATCAACTTCAACTTTGAAAAACTTCTTTCTGCGGAAGCAACTGTGACTGGTATGGTTAGCAAAATCCTGTAAGCAATCAAGGCATTTGGATAACAGCCATCCCTTTCAATCATATAATTCAGCACATCAATAGCTCTTGTGGCTTCTTCAGGTAAATCATCACACAACATTCGTAAATCTTGATACAGATCATCTTTATCAAGATCAATTTTTTCACCAAGATTAATTAGATTCGCAAGATTACCACAGAATTTCTTCAAGCTATCACGATCTGTAGACTTCAACTTTTCCAGATCATAAAGAAGACCAAAGTTCTTTTCATAAATTTGAAATTGTTCAAACCTGGTATACAAAAAATAAATAAGATTCAACTAAAAATAATGATTAGCTGCGCATTATAAATGAATAATTAAGTTATTCAAACCTGGTTTTGAATGATGAAATGGCTTGATCAACTATGTATAAAAAATAGTTGACTTTAAAACTTTCAGTAGCTGATTGTCTCACGGCTTCAGTAGCATTCTCATCAAATTGTCTTCTACGTTGAACTGGTCTTCTGTCTTTGAATACTGGTTCCACTCCCATCTCACTTGCAATTTCTTTAGCTTCAATCATGGCATCCTCAAACCCTGTATCTCTGAACTTTTGAAGAAACGAAAGAAGTTTATTCACTTCTCTAACAGCAACATCGATCTGCATATCTTCACTTTGAAGAACTTTGCTGACATAGTTAACTTTATACAACAACTCATACCAAATAACAATGCCTAGCAAAAACTCAAAGTTGTGCATATTATAATTTGCTAAAGTCTCAGCATTATTTCTTGTTCCGTTCTCTTCAAGACGATTCTCTGCCAAGTGCAATAGAGCTGCTCGTATTTGTGGAGCTTGGTATCTGACTGCTTTAACACTATCCATACGACTTTCCCAACGTGTTTCTGACAATGGCTTAACAGTGAGACCTTTGACATGATCTTTAAAGACTTTCCATCTCTTGGTAGAAGCCGAAAACAATACATATATTTGTTGCATGATTCCAAAAAAAAGTAACAGCATCTTTACAGCTATTAGCCATGTCAGAAAGTACAAGATTCAAAGAATGACAAGCACAAGGAGTGTAAAATGCTCTGGGATTTATCTCAAGTAGTCTACTCTGTACACCTTTGTTCTTCCCTTTCATGTTGGAACCATTGTCATATCCCTGGCCTCTTATATCATCAACATCAAGTCCAAGCGTCTTCATTGCCTCCAAAAACACATTAAGCAATCCCAATCCAGATGTATCATCTACCTTTAAGAAGTCAATAAAAAATTCCTCAACCTTCACAGGACTTGCTGAGGTGTTGACACATCTTATTACAAGAGACATTTGTTCCTCATTACCTACATCAGGAGTACAATTAAGTATAATTGAAAAGTATTTGGCTTCTTTTATTTGACGAATAATTGAGATTTTCACCTCACTTGCCATCAACTGTATGATTTCATTCTGAATCTTGTGACTCAAATAATGATAATGAGTCTCACGATTTTGAATACGCCTCACATGCACTTTCATAACTGGATCAAACTCAGCAAACAACTCAACTATCTGTAAAAACAGACCATTGTTATCTTCATATAACTTTTCGTTATCTCCCCGAAATGCCAAATTATTTTTTCCAAGTCTTTTCACAACTGCAAAAATTCTCTCCAACACTTGCTTCCAATGCTCTGTCTCCTGGTCAATTTGTTCTTGCAAACTCGCATCTATCGTTGACTTAAGTTTCAATCTTTTCCCCAATTCCACCCAGCTATTAATAGAGGCAATATGTTGTTGGTTTCTTTCATGACTTCTAAGACGATCAGCAATATTATGCCAATCATTCGTCCCCTCATCAGCTAACAACCCAACTAGATGTTTCTTTGCAAACAACTTGCAACAAAAACAGTAGACTTTATTCAAAGAATTTGAGTATACCAACCACTTCCTGTCACGCTTCTCACCATTCGGCATATGCTGAAAGTAATGCTTTGAAGAAAAAGATCTTTCAGAATCACTTTTGGAAAGACAGTAATGCTCTCTCTTTTAGGACCTCTTGCAACTAAAAAGTCTCTCATATTTTGATCAATTATATTCCACTTAGCTGGATCATCCACATCAAAAGGAAGACTTGTTTCTTCATTAACTTCTTCATTAACAATTTCATCAACCTCCTCATTCTCTTGTTGTAGCTCTGCATTCTCCGATATTTCTTCATTCTCATTCGTATTCTCGGTTTGAGTTTCTTCTTCATTATCATTCAATGGTTCATCGTTTTCTTCATTCCCCTGAGTATTATTGTTACTCGTTTCTGCGGTTTCTCCCGCTTTGCTAGTAAAGTATCTATCAAGGGAACCAACTAGAGTTTTATGTAACGCCTCTCTCTTTTTTTGCTCTTTTTTTTTTGTAGACCCAGATTTGCACTTTCTAATCGGAGCCATGATAACAACAAATCCAATGACTAAATTCCCTAACAAAAATATATATAGCATTTAAATCAAGTTTAACAAAAATATCTAATACACACAAAGAGAGTAGAGAAACGTTTAGATTAAACTAATGAAAGAGGCAAAGAGGGATTGAAAGTTACCTGTTATACAAATCACAATCGGTGATGAGAGATACTTCTCTTAATTTTTTTTTTCTCTGGTAGTCTTGTACTTGCACTTGGTATTGTATTCTGCAAAGTCTGCCGGCTGCAAGTCTGCAACTGTGCAACACCGCCAACACAGCCACCACTTTTCCCTCTTGTTGATGTATCTAATCTAACAAGGGTTTTATTTTTATTTTTTATGACACACTTTTTATGGGGTTTGGGAAATTTGAAGATCAGAACACTCCAATTCAGTTTTGGACTTAAAGAATTGGGGGCCCCACTAGCATATAAAAAATGAATAAAATTATAAAACTATAAACCTAATAAAAGTCACGTGGGTTGTGGTATATGTTTTGTCTCCCACTCGTAGTCTTTTACGTACGTTTGATTGCAAATATATATATATATATATATATATATATATATATATATATATATTTTTAGCAAACTGTAATTTAAAATTTTTGGGGCCTATCAATTTTGGGGGCCCTAGGCCCACGCCTTGCCCGCCTTAGCCCAGGCCCGGCCCTGCATATATGTCACAATTATGTGTGTGGAAAAATTCATAGAAATCAAAAGGATATTGCATACATGTATTGTAATCATCAACTGTGCGTGTGTAATAGACGTAAAGAAATCAAAACCCAATTGTGCCCTGAGTATTCCTAATTAAGAATGATGCATATATATAATTCACTTATTATGTTAAAACAAAGATATAGAATCACAATAATCTTAAAAAACTAGAAATGCCCACAATTGAAACAAATCAATCTTCTTGACTGCATGTGTACCAGAATCATCACCCACAAAGCTGTTTCATTGCATCTCTAACCTGATCAGATCTAACAAAGCTCAGAAATTCATAGTTAAGCCAGCAATACCTTTGCATGAAAGGGTTGATCAAACTCGGTGGAGGGTATCTGTCTATGCAGTCTTTCCACACATTGGCATCATCCAAATCCCTCAACACCTTCCATACACAGTTATTGCATTCATAACCAGCCCCAAAGCTCACCATCAGAATCTTGTTACCCTTCTTGAGCCTCTTCTTAGCCTCCATGTAACCCAAAACGTACCAAAGACCACCAGAGGATGTGTTGCCGAACCGATGAAGGGCCATTCTGGAAGGTTCTAAATCATAGTCATTGAGTGCCAATCTTTTCCCAATCCCATTAACAACTGCAGCTTCAGTTGGGGGTATACAGAAATGGTCAATTCCAGCCTTGAGATTCAAACCAATACTTACCACTTCCTTAGCAGCAGCTTTGTTTCGACGGCGAGAATTGAGCGCATAGCGGAATAATTCTGTAATTGGTAACGCTTTAAGTGCCAGCACCCTCAAGTTCATAGTAAGTGCTTTAGCAGCGACTTTTGCTATGCTTTTGCTGAGGTTAAAACCTCTGTGGCCATGCTTGTCCTCCACTTGAATTGAGCAGCCATAACCTTCGTCACTAGAACCAAGATGAGTTCGGACTATGCATTTCAATTCCAAAAGGGCTAAATGCCTAAGACCTCTTTTGTTTGTGAAAAGCATAGAACAACCTCCTGACCGGTATAGACAATTAGCAAGCATCATCGGCTTGACTTGGCCACAGTACCAATTCGGACCTACAGATTCGGTGCTCACGACAACGGCGAACATTTTCTTGTATGTCTTGAACATGTTTTGTACAAGATCAATGGCAACAAGGCTTCCACTGCAGCCCATTCCCGAGAGGTTAAAGGCCTTGATGCTACTCTTCATCTTGTACCGGTTTATGATCCTAGCCGTTAGAGACGGTGATGGAGAGAACAATGACACGTTGACAATAAGTATGTCAATCTCCGAGGGTGAAACTCCATTTCCATTGAAAAGATTGTCGAGAGTGGTGAAGAAAATGTCGTCCATTTCCAGTAGTGCATCTCCCAAACTAGGGCAATCTTCGCGGCCAGCCATGACATTCCTTGGACTGTACGTTTCTTCTCCAAGACCCGAATTGACAATGGTCTTTAAGAGAAAACGGTACTCTTCTAGACCAAGATTTTGGTTTCTCAGAACGATTTTAAGGCAGGAATCAGTGTCCAGCTTCCTATCGTCTGTGGCCTTGTAGCACTCATACGCCAACAAGTAGCAGCGTTGGTCTCTCCATTGAAGAACCAGCTTAGAAAGGCAGATAAAAGCATACAATAGAGGAAGTATACACAAAGCCGTGAAAATCAACTGCTCCATGGAGACTGACAGTGCTCGAGAGAAGAGAGAGAATGAGAGTGTGTTATGTTTGGTTATGCTAGCTTCTATGCTTGTGTGCGCAACTATACATTTCTCCTTACTTTATAGAGAGTTCAACCCATGCATTTCTTTACTATAGGGCATGACGGGATCGAATTTCAGAATTTGTTTTAATGTGAGTTATTTAGGTGTAATAATAACTCGATCGTTAGGTTTGGTATACTTAATAAGGACCTTCTTTAGCTTAAACAAGCTAGGTACGTAGGTTTTTTCACGAAGATCGAAAAGATCATATATCCGGCCGGCCATGTTATGAGAGATCGAGTCTGGTGCTTGGTGTGGTTGAGCTTCATTCTAGAATAGTAGGTGACATAAAACATATTATTATGAATTGGAGTAAAAGCCTAAAGATCAAAGACACACACTGGGGCAACCATGCATGGCAGACAGTGCAATTATCCCGCCGAGCCGTACGTTCAAATTTGTGTGTACACTTTCTTCATACATATATAATGATATCGATATGGACGTTTGAAGATGTGTGGGTCTCTGAGATAATGATGAAGATAATTACTTGTCGATCATCACCATATCGGCCGGTTTTTAGGGTTTTTGTTTTTTGCCTCTCAAGGTCGGTGAAAATTACAGCTAGCGAGTCTTTGGGATCTAGATTGAATTCAAACAACCCCAAAGCTTAGACAAAAGCCACAAACACATAGCCATCTAGGTTTGTCTGATTACTAGCTACGAAAATCGTAAAGCATGAATCGTAGTGAATCGATACAAAGCTGCTTGATTTAGCAGAAAGAGCAGCTGAGGGCGGCGGTGTACTTAAGATTCTCGGCCGTGGACTGCCGCAGCATTCCGCCGGAGAGAGATGAGAGGAGTCAGTTCTCGGTCGAACTGATTTAGTTTTAGCCTCCTACCCAGCTAGGGGCCCAAGACCGTCTGGCCCGCATAATCCGCCTAATAATTTACCTCCGTCTATTTCGAACTATATAGATAGGTTCTCCGTTCCGCTTCTCTTTAATTTGCTGAAGTTTTCTGCTGCATTTCAAATTCTTTTCCATTTTTATCTAGGTCATTTAGGCTCAGTGATTCTGGAATATATATATTTTTTTTTATCAAAGCAATATTCATACAGGTTCCTATTAATGTTGGGTTATTCATTATGTGGGGTTTTCTTTCTGAGAAAAAGTTAATGGGGACTGAGATTTTGAGAGCTATATGTTGGTCCTTCGATCAATAACTTTGTTAGGAAGGTACAGCAAAATGATACAGCTTTGGCTGGACTACTTGTGCTGGAGAGCACATGCTGCAACTAAGTTAGGATTGTCCCACGCACATTGCTTGAGGAGGGGCCAGATTGGCTGGATTCATATTCCTGAAATGATCGAAGTTTCACGCTTTGTTTCTGTTTCTCTTATTATCTGTCATATTGCAACCTCTGAATCAAGAGAAAGAAGGAACATACTCGTGATGAAATTTTTAGAGAAATTAATAAAAATCGAAAGTCGAAAGTGATTGATGAAACACAAACTAGAAATTGGGGCTGTCAAGACTCAAGAATACTTTGTTTTGGTGTCTGTGTTAGTGATTGACAGGATGGAGGTGTTGTTGGAGATAGTATGGCGAGTGTGCTAGTGCTCGGCAGTTCATGTATCTCATTTGTGTAGCATGGAGTTCACCTACTACAGTATGGGTATTATGGTGGAAACCTTTTTTCTTAGTTTTTAGTCTGTTTCTACCTAAACCCGGGGGCCTGGTAGATACAGATGAATCCAACTTGATCTCCTGCAATCCTGCTTACTAAGGGAAATACCGGGCGGGCCGGTCTTCTCCTCTCCGATGCCTAAGTTAGTATAGTTGGGATATATATAACTTGAGCACGTATGTAAGCGGGGAGAGAGATAAGTTACCTATTAAAGAGGGTAGTTGGGGCCCTTATATAGGTGGTTGGGGGTGAGGGCTGGCCTCACCCTTCGATGTGGGACTGGTTCCCTTCTGTTTGTACATTCTGGTGCACTCTTTGGCTGGCAGGCGCCCCCGGTCCCAGGGTCCCTGGTGGCAGGATAAAGTGCTGGACCCCGAGGCTAGGTGCTGGTGAGCCGGTCCCGGGCCTTGGGCCGGGCCCTGGTGCACTTGCTGCGGGTCTGTGGGCCTGCTGTAGCCTCTCTGCGGCTACTGTCAACAAGTCCCCCAAGTTCCCGGTCAAGTGCAATCTTGAATGGGGACTTAAATCTGTCTTGCTCTTGTCCCGCAGACCCGCAGGGTTACCGACCTATCGGTGCCCAGTCCCCCAAGTCCGCGTTAAAGATTGGGCGTGACCGAGGTGAGTACCTATTACCGATGGGAAGCAATAGTTTATAAGTACGTTTGTAATATAAGTAGTACTGTGCTCAGGTGTTGTGGTGCTATGAGCATGGAGTGGGGTGGAACCCGGAGAGTGTATGAGATGATGCCATGATGCCATGTAACAGATGTGTGCATGGAATGATAATGGGGCGTTGAAATCCGTCATGCAAGAGATTTGTGCATGGGATGATAATGGGGCGTTGAAATCCGCCATGCAAGAGATGTGCATGGAATTCCGGCCGGGCACTCTGCCCTATCGGTACGAAGCGGAGCTTCACTGGGTCACAACTGGGCGATCTGCCAAATCGAAACGGAGCGGAGTTCACTGAGCCTCTACCGGGCGATCTGCCAAAGCGGAACGGAGTGGAGTTCATGGGAACTCGACCGGGCGTTCTGCCATATCGAGATGAGTCCTAGGTGAACTTAAGTACTGGACCTCGACCGGGTGTTCTGCCATATCGAGACGAGTCCAGGAGTATGGGACCTCGACCGGGCGTTCTGCCATATCGAGATGAGTCCCATATTGCTAGGCTGCGGGGAGATTACCCCGGTGTTGCGGGCTGTGTAAAGCACCGGTGAACACTTGCTAGTTCTTCTCAGCTTGTGTTGAATAAGAGTTGAGGTAAGGGGGGTGGCGTTGAGGTGACAAGGCTCGCCGTGCAGCCCCACGTTGATCGCGGTTCAATGTGATGCAAGGTTTTTATCCTGCTGGACAAGAGTACATGGGTTAGATGTAAACTCACCCGGGTGTATAAAGCCCATGCTGGTCGAATGTTCTCATGACCGGGGTCAAGCCATGGTACCGGGCGGGACTCGACCGGGCGTCCTGCCATATCGAGACGAGTCCTCCAGTGAAATGCCATGGGGCCGGGTGGATCCTGTTCCCGGAATATGCTCTCGAGCCGGTTGGATGCGTCGTAGCCGGTGGGCGGATCTCGACCGGGCGTTCTGCCATATCGAGACGAGTCCCCCAAGTGAGATGTAGCTGGGTGGACCTCGACTGGGCGTTCTGCCATATCGAGACGAGGTCTCCAGTAGGATGGCGTGCAGCCGGTTGAATGATACCTAACCGTGAACTGCTATGGACCGGGCGGATCTCGACCGGGCGACATGCCATATCGAGACGAGTCCCCCAGTGATATGCGACGAAGATGGTGCTAGAAGGAGGGCTCATACCCGGATAGATGCTCTCGAAGCGGTTGGAAAATCACAACCGGTGAGAGGACTTCGAGATATACAGCGAAGAAGCCATGCAGCCGGTTGAATGATACCTAACCGTGAACTGCCATGGTGTCGGGCGGACTTCGACCGGGCGTCCTGCCGTATCGAGACGAGTCCCATATTGCTCATACCCGGATAGATGCTCTCGAAGAGGTTGGATGATCACCACCGGTGAGAGGTCTTCGAGATATACAGCGAAGAAGCCATGCAGCCGGTTGAATGATACCTAACCGTGAACTGCCATGGTGCCGGGCGGACTTCGACCGGGCGTCCTGCCATATCGAGACGAGTCCCATATTGCTCATACCCGGATAGATGCTCTCTAAGCGGTTGGATGATCACCACTGGTGAGAGGTCTTCGAGATATACAGCGAAGAAGCCATGCAGCCGGTTGAATGATCATAACCGCGAACTGCCATGGTGCCGGGCGGACCTCGTACCCGGATGGATGCTCTCGAAGCGGTTGCAACCGGTTGACCTGTAATGACGATGGTGTGCAACCGTGGAGCCTGGGGAAGTGTGGGAGGGCCTGATGCCTCGGTTCCCGCTCCTACCTTCCTGTCGCCAGCGTGTGGGACAAGTGGCTGACATGCATTTAAGGAGGAAGTCCATCAGTCCCGTCAGTTATGATGGCATGGGCAGTTTACCAATGCTGGGACACGTGCCAGCGGGGGGCGGACTTGAGATGAAGGGCCTGGATTCGCAGGCGTTTGAGTTTCTCTGATTACTTGTTTTTGGAGGGATTTCAATTGCCTAGGGCACCGGTCCCCTCTATAAAAAGGCCTCTTCTGCTCTTCTTTCTGCTGTTGCTTCTTGCTTTGGAGAAACTAAGAGAAAGAGAGAAATCCGGCGAAAACTTTGAGCCCTTTTGCCCCACGAGATCCGTTTTCTCGAGCGCTCCCTACTCTCTTCCTACCATTGCTCGCTGCTTTTGCAGGGCGGACTGGCCTCGGTTGAGCATACTAATCGGTAAGTTTGTTGATTTCTTTGCCCCGGTGTTGTTCTTGTTTTGGTTTTGTTGTTTTGCGGCGGGGGAGATCTCTGTCGCTGACTGAACTGCTCTGCGGCAATCTTGGGGAGAGGCCGTAGAAGGCGCTGTTGTAGCCTATTGCTGATGAGCGCTAGGATTTTGTTTTCTTCCCCTAGGTTAAGATGTCTTCTTCAAGTTCTGACCGGGCTTCTGAATCGGCTGCTAGGGGTCCCCTCGTGGATGATGCGGAGAGGCTGGAGGACTGGCTCGGTTCGGAATCCCCGGAGACCGAAGTCGCTGACTGCTCCGGGAGCAGGGCTTCGTCTCCGTCTTTGTCTTCGTCTTCCGGGGCTGAATCCTTAGAGACTGAAATACCGCATGGGGTGCGCCTTGCGGATGCTCCGGCCGTGAACTACACCATTGGCAGAGGGAAGGATGCTGTGGTGTGTGATGAACCGGAGGGTAGCATGACCCCTGGTGAGATTGCAGCGTTCCGGGAAACGTGGGGTATCCCGGATGAGGTTCTGCTGCGGCCCCTGAATCCTGGAGAGTCAGCCTGCAACCCGGAGGCAGGTTGGGTTGCCATGCATCAGGACCAATTCCGGCATGGACTCTCGCTCCCGCTGCCAAATTTCGTGCAGTATATGCTCAGTGCGCTGCAAGTGTCGCCAGCACAGCTTCCTAGGCTTCAGTGGAGGCGATTATTGAGCCTCGGCTGCCTATATGATCTGTCCGGAATGAGTATGCCAACGGTAAACGAATTCCGGTCCTTGTATAGGTTGTCCTACTCCAGGAAACAAGGGTCCCGGGGTTGCCTGTCCTTCAGCGCCCGGAACCATCAACCGATCGTCACCAATATGCCTACATGGGTAGACAACAGCTGGAGAAAGAAGGTGGTGATGGTGGGCGGGAGGTGGCAGGCGAGGAGTAAAATGTACCGGGTTCCTGGCGCCTTCCAACCCATTGGCGACCAGTCGTTCGAGCTATCCGATCTGGAGCATGAGAGGATCTAGACCATACTCGGATGTTAGGACGATCTGGAACGGAGTTCTTTCAACTTTATCCGGCGAGAAGTGCTGGAATACTGCCAACTCGGGCGGGGTCCCGGTGCGTAGGAAGCCCTTTAGCGGTGATACTTTGTGTTAGTTTTCGCAAAATACTAACTGTTCGCTTTCCTTGCAGGTGCATCTTCCCGGGCTACTATCAAGCCCGAAACCACTCTCTCGATGGACGGGGAAGACCTCCTTAACATGCTGAAGGAGAAAGGCGAGACCGTGTCGCAGACGTCGGTGGACGAGGAGTCCGGCCGGCTCACGACTCATCCGGAGCCGAGGGCCATAGATGTTGACGACGGCGCCTATCTCCTGAGGCGGGTGAAGACCCATCATGCTGCGGACCTTATGGCGCCTGGAAAGGGCAAGAGCACCGGGGGGTCAGTTAGGGTTCCCGGTGGAGTGAACAGGATCCCCAACCGGCCGGTGTCTGTGCCGCACGTGGCTCGTGTCGCCCGGGTAGGCGCACGATCTTCTTCTCCGGAAGGCCGAGGAGAGAAACGGAAAGGCGGGGACATTCCTTCCTCCGCGCTGGTGACGCTTACCGGCGGGTCGGCACGGGAGAACCTGGCCAAACGGTTCAGAGCAACCAGCGGTGCTCAACCTAACTCAGCCGGGGAGAAGGCTGCTGCTGCTGCCCGGCAGAGTAGTCCTGCGCTTGCGGAGGCACCGAGGGGAAGCTCGGACAGTGCACTCGTCCGGCAAGTGGCGGCGGACTTGGCCGGCCTTGGTCTGGACAGACCTGGGGTTGCAGGAGCCCTGGCGGGCGGGAACCTCCCAAAATGCAAGGAATCCGTCCTCCGGGTAAGCACTAACTGGTGCCACTACACTGCTTGTAGGTGGTGTGTCTTACTGCCCGATTAACTGTTTCTGTTGTTGTGCAGCTGCTGTACAGTCTGTATCAACCGGACGCGAGCGAGGAACTGTCAGAGCTGAAGAGACAGATAACTGCTTTATCAGAGGTCCGACAGCGCCTGGAGGTGGAGAAGTCCGGCTCGGATCGGGAGAAAGCCAGATCGGAGGAGAGGGCCAAGAAGCTGGAGGAGCAGAACCGGAGCCTGGAGAATGAGAGGGCCGAGCTGGAAGCCAAGGTGGACGAGCTCCAAGTGGGAGCTGCCGCTCTGCGTGCCGCCACTGCTGCTGCGACCGGGGAAGACGACCCGGAACTCTACGAGCGGGTTGTTCTCAAGTATCGCGAGACCGATCAGTTCCTGGAGTTTCTGCAGAAGGCCAGGGAAGAGGGCATCTCAGATGCGTACACGGAATGGGCGGGGAAGGGATGGTTAGATACTTCCCTGATGTCGATTGCTGCTGAAGGAGATATCCATGAGCAGTCGGACATCCATCAGGAGGCGGTGGAGGGGCAGCCGGAAGAAGCGATTCGCTCGGACTTGGATTCTTTTACCAACGGTGCCGAGTCTCCCCGAGCCGGAGTCAACGCCGGAACTGAGGTCAACGACGAGGGTACCGCAGGAGAGGCTGGCGGATTGCCTGCTGAAGGCGGAGTCGTGGCTCCTTAGGATTTTCCTTGCTCTTCTCCTTGTAATCTTTCCGGAACGGTTACTGCTTGTATACTCGCTTGATTATGAATATATTTGAACTGGCGGAGCCGGTGAAATTTTCTCAAAAGTAGTTTGCATATATTTTTTTTTACAACGGTTTAACCGGAGATATGTCAAACTAACCGCTCGGAGTTAGCGGGTTTACCAGGCCTGGTCACGTTCCCGGTCGGGGTCTGTTCTTCTTTCCCCTACGTACCGCTGGAGCTGGCCGTTATCGATCAAACCCTGCACCGCTGTCTTGAGAGCGCAGCACTGATTTGTTCGATGAGTAGCCTCATCATGATAAGAGCAGTACTTGCCCGTCTGTGTCGTTGTAAGTTTCCCCTTCGGGTACTTTCTCTTGGGCGGTGGAGGAATGACGCTCCCGTTCTCAAGTAAAATATCCTCGTAGGAAGTGGTGAGAGCGGTGAAGACTTCTTGACCGGCCGGTGGTGCTGGCATGATTGCCAGGGGGCGCTCTTGGCGGTACGGCGCCGGCTTGTGCTCGTTCTGGGGTTTATCAGAATAGGGCCTCTACTGCCGCTGTGGCCAGTTTCTGTTGTTGGCGTTCCGGCTAGGTCGAGCGGTGCAGTTCTCGGTCCGTTGACTGGGCTTGGCTTCCTGGCTGGGCGGAGGGTTCTCTTCCCTGGGATGGTCTTCCTGCTGCTCATCCCGCTTCCTCTTCAGTAAGTGGTGCCCATAGGTCTCATGGTCGGCCTGAGCATGCCGGATGGCCATAGCCATCAACTCGTCATACCCCTGCGGGAGCTCTACCGGGACGGCGTTGGAAAACTTACCCGCTCGAAGCCCCTGCTTAAACGCCATCTCGGCGATGCCTTTGTCCAGGTTCCGAACCCCGGCCGTAGCCGTCTGCCAGCGGTTGACAAAGGTTCTCAGCTCCTCTCCGGGGGCTTGTATGCAGTTGAAGAGGATGGTCGACGTCCGGGCTCCCTCGACTCGGAGAATGAAGCGGCCTACGAACCGGTCAGCTAACTGCTCGAACGCCTCGATCGAGTTCGCAGGAAGCTCGTAGAACCAGCTGAGCGCTTCTCCAGACAAAGTCTCCTGGAAGATGTTGCAGCAGACTACATCGGAGTATCCCTTGGCACAGGTTTGGGACCGGAAACTGTTCAGGTGCTGATACGGGCAACCGGACCCTGAATAGGTGAGTTTGAGGGACTTCTGGTTGCCAGATCTCCCCGACTCTATGACCCGGTGTGAGAAAGGGCCCATACGCTCATTAAACCGGGCGCCCTCCATCGGTCGCGCGGCTCTTCTCTCGTTGGCCTCCATTTGGGCCTTTAAGTCCGACACTGTGTTGGCTAACATCTGGAGCGCCCGTGCGGTCGGAGTCTCAACCTCATCCACAGACGAAGCGCGGAGCTGGCGGGAGGCTGACGTGCTCTTCGGCGGGCCTGCGCCTGCGGGCGACTTTTCTCGCACTAGATCACCGGGCCGACCGCCCGAAGACTGCCCTGCCTCGGTGTGTTGAGGTTGGACCGGCGGGAGTGCCGCCTGCGCCTCGGCCATGGCGTCACTACGCTGCTGTCCCCTCTCCAGGGCGGTTACTAGGGCAGCATTCACCGCTTCCATCTCTTCGTACCGGGCGTTGGACTTAGCTCTGTCCCTGTCACTCTCCTCTCTTAGACGATTGACCTCTGCGGCCATTGCCCGTATCTCTCCCGCCATACTGCTATGGCCGGGGCTGTACGTAGGGTCCCGGTCCGGGCTCTCAGATCGATCGCTCGGATCATCTGAGAACGTCAAGGAGAAGCCCCGGTGTTCTGGACTGTCTTCACCCCCTGCCGGGTCTTTCCCGCGTGAGCTGTCGTGGTGGGGCCCCGACATGCCGGACGGTCCCCCACAGCTCCCTCCTTCCTGACCGTTGCCCCGGTCGCCGCGCGGCTCCCGCGTGACGGCCGGGGTGGAGGTGAGCGTCTGCACTAATGCAACACGTCCCTCCTCGGTGGTACCTTTCTCTTGACTCATTTCCGAATTCTCTTCCAACGGTGTTGCTTACACTGCTTTTCGTTCAAGCTTCCCACAGACTGCGCCAATTGTTTCTGCCTAAACCCGGGGGCCTGGTAGAGACAGATGAATCCAACTTGATCTCCTGCAATCCTGCTTACTAAGGGGAATACCGGGCGGACCGGTCTTCTCCTCTCCGATGCCTAAGTTAGTATAGTTGGGATATATATAACTTGAGCACGTATGTAAGCGGGGAGAGAGATAAGTTACGTATTAAAGAGGGTAGTTGAGGCCCTTATATAGGTGGTTAGGGGTGAGGGCTGGCCTCACCCTTCGATGTGGGACTGGTTCCCTTCTGTTTGTACATTCTGGTGCCCTCTTTGGCAGGCAGGCGCCCCCGGTCCCAGGGTCCCTGGTGGCAGGATAAAGTGCTGGACCCCGAGACCGGGTGCTGGTGAGCCGGTCCCGGGCCTTGGGCCGGACCCTGGTGCACTTGCTGCGGGTCTGTGAGCCTGCTGTAGCCTCTCTGCGGCTACTGTCAACATAGTTCATGCCTTGGTATGGGTTATACAATGTTTTTATTGTTTAGTTTTAATTCATACTTGTATAAATCCTTCTCTTTGTATACTTTCCTTCTTATCAATGAAAAAGGGAACATTTTGCCCCAAAACTTCTCTGTATTTTATGAATTTCAAGATGGTATCAGAGCAGGATATTTAGTATCCTGCCTCTGCTTCTGTGTTCTTGTTCCCTTTTATTTTCTTCTTAACGTGAGTGTTGTGATCATTGCCTTGTTTTCAACTTAAATGGCTGATGAAGCATCTTCAGATGTTAATCCCTTTGGATCTGTAAACAACCTCAATACTGATTCTAGTTACAATGGTGATGGTAACACGAATCAGCGTTTGTGTTCAGTCCTGCTTAATTCCTTCAATTATCTTCATTGGCTCTTGGAGGAAAGTCCAAGCTTGATTTTATCTATGGCACTACTCAAGCTCCTGAAGTTGGTTCCAGCACCTTCAATGCCTGGCTAAACACATATCAATTGGTTCGAGCATGCTCATTAACTCAATGGAACCTAAGTTGGCTCAGATCTTCAGCTACTCCACTTCAGCAACTCAAATGTGGACAGATATTGAAGAATTCTAAAGGAACAAAAATAACTCAGCTCGTGTCTACCAACTGAAAAAGGACATCTCTGGCCTTGAACAAGAAGGTAATTCCTTTGTGCAATACCTTGGCAGTCTAACAAGCATGTGGAATGAACTAGAAGTATACAGACCACATACCACTGATGCAGCTATCCTGCTGAAGAGGGCTGAGGAAGACAAAAGTTTTCAACTCTTGGCTAACCTTAGCTCTGAATATGAAGATTTGAGGAGTCACATACTCATGAATGCTGAGCTTCCCTCTTTTAGAACTCTCTGCAGCACTGTCCAAAGAGAAGGAGACCAGAAGGCAAGTAATGAATATTGATATCAAGACTAACCATGCTGAGTCTAGTGCTTATGCTGCAAGCTCTAAGCAGTTGGATGATAAGAATCAGAAATGGAAGCGCACTGGTGGCAAGTGTACTCATTGTGGAGGAAATCACTTTAGAGACAAGTGCTGGATCTTGTTTCCCGAGCTGAAAGTAAAATTTCTTGAAGAGAAAGTAAGAAAAGAAGGCAAGGGAAATCCTAAGAATACTAGCACTCCCACTCTCAGAGCAAATATTGCTTCTAGTTCTGCATCATCAGCTGTTCCTGTTGACTTCACTGCAAATCCATGTACTCTTATCAATGAATTTGCAGGATTTCTCCAACAGAAGCAGAAGTATGGAAATCAAGATTCAAGTCACACTCCTCTTCCAAGTCAGTTTGCTGGTTTTCTAGCTGATTCAGATCATGTCAACAAATTTGATATCCCAGGTATCTTAAAGGCATTTGAAACTGCTTTATCTATTAGTGCAAAAGATGATTGTTGGATTATAGACTCTGGTGCCACAGATAACATGACAAACAACTTATCCAATCTACATGACTTTGAAAAAATTTCTTCATCTGTGTTTGTTGCAAATGGGAAGGGAGCCTCAGTGTTAGGAAAAGGGAAAGTTAAGTTTTTTCAAAATCAGCTAGAATTTGATGTTTTATTTGTTCCTTCATTTCCTTTTCAACTTCTTTCAGTTGGAAAAATCTCTAGAGTCTTACATTGTTTGGTCATCTTTTCTCCCTACAATGTTATCTTTCAGGATATGATCACCAAGAAGACGATTGGTGAAGGTGTTTTTCAAAATGGACTGTATTACTTGTCCCGGAAGTCTCAAATTTTTCAAGTCAGTTCCAGTAGGGTTTCAGAGTATCATCTGTGGCATCAACGCTTGGCTCATCCTTCAGAGAAAGTGTTATCTATTTTGTTTCCAAATTTGATCCATGGAAATCATAACTGTGAAGTGTGGCACATCTCAAAGTTTACTAGATTACCTTTTCAATTGTCTGCTTCTAGAGCTTGTAATCCGTTTGAAATCATCCATTCTGATGTATGGGGTCCTGTTCTAAAATCAGTAGATGGTTTTAGATATTTTGTAACCTTTGTAGATGATTTCACCAGGATTACTTGGTAGTACCTTTTGAAAATGAAAAGTGAAGTTATTGATATGTTTAAAACTTTCTGCAATCTCGTCAATACTCAGTATTCATCCAAAATTCAAATTCTTAGATCTGATAATGGCTCAGAGTATATATCCAACAAAATGCAACAGTTTTTAGGCTCAAATGGAATTGTTCATCAGACAACCTGTGTTGGAACACTTCAGCAAAATGGCACTGCTGAAAGAAAGAATAGGGACTTGCTTGAGAAAACTAGAGCTTTGATATTTCATGCTAATGTTCCAAAGCATTTTTGGTCTCATGCAGTCCTTGTTGCAACTTATCTTATTAATCGCTTGCCAAGTAGAGTGTTGAACTCTAAGTCTCCCCTGGAAGTTTTAAAAGGCAGGAAGATTGATTTGAGTCATCTGAAAGTTTTTGGCTGTGTGTGCTATGTGCATGTTCAAGATAAGCACAGGGATAAGCTTGAGCCAAGAGCTGTCAAGTGTATGTTTCTGGGATACTCTACTACTCAGAAAGGTTACAAGTGCTATAATCATGAATCTCGAAAAAATAGTTGTTTCTAGAGATGTGAAATTCGAAGAAGTTTTGTTTTTCCCTAAGAAAATTGTTGATGCAGATGGTCAGGGGGAGTCATTTAGTGATTTATTTCATGCACCTTTGACAAGTGCAGAATTATCAAAACCATCTGCTGAAATTAATGAGCATGAAGTTTCCAATGATCAGGAAATTGAAGAAATGCATGATAATGCAGTTTTTGACAGCCCTGCTCAGCCTGCTCATCTGGAAGAACCTGTTTTAGCTGCTGCTCCTCAACCTGTGCAACCTCAAATTTCTAGAAGGAATCCTACAAGAGATAGGAATCCTCCTGTAAGATTTAAAGATTATGTTGGCTTCCATGTGAAATATCCAATTTCTGATTTTTTGGGATCTCGAAGGTTGTCAACTTCTCATGCAACCTTTTTAAGTGCTACTGATGAAGTCATTGAGCCTAGAAATTTCAATGAAGCTAGTGAAAGTGCAATTTGGAATCAGGCTATGCAGGAAGAGCTGAAAGCTCTTAATGAAAACTGAACTTGGAGCATTGTTCAGCTTCCAGCTGGAAAAAAGGCAGTGGGAAGCAAGTGGATCTATAAAACCAAGTTTCAATCAAATAGTAAAGTGGAGAGGCACAAAGCTCGTCTTGTTGCTCGTGGCTTTACTCAAACTCATGGAGTGGACTACAAGGAAAATTTTGCACCAGTTGCAAAAATGAACACTGTGAGGGTTCTTCTATCTCTTGAAGTGAATCACAATTGGTCTTTACATCAAATGGATGTAAAGAATGCCTTCTTACATGGTGATTTGGAAAAAGAGGTTTATATGCAACTTCCACCTGGTCACCCCCAATCTGCATATCCAAATTTGGTGTGTAAATTACTCAAGGCAATTTATGGTCTCAAGCAATCCCCTAGAGCTTGGTATGCTAAACTTAGCCCAGTTCTTGAGGGAATTGGTTTCTGCAGAAGTAATGCTGATTCGTCACTATTTTTCAGAAACAGTGTCAATGGCAAACTTGCAGTCCTTGATTATGTTGATGATTTAATCATTGTTTCTGCCTAAACCCGGGGGCCTGGTAGATACACGGTGAATCCAACTTGATCTCCTGCAATCCTGCTCACTAAGGGGAATACCGGGCGGGCCGGTCTTCTCCTCTCCGATGCCTAAGTTAGTATAGTTGGAATATATATAACCAAGGCACGTATGTAAGCAGGGAGAGAGATAAGTTACCTAATAAAGATGGTAGTTGGGGCCCTTATATAGGTGGTTGGGGGTGAGGGCTGGCCTCACCCTTCGATGTGGGACTGGTTCCCTTCTGTTTGTACCTTCTGGTGCCCTCTTTGGCAGGCTGGCGCCCCCGGCCCCAGGGTCCCTGGAGGCAGGATAGAGTGCTGGGCCCCGAGGCCGGGTGCTGGTGATCCGGTCCCGAGCCTTGGGCCGGGCCCTGGTGCACTTGCTGCGGGTCTGTGGGCCTGCTGTAGTCTCTCTGCGGCTACTGTCAACAAGTCCCCCAAGTTCCCGGTCAAGTGCAATCTTGAATGGTGACTTAAATCTGTCTTGCTCTTGCCCCGCAGGGTTACCAACCTACCGGTGCCCAGTCCCCCAAGTCCGCGTTAAAGATTGGGCGTGACCGAGGTGAGTACCTGTTACTGATGGGAAGCAATAGTTGAAAAGCACGTTTGTAATATTAGTACTGTGCTCAGGTATTGTGGTGTTATGAGCATGGAGCCGGGTGGAACCCGGAGAGTGTATGAGATGATGCCATGATGCCATGCAATAGATGTGTGCATGGAATGATAATGAGGCGTTGAAATCCGCCATGCAAGAGATTTGTGCATGGGATGATAATGAGGCGTTGAAATCCGCCATGCAAGAGATGTGCATGGAATTTCGGCCGGGCACTCTGCCCTATCGGTACAAGGCGGAGCTTCACTGGGTCACAACTGGGCGATCTGCCAAATCGAAACGGAGCGGAGTTCACTGAGCCTATACCGGGCGATCTGCCAAAGCGAAGTTCACTGAGCCTCTACCGGGCGATCTGCCAAAGCGGAGTTCACTGAGCCTCTACCGGGCGATCTGCCAAAGCGGACGGGGTGAAGTTTATGGGACCTCGACCGGACGTTCTGCCATATCGAGACGGGTTCCATATTGCTAGGCTGCAGGAAGATTACCCCGGTGTTGTGGGCTGTTTGAAGCACCGGTGAACACTTGCTAGTTCTTCTCAGCTTGTGTTGAATAAGCGTTGAGGTAAGGGGGGTGGCGTTGAGGTGACAAGGCTCGCCGTGCAGCCCCATGTTGATCGCGGTTCAATGCGATGCAGGGTTTTTATCCTGCTGGACAAGAGTACATGGGTTAGATGTAAACTCGCCCGGGTGTATAAAGCCCATGCCGGTCGAATGTTCTCATGACCGGGGTTAGCCATGGTACCGGGCGGAACTCGACCGGGCGTCCTGCCATATCGAGACGAGTCCCCCAGTGAAATGCCATGGGGCCGGGTGGATACTGTTCCCGGTAGGGGGGTGGCGTTGAGGTGACAAGGCTCGCCGTGCAGCCCCCGTTTGCCGCAGCTGGTGCGATGCAGGGTTTTTATCCTGCTGGACAAGCGTACATGGGTTAGATGTAAACTCGCCCGGGTGTATAAAGCCCATGCCGGTCGAATGTTCTCATGACCGGGGTCAGCCATGGTACCGGGCGGAACTCGACCGGGCGTCCTGCCATATCGAGACGAGTCCCCCAGTGAAATACCATGGGGCCGGGTGGATCTTATTCCCGGAATATGCTCTCGAGCCGGTTGGATGCGTCGTAACCGGTGGGCGGATCTCGACCGGGCGTTCTGCCATATCGAGACGAGTCCCCCAAGAGAGATGCAACTGGGTGGACCTCGACCGGGCGACATGCCATATCGAGACGAGGTCTCAAGTAGGATGGCGTGCAGCCGGTTGAATGATACCTAACCGCGAACTGCTACGGACCGGGCGGATCTCGACCGGGCGACATGCAATATCGAGACGAGTCCTCCGGTGATATGCAACGAAGAAGCCATGCAGCCGGTTGAATGATCATAACCGTGAACTGCCATGGTGCCGGGCGGACCTCGACCGGGCGACATGCCATATTGAGACGGGTCCTCCGGTGATATGCAACGAAGAAGCCATGCAGCCGGTTGAATGATCATAACCGTGAACTGCCATGGTGCCGGGCGGACCTCGACCGGGCGACATGCCATATCGAGACGGGTCCCCCATTGCTTATACCCGGATGGATGCTCTCGAAGCGGTTGGATGATTACCACCGGTGAGAGGTCTTCGAGATGCACAGCGAAGAAGCCATGCAGCCAGTTGAATGATCATAACCGCGAACTGCCATGGTGCCGGGCGGATGGCTCGTACCCAGATGGGTGCTCTCGAAGCGGTTGGATGATTATAACCGTGAGAGGTCTTCTAGATATGCAGCGAAGATGGTGTGCAACCGTGGGATCTGGAGAAGTATGGGAGGGCCTGACTCCTCGGTTCCCGCTCCTACATTCCTGTCGCCAGCGTGTGGGACAAGTGGCTGACATGCATTTAAGGAGGAAGTCCATCAGTCCCGTCAGTTATGATGGCATGGGCAGTTTACCAATGCTGGGACACGTGCCAGCGGGGGGCGGTCTTGAGATGAAGGGCCTGGATTCGCAGGCGTTTGAGTTGCTGTGATTACTTGTTTTGGAGGGATTTCAATTGCCTAGGGCACTGGTCCCCTCTATAAAAAGGCCTCTTGTGCTCTCGTTTCTGCTGTTGCTTCTTGCTTTGGAGAAACTAAGAGAAAGAGAGGAATCCGGCGACCACTTTGAGCCCTTTTGCCCCACGAGATCCGTTTTCTTGAGCGCTCCCTACTCTCTTCCTACCATTGCTCGCTGCTTTCGCAGGGCGGATTGTCCTCGGTTGAGCATACTAATCGGTAAGTTTGTTGATTTCTTTTCCCCGGTGTTGTTCTTGTTTTGGCTTTGTTGTTTTGCGGCGGGGGAGGATCTCTGTCGCTGACGGCACTGCTCTGCGGCGAACTTGGGGAGAGGCCGTAGAAGGCGCTGTTGTAGTCTGTTGCTGACGAGCGCTAGGGTTTTGTTTTCTTCCCCTAGGTTAAGATGTCATCTTCAAGTTCTGATCGGGCTTCCGAATCGGCTGCCAGAGGTCCTATCGAGGACGATGAGGAGAGACTGGAGGACTGGCTCGGTTCGGAATCCCCGGTGTCCGAAGCCGCTGACTGCTCCGGGAGCAGGGTTTCGTCTCCGTCCTCGTCTACGTCTTCCGGGGCTGAATCCTCGGAGACTGAAATACCGCACGGGGTGCGCCTTGCAGATGCTCCGGCCGTGAACTACACCATTGGCAGAGGGAAGGATGCTGTGGTGTGTGATGAACCTGAGGGTAGCATGACCCCTGGAGAGATTGCAGCGCTCCGGGAAACCTGGGCTATCCCGGATGACGTTTTGCTGCGGCCCCTGAATCCTGGAGAGTCAGGCTGCAACCCGGAAGCAGGTTGGGTTGCCGCGCATCAGGACCAGTTCCGGCATGGACTCTCGCTCCCGCTGCCAAATTTCGTGCAGTACATGCTCAGCGCGCTGCAAGTGTCGCCTGCGCAGCTTCCTGGGCTCTAGTGGAGGCGATTACTGAGCCTCGGCTGCCTATACGATCTGTCCGGAATGAGTATGCCAACGGTAAACGAATTCCGGTCCTTGTATAGGTTGTCCTACTCAAGGAAGCAAGGGTCCCGGGGTTGCCTGTCCTTCAACGGCCGGAAACCTCCACCGATCGTCACCAATATGCCTTCATGGGTAGACAACAGTTGGAGGAAGAAGGTGGTGATGGTGGGCGGGAGGTGGCAGGCGAGGAGTAAAATGTACAGGGTTCCTCGCGCCTTCCAACCCCTTGGCGACCAGTCGTACGAGCTATCCGATCTTGAGCATGAGAGGGTCTCGACCATAATCGGATGTTGGGACGATCTGGAACGAATTTCTTTCAACTTCATCCGGCGAGAAGTGCTGGAATACTGCCAACTCGGGCGGGGTCCCGGTGCGTAGGAAGCCCTTTAGCGGTGATACTTTGTGTTAGTTTTCGCAAAATACTAACTGTTCGCTTTCCTTGCAGGTGCATCTTCCCGGGCTACTATCAAGCCCGAAACCACTCTCTCGATGGACGGGGAAGACCTCCTTAACATGCTGAAGGAGAAAGGCGAGACCGTGTCGCAGACGTCGGTGGACGAGGAGTCCGGCCGGCTCACGACTCATCCGGAGCCGAGGGCCATAGATGTTGACGACGGCGCCTATCTCCTGAGGCGGGTGAAGACCCATCATGCTGCGGACCTTATGGCGCCTGGAAAGGGCAAGAGCACCGGGGGGTCAGTTAGGGTTCCCGGTGGAGTGAACAGGATCCCCAACCGGCCGGTGTCTGTGCCGCACGTGGCTCGTTCCGCCCGGGTAAGCGCACAATCTTCTTCTCCGGAAGGCCGGGGAGAGAAACGGAAAGGCGGGGACATTCCCTCCTCCGCGCTGGTGACGCTTACCGGTGGTTGGGGATAACCTGGCCAAACGGTTCAGGATAACCAGCGGTGCGCAAACTAACACTGCCGGGGAGAAGGCTGCTGCTGCTGTCCGGCAAAGTAGTCCCGCGCCTGCGGAGGCACCGAGGGGAAGCCCGGATAGTGCATTCGCCCGGCAAGTGGCGGCGGACTTGGCCGGCCTTGGCTTGGACAGACCTGGGGTTGCAAGAGCCCTGGAGGGTGGGAATCACCCAAAATGCAAGGAATTCGTCCTCCGGGTAAGCACCGCATGGTACCACTATACTGCCTGTAGCTTGTTTTCTTTTGCTGCTCGACTAATTGCCTTTGTTGCTGCGCAGCTGCTGTACAGTCTGTACCAACCGGATGCGAGCGAGGAGCTGTCGGAGCTGAAGAGACAGATAACTGCTTTATCGGAGATCCGACAGCGCCTGGAGGTGGAGAAATCCCGCTCGGACAGGGAGAAGGCCAGATCGGAGGAGAGGGCCAAGAAGCTGGAGGAGCAGAACCGGAGCCTGGAGAAGGAGAGGGCCAAACTGGAAGCCAAGGTGGACGAGCTCCAAGTGGGAGCTGCCGCTCTGCGCGCCGCCTCCGTTGCTCCGACCGGGGAAGATGACCCGGAACTCTACGAGCGGGTCGTTCTCAAATACCGCGAGAGCGATCAGTTCCTGGAGTTTCTGGTGAAGGCCAGGGAAGAGGGCATCTCGGATGCGTACACGGAATGGGCGGGGAAGGGATGGTTAGACACTTCCCTGATGCCGACTGCTGCTGAAGGAGATATCCATGAGCAGTCGGACATCCATCAGGAGGCGGTGGAGGGGCAGCTGGATGAAGCGATTCGCTCGGACTTGGATTCTTTTACCAATGGTGCCGAGTTTCCCCGAACCAGAGTCAACACCGGAACTGAGGTCGACGACGAGGGTACCGCAGGAGAGGCTGGCGGATTGCCTGCTGAAGGCGGAGTCGTGGCTCCTTAGGATTTTTCTTGCCCTTTTCCTTGTAATCTTTCCGGATCGGTTACTGCTTGTATACTTGCTTGAATATGAATATACTGGAACTGGCAGAGCCGGTGAAATTTTCTCAAAAGTAGCTTGCATATATATTTGTTGTTTTTTTTTTTTTTACAACGGTTGAACCGCGAACTATGCCAAACTAACCGCTCGGGGCTAGCGGGTTTACCAGGCCTGGTCACGTTCCCGGTCGGGGTCTGTTCTCCTTTCCCCCACGTACCGCTGGAGCTGGCCGTTATCAATCAACCCCTGTATCGCTGTCTTGAGAGCGCAGCACTGATTTGTTCGGTGAGTGGCCTCATCATGATAAGAGTAGTACTTGCCCGTCTGCGCCGTTGTAAGTTTCCCCTTCGGGTACTTTCTCTTGGGCGGTGGGGGAATGACGCTCTCGTTCTCAAGCAAAATATCCTCATAGGAAGTGGTGAGAGCGGTGAAGACTTCCTGACCGGCCGGTGGTGGCGCTGGCATGATTGCCAGGGGGTGCTCTTGGCGGTACGGTACCGGCTTGTGCTCGTTCTGGGGTTTATCAGAATAGGGCCTCTACTGCCACTGTGGCCAGTTTCTGTTGTTGGCGTTCCGGCTGGGTCGAGCGGTGCGGTTCTCGGTTCGCTGACTGGGCTTGGCTTCCTGGCCGGGCGGAGGGTTCTCTTCCCGGGGATGGTCTTCCTACTGCTCATCCCGCTTCCTCTTCAGTAGGTGATGCCCATAGGTCTCATGATCGGCCTGAGCATGCTGGATGGCCATAGCCATCAACTCGTCATTAGGAAAACTTGCCCGGAGCCCCTGCTTAAACGCCATTTCGGCGATGCCTTTGTCCAGGTTCCGAACTCCGGCCGTAGCCGTCTGCCAGCGGTTGACAAAGGTTCTCAGTTCCTTTCCGGGGGCTTGTATGCAGTTGAAGAGGATGGTCGACGTCTGGGCTCCCTCGACTCTGAGAATGAAGCAGCCTACGAACCGGTTGGCTAACTGCTCGAACGCCTCGATTGAGTTTGCTGGAAGCTCGTAGAACCAGCTGAGCGCTTCTCCAGACAAAGTCTCCTGGAAGATGTTGCAGCAGACTGCATCGGAGTATCCCTTGGCGCAGGTTTGGGACCGGAAGCTGTCCAGATGCTGGTACGGGCAGCCGGACCCTGAGTAGGTGAGCTTGAGAGACTTCTGGTTGCTAGATCTTCCCGACTCTATGACCCGGTGCGAGAAAGGGCCCATGCGCTCATTAAACCGGGCGCCCTCCATCGGCCGCACGGCTCTTCTCTCGTTGGCCTCCATTTGGGCCTTTAAGTCCGACACGGTGTTGGCTAGCATTTGCAGCGCTCGTGCGGTCGGAGTCTCAACTTCATCCACTGACGAAGCGCCGGGCTGGTGGTAGATTGTCGTGCTCTTCGGCGGGCCTGCGCCGGCTGGCGACTTTTCGTGCACGGGGTCACCGGGCCGACCGCCGGAAGATTGCCCTGCTTCGGTGTGTTGAGGTTGGATCGGTGGGAGTGCCGCCTGTGCCTCGGCCATGGCGTCACTACGCTGCTAGCCCCTTTCCAGGGCGGCCACTAGGGCAGTATTCACCGCCTCCATCTCTTCGTACCGGGCGTTGGACTTGGCTCTATCCCGGTCGCTCTCCTCTCTTAGACGACTGACCTCCACAGCCATTGCCCGTAGCTCTCCCGCCATACTGCTATGGTCGGGGCTGTACATAGGGTCCCGGTCTGGGCTCTTAGATCGATCGCTTGGATCATCTGAGAACGTCAAGGAGAAGCCCCGTCGCTCTGGACTGTCTTCCTCCCCTGCCGGGCCTTTCCCGCGCGAGCTGTCGTGGTGGGGATCCGGCACGCCGGATGGTCCCCCACAGCTCCCTCCTTCCTGACCGTTGCCCCAGTCGCCGCGCGGCTCCGGCGTGACGGCTGGGGTAGAGGTGAGCGTCTGCACTACTGCAAGACGTCCCTCCTCGGCGGTATCTTTCTCTCGACTCATTTCCGAATTCTCTCCCAACGGTGTTGCTTACACGGCTTTTCGTTCAAGCTTCCCACAGACGGCGCCAATTGTTTCTGCCTAAACCCGGGGGCCTGGTAGATACACGGTGAATCCAACTTGATCTCCTGCAATCCTGCTCACTAAGGGGAATACCGGGCGGGCCGGTCTTCTCCTCTCCGATGCCTAAGTTAGTATAGTTAGAATATATATAACCAAGGCACGTATGTACGCAGGGAGAGAGATAAGTTACCTAATAAAGAGGGTAGTTGGGGCCCTTATATAGGTGGTTGGGGGTGAGGGCTGGCCTCACCCTTCGATGTGGGACTGGTTCCCTTCTGTTTGTACCTTCTGGTGCCCTCTTTGGCAGGCTGGCGCCCCCGACCCCAGGGTCCTTGGAGGCAGGATAGAGTGCTGGGCCCTGAGGCCGGGTGCTGGTGATCCGGTCCCGAGCCTTGGGCCGGGCCCTGGTGCACTTGCTGCGGGTCTGTGGGCCTGCTGTAGCCTCTCTGCGGCTACTGTCAACAATCATCAATGGTGAAAATTCTCAAGAAACCAATTCTCTGAAAAATGCTCTGCAGTCTAGATTTGCAATGAAAGATCTTGGTAAGTTAAAATACTTCCTTGGTATAGAAATGGCCTCCTCCTCAAAAGGGCTATTTCTGAATCAAAGAAAGTATGTTCTTGATCTTCTTCAAGATGTTGAAATCCTTGAATGCAAGCCTGCAAAGACTCCTCTTGAAAGTAAACCGTAGTTGGATACTCACAGTGATGCTCTTGGGAATATTGGTGATTATCAAAGGGTAGTAGGGAAGTTAATCTACCTCACAATCACTCGCCCTGATATTTCTTATGCAGTTAGCATTGTCAGTCAGTTTATGCATTCTCCTACTGTGTTTCATTTGAATATTGTCAAGAGAATTCTGAGGTATCTAAAGGGTTCAGTTGGTAGATGAATTCTCTTGAAGAAAAATGGCCATCATGATATTGTTGGCTATGCTGATGCAGATTGGGTTGGCAATGCCCTTGACAGAAAAAGCACAACAAGCTTCTGTACATTTGTTGGTGGAAACCTTGTTACTTGGAAAAGCAAAAAACAAAGTGTTGTTGCAAGGTCAAGTGCAGAGGCTGAATATAGAGCAATGGCTTCAGCAGCTTGTGAATTGATTTGGCTTAAAGGTCTTCTGTCTGATCTAGGTTTTCTAAGTTCTGATCCTATCTGTCTGCATTGTGACAACCAGGCTGCTATGCACATCGCCTCTAACCTTGTGTTTCATGAAAGAACTAAGCACATTGAGGTCGACTGCCATTTTATAAGGAATCAAATCCAAGCTAACATCATCTCCACTCAGTATGTGAAAAGTGAAGATCAATTAGCAGATATAAACTTCTGCTCATTTTCAAAATATTTTGTGCAAGCTTGGGTCCTTCAATCTTTTGGACCAAGCTTGAGGGGGATTGTTGGAGATAGTATGGCGAGTGTGCTAGTATGGCGAGTGTGCTAGTGGCAAGTGTGCTAGTGCTCGGCAGTTCACGTGTCTCATCTGTGCAGCATGGAGTTCACCTACTGCAGTATGGGCATTATGGTGGAAACTTTTTTTCTCAGGTTTTAGTCCATGTCTTGGTATGAGTTATACAGTGTTTTTTTTAGTTTAGTTTTAATTCATACTTGTATAAATCCTTCTCTTTGTATACTTTCCTTCTTATGAATGAAAAAGGGAACATTTTGCCCCAAAATTTCTCTGTGTTTTATGAATTTCAAGAGGTGTTTTCCATATAGCA
The DNA here is from genome assembly GCA_963682095.1 of Potentilla sterilis. NCBI lineage: Eukaryota > Viridiplantae > Streptophyta > Magnoliopsida > Rosales > Rosaceae > Potentilla > Potentilla sterilis. Next base: position 10,678,772 of record OY821763.1, on the reverse strand, counting down.
TTGTCCTAAATGAAATTTTAATTTCTGGTATTTAGTTGATCGATGGTCCAGCTGCATTTGGGGAACATAGATACGTCTTGGTTACATTGTGATAATGGCAGCCGTTTTGTTTTCAACTCACTTTTTGCTTCTCTTCTGTTTTGTTTTAAAACAACATGCATCGATCTCTTTTAGAACTAATTAGCTCTTGATATATGGTACTGAGTTACTGATTCTGTTAGAACTTAGAAGAATGTAGAAGAATAGAGTAGAGGACGATGGCTTCAATCAATAAGTTCTGCTGTTAATCTTTGTTGAATGCCCCAAATGAAGTGATTGCATGATCCTTAGTTTTCTTATGCATATAATGCTCACATGCAACCAAGGAAAGGATCGAAATTTAATAGAAAAGGAGCATAAATTAGCAAATGGTGTACCAAATCAGACCATAAGAAGCTTTAGATAATCATAATGGGTTGATCTCAATATACTGTGTTCTACTATATATGTCTTTTGGAGGGTTATTATCTATGCAGCTTTCCAAGACCTTGGCGATCATGCATTTTCAAGTACCTCAGTTCTTCCTAAACACCATTATCTGCTAATTCCTGCCACTCATAGGAATTGGCAGATACTATTTCCATTAAGTTGTGTTTTAATTGAACTGAAAGATTATCCATCATATATATGATCCTCTTCTGTTTGCTCAGGAAGTGAGGATCGAGGGGCCAGATTGGCCGAATCCCAAATTTATGTTTCTCTGCTTCCTATTATTGAAGTTTCAAGCTATTTTAAGCTTGTAAGAGGTTGGAGAATGTTGAATATTTATAAGCTGCAGCTGCTGCAATTGCATAGAGAAGAAGGAATGAATTTACTTATTATAACTCAACTTGAAAGCAAATTAGAGAAAATGATCGAGAAACAAATTAAGTGGTTTTGGTTTTGATTAATTAATGAAACACAAACTTGGCGCTAGGCCTCTGAGATCGAACATGCATTTGTGATATTGGCAGCTTGGTTGTTTTTATTTTTATGGATCCCTACGCGAGCGAGCTACACAATACACAATGCAATGCCCCTCTAATTAAACATGTGTCTCTTCCTAACACCATTATTTGATCCAAACCGATTTTAACTGCGACAATATTTACCTTTTACATCGATGGGTAAAACTACAAATACTGGGGCAACTGGTGAAATAAATTACCCCATTTCTGTTTCTTTCCGCCAAATTTCCAGTGCGACGGCGACATGACTGCGCTACCGTACGCCGACGTGGATTCCCATCTGAAAGCAATGGCCGGTCGGGCCGAGGGCTTCGGTCGGCTTGCCATCGGAGGCCTCCACGGCCCGGTCTACTCTGTCACCACATTGGCAGGTCCGCCCCTCTCTCTCTCTCCTCTTTCACCCCGTACTCCATCAAATTTCTTTGATTTATTTATCTCGCTATATATTCCCATCAATATTCTATCTTGATTATTAAAAGTGTGTGTAATTTCATGGATTGATGTTTAATTTTGAGTTTTATGTTGTGTGAAAAAAACAAAAATGTTGATTTGGGATTAGGATAATCAATCTTAGACATTATGAAAGTTTTAAGCTTTATGAAATTTGTACATGCTGCTGCAATTTGCATTTAGAAAATGTGAGGTACTTGTTAATAGAAACAAAGAAATGAAATTTAGAGGAAGTGAGAATCAAGATAAGGATGCTGGAAAAAGAATGGTCATTTTGGCAGCTTTGTTCTGCTTACATGTTTTCTGGATGGTTTTTCTGATGCAGATTCTGTTAGAATTTATAGAACTTCCCAAATGATATGCTCACATGGCTATATATAGGCTTTCAAGTTTCTCTAACATTTATTTATGAAGTTCATTACAAAACTCTTCGGTTTTTCTACATCACATGACTCTTGGCTTCTTATTCTTACAATTCCTCACAATATTAAAACACAAGACACAAGCCACAAGCCACACAACACATTAAGCTTAACATATGAAATTTTAACTGACAGTTGGTGTTGAAAGCTGGTACCAATCAATTCTAGCAAAGCTTAGAGATTCATCGTTGAGCCAGCCATACTTCTCCATGAAAAGATTCTTTAGTTTCTCCGGAGGGTAGTTATCAATGCAGCCTTTCCAAACATTGGCATCATCCAAGTCCCTTCGAACTTCCCAAACAGCGTTGTTGTACTTAAAACTTGATCCAAATCCACTCATGAGAATCCTGTCACCCTTCTTAAGCCTCTTTTTGGCTTCCATATATGCTAAAGCATACCAAAATCCAGAAGCTGATGTGTTACCAAATCGGAAAAGTGCCATTTTAGATGGCTCAAGATCATATTCATTTAATGAAAAGCTCTTACCAATTCCATCTATGATTGCTCTTCCACCGGGGTGGATACAGAAGTGCTCTATTCCAGCCTACATATTTAATGTCACTCCCACTGCTTCCACCTTTTGGAGTTTGGTACTATTTCTTTTCTGAGGCTTAGAGCCCACCAAGTAGCAGAATATTTCTTTTAAAGGAAGAACTTTTGGTACTAGAACTTGGAGGTTCATTGTGAGAGCCAGAGCTGCTTCTTTTTTGAGGTGTTTAGAAAGCCGAACACCTTGATATCTACACTCATCTTCTTGTCGCATGCAACATTCATAAGCTTCATTTCTCGAGCCCATATGAGTTCTTACCAATTACCTTAACTTCAAAATAGCTTGCTTTTTTAGGGATCTTCTATTCATGAACAGCATTGAACAGCCCCCAGAGCGGAACAAACAGTTGGGGAGCATCATGGACTTTTCCTTCCCAAGATACCAATTAGGAGCTATGGACTCTGTGCTTACAACAATGGCATTATGAATTTTTGTATGTTTTGAACAAGTTATTTACTACATCAATGGCAAGTAGACTGGCACTGCAACCCATTCCAGAGAGTCTTGATGTCCTCCCTCATCTTGTAACGGTTTACTATTCGAGATGTTAGTGAGGGTGCAGGAGATAACGTGGAGACATTGACGACGAGAATGTCAACTTGTGATGGACGAATGGACGTATTCTTAACAAAAAGGTTGTCAAGTGTGTCAAAAATGATCCCATCCATCTCTGAGAGTGAATCTTCTTGAGTTGGACAATCTTCTCGGCCTTGGATGATGTTTCTTGCACAAGAAGTTTCCTCTCCTATCCCCGAATTGGCCATGGTTTTTAAGTGAAACCTGAAATCGTCCAATCCCAGATTCCTGTTCTTTGTGACAATTTTGACACAGGTATTAGTGTTGAGCTGCATGTCCTCAGGGGCCTTATAGCACTCATAGGCCAGCATATAGCACCGCTGGTCTCTCCTTTGCAGACCTAAGTTACAGAGGCAGGAGAATGCATAGGAAAGAGCGAACAGACACAACGCCAGGAAAAGCTCCATGGCTGTAGCTCTTCTGTGTGTGTGTGTGCGCGCGCGCTCTTGTATGAGACTGTGAGAAAGAGAGATTGTAATTTTTGAGTGCTGAATGAGTCGCATGGAATGGCAAATGGCTACTGCAACAATTATATTGTTCTATACGTACCCTGCGCACAAAGAAACGTAGTGGGAACTAATTGGTTTTTATCAACTATTGACAAAACAGTTAAAATTTAAGGTAGTGGTAGACAACCATTAATATGTGTTGTACAAAAGGTAAGCTATGATTAATTTTTCATACGGTATTAAAGGTTGCTTACCCGGTCCAGTTATTGAGAGGAAATGAATAGTGTGATTCTAAATATCTACAGTACGTGGTAATTGACACCATTTACAAAACCAAATTACCCAACACTAATTTGTGTGTGTGTGTGTGTGTATTGCCAACAGTTATTTGTTTGTGTGGGTATTACCAAATTGAGCTTTGAGATAATTTTGATTATACAAATTGATGAGCACATTGCTTTGAATAATAACTAAAAGAAATTAGCTTAATATTAATAAAATACCTGGCCGATTGTTATCTATATTATTATTGGTTAGCGATTTTGCATTACGTATTTCATGGATGATGTTTTTGCATGCATGGTTACTCATTATGTAGGTTTTTTTTTTATATATATTTGCTTTTTATAATTTTGAAAAATTATATGTGGCTTTGAAGGAACTAAGAATTATGATTAAACACCTTTAGCTACATATGAGTTGCCAGGATCGTCTGATGCTGCACTTGCTGCCGCTGAGTTTAGACTGTGGCTTGGTTCCATTCTCCAAACTTGGGGTTTCTGTTTATGCTCCTATTTTTGAAGTTTCAAGCTTTGTGGAATTCGAAATTCTCAATATTCATAAGTTTCTGATTGCATTGAGAAGATGCAAGTATTAGGATGAACAAAGAAACAAAAGTACAGAGAATGAGATTCAAGATTCGGTTGGGTTTTGATTGATGGGAAAACAGAATTGGGAATCAGTTGGTGAAGGATGCTGAAAAAGGAAAGCACTTCTTGATTGGCTAGTTCTGATTGTAGTGATTTCGGCAGCTTAACTCAACTCTTAGTTTTTAGAAGTAGCTCACTAGGCTCCGAGAGATTCAGTGTTAGAAGATTGTAGAACATCCAAAATGACATGCTCACTAGGATTTATGTAGGATTTCAAGTCCCACACCATTTGTCCATTAAATTTATTACTATCTTTTGCTAACTCACAAGGTTCTTAGCATTTTATTTTCACATCAGCGATGAAAACTCTCTCTTTGGTCTGTATGTGCTGTTTGGTAGGAAGGAATGGTTTAATGCACCGGGACAAAAAAATAATGTTAAATTTTGGTTTTTAGATGATGGTCCAGGATCACTTCGTGATGGATGCCAGAAACAAGAACCGCTCTGGATTCTCTTTGACGTGTCAGGCACCATTCATCTCTCATCTTACTTGAGTGTGTCATCTTACAAGACAATTGATGGTCGAGGGCAAAGAGTAAAGCTCACAGGCAAGGGCCTTAGATTGAAGGAATGTGAACACATAATCATATGCAACCTCGAGTTCGAAGGTGGTAGAGGACATGATGTTGATGGCATTCAGATAAAACCAAATTCCAGGCATATATGGATTGACCGATGCAGCCTTCGTGATTATGATGATGGACTCATTGATATCACCCGGCAAAGTACAGACATAACTATTTCTAGGTGGGTTTAAATTATCTCATTATATAGGATATAATGTGGACACTGAGCTAAATGGTTTCTTCTTCCCTTGGCATCAGATGTTACTTCCAGCAACATGACAAGACGATGCTTATTGGAGCAGACCCTTCACATGTTGGTGACAGATGCATTCGGGTCACAATTCATCATTGTTTTTTTGACGGGACAAGACAAAGGCAACCTCGTGTTAGATTTGGGAAAGTACATCTTTACAACAATTACACTCGTAATTGGGGTATATACGCTGTATGTGCCAGCGTAGAATCCCAGGTGAACTAGGCTTCATAACATCTGATGTTTTCTAAATTATCTCTGTGATTGGTAGAAATTATCTGAGTTGGAGGTTCTGAATAGTTTAATTGTATCTGTCAGATATACTCTCAATGCAACATATATGAAGCAGGAACGAAGAAGAAAACTTTTGAATATTATACGGAGAAGGTACGCGACCATGTTTTATCTAAACTGCATATAGATGAAGTTTTGTTCCAAGTTCTTGAAGTAAAAAATGGCTGCCTGTCATTGATTGTGAATACATTCTGTTTCAAATGTTTTGAATTTTCCTATAGGCTGCAGACAGAGAGGAGGCAAAATCTGGCTTCTTAAGATCTGAGGGGGATGTATTCCTGAATGGAGCTCAACCATGCACATTAACAGGCTTCAGTGAAGAATGCATGTTCCATCCAAGTGAATTTTATCCACTTTGGACTATGGAAGCCGCCTCAGATTCTCTTAAAGGTGTTCTCCACATTCTTACGGGTTGGCAATCCATTCATAGGCCACCAGTAGAGCCGCTGGTAATGGTATAGCTTTTTCATAAAATTGTGTAACATGATTTTTATATGTCCTTTAATGGAAGGCTTTTCTTTCATTTAAACCGAGTCAAGGAACCCTTGAAGTTTGCTATATCCCCTGTAATTTTCAGAATTTTTGTCGATGCTGCCTTTATTACCCTGCTGAAACTATCATATTATCATAGGTCAAATTAGGAAGTACCGAAGTAGGAACCAATTAATCATGAAACTATTACATATACTCATGCACTATATTATATTTACCGGGTGCATGTTTTATATATCCAGGTAAGCATACTATAGATGATTTCTGTTTCAGAGTATTCATTTTAGGGTAAATATGTGTGGGAAAAAAGAAAAAAAAACTAAATTGAATTATGCTCAATGACCTTTATGATTTGCAGTTACATAACGTAATTAGCTATGATATATTTCTGACATTGAATTATCAACCAGTCAAGCATGATCTATCATCTGTATGATCACTATTCAGTTTGGATTAAACCTTGGTAATCTCTTAGGAGAGTGGAAAATGATGTTATTCATCATTACTGGACTGGATTCTCTGATCATACAATCATACATGTAGTTTTGAAGTTACAGAAAGTTGGCTGCGCTTATTCTCACTAACTTCACTAGCCATCAAAAATAGTTCAGTTTGAATTGTAATAGTGTTGAATCATCTCATAGTGGGAGGCAGCTCCGTGGAGGAAACGATGAAGATGTTGGACTGACTGAGGTAGAAGTCCCGTGGAACAAATCGGACAAGTAATTGCCCAAGTCATCAGGAGAAAATCTTACAAGCAACCCCAGATTTTTCTCCTCAGTCAGTGTCGCCAAGTATGTGTCGTAAAATTCTTGATATGTTGGTACTAATTTCTGCGCTATGGACACCTTCAAGTCATCCCTCAACTTCCTATCCTCTACGATCCAGGAAGTTTGTTTCCTATATGCCTCTTCGAAAGCTATGTTGAACCTTCTGAAACACTCCTTTGCCGTTTCAGAAGACATTTCGAATGACTTTTCTGGTAATGATGATATTACCTTTGTCCAGGCTGTGGTCTCGTAGGTTGTAGCATATAGTTTAACCTTCTTCATGTGCTCAGCTACCCAATCTTCACCGAGGAGGAGTTTCAGGTTTGGTGAATGCTGCACCTTCTCAACAATGAAATGAAGATTGTTGGCAAGGAAGAGATATGCCAAACCCACATCCTTGTAAATCTCAGCTTTAATGTCAAGCTTGCACAAAAGAACCAAAATGAGCCAAGCTAGGTGGACTGACAGTGTTGGTGTTGAACCTTCTTCATCTGACATTGGGAACTTGAAGGAGGTTTCATGAAATGAAGAGTTTACTGGTGGTGGATAATCCGCAAGAATATCACAGAGAATTATACTGTAGTCTGCTAGTGAAGTTAGATAGTTCATCACTTTTTTAGTAAGTGGGTGAACCCCGCCACCGGGGACTAAAATTTTTGTAGAGTCCTTTTGGATTGTTGATTCGAAATCGGAAAGAATAGAACGAACAGATTCTCCGAGTTTAAGCAATAATGAAAGAGCTTGTAGTTTGATAGTTGAGGTTGATTGAGAGCTGAATACTGATTCAGTTTCCGGCCAAAGATCAGAGACTGCTTCATGGAGTTCCATTAGCCCGAAAATTCTTTCTGAAACTTTCTTGGTCTTCACAATGAGTTCAGGAAAACTGAATAGGGTGGCTGCTCCCTCTTTGGTTATCTCATAGAAGCATGACTCCTTGATGGTCTTGGATGCTGAAAACACATGATCACAGAGAATTTTCTCTCCTTGAAAAAGTGTCTTCACAGCAATCTTTGCAGCCTTCATCCATTTCTTGATTTCTTTTTCGAGTGCTTCATAATCCATCTTCTGAATGTGAGAAGACTTGAACCTTTGGATTCCGAGGTGATATAGTCCCTCATCGATCATTGATTTTCGGATAACCCTGTATATCTTTGCACACTCGTTACCATAGCCAGAACTGATCATACAATCAGATATTGACTTCAGATCTGACATGGCGAGTAATGAGACCCTCTCAGCCTCTGTGATTGACTCTGCAGCAATATCCAGCTCATCATCTGATCGGGACTCACCCTCTTCTTCCTCATAAGATTTGCATGATCTGCTTGAGGATCGATTTGAAACTGACTCGGGGTCAAGTTGATCACGGCTTAGAGACAATATCTGGTAAAACTCTTTCTCAAGCCTTTTCATCGCTATTTGCATTAGATTTTGAGCAAGGACAAGCTTGCCGGATGGAAACCTTTCACCGAGTAGAGTATGCATAGCGCTACGCAAGTCTTTGACAGCTTTGAGGAACTCTTTGGCTTCTTTCCTGCTTTGCTGGAAGACAAAGGTGACCTTGGTGTAGGAGGAGGAACTTGGATCCCATTTGGTGATGATGGCCTCAGCATTTTCGATGTTTTCTTCCAGCATCGCCAGGGAGAAAGTGCGGCTAGGGGTTGTACCAGCGAAAGAGCTTGAAAATGAATAGCGAGAAGAAGAGAGGGATTTGTTGGATGACAAGAAGAAGAGGCTGGACATTGATCTTCTTGGTGGTGGGAGTGTGGTGGTGCCACTCTTCGGGGTCTCTGAGACTAGCATTATCGACTATGAAGTGCGAATAAAGCTCCTAAAACAAGGTTAGGGAAGAAGAGCTTATTTGAGAGGAGTGCTTGTTATGGTTGTGGTCATTGATTTTAATTATGAAGAGGTTTTATAGACAACAACTTTTAGTTGTCAATTGAGGTACGTAGGTGGATTTGATTTATTTGTTCCTTAGACTTGACCTCCTGCGTGTCCATTTTGCTCATAATGTTTTTTTTTATAAATAAATCAGTTAAGACTAAGAATCGTTCTTCATCCAAGGATAAAGACACAACTAGTAATACAGTAGTCATTCACGAAATTATATATGAAAGCATTTTGAAGGTATATTGGCCTCCATGTGTTGATGGAGGTCAAAGGCAAATTGCATGGTGTTTCAAAAGAAAGCTTTGAAGAAATCAATTCTTGATTTATTCGAAAAAGAAGTGATTGGAACCAAGTAGGAATGGCTATTATGAGAAGAAACCTTCCTATTTCAACTAGGAATGTTTGGGTGTCCTGTTCAATCCGACGGTTCGGATAAGTACGATTTGAACAAACCCTAGAGCTAATATTGGTGCGGCAGCTCTTTGTTAGGGTTTGTTGTCTTGAAGAATTTCCTATCCGACTAGGAAGAAATTGAGTCATGAAGATTTAATTCCTAATTGGTATTGGTTTGCATTGAAGACAAAATGAAGATTTATATCAAGGATTTTTTCTGCATGGTTGGTGCGGCTGGCATTGATGTTGAAGAGTAAGTGTTTGCTTAACCTAGTTGCTAGGTTTAATTGTTAAGGCATGTATCATATTGAATTAACTTTTAATATGATATATACCTTTCATGTATTGATGTAATAGGTAGAGAGAAGACCCGTGTGGCTTCAGTATTCAAGACCTTAGTGGCTTGAAGGAGATCGACCTTAGTGGCATCTCAGAGACGACCTGTGTGGCATCTCTCAAGAAGTATTGATCGACCTTTGTGGCGACCATTTGAGAGTAACTTTGTATCAAATTAAATTATAATCAATTGTAATATTGGTTGTGATTTTTATTCAATAAAAGTTACAAAATTTATCTATTTATTCCGCTGCGTATTTTATCTTTGTTCCACATTTCATTTCATTTCATTAATTATTTGCTTGGTCAAGCAGTTTTTGCATGGTATTTTCCTGTATTTTGTATATTAATTGTATATCATATTCGACGAAGCATGGTCAAGCACTCAATCAAACTGCAGCATTGAAACGCAGCTTTACATGATACATATAGTATTAACTTCGTCAAAAATTGATTCAGTATATATCCAGGGTAAAACTCATGTGATTTTTCAACTTCCGTTTACTTAGTTTAAGAGTAATAATCAAATATATTTCTCAAAAAAAGAGAGAGTAATAATCAAGTGTACGTGACAGGTAAGAATATTGTTTAACTTAACCACCAATTAAGTGTTTATTTTAATCACAAAAAACCTCGTCCGCAGACTTAATCACGATTCACACCTACTTTAAATTTCTAGTGTGAGATATTTCTTCTTTAACGATGAGAATTCAAGGGAAATTTTGTATAAAAAAACAACTGAAACAAGTACATATTAATCCCTATTTCATTTATCTCCAAATGCGTGGAGAATTGACATGACACCTAACAGTTTGAGTTAATTAATCAGAATATGTTTATCAATCCTTGATCAACAAAATTATAGTTTAATATGTGGTCTAAACCGACCATTTTGCAAATAATTAAGCGGGACTGTGTGGCAAAAGACATCATCTATCTTCCAATTTTTTTTCATATCCAAAGCCGTTCAAGTTCAAGAGAAGGAGAAGATGTGTATTTGGTTCAAGTAGCTAGTCGAAACAACCTGGAAACTAAGAGAGGATGACGTTTCTCTTGAGGATTATTAATGAATTCCATCGATTCATTCATCTTTTAACTTAAAGAATCCCAGGTCTTCGCTTAGAGTGTAGAACAAACCAGTGTCGACTGACCAACATCTGATAGCTAGCAAGTCGGTCGTTCCCCAGAAATAGGAATGTTGAACAACACGTATTTATATTGTTGCAGCTTGTGGTTCGAGAAATCAATGAATATTAATCTTATCGGTCAAGTGAATGTACTGTTTATTAATCTGATAAGTTCTCAATTTGGTTATATGTGAATGGACTTATCAAATATATGTAAGATATTGTGGTACTTAGTTATTAGATCAAAAGCTCATATATGACTGCAGGCATCGTAATAGAGAGCATGCTTAATTTGAGTCTCTATGTATACAATGTTGACATGCATGCATCATATATGGGGAGATTCTCAGGCTCCCGGCCGCCACAATAGTTAGATTTCTGAGCATTCTAGATGTATTTTACTTTAAAGACCAAGCTAGGTAGATTCAGCCTGGATTACTAGTACTTGTATAAACCTTCCGATTCTTAATAAGTGGGATTCATGAAGCTTTTGTAGTTCTTGTCATAGCTTTTGTGAGGCAATTGGGATTCATGATGTACTTCATTCAGCTCGCATACCTTCCTCTTCTTGTGTTACTGTCATTCCCTCCCAGTATGCATATACGCACTCTTAATTGAGAAACATCAGAACTGAAATCACACATATATGTAAACTAGCGTCATGTTCCAGATAAATTAGTAGAGCAGGCCGGAGAGAAAGAGACTGTTCTCGTTGAAGGATATATATGCATTCAAGTGATGCAACTATATATTACATTTAGACATTAAGTCGCAGACGACCAATTCAAATGTTTATCAGAAGCAGAATATAATACCATTCACGTATCTGTCTATGTCCAGAGGTCGACAAGAACCTTAGCTAGCTTGAGTATGTTGGTCCAGAGAATTTCATTTTAAAAACACGTACTAGGACGTAGTCGTTGTTAAATGAGGTCAGAAATTTTGAAATGGTGTTGTTCATTTTGCCGTGAAGATGATTCACTACAAGCCACAAAACAAAACCGAAAGAGATACTGTGAGACCAAGTATTACGGCATCCCAGCAGAAGATCTACATATAGTTTGTGCTTATAGCTAAGGAATTATGGATGGTTGATGATGACGACGATGATTATGATTTTCAAGGGCTTTCTAGACCAAAGTGTCAGGCTGTAAATGAGTCAAGCTCTTTGTACTCCGTAGGAATTCAACAACAGATCCCAAATCTTGATTCTGATTAACGTGATATAAATTTCATATATATCCCAAATAAGTTTTGGCCTTCTGGCTTTCCTGGAGGACTTGCGGCTTTGGATACATGCATGCATGTATGCACAAACTATGTATATACAATTCAAAGTTATGATAAGTTCTTTCCAATAATTGGTCGTATGAAATGTTTTAAGGGAAAAAGACCATTTGCACAAAAAATTTGAAAAACTTGCCCATTTCAATGTTACCTACCCATTCCAATGAATCTTGATAAAAATACCTAATTACCCTATACTAAAACCATATATAAATCTCTCTCTCTAATTAGGGTTTCACTTCACCCTCCTCCTCCTCTCCTGTACCACCACCTCACCACCGGAAACCACAACCTATGTCTTCATTTGCTCCACCAACTCGGCCTCCACCGCCGCCCACTTCCTCAGACGAGGCTGATCTGCCTCATGTTCCTCCTCCGTCGGATTGGGGAAGAGCAGCGAAGGGTGTCCATATCTGGACTGCAGCGGGCTTCAGACGATGGGCTTCTTCGTCGAGGTCGAGGTCGAGGTCGAGGGGCGGCGATCCGGGTCCAGAGGCTTCGGATATGTTGGATTGTGGGAGGGAGATGTGTTCTTATAGGCTTTTTCTGGTTATAGGAGGAGGAGGGTGGTGTTGCTTTTCGTTGCAGTGATGAGAGTAGAGCTGATCGAGGTTTGGGATTTGGGTGTGGAGTGAAGATGTGGGGCTGAGATTGATGGAGATGAAGAAGAAGAAGAAGAAGAAGAAGAAGAAGAAGAGGAGAAGGGGAGATAAAACCCTAACCCTAGAAAATGGTCTCCATCGCTATATGGCAGCAAAGCAATGAAGGAGCGAGGCTAGCGGCAACGGCGACGGAAAGAAAAAAAAACTAGGGTTTTCTTTTCTGTTTTTTTTTTTTTTTTTCTCTTGGTTAGGGTCAGTAATCGATTACTGACCCTCAGTAATCGATTACTGGGGGTCAGTATTCGATTACCGGGGGTCAGTAATCGATTACCGGGGGTCAGTAATCGATTACTAGGGGTCAGTAACCTGATTACTTCATGAAATCTGTAGAGTTTCATTGTATTGTATGTGCAAGTTCTTTATGTTATTGTCAAGTTATCAATGAAATCTTAGTACCAGTATAGTGTGGATGTTTTGTGATCAAAGTTTTGCAACTTCATGAACTCTGGTTATGGATTACTGGGGGTCAGTAATCGATTATTGGGGGTCAGTAACATGGTTACTGGAAAATATGGAATCTGTAACCTGATTACTGGGGGTCAGTAATTGATTACTGGGGGTCAGTAATTGATTACTGGGGGTCAGTAACCTGATTACTGACCGATTACTGACTCCCAGTAATCGATTACCGGGGGTCAATAATCGATTATTTACTGTAATCTGTAAATTATTTACTGAGGGTTAGTAACCATCGTCAATAACCTGATTATAAAAAAAAAAAAAAAAAAATTAAAAATCTGGCGAAAAAAAAAATTCCGGCGAAAAAAAAAAAATTGGTGCCCGGAATCCGGCGACCAGGCTCCGGCGACCGGCCATGGGAGGCCGGAGGAGTTGAGTGATATTTCGGCAAAGTTCGTTTTTTTATCTTCCACTTTCTCAACACATTATAATTCAAAAATATGTTAGATAAGACAAAAGGACAAAAAAGGAAGAAAAAAAATTAAATTTGTACTAGAATTGAAAAAGATTTGTTCAAATGGGCAATAGAGTTGTTACCTTATGTTGAATAGGGGAAAAAAATAAGTTTGTCATTTGAATGGGCAGTCAGGGGGTCAAATTAGCACCAAATAGACATTTTCCCATGTTTTAAACATGCCTTGTCACCTGTAAAAGTGGCATTTAGACATGCATGGCCGGCATCATTGATAACCAAATCTCGATGTCTTGTAGCTCCACTAATCTGATGAGCTTTACTGCATATTATGCAAGAAACAAAGCAGGTATAATAACAATATGTATGATGTTGAAGACAGAGCTAACAAATGATAAAATTGATAGAAATGAATGGTAATGACTAGAAGTAACAAAGAGATCATGAACACTTGAACAGGTCAAGAGAAGAGAAAATTCAATGGTTATTATTGAAGATATATTTTGTTTTGATGAAGATCGATGGTGATGGTGTTGTTGTGATGAAACTTCAAATGTGGACTTAGGTAGATATGTAAATTGCAATGAGTTCACAAATGGGAAGGTCGTGATTCGTGAATGAGCTTAAAGGATCGGAGTTTGTGTGAACTAGAAGCTTAGTTATCCCCAAAGATTCCGTGATATGAGAGCTAGCCATGAAAACAAATCTCGAATTCCAGATACCATATATATGAGTTTTATCAAACAACAAAAACAGAAGAAGAGAACACTAAATGGCGCAATGTGATTAAATGATTAATAGGAAAGACTAGTGCAATTAGGAGTGCTACGCAAGTTCAGTAGATTTGTGAAAGGTGTAGCAGTAAATCGTGTTTCCTCTCTTATCTCTGCATCTTCCTTTCTTTTGGTGCTTTTTTTTTTTCCTTGTTTTTGTACAGCAGGGAAGAGAAAGATAGTTCAGATCGACCATGCAATCAACATATTTTAACAATAAGTCGCAGATGACTATGGTGCAAATCTTTATCAGAATCACAATATAATACCATTCATGTAACTGTCTAAGTCCAGAGAGATCGACACCAACTCGTAGAGAAAGATCGAGAACACTAGCTACTAGCTAGTCGATCTGTTTGACAAAGTAGGTGCTGAACGAGGCTCTTCAAAAATACAAAACTTGATCTTTCAGACGATCATAAGTTATCAAAAATTTGAAATGGTGTTGTTCATTTTGTCTTGATGAAAAAGGAGTACACAGACAAAACACAAAACAAAACGAAGTAAATTTATCACGATGTAAAAACAAGTCAACAGAACACCAGAGGATCTATAATGTTTGATTTCAAGTCAACAAAACTAAGATGCTTGTATGGATGAGGATTAGGATGAATTAGAAGCTTGAGATGTGAATGTGGATATGGACGTGAGGTAGGTAATGTTTGATTTCAAGGTCTACATGCATAACTAACTGTAAGGCTGTGACTGAGTCAGGCTGTTTGTACTCTGAAGAATTCAATGATAGTTGCAGGCTTACAGCCATCAAAACAAAAACCAAATTCAAATGCGTGATAGATATTTTAGATATATAACAAATAAGTGTTGGCGTTCTGGATTCCCAGAGGGATTTGCAGCTTTGAATACACGCATGCAAAAACTGTTACAATTCAAAAGTGATGACATGAGGAGCAATATTACAGCTAGAAATGTGGTTCAGTGTTGTGATAAGTTCTAAATTAAACCAATATATGATGGTGTGCATCTAGCAAAATGTTTTGAACACTTGTGAAGGAGGGAACTGGGAAAATCTCAAGTATGAATCCTTGGACGCCATGAAATACTGATAAGTGCACATGGCCAAAGACTCGATATGAGCTGCGACAACCCTCTGCTTATGATTAAAAGCTCATTGTCTTGCATAATATTGAAATGACCCATTTGGAGGTTGGTTTAACAACCATGCCACCTCACTACGGAATTCGGAGGGCTCGTATGAACCAAATGACCCATTTGGTTAGGGTCAATAGTCATTCACTCATCAATCTTAGTCTGATACAATGAGATTCAGAAAACAAGTAGCTGACCATAAAAAGAAAACAAGTAGACAGAGAGAGCACAAGTTGTGTAGTTGTTTGAACTAACGTGTCCCTAATGAAAACGTATTTGGGTCAGAATTCCAAACCGTGTTTTCAAATAGGCAGGCGTTGCAGGTTCACACAACAAAAGCAACAGATCGTTTAGTACTGCTGCGATTAAACACTAAACTGAATGCGGTAGAATATCTGAGATACAATTTCAATTGATTTTGAAGATAGCATACATGTACTAGTAACCTATAACAGATACTAGTGACCAGAACTGACGAAGAGATTATAAACAGGTGAGCACTCATGAGAGTATTAGTATAATCCGAGGACTTCTAAATTGCATAGGAGATGATGTTGCTGATGATAATGAACCTTCAAATGTACAAAACGACACACAAAGTGAGTAAGGCTGTGAGTGCAGCAGCCTGGTACTACAGAAGTAAGAGCCATAGAAATATATCTCCAATGTTAGAAACCAAAAGTTTATGTAACAAAACTTGATAGGGATGACTAGATCAAATAAGCAGGCTCCAAAGGAATGACTGCTGGCATTAGTTCTGTACTGCAGCTAGAACTCTTGGCAACCCAGCATATCAAAACCATTTCTCATCCTCAATTTTGGCACTCAGACTCTAATATGTGGGAAGTTGAACCGACCCTAATTGGCAGTTTACTCACCAATCTAGCAGACCAGAAGTCAATTACATAAGAGCAAGTAGAAGATGACACTAAAGTAGGGTAGGAAAGGTGTGACACTAGAAAACTCCTGGGGAAAACTGAAGGGTCAGTGTAAGATCACCAACAGATCTCTTTGAAGACTTCAAAGATCAAACATGCAATCAACAACAGATTTCAGTGCAGACTTCAAACATCGAACGTGCAATCGAGTACCTGATAGCAGATTCTGCTCATAGTAGCAATTACAATCCATTGAACAAATTTGTGATCATTTACACTACACTTAATTCAGGCAATCTTTGCAGACATTGCAAACTTGAAAGCAGGCTCATAGCTGCTTGATATTGAATAATAGATACTCTGATGGACGTAATCTAATCCAGATCAATGTACCATGGTAAATGCCATGAACCAAACAATATCATATACAAACAAACTATACAAATATAAGCAACCAAAACAGATGATTTACATTACGATACTAATGGAGAGGTGATTGAACCAGAATAATCAAATGATAACCCCAGAAGCATTAATAGAAATCTAAAAGATACCAAAACAATTATCAGACAAGAGAAGATAAATGGTTTGGGTGATACCCAACCTAGAGTAGTCAAATTAAAAGCCAATATCTCATGTTCAACATATCAATTCAAACTCAAAACTTGTGACCAGAAGTATCTATTACAGAAGATAGATGACCTAAATAAAGCAAACCAACACTCTATGCCTTGATGGCAAACTTCCTCAAGGGGAAGTACATCTCTCTCTTCTTCTCACGTTCAGTCTTCAAAGAGGCCTGCACAACCACACACCACAACCCAATTAACACACCAATTCGTCATATAACTCACTACACCAAACACTACCCAGTTATCAAATATAAGCAAACAGATCCCTTATGCACAACAGTTATACACTACCATTAACTGCCATTACCAAATCACCAAATCAGTTCATTTTTTGCCTTAAAAGTTCCAATTAGAATCACTCAATCGCTACCAGAGGTAAACCAACTATAGCGACAATCTACAGGACACACATTCTTATAAAGTTAACTAAACATTTGCATATATTTCCCAGTCCTCATTACATATCACTCATCGAATATCAAATCTTTAAAGACAAACAAAGTTAGAGCACTACCTGGTGCTTGGTGAGCCTTCGGCGAATGGCTCTGGTTTTCTTGGGACGAAGATCAAGAGGCAAGAGCTTCTTGTTCTTGTAGACTTCTCTCAGAGCAGCCTTCTGCTTCTGCGAGATCACTGTCAAGACCTGAGCAATCCCAAGCCTCACAACCTTGCTGCAAAAACAAAACCCACCATAAAAATCACATCTTTAATTCCAAAAACAACAGAAATCAAAAACAAAAGGAATAAACTTTAGGGTTTTGGGTAGGCATACATCTTGGAGAGCTTGTTGGGTGCGCCACCGGTGACTTTGGCAACGCGGAGGAGGGCGAGCTCGGCCTTGAGATCCTTGAGCTGGCCCAAGAGATCAGCCTTCGACTTCTGCCTCAGCTCGTGTACCTTGATTCTGGCTGTTACAGATTCAAATCAAGATCAGAGATTGATAATGAGTAGAACAGAGGAGAATGAAATCGAATACAGAGAGAGAGATTGAGAGGGTTACCCATTGCTCTGAGTGTGTGAAGTTCTGCAACGGCGGCTCTTCTCTCTCAGCTTTCACTTAAAATGAAACCCTAGACTATCAAGGGTTCGTGGGTTTAGAGGCTTTTATATAAAGCGCGAGGTGGGCTAGGTTTTGAGTGTCTTGTTGGGCTCATGCTCATTTTGGGCTCTTTAATTGTTATTGTAGTGTTTTTGATCCAATAGGCCCAAGATAATTCTCACGACGTACATATTTGCGGGAGTAAGTCTTTGTTTAGGTAAATTTTTGGTTGAACTCTGGGGATGAAAGATGGTGAAGAAAGTAGAAACAGTAATGGTAACTGAAGATTATTGAATTTTTGTGTATTTTCTTTTATTTTGGTTTGGGTTGCGTTACTATAGAAGAAAACATCTGAATATGACCCATTTGTTAAAATTGCAATTTTTTTTTTATAAAATTGTTTGCACTATGGAAATTGGATCGTTTTGTTATGTATTGTTCTCACTAAAACCCCCTTGAACTAATTGTAATCAAAGGGGGTTGAATGATGAAACTCTACCTAACATATTTGTTGGAGAGAAATATATTATCCACTAAATCATATCACTATGTGCTTGGCAAACTTATATCTATAAATTTATTTAGATATGGAAGAAGCTGCACAGCGCCTAGGCAAAGATGTACGTTCCTCTCCATAGTTTGCAGAAAAGCACATTATGTTTATCATCAATAAGTAGGTTCGAACTTATACATCGATATCATCAGTATCATCATCTAAAGCACACCGATCTTAATTGCCTGCCTTACTCGGCTTTAATATAAGCAGGTTGGACTTTGGAGAGCTAGCTGCCTAATCCTGTATTGGCTCTTCAACATTCCTACTTAGCTATCTGAACAAGCTAACCAAGGTAGATTAGCCTCTAAATCTAGCTAGTAACTACTCAGAATAGTGGGGATATGATCCAGCAAGGTGCTTGCTAATTAACTAATTACAGTAATCGGGTTTCAAATGGGATCAAGTTAATTAGCAGAAGAACTTTCTGCCAAGGGGTTTGACACAGTTCGGCTGTACTAACAATTTCCACTTTTCATTATCAGTGCATTTTAGATATTGCACCATTCGTATCACCGAATGAAACCCGCAAACTTCTAATCGATCTCGCCTAATCTAAACTTCCAATAAGGTTTCTCTTGGCCTAGCCTTCGACGGTAGTTTGTATATTCTCCAAAGGATCGGAGCAGCGGCTGCAGTGCGCGCTCCGCCCCATCATGATCGAGGACGGAGGATCCCTAGCTAGCTACCCTCGCAAGATATCTTCACATAGCTAGCTGTTTGAATCGATTGCAAACTGTTAAACATCAGGTACATAAAGAACTTTTCTGCCTGCAGAAAACGTTGCGTCAAATTCACAGAAGGTTGATAAAATCAATTACAATACGTACCAATTGATGATAGACAAGGATGTGAAGCAAAAAAGGACGTCCTAACGTACTCTATCTCTCTAGTTATAGGGTTTTATGATAATGATATTTAGAGAGAAGGATGATGAAATGTTATATGTTGCTTCTGGGTATCTCACTCTCTCGGAACGTCAACACCTAGCTCCATTTCGATTAGTCCAACTCCGGAGTTAATTTGCAAGTTGTGACACTTGCATTGACACTAATCCAATAATATTGCATTATTTTTCTTGTAGTGGCCGATTAAATAAGGCCATGAAAGTGATATTTTACAAGAAAAATTGTTGAAATGATGCTGTTCTAAATATAATTTATAGTGACCATATCTCTCCACTCTCAAGAATTCAACATGCATGCTAACAACTCTATCTAGCTTTCAAATCAATTCATGTACACAATGTGATGGCCATTAGTCTTAGAGTATATTATCTCATATTTGCATTGCTTAAATTCCAAGTTTGATCCACCGTAAACTTTTATATACATTATTAATTTCTAAAAATTAATGCCAAATTATATTTTGCTTGTATTTTCAATTCAATTAAGCAACCTACAGTCTTAATTTTCTTTTGGTTTCTTGCAATTACTAGACTTGTCGTTAAGGGTGATCGAAGCCATTTTAGAGTTGAATTTAACTAGAGTTGTGTATCTCAGTCCCTCATTAAAAGTCACTCTTTATTTTGCATCCACATCATTTCCCTTTTCCGGCGCCCTCTTCCAATTCTCATGATTGATCATAGCGGGTTTTAATAATATAATGTTTCTATTTTCTACATGTGTTTCGTGTTTATGTTGAGTTTTCTCTCTGCTATATAATTTGCTAGTTATTCAGTGCTCTAACGATCATCAAATGAAATGAAAATTTTCAAATATGATCTACCTATATATACGAACATGAATGTTGAACGATGGAGATGTTAATATGAAGGATCCTTTAAAATGAATAAAATAAAGGATCTTTTATTGAAAAGGGGCTATAAATATAAATATATATACTTTATATGACGCACTGCAAGACGTATCCAAAGATTTGATTGTATGTACGTGACAGCATCAAATTAGTTCTTGTATATATTATACTGTAGTTGATAGCAAACCTAGCATCAACAATAACAAGCAACACATCAGGGACATCGGTCCATTTGTCATAAGTGAAAATGGAATTTAAGCTACTTTGTACTACTTACTTTCACGATACGCTGCCCAAGCCAGAATGGCCGACCTTTCTTACATTATTGGAAAATTTTATATTGGTGGACTAGTGGTTAACTAGTTAATTATATAGATAATTACCAATAACTACAATTTTGTACTCATAATTACCAATTACAAGGTCTGATTTTTTTATACCACTAGCAGGATTTAACACTAACAGACTTTTAATCCGTCCAATATTAAATGACATAATTAACCCTGACAATCTAAAAATTACAACATATGCCATATATATATATATATATTAAAAAAAAAAAAAAAAAAGTCAGATCTCAATCGATCTGCTCCTCTCCTCTTCTCCTTCCCGATCTGGAGCTCTTCTCCTTCCCGATCGCGACGGCGGAGGGGCGAGGCGCGAGGCGGAGGAGCGAGGCCGGAGGCCCAAGGCAGCGAGCAAGGCAGTGAAGGCGGCGCGAGGGCAGAGGCGGAGGCGCGAGGTAGAGATGCAGGTGGGAATAGGAGAGAGGGAGGAGGCCGGAGAGAGGGGCGAGGCCGGCGAAGGCGCGAGGCAGCGAGAGCCGAGGCCGGTGAAGGCGAGGAATCGAGGCGCAAGGGCGAGGCAGGAGCGGAGGCGCGAGGTAGAGAAGCTCCAGAGCGGAGGCGCGAGGCGGAGGAGCGAAGCCGGAGGCCCAAGGCAGCGAGGGTGCGAGGCACGAGGCCGGAGCAGATCCAGGCGCGAGGCAGGCCGGAGACGCGAGGCAAGCCGGAGGGGCGAGGCGCGAGGGCGGAGGCGCGGCGAGACTGGGAGGTCGGCAGAGCAGATCCAGGCGCGAGGAGGTGTGAGGCTCGAGGTGCGAGGCGCCGAGGTGGAGACGCGAGGCAAGTCGGAGGAGTCAGCTAGCGCGCGAGGCGCGAGGGCGGAGGCGCGGCGAGGCTGGGAGGCCGGCGAAGCATGGCCTTGGCGGTGTGACGACTTCGTGATCGGGGCTGGGCCGGCCGATCTCCTCCTCCGCCGCCTTCTCTCTCTCTGTCTCTCTCTCTCTGTTTTTTTTTTTTTTTTTTTGATTTGGTGTTTGTTGTTTTGATTTGGTGTGGTGTTTGTTGTTTGATTTGGTGTGGTGTGGTGAGATTGGGATTTGGTGGTTGGAATTGGATTGGTGGAGGCCGGTTTGTGGAGGAGTGAGGGATGTGGAATTTTTTTTGGGAGAATTAGGGTTTTGAGTAGGAGATACTGAGGCTCAGTATTATTGAAGTGCGGCGGAGTACGGCGGAGGACGGCGGAGATACTGAGGCTCAGTATTATTGAAGTGCGGCGGAGTACGGCGGAGCTACTGAGGGTCAGTAGTATTGAAGCGCGGCGGAGGACGGCGGAGCTACTGAGGGTCAGTATTATTGAAGTGCGGCGGAGGACGGCGGAGCTACTGAGGGTCAGTATATTAGGTTGAATTCTGAGGATCAGTAGCATTAAGCTCACTGAGGGTCAGTAGTATTAAGTTGAATTCTGAGGATCAGTAGCATTAGGCTTAGTGAGGGTAATTGTGTAATTTAAGACTTAACTGATTCTGTTAGTTTTGGATGGAACCTTGTTAATGGTAATTTAAAAAGAAGACCTTGCTATTGGTAATTATGTACCCAAAATTGTAGTTTTGGGTAAAAACCCCTTAATTATATTAAGTGACAAATCCTGATCATTACCTAATTGGAAAGGAGACATATAACTAATGAACATTAAAATATGTAGGGTCTTGTGTGCAAGACTATCATCATTACTGGAGATTAGTTTACTACTAAGTGCTAACTACTTTTTTTTTTCATGTCTACTTCAGCTGTGGGGCTTTGGCTAGAAAATTCGAAAAGTTAGGTATTTTAAAGATACTGGTGTGGTCTTTTTCCGGCCACAATATATTGACAAATGGTTATTTCGCCTGAATCAATATCGAGTGTTACCTGACTTATATGATCTCAACCTCAGGCTGATATTATGTTGATTTAGTTATAGCTAGTTGTGCTCCATGAAATACACAGGCATAGAGCCAAACAGACAAGAAGAACATGCAAGTTATAAGGCATCGATCTCCATACGTCCATATGCAGGCCAATTCATCAGAATTGATTTTCCTTTGTCTATATATATAACTGCAAACAAACTCATATAAATTTTATGAAACTGACCAATTCATCAGAATTGATTTTCCTTTGTCTATATATATATAACTGCAAACAAACTCATATTAATTTTATGAAACTGACCAATTCATCAGCAAGTTTGTATCAATCAGAAAATGACAATAACTACAATTTCTCTACCAGAGAAATCCGGGATGCAGTTAGAGATACACATATGGCTTCGATTATATATACTAGAAACTGCTTACACCCTATGGGTATAGAGAAGTGGGTAATTAACAATCTATAAGTGGGGTGTTAATTTCTGAAAAATAAGATAATTTTTTTTTTTACTTTTACGTTTTTTATCCCTAATAATTAGATACATTCATAAAGTTATTTAATATTTCAAGGGTATAAAAGTAAAAAAAAAAAATCTGTTTTGGCTAGCAAACCCTGTTTCTTTAATAATAGTATATATATATATATATGCCCCCTTCTAATGAGGGATCCCTCAGTTTGTTCATTTTAAGGGATCAATCATTTAACCTATTTTTCGATCACATATTAACATCTCCACCGTTTAACTTTCATTTTTATATATGAGTAGATCAGATCTGAAAATTTTTATTCCATTTGATAATCGTTAAAGCATTCAAAATTGAAATTTACAAATTAAAACATGAACGGTTCAGCTTTGACAGATTTTATACGTCCATTGATTTCATCTAGAAAGATGCCTTAACGATCATCATTTTGGCTAAAAATTTACAAGAATGATCTACACATACAAAGTTAGTAATTGAACGGTAGAGATGTGAAAATGTGATTAAAAAATTGCCTAATAACCGATCCCTTAAAATGAACAAAATAAGGGATCCCTTAGTGGGATGGCTCCCTATATATATATAGATATGCCCCTTCCACTAAGGGATCCCTCATTTTGTCTATTTTAAGGGATTGCTCATTTAACCTATTTTTCGATCACATATTAACATCTCCATCGTTCAACTTTCATGTTTATATGAGTATATCATATCTTAAAATTTTCATTCCATTTGATAATCATTAGAGTATTCAAAATTGAAATTTACAAATAAAAACATGAACGGTTCAGCTTTGACAGATTTCATACGTCCATTGATTTCATCTAGTTAGATGCCTTAACGATTACCATTTTGGCTAAAAATTTACAAGAATGATCTACACATACAAACCTAATAATTGAACGGTGGAGATGTGAAAATGTGATCAATAAGTTGGTCTAATAACTGATCCCTTAAAATGAACAAAATAAAGAATCTCTTAGTGGAAGAGCTCTATATATATATATATATATGAATGTGTACGTACGTTTTGGCTTATATTTGGCCTGTAAACTTATGCTCTAATAATGAATTTGGTCATATATCCCTTTTCATCTACCCTCTGGACATCGACAACCGCGTCGACACATCCTTTCGTTTCGATCCGTAATTTGATATTTCTGCAACTATATATCTTATTCTGGTGGGTTTTGAGGAGCACATGGTCTCGTACATTTGGTATGAAATTATGATTTCATATATATCCATATATCTTATGAATTCAAATTATGATCCGCAGCGTCAGAAACTCAGAATTATTGAGTTGTTGGAACCCTAAAAGGCAAAGAATAGCTGAATGGGATCCATGCATGCTTCACATTTAGGAACGGGGTTGCCCGACCTCAAACACATGCATGATTGTTTACTAACGAGGGATGAGAAGGAAACTTCCGAGTTAATCGATTGCATGATCAGTTTATGCTGATATCAAGAGAAATGAAGTAATTTATAATCTCAATCTACGTTCGACATCTCAAAAGCTCAATATATAAGAGTATTGTTTCTCTTTTAATTCTTAACTTACAAATTCATTCGCCAAGTCCATTAGATATTCTTTTCGTCAAATAACATACAATATGTCACAATTTAACTAACATATATATTTTATTTGTGAAAACTCTCTTAACGGTTTTTTTATTTTGCTCATTGAACATTTAACTTAGACAAAAAGATAGGCTAATACGTTCATTACTGATCACACCCCCTTATTGTATTTTTAAATAGCCAAATAGACCCATAAATACTTTCTAATTTCATTTTCCACCAAACCTTTTATAAAGATGCAGCGTCTCCATTTGACCAATAATTTTCTCGTCAACTATTGGAGAACTTATCTGCTCGATCATGAGCAATTCCCAGTCACATCTTCCATTTCCTTCTTATCTGATTTTTGTGTTCCCTTTACGAACTGAAAAGGAAGCTCAAACCTCATTGAATTAAATTATGAATGCAAATTAAGCCACACATTGCTACGCTCATTTTGACTCGGCAACAAAGTAATATCAAAGAAGACTATTCCACAAAATGTGGCTGAGTTCATTAGGTAGAATAAGGATTGCTGCTGATCTTCACCATAAAATTAAGGTCCCCGATCTTAATCATTAGGGAGATAATATGTTTTTTTTTTTTTTTTTTTTTTAAAAAACGCGACGATAAGTACGTCATAATGTAGAAGAATCAATATGAACATGTAACGCCCATTAGGATCTCAAAAAATCAGTACCATGAGATATTTTAATAGATAATTACCAATAACTACAATTTTGTACTCATAATTACCAATTACAAGGTCTGATTTTTTTATACCACTAGCAGGATTTAACACTAACAGACTTTTAATCCGTCCAATGTTAAATGACATAATTAACCCTGACAATTTAAAAATTACAACATATGCCATATATATATATTAAAAAAAAAAAAAAAACACAACAACCAATCTGCTCTTCTCCTCTTCTCGATCTGGAGCCACCTCTTCTCCTTCCCGATCTGGAGTCAGCGAGAGTGAGCGAGCAACGGCGCGAGCGCGAGGTGGACGACGGCGCGAGCGAAGGTGGACGACGACGCGAGGTGGACGGAGGCAGAGGAGGCGTGCGAGGCTGGAGGCAGAGGAGGCGTGCGAGGCTGGAGGCAGAGGAGGCGTGCGAGGAGGCGCGGGAGGCCGGAGGCTGGAGGCGCGAGGCAGGAGGTGGACGACGACGCGAGAGGAGGAGGCGCGAGGGAAGGAGGTGGACGACGACGCGAGAGGAGGCACGAGGGAAGGAGGTGGACGACGACGCGAGAGGAGGAGGCGCGAGGTGGACGGAGGCAGAGGAGGCGTGCGAGGCTTGAGGCAGAGAAGGCGTGCGAGGCTGGAGGCAGAGGAGGCGTGCGAGGCAGAGGAGGCGCGGGAGGCCGGAGGCTGGAGGCGCGAGGCAGGAGGTCCGATCTGGAGGCTGGGCGAGGCCGGAGGCGACGAACGGCGAGGCTGGGAGGCGACGAGCCGCGAGGCTGGGAGGCAACGAGCGAGGAACAACTCCGGCCTGTACAAGCTCAGCTCCGGCGCACCATGAAATTGACGACCTCCCTCTCTCTCTCTGTCTCTCTCTTTGAGTTTGTGTTGGTTTTATTTTATGTTGGATTGATTTTGTGTGGTGGGATTTGGAGGCAGGAGAGGGCCATGGTGGTTGGGATTGGATCGGTGGAGGCCGGTTTGTGGAGGGGTGAGAGATCTGGAATTTTTTTGAGGGAATTAGGGTTTTGAGTGGGAGATATTGAGGGTCAGTAGTATTGGAGCGCGGCGGAGGACGGCGGAGCTACTGAGGGTCAGTAGTATTAAGACGGCGGAGCTACTGAGGGTCAGTAGTATTGAAGCGCGGCGGAGGACGGCGGAGCTACTGAGGGTCAGTAGTATTAAGACGGCGGAGCTCACTGAGGGTCAGTAGCATTAGGCTCACTGAGGGTCAGTAGCATTAGGCTCACTGAGGGTCAGTAGCATTAGGTTGAATTCTGAGGATCAGTAGCATTAGGCTTAGTAAGGGTAATTGTGTAATTTAAGACTTAACTGATTCTGTTAGTTTTGGATGGAACCTTGTTAATGGTAATTTAAAAAGAAGACCTTGCTATTGGTAATTATGTACCCAAAATTGTAGTTTTGGGTAAAAACCCCATATTTTAATTACATTATTATTATTATAATCCAGTGCAAGAATCACACCCGAATTAGCTAGAATAGTGAAAGTCTCGCCCACATTCTTTGCACCAATTTTCAACTAATTAGTTTGTTATCCATCTCTAATATTCTATCACAGACAGCCTTGTTTTTCAAAGAGCCAGATCCTAAGTTTCAGGCCTTGAGCAAAGATAAGTTTAAGGCATTAGAGTATTGTTCTACATGAGTTTTGGGGAGCTATATATGTACATTATAATCCTAATTAGTTATATACAAGTAGTAATACAATATATATAGGCACCCTCAAGCATAGCGTGTCAATTTGGTTCCTTCCAATCTCTAAAGTAGCTCCACTCTCCTATATTTCAGTTGTGTCAATTCGTTTTCATCAATTTAAGTTTCTACTTTAATTTATAATCTCCTTCTGGAAAGTCAGAATTGTGAAATTGCTAGGTTGCAAAGTTGACCACAATACAAACACGCCAATACTTTAGCTCCCTCCTATATATATGTAAAACCTCAGCACTTTCCTACGCACACAAACAATCCACTCCCACTCGTTCTTCTATTCCTATATATTTTCTTCAATCTCTATCTTTCTCTGCTCTGATTCTCTCACTCATTCACTCTTCTTCTTCTACCTGATCGATATATCATGGTACCCTTCACTCTCTCTCTCTCTCTCTGTGTGTTCTTGTTCTTAATATCATGTTGGTTTTTATGTGTTTGTTGATTTTCTGTCCTGGTTATGATTTTCTGCAGGCCATTGATATGGCAAATGTCATTTATGAGGAGGAGTTTATCTTAAACTCTAGAGGAATGAAGCTTTTCACATGCAAATGGCTCCCAGAAGACACCAAGCCTCCAAAAGCCTTGATCTTCATCTGTCATGGATATGCCATGGAGTGCAGCATCACCATGAACAGTGAGTACTAATTACTTATTTATATGAACTAAAATCCTTCAAATTCTGATTTCCCCATCAAGATTTTAATTTATCCATGGTTATGTATATAGGTACTGCAATCAGACTAGCCAAAGCAGGCTTCGCCATATATGCGATAGATTATGAAGGCCATGGCAAATCAGCAGGCCTTGACGGCTATGTCAAAAACTTTGATGATGTTGTCGATGACTGCACCTCTCACTTCACAAACATTTGCGGTTAGTATTATTATTCTCACTCTCATTTAGTCATTCTGCACTGGGAAACTAAATAGTAACCGAAACAAGTTTATTGGTGGATTATATTTGTGTGTTGGATATTAATTAATGGTTGAGTTTCATTGAACAGAGAGCAAAGAGAACAAGGGGAAGATGAGGTATCTGTTGGGAGAGTCGATGGGAGGAGCTGTGGCTCTGCTTGTTCATAGGAAAAAGCCAGACTATTGGGATGGTGCGGTCTTAGTTGCCCCCATGTGTAAGGTAAAGAGCACTCGATCACCCTAACTAATATCATTTCGATCCCTTTTTGTTTGTCTTCTACTCTTCCTTTCTTGTTCCTACACGTTTTTATTGGACTTTTTTGTTGGAATTTTGATTCCACGTTTTAGGTAGCCTTTAGATATACAGTCATACATCCACCAAAAATATATACAATTCTGTTTTTTTATATATATATTTAAAAAGAATTTGGAACCCAGCTTAACTGCGGATACGGAGAAATTTTTAAATACTACAGGAGGATCACACCACAACTCGTTCAGTTTATGTCATTAACATTTCTGTTATTTTACTTTGGTTTTAAAAATGTATTTGTTGACCAAATCCATATGTTAATCACATAAATATTTGGTATCTTGTCGATGGTCGATGTCACATCTGGTGTAATTATTTCTAATAAGCATTGTCCTGCAAATAGTTTGAACCAGTCCACAAAAGCATACGCAGCTAACAGTCAAATTTTAATTCAATGTTTGTTTGTTGTTCTTGAATTCATTCAAATTCTAGTGAAAACTAATCTATTTTTTGTATTAACAGATTTCAGATGAAATGAGGCCATCTCCGATTGTGGTCAGTGTTTTGAAAGCGCTCTGCAATGTTATTCCAACTTGGAAAATAATCCCTACAGCTGATGTCATTGATTTTGCCTTCAAAGTACCTGAGGTTAGACAACAGGTTAGGGATAACCCCTACTGTTACAAAGGCCGGCCTCGTCTGCAGACCGGCACTGAACTCTTGAGGGTCAGCACAGAACTTGAGCAAAGGCTTCAAGAGATCACATTGCCCTTCCTAATCCTCCACGGCGAAGACGATAAGGTCACTGACAAATTGGCCAGTAAGGAACTCTACGAGGTTGCGTCAAGTTTTGATAAGACATTGAAGTTGTACCCGGATATGTGGCACGGTCTGCTCTATGGAGAGCCACTGGAGAACATTGAGATTGTGTTTGCGGACATAATCAGTTGGTTAGACAAGAGATGTTCCATGGCAAATTCAAGGTTGGAGGCAGAGTTGAAGATGGAGAATGACAAACAATAAGAAAGAAACTTGTTTAGAAGTTTTATATTAGATACATACTGATCAAGAAGTTATCATATTTGTTTATTGGATCTGTTTTTCTGTTTCCTTGTATTTTGGGAATTACTTAGTAAAAGGTATACAGAAATTAAAGTACACCACCAGTATAATTCATTACACAAATGATGAAACACATCGAGCTTCACACTGGCAAGATAATTTTCCAGGTGATCTGCCTAAAAAAGATATGCACTATTTATCACTTAATAACACAGCACTACCGCTCCAAACAAGTTGCAAGTAAGAAAATGTCTTCGTTGACATAAATTTGATGCAAAACGAAAACAGAAGATTAGCTCATCATTTTAAATCATACTATGAAATCAACCACATTGCAACTGGACTTTCGAGCAATTCAAATCATCATAAAATATAAACCATACATATTGTTCAACAGAGAAAGAACAGGAACGAAAAAAGAAAACTGAGTACGAGAAATTATAACATCGTCTTCTTCTGGTTAATCCAAACATTCATTTGCCATATGCATCTGAAAATTGACCTGCACAGAAAAACCAAATTCTCATCAGTATCAAGCATCTGTTTGACCAACACCGATATTAATTCAGGGACGCAAAATGCATAAGGTATGGAAAAAGAACCAGGAGGATCCCCTTGAGCTTGTCCTATTTTAAATGATCTTATTTCGAATATCCTCAAGTTTCTTTAGTATCTCTCCAGGAGTCCTATCCAACTCGGCCGCAATTTTCCTCTGTACATCCATAGGCAGTGTCGGGTACTGCTCACAAAGATCTCCATCAATCACATTCTTAACCGGGAAATAAGCTGATCTATAAGCCATGTGATCTCTCCCACACAAGGGTGGATGTTCCTGCCTCATATACATCTCCAGGTGAAAAAAGAAGTCAATGTCATCACGGGAAGTGAAAGCACACAATGCACCCAAGCTACCCATAACTGTCCCATAAATGATGCACTCACCACCACCTGGAACAAGAGACGCCTTCTGCAAGCTGCTGACTACATCACCAACATGAAACTGAACTATGTCCTCCACTTTGTTTGGAGCACCATTCAACTTACCCTGGTCCCATTTTATCCTACCCCCTGTTGGATCTTCTTCTATCTCATCTGAAACATCCTGTGGCAACCGCACAATGTACACATTCCCAAACTTGTCTGCACCTGCCATGGTGTCAAAATCAATATGCAATGATGCTGTCAGCCATCTTGGAACTCGATCATCAGCAAATATATACAACTGATTCTCATCCTGCCTATACTTGCAGTAGTGGAATGACTCTTGAATGTCACCTACATATAATCGATCACGATAGGTGTGAATGGATACGATATCGTTGGGAAACAGCTTATTCTGACATTTCCTAAGCAACCTTTTCTTCCCCAAATCATAGAGTCTGAGAACTGGCCCTATCCCTGCTAGTAATCTTCCCTGAAACTGGCATAACGCCAGAGGAATACCATCTACTTCTGTCTTGTGCAAAAGTTCAAGGGACTTTCCATCATCAAGAAATCGATATATATGAATATATCCGCTAGTTATACTTTTCTTGGGCCAAAATTGAAGTCCCTTTGTGGTTCCAACGGCCAAAAGTGTACCATACACCTTATCATTAAAGTTCACTGTACACACACTGATTGCAGATTCGTTATCAAGCTCCAGCAAACAAGTTGTAGTTGCTGTCTTTGGATCAACAACTCTAATGCAAGAAACCCATTTGCAAGACTCAGCCTTGGGATAGCCATACTGCTCATCAGAGAAGGGATCATCCTCATCATCATCAATCTCCATCTGCTCCACGTTACCATTTCCTTTTTCACCCGTTTCTGCATCCTCAGAGTATCCCTTTGGTGGAGAAAGATCTTTGCCACCATCATTACTGCCCTTACTACGCTTCAGTGCTGGAGAGAAATCTTCAGCACTGAAGCATTTCCTTTTTGCTGCTTCACGCTCTTCTGCTATGAATGCTCCTTGATCACTTTCAATAATTACCAAAAGCTTTCGTTTCACATGAACCGCAAACTTTCTAGGGGTGTACCTCAGAGGAATCACAGTTTCATTAAAGGTTTCTCCTAATCTTTCAATAGTAAGAATCCTTAACGAACTGCCAGCGACAGCAACAACACCTTCCTCACAATGAGCAGATGAGAATGAAGCAGCATATTCAAGAGTCTCATAAGACAGGGGTGTTAATAGAAAATTTCCTTGATGAATGTAACCAAGCCAGGGGTGACTTGACAAACAAAGCATAGCATGCTTGCCTCTTAAACTAATAGAAAACAGCTTTGGAGCTCTTAGTCCTAAGAATCGGGAACGGGAATCAGAAAGCTGACCTGTCACCATATCCACCACTGTTCTGAACAAAATCCCAGTTTGTAAACCAGCACTGAGGAATAGGTTGGCAGAATGATTGGCACCATCCGCACCACCAACTGATGCCTGAACCTCAAGAAATAGGAGTGATTCTGGAATTGAAGAGACACTTTGAACACTCAGAATCTGCATACAGTCATCAGGATCCAATGACAATATATGAATCGTTTTGTCATACGAGCCGACTGCAAGGAAACGAGATCTCTGTCTCCCTTCACGTATTGGGGCAATGTCCAGAGAAGCTACTTCTCCAGACAATTCATGCCTCTCAACCTCCACCAGTTGACCAGTCATATCAACCTCAAAGTATACAAGTTCTCCTCCACTCAATGCAATAACGACCTGAAGTCTATTAGAGCCAACCAATAGAATCTTTCTCTTTCCAGGAGTCTTCCACTCATTGAAACGTCCACCTTCCCTAATATGCCTAATGCCATTTGGGTGAACTTGCATGAGAGCATCATTACCTATCAAAGACACCGCAAGTGAAGGGATCGTATCAAGAAATCCACTGTCATTAACTTCTTCGATCGTCTCACCAATTGAAAGCACAATAGTAGCACTTGGAAAAGACACCACAATTTATGCATCAGAGTCATCACTCACCTTCTTTTTCACTGTCCAGACAGCAGTCGGTACAGCAGGAAGATCTGACACAGCCATCTCACTGATAGCCAAACCAGGTCTTAGTATCCTGAGAGATGAACGAGGACCACGTCCGCAGAGCGTGAATATTTGAGGTGTTTCTTCTTCAAACAGATTAGCCACCTTCATGTCCATTATCGGCATCAAGCTCTCAACCTGATCAAACCTAACAAGGTTCTTAAGTTTTCTAGGATGAAAACCCTCTCCACTTTCCATCAACGAACCCGAGGAAGACTCCACATCAGGATCTTCACCTAACGCCTGCAACCGATACAAAGCATGGTCCCCAAACTCCGAAGCAGCAAACAGCAACCCTGATTTCAACACACACATTGAGCTCGTAACTGGAATCGTATCAAAATACTTGATCTTCAATCCCGATACAACCTCATTATCATGCTCCAAACTCACCTTAAAGACATCCCCATACTCAGTCTGCACAAGAAAAAAGAACATGGACTTCATCCTACAAGTAGCCGCCGAAACTATAAGCACCCCACGCCCCGCCGGCAAGTCATCACGCCTCGGAATCACAGCCCTCACCTCCCCCTGCCCCTGATTCTTATAAATCACAAAATCCTCAGCACAAACCAACACTCCACTCGGCCCATCGCCGCCTCCTGGAACCGCAACCAGCATATTCGTGCCGGTATCAACCTCATCACACCACTTCCTGCACACATTATTAAGCCCCAAATCAAGCTCATAATAAGTCAAACACTTCCTAGCATTCCCACTTGAATCGACATGGGAATAATCCACCTCAATGGCAGCAAACACAGGATTATCAAAACCACAATCAACACCACAAATCGAAAACACTATAACATTAGACTTATGAGCCTCCAAGGGTGACGATATAGTCAACCTATTAGCCACATCCCTATTCAAAATGTACACTAGCTTCTGCTTTTCACAGGCTCCGATCATAACCGCCCTCCCTTTCGGGTCAACGGCCAAGCATTGACCCGGAACAATGCGGCGAGACCCGGATTTTCCGAAGGTCTCTTGGTGAATTTTATTAAAGACATTTTTATCCTTGTTGTATTCGAGAATTACGATTCGACCGGAATCGGAGCCGACGACGATGTAGTCTTTATGGGAGCCGGTGAGCCTAAACGGGGATAAGGATCTAATGGCGCCAAAGATTTCGACGGAGAGGAGAGTGTGGATCTTACCGGTGTCGGCGTCGGGACGGAGGAGGTCGAGGACTTTGCCGCGTGCGACGGCGATTTCTTGGGTCTTTTCGCCGGAGAAGTTGCCGTGGATGGCGGTGACGATGCCGGTGGCGCGTTGGAGAGTGAGACTGTATAGCTGCATCGGAATATATTAGGGTTTGGGAGATTATGCAACAACCTAATTGCTTCAGGTTTTGGGAGAATATTGGGTATGGAAAAACTTGAAGGCTCCAAGTTTGAAGTGTGTGGTTTATTTATAGAAGAAAAGAATAATTCTTTTTTTCTTTTTTCCGAGAAGGAAAAGGTTTTTTTTTTGTGTATACAAATTCTGTCCAAATTAGGGTTCTACCTGCCCCTTTGATTTAGGCATGTAGACGTTTAGCATATACTTGAATCCTATTTTCATGAAAACCGAATAGTTCCACAAAGTTTCGTCGTAAAGTTTTGTACCGATTTGATGGGAAGTGACCGAATTACGTGTACACTTGAAACGTTCAGTGTTTAGTATGAAAGTTGTTAAACTGTTGTATCGTTTCATATGACATACTACTTAGATGTTGAATATCAAGGCACATTCCGATGGAGAGATTATGAATTTTATGTGGTTTCACACAATAAATTATTGACATCCCATGAAAAGTTACAAAATTCAAAATTTGAAACAAAAGAAATGAGAAGAAGATGGTAATCCACGTTCTCAACTCGGGTTTTGATCCCTTAGGATTAGGAACAGAGCTGGTGAGAATTCTAGGTTCTTTGGGAGGTATGTAGATCAGTAGATGTCTTTATTTATCTCATTCTCCACGAGTGAAGTTTATTTCCTATCCAGACTAGGTAAGCTTGTCTATATGTTTTCTCCTTCTTTTTTTTTTTTGTGTACAAATGTTGACTGATAAAGAGCCTCTTCTTTCCAGTTGCTTCAGTGTTCCTCACTGTGTTTTGCTTTCAGATTTTGTCATCTTTTTCTGTAACGCATACAAAATGTATTTGTAGGTTCTTGTTAATTGGCTACATTTGAAGCAGGGATGTTCTGGAGAACAGCAGCCTCTGTGTAGCTACTCATACTGCAAACGCAAGTGGCCATTGATCTGATTACGGATATCTCTACCAAGTCTATTTCTGTTCATATATATACTTGGTAACATCTGACATTTGGTCCCTGAACTTTTCTGTCTTTGATTCTCTTAAAATTAACGCTGTCATGTTACCAATCAAATAAACCCCAAGAATCATTTCAAAAGATACATAAACCATTGTGAAGATCATTTCCCTCATGTTTACTGCATGTATATCTCCATATCCTGTGGCAGAAAGAGTGTTGTTCATGCATTACTCAAAATTATCAACAAACAAGATCGATCATGAATTAACTTTAAATAATTTCTTCAACAGCTCTGAATGAGAGTCTGACCATCGTAGCAATTGCAGTACCATGTAGATGATTTTCTCTTAAGCAGTTAAGCTCAGTACCTCTTGTTTGCTTTAAAGATCAATCTCTCGATCTGAAGCTTGAATAACTATAGTCACACAACCTCAGGCTTCCAGTCCATGTGTACCCTTCTTCGGCAGCAGTCAAGGTGGTCGCCAAATAGTAAAAGATGCAGGCTGTTGTATGTGTGCAATAGAGTTCAACAGTAATAAGCTTTACAATCCTGGTAAACTCATAACTAATATCAGTAATATGAATATCCTTCTCTAGCTAGGGAAGAGCTGAGGGTGCTTACCACTTATCACATGTCCTTTCTGCGAAGACTTTGCCATAGAAACTTTGTGTTCGGAGGTTTGTGGCCAATCAATACATCAAATATGAGAAAAATTAATCAAGGGTGGTTTCATATCAGAACAAAGTGAGAGGAGGGATGTGTGATTTCCCTAACCTCTGGAGTCTGGAGCGTCACTTTTAAATAGAAGGAATGGTAACTGCAGAATGCAACTTCAAATGCAAATGTTGTGATGGACCAAATTAGTTTAGGTTTTGGTAAAGCATGCAGCATGTGCGAAGCGAAAGATGAATGCATCAAATTAATAGTCTCAAATAAAAGGTAAGTATGTTTATACGAAGGTGCAATTCATACAATTTTTTTGGGTCCAAATTTAAGAAAGCTTTTGGATTGGAGTAGTTTTCCTTAAAAAGTCTATACTGTTCTAGATCCACCACCGGTTAATTTCCTTTCAGCTTTTGTATTGTTTATGATAAGCATACTGAATCCACAGCTAACTAATGACTGTCAATATATAACCAATTCAACTGCCAACCCATACTCACCAAATCCCACTCATGAATCATCCTCATATAGATGAATAAACTGGTGCAGACAAAACAGCTATCAACTTCTCAAGAACAAAAATGGCCCTGCTGACCATAGCTTTCAGCTTCATCCTGCTAATCACCACTACCATAAACCACCCTTCTGCCGCTGCTCGAAGCCTAAGCAATTCAAACCCATCAGACCCTCACAGGCACCTTCACAAACTCACATTCCTAATGAGAGATGTGCTCATGAATGTGACACAACCCTCATCCAAGACCAAACCAGCAACCTCCAAAGTGATAAGTCCTCAGCTACCATTCTCGAAACCACTAGGAGTATTTCCTACAAATGGAGGAGTCCCCATCTCAGAAATCAACCCCATGCATCCCAGTACTACCTCTCCAATTTCAGGATTCTCCACTCAAACCCTAGATTTATCCCGCATTGGACTATTTTTCCCTGCTAAAACCACAATGCAAGAACTGGAGTTTGGGGAAGTAACTGTGATCGATGAGGACATATTTGAAACTTTTACATCAGGGTATGGTTCACTGGTCGTTGGAAAAGCACAGGGGATGTATGTTGCAAGCTCTGAAGATGGCAGTAGCCACATGATGGCCGTGACTGCACATTTTGCTAATAGTAAGGATGGATTGAGACTTTTTGGGGTTCACCGCAGGAATGTCCATGACGAATCTCATATTGCTGTAATTGGTGGGATTGGGAAGTATGTAGGTGCAAATGGCTATGCAACTGTTCAGACAGTGAAAACTGAAGAAGCAGCAAGCAAGATGCTTAAGCTCAATGTCTATCTCATCTAGTAGCTAGGAACCTCATTGTTGTGCTTGTAGAATTTCTGGTTGTATTATATTTCCAATTATAAATAGGAATGATGTGACTCATAATTGGTTTCAGAAGCATAAATTCATCATGAAATCAATCAGTTTACAACACAAGATTGGAAACAGACATCCTTTCAATTATGATACAAACTCATATTTTCAAAATCGGGGACAATGCAATTTTGTTCCAGTATATTTGATTATGCATCAGGAATTATAGTAGCAATTACGATCAGTATTAAGATTATGGACAACACAATTTTGAGCATATATTGAAACAAACCACCAGAAAATGCTGTACTTCTAAGGCTTTTGTTCAAGTATGACACCAGATGAGTAATAAGAGTGGCACAGTTTCTAACTTTAACTGTCCTATAGGAGTTGTTCTTTGTAAGTTTTAACTTGATGGTGATGGCAAAAACTCCACAATTCAGAGGACAAATCTACTACAACTCCACTAAACATAACTTAATCAGTAAAACATATTGAATTTGATTATGCTAGGAAGCAGTGATTTTAACCTTTTAAGTGTTTTTGACTACATATTTGATATTTCCCTTCCCATTGATTGAAGATAGAAATTAAAAACTAAGGAATGGAAGGATAGTTTTTTGACTGCCTCTATAATCCTATTGTCTTTTTACCTATCTATGCATGATCCATATGTTTTTACTTCAAATGCTCTATAGTTAAATCTGCACTAGTCCCTCAATAAGGTAAGGCCAAACACCAGGCTGTAGTGGACAGCACCAATTCATATATGCTCATATACCAGTACCATCTTAACTACTCAAAAAGAGTACCAATTCCATTCTATAGTGAGTTGGTTTTCTCAACCAAAGACACCCTGCAAAGAAAAAGGGTACACCAACTCCATCACTTGGGAGATTTCAGAAAACTATATATAACAACACAAACCATTTCATTTCTCAAACACAACTCACTCAAAATCTAATACATTCTAGTCTCTCAAGAGCATAAACAAATTCTCCTCAGTTCTTCACAACCCAAAATGGCCTCCAAAGCAATCAAGGCCACCTTCTACATTTTGTTCCTAGCAGTCATCACACTTGGATATGCCAACTCAGCTAGGATCCTTGATGAGGTAACCAATCCCCTCCCGACAACTCTCCTAGCCTCAAACAATCCCACTACCCCGTTGCCAAGTGGACAAATCCCTGCTACCACAACAGTCGATGACAATGGGGATGACACTGAGGCACCGATTCCCGACATACCTGTTGATGATGTCACACCACCAGCTGATGTGGCATCGCCGATAGTCCCTCCTGTCACCCCAGCAGTACCAGAAGCCGACTCACCCCAACCTGAAGAACCCGTCACTACTACCGTGCCAACAGCGGGGGCCACCATCCCCTCCACAACCGCTCCAATTCCCGTTGCGGGCCCCGCCGTCCCGACACCAAATGCCCCTCTCCCCGTGGCAACACCCGTGGCGGGACCCGCTACCACCGCGGCACAACCACATTTGGCCTTCTTCATGCACGACATTCTAGGAGGATCCCACCCGTCCGTTCGGGTGGTGACCGGACTCATCGCCAACACGGTGGCCAACGTCCCCTTTTCGAAACCCAACAACAACATTTTCCCCGTCAGCGGTGGAACCCCTTTAAACAACAATAACCTCAACGGCTTCCTCAACAACAACCGCAACAACCTCAACGGCTTCGCCGGCCTCACCGGCACCACAGGCCTCACCAACTCCCAAACCAGCACTGTCATCCAAAACTCCGGTAACAACAACATCGTCAACGGCGGCAGCAACACGCCCTTCGTCACCGCCGGCCAACTCCCTAACGGCGCCACCCTCCAGAAGCTCATGTTCGGCTCCGTCACCGTCATCGACGACGAACTAACCGAAGGACATGAGCTAGGCTCCGCCGTGCTCGGAAGAGCTCAGGGTTTCTACTTGGCCAGCTCGTTGGACGGAAACAGCCACACAATGGCGTTCACTGTTCTCATGCACGGTGAGCATGACGTGGAGGACACCATCAGCTTGTTCGGGGTCCACCGCACGGCGGCGCCGGTATCGCACATCGCCGTGATCGGCGGGACGGGGAAGTATGAGAATGCAAATGGCTATGCTGCCATTGAGAGCCTAGTTCAAGAGGACCAGCACACAACAGACGGTGTGGATACCATCATGCAGATCAGTGTTTACCTCTCCGAGTAAAACTGTGTTCTGTTTTAGTATTGTGAGCTTGACAATGTCAGTGTTGGAATTGATGTATCTATTTTCTATGTATCGATCTTTAATTAATGAAAAACTTGTGTTCTGTTTCTTCACTTCATATATTTTTACAAGTGTTCTTCACTTGAATCACATCCTTGTTTGAGGCAAATAAGATGAAGA
Source organism: Potentilla sterilis (assembly GCA_963682095.1). Taxonomy (NCBI): domain Eukaryota; kingdom Viridiplantae; phylum Streptophyta; class Magnoliopsida; order Rosales; family Rosaceae; genus Potentilla; species Potentilla sterilis. Next base: position 10,640,191 of record OY821763.1, on the reverse strand, counting down.
ATGGCACTCGGGTTATCCTTGGATAGTTTTTATCTTCTTGGAATTAGTAATTTCCTTTTGTTTTAGCTAGCTACACACTTACCAGGGAGTGAAAGTTACGAATGAAGAGAAACCAGAACCCAGCTCGACAAGAATACTACAATCATCAATTAGAAATATAAGTTTGTCCCACAAAAGTGTCAAATGCCGAAACTGGAAATTCTCGATAATGAAGAACTCTTAATTGTTTGCATTAATCTTTGCATGCATTATGCAGTATACACTATTTTTAGTTAGGGAGTCAAGGTCATTGAAGAACCACTTCACAAACTCAGCCTAATATTAATTTTGTTCATCTTTGCATTTTCTGCCGAATCGAAGCAGCATGTTCTGGACGACAAAGGAGGACTATTAGCATGTTCTGGACGACAAAGGAGTTCTTCCCGAATTAATACCATCGAAGCATTTGCTCTCATCACCATTGTATACATTTGCTTTGTCGGGAAGAAGCCGCTGATACTAATACTCCTCTTTTGTCGTCCAGACTCCAGAACATGTTGCATACAGATTCATAAACTCTGAAAAAGCTTTAGAAGTTCTTGCATCTGTCATTAGAATCCTCTTTGGGGTTGCGAAGAAATGAGAGGAGCTGTGTATATAGCAGTTGCTGCAGCAGTACGTTAGTAACATGTTGCAGGCTAGGGGTGGGATAACTCGGTCATTGCAGGCATGTCGACATGTTGTCCCATAGTTTCTGTCTGCTTAATTTGTTATTTAAATTATTCTTAATTCATAATTTCACAGGTCGATACTTCATATGTACGTTCATGATTTCATACCCTCGATGATGTTGATGACGACCCAAATATTGATACGCAGTTCCGTATTTAATTAAGGTTCAGAAGTTTCAATTTTACATAATGTATGATACAAAAAAATAAATTGGAATCATGTCATTTCTCTTAAATCGATCACAGGTAATGCAAATTACAATTGTTGGCAAACTTGAAAAATTAAAAATACACACTCAATCACATATATACTAGTAAGTAATATAAACAGTAAACTGCAGCAAGGTCTCTGCTCCATCAGTTTGTTGCTCATTGGTAGCCGGGAAGGTCTTAACGATAGCAAACCCTTTCGCATCAACATACTTTCCGGTGCCGCCCATGATGGCCAAGTGAGACTCCGAAGCAGCCACACGGTGCACCCCGAAAAAGCTAAGGCTGTCAGCATAACCCCCACTTTCAAATAGAGCAGTGAAAGCCATAGTTTGACTAGTACCATCTTCAGAACTCACCACATAGAATCCTTGTGCCTTGCCAACCAAACCAGACCCGAGCTCATGACCTTCGGTTAGCTCATCATCAAACACACTCATTGTGCCAAACATCAGGTTTTGTAGTGAGGAGCCTCCAGGAAAGAGCTGCCCACCATTGATGAAATTGTTGTTATTATTATTGTTTTGTACCACATTTTGTGTAGCTCCACTAAGTCCAGTGAGAAAAGGGATGTTGTCGTTGCTTAGAATACCGTTGTTGTTGCTGTTCTTGGGTATCCCATTGTCAAATGGCAGGACTGCTCCATTTGGTTTGGCAAATGGTACTTGACCATTGACTGCAGGGCTGTTCACTATTCCTGTCATGGCTCTAGCTGAGGGGTTCGTGCCCCCTAGAATGTCATGCATGAAGAAGACTAGGGAATGGTGGTCATCAGCCACTGTGGCAGGCTGTGCAGCTGAAGGTGTAACTACTGATGCAGCATTGATGGAAGGTGAGCCAATTGTATTCGACACCACCAGAGGGACTACAGGAACCAGTGGTTGCTCCTCGAGAGTTCGTGCTGAGGTGGCAGAGAAAATGGTGAGGGTGAGGAATAGTAGGTAGGTGACAGAGAACATTTTGTGAGCTTCCATGTGATACTGTGAGGGATTTGATGTTGGAATTGGAAAGTTTCTTGTTTAGAGTTGTGGATAATGGTTTGAAGGGTGTGTTTCTGTAGATGCATATATAGCTTGAGCTTTTTAAAGGAGCAGGTTGAATGGGAGTTGGTTCTTATCTTTCCTAATATAGTGTTCTGGTTAGCTATAGGCACCTTAGCGTTGTCTTTGAGAATCGAGAACTAAAGGCGTTGAAATGGAATTAAGAGGAATGGTTTGGACTTGTATAGAGGTTTAGGTCAGCTAAGAAAGTTCCACTCACGCTTTCACAAGTCTCGGATACACACCAGCAGTTAGAGTTTAAAAGATTCTGTAATTTCATCATCTGCTGATAAATCACATCTTTGTGGTTCTTGCTTCATATGTTGATATTCAGATAGAACCATCCATTTAGCATCACCCAACTGATGCAAAGGTGAAAACAATTTGGGGACATCAGCATCAATCTGATATCACTCATGTATGAAGATAATATGTTTGATTCTATACATATATCTGTTTAAACCCCTTCACTTGATCAAAACTGCAGCTACATCTACACAGATATCCTTTCTGCAACTCTCTTCAACAAAAATACCAGAAAAGAAAGAAAAAAAAAATCACTGCTGTTTTAAACTCTCTGTGCTAAGTTGCTAACAAACTCTTCTAAAAGCTCATCAATCAACAACCTCTCTACTTCTCTACCAATAAGATCAATTTCATCTCCTAAATCTAACTTTCCGATTCCACTTCTCAGCAGCTTCTCTTCCATGTTTTTTCTTGCATCCATTCCTTCCTCTTCTTGGATAATAAGCAACATCCACAGATCTTCCTCTATCATTTTCTGACCAGACTGGGTTCTAATTCTTCTAGAGACAGGCTTTTTCCATATGCTTTCACCCATAGATGGTTGGAGCATCTCTATTAACCCATCATTTATACGATCAAACAAAAGCCTCCGGTCTGACCTATTCCAAGACACCTGATGACCAAATTTCTTCTCCAGGCTCTCAAAGACATAAAGGCTCATCGGGCATTCTTCAAAACACCAGGTATCACAGTCCATTTCTACTCCCCGACTATAAAAACCTGCCTCCATTAAAACGTCAATGAGGTAGGAAAAGTCTCTACTTTCTTCAACTTGGAACAATCCCACTGAACTGTTTTCCTTAGTGTAGCTCACAGATCGTTCATTAGTATCATCATCGCTTGACACAATCATTCCAGAACCTTCGGAGCAGGTATCAGAGTACTCTGATTTCAGAAATGAAGTTGCATAAACAAACTTGGAACCAATATAAAGAAATATGAGGAAAAAAAAAATACAAAACAGAAGCATGGACATATAAGTTACGGCGATATTATAAAGAAAAGGCTTCTAGTAAACTTACCACTGGTGTCAACAATGATCCTTCCCAAGCATTCTGACGAAGGTGAATTCTCTATTCTAAATAGTGATTCCAGAACTGAAACTGGACTAGGCTGGTAAACTTCCTCCAAGCTTGACATACAATCTGACGTGGTGAAGCAGTGCAAAGGGAAAGTGGTTCCTTCATCAACTCCCATGGATGTTTCCTGCAGTTTTACCACATTTTAGAAAGCGTCACAGGAGAGGACTGGTAACTATAACATGTACATTGTTGCAGAAAACTCATATACAAGAAGGATAAAAGACTATCTTTTGAAGAAAAAATACCAGACCTTTTGGACTGAACTATCTTTGGCATTACTGGCTTTATCTACAGTTCTGTTCTTCGGATCATTGTGAACAAGGTGAGTACTTTCTACCGTAAGATTACCTTCTGATTCCAGGCTAAGAAAAGATTGAAATTTCTTATTGTTGTTTCTGAACTTTATAGACCTTGAACCATCCTTATGGTTATATTTGTACTCACTTGACCAACTCTTCGCCCAATTCACAGACCTTTTAGGCGTGAAAGGGCACTCACTACAGAGAGCTTCGTATCTATCTTGATGTTCTCTAAACTCACTGAGGTTCAGGTCCTTTAGATGATGCCTGACGGTCCTTTTACTTAGCCGAAAATGCATACCAAGCTTGTAATCCAAATTTCTTGGCCCTACTTCCTGGGCAGGCATGGCAAGCAAATGCCTAATGGTAAGGCCTCTATCAGCCCTTCCATACTCTTCAAACTTTTCAGTCATCTTCCATTGTTCTGAGAGTCGCTCCTTGGCTTCCCTGACTACATATAAATCATCTGAATAAGATAAAGACTGGTATTCGTTCCTCCAATCAGAGAAATTCAAGGAAGGAGACCTCACGAATTCAGATGCCATTGCATTGGAGTTACCACATCTGGACCTTGGCCTTGATACCTTTCCAATAGGTTCCATTCGTTTGATGTGTATCTTCCCATTGCTAGGACTAGGAAACTCTGCACACTTCTCATCAACTGACCGATAAGCTTCAAGGGAGCTCGTTGCAGGGAACGATCTTGCAGAACTGTCGGCCTTTCCATGATTTGATTTCAAAGCAACAGATCCACTACTGGTGGAACATCCTTTTCTATTAGACTTCAATGGAGACCTCAAAAATTTATGTAAACCATTAAGACCAACTTCCATGAGACATTCATACTTTGCTGATGCAACTTGAAATTCCTCTTGCCTTGACACTTCTGTCTTCGATTCTGACAATCTCGAGTTTTCTGTTCCCTTATGAACTGACAGGTTAAAGTCAGTATCTGCTTTTCGTGGACTTACAACTTCACTTACATCCTTATAATCTTGATGGTCTACTACCAACCTCAATGAATGACATTTCTCTCTGACGCCAATAGAAGCAACTCGGCGAAAGTAATTCTCAGATAATACTCTTCTTCTTTTCTGGACAGGCTGCTGTTGTCGTGATTCATCAAGACCCATCAACTTTGCTACAACACTAGGTGAAACTGGTGTGGTTTCCATTTCTATCAACAACAAAAAACTTTGCTACAAAGATCCGATGACAATTGGAAGACTCCTAGCTTTCTGGACCTCCTCTTCTGCATGAAAAATGATTCTAAGATACTTCAATCAATGTGCAATACGATTATAAGCATCACAAAATCCAATCAACTAAGGAAAAAGAAGTTGGCCAACAGAAACAGATATACAGAACCAAAAATAGAAACACACTATAGAAACCGAAAATACAGACAAAAGAAACAGATTCACAGAACCCATTTGAGAGGCCCAAGCATCTTTATGATCATAACAAAGTTTTATGCAGACCTAATAGCTACAGAACAATGAAGTTAAAAGCAGAGCCCCAATCATAAAAACAGCTCCATTTGCAAAACAATCATTGGTACAACAAAGGGTCCAAGTTTAAGTGAATTAAGTTAATGGAGCCAGCATCATTATCATGTAAGACAGTTTCAGACCTGTAAACCTCAAAAACAAACACTGACATCATAATCATAGCAACCAGTACAAATACAACAACCACTCTCAATTTCATTAGAACAAAAAACCAAGAACAGAATCATTTGAATACAAAAGCATCCATCTTTGACAAAAGCACACGCAAAAATCAAAAGCCAACAAATTTATGATAACTCTAGCAACTTCATATCAGATAAAAACAACAATCCCAGAAAATTAATAAACATATTAAGAGGGCTAATTAAAGGGTTTACCTTTAAACGATGATTAGGAACCCAAAATCCAATTCCACAACCTAAAGCAACAATCTTTACACAACTCGCTTCCTTTCAGAAACCAAGTTGATAAAGCAATAATCTTCATGTCTTCATGAGTCGACTTTCTGGGTTTCTTGTTTAAAATCAACCATGAAAATGACACCCCTAAATCTGGGTCAACATGATATTATAAGGAAAACAAACAAAGTCAACGCATTTGCTTATTTGGACAAGGAAGTGGTTTGCAAAAAATCTAGGTTCATGTTGTGGGGGGTTATTATCTATTGGATTCCAAAATGAAGCAAAAGAATCAGAGGCTCTTCTTGGGTTTGTTGCAGAAAAAAGAAAGGAAAATGATTGGGAACAGAGAGAGAAAAGGTTGCGTTGGTTTGGTTTGGCTTTGGTGCGAGGTGGGCTCTTTTCAAAATTTGTTTTTGTTTGTTAATTGAAGGAAATGGAGATCAATCTTTAATATTGTCTTGCTTGCGTAACTCCCGCCAAGAAAGATATGGTTTTTAATGAAGGGTTTTTGCTTAGTACAGACAATGAAGCCTCTGATTCAAAATGTGAAAGAGAAATGTTGTTTGGGAATTCAGAAAATCAAAATGGGGAAGGAGAAGACGTAGTGTAAATAGAGGAATATTGGTGCTTATATTTGGTATGTTTACTTGTAGCCTTGTAGCCAAAGATTGTTTTTGACCATGGGGGTCAACTGTTTAGAGAGCTGGAAAAAATCCGGGGTTTTTCTATTTTTTCATTTACTGATGAGTCATTTGGGTTCATTTTGAGGTGGTGTAACTCTTCATTATGGATTTACGGTCGCAGTGTGTAACATACCAATTAAGATAAGTGAAGAATTGTATACGAGTAAGGTCTTCGTAGAGAAACGATATCAAACTATGATAAGAGGCTAAACGGAATATAATTTATCTTCAAAGCAACAATTTTCTTGTTTTAATAGGATTTGAGCTTCATTCACCAATGACTAGTTATGTAAACTAATAAGTTATATGTCAGCATTGTTCGTGGCGGATTTAGTATCCGGCGAATGGTCAACACGTGGAGTGGCGGACGTCAATCTCAGTCCTGTTGTGATATGTGCGAGCGTGCCAGTACCTTTGAGTTAGGTACAACTTCGATGCGGACGACCTCTGGCGAGCGTACTTCTCTAGCTAGCGTGTCTGTCTGCTCCCAATTCCTGACTTCCTGATCAAACGACTGTTACGCGGGCGTTGACAAGACCGGCGTAAGAGGCTCGAACAAGACCTAATAAGAGTATATTAGGATTTTTCTCTCAGCCTATTGCAGATCAAGTAATCTTACTTTGATCCTGAGAAGCAAAGCAGAGCAATAATTCAAGACCGCGGGAAACGATCCTTTTCCAACATATGGCAGATTGAATGGTTTGTCTTCCAACCTATTGCAGATTGAGTGAAGATGTGTTACCGGAGTAACGACTCGATTGGCTACGGCGTAGCGACTGACACTGGGTGCTTCAGCGAACACGAGACGAGCGAGCGACTCTGTACGTATGGCGGCAAGGTGCGGCTCTGTACGTATGGTGGCAAGTTGCGGCTACGATGTGCGGATATGCTGGAAGCGATAGGTCTCAGCGACTCTCGACACGAATGCAAGGCACACTTCGACAACCGTGCAAGGATACAGCGACCAGTGGCGGGTGTAAGGTTGCAGCGAGGTTGGATGGTGGTTGTTTGCAGTTTGTGGAGGCTGTGCGCGTAAGATGCTCTAGAGAGGCTTTGCAAGGATTGCGATGAGCAAAAGCTTGTGTGTTTGTTTGATTGATCGGGGATCCCTTTTACGTTGTACAAGAGCTCTTTATATAGAGGATGTCAAACCCCAATACTTGCGTATCAAGTAACATAATAGATTTGGAGATCGATCAGGATTCAATTACCATAAACCAACTCCTTTTCGGATTCCTAAAGGAACCCCAAATCCTTTCCAAAAAAAGGAAAAGATTAAATGTATATCAGATTATCCTTTACTGGAAAACCTCATGGGCCTCAATCCATAGTCTCGAACAAATGTCAGTTCGGCCCAAACAAGCATTACGATCGATTGCAAATGATATCTAAATCCTGTACGTAGCTAGCTAATCATTTTTTTCCCTTCTCTATTGTTCGTCATAACTCATAATGTTACCTATGTGTACATGGAGCCTGGTTTACGGTTTACCTACCACTCGAATGCTCATGCTCCACTCGAAGAAGATATTGGGAAATCGAAATTTGGGGATCCAAGGCTACTCTTTCTTGAGAATCGATCAGTGCTTCTTATGGTGAGGTGACTGAGTCACTGAGGTCGGATGTATCATATCATGAATTAATTCAAAAGGGTGGGATCTTGCATCACTACCAGAAAAGGCGTCATAGCCGACGACGCCATCTCGTCGGCCGTTTCCATTAATTCGTCGGCTATAGTCATAGCCGACGAAGTATCGTCGGCTATTATCTCGTCGGGATTGCTCCGTCGGCTATAGTATAGCCGACGACACACGGGGTAAGTCGTCGGCTTATGAAACACCAGGTATAGCCAACGAAAAAAGCGTCGTCGGCTATACTTCGAACATTGCCGACGAGAAGATCGTCGGCTTTAAAAATTACGTAACTGCCCCTAACCCGAAGTATAGCCGACGACACTATCGTCGGCTATACGTCCGTTTTAGCCGACGACACTATCGTCGGCCATAACAATCGCCGGTACCAGGAACGGCTTTTTTTTGCCTGAAGCCGGGAGGGTATAGCCGACGACATATGGTAAACATCGTCGGCTATAGCCCTTATAGCCGACGAAATTTGGTAAAAATCGTCGGCTATAACTGTTATAGCCGACGAAATAATGCCAATATCGTCGGCTATAACCCCTAAATATTTAAAAAAATTAAAAAATTTAACTCGGGCCCAATTTCTCTTCGTCTTCGGGGGCTGCAGAAAATGCACAAACAAACATCCAAATATCCAACAAATATCCACATCAATCCATCCCTAATATCCTACATACTGTACAAATTAACCCACTATATCTACTCATCATCACCCCCTAAACGCGTAGCGTCGTCGACCGGATCGTTCGAGTTCCGGTGGCTATGGCTGTCCTGATCGGCTGGCGTACTCCGATGCGGGGGGGGAGTGGGGACGACGAACTGGGGCATCTGTGGCGGAGGCGGGGGCTGGAGTCCAGCCTGCTGGGCCTCCCAAGACTGCTGCATCCATCGGTACATCTCCGCCACAGATGCGTCTCTGGCCTGCTGCGCCGAAGCCTCCGCAGCCCTCGCCAACTCCGCCTGCTGGAGCGCCTCCACCGCCCTCGCCAACTCCGCCTGAGTCCTCTGCAGCTGCGTCTGCAAGTCTCCTCTCGTCGAAGCCGCACGCTGCGTGCTGGGATTGGCCGGCGTGAACTTGAGAACCCCATCTCCCGCCGCGCCTAGGCCTCTCTGGTAGAAGTAGTTGTTCCCCGTCCCTACCGCCGCGTGCATGATCTGAGAGGCCAAGCGCGGCTCAAGGGTGTCGATCGTGGAGGCAAACTCCGCGATCGCCTCGTCGGACGCCCCGTCTCCCAGAGTGTCTCGCGCGATCCCGAAGGTGATCGCGTCGGTCTCCGCATCTATTTCCGCCTAATTGACAAGAAAATATAATAAACGAATTAAAAAATATATATATAAATTAATTTCATGAAACACTTTTATTGAAGATGGACGAATACTTACCACTTGGTCGGGACGCCCCGGATACATCTGCGCATGAATCCACGACAACGGCCTCAGCGGTCGGTCCCTCCTCGCCATCTCTGCCCACTGCCTCCAGGAGCGGGCGCCGCCGTGGTGGGGGTGCTCGTTCCTCCTGCGGTTGTCGCTGTTCGTCCGCGAGATTTTCTGTATTATAACAACAAACATATAAACGCAAATATAAATTAGTAACTAAATTAAAATATTAGGAACTAACCAAAATAAAATTAATAACTAATTTAGTTACTAACTAACTAATTTAATTAGTAACTACTTAACTAACTAATTTAATTTAGTAACTAACTAACTTACTAACTACCTAATTTTATTTTATTTAATTTGATTTAATTTAGTAACGAACTAACTAACTATGTAACTAACCAACTGACTTAATTTAATAACTAATAACTAACTAACTACAACCATTTGATTATAGCTATCATATTGAGTGAGTTATGGCTGTTTTAGCAAAGTAGGACGAATCTGTCCGGTAATTTGCAGATCAGTCACCTTCGACAGAGCTTTGTGATCAGCTCAGAACGAACCACGTTGTGTACTTTATACCACGGGAAAGATATGGGTGTCTAGTTTCCAGAACATTTTACGGTTCGTTCATACCTACTGTATCGAAGGAGTTATGACTATTTAAGTACACGAAGGTCATGCTGCGCGTGAATCTGATTTTCAACGCGAACTCTGGTTTTGAGTTTTTAAGCGACCTTCTTCCTTAAGACCAAGTAAAGCTAAGTGTAGCTGGTCTAATACAAGGATAATGTGGCCGTATTCAATGACTCGATCATTGGCCACACCTACTTTTGAAGCTTGTGAGGAGCGTTTGTATACGCCATTAATCTGAACTCCAAGATTGAGTTACCAATCAGGGGGAGTTATCTTGTAGACATCAGGAGGAGTCTACCTCACATGTAATCTTCAATTGTAGTTGGTGCGTTGTGCTCTTTTCCCTTCGACCAAGCTTTTTATTTTTACCCAAGAGGTTTTGTTTTGCTTGGCAAGGTTTTAGCGAGGCAACATGTTATGCACCGTGTCACATTAGGTACGCGACACAAGGGGGAGTGTTCAAGGAAGGTTAATACCGTAACTTCCGTTGTGTGTCTTGACCTAATTAGACTAGAATAGTAGTTACCTTAGTAGATAGGGAATCCCTGATTACTTGGGATACTTGATGTAATGCCTATATAAAGGCCTCCTTATCTATCAATAAAGTAACGCTTTGCATCTATATTGTTTCTCCTACAACACTAACTAATTAATTGAATTAAGTAACTACATAATTTAATTATTAAATAACATTAAAAAGTTATATACTACCAGGCTAAATTTTCTTACCGAGACCCTGTCGCTCCCGAAGTAGGCTACCAGCCATAGCCACTCGTACTCCCTGTACCGGAACTCGTGGGGGGTTGCAGCTCGCCCCAAGCGCTGCTCCACATGGTACGTCCTGTAGTGCGTGGACAGCTCGTTCTTCCACTCGGAGTACCTATATTAACAGAACACAACTGTTAGATATATTCGTACACTGCCAATAAATATATTTATACAAAAAAAAGCAAAACACATAACCTGTTCTTCAGCTGCTCGTCTCTCCACCAGTCCAAGGTAGGATGGACTCTAAACCATTGCTGCAACATTATAAATTAATTAGAAAATATTTTTATATAGTTATAAGGACTGAATTCATAATTGTTTATTTTCTATAATAAAAATCATATTTAACTCACCGACAGTGCATTGTACACTCGCGCCTTGATCTCATCGGGCACAGAGCCCCAGTCGGGCCACAACAGTGGGACCCTGTCCCGCACGAGCATGCCCGTCGCGTTGATGTACTTGGTGGTGGTGTCTCTCCGCTCCATCGGGCGTCCATCCTCACCGGGACCGGGCAGGATCTCTCTGATCCCACCGGCCAGCTCCCTCTCCAGGGTCGACATGTTCGCTGGCCCTCTGGTCCGTCTCGTCCCCGCGGGTTTATTGACGAGGACGCCTGTTAAAATGAACACATAGTTAAATAATTATTTAAACTAACTAATTAAATAATTAATTAAACAATCTAAATAATTAATTAAACTAACCAATTACCTGCGTCGTTGTACTGCTTGTCCTTCTCACGAACGGCCCACAGGCCGCGGCAGTCCTCTGAGTCGAAAGGACTGTAGAAGTAGGCCTCCTCCCAGGGAATCTCGTGGGGCCGGTCGTGCCTCCAAATCTGCCTCCCCCTAGCGTCGTACTCAGGGATGGCAGGGAGGAACTGGACCATGTACATCCCCGATGGCGGCGACATACGGGGCGTGGACCCTGAGGGGCCTGCTCCCCCTGACGGTGGGCCCCGTAGCTGTGGATGATGTCGCTGTGGGGGGACAGGGAGCATCTCTGGAGGGTCCAGATCGGCGCGCGGTGGGGTCGGCTGCCGATCCTGGAACAGTGCTGAAGTGCACTGGGGTCTGGTGGCTCTGCGTCCTCCTCCGACACTCGAGTCAGGGCCCGCTCCCGTCGACTCATACGAGGAGCCCCCACGTGGATCGCTCGGCGTCAATCCCATCAACGTCTCCTCTCGTCGACTCAAAGGCCGGCCTAGGCCCCGACGACCGCTGGATCCGCTCCCCCCACGGCTGGATCCTGCCTGAGCGTCGGGGTCGCTCTCGGTCCGTCTGCCAAGCCATCGGTCTACAAAGCGCCGGTTTCCTGCACAATTAGTATATAAATTCCATAAATTGCACAAAAATTCCACAAAACAAAATTAAAAACATCATTCAATGTATATATACCTAATTATATATATACGTACCTAAATATATTTATACCTAATTATATATATATATTCCGAAATATAACACAAAATTCCTTAAATTTCACAAAAAAATAAAAAACTTTTTTAAATATATATACACCTAATTATATATATACATAACTATATTTATACCTAATTATATATATATATATATTCCGAAAAATATATATATATATCGTCATAAAAATGAAAAAAAATATTTATACCTAATTATATATAAATTAGTATATAAATTAGTATACTAGTATATAAATTCAACAAAATTCCACAATTAATATATAAAAACCGTAAATTTAACAAAAAATCCACAAAATTAGTATATAAATTCCACAAAATTAACAAATTTAACAAAAAATCCACACAATTCCATAAATTTCACAAAAACCCTAAATTCCACAAAAAATTCACAAAAACCCTAAAATTCACAAAATTCGACAAAATTAATAAAAACCGTAAATGAGGCTCGATCGGGACTACCTGACATGGTGGTGCAGTCTGGACGAGGACCGGTGGGGCGGTGCGGCGGCGACGGCGACGGCGACGGCGACGGCGGCGACGGCGACGGCGACGGCGGCGACGGCGACGGCGGCGACGGCGACGGCGGCGACGGCGGCAGGGGCGGCTGCGGCAGGGGCAGCTGCGGCAGGGGCAGCTGCGGCTACGGGCGGCTGCAGCAGGGGCGGCAGGGGCGGGCAGGGGCGGCTGCGGCAGGGGCGGGTAGGGGCGGCTGCGGCAGGGGCGGGTAGGGCGGCTCGGGGCGGCTCCGGCAGCGGCTTTCGGGTCGGGGAGGGCTCGGGAAGGAGGGGGCCGGGGCGGGGAGGTATCGGGTGGGGCCGGGGAGGGTCGATCGGCGTCGGGGAGGCTCCGTCGTGGTCGGTCGTCGTCGGGGAGGGGCGGGCGGCTGCAGCAGGTGGGGATTTAGGGATTTAGGGTTAGCAGAAAATGAGGGAGGCGCGCTCTGTTTCGGTTTAAATCGAAGGACTATAGCCGACGATCTAATTTTAATTCGTCGGCTATAGTCATAGCCGACGAAATTCGTCGGCTATACTCTTACGGGCCGGGCCAAAATCCGGGCCGGGCCGGAGTTGGGCTTTGCGGGCCGATTATAGCCGACGAAGTTAAGTATCTCGTCGGCTATAATATGAATGTCGTCGGCTATACTATGAATCTCGTCGGCTATAATATGAATCTCGTCGGCTATACTATAAGCTCTCACCAGCCGTCAGATCTCGCCCATCCAACGGCGGACAATGAAACGGCGCGGATCGCAAGAGTTTAGCCGACGAAGTTAAGTATTTCGTCGGCTATTCCCTGGTCAACTTTTGGTCAAACCTCGAAACGCTTTAAAACGGCAATTGGCCCTTCTAAATGACGTTTTTTGGCCTGACCTTCAACAGAGAATAGTTTCAAATCGATGCGACGCAACTAACCGTATAAAAATTTTCCTCCAAAAATTTACCGACCGTCAGGCTACCCATAGGAAAACGGAAGTAAAAAACACCTAATCGCAACATTCGGCACACAGATTTTGTCGGAATCTTCCCATTTTTCAACCGTAGTCGTATTTCAATATTTCGGTCGTATCTTATTTCACGACACTTTTGCATTTGAACGGTCTACGTATAGCAACTATTTGAAACTATACATTCACTTAAACACTTAGTAAATAAGTTAAGGAATATTAGTGCATATGTTCCGATTTCGAATCTAAAAGTTTGGAAAATCTATTCCAACCGTCAGATATCACCGTTAAGCTTAAATACATGTAGGAAAAAAAATCCAACTACATCTGACAACGTTAAAGGCTCGATCGGGACGGTCAAACTGCATGGTCAAACCTCGAAACGCTTTAAAACGGCAATTGGCCCGTCTAAATGACGTTTTTTTGCCTGACCTTCAACAGAGAATAGTTTCAAATCGATGCGACGCAACTAACCGTATAAAAATTTTCCTCCAAAAATTTACCGACCGTCAGGCTACCCATAGGAAAACGGAAGTAAAAAACACCTAATCGCAACATTCGGCACACAGATTTTGTCGGAATCTTCCCATTTTTCAACCGTAGTCGTATTTCAATATTTCGGTCGTATCTTATTTCACGACACTTTTGCATTTGAACGGTCTACGTATGGTTTCGGTCAATATACTTTAGCCGACGACTTGCAAGTCGTCGGCTACAGTATGGGCATTATAGCCGACGAATTGCAAGTCGTCGGCTAAAGTATGGGCATTATAGCCGACGAATTATGGTCCATTTCGTCGGCTATAATTCTGATCTTTCTGAAAATTTGCCATTTAGGGCCTGAAAATTGCCTATTTCACCTGATAAATTCCTAAACATAACACAAACAATTCAATACAATTCCCATAAACTCGGAAAACGGTAAGTAAGGACAAAAATGTATTCATGCATGCACCATCGTACACAAATACATACATAAATAGTATACTAAGGATGATAATCAGAATCATCCTCATCACTTGAGTCAGACGTAGTATAGTAGTTAATATCTGGCAACCGGTGCTCGTACTCGTCGTCTGAGTCATCGTCTGCCTGATATAGACGATTCGGATTAACATCATACATGGGCACCTGACCCCTAGGAAGTCGAACCACTCTGCCCGGCGTCACATTATTATCGCGGATGGTGGAGGATTCCGGAATGTCGCCGGCGTCCGGCTCTTGGTATGCGGTCGCTTCTTGACACTCTGTGCTCACACCAAGTGTGGTAGCACTGTATATGTCTCGCTGAGACACATGGTTAACTACCTTCCACGTGCCTTTGTTCAAAGGATCGTCAAGATAAAAGACCTTTTTGGCCGCTGTGGCGAAAACAAAGGGGTCGTCTTCATACACACTAGTGGCGGTATTCACCGAAAGTATGCCGTACTGATCGATCCGTATGCGGTGCGGCCTAGTATCAAACCATCGACACTTGAACAAGTGGACTTTCATGCGGTTCCCATAAATGAGTTCAACAACTGACTGTAGGACACCGTAAAAATCCACGCCCCCCTCTGCACCATCGACCATCACCCCACAATTCTGTGTTTTGCGTTCCCCGTCTCTAGCTTCACATATATACTTAACGCCGTTGACATCACACATTGGGCGGACTGTGGAAGATATCGGCTTCATCGACAACAGCCTCAATTCCTCTGAGTAATTTGTATGACCACCCCTCGCAGCCACTTGCATCAGCTGAAAAATATAACTCAAATCACTCGGTGTGTTTATGATTAAAGAATAGGGAACTGTAAAAGAAAGCCATCTAATATATATATTTATACACTTACCCATTGTGGAAAATAGTCTGCAAACGTCGTGTTGTGGTACTCGACATCACCGCGAACTTCCTTGCTGTGAAGATGGTGACGTTTCCAATATTGTACCTCCGGACAGTTTATTAGAACCCACCAGTGGGCAATCCCTACCTCATGGTCAGGCAACTTGTCCACACCCTTTTTCTTGAAGCTTCCGTATGGTACAACAGAGTTGGCGACGATAGATAGGTTGAACTCGGGGTCATCTCGACTTGGATGTTGTGGGGGGTCCTCCATCGCTCCCAAGTACAACTTGGCGTACGTTACACACTCATGCGCAAAGTAAGCTTCAGCAATACACCCCTCAGGCGCAGATTTATTGTGCACATATTTCTTGTAGTCTCCAAGTTGTCTGCAAGGTTAACAAGTGCGTGTTAAGAGCATGCAACTTTTATTTAAAAACATGTATAAATCAAATTTATGAATAACATGTACCTTTCGATGGGATACATCCAAGTGTAGTGTACGGGACCGGTAAGCAACAATTGTTGGGGAAGATGGATCATCAGGTGAGGCATGATGTCAAAGAAGTTTGGGGGAAATATCCTCTCGAACTTGCACAAGATAAAAACGATTTCCTCATGCATTCTCATGAGGTCTGATTTTCTAACTTCTCTAGCGCATAACTTCTGGAAGAATCTTGACAACGCCACCAACGGCTCAACCACTTCATCCTCCAAGTACGCTCGAATGAAAATAGGGAAGAGGCGTTGAAGCAGTACATGGCAGTCGTGACTCTTCAATCCGTACATCTTGTTGTCTCGGTAGTTAACACACTTGCTTATGTTACCCGCATAGCCATAAGGATACCTGCATAGCCATTAACAACAATTAGATTTCATGCATATATAGTCGTCCAACAACAGATGGATTCTTTAGGGAATACATGCCTAATTAATAAAAAGTTACCTGACATTACTCAGCCATCCAAAGATTTCATGTTTCTGGTCCCTGGTGACGGTGTAAGGAGCTTGGGGCATTTTGCTCCTGCCCTCTCTCAACCACAAATGGTCCCGCAGTCCCATATTTCTCAGATCAACGCGTGCCTTGGGGGTGTCTTTTGTTTTCTTCTCCCAATTCAAAACTGTGTCAACCACGGCTTCACCCACGTTCTTCTCTATATGCATGACATCCAGGTAGTATCTGGTAGCCAACCTGGCCCAATAAGGAAGTTCCCATAAGATGCTCTTGTGTGACCAGAACCTATACCGATCCGGCCTCTCTGGAATCGTGCGCAACACATCGGGATGATTGCTAAGCGGACCAAAGTCATACTCATTCAACACTGCCAATATTTCCTCCCCTGTCCATTGCTCCGGTGCCCAGCCCCTTTCTTCAGTCCCATCAAAAGCCTGTGCATCGTCCCTAAATGGATGGTCATGCGGAAGCCAACGACGGTGACGCATCTGGACAATCTTGCTGCAATGAGGACTGGAGCAATCAACAGTCATGCACTCTGAACAAGCCCTGTAACCCCTGGTGACGCTGCCCGACAACATACCCCTCCCAGGAAAGTCACTGATCGTGCCAACAAGCATGTCATGCATCCGGAACATCTCATTTTTGAACCGGTCGTAGACCAGGTGGCCGTTCAGACTCAAGTACCGAAGCTCCTCAATTACGGGTCTCAAATACACATCGAGACACTTTCCCGGATAACCTGGGCCTGGAATCAACAATGTGAGCATGTTATATTCCTTCTTCATGCACATCCACGGTGGAAAGTTGTACGGAATCAAAATAACTGGCCACACACTGTACTGAAGCTCTTTCTTGCCAAAAGGGTTGAAACCGTCGGATGATAGCCCTAGCCAAACATTTCGAACCTCTGATGCAAATTCGGGAAACTCCAACACGTTCTTCTTCCAAGCCTCTCCGTCGGCGGGATGTCTAAGGGTGTCATCGTCAGGCACATTCCTCTCAGCCCACCATCTCATAGCTTCGGCCGTGAAAGCACACATGAACAACCGCTCAAGCCTATCAATCAGCGGGAAGTACCGAAGTATCTTCACAGCTTTCTTGTTCCCTTTAGGAGTGAACTTATACCGCTCTGTATTGCATAATGGGCAGTATTCAAGATCTGCAAGTCCTTCCCCGTAAAACAGAACGCAATCGTATCTGCATGCATGAATCTTGATGTAGGAAAGGCCGAGATCTTTAAGGATATGTCGCACCTTATGATGACTGGTAGGAAGCCGATGTCCGGGGGGCATCGCCCCACCCCATAGCCGAAGCCAATCATCAACCGATTTGACAGTGCCTTTGTTCTCCGTTTTGATCTTCATCACTCCCATGACAGATTCAAGGACAGTCTTACTGCATCCGGGGTACAACGGAGTCTGTTGCAATGCGATCAGGTTGTTGTACTTTTCCATACCACTTGTGTTGACCGGAGATCGGGGTAATGGCTCGAGTGGCTCAATATCAGGGAAACACTCCATCTCCGGAGGTGGGAGTTGCACATCTGGTGCTTCCTCAAAGACACCGCTCTCACGAGGAAACATATCGTTGATCCAGTTCGTTGTCGGATCATTGGAGGAACTCCCTCTCTCGGCAAATTGTCCATGATCATGACGACCCGCAAACTCTGGTTCACCGTGATAAATCCAATTAGTGTATAGGACCCAAAATCCATATCTAGCCAGGTGTTGCTCCACTGTCTCTATGGAAAACCGGTGTCGTGGGGTGGCACACTTGCACTTTTTACACGGACAATAATGAAGTGTAGTGTCTCCACAGTTAGCCATCACAAAATCCAGGAAACTCCTAACTCCATCATGATACGCCTGATCCCATCTTCCAAGGGTAATCCAACTCTTGTCCATCCTGTAAATTCAAGAAATAAATATAGCTATATATAGATATGTATATATGCACGTACTACGTACGTACTAATTAATTAAAAAATTCATCATTACACACACACACACATATATATATATATATATACACATGCATCCCTAAATTAATTAAAACATCGTCAATCTCCCTAATTAATTAAACACAATGTATTTTTTATATATACCAACAATATATTTTTAATTACAATTAAATTAATTAATATATATACATTTTTTCATCAAATTCATCTAAAATCACCTATAAATCAACAATCAATCACTAATCTTCAACAAAACTTCAATTCTATCTAACCAATACAACATATATATCAACCCATTAATAATCTCATCTCAACACACATATATATATATATATATATATATATATCAAATTAATCACACATTTATTCTAATTAAACTCTAAATTAATACACCTCTGCATATAACCAACTAAATCAACACACACAGCAATATACGTACCTTTCAAGCTTATGGCCGAGGTTTTGGACGATTTCAGAGCGTTTTGGACGATTTCATCGACGAATGAGCTCCCTGATGCAGAAGGTCGATCTGATATAAGAGTTATAGCCGACGAATACCCCCCTCGTCGGCTATAACAAAAACTTTTCGTCGGCTATAACTCTTATAGCCGACGAATACCATCCTCGTCGGCTATAACTAAAAACGTTTCGTCGGCTATAGTTATAGCCGACGAGTTGTCGGCAGTCGTCGGCTATAATATTATAGCCGACGATGTGGCCGACGAAATAGTAGTTCGTCGGCTATAAGGGGTTATAGCCGACGAGGTACTATTTCGTCGGCCGTTTTTTCCCATATCGTCGGCTATAACCCCTTTTCTGGTAGTGCATGTGGTTGAGTTCTGTCCGGTGGCTACGTTACGTTAGGGTTTTCTGAGAGATGCGATCATTTTGAGCGTACGTTACTACAAATATAGTGGTGTTCTATGTTGGTGTAATGAATTCATAAGGAAATTGGCGATCAATTATATATGGTTGGATTTGAATTTTGAAAATAATTTGATCCATTTGAAAATATTTATTTCTACCCTCGAATATATTCAACGTGAGCTTCAGGCTCCGTATCACAGAATTTGGAATAAGAAGGAAGTGAAGATTATATATAAAGAAAAACTGGTAGTATCAAATAATGTGGATGAAGACCATATTATCATGTTGCTCTTCACCTAGCTTGTAATTTTATACTGCGCGGCTTTGAACAGTTAAACAAGACTGTGATTAATTAGGGCAAAAGCTAGAGTTATATGCCGATAATATCGGTTATAACTTATAACAACTGGACTGAAATAATGTGGATGAAAACCATATTATCATGTTGCTCTTCACCTTGCGCTTTGAACAGTTAAACAAGACTGATTGATTAGGGGAAAAGCTAGAGTTATATGCCAATAATATCGGTTATAACTTATAACAACCAATTAATGAACGCAAAACACGTCGAATATAACCTCTTTATGTTAAGATCTTCAAGTAGTTCAGAGTTTTTTGGGCAAGATTTTTACCGTTCCAATTGTTAATTGGGGGGTAATTTTTCGAGTAAATACCCACAACCTCAACAGCTCTCGGTCTCACTCACTCCTTTCCACCTTTTATCTCCACTCTTACTCTCTTCTGCTATCAAAAATGGTTGAATTTGTGCCAGGGCTGCTCTAGGTAACCCTGAAGCTCTTAGGGATTGTAAGCTCACATTATTCCCTCTCTCCTTTTCTTTGATTTCCTTTCTGGCTTTTGATCAAATTTCATGAATTTCACAAAGGATTACATCTTTAACTTGGGGTTCTTGGACAGGTACTGACACCCATAGGATGCTCATCACTTTGGAGGGGAAGGAGATACCTTACCAGCTCCACCTCATAGACTTGGATGACAAGCCTCAATGGTATTTCTCAAAGTTTTGAACTCTTAATTCATGACACACTTACAGGCATCCAAATGCCTGATCATTTCTTTATATAATTATTTGAATCATTTAAGGAATTGGGCTTTTGATTTATAGGATTATAGACGAGTATGATTCGAATGATCTGCCTGTGATGAAGGATCCAGAGGGCAATTGGGTCCCTGACTCTGATGTGATTGTTGGGATGATTGAGGAACAATACCCTGAACCTTCTCTCAAAACTCCTGAAGAATTTGTTGAAGTGTATGCACTTTTCTCTCTTGCACATAAATTTTGGAACTCATATGCTCTATTTGGTAGTATTTACATATATATTCTTCAGATGTTTAAAATTTTAGCCCATTTGATTCGTTCCATGCGTTTTTTTGGCGGGAAATAATATGATATGTGTTCTGTTGCTGCTGTACTTTATTTTTGGGCTTTCTATCGTAATTTGCAGGGGATCAAATATTTTTGGGAACTACGCCACATTCCTCGAGAGCCAGGATCCTGAGGATGGGACAGAACAGGGTCTGCTTGATGAACTGATCGAACGCATTGGATGAGCATCTTGGGGACAATGTACGTACGTGTGTTTAATTAGAACTTTGATTCAATGCAAGTAAAAAACTAAAGAAATCTAACACAAAGATTGCGGAAGCTTTTCTAGTATATTTCTTGATGATATGAACAATGAGAAATTACAAGTGTATATGCAACTAAACTAAGGGGTTGTTAGGTACAGTAAACAACTATGTGGGAGTAGATTAATATACATGGTACAACTAAAGTATATTAGAGTGAGTAGAGGAGTAGAGGAGGCGCCATAAGAGGCGTCATAGCAGAGCTTCCTCCATGCTTTTGCAGAAAAGCAACTGAAGGAGGAGAGTCACATCAGCAGTAGCTCAAATGGAGCTGAAGGGGCAACTAGGCAATTTGAGCTGAAGGGGCAACTAGGCAACTAGTTCAAGTGGAACTATAATAGCATAAACTCCAATACTCCCCCTCAAGCTGAATCAAGTGGATCCATTGAGCCAAACTTGCCCAATATACGATGAAAGTCAGCTGTAGAGAGAGACTTGGTGAAACTATCAACTAACTGGTCATAACTTCGAGTATAATGAGTGACAATGATCTTGCCCAATATTTGGTTTCTGCACTGGAACGAGCAACAACAGTTTGTTTTTTGCTCTTCCAAGTAACCAAGTTCCCTCCCACAAATGTGCAGAAATCAGTAGTAGACTTTCGATCAAGGGAATTACCTGCCCAATCAGCATCAATGTATGCCATGATGTCAGTACTACCATTGTTCTTCAACAATATGCCTCTACCAGCAGAGCTCTTCAAATAACGAAGGATTCTCTTGACTAAGTGAAGATGAGCTTGAGTAGGTACTTGCATAAATTGGCTAACAATGCTCACAGCAAAAGCAATGTATGGTCGAGTGATAGTGAGGTAGATAAGCTTACCCACCAGCCTTTGATATGAAGTCACATATGAAAGTAACTTACTTGAAGACTCAAGTTGAATCTTGCTATCAAGGGGAGTGCAAGCTGGTTTGCAATCCCACAACTCTGACTCCTTCAATAGATCAAGGACATATTTACTTTAATTTAGAAATAGCCCTTTATGAGAAGTAGCCATTTCGATACCAAGAAAATACTTAAGCAGCCCCAAATCTTTAATAGCAAACTTCTTAGAGATTGCTTGAGAACATTGATCTCTTCAAGATTGTCACATGTCACAATTAAATCATCGACATAGATAAGCACAACAAGCTTACTGATTGAACCAATTCGAACAAACAGTGATGAGTCTGCATTGCTGCTGTGGAAACCAACATCCTCAAGAACTGAGCTAAGCTTGGCATACCAGGCTCGAGGAGACTGCTTTAAACCATAGATAGTTTTGTGAAGCTTGCATATCATGCTTGAATCAGACGCTTGAGAATGACTTAGGGGCAATCTCATATACACCTCCTCTTCAAGATCACCATGTAGAAATGCGTTTTTAACATCCATCTGATAAAGAGGCCAAGAGTGATTCACTACAACTGAAAGAAGAACCCTAACTGTGCTCATCTTAGCAACATGAGAAAATGTTTCTTTGTAGTCAACTCCATAAGTCTGAGAAATAAAAGCCTCTAGCTACTAATTAAACGAGCCTTATGTCTTTCCACAGTGCCATCTGAGTGAAACTTGGTCTTATACACCCATCTGCTGCCTACTGCCTTCTTTCCTTGAGGAATCTGGACCACACTCCAAGTATTTTTTGTTCATTAAGAGCTTGAAGTTCATCTGCCATATCCTGCCTCCATACTTCATATTTATTTGCCTCATCAAAACTTTGAGGTTCATGAGCAGCATCAAAGGAGCTCAGAAAAGCAGTATGTGAAGTAGAAAATTTCTTGTAAGAAATGTAAGCAGTCATGGGATAGCTTGCTGTGTATGTCTCATAGTCACTGAACCCTACTGGAGGTCCTCTTTCTCGTGCAGGATTTCGGCGAATGACAACTGGAGGTGGTGAATGTGGTCGAATTTGTTCAACATCATCTAGGAGAATGGCCACTGGAGATGATTGGACTTGTTCAGCATCAGCTTGATCAACTTCAGGATCATAATTTGATGCTTGAGTTTCTGGAACTGCAGTAGTAGGATTGAAAGGCAAGCTGATATCCTCATCAACTGGAATGTTAGGATAGAGAAATAAATCAAACAATGACTCCCCCTGACTGTAACCATCTGACTTTCCAGTGTAGTAGGGAGTAGTCTCATCAAATCTAACATCCCTGGAGACAATGATCTTTCGAGTGGAAGGATTGTAACATTTGTAGCCTTTTTGAGTGGATGAGTACCCGAAGAAAACACACTTGACAACTCTAGGAGAAAGTTTATCTCTTTGATGAGCTTGAATATGAACAAAACAAGTACAACCAAAAACTTTCAGGTGAGAGATGTCAATTTTTCTTCCTTTTAGCACCTCAAGAGGAGACTTTCCATCAAGCAGTCGACTTGGTATCTATTTATAAGATATGTGGCAGTAAGAACACTGTGTGACCAAAATTTCTTAGGCACATTCATCTGAAACATGAGTGCTCTAGTTTTCTCAAGAAGATCTCGATTATTTCTTTCAAAAATTTCATTTTGCTGAGGAGTGCCAACACAACTTGTTTGATGTAAAATCCCATACAAACTAAAGGTATTGAGACATGCTTTTGGACATATACTCTGAACCATTATCGGATCTCAAGGTTTGGATTTGAGAGGAAAATTGAGTGCTAACAAACTTATGAAAATCTTTGAAAACATTAATGTTTCTGCCAGAATCCGTAGACTCACAGAGACCGGTGGATCTTGGTGTGATTCCTTCCTGCAAATTCTGCTAACTAAGGGAATACCGGGCGGGGCCGGTCTATTCCGCTCCGATGCCTAAGTCAGCATAATTGGGATAAACTGATAACTTAAGCGGGAATGAGTAGTTGAAGTATTGATTACCCATTAATGAGGGCAGTTGGGACCCATATATAGGCTGTCGGGTGTGAGGACTGGCCTCACCCTTCGATGTGGGACTGGCCCCCTTCTACATATTACTGTATTGTTTCAGCCCCTATTTGGGGAGCTGCCATCCCCGGGCCCAGGTCACAGGTAAGACCTGCCCGGGCGCGGGTGCAGGTTTTCATGCTTTGCCCCCAGGCCCTGGGCTGGGTTCAGTAGGCCTGGCTGCAGGTCTGAGGGTCTGGGTAGTCTCTCTATGGCTACTGTCAACAAGTCCCCCAACTTCCCGGTCAAGTGTCATTTTGAATGGGGACTTAAATCTGTCTTGCTTTATAGACCCGCAGGGATACTTACCCAACGGTGCTACAACCCCCCAAGTTCGCGTTTAAGACTGGGCTTGGCCGAACGTTCGAATAAACTTGTTATAATGATGCATAATGTGACGAGTGCATGGTTATGATGTTCATGCTGACAGTTGCATACATGTACAAGATGTAGGACATGAGATGATAATGTGGCGTTGAAATCCGCCATGTCATGCTATGTTTCGGGGAATCCCGGTGAATATAGTGCATGAGAATAAACGAGCCCCCCAAGTTTAGAACAGTAACCGCAGAGGGCATCAGTTGTCTTGAACAGTTGGTTGAAGAGGTGACGCTATACCAGCGGGAAACGTGCCCGATGTTATAGGAGTTCCCGGTGGGCTAGCGTGCCCCGGAATAATCCTTGGCCGCCGTCCCCACGGTGTTCACTGCCTTTGTTCCTGCAGGCGTGAAGTATGTGCAGGGTTTTTAGCCTGTTGGAAGATTCGTCCTGTACTAGAGGATCGAACCTCCCTGGTTTATAAAGCCCAGTGGTACCTGGAGCCCGTAAATTGTACGAGGTTGTTCGTAGGAATGTCTCGGTTCGTTCAACCGGTTATTCCGTAGGAGTGATTGATAAGTGGAGACCTGCCTGGTGGAATTTCGCAGTCGATAGTTCAAGCTGGATGTATTGGCGAATAAGATAGCATTTAGTTGGAGCAGGGACTACAGTTAGAATAGCGTAGCCTGTACATAATATTTATGCAGGGTTTTTAGCCTATGGGAAGAACTCTCCTGTGTTAGAGGAAGAGTTCTCCCAGTGGGATACCTTGCTGTTGGTTCCTAGCTTTATTCAACCGCCCGACGGTGAGAGAAAACATGCGCAGGGTTTTTAGCCTGCTGGAAGATTCGTCCTGCACTAGAAGATCAAATCTCCCGTTTTTAGCCGTTGCTGCTGGCCGTAAAGGTGGAATAAGCTCAACCGGTGGAATGCCCCGTGCCGTTGGAATATATGTTAGAATACCCCGTACGATTGGAAGATTTCAGCGTTGACACAATAATTCTGCAGGGTTTCTAGCCTACGGGAATAAGTCTAATGTGTTAGAGGAAGAGTTCTTCCGGTGTAATACGTAGCCATTGTTACTTGGCTTTAGTCAATCCCCTGGCAGCGAGATAGAAGGTAGGCTAGGAGCCGTCGGCCTTTGCATGCAAGACAGGTGGCTGCTGTAGCACTGTGTTGTATTAAATGACGGAGTCCCTCAATCTTGTCATCTGACGGTCTGGGAGATTGTCGAGTTATCCATGGTGGATTACGTGGACTGACCTGTTTGGTGGAGATCTGCGGCTGCGATTGCCTAGGAATAACCTAATTGCTTTTTGGGATACCCTAATTGTTTTTTTGGGGGGAATTCAGGGGTTGGTTTTTGGAATACATTGCCCTTTGGAATACCCTAATTGCTTTTTGGGGGGGGGATTCAGCGGTTGGTTTTGCCGCCATTAAGATCCCTCCGATCTTCCCTCGCCAAGGGTTGGTTCATGCGACGAGGACCTGTCCAGAGAAAATATCCGCAAAAGAGGATCTCAACCCTTACAAAAAATTTCGTGCCAGGGCTAGACATGGAATGTAGAGAGTCAAGTAACCCTGTAGATCCCACTGGTGGGGAGTCAGTCGGAGGGGATGATTCGAGGCCAGGGAATGAGGCTGAGCGCACAGCCGTGGTGGGTGCCGCTAGTGGGGTAAGAGGGCGGCCAAGCAAGCACGTGATCTCAGACGGTGGGATGACAGTTTATTGCAATGAGCCTAGCCGTAGCATGACCCCTGGCGAGATAGAGGACTTCAGGGCGAGGTGGAGTATCGACTGGTCGATAAAACTCCGGGCGCTCTACCCTGGGGAACTAGCCTGCAATCCGGATGAAGGTTGGGTTGCTGTGTATGAAGACCAGTTGCGTCACGGCTTATCTTTGCGATCGCCTGAGTTCGTTCAGTACGTGCTGAGCATGATAAACCTTTCTCCCGCCCAGCTTCCTCGCAATCAATGGAGGCAACTACTTAGCCTTGGGTGCTTGTACAGTATTTGCAATATGGGGTGGCCCACGGTGAACGAATTATGGGCGCTGTTCAAGGTTCATAACTGCAGAAAGGCTCCGGCCAGCGGTTGCGTGACATTTGGTGCGCGGGACGGTAACCTGGCCATCACTCACCTGCCATCCTGGACCGCACACGGGTGGAGGAACCAGATGGTGATGGTTGCGGGGAGGTGGCAGCGCAATTCAAGGTTTTACCGCGTCCCGGGGGCTTACCAAGCTATTGGGGATCAGTTGTACAGACATACCGATGTGGAGAGGCGGCGGATAGCTCGTATTTTTGGCTGCTGGGACGCCATGAGTAGGAGTTCGTACAACTTTATTCAGTGGAACGTCCTGGAGATTCGGACCTTGACTTCGTGCTAACCATTTGGGTTATTGGGTTTCAGCTGTTGCTCCGCGGGTGGCTCAGCCGTTGGGCCAAACCATCGAGGCGGACGATTAACTTGTAGCCCAGAAGTTGTTGGAGATGGGGGAAGCCGCGTCGAAGACGGTTGTGGATCCCGATACTGGTGAGAAAACCGTGCATGACTAGCCAGTAGTGATGGATATCCCGAACGCTGGCTACGATGGGCGCCCTGGCCTAGAAGGTGGAGCTAGTGGGGCGAGTATGTCAATGATGGGCGCGGAGCCACCCGCTCCGGTGGTTATTTGAGAGGTCTTACCGGGGGCACCTTCTGCTACTGCCGCTAGTGTGTGGCAGGTGGAAAAGCAGGTCCCTGAAAGGTCGGCAGTGACTGATCTTGTTCCCTTCCGCGACGGTACCGTTCGTGGAGACACCACCAAGAGGGCAAGGCTCGCTGGACTCGGGACTGCTGCTGCCACCGCTAGAACCTCAAGTCCCCCTCAAGTGCAGCAAACAGCGCCCGCTAGAGAGTATCTGATCGGCGGTGTTGAGGATGGGAGGTTCGTGCGGTCCCTGTTAGCCAAAGTCAAAACTTTGGGGCTTGACAGCGGGCTGCCTCGGGGTGTCCTGCCCGGTGAGAATCGGAAGAAAGCCATGGAAATGGCTATACGAGTAAGCATTCCTTCTTCGCCCCGGCCTTTCTTGTTTTTTTTTTTTTTTTTTTTTGCTAAACACTCCTTTTGTGCCCCTCTTTAGACGATGTATAGTCTTTATGCTGCCGAAGCTAGTGAGGAAGGTCCGGCCTTGAAGAAGCAAGTGGCGGATCTCTCGACGCACCGAGCCATGCTGGAGGACAAGCTGGTGAAGGAGAGAGCCCAGGCAAAGGAGCAAAGCGAGCGGGCAAAAAAAACAAGTGGCCGCGCAGGACGAAAAAATCAGGGAATTGGAATCGAAGCTAATCGATGCGGTCCAGCTGTCCACTGGTTTGGAGGCCAAGGTTGCTGATTCCTCCAGTCGGGTGATGGACCTGGAGGCGAGGAACTTGGAGTTGCGGGGGCAAATGGCGTCGGTCTGGCAGGGGGTAGAGAACCTAACCGAATCCCAACGGGAGGAAATCGCTGATAAGGCTCTCAGTGAGTTCATGGAGTCGGTTGAATTTGATGAGATGCTGGATGCCACTCGGGAGAAAGGCAAAAACGAGGCCTATATGGAGTGGAGAGAGAACGGTTGGCTCGACGCCATGAGGATAGAGGCAGACGTGGCCGAAGCAGACCGGTTGGAACAAGAGCGGTCTCTTAAGGCTGGTGGCTCAAGGACCACCAGTGCCAGTGGGGCCGACTAAGGGGTTTTTTTTTTTTTTTTTTGTATATATATATTTTTTTCATATTGATTGTATTGGAGAAACCAGTAAATCACCCATGGCGTTGTGCCTAATAATCATTGGGTTGCCGTACTAACCGTGTTGGAATAGTAAGTACCTTTTATTGAATTAAGAGCACTGGAAGGAATACAAACTGCCCGGTTAAACCACTAAGGGGTATGACTCACTTAGGGTAGTACTGGAGGTGCTGGATGTTCCATGGGCGGGTGGAATAGACCCCATCGGTGTCTATGATGTGGAAGGTCACTGGGCCTACGACCGCTGTGATTCGGTAGGGCCCTTCCCATGTTGGCTCCAAGGCCAGCACATTTCTTTGAACTTTCTTCATCACCAAATCGCCCACTTGCAATTTACTCTCCCGGACCTTGCTGTCGTAGTAGCAGGCCACCCGCTGCTTATACGTCTGATTTCGTAGGTGAGCTTAGTCGCGCCGCTCCTCGATGAGATCTAGGTTAAGCCGTATGCCCTCGACATTTGTTTCAGCTTCATAATTCTCAACCCTACATGTGGGTATCTCGATCTCAATGGGCAGTACTGCTTCGCTTCCGAATGCCATACAGAACGAGGTTTCTGCTGTTGCCTCTGTTGCCGTTGTGCGGATTGCCCACAGGACTGCCGGCAGCTCCTCAACCCACAACCCCTTTTTGTCATCTAACTTCTTTTTTATGAGTGTTTTGATGATCTTGTTAACCACTTCTACCTGGCCGTTGGTTTGCAGGTGGGCTACTGATCTGAAAACCATCCGGGTTCCCAAAGAGGCCGTGTACTCGATGAGATCAGTGTTATTGAACTGTGTGCCGTTGTCCGTGACAATAGTCTGCGGGATACCAAACCGGCAATAAATGTTCTTCCACAAGAACTTCTTCACTCTTTCCTCTGTTATCTTGATTAGGGGCTCTGCATCGACCCACTTAGTCTCGTAGTGAACGGCCACGATAGTGTACTTGAACTGGCCTATAGCCGTCGGGAATGGGCCGATTATATCAAATCCCCACTGTGCGAACGGCCACGGTGCCAACAAGATCGAGAGGGCTATCGCCGAGGCATGTGGTACGGTGGCGTACATATGGTATTTGTGGCAGCTGCCTGATATTTTCCTTGAAGTAGCAGCCATGTTTGGCCAGAAATACCCCGCTCGGAGCGCTTTATGTGACAAAGATCGGGCATCGGAGTGGTTACCGCAGACTCCTTCGTGAATTTCCCGCATGATGGTCTGACTGGCCTCTTTTGTAACGCACTTTAGGTGGGGGAAACTGTGCCTCTGCGATACAATTTGCCGCCCAACAGGCTGTATCTAGCGCAATTGAGGTGCAGTCTCCTGGCCTCCACTTTGTCCTCCGGGCTGATCTTGTCAGTCAGATACTTTCGGATCAGATCCATCCAACTAGGAGGTGCTTCCTCTATAGCGAAAATCTCAGAGATAGTTTTGCTGATGTTTGGCCTCTCTAGGGTTTCGATTCTGGCGCTGCGGTACTCTAATAGATAGTTTCCGGTAGCCAGCCTGGCCAGAGCATCTGCATGCCTATTTTCCTCTTGAGGGATGTGCCGAATGGTTGCTCCCTTAAATGGTTTCATCATGGCTTTGGCCAATGCCTGGTATGAGGCCATCTGCGGCTCCTTCGCCTCAAACACCCCCTTCACTTGGTTGACCACCAAGCTTGAATCACTGTGCACTTCCATGGACGGGATTCCCATTTCTTTGGCTAACTGCAGGCCAGCTGTTAGCGCCTCGTACTCAGCGGCATTATTGGAGGCGTTGAACAGAAACCGCAGAGCGTATTCATACGACTGGCCATCCAGGGCAGTTAATATGACGCCGGCGCTGCTCCATTTACTCGTGACAGAGCCATCGACTTAAAGCTTCCAACTGCTGGGCAATCCTGGCTCCACTTTTACTATGATATCCGGTCGGCTATTCCCGGCGTGGTCAGGATGTTCACCCTTTATCATTGGCGTGAGTTCACATATGAAATCTGCGGCGGCCTGTCCTTTGATTACCGTCCGGGGGGTATACGTTATATCGAACTCACCCAATTCCACCGCCCACCGGACCAGCCTACCGCTGGTTTCAGATTTTTGTAGGATCTGCCTTAAAGGGTGATTAGTGTATAAGGTGATGAAAATAGTGCCGGAGCTTTCTGGCAGTAACGATCAGGGCCAGAACTAGCTTTTCGATATACGGGTATCGGCTTTCAGCCCCGGTGAATCCTTTACCCACGTAATACACTGGGAGTTCCAGTGCCTCTTCCTTCCTGATTAGAGCTGCACTTACAGCCTTGTTTGATGCGGCTATGTAGAGATACAACATTTCTCCTGGTACTGGCTTGGATAAAAGTGGAACCGCTGACAGATATGCCTTGATAGATTGGAATGTCGCCTCGTGCTCGGTGAGGGTCTGGATCGGACCTGGTTCCGTTCCTCTGGGGTATCCATTGCTAGGATCGCCTAGACCTTGAGCGGGTTAGCTTCGATTCCCCGCTGGTTAATGACGTGACCTAGGAACAACCCTTCCGAAATCCCAAATATGCACTTCTTTGGGTTGAGGCGCATCCCATACTTGAGCATCTTGCCGATCACCACCGCCAAGTCTCATACGTGGGCACTGGCGGTCAAACTCTTGACCAACATGTCATCCACGTAGACTTATACTGTTTTGCCTATCTCCTGTTCTAACATGCGGTTCACCACCTGTTGGTACGTAGCCTCGGAGTTCTTCAACCCGTAAGGCATCCTTTTATAACAGTAGAGGCCCCGATCAGTTGTGAATGAAGTGTGCTCTTCATCTGTTGGACTCATTCTTATCTGGTTGTATCCGGCATAAGCGTCCATGAAGCTTAGTAGCTTAAAACCGGAGGTTTAGTCTACAAGCTGGTCTATCCGGGGAAGCGGGAAGCTGTCTTTCGGGCACGCTCGGTTCAGGTTGGTAAAGTCTACGCACATACGCCACTGGTCGGTTTCCTTCTTTGGAACCATAACTACGTTGGCGAGACAGCGGGGGTACTGGACCTCACAAATGAAGCCTATTCCCCATAATGTTTGCATCTCTTCCCTAATCGCCTCATACTTTACCTGGTTGAAAGATCTTCTTTTCTGCCGCACCGGGATACTGCCGGGCAGGATGTTTAACTCGTGTGTTGTTATTTTCATAGATATGCCAGGCATGTCCTCATAGGACCATGCGAACACCGAACTGTTCCTTCGGAGGAAGGTGATGAGGTATTTCCTGATATCCGGTGCTAGTTTTGTTCCTATTACCACTGTTCGCCCCGGGTGGAACTTCGAGATGAGAATTTCTTCAGTTTTCTCTACAGCCGAGGGGCGTTTTGGCTTCTCCTCATCGGAATTGGTGTCATCCCAGGGGTCGATACTGGGATCCGGTGACGGTGCCTGCTGGGCTGCCGCGAAGACCTCGGCTCGCCTTCTACCGCAGGTAACGGCCTCCGCGTAGTACTTACGAGCGACCTTCTAGTCTCCACATATGGTGATGAACCCGGTGGGAGATGGCATTTTTAACATCAGCATGTGGCCAGCTATAAATGTCTTCAGCCTCCACAACCCTGGCCTGCCGATTATGCCGTTGTACGAGGACAGACAGTGCACTACAATGAACTCGAGGTGCTCCTTTCTTGTCCTATCTCCCTGGCTGAAGATCAGAGGTAAATAATCTGAACCCAGCGGCTGGACTACCTCCCTGGAGAAGCTTATTAATGGCTCATTATCCTGGGATAACTTGTCCCTCCCTCGGTTCAGTCCCTTGTAAGCGTCCCGGAACATTACATTGACTGATGCCCTGGTGTTGACTAGCATCCGGCTGGTCATCCAATGGTCTATCTTGACGGTAATAAGGACGGGATCGTTGTGCGGTTGAATTAGATCCTCTGGCTCTTCCTCCTCATAGAACATGACCGACTTCCACCCGGTCTTAGTGGCTTGGCCGCTCCCTCTCCCGAAGGCATACACCTTTTTTCCCCTAATCGACCTTAGTCACCTTTTCTTCGAATTCCTGATGAGTCGGTCAATGTGGGCCCCGCCGTGGATTACATTTATGCTCCCGTGCACCTCGATCCGCCTAGGGATTCGAGTTTGTATAGTTCCCACACTCCGGGTTTCCTGTCTATACTGCCATAATTTCCCAGCCCGGATTTTCCCGTCCACCGCCGCTCTTAGGGCATGGCAGTCGTTAGTCCGGTGGGATGTCTCGTCATGATAGGAGCAATATTTGCCAGACTGCTCCCAGGTAAGATCTCCCTTTGGATGCCTCCTTGCCTCCAGCGGGGGGATGGCCTCCCTATTTTCATTAAAATCTTTTCGTAGGAGGAAGTCAGCGCGGTCGACTTTTCATGTGCGGCAGGACGCGGGCCGGTCACCTCCTGATGGGCTCCCGATGTTATCCCTGCAGGGTCGTTGGTTACCCCAGTTCCTGGCTTTCCTGGTGGGCGAATGCCTCTGTTCTCGATCTTGGTGCCAGGTCCCATTCTCACGCTGAGTTGGTAACGGGTCATCCGGTCTCCTCTTCGACTGTCGATTCCCGTAGGTCTCGTGCTATGCCTGTGCATGTCTGACGGTCATGGCCATCAACTCGTCGTACCCCTATGGCCTCTCTATCCGCACGGCGTAGGAGAATTCCTTGGGCCTCAGCCCCTACTTGAATGCCATCTCGGTAATTCTTTATCGAGGCTCCTTACCCCGGCCGTTGCGGTTTGCCATCGGTTAACGAATGCCCGTAGTCCTTCGTTGTCTACCTGCATGCAGTCAAAGAGGACCGTCGACGTTTGGGCCCCCTTGGCTCTAAGAATAAACCGGCTGACAAACTTATCCGCCAGTCGCTTGAACGACTCTATTGTGTTCGCTAACAACTCGTAGAACCACCCCAACGCCTCTCCCGAGAGCGTTTCTTGGAATATGTTACAGCAGGTGGCATCAGAGTAACCCTTAGGGCCCGTCTACGACCTGAAGCTGTCCAGGTGCTGGAACGGGCACCCTGTCCCGGTGTACACTAGCTGCAGCGACCTTCGCGTGTTGGCTCCCCCAGACTCCAATATCTGGTGGGAGAAGGGTCTGACCCGCTCGTTGAAATGCGCATTTGTGGGCGATCTTGCTACCTTCCTCTCACTAGCCTCCATCCGGGCCTTCATGTCTGACACCGAGGTGGACAGCACCCGGAGTGCCCGAGCGGTTGAACCGATTTCCCCGTCCGATGATCCACTTACTTGGCGTGGGGGCGGGGAGGGGGTTTCCGGAGTCCCTCATGGTCTCTGGGAAGAGCGCTATCGGTATGTGCACGATCCTTCTCCTCCATGTTGGTTGTCCCACCTCCAAGTGTGGGAACTTAATGCCTTCCCTTGGTGCTGCCAGTGCTTTCGTTAGTGCGGCGTTCTGCTATTGCCCTTTCTCCAAGGCTGCCAACAGTGTGGTGTTTACTGCTTCCATCTTCCGGTATCGGGCTTCCGTCCTCATTCGGACCTGATTGCCCCTTTATCGCAACCGCGTGACTTCTGCTTTCATCTTCTCTATTTCTCCCGCCGTATCATCCCGGTCGGAGTCCGCGGCGCTCCTTGGATCCTCGCGACCGGTGACTTTTTTTAGAAAGGGGGCCCGAGTCCGGCGCACTTCTTCCGGTCTTTCCTCATTGGTTTCCAGCCCCGATCTTCCGGCCATACTTATTCGAACGTGACTTTTATGGACAGTTCCCACAGAGGCGCCAATTGTTTCTATCAGAATCCGTAGACTCACAGAGACCGATGGATCTTGGTGTGATTTCTTCATGCAAATCCTGCTAACTAAGGGAATACCGGGCGGGGTCAGTCTATTCCGCTCCGATGCCTAAGTCAGTATAGTTGGGATAAACTGATAACTTAAGCGGGAATGAGTAGTTGAAGTATTGATTACCCATTAATGAGGGCAGTTAAGACCCATATATAGGCTGCCGGGTGTGAGGACTGGCCTCACCCTTCGATGTGGGACTGACCCCCTTCTGCACATATTACTGTACTGTTTCGGCCCCTGTTTGGGGAGCTGTCATCCCCGGTTCCCGGGCCCAGGTCACATGTAAGACTTGCCCAGGTGCGGGTGTATGTGTTCATGCTTTGACCCCGGGCCCTGGGCTGGGTCCAAGAGGCCTGGCTGCGAGTCTGGAGGCCTGGGTAGCCTCTCTATGGCTACTGTCAACAATTAACAACTTCAATTTTAAATTTAAGAAGGTACAACCAGGTAATCCTCGTAAAATCATCAATAAAGGTTACAAAATACTTGAATCTATTATGAGATTCATGAACTGGACCCCAAATGTCAGTATGAACGATTTCAAAAGGATTACTAGCCCTAGACAAGGAAGAGGGAAATGGCAGTCTTGATGACTTTGACAAATGACACATCACATTGATCATGTGTCTTACACATATTTGGAAACAAAACAGACTGAACTTTTTCAGAGGGGTGAGCCAAACGCTTATGCCAGAGATGATAATCTTGAGCTAAGTTTAAGCTGACTTGAAAACCCTTGGAAGCAAAAGTGTTCTTGGGCAGATAGTACATTCCATTTTAAAAGAAACCCTCACCAATCGTCTTCTTGGTAATAGGATCCTGAAATATAACATTGAAAGACGAGAAGATTACTAGGCATTTAAGAGTGTGAATAATTTTGCCAACTGAAAGAAGCTGGAAGGGAAATGAGGAACATAGAGAGCAATAGACTCAACAAGGTCAGCAGACAATAATTTTATTTTTCCTTTTCCTAAAACAGAGACTCCTTTGCCATTCGCTACAGAAACTTTGGAAGGGACAGAGAGTTTTTGGAAATCATGCAAGTTTTGAAGTTTGTTAGTCTTATGATCCGTAGCCCCTGAGTCTATAATCCAATAATCATCCATAGCACAAACATTTAGAGTAGTGGAGAGGGATTTCAAGATACCTGAAACATCTTTTTGTTGAACATGGGCAGATTCTGCAAGAAAACCAGCAAACTTTCCAAGGAGAGCAGTGTGGTCTTCACTTCCAGATGTACCAGCTTCATTTCTTCCACTTTGCCTCTGCTTGTCTTTGAGATAGGCAGTAAACTCATTGATCAAAACAAAGGGATTTGAAGTGAAATCAAACATACCATCTGAAGAAGAAGAAGAACTTGAGGTAGTTGCTATGTTAGCTTTATGTGAGGGATCACTCCAGCGTTTGTTAACACCTAGTTTCTCTCTCAAATATTTTGGCTTCAGCTCAGGATGGAGAATCCAGCACCCATCCCTGACATGACGAAGAGCCCCACAGTAGCTGCAGTTTATCTCAGGACTCTTGCCTTTGTAAGCTTTCTCTTCATCTAGCCAATTATTTGACGAGTACGCTTTGGCTTCAGGTTGAGCTGGCCTTGTTTCTATGTTCATCACTTTCCTTCGAACTTCTTCTCTCTGGATAGTAGCACACACACTTGTGAAGGACGGCAGCTCAGAACTCATGAGGATATGACTCCTCAAATCTCCATAATCTGAGTTTAAGCTTGCAAGCATTTGAAATATTTTTTCTTCCTCAGCTCTTTTGAGCAAAACAATAGCATATGTGGTATAAGGACTGTAAACATCAAGCTCATTCCACATGGTTGTTAGACTGCCAAGATGTTGCATGAAGAACTTCCCCTCTTGCTACAAATCTGAAATATCATGCTTGAGTTGAAAAACTCGAGCCGCATTATTCTGATTTCCATACATCTTCTTAACATTTTTCCAGAGATGCATGGCATGGAAGATTCAGAGAAATTGAAAATTTCAGCGATCTTTCTCTCCATAGAATTGAGTAGCCAAGACATAACAAGTTGATCCTTGCATGACCAAGAATCAAATGTAGGAGAGCCAACTTCTGGCTTCTCAACAACTTCATTAACATAACCTAACTTGGACTTTCCTTCAAGAGCAAGGGTGACTGCACTAGCCCAAGAAACATAGTTGAATTCATTCAACAAAGTAGAACTAAGACGTTGATTAGGATTATCTTCAACCTCTGAAACACTAGAAATGGTTGGACTCATATTGGTACCAAAATGATTAATCTCATAACTGATCTCAGCCATCTTAGCTTCAGGAACAGAAAGAGAACACTCTTGAACAAATCAAGAACAAAAGCAAAAGAGACAGGACACTATAGTTTCTGCTCTGATACCATAAAGAAATCTAACACAAAGATTGCGGAACATTTTCTGGTATATTTCTTGATGATATGAACAATGAGAAATTACAAGTATATATGCAACTAAACTAAGGGGTTGTTAGCTACAGTAAACAACCATGTGAGAGTAGATTAATATACATGGTACAACTAAAGTATATTAGAGTGAGTAGAGGAGTAGAGAAAGCGTCATAGGAGGCGCCATAGCAGAGCTTCCTCCATGCTTCTGCAGAAAAGCAACTGAAGGAGGAGAGTCACATCAGTAGTAGCTCAGATGGAGCTGAAGGGGCAACTAGGCAACTAGTTCAAGTGCAACTATAATAGCATAAGCTCCAATAAAAACATAATCTTTGTAGTACGATCCAGCTAATATGCTTGGGATAAACAGGGTCCATACATTTTTTGGAGAGAATGTCACTGCTGCTGATATAAAGTTGGCAGCAATACTGAATCATGCGTCAGTGTTTCTTTCCCATGTCAAGAATTGGGATATCCCTGAAGATTTCACTCATGTTCGTAATTACATAGAGGTATGAAATGTTTTTGTTCCGTATATCATTACTTTGATGCCGAGGATCTGAAAATCCTATGTTCTGATCCATTTTCGCCTAGAATCTGGTTCTCGGGAATTACTAGTGTCTAGTGATATATATATAGTGGAAATGGATAAGTATGCTTCGGTTTTGACTCGATCTCCTTGTTTCCATGTTATTGTTCTGTACGTGTTCTAGTGAAGTAGGATCGATTAAGTGAGCGTAAGATTTAGAATTTCTAATTGTTTTATAACTTCAATTTTGCAGCTGATGGCCTCAAGGGGAGAACAATTAATCCCTGATGATAGGGTTTGGACTGAACAATTGAAGTTTTAGTTATGCTAAGAGTAAGTCCAATTGATATGTCATTTAGAAAGTGTCAAATTTGAATTTGACATGTGATTTGACAAATTTGAATTGTTATTGTTTGACATTTTTTTTGCTCCAATGGATGTGTCAAAATTTAAACATTATTATAATATAAATTAGGAGGAAGAGCTAAAAAAGAGAATAGAGAAAATACTGATAAAATAATAAGTGACATAAATAAGAGAGAAAATAATGATAAAATAATAAGTGACATTAGCCTTGGTTCATGTCAAATTTGACATGAAGGGATTCTATGTCAAATCCACATCAGCTTTGACTAATCGGTTGGAAATGATTTTTTGATCTTTTGTTACCGTTTTTGCTGAGATGGCAAAAATGACATATCCATTGGACTTGCTCTAAGGGGTGTATTGTATTTGGATTTTCATAGTATTTTAAAAATTATTATGAATTCTAAAAGTTTTGGGGTATTCAATTTGGATTTATAAAAGAAAATTTTAAATCCACCAAAGTCTGAGGGTTTTCAATAATGATTTCAATTAACTTTTAAAAAGTCTATAGAAGTTTAAGGGTATTCAAAAACTTTACGAATTTTGAAAAATTCATTAAATGATGGATTTACATGGATTGTTTAGTGTAAATTGTAAAGAAAATAAGGTTCCATCAATCCAAGCTCTAGACTCAAGATTTCCATGAATTTTTATAATTTTTTTCTTTTCATTACTCCCTCCCTCCCGCCCTCCATTACTCCAAATGGGTCGC
The DNA here is from genome assembly GCA_963682095.1 of Potentilla sterilis. NCBI lineage: Eukaryota > Viridiplantae > Streptophyta > Magnoliopsida > Rosales > Rosaceae > Potentilla > Potentilla sterilis. Next base: position 10,602,640 of record OY821763.1, on the reverse strand, counting down.
AATTTATCATACATATTTTACAATAGGGGCTAGCTATACAAGTTTGTGGTAATAGAAGAGTACAACGAGTACATAACAACGACCCCAACTATGTTCCTCACGGCCGCATATATCAGAAAGCCCACGTCTTTCATAAGTAATCCTATCAATTAACTTTCCAGAACCAACTCGATCTACTCTCAAATTTTATCGACCAAACTCTCTCTCTCTCTCTCTCTCTCTCTCTCGTCATTTCCGTGGATTTATAATTTTTTTTCTTTTCATCATTTTTATCCTTATACTTCTTAATTCTCCATAATATACATGTCTAGTTTGATACGCATATAGAACCAGTTAACTTGGAAATATTCCATGTTAGTTAACTTGGAAAGATTCCATGTTAATTTTTTGTTTATTTACTTATGTTACATGTTTATGTTGTTAAAGTGATTAATGATAAAAAGTTTGTCAAAATCTATGAGAATCCATAAAAGTTGTATTTTTTTGTATTCACAAATTCTTAAAAGTTTTTCTTATAAATCTACGGAAATCTAGAACATTTTATAAGTATGTATAAATCTAAAGAACTCTTTATAAATCCATCACTTAAAAAAAATATGCACAAATCTGAATACAATACACCCCCTAAGTAGTAATGTGTGAGACTTCTGCTATGAATGTCAAACTGGGTAGCTAATACAGACATACGGTAATACCTATTCATTTTTACCATGCCTAACTAATAAGTGTAATAAATCTCTATAATCAGCTATGCTATTTGGTATTTCTTGGTATTTGGTGAGGCTGCAAAGTCTTTGGATATGTATATTTCTAAATTCTCCATCATCAGCTTTATCCTTGTTCTGGAATTAATATAAACCAGATCCCCAATATTGGGCTGGCTAGCAATGACAAAACAGCATGGGCCAAGTGATCCCCAATGTAACAATTAGCAGTTTGGTGGCAGCTTTCTGTTTTTGTATCCATTCTTCTCCATCAACCTCATATGCTTTTATCAAAGACGCTTTCAAAACTTACATCTCAATGAGTGCTGCATCCACATCCAGTGTTGCTATTCGAGGGCATCTCTAAACCACAAGCTAAGAAATGATGCAAACCAGCTTAAATTGGAACCGTATACGACATTAGTAGTATAAATACATAACGTATTCGTATACGCATCAATGACAACACCATATGACCAAAGTTTTGAACACTTTGTCATGACAGAAATTGCGACCATTTTCTTACTTCAAGGGTGGGATGAGCAGTAGAAATGGCGCCCTTGATTACCTTTGTTCTTCAAACCCTAGTTGGGTTTTTTTTCTTTCGGGAAAACATATAGGAAAAGACAAGCGAACAAACAAACCCATAAGAAGAAGAAAAAATGTGTATGATTAGGACGAGAGCATAACGTACATAGTCCCCACATTATTTGCTTCATTTATTAGAAATTCTGAAGTCTGAACCAATAACATCATATAGACACATCTACTATAAGACAATGCATGATGACAATTCAAATCATATTTGTCGAAGGCGAACTTTCTAGGTCTTAGACCCACATGCACTCCACGATAAACTCACAAAAAAGAGCTACAAAAACACACACTATTAAAATGAATACCCACCATACAACTATGTATAGGACTACCATACAATGTACGTATACTCGTACAAAATTGTTCCATGACTAAGTACATCTTATCCCATATTTGTTGATTTTTGTTAAAGGGGGGTGATCAAATTTTAGCTTATCGCATCAACTAGATCGACATGTTGTTGCCAAAAAAAACATACATGATAAATTTCTTATTTCGCCACCAATTTAATATATACGTACTATTGATGAATTACTGTTCTCTGCACTGTTTCCCGCACTGTTCGGGCCTTATAAGTCAGTAGTGGAGCTACTCATAGACCAAAAGGGAAAGCTTGTATATGTATTTCTTTTTTTGTAAGTTAGTTCAAATGAGTTTATGCTTGGATTAATAACATATAGTGGCACCCCCCCCATTTATAGACTTTAGCTCCGCCACTGCTTATAACTACATTCCATGTCACATACGTACAGTTTAATCAATAATTACATGTATTTCACATGTTAATTTATTAACTTCTCCAGCCACAAATCAAGAATGTACTTATCAAATTTACCAACACAAGATGTGATCGATGATTAAGATTGTTATAATAACTACGGCCCTAAACTTACCATCGATGCTTCTAATCATGCAAGACAATAACAAGAACACATTTCATTATCAAACAAATTCACTTCAACTTCTGGACTATTACAAACTTGAATCCTTGTTTGATCCAATGATATTGAATTCCTTGAAATGATAAGAATACCGGTGCGCAAGGAGTACGTACGTAGTGATTGGTTTATGCAGTATATATAATAGGCTAAACAAGACGAATCGAAGCATGCATATGCATGTTTGAAGCAAATGGCAGTGAAGCCTTATTTGAAGAGAAAAGGGAGCTAGGGACCAACCATGAAATATACAGATCCGTGCGCTTCCGTATTATTATTATTTCGTTAAAGGAATAAAATTATTTACGGGCAGGGGACCTCATGCATATATATGACTACAAAATGAGAATATGATTTTGGGGTTAATGGTTTGATGTTTATTCTTCTCCATATAGGAGGTATATATAGTGATACAAACTTATATGTACAAGAAAATATATCCTAAAGATTACATAGAATAATCTACCTATACATACAAGGAAAGAAAATATCCTAGAATATTCTACACTCCCCCTCAAGTTGGTGCATAGATGTCAATCATGCCCAACTTGTCAATTGAAATATCAAATGCTTTCCTTGACACTCCTTTTGTAAGAACATCTGCCAACTGGTCTTCTGAATATACAAAAGGGAGTTGAATGACTTTCCTGTCTAAGTTCTCCTTGATAAAGAATCGATCCACCTCCACATGTTTAGTTTGATCATGCTGAACTGGATTATGAGCAATCTCAATTGCTTATTTGTTATCACAGTGCAGGTCCATAGGCTTCTTAAGTTTGATACCTAAGTGTTTTAAAACATTTCGAATCCATAGCAACTCACACACACCATGTGCCATACCTCGAAACTCTGCTTCTGCACTTGATCTAGCAACAACTTTTTATTTCTTACTACGCCAAGTTACGAGATTTCCTCCAACAAAAGTGAAGTACCCAGATGGAGATCTTCTATCAGTCTTATCACCTGCCCAATCAGCATCTGTGTAGCCCACAACTTCTAATTCATCTTTCTTTTCAAACAATAAGCCTTTTCCAGGTGCCTTCTTGAGATATTTCAAAATACGATATACTGCATCCATATGCTCTTCACTGGGACAAAACATAAATTGGCTAACCACACTCACAGCATAAGCAATATCAGGTCTGGTATGAGAAAGATAAATGAGTCTCCCTCCTAGACGTTGATACATCCTTTTAACTGTTGGAACCTGATTCGGATAGATGGCAAAGTTGTGATTCATCTCAATTGGTGTCTCAACTGGTTTGCAATCAAGCATCCATGTCTCAGCTAACAAGTCGAGTACATACTTACGCTGGGACAGAGAAATTCCTTTCTTAGATCTTGCAACTTCAATACCAAGAAAATATTTCAATTGCCTAAGGTCTTTCATCTCAAACTCCTTCGAAAGATATTTCTGTAGGGCCTCCATCTCTTTTGGGTCATCTCCTGTGACAATCATATCATCAACATATACTATCAGAGCAGTAATCTTACCCTGACTATGCTTAATGAACAAAGTATGATCTGAGTTGCTCTGTTTGTAACCAAACACCTTCATTGATTTAGAAAATCTTCCAAACCAAGCTCTGGGTGATTGCTTTAAGCCATATAATGATTTCTTCAATTTGCAAACCTTGCCTACATCGCAAGGCTTATTTTTGACTCCTGGGGGTACGTCCATGTAAACCACTTCTTCTAAATTTCCATTGAGGAATGCGTTCTTCACATCAAATTGGTGAAGAGGCCAATCTTTAGTTGCTGCTAGTGAGATTAATATTCGAACCGTGTTGATCTTCGCTACAGGTGTAAAAGTCTCTTCATAATCAATTCCATAGCGTTGAGTGTATCATTTGGCAACCAATCTGGCTTTATATCTGTCGATACTTCCATCTGCTTTGAGTTTCACTGTATATACCCAACGACATCCAACAGTCTTCTTTCCAGGTGGCATAGTCACAATATCCCAAGTTGAGTTTTTCTGTAAGGCTTCAAGTTCTTCATTCATCGCTTGTTTCCACTTAAGATCTGCTAATGCCTCTTGTACACTACTTGGAATAGATACAGAAGATAATTGGTTGATAACAAATGTATGTGACCCATACAACCTATGATTAGATATAAAATTGGCTATAGGGTATTTTGCTTTGGCTGTGATGTCTGGCTCATAGTGTTTCTTAGGAATACCCTTGCTAACCCTCTGTGATTTTCTAGGTTCACTAGAAAGTAATGGTACCTGATGAGGAAGAACTGTATTTGGTGTGGAAACTGATTTATCTTTAAAACTGTGTTGAGAGATCGGTGGTCCGGTACTGGTAAGGTCAACATCAGGTATGTCGACATCAACATCTTTAGGCATGTCACCATCAGCTGAGAGGCTCGGCTTGGTCATGTCGGCTGGAAGTTCCGGCTCAGCAGATACAGCAGGGTGGCTCGGCTCGACAGCAAGTGGGTTTCCCTCCAGGCAAGCAGGAAGATCACGTGGGTGTGTCAGTTCAGCAGATCGGCTCGACTCGGAGGCAGGAAGACTCGGCTCGGGTGCACATGCTTTTTCCAGGCAAACAGGAAGAGGGTGGCTCGGCTCAGATGCAAGTGGGTTCTGGCTTGTCACATCATCACATGGTGTAGGGTGACTTGATGTGGTGGGTTCCGATTGCTGTCCCAAACCAGCTTGTAATGACTTTGTATCGCATGATGTTGTTGCTCCGAATTTTTCTTCCAGTGCTTCAATTTCCTCAAACTCTTCTGATTCAAACACATGTCTGGAATTTCCTTCATATGATTTCTCCCCCTGAAGGGAAGACACCGGTGTTGAAGAAGAGAAATATGGTTCTGCCTCGCGGAAAGAAACGTCAAGCGATGTATGCATCGTATCAGTGTTGGGTTCATAACATCTGTAACCCTTCTGAAACTCTGCGTAACCCACAAAAATACACTTTCGTGCACGATGATCAAGTTTACTTTGTTGAGGCTTAGGAATATGGACATACACTGTGCAGCCAAATACACGTGGCTCTAAGTTAGGCATTGATGGAACTGAGAGAAGCGTGTGAAGTTGTTGTTGAGGGTTTCGAAACTCAATCACTCGAGAAGAAGTACGATTGATGAGGTATGCAGCAGACTTTACAGCTTCTCCCCAATATTCACGAGACACATTCATGCCAAACAACGAGGCACGAACAACTTCAAGTAACTGCCGATTCTTCCGTTCTGCTAATCCATTTTGCTGAGGAGTATATGAATTTGAAGTTTGATGTCGAATCCCATGAAATTGTGTGAATTCTTGCATAAGGCCATTAACATATTCGCCACCATTGTCAGATTGGAAAACACGAATGGTCTGTTGATATTGTGTAGATACCATTTTGTGAAATTCTTTGAACCTGGAACAAACATCACTTTTGTTCTTCAAGAGAGATACCCAAGTCATGCGAGTGCAGTCATCAATAAAAGTGACGAAATAACGAGCGCCACATAGTGAAGGGATTTTCGCAGGGCCCCATACATCAGAGTGGATCTTCATGAAATGGACCGGACTTTTGTGAAGACTTGGTGAGTATGAAACATGGTGACTCTTAGCCAGTTCACAAGTGTCACACTGAAAATCGGAAACGTTGACACCAGAAAATAACTGAGGCTGCAGCTTCTTGAGATAATGGAAGTTGAGGTGTCCTAGGCGACGATGCCAAAGCCACACAGCTTCTCTTCCACTTACGACGCCATGAACCTGATTAGCTTGCCCCAAAAGATGTTTATGTTTTTCTCTAGTATCTGTCAGATCCAGGTAGTATAATTTCCCTTTTTTTACACCATAACCAAGAATTCGCCTGGTCAGAATGTCTTGAAACACACAGAAGGAAGGATAGAAAGTGACAATACATGCAAGAGCTATAATAATCTGACCAACTGACAGGAGATTATATGCTAGTGATGGGACAACTAAGACAGACTCAAGAGTTAAGGTTTCAGATAAGATAACAGAACCTTCTCCAATAACGGGGGTGGGTGTACCATCAGCAGTAGACACAACATTTTGAGAGGGAGGCTTAATTGTGGTCAAGAGACTAGGATCATTAGTCATGTGGTCTGATGCACCTGTATCAATTATCCAAGACCGATTCGTAATAACTCTGTCTTCTGCCATCAGAAAGTAAGAGTACTGAAACAAATTGTTCTTGTTTATGGTGTTGCTGGCTCGGGCTTGGGTTCCACGTCGTAGGATTGGTGAAGAAGACAGCAAGACCGATAGCAGATAGGAAGATAGGAAGACCTGCTGCTTGGCTGCAGGACTGGTGATTGGTGATGTTGCTAGCTGGGGTCCACCGGTTGTCGTCAGAAGAGAAGGGCAGGGGACAAGTCCTGCTGTGCAGACAGAGGCAAGTTGTGATAGAGGGGGGGTCGGCTTGGGTCGGTTGGGCTGGCTCGGCTGCTCCCCTTTTTTTTTTTTTTTTTTTTGCTTTGCGTTTGTGTGTTTTGGTGTGAGAATTTGTGCTGTGCTTTTTGTGGGATTTGGGTTTTGTATTGGGTGATAGTTTGCAGCGGAAATTTGTATAGGGTTTATGGTTTGTGCTGGCTCTGATACCAACTAGAAAATGAGAATATGATTTTGGGGTTAATGGTTTGATGTTTATTCTTCTCCATATAGGATACAAACTTATATGTACAAGAAAATATATCCTAAAGATTACATAGAATAATCTACCTATACATATAAGGAAAGAAAATATCCTAAAATATTCTACAATATGATCGATGCTGCAGTTGATCTTATTGGGTTACTGGGACCTGTTGATACGAATAGTTTGGCTTCATATAGATAGATATGATATATATTGAAGGCTATCTACCAACCAGAAGCCAAGGTGAGATCGCTATCGATAGTATGTTAGCTAGTCGTCTGAATCTTTGGAGGAATCCGATATCATCTTTTGGATCAATTGACTTGTCTCTTCCTCAGACATTTGATCTTTCTTGTTCTGAGACACTGCATACGCCTCGAAGAACTCCTTGTTCTCTTTCTCCAGTTCATTCCACACTGCACATTCATCATGATCAGTATTATTAGTACGCACTTCATTATATTAGGGTTTAGACTCGTAATCGATCACAACAGATATGTTAAGGAAAAAAGTTGATCACAGACGTCACACGACGTCCACGGCTCCACAAGGAACTTGTTCGTGCTTTTGACCGGCCAAATAAGAAAACAGAGTACGAAGTGTTTGATTACTCGCAATCGAAATAGGTCGATCGCCTATATGCAACGGAAAAGTTTCCTTGAAAATCTTTTGTTGTAGAAATCCAATATCAGTTTGATTTACCTAGAGGCTTCAAAACTTATTGAAGATCACAGTTTTGTAGGTCTTGATGGCTTTTTTGAAACGGAGGGCTAGCTTGATGATTTTATTTTGGAGATGATGATATTATTTTATTCCATGAAGAAATTATTCTGCTTAGCCGCAAAGGTTCTATAGCTCAAATCGTTTACGTGAATTATATGGACTTTGAGTCCGGACAGCCAATGATCATTACCCTAATTAATTAGTTACAACCCTGGTTGCACAGTAACTATTTCTCTTCGCGGTTCCTTATTCATGCATGTAATGATTTGGAAGGGAAGAAGGAAGATCAGAGCTGAAGGCTATAACTATAATAAGGAATCAACACTAACCGGTGGAGGTGATGACCGGTGTGATGTTTGCATGCTTAGACAGAGCTTCCATGCACTCTTCTTTGCTCATGTGGAAGATCAGACACTTCTCTATCAGGTGTTGCACCTGTTTTTACAATCGATTAGGTGGTCAGCACAGTAGTTTATATATATATATATATACTATTAGTGTGTGGTGTGTGTGGTCGAGCTACAACATAAAGATCAACCACAAACTATAAGCTTTAGAATAGCCGTATCCGATAGTGTGATCAGTTACCAGGTGTATGTATGAAGAAGAAGAGTCTCCCATGATCGATAGCAAACTGTGCGTGTGACTCTTGATCGATCAGCAGAGAGCTCAGAGTGTAACTATAAACGAATATGAGAGGACTGTATGTGTGATCGAGACCTCAACAGTATGAATAATCAGAGGGAACTGTAGTAGTATGAGTTAGAGAGCTTGCTGTAGTATGAGCTAGTGAGGCTGGAGGTCGATCACACCAGTACAATAAAAAGAGGAGGTGCAGGAGAAAAGAAGCAGAGTAGTAGGGTTAAAGGAGAATGGAGCTAAGATGAGTGGGGTGGGGGAGAAGAGTAGTCCCATGTGGGAGATAGATGATCATTGGTTGAGAGGAGATTAGGGCAGATTGTAAGCGACTATTTCTTTGTCGTGTAACAAATATAAATGGCAATTGCACTAGGCACCCATAGAGGCAGTCCCGCTTGTCCACGTGATGTGTGGGTTCCGCCCTAGTCAAATCTACTATACAAGACAATCCCACGTCACATGCCACAGTGGCAGCATCTTTGATATTACTACAATACAATTTGTCATATAAATTACAAAGGAATTTTTCAAGTTGTTGAAGTAATTAGCTAAGCTAGGGTTCTTGTGAATGTGATATATAGTAGTGTGCTGCGTTTCGATCTCGATCATGTTTTTTCTGTTCTGCTTGCTATAGGGCTTATATCATGACAAGATTTGCCCATACCGTTGCATGTCACGATGTGATTGGAGGAGATCGACCAACCTAGATATCATGTAGCACCAATCATAATATTAATTCCTATATACAAAGAGTACTATTGCCAAGACGGAACCATTTGATCGAAAGCGTTAGCTCATTGTAGAATTTTCCTATCTTATAAGTGTATCTCTCTTCTTATCTATGTGATGTAACATATATAATCATCACATAACAATTCAAGCTTACTGATACTCTTAACTCTGTCCTATTGTATATAAAAAGTAAAAGAGAAATTTTATATACACTCCACAAACCACTTAATACACATCTCTCTTATTTTATATCTCAAATAAAATTTTATAAATAGCTTAAATGACCAAAATATTCATTGATCAATTATCATAAGAATAAGAAAAAACTAAGTAAAAAAAACTAAATGGCGCAATACAGTTGTAAATCTAGACATCTTAATTTTAAAATTTTATTTTGTCCGAGTATTGATTAATGTTAGACTATTGATTGATGTTGGAGTTGTAACAACAGTTCTCAATTTAATTATCAATTGACCAATAATCTTTTGAATTGAAATTTTAAAAAGACGAAACTTGTAGAAAATATGTTAACAAATACATGAAAATATTTTTAAAAATTCAGTATATATTAATTATCACTTATATTAATAGGATATTTCATGGTTTTTTTAGCATAAGAGTATTTTAGGTACTTGAGGATGTGTATTTAGTCTAATATTGAAATAAAAATTTTAGGAGATAGTATATTAAGTAAGGAGTGTGTATTAAGAGGTTAATGGAGTGTATTTAAAACTACTCAAAGTAAAATTAGTGTTAAAGCAATCAACCAAAAATCTAGCTTGTCTTGTTTCTTACAAAGAGGAAGAGCCCACTTCAGTGGGGATCACCAAACAAACTTCAGTACCTCATTCAATTTCAAATTTTCTAAGTTTTAGTTTTGCTGCTCACTGAATCCTTTCTGTGTTTCGGTTCATGATCGATTACCATTACTATAAATATATGTGTCAGCTGCTGCTAAAAGTAAGATACAGATCGATGGAGTGTGTGTGTGATCAGAGAGTCAGAGAGGACCAATAATTGAGGCAACTAGTGTACTTATACAGCAATGAAGATTCTTCGTCTTCAGCTAGCGAAGTTCATCCTCCTTTGCAGATGGGACAAATATATCAGAATGCATGCCAAATGCTTCATCAGAATAACATTGATGTTTTTGGGCAGTAAAACCTGATTCTTTCGGTGTATTTCTTGGACGATATTTACAGGTTATATAGGCCCTACATACCCCTCTTTAAAGATAATTAGATAAGTATTACCTTATCACTTTGCTTACACAGTTGCATAAAGGAAGTGGGAGTGTTTGTACGTAGGTTTTGATCAGAAATATCTACGTATAGGTTCATATATACAAGCAAGGGTTCAAAATATCCACAGTACAGTCGTCCTTCTGTGAATGCATGATACACATAGATTTCTTATCCATATATATATATATATATGCAGAAGAGGCTAGCTTGTTATAGAGAAAGGAGGAAGAATCAGTGATCAAGTGGGATAAAGGTGTGCTTTACTTCGCTGTCGGAGCTGGCTGCTGATCCAATACGTATTCACTAGATTGTATAAGATTTGGCTTCTGCTTTGCTGATAGAGGTTTTTTGTTTTGTTTTGTTTCTCTGCTAATTGGATACTTCTCCTGCATGATATGCAAATTGGCTTGCAACTGGATGCTCGATTCACGTTCATATCTTAGTAGCTTTAAAGAAATCTTTACCTCCTCATCGGACCAGTTAAAAACAGCTTGCCCTAGTTAAATAACAAACTCAAAAATGGCCTATGGAAAACAAATGTGTACAACATCTAGCATCTCACTGCGCAGTTTTTAGAAGTTCTTCAATCCAAGAGCTAACTAAGCATACATTCATGACTTGTCGAATCTTGTTAACTATATGGGAAGGTTTTATGTTGTTCAGTAGAAGCGACTCAGTGATCCATGTAACCACTTCATTCTTAACGGGCCTAGCTAGTAGCTTAGAAGAGTCTACGTTTGTGTGGCTCGATCCAAGCATGGATTTTGTTAATTTTAGTTACTCTGTTTTGCTTCCTCCTATGCATCCATGGCACCTTTGGTCCCTTTTCATTGTACTCTTTCACTACCTTCATGGCTTAATTTCTTTTCAATCGTTATATTGATTTAAAAATCTCATGAGTATCTTACACGTACGCCAGGGTCGAGAATGCAAAATTCTCGAGAAATTTCATTTCTCTTCGCCTTTCGTTACTTCGCATTTGTTCGTACCAAAATAGAGGCAAGTGTGGTTGAAAGTTGAAACGGTATGCAGCCTAGTCCAAAAGATGAATTAGAATAATAATGATTCGGTGTTAGATGATTTTGAATATTAATTTTGGATTAGATGAACATATCTAAATAATGAACACACCTAACAAGGTGCTTATTACTGGTTACTCTATTGGTGATTGCCAAGTCCAAAATCATCGTCTTCCCGTCGTCTCCTCCTTTCTCCCTCACCATTATATCCAATTGTTCTTGAACCCCTCTTTCTCTAATCGTGTACAATTTCTTTTCTAGGCTTAGTTTGGGACAGCTGTGCTGTGAGTAAAATGGCTTTTGAATCAACTGTGAGCAAAATGACTTTTGAACTTGCTGTGAGAGGAAGTAGTTTAGGTGTTTGGTAAACTGTTTTCAAAAGTGCTGTGAGAACGAAAAGTAATTTTTTGTGTTTGGTAAGTTCTAAGTAAAAAGTACTTTGAGTGGGTATAAATTATCAAAATAATCTTAAATATTTAAAGTTTTATTAAAATGGATATAACTTCTCTAAATTATAGATTATGGTTTTGTGCAATTATTTTGATATAATTTTTTGCAGTATGACCAGTTGTTTGGACCAAATAAAAGATTTACGAAGAATTCTTAAATATTAAACAAAATTCATCTAAAATATTAGACAAAGTATTTTCCACCATAATCAAATGGAACCATTACACAAAATATATTAGAGTCTATTAATATTGCAACTACATTGCATTCATTAGACTTTGTGCAATCATATTTCTTAGCACCACCATTTCTTCAAAAGCTGCTTTCCAAAGCTCTATTTCCTAGCTTTTTAATTTCAGCTTTTGGGGAAATCTATTTTGGCCAAAAGCAGCTTTTAGGGACTTTACCAAACACCATATATTAATCCCAAAAGCTAAAGCAGTCTCAAAAGCAGACTCAAAAGCTGTCCCAAACTAAGCCCTAGTCATTGTGCCTTTTTAGCAGAAGTCTCTCGAAACAAATATATTTTCCTATGGCGTTGAGCACCCGAGTTAGAGCATCCTCTGGTTCAGCGTCTTCATGGAAACAGGGGCGGACAGAAGAAGGGGCAGCCCCCACTCAGTTTTCAATTTTTTTTTTATTAATTTTTTTTAAGAAAAACTTAAAAAAATTATGGATTTGGAAAGTAGGGTTTAACCTACCATCTCAACATATATTATAGGACAAAATTTAATTTAGTACCCTCAATTTTTTGGTAAAAATCAGAATAACCCCTCTTTTTGAAAAAAAATTAGAATGACCCATAAACTTTCAAATATGATCTCTAGGGTCTAAAACTTCAATTGATCTCGAAATGTGACGTAAGCTGCTGACTTGGAACTGACAACAAGGGTCCATACTCCAACATTGAAACCTTCACAGAAGGTAAAATGGACCATTTGCATATTAAACCTTTTAAATTTGAAATGAAACCTAATTAACATACTTATAAGTGGCTGGTTTGATGCAAAATGTAGTAATAAAAAGCACATAATTCTGGTCTTAATCATAAATAAAGTGAACATACAAAAAATATGGTTTTAATCAGCCAAATGTGGGCCCTTGTTGCCAGTTCCAAAACAGCAGTTTATATCACATTTCGAGGTCACTTGAAATTTTAGACCAAGAAAATCATATTTGAAAGTTTAGGGGTCCTACTGATTTGTTTTTTAAAAAAAAATCATTTTGATTTTTACCAAAAAATTAAAGGTACTGAACTGAATTTTATCATATATATATATAACACAGCGAGTGTGTATATGTACACATTGTGCCAGCCTGAGACTTTCGCCACAAGCAAGCACGATGTATGTATAATATAGGCATAAATCTCTGAATCGTTAGCCAAGGCTTTGCCCAGATGCTTCATCTTTGCGCGTTACTCTGTATTCGCTTATTTGTTTATAGCATTATTATTATAATTATATAACAATAGTTATGCTGCGACAGTTGCTCTTACAGTCTGTCTTACTTGCAATTATCGAAGTCCAAGTCCTCTTAGATTGTCCACATTCATCTCCACCTCTGTCGATCCCCTTTCCCGAAATCTCTTGCTTGCTACCATTTTTCTTCCATTTCCGTGCCTTTCAGGGAAGTTTAATAATAACTTCTAGTGATTGTGTGCTCGAAGTGTGAATCATTTTTCAATGGCGTTGAGCACCCAAGTCGGAGCCTCAACCGGTTCATCTTTTCCATGGAAATACGACGTGTTTTTGAGCTTCAGGGGTGAAGACACCCGCAAGGGCTTCACAGACCATTTATACGACAAGTTGAGGTGGCGCGGAATCCGGACTTTCAGGGACGACCCCGAACTTGAAAGAGGCACATCCATCTCTCCGGAGCTTCTCTCAGCTATCGAGCAATCCAGGTTTGCTATCGTGGTTCTTTCGCCAAACTATGCATCTTCCACTTGGTGCTTGCTTGAACTGTGCAAGATTTTCGAATGCATGGAAGACAGGGGTACAATACTACCAATCTTTTACGAGGTCGACCCGTCTGATGTGAGACATCAAAGGGGTAGCTTTGCTGAAGCGTTCAGTGAACATGTAGAGAAGTTTGGAGAAGATAGTAAGGAAGTGCAAAGGTGGAGAGATGCTCTGTACAAAGGGGCTAATCTTGCTGGGTGGAATTCAAAGGATTATAGGTAAAGCCGATCTAGCAACCATAATGATCTTACCACTGAACTTGTATTCAATACGTTTATATATTTATCATGGAATTGTTTCATTGTTGTTTTAGGTATGAGACAAAGCTTATCAATGAGATTATGAAGGCATTGTGGACCGAAGTGCATCCTACTTTCACAGCACTCTATTTCTCAGAAGAGTTAGTCGGAATGGAAAACAAGTTGGAGGACATAGATGTTCTTTTAGATAGAGAAGCAAATGATGTTCGGTTTATAGGGATATGGGGGATGGGTGGGGTGGGTAAGACCACCCTTGCTAGAATGGTGTATGAGAAAATATCTCATCAGTTTGAAGTTTACATCTTTCTTGCTAATGTCAGAGAGGTTTCTGCAAAACCCCCCGGTCTAGTTCATCTACAGAAACAAATTCTTTCCAAAGTCTTTAAGGAAGAAAATGTTCAAGTGTGGGATGTTTATGATGGAATGACCAAGACAAAGGAATCTTTATGTAATAAAGCAGTTCTTCTAGTTCTTGACGATGTGGATCAAGTAGAGCAATTGGAAACCTTGGTGAGAGAAAAAGACTGGTTTGGTCTGAGGAGTAGAATAATTATTACAACTAGAAACAGACAGATACTAGTCACACATGGTATAGAAGCACCATATGAGTTGATGGGGTTAAATGATGATGACGCTCTCCAGCTCTTTAGTTGGAAAGCCTTTAGGAAATATGAGCCTGAAGAAGATTATGCAGAATACTCTAAGAGTTTTGTTATGTATGCTGCAGGTCTTCCCTTATCTCTTAAAACTTTGGGGTCTTTTTTGTATAAAAGAAGTCCACTTGCATGGAGGTCTACATTGCAAAAACTACAACAGCTTCCCAACGCATCAGTCTTCGAAATACTGAAAATAAGCTATGATGGACTTGATGAGATGGAAAAGAAAGTTTTTCTGGATATTGCATGCTTTCACAGGCTGTATTACGATGAGCTTCTGATTGAACAAGTATACAGTTCTGACTTTTGCACTCGTATTGTAATAGATGTTCTTGTTGAGAAATGTCTCTTAAATATTGTACTAGAAAACAACTTAGACATACATGAACTGGTAGAAGAAATGGGACGTGAAATAGTTCGAAGAGAGTGCTGTGAAGAGCCTGGTGGACGCAGTCGGTTGTGGCTTCGCAAAGACATTTTTCATGTGTTCACCAATAATACGGTAAGATTTTAAACACCAATCGTGGACATCATTAGAGTTTTCTGTAACCTGAATACATGAATACATGATATGTCCATACGTACGTGATTCTGGAATTGACTTATCTGTGTTTTCAATTACCAGGGAACAGAAGTCATCCAAGGCATATTCTTACAGTTGGACGAATTAGAAGAGGCAAACTGGAATCTTGAAGCTTTCTCTAAAATGTGTAAACTGAAGCTGCTCTACATTGATAATTTGAGGCTTTCTGTTGGCCCCAAATATCTTCCTAATGCCTTGAGATTTCTAAAATGGAGTTGGTATCCTTCAAAATCTCTCCCCCCAGGTTTTCAACCGTATGAACTTACTGAACTTAGTTTGTGCCATAGCAATATCGTTCACCTCTGAGATGGAATAAAAGTAAGTTATTGAATATCTGTTATTGCAAAAATATAATTATCTTATAGAGTTATAGTTCATGCATGGGAGCTGATTCTTCTACCATTCTTTATTTGTTATACAGCACTTGGGCAAGTTGAAATCTATCGATCTTAGTTACTCCATAAAGTTGAGAAGGACCCCAAATTTCACAGGTATTCAAAACCTCGAGAAGTTGGTTCTCAAAGGTTGTACGAATTTAGTTCATATTCATCCATCCATTGCATTTCTCAATAGACTCAAAATTTTGAACCTTAGAAACTGCAAGAGTATTAAGAGTCTCCCAGATGAAGTGGAAATGGAATCTCTTGAAACATTTGATGTAATTGGCTGCTCTAGACTGGAAATGATTCCAGAATTTGTAGGGAAAATTAGCAGATTAGCAAAGCTCTATATAAGTGGGACTGCTATTGAGAAACCACCTTCATCAATTGAGCGCTTCAGTGAGAGTTTGGTGGAGCTTAATTTGAGTGGAATTGTTACTAGATGGCTGCCATACTCCCTTTTCTGCTTATTTAAGAAAAGTCCTCATCCTTTGGTTCCTCTGTTAGCTTCTTTGGATCATTTCACTTCTTTGACGACATTAAATCTGAATGACTGCAATCTCAGTGAAGGAGATATTCCAAATGAAATTGGTTCTCTGTCATCCTTAAAGACCTTGCTACTCAGAGGAAACAATTTTGAGACGCTTCCTGCAAGCATTAATTTGCTTACAAAGCTTGAATATATTAACGTGGAGAATTGCACAAGGCTCCGACAATTGCCAGAGCTCCCAGTAAATGACGATTTATCGTTAAGAACCGACAATTGTACTTCGTTACAAATGTTTCCACATCCACAAGATGTGTGCAGATTACATAGATTTATGCTCGTTTCTACAAATTGCTCGAGTACAGTTGATTTTCAAGATTCTAGCTATTTCTTGTATTCATTGCTAAAGCGGTTGCTTGAGGTAACTCTCTCTCTCTCTCTCTCTCTCTCTCTCTCTAGTTTTGATATGATGTCGTTTGGTGCATGCAGGAAACCCCTTGTTCATTTTACTATTTCAGTTTTGTAATTCCTGGAAGTGAAATTTTTGAGTGGTTCAGTAATCAAAGTTTGGGAGACTCGGTGACTGCTAAATTACCTTCAGATGCAAGTAATAGCAGCAAGTGGATTGGGGTTGCTGTATGTGCTCTATTAGTACCTCAAGACGATCCATCTGCTGTTCCTGAAGACGATGAGTTAGATCCTCATACAAGTGAAATTACTTGTACCTGGGATGGATACAGTTCTGGCGTGTCAGTTGTAGGTTTCAATGTAAAACAAATTGTTTCAGATCACCTTTACTTTGTTGTTTTACACAAGCGCTTCTTAAAACCTAAGTACTGTCTGGAGGATATGTGCAATGAGGTCAAATTTGTTTTCGAAATCAATCGAGCTGTAGGAAACAACAGATGCTTGCAGGTGAAGAAATCTGGGGCCTATGCATTGTACAAGCACGACATGGAAGAGATGTTCAGTAAAGTGAATCAATCCAACAGCAGCATTTCTCTTTACATGGAAGAGACTTCGGATTGTGATGTAGAAACATCAGCATATGAACAAGGTGAGGCAGCACCGAGCACAAGTGGTGGCTGTGAGGATGTATACTATTCTGCTGAAGAGTGAAGAAAATTAAGAAGACATTGTCTTACTTTGAAACATCCTGTGCCTCAAGGCCAACAATGACAGGCTAATACTGCTATTCGATCTTAGTATTCGTAAGTCGTATCAAGTAAGTGACCATCTGACATTATGACTCCTAGTTGCAACTTGATAATATAGCATGCTTCCTCTCTCTCATGTGCTTTAGATTCATGACAAATTACATGCAGAATACATAGTATTTTCATTGCAAAAGACTTACATGCAGCATATGCTTTTAAATATGCAGTACAGCTGTACAGGCTTGCAAGTCTTTGACTTTTGCCAAAACCAAGTATTAGGAGGTACACTTCGCTCCTTTTAAATCAAATCCAAACAGGGGAGGAGAGTGGGTTCT
Organism: Potentilla sterilis; assembly: GCA_963682095.1. NCBI lineage: Eukaryota > Viridiplantae > Streptophyta > Magnoliopsida > Rosales > Rosaceae > Potentilla > Potentilla sterilis. The sequence continues at coordinate 10,585,156 of OY821763.1, read as the reverse complement.
TGATGTATGGCAGGTCAGCCATGACCAGCATTGGGAAAACTCTTAATGTTCCTCCAACAAGAGAAAGGAGTTGCAAGTTTATTTTACTTCGTTTAATTGGGTTTCGATTTATATCTACCACTTGTACATTGTGTCTCACTAATTGGATTGGACTAATATGAATTCGGTGATATCCTCCATCCTTGCAAGTTCTGCTTCCAGCCAATTTCCAAGGGTACAGCCGTACAGGTCCGATTCTGTACTGGCTTTCCCGTGGTTTGCGTACCCTGGTGCGATGTAGCCTAAAGTGCCTACCACATCCCTTCTATCAGTCTTCAACAAAGTCTCCAAGCTTAGTGTTGATGAAGATTAACAAGATTTTTCAAAGTCGTATCATCAGATTGTGCAAAAGTCCCTATAGAAGCAAATTGATAAATACACCCTAGTTATTTGCACAAGTATTATTAGGTTTTTAAGTTCATGCTTGAATGCTGATTGTTCTACCATTCTTTATGTTTCCTACAGTACTTGGACAAGTTGAAATCTATCGATCTTAGTTACTCCATAAAGTTGACAAGGACCCCAGATTTCACAGATATTCAAAACCTTGAGAAGTTGGTTCTTGAAGGTTGTACGAATTTAGTTCATATTCATCCATCCATTGCATTGCTCAAAAAACTCAAAATTTGGAACTTTAGAAACTGCCGAAGTATTAAGAGTCTACCAAGTGAAGTACAAATGGAATTTCTTGAAACATTTGATGTATCTGGGTGCTCAAAACTGAAAATGATTCCAGAATTTGTGGGGAAAATGAAGAGATTATCAAAGCTTTGTTCGAGTTGGACTGCCGTCGAGAAACTACCTTCATCAATTGAACGCTTCAGTGAGAGTTTGGTGGAGCTTGAGTTGAGTGGAATTGTTATAAGAGAGCTGCCATTCTCCCTCTTTCTAAAGCAGAATCTCAGATTACCATCGTTTGGCTTATTTCCAACAAAGAGTCCTCACCCTTTGAGTCCTCTGCTAGCTTCCTTGAAGCATTTGTCTTTATTGACGTCATTAACCCTGAATGACTGTAATCTCAGTGAAGGAGATATTCCCGATGATATTGGTTCTCTGTCCTCCTTACAGTGGTTGGAACTCAGAGGAAACAATTTTGTTACCCTTCCTGCAAGCATTCATTTGCTTCCTAACCTTAATTCCATTAACGTGGAGAACTGCAAAAGGCTCCAACGATTGCCAGCTCTCCCATTTAATAGCAATTTATGGGTTGGAACCAGCAACTGTACTTCCTTACAAGTGTTTTCTGCTCAAAATGTTTCTAATCTGGATTCTAGTTTCTTCTTATATTCTGAAGAAATTAAGAAGGAGAAAGATGATTCTCATGTATATTTCTTCATAAAACAACTAAGATAAGACACAACAATTTATACAAGAAATCTACCAACTACAACTACCAACTACAACTACTAAACATGGTGCACCATGTTGCACCATGCTGAACAGAAACTCAAACTCTACACGCAACCCCCTAGCTGCACAGAGGAGCCACAGGAGGAAAGAAGAGGAAAGAAGAGCAGAAGGAGGACTGGCGAGGACTAGGAACTCGCCATCCGCCAAAGGGCACACCCGCCATCCGCTACGGGCACATCCGCGGGCACATCCGCCATCCGCGGGCACATCCGCGGGAACATCCGCCAAGGGCACATCCGCCATACAGCTAGCTAACTTCAACACTCCCCCTCAAGCGAAGGCTAAAGAGAAACGAGAGCCGAGCTTGACCAATAAGGCTTCAAACTGAGCTGAAGGGAGAAGTTTTGTAAAGACATCAGCAAGTTGCTCACTTGAGCGAATATAAGCAGTAGCAATGATCCCAGATTGGACTTGATTTCTGATAAAATGGCAATCAACTTCGATATGTTTTGTACGCTCATGGAAGACTGGATTAGCTGCAATATGCATAGCAGCTTGGTTGTCACAGTACAGGGTAATAGGAGAGGAACTCCGAATACCAAAATCTCCAAGAATGTTTTTCAGCCAAATGAGCTCACAGGCAGTGGATGCCATAGCTCGATACTCTGCTTCGGCACTTGATCGAGCTACAACGGTCTGCTTCTTGCTTTTCCAAGTCACAAGGTTGCCACCAACAAAGGTACAATATCCGGTGGTTGATTTCCTATCCAGCATGTTGCCTGCCCAATCTGAATCAGTATATCCTTCCAACTTAAAATGATTATGCTTGTGCATCACTATACCCCGGGTAATGGAACCCTTGAGATATCTAAGGATGCGTTTCACAAGCTGATGATGGTGTAAAGTTGGAGCATGCATAAACTGACTCAAGATACTTACAGCATAAGTGATATCAGGGCGAGTGATAGTCAGATAAATGAGCTTGCCTACTAATCTCTGATAAGCAGTGAGATTATGAAGAGGTTCACTATCAACATCAAACTTGTGATTACTTGGAAGAGGGGTTTTAGCAGGCTTGCAGGCAGACATGTCTTCCTCTTTCAACAGATCAATCACATATTTCCTCTGTGTCAGGAAGAGGCCTTTTTTAGACTGGTCCATTTCAATTCCGAGAAAGTATCTAAGGGGACCAAGATCCGTGATGGGAAATGAGGACTGAAGAGTAGACTTAATGGCTTGAATTTCATCAGCATTATCCCCAGTAATAATAAGGTCATCAACATAAACAAGAATCACCAACTTACCAACCAGACCACTTCTAATGAACAAAGAGGAATCACCAGAGCTTCTTTGGAAACCAGCCTGAAGGATGACAGAGCTGAGTTTGGAATACCATGCCCTTGGTGACTGTTTGAGACCATAAATAGCCTTGTGCAGCTTGCAGACCAATCCAGACTCATTTTCTTGATGATGACCAGGAGGTATCCTCATAAACACATCTTCTTCCAGATCCCCATGAAGAAATGCATTTTTTACATCCATTTGATGAAGGGACCAACCAGAATTGATGGCAATTGACAAGAGAACCCTCACTGTGTTCATCTTTGCTACAGGAGCAAATGTCTCCTTATAATCCACTCCAAATGTCTGAGTGAATCCGCGAGCTACAAGGCGAGCTTTGCATCGTTCCACTTCACCATTGGAATGAAATTTTACTTTATAGACCCATCTAGCCCCAACAATTTTATGCCCTTTAGGAGCCTGCACAATACTCCAAGTCTTGTTGTCATTCAAGGCTTGTAGTTCATCACCCATAGCTTGTCTCCACACGGCAGATTTACTGGCTTCTGCATAATTTCTTGGCTCTGTTACAAGACTGATCTTGGTTATGAAGGCACAATACGCTGATGAAGCATGAGATGGGATCACAATATTCCCAATTGAATGTTTGGACTTATGAAGTTCAAAACCTTTCAATTTTTCAGGCAGTTTCCTAGTCCGACTAGGATTTCGTCTTGGAACCGGCAAAATTGAACTTCCAGTATCGATTTGACTTGGAGCAATACCATCATTATCAGCCGCCTCATTAGTCTCTAAGTCATCATCTGTCGCTAGAGAAAAATCAAGAGAAGGAGAAAGATACTGAACAGCGGACCCCTCTGCAGACTCCCCTGCAAGTCTCTCTTCAGGAACATTTGCAGGTGTCTCTGCAAGAATTTCTGTATGTTCATTTGCAGATCTAGAAGTTGGAATTTCAGCAATGTTATATGATGATTCTGTTGCAGCCTCTGCTCCCGGTTCAGTTGCAGGAACATATACGGAGCTATCAAATAACTCCCCCTGCAGATCACACTCATGGCTTTGAAAAAAGAAATTTGCCTCATCAAATCGAACATCTCGAGAGACAATAATCTTCTTTGAAATTGGATCATAGCATTTGTAGCCTTTCTGTGATGATGAGTAACCCAGAAAGGCACACTTCAAAGCTCTGGGATCAAGCTTGTCTCTGTGAGTAGACTGAATGTGAACAAAACAGGTGCAACCAAACACCCTCAAATGATCAATGGTAATATCTCTCTTCATCAAAACAGAATATGGAGACTTAAAATCAAGAACTCTTGATGGCAATCGATTGATTAAATAGGCTGCAGTTTGGATAGCATTTGACCAAAATCTCTTGGGGACATTTGCCTGAATCATAATTGCCCGAGTTTTTTCCAGAAGATCTCTATTCTTCCTCTCAGATACACCATTTTGTTGTGGTGTACCAACACAGCTAGTCTGATGTAAAATGCCATTGGCACATAGATACTCAGTCATGACTTTAGAGGTATATTCTGTCCCATTATCTGATCTTAACATGCATATGCTTGAAGAGAAATGGTTTTTAACCAGATTATGAAAATCCTCAAAGCACTTCTTTACCTCATATTTATGTTTCAAGAGGTAAACAAATGTGGTTCTAGAAAAATCATCAATGAATGTGACATAATATTTATAACCATCAAAAGATTTCATTTTTGCAGGTCCCCATACATCAGAGTGAATCAGTTCAAACTCCCTAGAGGCTCTAGAACATGAGTTTGAAAAAGGTAATCTAGTAGATTTAGACTTGTGACAAGTTTCACAATCTGAAACTGATTTACATAGATTTGGGAATAAATGAGACAAAACATGAGTTGAAGCATGGGCAAGACGCATGTGCCACAACTGCTGTCGAGTAGAAGACGTCGACTCAGCAAGAAAACTCTTTGCAAAAGTTGAGGAAGTGGAAATATAGTACAATCCGTTCAAGTAAAAACCCTCACCAATCTTCCTCATTGTCACTCGATCCTGAAAAATGACATTGGTTTTTGAGAATAAAACCAGACAATCTAAGCAATGAGTTAATCTCCCAACAGATAAGAGCTTGAAAGGAAAAGATGGCACATACATAACACTTGACTGTTTATGATCAGAAAATAAAGTCATTTTTCCCTTTCCTAAAATAGGCACTCTATTCCCATTGGCAACCGAAACAAAGGAGGGGATTTTTAAAAGAGAAAGATGATTTAGACAAGATGAATCATGAGTCATATGATCAGAAGCTCCTGAATCAACAATCCAAAAATCATGATTTTTACTAAGATCAAGAGCCGTTGAGATTGCACAGATGATACCTGGAATTTCATCCCTAGAAGCCAATTTTCCATCCGCCAGATATCCAGCAAATTTGCCTAGCATTGCAGTAGCAACTTCTGGATTAGCATTACCTTGCTTCTGCTGCAAGAAGACTGCAAACTCATTTATGAGAGTTATAGGGTTAGCAGCGAAGCTCATCATTGCCTCTGAGCAGTCTCCCTCAGCTATATTAGCTCTAGCAGTAGGATTCATTCTTATCTTCCCCTTCTGTCCCCTTTCATTATTGAATTTTGGCTTTAGTTCAGGGTGCAAAATCCAACATGTTTTCTCCTCATGGCCTATACCTGATCTACCAATTGAAATGCAATAAGAACACTTGAGATCTGGTCTCCTTCCTTTATAAGGCCTGACAGTTGCATTAGCATTTGAGCTTGAACTAGAACTAGCAAAGGCTCTAGCTTCATTATTGTGATCAACCACTGAAACATCAGCTCTCATCACTTTTCTCCTAGTTTCCTCTCGATGTATAGTAGTACAAACAGTTTGGAAGGCGGGAAGAGGAGATTGCATAAGAAGATGGCTTTTCACATCATCATATTCAGGGCTAAGATTAGCAAGCAATAAGAAAATCTGATCTTCTTCAGCTCTTTTCAACAAAACCTTTCTATCAGTAGAAAAAGGACGATACTGATCTAGCTCATTCCACATAGTTTTCAACCGGCCAAGGTATTCAACAAAAGTAGAGTTACCTTGCTGCAGATCAGCCATTTCCTTTTTGAGTTCAAAAATCCGTGCAGCATTGTTTAAATCGCCATACAGATCGTTGATTTCTTTCCACAGTTGGAGGGAATTTTCAGCATAGCCAAAGATCTCACGCATCTTTGGTTCCATGGAATTTAATATCCATGTCATGAGAAGCTGATCCTGAGCAAACCAAGCAGCATACTCCTTTGCAGAGGTTGATGGAATGGAGACTGAGTCATCAATGGCGCTGAGCAGCCTTTTACCTCCAAGTGCACGCTTGACCTCTCTGGACCAAGAGAGATAGTTGTGCTCGTTGAGGAGAATAGGAACAAGTCGAAGGTTGGTGTTGGAGTCATTGACTCCAGCCGCATATGATGCAGAACTTGAAGCATCTTCAATATCGCCACCACCAGTCATATTATGAAGGACTGGTGCAACAAGCAATTAGTGTAAAGATGAAAGAAGGAATGGAGTGCAGAAGCAGGTCCTAATCGGAACCTTGCTCTGATACCATGAAGAAATTAAGAAGGAGAAAGATGATTCTCATGTATATTTCTTCATAAAACAACTAAGATAAGACACAACAATTTATACAAGAAATCTACCAACTACAACTACCAACTACAACTACTAAACATGGTGCACCATGTTGCACCATGCTGAACAGAAACTCAAACTCTACACGCAACCCCCTAGCTGCACAGAGGAGCCACAGGAGGAAAGAAGAGGAAAGAAGAGCAGAAGGAGGACTGGCGAGGACTAGGAACTCTCCATCCGCCAAAGGGCACACCCGCCATCCGCTACGGGCACATCCGCGGGCACATCCGCCATCCGCGGGCACATCCGCGGGAACATCCGCCAAGGGCACATCCGCCATACAGCTAGCTAACTTCAACATATTCAATCTTAAAGCGGATGCGGTTGCTTCAGGTGTCTCTCTCTCTCTCTCTCTCTCTCACACACCATGGTTCATATGTGTATGGTGCAGGAAGCCCCTTGTTCTTATGACGTTTTGTGTATTCTACTTCCTGGAATTGAAATTCCTTTGTGGTTCAATAATCAAAGTGTGGGAGACTCGGTAACTGAGAAGATACCTTCGTATGCAAGTAATAGCAGCAAGTGGATGGGGTTCGCTGTATGTGCGCTATTTGCAGCTCATGACGATTCGTCTGCCGTTCCTGAAGACCCCGCTTTAGATCCTGATGATTTTTCAATTACGTGTAATTTTGATTCATACGGTTTTAGTTCGGGAACAAAACAAATTGGCTCAGATCACCTGTTCTTATGTGTGTTCTCCACTCATTACTGGGAACCTGAGAACTGTCTGGAAGACACTTTGGTTACGTTTGCTTTCCGGACCGATCGAGCTGTAGGAAACAACAGATGCTTCGAGATAAAGAAATGTGGGGCTCGTGCACTGCATGAGGACGACATGGAAGAGCTGATTGCTAAAATGAACCAATCCAAGAGCAATTCAGTATATGAAGAATGTGGTGCCGTTGCCGAGGAGCAATTCAGTTGTAGCTCTGACGATGAATATTACTCTGCGGAAGAATGAAGGGCTGCCTTGTGCTTGGTTTAACCATCAACTGCCTCAATGCAAAAATTGAAAGGCCGAGTAACACTGCTATTCCATGTAAGTGACCCTCTCACATCATGATTCCTAGTTGCAACTGGATGCATAAATGAGTAACAGGTTTCCTCTGTCTCTCATGTGCTTTTATGTCATGATACATCTCATCATTTGCTCTGCCATCTTGATCAAAAACATAAGTGAGAGTACTACTGTATATATCAAAGTAGTATAGACCAAATAATTCATAAGACTAAGTCACGAAAGCAACCGATTCAGAGTAAAAGATCTGTCACTCATTTGTGCTAGTTGGCCTGAAAAGGTAAAAGGCTCATTGGACTAGTTGTCCATTTCCAGAATGAGATGCAGTTCCATTTTTTTCTTCTCTTATCAATTAATATATATCGTCATCCAAAATATGTAGAAAGCTGCTGAAATTAATTACTTGCATAATAGAAAAGAGAAGCACTGGATTAGTACCCAATGATTGATTCTTTATGGAACCATATAAATTTTTGTTTTCTATTTTGTTAAGTGGATGGAGAAATGATGTCTTTTCTATAATAGTTGTGCATTGCAAAGACTTGTGTGCAGGATATACTTTTAACTACGCAGTGTATGTTTGTAGATCTTGACTTCTACCACAAGCAAGCATTGAGAGAACATTCTGACTGTACGAATTGAATCCAACAGCGGGCTCTTGCAGAGATGCATGACAGTTCTATCGTGGCCAGTAATGGCACTCTTCATGTCACTCCAACAAGAAGTTGGTTACTTGACTATAGTTTGGATGGCTGCCGTTTTCTATCTGCCAAAGGTAGATTTGGCTGTGCAGCTTTTGACATTGGCTCTCACTAATACGACTTAGGCAAATGATTTAACAGTTTTATTTTCTATAGGAGAGAACTTTTCTTGACGGCTTCAAATTGTTATGATTGTTCATCGAAGATTCCACGCGCAGGCGCGCTGGTTGCCAAAATGCAAGATCATATACATGCTCAGGAGATGTCTGGTTTCGTTAATCGGTCTCTGCCGTACATCTGTAATAGTATCAAGTCCTGATATCGTAAATTGAGGAGACATTGCTTGTGTTTAACATCATTTACAGACAAAAGGCCAACTGCATTTGGTCGCAATGTCTTTGGTGTTTGCTCAAGTTTCAAAATACTATATCAGTGTTGTCTTTCATTCTCAGCGTCTTTGGTCTTTTGCTCAAAGCATGATTTGCAGCGTCTTTTGCCAGTTCTCAGTGTCTTTGGCCTTTACACAAGTTTCAAAATAGAATTGCCGGAGATCATTATTACTTTTGAATTCGATGCTTTGTAATAACAAATCTTATCGCATAAAAAAACAAACTTGTAATCTGGAGTTGGGCTTTATAATTACGGACAAAGACTTTGAATGATGAATTGTTAGGGGGAGGCCCGCACGTGCGAGTTCTGCAAAGTAAGCAGCGTCAACACATCGGCCAGCCTATGCCCCTCCAAAAATTACTGCGCTATTTTAGAGTATGCGCGGCGAGCAGCTCTCACCACTCGCTTTGTTTTCCTTACTCATTAGTTTAAGGCAAGTTTCTTCGTTTCCATACACCTCATATATATATCAATACACTTGGGAATTACTTCTCCTTATTTGCGATGTGGGACTCTGTATACAGTTTTAGATATCTTCTTCTTGTGCTATTTCCAGGACCATCTTTAACCGTTGCAATTTGTGTGCCCCGAGTTATATATGATTCGGAATCTAGACACTGAGCGTTGGGGATTGCATGGAATCGTCACTTGTCTGTGCCGGTGACATCCGATTGTATATTTTGGAAGCCATTACGACCGGTGTGTTCCAAAGTTCCCAGCTTGATCATGTAATTTCATCGTCTGTGAGAGTAATATGAAACTTGGGTTTCAAAATTGCAACTCTCTGTTTGTTGAGATTGCCGAGACTGGAATCTCAACCCATTTGTTGTTTAGTAATGCCAATTCATCTTATAAGCACAAGTCTTACTAAGAAAATCACCCTTTACTGGATTGGTAAAGTTTATCAATTTTAAAGATCGAAGAAGACCAGGTATCAACTACAAAAGCTCTCTCAAGTCCCAATCATGAAAGAAATACAAATCCAATCTGGCCCGAGTCCGGGAAAAATCTCAGACGAGACACAAAGAAGCAGCAGACATCACCCACAAACAATACTCGACCCAGCAATGTTCCATCTTAATCCATTTATTCATAACTTTGTTCAACTTGAAAACCTTCACTGTTCGTCGACGCTCTCCTGTTCGTTTCTCAATAACTAAAAGCAGTTCTCCTTGTGATTCCAAGAGTTCCACGCTACAAGACCAGCACTTCTTGGGGGCGGAATAGTCACCAACTTGAACAAATTAAGAACTGTGGTACCAAGATAGAGTTTATGGAAGAATCAACCTCTAGTACTAGAGCTCTCCCATTCCTGCAGAGGATGTTCAATTTTGCACCTGCTTGATTAGCATACACGAATTGAAGACAGTTCATTCATGGATGTGAAAGAAAACCAATTGATGAAACTGTGAGAGTTGATGCATCAATATTGGCTAGTACATTTCCCGCATTTGTTTTTCTTTTATTTTATTTCTTAATAAGAGACATGTCGTTGCAATATGGCTTCAACAGGCGAGTCTAATTACATGGTAAGAATCAACCCCGAATCTAAAACAAGGGGAACCTGCCTAGGAAAAATTGTAGGGAGAATTCTACATGATACTGATAGTATCAAGAATAATCAAGAAGACTTTCGAGACAATAGAGGCTCCAACTGAGGGTCGCTGTCCCTGCCACCTAAAGATGTCTGGCTCCCAGACTCCAGCTCGGACAGTGATGAATCCTCAGCTCTTTGTCTAAGAAATCTCTGGAAGGAACTCTGTCTCTCTTCGGGTAAAGGGTCGGCTTTCTTAGGTGTCTCTTTTAAGCTCTGAACATGCTGAAGGCAAACTTGAACAGCATCGTGCACTCTTACAAAGTACCACTCCTTACCAATCAACCCTACTAAGCCTGCTCTTGATAAGGTCATCAAAGTTTCTCGATTGAGATTTGAAATGGCAATCTGCATTGCATGCAGATAGTTGGAAAAAGCATGTTATAAACAAATTTCATGAATTTTATGATATGATAATGATCAGGAAATAATCTGTCTGAAGGAACATTCACCTGGATGTCCCGCAATTTGTACTCCTGATGCAACTCTCTTAAAGCTTGGACACCACTTGAATCTATATATGTTACAGCTGAAATAAGATAAAGATTCAATTCAGTAAATCGGAAGAACTGTCAATCACACCAACCTTGTGAACAAGGTGAGCACTAGCATGCTTGATCCGCAGTGTGCAAACTGCAAAATTAGTATACTTTCAAACTTATTTTCTGCAGCTTGTGCCTGCATGCACCTCTACTCATTAAGAGCTTCTTCATAGCCTATGAACAATAAAAACAAAAGTTGAATTAACAAGACTTACGTGCCATCTCTAAGATAACAAAATATATTCTTTCTACTTCTGGTCCACGACTAGTAGATTTATCAACCTCAACTTCATATTCACGTAGCCTGACAGAGAAAATCAAATTGATTTAGATTTGGTTCTTAAATGGGATTATAATGAGAGAATCACATTTATTACATCTATTATCTATTATCAAAATAGCAGAGCATGAAATTATACCTGTCTTTTATGTAACTAATGTTCGCAAAGTAAATAGGTGCATCAATCCGAACAATCACAATTCCATTGTATGTATATGCTTCCGGATATTGTTGTGTATTTCTATAAACAGTGGTACCTGGGAGACGCCCCAAGACAGCTGCAACATAAAAGAAACCAGTGAATAAGGATGCTTGGGTATTGGTAACCAACCAATAGAAGTTTAAACTTGGCAGATGCATCGGTTTTTGGATAGAGTATAGAGTAGAAAGAGAGTCACTGCCATCCCTTCCCTATTATATAAAACACATGAAAATGATAGCAGGATGAACCTTACCTCCAGAACTATTTAAAGTTCAAAATGAAGCATAAGTAAATGAATAATGTGCGGTGATACAGGAAGCTAACTTGGAACATCTACTTATATACATATACATTTTATAATGAATTGAGTATACTCACCAATATGGGGGTTTGCTGATTCATAAATAACAAATGCAAGTGCAACACCAACCTGCCATCACCAACATACATCAAAACTAAAAATTTGGAACAGGAGAGGTTACACAGGAAACGAGAGATAGCTTATTTCAGAACTTCAGTGATATTCAGGCAATTTGTATAATCTAATTGTTCCAAGCCACTAATACAATAAGAATCAATGGAAGAAGCTATATGTATCAGGAAAATGCAAACAAACCCCAAATGCTTATTGAAACGGATACAGGAGTGACTAATAGACCACTTGTCTAGTGCACATATGTGAGCTTTTAAGCAAAATAGGCTAAATAAGGAGTTCCAAAATTAATATTTTCTTTCCGTTGCACATATAATTATTTTTATCCCACTAAAACCAATATAATTGCTTTAAGTACTCACCCCGACAAGGACGCCAATCTCAATGCCAAGGAACAATGTTGTGGTGCTAGTGATGGTCCAAAGAAGAAAATCTTTCTTATCCACTCTCCATAAAAATATAGCCTCATCATAATCCACCTGAAATTCAATAGAACAGGAGATTTCTAAGAAATGGTGGTAATAGGTTCAATTAACTTTACCGAGATTTAGTGCACAAACACACTCAACCACAATTATATACAAAAAGAAACCAAGATACCCTCTTCAACCATGAGTTTATGCATGAAAACTGTAACTATCATTAGTGTCATTTCTTTGAGCCAATGAACTTTTCCTTTCACAGAAAATACATAAATAATTTAATACCAATGTGCAACTAAAATGGACAACGTGTTAGATTCTAAGTTTTAAGATTAACGCCAATTGAGTTTTACCAGCAAGTTAATGTTATATATGAAAGTCTCAAGAGATACTTTCATATATATATAAAATAAAAATGTGATCTAAATCCACTACTGATATGTCAACTCATTTAGCTTTTTACATAATTAAAATACCGAAAGGACAATGCAAGCTAGAAGATGTAAGCACAAGTCCTTAATCTGTAGAATACTCACCAGGCCTATTACAGCAGAAATGACAATGGCAGCAAGAGCACACTGGTATAGAAAAAGTTATTGTTAGCACAGAAGAGTCATTTTTTGTTATTGAATGTCGAGAACTAAGTAATCAATCCAATTTGACATAACATGCAATCAAACTGCTTGAATCTTCAAATTTCGTCTAATCAGACAATACATTACTGATCAAATGTAATAAGGAAACATTGTTTCAACCAGAAATTTTACTGCAGAAAGCGAAAGCTATCACATATGGCTTGCAGAATATTGCATTCCCAAACGAAAGACAAACATATTAACCTGGGACATACCTGGGGTATGGATTCAAACAATTCAGTCATAAATAGGAGGGCACACCCCATTATAAATCCCATAACAATTCCAGATAAGCCAGTTTTTGCTCCACTTTCATGATTCACAGCTGATCTAGAAAAGGAACCTGCATGGCATGGAAAAATGAAAAAAGACAAATGTACATGAATATCCATTTGCATATCACATGAGAATCAAGGTTGCAGCTCTTATGAAAAAAGTCAAATCTGACCTGTTGTAGGGTATGCAGAAAAAAAAGAACCAAAAATATTTGCCACTCCAAGACCGAACAACTGTTTAGAAAGAAACAGGATCATTAGATATATATTACAGGTTCTTGCTACCCACCACCAAGCAGAATATATCTAACAAGCAAAACTGATGCAAAGACTGCAGGAGAACCATGCAGTCAACATGCGAGGTTTGACTACAAAGTGCTTGCTTAGACTAATATTTTTGTTTTAATAGTTAACTAACAGCTTTAGTTATGTGTATATTGCACATCCAGCTTTTTCCAAAATCATACCTCTTGATTTGAATCCAACTCATACCCATTTTTTGCTGCTAAAGCTTTTGCAATGCCCACAGATTCCTAAAGTTCAAAATGAATTACCAAGAGGATCATTAGAAAAGAGAAAACAAGACGAAACCTGAATCGATGTATGGATCTCCTTTTACCAAAATAGCTACACCAGTGATGAGAAGTGCAGTCGGAATCAGAGATGTGGCATATCCAAAAGCTTTAGGGATAGAAAATGATGGAAGGCCCTGTGGTATGTCTCCTACCTAGAGACCACACAATTCCTTTATAAACTTTCAGCTCATATGAGACAATGTAGAATTGCGTACTATTGTCAAACAAACATATACACTCCTTTACCATCCCAAATTTCAAGAAGATTGTATACCAAAGCAAGTTTACTTTCTGACGTATGTACTTACAAAGTCTATATAATTCTTGTTGATCAATTATCTTAGGCTTTGTTTGGTATTGAGGTGAAAAAACTCAAATATGGAAAAATTGAGTTTTAAATAAGCAATATCTCACCTGCTTTTTAAAATCGTGGTTTTTTCAACTAAATTTTATAAATAAGCACTTTATAAAAAACTTACCAAACACATGGGCTTAGTTTGGTATTGAGGTTAAAAAACTCAAATATGGAAAACTGTGTTTTAAATAAGCAACATCTCACCTGCTTTTTAAAATCGTGGGTTTTTCAACTAAATTTTATAAACAAGCACTTTATAAAATACTTACCAAACACATAATCAACTCATAATGATAATTATAAGTGATTATTTTTTCCAAAACTCAATACCAAACTAAGCCATAATCAACTCAAAATGATAATTTTAAGTGATTATTTGCCCCAAAACTCAATACCAAACTGAGCCTTAGTAAAGTTGTTTATTGAAATGTCATGGATAACATATTCATTTGTGTTCACAAGCAAGAGTTTCCGTTCAGATGCATAGCAGACTTCTGGTTGACAAATTGTAGACAAAAACTTGATAAATGTAGACAAAAACGAACTCCAGCAACTCTACTAGCCAATTGCAACTAACATTTAGTGACTGCATTGTTCAGGAATGAACTTACAAACTAGAAAAAAATTATATATAAAAAAAATTGGTCTAAAATGCATCTCTTACCAAGGATATGGAAGATGGATTAAATATTTTCACAAAAATAGTGCCCGAAAGGACCGCAGTGAGGGGACCTGCTGCTCTCAGGAAACGCAAGTATTTCCTTGTCTTCCCCTGAATGTATAGAATCAAAATGAGAAACAGAATTTTGGTAAAAAAATATATATATTCCACCAAAACTAAGACAATAAGCTCATACCAAGTGTTTCATGGTCAACAGTATCACAAGAATGATGGATCCCATTACGAAAGGGGGCCATGAAAACTACAAAAAGAAAAACCTGTTGTGGTTAAGAAATGAACTGATAAGTACAACATAAGACAACACATTGAAGATAAACATCTTACATTACCTCCTGTAGAAATATATTTCTAAACCACTGTAAAGCTAACTACAGACTTGCTTGCTTAAAAGATACTAGATCAACTACCACTACATAACAAAGCATGTGGAAATTCTCAAATATGTAACTACCGAGTCACTATCAGTACACGGTGCAAACATGAAATACTTGCATCAGGATCCTCATGGTAGGCCTAGACACAAGTAGAAATTGAAGTTGAAGAAAAATACATAATATACAGGATTTGACTCAACAGAACTTCTATATCATGAACATTCCACAAAATGCAGTCAAATTGCCAATTTATTTGAAATTCATAAGGATAACCACCTAAGTTGTAAAACAGCCAAGTAACCAAATAGCTGCATAGCCACATGAAAAATTGGAAACTCAAATATGAATATAAGAACAAAAGTTATACCACTTGGGCATGCACGGAAAGCATACCGCATCAGCTCCGGATATAATGCTCACAATCAGTGGCACAATCTTGCTACTTCGTTCAACATCATATCCCAAAAAGTATTTTGCTTGAGATAAAGCAATCACAATGGCTGAAGCTGTCGTAAAGCCAGAAATGACTGAGTGGCTGATGAAGCGAATAATCCATCCAAGCCTGGAAAGGAGAAGAATACAATGTAAATGAAACCGAAAAACCAATCCTTAATAACAAAAAATGACAAGAGCTTATTGCTTCCCAGGAAGAATACTGTATTACTTGCAGTACTCCATCTATCTAGCAACAATGTCAAACACCCTAAAGCCAATTCTTTGGGACAAAATGACATCATGTAGTATTCAATTAGATCTTGATAATGTTAAGACGAGTACAAGCTACATCTAGCATTGTGGTTTGATAGTAGTTTGAACATCATGTGATTCAGGATTAGCTACAATTTCCAACATCATAACTGAAAGGCTCTGACCTTCTTCAGATGACAGATTAGAATGCACATAGCTAAGTAATTCATAAGTACATCTAGGTGACCATGATACTAAACAGGAGAAACCGCAGGTACCTTAAGAGCCCCAAAAGGCATTCCATGATCCCAACCATCAGTGCCAATAATATTGCCAGCTCAGTGTACAGTGCATCAGAAGAATCAACAATGCCACTTAAAACATTGGAAACTAGGAGCGAAACCAACGCTACTGGACCAACAGCTAGCTGACGAGACGAGCCAAATATAGCGTACACAAATAAAGGTACAAAACCAGAGTCTGCCTTGCAAAATTAGGGTAACATTCAGATTCAAGACATAGATATAACAAAAGTCATATCCAAAATAAAGAAAATTTGTGTGACTCAGCCAGACTCAGTAGGACGATCAGTAATTTAGCTAGGGTGGAAACAGCCACATTTTTGTTATAGGAACATTATAAATAAACACTCTTTTCCTGACTGCAATTGCACAAAACTGTCTCATACACTCATAAGTATCTCGTAGAGCTTTTACACAATTGAGAATTAGTTGAAAAGGCATGTTCCAAAACCTCTTTCCCAATTCAGCTCAATGAGAAGAAAGCTAAACTATTGAAAAGTGAGGACTCCTGTAAACAAATTTGTTTTAACTGTTTCTGAGTTCATTGATATCATCCCTTTATTGAAATAGAGAAGAATTACAGTACTTTAGAATCAGCAGTTACATTTTTTATTAACTTACAAAGACTAACCAGGAAAAAGTTAACTTAAAAAGATTGGGTGAACTTACAGAGTCCATAAATAGGTTGGAGCCCGGCCAATTTTGCATAAGACATTGCCTGTCATTTCACAGCAAATGATCATTAAAGAAACTAACAGCCAAATATTGGACATGAAATTAACTTTAAAACACATTGCAACCAAGTATTAGTCCAGAAAATGTCATATATAATCCATTCAGTACATTAAGTAGCTCCAACTTCAAAAAAGGTTCCAAGTGAAAGAACAGAAATAATAATTCTTTTTAGTCCATTCAAAACAGAATCCTATACGAAGATTCATTACTTAATGAACCACTGGATTAACTATTCCCAGTAGGCAGTGTATAAATAAATTTCTTAAATCAATATCAGGTTAAATACTTGATTGCTTACATCATGATCAATATTATATAGACTGATAAATAATGACCAGAACGAAACATGTCGCTGGAGAGAGAGAGGTATAAAATTACTATTTTACAGTGCCAAATTATAGAAATTTTCATATGGTTAAGCTAAATGAAGCACTGAATTACTGCGTTGAATTCCGTTTGTTCTTTCATTTCTTGCTTTGATTAACGCCACTGTTAAAACAGTAGGTGCAGCATTATCTTCAATTATCTTAGAATTCATAAAAACGACGACGTTTAAGCAGAGAGAGACAGACCTGAGGGACGAGCATGACGCCGACGGCGATTCCGGCCATGAGATCGACCTGGAGATACTCACGCCATTTGTATGTCCGAATCCACCGGAAGCAAGGCAAGAACAGCTCCAGCCACTCAATCCACGTCATGCTGACGACCTTCGATTTCCACCTCGACAGCCCGGTCCACGCATTTGACGACGACGCAGAAGACGACGTCGTTTCCGGGTGCTGCAAGTGGATAATCCGGACGGGTCGGGTCGGCATGGAGGAGGAGGAGGAGGAAGATTCGCCCAAGAAGCCGGAGTTGCTTGGGGATGCGTAGGTTATCTCCATGCGCACCTCCGGTGCATTTGACTTATAAAAACCGTTATGGTGCGGGTGCGGGTGCGGGTGCGGGTGCGGGTGCGGGTGCGGGTGCGGGTGCGGGCGCGGCGTTTGGGAGCCACAGCCAAAAGTGGTGGTGGTCCACAACCTCTGGGGGTAGAATCGTAAATTGTAAAACGAATCGGATATTTTCTTGTGTTTCGTTTAGTGTTGAAGAGGCGAGAGAGAGAGAGAGAGATTGGAGTTTGCAATAAGTGATGGTTTTTATATATAAACTTTGGGTGTGAATCACTAAATATGATTACAAAGGCCAAAAGAAGAAAATGATCGTGGTGAAAAATAGAATATTTACTGCTTTCCTATTCTTATAGATTTTGTAAAGCTAGATTCGGCGAAAGTAGAAAGTATTATGAAACTTCCTAACTAGAAACACTAATTATAGAAGGTTGGCGGGTCAGAATGAATATGGACGAGAGTACAGTTAAGTTCAGATGTTCAATCATTGAGGTCCAGGTACGTGCACGGAAAGATAAAGAGTTTGGTACTCTGGGAATGAGTTCTTATATTTCAGATAATACTAGTTTAGAGGTTTAGAGTAAAATCAGTAAACTAGTGTTGACAGTAGCCACATAGGAGCTACCCAGGCCCACAGACCCGCAGCCGCTACACCCGGGTCCGGTCCATGGCCCGGGGCAGGATCGTTAGCACCCGGACCCGAGGCCCAACAGCCTACCTTATGGCCAGGGGCCCGGGAGCCGGGGGCCCCAGCCTGCCGAACAGACCACCAAAGCTACCCTTATGTATGAACAGAAGAGGATCAGTCTTACATCGAAGAGTAAGACCAGACCTCACGCTCGACAACCTATATAAGGGCCTCAACTACTCTCATTAATAGGTAACCAACTCTCCAACCACTTATTATTCCAGCTTAAGTTATCCATTTATCCGAACGGTACTGACTTAGGTATCGGAGAGGAGAAGACCGGTCCGCCCGGTATTCCCCTTAGTTAGCGGGACTTGCAGGAATGAGTCACACCAAGATCCATCAGTCTCTGTCAGGCCTACGGGTTAGAACAGAAACAATTGGCGTCGTCTGTGGGAAGATTTTAAAAAGTTACGTTGCATTACCAGCGGGTAGAAGAGCGGGTTCAAAAAAAAATAAAAAATGGCAAAAAGTTCAGAAGCGGGGCGGAAAAGAAATGTAGAAGAGGATCAGCGGATCCTACCAGAGCAAGTGCTCATCACTACCCCAGTCGCAATACGGGAGCAGCCCCTCGGCCTAGCTGGCCAGACCGACTGCAGCTATCAGAGACCGAGCGGCACACCAGGGACATGCAACGGTAGCACGCGCGGCAAAGGCCCGGCGGAAGGCAACCAACTAACACACCGGGGCCCTTCGCTGACATGCTCGGACGACCCCAGCGACGAGGAAGATAGTCTAGCCTGCGACAGTGACCTACCACACCGCATATAGCCCCCACCGGCACGATATGGCGGGGGAGGTAAAGGTGATGAGAGTAGAAGTCGATCGCCTGCGCGCGGAGAGCGACCGGGATAAAGCAGAGTCAAACGTCCGGTATCAGAAAATGGAGACTGTGAATGCCGCCTTGGTGGCTGCCCTGGAAAACTCCATTGAGGCATTTGAGCAGTTGGCCGATCGGTTTGTCGGCCGCTTCATCCTACGGGTCGAAGGAGCCCGGACATCGACGGTTCTCTTCAACTGCAGGCAGACAAATGGCGAGGAGCTAAGGACGTTCGTTAACCGCTGGTAAACAGCGACTGCGGGGATTAGGAACCTAGACAAGGGGATCGCCGAGATGGCGTTCAAGCAGGGTCTCCGGCCAGGGAAATTTTCTTACGCCGTGCTGGTAGAGCTCCCGCAAGGGTACGATGAGCTGATGGCGATGGTCATCAGGCACGCTCAAGCGGACCACGAAACCTATGGCCGTCACCTGCTAAAGAGGAAGCGGGAGGAGCCCCTTCTGGTCCGCCAAGAAAACAGGACCAGACAGTGGGGCCAGGACCAAGGTGCCCAACCCAACAAACTGGCTAGAAACTGGGGGAACCAACCGCAGCAGAAAGCCTTCCCTGACAAGCCCGGGCACAGGCCCGCGCATTACGTACAAGAACGCCCCCTGGCGATCATACCAGCGGAACGTCAAGAAGTCTTCACCACTCTAACCTCTTCGTACGAGGACATTCTGTACGAGAATGTGAACATCATTCCCCCACCGCTAAAGAGGAAGCACCCAAAGGGGAACTTCACCCCGGCGCAAACAAGCAAATACTGCTCCTACCACGATAAGGTTACCCATCGGACAAACAATTGCATCGCCCTTAAAACAGCGGTGGAGGCACTACCAGAAAAAAGGTTTTTCCCGATGAAAAAACAAAAAACGGCCGACGACTAAAAATTTTCTTCGGTAATTCTATAGAATGGCCGACGATTTTATTTTTCGTCGGTGGAAAAACAAAATCGTCGGCCATAGTGTAACCATAGCCGACGATACTGTTTTTTCATTGGTATAAAAAAAAATCGTCGGCTATATTCATATTTGAGTCGACGATTTTGGATTTTCGTCGGCCTTTCTCTGAAACATTAGCCGACGAAAACTTTTGAGATTTTGGATTTTCGTCTGCCTTTCTCTGAAACATTAGCCGACGAAAACTTTTGAAATTTTGGCCGACGAAATTGACATTTTCGTCAGCTATGATTAAAAAAAAAAACAAAACAAAAAATGACCATATTCCATTTTCTATCACTAACGATAAACCATTGCTTCATCCTTCAAATGCAAAAATGTTGTGAAATAAGATATGACCGAAATAATGAAATACATTCAGGAGTTGAAAAATGACAAGATTCCGATAAAATCTGTGTGCCGAATGCAACATTTAACTTTTGCCATTTGAGTCATCCATTTTTTCATTTGAGTCAGAGGGTTTCCAGTCCTTCGAGACAGAGTACAGTTTTCGGTGCAGATAAACAGCACTGCCAACTGAACTTTGCTTGAACTTCCTTGCCAACTGTTTTTTTTTCTCTCATATAATAGCCGACGAAAATGAAATTTTCGTCGGCTATGATTTAGAAAAAAAAATGACCATATTCCATTTTCTATCACTAACGATAAACCATTTCTTCATCCTTCAAATGCAAAAATGTTGTGAAATAAGATATGACCGAAATAATGAAATACGTCTACGGTCGAAAAATGACAAGATTATGATAAAATCTGAGTGTCGAAAGATGCGGTCAAAGGTTTTATTCCTTCGTTTCCCTAATGGTAGCGTTACCTTCGGTATATATTTTGAGGAAAATTTTTATACGATTAGTTGCATCTCATCGATTTGAAACTATTATCTGTTGAAGGTCAGTCTAAAAAACGTCATTTAGACAGTCCAATTACCATTTCTAAGCGTTTAGAGGTTTGACTCACCCGGTTGACCGTTCCGATCGAGCCTTTAACGTTGTCAGCTGAAGATGGATTTTTTTCCATACATGTATTTAATCTTAACGGTGATATCTGACGGTTGGAATAGATTTTCTAAACTTTTAGATTCAAAATCAGAACATATGCACTAATGTTCCTTAACTTGTTTACTAAGTGTTTAAGTGAATGTATAGTTTCAAATAGTTACTATATGTAGACTCTTCAAATGCAAAAATGTTGTGAAATAAGATATGACCGAAATAATGAAATGTGTCTACGGTTGAAAAATGACAAGATTCCGATAAACTCTGTGTGCCGAATGTTGCGGTTAACTGTTTTTTACTTTCGTTTTCCTATGGGTAGCCTGACGTTCGTTAAATCAATTTTGGAAAATTTTTATACGATTAGTTGCATCTCATCGATTTGAAACTATTATCTGTTGAAGGTCAGGCAAAAAAAGGTCATTCAGACAGTCCAATTACCATTTCTAAGCGTTTAGAGGTTTGACTCACCCGGTTGACCATTCCGATCGAGCCTTTAACGTTGTCAGATGTAGTTGGATTTTTTTTTTCCATATATGTATTTAATCTTAACGGTGATATCTGACGGTTGGAATAGATTTTCTAAACTTTTAGATTCAAAATCAGAACATATGCACTAATGTTTCTTAACTTGTTTACCAAATGTTTAAGTGAATGTATAGTTTCAAATAGTTACTATACGTAGACTCTTCAAATGCAAACATGTTGTGAAATAAGATATGACCGAAATAATGAAATACGTTTACGGTTGAAAAATGACAAGATTCCGATAAAATTTGTGTGCCGAATGTTGCGGTTAACTGTTTTTTACTTTCGTTTTCCTATGGGTAGCCTGACGTTCGATAAATCAATTTTGTAAAATTTTTGTACGATTAGTTGCGTCTCATTGATTTGAAACTATTATCTGTTGAAGGTGAGGCCAGAAACCGTCGTTTAACTATACTAATTTCCGTTTTTAAGCGTTTAGAGGTTTGACTGAGTGGTTTGACCAATAGCTTAGCCGACGAAAATTATATTTCGTCAGCTAAACTCTTGCGATCCACGCTTTTTTATTGTCCGCCGTTGGATAGCTCAGATCCAACGGCTGTTGATTTTCCAAAGCATAGCCGACGAAATATTTTAAATCGTCGGCTATTCTCTCAGTTTAGCCGACGAAATATAATTTTTGTCGGCTAAACTCTGGCGATCCGCGCCTTTTTATTGTCCGCCGTTGGATGACTCAGATCAGATGGCTGTTGATCTTGCAAAGTATAGCCGACGATGTTCATAGAATAGCCGACGACATTCAAAGAATAGCCGACGAAATCTTTTAATTCGTCGGCTATTCTTTCTACTATAAAAGCAGAAAGCCGCAGCAGCCCGACTTTTTCAACCCTAAATCCGCAAAAACTCCTCCTCCGCTCCTCAAATCGGCCGTGCGTCTCCTCCAAGACCATTGCTCGTCCTCCTCCTCCTCAAATCGGCGTCGTTCCTTCCCCTCCACCTCCATCCGGACAAAATCCGGCCTCCTCCGGTCCTTCCCCTCCTCCTCCGGCCCCCTACTCCTCCTCCGCCGCCAAAACAGATCCGAAGGTTTTTTTTTTGTTTTTTATTTTTTTTCAATTTATTTTAATTTTATAATTTAGGTATATAATTTAGATATTTAAGTGTGTGTTAAATTGTTATATATATTGGTTATATGTATAAATTGTTAGATTAATTATATATATAAATTTGTAGATTAATTATATAAATTGTTATATATTTGTTAATATTGGTTATATGTTAATGTATATTTTAATTGTTATATATAAATTGTTAAATTAATTATATATATAAATTGGTAGCCTAATTATATAAATGATTATATTTATGTTAATATATAAATGGTTATTTGTATGTATATATATGTTAATGAAGAAATATAGTTATATTTGTATATAAATGGTTATATTTATGGTAATGGTTAGTATTATTTAAAATTAGTTAAAATTTAAATATTAATTTGTTAGTATGTTTTAAAATATGTTAGTATTATTGGTTATTATATTAATTAGAATTTGTTATTTAATGTAATATAATTTAATATTAATTATGTATTAATGCCTCAAACTCCAGATGGCCGATGCACTCAGACAGTTATTCGGAGGCCGTCGTTCTTCCAGATCTAGGGGTTCTGGAAGTTCTGCCGGTTCCGGAGACTCCGAGAGGACCCTTAGCCAGCCTGAGAGGACCACCAGCCAGCCGCGGAGGAGTGTGGATACATTCCAGCCGCGGAGGATTGTGGATTCATCCCAGCTGCGGAGGAGTGTAAGTTCTCGGCACCAGACCCTTCTCCAAGCGGGGAGGCCGTCGAGCAGTTCACGTCCCCCTCTCGGGCCAGATGCTCCGAGGTCCAGTAGGCAGCTATTTCAGGACGAGATAGCTCCAGACGTTCCTCAGGTCCGTATGCCTGAGGTTCATCGGGAGCCGATGACGAGTCCGGCGCCGTCTGCTGCTGACTCGACTGAGGGGCCTACTCTCCCAAATCAGCTCTACCTCCCGTACAACATTCCTGCGATACCCGAGGTCGACTTTCGTGGTGTGCCCATATGGCCTGATATGCCTCAGTACGTGAGTATTGCGGAGGCATACCATCATCAGCCATTTGAGAGACCTGAGCTCCTGATTTCGGAGAGGAGAAAAAGAAAGTCGACAGACGGGTCATCGAGTTCAGGTAACATTTGATTTTATTAATTAAATGTTTTATTAAAATTAACGCACTAATATTTAATTTTATTAACCAATCGTCGTTTATGTGATAGGGACAGCCGCTAGCAGTTCAAGCAGGAACACGAGAGGTGTCATATGTTTTGACACGCTCAGGAGAACTGTTGAGAGCAGGGGGAGGATCCAGATCAACGAACCCCCTAATCAGGAGGTTCAGGGGGAAAAACGCCGCGATTACGCGGGTTGCGTGGGGGCACTAATTAGGGATAGAGTCCCTATGTTGTGGACACGGTGGGCTGATGTGCCGGAAGAGATCAAGAGGGAGGTCAACAACGCGGCGTCGGTGAGTAATTTAAAAAACTTAATTTCTTTATCGTAATATTTAATAATTTTCGGTATTGTTATAATTGTAAAACTAATAAAATATTATCTTTCAGGCATACTTCGAGATTGCCGAACACAAGCAGGCTTGGGCGGACGCGATGTAGAACTCGAGGTACGTTGGGAATTCCTCATCTTATAATTTGAAATATTTTATGATATTAATAATATTTCTAATGCACTTTTGTTTTTTCCGTAGGTTCAAAAAGTAGAAGAACGAGCTCCGTACCCACTTTACCGAGTACGACAACCGTGGTCGTATGAGTACTCCAAGAGAGTTCATGTTCAGGGAGTACGAGTGGCGTTGGTTGAAGATAATAGACTTCAACAACCCACTTATGCAGGTAAATACTAAACTTAACTATAAATGTTTATTTTGTTAAAATTTTAATTATTAGTTTAATTATTTTATAATTATTACACTAATATTTTTTGATGCATTTTTCTAATATTTTATTATTTGTTTGAAGGAACGGTCTCAGATAAACTCTGCGAACCGCCGCCGTAACACAACCCCCCATCATGGTGGTTCTAGGTCATTTGCACAATATCAGGAGGAGGCGCTTAGAGATCATCCTGATAGCAACCCGTACATGGAGACGTTCAAGAAGGCTTATCCACAAGCGACAGAACAGCTTGTAAGTCGTTGATTTCGATTTTAAAATTTAAATTATTAATTTTACTTAATTATATATTTGTTAGAATATTAATTATTTTTTTTTCCCGTTCAATTAGGAGAGGGTGAACCGGGCCGAAGAAGAAGTGTTGCAGGAAGTAGTTCGGGAGACACAACCGAACATTTCAGAGGCAGATCTGCAAGAAGCCCTGCGCTAGGTTGACCGATCGAATGTCCAAACGGCATCGAGGATGTTCAACGCAGCCTTCCTAGACCGGCCAAACCAATACTACTGCCGGGGTTTGGGAAGTTCTGGAATAGGGCTCCTGAAGACCGCTAAGGGAGGTCAAAAGAAGGGAGGCGGGGACAGCCAACAGATGAGGGGGGAAATGCAGAGATTGGCAGAAGAAAATGCAAGATTGGCGGCCGAGTTCCAGAGATCACAGGAGCAACACCGCAGAACACAGTATTATCATTTGGATATGTCCAGTTGGCATGCTGAATGCGAGAGAATTCGGCAACACAACTACGCCGGCCAACAAAACTGGTGGTATGCTGTGTTCGCGGCACAACAACAAGGCCTTGAACCCCCGCCCCCGTTTCAGCCGTTAGTTGAACCTCCAATGCCTCAACCTCCCAAGTTCGTTCAGTAGGATGACGAGCATGATGGAGAGCAGGATGTTGGGGATGACGTGGTGGACTTTAGTGCTTTAGGTGATGATTAGGGTTATATTTTATGTATATTGGAACAAATTAAATAATAATTCATTTAGACGTGTTTCTTGTTGGTGTAAATGCATGGATTGTCATTGTGAATTGCAGGTTGCTTGGAATGGTAATTTAGAAATTAATTTAATTTTTTTCCCCAAAATGTAAGAATAGCCGACGATATTGGCATTATTTTGTTGGCTATAAGTACTATAGCCGACGATTTTTACCAAATTTCGTCGGCTATAACCGTTATAGCCGACGAAAATGACATTATTTCGTCGGCTATAACTAATTAATGCCTATTAAAATATTAATATATTCTGACGAAATAGGTGAAATCGTCGGCTATATTTCAGAACAAATAGCCGACGAATTTCGTCCGCTATAGTTTACGATATCGTCGGCCATACTCGAAAATATCCGACGAATTTAGTCGGATATTTTGCCCAGGTTTGGTCGACAAAATGAATTTTCGTCGGTAATATCGTCGGCCATACTCGAATTTCGTCGGCCATTCGTTTTACCGACACCCTTTTACCGACGAGTTATAGCCGATGAAAGTTTCGTCGGCAGAAAGAATAGCCGACGAAAATTTGGCATAGTAGACGAAATTTTTTTCGTCGGCTATTCTGTCCGATCTGGTAGTGAGGGGTTAGTTAGCAGCGGTACCAAGGAGAAAGACAGGTAGATACCGCCCAGGACCGGGACCAGGGCTGGTAAGCACGCCCGGGCCCGGCGATTGGTCAAGCGGCACAAGAAATTTTGAGCCCAAGGCTAAGTACTAATTTTTTCAACACAGTTAGCTTGGCATACCAACAGTTCAGTCGGTGTAACATTATAAGATATATATTCCAACTGTTTTGAACGAAAACAAAGGCAAACCACCGGTACTACAAAAATCCAAAGGCAGGCAACACAAAAGCTCGTGAGCAAAAAAAAAAAAAAATCCATTCCAGTAATTTACCAAGCTGGTGTACAAAAAAAAAATCTGCCTAAGGAGCCGTGGCCTCCTCCTCAGCTGGCCCAGCCTGCTCACCGGCTTCCTTCGGTAGAACCGCTGCATCCTCCCCGGCGGGCTCAGATTGCTGAGGTCCACCCTCCTCTTCCGGCTGCTCCTCCTCCCGCGGCTGCCCATCAATATCATCATCGGCATGCGCCTGCGGTATTTGCGAGGTATTCAACTCCACGTAGGCATCGGCGATACCCGCCTCCCTAGCCTTCTCCAGAAGGGCAAGAAACTGCTCACTATCGTGATATTTCTTGATAACCTGCTGGAAAAGCTCCGGGTCCTCTTCTCCAGCCGCAGCGACGGTGGCGGCACGCGTAACGGTAACTTCCAACTGGAGCTCATCCACCTTGGCCTCCAACTCGGCCCTCTCCTCCTCAGCCCGCTCCTTCTCCTCCTCAAGGCTCCGGACCTGGCCCTCTAGCTTGGCTACCTGCCTCCTGGCCCTCTCCTCCAGTCTGGCCTTCTCCCGCTCAAGCCTGGACTTCTCAGCCTCCAAGCGCTCCCGGGCACCGGCCAGAACCGCCACCTGCTTCTTCAGCTCCGGCAACTCCTCACTCGGGTCTGGCTGGTACCAAACAATTCTTACCCGGAGGACCAACTCCTTGCTCTTCTGACGATTCTCTCCCGACAGGGCTCCAATGGCCCCTGGCCGGTCACGTCCTCCAGCAAGTTTCAAATGAACGGGCTTTTCGGACCTCCCCTCCTCGGTTCTTCCACCGGAGAGGGACTACTCTGCGGGGCGGCATAACTTGAAGCCGTAGCGGCTCTATCCCTAGAGGGACTCGTCCCACCACTGGTCAACTTAAGCCGTTTCACCAAGTTCTCACCAGACGACAGACCAGTCAACGTCACCAGCGCGGAAGACGGGACGTCCATGATCCTCCTTCTCTTCTCACCCAGGTCGACCGGTGAAGAAGATTGTGCGCCAGGCAAGGAGACCCTGGTGACAAGTGGGACCGATCCCACTCGATGTGGAATCCTATCTGTTCCACCAGGAACCTTTGGTGGCCCGCGAGCGGTTTTTCCCTTTCCGGGCCCCGCTGAGGATCCCGCGGCATGAGTCTTCACACGCCTTAAAACGTAGTCCTCATCCGCAACATCTACGGCCACCGGCTCGGCGTGGACGGTAAGCCGGCCAGTCTCCCGATCCACCGTGGTCCGCGAAACGACCTCCCCCTTCTCCTTCAGCCTCAAGACAAGATCCTCACCATCCATGGATAGTGTGTTAGCGGGTTTGATGACCGTCCGGGAAGATGCACCTACAGAACACCAAACAAAGAGTTAGTATAAACTCGGTCAGCGGGAACTTCACTACTAAAATCCCCACTACGCACCGGGATCCCGCCCCAGGCCGCAGTACTCCAACACTTCCCGCCTTATGAAGTTATAGGAGCTTCGCTCGAGCTCGGACCAGCACCCGAATATCGTGGCAATCCTATCCCGCTCCAACTCAGACAGTACATATGATTGGTCACCAAGGGGCTGGAAAGCACCAGGAACCCGATACGTCCTCCTCCTCTTCTGCCACCTCCCCCCTGCCATCACCACCTTCTTCCTCCAACCCTAGTCAAGCCAGGAAGGCAGGTGGTGTGATAATAGGCTTAAAGTGTCGGGCGCCAAAGGTGATGCAACCCCGACACCCTTTCTTTTTCGAGAAGGACAATCTATACAATGCCCGGAACTCGTTCACCGTTGACATGTTCATCCCGGACAGCTCGTACAGACAACCAAGGCTCAGCAGCTGCCTCCACTGGTTCTCGGGAAGTTGCGCGGGAGACTCGTGCAGAGCGCTGAGCATATACTGCACGAAGTCTGGCAGCGGGAGGGAGAACCCGTGACGGAACTGGTCTCCATGAACAACAACCTAACCCTTCTCCGGGTTACAAGCTGATTCTCCGGGATTCAGCGGCTGTAATTTCACCTCATGCGGGATACTCCACGTTTTCCGGAAGGCGGCAACCTTTGTGGGACTCATGGTACCCTCCGGCTCGTCACACAACACAGCCCCTTCCTCATCCCCAATCGTATAAACTGCGGGCGAGGTACCAGGAAACGGTACCCCATGGGGGATGTCCTCGTGCCCCTGAGACCCGGACGGCGACGCCTCGCCCCGGGAGCGGGCGACGGCTTCTGACTCAGAGGAAACCGAAGCAAGCCAATCCTCAAACCTTTCCTCATCGTCCGTCACAGGTCGTCTGACGGCCGATTCAGAAGTTCCATCAGAGCTCCCAGAATCCATGTAACCTAGGGGGAGGAAAACAAAACCCCACCGCCGGTCAGCAACAACCTAAAACAGGGCCCTCTGCGGCTGCTCTCCAAATCTGCCGCAGATTCCCCGTTCTAAACAACTCATCCGTTGCGATAGGGATCCCCCGGCAAAAGAAAACACCCGTAAAACAAGAACTAATAAAGAAAAAACTGAAACAAAGGAGGCGGAACTTACCGATTACTATGCACAACCGAGGAAAGTCAGTCCCGGGAAAACACCGAGCAATCGTATATAAGAGCAAGCACGCCTGAAGAACTTTCTCCGGATTCCTCTCCAGCGTTTTCTTCTTCTCTCTCAAACAAGAGCAAAAAGAGTAAACAATGAAGACAAGGAAGACCTTTATATAGACAGTTCTGGTACTCTAGGCACCCCTGTAATCCCCCCAATATACTCAATCGGGGCAAGTCAAACGCCTGCGAATCCGGGCCTCCCATCTCAGACTGCTCCCTACTGACACGTGTCCCAGAATCGGTAAAATCCCCACGCCATCATAACTGATGGGACTGATGGGCTTTCTCCTTCAATGCATGTTAGCCACTTTCCTCGCCTACAAACGGTAGTTGAAGGAGATGGGGGTGAGAACCGAGGCGTCCAGTCCCTCACCACTTCCCCAAGCGCCAACCTCAATTCAAGGAAAGCCATCCCATCGGGTCACTGCCGTTGCCATCGGCATCCCATCGGGTAATATACATTACATCGGTTATGTGGCATTCCACCGGCTCACAGGCATTCCATCGGTTATGTGGCATTCCATCATTTTTATGGCATTCCACCGGCTCACAGGCATTCCATCGGTTATGTGGCATTCCACCGACTCACAGGCATTCCATCGGTTATGTGGCATTCCACCGGTTTACAGGCATTCCAACGGGTAATACACATTCCACCAATCCCACCTGGCATTACATCGGTTCCGTGGCATTCCATCTGTTTAGTCACTTTCGTTCGCGCCTACGGGAACGGACAAGCCAGCAACAATTCAAGGCTTCAAAACATTGGGCTTTATAAACCTGGGAAAATTGTTCCTCTAACACAGACCAAATCTTCCCGCATGATAGAAACCCTGCACATACATCACGCCTGTACGAACAAGGGCTGTGACACGATCAGTGGTACACCCAACAACAACCGGGTCACTGACCGGGATAATTGTTCCTCTAACACAGGTTAAATCTTTCCGCAGGCTAGAAACCTTGCATCACACAAAGCTGTGAAAAATATGGGGGACAAATGGGCGGGCCACCCCACCTGGAGAATTGTTTCTCTAACACAGGACAAATCTCTCCGCAGGCTAGAAACCCTGCACATAACTTCACGCTTATAACGTTCCGGCTGAGAAGAACTAGCGGATGTTGACCGGTGCCTTAACACGGCCGCAACATCCCACCGGTATATCTGTTGGCTCGCACCCAATAGGTCTCCTCGCAGGCTCACAACCCTGCACATTACTCCACGCTTATTCCAACACAAGCTGGGATGAATCAGCGGGTGCTGACCGGTGCTATAACATGGCCGCAACCACCCACCGGGAATTACAAACACATGACATATTCTCCGGTTTGTACCACCATGGGTAGCGATTTTCACTGGGGGACTCGTTCCGACATGGCAGTTCACCGACCGGGTCCTCCCGGAGCATTTCATACTTGACTCATTCTGACATGACAATTCACCGGTCCAGCCCTTACGGAACATGGCATGGCGGATTTCAACGCCACATTATCATCCCATGCACTTGTCCGGGTTCACCCCAGTCCATACGCATGGCGTGGCGGATTTCAACGCCACATTATCATTCCATGCACTCATCCGGGTCACCCCGTTCCATATGCATGGCGTGGAGGATTTCAGCGCCACATTATCATCCCATGCACTCGTCCGGGTTCACCTCGTTCCATATGCATGGCATGGCGGATTTCAACGCCACATTATCATCCCATACACTCGTCCGGGTTCACCCCGTTCCATATGCAGGGCTCACCACACCACCATCATCATAACTCATACTCATAACTGTTGCACATCATCATGAACAGGTACTCGCATCACCATGCACCATCATAACAGACTTTCTGCTCGAACGCCCGGCCAAGCCCAATCTTCAACGCGGACTTGGGGACTAGGGCACCGTTGGGTCGGTAACCCTGCGGGTCTGTGGGCCTGTAGAGCAAGACAGATTAAGTCCTCATTCAAGATTGCACTTGACCGGGAACTTGGGGGACTTGTTGACAGTAGCCACAGAAGGGCTACCCAGGCCCACAAACCCGCAGCCGCTACACCCGGGCCCGGTCCATGGCCCGGGGCAGGATCGTTAGCACCCGGACCCGAGGCCCAGCAGCCTACCTTATGGCCAGGGGCCCGGGATCCGGGGGCGCCAGCCTGCCGAACAAACCACCAAAGCTACCCTTATGTATGAACAGAAGAGGATCAGTCCCACATCAAAGAGTAAGACCAGACCTCACGCTCGACAACCTATATAAGGGCCTCAACTACTCTCATTAATAGGTAACCAACTCTCCAACCACTTATTATTCCCGCTTAAGTTATCCATTTATCCCAACGGTACTGACTTAGGCATCGGAGAGGAGAAGACCGACCCGCCCGGTATTCCCCTTAGTTAGCGGGACTTGCAGAAAGGAGTCACACCAAGATCCACCAGTCTCTGTCAGGCTTACGGGTTAGAACATAAACAACTAGTAACTACAGTTAGTTTGTTCTTCTATAGTTAAGAAAAAAGTAATTTAAAGTGAAATACACAAAGTTTGCTAAGATATTGACCACAACTCTTACATTACTCAAGATTACAGTGTGTAACAACATTATAATGTATAAAACATTGCCACACCATACTAGAACTACCGCCCTTCCACGTACGTAGACAATGAAGTCACCTTATTCATTATTTACTACTCAGTATTACTATATATAGAATATAATATGCATGAGCATCAACTTATATATTCACATATTTGATAACTATTTAGACCCTAAATGAATTCGCGCGATGAATCGAAAATAGTTGCTTGAGAACCTTTTAAGATAAGCATTTCCGCTAACATTGCTAAAGTCTCCAGTACCTGCTAGCACCATAATCCGACTGACTTGCGTGGATTGGTTCCATGCTCCTAGCAACGTATATGTGCCATTGAAGTGGTTATTTAAATCATCTGTCACGTTAAACTGCTCTCCCAAAACATAATAACCGTTCAGACCTGTTCTCACTCGGGCACTTCGGTATAGGGCCTTTATCGGAGACTTTGGGTCTGGGCGTGCAGTTACCCTATTATTGAAGAAGGAAAATAATCCGATGGTAATATTCGGGAAGAAGCCGCTGATAGTCCTTATTTCTTTTCCATGGCCGGAACATTCAGCTTCAGCAGAAAATGCAAACATGGACACAAGCAACAAGAAAAGAGATATAGCAAGCTTTGGTGTCATGCTTAAAGCCATTTGGACAAACCAACAAGGATAGGAAGATAAATATAAGACGACTTTATAATGTGGTGCTTTCATTTGGGTCATGCATGGTTCATATTTATAACCATCTGAACAAGGAGTAGATGAGGATGAACTAGCCAAAGTAGTTCAAGCATCAGTTTAATGATCTCGACTCCGTACCTAAAAACTGTTTATAGTGCATGTAAGGTGTTTCTGCACAACCCCGTAGGCCTAGTGGAAACTGATGAATCTGGATGTGATCTCCTCCTGCGAACCTGCTAACTAAGGGGAATACCGGGCGTGCCGATCTTCTCCTCTCTGATGCCTAAGTTAGTACAGTTGGGATGAATAGATAACTTAAGCAAGAATGATAAGCAGTTGGAGAGATCAGTTACCTATTAAAGAGGGTAGTTGAGGCCCTTATATAGGTGGTCGGGCGTGAGGTCTGGTCTTACTCTTCGATGTGGGACTGGTTTCATTTTGTTCGTACACAAAAGGACAACTCTGGTGGCCTGTTCGGCAGGCTGGCGTCCCCGGTCCCCGGGCCCCTGGTCACAAGGTAGACTGCTGGACCTCGGGTTCGGGTGCTGGTGATCCTGCTCCGGGCCTCAGTCCGGCCCCGGACCTACTGGCTGCGGGTCTGTGGACCTATGTAGCCCCTCTGTGGCTACTGTCAACATAAGGAGTATTGCAACTAAGAGTTCTCCGATACCGTGAAATTTCTAGTTTCGGTATTCTATATTTTTAGTGTAACAAACCTATATTTCTAATTGAACTTGGTTCTCCTTTTTCGTCACTCATGATTTTGACTCTCTATCTAATTAATTAATTAGTCTTACAAAATCGTAAAACTCAGCTAAGTAAAATTTATAAATTAACTCAGCTTTTCGACGCAAGCATCTTCTCACTATTGGAGTCAGTGTAGAGGTTCAAGTAGGGATCGGGATCCTCTCCTAATAAATGGAGAGAGAGATATCTCCTCATGAGATATGGGCTGTCGGATTAAAATTGGACGGTCCAGATTGCTTTGCGGGGGTGTTGTGTGAATAGTAACAGAGGATTGTGAACCGTCAGATTAAAATTGGACGGCCCAGATTGCTTTATGAGGAGAGAGAGATTACGAGAGGATATTGGTTCGTTTAAGTAGTAGGGAGACTTTTCGGACAAAAACAAATTATCATTTTTTGTTACTATTTTTTTTTAAATATATGAGGGTTTTACAGCTCTCTCCTTTAATATAGAAAATAGTTTTAAACATGTGATTAACATGTTAGTGGTTAAGCATCATTAAGCTAATAGTGTATATAATCATTGCATAAGGGCATATAAACCAGAAGAAGATATGCTTTTGTACTAACCCTTGCCATGTGATAAAAACATAAAACAAAAATACGAGTGAGAGGCCGACTATATAAAAAGATGTGGTAATCATTTAAATTAGGAAAATTCATTCTAAAGGTACTTCACGTTTTCCTTCTTATAAGGATTGGTATCTGACGTTTGCCAAACCTCAAATTAGTACCTCATGTTTGGATTTTGACTCACTTTGGTACTTTGACCGTTAGTTCCGTTAAATACTTAACTGAATTTTTTTTTTTTTTTTTTATTTTCTACTTTTTGCTAGAACCTAATTATTTACTACCTATTTGCTTACTAGATCCTAATCACCTATCAATTCTAAGAACTAACCTTCATCATGCCAAATTCACCTAACGACTCTCTGTCTTAACGGCTACTATTCTGACAGAATCACTGTTGTCTTAGTTTTGAAAAGTTTCTTAAGTTCTAGTAAAACCAATAAATAAGAATTCTTAAGTTCTAGTTAAGCAGAAAGCAAGAAAATAATGGACAATTTTTCTCAAATACCACTCCTAGGAGGTAATCCTCCACCTGGGGTTTGAGAAATTTAAATAAACACAGAAAAATGGTGACGGATATGGGGAACATATTGGTTTATTTATCCAAACATACTTACATAAACATAACCCAGAGCCTCACTCTTGGGTAAACAGCTAAAAGCTATTTAGCTACTCATGCTGGAATTAAAATACAAACTTACTTGTAAAATAAAGTACTCCACACCAGATGCCTAGCAAGAAATCACTCTTCTCACTATTCACTCTTATTTTACTATATTAACACACTCACAAACACTCTCAAACTTCTCACAAGGCTTCAAGCTTCAGACTACTCCTTTCTTCCTTGGTTTTCGAATGCCTTCTCTTGAGCTCTGAGATTTCTTATATAGCCTTCGGATTTCAAAACAGAATTGAATTCCATTAAGAAAGGCAGACAAGAGGAATCCTTATCTTAACAGCTGGCACTATCTTTTCCTAAAGTAGTTTGTCCGTAAGCGTCGGCAGCAACTTTATTTTACACATTTATCTTACAAATGAGCTGGCTTCCACTAGCTGGATTCCACTCACCTAAAGCTTCTTGTCCTGATGCGTCGGCTGCTAATATTCCATCATATTATTGATGTTGTGAATCGCTTCGTCATCAAAAGAGGCTCCTGAGTCGTCATTTTCTTCAGCTTTGGATTCTATGTCTGAATCATATGGATCTTTAAATTCTTGTTCTTTCTCTAATTTTTCTATCCACGTGGTAGTTGCTAACGTACCATCGACCTCTCGCCTTTCTAAGGCTTTATACAAATCACAGTGCTCTGGATGAGGATGGTTATAGCTGGCCACAATGATCTTTTCTCCTTTGGCCAGGAGGGTAGCATCATCATCTTTCTGGATCAGGTTCTGAATGCGAATTACAGCCATTGCTTTCATCCAAGGGATGCTCTGATTAGGTCTTCCATTGCTTGATGACCATTTGTATGCTTGAGAGGCACAACTCTGGATAATTCTGACATAGTGATAAGGAGAAATATAACTCTTTCTCCCTTCTTCTCTAGTCCATTCAGGAGGAGAAGAAATGAACTTTAATCTCAGAATACAACCAACTGGTCTAATATTCTTAACTGCTTGGTAAATTGCTTCAGGGAGACCTTCTAG
The DNA here is from genome assembly GCA_963682095.1 of Potentilla sterilis. Taxonomy (NCBI): domain Eukaryota; kingdom Viridiplantae; phylum Streptophyta; class Magnoliopsida; order Rosales; family Rosaceae; genus Potentilla; species Potentilla sterilis. Next base: position 10,550,136 of record OY821763.1, on the reverse strand, counting down.
GTCTTCGTTGGTTTTTGTCCAAAGGTTGTGAACAAAACCATTTTCAATCAACCATAACTTGTTCTTCTGCGGATGCTCTGCTTGAACATCAACTAAATATCTTCCATAGTAGGGACCTGCTACTACTAGCAAGGTTGATGGAAGAGCTTTTCGGTTCTTGGAATCTCCTAAGAGATTATGGAAACTGAACCATTCTGATTCTGATAGGGCTAGAAGTGGGACTTTAGCACTTTCAGGGTTCTCAAGGTATTGAATGTCCAGCTTTTCCTTGAGCTGCTGATCTTTTTCTAGCTCGTAACTGCAGAATTCTTCAGCAAGCGTTTCCAGGGCTTGTAAAACCAATGCTTCATTATTTTCTCGAGAGACTGCTAAAATATTGTCCATGATGACTCTCTGGTTGAACTGCAAATTTCTGCTGGTTCTAAACACCGGTCTTTCGTAAATTCTCATGGGATGATCAAAGATTTTTCTCAGGCATTTTACTGCTGGTAACCTGAAGGATGCTATCCTGTCAGTGGTTCTTGCCTTATACGGCGGTCTTCTTTGAAACCAGTCATTTGTGACTGTAGCTCTAGGATGCTGTAAATATTCCTTTACAGTTTCTTCTTCTGCATTGGAAGATTGCTTATCTTCCGGATCATTTTCTCTTATTGGGTCAGGCTGAATTTTTTCAGGGGCACTACTGGATCCAGCAGGAGAGTACGATACCAGATATTGATAACCGGGTCCATCATGTAATGGTCCAACAGTCTTGTCTCCATCTCGGTATCTCTGTAGTAAAGCTTTATCTTTTGTTCCTTTGTTTTCAGGCCTAGCTCTTGTTCCGAAATTGGACCTTCTTCTTTCTTCAATTTCTGGTTCTGGTTCGGGCCTTCTACTTCTTGGGTTACGACCTTCATCTCTTTCGAACATTGCCATTTCTCTTGTGAGAGCGTCAGGCAGATAATTCTTGTTTCCTGCAATCATTTCAACATCATATTCATATTGAGATAAAAACATCTGCCATCTAAGAACTATTCATCTATCTGCTGCATCTGTAAGCTTATAGTTCTTAAAGTTTTTCACTCTCTTATTATCTGTTCTGACCAGAAACTTATTTCCTAAAAAGGCTTCAGCTCCTTTAATGGATTTAATTAGGGCTAAAACTTCTTTGTCTCCTGTGGAATAATTTAATTCTGCTGGATTAAATTTTCCTGACAGGAATTTACAGATCTTTTCTTGATTTGTATTAGGTGCTATGGTTAAAACTACTCCTGCCCAATAATAATCATTTGTATCTGTTTGCAAAATGATCAGGTCACCTTCTTCAGGTAACTGCAAAGGGGGAAGGTTTTTTGTGAGTTCTTTAATTTTCTTAACGGTGTTACTATCATCCGTTGTGAATGGCCATTTTTTCTTCGTGCTTGTCTTTGGAGAGAGAAGAGCAGTGAGGCCACTCACTTGAGGAATAAAATCTCTCGCAAAGTTGACAACTCCCAAAAATCTCTGTAGAGACTTTGCATCTGGGATACTATCAGGGAATTGGCTTATTTTCTTTACTATATGCTCTTGAAGACGAATTTCTCCGTCCTTGACATGTATGCCAAGGAAGTCAATTTCTCCTTTTATAAGATGAATTTTCTTTTGTCCAAGGATGATTCCTTTCTGAACTATGAGTTTGCAAATTTGCTCAAGATGTTGCAGATGTTCATTCATAGTTTTAGAGAAGACAAGAATGTCATCAATGTAAACTATGCAGAAATCTGAGTAGGGCTTAAATATGTTATCCATCTTTCTTTGAAAGATAGATGGAGCTTGCTTAAGTCCAAACGGCATTACCAGCCATTCGTAATGTCCTTGAGGAGTTCCAAAGGCTGTTAAGGCTATGGAATCTTGGTGCATTCTTACTTGCCAAAAGCCTGATTTAGCATCAAACTTTGAGAATATCTTTGCTCCTTTTAGTCTATTTATCAAGACTCTTACTTGAGCAATCTGATAACCGTCTTTAACAGTTTTCTTGTTGACATCCCTATAGTGACCATTCTTGCTTTTCCTCTTAATTGCTCTGCATGGTTTCTAATTACCAGGAATGCTGGAGCATGATGAGGACTATCTGAGGGTCTAATTAATTTCTTTTTTAACAATTCTTGAATTTGGCTTTCCATTTCTTTCCTATCTTCATCTCTATAATGGGGTATAGCTTTGACATGGCATATTGCATTAGCATCATGCATTTTTAGCTGACAATATACCGGGTCTCTTTCCCAGTATAGTTGAGGATCTTCACTGATTATGGGTTTCAGCATATTTTCTATCTCAACGAGTTTTGGGATTTTCTTTTGCTCTATTTTATTTATGTATACTTTTAGATTGTGTTCTCGGATGAATTCTTCTTCACCATCCGAGCTGTCTGAATCTTGAGGTTCTTCCTCCGATTCTGATTCTTCCGAAGTTGTTGCTTCGTTTTGCACAATTTGTTGGTGTTCTTGCAAAGCTAATACCGGTTGTATAACCGGTTCAAAAGGTGGTTTATGATCACCACGCTTGGCTCGTGACTTCTGATATTGCTCTGTGAATCCTTTACTTGCAATGCTGACTGCATGTAGTAATCTAGATTCCCAGTAGAACTTATTATTCTTCTCAATCCCGATCATTTCGATGGTTTGTATTATTCTTTGCTGGAGTAGGAAATCATTTCCTATCAGCAAATCGGACCCTTGGGCTTCACTCTGCCAAATTCTTTGGAACGTAAAGGTTCCTCCGCCTATCGAAATCTTGACGTTTCTGGCTATATAACTCATTGTAAATGCCTTTTCTCCCATTCCAATTCCAGTGGCTTCTCTATCAGACTTTTCCCAATATTCTTCAGGAATAACGTGTTTCTTTGCTAGGTTATATCCTGAACCAGTGTCTACAAAAGCATGTAGATGGTATTTCCTATAATTGGGAAATTTCAGACCTATAGTAATATAATTACTATATATACTTGTCTGAACTTGTTTTACTGGTTGGATTGTTTCTTCCTTTCTAGTGAATTCTGTGAAAGGATTTATAGTTCTTTCTTTTTCTTGTATAGGCTCAGGTTCTACCTCTTTTGGGTTACTTTCGGGTACTGCTATGGAGGGACTAGGTTCTTCTTTTATAATTTTTGAAGTTTCTAACTTCGTCTTCTCGAGGTTTTTCTCAAGATCTTGTTTTTGGATTTGATCAAGAAATATATCATATTCTTGATTTACTAGCGTATGTACTTCAGGGTCTTTTGTTTTTCTTCTTACTTCTGCTATGAAACATTCTTTATGATAGGTTTCTCTTGTTTCTTTACAGTACATGGGTACTGTATTATTATCTTCACACTTGCAATAATCACAAGTGAAAGCTCCAGGCCTTGGAGTAAACTGACTGATGCTATCAGTAGTTTTCTGATTCCAATTTTGGATTAACATGAATATAGGTCGATAGTTATATTCACTTTCTCCTTCAGAGCTGTTTGAGGTGCTTTCTATATCACTTTCTGATGTATCTTCAAGAGAATATATAGATTCATTCTCTTCATCAGAATAGGCTACTTCAAACCCTTTTATGTTTGCGTATTCTACGGCTTCATCGTATTCTGCTAGAAGGGCTTTAGAAGATCTTTTATCCCTTTTAGGGCACTCGTTTGCATAATGACCTTCTGCCTTGCAAAGCCAGCATCTACAGGGCTTTGTGTCTCTAGAAGTATTTTTCTTAGGGTTTGGGTTTCTTTTCTTAAAAAATCTCTTTCTAGGAGATCTTTTTTCTTTGTCTTGTTCAGAGCTTTTTCTGAACTTATACTTCTTTTTAGAAGTAAATTTATTGTATTTCTTGTTTCTAAATCTGCTCCTATTTTTTCTTTCGTTGTACTGATGACAACCCCATTGGGTTGGAGTGTCTAGGATTTTAGGACACATATTTTCAACTCCTCTGAGTTGTTTCTTAGCAGTTTTCGACTTTTGATTTTCTGTACACTGTTTTCTTAACTATCTCTTCTAACCTTTCTAAGGTTTCACAAGTTTCTGCTTGCTTATAGAGCTCTTTTAACCCTTCTGCTCTAAGCATTCTTATAGGTCTTTTGGAGTCTTCTTCTTCCTCAAAAGATTCTTCAGGAATCGATCCTGAAGTGCTAGCTTGCTCATAGTTAGCAAAAGAATGCCTATGAAATTGGAGACTTATTTTTCCTCCAGTATCCTCATAGATAGAAGCATTAGAGCTTTGTATCTGCCTTTCAGGAGGTGCTAGATTCCATTCTCTAGGGAAGGATACTGCATCCCATTTTGTGATGTGCTTTTGCTGAGTATTATTTCTAAGATTGGTAAGGACAGATGTGGTAAGACCAGGACTGTTGACGAATCTAGTATTTGGTGTTACATTGGAGCTCATTAGCTTGTAGTAGATTCTATAGTCAACGGCAAGTTCCAGCATGCCTTGTTTCATGGCAATCCCATCTGTTTTGATTCTCAGTCTTAGGCAGTGTGCTGCGTCTTTCAGATGAGTGGTGAAGTTTGGGAAGACATTGAAATATGCAACCTGGTTGCATAGTGAGGCTTCTACTGTTCCTAACAGGCTTTTCTTGAAATCTGTTATTATGTCGTCTTGCAGAATACACAAGACCGAGCAGTCTATACCATCTCTTGCTAAGAGTTTTATGGAAATTTGGACTGCACCAATGTGCATGTAAGAATATTTTCTTTGAAATGCTTCACTCACTTCTCTAGAAGTGATTAGCCTGATGTCTGTTTCACCACCAGTTGCTGGTATTGTTAGTTCCAACATCTTGAATCTGTGAGAATCCATAATAAATGATCCTTTCTTATAAATCTCATTGAATCTAAATTTCGGTGCTGAGGCTTCTCTTATGCTAGATTCAATTTCGTTATACTCAAATTCTTGAGCATTTACAAGCTGTACTGCTGGTACAGTATGTCTTTTGCTGAAGACTCTACTTAACATCTTTATATCCCTTTTGGATTCTTTCCATTTTAGGAGCTTAGGTTCACTGAAATGGAACCCACTTTCTGGTTTTGGCTGTGGTATAATAATTTTACTAGCTACAGTTTGTGCTAGTGCTTCTTCGTTGATTCTTTCAACGATTGTATTTTCTTTCATTTTTTCTATACCCTTTTGTAGGCTAGAAATTTTTGAGCTTAGTTCTTAGAATTGTTCTTCCATATCTTTCCCTATTTCTTGAAGGTAGATATTGCTGTAGTTCTGTTGATGTATTATTGCTTCAACATTTTCAGCAAGCTTTTCTGTTGGAAGATAAACACTTAAAGCCTTTAAGTCTTCCTGTCTTACTTTTAGCTCAACTCTTTGCTTCATCCTATGCGGGATATAAGAGTTTCTAAGAGTTTCTTTAGATTTTCTTGCGTATTTTTTAAATCAACTGCTTGTTGATGAATATTATTTGCAAGATTTTCAGTTCTTACTAATTTCTTTTCAATATCTACAAGATATTGTTTTTCTTTAAGATAATCAAGCTTGACTTCAAGTCTTGATATCTTTGCTTGAATTTCTTCTAATTGAGTTACTCTGAGATTAAATCTCTCGAGTTGTTCTTTTACTTTCTCGGTAGTCTTATCTCTAGATATATGATCTAGAAATTCAACTATGCTTGGCCTAGAGGGGTCAAGTTCTTCTATTCCTATTTCTTTCTGAAGATGAATATGCTCGTCGTATAGAGTATTTAGTACTCTACAAGCGTATTCAATGGAATATTGATTTTCTTGGATGTGTCTTGTGTGAAAACACAAGTTCCACTTTTCTTTTTCTTTTTCTATGCAAAAGGTTTGATAATTCTTTAGCTGCTTTGGCTCTCTTTTATTTGTTAAGAGGAGCCAACTTTGTGGCATAAACCTTTGCTTTACCTGTTTTTGAGCAAAACAGGCTCTGATACCAACTGAGGCGGATCTAACCAACGGTTTCTAACCGCGGCTCAAAATTTCAAGAGGTTCTTTTTCTTGTTGCAGAAGTTGTTCAAGTTTTGCGATTTGTCTTTCTGTTATACGAATTCCTTGAGTAAACCTAAAAACTATATCCCAATAGCCTGGTCTACTTCTAGGAAGTCTCTCTCTAAAGTTTTTTAGGATTTTTAATCTTGCCTTTTTATCTTTTATTTCTTTTTCGGTGATTCTAATATTTTCTAAATAAATTAAACGCTGTGAAGAAATACTGTAATGATTAAAATTAACTGCTTACCCTTGAGTACAGAGGATAAATTACATATATGCAGTATAATTGAATAAACAACCTTTTAGGCCCACCATGCTCCGTCAAAATGAGTAAAATCTAATTTTAAAAGAAAAATAAAGACAACTAACGGAATTTTTAACAGTGTTAACTGAGAGGTACCAAAGGTAGGTAGATTTTGAAACGTGAGGTACCAATCTGATATTTTCAAAACGTGAGGTACCAAAGTTTATAAAGCCAGAAATGTGAGGTACCATTTAGGCTATTTTCCTTTTAAATTAAGTACCATGTCTCGCTACATCATGCATGGCCCAGCATTCATATCCAGTGTTAACAGAATTATGTGCTACCATCCTTAACCACAAATATCTACACATTACCAGTTTTCATATTGCCTTCCCATTCAGAATCAACTTTTAACATTCAAGTTGTTGCACAGAGGGATCTAGCATTCTGTCTTTCTAAGAGTGTGATTGTGCATGCTCGGGCTTGTGACTGAACTCATAGTCTAGATGGACAAAGGCACGCTCGATTTCAGGCAGGAGCTCAAGCTTCTCCTGCAACGCTTCCCCTATGTCATGAGCCTCTTGTAAGGGCATGGCTGCTGGCAGGACTATGTCAACCTCCACAAAGTAGTGTGAGCCAAAGGTGTAGGCACGGACTGTGTCGATATGGCGTATGGCCTTGTGATGGTTCCAGCAAAGGTATGTCAACTTTTGTAGGTATTCTGGAGCAGCTGATTTTCCAACTAGGGAGTTCACATTTTCCAAGACAGTCATTGACCAGGTGCGAATAGTGTATAAGGCCAGCTGCAGAAAATCCAAGAGTTCAATGCAAATATTACTACCAAATACACCGACGACAATATATGAGTCCAAACTCTAAACAATGGATGTGGCAATCACGAAGGCCAGGTTAATATTCAGATAGGAATAGTAGTGACCCTCGTATTCACATAATCAATCACTTGATCAGGATCATGAACCCCCAAAGAGGGAACTCAAGATCTGCAAGGTCAGTTTAACAATTCAGAGTATACCGTAGCAATGGTTCACCTCAGTTTATGATATTAGGCTAATAGCAACCTATAATGTAATATCTGATGTCCTTCACTCAAAATATGTGCAGAGCATAAGATTCACTACCAGTAAAACCTATCTAATAGGTCTCTCATACAATCCCCTTTTATTAAGATGTAAGACTCTACAGCTCTACGCCCTTACTATGTATAAGAGTTCTCAGTCCGGTAAACTATTTTATTTGGGTGAACAAAGAGTGAGGGCCAAGATTGGGAGGGAAACCACTTACAATAATAGCTCCAACAGGGTCCATCCATTCATCAAAGTAATTAGCAAGGAGCACAGCAACCAGACCAATGATGTTGGTGATAACATCAAAGAAATGATCCTGGGCATACGCTTTGACAATTTCATTGGTGAAAGTGCGGCAATAAAGCATCAGAAGCAGTTTCACCAAGGTGACACCGAGCATAATACCCACAACCCATCGCTCTTGATCATTGGTCAAGCTGAACTCATCCTCCTGGTAAGACACAAAATTTGCAAAGCAACACGATATGAGTGTTTCACTCATGAAAAAGCAATAAGAAGCTGTATATAGCCCAAATATTTTAGATGTTTAAAACTATCAAGTCACAATAACTTACATCAGAAATTAGGGTCCGCATAGACTCTAAGATAATCTGCAGTCCCAGAGTTGCCATGACAGAAGCAAAAACAAGGATTCCCTGCAATATTTCTTTCATGTATCAGCGGCGAAGCATTAAGCCAAACCATAAGCAGGTTCATTTGGTAAATACCAAGCTGAACTTAGAGACAAGCAAGTTGGCATGTAAGTCTTAGATATAGTATCCTATGTTATATGTACTAATCCTCCAGACACACAATTGAATCTATTCTAACAAATACCAAATGACACCTCTCGCAGACCAGATAAAAGGAACACATCTCTGCTTTACCATGCAGACGAGACAAAAGAAAATGAAGAACTAAAATTTATGGTAAATTCTTGTTGAAGATAAAAGGATCAAGATATACCTATTAGAAATGCATTTGGGAAATAACTAAGCTAACAATGGACAAGCAGTAAGCATATTAAGTTGCATGTAACATTTACAGAAAAAAATATGCTTATAAACATTTAAAGCAGTACTGAACATTGTTCAAGAGGAAGCATTTTGGAAGGAAGTACAGAAAAATAATTATAAGTTTCCTCTTCGTTACACATTATGAACAAGTAGGGAAGTCCAAAGAGGAAAAATACATCATCACTTCCCATCTTCATTACAAAAAAAACAAGAGAAATGAGAATTTTCATCCACTCTTAACATGTCAACAGTTCAGGATGAGATTACACAGACACATACAATCCAAGTTACAAGACTAAGACTAGCAGCACTGCACGTTAATTTGACTACTGATTACCCCTATGGTATCATATATGAGTACTGTATTTTCACTATTTCTATAAGTTTGGCACTAAAACAAAGGTTTGCATGTGCAACATAACTCAAACCTATAATTTTAAAGTGGATTTCAATTGCATGCATTAACCTCAGATGTGATGCAGAACTATGAATTTATTGCCATGAAGAATAATTGTACAGACACATACCAACGGCTGCATACGTCTCTTTCCAATAGGATACTGATAAGGGTTCGGGGTTTGCATGGAGAATGCAGTAAACCACAGAATGAAGCCAGATAAAAGATCAAGCAACGAGTCCAGTGTGGACGCAATAATGGCTAATGAACCACTTCTGTATGATGCATAAACTTTAGCAGCAAAAAGAGCCATGTTTGCAACATTTGATATTCTGATAGCAAACGTCTCACTTTTAGCCAAATTAGCCTGCTCTTCCTGCAATCAAATACCTCTATGAATCAGTTAACAATTAAAACGACTATATCTTGCTTATAGAGAGACAGACCACAATTAAATGTCAAACCTTTGACATCCCAGGAATAAAACCCCGCTCCGCTAGCGCATCCATTTCGTTAAATCCCTCGAGCATTTCTACCTGCTGTTGATAATACTCTGCCACATTATCCTCCTGGCCTGAATCCATCAAGCAGATACAGTTAAAACTAAACTTATATAACCTCTTTCTCAGCTAATTGCAGCTCTACATCGAACAATAATAACATTCGAACTCGTCGCATCTAATCCCTCGATTAATAAAACATGAATTTTGAGTGTTTTAAGCTATCCAACTCCAGCACACTCCCCACTAAGCATATTTCCAATCCACCTCTAATTTAAAGCTCTGACAAGTGCTTCTTTACAAAGCACATTTAAAGCTCAAACCAGAATCACAAATTAAGCAAAAGAAGGAAATTCCACACCGCACAAATCAATTTTGACTTATTTAACAAGCACAAAAGAAGCAAAATTCCAATATACCAAAACACGGAATAGAATCTTTGCCATTTCAAACCATAAGAGCCAAAGATCGTTAACAGTAACAGAATATATAGCACTACTTTAAGAGAAGAACCTAAAGAAGGATTGTGAAATTACCTTTAACTCCAAGACAGTCATGGAAGGCACGCGGCGGCTTCTCCTTGTGCTCCGACGACACCTGGAAGCTCTCGAAGTTCAGCCTCCACGAGCCGTCGACATTGCCGGAATCACGCAGCAGCGACCGCGCCTCCTCGTGCTCGGAGGCCACCGGTGACGCCATTTCGTCGGTAGAGAATCGTACAGCTCCGGCGATTGTGCGGCGGGTCAGGTATTGGAAAATTTGGAGAGAATCCGAGGGCGTTTTGGGAATTATGCGATGGGCGCTGGTGTGGTCTGCATAGTCGGAGATTTGAACACCAGAGGAAAGTGACTGTAATAAACACGAAAACTGAGCACGACATTTAGCCACGTGGACGGTCTTGATGGCGTGATGGGATCAGGACCACGGATTCTGGGATGTGTAATGAATATGGTGGGCCAGGGTTTTGGGTTGGATTCTGTGTTGGGTTATCCAGTGCGGGTGAGAAGCGTTTAGAGCTGTGGAAGCTGCACCGTTGGATTCTGATCATGTGGATGAGAGGGAGTGGGTAGTCAAAGTTGGTAGGCTTTATTGTTTGGGTAAATGTTGGTGGGCTGGGAGAATGAGGATATCACGGTTATGTGGGATTTGTGGGCCCGATCTGGGCCCGACTATGAGGACAGCTTCAGTGAATGAGTTCAAGTGTGACACACGTTATGATATATCCCGTATTTATCTACTTTTTTTTTTTTTTTTTCAGACCAAAAAAATCTGTACGTGTTGTGATCCAAGTTTTTCTGAGGTCAGTACTCCCTTGTCCAAAATTTTGATCATTTTTTTGGGACACTCGTGTTTTTCGAGTGCAATAGATAGTTTTGACAAAATGCGTCTGAATTGTTTCGAACATACGTAAATAGTAGCTGTTCGTGGCCGCTGGTCTACAGTCCAGACATGACACGGGTTGAGCGTGCCTTGGATTGACAATGTGACCTCGGCGGAAGTGTGAGTGCATGTGGTGTGCTAGTGGGAAGCTCGGGGGGAGCGGGTGGCATCATAGATGGTTGTCTTGTTTCTCGGATGAGACGTAACGTCCGTGTCAACCTTCAATTAATGGTTTGGGCCTCAAGTAATGTTTTAGCACATTGGACCAGGCGTGGGCTGGAATTCTTTCCAATTGAGCAAACTGGAATTTTATTGGTTTGTTCACTTTGATGTTTGATGTGATCTAACCTTCGTAAGCTTTAAAAAGGAAAGGAGAAACTTCAAACTCTAGCAACCTCGCCCGTTATAGCTCTAGTTCGACTCAAATGACACGAATAAGATATTTGGAAGACATAAGTAAAATGACTAAACGAGATAAGAGACAAATAATAATCCAAGCTTCTCGTGTTTATTTTATGGTGTTTGATATATATATATATATATATATTTTTTTTTTAGAATTCGATGTATGTAAGAAATAAAAGATTTTCAACTCAACAACTCGTAATATTTTTCTATAATAACAATTTGCCGTGGCAGATGGTTAACGAACTACACAACAATTTTATACACGAGATGCTAGTCAGTAGCAAGAACCCAAGTTTGTGTCTCATTTTTTAACCAAGTTGGGTTCTGTTGACAGTAGCCACAGAAGGGCTACATAAGCCCGCAGACCCGCAGTCAGTGCATCCTGGGCCGGCCTGAGGCCCGGAGCAGGATCACAAGCACCCGGACCCGAGGTCCAGCAGTCTACCTTGTGACCAGGGGCCCGGGGACGCCAGCCTGCCAAAGAGGTCACCAGAGCTGCCCTTTTATGTGCGAACAGAAGGAAGCCCGTCCCACATCGAAGAGTGAGACCAGACCTCGCGCCCGGCCACCTATATAAGGGCCTCAACTACCCTCTTTAATAGGTAACTGATCTCTCCAACTGCTTATCATACGTGCTTTAAGTTATCTATTCATCCCAACTGTACTAACTTAGGCATCGGAGAGGAGAAGACCGGCCCGCCCGGTATTCCCCTTAGTGAGCAGGTTAACCAGGAGGAGATCACATCTAGATTCTACCAGGCCTACGAGTTTGTGCAGAAACAATTGACGCCGTCTGTGGGAAGCCTTACATAAACATCACATAAGCATCACCAAAATGGCAGAAAGCTCAGAAGCGGGCCAGGAAAGAAATGCAACGAAGGAGCAGCGGGTTGCACCAGAGCAAGCGCTCATCTCCAACCCGGTCGCTGTACGGGAGCAGCGCAGCGACCAGGGAAACCAGGAAGACGGCAGCTGTGGGAGGCCGACTGGCACGCCGGGGTCATACCATGATAGCATGCGCGGGAAAGGCCCGGTGGAGGGAGACCAACCAATCGATCGGGGCTTCTCGCTGACATTCTCGGACGATCTGAGCGACAAAGAGGAGAGTCTGCTCGGTGACAGCGACCGAGACACCACGTACAGCCCCGACCGGCACGATATGGCGGGGGAGATACGGGCGATGAGGGCAGAAGTCGGTTGCCTGCTCGCGGAGGGCGACCGAGATAGAGAAAAATCCAATGCCCGGTATGAGGAAATGGAGACGGTAAACGCTGCCTTAGTGGCTGCCCTGGAGAGAGGCCAGCAGCGCAACGCCGCCATGACAAGGGCAACTACACCCGCACCTGGCCGACCTCAGCACCTTGAGGCAGGGCAATCTTCGGGAGGAAGGTCCAGCGACCGCAGGAGGGCGGTGTCCCAGAGCGGCCCGGTTTTGCCAATGAGCACGCCGGCACCCCCGCAGTCGCGCGCTTCATTCGAGGATGAAGTCGTGACCCCGACCGCGCGGGCATTACAGATACTCACCGACTCTGTGTCGGATGTAAGGACCCAAATGGAGGCCAACGAGAGAAGGGCAGCGCAGCCGATGGAAGGCGCGCGATTCAATGAACGCATGGGCCCTTTCTCGCACCGGGTTCTGGAGTCAGGGAGGTCTGGCAACCAGATATCCTTAAAGCTCACATACTCAGGATCCGACTGCCCATACCAGCATTTGGACAGTTTCCGGTCCCAAACGAGCGCCAAGGGCTATTCCGATGCAGTCTGCTGCAACATTTTCCAGGAAACCCTATCTGGAGAGGCGCTCAACTGGTTCTATGAGCTCCCGGCAAACTCCATCGAAGCGTTCGAGCAACTGGCCGACGTGTTCGTAGGCCGCTTCATCCTCCGGGTCGAGGGAGCCCGGACATCAACCATCCTCTTCAACTACATGCAGGCACCTGGCGAGGAGCTAAGGACGTTTGTCAACCGCTGGCAAACGGCGACGGCCAGGGTTCGGAACCTCGACAAGGGAATCGCCGAGATGGCGTTCAAACAAGGGCTCCGGCCGGGAAAATTTTCATACGTCGTACGGGTGGAACTCCCTCAGGGGTATGACGAGTTGATGGCAATGGCCATCAGGCATGCTTAGGCCGATCATGAGACATATGGGCAGCACCTTCTGAAAAGAAAGCGGGACGAGCAGCGGGAGGAGCACCCCCCTCCCGGCCGAGAAAACAAGGCCGGCCAGCGGAGCGAGAACCGGGGTGCCCGACCGGGCAGACCTAGCAGAAATTGGGGAAACCAACAGCAGCAGAAGCCCTATCATGACAAACCCCAGGGCAAGCACAAGCCGGCGCAGTACCGGCAAGAACGCCCCCTGGCAATCATGCCAGCAGAACGTGAAGAGGTCTTCACCACTCTAACCTCTTCATACGAGGACATCTTGCACGAGAATGGGAACATTATTCCCCCACCGCCGAGGAGCAAGTACCCAAAGGGGAAACTTACCCAGACGCGCACGGGCAAGTACTACTCCTATCACGATGAAGCCACCCACCGAACGAACAGTTGGTTCGCCCTCAAGACAGCGGTGGAGGGCTTGATTAATAGCGGTCAGCTCCAGCGGTACATAGGGGAAAAGACAGCAGATCCCGACTGGGAGCAGGGCCAGGGCTGGTAGGCACGCCCGAACCCCCAAGCAGTTAGTTTGGCTTATCAACGGTTCAACCAACGTAACATAATATGTATGCCAACTATTTTGAAAGAAATCCCACCGGTTCGGCTGGTGCAAAAATATGTATATCCAAAGAGTAATACAAACAAAAACCGTTCCACCGGATTTACAAAAAAAAAGAGCTAAGCAAAAATCTTCAAGGAGCCGCGCCTCCCCCCTCAGCGGGCATCTCACCAACTTCTCTAGATGGAGTTGCCGCATCCTCTCCAGCAGATTGAGGCCCGCCTTCCTCTTCCGGTTGCTCCTCTTCTACCGACTGTTCATGGATATCTTCACCGGCCCCCGCCTTCGGCATTCGAGAGGTATCTAGGTACCCCTTCTCTTCCCACTTCGCATAGGCGTCGGCAATACCCGACTCCCTAGCCTTTTCCAGGAGCTTAAGGAACTGATCACTGTCGTGATATTTGAGGACAACCCGCTGGTAAAGCTCGGGGTCCACTTCTCCAGCCGCAGCGGCGGCGGCGGCACGCACAGCGGCAACTCCCACCTGGAGCTCATCCACTCTCTCCTCCAGCTCGACTCTCTCTTCCTTAGCCCGCTCCTTCTCCTCCTCGAGGCTCCGGACCTGCTCTTCTAGCCTGGCCACCAGTTTCTTGGCCCTCTCCTCCAGTCTAACCTTCTCCCGCTTCTGCCTGGACTTCTCCACTTCCAGACGCTCACGGGCTTCTGTCAGAGCGGCCACCTGTCTCTTCAGCTCCGGCAGCTCCTCACTCGGGTCCGGCTGGTACAGATTATACAATAGCTACAAACAACAAGGAGCCAAGTAAGTAAACAGCAAAAGTAACCGGGTTATGAGCGGTGCCAGGGCACAAAGCAATCCTTACCAGGAGGACCGACTTCTTGCTCTTCTGGTGGTTCTCTCCCGCCAGGGCTCCAGGCCCATCCAGACCAAGGCCGGCCACATCCGCCGCCAGCTTCCGGACGAAGGGACTCTCCAGACCTCCCCTCTGTTCCTCCGCAGGAGCGGGGCTACTCTACTGACTGACAGAGTGTGAGGCAGTAGCGGCCTTGTCCCCATCGGCACTCGTCGCACCGCTGACCACCTTGAGCCGTTTGGCCAAGTTTTCACCTGACGACCGGCCGGTCAGCGTCACCTTCGCGGACGGAGGGACGTCCATGACCCTCCACCTCTTCTCACCCTGACCGTCCGGTGAAGAAGATTGTGCGCCTGACCAGGTGACCCTGGTAACGAGCGGTACCGATCCAGGCCGGTGCGGAATCCTGCTCACCCCACCAGGAACCTTTGGTGGCCCCCCGGTGGACTTGCCCTTTCCGGGTCCCGCCTTGGGCGCAACGGGGTGACTCTTCACACGCCTCAGAATATAGGCGTCGTCCTCAGCGTCCATGGCCCTCGGTTCGGCGTGAACGGTAAGCCGACCGGACTCCTTGTCCACCGAGGTCCGTGAAACGGCCTCCCATTTTTCCTTCAACCTTGAAAGAAGGTTTTCACCATCCATGAATAACGTGTTGCCGGGCTTGACGACCGTCCGGGAAGATGCACTTACAGGACAAACAAATAGTTAGTACCAACTCGGTCAGCAGAAATGCCACTGCTTAAACCTTGGTACGCACCGGGATCCCGCCCGAGACAGCAGTACTCCAACACTTCCCGCCGTATGATGTTGTAGGAGCTTCGCTCGAGATCGTCCCATCATCCGAGTATGGTCATAATCCTTTCCCGCTCCAACTCAGACAGTTCGAGCGATTGGTCGACAAGGGGCTGGAAGGCACCAGGAACCCGGTACATTTTACTCCTCTTCTGCCACTTCCCACCCGCCATCACCACCTTTTTCCTCCAGCTATTGTCCACCCAGGAAGGCATATGGGTGATGATAGGCTGGAAATGTCGGACGCTAAAGGTCAGACAACCTCGGGACCCCCTCTTCTTCGAGAAGGATATCCTGTACAGTACCCGGAACTCGTTCACCGTTGGCATGCTCATCCCGGACAACTCATACAGGCAACCGAGGCTCAGCAGCCGCCTCCACTGGTTCCCGGGAAGCTGCGCGGGGGACACTTGCAGAGCGCTAAGCGTTTACTGCACGAAGTCCGGCAGCGGGAGGGAGAACCCGTGGCGAAATTGGTCTCCGTGAACAGCAACCCAACCCGCCTCCGGGTTACAGGCCGATTCTCCGGGATTCAGCGGCCGTAACGCCACCTCATCGGGGATACTCCACGTCTCCCGGAAGGCGGCAATCTCTTCGGGGTTCATAGTACCCTCCGGTTCATCGCACTCCACGGCCTCTTTCCCACTCCCGATAGTGTAGCTCACGGGCGGAGTGCCAGGAAAGCGCACCCCGTGCGGGATGTCTCAGATCCTGAGGACCCGGAAGACGAGACCCCTCCCCGGGAGCGGTCAGCGGCTTCGGACTCCGGGGATTCCGAACCGAGCCACTCCTCCAATCTCTCCTCATCGTCCACCACGAGACGCCTATCGGCCGATTCGGAAGCCCCATCAGAGCTTGCAGAAGCCATTTAACCTAAGGGGAAGAAAACAAAACCCCACCGCTGGTCAGCAACAGGCTAGAACAGCGCCCTCTGCGGCTCCTCCCCTGGTCAGCAACAGACGCCCCGCTCACAACGACTCACAGTCGGCGACAGAGCACCCCCACCCCCCCCCCCCCCCCCCGCTGCAAAACGCCAAAAAGAAAAAAGCACGGCTCAAAGAAAGCAAGACTTACCAATTACTATGCACAACCGAGGAAAGTCCGTCCTACGAAAGCACCGAGCAATGGTAGGCAAAGACCCAGAACGCTTGGGGCACGGATATCGCGAGGCACCTCTACAGAACTTTTGCCGGATTCCTCTCCAACCTTCTCTTCTTCTCTCTGGGTCAAAGAGCAAAACAGAAGTAATGAAGGCAAAGGAGGCCTTTTTATAGACGGATCTGATGCCCTAGGTACCCCTGCTATCCCCCCAAAACATGCAATCAGGACAACTCAAACGCCTGCGAATCCAGGCCCTCCATCTCAGATCGCTCCCTGCCGACACGTGTCCCGGCATCGGTAACCTTCCCACGCCATCATAACTGATGGGACTGATGGGTTTCCTCCTTAAATGCATGTCAGCCACTTGTCCAGCCTATAAGCGGCAGTTAAGGGAGATAGGAGCAGGAACCGAGGCGTCAAGCGCCCCCCCCCCCCCCCCCCCCCCCCCCCCCCCTAACTTCCCCTAGAGCCATGACATCTCACCGGTTATGATCATTCAACCGGCTCCATGGCAGTTCACCGGTTATGATCATTCAACCGGCTCCCTGGCATCTCACCGGTTAGATATCATTCAACCGGCTCCAAGCCTTCTCACCCGGTTAGGTATCATTCAACCGGCTCCAAGCCTTCTCACCGGTTAGGTATCATTCAACCGGCTCCATGGCAATTCACCGGTTATGATCATTCAACCGGCTGCATGGCATCTCACCGGTTATGTAACATTCAACCGGCTCCATGGCATTTCACCGGTTAGGTAACATTCAACCGGCTCCATGACATGACTCCGGTTATGAGAACATTCAACCGGCATGGGCTTTATACACCCGGGAGAGTTTACATCTAACACATGTAAACTTTTCCAGCAGGATAAAAACCCTGCATCGCACTGAACTGCGATCAATATGGGGATTCAAGGCGAGACTTGTCATCTCAACGCCTCCCCACCGGGCAGATTGTTTCTCTAAAACAGAAATCTCCCCGCAGGCACGTTGCCCCACGCTTATTTCAACACAAGCTGGGCCGAGCCACCGGGCTACTCCCGGCCTGCCGTTGGCAGCAATTTCGCCTTGGGAACTTGGGGGACTCGTTCCAGTATGGCAGTCCACCGGTCGAGTCCTCACCCACATCGTCCCATGCACTCGTCCGGGTTTCACCCCGTTGCACATCTATTGCATGACGGATTTCAACGCCACATCCTCCCATGCACTCGTCCGGGTTTCACCCCGTTGCACATCTATTGCATGGCAGATTTCAACGCCACATCCTCCCATGCACTCGTCCGGGTTTCACCCGTTCCATATCTATTGCATGGCAGATCTCAACGCTACATTGTCCCCCCATGCATTTGTCCGGGTTTCACCCCGTTCCATACTCATGGCACGACAACACTTGAGCACAATATCATTAGTATTGCAGGCATACTCATAACTATCACACCTCATCATTATAGGTACTCACATCACCACGCCTTCTCTACCCGAACGCCCGGTCACGCCCAATCTTCAACGCGGACTTGGAGGACTGGGCACCGTTGGGTTGGTAACCCTGCGGATCTGCGGGACAGAAGCAAGACATTAAGTCCCCATTCAAGATTGCACTTGACCGAGAACTTGGGGGACTTGTTGACAGTAGCCACAGAAGGGCTACATAAGCCCGTAGACCCGCAGCCAGTGCATCCGGGGCCGGCCTGAGGCCCGGAGCAGGATCACCAGCACCCGGACCCGAGGTCCAGCAGTCTACCTTGTGACCAAGGGCCCGGGGACCGGGGGAGCCAGCCTGCCAAAGATGTCACCAGAGCTGCCCTTTTATATGCGAACAGAAGGAAGCCCGTCCCACATCGAAGAGTGAGACCAGACCTCGCGTCCGGCCACCTATATAAGGGCCTCAACTACCCTCTTTAATAGGTAACTGATCTCTCCAACTGCTTATCATACGTACTTTAAGTTATCTATTCATCCAAACTGTACTAACTTAGGCATCGGAGAGGAGAAGACCGGCCCGCCCGGTATTCCCCTTAGTGAGCAGGTTAACCAGGAGGAGATCACATCTAGATTCTATCAGGCCTACGGGTTTGTGCAGAAACAAGTTCTATTTCTAGGACTTCTCAAAACTGTGGACTAGTACTGTAACCTTGGTTAGTTATTAGGAAACCATAACTCTCACTTCAGTGCAACGGTACGGTTGCTTCAACTCCAACTATCCCCACTCCATCAAAGTCCAAACCGAAAAATTCCACCGGAAAATTCTCCGGAACTGCCTTCGTTCTTACCCTCAACAAAGACAACAACCATGCAAGAAAGACAGATTCCATTTCCAACCAACAAAATTAAAAATCTCTAGACACCACCCCAAAACAAAAAAAGATTCCACGTACAAGATAGAAGCTAAGTACCATCTTCCCCTAAAACACAAAACATAAGATTCACTTTGACATTTGTCCCATGTCTTGGCGTTTGGTGCAAAGACCATCATCACAACCGTAGCGTAGAAACATCAGCCTTGCTTTGTTCGCCATAAAAACAACATCAGAGGAAAAAGTGAAAAACAACAAAGTCCGAATCCGGCAACATTTTAACCCCCGGGGATTTCTCTCTATATTTCTCCCATGCATTTTAATCACAGTAACCAAACCATCCCCACTTTCCATTATTATTAAACATGCATCACCATCACAGACCACACTACTGTGTTTATTGTCTCTAGCTATCATCATCTTCTATTCATCTTCATCATCCTTTTCAAATGTTCCACCAACTCTAACCTCTCTTCTTAATCCAAACCTCACTGTCCCATATTCCCATTAACACAATCTAGAAAATCAAACAATGAAGACTTTTCTGTTGTTCCTTTTCGTTTTATCCATTACGCTCTGTTTTTCTCAGGCAAAAGTCAAAGGCCCCATCACGTATTTATGGCCGTTGCCGGCGGAGTTCACCTCCGGCAACGAGACGCTATCCGTCGACCCGGCGCTGTCACTCATCGTCGGCGGGAGTGGGGGAAACTCCGGTCTTCTGAGGGTGGCGTTTGATCGGTACAGGGCGATTATATTCAAGAACAGTAATGGGGTTGCTGGGATTGAGAGAATGAAGAAAAGGAAGGGAAGCTATGATATTGGTAAAGTCAGAGTTGTGGTGCAGTCGGAGAGCGAAGAGGTGAGTTTGGGTTGTTGGTGGAATTTTGGGATTGGTTTGTGGAAATGATTTGGATTTTTGATACTGGGTTTGTTTTGTTTTTTTGCGTTCGTTTTTTTTTTTTTTTTTTTGCAGCTGAATCTTGGTGTGGATGAGAGCTATACTCTGTTTGTGTTGAGGAAAGATGGGAAAGCTATTGTTGGGGAGGCGACTATTGAGGTCAGTTTATGTGGTATATTTGTTGTTGATTTGAAGATTGAAGGGTTAGTTTTGTTGGATTAAAGGCTTGAGCTTTTTGTAGAATGAACCAACAATGTGTATGAAGCTAGCGACTATGTTTCATTTCGATTACAATTGTGTCTATAAGTGTTTTAGTTTTCGAATTCTTTGGTGTTTGTTGAAGATTTAAGAGGGATCAAGGGTTAGTTTTGTTTTGGTGAAGGCTTAATCTTCATACAAATTGAATCAAGATGGCACATGAAACAACTTTCTGTTCTGATTAATCAACCAAAAAATATGAATAAGAGTAACGGTATCCAATCCATTGTACCTTGCATTTCTGTAGGAGTACCTCTGGCTCTGACTAGTACAGTTTAATTAGATCATGTTCTATTACACTTGCATTTAGACTCAGTTCATAACAGTATATTATCGTTATGCCGTTATGTTGATTTCTTTTTGCTTTTTGGTTTCAGGCAAACACAGTGTATGGTGCACTTCGGGGGTTAGAGGTATGTCTGACTATTACATTGCATTACAAAATAAGGCACACCGATTTGTAATACTATATCTCTCATTTACATTGTTATGTATCGTAAAACCTCATTGGTTCTCTCTTCTACCATGTGCCAGACGTTCAGTCAATTGTGTACTTATGAGTATGAAACTAAAACCATGCAAGTACATAAGGCACCCTGGAACATACGAGACAAACCAAGGTTTGCATATCGAGGGCTCTTGCTCGGTAAGCTACGATTTTCTATATGAAAGAATTGAATTTCCTGTGTAGCTCATTGACTGGTTTGTTCTATAATGTATCTTAATTGCCATCTTATTGAAACTTTTTCAGATACTTCAAGGCACTATTTACCAATTGAAGTAATTAAGCAAGTAATTGAATCGATGTCATATGCAAAACTTGTAAGATTTTTCACAGAGCTTGATTTCCATACTAAAATTCATATAAGCACCATGATATTGGGTGTGGTTCTTTCCTTTTGTTTGTTCTGTTTTCTCCTCCTTTCATGTAATACTGATATCGAGAATTACATTTAGTAGAATGTTCTTCATTGGCACGTGATTGATAAAGAGTCATTTCCTCTAGAAGTACCGTCATTTCCCAAATTGTGGAAAGGTGCATATTCGCAGTGGGAGAGATACACCGTTGAAGATGCATATGAAGTTGTTAAGTAAGATTTCTGTATATTATCCAACCCTCCTTAGCTTAAGAAATTTAGTTGCTCAGAACTTGTTTGCATACCTATTTAGTAATTGCTTCGGAACTCTAAAGATTAATTTATGACTATTGTATTTTATCTGTTTAATAATACAAGTAACATGATACGTAGGAGATGCATAATCGTACAGTGGATAATGAACCTGAACTTATTTAAAAGTGAAAAAGGACGCTGATAATAGTTCTCCTCGTATTAGATTGACAACCACTATAAAATACTGCTTAAGGGGGAAAAGATGGTGAAGTATTTTCAACTACTTTACATTTTTTGCAGCCACCTAAAACAATGGTGATCTAGATACATCTTTTATTTTTATCTGATGTGAACTTTATGCTCCCTTG
The DNA here is from genome assembly GCA_963682095.1 of Potentilla sterilis. Taxonomy (NCBI): domain Eukaryota; kingdom Viridiplantae; phylum Streptophyta; class Magnoliopsida; order Rosales; family Rosaceae; genus Potentilla; species Potentilla sterilis. The sequence goes on along the minus strand of OY821763.1, from coordinate 10,528,811 downwards.
CTCTTACATACACTAATACTGTGTCTCTGTCCACATTTCTACGTGTTAACGTGAAGCTTTGCGAAAACTAGAGGTGCGTATAATCTTGACTCCTTTTATGGGCCAGAAAATAACTTGTATCCCCTACTTTTTCCATTTGTTTCTTAGCCTGGGGCGGGACATTCTTGTTTGTCACTTTCACAAGATTGGGTATATCTTACTTGATCCTTTCACTTTTTGTTTTTGTGTTAGGTATCAACGTTATGGCAGAAGTTGATGTCCCTGGTCATGCACAATCATGGTAAAGCCTCCTTAATATCAACTGCTCTCGTAAGCTAATGAGTTGGATGTTTATTGTTGCTCAGAAAGTTTCAGTATGAGAAATAGGTTCCAACTTTCAACATTTTGTCTCTAATAGGATACTAGCTACTTATTGTATGGCAGGATTGGTATTTGAACAGATAAAGCTTTACTGCTCTTTGGTTTCTTCAGTACTTGGCTTTTCTTTATATTCAAAGTACTGCCCTTTTTTTGCATACTATATTGTAATCTTGGTTAACTTCCCACTACCAAAACTTGAGAGTGGTTTTGTATAAAGAGGATATAGAAAATAAAGTAAGAGAAGGTTTGTGTGCTTACCGCAGACCACTATCTACTAATATCTATATATGTGAAAACTATTCTTTCTCACTCACCACTAGCTAAAGTGAACAAAATTGTGTCTTTTTTCTCAATTCTTTCTCTTTCAGCAATTTGTTTGTGTGCATCATGCACTTGCGCGAATTTATAAAGTTAAAACAGCAAATAAAGATGAGAGATTATCTGAAATTTCATCCGCATTTAGCAAATCATTGTTATGGGTCATCTTCTGAAAACTGCTAATTCACGAAATGCAAATTCTTATTCCTTTCAGGGGCACTGGATATCCTGATCTCTGGCCTTCCTCTTCCTGTACACAGCCTCTTGATGTCTCAAAGAATTTTACTTTCGACGTACTTTCTGGCATTCTGACAGGTAAGGCTTTTGAAAACATTTTGTTGTTCTTGGACACAGATGTTTTTTAATTAGCTTTATTTATTTATTGTGTGCTTATAGTAGATTAGTTGTCATGTGAGATGTCAAGAACTTTCTCTCTTTCTCGCTTAAGAAAAAAAAATAGGATATGTTATTTAGCAGTTGCACATGATTATGCTTAGGGAGTTTTTCAGGAGCATATTAGCTAAATTCCATTGATTGCTGTATATATGTAGGAGTAGGATTTTTTGCAAATCATGAATGCCATCACTGCTTAGGATTATTTAATAATTCTATTAATAGTTTCCATGGAGAATTTTGCCTTTACCTTCCATGTAGTTATGGAAATTTTTGCTCCTATTATGCAGATTTGAGAAAGATTTTCCCCTTCGAGCTTTTCCACTTGGGTGGTGATGAAGTTAATACAAGTCAGTTTGAATTCTAGTAGTTATTTAAAGCTAAAATCCGGCAGTTATTTAATTGACAAAATTATCTTATGCTGGTCTAATATTTTACAGCTTGCTGGGAAACTACTTCACATGTAAATAAATGGTATTCACTTATTTTGGTTATATTTATCATCTTTCAAATGCTATATTATCAATTACAATTTCTATCAATCTTATATCTGTGACTAATTTTACACAGTAGTCAAGTCTAAGATCTCTACTGATTGAGGTGGCATAGGAACTAAGTTATGATTGGATCTCTCCGCGCTAAGTAGTTGTATCATATATCTTAATGGTATTTTATTGCGAAATATAGTGAAAGCAGTATGACCACTGAAGTCAGATCTCATACCATTTAGGGCTTCTGTTTCAAACTTATAGTAAACCTGAAGGCCTGAGCCAGCGAAATAATTTTTTTATTGGGATGTTTCATGTGTCAAATAATTTATCGTGCAGGGAATGATGATTTCTGTTTGATAAGCATACTGTTTTTTTTTTGTAGGCTTGATCAACATAACATGACTTCCAAAGACGCCTACGAATATTTTGTTCTCAAAGCACAAGAAATAGCAATTTCCAAAAATTGGACCCCGGTCAACTGGTATGTCTAAGATTATATCAAGAAGTTTGTTATCATCCCCTTTGCATTGATCTACATGACAGGTTTGCAGATTTCTGTTTCCACGTATTCTCTGTTATTTTGACGAGGTTAAAGTTATGAAACAGCAGTTTGATAGTTTATAAATAAAGGGAATAACTGGTCAAAGTTTATTTCAGTTGTCAATTATTTCTCAATACTGTGAAGGTTCATGTGACAGACTTGAATTGTCTTACCTCAGGGAAGAAACCTTCAACACCTTCCCAACAAAGCTCAATCCAAAGACTGTAGTGCATAACTGGTGATCTTCTTCCTCTTTGTAGGTTTTTGATGGTATCAAGTGAAGATATAATTGTTTTAAGCACTGTCTCATCTTCCAAATTTTGCATAGGTTGGGGGGAGGGGTTTGTCCAAAGGCTGTTGACAAAGGTTTCAGATGCATTTTCAGCAATCAAGGTGTTTGGTATCTTGACCATCTAGATGTCCCTTGGGATGAGACATATAATGCTGATCCACTTGAAGGAATACATGATTCTTCGAAGCAAAATCTTGTCCTTGGAGGAGAAGTATGCATGTGGGGTGAGACTGCTGATCCATCAAATGTTCAGGCAACAATATGGCCTCGAGCTGCAGCAGCTGCAGGTATAATATATGTAGTGAAAAGTATATCATCACTACAACATATGTTTAAGTTGTTAGCATGTGACCTCAAATGAGATTGGAGATCCAAATTAGTTATAGCTGTTCTATCTTGCTGCTCTTAAGCTTGTGACTGAATGTGTCGCTTTATTTTATCTGTAGAGCGCCTGTGGAGCACGAAGGAGTCAACTACTGGAAAAGCTGGTAACAAAACTGCACTACCTCGGCTACATTACTTCAGATGCCTCTTGAATAGGCGTGGAGTTCAAGCCGCTCCAGTTGAAAACTTCTACGCTCGAAGTGCTCCAACTGGTGCTGGCTCATGTTATGTTCAATAATTTTTCCATCCATCATATAATGTGATCTCATGTATTCAGAAATGCAACATTTATCTATCTTGATTAAATATATGTGCCTTTTCATGGTAGCTGTTATTAGCATAGAATAAATCCTAGCATTCCAGATATTCAGCATTTCTCTTGTAAGAAAAAAGGGATGGCATGATGTCAAATTCTGCTCTACTTATTTGACCAATATATGAAAGAAAAAAGATCCCCTCACATGCTGGTAGATCCTTGACGTTATCTTCTTCAAACAAATGTTTGTTTTTTCTTCTGTCATCATATTCAGATTGAAAATTCCACATGGTACTCATCTAATGGAATAGTGATCTTGTTGAATTGTAGTTCTAGTGGTAGAGATTCATATATCATAAGTTTCCGGTTCATATTCGACCTCTAAACCATAAAGCCTAATTTATGATGTGATAACTTTCTTCTCTTTACTAAATCACAATCCATGACTCCAATTTCTTAGCAGAACACATATGTATCAAAATTGCAATTACCTCTAGAGCTTCCTTGATCTGATCAATGCATTTCCAGGAGTTCATAACTTCATATGGGACATTTGCTTGAGCAAGCTTATTAAATTCAAGTCTATGCTTAGCTTGTCAAGTAATCAAGAAAAGAACCATGAAAGATGCTGACATTGACTGAACCCTCCATTTTCTATGAATTTCCAGAAAGACATTGACTTCAAGTTTACATTTTCAGGACTAAAATTTGTTAGGCAAGAATGCCAAAGTCCATAGCCAATCAAAGGCAGTACTTGCTTGTGGGCAACAACTAGTAACAACTTTTGCAGACTCTGAGTTCAAAACTTGCTTTCTAGTTCCACCACAATTTCAAAAGTTGGAGACTTTGGCTTGACAGTGTCACTTTCTCCTCAAAATTGTGACAATTAGCTAGTACTATCAAACTAACAATCATCATTTCTCCCAAATTTAGGCCTATTCAATACATAATGTCATAATGAACATGTCTTTCTTGGCCCCCCATTGTGCCTTAACAACTTTGTCATTCTATATTATAACAATGTTGTCAATTTTCAGCAGCAGTTTTTTTGAACTTTCTCTTTTAAAATCTGGATTAATTATATTACCTACCAAAGTTGTTTTCTGAAAATTCAGTCAAAATTCATGCTTAGTCCTAACTAGGAAAGATTAGATCTTTTCAAATTCTATAACAGTCAAAATTCAAATCTACTAATTCTGGGACTTGACTGATACTAACAAATTTTTGTTTGGTCAAACCAGTAACAACCAAATTTAGAATGCATAATCTTCACCCATCAAAATAAAACCAATTTTATTAAAAAAAAAAAAGTAAGAACAAAAACCCCCTGTATCAGTCTGATTCCAGATTTTCTTTCCTTAAAAATAAATTGGTCAAACAAAACTTCAGGTCAAGAGAAGCAAAGATTAAATATCTTACCAAAATTAATCAAATTTGTTTAAGTAAAAAACTAAATTAATGCATGAAAATTGATCCGGGTTTCGGGTTTCGGATCCGGGTCCGGGTCAGAAAGAGGGATCCGTCACACTCTCTGAAACAGCCAAATAAGAAACCAAGTGGCTTACTCTATTCTTCTCCTTCTTCTTCCCTCCTCTGCTTTGTCTTCGTCTTCTTCTCTCTCTAAAAACCCAAAAGCTTCTCACTCACAGCTCTGCTTCCGCGTCTCGCACACTGTAGGGTTTCTGCTATCTCAATCTGTAAGTCACGAATCTAATCTCTCTGTTTCTAAGTTTCGCATCACGTTACAGAACCCTAGGACTGAAATTGCATCGGCTATTATTCAATTTGTGATTAAAGATTAAGACTTTATGCTATTGCTGAAAGTGGGTATCTTCCATTTTATTATTGGGAATTTTTTTTAGTGCTTATTGATTTGGTTTTACTGTTAATTTAAGAGTTTTTGTTGTTTTAAAGTTTAGATTTTTATTATAGTTTTTTTTTTTGTGTCAGTGTGATTGTAGCTGATGGTTGATCTGATAAGGGTTTTGAATCTCTCACATATTTGGTGGTTGAAAGTTTAAAACCCAACTGTGGTGGCTTTAATTGGAGCATAGAATAGTGAGGAATGGAAATGAAGTAGGGGGTTTTTAATTTGTAAAGGTAGCTGGGTTTTTGCAGTGAGACTTTCAGTTGGGAATGGTGGATAGTGAGGATGTTGCGGCTAGTTCTCGGGCTCCGGTCCCGCTTTCCAGCTCCCGGAAAATGTTCTGGCGCTCCGCTTCTTGGTCTGCCTCAAGGACTGCGGGCCACAACCTTGAGACCGAGGAGAAGGACCTTGTGGATCCAAATGTGGCTGCGGGGAGCAGTAATGGGCAGAGTCACCGTAGGTTTCCTGTTCCGTTGACGCCACGGTCTCAGCAGAATAGCAAGGCTAGGTCTGGTTTGCCACCCTTGCAGTTGCCTCTTGCTAGGCGGAGTTTGGACGAGTGGCCCAAGGCGGGTTCCGATGATATTGGTGAGTGGCCACAGCCTCCTACTCCGAGTGGGAGAGGCGGTGGGGAGAGGTTGAAACTTGATTTGTCAACTATTCAGAACAACCCGGCTAAGAATGGTGGGCTTGTGAGGAGGGATAAGATTGCTTTCTTTGATAAGGAGTGTTCGAAAGTGGCTCAACACATTTATCTTGGTGGGGATGCCGTTGCGAAGGACAGAGACATTCTTAAGCAGAATGGGATAACCCATGTTCTGAATTGCGTGGGTTTTGTTTGTCCTGAGTATTTCAAGACAGATTTTGTGTATAGAACTCTATGGTTGCAGGATAGTCCTACGGAGGATATCACTAGTATTCTGTATGATGTTTTTGACTACTTTGAAGATGTTAGGGAACAAGGTGGAAGGGTTTTTGTTCATTGTTGTCAAGGGGTGTCTCGGTCCACATCATTGGTGATTGCTTATCTTATGTGGAGAGAAGGACAAAGTTTTGATGATGCATTTCAGTATGTGAAAGCAGCTAGAGGTATCGCTGATCCAAATATGGGCTTTGCTTGTCAGTTATTACAGTGTCAGAAAAGAGTCCATGCGTTCCCTCTTAGCCCAAGTTCACTATTGAGGATATACAGAATCGCCCCACATTCACCGTATGATCCATTGCATCTCGTCCCTAAAATGCTGAATAATCCTTCACCTTTTGCTCTGGATTCTAGAGGTGCATTTATTGTTCATATACCATCTGCAATCTATCTTTGGATTGGTAGGAATTGTGAGCTTATCATGGAAAGGGATGCAAGAGGGGCTGTTTGTCAGATTGTTCGGTATGAGAGAGTGCAGGGCCCAATAACAATAATCAAGGAAGGGGAAGAGCCTGCTTACTTTTGGGATGCTTTCTCAAACCTTTTACCTTTGATGGAGAAATCTGGCAATGGAGTAAAGATTGGGGAGTCAAAAGATAAGATTCGTCCGGGTGATAGGAAGTCAGACACATATAATATTGATTTTGAAATTTTCCAGAAAGCTATTATGGGAGGTTTTGTACCTCCATTTGCATCCTCGGAAAATGAACACGAAACTCATCTTCCTGCTAGAGAGAGCAGCTGGAGTGCACTCAGGCGTAAGTTTGCCTCAGGAAACATGAAGGAGTTTGTCTCAGCACCCCGGTTATCTCTCACCAGGGTCTATTCAGATTCCATGATGTTTCTTCAGTCCGCTAAAAGTTCTATATCACCTTCAGCCGTACACTCTTCATCTTCATCATCCTCTTCTTTCTCACCACCATATCTGTCACCAGATTCCATCTCGTCTGATTCAAGCACTAGTTCAAAGTACTTTTCAGAATCCTCTCTGGATTCTCCATCTGCTGCTTCCCGTTCCCTTCCGGTATCATCAACATTGGCAAATTGCTCTGACATGTGTCTCTTCTCCTCTAGATCTTCTGATCAACCCATGTCTAACAGTGGAAAAAAAGTTGTTACTAATATTAGTTCACAGGCGAGTTCTCGGTCAACCCCAGTACCGTCTAAAAAGTTGTCATCTTCACTTGCAGAGCGTAGAGGCAGCTTGTCAAAGTCTCTCAAATTACCTGTGATGAGTTTGAATACCTCCTCAAAAAATATTCCTAGTGAAGAAGGGGGTGTTGGGATAACTGATAGTACTTGTTTTGTACATGGCAAGAACAACATTGGCAATGTCTTCGAATTGAAGGATGGTGTTGAAAATGGCAGGGAAGGTTCAACACCGCAATGCAACATAGTGCTGGGTAGAGCAGATGGTATTGACTCATGCCAAAGGGAAGCTTCCCGTATCAAACACAGTCCTGAACCTTTGAGAAATTGCCTTTCAGGAGAAACTGCAGAATCCTCTGCCTCGAAGGAGATAGGGGCAAGTTGTGCTGTTCAATCTAATTCCATTGAACCTTTTGTATGTCGCTGGCCCAGTTTAGAGAATATAGCAACATTTGGTGTGAGCGAACTAGATTCTACAGCTGTGTTTGCTATTTTCTCACCAAAAAGAGACTTAAGTAAAAGTGAAGGCAGGATTTTGTATCTATGGGTAGGAAAGTATTTTGATAATGGTAATATTCGGATGGAATTAGGAAGTGACAAAAACAGAACTGATAAAGAAGAGATTGACTGGTACAAAATTGGTTCTGATGTCCTCATCCAAACGGGTCTGCCAAAGGACACAATCATTAAGGTATGGACTCTACAATTGTATTTTTACTTTTACCTTTTGCTCAATGTCATCTTTATTATTTAAGCTTGCACCACTAAACTGTTAAGGTTCAGTAGATGTGGGTTCTTGTATACTATGAAGGTTTGTTTGATTGTTAAGTTACTGGAGAGCTGTCAGGATATATATATTTTTTTTCTATGGAGTTTATCATATAGCTTTAGTAATTGTTCCATTGATGAAGTTTTATAGGCTCTACATAATTATTTGGTTACAAAAGTCAACTTTGTTTAGCTCAAAAGTATTTATATAACAAGGAGTGATTGAATCTGAGCATGAAAGCTTATTGCACCAGAAAATACGGTTCTTCTTAAAAACTATGTTCCAGCATGGCTCACATGCATTTTTAATCATTTCTTCCTCAATTCTGTCCCATTTCATGCTACTGTGTTTTCTTTGTCTGATTTGGTGCTCTGATGTTTAATTCCTTTCTCAATTGTAAGTGTCTTATGTTCAGTGTGATTCTTTCTTTGCGTTCAGTATTTTTTATTTCATGCATTACGAAATTTTCTAGGATCAAAATCTGTGAAATGCATTTGCTTGTCACCTCTTGTGCAATCTTGCAGGGTTTCTAATCATATATACTTTATTGTATTTGAAACAGATTGTTAAAGAAAATGAAGAACCAGTGGAATTTCTTGCGTTATTGAGTCCATTGTAGTACCGATGCAAATGAGGGATAGGTTCTTTATCCCTGGTTTGTAAATCAATTTCTCTTTCTCCAGCTGGGTTAATTTGCATTCCAACTTTTTCAGACATCAAGATGAACTCCCGTGGAAAAAACCACCGAGGTAATGGCCTACTGTACTGATGTCCTTATCTATAACAGTTTTGTGCTTTTTTTTCTTTTTTTTTTAGGCAAAGTTATAGTGCCTTTTCTTTCAGACGTGAAACATAGCTGAACTGAGGAGTGGGATTATGATTTACACTGCGTTGTGTTAGGTCACTAGGAAATCAACCCTCTAGTATCATCTTGTTATGCTGTTCTACAATATTAGATCTTTCTGAATTTTATTACATTTCTTGCAGTGAAACATGAATGTTTTGATGGGATCATAGTGTCTGCTAGTGCTAGTACAGTTCTAGTTTCACCTTTTTGCTGTGTTAAAAAGAATCTGTTTGGAAGTCATGCAATATATGTTTACTGTGGACTAAGAGAAAAGAGCGTAGGCAAGCTCTCTTCTCTCAGCTAACTGATGAAAATGAAAGAAATGTGCCAATTATGCATTAGCTAGAACAAGGGTTGTTAACTGATGTTTTCGTTTACAAGCCTCTTTTTTGCTTACTTTGTTTTCTAAATTCTTTTGGTCATGCTGTGTTCAGGAGGAGGCTGCTTTCTAACTGCGTTTGTGGCTAATCAACTGGTTGTACAGTAACACCTAGCCACCTTGGTAACTCAAAAATCAAATTTTTCTTGTATATTCAATCATGTAAGGATCAAATCCTGACTGCCTTTTCAGGCCAAGCAATTTACATTTAACTTTCCATACTACAACGTCTACTTCTCCCCTTCCACGCTATTCCAATGCGTTGTTCAAACATAGGTTGTAACCAGTTTCTCTTATGAGATAATTTGATTCTATGAGCACTATCGTCTTGGTCAGAAGAATTACTTTGTTGTCATTTATTAACCTTTTGGTGCGTGACTAGACTGAATCGTCACTATAATTGGGTTTTGACCCTCGGATTTTGTTGGTTACTCCATGATTAATGGACCTTCCTTTTTTTTTTGTAAACCAATAGTAATCCACTTTTGGAAAATAAATCGAAGTTTTTTTACTTTCTAAATTTACATTTTTGAGATGATCCCCAAAAAAGTTCAAATGCTTGTTTTTTTTTTTTTATTAAAAGTTCAAATGCTTGATGCTTGACACAAGTCAAGGCTCTTTTGGTTTGATTACATAAGATATGCTCCGTCTATTTAGTATGTGATTGAGAGCGGTTACAATTTTCAGTTTCCAAAATTTTGAATACTTAGATCAGAGATATCAGTGGGATCTTCAATTATCAACAAGTTGTGAGATCATGACATATCGGATGAGAGATATTTGAATTTCAAAAAAATAAAAAATAAAAAATAAAAAAATTACAAAGGCCCAAAGATCAAAAGTGACGGGCCGAGTATATATAATCACACAACTACTTCAGTACACAGTACTCACAACTCTAACCAGAGCAACCCTAAATGGCTCGAAGTGGGAGAAAATGGAAGGCTCCATAGTTGAGTTCATTCTTCTTCAACAATCTCTCTCTCTCTCTGAAATTTACCGGTAAAGTTTTCCTCCTTTCATCAACAACTGCCTTTTGAGTTTCAGTAAGGCTGTTTTGGTACGTATCAACGATTTGTTAAAATGGGACGTAGACGATAAGTTAAAAGGGCAGGTAGAGTTGTAGAAATGCATCCGATGATAGGATTAGTGCATTGCCTTATGAGCTTCTTATTCATATACTGTCTTCTGTGCCTACAAAAGATGTTGTTGGTACCACCCTTTTGTCTAAGAGAGGAAATTCTTGTGGACTCGTGTTTCCAATCTAGACTTTGATGATGAGAGGGATTTTATGGTTCATGGGAGGCATGATGCGAGGCATGATGATGATGATGATGATGATGATGATGAGGAGGAGGAGGAGGAGGAGGAGGAGGTGGATGCTGGTGGTGGTGGTGGTGGTGGTGGTGGTGACGATGTCGACTATGATGTCGATTGTTTCACGAGGTTTGTCAGTCGTGTGCTCTCCATCCGTGACTTGGAAAACATACAGAAATGCACTCTGTTGATGTCCAATCACCACATTGTGTCTCGTGTTGATAATTGGATTCGCAATATTGTCCGACTGAATGATGTTGAATTCAAGTTTGCCTTTATTTTTGATACCATGACCTATTTAATACCCCGGTGCCTTTTTACGTGCGAGACACTGAGGATTTTGAAGCTGCATTTGTTTTCCAACAACTTCAGTGTTCATCCTCCTGAAGAAGGAGGCTGTTTTCCAAATCAGAAAGATATCCATGTTATAGTTTGTGCTAATCAGCTGTTCTCATTGTTGAAGTTGTTATGTTCTTGCCGCCATGTGCTTAAAGTTTTGACTATTCAAGGATTTATGTGTTGTGGAGATGATGATGATGATGATGATGAGGAGTATAATGCTATTGAGGTTTCTTGTTCTGAACTGAAGATGCTGAAAGTTGGGTTGGAGTGTGATTACCAAGATAATAGTATCAATGTTCATATCAAAGCCCCAAATCTTGAAACTCTTTATCTCAGAATGGATGGCTCGTCAAAGTACGTGTTTGTGGAGAGTGTGAAGTACTTGGTCTATGCTAATATTGTTTTCGGAGAATTTGAAGAAGAAAACCCACTGGACTTTAGCAACGAGCAAATTGCACTTCTTGACAATGTTTTGTTGGAATTCATGTTAGAATTCATGATACTTCCAATAACAGAGTATGATCAAGATCAAATTTGTGATCAGAGACCAATTCGCTTTGGCGAGTGGCGACCAGTTCGCTGTGGCGAGTGGTGACCTTTTACTCTTAGCGAGTGAAGTATTTCACACTGTTCGCTGTGGCGAATGGTGTTTGAAGAAGAGTAGATGAACTGAACTTATGCAGTCTTTTCTTTGATGTAGAATTCTTACATATTACAGAGCAAACACTTCCCTTTTATAGGGAGCAAAGTAACCTATAAAATATCTTAAGCTAGAGATCAACTTGACAAATTATAGTAATTTGATACTACAAATATCTAGCAGAAAATCTCAATGGAGTGAACAGTGTTATGCAACAGAATCTGGAAAGCATATCAGCTTTCCAGGAAGTTTCCTAGTCAATAGAGGAAAAGCATTAACTTCAACACTCCCTCTTAATGCTTTGCCGCATCATGCCTAACAGGCCTCTGAGGTATTCAAACCTCTCTCTTGGCAGAGCTTTGGTGAAGATATCTGCAACTTCGTCATCTGTATTGCAGTACACCAATTCAATCTCATTCTCTTCAACTGCATCCCTGATGTAGTGAAACTTCAAGGCTATGTGCTTGGCCCTACTGTGATAGACAAGATTCTTACTCATTGCAATTGCTGATTTGTTATCATTGAGAATGGTGGTTGCAGTTATGTTTTTCTCACCAAAGTCTTCTATGACTCTCCTTAGCCATATTGCTTGTGAAGTGGCAATTGAAGCTGCAACATACTCAGCTTCAGCTGTGGACATTGCCACTAATTTCTGCTTCTTTGAAGCCCAAGAGAATACTCTTGTTCCTAGTGTAAAAGTATATCCAGATGTGCTCTTTAAGTCATCAACACTCCATCCCCAGTCACTATCACAGAAACCAAAGAGTTTTAGTTCTACATTCCTCTCATACAAGATTCCAAAGTCTACTGTTCCTTGGATGTATCTCAGGATTCTCTTTGCAGCTCCATAGTGTACCTTGGTAGGATTGTGCATGAATCTGGACATCAAGCTTGATGCATACATAATATCTGGTCTTGTTGCAGTCAAGTATAGCAAGCTTCCCACTAAGCTTCTGTATAAACTCTCATCAGCAGAACCACTTCCATCTTTCTTGGAGAATTTCTCACTGACCACAAGAGGAATTGCAACTGGATTGCAACCTAGCATTTTGAACTTCTCTAGTATAGTCTTTGCATATTTCTTCTGAGTAATGAAGATTCCCTCCACTACTTGAATTATTTCAATTCCCAGAAAGTAATGCTGGATTCTCAAATCACTCATTTCATATTTCTTCATCATATCAGACTTGAAATTTGAAATCATTTTTTCATAACTTCCAGTAAATACCAAATCATCAACATATAAGGAGACAATAAGAATACTTGATTTACCTTCAGTCTTTGTGCAGAGGGCAGGTTCGTTTTCACTCCTTTGAAAACTCATTTCTGTGAAATAGGAATCGATCTCACCATACCAAGCTCTTAGGGCTTGTTTCAGGCCATAGAGAGCTTTCTTCAGCTTGTAAACTTTCTGCTCCTTGCCTTTGATGATGAAACCTTGTGGTTGTTCCACAAATACTTCTTCTTTCAACACTCCATTTAGGAATGCCGACTTGACATCAAGTTGGTGTAGATACCAGCCTTTTTGTGCAGCAATGGAAATCAAACCTCTTATTGTCTCGTGTCTTTCTACAGGAGCAAAGGTCTCATTGAAATCCACTCCAGGTATCTGCGAATATCCCTTCGCCACCAATCTTGCCTTGTTTCTTTACACAGAACCATCTGAATTCAGCTTGGTTTTGTATATCCACTTCAAACCGATGACATCCTTGTTGTCTGGTTTGTCAACTAGCTCCCATGTGTTGTTCTTGACAATCACATTGATCTCCTCTTGCATTGCAGACCTCTATTCATCTTCCTTCACTGCTTCTTCAAATATTTCTGGCTCAAACAAGCATGCATTGTAGCTTTCATACACTTCATTCAAGCTCCTCATCCTTACTGGTGTAGAGCTTGGTGTTGATTGAGCATTTGAATGTGCAGGTGAGGGTGATTGAGGACTGTGAGGTGGAGACTGTTGTGGTGGATTGAGTTCTAGCTCTTCTGGATCCTCTTGTTCATTTTGAACAATATTTTATGGTACTCCTTTCTTTTGGACTGAACCTTGGTTCCAATCCTAAGATGAATTCTCACTGAAGAGAACATCTTTGCAGACTATCATTTTCTTCTTCTGCAGATTGTAGAGCTAGCTTATAGCCCTTTGATTGAGAACTGTATCCCATGAATACACATTTCTCACTGGTTTCATCCAGCTTATATCTCAACTCTTCAGGGATATATGCATAGCAAATTGAACTAAACACCCTCAAGTGATTTACACTTGACTTCCTGCCACTCCATGCTTCAAACAGAGTCTTTCCTTGGACAGCAACTGTTGGATGCCTGTTCATCAAATACACAGCAGTATTAACTGCTTCTCCCCAATATTCTTGAGGAACTTTCTTATCATGGAGCATGGACTTGACCATCTCTATGATTGTTCTGTTTTTTCTTTCAGCTACACCATTCTGCTGAGGTATGTAGCTTACAGTGAGTTGCTTTTCCAGCCCAATGTCTTCACATAACTTCTTGAATTCATTTGATGTGTATTCGCCACCTCTATCTGTTCTCAACTTCTTCAGTTTGAGACCAGATTGTCTCTCCACCATTGCTTGAAACTTTCTGAACACGGGGAACACATCAGACTTCTGTCTTAGGAAGTAAACCCAAGTCATTCTTGTGAGATCATCTATGAAGGTTAGAAAATATCTATTTCCCCCATCAGTTGTGGTTTTCATTGGACCACAGACATCAGAATGTACCAGGTCCAGAGGTACTTTTGCTCTCCAGGCTTTCCCTTTTGGGAATGGGAGTGTGTGTTGCTTCCCCATAGCACATCCTTCACACACTTCATTGATTTCTTTGATTGTTGGCAGTCCCTGCACCATTTGCTTCTGATGCAGCAACTTGAGACTTTGAAAATTCAAATGTCCAAGCCTCTTGTGCCAGAGCCAGGGATCATCCTTTAGCTTCATTCTTCTTGCACTCTCAGTTGCATAATTGAGAGTCAGAGGAAAACTTTTGTTCCTCTTCATCTGGATTTCCACCATCAGGTTCTTGCTGCTCCCTCTCTCAAAGATCTTGCAAGTGTCATCACTAAAATGCAGGTGATATTTGTGCTCAATGAGCTGACCAACACTTAGCAGATTTGAATCAAGTTATGGAATTAGCATCACATCTCTGATGTACATCTTTCCATTTTTGGTTTCAACAGCAACGCTTCCCTTGTCTTTTGTATCCACCAACATTCCATTTCCCATCTTCACTCTTGTAATGCTGTTATAGTCAATGTCATATAGAAGGCTGACATTTGCTGTCATATGATTACTGCAAGCACTATCAACAAGCCACACATTCTCTTCTACTGCAACACTTGCAGCATGAGTAACACAAAACATGTTCGTGTCACTCTCCTCTATGTTGTTCTCATGTTGATTTCCCTTGTAGTTACAATCCTTCTTGACATGACCAAACTTATCACAATTTGAGCATTTTGGTTTCCCTTTGAACCAACATTCACCTGTATGAAGCTTATTACAGATAGAACATTTATAATACCCTGAGTTGCTACTCTCCTCATTGTTGCTCTTCATTCGCTGATTTGATTTCCCTCCCCCCCCCCCCCCCCCCCCCCCCACTTCTTTCCTTTACCTTTCCAGTTCTTTTTCTGTTTAGAACTTGAACTAGATGGTTTGCTTCTATTTGAGCTAAGGTTGAGTGTTTGGAAAGCTTTTTCAGTTTCTTCATCATGACTAGACAACCTATGATCGAAAGCTTTCAGAGTTCCCATCAGATCCTGAACACCTAGAGATTCCAGATCCCTAGTCTCCTCTATAATACTAACTATAGCATCATATTTCCTATTCAAGCTCATAAGAATTTTCTGTACTACTCTCTTCTCAGGTATTGGTTCTTTGTAGGTTCTCATTTGATTAACAATATTCGTCAATCTAGTACTGCTATAATCACCTAACAACTCAGTATCCTTCATTTTTGTATACTCAAAATCTCTTCTAATAGATTGTACCTTGACAGCTCTGACTTTTACTGATCCTTTGTACTCAAGGCTGAGTGCATCCCATGCTGTTTTGGCAGTCTTCTCATTTGAGATTCTGGGAAAAATCTCATCTGTGACTGAAGTATGCAGGATATTGAGTGCTCTAGCATCCTTCTTGATGTTTGACTTCAGTTCAGCCATTTGTGCAATTGGCATCTCTTCTGCTACATCTGATCTTGTGTATCCTTCTTCTACGAGGCTCCATAGATCACGTGAGATGAACATGGTCTCCATCTTGATTATCCAGAAATCAATGTTCTCTCCATTGAAGATTGAAACTCTACTTTCTGAATTGCTTCCTGATGTAGCCATACCAGTAGCAGAAAAATAAAGACTTGTGTTTGTTTTTTTATATTTCTGATTCAACAGATGGTACACTCCAGTTGATATTGATCAACAGAGCTCTGATACCATGTTGGAATTCATGTTAGCATTCATGATACTTCTACTTTGTTATTGAACAGAGTATGATCAAGATCAAACTTGTGATCAAACACCAATTCGCTTTGGCGAGTGGCGACCAGTTCGTTGTGGCGAGTGGTGACTTTTTACTCTTAGCGAGTGAAGTATTTCACACTGTTCACTGTGGCGAATGGTATTTGAAGAAGAGTAGATGAACTGAACTTATGCAGTCTTTTCTTTAATCTAGAATTCTTACAGATTACAAAGCAAACACTTCCATTTTATAGGGAGCAAAGTAACCTATAAAATATCTTAAGCTAGAGATCAACTTGACAAATTATAGTAATTTGATACTACAAATATCTAGCAGAAAATCTTAGTTGAGTGAACAGTGTTATGCAGCAGAATCTGGAAAGCTGATATGCTTTACAGGAAGTTTCCTAGTCAATAGAGGAAAAACATTAACTTCAACATGTTTCCAGTGTCAAATCCCCGACTCTTTTGGCTCATTGGTATACGGTCAGTATGCCCAAGTTTTTGTTCTTTTCCAACATATTGAGATGCAGATATTACAGGAATGATTGATTGCATGTATTGATACTTGGATTTTATTTCAAGATGAAATTAAATAGATTAATGAGTCGAGAGAACTCTCACTTGTGCTCCCTTCTTAATGAACTTCAGAAAATTTTGAGCGTTTTTGCCCAAGTTTTTGTCTGATCAAATACTTTTCCTTCCTCCCACTCCAGGATTGGCGTCTCCCTACTTTTTATAATCTGAACCAGTTGGAGCTTGTACTTTGGGATTGCAATTACGTGGAATTGCTAGCTAAGTTTCTGCGCAGTGCTCCTAATCACGAAGATTTTGTCTTAGAGAGTGTCGGTAATCGTATTTCCTTAAAATGCTAAATTAATAACGTTATACCAACATAACGTTATTCTCATTTCATGATCTTTTTATTCTTTTGGTAATTCAATTCATGAACAGAGCACCAAATTTGAAGTAGAAGATGCATTGTTTAAATGGAAGCTGCCAGCGAAAGTGCCTGTTTGTTTGTCATCGCACTTGAAGACTATCTCCATTCCAGGATCCAAGGGACGAAGAGCTGAGATAGAAATGGTAAAGTATCTGTTGAAGAATGGACCCTTCTTGAAAAATATGACGATTTATACTGATTTTTCTTATGCGAAAAAGAAGGACTTGCACAAGGAGTTTTCGATGTTCCAAAAGACGACGGCCTGTCAAGTTGAGTTTATTAAGATGCAATCTATGAGGTCAGAAAGACGTGTTCAAGTCACGGTATGAGTGCCGATAGAAAAACTACTTTGAATGTGGAGTCTGTTGGAGTCGAATGACATACATGATACATCTGTCTTTTCCATTGGTCATTTCTATTAAACCTTTATATATTCAATAAATTTCAGAGAAATGCATAATCATACTATCTCTGTTGGACATGCACAGTAGAAATGTAACCAAGCACAGACTCTTGTATAAGGATAAATAGAGAACTAAACAAAAATGGGGGCTTTTGCACCATATTGTTTATGCTTGTGAGCAGAAGCACTTAATCAAAAAGAACAAAGAATGTGAGCAGAAGCAATAAAGAGATGAAATGAAAGACATCAGAGGCTTCACTTCTGGTTCATCATAGAAATTTATGAATAAAAAAAGTTTTTGTTTTGTTTTAAAGATAATGACTACCCAGTGGTGCTCACCTGGTCACTAGCTGACCAAGAGATTCATGCTCTACCACCCTTAGATTTACATCCAAGGGTTAAGAACAAAGCAACTCAACTTAAAAATAATTCTCCTCACATCCAAGGGTAGTTGAGCATAAAACTCTTAGTCAACTAGTGACCAGGTGAGCATTACTGAATGACTACCAGAACTCATCTTCGCAGCGAAATTATCTACCCTTAAAGGGGATAAACATTATGAATTCAAAGTGAGCGATAGTTGAAAGATAATATAATCGTCTAACCATTTAAGAACAGATCACTGTAATTACCTGTATCTTTAAGAGATTATATATTTGTATATTTCTTGAATCCAGTCTGTTAGGATTTACTTGTTGTACAAGCTATCACCTTTTTGCATAAAATCTAACTATATATATATCAATGACGGATATTATTCCGTCTAATATTTTTCTTGATATGGTATCAGAGTCCTTATTATGCAAGTTGGGAGTGAATGTCATTCAATCTCCAAGTTCAGAGGGAGTGTTGAGAATCTCTGCAATTAATACTGTATATTAGGGAGATTATATGCATTTCTTGTATCCCTAGTTTTTAGGATTAAATTGACGCACAAGCACCTAGTATATGATCTTGCTATATCAATGAGAATCTTAGTTTATCTCAAACATCTTTTTGCTAGCTAGTCCTACCCTCTTTCCACTGCTTCAACAATGGCACCCCAAAAGCCTATTTTCACTACTTCAACAATGGCAACCCAAAAATCTCTTTCCACTACTTCAACAATGGCACGCCAAAAGCTTACTTTGAAGCTCCTAATAGACAAGAAGGAGCAGAAAGTTCTTTTTGCTGAAGCTGGCAAAGATCGACTTCGTGGATTTCCTTTCTCTCTTCTGTCTTTGCCTCTTGCCACTGTGAGTAAGCTCTCATTAAGGATGGGAAGATGAACAAGGTTTCTTCCCAGGATGGCGCCGGGCTTGTTTCGCAGGATGTGATGGTTGGAAGCTTACTCCATGTCTATCAAAGCATCGAAAATCTAGGTCACAAGTACGTGGAACCCAGTGTTAACAAGGAAACCCTGCTGAGATCTAATGAAACAGTTGATGGACTTGACGGACTCCTTGATCTGTTGACCGTCAACGTTGATGATCAACTCAAACTATCAACTGCTGTTAAACTATTTAGAGCATCTCCAAGTGTTTAGCTAAAAGTTATAGTTAAATTACATAA
This sequence comes from Potentilla sterilis, assembly GCA_963682095.1. Classification (NCBI taxonomy): domain Eukaryota; kingdom Viridiplantae; phylum Streptophyta; class Magnoliopsida; order Rosales; family Rosaceae; genus Potentilla; species Potentilla sterilis. The sequence continues at coordinate 10,510,176 of OY821763.1, read as the reverse complement.
AAAGTTAAATTTAACTTGTATGTTTTTAACTTTCTATTCAGCAGTTGTAGTTATTTTAGAGTCAATTCAAATACTTTTTGAAATTCAAACTTACAACAGCTAGCTTTCAAGTTAGAATTTCTAACGTATGAAAATCCTTTCAAGTATTTTTCAAAAACGTACGTAAGCTAGTTTTCAACTCTATTGATAGAGTTTGTATTCAAACAAACCATATCACCGAGCCTTTATATAATCCAATTAAACATAATACCTTACATATATAGCTTAGCTTGATTCCTGAAGCTCAAGCACCTGAAGATGAAGCACAAATTCCTTCACGTATCAGAATAATTCACATCTATTTTTCAATTTACTTCAATTTTTCTTTTACCTACACTACCAGAAAAAACACTTTTCCCGACGAAAAAAAAAACGGCCGACGACCTAAAATTTTCGTCGGCTATTCCCAAGAATGGCCGACGATTTTTATTGTCGTCGGTAAAAAAAAAACAATCGTCGGCTATTCCCATAGAATGGCCGACGATTTTTTTTTTCGTTGGTAAACAAAATAAATCGTCGGCTATTCCCATGGAATAGTCGACGATTTGTATTTTCGTCGGCCTTTCTCTGAAACTTTAGCAGACGAAAACTTTTGAAAGTTTGGCCGACGAAATTGGCATTTTCGTCGGCTATAAGTCTATATAGCCGACGAGTACTAGGTTTGATTTCGTCGTCTATGATTAAAATTAAATTTTATTTAAGTGAATGTATAGTTTCAAATAGTTACTATACGTACACTCTTCAAATGCAAATATGTCGTCAAATAAGATATGACCGAAATAATGAAATACGTCTACGGTTGAAAAATAACGAGATTCCGACAAAATCTGTGTGCCGAATGTTACGGTTAACTGTTTTTTACTTCCGTTTTCCTATAGGTAGCCTGACGTTTGGTACAAATTTTGAGGAAAATTTTTATACGATTAGTTGCGTCTCATCGATTTGAAACTATTATCTGTTGAAGGTCAGGCAAAAAAACGTCATTTAGACAGGCCAATTACCATTTCTAAGCGTTTAAAGGGTTGACTCACCCGGTTGACCGTCCCGATCGAGCCTTTAACATTGTCAGATGTAGTTGAATTTTTTTTCATACATGTATTTAATCTAAACGGTGATATCTGACGGTTGGAATAGATTTTCCAAACTTTTAGATTCAAAATCGGAACATATGCACTAATGTTCCTTAACTTGTTTACTAAGTGTTTAAGTGAATATATAGTTTCAAATAGTTACTATACGTACACTCTTCAAATGCAAATATGTCGTCAAATAAGATATGACCGAAATAATGAAATACGGCTACGGTTGAAAAATGACAAGATTCCGACAAAATTGAAGAGCAGATTGACCGTTGCAAGTGAAAACCCGGTTTACGGCAGATTTGGCGTCCGGCGTCCGAATGACGATTGTGATACCATTCCGGAAAGGGAACGACGCCAGGAATCAAACTCATTACTTTGCCATGACGTGTGGGTCTTTTCGGGCTTTCGAGTTCGTTTAGGGCCTCAAAACGGCAGTTTAATATGTTTTCATAGAATAGCCGACGAAATATTGTAAATCGTCGGCTAAACTCCTTCGATCCGCTTATTGTCCGCCGTTGGATGGCTCAGATCCAACGGCTGCTGATTTTCCAAAGCATAGCCGACGAAATATAATTTTCGTCGGCTAAACTCTTACGATCCGCGTCTTTTCATTGTCCGCCGTTGGATGGCTCAGATCCGACGGCTGTTGATTTTCCAAAGTATAGCCGACGAAATGTATTAAATCGTCGGCTATTCTCTTAGTATAGCCGACGAAATATATTAAATCGTCGGCTATTCTCCTTCTAAATCTTTTAAATCGCTTCCTCCCGCCTTTTTTCTCTCCTCCTCCTCCGGCCTCCGACCTCCTCCTTCCCCTCCTCCTCCTCCTCCTCCTTCCCCTCCTCCCCCTCCTCCTCCTTCCCCTCCTCCTCCTCCTCCTTCCCCTCCTCCTTCCCCTCCTCCGGCCTCCTCCTTCTCCTCCTCCTCCTCCTCCGGCCTCCTCCTCCTCCTTCTCCTCCTCCTTCCCCTCCTCCGGCCTCCTCCCCCTCCTCCTCCTTCCCCTCCTCCTCCTCCTCCTTCCCCTCCTCCTTCCCCTCCTCCTCCTCCTTCCCCTCCTCCTTCCCCTCCTCCGGCCTCCTCCTTCTCCTCCTCCTCCTCCTCCGGCCTCCTCCTCCTCCTTCTCCTCCTCCTTCCCCTCCTCCGGCCTCCTCCCCCTCCTCCTCCTCCTCCTCCCCCTCCTCCTCCTCCTCCTCCCCCTCCTCCTCCTTCCCCTCCTCCTCCTCCTCCTTCCCCTCCTCCTCCTCCTCCTTCCCCTCCTCCTTCCCCTCCTCCTTCTCTTCCTCCTCCTCCTCCTCCGGCCTCCTCCTTCCCCTCCTCCGGCCTCCTCCTTCTCCTCCTCCGGCCTCCTCCTTCCCCTCCTCCGGCCTCCTCCTTCTCTTCCTCCTCCTCCTCCTCCGGCCTCCTCCTTCCCCTCCTCCTTCTCCTCCTCCTCCTCCTCCGGCCTCCTCCTCCTCCTTCTCCTCCTCCTTCTCCTCCTCCTCCTTCTCCTCCTCCTCCGGCCTCCTCCTCCTTCCCCTCCTCCTCCTCCTCCTCCTTCCCCTCCTCCTCCGGCCTCCTCCTCCTCCTCCTTCTCCTCCTCTGATCCGGTATTTTTTTTTGCCCAAAATGCAGTTATAGCCGACAAAATTAACATTATTTCGTCGGCTATAACTTTAAAATACTAATATATTCTGACGAAATAGCCGACGAAATAGCCCAAATCGTCGGCTATACTTCAGAACAAATAGCCGACGAAACCAAATTTCGTCGGCTATAACTTTAAAATATTAATATATTCCGACGAAATCGTCGGCCATACTCGAAAATAGCCGACGAATTTCGTCAGATATTTGACCAAGCTTTGGTCGACGAAATCATTTTCGTCGGCCATAATTCGTCGGCCAAGGTTGGAATGGCCGACGATGTCGTTTTTTTAGTCGGCCATACTTTTACCGACGGGCTTTTACCGACGAATTATAGCCGACGAAATTTTCGTCGGTAGAAGGAATAGCCGACGAAAAAAATTTCGTCGGCTATTCTGTCAAAGCTGGTAGTGCTAGTTATGTGGCGTAGACGTCGTCTACGTAATATGATCTTGGATGAGGATTCATCAGATGATGAGTATGAAGAAATTCTACTTACACTTGTAGAGCAATCTATGAAAGATGAGAGATCGCAACGTCGAGGATCGATTAAAGGTATTTGTAATTTTATCGTAAAACTCAACAACTTAATTTCACGATTTTGGTAAATCGAATGAATTGTGAGTAATGTATGAGAATAAATGATTCAGATTAAAGTCTTTTGCAGGTCATAAAATCATTCCTCGCCCAAGGATTTTAGCAGATCATTTATTGTATGCAGACTACTTTGTAGATCAAGGTTCTAAAAGGCGCTAGGCGCTAGGCGGGCGGTGACCCATAGCCTAGCGCCTGGACGGACTAGGCGGGGACTAGGCGAGGACTAGGCGTTTTACATTTTTCACTTTTAATTAAAAAATATTATATTTAAAAATAGTTTAATACGAATAATTTAGAAGTTTAATATGAATAATTTGGAAAAAATCAACCCAACCTGTAAATTACTAAATTTACAAACATTGCAAATAGTCTCAACATAGCAATTTAACATAACAATAGTCTCAAGTCTCAACATAGCAATTCAACATAGCAAATAATCCCAAATAAAACCAAAATAACTTGCAAACCTAAGAATCCACATCTTCTTCTTCTCCATATCCCTCTAATATTCCTTCGGTGTCAGACTCAAACTCAAAATCCATCTCAACACCATCTTCTTCGCCTAAGATTGAGAGAGAGGGCCGAGAGGCAGACGTGAGAAGACTCAGAAGAGGGCGAAGTCGCAGTCAGTCGAAGGAGAGAACGAGTAGAGGCGAAGGCGGAAGGATTGAAGGAGAGAAACTGAAGAATTAGGTTTTAATTTTCGGACTTTTTTTTTAGGTTTCAGACCCAACCCGACCCGGTCCAGCGCCTCGGCCCAGCGCCTTGACCCGCCTGGACCGCCTCGCCGCCTGGACCGCCTGGAGCCGCCTGGGACCGCCTGGAGCCGCCTAGGCGGCGCCTGGGCGGCTTGCCGCCTGATGGACGCCTGAAGCCTAAAATCGGGGCGGTCGAGCTCAGCCTACAGCCTAGGCGGCGCCTAGGCGGAGCTAGGCGGGGATTTTTAGAACCTTGTTGTAGATAATCCTGTTTAGCCCCTTTCTTTTTTTCGACGAAGGTATCGAATGAAACGACCTCTGTTTATGTGTATCCATGATGGGGTGGTACGCCATGATTCCTATTTTGTTCAAAAGAGAAATGCTGCTGGAGTTCTTGGTTTGTCATCCCTCCAAAAGACAACAACTGCAATGTGACTCCTTGATTGCCTATGGTGTGCCTGCAGATAATGTTGATGAATATTTGAAAATTGGTGAAAGTACAACTACGGAAGCCTCAAAAGATTTGTAAGGGCAGTTGTTGAAGTTTTCGGTGATGAATACTTGAGATCACCGGATGACAACGATATCAAGAGACTACTCACTAAAGGCGCAGATCGTGGCTTCTCAGGAATGTTAGGAAGTATTGACTGTATGCATTGGGAATGGAAAAATTGTCCAAAAGCATGGCATGGTATGTATTCAGGTCACTATCATGAATCAACCATTATTTTGGAAGCTGTAGCTTCATATGATCTTTGGATATGGCATGCATTTTTTGGACTCCCAGGATCTCATAATGACATCAATGTGTTAGACCGGTCTCCTGTATTTGCCGACCTTGCTGAAGGACATGGTCCTAAGGTGGAGTTTGAGGTCAACAAAAAACCGTACAACATGGGATATTATTTAGTTGACGGAATATACCCACAATGGCCGACATTTGTGAAAACTATTCCATCTCCACAAGGAAAAAAACAGGAGCATTTTGCTAAACTTCAAGAGGCATATCGAAAAGATGTTGAACGAGCATTTGGAGTGCTACAAGCACGTTTTGCAATTATACGAGGGCCAGCACGCTTTTGGAATCAAGAGGACTTAAAGTATATTATGACAGCTTGCATTATTATGCATAACATGATCATTGAGGATGAACGAAATGACAATCGAAACTTGGATACATTATGGAAAGATTATGAGAACATTGATAAAAGTCCTCCCGTAGTGACAGTGTCACGTGATCATACACTTTCAATGTTGGAGTTCCTAGCAAATCATCGTCGCATGACAAATAGACAAGCTCATTGTGACCTCCAACGTGATCTTATAGATCATCTGTGGCTTTTGTTTGGCAATTAAAATGATATCCAAGTTGTTTTCTCTTTCAATTTGTTTATGCTTTATTGTACACTTTACTTGATTTATCATGAAATTTCAATAAAGTAAATAATGATTGTATAGCTAATGTCCCACTATACATTCTACAGAATCGCGGTGGTGCCAAAAGATAAAATTTTCTCAAATAAATAGCTGATATCAATACTGGTTGAGGACTTCATTTATCATCTGATTGCATGTACTATTATATTAGTTGATAAAATGCTTATTCCCAATACTGGAACCAATCAGGTCCAATTACGGGTTGTGCTGAGGCACTCAGGCACAGATGAGCAACTAGCCTGACCAATTTATTCTTTGTGTTTATAAAGCTTGATTATCATTGATTTGTGTATGTATATATAAAGCTTGCATGCGTTCGAAACTATATATGAATCTAGTTTAACTAGCTTGTGCATTTTATAGTACAATACATCATATTGATTGCAGAACTGTTCCAACAACACAAGTTGACAACATAAAATGAAGCTACTCATCCAGGCCATGCCACACTTATAGTTAGCTCCCTGCATACACATAATCAACTCATGAAGTAAACAATACGGTGGTTATGAGATGAGCCTGCACCAGACCCACTTCACCATACAATTCACCTTCCATTTATTAAACAAAATCATCATTTATTTCATAAAATCAGTACCTAAACAATGAAACTTAAGTACGAACAATAAAATACTACAAATGCCAAGCAGATAAAATTTCAGAAATGGCAAGCTAATCGTAAGGTGCATAAGATGTAGTTTTACTTTGATGTATTCTAGCCCTTTTTGCCATGATTTCTTGCTGGCGGTCTTTAATATATTCTGCTTGCACTGGATTTAAGGTAGTAAGATCCATCAACATTATCCTATCATCCTCTCTTTGTTCTTTTATTTGCTCCTTCTTTACCTTCAGATTGCTTATCTCCTGTTCTTGAGATAACAACAACTGAAAACGCTCCTCTTTCTTCTCGATTTCTCGTGCTTTGAGTTCCCTAAATTGTTGTAATTCTGATGTCAAACTTTCGTTAGCTTTTTCTTTCTTCAACAAATCTTTTGCCTGCTTTTGGCCAATTGGACGCTCCATGATTGATGACTGAATAGTTGCATCATTGCCTTCTTCTAAATTTATTGCACCATTCACTTCCTCCGCGTTTACAGACCTCCTCCTTTTTGTAGTTACTTTAGCCTTGCTACCATACACAGAAAGCCATTTCGGATGGCGCTTCATCACATTCCAGCTGTGTTCCTGTGTAAATGCTTTATTGTATTTGTCCTTGTACATTTGTTTGGCTCGTTGGATCTGCAAGTATATAACAAAAAATTCATAACAATATAAAATGGAATTAAACTACTTCATGTATATTGAAACATATATCTAGCTACTTTGATTACCTTATCTTGCTCATTCTCCCCACTCTTTTATCGATATTGAACTTGTTCATAGAATCCACAAAATTTGTTAACAGATGCTTGAATTGACGACCAACGGCGCTGCAAAGAAGTCCTTTGTCTTTCACTGTCAAAGTTCTTATTTTTATGAAAATGCTCCCAAATGGCTTCCCAATATTTGTCACTTTTTTGGTCGTTTCCATATATGGGATCAAGACCAACATTTAGCCAAGACGATACTAGAAGAAGATCTTCTTGAACTGAGTAATTGGCAGATCTTGATGATGTCCTCTTCGAGGAAGATCCATCTTGAGTATCAGACATCATAATAGGCTCTTCATACATATAACCATTTTCCATATCATCATCCACTACAAGAAAATATGGCTTTGCCGACGAAAAAAAAAAACACGGCCGACGAAACACTTTTTTCGTCGGCTATTCCCAAGAATGGCCGACGAAAATTTTTGTCGTCGTAAAAAAAAAAATTTCGTCGGCCATTCTCATAGAATGGCCGACGATTTTTTATTTCGTCGGTAAAAATGAAAAATCGTCGGCTATTCTACAAGAATGGCCGACGATTTTTTCCGTCGTCCCTAAAAAAAATGTTTCGTCGGCTATACTCCTATAATGGCCGACGAATTAAAGTTTTCGTCGGCTATACAAATTTTGAAAGTTTGGCCGACGAAATTGGAATTTTCGTCGGCTATAAGTCTTTATATTTTCAGATCTGGACAGAAGTTGCTCATTTGAAAAAAAACGGGAGAAAGAGTTAAAAATCTGTGGGTATTGTTGAAATCCGTCCTCTCTTACATTGTGGAGCTATATATAGGTACGTATATGTGTATATATGTTGATTTTGAGTTTTAATTGAGTTGATTTTGAGTTTTAGTGATTTTGATATAGTAAGTGATTTTTTGTTTTGTTGTTGTTTTAGTGTTAGAATGTATGTATATATGTTGATTTTGAGTTGTAGTTGAGTTGATTTTCAGTTAGAGTATAATTATGTGTTTTAATTTAATAATGTTATTTTAATTAGTGTTAAAATATATATAAATTAATATGTTAATTAATGGTTGTTGATGGTGTAATGAACTTAAATAATGGTTGTTAATTAATGGTATATATATATATATATATGAGTTGATGTTGATAATAATATATATTGTAATATATATGTGTTAATTAATTTATTATTAATTAAAGTTATACATATATATTATTATCAGGCTATATATGGATCGAGATAAGAGTTGGATTTCGCTTCCAAGGCATGACCGACGATACACTACAGGAGTTGTGGATTTTATGCAGTTCGTCGAGGAAAATGCAAAAGGACCGTACCATTATTGCCCGTGCAAGAAATGTAAGTGTCGCAGTGATATGTGTCGATTTCCGATTAGGACAGTATGGGAGCACCTAAAGAGTAATGAGTTTTGGCCGAAGTACACACGTTGGATATATCACGGTGAGCCATCATTAGATGGATCGCATGATCATGGGCAGTATTTTGAGGCGGGCAGTAGTAGTACATCCAACGATCCAACAATGGCATTCGTCAACGACGTGTTTCCTTTTGAAAGCGGTGTATGTGGGGAACAATATATGCAGGACCCGGTGCAGCCGTTCCCACAAGTTGTCAACACTGCTGCCTTTGACAAGTACAACAAACTGATTGCATTGCAACAGACCCCTGTGTGTTCAAGTTCTGAGAAGACAGTTCTTGAAAGTGTGATGGAGGTAATGAGGATTAAAGTCGAGACAAAATCGACTATCAGGCAAGTAGATGAATATCTACAGTACACTTCTTCGTTGTTGGAGGAGGGTCATCGTAATCCTACCAATCACCGTCAGGTCCGAAGTATCCTCAAAGATCTAGGGCTTTCCTACATTAAGATCCATGCATGCGCATTTGACTGCGTTCTCTTCTGGGGTAAAGATGCAGAAGGGAATGACCTTGCTAGCCTTGACGCATGTCCGATATGTCAGTCTGACCGATATAAGTTGACGGGAGCAGGCAATAGGAAACCTGTGAAAGTGCTTCGGTATTTTCCGTTGAGAGATAGGCTTGAGCGGTTGTACATGTCATCAACCACCGCAAAAGCTATGAGGTGGCACGGTGAGCGGGACGCGGGAGACGCAGATATCATGACACACATCTCTGACGGAGCGGCTTGGAAGCATATAAACAATGAGTTTCCTTATTTTGCGTCAGATGTCAGAAACGTCAGGCTCGGGCTCTCAACTGACGGGTTCAACCCTTTCGGCACCATGAGTCTTTCATACAGTATATGGCCGGTGGTTTTGGTACCTTACAACCTTCCTCCGTGGATGTGCATGAAGAAGAAATATAATATGTTGACGTTGTTGATTCCGGGGCCTGGTTACCCAGGGAAATGTCTCGTTGTGTATATGAGACCATTGATTGAAGAGCTTAAGGTATTGTGGGACGTTGGTCATCCCACTTTTGACAAGTACAAGCAGGAGACGTTCCAGATGCATGCCATGGTTATTGGTACCATCAGTGATTTTCCTTCTTATGGGATGTTGTCGGGCAGCGTTGTTAGGGGATACAAGGCTTGTCCAGAGTGCCTCAACGATTATGGGAGCACCCCTCATTGCAACAAGATATGCCGAATGGGTCATCGTGTGTTCCTTCCGGCGGATCACCACTGGCGTTACTAGTCCGCCGCATTTGATGGAACCGAAGAACACGGCCGTGCTCCCAGAAGATGGACAGGAAGAGAAATTTTAGCAAAACTTAATGAGTACGATTTTGGGCCCCTCAGCAATCATCCCGATATTGTAGCGGAACTACCTGAAAGGCCTGAGGAGTACAAATTCTAGACACATAGGAGCATATTGTGGGAACTCCCGTACTGGTGTGAGTTGCTGATCCGTCACTTCCTAGACGTTATGCACATAGAAAAAAATGTTTCTGAAAGTGTGGTGGGCACAACGCTGAACTTGGAGGGGAAGACGAAAGACGGTCCTAAGGCTCGCACTGATATGCAAAACATGAATATCAGAAAACCACTATGGTTGAAACAAGGGAAGAGAAAAATGCCTCAAGCTCCTTACACCGTCAAGCCTGAGCATAAATCATAAATTTTGCATTGGATAAGTCGGGCCAAGTATCCTTCAGGCTTTGCTAGAAATATAGCCAAGTGTGTCAACAGACAATGCAACAATCTGTACGGGTTGAAAAGTCATGACAATCATATCCTGCTACAACGTCTCTTCCCTGTTTTCATTCGACCGTTCCTTCCCCGTCACGTTGTGGAGCCATTAGTAGCGTTGGCAAGATTTTTCCAGAAGGTATGCACACGGGAAGTGAGAAAATCTGACCTCCGGGAAATGCAACAAGACATCGTTCATATCATGTGTAAATTTGAGATGATATTTCCTCCAAATTTTTTCGACATCATGCCTCACCTCATGATCCATCTTCCTCGGCAGTTGTTGCTTACCGGTCCTGTGCACTTCACTTGGATGTATCCGATGGAAAGGTACGTATTTTACACCTTATGTTAATTTCCTCATCAATATATGTGATATAGTGTTAATGTATTATCATAACACTTTAAAAACTTGATTTATAGGCAACTTGGACAATACGGTGGTTTTGTCCAAAACAGATCCGCACCTGAAGGATGTATAGCTGAAGCATATATTGCGCACGAGTGCGTCACCTACATGAAGCTGTATTTCGGAGCGTTACAGGAAAACATACAGGAAGATGTACCGTCACAGTTAAATCTTTCCATACTCTCCGACGATGTTGTACTCGGTGGAAACATGCCAGATTCCTACAAGTTGAAAGATTATGAGGTAGCCATTGCACATTGGTGGGTACTAATCAACTGTCCAGAAGTTCAGTTTTGGAAGGACATACATCTACGCTGTGAAGGAGTAGCAGGTGATCGCGATTACCACAACCAGACATTCGCAGAGTATTTCGGCCGCTAGGTACATACCTTTAACACTATTCTATACGTGTTCATATATTATTGTGTACATTTATTCATATTTATAGTTCATTCTGATGGTTGCAGATGGACCTTATTGAAAATGATAATCACCTAAATTGGTCGCACGAACTCAGACTTTTAGCGAGGAGGCCGGTCTATTCAAAAGTTTATGCGACGTGCAAGGTGAATGGTGTGTTATTTCGATGTGAAGACAGAGACCTCAGACTGAAAACACAAAATTCAGGGGTTATGGCACATGGTGGGGATGGTGGAGTTGACTATTACGGTGTTCTCCATTCAGTTGTGGAACTGCATTACGGGGAAGACATGAAAGTGCACCTTTTCAAGTGTAGATGGTTTGACACACGGCCGCAGAGCATGAAAACCGATCAATACGGCATAAGTTCTGTGAACACTAGTACATCATGGTATGAGGACGACCCGTTCGTTTTAGCCACATGGGTGAAACAAGTGTTTTATCTTGATGATCTCGCCAAGGGCGACCCGTGGAAAGTAGTCAACACTATCCACCATCGCAACATTTACCGGGCGTCTACACTTGGAGTGGCTGAAGAGAACGAGGAAGGGGGCACCGCGTATCAAGAGCCCAACTCAAACGGTATTCCTGACTCCTCTTTTATTCGCCTACACACGCCGGTGCGAATTCGCCGAGAAGAGCCACTGCTTGTTGATGTTGATCCAAATGAAGAAACTAACGAGGACTCTAGTGGTGAGGAAAGACATAGATTACCCCTATTGAGCAATTCAGAAACCGAAGAAGACCCATCCGATGATTCTGATTACAATCCGACGGATTAAGTAATTTAAATGATGTAATCCTTTCATTTGTAATCAACTCATTTCTAATGAACGGGCGTGGGGATGAGCCTCCCAGCTAGGCTGGGTTCCAAACCCCTTAAAAAAAATTGAAATATGTTGACTGTTGGGTTTCTGGTTTTTTATGTTCAATTTTGGTTATATGTGAACAGGACATCGGAATAGGAGAGGTGTAAAACCTCTGATTTTTTTGGTTTTTTTTTCAGCGAATAGCCGACAAAAAATGCATTATTTCGTCGGCCATTACAATAATGGCCAACGAATAATGAATTTTTCGTCGGCTATAAGTTTTCAGCGAATAGCCGACGAAAAATGCGATTTCGTCGGCCATTGCACAATGGCCGACGAAAAACTCATTATTTCGTCGGCCATAATTTTTTTTGAAAATAAATATTACATTATGGCCGACGAAAAATTCATTATTTCGTCGGCCATAAGTTTTTTTAAAAATAAATATTTCATTTTTGACCGAAAACGACAAAAGAATAGCCGACGAATACGTTTTATTTCGTCGGCTATGATTAAAAAAAAAAACAAAAAATGAGCAGCTTCCATTTTCTATCACTGTCGACAAACCATTGCTTCATCCTTCAAATGCACTAATCTAGCTTTTACTTGCTCGCTGATAGAGTGATAGACCTAGCAAATCTCGGATGACATCCACCCATATATACCATTGGTCTTGTTTGTTATGAACTCAATCTAGTGTCTCAATCAGCTAAGAAAATCTTAAAATACAACAAATGCAAAGCTTTACAGTCCTGATGATCAGAGTTTAACAAGAAAACTACAAGGGTAAAAACAAATAGAGAACATGATAATAACATGAACTTTACCAGTTTCTGTCTCTGCTTGTCTGGCTCAAGTATTATTCGCCTACACAAATGAAACGGCACATTAGCCGGAACATCTGACCGCCGGTGAGTCTTCGCCTCCATAGATGTTGAAGACTTGCAGGAATGCTTTCAAGACAGATGAATTCAAGTAACCAAAAGTTCTTGGGTAGCTAGCTTTTGGAATCTTTGCCAACTAGTTACTGTTAAACAGTGAACCCATTACTGTAGACGTGTCGGAACTTGAAGTTTCTGTTTTTTTATGTTCAATTTTGGTTATATATGAACAGGACATAGGAATACTAGAGGTGTAACACCGCTGATTTTTTTATTTTTTTCATAGAATAGCCGACGAAATAATGAATTTTCGTCGGCTATACTCCTAATGGCCGACGAAATAATGAATTTTTCGTCGGCTATACTCATAATAGCCGACGAAAATTCATTATTTCATCGGCCATAATTTTATTGAAAAATACATATTTTATTTTTGACAGAAAACGACAAAAGCATAGCCGACGAATACTAGGTTTGATTTCGTCGGCTATGATTAAAAAAAAAACAAAAAAAGAGCAGTTCCATTTTCTATCACTATCGACAAACCATTGCTTCATCCTTCAAATGTGTCGTGAAATAAGACATGACCGAAATATTGAAATACATCTTCGGCTGAAAAATGAGAAGATTTCGACAAAATCTGTGTGCCGAATGTTGCGGTTAACTGTTTTTTACTTCCGTTTTCCTATGGGTAGCCTGACGGTCGGTAAAAAATTTGAGGAAAATTTTTATACGATTAGTCGCGTCTCATCGATCTGAAACTATTCTCTGTTGAAGATCAGGCCAAAAAACGTCATTCAGACGAGCCAATTTCCGTTTTAAAGCGTTTAGAGGTTTGACTCACCCGGTTGACCGTCCCGATCGAGCCTTTAACGTTGTCAGATGTAGTTGGATTTTTTTTCATACATGTATTTAATCTTAACGGTGATATCTGACGGTTGGAATAGATTTTCCCAACTTTTATATTCAAAATCGGAACATATGCACTAATGTTCTTTAACTTGTTTACTAAGTGTTTAAGTGAATGTATAGTTTCAAATAGTTACTATACGTAGACTCTTCAAATGCAAATGTGGCATGAAATAAGATATGACCGAAATATTGAAAAACGTCTACGGTTGAAAAATGAGAAGATTCCGACAAAATCTGTGTGCCGAATGTTGCGGTTAGCTGTTTTTTACTTCCGTTTTCCTATGGGTAGCCTGACGGTCGGTAAATATTTTGAGGAAAATTTTTATACGATTAGTTGCGTCTCATCGATCTGAAACTATTCTCTGTTGAAGATCAGGCCAAAAAACGTCATTTAGACGGGCCAATTTCCGTTTTAAAGCGTTTAGAGGTTTGACTCACCCGGTTGACCGTCCCGATCGAGCCTTTAACGTTGTCAGATGTAGTTGGATTTTTTTTCATACATCTATTTAATCTTAACGGTGATATCTGACGGTTGGAATAGATTTTCCCAACTTTTAGATTCAAAATCGGAACATATGCACTAATGTTCCTTAACTTGTTTACTAAGTGTTTAAGTGAATGTATAGTTTCAAATAGTTACTATACGTAGACTCTTCAAATGAAAATGTGCCGTGAAATAAGATATGACCGAAATATTGAAAAACGTCTACGGTTGAAAAATGAGCAGATTCCGACAAAATCTGTGTGCCGAATGTTGCGGTTAACTGTTTTTTACTCCCGTTTTCCTATGGGTAGCATGACGGTCGGTAAATATTTTGAGGAAAATTTTTATACGATTAGTCGCGTCTCATCGATTTGAAACTATTCTCTGTTGAAGATAAGGCCAAAAAACGTCATTTAGACGGCCCAATTTTCGTTTTAATTTATAGGGTTCAGAGGTTTGACTTTGTAGTTTGACCAAACGTTTAGCCGACGAAATCAAATATTTCGTCGACTATTTCCAAAGTTTAGCCGACGAAAATAAATATTTCGTCGGCTATTTCCAAAGTATAGCCGACGAAATATTTAATTTCGTCGGCTAAACTCTTGCCATCCGCTTAGTGTCCGCCGTTGGATGGCTCAGATCGAACGGCTGTGATTTTCCAAAGTATAGCCGACGAAATATTTAATTTCGTCGGCGAAACTCTAGTGATCCGCGCCTTTTCATTGTTCGCCGTTGGATGGGGGAGATCGGACGGTTGCTGAAAACCTAAACTATGGCCGACGAGTTGATACATTTCGTCGGCTATACTTAAGTATAGCCGACGAATTAAATCATTTCGTCGGCTATTCTTAAGTATAGCCGACGAAATGTATCAACTCGTCGGCTATACTATCGGGTATAAGTTTGTTACAGCCGAACCGTAGCCTCCATTTGCTGCATTTTTCCAATCTTCCTCTTCGACGTGCAATCCGGCCCTCCTCCCTCTATCTCCTCCACGTCGGCAGCCCCGACCCGACCTCCTCCCTCTTCCTCCTCCAATCCGGCCGGCAGCCCCGGCACCTCCTCCCTCCTCCTCCATTTTTTTCCGGCCGGCCTCCCTCCTCCGTTTCCAGTGCCGACGAAAGGCCTGTTCCTCCTCCTCCCTCCTCCGGCCGGCCTCCTTCTCCTCTGCCCGAATCAAGCAATGTAAGGATTTTTTATTTTTTTTTCATTTATGTTAATTAATTGTTAATTTAGTTATAATTGTTAATTTATGTTAATTTATGTATTTATGTTAATTTAGGTATAATTTATGTATTTATGTTAATTTAGGTATAATTTAGGTATTTATGTTAATTTAGGTAAATTTTAGGTATTTATGTTAATTTATGTATAATTTAGGTATTTATGTTAATTTAGGTATTTATGTTAATTTAGGTAAATTTTAGGTATTTATGTTAATTTATGTATAATTTAGGTATTTATGTTAATTTAGGTATAATTTAGGAATTTATGTTAATTTAGGTAAATTTTAGGTATTTATGTTAATTTAGGTAAATTTTAGGTATTTATGTTAATTTATGTATAATTTAGGTATTTATGTTCATTAGGTAAATTTTAGGTATTTATGTTAATTTAGATAAATTTTAGGTATTTATGTTAATTTAGGTAATTGTTTCCAAATTTATTTTAATTGTATAATTTATACGTATAAATTGATTTTTTAATTATATAAATTGATAACTTAATTGTATAATTTAGCTTAATTATATATATAGCGTAATTATATTTAATTAGAATTTGTTATTTAATAACATATAATTTAATATGTTAGTATATAAATTGTTATATTAAAATATGTTAGTATTATTGGTTATTATATTAATTAGAATTTTTTATTTAATATAATATAATTTAATATTAATTAATGTATTAATGCCTCGGGCTTTAGATGGCCGATGCATTAAGAAACCTATTCGGAGGCCGTCGTGGCAGCAGATCTAGAGGTTCTAGAAATTCCGGCGGTTCCGCAGACTCTGAGAGGACCGCTAGCCAGCCTGAGAGGACCACTAGCCAGCCGCGGAGGAGTGTAGATTCATCCCAGCCGCAGAAGACTGTGGATGCAGACCAGCCACGACGGAGTGTGAGTGCTCGGCACCAGACCCTTCTCCAGGCGGGGCGGCCGTCGAGCACTTCACTTCCGCATGCCGGTCCCTCTGTGGCTCCGAGGTTTAGTCGGCAGCTGTTTCACGAGGAGATAGCTGCCGAGTCCGACTCAGTCTGGTGCTGACTCGACTGAGGTTCCTACTCTCCCAAACCAGCTATTCCTCCCGTACAATATTCCGGCGATACCGGAGGTCGACTATCAGGGTGTGCCCTTATGGCCGGATATGCCTCTGTACGTTAGTGCTGCGGAGGCATACCGGCAGCAGCCATTTGAGGACCCTGACCACCTTATTTCGGCGAGGAGAAAAGAGAAGTCGACAGACGAGTCATCCACTTCAGGTAACATTTGATTTTATTAATTAAATGTTTTATTAAAATTAACGCACTAATATTTAATTTTATTAACCAATCGTCGTTTTTGTGATAGGGACAGCCGCTAGCAGTTCACGGAGGAATACGAGAGGTGTCATCTGTTTTGACACGCTCAGGAGAACTGTTGAGCGCAGCGGCAGGATCCAGATCAACGAACCTCCTAATCAAGAGGTTCAGGGGAAGAAAAAACGCGACTACTCGGGTTGCGTGGGGTCACTGATTAGGGACAGAGTCCCTATGTTGTGGACCCGGTGGGCTGATGTGCCCCAAGAGATCAAGAGGGAGGTGAACATTGCCGCGGCGGTGAGTAATTTAAAAAATTTAATTTATTTATCGTAATATTTAATAATTTTCGGTATTATTACAATTGTAAAACTAATAAAATATTATTTTTCAGACATTCTTCGAGATTGCCGAACACAGGCGGGATTGGGCGGACAACCAGCAGAACTTGAGGTACGTTTGTTTTTATGATATTATCTTATAATTATTAATATTTTATGATATTAATAATATTTCTAATGCACTTTTGTTTTTTTCGTAGGTTCAAAGAGTGGAAGAACGAGCTGCGTTCCCACTATAACGAGTACGACCACCTTGGTCGTATGGGCACTCCCAGGGAGTTCGTGTTCCGGGAGTACGAGTGGCGTTGGTTGAAGACAGTAGACTTCAACAACCCAGTTATGCAGGTAAATACTAAACTTCAGTAAAAATGTTTATTTTGTTAATATTTTAATTATTAGTTTAATTATTTTATAATTATTATACTAATATTTTCTGATGCATTTTTCTAATATTTTATTATTTGTTTGAAGGAACGGTCTAGGATAAACTCTGCGAACCGCCGCCGGAACACAACCCCCCATCATGCTGGTTCACGGCCGTTTGCACAGTATCAGGAGGAGGCGCTCAGAGATCATCCTGATAGCAACCCGTACGTAGAGACGTTCAAGATCGCTTATCCACAAGCGACAGAACAGCTCGTAAGTCGTTTATTACAATTTTAAAATTTTAATTATTAATTTTACTTAATTATATATTTGTTATAATATTAATTTTTTTTTCCCGTCCACTTAGGAGAGGGTCAACCGGGCCGAAGAAGAGGTGCTCCAGCAAGTAGTTCGGGAGACACAACCGAACATTTCAGAGGCAGATCTGGAAGAAGCCATGCGCCATGTCGACCGGTCCAGTGTCCAAACGGCAGCGAGGATCTTCGACGCAGCCTTCCCAAACCGGTCAAACAACTACTACTGCCGGGGTTTGGGAAGTGCTGGACTAGGGCTTCTGAAGACCACTAAGGGAGGTCAGAAGAAGGGAGGCGGGGAGAGCCAGCATATGAGGGGGGAAGTGCAGCGATTGGCCGCAGAATTGGCGACCTCGTCTCAGACAGTACAGGAGCTGCGCCGCAGCACACAGCAGTATCAGGAGGAGACGCGCCGCAGATCACAACAGTATCAGTTGGATGTGGCCGGTTGGCATGCCGAATGCGAAAGAATTCGGCAACACAACTACGACGGCCAACAAAACTGGTGCTATGAGCTGTTCGCGGCACAACAACAAGGCCTTCCACCCCAGCCCCCGTTTCAGCGGTTAGCGGAACCTCCAATGCCTCAACCTCCCGTGTTCGGTCAGCAGATTGACGAGCCTGATGGAGAGCAGGATGCTGGGGATGACCTGCTGGACTTTAGTAGTTTAGGTGATGATTAGGGTTTAGGGTTTATGTATATTAGAACGAATTTAATAAAAATGGTATTTAGACGTGTTTCTTGTTGGTGCAAATGCATGGAATGTTTTTGTGATTTGCAGGTTGCTTGGAATGGTAATTTAGAAAATAATTTAATTTTTTTTTCCCAAATGTAAGAAAAGCCGACGATTTTGGCATTATTTCGTCGGCTATAATCACTATAGCCGACGAATTTTACCTATTTTCGTCGGCTATAAGATACATAGCCGACGAAAATTGCATTATTTCGCCGGCTATAACTAATTAATGCCTATTAAATATTAATATATTTCGAGGAAATAGCCGACGAAAATTTAGTATTTCGTCGGCTATTATTAACAACCAATAGCCGACGAATTAATAAATGTTCGTCGGCTATACTTAAAGAATTTCGTCGGCCATACTCGAAAATACCCGACGAAATTCGTCGGCAATTTGTCCCAGGTTTGGCCGACGAAAAAAATTTTCGTCGGTAAAGTCGTCGGCCATACTATACTATAGCCGACGAATTCGTTTTTTTCGTCGGCTATTAGTATAGCCGACGGGGTTGTTCCGACGACGTATAGCCGACGAAAATTTCGTCGGCAGATGGAATAGCCGACGAAATATAACCATAGCCGACGAAATTTTTTTCGTCGGCTATTCATCCGGATCTGGTAGTGATCGTTGATAGGAAACGTGGCATTAGGTGTCGACCTTTGGTTAAGGAGTTCGGTGTAGGAAAAATCATTTCCAGATTCCATTCTGCATAAGAAAAATACTTGGGAACATTAACGACAGTAGCAAATATCAATTGAAGTCTGTAAGTAGCCATTTTCAATTGAGTCTATTGCATTGTTACACTTACACATATCATGATACTTCTAAAGTACCCCTATCTGAAATACCAATTCAAAGTATAATACATAAGAATTGCAGTACGTATGAAATTTGAATAGAAGTAATCAAATAACATAAAAAGAGAAATAAAAAACCTCCACCAAGCTCAGAAACAAGCAATTAACAAATTGCATATACGTCATATGCAATCATATATTAATATTATTATATGTTCAGTATACAAGTCTCGATCTAAACATAATCTTTTCTATTTTAAGACTGGTGTAGTTGGCGCCGCAATGGTTCCAGTTTCACACGGAACCACGAGTGTGAAACAGCATGAAAGATGAATCATGACTAGAAGTCTAAACTACAAACCTGTATGTTCTAAACTTCTTAGTTTCTAGAAGAAGTGACAAATTACAAGCTTCAGTTGCTTAAAGCAACGGAGTATATTTAAGAAAAAATAACAAAACTACAGCAGCCACAACACCACAATGAGAGATAACAATTGACAATACCCATAGAGACTTAACGAAAATAAAGACAGACTGATAGAGACTTAACGAAAACAATTAATGTACAATACCCAACAAGAGATAACAACATCAAGTGGGCTAACAACATCGAATGGTTTCATTCAAATAACAAGAAATTGAACATCAATCATCATTGGTTTCAACAAAATTGGGCAAGAAAGTGAATAAAGTTGCTAGCAAATTCATTCCAGATAAACAAAATTGAGCAAGAAAGTGAAATAAAAAATCAACAAATAGAACAAAGAAAACGCACCTGAATAGAAGACACGCACGACTGCACTTTGCGACGTTGAGAAGATTGGCGAAGTCGAGTTCAGCTGTTCATTAACGAGGTGGAGAAACCCTATCTTGAAAATTTGGGACGTTTAACAGAAAAGTCGAACGTTGGGGGATTTTAACTTCAAGCTATATTCTCTCTCCTAAATAGTTAAAAGTAGCTAGAGATTATTTCGGGAAGCTAAAATTGACTTAGCTATAGGGTACCTGTTGGATGCTATTTTAGCTATATTTCTGTTAATTTTCAAAAAATAATAGCTTTGGGGTATCTGTTGGAGATGTCCTTACCCCTGCTAAAAAGTATTATGGGTGTTCGAATTTGAGTCACCGTTTATACGTAACTGATGATCCTGAAACTATTTGTCCAATATGCCAGACATGTATGACAACCAATGTGGCCTATGTTCCTCCACCAGTGGCGCCCTGTTTTGCTCCACCGGTGGCGGAAGCTGCTTGTAGCAAGATAGGGTATGTTAAAGATACCCTTACATACTTGGTGATGGATGGTCTAGATGTCAAGCCTTTGGCTTCTATTATTTCTAATAGACAGAGGCTTAGGACGCTTTTTGATCACGAACTTGAAGAGAAGGTGGTTCATCTTGGCATGAATGAGGTAGAGTGCATAAATTATTTCATATTAAATCCCTATATATATTATGATTAGATTTCAATTAGGGTTTTTGAGTTTTAGGGTTTGGGGTTAGTTTTTTTTAACTCAATGGGGGTTGTAAAACCATCAAGTAATACTTTGATTAACCGTACATGACTATTGTTATATATGGTCTTTATTATTAGTAATTAATCTTCATTTTTTCTTTTCATTTAGGGGTTGAAGATGCTGAAGGCATTGTTGCAGTCAAAATCAGTTCTCACCGATGTCTTTCTCGGAAACAAAGCGGAAAGCCATGTAGAAATCAAAGAAGCTTTTGGAGTTTTTTATTCATGAGATTTTAGTTTTCTACTCATGAAATTTTTGTTATGGAGTTAGAATTCCTCTTTTTGATTTCACATTGTTATTTTAGAGGTTAAAATCTTCGATTCAGCAGCATACCATTTTTACATGTCGTTAAGGGTGATTTGTTATTGGCCAGTTGATTCCCAATTTCATGTAGAATTCCCCCCGTTTAATAACTGATACTGAGATCGATTTTCGAAAGGTTTAAGTACTTTTCCCGGTTAATAAAGAAGACCATATATACGAGCGTTTAATCAAGTCATTAATCACATTTCTTCTGATTAATGAGGGAGACTCTTGGAAATTGGAATACTCCACTAGCTATCATATGCATGGAGCTGCAAAGGAATAATAGGTCTTCTGGGCTTCTTAACCTACTTTCAAAATTAATATATAACTTGTCTGTTTCTATTCCCTTTGCATGTCGTTACAGCTACAGATATGAAAATGCACACGTTTTCAGTGCCTATATATATGTAGCTTGGCTGAGTCCCATCATCCTCATACTCACTCAGCAATGGCAAACTCCGAATCCACTGTTACTCTAAAGCTTCTAATCGACGCGAAGGCTAACAAAGTTCTGTTTGCGGAAGCGAGCAAGGACTTTGTGGATTTTCTTTTCACTCTCCTCTCTTTGCCTGTTGGCACTATCATCAGGCTCCTCGCCAAACATGGCATGGTCGGTACCTTAGGTAAACTCTACGAGAGTGCCGAAAATCTCAGTGACACATACATGCAACCCAATATCAACAAAGACAACATTTTGAAACCAAAACCTGCCATTGGGGGCGCTGATGCTCTTCGCTTATTGTCCAACGATGAATCAATGGCCAAAAAGGTTTACATGTGTGGCAGTTACCATCGCTACGTAACCGATGACCCTAGAGCTATTTGCCCGTCTTGCAAGTACACCTTGTCCACTGAAGTGCCTTATGTTGCCCCAAGTTCTGCTGCAGGCGGATCGTCAGGTGATGGAGTTGGTTATGTGAAGGGCGTTGTTACCTACATGGTCATGGATGACTTGGAGGTTAAACCTATGTCAACCATATCAAGTATTACTATTCTCAATAAGTTTAATGTCAAGGAGGTTGGTTCGCTGGAAGAGAAGGTTATATCTCTCGGAATGCAAGAGGTAAGAATTCCTCCTAGCCTCCTACCTTCATGTCTCAACTTTAGTTCATTTTAGTTTCAGATTAATTAGTTTTACATCATTCCTCTATTTTTTTGTAGGGTTTAAGTTTGTTGAAGGCGTCTCTGCAGACGAGTTCAGTTCTTACCAGTGTCTTCCTTCGGAAGGAAGCCGCCTTTTGCCTTTGATCGTTCAACTAAAGTGAAAATTATCAGTGTTTTGGAAGTTGATGTTTTTACTCTATCGGAATAAAGTTGATGTTTTTACTCTAGGAATAAGTTGATTTTCCATTTTTTTGTTTTTTGTTTTTGTTTATTGAGTTGGGAAATGATCGAGGTTTTGGCAATTTTCAGTTGTGAATCTCTTTCAGCACATATATAACCATTATATCGTATTTACGTATCAAACTATAAACAGATAGGGCATGGATATAAGAGTATGTGTATGATAGTCTGACTTCTGATCAACCACAACGTTCTACACAAGCATACACTCCACAGTTTGATAATTAAAGACAACTAACTGAGTAATGTTAAACGGAAACTAAATTTTCATCATAAATTTGTATCAACAAGTGTTTGCCATGTCTAAGGGACCCGTCGCTCCAATATTTTACTGCTGTAGCACGTAGTTGTAGGTACGTTGTAGCATCGCGCTACAGGTCGATTTAGTCACTCAGTGATTTAGATATGGTCAATTACATTAGTCATTCAGATACGGATCATACTGTAGCTTATACCGTATTCACCACCTCATTAGTCATCACTACGACAAAGCTATAGCCTATAGCGTTAACTATGGGTCATTTTTACACTCCAACACGTAACACAAAAAAACGAAAACCGAAGCCTTGTTTATGGCGGTTGAAGCTATCAATACCACTTGCTTACTGAGGCAATTTCTGTCGCTGCCATCATTATTTACAAGCATTTGGACTTAAACTATCATTATTTTAAAACCAAGTACTTGAGACAAGCAGACGATTAGCTATTATTAATTAGGACACGTCTTAACGCTGCAAATTAGGGTCACATCGTGCATGCTTTGTGCAGGCGTCTCACCCTTGACGCAGAACATCTATAGGGTAAGGTGTGAAGCTAGCTACTTTGCTATGTGCTAACAGAACCAGTTCGAGTTCTAGTTGAAATTGAACCACGTACAGCTGATACGTACACTACTAGTTCCATTTTCTGATTGTCTTGGCTAGGATCTATAACGTAACTGAAGCCTATTTAAAGAACCCAAATGCTTGATATTACTCACTTACCATATTCCTCCCAAAAATCCACTCTCACCGAGTCAATGGCGACCTCTAAATCTGGTGCTGTTAGCCTGAAGCTCCTGATTGACTCAAAGCGCCAAAAAGTTCTGTTTGCTGAAGCTGGTAAGGATTTTGTGGATTTCCTTTTCACTCTTCTCTCTTTGCCTGTTGGTACTGTCATTAGGCTTCTCTCCAAGGGTGGGATGGTCGGTAGTTTCGGAAATCTTTATGAGAGTGTTGAAAATCTTGATGATACATATATGCAACCCCAATCGGACAAGGACATCCTGCTAAAACCCAAGGCACCAGTTGCTGGACCTAATATCCTCAAGCTGACCAACAACGTTGAATCAACTGCTCGAAAGGTGCTCTACTTGTGTTTTTCAAGACATTGCCGTACCCAAGACCACAAGTACGTGACTGAAAACCCCACTCAGACGTGTCCATCGTGTGGAAACACCATGAACGTCCCCGCTACTTATATCGGTCAGCCGTCTACAACGGCACAAACTTCTGGTGCCGCTGCTACTGGATATGTGAAGGGCGTTGTGACTTACATGATAATGGATAATCTTGAAGTAAAGCCCATGTCCACCATCTCAAGCATCACTATGCTCAACAGGTTTGACATCAAGGACGTTGGTGCCCTGGAAGAGAAGGTTGTTGAACTTAGCATGGATGAGGTAAGTCTTTCTATGTGAACAAAGTTGTGGCATATGCATATTCAGTATAGATTGTTAAAAGAGATAACCAGTGTTCTTTTATTTTTAATCTGTTTTTCTTTGGTAGGGTGTGAAGCTGTTGAAGGAGTCTCTGCAGTCCAAATCTGTTCTCACAAATGTCTTCCTTGTGAAGAAAACTGCTAGATGAACATCTCTTCATACTACTGAGCTTGCACATCATCTAGAATTGGCATCGACGTCTTCAAGCTTCTCTCATCGCACCGTTTGTTTCTGAAATTAATGGGTTCGTTTTGCTCGTTGTTAACCCATGTTTAATTATTTTGGACCAATTCTGTGATGATGTGATTAGTCACTTCGGATTTCATAACTTTTGTGTGGGAGTTCAATGTTTGGACCCCGAATGAAAACTCTCTGATGTAATATATGCTCTTTAAGCAGTGTGTTATGGTTAGATTTTCTAATATAACTGTGGCTATCTTTAATCAGTTTTTACATATTCATTGGTATATTGGCCCATATTGAATTGGTATATTCTCTTATTAGTAAGATGTTTAGCAGGCGTCACTTAAATTTGTACATCAAATATGCTCTTAAGGTGCAGTAAGATGTTTACCATTTAATCTTTTTAGTAGGCGTCACTTATATTGTATTGTTGATCCGTCTTTAAACCTTTAGATCAGTCTAAAGAATCCCACGACACTACTTTTAAAGATCAAACTTCGAACTTTTTAAGCATCATCGACACCTGAGTGCGATCCTGGAGGTTTTATCTGAGTGATTGAGGACCCTATGAAAGACCTGGTAAAAGAGTAAAGACCAAGACTAGAAAAGGAATCAAGGTGGGAGAGTATGACTGTAAAGATAAGGGACATACAATTCTTTCGGCTAAAGAAAAGACACATACCTAGTCATCTCGCATGATGAAAAAAGAGAAGGTTCACTGGAGCTGCTTCAAAAGCAGGTTTATGAATAGATCTTTTATTTCAATTTCTAAATAAGTGATCTAGGTCTATAAGTAAGTCTTTCTACTCTTTCAGGAAAATTAAGTTGTCATAGTTTTTCAGGAAAATTAAGTTGTCATAGTTTTTCTGGTATCAGAGCCAGAAACCAGCGGAAGTAAACATTAACTTTATTTAATGTAAAGACAAAATACAAAGAAAGTTTAATAAGACAGAGTTCTCAACACATGAGATGCTCTATCTGGATAAAGAAAACAACATTTTAATGATGCATGAAAACTGGAGAATGGAAGAAGAACTGGATAATTGGGTGACTAGCTAAGGCAGAAATCTCAGCACATGAGATAACTGACTATTACAAAGAAAAGAGAGATATGTTAACTATTTGGGAGCTCGAGGCTTGGGAGCAAATGAAGTGAAGTCTGAATAATTGGCGATGCCTCAACTGAAGGAGAGAGGCTTCATATATAGACCTTGGCAGGAGACCAAGAGCATCTGCTTTTCTGTGGGATTGGCTGACTTGACTGAAGAATCTGCTTTTTACTGTGTAATTAGTAATTACTCATAAGGTGACAAAATAGGAAGCAGCACGATTAGCTGTATTTTGCACCGAAAGTGAACAGTAAAAAAGTCACTGTTTATGAATAGTGATCTGTCTCACAATTCAAATGGGTCTTGACTGTCTTGGTAATAATCTGCCCATCTTTTTGGTTGACTGGGCTTTGAATGGGCCGTTGACTGACTGGAGGAAGGAGAGGAATGGGCCGAGCTGGAAACCTCATCTTCAGAATCACTTGACTGACTGGCAACTTGGGCCAGGATTTGGTTGGCTAATTCCTTTAATTCACTTCTGCTGATTTTTTTGGATTTGGAAGAAGAGGAAGCCTTCCCTTTGGATTTTGAGGAGGGCCTTGACTGAGTCTCTCGAGCGGTAGACTGAATTGCTGGAGTGATTGACTGGTTTGGAGCAGCTGTTTGGGCTTCTGGAACAGCCTGCCGGATTAGACTGTGACTGGATTGACTTGGAGGTCTGACTGGAGTAGTTGATAGTGGGATAACTGCTGACGGGTTGGCAGGAAATTCATTATTGAATTGGGTCAGAACCCGATCATTGTTGAATTTGTCCCACCATTTGACTAAAAATTATCTGGATACAGTGCCGAGAGTAACTCCTGGCTCCTCATTGAGCTTGTATTGCCATTTGAAGATCCAGGGAAACTTGTATTTTGCCATGAAGTGTAATGTGGGTGGAAAATTCTTGTCATAATCAGAAAATGTCATGACTTTAGTGAATCTGTTGACTGCATCTTGAATAGGTTCAGGTAAGAGATCAAATGGAAGGCCATGAGAATGCCACCAAGAATAAAACCACATAGGGAAATTCCTTTGGAAATTTTTATCAAAATTAATAAACCAGGAGTGACTAAAATCAAGAGCTTGGTGTAAAAAGATTTTGTGCCAAGCTTCTTCATTTTGGTAGTAACTGAAGGAAATATTATCATATTGATGGTATGTATAAGGAGAGTCTTTCCAGTCCTCAAGTGTAAGTATTTTAACTAGATAAATAGAATGGTATAATAGGTTGTCAGGATCCTTGGTATCATAAATGGGTTTAATGGTGACTGAATTAGTTTGGAAGAGGATATCTCTAAAGAATTTTAATGTCTGGGAAGGGTCAGACCAAGCAAAATGATGATTTGGGGGAAAATACATTTTGGCTAAAGCTATGGGAGATTTAATACGGCTCAAGCATGGTTCAACATTAAATAAGTTTTGAGAAACTTTCAAAACATATGGAGATGATTTTTTGGAAGAATAGGGTCTAACAGGTTGACAGGAAGGGTGGATGGCAAATGGGTCGTATTGGGAAACTAGGGCTGACTGGAAACTAGGTCTGGCTGAAATAGTAGAACCAAGGTAATGGGTTGAATTTGGTAAAGGAAAGTAACTAGGATGACTAGGAATTAAAGCCCGACTAGAAGAGGGCTCATCTTTAACTGTGGAGGTTTGCTCTGTTTTGACTATTGGAGCATTGGGCTCCAGTCTCTGCTGCTGCTTTGCTTTGGCCCGAGTAGTCATGGGAATGGCCCTGAAGGAATTCACGAGTCAGAAAGTCTGGTATATGGTTGTCTTCTCCTTTAATGAATGCAATTTCGAAATCAAAAACGCTTAAAATAGCTTGCCATCTAGCAAATATTTGTTTACTCGCAATATTTTGAACATCTTTTTCTAAAACATGTTTTGCACTTTTGCAATCGACTCTGATTAAGAATTTTTGATTTAATAAATCATCTTGAAATTTACTGACACAAAGAACAACATATAAAATCTCTTTTTTAATAGTACTGTAATTGCGTTGTGACTGTGTCCATGTACCAGAATAGAATCGGACAATTTGCTCAGGGTGAGCAGAAGAGATTTGCTGTTTAAGGATTCCTCCATAACCAATATCTGAAGCATCAGTTTCGACGATTTTAAATGAGTCTGCTAATGGAATTCCTAAACAGGGTAATGTTTTGACGTTTTTTTTTAATTTCTTTAACGAGGTTGGTATGGATAGACGTCCACGGTGGATGATTTGTCCGTAATCTGTCAAATAAAGGTTTACATTTTTGCCTAAGATTTTTGTAAAAGTCGGCGACATAGTTTAATGATCCCAAAAATCTTTGGAGTTGATTTTTCTCGAGAATTATATCTGGGAATTTATCTGCGAATTGAATGACTCTATTGATTGGGGTGATTTGGAGGTGATGGATATCAAATCCTAAAAAATGAATGTTTGTTTGAAAAAGTTTAATTTTTGAAGCTGAGATTACTAAACCACTGGCTTTCATTACATTGTAGAATTGATTTAAATATTTCCAGTGTTGATCGATAGACTGTGAGAAAATAAGAACATCGTCAATGTAGACGATTGTGAAATGGCTGTACTGATTTAATATATCATTTAGAATGTTCTGGAATTCACTGGGGGCATTTTTAAGGCCGAATGGCATGACATTCCATTCGTAATGGCCAAAAGGAGTAACAAAAGCGGTTTTGTATTTATCATTTTCATGAATTTAGATTTGTCAAAATCCAGATTTTAAGTCGAATTTGGAGAAGATTACTGAATTGTTTAATCGGTTAATGAGGTCTCGTTTGTTAGGAATGGGGTATCGTATTCATTCTAATATTGAATTGAGAGGTTTATAATTTATAACTAAGCGAGGGGCACCTTTTTCTAATTCGACATTCTTTTGAACATAGAAAGCAGAGCAAGACCATGGAGATTTACTGTGGCGAAATTTTCTTTTATTTAGTAAATCTTGAATTTCTTTTTTACAAAATTCCATGGTTTCGTGATTCATTTAAATTGGACGAGCTTTTGTAGGGATATTCTTTTCATCAAAGTTTTTAATATAGGGAAGGTTAACAATATGTTTTTTTCTATGCCATAAGGCATTAGGAATATCTGAGCATAAGTCTCTAATAATTTTTTCTTCAAAGTTTTTAATTTTGTTTTGGAGGGAAAGATCTTGTAATTGGTATTCAATTCTTTTGAAATCAATTTCTTCTTTTAAATAAGTTATTTGCTGTCGTTTTGCCGTGATCGAATTAATAGTTTTTGAAATGGAATTTTCTTGGAAAGCCTTTAGAGTATGGATTTCAGGGTTTGAGAGGAACTGGAATTTAACTGGTTGGTCAAAAGGGTAGGTCATAATACCATCGTATTCCGTCATAAAAGGGTAAAGAAGGGTGATGAAAGGAAGTCCTAGAATGACTTTATCAGTTAGATCTTTAACTAGAAGGAATGGGGTTTTGAAGCAAACATTGTCTTGGCAAACATGTGCTTTGGAAATTTCATATTTGATATTCATTTTGGTGCCATTTGCAGAGCGAAGGGACTCTTTTGTTTTTTTCGAAATATTTTGAAGGAATTAGACCTTCTTGAATACAGTTTAGGTCAGCACCTGAGTCGACTAAAACTGGAGTTGTAAATGAGAAGTCTTTTATCCATATTTGAACAGAAGTATACCATTTCTTAAGATTAATTTGTTGAATAGTATTGATAGTAGCATGTTGAACGGGAGCCGAAGCTCGCATGCAATAATAAACCCTACAAAAGATCGTTAGTAGTATAAGCAAGTAGGGATCGTTCTAGGCCGGGGATTAAGGGTACCTGAAATATGTAATTGTTAGACAAACATATATACATATATACATCACAAACGTCACATATGGGGGGAGTAATAGTTCGGCAACTTTAGAAAACAGAAAATAAAATCCTAGAACTAATATTTACAAGTTTGATCATCATCTCTCACGCATCACATAACACAAAACACAATTTAACACAAAGATTCGCATGCAAGAAAGTAAGAAACAAGTATTTAGCATGTTCAAAACCTAACTTAGTTTCAACCTACAACCAGAACGTTTCCGATTTTTACCTAGTTGTGAGACTTTTTCTATTGTTTTAAGATCGAGCTTTCGCGAGGTGATCCTAAAGGTTATGCTACCTTATACAAGTAATAGCATTGAAGCACAAAAGTCTATAGCCGAAGACACGTAAACAAGTAAGGTCGTCAATCTTCTTATTTAACATGCAAGTCCTAAGGTTAACCACTCTAGGTGAGCACAACAAATCAAAGTGATCATACGTCTACTTAGTTCATTATAACTCAAGCAAATTAAACCTAATACCTAGATTATGTTCAAAGACAACACTAAGTACCGATTATAAGCCCTCACCTTAGGTCTAACCAAATTAAATCCTAAACATGCTTCTAATATCATTGTTCTAATTATCATACATACGAAATCCATGCATTAGAAATTGTAAAATTCATCACATAAATTCCAAATAAAATCGTAATTCATGTTCATCATACAATACCAAACGAAACAAAGTATTTTTATAACAACAATATGTGACTAAACCGAAAATAAAAACACAAGTCATAGGGATGGATCACACTTTAGAAACCTTGGAGAGCTTCTTCTTGGTGTGGTGGAAGAGGATCGGCAGCAGCTAGGCTAGGGTTTGGGATCGGTGGTGATTGGTGGTGTATGGTGGTGAATTGGTGACTTGGTGTTTCTAGGGTTTCGGCTTAGAACTTTGAGTAGGAAATTTGGTAGAGTTTTGGCTAGTGCTTTGCAAGAGATGAGATGATCTTTTTTCTGTGTATGGGATGGCTATATATAGAGAAAAAGGGAGAGAGGCTGCCGGCCACAAGAAGGGGAAACAAAGAATAGGTTTCCTTGTAGGTTTATGTTTCCTTGTTGAATAAAGATTTGCATTCTTGATTTTTCTTTTTCTGATTTTTCTTCAAGGCTTGGGCTGCACATCTTCATGGACTTCTTGTATGATCTTGGACTTCAATTGATAGGTCTTGATCCATTGAAAATGCCCCACAATGCCGGCAGCACACAGAGGCAGCAATCTGCCAGAATCGGCAGCTTCTCCTAGTGTGACTAGGAGAACTTGTTTCTTCATGCTTTTCTTCAATGCCATGGCCTAGTGTCTTCCTCTTCCCTTCATAAAGCTTGGACCATCTTCACATATGCATTTGTGCACCATTTGGTCCATTAAAAACAGAAAACATAAAAAGGGGGCAGTAGGTTCCTGGAATCGGCAGCTTTGACCTTGTTGCAGTAATTCCGGCATATCTCCCTCCGTGGAGCTCCGATTGATGCGATTCCAAGTCTCACGTAAACTAGACACATAGGGCCATCTCCCCATAAAATATCTCGGCCAAATTCCATGCAAGTCGTCGGGAATGAATTTTCGAAGTTGGGACAAAGTCCCAGGAAAATCCAGTAGCCCCTGGATTGGAATGTTCGGACTGCCCTTTTGCAGCCAACTTTTGGGTGACTTCCCGAACTCCGATTGATCTGAAATTTTAACACAGCATTCCTCAACATATGAATTTTAAGCACACAAAATTTCATAGAATTCAGACAAGGATAGATCAAACTTTTGCTCATCTCAAAATCGCGAAAAAGACATATTTTACACTATTTTCCAGATTTCTCAAACTTAGTCATTTTTCGGATTCTTAACCATTTTTCACAAAACTCTACCAAAATTGACACTAACTACATTATGACTCAATCTTAGACAAATAAGGGTTAAACAAAGCATAAACGAGGGCATAAGCATATAATATCGTCGCACATTGTGCTCCTATCAACTACCCCACACTTATCCTTTGCTAGTCCCTTAGCAAACTAAATTAAACTACGACTCTAAACAAACTATTGCCCCTAACAACTTGTCTCAGGCTCGTATGTACACATAGCTTTCAAGTTAAATGCATGAGAATGCTAAGCACGAAAATTCCAAGCTTCATGAACATGTGACATCAATATGAACATGTAAGAGCAAAAAGGTAAGCATGTAAACATGTTAAGCTAATTCAAATCATCTCACTAGGCATACTCTCTTCTTTTCTCTCGAAGCATGGTTATTCACACATAAGTATATGCAAGCGAAAGATCATGAACTACAAAGAGTGACTTGCATATATCAAGGAAACGAAAGCACTTTGTGAATTTTTGATGGAAAAACCTCATATGACAACTATATGCACCAATGAACCAAAACCATAAGCTTACTCTTGAGATAATCTCCACAAATCAAGTTTAACCATCTTAAGAATCATGAAAAAGATCAATAAAAGGGGTGTAATGGGGCTTGGCTAAGAGGTATTCGATATTTGGATAAGGAGGCTCAAAACGTCACTAAGGCCTTTAGCAAAGCTCGATCTCCTTATGACTTCTCACCAAGGGCCGAATTTCATCTTTGTTGGACCCTTCCTTCATTCTTTACTTCCCCACAACATAGTGAATATGAACAAAGGTCAAAATACAACAATGCTAGACCTTCACATATATACAAAACTCCAAATTCACAACACTTTTCAAGACTAGACTTAGCAATTTTCTTTTGAAACCAAACCGTGCCTACCTTCTTTCGGACTCAAATTTTTCTTTCTTTTCTTTTCTTTATTTTTTTCTGTCCGATTCAAACTTTTCTTTTCTTTTCTCATAGGCACGGCTCACATACAATATTCTTACACAATTTTTGCTAGCTAAGTCTACCCCACACTTGTTCTTCTTCATCACTTCATTCAAAAACTCCTTCAAAAATCAAGCTTTGCCGGAACACACAGTAAAGGCATCACTATATTAAGCTTATGGAAAGTGTTTAAGGGTGATGAAAGAAAAAGCCAATTGTAGGCTCAAAGGGGTTTACTAAGGTGTCCCACGACGGGCTCCAATAGGCTTATGCTTTATTTGGCAATGGTGGTAAACCTAAATGATCTTTATTCAATCATATTCAAAATCAAGGTATTTTATGACGTAAACGTTTCGAAAATCAACAAGAGTAAGTTCTAGCATTCTAGAGTTCATTAAAAAGCTATGGCACATAGTCATCGAATATGCAAAGAATTATGAGGTTCCATGCTTCCTACGAATCTATCGAATTTTTATCTTTTTATCGCTCAAGAAGAAAGCAAATTGGCACTAAAGCTCACATAGGTTATAATCGAAATAAATTAGCTCAAACATGCATGCTTCAAAATCAACAAGTCCTACATGCTCCTACCAATGCACATAATCCATGAAACTCACAATTTTTAAAAGTATGCACAACCATCATCTATGTATGCAAAGAGGAGAAAAACATCATTGACATATTAGGGGCATCCTAAGACTCGAAACAACAATTTAAGCACTCTATTTTTGTGGAACATTTTTCTGAATTTTTCTTTTCTAAACTAAGCACACAGAAGCAAAAACACAAACGGAATACGTTACCCCACCCCACACTTAGAAAATTACATTGTCCTCAATGTAAGCACAAAACAATATCAATGAATTTCCTAAGCATGCAATCGACTAACATATTCCAACAAATCATCACAAATCAAAGGAAAAGAAAAGGGTTAAGAAATTGCAAACTCTCGGTGATGGCTCCTTCACTTTTCTTTGATCGACATGGGTTGCCTCCCAAGTAGCGCTTTGTGTTTATAGTCCATAGCCTAGACTTTTCACCGTGTTTTGCATGTGTTCATCGTGCTCCAAAGCAACTCAAATCGGCAAGAAGAAGTTCAATGAGAAGACGTTGGCATGTGGTATCCTGTTCGGTGCTGTTTGCCGTATCCGGTCTAGGTGGCGTATCGGGCCCTTCTGCCGGCGTATCCGGCGTATCCAGCTTGTGTCCGGCCTCTTGTGGCCTTGTGTCAACCCTGCCGGCAATGGCAGGTCCGGCAGGGGGTGGTGGTACGGCAGAAAACAGGGGCAGCAGCTCAGCAGACTTGTGCGTATCCGGCAGGGTGGTGTCGGGTACGGCTTGTGAAAGTGTGTCCGGTCTCATGGTGATGCTGCCGGCAATTGCAGGTCCGGCAGCCTCTAGGTGTGGTGGTGGTGGCACGGGATCATGAAAGGTTTGGGACGCAATGGCACAATCTTGGAATGAATCATAGTACGGCTTCAAGCGATGCCCATTAACCTTATACTCTTTGTTGGTGCTCGGGTTAAGAATCTCAATGGCTCCATGTGAAAATACTTTAGTGATTATGAAAGGTCCAACCCATCGAGAACGAAGCTTACCCGGAAAGAGTCGAAGTCGAGTATTGAATAGGAGAACTTTTTGACCAACCTCAAACTTTTTACCCCGGATCATCTTATCATGGTAAGCCTTTGTTTTCACCTTGTATATCCAAGCGGCGTCATAAGCTTCATTGCGAATTTCTTCAAGTTCATTGAGTTGAAGCTTCCTATGAAGACCGGCATCATCTATGCTCATGTTGAAAGCCTTAATTGCCCACCATGCCTTATGCTCTAACTCAACCGGCAAGTGACATGCTTTGCCATAAACTAACCGAAAAGGAGACATACCTATCGGTGTCTTGTACGCGGTCCTATAAGCCCACAAAGCATCGTCGAGACGATCACTCCAATCCTTCCTTGAAGGTCCAACCGATTTCTCCAATATGTTCTTGATCTCTCGATTACTCACCTCGGCCATACCACTTGTTTGGGGGTGATAAGGTGTAGACACCTTATGTGTGACTCCATACTTCCTCAATAAGGCTTCAATGGTGCGGTTACAAAAATGGGATCCTCCATCGCTAATCAAGACCCTTGGAATTCCAAAACGGGAAAATATGTTGGTCTTGAGAAACTCGGCTACCGCTTTGGCATCATTGGTGCGTGTAGCCCTTGCTTCGATCCACTTTGACACATAATCAACCGCAAGCAATATGTAGAGAAAGCCCTTACTTGAAGGAAACGGTCCCATGAAATCAATACCCCATAAATCAAAAATTTCCACCTCCATGATAGGCGTGAGCGGCATTTGGTCTCTAGCTCCAATGTTCCCCATTCTTTGGCATCTATCACATGCTTTGCAAAACATGAATGCATCCTTGAAAATTGTAGGCCAAAAGAATCCACACGAAAGTACCTTCAAAGCCGTTTTCTTTGGTCCAAAATGACCTCCACACGCCTCACTATGACAAAAAGCAAGGATGGAGCGATGCTCATTTTCCGGCACACATCTTCGAATCACTTGATCACCACATTGCTTCCATAAGTACGGATCATCCCACAAGAAGTGTCGAGCTTGCTTCCTTACTCTCTTTTGTTGGTGGCTCGGCATCTCTTTGGGAAATCGGTTTGTGGCTAGAAAATTTGCAATGTCGGCATACCAAGGCTCATGTACTTCAAGTCGAAAAAGTTGCTCATCCGGAAAGGTATCACATAGGGGCAGCCGATTCTCCTTGTGCACAAGCCTACTCAAATGATCGGCTACGACATTCTCTACTCCTTTCTTGTCTTTGATCTCAATATCGAACTCTTGAAGCAAAAGAATCCATCGAATAAGCCTCGGCTTAGCATCCTTCTTTGTCATAAGATATCTCAAAGCGGCATGATCACTATAAACAATGACTTTGGAATTCAAAAGATATGATCGAAACTTTTCCAAAGCAAAAATTACCGCCAAAAGTTCCTTCTCCGTTGTTGTGTAGTTGAGTTGTGCATCGTTGAGAGTCCTTGAAGCATAGTAAATGGCGTATGGCTTCTTATCAATTCGTTGTCCAAGTACCGCTCCAAGTGCATAATCACTAGCATCACACATCAACTCAAACGGCTCATCCCAATTAGGTGACACAAGTATGGGTGCCGTGCATAGTAACTCCTTCAATCGGCAAAATGCTTGCTCACATGCTTCCGTCCATTCAAACGTCACCTCCTTTTGTAACAAGTTGCTCAATGGCTTGGCAATTGAAGAGAAGTCCTTGATGAATCGTCGATAAAACCCCGCATGGCCAAGAAAACTTCTCACATCTTTCACACACCTAGGACTCGGCAATGCTTGAATTAGCTCCACCTTGGCTTTGTCAACCTCTAAGCCTCTTGCCGAAATTATGTGCCCTAGAACAATGCCTTGCGTGACCATGAAGTGACACTTCTCCCAATTAAGCACAAGATTTGTCTCTACACACCTCTCAAGTATCTTCTCCAAGTTCCCCAAACATGCATCGAAGGTGCCTCCATACACACTAAAATCATCCATAAACACTTCGATAATGTCTTCAATAAAATCCGAGAAGATAGCATACATACATCTTTGAAAAGTGCCGGGTGCGTTGCAAAGTCCGAATGGCATCCTCCGATAAGCAAACGTGCCAAATGGACAAGTAAAAGTGGTCTTCTCTTGATCGTCCGGGTGTATCATGATTTGGTTGTAGCCACTATATCCATCAAGAAAGCAATAGTAAGAATGACCGGCTAACCTCTCTAGCATTTGATCCATAAACGGCAAAGGCATGTGATCCTTCCTCGTTGTAGCGTTGAGCTTCCTATAATCGATGCACATCCGATGACCGGTTACAAGTCTTTGTGGCACAAGCTCATTCTTCTCATTCTTAACAACCGTTACACCACTCTTCTTTGGCACTACTTGCACGGGAGATATCCACTTACTATCCGAAATTGGGTAGATCACCCCACAATCGAGCAACTTGATAATTTCTTCTTTCACAACCTTCATCATGGGAGGGTGAAGTCGACGTTGAGCTTCTTTTGTCGGCTTAGCTCCTTCTTCTAACAAGATACGATGAACACAAGTAGTAGGGCTTATTCCCTTGATATCCGCTAAGGTCCAACCTATGGCGGTCTTGTACTTCTTAAGCACACAAATCAAATCCTCCTCTTGCTTCTTACTAAGCATTGAAGACACAATAACCGGTAGTGTATCTCCTTCTCCAAGATAAGCATATTTCAAATGACTAGGGAGCTCTTTTAGTTCTAACTTTGGGGCCTCTTCCACACTTGGTCGAAATTTTGTTGTGGCACTTGGAATTGACAAGAACGAGTTCTTCATGTAAGTAGGGGTGGCGTCTAGCTCGGCAGCCACTTTTCTAAGGCTCGGCAGCATTGTATATGGCTCGGCATCATTGGTTGCCGTTGCACATTCTTGCTCGGCATCACTTGGTTCGGCCTCTTCTTGTACTCGTTCTCCCATCTTGTCAAATCCGACCCCTTGCTCAATCGCTAATTGCTATGCGTCGAGCGAGGTCGACATAACTTGCTCGACCTCCTCCAAAACATCACTGGCACAACCCTCCTTCAAATCAACATTGGG
Organism: Potentilla sterilis; assembly: GCA_963682095.1. NCBI lineage: Eukaryota > Viridiplantae > Streptophyta > Magnoliopsida > Rosales > Rosaceae > Potentilla > Potentilla sterilis. The sequence continues at coordinate 10,473,777 of OY821763.1, read as the reverse complement.
AAATTTCATGGCGTCAAACACATTGAACTTTATCACCTCACCATCAAACTCCATAGTTAGGTTGCCCTTGGCCACATCTATCTTTGTACGCGCGGTCCTCATGAATGGTCGCCCTAAAAGCAATTGAGTGTTGTTGACCGGCGAATCCTCCATCTCAACCACATAAAAATCGGCGGGGAATATCAATTGGTTGACTTGCACCAACACATCCTCTACATAGCCTTCCGGATATTTGCTTGAGCGATCCGCAAGTTGAATGATGACATTATCCTTCTTGAGAGGCCCTATACTCAACGTTTGATACACATTGAGTGGCATGACATTGATCGATGCTCCCAAATCCAACATAACATCCTCAAACCGTGTATTGCCTATGACACAGGGCACATTGAAGCTCCCCGGATCCTTCATCTTTGGTGGCAACTTTCTTTGAATAACGGCCGACACCGTCTCGCTCATAGTTACCACACGAGTCTCCCTAGTATGCCTCCTCGCCGTACAAAGCTCCTTCAAAAACTTAGCATACTTTGGCACTTGCTTAATGCACTCCAACAAAGGGATGTTGACTTGCACTTTCCGGAAAATCTCCAATACCTCTTCATCGGATTTATCCTTCTTTGTTCTAGCAAATCGAGAAGGGAATGGGGTACTAGATGATGGTACCCCTCCTTTGACAATCTTACCGGCCACACTTTCCTGCTCGGCACTCAATTCCCTCTCGGCAGCTCGGTCCTCCTTCTCGGCATGGAGGTTGTTGCCGGCAGCATTGTGCTCGGCTTCATGATTATGGCTGCCGGCAATGTCAGGTCCGGCAGCCTTCTTGTCATCTCCAATGCCTTTGAAAGTCACTCGCTTCTTCGTTGGACTTGTTGGAGGAAACAACTCTCTTCCACTTCGAGTTTGAATCACCTTGGCTTGCTCGTTCCTCGGATTTGGAATCGTGTTGCTTGGCAACTTTCCTTGCTCATTGAATCTTCCCATAAAATCCACAACTTGCCCCATTTGAGTTTTGAGCTCACCAATGTCCTTTTGATGATTTTGTTGCCCCGCGAGTAATGCTTGAGTAGCACTCGACAAAGATTGAAGCAAAGCATCGTAGTTCGGATTGCTTGTGGCTTGGCCTTGGCTCGGCCCTCCTTGACTTTGATATGGCACAACTTGTTGTTGATTCGGCAAAGCCCCAAAGTTTCCTTGGTTCGGCTGATAAGGTTGCCGAGGCACAAAGGGTGGCCTCGGCGCAAACGGCGCTCCTCCCTCTCTCGGTTGCATAGGTGCCCTAAGCACGTTGTCATTATTCGCCCATCGAAAGTTAGGATGATCATTGAACCTTGGATTGAAATTGCCAAATCGTTGGCCTCCTTGAAAACCAATTGCATTGCACTCCTCAACTCCCTCATTAACTCCAAATTGAGGGCATTGTTCGGTCTCATGGCCCTCGGTGCAAATTCCACAAACACTTGCACGCTTCTTCATCAAATTACTCACCAAGTCGGTAAGCTTGTCCACTTTCTCCTCTAACTTTGAGCTCGAAGAAGTCTCATGCACTTTCTCATTCCTTTGCACATTGTTTCGTGCCATGCCAAATTGTTGGTTGTTCAAAGCACGAACTTCCAACAAACTTCTTGCCGCTCCGGCATTCAACTCCAAAAAGCTACCTCCCGCGGCCGAGTCAAGAAACTCTCTCTCCATGACGCGCAATCCCTCATAGAAATATTGCAGCAAGAGTCCATCGCTAATGCCATGCGATGGACACAAAGAAACTAGGGACTTGAACCTCTTGTAGTAGTCGAAGAAAGTCTCATCTCCGGCTTGCTTCACACTAGTTATTTGCTTCCTCAGATCAGTGATACGTGAAGCAGGAAAGTACTTGAGCAAAAACTCATCCATCATAGTACTCCACGAAACAATGCGACCACTAGGCACCTCAAACAACCACTCCTTTGCTTGATCTTCTAGAGAAAACGGAAATGCCTTCATCTTAAAGTGTTGCAAATCGGTCCCTCTTGGACACATAGACTCCGTGGTGAAGTTAAACCACTGTAGATGCTTGTTAGGATCCTCACTCGGCATTCCATAAAATGATTTCAGCTTATGGAGGAATCCACTCCTCAATTCAATCTCTCCAGTCTTTTCAGCTTCCAAGGGAGGATAGGTGATATTCAAAGGAGCAACTCCAGCTCCAGCAACATGACCATTCTGTGATCTGATTGATGCCATGATCTCTTCTTCTTCCTCTGATTCGGCAAAAGCTTCAAACACTGGATTCTGAAGATCACACGATGATGACACTACTGATGGTGAACTCGGCCCTGATGATACTGGAACTGACGGCACAATAGGGGAGGACGGCAATGATGATGATACTGATGAACTGGTTGGTGACGATGGTGGTAATGGCACAAAACGAGCAATAGCGAGTTCTTGCTCTAAACGTTGCAAACGGCCTTGAAGATCTCTTGCCCAAATACTAGATTCGGACATGCACTATTTCTGAAATTTGCAACATTTAAACAAGTTAGAACATCGTAAAGAAATAGAAAACAAGAATATACATCATTACAAGCCACGGCATTGGCGCTACAACATATTTCAACAATGATACACATATGAACATTCGGCAACACATAAGTACACACGGCATCACAAGCATTTCGGCAATAGTAGAAATATGGTTCGGCAACAAGATATCAAAAAGTCCATGATCATGTAATCGCTAAGTCTAATTTCTTTTAAATTTGTTCTAACTCTCGAAGTACGTGGAGCAGAGGAGATAACGGTGCAATGGACTGATACAGCCCCCGGTAGTATCATGCTTAATCCGATATACCTCAAGAGTTTGAACCACAGAACATGTTTTATCTTTGAAGAAAATAGGCCACATATGTCAAGTTATGTTCTAGCGTCTAAAGTGAGGTGATGCTTCGGCACAAGCTGTCGACTAGGTCGTGCGGATTTTACGTTTCAAAGGTCATTACAATCACGGAGGGCGAACCCCCTACAGGAACCAGGCAGGACTCGTTGTTGGACACCATGGAGGGCGAACCCCCTATCGACTCACTCACCGAGAATGAACATCAGTCTATGGGCCTTGAGATCCAGTTAAACAAACCTGAGAACCATATCTATGATAATAACTTCCCCATACTTTGTAAAACAAACACGGATCCCTAGCGGTCTCAAGTGTTGATTAAAACCGCCCTCAACCTCATAAAAATAATACCAAGTTAGCGTCTTTATGCGTGGGGGGCCAACGATGGACTAATTCCAACATTGCAGGGCCCGTTTCCCAATCTACACAAAAACATACCTAACATGGCATCACTCGTATGAAGGGTTTTGGTTATGATCAACAAAAGAGGCTTCACCTACATGTTACACTTTAGAAACTACAATAAACTCAAACATTACATAACACTATCAACTTCCTAGAAATTAAACTAAGTGATTACCAACATACATCAATATACATCATGCAACTTTCGAAATTTAAACTCTACTTGCCGAAGCATATTTCTACTTTACAAAATCCCAAAATAAACTTAAAATTTACACTTTACACATTCACAACAAAAATTTCCAGCAACATTATATACACAACAATAACATAAAACAAGCTTTTATAATCCCCGGCAACGGCGCCAAAAATTGAACGGGAGCCTAAGCTCGCATGCAATAATAAACCCTACAAAAGATCGTTAGTAGTATAAGCAAGTAGGGATCGTTCTAGGCCGGGGATTAAGGGTACCTGAAATATGTAATTGTTAGACAAACATATATACATATATACATCACAAACGTCACATATGGGGGGAGTAATAGTTCGGCAACTTTAGAAAACAGAAAATAAAATCCTAGAACTAATATTTACAAGTTTGATCATCATCTCTCACGCATCACATAACACAAAACACAATTTAACACAAAGATTCGCATGCAAGAAAGTAAGAAACAAGTATTTAGCATGTTCAAAACCTAACTTAGTTTCAACCTACAACCAGAACGTTTCCGATTTTTACCTAGTTGTGAGACTTTTTCTATTGTTTTAAGATCGAGCTTTCGCGAGGTGATCCTAAAGGTTATGCTACCTTATACAAGTAATAGCATTGAAGCACAAAAGTCTATAGCCGAAGACACGTAAACAAGTAAGGTCGTCAATCTTCTTATTTAACATGCAAGTCCTAAGGTTAACCACTCTAGGTGAGCACAACAAATCAAAGTGATCATACGTCTACTTAGTTCATTATAACTCAAGCAAATTAAACCTAATACCTAGATTATGTTCAAAGACAACACTAAGTACCGATTATAAGCCCTCACCTTAGGTCTAACCAAATTAAATCCTAAACATGCTTCTAATATCATTGTTCTAATTATCATACATACGAAATCCATGCATTAGAAATTGTAAAATTCATCACATAAATTCCAAATAAAATCGTAATTCATGTTCATCATACAATACCAAACGAAACAAAGTATTTTTATAACAACAATATGTGACTAAACCGAAAATAAAAACACAAGTCATAGGGATGGATCACACTTTAGAAACCTTGGAGAGCTTCTTCTTGGTGTGGTGGAAGAGGATCGGCAGCAGCTAGGCTAGGGTTTGGGATCGGTGGTGATTGGTGGTGTATGGTGGTGAATTGGTGACTTGGTGTTTCTAGGGTTTCGGCTTAGAACTTTGAGTAGGAAATTTGGTAGAGTTTTGGCTAGTGCTTTGCAAGAGATGAGATGATCTTTTTTCTGTGTATGGGATGGCTATATATAGAGAAAAAGGGAGAGAGGCTGCCGGCCACAAGAAGGGGAAACAAAGAATAGGTTTCCTTGTAGGTTTATGTTTCCTTGTTGAATAAAGATTTGCATTCTTGATTTTTCTTTTTCTGATTTTTCTTCAAGGCTTGGGCTGCACATCTTCATGGACTTCTTGTATGATCTTGGACTTCAATTGATAGGTCTTGATCCATTGAAAATGCCCCACAATGCCGGCAGCACACAGAGGCAGCAATCTGCCAGAATCGGCAGCTTCTCCTAGTGTGACTAGGAGAACTTGTTTCTTCATGCTTTTCTTCAATGCCATGGCCTAGTGTCTTCCTCTTCCCTTCATAAAGCTTGGACCATCTTCACATATGCATTTGTGCACCATTTGGTCCATTAAAAACAGAAAACATAAAAAGGGGGCAGTAGGTTCCTGGAATCGGCAGCTTTGACCTTGTTGCAGTAATTCCGGCATATCTCCCTCCGTGGAGCTCCGATTGATGCGATTCCAAGTCTCACGTAAACTAGACACATAGGGCCATCTCCCCATAAAATATCTCGGCCAAATTCCATGCAAGTCGTCGGGAATGAATTTTCGAAGTTGGGACAAAGTCCCAGGAAAATCCAGTAGCCCCTGGATTGGAATGTTCGGACTGCCCTTTTGCAGCCAACTTTTGGGTGACTTCCCGAACTCCGATTGATCTGAAATTTTAACACAGCATTCCTCAACATATGAATTTTAAGCACACAAAATTTCATAGAATTCAGACAAGGATAGATCAAACTTTTGCTCATCTCAAAATCGCGAAAAAGACATATTTTACACTATTTTCCAGATTTCTCAAACTTAGTCATTTTTCGGATTCTTAACCATTTTTCACAAAACTCTACCAAAATTGACACTACCTACATTATGACTCAATCTTAGACAAATAAGGGTTAAACAAAGCATAAACGAGGGCATAAGCATATAATATCGTCGCACATTGTGCTCCTATCACATGTTCAGATATTTCTTCGTTGTGTTGAATAGTTGGCGAAGAAGAGGGCATTGGAGATGAAGTATTGTTTTGTATTTTAAAAATTTGAGTATCAATTTTTACCAAATTCAAATCTCCTTTGATGTCTTTATTTTCAAGTGTTAATTCCATTTGTTGTTGTTGTAAAGATTGAATCTCTGTTTTGATTATTTTTATTTCATGTTGAAGATCTTGGAGCGTTACTTCTTGTTTTTTATTTTTGAATTTATTGAAAGTTTTAGTAAGAGAGATTCTTTCTGGTGGAGTGTTATCTATGTGTTCTTGGGTGATTAATTTTTTTTAATTTCTTAAGATATTCTGCTTTAATATCTGGATTATCGATTTTCCCAATTAAATCAATTAATAATTCTTCTTGTTCTTCTTGTTTGGAAAGTACATTAATAGATTTACAGCAAGCGTCTTTACAGGCTAATTTAATGTTTGGGGAAGAAGATGTTTCAGAACTGGAGGAACCAGATGACTCATTTAACATAGATTCGTTTTCATCTTTTTCAATTTCAGAATCAGTATCTCTTATTGCTAATAATCGTATAAGATTGTTTCTTTCTTCTTAACTGATTTTTAATTGATTGATTGTATTTTTTACTGGGCATTTATTAGCAAAATGACCAGGTTTATCGCATTTATAGCATTTAGTTTTGTCAGAAGGAGGGAACTTCTTTTGTTTATTATGTTTTGGCTGGAATTTTCTAATTTTTTTAAATTTATTTTTAGTATAAAATTTATCAGGTGTGAAATCGTTGTTATTTTGGGACCGATATTTGTGATGATTAAATCTTCTTTTACTAGGATAGTAATTAGATTCATGTTTGTGTTTTTTCTTTCTAGAGGGAGGAATAGAAGGTAGACCATATTGTTCACAAAATGTTCCTAATTCATATTTTGCTCTTCTCTTCTCAGTTTTTACTTGAGAATTTAGTTTCATATCAATACACATTTTTAATCCTTCTCTTTGAATGATTGTGATAATATTTCCGTAGGTAAGGTTATTATACTCAATGTGACCTGTTTCGTTACTTAGGACTTGTCTAATTTTGTGAGCGAAGAGTTTTGGTAAGCCATTAATAAATTTTTCTTTCCAAAAGGGTTGGTTACTATCGTCTCTAAGCATGACTCTGGAGATAAAAACATCTTTGTACCATTTGAAATCACTTAGTGTTGGATATCTTAGGTTACTAAGTTGGTCATGGATTCTGGATGTAATATGACTTGGGGTGCCAATAAAATGTTGGATAATTGTATAGAATAAAGTGTTTACTGCATCGGAAACTCCTTTTCCAATGTTTTCGTCAAAAATGGGGTTGCCATCTTCATCTTGTTTAATTGCATATTTAATTTGATCTCTGGATTCTGCTGTGAGATGTTTTTCCCACCAGGAATGGAGTGTTCCTGTGAATCCGGTAACTAATATATCTACAATTTCAGGCTGACTGAAATTATGATTAGTAACATAACTGTTTACGGTCATTGACATATGATGTAGTTTGTTTAGGATTTCATTTTCAGATAAATTATCGATATTCCATTCATATGTTTTATCAGAAGAGACTGAGAATTGATTGTTGGGAAGAGTAGTAGGTTTTATGTCTATTGGTAAAGGACGATCTATCTATTTTTTGAATTTTAGTTTCTTTGGATAATTAATTCGTGATAATTGTAGATCTTGAAATGTTTGGTTAATTTTTGAGATTGTACTGGACTCACTATCAGATGATTCAGTTGATGTGTCTGAAAGTTTATTATTGTGTATGGCTGAAAGACTACTACTTGGTTCATTTTTTATGGATTTTAATAGTTGATCAATTTTTTGGGTAGTAGAAATTGATTTGTTTGTGTTGAGGTTACTAAATCGGACCAAAGGTGTTTCAGTTTGAGGTTTAGGAAGTATACTGACTTTGGTAGATATTGTGTCTATTTTGGTTTCAATTTTATCTAATTGTTGGCTTATAGTTATTAGACTTTGGTTGGAATAATTATTTTGTCCAATAATTTTCTTATGTTCTGGATCATGTTTATCATCAATTATTTTAAAAGGAGAAGCCATCATTTTTTGTTGTAGATGTTCAATAACAATGTTTTCTATAGGGGGATGAGTGGATGTTACTACAGAATTAGTTGTTGTCCATTTGAATTTTGTTAATGTTTGAATATTTTTGTTTAAATTTTCAATAAAATCATGGAAGAATATTTCTGTTTGATTTTGTAACATATAGTTTTTCCAATCTTGAAATAGTTGTTTTCGTTGTTCAATTAAAGGGAACTGTTGTGGATATTGATTACGACGATTAATGTTTTCTTGAGCTTCTAGGTGTTGGTCTAGTCTGGGGAAATTGATTGTAAACGGACTTAAAGGACTATTGGGGGAGTTAGAGTGAGAGACAATGCTTTCAGAGCTTTCACCGCTTACCTGAAAATCATGCTCACGTGCTCTGACGAGGGTACTTAACTGAGAATTAATAGGAGGAATAACTTCAAAATCGGAAGCTGTTGGAGTGGGAGAAGTTGGTTCTTCTTCAGTTGTAGGAGGTTCTTCATAAGTAGGGTATGTGACTTGAGAATTAGTATTTAAATTTTTTATTTGTAATTTTTGCAATTCTTCTTCTAATTCTTTTATCCGAATGTTTTTCATTTCTGTTTCTAATTCAGAATCTTTTCTAGATATCGAAGATTCAGCTTTAGTGGAACCGGCGAATGAACATCTGGCAGAGACGAAAGATTGTCTAGAATATTGATCTAATTCTGTAATTTGAGGATGATGAATAGGATTTTGGTTACGAAAGTTGATTCGTATTGTACCATCATTGTATTGATGTATTCCACTTAAGTCAGAGACACTGTGGCGTATATTTACTAGTTGATTTTCATTAGTGAGAGACCATTCAGAGGGAAGCTGAACGTCAGACCATTTTATGGTATGGGGAACTCTGATATTAGCATTATCTTGGTTGCTGTGAATTAAAAGTGTTTGGTTTTTGGGACTTTTATTAATAGCTTGAAAATTCATATTTGTTCCAGTGACCTTATAATGAATTCGATAAATTAAGGCTAATGGTTGCGTTCCTTCTAGAACATTATATCCAGAAGTTTTGATATTTAATGTTAAGGCTTTTAATATATGAGGATCACTAAGACTGATCGTGAAATCAGGATAGCAATCGAAATGTATTGGCCCATTGAATAGGCTGGACTCGATCATACCAAGAGTGTTATCATTAAAATCTGTAAATCTAGCATCTCTTAGACAGAGAAGGACTGAAGCATTCAGACCTTTTCTGGTTAATGGTTTAACACCAATTTGGACTAATCCAATATGGAGGAAGTTGTGACCATCTTTTTTATATTTTTAATGGATTCAGGACTGAAAAGTTGACATGTTTCATGATCTTTACTAAGAGCATAAACTTGCTCGACAGTTTTAATATGATGTTCACTTTTAAATGAAGAAAGTGACCATTTTTTCTTGTAAATTTCATTACTAGGGACTCTAGGAATATTCCAATCATTAATATCAATGTTATCGTTTGACTGATATTCTATTTGTTCTTCATTAACTATATCTGGAATCCTATTGAGGAAGGATCTAGACGAACTAGAAGAGACTGAGGAAGATCTAAATAATCGACTCATAATGGGAGATGAAAGAGTAAGTGACCAGAATTTTAAGCTTGACAGCAACCACGATCAAGACTGGGCGCATGAAGAACTCCGAAATTCTCTTCTCCGCTCATGCCTCTCCGGAACTTACTGTTTGGACCTGGTATCTTACTGTTTGGTTGGAGAAAACAAAGACTGAAGGCGAGACAGAATAGATAGCGTTACAGACAAACTTAAAAGACGTGGGCAAGAACACAATCACAACACAATATAAGTAGGTTAAATAGATCAATCTCAATTACCTCTCCTAGGCGGTAGTCCGCCACCTGGGGATTGAGATGTAGTAAAAGAACAGATAAAATAACAGTGAAATAACAGATCAATTAGAACATAATTGATAAGATCTTAAAGGTACGTGGAGCATGAGAGCTACTGTGCTATGAAACTTAATCCAAGGTAGGTCTTGCTATGAATCTGATATACCTTTAGTTTTAAAACATATAAAGCAATCTCAATTGCCACACCTGGGCGGTAGTCCGCCTCGTGGGGTTCTTGAGAAAGTTTTGATTAACTTAAATCGTAACACTTAAGACTCTGATACCAGAAATATATATATATTTGATCTACACGCATATATCTAAATTCTGAACGGTGGAGATATAGAAATTTGATTAGAAAATGGGTCAAATAAGGAGTCTCGCTCTGTAATTTCAGAGCGAAGTTCCGCTCTGGATATATATATATATATATATATATATATATATATATATATACACACACACACACACAGTCCGTCTCTGCTACGGACGTCCGCACAGTGCGGATTCGCCGTTTGTGGCCGCCAGGGGGAAGCCGACGACGGAGCGGATGGTGCCGGCCGGCTCCCCCCTCCCCGCGCTCCTTCCCTCCTAGCAGGAGCTCCAGCGCCAGCCCCACGGCGGCCGAAATTCCAGAATTTACAAGTTTTTGGGCAGCAAGTTTCTGGATTTCCGGCTGCCGTGGGCCGGCGCTGGAGTGGGAGGGAAGGAGCGCGGGGAGGGGGGAGCGGGCCGGCACCATCCGCACCGTCGTCGGCTTGCCGCGGCCGCCGCAAAAGGCGAATCCGCACGGTGTAGACGTCCGCACCTGAGAATTCCTCTATATATATATATTTACTTATTTTAGAATGAACTTTGAGTTAAGCTATGTGCGGCTGTCCAGAGCATTTGGTGTAGGGTGTTCTAATCCCACCAAACTGTGCCGTACATTCGTTCAATAAACCCTAGAAAAACCGATCATTTCTCACAAGCAAATTCATTTGTTGGTTACAAAGTTACAATTGGGGATTAGGATTCTGCACCTCGCCAAAGAAGAACCCCAACACTAAAATCATCACCGTGAAGCTCCTTGTCGACAAAAGAAGCCAAAAGGTTTTGTTTGCCGAAGCCGGCAAAGACTTTGTGGATTTTCTCTTCGCCCTTTTATCTTAGTGTATTGTACTAAAGGAGGAATCATATGCATACAAAGCAGGTTTAATTAATTGTAATCCAAAGCAACTCGTTACAACTCTTTTAAGCAAACAAATCATAAACCCAACTTAAACTCCCGTAATTATCTAGCTATATTCAGGGGAGATGATTTTAACCATGATGAAAACAACCTTGCAGAGTTGATGTCTTCATGCTAACGAATTAACTCTTCCATGTACTCCTCCAAGGAACAAATTTGTTAGAACGTACTGACTTCGATTGCTGAGTCCCATCATCCTCATACTCACTCAGCTATGGCAAACTCCGAATCCACTGTTACTCTAAAGCTTCTAATCGACGCGAAGTCTAACAAAGTTCTGTTTGCGGAAGCGAGCAAGGACTTTGTGGATTTTCTTTTCACTCTCCTCTCTTTGCCTGTTGGCACTATCATCAGGCTCCTCGCCAAACATGGCATGGTCGGTACCTTAGGTAAACTCTACGAGAGTGCCGAAAATCTCAGTGACACATACATGCAACCCAATATCAACAAAGACAACATTTTGAAACCAAAACCTGCCATTGGGGGCGCTGATGCTCTTCGCTTATTGTCCAACGATGAATCAATGGCCAAAAAGGTTTACATGTGTGGCAGTTACCATCGCTACGTAACCGATGACCCTAGAGCTATTTGCCCGTCTTGCAAGTACACCTTGTCCACTGAAGTGCCTTATGTTGCCCCAAGTTCTGCTGCAGGCGGATCGTCAGGTGATGGAGTTGGTTATGTGAAGGGCGTTGTTACCTACATGGTCATGGATGACTTGGAGGTTAAACCTATGTCAACCATATCAAGTATTACTATTCTTAATAAGTTTAATGTCAAGGAGGTTGGTTCGCTGGAAGAGAAGGTTGTATCTCTCGGAATGCAAGAGGTAAGAATTCCTCCTAGCCTCCTACCTTCATGTCTCAACTTTAGTTCATTTTAGTTTCAGATTAATTAGTTTTACATCATTCCTCTATTTTTTTGTAGGGTTTAAGTTTGTTGAAGGCGTCTCTGCAGACGAGTTCAGTTCTTACCAGTGTCTTCCTTGGGAAGAAAGCCGCCTTTTGCCTTTGATTGTTCATCAAAAGTTTTGGAAGTTGATGTTTTTACTCTATCGGAATAAAGTTGATGTTTTTACTCTAGGAATAAGTTGATTTTCCATTTTTTTGTTTTTTGTTTTTGTTTATTGAGTTGGGAAATGATCGAGGTTTTGACAATTTTCAGTTGTGAATCTCTTTCAGCACATATATAACCATTATATCGTATTTACGTATCAAACTATAAACAGATAGGGCATGGATATAAGAGTATGTGTATGATAGTCTGACTTCTGATCAACCACAACGTTCTACACAAGCATACACTCCACAGTTTGATAATTAAAGACAACTAACTGAGTAATGTTAAACGGAAACTAAATTTTCATCATAAATTTGTATCAACAAGTGTTTGCCATGTCTAAGGGACCCGTCGCTCCAATATTTTACTGCTGTAGCACGTAGTTGTAGGTACGTTGTAGCATCGCGCTACAGGTCGATTTAGTCACTCAGTGATTTAGATATGGTCAATTACATTAGTCATTCAGATACGGATCATACTGTAGCTTATACCGTATTCACCACCTCATTAGTCATCACTACGACAAAGCTATAGCCTATAGCGTTAACTATGGGTCATTTTTACACTCCAACACGTAACACAAAAAAACGAAAACCGAAGCCTTGTTTATGGCGGTTGAAGCTATCAATACCACTTGCTTACTGAGGCAATTTCTGTCGCTGCCATCATTATTTACAAGCATTTGGACTTAAACTATCATTATTTTAAAACCAAGTACTTGAGACAAGCAGACGATTAGCTATTATTAATTAGGACACGTCTTAACGCTGCAAATTAGGGTCACATCGTGCATGCTTTGTGCAGGCGTCTCACCCTTGACGCAGAACATCTATAGGGTAAGGTGTGAAGCTAGCTACTTTGCTATGTGCTAACAGAACCAGTTCGAGTTCTAGTTGAAATTGAACCACGTACAGCTGATACGTACACTACTAGTTCCATTTTCTGATTGTCTTGGCTAGGATCTATAACGTAACTGAAGCCTATTTAAAGAACCCAAATGCTTGATATTACTCACTTACCATATTCCTCCCAAAAATCCACTCTCACCGAGTCAATGGCGACCTCTAAATCTGGTGCTGTTAGCCTGAAGCTCCTGATTGACTCAAAGCGCCAAAAAGTTCTGTTTGCTGAAGCTGGTAAGGATTTTGTGGATTTCCTTTTCACTCTTCTCTCTTTGCCTGTTGGTACTGTCATTAGGCTTCTCTCCAAGGGTGGGATGGTCGGTAGTTTCGGAAATCTTTATGAGAGTGTTGAAAATCTTGATGATACATATATGCAACCCCAATCGGACAAGGACATCCTGCTAAAACCCAAGGCACCAGTTGCTGGACCTAATATCCTCAAGCTGACCAACAACGTTGAATCAACTGCTCGAAAGGTGCTCTACTTGTGTTTTTCAAGACATTGCCGTACCCAAGACCACAAGTACGTGACTGAAAACCCCACTCAGACGTGTCCATCGTGTGGAAACACCATGAACGTCCCCGCTACTTATATCGGTCAGCCGTCTACAACGGCACAAACTTCTGGTGCCGCTGCTACTGGATATGTGAAGGGCGTTGTGACTTACATGATAATGGATAATCTTGAAGTAAAGCCCATGTCCACCATCTCAAGCATCACTATGCTCAACAGGTTTGACATCAAGGACGTTGGTGCCCTGGAAGAGAAGGTTGTTGAACTTAGCATGGATGAGGTAAGTCTTTCTATGTGAACAAAGTTGTGGCATATGCATATTCAGTATAGATTGTTAAAAGAGATAACCAGTGTTCTTTTATTTTTAATCTGTTTTTCTTTGGTAGGGTGTGAAGCTGTTGAAGGAGTCTCTGCAGTCCAAATCTGTTCTCACAAATGTCTTCCTTGTGAAGAAAACTGCTAGATGAACATCTCTTCATACTACTGAGCTTGCACATCATCTAGAATTGGCATCGACGTCTTCAAGCTTCTCTCATCGCACCGTTTGTTTCTGAAATTAATGGGTTCGTTTTGCTCGTTGTTAACCCATGTTTAATTATTTTGGACCAATTCTGTGATGATGTGATTAGTCACTTCGGATTTCATAACTTTTGTGTGGGAGTTCAATGTTTGGACCCCGAATGAAAACTCTCTGATGTAATATATGCTCTTTAAGCAGTGTGTTATGGTTAGATTTTCTAATATAACTGTGGCTATCTTTAATCAGTTTTTACATATTCATTGGTATATTGGCCCATATTGAATTGGTATATTCTCTTATTAGTAAGATGTTTAGCAGGCGTCACTTAAATTTGTACATCAAATATGCTCTTAAGGTGCAGTAAGATGTTTACCATTTAATCTTTTTAGTAGGCGTCACTTATATTGTATTGTTGATCCGTCTTTAAACCTTTAGATCAGTCTAAAGAATCCCACGACACTACTTTTAAAGATCAAACTTCGAACTTTTTAAGCATCATCGACACCTGAGTGCGATCCTGGAGGTTTTATCTGAGTGATTGAGGACCCTATCAAAGACCTGGTAAAAGAGTAAAGACCAAGACTAGAAAAGGAATCAAGGTGGGAGAGTATGACTGTAAAGATAAGGGACATACAATTCTTTCGGCTAAAGAAAAGACACATACCTAGTCATCTCGCATGATGAAAAAAGAGAAGGTTCACTGGAGCTGCTTCAAAAGCAGGTTTATGAATAGATCTTTTATTTCAATTTCTAATTAAGTGATCTAGGTCTATAAGTAAGTCTTTCTACTCTTTTAGGAAAATTAAGTTGTCATAGTTTTTCAGTTCCTCCTCTTCAAACTTTCAGAGTTATTGCAATGGCAGCAAACCCCCAACTCCAGTACCCATTAGGTCTGAGCTCCTCATTGATGTAAAGCGTCAAAAGGTTCTATTTGCCGAAGCGGGCAAGGATTTTGTGGATTTTCTTTTCACTCTTCTCTCTTTACCTTTGGGGACTGTCACAAGGCTCCTCTCCAAGGATGGCATGGTTGGTAGCTTCGGAAAACTGTATGAGAGTGTTGAAAATCTTAGTGACACCTACATGGAACCTTGTGTAAACAAGGACGTCCTGTTGAAACCAAAGACGCCAGTTGCTGGACCTAATGTCCTTGGTTTGCTAAACAACATTGTCGAATTGCCTGCTAGGAATTTCTACATGTGTTCTCAAAATTGTAGTACTCATTCTAGAAACATCAATTTCGGCGCCCCGCTGCCGGCTTCTTCTCACCGTTATGTGACTGAAGACCCTAATGAGCTCTGTCCGTCCTGCAATAGCACCATATCTTCTGCGGCAACTTATGGTGGTCAACCAAAGGCGATCAGCGAGGCAACTTACGGCGTCGCTGCAGCAGGATATGTCAAAGGCGTTGTTACGTACATGATAATGGATAATTTGGAGATAAAGCCTATGTCGACCATTTCAAGCATAACCCAGCTCAACAGGTTCAATGTCATGGATGTTAGTGCCCTCCAAGAGAAGATTGTTGAACTTAGTATGGATGAGGTAAGAATTTTTCTATGTTGAAGGAAATTTACCGCTTTCTTTAAGGATAATATTGCTATCTCAATAACAAACAGGACTAAATGCATAGCGGCCGGTGGATCTTAATATTCTATACGGTTTTTTTGGTTGTATGACTTGTATCAAGTTAATTAATTACAATCTCTAACAAATTGATTTGTTTGGCTTTGGTAGGGTGTGAAACTGTTGAAGGAATCTCTGCACACCAACTCAGTTCTCACAAATGTCTTCCTGCTTGGGAACAAAGCTGCAGCATGAACCTCAGTTCATCCACTTAGCTAGCTAGCACCTCATCAACTCATCAATTACTGGAAATAACATCTTGAAGGCGGAAGCTTCTATATAAGAGGATCATTTTGTTTAGTAGTTCTTTTTTTTTTAAAATGTTTAGTTGCATTGTTTAGTTGATTTGAGTTGATATATATATATAGCTGCTCTAAATCAGTCAATCACTCCAGCAATTCAGTCTACCGCTCGAGAGACTCAGTCAAGGCCCTCCTCAAAATCCAAAGGGAAGGCTTCCTCTTCTTCCAAATCCAAAAAAGTCAGCAGAAGTGAATTAAAGGAATTAGCCAACCAAATCCTGGCCCAAGTTGCCAGTCAGTTAAGTGATTCTGAAGATGAGGTTTCCAGCTCGGCCCATTCCTCTCCTTCCTCCAGTCAGTCAACGGCCCATTCAAAGCCCAGTCAACCAAAAAGATGGGCAGATTATTACCAAGACAGTCAAGACCCATTTGAATTGTGAGACAGATCACTATTCATAAACAGTGACTTTTTTACTGTTCACTTTCGGTGCAAAATACAGCTAATCGTGCTGCTTCCTATTTTGTCACCTTATGAGTAATTACACAGTAAAAAGCAGATTCTTCAGTCAAGTCAGCCAATCCCACAGTAAAAGCAGATGCTCTTGGTCTCCTGCCAAGGTCTATATATGAAGCCTTTCTCCTTCAGTTGAGGCATGCCAATTATTCAGACTTCACTTCATTTGCTCCCAAGCCTCGAGCTCCCAAATAGTTAACATATCTCTCTTTTCTTTGTAATAGTCAGTTATCTCATGTGCTGAGATTTCTGCCTTAGCTAGTCACCCAATTATCCAGTTCTTCTTCCATTCTCCAGTTTTCATGCATCATTAAAAGGTTGTTTTCTTTATCCAGATAGAGCATCTCATGTGTTGAGAACTCTGTCTTATTAAACTTTCTTTGTATTTTGTCTTTACATTAAATAAAGTTAATGTTTACTTCCGCTGGTTTCTGGTATCAGAGCCAGAAACCAGCGGAAGTAAACATTAACTTTATTTAATGTAAAGACAAAATACAAAGAAAGTTTAATAAGACAGAGTTCTCAACACATGAGATGCTCTATCTGGATAAAGAAAACAACCTTTTAATGATGCATGAAAACTGGAGAATGGAAGAAGAACTGGATAATTGGGTGACTAGCTAAGGCAGAAATCTCAGCACATGAGATAACTGACTATTACAAAGAAAAGAGAGATATGTTAACTATTTGGGAGCTCGAGGCTTGGGAGCAAATGAAGTGAAGTCTGAATAATTGGCGATGCCTCAACTGAAGGAGAGAGGCTTCATATATAGACCTTGGCAGGAGACCAAGAGCATCTGCTTTTACTGTGGGATTGGCTGACTTGACTGAAGAATCTGCTTTTTACTGTGTAATTACTCATAAGGTGACAAAATAGGAAGCAGCACGATTAGCTGTATTTTGCACCGAAAGTGAACAGTAAAAAAGTCACTGTTTATGAATAGTGATCTGTCTCACAATTCAAATGGGTCTTGACTGTCTTGGTAATAATCTGCCCATCTTTTTGGTTGACTGGGCTTTGAATGGGCCGTTGACTGACTGGAGGAAGGAGAGGAATGGGCCGAGCTGGAAACCTCATCTTCAGAATCACTTGACTGACTGGCAACTTGGGCCAGGATTTGGTTGGCTAATTCCTTTAATTCACTTCTGCTGATTTTTTTGGATTTGGAAGAAGAGGAAGCCTTCCCTTTGGATTTTGAGGAGGGCCTTGACTGAGTCTCTCGAGCGGTAGACTGAATTGCTGGAGTGATTGACTGGTTTGGAGCAGCTGTTTGGGCTTCTGGAACAGCCTGCCGGATTAGACTGTGACTGGATTGACTTGGAGGTCTGACTGGAGTAGTTGATAGTGGGATAACTGCTGACGGGTTGGCAGGAAATTCATTATTGAATTGGGTCAGAACCCGATCATTGTTGAATTTGTCCCACCATTTGACTAAAAATTCTCTGGATACAGTGCCGAGAGTAACTCCTGGCTCCTCATTGAGCTTGTATTGCCATATGAAGATCCAGGGAAACTTGTATTTTGCCATGAAGTGTAATGTGGGTGGAAAATTCTTGTCATAATCAGAAAATGTCATGACTTTAGTGAATCTGTTGACTGCATCTTGAATAGGTTCAGGTAAGAGATCAAATGGAAGGCCATGAGAATGCCACCAAGAATAAAACCACATAGGGAAATTCCTTTGGAAATTTTTATCAAAATTAATAAACCAGGAGTGACTAAAATCAAGAGCTTGGTGTAAAAAGATTTTGTGCCAAGCTTCTTCATTTTGGTAGTAACTGAAGGAAATATTATCATATTGATGGTATGTATAAGGAGAGTCTTTCCAGTCCTCAAGTGTAAGTATTTTAACTAGATAAATAGAATGGTATAATAGGTTGTCAGGATCCTTGGTATCATAAATGGGTTTAATGGTGACTGAATTAGTTTGGAAGAGGATATCTCTAAAGAATTTTAATGTCTGGGAAGGGTCAGACCAAGCAAAATGATGATTTGGGGGAAAATACATTTTGGCTAAAGCTATGGGAGATTTAATACGGCTCAAGCATGGTTCAACATTAAATAAGTTTTGAGAAACTTTCAAAACATATGGAGATGATTTTTTGGAAGAATAGGGTCTAACAGGTTGACTGGAAGGGTGGATGGCAAATGGGTCGTATTGGGAAACTAGGGCTGACTGGAAACTAGGTCTGGCTGAAATAGTAGAACCAAGGTAATGGGTTGAATTTGGTAAAGGAAAGTAACTAGGATGACTAGGAATTAAAGCCCGACTGGAAGAGGGCTCATCTTTAACTGTGGAGGTTTGCTCTGTTTTGACTATTGGAGCATTGGGCTCCAGTCTCTGCTGCTGCTTTGCTTTGGCCCGAGTAGTCATGGGAATGGCCCTGAAGGAATTCACGAGTCAGAAAGTCTGGTATATGGTTGTCTTCTCCTTTAATGAATGCAATTTCGAAATCAAAAACGCTTAAAATAGCTTGCCATCTAGCAAATATTTGTTTACTCGCAATATTTTGAACATCTTTTTCTAAAACATGTTTTGCACTTTTGCAATCGACTCTGATTAAGAATTTTTGATTTAATAAATCATCTTGAAATTTACTGACACAAAGAACAACAGATAAAATCTATTTTTTAATAGTACTGTAATTGCGTTGTGACTGTGTCCATGTACCAGAATAGAATCGGACAATTTGCTCAGGGTGAGCAGAAGAGATTTGCTGTTTAAGGATTCCTCCATAACCAATATCTGAAGCATCAGTGTCGACGATTTTAAATGAGTCTGCTAATGGAATTCCTAAACAGGGTAATGTTTTGACGTTTTTTTTTAATTTCTTTAACGAGGTTGGTATGGATAGACGTCCACGGTGGATGATTTGTCCGTAATTTGTCAAATAAAGGTTTACATTTTTGCCTAAGATTTTTGTAAAAGTCGGCGACATAGTTTAATGATCCCAAAAATCTTTGGAGTTGATTTTTCTCGAGAATTATATCTGGGAATTTATCTGCGAATTGAATGACTCTATTGATTGGGGTGATTTGGAGGTGATGGATATCAAATCCTAAAAAATGAATGTTTGTTTGAAAAAGTTTAATTTTTGAAGCTGAGATTACTAAACCACTGGCTTTCATTACATTGTAGAATTGATTTAAATATTTCCAGTGTTGATCGATAGACTGTGAGAAAATAAGAACATCGTCAATGTAGACGATTGTGAAATGGCTGTACTGATTTAATATATCATTTAGAATGTTCTGGAATTCACTGGGGGCATTTTTAAGGCCGAATGGCATGACATTCCATTCGTAATGGCCAAAAGGAGTAACAAAGGCGGTTTTGTATTTATCATTTTCATGAATTTAGATTTGTCAAAATCCAGATTTTAAGTCGAATTTGGAGAAGATTACTGAATTGTTTAATCGGTTAATGAGGTCTCGTTTGTTAGGAATGGGGTATCGTATTCATTCTAATATTGAATTGAGAGGTTTATAATTTATAACTAAGCGAGGGGCACCTTTTTCTAATTCGGCATTCTTTTGAACATAGAAAGCAGAGCAAGACCATGGAGATTTACTGTGGCGAAATTTTCCTTTATTTAGTAAATCTTGAATTTCTTTTTTACAAAATTCCATGGTTTCGTGATTCATTTAAATTGGACGAGCTTTTGTAGGGATATTCTTTTCATCAAAGTTTTTAATATAGGGAAGGTTAACAATATGTTTTTTTCTATGCCAGAAGGCATTAGGAATATCTGAGCATAAGTCTCTAATAATTTTTTCTTCAAAGTTTTTAATTTTGTTTTGCAGGGAAAGATCTTGTAATTGGTATTCAATTCTTTTGAAATCAATTTCTTCTTTTAAATAAGTTATTTGCTGTCGTTTTGCCGTGATCGAATTAATAGTTTTTGAAATGGAATTTTCTTGGAAAGCCTTTAGAGTATGGATTTCAGGGTTTGAGAGGAACTGGAATTTAACTGGTTGGTCAAAAGGGTAGGTCATAATACCATCGTATTCCGTCATAAAAGGGTAAAGAAGGGTGATGAAAGGAAGTCCTAGAATGACTTTATCAGTTAGATCTTTAACTAGAAGGAATGGGATTTTGAAGCAAACATTGTCTTGGCAAACATGTGCTTTGGAAATTTCATATTTGATATTCATTTTGGTGCCATTTGCAGAGCGAAGGGACTCTTTTGTTTTTTTCGAAATAATTTGAAGGAATTAGACCTTCTTGAATACAGTTTAGGTCAGCACCTGAGTCGACTAAAACTGGAGTTGTAAATGAGAAGTCTTTTATCCATATTTGAACAGAAGTATACCATTTCTTAAGATTAATTTGTTGAATAGTATTGATAGTAGCATGTTCAGATATTTCTTCGTTGTGTTGAATAGTTGGCGAAGAAGAGGGCATTGGAGATGAAGTATTGTTTTGTATTTTAAAAATTTGAGTATCAATTTTTACCAAATTCAAATCTCCTTTGATGTCTTTATTTTCAAGTGTTAATTCCATTTGTTGTTGTTGTAAAGATTGAATCTCTGTTTTGATTATTTTTATTTCATGTTGAAGATCTTGGAGCGTTACTTCTTGTTTTTTATTTTTGAATTTATTGAAAGTTTTAGTAAGAGAGATTCTTTCTGGTGGAGTGTTATCTATGTGTTCTTGGGTGATTAATTTTTTTTAATTTCTTAAGATATTCTGCTTTAATATCTGGATTATCGATTTTCCCAATTAAATCAATTAATAATTCTTCTTGTTCTTCTTGTTTGGAAAGTACATTAATAGATTTACAGCAAGCGTCTTTACAGGCTAATTTAATGTTTGGGGAAGAAGATGTTTCAGAACTGGAGGAACCAGATGACTCATTTAACATAGATTCGTTTTCATCTTTTTCAATTTCAGAATCAGTATCTCTTATTGCTAATAATCGTATAAGATTGTTTCTTTCTTCTTAACTGATTTTTAATTGATTGATTGTATTTTTTACTGGGCATTTATTAGCAAAATGACCAGGTTTATCGCATTTATAGCATTTAGTTTTGTCAGAAGGAGGGAACTTCTTTTGTTTATTATGTTTTGGCTGGAATTTTCTAATTTTTTTAAATTTATTTTTAGTATAAAATTTATCAGGTGTGAAATCGTTGTTATTTTGGGACCGATATTTGTGATGATTAAATCTTCTTTTACTAGGATAGTAATTAGATTCATGTTTGTGTTTTTTCTTTCTAGAGGGAGGAATAGAAGGTAGACCATATTGTTCACAAAATGTTCCTAATTCATATTTTGCTCTTCTCTTCTCAGTTTTTACTTGAGAATTTAGTTTCATATCAATACACATTTTTAATCCTTCTCTTTGAATGATTGTGATAATATTTCCGTAGGTAAGGTTATTATACTCAATGTGACCTGTTTCGTTACTTAGGACTTGTCTAATTTTGTGAGCGAAGAGTTTTGGTAAGCCATTAATAAATTTTTCTTTCCAAAAGGGTTGGTTACTATCGTCTCTAAGCATGACTCTGGAGATAAAAACATCTTTGTACCATTTGAAATCACTTAGTGTTGGATATCTTAGGTTACTAAGTTGGTCATGGATTCTGGATGTAATATGACTTGGGGTGCCAATAAAATGTTGGATAATTGTATAGAATAAAGTGTTTACTGCATCGGAAACTCCTTTTCCAATGTTTTCGTCAAAAATGGGGTTGCCATCTTCATCTTGTTTAATTGCATATTTAATTTGATCTCTGGATTCTGCTGTGAGATGTTTTTCCCACCAGGAATGGAGTGTTCCTGTGAATCCGGTAACTAATATATCTACAATTTCAGGCTGACTGAAATTATGATTAGTAACATAACTGTTTACGGTCATTGACATATGATGTAGTTTGTTTAGGATTTCATTTTCAGATAAATTATCGATATTCCATTCATATGTTTTATCAGAAGAGACTGAGAATTGATTGTTGGGAAGAGTAGTAGGTTTTATGTCTATTGGTAAAGGACGATCTATCTATTTTTTGAATTTTAGTTTCTTTGGATAATTAATTCGTGATAATTGTAGATCTTGAAATGTTTGGTTAATTTTTGAGATTGTACTGGACTCACTATCAGATGATTCAGTTGATGTGTCTGAAAGTTTATTATTGTGTATGGCTGAAAGACTACTACTTGGTTCATTTTTTATGGATTTTAATAGTTGATCAATTTTTTGGGTAGTAGAAATTGATTTGTTTGTGTTGAGGTTACTAAATCGGACCAAAGGTGTTTCAGTTTGAGGTTTAGGAAGTATACTGACTTTGGTAGATATTGTGTCTATTTTGGTTTCAATTTTATCTAATTGTTGGCTTATAGTTATTAGACTTTGGTTGGAATAATTATTTTGTCCAATAATTTTCTTATGTTCTGGATCATGTTTATCATCAATTATTTTAAAAGGAGAAGCCATCATTTTTTGTTGTAGATGTTCAATAACAATGTTTTCTATAGGGGGATGAGTGGATGTTACTACAGAATTAGTTGTTGTCCATTTGAATTTTGTTAATGTTTGAATATTTTTGTTTAAATTTTCAATAAAATCAAGGAAGAATATTTCTGTTTGATTTTGTAACATATAGTTTTTCCAATCTTGAAATAGTTGTTTTCGTTGTTCAATTAAAGGGAACTGTTGTGGATATTGATTACGACGATTAATGTTTTCTTGAGCTTCTAGGTGTTGGTCTAGTCTGGGGAAATTGATTGTAAACGGACTTAAAGGACTATTGGGGGAGTTAGAGTGAGAGACAATGCTTTCAGAGCTTTCACCGCTTACCTGAAAATCATGCTCACGTGCTCTGACGAGGGTACTTAACTGAGAATTAATAGGAGGAATAACTTCAAAATCGGAAGCTGTTGGAGTGGGAGAAGTTGGTTCTTCTTCAGTTGTAGGAGGTTCTTCATAAGTAGGGTATGTGACTTGAGAATTAGTATTTAAATTTTTTATTTGTAATTTTTGCAATTCTTCTTCTAATTCTTTTATCCGAATGTTTTTCATTTCTGTTTCTAATTCAGAATCTTTTCTAGATATCGAAGATTCAGCTTTAGTGGAACCGGCGAATGAACATCTGGCAGAGACGAAAGATTGTCTAGAATATTGATCTAATTCTGTAATTTGAGGATGATGAATAGGATTTTGGTTACGAAAGTTGATTCGTATTGTACCATCATTGTATTGATGTATTCCACTTAAGTCAGAGACACTGTGGCGTATATTTACTGGTTGATTTTCATTAGTGAGAGACCATTCAGAGGGAAGCTGAACGTCAGACCATTTTATGGTATGGGGAACTCTGATATTAGCATTATCTTGGTTGCTGTGAATTAAAAGTGTTTGGTTTTTGGGACTTTTATTAATAGCTTGAAAATTCATATTTGTTCCAGTGACCTTATAATGAATTCGATAAATTAAGGCTAATGGTTGCGTTCCTTCTAGAACATTATATCCAGAAGTTTTGATATTTAATGTTAAGGCTTTTAATATATGAGGATCACTAAGACTGATCGTGAAATCAGGATAGCAATCGAAATGTATTGGCCCATTGAATAGGCTGGACTCGATCATACCAAGAGTGCTATCATTAAAATCTGTAAATCTAGCATCTCTTAGACAGAGAAGGACTGAAGCATTCAGACCTTTTCTGGTTAATGGTTTAACACCAATTTGGACTAATCCAATATGGAGGAAGTTGTGACCATCTTTTTTATATTTTTAATGGATTCAGGACTGAAAAGTTGACATGTTTCATGATCTTTACTAAGAGCATAAACTTGCTCGACAGTTTTAATATGATGTTCACTTTTAAATGAAGAAAGTGACCATTTTTTCTTGTAAATTTCATTACTAGGGACTCTAGGAATATTCCAATCATTAATATCAATGTTATCGTTTGACTGATATTCTATTTGTTCTTCATTAACTATATCTGGAATCCTATTGAGGAAGGATCTAGACGAACTAGA
The DNA here is from genome assembly GCA_963682095.1 of Potentilla sterilis. Classification (NCBI taxonomy): domain Eukaryota; kingdom Viridiplantae; phylum Streptophyta; class Magnoliopsida; order Rosales; family Rosaceae; genus Potentilla; species Potentilla sterilis. The sequence goes on along the minus strand of OY821763.1, from coordinate 10,449,475 downwards.
AGAGACTGAGGAAGATCTAAATAATCGACTCATAATGGGAGATGAAAGAGTAAGTGACCAGAATTTTAAGCTTGACAGCAACCACGATCAAGACTGGGCGCCTGAAGAACTCCGAAATTCTCTTCTCCGCTCATGCCTCTCCGGAACTTACTGTTTGGACCTGGTATCTTACTGTTTGGTTGGAGAAAACAAAGACTGAAGGCGAGACAGAATAGATAGCGTTACAGACAAACTTAAAAGACGTGGGCAAGAACACAATCACAACACAATATAAGTAGGTTAAATAGATCAATCTCAATTACCTCTCCTAGGCGGTAGTCCGCCACCTGGGGATTGAGATGTAGTAAAAGAACAGATAAAATAACAGTGAAATAACAGATCAATTAGAACATAATTGATAAGATCTTAAAGGTACGTGGAGCATGAGAGCTACTGTGCTATGAAACTTAATCCAAGGTAGGTCTTGCTATGAATCTGATATACCTTTAGTTTTAAAACATATAAAGCAATCTCAATTGCCACACCTGGGCGGTAGTCCGCCTCGTGGGGTTCTTGAGAAAGTTTTGATTAACTTAAATCGTAACACTTAAGGCTCTGATACCAGAAATATATATATATATATATATATATATATATATATATATTTGATCTACACGCATATATCTAAATTCTGAACGGTGGAGATATAGAAATTTGATTAGAAAATGGGTCAAATAAGGAGTCTCGCTCTGTAATTTCAGAGCGAAGTTCCGCTCTGGATATATATATATACAGTCCGTCTCTGCTACGGACGTCCGCACAGTGCGGATTCGCCGTTTGTGGCCGCCAGGGGGAAGCCGACGACGGAGCGGATGGTGCCGGCCGGCTCCCCCCTCCCCGCGCTCCTTCCCTCCTAGCAGGAGCTCCAGCGCCAGCCCCACGGCGGCCGAAATTCCAGAATTTACAAGTTTTTGGGCAGCAAGTTTCTGGATTTCCGGCTGCCGTGGGCCGGCGCTGGAGTGGGAGGGAAGGAGCGCGGGGAGGGGGGAGCGGGCCGGCACCATCCGCACCGTCGTCGGCTTGCCGCGGCCACCGCAAAAGGCGAATCCGCACGGTGTAGACGTCCGCACCTGAGAATTCCTCTATATATATATATTTACTTATTTTAGAATGAACTTTGAGTTAAGCTATGTGTCGGCTGTCCAGAGCATTTGGTGTAGGGTGTTCTAATCCCACCAAACTGTGCCGTACATTCGTTCAATAAACCCTAGAAAAACCGATCATTTCTCACAAGCAAATTCATTTGTTGGTTACAAAGTTACAATTGGGGATTAGGATTCTGCACCTCGCCAAAGAAGAACCCCAACACTAAAATCATCACCGTGAAGCTCCTTGTCGACAAAAGAAGCCAAAAGGTTTTGTTTGCCGAAGCCGGCAAAGACTTTGTGGATTTTCTCTTCGCCCTTTTATCTTAGTGTATTGTACTAAAGGAGGAATCATATGCATACAAAGCAGGTTTAATTAATTGTAATCCAAAGCAACTCGTTACAACTCTTTTAAGCAAACAAATCATAAACCCAACTTAAACTCCCGTAATTATCTAGCTATATTCAGGGGAGATGATTTTAACCATGATGAAAACAACCTTGCAGAGTTGATGTCTTCATGCTAACGAATTAACTCTTCCATGTACTCCTCCAAGGAACAAATTTGTTAGAACGTACTGACTTCGATTGCAATGTTTCCTTAAGCTTTCATCGGAGGACCAATGTATATTAGACCATAAAGTTTAGGGTTTAGAGTTTAGCGTTTAGGCCAATTATGCTCATGCATAATTCTACGCCCTTAACTCCAATGATTCTCTTATTAGACACTCGGGTTAGACACTTAAATTTGTTCTCAATCTAGTTATGTCATTTAGAAAAGTGACATTATTATGTGCGCCGAATTGAGGAGCTCTCACACAGAATGAAAAATTATTGCTCTAAAGCTCTCTGTCAATGATAATGGATCATATCGAGGGACTGGGCCCGGATTTTATTTTGCTCTTTGAAACCCGATAAGGCCCACACTGAAGCAGAGGGTTCTATATGTAAATAAAATACCGAACAAACACATAGCATTGATCATCTTCCCCGAATCCCCGCTCTGAAACCGTACTCCACCGCTGCTGCTGATATCTAGGTACCTCCTCGAACCTCTCTTTCTCGCTTTGATGTTCAGTTATTAAGTTCCGGAAATTCTTAGACTCTGAATTGAGCTTCTCCTGTTGTGTTTATGCTTCTTGTTATATGTTCATGAATTATTCTTCATTCTTCTTTGCTGAAATGAAATGTTCGTGAAACGTGATTTACTAATTTGAATCATGAATTTTGGTAATACAAGTGGGTTTATCTTCAGGTAGTTTTGTCCAAATTTGATAAGAAAAAAAATTGTGATGAAGTTGCATTTCTGATTCATTCTTTACATAATGCTCGTCAGGTCAAGAGTTTTGAAGTTTTCTGTGTGAAGGATTTGTAAGGTTTAGTGTTGATGGCAACCACCAGCACCCCCAACACCAATGTTACTTTGAAGCTCTTAATTGATACAAAGGGCCACAAAGTTCTGTATGCTGAATCAGGCAAGGAATTTGTGGATTTCCTTTTCACCATTATGTCGTTACCCGTTGGCACTGTCATTAGGCTCCTCAGCAAGGATAGCATGGTGGGTAGCTTAGGCAAGCTTTATGATAGTATCGAAAACATTGGTGACATTTACATGCTACCAGATAGTAACAAAGACACATTGCTCAAACCGAAGGCGGTTATAGGCAGTGGGGATGCCTCTCTTTTGTTAACTAATGATGATTCAGTGGTGAAAAGAAAGGCCTATATGTGTGTGAACAACCATCGGTATATGGCTGATGATCCTAAAGCCATTTGTCCACAGTGCAAAAACTATATCTCTGTTGAAGTGCCTTATGTTGCTCCAAAGGCTACTACTGCTGGATCTTCTGGGGGTTGTCGTGGATATGTGAAAGATGTTGTGACCTACATGATTATGGATAATTTGGAGGTGAAGCCTATGTCTACCATATCTTGTATAACCATGCTCAACAAGTTCAATGTTAAGGAGGTTGGTTCCCTTGAAGAGAAGGTGGTTCATTTAGGCATGGATGAGGTATGATTCCCAATATTTCACTCATCTCACCTCTTTGTCTTTCAAAATTAACACTGTCACATGTTTGGCATAATTCAAATAGCTTGTGCCTGCTAAGTTCTTTTCAAACCATTTTGAGAGTTTAACAACTTTTGTTACAGTTGTGATTCTAATTACTGAACATTGAATCTCCGTGCATTCAGATATTGCGTTTATTTTTGTGTTCTTGTAATATATTCATACATTTCATGTTAGGAAAAGGTGATAATGTTTAATTGTATTTTTTGAATTTCTGATCCCTCAAGTTATGTTATCTTGGTATTCAGTAACTTGATCAATCAACTATAAACTGGTATTCTCCCAATGGCATCAATTACTTTGGCACAATCATACTAATGTTGTATATCTGCAATGATCACGTTTAATTTCTTAATTTCCATCCATAGGGTTTGAAACTTTTGAAGGCATCATTGGAGTCAAAATCTGTTCTCACCAATGTTTTCCTTGGGAAGAAAGAAGCATAATTATTTCAATGCCCTGCAAGCGAATGACATTCTACAGCTTCTACGAGATCTTGATTGCCAGTTGCGAGTATGTGTTCAAGAAGCTAAATTTTTGTACAAGTGTGTACCCACTTTGATGTCTTTGTCTTGCTTGTTATGAAGGAAGCATGAACATTTTCTGCATCTCAACTTACCCGGCACCTTCAGTTCAGGAAATCATTTATATTAGATTTGTGTTCCCAAACATTTTTCTCATATTACTGTAGATCCCTTCTAAATCCTCTCGTATCTTACAGTAACCACTCTATTACTCTAATTAAGTTGTAACAAGTTTGTGATATATAGTCATCTTGTTTGCCAATGGAATCGTGAAGTGTTAACACGATATATAATTCGCCTAGGTTTAGACTAGTTCTTATTGGTGAGAACTCCAACGAAAAATTTGTCAAGATAAAACCAAACTACAACTTGGAAATAGTAGATTATACGATTTAATGTTACACTTGTAAAGTTGTGATGCTCTTAGAATTGGTCGTATTTTGAGCGGCATTGGCTAGCTAGTTCAGAGAGTTCACGACGATTTCAAAATAGAATCCTTTTTGTGATGTCGAAGAAGCTCATGTCATAGTTCTTCAAAAGCATTTGCATTATTCTAAAGAATTGAAGCATTTCCATGTTTTTGTTTGAATACATCAAAAAATTTAATTCGTTTATTGTATCAATGGAAAAATCATAAGTATGTAAAGAGCATGAAGAACTTGTACTTGAAATAACAAACCAAGTCATTACAATTCTTTTAAGCAAAACAGATTATAAACCCGATATAGAAAAGAAACATCTCTATTATTCGAGGTTTCTGGTTCTAGTAATTAACCAACATGAAAACTAGCTTGCAGAGTTGAGAACTTGAGATGGTTATGCTTCAGTCTTTTAGATACTCCTCCATGGAACAATTAGTTAGGACTGTTCGTGCTTCACTCTTTTATTGGATACTCCTCCAAGAAACGCATTAGTTAGGACTGACTTCGATTGCAATGATTCCTTGAGCAATTCCACCCCCTAAATATGGGAAGGGAAAAAAAAAAAAAAAGGTACTTATCATCATGAAATCATCTATAAAATGGCATTAGAGCATTGGACCAGGTAGGTAATGCAGACAACCAACATAGTTCAAATTAGAACCAAATAGATGATTGTATTCGTCTATTGAAGCTATGGTATGAAGTATATGTTGCCTACAATAGTTCATAATCAGCTGCCGAATAAGAGGGTTACACAGTTACACCCCAACAAATGAGTGACATATGCATAACTACATAAGGTGTATCGCATGGAAGTAGCTGTGTCACGAACCAATTGGGCTATATAATACCGTAGTTGCAAGCTTCTCAACTTTAAACCAAAAGCTGATCAACCAGCTGCACCTCAAAAACAAATTGATCCTTGAGAATATACAGATTTCAACATTCACTTATCAATTGAAAACAAAGAATGAACACAGTACGTGGTGCCGGTGGTGGGAGAACTCAATAATCATAATCGTGGCATGGTGGATCGAGATGAAATTTGTATTTTTGAGTTGCGATTCCACAATGAACATGTTTAATATTCCTTTGAATAAGAAAAAGGCCAAATGCAGGAAATTGAAAACAAATAAATAGATAGAAAGAATATACAGCAGATTTGCATATGTTCTATGTAGTTACCCAACAACCAAATTAAAATAAAACTGAAAATATATGCTCACCTCATCCATGCCCAGATCGACAACCATCTCTTCTAGGGCCGCAACATCTTTGACATTGAACTGGTTATAAGCTCTAATCGTTGAAACGGTAGATAGAGGCTTCACCTCCAAGTCATCCATGATCATGTATGCAACAACCGGTTTGACAAACCCTGTGTGAGCTTTCGCTGGAGTACTAGTTGATGGAGCAACATTAGTCGCCCGAATACTCAAAACAGTTGAGGCATTGAGGACATTTGGCTTTAGGATCATCAGAAAAATATGAGTGACCGTTACAAGCATTGTTGTAACTACAAATGTAAACAACCTTATTTCTTTCTGGTTCGACATTGGTCAACAACCCTAGGTGATTAGGAACAGCACTTGGTTGTTTGGGTTTCAGGAGGATATCCTTGTTAGTATTGGGTTGCATATATGTGTCACTGATATTCTCAACGCTTTCGTATAGTTTACCTAGGCTTCCAGCCATGCATGTTATCCTTGGACTCCTTGGAGAGTAGCCTGATGATGGTGCCCGCGGGAAAAGAAAGAAAGGTGAAGAGGAAGTCCACAAAGTCATTACCTGCTTCGGCGAATATAACCTTTTTCTGCGTTTTGTCAACGAGGAGCTTCAAGCTAACAGTTGCCATTGACAGCTGAGGTGAGTTTCAATTTGGGATACTGGATAGTTTACAGAACCCTAATCCCCTGGGTGATATGATCGTTATTTATATGAGTTTCAATTTGGGCTGCTGCCTAAGAGCATCCGCACCCATGAAATGGTCTTGCTCAAACACCTGGTGGGCCCAGGAGCAAATTTTGCTCAAGCAAATGGAAATCAAATTTTGCTCCACCCAAATCGATTTTTTCACACACCCATTAACAATTTGCTTGAGCAACTCAGTTTTGTCTTGTTGTGAAATGATTAAATTTTTTTTACCGGATAGATTAACCACCAATAATAATGTGTCACGTATCATTATCGACTCGATATTATCCAAGATTTTCGATAAGATTTCCGATTAATAGATAATTGACACGTTAGTATATGCCTTGAACTAGTCATCTGGTGGCGCTGACTGAGTTGATTAAAAATTGAAGTAGTATTTATAAGCAAATTTTTTGGAGAGTTTTGAAATTTTTGGGATTTTTTTCCTATTTTTTGGGAATATTTCTGTTATGATCAAATTGTAGCCGTTGCCTTTGAATTCTGACCGTTGGATCAAAATTTCAGATTGAAATGGAAGGCCCAGATTGATTTGCCCGTTTTAAAATTTTTGACCGGTCAGCCTGCCACGTGTCGTCTTCTCAGTGGCTGTTTTTAAAACAGCCACTGTTCATCGTCTTCTCCAAATTTTCCCGCCGTTTTCTGCCGTATCTTCCCGGCTTCCGTTCGCCGCCGTCCGGCCACTCCAGCCGACGTGCCACCCACCAAAATGATGGGCTCAAGGTGCTCTTTCATTTGGGACCGGTCTCAGGGGCATTTTCTTGATGTGGGAGGTGCGGCAAATCTCGGGAGCCACGGCCACCGTCGAGTGCGGCGCTCGGCTTCACCTCCGGTTCGTGCTAGTGCTCGAACGTGCCGGCCACGAGCTTTTGTGCCTCTCCAACGTCCGAAAAGCCAAACAAACCCAAGCCCGGCCCCACCAGCTGCTCGAGCAAGCATCGGAGCAAAGTTTGCTCGAGCCTTCGCTCGAGCACTTTGACTCGTTGACTGCTCGCCCGGTTGCTCGCCGTTTTCGACCCCGGTGCGTGCTGTTTGAGCACCTTGCTCGAGCACCTTGGCCGGCCCCACCAGCTGCTCGTGCTCTTGCTCGCCCGGTTGCTCGCCGGTGCGGGTGCTCTAATATACCAAACCCTAATCCTTAAGTGATGCATGAACAATGGATAGTCAAATGAATTCATGTACTGGAACTTTAAGAGTCATTAAGTTCTGATCTTCTACCTTAATTAAGTCAGTTTTTTTTTAGAAGTATAGAGTCTTCTGGAATTCCTAGATATTAATGTTATCTTCCTATATATGTGCTATGTGATAGAGGCCAAGGGTAGACTTGAACATATGATTTTTCCCTAATATTTATTGTATTTGATCTCTTTCTGGTCGAGTGATTCTCAGACCTCTACTGGTTGAGTGATTCCCACACTACAAGGAAAAAAACCTTAGGCGACGAAACTTAAAAAAATTCCTCGCCTAAGATAGCTTAGGAGACGAAAAAAATTTCCTCACCTAAGAAAAAATTTTCGTCGCCTAAGACTGCTCTTAGGCGACGAATTATTATTTTCGTGGTCTAAGACAAAAACCTACCGACGAAAAAAAATTCGTCGTCCGTGCATTATCTTAGACCACGAAAAAAAAAATTTCGTCGCCTAAGATTTGTACTTAGGAGACGAAAAATGAAAATTCGTCGCCTAAGAATGAAACTTAGACGTCGAACTTTTTTTTCGTGGTCTAAGAAATGACAAACACGACGAATTTTTTTCGTCGGTAGGTTTTTTTCTTAGCCGACGAAACTTAATTTTCGTCTCCTAAGATTCACACTTAGGCAACGAAAATATTATTTTCGTCACCTAAGTTTGCAGCTTAGGCGAGGAAAATAATATTTTCGTCGCCTAAGTAAATATTAGGTCAATAGATTTTTTAAAATATTACTTTTACTTAGACCACGAAATAACCATTTTCGTGGTCTAAGTAAAAAACCCTAAACACATTAAAATTAAGCCGCAAATAGATTTTTAAAAAAATTATTTTTTCTTAGACCACGAAATAATTATTTTCGTCGCCTAAGTATTTACTTAGGCGAGGAAACCATTTTTTTCGTCGCCTAAGTATGTATCTTAGGCGAGGAAAGTATATTTCGTCGCCTAAGTAAACTTATCACACGAAAACCCTATTACGTATCTTTAGATGACCTTATTTCGTCGACTCTTCCAAACATTAAACTCTCAAATAGATGAGACGTAATTATCCATGTAATAATTTGGGAACTTTTATCTTCCGATACTATGGCTCCCTATAGAGAGAGAGATGAGTTTAAATAAGGTTGACCGCATCGATCGGGGCTCTCATTTTATCGGATTTAAGTGATTTTTTTTTACCATCATCATATTTTCATAAAACTTATCACACGAAAACGCTATTACGTACCTTTAGATGACCTTGTTTCGTCGGCTCTTCCAAACATGAAACTCTCAAATAGTTTGGAGAGTTGTAGATTTGGCATTTGGTGTCCGATTGATGATTGTAATACATTTTCGGAAAGGAAACGACGCCAGGAGTCAAACTCGTAGCTTTGCCACGACGTGTGGGCTTTTTCGGGCTTTCGGGTTCGTTTAGGCCTTCAAAACAGCAGTTTTATATGTTTTAAATAAGGTTGACCGCATCGATCGGGGCTCTAACTTTGTCGGATTTAAGTGATTTTTTTACCACAACCGTATTTCATCATAACGATCAAATGTTATTCACAGTGTTTTTCAAAATTTTACTTTTTTTATATAGTTGCTTCGAAAAGTTGTACACTTGAGTATAATCTTATAATCAAGTTATACCGTATTAGTAAGCATGTTGTCGTTATAATGGCTAAATTCACAAAATGAAAATTTTGACCGTCTGATGTGATCGTTATAGTTAAATATGAGTAGAGTATAAAAATCAGCTCGTTTCGTAAACGTTCGACGCTCGATCGAAACAGTCAATCATATTTTCATAAAACTTATCACACGAAAACCCTATTACGTACCTTTAGATGACTTTGTTTCGTCGACTCTTCCAAACATTAAATTCTCAAATAGATGAGACGTAATCAGCCATGTAAAAATTTGGTAACTTTTACCTCCCGATACTATGGTTCCTCATTGAGAGAAATAAGTTTAAATAAGGTTGACCGCGTCGATCGGGGCTCTAACTTTGTCGGATTTAAGTGATTTTTTAACCATAACCGTATTTCATCATAACGATCAAATGTTATTTCACAGTGTTTTTCAAAATTTTACTTCTTTTATATAGTTGTTTGCAAAAGTTTTAACACATTTTAATTAAGCAGCCAATAGATTTTAAAAAAATTTTAATTTACTTAGACGACGAAAATTAGATTTTCGTGGCCTAAGATTTTACTTAGACGACGAAACTAGGTATTTCGTCGTCTAAGTAATAACTTAGGCCACGAAATTTAATTTTCGTCGTCTAAGTAAATTTATATTTTTTTTTTCATTTAATAAATTTAAATTTACTTAGACGACGAAAATTAAATTTCGTGGCCTAAGTTATTACTTAGACGACGAAATACCTAGTTTCGTCGTCTAAGTAAAATCTTAGGCCACGAAAATCTAATTTTCGTCGTCTAAGTAAATTTAAATTTTTTTTCATTTAATAAATTGGCGGCTTAATTTTCAAATTTTGCGCCAATAAATTGGGAAAAATTTGAAATTATCTTAGGAGGCGAAATGTTGTTTTCGTCGCCTAAGTGAGAGACATATATACATTCACAATCTCGATCTCTTTCTTTCTGCAATCCCTAACTTAATTTCTTCCTCCTTTTTCCGCCCACCCACCGTCTCCCCCCTCCCCAGCCTCCGCCTGAGTCCCCGCCTCGGCCTCGCAGTCCTACCCTCTGCATCGGACGCCGCCCCCTCCTCCGCCTGAGTCCCCGCCCGGAGCCTCTCCTTCAGCTGAATTGTCGGTCTGCCCCAGCCTCTCCCTCTCTCTCGCGAGGCAGGTTCTGATTGCTCTCTCTCTCTCGATCTCTCTCTCTGTGTCTCTCTCTTACCTTTTGGAGCTCAACTTCCCTTTAAATAAGGGTTGATTGCACTCGGCTGCAAGAGCGAATTAGAATGATTAGTTTTAAATTATACCGTGACTTGCATTTGATTCTGGGTTTTTGTTTAACACTAGGCTTGACAGTCTTTGTTTCATGGAGATGATCTGAAGGAAAGTGGTATTCAAGAGGCAAGTCAAATTACCTGTCTTTGACTCTTTTTAGGTCCTCAGGAACCTTATTAGACGCGTTGGGATATAAAGAATAAATAAAAGAAACTAATTTAGAAATGTAATGGCTGGTGTTGGTTTTACTGTTGTAGATTTGTAGGACGAAAATGATATAAGTATGAAGATAATAGAGAAAGGAGGATATGGTTTTGTGAACTTAAAGATGATCACAAATAGACAAGTTTTTGGTGACTTTGTTGAGGACTGATCGCCGAATAGGATGTTTAAGTTAATTGAGTAATGGTTATGGAATTCAAAGTAATCTCACAAGACCTATTTTGTTGTTAGGTGAGACGGTGGAGGTCTCTTCCCGGTGACGATCCTGGGATGGATCGTGCCTAGTTTGTAGCTGCCCTGTTCGCAGGTGAGTTTGACTTTTGCTTTCTCTTATGTGTATGATTTTTGATTGTGTGAATTTAATGAAGTCGAAGAGCTTGACAAATAACAGTTAAGTGATCCTTTTCGATGGCTTTACAAGGTTTGGTTTACAATACGTTATTGATTGGTTTGTGGTGGTTATTGATTGGTTGGGATGATTTTAGTTAAAGTTGTAATCTTTACCAGAAAATGGATGCAGGGAATGTGTTGTTTTGGTTAGTTTGTTGAGGACGTGTGGGCTGGGGTATTAAAATGAGATAATCATCACCTGATCTTAAAACGAAAACGCTTTGTGTTTTGCCTATGGAAGCTTGTGCATCATGTTTTGCCAATAGTCCATTTAGCCACTTCGGCATATCTGCTAGTAAATGGAATATTTGATAAACTTTAATACTAGAAGCTTGATATCTGGTTTCATAATCATCAATTGAGGAAAGATTATGTACAGTCCTACTAACCATAAGTAAATTAATGGGATGCATCATATTGCATAACTAAGAAGTGCTTATATATCAGAATGAAATTTTGTTGCCATTGAGAATTAATATGTGCCATTCCCATGCACAAGTCCGCAACTGCACGATAGCTACCTTTTTGAACGATTTTCCTAACATGGTCACAAATTTTGCAGTATGCCTCATCTGCAAACTGTAATCCAACTACTCACAAATATGGAGAGCTGCCAACTTAGTTCTCTCTCACAAGCTCGTATCCTTCAAGAGGTTATCGATGTTACTACCTTCAGATGCTTCTTGCCCGATCATCGATGTTACTGAATTTGAGGAGTCAGTGGATACTTCCAAGTTGGTCGCCGCTTGTCAGAAGATGGACCCTGTGAAAGAGTGCTGTGCTCAAACATGTACAAATTTATTTTAATTTGTATGTACAAATTTATTAATATTAAGTATTTGATTTGTATTAATACATTTTTTAATATAGTAATTAATATTTTGTCTCAATTTTGGTTATTTTTTTTTAAATATAAATTCTTACTTAGGCGACGAAAATGGTAGTTTCGTCTCCTAAGTAATTTACTTAGGCGACGAAACTATCATTTTCCTCGCGTAAGTAGTTTACTTAGGCGACGAAACTAGCATTTTCCTCGCCTAAGTAAATTACTTAGCCGACGAAACTATTATTTTCCTCGCCTAAGTAAATTACTTAGTCGACGAAAATGATATATTCGTCGCCTAAGTAAATTACTTAGGTGACGAAAATACCATTTTCGTCGCCTAAGTAAATTACTTAGGTGACGAAAATATTATTTTCGTCGCCTAAGTAAGTCCATAGCCGACGAAAAACATCGTCCTCTAAGATTTTTTTTCGTCACCAATCCTTCTTAGACGACGAATTTTATTCGTCGTCTAAGTACTTTCTTAGGCGACGAAAATTATAATTTTCGTCGTCTACTTGCTTAGGCAACAAACTTTAGACGACGAAACTTAGGTGACGAAATTTTCGTCTCCTAAGGTTTTAGGAGACGAAAATCACTCTTAGGTGACGAAAATTTTTCGTCGCCTAAGCTTTCCATTGTTGTAGTGCCAGTTCATCTCTTAACACTGGTTGAGTGATTCCCAGATCAAACCTCAATCTCATAAACTCTTTATATTTTTTTCCTACATCACCAAGGTTAAATAATCAATTTTGCGTTTTCAAAAAAAATAATAATTCAATTTTGCTTTAGACGATTGAGATCAGATTTCATAAAACAATAAATTGTATAGAATCTCTTCTATATATAAATTCTCGTGGAGGGATTGATAGGTTAAACACATATGTTTTTTTTATAAATAATTACCCAAAACTACAATTTGGGGGTGATATTTACCAATAGCAAGATCATATTTTTTTATACCATCAGCAGGAATTAACAGTAACAGAATTTTATTCCGTCTAATGTTTAATGACATAATTAACCCTGAAAATTTAAAAATTACAACATATGTCATCTATATATATTAAAAAAAAAAAAACACCACAAACCCAGATCTGCTCCTCTCCTCTTCTCCTTCCCGATCTGGAGCCACCGAAACTCTGCTCCTCTCCTCTTCTCCTTCCCAATCTGGAGCCACCGAAACTCTACTCTTCTCCTTCTCGATTGCGACGGCGGAGGCGCGAGGTAGTGAAGTGCGAGGGCCGAGGCGCGAGGCGGAGGAGCGAGGTCGGAGGCTCGAGGCTGGAGGCCCAAGGCAGCGAGCGAGGCAGCGAACGAGGCATCGAGCGAGGCAACAAAGGCTCGAGGGCAGAGGCGCGAGGTGGACGACGACGACGAGCAAGGGCGCGAGGTGGACGACGACGACGACGAGCGAGGCGGAGGCGGAGGCGGACGACGACGACAAACGAGGCAGCTGAGGCGGAGCCAGGGGGACCGAGCGTGACGGCGGAGACGGGGGGACCGAGGCGCGACGGCGGAGCCAGGGAGACCGAGCGTGATGACAGAGAGGGAGGCAGAGAGTTGTGTCTCCCTCTCTAGCTCTCTCGCTCTGTCTCTCCCTCTCTGCCTCCCTCTCTATCTCTGTCTCTCCCTCTCTACCTCTCCCTCTCTGGCTCTCTCTCTCTCTGTCTCTCCCTCTCTGCCTCCCTCTCTGTCTCTCTCTCTTTTTGTGTTGATTCGATTGTTGTTTGTTGATTTGATTGTTGTGTGTTGGAATTGATTGTTGTGTGTTGGAATTTTTGCTTGTACGCGTTGGTTATGGTTGAGATACTGAGGGTCAGTATTATTGAAGCGCGGCGGAGGACGGCGCAGCTACTGAGAATCAGTATTATTGAAGCGCGGTGGAGGACGGCGGAACTACTGAGGGTCAATAGTATTAAGACGGCGGAGCTACTGAGGGTCAGTAGTATTAGGTTGAGTTTTGAGGATCAGTAGCATTAGGCTCACTGAGAGTAATTTTGTAATTTAGGAGTTAACTAATTCTGTTAGTTTTGGATGGAAACTTGCTATTGGTAATTTGAAAAAAGAATTTTAGTACTGGTAAATACTAATACAAAATTGTAGTTTTGGGTAAAAAACCCTTTTTTTTTTAGAAAATGTCATATGTCACACTAGGAATTCTATAAACAGACCCAGTTCTTTTCAGTTTTTCCATATAGGGGAGCCGGTTGTCTTATAAATATGTAAGATTCCATACTCTAAAACCCTACTTCACGGCTGCTAATGCATTTTAGGTACCTCATCGAAACTCAGGCCTCGTTCTAAAGTTTTAGTATAATTCTCTAAGTAAGAATTATACGGATTTGTGGAGTATAAATTGAGCTTTTCCTGATTTCTTAATGCGGTGTTGTGTGTAGTTCATGAATTATTTTTCTTAAAGCAATGGTGATATGAAATGTTCGTGTAATCCATTCGTGAAAGACGCTAGCTAGTCACTAATTTGAACCATAGAAATCTTGGTCATAGAAGTGTATAATTTTCTCCATTAGCACTAAAAACAATTGGGACGATGTTCATATGATTTTTCTATTTACATCGTGCTTGTCAGGTCAAGTGTTTTGGAGTTTCTGGTTTTGTTAAGTGTTTGTTTGAAGTTTAGCGTCAATGGAAACCACCAACACCCCCACCACCAATGTTACTTTGAAGCTCTTGATTGATACAAAGGGCCACAAAGTTCTGTATGCTAAATCCGGCAAGGAATTTGTGGATTTCCTTTTCACCATTATGTCATTGCCCGTCGGCACTGTCATTAGGCTCCTCAGCAAAGATAGCATGGTTGGTAGCTTGGGCAAGCTTTATGACAGTATCGAAAACATTGGTGACATTTACATGCTACCAGATTGCAACAAAGAGACTTTGCTCAAACCCAGTGCGGTTATAGGCAACGGGGATGCCTCTCTTTTGTTAACTAATGATGAGTCAGTGGCGAATAAAAAGGTCTATATGTGCCACAACTACCACCGTTATATGGTTGATGAGCCGAAAGCGATTTGCCCACAGTGCAACAACTATATCTCCACCGAAGTCCCTTATGTTGCTCCGCAGGCAACTACTGATGGATCTTCCAAGGTGGTCGTGGATATGTGAAAGATGTACGTTGTGACATACATGGTTATGGATAACTTGGAGGTGAAGCCTATGTCTACCATATCTTGTATAACTATGCTCAACAAGTTCAATGTTATGGAGGTTGGTGCCCTTGAAGAGAAAGTGGTTCATCTAGGCCTGGATGAGGTATGGATCCCAAAAATATATATATATATATATATATGAATCTGTGTAGTTTAGATATTGCTGTGTAGTTTATACAGTTGTGATTGTGATTACTGAACTTTGAATCTTTGTGTAGTTTAGACTGGGATTGTGTTGTAAATTATAGTACTCTTATAAATCTGCAATGTATCACTTTTCTCTTTCCATCGATCCTCAGGGTTTGAAACTCTTGAAGGCATCACTGGAGTCAAATTATGTTCTCACCAATCAGGGACGGAGCCAGGATTTCAAAACTGTCTGGGCTAAAATTTTCTCTGATCAATTTTTTTAAATATATGAAAAATAATACTTGTGCAATCCAAGTCATATAATTAAATTAAACATACTCCATTACTACATATACAAAATATTGATTTAAATGTCAATCCGACTACCTAATCTTAAGTTCTACTCTACGAGTTTTTGTAGCAAATTCATCCTTAATTGACTCATCATGCAATCATTAAGAAACTCTGCTTCTATCTTGTTTCAAAGTCGATTCTTAATAATTCTCATAGCTGAAAATGCTCGTTCTGTCGATGTTGTAGAGACATGAAGATTTAATACCAAACAAAGTGTTAATATATGTCTTGAACCAGTCATCCGGTAGTACTGACTGAGGCTGAGATCTCGCTGACTCACAATATATGTTGTGCTGAGTTATAGTTTCCTTTTGGGTTTAGTATATAAACTTCATAAACTTAATTGTATTCTGTATTCTGTTTTCCTCAAGATAATAAAATTGTTCTCTTTTGCCTGTGGACGTAGCTAACACATCGTTGGTGAACCACGTAAATCTGTGTTCTTTCTTACATTCGTTACAACACAAAGCAATCTATGAACCAAATGGTAGTCTTCTGCTAATCTTGTTTCAACCAACTTCACACATAATTCTGAAAGACTAGGAATATTCTGAAGCTCAGAACGACTATGAATATCTTCAGCATAAAATGTCAATTGCAAATCTAAAGCGTGCAACTCAGCAGAAGTAAAATCTTGAGGATAGAACTTTTCAGCAAGATTGCAAATAGCATCCTTCTTGAAAGACTTAAAATCATCACGGGGATCTAAAGCTGCACTAAGAGTGAGAAGTTCCTTTGATTGCTCTGGAAATCTATCATCTAACTCGCTCAACTGTTTGTCTATAACATCATTAAAAACATCAAAATGATAGTGGTGCTCAGTTGTTATAGCATCATTACAAGGACGAGTACTATTACCCACCCTATATGGAGCACACATATCAGGCACCTTGATCTCATGAGTTCCACAAAATGAAATCACAGATTCAAGAAAATTCTCCCAACCATCTTCTCTCAGCTTTTGAAGCAACTTTTTTGTAGTACCAATATAACTTAGAGCACTAACAATATCTATTGATTTCTTTTGAAATTTTTGGCAAAGAAAATCAGTGATCCCCATGACTTTATTCATAAAATGCAAGACAAAAACGAACTCAAAAGAGGTCATTGAGAGATAAATACCTTCAGCATCACCACAAATTTGTCTTGTGTGCCCGTTCTCTTGTAGATTGTCCACCATGAGTTTAATTGAGCTGAATAATTCAATCAAGCTATTAACAGATCTAAAATGACTTCCCCATCGAGTCGTGCCAGGTCTTTGTAAACTACGAGTTTGATTAGCTCCTTTTCCAGTCTCAATTAATCCAGCATCCAATAACTCTTCAATTTCAGCTTCTCTTGTCAGTTTTAACTCAGTACTACGCTTGGTAGAACCACCAACGAAATTCACAATCTTGGACAACATTAAAAAGAACCTGTAAATAGCTTTAACTTCTTCTGCTGCAGCACATAAAACAAGTTGTAAACGATGAGCAAAATAATGTACGTAATATGCATACGGACATTCTTGAAGAAACAGTGCTTGTAAATCATTCCATGAGCCACGCATATTGCTAGCACCATCATAACCTTGACCACGCAAATTTTCCACTAAAAGATTGTATTTACCCAAAACCATGCATACCTGCCAAAAGAATTATTTCCTTACTTATTAGCATATCAGAATATAGAGAATTCAATTCCAATTTTAATCATATTCAAATCGGAACTAATAAGAAGATACAAGTAGACAATCAAGCACATAAAACCTAATCAAATTAGGTTTGATTCTATGCATACCTCATTTTTAAGAGTTTGAGATTTTGTGTCAACAACATTCACTACAGCAAAGAACCGCTCTCTCACAAAACCTTTGCAATCAACAAATCGTAGGACAATACCCATTTGTTTTTTATGAGAAGAATCACTTGCTTCATCCACAAGAAGACAAAATTTATTTTCCCCAACTTCTTCTCGAATTTTATATCTGACTTTGTTAGCCCAAATGTTGAGAATCTGCTTTTGTATTGTTGGTGAAGAGTACTTTGCATTGAAATGAGCATCATCTAAGACTCTCTTAACCTCTGAGTTGTTCCTTCCAAAAGCTTCTTGTATTTCATTAAAATTTCCACGATTATCTGAAGTCATAGACTCATCATTACCTCTGAAAGCCAATGCTTGGGATCCCAAAAATCTAACACTCTCCACAGTCGTATTTAGACGCAACCGATTTTCCCTCACTTTTGCTGGCGGTAACCTATCAGCCACTTTGTCAATATGGTTTAAGGGATTTCTTAAGTCTTTCCATTTCTGCATAGCAAGATGATGCGCATAGTTGATACCGCCCACATGACTATTAAAGGCACAACCTGCACCCCCAACTCTTTTCCAATTTCTAAACCCTTCAATAGTGAATGATTTCTGTAACTTGCCTTGATAAAAAAGAAAGCATGGGAAACAATATGCCTTGTCTTCTTTAACTGAATACTCCAACCAAGAAAATTTGGTGAACCAAGATTCACTAAATCGACGATTTTGATCTCCATCTAAATGAGCTGGATACTCTGCTAACTTAGGTTGACATAGTCCTTTCAAAATATATGACAATCGAACGTTATCATGTTCTTTAATCAGATAGCTGCATATTTGACGACGCACACCTGGATCACGTTCAATAGAGTTGATATCAAATTCTTGGTTGTTTTCAACTCTGTGAGACTCATCTGTTTCCTTTTGAGGTTGAGGACGTGCAGGTTGATTGTGGTCATTAGAGATCGGATAAGCCGGATCAGAAGAAGGGTTTGGGTTTGGGTTTGTAGACTCATCTCTTAAAGATTCCACATTCTTTTGGAAAAATGATAAGATAGTCTTCAATCTTTTTGGCTGGTTAGTATCCGACATTAGGCCAATCAATCTAAAAGAATATAAGTGATTCAATATTTATACAAGAATCCAAATTCAAAAAATAATTAATTTCACATAATCACATCTCCAAATTCATAAGCTTAACAGTTAGAACCCTAGAAATTGTAATTCAAATTCAGCCATAAGCCAGTAACAAATTGAAAGAAATGTATGGTACCTCTTGATTCCAAAAGCAAATTGATCAGAAGTACTCAAGTCAGGCTCTGAAGAAGACGCTAACAACAGGGAGTTCTCTGTTGAATTGAAAAAGCTGAAGATACAGACTTCTAGGAGAGAGGAGACAAGAAACTTATTGTATACTTTTCTTTCTCTTTCTTTTCGATACTAAATAGCCAAAAGAGGGGAAACATGGATCAGCCAATTATATATGGGGTCTTTTACTTAATCAGAAAGGTAAGGTTGTGTACTTGCGTGTGGACTTATGCACCCCCGGCCTTTTAGTTTGCTTTTTGCTTTTGGGTTATAAGTATAGATTATATATTTAACTTTTCAAAAACATTGTATGGGCTAGTAGGGCTACTGCTGCATATTTAGATTAGAATTATTATATATATACCTACTCTATTTGTACAGGAAAAAAAAAAGTCTCTGGGCTACTGCCCAGAGGGCTCACCACAGTCCTCCATACCTAGTCACCAATGTTTTCCTTGGAAAGAAAGAAGTTGACAATCTGGAGCCTCTAGAAGATCTTGGTTGCTAAGTTGCGCGTAGGTGTTCCGAAAGCTAAACTTTTGTTTAAGTGCATAGTCACTTTGATGTCTTTGGCAGTAGTTTTGACAACGATTATGAAGTAATTATATATAAACATTTTGTTGCATGAATATCTCAATTTAATTCGCATCTTTAGTGCCTGGAATTGACTTAAAGTTTACATAGATGATTGTTCTCAAACATTTTTCTTATAATATTATTTCCATTCTATAATCTCTCTTATCTGATGGATATCACTCTATTACTCTAATTAAGTTGTAACTATAATGTGATATAGTACTCATTCTGCTTGCCAAAGTAATCGTTATGATAACGCTATATACTCATCTATATTCTACATTTATAAATCTATAATCTATTGAAGTATCAAACGCCTAAATAACAAACTCACAAAAAACTTTGGTGAATGATCTTATTCAATTGAAAGCAAACTCTTGGCTTAAATAATCTTACAAATCTACTGGAAGGGAAAACAATAAACCACGTTTTACACTCCTACAAACGTGGATAAATAGATTAAAGCAAAGTACCTAAACAATAGGTCTTATTTCAACAGAAACAACAAAGACTCCTAATTTCACTCTAACAAACCAAACAAGTAAATCTTATCAGAAGACACATTCAAACTTGTGCATCCACCAACACAAGTTTGTAGCTCCTAACATATAACTTTCCCAACAATTCCTCCCCTAAACTGAAATTGCATAACAACAATTCAGTTTATACTTGCTTGCTCCTGTACACCCAGCAATCCACGAAGCTTCACAAAAGTCTCTAGCTTCAGGGGTTTTGTCATGATGTCAGCAATCTGCTCATTTGTGCCACAATGTACCAGTTCTATATCTCCATCCTTTGTGAGATCACGTAGAAAGTGAAACCTCACATGTATATGCTTCGTTCTCCCATGTAAAACTGGATTTCTTGATAATTTAATTGAATAACTATTATCACAGAAAATTGTAACACACTCACATTGTGATTGATTGAGGCTTTTGAGAACTCTATTCATCCAAACACCTTGACACGCACATGCACCAGCAGCTACATGCTCAGCTTCCGTAGTGAATAATGTCACCACCGGCTGCTTCTTTGAACTCCAAGCCACTGCTCCTTCACTCAACAGAAACACATATCCAGATGTACTTCTTCCACCATCTATGTCTCCAGCATAGTCACTATCAGTGAAAGCCTTCAAACTACCCTCAGCTCCTCGTTTGTAGAACACACCAAAATCCAAAGTACCTTTCACATATCTAAGAACTCTTTTTGCTGCCAACATGTGAGCCTCCTTAGGATTAGACATAAATATGCTCAAAAGACACACAACATACATTACATCTGGTCTAGTAGTTGTAAGGTACATAAGACTACCAACCAATTATTTGTACGAAGTTGAATTCACATCAGCTCCTCCTTCAATTGACAACTTTGTACCAGGTACTATAGGATTATTCACCGAATCATAGCTTCCCATTCCAAACCTCTCAAGTATTTCACTAGCATATTTCTTCTTACACAAATGAATGCCTTCTGAGGTCTGTTGGACTTCAACACCTAAAAAATACTTCATCATTCCCAAATTTGTCATGTCGAATTCATGCCTCATTGAGTTCCTGAACCTTTCACACATTTTAGCATCATTTCCTGTAAAAATCAAGTCATCTACATACAAGCTTACTACCAAAAAACTTCCTCCAGTTTCATTCTTGATGAACAGTGTATGCTCATAACAACACTTTTCGAAACCTTCTTTGGTGAAATATTCTTCAATCCGACTGTACCACGCCCTAGGGGATTGTTTCAGCCCATACATAGCCTTCTTGAGCTTATACACTTTCTCCTCTTCTCCTACTCGAATATATCCTTACGACTGCTCCACATACACAGCTTCTTTCAACTCACCATGAAGAAAAGCACTTTTAATATCTAATTGAAACACCTGCCATCCTCTCTGTGCTGCCAAAGCTAGTGTCATTCTAATGGTGTCCAAACGTGCAACTGGTGCAAACACTTTGTTGTAGTCAATCCCATGTTTCTGTGCATAGCCTTTAGCCCCCAAACGTGCTTTGCATTTATCAATTTCCCCGTTCTCATTTAGTTTGGTCTTGTATACCCATTTAACGCCAATTTTTTTCACCCCTTTCGGCAGACTCACTAGCTCCCATGTTTGGTTCTTCTCTATTGCTGCAATCTCCAAACTCATTGCTTTCCTCCACTTCTCTTCTCTGGCAGCCTCTTCATAATTGATTGGATCATCAAGAGACATAAATAAAGCCAAGTTCTGCTTATCTTCTTCCTCCGATAACCCCTCACCACTGGGGTTGTCCTTTCTCTTCCCTCTAATTACTCTTGTGCATTATTGTCAACATGACTTAATGAATCACCTTCTGACTCACTACTCGAATTTGACGTGCTTACAGCTGCACCATTACTATTTTCTTGCTCTCCAATTTCTTCTTCTTCTGTATCTTCTTCATTGACAGCTTCATGTGTATCATCATCACCCCAATCTAGAATATAAAGCTTTACCTCCTCAGTGCTCCTCCCCCAATCCCAGCTCTTATCCTCCTCAAACACAACATCCCTGCTTACAATAATTTTCTTAGCAACAGGATCAAAAAATCTATATGCTTTTGACTCATCACTTACTCCAATTAATACACACTTGTGGCTTTTATCTCCTAGCTTTACCCTCCTTTTGTCAGGTATGTGTACATGTCCAATACACCCAAAGACTCTGAAGTGCTCGACACTCGGTTTGACTCCGCTCCATCTTTCTTATGGTGTCTTGTCTTTCACTGACACAGTGGGACTTCTGTTTAGAATGTGCACAGTCCATCTAGCAGCCTCTGCCCAAAACTTCTTTGGCATCTGTCTCTCAATGAGTAAGCAGCGAACCATGTTCATAACGGTTCGATTCTTACGCTCAGCGACACCATTCTGCTGTGGGGTGTATGCGGATGTGAGTTGTCGCTTTATTCCATGAGCATGGCAGAACTCATTAAATTCCTGAGAAGTGAACTCTCCTCCCCTGTCAGTTCTTAGGCAACATATAGCACACCCTATCTCTTTCTCAACAAAGTTCTTAAAACTTTTAAACATTGCAAAAGTTTCACTCTTCTCTGCTAGGAAATAAAGCCATGTTTTCCTACTACAATCATTGATAAAACTTAATAAATACCTCTTGTTGCTGTTTGAGAGAGGAGTAATGGGACCACACAAATCTGCATGAACCAACTGAAGTCTCTCCAATGCTCTCCACAATGCCTTCTTAGGTATAACTTCTCGATGCTGCTTTCCTTTGTTTCATACAGTGCACACCTTGGTTGTGGTTTTGAATTGAGGTAACCCCTTGACCATTTGCTTGTTCTATAAAACTCTCAAACTTTTCTGACTCAAATGACCAAATCTCTGGTGCCATAAATCAACAACATCTCCAGTGGTAACTTGGAAGCATGAGTGTGATTGAGTTGTTACCATGGCAAGCAACATAAACATCATATTTGCAGTCATCAACGTGTGCATAATAAGCCCTCTTGTAGGATGAAAAATTTTGCATTCTCCATTCTGAATTAATATTGCAAGTCCCCTTTCTTGAAGCTGCCCTATACTCAACAAATTGTTTTTGAGCTCAGGTATAAAATAAACATCACTTATCACCTAATTTCTTCCCTCAATTTCGAGTCTGATGCTTCCTCTTCCTGTAACAGGCATTCTTGCATTATTTCCCAACTTCACAGAGTGCTGGAAACGATCATCAAACTCCACAAACCACTGTCTATTTCCCGTCATATGATTTGAACATCCTGAATCAAGAAACCAAACCCCTTCTCGTTGAGCATTGTTGAGCTCGACATATGCCATTAGCAGCAGCTCTTCTTCTTTATTAAGTTCAACATAATTTGCCCCTTTCTCCCAACTAGGACACTCATACTGGAAGTGTCCTAATTTATGGCACTTGTGATGCAGCGGAACTATCCCGTTGGAATCCACCAACGGCAGCCTTGAATCCACAAGACTAGGTTTCTCGAATCCACGAGAGAATCTGGAATCCACGAGAGAATCTGGAATCCACCAGAGAAATTGAGTAAACTCAAAGTTTTATTAAAATCAAAGATAACGTTTTTGCGGCCACAAGAAGTGGCTTAAATACTGATAACAAAACCCTAGGGCGCTAACAAAAGTCTAACCCAGCCCATAGGTGAAATAAAATAAAAGTACAACACAAATAAATCCAAAATAAATTCGAAAAAACACTAAAAGCTGATTTTAAGTGCCTAAACGACGTCGGATGGCCGAAAAAGCCCACACATCGTGGCAAAGCCACTACTATTGTTTCTGGCGTCGTTCCCTTTCCGAAAAGGTATCACACGCCCTATTCTGAGCTCGCAGCCCAGACATGAACAGTACCAATCCTTCCATTCTTGCGACGGTCCATCTGCTCTTCTATCCTTGCTGCCATCTGTTCTACATCAACTTATAACACTCAACCAGTGCTTTGTTGAGCGAAATTCTTCCATGACCTTTTCCTCTGCCTCTAAATTCCCCTCGATATGTTCCTCTGCCTCTATCTCTGAATTTTTGATCACCTCTACCAGGAAACCCTCCTTCTGCAACCTTTAAGGCTTGCTCTTCACCTGCATGCTCATGTGCCTTCATCCTCTGCTCATGCACCAACAAGATACTATGCAACTCATCAATGGATAAAATGTCTACATTATTGGACTCTTCAATTGAGCATATAACATAGTCGAACCTTGGAGTCATGGACCTCAAGACTTTCTCTACTATCACCACTTGCTCCATGCGCTCATCATGAGCCTTCATCTTGTTTACTATGGCTAATGTCCGAGCAAAGTATTGATCAACACTTTCACCTTCTTTCATCTGTAAGGTCTCCAACTCCTTAAGAAGAGCTTGACGTTGTGCTCTTTTCACTCTTGTAGGGCCTTGGTACTTCTGTTTCATAGAGTCCCATATGTGCTTGGCAGTGTCTCTATTAAGAATAGTCTCCATGATGGTCCGATCAATGACTTGATACATAAAATTCTTAACCTTGAGATCTGTCAGTTTCAGAACCTCTCTCTCCTTTCGTCGCTCCTCTATCTTCTTTAACTGATCCTTCATCTGCTTACGCTGCCCTTCTATCTGTTGTGTTCTCTCTGCCACCACTGAGGAGAATGTTCTTTGTTCACTTGATTCAGCCTGATATATCTCCTCTGGAATTCCTGTCTCTACAAGATTCCACATCTCCTTCGAACGAAGAAAATTCTCCATAAGCTCCGACCAATGATCATAGTAGTGACCATCAAACTTAGGAACAGTTACCTGAGCATAGCTAATTTCAGCCGCCATGCTTTGCTCACTCCTTTCTCTCTTTCTAATCTCTCTTCTTAAGAAACCGCAGTTTCTTTTCTCTCACAATCAGTCCCCGTGATGGGGCTCTGATACCAATTTGTTGAAGTATCAAACGCCTAAATAGCAAACTCACAAAAAGCTTTGGTGAATGATCTTATTCAATTGAAAGCAAACTCTTGGCTTAAATAACCTTACAAATCTACTGGAAGGGAAAACAATAAACCACGTTTTACACTCCTACAAACTTGGATAACTAGATTAAAGCAAATTCAAAAGTACCTAAACAATAGGTCTTACTTCAACAGAAACAACAAAGACTCCTAATCTCGCTCTAACAAACCAAACAAGTAAATCCTATCAAAAGACACATTCAAACTTGTGCATCCACCAACACAAGTTTGTAGCTCCTAACAGATAACTTTCCCAACATAATCAGCCAAGGTGTAGACTGGTTTGTATCAATGAGAAGAATCTCAAATAATACAAAATTACAACTGTGAAATAGTAGATTACATGATTTAAAGGATCACTTGTGATGCTCTTAGAATTAATTGAGTATTTTGAGCGGCACTCGGCTAAAAGAGTTCATTTCTAAATTATAGAAGCACCTTATCCGATATTAAAAAAGCTCCTATCATAGTTTTTCAAAACCGTTATTCTTTAACTCACTGGATTTCTGTTTTGTAAAAAGGCATTTGTATTTCAAGTGTTAAACGTTTTTGTGTGTTTATTAAAACATATTCCAATGAGAAATTGTTTCATAACAATAAGAAAATCCCGGACTAGCCCTGAAGGATGTTTTTCATAAGGTTGGTAAACTTTTCAACAACAATTTTGACTATTAATTAAATAGAAAATGCACATTTAGTACTAATTTGACCCCCTCATTACCCATTCCAATGATCATCTTATTTTTTTTTACCTATTAAACATAAGGTAACAACTCTATTGCCCATTTGAACAAATCTTTTTCAACCCTAGTACAATTTTAATTTTTTTCTTCATTTTTTGTCCTTTTGTCTTATCAACATATTTTAGAATTATAATGTGCTGAGAAAATGGAAGATAAAGAAATTTTGCCGAAAGGTCACCCAACTCCGCCGGCCTCCCATGGCCGATCGCCGGATTCTAGTTACCCAATTTTTTTGCCGGAATATTATTTTTTCAATATTAAATTACTGACCCCCAGTAATCAGGTTACTGACCCCCAGTAATCAGGTTACAGATTCCATATTTTCCAGTAATCGATTACTGACCCCCAGTAATCCAGAACCAGAGTTCATGAAGTTGCAAAACTTTAATCACAAAACATCCACACTATACTGGTACTAAGATTTCATTGATAACTTGACAATAACAGCAGATCTGGGCACTCAAAACAGCAGATCGGGATGTTTGACAATCGAATACATACATTAGAAGAAAGTTGATAGTTGACAATCAAATGTTTGACAATCAAATAAAGAAGGAGATCATAATAACATGCTAACAAATAAAGAAGACTACTTCATGTATATTATGAAGACTGCTCCGCCGTTTTTTGGTGCACAAAAATTTTCTTGGTGCTTCAACAGAGATCCAAGAGGAAGATTGCTCCGCCGTTTCTTTAAGACCAACGTCGACCTAGCAGCCTTGGCCGACGACACGACCACCCAGATCGAACCGGATCGGCACCACTGACCTCAGATCAAGATTGATCTGGGCACCCAAAACAACAGATCGTACCACCCAGACCGATCACCTCTTCTCCTCCGTTCCCAGCCTCCAGACAGACGCCCTGTGCTCGAACCCAACCCGGATCGTCACCTCGACCAGGAATTGGACCACCCACTGCTCGTCTCGCGACAACTCCACCCAATTGTCCCAGTCGCAATGTGGATTTCAAGGCAGCAGCGGAGGAGGATGAGGTAGGGTTAGGAGTTGGTGGAAACTTCGTCGTTTGAGGAGGAGGAGTGGGCGGGGGAGGAGGAGGTGGAGGAGGAGCGGAAGAGGTCGATTTCGGGTAGGTGGCGGAGGTGGAGGCTGAGTTGGTTTCCGGCGGTGTGGTGGCGGTGGAGGAGAGGAGGAGGAGGGTGAGGGTAGTGAGGATCGGAGAGTGATTAGAAAAGTGAAACCCTAGCTTGAGATATATATATGGTTTTAATATAAGTAATTATGTATTTTTACCAAGATTTATTGGAATTTGTAGGTAATATTGGAATGAGCAAATTTTTCATCTTTTTTATGGAAATTGTCATTATCCCCATTAAATTAGCATTAGCGTAATATGTTCACCCATAATAAGTAGGAAAAAAAAAAAGAAAAAAAAACAACAGATTATTGGGCACAAGAACCGTGACTATAATATAACGGGCCCGACGAAGGCCCAATAAAAAAAAGAGAAAGCAGAGGCCCATAAAAGCAAGGATTTTACCAAGACAAAAGAGAGAGCAGCTATATAAAGCCGCCCGAGTCGTCTTCACCACTTTGAAACCCTACTCCTCGGCCGCAGCTGCTATCTCTCCTCAGGTACTCCTTCGACCTTCTCTCTCTTCCTCTCTATCGATTCACTTAAATTCTCTCAGAAATGCTTCTGTATTGATGAATCTAATTGCTCAAACGAAACCCTAGGCTGTATCTAGGTTCTGAATCGAGCTTTGCTTTAGGGAGTTTAGAGATTTGTGCTTCTGTTTTCACTTCATTTTTGCTCTAGCTTTGCTATATTACTAGTAGTAATCAGTAAACGAAAAGAACAAACTAGATTGGCTATGAGTTTGTGGCTTTTTGTTTGGGATTGGACTTATTTGAAATCGCGATTTGGTTACGGTTTTACTGATTTCGTCTCTTGTTGTTTGTGTCATGAATTTCAGGTAGGACTTTCACGCAGAGGTTTGAGCAATGGCACCTAAAGGTGATTACTTTGACATTTAACTATTAAGTAGAAAAATTACTTTGATTTTTTTTTTGGGGACTTTTTCTCTGTTAGTTGGT
This sequence comes from Potentilla sterilis, assembly GCA_963682095.1. Taxonomy (NCBI): domain Eukaryota; kingdom Viridiplantae; phylum Streptophyta; class Magnoliopsida; order Rosales; family Rosaceae; genus Potentilla; species Potentilla sterilis. The sequence continues at coordinate 10,422,279 of OY821763.1, read as the reverse complement.
TCTTCTGCCACCTGTGTTCAATTTTAAAGTGCGTTATATTTGGTTGCCTACGCATATCTTGTAGTGTAGTGAGGGATATCTGAGCTTTATGATGCAATTTTAACGAAGATTGTGATGAAAGTTGTGCCGGAGGCATTGTTTGCCGATTAGATCATTTTACTTCTACATATCTTAGGCAATAGCAGTTGCTGTGGCAGATGTAAGTTTGCGAGATTGTTTGAATCCTAAACTTGTTGGAATAAGGTGTATTCATGCATTGTAACTCTGCTACCGAGTTTTTCCTAGGACCTGGAAATTGCCAGAGGCTAAATGTGACATTTGTGCTACTAGTTGGTAGTTATGGTCCGTGTAGAGTTAATTTATAACTGGACTCCACCTAAATGTTTTTTATTCTTTGCCTATTGTAGTTGACGGTAAGAAGGCTGATCCCAAGGCTCAGGCCTTGAAGACTGCCAAGGCTGTGAAGTCAGGGCCAACCTTCAAGAGGAAGGCTAAGAAGATCAGGACATCTGTCACATTCCACAGGCCTAGGACATTGAAGAAGGACAGAAACCCCAAGTACCCCCGCATTAGCGCACCACCAAGAAACAAGTTGGACCATTACCAGATCCTTAAGTATCCATTGACCACTGAGTCTGCCATGAAGAAGATTGAGGACAACAACACCCTTGTCTTTATTGTTGACATCCGTGCTGATAAGAAGAAGATCAAGGATGCCGTGAAGAAGATGTATGACATCCAGACCAAGAAAGTGAATACTCTTATCAGGTAAATGTTGTTACTTGTTTAACATTGATCTTCATTTTGAGGTTGTGTGCTGCCATAATAGCTACAATGTTTTAAGGTTCATATAATTGTGCTTTGTTAAGTCACTGCAGGTTTGATTAATTAAGTTGTATCTGACTCATGACTTGTATTGTGCAGGCCTGATGGAACCAAGAAGGCATATGTTAGGTTGACACCTGATTACGATGCATTGGATGTGGCTAACAAGATCGGCATCATATAAGCTATCGCTGTGTTATCTTAGATGGAGCCAAGGGATTTTTGTTATTGCTTTGACATTTTTGTTCGTAGTACTGTACTGGTTTAATACTCTTTTCTTTAATGTGTGAGAACCATGTCTTTTTGCCTGTGGGAATGTGATGCTATTAAATTAGTACTTGCAATTTGGTAACTGTTGTGTTAGATGTGAATGTTATTATACTCCTATATGCCTCAGTTCCGGCTTTGCTTTTCAGAATATGACAAGTAAATGAATATGAATCAGTCCAATGTGGAATTAGCTGAACTGAGCTGTTAACACTGGAAAATGCTCCAGACCCAAAAACATACCTAGAAAAACTGATACATGGGTCGACTGTGTATATGAATGTTAACCTTATCATTCAAAGAATTTCTCTCAACGTTAATAGATACATTTCAATCTCTTCCCTCTCAAAAATACAAAAAAAGGAAACTAAAACAAATGGATACTTGATGAGCAGGTACATAATGTATGGCCTAGAGTTTGCCCCCATTTGACTGATTTTAGTAAAATGCAGAATGATGTCTGTTAATTACAACCCCGATGTCAGCTAATTGCCTTCATAGACCTTGAAAAGTTTGAAGGAATCAACGATGGTGTGTAATTTTTCTTTCATCTTCCCCCACCTCCTTTCGTTGGCTCCGGTCGTTAGTGTGTAGAATTTACCTGCAATCAGCAATGCAAGTAATAGTCAAACACAAAAACCACCCAACTGCGACCTTCAAAGCTATGCAAATATGTAAGTAGTTCATACAAAACTTTCTGTCGAAGTCTGAAATAGCAGTACCATTGTTAACAGATATTGTGCTTAAAGCGTGGCGAGTATAGTTTGGAGCCTTGGCCACAAACTCGAAAGTGTAGTATGTTTTCCCATCAATCTCATGCTGCACCAAATTTACAAACACCAGTAAAACATAAGAGATCAATACCCTATAACAAATCTCTTGCAGACAAAGTTTAGCACAATTATATATCCTTCAAAAGTTGCTCATGGTGAGATTGCAGCATCGAAGATTAGCTATTCGCCAACATTATCACAAGTTTGCTATACATCAGGAATGTTTCACTGATCTAAAGTTTGGTATTGAAACTAGTTGATGGATCCACCTGAAAACTATATTGTATCAAACAAACTGAAAATATCAAACAAACCTCTGATGCCTCAATCAGCTTTGTCTTCTGGGTAGGAGGAGCCAGAACCTTCTTGATCAAAGTCTCAGCAACCTGTGATTGATCATCAAGGGTAGGACTGAGCTAAATGTGCGTAAAAAATTATGTCAACATTTGGAAAAATCTAGCGTGAACGGTTCATCTAACCTCTTGTGGAGTCCCAAATTCCTTGATATCCTGCTTGACAGTTGGGAAAAGAGTCACACTCGCGGTCTCTAGTGGCTCAATCACATCCTTGAATACCTTGTCTTGGCCTTCAATGGAAACTTCCTGCCATCCAAAAGGGTAGACAAATTCATATCCGTCTTTCTTGTCGGTAACAAGCTGAAAATCCTTCTTTTTTTCTGCAGCAACTGAGCCATATCAAAGGTGTTGTTTTAGGATATCAGTCATCATTTTAGTAAGGAAAGCAACTCATTTTACAGATAATGGACATTATTCTTGCTACTAAGTACTAATGCTATATTGTAACACAGAACAAGTACAACTGTTAGAATTCTCTTACATGATACAGAATGCTGGTTAGTGAGATATGCCCAAGAAGCAATTGTCCCTGCAGCTAGTACTTGGCGTCTCCTAGATCTATCTGCCAAGTATAAACATAAAATTAGATGTATTTCAAGAAGAAAAGGAAGCCTTATAGTTTAGAGCTAATATCATTGATCAATTTAACACAGAAGCAAAAATTGAGCCTAAAAATGCCAGAAACGATTACTTCTGATTCAAACAGACATTGATATATGACAATGCAAATAGAAAGGAACAGAAAAATAATGAAAGTGAGGACCTTGAGAAGGAGAGCATGCTGAAGATGATGAAGCTTGCTCTGCTCTTACCAAAAACGACACGCTTCTTCTACAGCAATGGGAACTGCTCTGCTTACTTTGCACCTAGTTAATGCATTAAAACCCAATGTTGATTAACCACGTAGAAAAAGAAAATGAACATTGCAGAATCAAAGACTGAAGCTTTAGAGAACAATGAGGAGGGTTTGAGTACCTTAGTGAAGGAGTTGAGCACAAGGGTCCTGTGGAGTGAAGGTGAGTTCTGCAGGGTCGCCATTGTTGGTGTTTGTGAGTGAAGCTGGAAACAAAGTGTAGTCACTGTGTGAGTTCAGAGTTGCCCTATTGTTTTCTGTGGTGAAGTTGTGATCACCTTATCTGTTTCCTTGTTTGTTTGGACAGGATGAGACACCTGTATGCCCTTGTTGCTCTTCACCTTTTCCTCTCTTTCACTGTCAAATTAAAAGTCAAATATTGCAAACCCTCTGTTTCTATGTTCTAGCTAAAAGCATGTTTAGAATTAGAGATTACATGGGGGGAGTCAAGCTCAAGAGAAAACACTCTAGGTTCTTTACCTTAGATTTTGCATTTTAGCATATGATGTCGGGAGGGAGAGTCAAATTCGAAGGAAGCTATTTTTCATACTCTTCGTCTTAAATTTATAGGAGGAAGAGTCAAGCTCGAGAGAAGATGCTTCATATCATTTACGTAAAATTTAGAGTATGTTGCAGAAAAGAGTGTCAAACTTGAGACTTCCGTAACATTGATCTTTACCTTTAGCGATATGATCTATTAGATTATGGCTTTAATGGGATGTGGATATTGTGATATTGTAAATTATTACCAGATCATATTCATGATTTCTTCTGCGAACTAGAACCTCCATCATTCCTCGACTTCATGATGCAATTGCAGGTTTAGTTGGTCCCCTGGAAATGATTTCCATTTTTATCTTCTTTCCAGTAAAGCAACTTATCTTTACGTTTTTTCTCTTCCCTTTGTTGTCATTGTCACACGGTTGCTACAGGATTTCAAACCTTTTGCTAATAAAGCTTAAAAACCGAATATAATTAGGATCAATGTCTCATACACTTTTAGCCTTCAGAATCAAATTCCAGTGATAGTAATAAGTCTGTTCCACAAATGCCATTCTGTATATGTTAAAACCTTTTAACATTTACTCACAGATTCCAAATGTGAAGAACTCTTGGTGCCAATTCGACTATCGACTATAATGTCCCTCTCATGGTTGTTGGGTTTTTTTTTTTTTTTTGCTTGTAATTTATATCAAACTGGCTAATCAAAGATCAGCTGGATTGTTATGCTTATAAAATCCTACTAAATGACCATAATGGCAGGAACTCTTTCTGCAATAGTATTGTTTAATTAAGATTGCATCATGATTGGCCAGCTTAAATAGTGATTAACGATATAAGCAAAGTCTGCATTATCAAACAGGCATACAAATGGCAAAACCCAAAAGAGAAAAAAGGCTTTCCATATAAAAACATAGTTTGATTTGCTGACAACTTGCATGTTTTTGTTGTCATAGATTGATATAAACAACTTGCAATAACCACCACAAGTGGTCTAATTGGTAAGAGTGTTTGTTGAGAATCCCTCATACCAGGTTCGAATCCCGCCGATGTTAATTGAAGTTTAAATTCCAATTTATTCTTGGTGGCCAGGGGGAGGAAGCGTTTTGACATGATTCCCAGGTGCGGATTAGTCTCTGGGCCTAAAAATCCTTTGAAGATACCGTCGTTGATAGATTCAAAAAAAAAAAAAAAAACTTGTAATGATTTGATTAAGGGGATACCTTGTTGGTTCCCACCATTTTCCAAGAGGATGATTGCATTTTATTATGTGAAAGACTATACTAACGCTATAGAGAAGAAACCAAGAGCTTCAAGTCTCGCTTACAGTATTTCTATGATAAATATTTTAAAAAGGATAAAAAGTGGATAATTGAAGTTAAAAATCACCACAAGTCAAGAACAAATAAAATAGTTCATGCATTCGTTTATTCTATTGAGTCTATTCATGTTTTTACTTTCTTTGTTGTTCACATTGCTTAGTTTTGGCTCATATTTAGTTATAAATGATGAGTAAATAGTGGCCAAATATGGAATCAAAACGCTTGTCCTAATAAGGTTTGTGTTTCTTCACCAAAGCTGTTGGCATAAAATCATGGAAACCAAGAAAAAGATGAAGAAATCACACATGAAACTACAAAAGGATGTCCACCAAAGAATTCATCTATGACCAACAAAATGAGTCTAATACGTTCGATATTCTCAAATTCTTTTTATCTCTGTTTTTTTAGCTTCGAACATAAGAATTTCAAAGAATGTAGAGACATGGACTCGTATATTTCTCCAATTTCTTGGGTGAATCTGATTACCAGCATAGGCAAGGAATAAAAACAAAGAAATAACAGCTTAGCAAAATAGCAACAATGTCCCCCCCAATAAACAAAGTGCATGCCCAACTCAAAAGCAAATGAAAAAGGAATGATGGGCACAGACCAAATGCCCTGGCAACAAACAAAGCTCCCCCAAAAAAATAAAGGTCCTCCCCCTTCTGACCTTCAATTATGTCTGCTCCCCAAAAACCACCAAAATATTCAAAAATATTCCAGGGACTCCCCCGTCATTTCGCCCCTCCCTTCACAGCTGTTTACACATTCACCAACACTCCAATCCCTCATGAAATGACCATCCCACCCTCGCATTTCCGGCGTTTGACCGTTAAACACCGAGCAACAGAACCAAAAAAAAAAAAAAAAAAAAAAAGTGGGTTGGGGTTGGAGGGGAGAGAGAGTCAATATTTTCTTTCTTCCAATTCTCCGCCTTCTTTGACCGAGTCGACCTCCCTCCCTCCCAGTTTATCCTTCTTCAGACGACTCTCGATTCTTCTCTCTCTCTCTCTCTCTCTCTCTTCTCAATTCGAAAACGAACCTACACAAAATCAAAGCTCCGTTTTTGATTAACACCGAACCCCAAGCATCATTTTAATTTTAATTTTCTCCTCTAAATTTAGCACAGATCCGCTAAATTTAGAGAGAGAAACAAATTGCAGAGATTTACAGAGTTAGGGTTAGGGTTTTAGAAGATGATGATCAATCGGGGCCTGTTCGGGTGGTCCCCGCCGCACGTGCAGCCTTTGACGCCGGTCTCGGAGGTGTCCGAGCCGCCGGAGTCGCCGTCGCCGTACATGGACATGAGCGGGGACACGTCGGCGCAGCCGGTGGAGCAGGAGGAGGAGATGGAGGAGCCGGAGGAGATCGAGCCGCCGCCGGCCGCCGTACCGTTCTCGAGGCTGTTCAAGTGCGCCGACCGGCTTGATTGGGTTTTGATGACCGTCGGATCGGTGGCGGCGGCGGCGCACGGGACGGCGTTGGTGGTTTACTTGCACTTCTTTGCGAAGATTATTCACGTGCTTTCGATGGATAAGGACTCGAACGGTGGGCCGCCGGCGAGTATGACGAAGGAGCAGTACCAGACGTTTATGGATGTAAGTGTTAATCTCGGTTTTGAAACCCTAGTGTGTGATTTAATGGGGAAAGAGTGAAAATTGGGGTTGTGGTTTTGGTTAATTCAGCTGGAATTAGCTGATTTAAGTGTGGATTACAGTTGTTTATTAGCTGGTGTTTCGTTTTTGAGTTAGATTGAGCTGGAAATGGTAGGATTGGAGTGTAGGATTTAGTGTTCAAAGCTCGTTCCTTTAGGTTTTATAGTTGTTTTGTTTCCAATGCAATATGGTGTTAATGTTCTATTTCATTCTAGTTCACCACTGGGTTTTATGCTACTTGCTTATAGGGACATTAGCTTACTGAAGTTTTCCCAGATTAAAGAGGCCAGCTTTGAACGGTTGAGACTGGGAATTTATTGTTTGGGGCTTATTCTAACATGTAAAACTTGTTTTGGGTTTACAATCTAGGGATTAAAGTCTTAAACAAGAGTAGCCATAAACTTAATGAACAAAACTTCTGTTAGTCAGGGAAGATAGCTCCTTAGTAATTGGTGTTGAAGTCATCTTAGCTCCTTAGTAATATGTTTTGAAATCAACAAGTGCTATATTGTATGTCAAGATTGTTGCTTTTGATGAGTCATATAGATTTACCACTGATATTTTTTCCTTATCCCTATCAAGTACACTACTCGACTGTGGAAAGTTTGCTTCCTTGAAAATATACTCATATGACGGCTACTTTTGGGTCCATAGATTGGGAAAATTACTAGGGCCAAGAATTTGATGATGTGTACTTTGGTCTTTTTAGAGTTTGGATAAGTATCTAGTGGCCTTCTGCTGATTTGTTTGCTAATGAAAGGGTGGTAGTGGGTTAAAGCAATTACATAATGGTTTTTTCTTCCTGAGGAAGAGAAACGTGTCAAAATGTAATAGCATCATGTGAACTTACCGGTAACTTTGCTTAAACTTCTGTACAAAACCCTTTGGTCTAAAGTTTATGCGTTACAGAAGTTACGTAGTTGAAATACTCAATTAAGAGTACACCGCGTGGAATCATTATTTTTCCCGAAATAGAATTTATCAATAGACAGGCAGCTTAGGAATTGTACTGGAGGCATAATTCATTTCTTTGATTTTCTTCCTATTCTTTTAATACTACCAAGGACGTTTTGTTTTCATTCTGTTATAATATTTGTTTTCATCTACCTGTTTAATATGCATTCAATTCTAAATGGAATTTAAAGTATGAGCTGACATTCAATAACTGTCTTACTGTCTGCCTGCAGCTTGCTTTAAGCATTGTTTATATCGCTGTGGGTGTGTTTGCTGCTGGTTGGATAGGTAAGTTATTTTTTCTCATTCTATTAATTTTGAAGTTTCCATTCATCATAGAAAAGGCTTTGCATGCATTATTGCATTGTATTAACTTGTCTTATGTAATAGAGGTCTCATGCTGGATTCTGACGGGAGAACGGCAGACTGCTGTCATCAGGTCAAAATATGTTCAAGTATTACTTAACCAGGATATGAGTTTTTTTGATACCTACGGGAACAATGGGGACATCGTGAGCCAAGTTTTGAGTGATGTTCTACTCATTCAGTCTGCTCTTAGTGAAAAAGTATGCCTGAGCTTAATATATTGCCTCATACTCATTCCCCACCTTCACATTCATACTCAATTAATTCACATTGATCTCTTAGTCCATGTGTCTTGTCTAATCTTTTTAATCCCTCTCATAATGCAGGTTGGAAATTATATTCATAATATGGCGACATTTTTCAGTGGTCTCATTATTGGATTCATCAACTGTTGGCAGATTGCTGCTATAACATTAGCCACCGGTCCATTTATTGTTGCTGCTGGAGGAATATCAAATATATTTCTTCATAGGCTTGCTGAGAATATTCAAGATGCATATGCTGAAGCAGCTAGCATTGCTGAACAGGTTGCTTATTTTAGAAATCTTAGTAATTTAAGAAAAGATTAGACACCACCCCCCCCCCCCCCCCCCCCCCGTCATAACATCATTTATCCATTTAAAATAGTGATGCACCTTGCTTTTTTAGGATTCTTAGCATTGCTGAAAAGGTTGCGTGTTTTAGAAATCTTAATAGCACTGGATAGAAGGAAAGAATTAAACCCCGCCGGGGCTTTGTCATAATTAATGATTTGGTAATCAGATATGTTCTGGTTTTTCATGTTGATGAAGTGGTTAAATCAATGTTATTTCTAACTGCCCGTACATCTCCATTTTGCAGGCAGTCTCTTACATTGGAACCTTATATGCATTTACCAATGAAACATTGGCCAAGTATTCTTATGCAACATCACTACAAGCAACTCTTCGATATGGTATTTTGATTAGTCTGGTGCAAGGACTTGGACTCGGATTTACATATGGGCTTGCTATTTGTTCTTGTGCCTTGCAACTCTGGGTTGGAAGGTTCTTGGTTACTGATGGAAAAGCTCATGGTGGTGAAATTATAACAGCTTTGTTTGCTGTAATATTGAGTGGCCTGTAAGTGTTTCCCTGATGTGTAAAGATATTTGTATTTCTTTTGCTAATTTTAAGTATCTTCTAATCCATTGTACTTATGTGTTTCATATACCTACACATACAGTGGGCTGAACCAAGCCGCAACAAACTTCTACTCATTTGATCAAGGTCGAATTGCGGCTTATAGACTGTTTGAGATGATAAGTCGATCATCCTCTATTGTTAATCATGAGGGAACTACCCTAGTGGCTGTACAAGGAAATATTGAGTTTCGGAATGTGTATTTCAGTTATTTATCTCGTCCGGAGATTCCTATTTTGAGTGGTTTTTACCTCTCTGTACCTGCAAAGAAAGCTGTGGCTCTAGTGGGCAGAAATGGATCTGGAAAGAGCAGTATCATTCCTCTCATGGAGCGGTTTTATGACCCAACATTAGGTACAAGGATGATCATATATCATTCTCATTGTGGCGTGTCTATTTTCCATTCTAGGTTCTGCTGAAACATTTGGCAAAACTTTCTGCTTGCAGATTCCAATGGTTTTTCCATTTTGTGTTGCAGGAGAAGTTCTTTTGGATGGAGAAAATATAAAAAACCTGAAATTGGAATGGCTCAGAAGCCAGATAGGGCTAGTCACGCAGGAGCCTGCCTTGTTAAGCTTGAGTATAAGAGATAATATTGCTTATGGACGGGATGCGACAATGGATCAAATTGAAGAAGCTGCTAAAATAGCGCATGCACATACATTTATTACTTCACTTGAGGGATCTTATGAAACACAGGTTAATATTGGGAAGCAAAAGTTGCCATATCTTCTTTATGTTTCTACTTCTTTCCCTCCTGTTTTGTATCATATGTTTATGTATTTGTATTCATCCTTATGTTGTATTCATTCTTATGCGATTCAGGTAGGAAGGGCGGGATTAGCATTGACAGAGGAACAAAAAATTAAACTTTCAATTGCCAGAGCAGTGCTTCTGAATCCATCAATTCTTCTGCTTGATGAGGTCACTGGTGGACTTGATTTTGAAGCAGAAAGAACTGTTCAAGAGGCTCTCGATCTCCTCATGTTGGGACGTTCAACTATAATTATAGCTCGTCGACTTAGTCTTATACGGAATGCTGATTACATAGCTGTGATGGAGGAAGGTCAACTAGTTGAAACAGGTACTCATGAAGAGTTAATTACACACGATGGGCTATATGCAGAGCTTCTCAAGTGTGAAGAAGCCGCAAAGCTTCCCAGGAGGTAAGATACAAGATCACTGTTCTTTCCATAACCTTGTTGAGGATTATCTGTGATTAATTTCACATTGTCTTTTCAGGGGTCTTGTGGCTAGAAGTTTATTATTATTATTATTATTATTATTTTTTTTTTTTTGTAATTGAACTAAATTCTTTGCTAGCTAAATTTATGTCTTAATGACATATTTTGGTGCAGAATGCCAGTGCGGAATTACAAGGAGACTACAGCCTTCCAAATTGAAATGGATTCTTCAGCAAGTAATACCTTCCAAGAACCGTCATCTCCAAAAATGATGAAATCACCCTCACTTCAGAGGGTCACGGGTATATTTCGGATGGGTGATGGCAATTTTAATCCACAGGACTCACCAAAACCTAAGAGTCCACCAACAGAGAAAGTGCTGGAAAACGGTCAGCAGCCCTTGGATACAGAAGATAAGGAACCATCAATAAAGAGGCAGGATAGTTTTGAAATGAGACTACCAGAATTACCCAAGCTTGATGTCCAGTCTGCAAACCAACAAAGGACAAATGGTTCAGACCCTGAATCCCCCGTTTCACCCCTTTTGACATCCGATCCGAAAAATGAACGTTCCCATTCACAAACCTTTAGTCGCCCTCATAGCCATTCTGATGATGTTCCAATAAAAGTGAAGGGAGCAAAGAGTACACATTATAAAAAGTCACCATCATTTTGGAGGCTTGCACAGCTTAGTTTTGCAGAGTGGCTTTATGCTGTGTTAGGAAGCATTGGTGCTGCTATCTTTGGTTCTTTTAATCCTCTTCTTGCCTATGTCATCGCACTTGTAGTAACAACATACTACAGGGTTGATGAAGGTCATCATCACCTGAGGCAGGAGGTAGACAAATGGTGCTTGATTATTGCTTGCATGGGAATAGTGACAGTTGTTGCCAATTTCCTGCAACACTTCTACTTCGGTATCATGGGCGAGAAAATGACTGAACGAGTTCGTAGAATGATGTTTTCAGGTACAAGACTATTAGTCTCTTATTAGTTTTCTTGATATTGCTGACCACTGTGCATGCACATTATTCTTACATGTTCATCAACTTGTTACAGCAATGCTCCGCAATGAGGTGGGATGGTTTGATGAAGAAGAAAACAGTGCTGACACCTTGTCCATGCGCTTGGCAAATGATGCTACATTTGTGCGAGCAGCTTTTAGTAATCGGCTTTCAATATTCATACAGGACAGTGCTGCTATCATGGTGGCTGTTCTTATTGGGATGTTGCTACAATGGCGATTAGCACTTGTGGCTCTGGCAACCCTACCTGTTCTCACTATTTCTGCCATTGCACAGGTATTCATCATGTATTCATTCTTTCTATACAGTGTTTTGCTAATTTTTGCATTGGAGTAATCAAAAATTTTCTTGATTGAGGCTGTGTTAGTCCTTTGCTTTTTAAGTCTAATAATTTCTTCTAGCTAGATCTTGTTACTCACTACTGTATGATTAACTGGGTCTTATACTGTTATTCAAAGAATTACTCACTGGTCCTATACTCCGATTTATCCTTTCATTTCATTTGCCAAATTTTGATATTCCCCACACTTCCATATTCTGGATTGCAATATTTACATCAGTTTCTGCTTTATTTTTTTTGATTCAAGGTTAAGTGCATTGGTGTCACCCAATGATATTTCAATTTGAATTTTGCAGAAATTATGGCTAGCTGGTTTTTCGAGGGGGATTCAGGAGATGCACAGAAAAGCATCTTTGGTTCTCGAGGATGCCGTTAGAAACATTTACACTGTGGTAGCATTCTGTGCTGGTAACAAGGTCATGGAGCTCTACAGATTGCAGCTAAAGAAGATCTTTAAGCAGAGTTTCTTACATGGAATGGCCATCGGGTTTGCATTTGGTTTTTCACAGTTCCTTCTTTTCGCCTGTAATGCCCTTCTCCTCTGGTACACTGCATACTCTGTGAAACAGGAGTATATGAATCTGCCTACTGCTCTCAAGGAGTATATGGTTTTCTCTTTTGCAACATTTGCACTGGTAGAGCCTTTTGGATTGGCTCCTTACATACTCAAAAGGCGTAAATCTCTCATTTCAGTATTTGAAATCATAGATCGCGTGCCAAAGATTGAGCCAGATGAAAGCTCCGCCATGAAACCACCTAATGTTTATGGAAGCCTTGAGTTGAAAAATGTTGATTTCTGTTATCCAACTCGCCCAGAACTGTTGGTGCTGAGCAATTTCAGTCTCAAAGTAAATGGGGGGCAAACTGTAGCTGTGGTGGGAGTGTCAGGGTCAGGTAAGAGCACTATAATTTCTTTGATCGAGAGATTTTATGATCCAGTCGCTGGTCAAGTGATGCTAGATGGTCGAGATCTGAAGCTTTATAATTTGAGATGGTTGAGGAACCACCTAGGTCTTGTTCAACAGGAGCCCATTATTTTCTCGACAACAATAAGGGAGAATATAATATATGCAAGGCATAATGCTAGTGAAGCTGAAATGAAAGAGGCTGCAAGAATAGCAAATGCTCATCATTTCATCAGCAGCTTGCCTCATGGTTATGATACTCATGTGGGGATGAGAGGTGTTGATCTGACCCCTGGACAGAAGCAGAGAATTGCAATAGCTCGTGTTATTTTGAAGAATGCTCCCATCTTGTTATTGGATGAAGCAAGTTCGTCCATCGAATCTGAGTCGAGTCGAGTGGTGCAGGAGGCTCTTGATACATTAATCATGGGGAACAAAACAACCATATTGATAGCTCACAGAGCTGCAATGATGAGGCACGTTGATAACATTGTCGTTCTTAATGGAGGGAGAATTGTGGAAGAAGGGTCCCATGATTCTTTAATGTCAAAGAACGGTCTGTATGTACGTTTGATGCAACCACACTTTGGCAAAGGTTTGCGTCAGCACCGCCTGGTTTAGGATGGATCTTTGATATCAACACGGGGTTCACCTGTACAGTTCTCAGTCTCTCATTTTGTACTGCTGGAAATATCTGCATCCGATGACTTTATCCTAGAATATCTGTTGGTGGATTCAGAATCGGCAGGGGAGAATTAGAATCAGAATGCGGAGACAGGTAACATTGTTTATAGGGCAGAGTGAGGATCGGAACATGGAGGCAGAGACAGATTCATAGTTATATTGTTCAAATGTAGGCTTTAGGAGTAGGGTTTTTTGATGTTTGGTTGGTCTTTGAGGTTGTGCTATCTGGACAAATTCTTTAGGAGGCAAGCATCATTAGGTTGGTGTTTTGTGCCTTGTCTCCATGGTATATTGGTTGTTTTGAAGCAGAGTTGGCATCAATTCATGGGTCCAACTGAGGTGTGCGGGGCTTTCCCTAAATCTTAGTTTACTCCACTTACTCTTGTCAGTTGGATGGTAAATTATTTCTTTGAAAGTTTTCCTCCCATTTGTGAAAAGGGTAGAAAGAATCAGGGGGTAAGTTGTTGTAACATTTGTAAATATATAGATGATTTAATGATATTCATTTTTATTTTTTCCTGCTTGGTTCGCTATTTGATTTCGTGTGCTCTTCTGTTGGAATCTGTAGAATTATCAATTATGCTGCCTGTTAAATAAAAAATGCTAGGTGCAGGAGCCACTCATTCTTTTTATGCGCCAATCACCATCGTCATCTACCTCTTGAATTGTTTTTGACACGGTCCCAAATGGTGAATGGGGATAAAGAGAAATGAATGAAGAGTCATATCGTATATATGTTCAACTTTTAAGTGCTAATTTTAGGGAGAAGGCAGCATTTGGTGTCTGCCCTGAAAAAATGACATTCGGTGAATTATCAACTTATATTTGAATTGTAAAAGACCCCAATTTGGAACCACCAGGATATGCACGTAGTCAAGTACAGAGTGATTTCCTCAGTTACTTCAAGTTGTAGCCATTGTAAGAACCGGGAATACTATATATACACCAAATTGGAAATTTCACAGTGAAAGTTATATTGCATTTTAGATGTCAAGAATCCTGAAAGAGTCTGCAACCATTTTAAGCTGGTTGCGGTATCTTTTCCACCGTCTCTCATTGGCTCCGACAATTAGGGTGTAATATCTCCCTGTTAGAAAGCACATACGAGTCAACATTAATTAGATCTTATAAAATTTCTTGCAGAAGAAGTGATCATATTTCTCTAGCAGTGATTTCATTTGGAGGTGAAGTTTATGTTTACCATATGTTAGTAAGAAGTTACAATTTGTAGAGGTATGCTACTTACCATTTCCAATGGCTATGGTTGCAAAGGAGGTGGTAGCGAAGTTGGGAGATGTGAGTCCATACTCGAAGGTGTAATAGTTCTTCCCATCTATAGTTTTCTGCATTCATTTGATATCCAATGAAGAATATGGTTAAGATTTCAGAGTTAGATTATACAAGAGTTCTATTTATAGATACGATGTAAAAAGTAGAACACCTCCTGCATGTTGAAGATCTTTTCTACTTGGTTTGGTGCAGCAAATGTGTGTCTCACCAAATAGGGAACAGCCTGTTCACAGATGAAAACTTGTTGAGCACTATTTAATCTTCCTAGAAAAGAAACAACAGTAAAATTGCAATTGTTCATTCATATACCTCTTCCAATGGACCTAAATCATGGATATCGGTTTTATTTGTGGGTATAAATCTCACTCTAACATTGTGAAGTTGCATATATCGGTCCTTGAAGGCAGAGTCATGCGCCCTGAAGTCAAAATCCTGATAGATGGAACATAGAAGTACGTTTATCTAGATATAGTGAAAGGAAGAGATTTTCTCTAAGGTAACATTAGGCTTCTGTAAAAATGAGAGTCTCTTCTTAGGTCTTACCCTCCAATCAGAGGGGTAATAATATGAATACCCATCTTCTTTGTCAACATAACCTCGGAACTTGTCAGGTATTCCTTCACATTCAAGAAAACTGGTTGAGAGAAATTCTCAATCTATATAAGGATAAACAAGTTCATTTCAGAAGTAAAAATTTGATACTTTGCAACAACTATTGATACCTTCAGCCAAGAGAGAACTTGTATGAAGTAGACTTATAGTTAGTGCTCCAACTCCCAAGAGTAGTGGTCTTCTCTTGTAAAGGCCTAAATTTCATCAAGGGGGTAAGTCAAGGATAACTCTTTATTATGATTATAGAAGAATCCATTAGAAGTTCATACATTTTCTTCATGACAAAACCCAGTTTCAGGATATAACAACAAAACCAGACAGTAAGGGGGATGAAATTGCAAAAGAAAGTGCAACTGATTGATGATTGAACATACACATCTAAGGTTCAATGGAGATGAAATTCTTTATAACAATGTACATAGAGAACAGATACATCACATAAAATTGAAGTAAAATTCAGAGGCCAGTTTCCAACATTATCCAAAAGGAAGCATTTTTGTGGCAGAGCAATGGATGCTAATAAGACAACTGCTCACAAGAGAAGGTCATACATGAAAATGAATTAAATTCTGTAGGAACCCATTTTGATATCTTGACATACGCATAATTGAAGTACTCATTCAAAGCCAAAGTTTACTAGCCTGCATCATATGAGCTTGAAGAAAAACTCAGAAGGGTTATCTTACCTTCTTCACTGGAAGCTGTCTCACTGGAGCATGTGATGGTTTTACCGGTAAAGTATGCACCGGAGGCTTTCGGAACCTCATTATGATTAAGCATGTTCAACTGGTACAAAACCAAGTACAGAATCAGTACTAATTAGCTTAGCTAGCAAGGTACGTACAGTAGTCCTCAATGAACATTAGGCATGAGTTGAGAAATCTGGTGTGTTTACCTTATTTTCAGGCAAGGTAGTGGAAACCCAGCTCAATGAGAGTGATGAGATTGCCATCATAGGAATGTGAGAACTGAGAGAGTGAGAACTGGCTTTGGCTTCTGGTACTGTTAGTGGATGGTGGAGACTGAAGCTTAGTTTGGCTTTCTGATGTGGGTTATGAGGCTTGGAGTTGACTGGGCTAGCTGGAGAGGGGAGAGCTATTGCACGAGAGGTGCACGTGACTTGCTTATAATTGAAAATATTATGCTAATAAAGCACTTGGCTGGTACGTTGCCCATCATCATATTGCTTGCCAGTCAAGTTTTTCTTAGTTTATGAAATCGAGTTTTTCTTAGTTTAAAATAAGAAATAGTTACTTTTTCTTCGATGAATTCGAATAGGGAGTAACTAATTTGAGTTTAGTTAGTCACGTATCACTTACAATTTACTTTAGAGGTGCTTATTTTGTGTTTAAGATTATGCAAGAAAAGCCTGCTTTATATAGAGTATACTGAGTACTACTTTCCAAATTAGAATCATGAGACGAGTAATTTTGTGACCAATTACGTTTGGTACGGTTAACATCATAGTCACAGTCCTTAATCGAAGGGGAAATCGTAATCCATTTGAGAATAGGAATCATAACACTTGCTGATTGCGTTTAGGAAATCGATCAGGGGGCTTTGCAGTACATTATATAAAGACCATTGGTAATGCAGCTAAAGCAAACAATTTCTGAAACATGGTCCAAGTCGGAGTCATGGAAAAACAGAAAAATGTTCCACAAACAATAGAGTGGACACTAGAGCACCGCAAGCTTTTCGTGGACGTGCTGCTCCAGTCCGGCGGGTTTGAGAAAGTTCGAGCCTTTGTACTAAAGAGGATGATGAAGACAGTACGTAAGGGGTCTTACATGGTGGGCTGCGTTAGGCCATTCTCGCCACTTTGAACACCTACAGAAGAAAACCCAATCTGTACTATCACGTCGTCCACTACCCCGAAAACCTTCTTGTGAACTCAGAGTTTTGCTGGACGATTTGGTGAGAGGCTAGCTTGGAGGGCCTAACCATGGAACGTAAGCTGTCAACGTGGACACTGGAGCATCACAAGCGTACGTATGTTGGATGCTGTGGCAAAGGTGGGTGGCCTTGACATGGGCAGCCCCATGGAGAAGACGGCGGTTAGGGTTTTGAGACTGATGGAAGAAAAGCGCCGCCAGGGTCTCAGATCACCGTAAACACGGTGACGGAGCATCTGATAGCTAGGGTTGCGATATTTACAGAGAAGAACTCAGGATGCCATTGTTAAATCGGCGGAGAATAAAGCTAGACATGGCTATAGCAACACGAGGCCCAAGAAAGTGAAAGTGGGAAGAAGAAAGAATAACAATGGAGCCTCAGAATGTCACGGCCTTTCGGATCATATGCCGGAGTAAACAACTGAACATTGCATATCGAAAAAGCCAGTCTTTGTTTTTTTATTTTATGTCTTCTTCTCTTTGTATTGAATGAAGGTATTGCCAAAATGACAAAGTCACCATTGTATTAACTTGTAGTTCCATATTCATAAAAAAAAAAAACTTGTAGTTCCATGACTTATATTAAGGAAAGAATTACCAAAAGGGAAAAAAAATTCCTAAAGGAGTGAAATATATTGAAGTACCCGCAATTGAAAAATCTTTGAAAAGTTATGACAATACAAAAGCTTTACAACACAAAACCACAACTACATCCTAAATCAAGGAAATGAAAACGAATTGCAAAATTGGCTTCATTAGTACATCCGCCACAAAAATTACTTCTCTCCAAAAATTACTTTTCTCCAAATAATAAGATGAGGTGGATAACCTAATTCCGATAAAATACCAAATACCGATAAAAAAGAAAATTAGAAAAAATATGTTATGGCCCGAAATTGCTAGGCAAAAATAATCCAGCCTAAGTTGATTCCTTGGTGGGCTGGCTACTTACTACCACTACTGCAGCAAAGTAATGAAGCGACGAAGAATGAAATGGGAAAAGCAAAAGTCGTCGCTTCAACACATCCAAGCGACCAATATTGGTTTTATTCAATACTCGTCGCTTGGATGTGTTGAAGCGACGAATAATGAAATGGGAAAGCAAAAGTCGTCGCTTCAACACATCCAATCGACCAATATTGGTTTTATTCAATACTCGTCGCTTGGATGTGTTGAAGCGACGACTTTTGCTTCAAATTTGTCGCTCACAAATTATTGAAGCGACCAATATTGGTTTTATTCAATCTTCGTCGCTAGATAAATATTGAAGCGACCAATTTTGTAGACTTCATCGTTGTACGATAAGTGAAGCGACGAATTTTGATCAATATTCGTCGCTTTTTTTTTTCATCAATCACATTGTACTTCCTCTTAAATGACAGTTGTATATATAATCAAAATTGACTTCTTTTATATAATTGCTTCGAAAAGTTGTATACTTGAGTATAATCTTATAATCAAGTTATACCGTATTAGTAAGCATGTTGTCATTATAATGGCTAATTTCACAAAATGAAAATTTTGACCGTCTGATGTGATCATTATAGTTAAATATGAGTAGAGTAGAAAAATCAACTCATTTCGTGAACGCTCGATGCTGGATCGAAACGGTCAACCATATTTTCATAAAACTTATCACACGAAAACGTTTTTACATACCTTTAGATGACCTTGTTTCGTCGACTCTTCTAAACATTAAACTCTCAAATAGATGAGACGTAATCAACCATGTAAAAATTTGGTAATTTTTACCTCCCGATACTATGGTTCCCCATAGAGAGCGATACGTTTAAATAAAGTTGACCGCATCGATCGGGGCTCTAATTTTGTCTGATTTAAGTGATTTTTTTACCATCATCGTATTTTATCATAACGAACAAATGTTATCTCACAGCGTTTTTCAAAAATTGACTTATTTTATATAGTTGCTTCGAAAAGTTATACACTTGACACTACTGGAAAAAACATCATTCATGGCAGACAAAGTGCGACGTAAAAGAAAAATTACGGCGCACTTTTGTTCGCCGTAAATGGAGTCGTCGTAAAAGACAAATATTTTTTACGACGCATTTTTCACACGCCGTAAAAGACTCTCCAAGCACGTCGTGAAAGACTTAAAATGGCGCCGTAAAAGGGTATATGAGATCCAAATGCACGTCGTTATTAATACCCAAGCGCGTCGTAATTGAGATATTTGTGTGTCGTAATTGATATCATTTTCGCGTCGTGAATGATATCAAAAGCATGCTGTAATTGCTCAAGGCAGAATGTGTGTGATATTACTGAGAATTTTTCTTTCCTGTACATTTGCAATACCATTTCATAATCTAAATTTATAACTGAACAAAAGATTGATTGCAAATAATAAATTGATATTCCAACACGAGTTCAATGGTACACAAAGAGAACTTATACCAAAGTTTGTTTCATCACCATGCTAAAACATTCTAGATTAACAAAGCATATTAGATTGATTGTCTCTACTCATTGCAAAATATAAGATTAAACTATACTATGTCATCCATGGTGTGGCCTTCTAAACATCTTCATAGCTGCTGCCATTTTTGCCTACATAACCAGAACAAACACAAATAATTTTTCATCTCAGTTTCATTAGTCCCTACAATGGACTGGAAGTTTGGACTCACCATATACCAATGTACGTGGGTATATATTTCACATAAATGAAATACTCAGCTAACCCAACTCAAAATAGAAATAAAGTTTGCAATTTCTTTCATCCAAGTGCATGAGATAGGAAGTAAAAGAATCCAATTTCTTTCATCCAAGTGAACATAAAGTTTGCAAGACAGGCATGGACAGCTGAACATTAATTCAGCTTATACCAAAAGACAGAATAAGAAAGAAAGAGAAGCAAATTGATATTGTACCTAATTCAGAGGTTGCCCCAGAATTTGAACGACTTGATGCAAGCCGCAGCCACAAGCCGCAGCCACAAGCCACAGCAGTGCTACAAGAGGGCATGACAAATGACAAATTAGCAGCAGAACATGAAACCAAAACCTAGCTCAGACATTGAAACATCCCAACAAATCAACAAACTAGTGAGTGACACTTCACATAATGGCTTGCAATTTTCTTTTGAAGAAATTTTCAGCTGTCATGTTATGAGTTTTCCTTTTATACAGGAGGATTAGCAGTAACAACTTCACCGGAAGAATTCCTTACTATTTCAGAAGTTGGAGGCAACTTATAAAATTGTAGGTGCTTATTTCTATTATAATATAACTCCTAAATCATTTCAAAAAAGAAAAAACTCCTAAATCATAATTTGGTGTAATCTCTATCCATGTTGTGAATTCTGTTTTTGATAGAGAGATCCAAGCTAGTGGTCTACGAGGCCCCATTCCGGCTAGTATCTCTGTCTTGAGTAATTTAACAGAACTGTCAGTTCCACATCTAGCTCTTCAATATATTAACAGTATAACACTGAAAACCATATTATACAATTACAATATACTATAGCTTCATATCAGAGGGATTAATTTTGCATAACAGTCATTTATGATTCAATTGATGCAGAAGGATCAGTGACTTAAATGGAGACGGTTCATTATTTCCAAACCTGACTAATATGAAAGGCATGAAAAGATTGTAAGTCTAAAACATGGTGTATTCTTTTTCAGATATTGTTCTAGACTAATGCATGTTTATCCGCAACTATGCTAATATTGAGTTATTGCAGAATGCTAAGGAGCTGTAATTTATCTGGACCTATTCCAGATCTAAGAGCAATGGCACATTTGAATAAATTGTAATACTGCTATTCTTCAACTTTATTTATTCTAATACTCATTCAAGTACACAAGGCACATTCAATTAATACTTTCTCGATAGCAGTTTAATCAATGAGGTTCTATCTTCTCGATTAAGCTTCCAATTAGTAAGTTTCCGGTTCTTATAACATCCTCTACTTATTATCTTACAGAGATCTCAGCTTCAACAAATTGGAAGGAAGTTTTCCTAATGTTGAAGCTATGAAGCAACTAAACAATGTACAAACATGAATTCAAGCACGCAACATAATTTCCTAGCCTAAAAAGTACGTACTGAAGTAACAAAGCAACTGGTTTTGAATGAGTAATACCTGTAACAGCAGAAGAGTGATAATATCCAGCCGAAATTTGAACAACTTGCTTGTCGATTCCCAATACCTCCACCGGCTCCTGCAATGTGTAACAAGCACAAATCAACACCAGATATATAAAATATATAACCAAAACATGAAGAATTGATCATACTACTACATACAGTAGCATAAAGCACATCACCGGAGACCCCAAGCTGTCCGAAATCATTAAGCCCGGTGGCGAAAACCCGGCCGGCGCGGGTCAAGAACAGAGTGTGAGCTCCGCCGCAAGAAATGGCTTCAAGGCTTTGATCCCGAAACACAGAGCAGAGCAGAATGGACTAGGGCCGGTCGATTGCGAGGAGTGAGAGACGCCTGATCGATTGTGACTTCGGCCCTTCGCTTACCTCAAGACTGGAGAAACCGAACGACGGAGAGACGGAGACGAGCTGCGGAGCTCGGTCTTTACTCTTTAGGACTGGAGGAGGAGACAGACGGAGACGACCTCAGCCGCCTGAGCGAGGTCGTGGGATGACTGGGATCTTGAGCGCGGCGGCGGGAGTGACTGCGGGACGGCAGGAGGAGGAGGTGTAGGTCTAGGGTTCGACGGCAGGAGTCCTCAGGGCTCGATGGTGGGAGCTCGATGGGGGTCGATCTGATGGTGGGAGCTCGATGGTGTCCTCGGCTGGGCTAGTGGGACGGCTGCTCAGGGTGTCCGACGTCAAGATTCAAGAATCGAATCAATCGATCGATGGTCGGCTGGAGACTGGTCGGCTGGAGTTGCTGGAGGCTTCAAATCTAGAATCAGTGGAAATATGGAAGACTGGAACTGTAGGGCTGGGAAAGTGGGAAGGGCTCGAATATATTATTGACGTACTCGGGCCGGGTGGGCTTTCGGTCCCAAAATTTCATGATTTTATTTACGGCATACCAAACACGTCGTAAAAAGAATATAAACACTCATTTACGACATACATTTTCCGCACGCTGTAAATAGATACACTCATTTACGGCCTACACAAAATGTGCGTCGTAAATGATAAAATTCTTATATCATTTACAGCGTTCAATAGAACACGCCGCAAATAACACTCATTTACGACCCGCAAATAAAGCACGCCGTAAAATGTGCGCCGCAAATGATGTTTTTTCCAGTAGTGTGAGTATAATCTTATAATCAAGTTATATCGTATTAGTGAGCATGTTGTCATTATAATGGCTAAATTCATAAAATGAAAATTTTGACCCTCTGATGTGATCGTTATAGTTAAATATGAGTAGAGTAAAAAAATCAACTCATTTCGTAAACGCTTGATGCTCGATCGAAACGGTTAACCATATTTTTCATAAAATTTATCCCACAAAAACGCTATTACGTACCTTTAGATGACCTTGTTTCGTCGACTCTTCTAAACATTAAACTCTCAAATAGATGAGACCTAATCAGTCATGTAAAAATTTGGTCACTTTTACCTCCCGATACTATGGTTTCCCATAGAGAGAGATACGTTTAATTAAATAAGGTTGACCGCATCGATCGGGGCTCTAATTTTGTCTGATTTAAGTGATTTTTTTACCATCATCTTATTTTATCATAACGAACAAATGTTATTTCACAGTGTTTTTCAAAATTTGACTTCTTTTATATAGTTGCTTCGAAAAGTTATACACTTGAGGATAATCTTATAATCAAGTTATACAGTATTAGTAAGCATGTTGTCATTATAATGGCTAAATTCACAAAATGAAAATTTTGACCGTCTGATGTGATTGTTATAGTTAAATATATGTAGAGTAGAAAAATCAACTTATTTCGTGAACGCTCGATGCTCGATCGAAACGGTTAACCATATTTTTCATAAAACTTATCCCACATCGAAAAGGTCACCCATATTTTTCATAAAATTTGAAATATGAAATTACCTAGTGAATGATCCACATTGAGTATGTCAATTTTATTTCATTCAATTAAGGGTAGATAATTGACACTAATTTAGATTTGTTACTTCAATTTAGCATAATTAAAAACATCTTAAATAAACATCTAAATTAGGTAATTAGAAATTTACATATATGTAGGCTGGATATATGGATCAATAAGGTAAGAATACGTGGAAGATATATGTAGTACTTAAAAATATCAAATATGTCATATATATATAGTATATCCATTAATAGTAATTAATAATATCAAGATATATTGTTTTATACCTTTTTCTTTCTTAGGGAATATTAATCTTAAACATGAGCAAGAAACGGAAAAAGAAATAGAAAAGGAAAATCATAAACAATGAACAAATGTCCAATTAAATGATAAGGCGCGGATCGACTATATCAACCGTAAGATTTTCCAAATCCAACAGTCTCCCCATTGCAACCCTTCTCTTTCTGTCTCCTTTCTTTATCCACCTCTTCGATTACATTAGTTCTTCATCACATCTCCTTCATTAGATCAGACCAAAGCTGAACTGCCTCTCGTCCATCTCTCTCTCTCTCTCTCTCTCTCTCTCTCTCTCTCTCTCTCTCTCTCTCTCTCTCTCTCTCTCTCTCTCTCGATCCAGATCGGACCAAAGCTGAGGTAAGTTCTTGTATTCTCTTTCTCACCACCATGTTTGGATTTGATATCATCAGCGCTGGGTGTCTGGGATCCGAACCGGGTCACGGGTCTTGATGGCCTGGAGCAAATCGTGGCGGTCGTGGAGCTTGGCGAGGTCGGAGCGCGTAGGTGTCTTCGTCGAGGACCTTGGGGTAGGCGGCGGAGGTAGGTGGTTTTTTTTTGGAGTGGGGGGCAGCGGAGGAGGAGGAGATGTAATCGGAGACGGTGGAGGTGGAGTGTTGACAAATTTGACAAACTATTGTGGAGAACGGTGGAGGTGACAAACGAAGGTGGAGGTGGTGGTGGCAAACAGAGGTGGAGGTGGTGGTGGCAAACGGAAATAGTGACCCCAAACCCTAAAATAAAAAATGAAATTCCTAAAAAGTATTTAAATTAAAATAAAAAATAAATTAATTAATAGTATTGAATGAATATTCAATTATATTAAAGAATTAATTTTTAATAAAAGAGACGAATTTTGATCAATATTCGTCGTTTTAATTTTAATTTACAAATTTAATGTCTTCATTGAAGCGACGAATATTGATCAATATTCGTCGCTTCATTCTTAAAACAAAAGTTCAAAATTCGTCGCTTGAAACTTGAAGAGACGACCAAAAGTCGTCGCTTCAAGTTTCAGGCGACGAATTTTGAAGTCGTCGTTTGAAATTTTGAAGCGACGACTTTTGGTGCAAAACTCGTCGCTTCGAAATTGAAACGACGAAAATGAAGCGACGACTTCGAATCGACGACTTTTCGTCTCTTCAACATTAAAGCGACGACTTTTGTTCTGAAACAACGAAAAAAAGTCGTCGCTTCAATTTGATTCTGCAGTAGTGTACCCTCGAGGGATTAGGAATAGACAGCTCAAAGGAATTATTAATGGAAGGTTGGTTAATTAGCTTTCCTTATACAGTCAAGAATTGCGAAGGAAGGGTAATTAATACGTGCGTGTGACACAAGAAACAGCTAGGGTTTCTCAGTTATATATACATATAAAGGGACTGTTTAGGATTTATACGAGACGCACTACCAGAAAAAATGCTTTTGCCGACGAAAAAAAAAAAAACGGCCGACGAAACCAATTTTCGTCGGCTATTCTCAATAATGGCCGACGAAAATTGTTTTCGTCACTAAAAAGAAAAAAATCGTCAGCTATTCCCCTAGAATGGCTGACGATTTTTTTTTTCGTCCCTAAAAAAAAAGTCGTCGGCTATTCCCACTGAATGACCGACGATTTTTTCTTTCGTCGCTAAAAAAAATATTTCGTCGCCTATACCCCCTAGAATGGCCGACGATTTAAAAATTTCGTCGCCTATTCTCTGAAAGTATAGCCGACGAGTACTATGTTTGATTTCGTCGGCTATGATAAAAAAAAAAAAACCAAAAAAAGACCACCTTCCATTTTCTATCACTATCGACAAACCATTGCTTCAGCCTTCAAATGCAAATATGTCGTCAAATAAGATATGACCGAAATAATGAAATACGTCTACGGTTGAAAAATGACAAGATTCCGACAAAATCTGTGCGCCGAATGTTGCGGTTAACTGTTTTTTACTTCCGTTTTCCTATGGGTAGCCTGACGTTCGTTAAATCAAAATCGTAAAATTTTTATACGATTAGTTGCGTCTCATCGATTTGAAACTATTATCTGTTGAAGGTCATGCAAAAAAACGTCATTTAGACAGGCCAATTACCATTTCTAAGCGTTTAAAGGGTTGACTCACCCGGTTGACCGTCCCGATCGAGCCTTTAACGTTGTCAGATGTAGTTGGATTTTTTTTCATACATGTATTTAATCTTAACGGTGATATCTGACGGTTGGAATAGATTTTCCAAATTTTTAGATTCAAAATCGGAACATATGCACTAATGTTCCTTAACTTGTTTACTAAGTGTTTCAGTGAATGTATAGTTTCAAATAGTTACTATACGTACACTCTTCAAATGCAAATATGTCGTCAAATAAGATATGACCGAAATAATGAAATACGTCTACGGTTGAAAAATGAGAAGATTCCGCCAAAATCTGACAGGACCCGAACCAGATTTCACCCCGAAACCCGGATCAGATCCTGCGGGGACCACCTTAAGAGAGATTTTACCGAAAATCGGCATGACCTCTCTTAAAATGGACAACCCTCACCTGTCAAAAACACAAAACACTTCTATAAATCCACCCTGACTCTAGGAGTCACCTGCTCCCTCAAATTTCCAACAACTTCTCAACACACAAGTAAAATCGCTTTTAAAACATTTACATTTATCAGAGCATTCTACAGAAAGTAATTAAGGATACAAAAATCGAAAAGATAAAGGATCAAAAGATCCTACCGAGCGGAAGCAATACCGACGCTGACTATGCCTCGACCTGAGTATCATTGACCTCAACTATTTGTCTGCACACTAGGCATTTTAAAACGAAGGACCCAGGAGAAGGTAATTTAAAAACGTTAGAGTGAGTAGATAAAAAAATTTAAATAATTTCAAATAATACTTTAGTTAAAAGTATTATATTACTTTCCCGAATTTCATACTAATTTAAAAATCCCAATGCATGCATCTTTAAAAAAAATGTACCACGTTTAAGAAAATCTCAATTAAACAAATCAGCATCGCTGACAACTTAGATAAACAAATACGCTTTTGTTTATAAATATATATTTAAAATCATAACCATTTGAAAATCAATTTAAAATATATTCCCGACCAATCTCTTTGGTCATATAGAAATCTCAGTTCTGCTGGTTCGGGAATCTATAAAAAAAAACCGAAAATCTCATAGAGAAAATATTCCCGAAACCAGAGAATATAAAAACATAAAAATCTCCATCCACTGCTTCGGGAATCTATCAAAAGCTGAAACGCTCATAAAGGAAATATTCCCGAAGCCACATCATATATTCGTATAAAATCTCAATCACGTCATATAATAATAATATAAAAATCTCAATCGATTGATGCGGGAATTTATTAAAAACTGAAAGCCTCACAGAGGAAATATTCCCGCAATCACAGTGAAAAACATCCTCATGACCAAATCTCATTGGCCATGCAACAGGGGAAAGTCTACCCACCATAAATAACTGGAACCTCGTCAGGCTCCGGGTCCGAGAGTCCTATTGACTCCCCCCGTGTCTAAGTCTACTACCTAGACACGTCACCGCCTCAATATATACCACCCTACGTCGACCACCGAGCGTGAATCTGACCTATATGGTCAAGTCGTCACCTCGCGTGGGATGAGGCCTCGCTAGCTAGCATCAATATAATAATACCGTGGACCCTCGTATGGTGAAAATCCGAAAACAAACCAAAAACACATTTCCCCTTATATATAACACTCCGTACGATCCCCGACCGTACGTCCGAGGCTCATAATAACATAACAATATCTCAGCCTCCATATATAACCATAATCATCCGGCAAATCCACATGCCGTAAACTCATATCAAGTATAAATAAATCCCATCGACATGCCTCGCATGTCAGAAAAATCATAAATAATAAAATCAACAAAATCCCCGGAAATTCATTCCGGTCTACTGATTAACATACTCAAAATATTTCGAAAATATAAAACCACATGGAAATCTCATTTCCCAAGGAAATAGCAAAATCCAATATAAATATCATTACTGCCGATAAAACGAAACCATATATTCTTTAACATATCTTTTTCTTTTTCTCATATAATCTTTCATACTTCAAAATCATTTAATCAAAATAAATTTCATTTTTAAAAGAAATTTCATTTCAATAAAATACTCATGCATGCATTTGTTTAAAAATAAAAATCCACTCACAGTCTTTTCCGAGCTGGTAGCCGTTTCGGCTCTCGTCCCGTCGAGTACCCTCTCGACCTGTCACATGGGCGAAATCGTAAATTTCTAAACCTCGGAAAACAAATATAAAACTCAAACCACGGATGTCCTCGCTCGTCCGAATTATCCCCACTTCTATTTTATTTCCGGTATTAGAATTTCATCTCAAATACCGAAACGATCTATATCCAAATTTACTCAGGACACCCATCCCGTGTCCGATCCAAGTATTTTCCAATTAATTCGTCATAAAACTTTTTTCTCCATTTTATCCTTTTTACGGTAAATCAACAGTAACTTTTAATGGTCAAACAGTAATTATTCTAGGTCAAACAGTAAATTCTGAAAGTCAAACAGTAAATGGTTAAAATCCAATTACTATTTACCATTTACTTTTATTATTTACTGTTTACTTTTACTGTTTTACCATTTACTGTTTTACCGTTTTACTTTTCACTTTTAACCATTTTACTTTTATCTTTTTACTGTTCATAGTCTTCAACCTCACGCCGCCGGAACAGTGGCTCCGCCGCCACCGCCGCCGGAGGCCAAAAACACCTCCGATCGCGGCCAAATTCTACCAACACCATCGTCATCACCCCTGGAACTCACTCCCGGTGTCCCCGCCGCCAGAAACGCCTCCGGCCGCCACGTACGGCGGCCGATACGGCGGCCGATTCTCACACTTCCAATTTCTCACCAATTTCACTCCAAAAAACATCAATCCTACTCCTTTCAATCTCATAAACACCAATCTAACCTTTAAATCCAACAATTATATCATAAACATCAACTACCAACAAAAATCACAAAACCCTAAAAATTCCAAATTCTAATAACTTCTTACCCGAATCGAATTGGTTCGATTCCTTTGGGGGGAATTGTTACCCACGTCGAGCTTGTTCTTTTCCCCCTAAAATCGGCCCAAGGGGTGGCCGGAGGAGGGAGTTCCGGCCGGTTGCCCCTTTTTGGTTCCGGGCTCGAATCGGCCGGAACACGGCCCTAGGGGAGACGTCGCCGCCACCAGAGGGATGGGGAGGTCGAGCCGGACCGAACGCCGCCCGTGCGCCGGCCCAGTTCGGCCGGACGGTGGCGATTCGGCTGGAGGCTGATAAGGGTCGGGGCGGGGGAAAAAGGAGAGAGAGAAAGAGGGAGAGAGAAAGGAAAAGAAAGTTTCCCGTTCGGGAAATTTTCCATTTCCCGCTATTTATACTCGTCCAAATTCGGCAAGTTTCGGTTTCCACATCACAACTTTTTCGTACAAACTCCAAATTAATCGTGCCGCGTGTCCACGAACTCGTGTCGACGACCTCTATTTCGTCGCGAAATAAAATCCTCGGTCAGGTCAACTTATTTAAAAGTCAACCCTTTGAATTTTTCCGAATCGTAACAATTCCCGAGGAGTAAAAGTACACGTAACACCGTAAAAAGTTAATTCCAGATTCGAGTCGTATCAAAATCTGTGTGCAGATTGACCGTTGCAAGTCAAAACCCGGTTTACTGCAGATTTGACGTACGGCGTCCGAATCACGATTGTGATACCATTCCGGAAAGGGAACGACGCCAGGAATCAAACTCATAGCTTTGCCATGATGTGTGGGCTTTTTCGGGTTTTCGAGTTCGTTTAGGGCCTCAAAACGGCAGTTTAATATGTTTTCATAGAATAGCCGACAAAATATTGTAAATCGTCGGCTATTCTCTAAGTTTAGCCGACGAAAATTATATTTCGTCGGCTAAACTCTTGGGATCCGCGCCTTTTTATTTTCCGCCGTTGGATGGCTCAAATCCGACGATGTTCATAGAATAGCCCACGAAATATTGTAAATCGTCGGCTATTCTCTAAGTTTAGTCGACGAAAATTATATTTCGTCTGCTAAACTCTTGCGATCCGCGCCTTTTTATTGTCCGCCGTTGGATCTGAGCCATCCAACGGCTGTTGATTTTCCAAAGTATAGCCGACGAAATATATTAAATCGTCGGCTATTCTCCTTCTAAATCTTTTAAATCGCTTCTTCCCGCCTTTTTTCTCTCCTCCTTCCCCTCCCCCCCCCCCCCTCCTCCGGCCTCCGGCCTCCTCCTTCCCCTCCTCCTCCGGCCTCCTCCTCCTCCTCCTCCTCCTCCTCCTTCTCCTCCTCCGATCCGGTATTTTTTTTTTGCCCAAAATGCAGTTATAGCCGACGAAATTGACATTATTTCGTCGGCTATAACTTTAAAATATTAATATATTCGGACGAAATAGCCTACGAAATAGCCCAAATCGTCAGCTATACTTCAGAACAAATAGCCGACGAAACCAAATTTCGTCGGCTATAACTTTAAAATATTAATATATTCCGACGAAATCGTCGGCCATACTCGAAAATAGCCGACGAATTTCGTCCGATATTTGACAAAGCTTTGGTCGACGAAATCATTTTCGTCGGCCATAATTCGTCGGCCAAGGTTGGAATGGCCGACGATGTCGTTTTTTTCGTCGGCCATTACTTTTACCGACGGGCTTTTACCGACGAATTATAGCCGACGAAATTTTCGTCGGTAGAAAGAATAGCTGACGAAAATTTGGAATAGCCGACGAAAAAAATTTCGTCGGCTATTCTGTCAAAGCTGGTAGTGACGGCCGGATTGAAACATCAATTGCCCAAACCCGAACACTCATGATTTTTCGTGCTGGTTTCTAAGGATGGCGTGTGACGTTCTTTTCGCTGGTTTGAAGTTGTCTCAAGGAATATTTTGAGTCTGCTACGAGCAAACAAAGTAATTGAAGAGATTATAGATCAATACCCAGCTAAGAGTTTTCTTGAGACATATCATAGGAGATTTATTAGAACATGGATGTCGACGGGAATCCTCAAGAAACAATGGAGTGGACGCTGGAGCACCACAAGACATTTGTAGACATAGTAATCCGGCTGGGAGGCTTTAACAAAATCGGAACACCGAAAATCGTCGTACGTAGCAGAGATGATGAACAATGTGAAGGGTCTTTCCCAAAGAACCCTAGTGCACCACATGGTTTTGTTTCAGCTACTAAACAAACGAACCCATCTATCATTATCTAAAAGAACGACGGCACCACCGCGGCCACCTTGTTCGGATTCTTACCAGAGTTTGCTGAACGACTTTGAAGGACTGCACGTGGCACCTCCTAAGAGGTTTTTGTCATCGTGGACGGTGGAGCATCACAAGCGGGTCCTGGAAGCTGTGACAAAGCTTGGTGGTCTGAGCAAGGCAACCCCGACGGCGGTTCTGAGGCTGATGGATGAGGAGCGCCGTCAGGGCCTCACGGTACAGACCCTGAGGCGCCATCTTTCAGGTTTGCGGTATCTACAGAAGAAAACTCAGAAGACTATTCATGAGTCTAATCAGGGCAAGGCGTTAAGAAATAGGAAAGCCAGTACTAAATTCAAAAGTTTTGTACGAGTCATTACACTAATTTAATTGTTGAGTTTGATAGTCTTTCTCGGTATTTTCTATCTCTTGCACATATTTTCTATCTCTTGCTCTTCCATACGCCAAGTTTCAAACCCTAGATAGTTCTGTTGTCTAATTTGCTATGTTGAAGGGATCATCGGATAGCCATCAAATTAAAGATAAGATTTGCTAGTTATCCGGTTTAGGAGTTATAGATCATTAATTAAGGATTTGTTGAACTAGAGTCCAGGCTAATTACCTAAAGCTTAAAGCCAAGAAGTTGATCCATGGCAAACATGAACGCGACTACCGGAGATTACCTAGGCAGAGGAGGCCCTCGCAGAATGAGGGGGACGCTGGAGCAACACGAGCAGTTTTTGGAGTCGGTGATCTGCAACGGTGGTTTGAACAAACCCGAAATCAAACAAACCGTAATGGTGGACATGCAAAACAGGGTGAATGGTCTTCGCCCAAATGTTAATCTCAACCACATGATCTATTTCAAGTTTTCAACAATTCCACCGAAAGAATGAAATCCTGTTCAAGAAGATGCCAGAGTTTGATTCTTTGGTGAGAGATTTTGCAGGCCTAGGCGTGGAACTGTGGAAGGAGCATACTGCTGGTCCTCACGGACATTAGAGCATTACAAGGAGGTGGTGGAAGCTATATATTATACAATATATTTGGTGGCCTTGGCAACGCAACCCCAATGAAGGTCCTGGAGCTGATGAACCGCCGCCTTGGCCTCACAGAAGAGATTCTAGGGCGCATACTTACGAGGTTAAAAACTTTGTAGGGAAAAACTCGAGTAATGTCAAGCATGAAATGTTTGCAGGAAAGAACTCGAATACAGGCTTATGGCCACGGCGGTCCAATGCGGCGGGATATGAGGCAGCAAACTTACTGAGCCGTAATGTAGTTCATCCTTACACTTAAGAGGAAATAATAGGTGATGAATCTACAATTCTCGATTCAATAGTAGAGGAAGCAATCACGAGCTCCCGGCTACTCATAGCAAGAAAACCAAGAATTAATGGAACTCAAGACAAGAGCACAGAGAAAAAAATAAGGAGAAAAAAAATATATCTGGTGACAATTCTTTCGGAAAGATGGCTTGGCCACATAATGAATGTAATTAAAATTTGCATACATGAAGCTCAAGGAATGAAAGATCACATCCATTATATATATTGCTCAGATAACAGAATCACATTGCCTAATGCGCCCGGCTATAACATCCGGGCTGTGATCCGGCCGGTGAGCAATCAAAGAACATTCTTCTAGATCTGCATTGATGAAAGTAATAACCTGTAGTTTGTATATTTACATGTTATTCTAGAAGCGAATCTACTATGCGAACAACCAAGTTAAAGAACAAATTTGACACCCTATACACTGTTCGTGGCGGATTTGGTATCCGGCGAACGGTCAACACGTGGGGTGGCGGACGTCAATTTCAGTTCTGTTGTGATGTGTGCGAGCGTGCCAGTACCTTTGAGTTAGGTACAATTTCGATGCGGACGACCTCTGGCGAGCGTACTTCTCTAGCTAGCGTGTCTGTCTGCTCTAATTCCTGACTTCCTGACCAAGCGACTGTTACGCGGGCGTTGACAAGGCCGGCGTAAAAGACTCGAACAAGACCTAACAAAAGTATATTAGGATTTTCTTAATTTCAACCTACGGCAAGTTGAGTAATCTTACTTCGATCCTGTGATGCAAAGCAGAGCAATAATTCAAGATCGCGAGGAATATTCCTCCTCTAACCTATAGCAGATTGGTTCACGTTTTGTTACCGGAGTAACGACTCGATTTGCTACTGGCGTAGCGACTGACATTGGGTGCTTCAGCGAACGCGAACGCGAACACGAGGCGAGCGTGCGACTATGTACGTATGGCGGCGAGGTGCGGCTATGT
This sequence comes from Potentilla sterilis, assembly GCA_963682095.1. Classification (NCBI taxonomy): domain Eukaryota; kingdom Viridiplantae; phylum Streptophyta; class Magnoliopsida; order Rosales; family Rosaceae; genus Potentilla; species Potentilla sterilis. The sequence goes on along the minus strand of OY821763.1, from coordinate 10,389,473 downwards.
ACGTATGGTGGCAGGTTGCGGCTACGATGTGCGGTATGCTGGAAGCGATAGGTCTCAGCGACTCTCGACACTAATGCAAGGCACACTCCGACAACCGTGCAAGGATACAGCGACCGGTGGCGGGCGTAAGGTTGCAGTGAGGTTGGATGGTGGTTATTTGTGGTTTGTGGAAACAGTGCGCGTAAGATGCTCCGGGGAGACTTTGCAAGGATTGCGATGTGCAAAAGCTTGTGTGTTTGTTTGATGGTTGGGAACCTTTTTTTTACGTTGTACAAGAGCTCTTTATATAGAGGATGTCAAACCCTAATACTTGCGTATCAAGTAGCATAATAGATTTAGAGATCAATCAGAATTCAATTACCTTAAACCACCTCCTTTTTGGATTCCTAAAGGAACCCCAATTCCATTCCAAGAAGGAAAAAATTAAATGTATATCAGATTACTCTTTACCGAATAATCTCGTGGGCCTCGATCCACTATTTCGGATAAATGTCAGTTTAGGCCCAAACATACACTATTGGAGGAAATCTAATTGGAGTCATGGTCACTGGCTCCATAATGAGATTTTTTGCAACAAGTAAGCTTACAGTCCTCCAGAAACTGAGTTAGCTCAGACGTATACAGCTTAGGGTCATTTCTAAAATGATCTTTCTCTAGGAATCCGAGAAGGAGGTGGTCTAAGGTAATTAAATCTTAATTGATCTCCGAATCTATTATGCTGCTTGGTACACAAGTATTAGGGTTTGACATTCTCTATATAAAGAATTCTTATACAACTTGTAAAGGGTTCTCAACCATCTTACAAACAGACAAGCTTTTAATCATCGCAAATCTTGCAAAGTCTCTCCGGAGCATCTTACGCGTACTGCCTCCACAAACTGCAAACAACCACCATCCAACCCTACCGCAACCTTACGCCCGCACCGGTCACTGTATACTTGCGCGGTTGTCGAAGTGTGCCTTGCATTCGTGTCGAGAGCGTTGCTAAGACCTATCGTGTCAGTCGCTACGCCTGTAACAAATCTAGTTGTTACTCCGGTAAACCCTAAGCCAATCTGCCATAGGTTGGATTCCCCGCGGTCTTGATTATAGCTCTGTTTTGCATCTCAGGACCGAAGTAAGATTACTCAATCTGCAATAGGTTGAGTAGAAAATCCTAGCAGATTTTTATTAGGTCTTGTTTGAGCCCTAACGCCGGCCTAGTCAACGCCCGCGTAGCAGTCGCTTGATCGAGAAGTCAGGTATCGGGAGCAGACAGATACGCTCGTCAGAGGTCGTCCGCTTGAAGTTGTACCTAACTCAAACGTACTGGCACGCTCGCGCACATCGCAAGAGAACTGAAATTGACGTCCGCCACCCCACGTGTTGACTGTTCGCCGGGTGCTGAATCCGCCACGAACAGAGGTGTCGAGACAAAGTTGCATGCCCTAACCTCATGTCCAGCCCTCCGCTGCTGTTTTGTGAACGACTCCACAGATCCTGCAGGAATGACTCTGTCCGCCAAGCTGTAGATATATAATTGGGGACAGTCTGGTTGTCGTGCTGACAATAAGCCCGAAACATAAGAAAGCCTCCTCTTCACTGTAGGAAGATTCAGAACCACCTCAAAAAACTTCTCCAAAACTAAAAGCAAAGCTACCTCAGTTGCTGCCGGTTTGGGTACCAAAACATGCATGCCTCTCACTCGCGTCTGTGGTTCCTTTTGTTGCTACACTTTGCTTTTTGAGAAAGGCTGCTGAGAAATCAGAGGCCCAGACAGGTCAGGTGCTGCAACAGGTGCAGAATCCACAACGCAACCCCGAATCCTGCCCATTACAGAAGGATCATGCTTTTGCTGGAACTTCTCCAGCATTACACAATAAGTTAGCCATCCAGTGTTGCTAAAAGTATGAAAAACCAGGTTCTTTTCCAGCTCCTCTTCTAACCAATCCGCCAAATGAGTCACAAGAAAGTCAATGTGCTCTTCGACTTTACCACCCGGCTGGAATTTGAGAATCTCAGCCATGGGTAATGTAAATGTAATGGCGTGAAACCCCTGCGAAGTATACCAGTCGGCATACCTCTTAAGATGCTTTTTCTTTGCTCTTAACCATCCGAGCAAAACCACCACAGTCCTCATCTTTGTTGATGAACAATCAGAGTTACCGGATACATCTAGAGCATTTGGCTCAGGCAAATGCCATCTGTAGGAGACATCAGGGACGGAAGTAGATGATGATATATCATACTTATATGCAATTCGATTTGGCGCCTTACCCAAGTCTGCAGAGTGATACAGCTTAAGGAAAGCAGAGGAAGATGCAACCGAAGAACACAACAACCTGGAACAGAATTGCAGTCGGCACTGGGAATAGGGAAGTTAATGTTGGGAATAGGCATTCGAATTTTGGAGATAAAGGACAAGTTCGCAAGCTTAGAAACTGAAATGTCTGAAACACATGATGAGGAAGAAGTTGATAAGTCGATGGTACAAGTAGAAGAGTAGTTGGATTTGTGAGAGGGCAGTATGAGAGAGAAGTCGGAAGACAATGAAGCACAGCCTACTACGGCAATCAAAGGTCGTTGAAGGAATCCAGACAAGGAAACCATGGTGAAGACAGAGTTAGCCTAAAATCTCAATCTTCTTTGGTATGCCAATATCATGATAAACCAAATATATATAAGGGAAAAAGACCATTTGAACAAAATGGGTTTAAAAATTGTCCATTCCAATGTTTATATCCCAAACCAATAAATCTTGAGAGAATTACATAACTACCCTAGTAAATATAATTCAGTCATTTACCCTACCCTAACCAATACTAAATCTCTCTCTCTCTCTCTCTCTGCCGCCCTCAACCCTTCTCCACCGCCTCCTACCCCCACGCGCCCACCGCCGACTCCAACCACAGCCCAAGCGCGGCCACATCTGCCACGTCCCCTGCTCCTTCTCCGCCGTAGCAAACTCCGTCGCCGATTCCCACCCCGACATTCCCAACTCTGTCACCCGCACCCCAGCCCTGGCCTCCCACCTCTACCACCACCACGTCAGCCCTACTCCAACCTCCGCCCAATGAATTCAAAATCGATAATATCGGCGAAATATCGCCGATATTTTTGTTTTTCCGTTGAATCGATATTTCGATTCAATTCTTTCAGTTTTTCGTCGAAATTTCCCGATATTTCCCGATATTTCGCCGATATTTCCGATATTTTCCGATATTTTCCAGAAAAATTTTATCTTACCTTCAAAAACTAATTTTCAACAATTTAAAACACATAATTTTCAACACCTAATTTTAATTTCTAACTTACCTTTAAGAGCTAATTTTATCATACTTCTGTTTTGATTTCCTAATAAGTTTCTTACTCATGCATGCTTAATAGTAATGTGTCTTACACTATATATTTTACTATAATGTATATTTCTGTAACATAAAATTATAATAGTAATGTGTAATCATTTTACATGATAATGTATGTAATTACAATTTTATTGACATGATTTTTCTATGATGTTCTAATAAGCTAGTTTTTTTTTTATGTAGCTATTCAACGACTATATAATGGCTAGTGGCAACGGGTCAACGACTATATAATATCAATTTCTGTATGGTTTTAAAAAAACTTCATGTAGTTGCTTTTGTGAAATATTATGTACAAATAATGTTAAAGGGTGTAATGGTCTAGCCTCATTTTAGGTTTCAAGCATAAATTATATATATATATTAAATCATATTTTAATAAATATCAGCTCTATTCACATAGTAATTTATATAACATTTCCATAAATTGATATGTATTTGAGTTTATTAATATTTTCTTCTCACATATGATTGATAACATAGCATAAAATAATCTTAGAAAGTTTCAATACAAATTTCCATGTATTTCTTATAGTTTCCGTTGTTTTTGTCAAAATTTCTAATGGATCGATATTTTATCGATATTTCCGTCGAAATATCCGTATTTTGAAACGCCGATATTTTCTCGATATCCGATATTTTACTCCTTGCCTCCGCCGCGCTCTCTCCATCGACCTTGGGCTACTATGTGGAGGAGCAGACGCCGAGGGCGCCGGGATGCTGGGTCGAGGCGTTGGCCTGGGCAGGAATCAGAGCAATCGAGGTCGAGATCGGGAGGGAGGCCGAGATCGATGGGTGCCCAGATCAATATGGGACTGAGTTGATAGAGGGATGCAGGGATTGATGGCCTCGGGTCCGGCTGGAGCGTAGTCGGCCAAGGCTAGGGTGAGAATCTGGGACTGAGTTGATATTGAATGTGTAATCTGGTTACTGGGGGTTAGTAATCGATTATTGGGGGTCAGTAATCGATTACTGGGGGTCAGTAACGGGGTCAGTAACATGGTTACTGAAAAATATGGAATCTGTAACCTGATTACTAGGGGTCAGTAATCGATTACTGGGAGTAAGTAACTTGATTACTATGGATCAGTAACTCCAGTAACCTGATTACTGGGGGTCAGTAACCTGATTACTGGGGGTCAGTAACCTGATTACTGGGGGTCAATAATCGATTATTGGGGGTCAGTAACATGATTACTGGAAAATATGAAATCTGTAACCTGATTACTGGGGGTCAGTAATCGATTACTGGGAGTCAGTAATCGATTACTGGAAATCTGTAATCTGTAAATTATTTACTGAGGGTCAGTAACCATCGTCCAATAACCTGATTATAAAAAAAAAATATTAAAAAGGAAAAATTTCACACACAGTACCTGAACTTAGGTGGTCAGGTCAGTTTGATACCTCAACTTTTTTTCGTACGATAAACATACTCCAACTTATTTATCCGTACCGAATGTGTACCCACGTCACTGTTTTGATGACGTGGCCTTAGGTGGTCAGGTCAGTTTGATACCTGAACTTAGGTGGTCAGGCCAGTTTGATACCTGAACTTAGGTGGTCAGGTCAGTTTGATACAAAAACAGAGGTGCCACGTCATCAAAACAGTGACGTGGGTACACATTTGGTACGGATAAATAAGTTGGAGTATGTTTATCGTACGAAAAAAAGTTGAGGTATCAAACTGACCTGACCACCTAAGTTCAGGTATTGTGTGTGAATTTTTTCCTATTAAAAATCTGGTGAAAAAAAAAATTCCGGCAAAAAAAAAATTTGGTGACCGGAATCCGGCGACTCCGGCCACCGGCCATGGGAGGCCGGAGGAGTTGAGTGATATTTCGGTAAAGTTCATTTTTTTATCTTCCACTTCTCAGCACATTATAATTCAAAAATATGTTAGATAAGACAACACTACCAGAAAAAAGGCCTTTGCCGACGAAAAAAAAAAACGGCCGACGAAATAATTTTTTCGTCGTAAAAAAAAATTTTCGTCGACTATTCCTATAGAATGGCCGACGATTTTTTATTTCATCGCTAAAAATTAAAAAATCGTCGACTATTCTACAAGAATGGCCGACGATTTTTTCTTTCGTCCCAAAAAAATATTTTCGTCGGCTATACCCCTATAATGGCCGACGATTTAAAGTTTTCGTCGGCTATACAAATTTTTGGAAGTATGGCCGACGAAGTTGACAATTTCGTCGGCTATAAGTCTTTATATTTTCAGATCTGGACAGCAGCTGCTCATTTAAAAAAAAAACGGGAGAAAGAGTGAAAAATCGGTGGGTATTGTTGAAATCCGTCCTCTCTTACATTGTGGAGCTATATAGGTACGTACATGTGTATATATGTTGATTTTGAGTTTTAGTTGAGTTGATTTTGAGTTTTATAGTGATTTTGATTTAGTAAGTGATTTTTTGTTTTGTTGTTGTTTTAGTGTTAGAATGTATATATATGTTGATTTTGAGTTTTAGTATACTTGAGTTGATTTTGAGTTTTAGTGATTTTGATTTATTAAGTGATTTTTTGTTTAATTTGTTGTTGTTTTAATTAGTGTTAATTAGAATGTATGTATATGTTGATTTTAAGTTTTAGTTGAGTTGATTTTGAGTTTTAGTTTAATTATGTGTTTTAATTTGATGTTATTTTAATTAGTGTTAAAATATAGGGAAAAAGACCATTTGCACAAAATGGGTTTAAAAAATGCCCATTTCAATGTTTATATCTCAACCCAATGAATCTTAGGAAAATGTCTAAACTACCCAATTTAACACATTTACCCTAACCCGTTTACCCTAACCAATTCACCCCGATAACTCCTCTCACAGCAGCAGCTTTCTCTCCCTCTCTTCCCGGTTCTCCCACTCTTCCCCGTTTCTCCCTCGTTCTCTCCCTCTCTCCCCCGTTTCTCCCTCGTTCGCTCTCTCTCTCCCCGCTGTATCTCTAACCCCTCTAAACCCTAAACTCTTCCCCCGTTTCTCCCTCGTTTCTCCCTCTAAACCACTCTACTCATCTCGCTCGGCCAATCGCAGTAACTGATTATGGCGCCGCGAAAAAGGTAAAATGCACCTTCATGGTGTTAATCTGTATTTGTTATAGTGGTTGCTTGATGATTCCAGGGATTACTGAATATATTGGGTGTACGGTTTGAACGATTATTGCGGGTCAATAATCTCGATTGTTGGGTGTTATTGAATGCGCCTTCATTGTGTTATTGATTAGAGGGATCCCTTGATTAGATTGGGTTTAGGGTTGGTTGATGATTCCAGGGTTTACTGATTAGATTGGGTTTACGGTTTGAGTGATTATTGGGGGTCACTAATCTCCATTGTTGGGGATCAATAACCTCGATTATTGGGGGTCAGTAATTATTGATTATTGGGGGTAAGTAATCCTGATTATTGGGGGTCAGTGATCGTGATTATTTGCTTACATAATTGTGTCTGTATCATATGTGCAGAAAGGCAGTAGATCAGCCAGATGAAGATGATTTTGAAGATGATAGAGGTGATCGTCATGACGATGGCGGGGATGATGCTGATGATGATGACAGAAGTGATAGTGGTGAAAATAAGGAAAGTGATAGTGACAAATCTGATGGTGATCAGGATGAGAGGTCTGCTAGTGATGATGATGAGGAGGACGATCATGAAACCACAAGGCAGTTCACCATTAAACATAGAACGCGAAGTGCAAAAAAAAAAAGGGAGAAAATAATGAAGCAGGAGGTAAAGGTGGAGCAACAACCAAGGGGACAAAGAAGAATAACTCAAGTAAGAAGAAGAAGAATGAAGAAGGAGGTAAACGAGGAGCAGAAGCAAAGAAGAAAAAGGTAAAAAAACAGTAACTTTGTATCTCAATTGCCTTTTGTTGGTTGATTATTGGGGGCCGGTAATTGGTTATTGGGGGTCAGTAATTGGTTATTTGGGGTCAGTAACCAATTACTGAGCCCCAAGTAATCGATTACTGGGGGTCAATAAACGATTACTGACCCCCAGTAATCGATTATTGGGGGTCAATAATCGATTACTGACCCCCAGTAATCGATTATTGGGGCTCAGTAATTGGTTATTGGGAGTCAGTAATTGGTTATTGGGGATAAGTAATCGATTACTGACCCCCAATAATCGATTACTGGGGGTCAGTAAACATGAAAATGAATGCTAATCCTTCTTTTTTTGTTCCTTTACAGAAGCCAGAAGCATTGAAGGAGCAGAGAGCACATCAGTTGCCAAGGGTGCAATGCAAGCCACAAAAATGTGCACTGCACCAATTTTTTGTGTTGATCAGAGATTTAAAGGAAGAAGTACCAGAAGAATCTTGGTTACTGCTGCAACAGACGTGTTTCTGGGATATGATTGCAGCCTTCAAAGATGGTAAGATTGAAGACTATCAAGTCCGGAAAAAAGAATCTGATTTGGAGATCATATTGAAGCACTTCGACAAGAAGAAGAAGGTCTTCAAATTCGGACAACAAGAGAAGCCAATCAAAGTTGAGGAAGTGCATCAGCTATTTCATATCACCAAGGAGGGGTTGGATTTCGAAGCTGTGGGCAATGCCAAGAATAAAACATCTGCAATTTTCACGCGAGCAAAACCCAACGACACCATTAAACGAAACCAGATAGAGTCGGCGCTGAGGGATGAGCTCCAGAAAAAGAAGATGGATCCGAAGAAGATTGCATCGATGATAATCATGTACTTGTTTGCGGTATTCTTCTTCAGCAAGACAGGGACACATCTTGATTGGGAGCTGATTACATTATGCGAAGACTTGGACAATATAGATAGATACAACTGGTCAAAGATGGTGATCGACTTCCTCCTGGATGGAATTGCGAAGTACAATCAGGAAAAGCCTCAAACCTACAATGGCTGCACACTGCTGATCATTTACTGGTTCCTTGAAAACACAAGGGCGCGTCCGCACATTAGAGAGAAAATGAATGAGAAACCCACATTCATTAGATGGTCAACCATGCATGTGTTGAATGAACAAGAGTGGTTATCAAACCCAAAAATGACAGAGGTAATAACCATTAACTTTAGTGCATATATAGTTTACCTTAAAAAAATATGTGTAATAACAGTTATTTATGACTATGTCAGGAACTGTTGGAGCATGGACCATATACAGCGCGGACCAGCTTTGTAGACGAGGACAGTAGAAAAGATGATTCAAGCTTCAATGAAGGGGTAAGATTGCTATGATTTAGTAGATAGTATCATATCCTGCTAAATTGTTTGGGATCGGCGTAAATGGTTACAGTGTTTAAGTCAGTAATTGATGAGTATAATTGATTATCGACCCCCAGTAATTGATTACTGACCCCAAGTAATCGTTTAGTGACCCTCAATAATCGATTACTGGGGGTCAGTAATCAATTACTGGGGGTCGATAATCGATTACTGGGGGTCAGTAATCAATTACTGGGGGTCGATAATCAATTACTGGGGATCGATAATCAATTACTGGGGGTCGATAATCAATTACTGGGGGTCGATAATAAATTACTGGGGGTCAGTAATCTTTGGGCAGGGACTTGTAATTTGTATCTAATTACTGAGGTTGCAGGTTCCTCAAGCAAGCAAAGTGGAAGAAGAGCGAAGCGCTGTGCTGAATGCTAAAATGAGAGCACTTCTGCAAGAGTTGGAAGTGAGGGCAGCAGAAACAGACTTGAAAGAGCCACTTAACCAGCTAAGAAATGCAAATGAGGAACTATTGAGGCAGAATGGTGATTTGATAGGGATGGTCAAGCGACTAGAAGAAGATAAGAAGATTTTAGAGAAGACTATCCATGAGTTAAGAATGAAGTACTGTTCTGAGGATATGCAAATAGTGGTTTACAAAAAAAAGGAGCAAGAGGATCCGGATGAGGATCAGACCAGTGACATGGGAGAAGGTCGGGACGAAGGAAGAAGAGTAGAGGATGAAGCAGAACAAGTAGAAGAACCGGATGAGGTGATGGACAACACACAAGAGTACGGTTCATTAGGTTCAGTAGATTTAGACACTCTGGCAAATGTGGTGGATGAAGCTGTGAGGAGTAACTTGGAAAGGTCAGAGATTCAGAGAGAGGAGACAAGCACAAAGGTGAGGGAATATTACTCATGTTTAGTGCAATATAATGTTTTACTGACCCCCAATAATAACAATTTTACTGATGGTCAGTAATAATTTTTTTTTGTGGTAGATGGTATATTTTGCTGACCTTAACTTAACATGCAGACAAACATTACCTGTGAGAAGGTGGCCATCTTCATTGAACAAACTCAGGAAGAAATAGATAACTCGGTTGCAGCATTTTTACAAGCTGCAGAAGAAGGCCAAAGGGAACCACAGAAGAAAACTGCTGACCCACATTCTATAGAGAGGAACATGAAGGTGTTTAGGAGGAACGCAGAAAAAAAGCCAGAAGAGGACTTTGAATACCCGGCCAAAAAAGCACCAAGGATTCAGAAGCCCAAGAATAGTATAGTGCTTCAAAATGTGTATTGCGAGACGGCAACCTGGAGAAATCTTGATGAGCATGTGGCACGACACTATCAGTCTTGGTTCAATGAACACAAAGACGAGAAAAATAGGTAACCGGATCAATTATTAGTGTTTTTTTTTTTACTTACTGAGATTGAAAATTAATTGTTTTTTTTATTTTAAAAAAAAACAGCCCTAACTACTGGAATACTAAGGACTATTTGGTTGCAATAACTTGGGAGGATTTGGCGAGAATCATTAGAGAGGGAGACGTCGTCACAGAGGTGAGACATCTTACTGACCCCCAATAACAATATCTAATCGTGGTTATTGACCCCCAGTAACATTCATATTTATATGTTTGCAGCCAATGAAGGTGTACATCCATATGGTGAAACAACAGCTGAAAGCGACTCATAATTCTAGAGCAGTGGGATTCCTAGGGTTTGATGCAGCGGTAAGCATTTGAAGTTAAATATTCTGCAAAACACTCATATTTTGAACCCCTTTTACAATTGTCAATTGTCATCTTTGAAGAAACTGCTACTATCTGTGTTATATGCTTTCATTTGAATTGTTTGGCATATGAGAAAATGGTTACAGGAAGTCAGCAGGAAGTTAGTATGTGAAATTATTGGGGGTCAGTAATTGATTACTGACCCCCAGTAATTGATTACTGACCCCCAATAATCAATTACTGGAGGTCAGTAATTGATTACTGGGGGTCAGTAATCAATTACTGGGGGTCAGTAATCATAGTGATTCATTCCAAAACACTCATATGAACTCATCATTATGAATATTCTGCAAAAAATTCATATTTTTTCGCTTTACTAATCTTGTTGGTGAAATATACAGCATTTTGTATTGGCTAATGCTGCTAAGGAAAAAGAATACAGAGAAGGGAGACAACAAGGTGAGTTTGAAGGCTATAAATTGGAGGTCGAAACCCAATTTATAGACCCATTGTGGTCAATGTTCTCTAGGCAGAAAGTCTTAATTCCTATCCACCACCACATACACCATCACTGGTCATTGATGATCATAGACAACGAGAAGAAATGCTTAAGGCACATGAACCCAATGACACCAAAAAGGGCCGAACACGCGGATCACTATGCTACTCAGGATGCAGAAACATTGGTGAGTATTTTAATGACACATTTATTAATTTTTGGAATAGTGGTTAGTATGGAATCCTTGTTTTAATTAAAACCAACCTACAGGCGAAAGAGATAAGGCGGTTCGTTAGAGATGTGCACCTTTCAAATCAGTTCCCTGATAGTCAGGACCCTGCAGAATATAGAGAAAAAATTGTGCGCATTGATAGGGGTGCCCTGGTTGAGGAGAAGGTAAAAATGACGGAAGAGGAAAAGGAGACAAGAAGATGGATTCTTGACAATCATTTTACCGACCAATCGTACAAGTTAATTTTCGACTTCAAATGCCCGCAGCAAGATAAAACATCGTAAGTAGCCTTAAATTACAATTATCTAATGATTACTCATATATAGTCAAATTGTCATATGTGAAGAAACTTGTATGGTCTTTGTTATGTGGTTTCAATTGAAATGTTTGGGATGTGAGAAATGCTTACAGGAAGTCAGCCGGATGCAAGTATAATGACTTGTTATGATTACTGGGGGCCAGTAATCGATTACTGGGGGTCAGTAATCGATTACTGGGGGTCAGTAATCAATTACTGGGGGTCGGTAATAGAATATTTTTGGTCAGTACTGTAATTACTCATGTGGTTTTTGGATTGAAAGAAGATATTTTTGTGCAGATCTGACTGCGGACCGTTCGTGCTTCACATGATGGAGGAATTAGCAATGGGAAGAAGACCAACGAAGGCTGGTGGAAACAACATGAGGAAAAAAATGCTGGAGATGTTTATGAACATAGACATTCAAGATAATATAGAATAGTTTCAATGGAGATGTTTAGTTTCCCTTAGTACAATTTGCAGTATATTAAGACCTTATTTATTTTTATTTTTAACTCCTTTTGCAATTGTCAAATTGTCATCTTTGAAGAAACTGTTACTATCTGTGTTTATGCTTTCATTTGAATTGTTTGGCATGTGAGAAAATGCTTACAGGAAGCCAGCAGGAAGTTAGTATATGGATCCCTTGACCCCCAGTAATCGATTACTGCCCCCTAATAATCGATTACTGGGGGTCGATAATCGATTACTGACCCCCAATAATCGATTACTGGGGGTCAGTAATCGATTAATGGGGGTCAGTAATCGATTACTGGGGGTCAGTAATCGATTAATGGGGGTACAATAATCATGATTATCGGGGACATCTACTCTATTACTTAGGGACAATAATCATAGTGATGATGTTCAGTAACCTCATTAGTCGGAGTTAGTTAGTAAACATATTTTTGGAATCTTGTATGATCTATATGGTATGATGCTACTTAATTACATTTAAAAAAGGAAAAATAGAGCAACATATGTAAAAGAATCATTCATTCCAAGCAAATCTTAAAATATGAAAATTGATGAAAAAATCTTATAGAATGTCGACAATATTTTTTTCCAAAAACGTATTACTGACCCCCAATAATCGATTATTGACCCCCAATAATCGATTATTGACCCCTAATAATCGATTATTGACCCCCAATAATCGATTATTGACTCCCAGAAAACGATTACTGACCCCCAGTAAACGATTACTGAACCCCAATAATCAAGGTTACAGACCCGTGGTAGGATTATAACAAAGATAGTAAACAAAATAATCGATTACCCATTTTGTGACAAACAACCAAACAACTAGCCCGGCAGAAAAAAGGTGACAAACAACCAAACAACTAGCCCGGCAGAGGTTCCGTGCAGGTGAGCTTGTTATGATTACCCATTTTGTGACAACGACCACACTGTATCACCTTCTTATAGTTCTCTCCAGAAGACTTTATTCGCTTCACTTTAGGCCTCCCAGCTGGCCTCTTGCAAGAAGGAGGTAATATAAGCTCATCACTATAATCCGAAAAACAAGCATCAACATTGCTCACAGGATGAATGGGAAAACTGTAGCTCTTCCTATAAGTTTCGACATGGAAATACCTATCAAAAACATTTATCAGGTCTCAAAAATAACTAATAATCATGAGTATTGACACACACTAACAAAAAATATACCTATCAATAAAGTCGTAAACATTCAAAGAAGCATATTGTATTGCCGAAAGACCATGAGGACAAGGAAAGCAATTGATTTGCCACTTTACACAAGAACACGAATGCTCATTAATGTTGACACTATAAGAATATTTATCATTCCTAACCTGCACATAACAACTAGAGGTCAGTAAACAAAAAGTTATTGGCAAAACAGCAACAAAAATGGCAAAAAAGAAGAAAAAAAAATTGTTATTGGGGCACATTTCGTGTTAGAACAGTACCTCATATACACCATTTTGAGAAGAAATCACTCTGTAATTTCGACTCTTCTCCATCTCATTCTTAAGATGAGACTCCATCTTTGGTGTTAGTTGTGTTGTCCAACTTTCTGCGTTTGCACTCCTCTCAGCCATCTGACTCATCTCTCTTAAGCGGGTTTGATCTAGCATAGCATAAGGAGGCATCAACCGCTCTACAGAAATCCACTTATTGAACGATTCAGCTATGCCATTGGCCATTATTCCATAACGGCAGCCCTTAAAAAAATGCTCTACATCAATGTTCCAAGGGGATATCATTAATGAAACTGTTAATAATCTCTGCACCACCCTCCTCTCTAAGTTCCGCCAATTTATGGTAAAACTGCTTCTCCGTTGAAGAATAAGCAACCTCACAAAACTTACCAATAACTTTATCAATCACCACACCATGACCCTTACCAGCATATCTACGGGTCAGATTATAGGCCAAATGCTTGAAACAATAGAGATGAGGATTTCCAGTAAACACGATATCAAAAGCTTTCAAGAGTCCATTACCTCGATCACTAATGAAAGTAATAACTCTTCCTTGAGGTTCTAACAAATTCTTCAAGTGTTTGAAAAAACATAACCAATTGAATTCGGTCTCTGAGTCACAAATACAAAGGGCCAATGGAAAAAAACCTGTCAAAACAACAAATAAAATCGTTAGTTATAGGGGGTCAGTAATCTTTTATTTAGGGTCAATAATCGATTATTGGGGGTCAATAATTATTTTACTAGGGGTCAGTAAGCGCTTAAGCAGTACCTTTATTCCCATTTCTTCCGGTGGCTGATAGTATCTGCCCCTTGTATATACTCTTACCAAATGTACCATCCACATATAAAACAGGGAGACAGTACTTGAACCCCTCAACTTGCCCACCGTAAGCAACAAAAACTCTTTCAAACTTATTAGTGCCCTCATCAACTTCAAGAACAAAAGAAGATCCAGGATTACTGTCCAAAACCACATCTCTATACCAACTAAGCATGTTAAAAGAAGCAGTATCAGATCCATAAAGCTTCTCCACAGCCTTTCTTTTCGCAGTCAAAGCAACTTTGTAACTGATATGAAAACCATAGGCAGACTTAAGCTTGTTGATGATATCACACGGCTTCAAACCAAGATTATAGTTAACATCAGTTTCAATCAAATTCATAACTATCTTAGACCCAAGCTGCCTATGCTTTTGGGTTCTAAGAACCCCTTTACAACTGTGCACGTTATTTAGCCCTCTAATGTAAAAGCAACCATTGATAGATGAAACAGCACCATGGACAAACCATTCGCACTTCTCAATACCATGATTTTCACATACTGCATGAACATAGATAGAATCGTTCCTAACTAATATTACGCAAAAACCACATCCCACTGTATATTTTCTCAAATTGTCACGAAAATCATCAATATTTATAAATTTTTGGCCTTCATTAGTAATTAGAGAGCTCCACCCATCAGACAAATACGACTTCTTCGGCCCATCTCTGAATAGCTCACACAGAAAATCATTTTCATCAATTACGGCAGACACACTATCCTCCAATGACAACAATCCTGAACCACAACCACTTCCAACCTCTTTCACAACAGAAACATCAACATGTTCCATCTTATATATCCTAGCACAACAAAACAGCATCTTCAAATCTTCCTCGCTATCCAAATAAATCACAGCACATGAAGGAGAAGAATAATGAAGACGAAATTTATCACTAGCACGGAACCTAAATCGTCGACGAATAGTAACACACAAATCAGAAAAAGTAATGTACTCATTCAGTGAATGATGAAAACCCTCTCCAGAACATATAAACTGAGCAAGCAATAAATGAGCCATGTTCCTGCATTGAATAGAATGTCCGTCAGAATCAAATACAAGCAGTACTTACCAAAACCAAAACAACATTACTGATCTCTAGTAATCGGTTACCGACCCCCAGTAATTGATTACCGACCCCCAGTAATTGATTACCGACTCCTAGTAACTGATTATCGACCCCCGGTAATTGATTATCGACCCCCAGTAATCGATTACTGGGGGTCAGTAATCAATTACTGGGGGTCGGTAATCAGTTACTGGGGGTCGGTAATCAATTACTGGGGGTTAAAAACCAAACTCGATTGTAAATCTGAAGAATGCAGAATGTATGATGCACACGTAAAATATGTATCGAACGTAATAAACCCTAAATTCAACAACATCAACAAAACATCAAGAAAAGAGAAACCAGATAATCACCTGATGTTCAAATACTATTTCAGATATCAGATTTCCAGATTTCAGATTCGATCCCAGCTTGAATCAACTCCAATCCGCCGAAAAAAACATCACCTATATTTACCCGAATTCATATTGAAACCCTAAGGCAAACCCTAAACCCTCATTATCTTCTCGATCTGTACAAAAAAACCAAACTCGATTGTAAATCTGAAGAATGCAGAATGTATGATGCACACGTAAAATATGTATCGAACGTAATAAACCCTAAATTCAACAACATCAACAAAACATCAAGAAAAGAGAAAACAGATAATCACCTCATGTTCAAATACTATTTCAGATTTCAGATTCGATCCCAGCTTGAATCAACTCCAATCCGTCGAAAAAAACATCACCTATATTTACCCGAATTGAAACCCTAAGGCAAACCCTAAACCCTCATTATCTTCTCGATCTGTACAAATCGATCGCAATCTCTCTCTCTGATCTGCAAAATCGTCTCTTTTATCTTCTTCCGTTTCTCCCTCTTTCGCTCTCTTCTTCCCTGGAAAAAGTCGTGCCCTAATGTTTTCTGATAAAACCTATCGGCAAGTAATAACTCAAAATCTATTAGATAGGGTTTGAGGGCAAAAACGGAAGACAAAAATTAAAATTGTACTAGGGTTTAAAAAGATTTGTTCAAATGGGCAATAGAGTTGTTACCTTATGTTGAATAGGGGAAAAAAATAAGTTTGTCATTTGAATGGGCAGTCAGGGGGTCAAATTAGCACCAAATAGACATTTTCTCTAAAATATATATATATATATATATATATATATGGTAATTAATAGTTGTTGATAGTGTAATTAACTTAAAAAAATGGTTGATATATAGTGTAACTTAAATAATGGTTGTTAATTAATGGTATATATATATGAGTTGATGTTGATAATAATATATATTGTAATTTAAATGTGTTAATTAATTTCTTATTAATTAAAGTTATACATATATATTATTATCAGACTATATATGGATCGGATAAGAGTTGGATTTCGCTTCCAAGGCATGACCGACGATACACTACATGAGTTGTGGATTTTTTTACAGTTCGTCGAGGAAAATGCAAACGGGAATTACCATTATTGCCCGTGCAAGAAATGTAAGTGTCGCAGTGATATGTTTCGATTTCCGATTAGGACAGTATGGGAGCACCTAAAGAGTAATGAGTTTTGGCCGAAGTACACACGTTGGATATATCACGGTGAGCCATCATTACATGGATCGCATGATCATGGGCAGTATTTTGAGGCGGGCAGTAGTAGTACATCCAACGATCCAACAATGGCATTCGTCAACGACGTGTTTCCTTTTGAAAGCGGTGTACGTGGGGAACAATATATGCAGGACCCGGTGCAGTCGTTCCCACAAGTTGTCAACACTGCTGCCTTTGACAAGTACAACAAACTGATTGCATTGCAACAGACCCCTGTGTCTTCAAGTTCTGAGAAGACAGTTCTTAAAAGTGTGATGGAGGTAATGAGGATTAAAGTCGAGACAAAAGGGAGCATCAGGCAAGTGGATGAATATCTACAGTACACTTCTTCGTTGCTGGAGGAGGGTCATCGTAATCCTACCAATCACCGTAAGGTCCGAAGTATCCTCAAAGATCTAGGGCTTTCCTACATTAAGATCCATGCATGCGCATTTGACTGCGTTCTCTTCTGGGGTAAAGATGCAGAAGGGAATGACCTTGCTAGCCTTGACGCATGTCCGATATGTCAGTCTGACCGATATAAGTTGACCGGAGCAGGCAATAGGAAACCTGTGAAAGTGCTTCGGTATTTTCCGTTGAGAGATAGGCTCGAGCGGTTGTACATGTCAGAAACCACCGCAAAAGCTATGAGATGGCACGGTGAGTGGGACGCGGGAGACGCAGATATCATGACACACATCTCTGACGGAGTGGCTTGGAAGCATATAAACAATGAGTTTCCTCATTTTGCGTCAGATGTCAGAAACGTCAGGCTCGGGCTCTCAACCGACGGGTTCAACCCTTTCGGCACCATGAGTCTTTATACAGTATATGGCCGGTAGTGAGGAAAGACATAGATTACCCCTATCGAGCAATTCAGAAACCGAAGAAGACTCATCCGATGATTCCGATTACAATCCGACGGATTAAGTAATTTAAATGATGTAATCCTTTCATTTGTAATCCATTCATTTCTAATGAACGGACGTGGGGATGAGCCTCCCAGCTAGGCTGGGTTCCAAACCCCTTAAAAAAATTTGAAATATGTTGACTGTTGGGTTTCTGGTTTTTTATGTTCAATTTTGGTTATATGTGAACAGGACATCGGAATAGGAGAGGTGTAAAACCACTGAGTTTTTTTTGTTTTTTTTCAGAGAATAGCCGACGAAAAATTCAATTTTTCGTCGGCTATTCTCATAATGGCCGACGAAAAATTCATTATTTCGTCGGCCATAAGTTTTTTTAAAAATAAATATTTTATTTTTGACCGAAAACGACAAAAGAATAGCCGACGAGTTGTAGGTTTGATTTCGTCGGCTATGATTAAAAAAAAAACAAAAAAAAACCAGCTTCCATTTCGACAAACCATTGCTTCATCCTTCAAATGCAAATGTGTCGTGAAATAAGATATGACCGAAATATTGAAAAACGTCTACGGTTGAAAAATGAGAAGATTCCGACAAAATCTGTGTGCCGAATTTTGCGATTAACTGTTTTTTACTACCGTTTTCCTATGGGTAGCCTGACGGTCGGTAAATATTTTGAGAAAATTTTTTATACGATTAGTTGGGTCGCATCGATTTGAAACTATTCTCTGTTGAAGATCAGGGCAAAAAACGTCATTTAGACAGACCAATTACCATTTCTAAGCGTTTAAAGGGTTGACTCATCCGGTTGACCGTCCCGATCGAGCCTTTAAAGTTGTCAGATGTAGTTGGAATTTTTTTCATACATGTATTTAATCTTAACGGTGATATCTGACGGTTGGAATAGGTTTTCCAAACTGTTAGATTCAAAATCGTAACATATGCACTAATGTTCCTCAACTTGTTTACTAAGTGTTTAAGTGAATGTATAGTTTCAAATAGTTACTATACATAGACTCTTCAAATGCAAATGTGTCGTGAAATAAGATATGACCGAAATATTGAAATACGTCTACGGTTGAAAAATGAGAAGATTCCGACAAAATCTGTGTGCCGAATGTTGCGGTTAGCTGTTTTTTACTGCCGTTTTCCAATGGGTAGCCTGACGGTCGGTAAATATTTTGAGGAAATTTTTTTTACGATTAGTTGCATCTCATCGATCTGAAACTATTCTCTGTTGAAGATCAGGCCAAAAAATGTCATTTAGACGGCCCAATTACCGTTTTAATGCGTTTAGAGGTTTGACTCACCCGGTTGACCGTCCCGATCGAGCCGTTAACGTTGTCAGATGTAGTTGGATTTTTTTTTCATACATGTATTTAATCTTAACGGTGATATCTGACTGTTGGAATAGATTTTCCAAACTTTTAGATTCAAAATCGTAACATATGCACTAATGTTCCTTAACTTGTTTACTAAGTGTTTAAGTGAATGTATAGTTTCAAATAGTTACTATACGTAGACTCTTCAAATGCAAATGTGTCGTGAAATAAGATATGACCGAAATATTGAAATACGTCTACGGTTGAAAAATGAGAAGATTCCGACAAAATCTGTGTGCCGAATGTTGCGGTTAGCTGTTTTTTACTGCCGTTTTCCTATGGGTAGCCTGACGGTCGGTAAATATTTTGAGGAAAATTTTTATACGATTAGTTGCGTCGCATTGATTTGAAACTATTCTCTGTTGAAGATCAGGGCAAAAAACGTCATTTAGACATGCCAATTTCCGTTTTAAAGCGTTTAGAGGTTTGACTTCGCAGTTTGACCAAAGAATAGCCGACGAAAAATTAAAATTCGTCGGCTAAACTCTTGCGATCCGCGCCTTTTCAATGTCCGCAGTTGGATGGGGGAGATCGGACGGTTGCTGAGCGCGTAAAGTATAGCCGACGACATTCAAAGTATAGCCGACGAATTTAATAATTCGTCGGCTATACTTCTTTTTAAACCCAGCTTTGTCCCGTGGCTCTCCATTTTTCCGAAACTCGCACAGCTCCCTCGGAAAATCCGCCGCTTGCCTCCAGCACATCCTCCGCCGCTCGCCTCGTCCCTCTCCTCTCCGGCCGTCGATCCTCTTCCTCCTCCTCTGTGGCCGCTCGCCTCCTCCCTCCTCCTCTCCGGCCGCTCGCCTCCTCCTCCTCCTCTCCTCTCCGGCCGCTCGCCTCCTCCCTCCTCCTCTCCGGCCGCTCGCCTCCTCCTCCTCTCCTCTTCGGCCCCTCGTAAGTTTTTTTTTGTTTTTTTTTTTTATGTATTTATTATATGTTAATGTATGTATTTATGTATTGATGTATTTATGTTAATTTATGTATTTTTTTTATGTAAATTTAGGTATAATTTATGTATTTATTTATGTTAATTTAGGTATAATTTAGGTATTTATGTTAATTTAGGTAATTTTTTTTAATTTTTTTTAATTATATAATTTAGGTGTAATTGTATAATTTATACGTATAAATTGGTAGCTTAATTATATAAATTGGTACCTTAATTGTATAATTTAGCTTAATTATATATATAGCTTAATTATATTTAATTTTAATTATATAAATTGTTATATATTTGTTAATAAATTAATTATATTTGTTATAATTTAGGTATTTTAATTGTTATATATTTAATTTTAATTATATAAATTGTTATATATAAATTGGTAGTCTAATTATATATATGTTATAATTAAATATAGTTATATTTGTATATAAATAATTATCTTTAATATAATATAATTTAATATTAATTAATGTATTAATGCGTCGGGCTTTAGATGGCCGATGGATTTAGGCAGTTATTCGGAGGTCGTCGTGGCAAATCTAGAGGTTCTGGAAATGCCGCGGGTTCCGCAGACTCCGACAGGACCCTTAGCCAGCCTGAGAGGACCACCAGCCAGCCGCGGAGGAGTGTAGATTCATCCCAGCCGCAGAGGACTGTGGATGCAGCCCAGCACTTCACTTCCGCATGTCGGTCCCTCTATGGATCCGAGGTTTAGTCGGCAGCTATTTCACGAGGAGATAGCTGCCGACGTTCCTCAGGTTCGTATGCCTGAGGTTCATCGGGAGCCGATGCCGAGTCCGACTCAGTCTGCTGCTGACTCGACTGAGGGGCCTACTCTCCCAAATCAGCTCTACCTCCCGTACAACATTCATGCGATACCCGAGGTCGACTATCGTGGTCTGCCCCAGTGGCCTGATATGCCTCAGTACGTGAGTGCTGCGGAGGCATACCAGCAGCAGCCATGGGAGACCCCTGACCTCCTGATTTCGGCGAGGAGAAATGGAAAGTCGACAGACAATTCATCGAGTTCAGGTAACATTCGATTTTATTAATTAAAATGTTTTATTAAAATTAACGCACTAATATTTAATTTTATTAACCAATCGTCGTTTATGTGATAGAGACAGCCGCTAGCAGTTCAACCCAGAGGAATACCAGAGGTGTCATATGTTTTGACACGCTCAGGAGAACTGTTGAACAGAGGGGGAGGATCCAAATCAACGAACCTCCTAATCAGGAGGTTCAGGGGGAAAAAAAAACGCGACTACTCGGGTTGCGTGGGTGTACTGATTAGGGACAGAGTCCCTATGTTGTGGACTCGGTGGGCTGATGTGCCCGAAGAAATCAAGAGGGAGTTGAACAACGCCGCGTCGGTGAGTAATTTAAAAAATTTAATTTATTTATCGTAATATTTAAAAATTTTCGGTATTGTTATAATTGTAAAACTAATAAAATATTATCTTTCAGACATACTTCGAGGTTGCGGAACACAAGCGGGATTGGGCGGACTCCGTACAGAACTCGAGGTACGTTGGGAATGTATTATCTGATAATTTGAAATATTTTATGATATTAATCATATTTCTAATGCACTTTTGTTTTTTTCGTAGGTTCAAAGAGTGGAAGAACGAGCTCCGTTCCCACTATAACGAGTACGACAACCGTGGTCGTATGGGTACTCCCAGAGAGTTCATGTTCAGGGAGTACGAGTGGCGTTGGTTGAAGACAGTAGACTTCGACAACCCGGTTATGCAGGTAAATACTAAACTTCACTATAAATGTTTATTTTGTTAAAATTTTAATTATTAGTTTAAATATTTTATAATTATTACAGTTATATTTTTTGATGCATTTTTCTAATATTTTATTATTTGTTTGAAGGAACGGTCTCGGATAAACTCTGCGAACCGCCGCCGTAACACAATCCCCCATCACGGTGGTTCTAGGTCGTTTGCACAATATCAGGAGGAGGCGCTTAGAGATCATCCTGATAGCAACCCGTACGTGGAGACGTTCAATATCGCTTATCCACAAGCGACAGAACATCTCGTAAGTCGTTCATTACGATTTTAAAATTTTAATTATTAATTTTACTTAACTATCGATTTGTTAGAATATTAAATTTTTTTTTCCCGTCCAATTAGGAGAGGGTGAACCGGGCCGAAGAAGAGGTGCTCCAGCAAATAGTTCGGGAGACACAACCGAACATTTCAGAGGCAGATCTGGAAGAAACCATGCGCCAGGTCGACCGAACCAATGTCCAAACGGCGGCGAGGATTTTCGACGCAGCCTTCCCACAGCGGTCCAACGAATACTACTGCCGGGGTTTGGGAAGTTCTCTAGGGCTCCTGAAGACCACTAAGGGAGGTCAAAAGAAGGGAGGCGGGGAGACCCAACAGATGAGGGGGGAAGTGCAGCGATTGGCCGCAGAATTGGCGACCTCGTCCCAGACAGTACAGGAGCTGCGCCGCAGAACACAGCAGTATCATTTGGATATGGCCCGTTGGCATGCTGAATGCGACAGAATTCGGCAATACAACTACGACGGCCAACAAAACTGGTTTTATGAGATGTTCGCGGCACAACAACAAAACCGTGAACCCCAGGCCTCGTTTCAGTGGTTATTGGAGCCTCCAATACCTCAAGCTCCCGAGTTCGGTCAGCAGGATGACGAGTCTGATGGAGAGCAAGATGCTGGGGATGATGTTGTGGACTTTAGTGGTTTAGGTGATGATTAGGGTTATATTTTATGTATATTGGAACGAATTTAATAAAAAGGGTACTTAGACGTGTTTCTTGTTGGTGCAAATGCATGGACTGTTTTTGTGATTTGCAGGTTAATTGCTTGGAATGGTAATTTAGAAAATAATTTAATTTTTTTTTTCCCAAATGTAAGAATAGCCGACGATTTTTGCATTATTTCGTCGGCTATAATCTCTATAGCCGACGAATTTTACCAATTTTCGTCGGCTATACAACTTATAGCCGACGAAAATTACATTATTTCGTCGGCTATAACTAATTAATGCCTATTAAAATAGTAATATATTTCGAGGAAATAGCCGACGAAAATTTATGAAATCGTCGGCTATTGGGTTTTAACAATAGCCGACGAATTTCGTCGGCTATAGTTAATGAATTTCGTCGGCAATACTCGAAAATACCCGACGAAATTCGTCGGCAATTTCTCCCAGGTTTGGCCGACGAAAAATATTTTCGTCGGTAAATTCGTCGGCCATACTCTACTATAGCCGACGAATTGGTTTTTTTCGTCGGCCATTGGTATTACCGAAGGGGTTTTTCCGACGACTTATAGCCGACGAAAAATTGGCATAGCCGACGAAATTTTTTTCGTCGGCTATTCTCCCATTTCTGGTAGTGCAAAAGGACAAAAAAGGAAGAAAAAAATTAAATTTGTACTAGAATTGAAGATTTGTTCAAATGGGCAATAAAGTTGTTACCTTATGTTGAATAAGGGAGAAAAATAATATGGTCATTGAAATGGGTAATGAGGGGACCTGTTTTATACTAAATGGGTATTTTCCCTAATTATATTATTGTTGAACAAGGAAGAGTGGAAGACAGAAAGCACAAAAATCAGAATTAAACACAGAGAACACCGAGAATTGTTTTTTTTTTTTGTTGCAAAAATAGTTTTCCTAAACCAAATTGGAGTTTATCTTTTTCCTTTCATTCGTAGGAAAAAAAAAAGTATCTAATCTTCTCAAACAATTCTGTGCAAATGCAAGTACAAAAGTGAAAAGGAAACCTTCTCAAAAAAAAACAAAAAAAGTTTAAGGAAAAACATCAAGTCCAATTTGGTTTAGGAATCCTAATCATCGTTGGACACGGAAGAGACTATAGCTCCCCTGCATGCATATAAGCTGAACCTGTGAACATTTACGAAAGACAAATCCATTTACAGAGAGAAGAAAGATAAAAAAAAATCTCTGGAGAGAGAGAGAGAGAGAGAGTAATTTCATAAGAATTAAAAGTTGTATGTGCTCGACCATGACGAGCATCAAGCCTTTCAACAGGTTGGTGAAGCTTGTGGGCATGAGCGTTCTACAATGATGATATAACGAAAGGGGATAATTCACGACCCAAGAGTAGCAGGAACGTCGACAATAGAGGAATCGGCGTGGTTGTGCTTGAAGCGCTCACTAGTAGACAATGGGTAAGAGAAGAAGATTTAGCAAAAGACTTGAAACTCAACTCGAAGCAACTCCGTCGTATTTTGCGATTTTTCGAGGAGGAAAAACTGGTCACCCGAGAGCATAGGAAAGAACGACATACAAAGAAACACTACGCCATTTGTCACCTTAAGCGACGGACAATGTCAGTCGCTTAAGTGTCCAAGTCCGTCGCCAACCTCTTAAAGAGACGGACACGCCGTCGCGTGTCCGAGGTCGGTTAAGTATCGTCGCTATAAAGGTTGCGCGACTAACATAACAAACTCCGTCTCTTAAGTCCCTTTAAGCGACTGACCTATATTCTGATATTTATTAGTTGCTATAAAGTTAGAGCGACTGACATTCGCGTTTGGTTAGTCGCATAAATGTGATCTTAAGCGACGGATTTTTGCACTCAATTCTCCGTCGCTATAAGCTCACACTAAAGCGACTGAATCTTGTACTCAATTATCTGTCGCTGTAATGGTAGAGCGACTGACACTTTTAGTCGCCAATCCGTCGCTTTAGGTTAGCGACTTGCATGGCCAGCCTGTTGTAGACGCTTTAGTGCGTTTTAAGCGACGGAAATCCCCAACATCCGTTGCTTAAGTGTGTTTATGCGACGGTAATAGCCATTATCCGTCGCTTTAGTGTTTTAAAGCGACTGACTTTGAATGTTGTCAGTCGCTTTAGTGTGTTTTAGGCGACGGAGAAACACCAAAATCCGTCGCTTAAGTGGAGTGTCTGATTGAGCACAGAATGTGCTTCTGTATGTTGCCCTTTTACAAAACCAAACAATTCAAACCTGCACATCCAAAACATATCAAACCAACACATTCAATTCACATATCCGAAACCAGCACATTCAATCCAAACTCAATTCTGCTAGTACATAAAACTGTTTTTTAAGCACAAACTATATATACTAAACATATGTAGCAGTGGTCAAGAGCCTCGAAGTCGTGAAGTCACGGGTTCTGAGAAGAACTACCTGCACCCGCATCCCTTTGCTTTTGTTGCGCTACGAGCATCGCAATCATGGCTTCCATTTGACGCAGGCGCTCATCACGCTCTTCCAATTGCGCCGCCATTCGCTCTTCAACTACACGAACTCGTTCCTCCACGATGCTATCAACATCCACTTGCCGGGCCCCTCCCTTCTTCTTCGGCGACCGCTGCATGCACCGTCCCACCCCTCGGACCTCGGTGCCTCTCTTGACCCCAAGTTGAGTGGATAGCACTTCGATTTGTTCCTCAACGGGAAGAGGTTCTTCGGGGGCAATATCCGGGTGTAGGGTCGTCCTTTCTTGTACTAGTCTGTCCACATGTTCCTTCATCGCCTCCTACAATAACACACATAACCAATGTTAATAAGAAATACATAATTACGCTATTGTAACACAAGAAATGGAATAAAAAGAACGGAAGTCTCACCACGTGTGGACCGCCCACAGGGTCTTTTGCATATGCATCCTCGAATGCATGGACAAACGGAGCTGGATGTCCTCGATCCTGATGCAACTTTGCCCGGTAACTAAAGGCAGTCGTCCCAGAGTGGTGGTTCATCTTTTGTGGACACGATCGGATGTTCTTCATTCTCGCACATAAGGCCTGCACCACATCATTTACAAGCATTATATGTAGAGGTTAAACAACGCACCAATAAAGTATTAACATACTGTTAGAGCCGAGAGAGAGAGTTGATTACCGCATGAGTAGGGTCCTTGAAGTGGACCACCAACCACTCCCATTGCGCCGGACGATGCAGGAACTCAAGAGGAACGTCATCCCCCCACTCCAGCCAATGTTGGCGGCAATCGGATTTCCAATCCTTATACCGATCGGCTGCCGTTCTTTGAACATAATCCCACAGGCCATTATGATCTAGGGGAGCCAGTAGTGTGGCTACATAGACACAATGGACCCACATTAGTAACAAAGCGTAACAAAAATCAAATTAGTAAGAAAAGTAAAAACCATACAACGGAAATATTACCGAGAGGTAGTCGGTAATGATCCCTCGGTCACTGACGCTCAACTCTCTGTACGTGGGCTGTACCGTAGGGACACTGTCCTTCACACAACTTCCAATGTCCCGAGAAATTAGGCTGCAGACCTTGGGATCCTTGGGGCCTTTGTGGTACTCATCGTACTCTACCACAATCTTCCCCCCCCCCCCCCCCCCCCCCGTGGTCCGGACCAGCTCCTGTGTCTTCAATCCGACCACCACACCTCTCCTCCTTGTTGGTGGTGTATCTACATAGAAAATGGGAAATAAGGTTATAAACGTTAAATCCTTAATTAGCGCCGATATTCTAAGCTTTCATATCATCTATTTCTATCCGTAATAAAATGAAACAAGAGAGTTGCCGAAATATACCGCTCGTCTCCAAGTTCTTGCAACGAATGCTGCGTGCAGTCGTCGAAGACCCGGTTGATGCAGAACCGGTACTGGGGCCGCTCGACGTCATTGGCGTCATTGATGGGAGTGGGGGAGCGCCGAGCTGCAAGGCCGATGACGCATGTAAAGAAGCAGCACCAGGAGCAGGACCAGGAGCAGGAGCTGAAACAGCAGGGCGAGGAGATGAGGGAGAAGAGATGGAGTTGAAGGAAACTGTGCATGAGAAGCCGGTGAGAGCCCAGCTGAATCAGCCTGCGACGTCGATAGTGGTGGTGCTCGTAGTGATCGTCTGATCAAGTCCTGTCGAAGCTCACGGTCCTCAAGCTCGACCGTCTTCTTCGTCTTTGAATATCGAGGTTTTGGAGGCATTGCTGACATAAGAGGTAATAAAATAAAATTAAAAAAAATTAGTGTAAGCTAGAACCTGATTACCACAATATGAGACACAAAAAAAACTAATTGAGAATCCTACTATATGTTTACAATATCAGATAAGAGCGCGAACTAGTTATTTAACTATTTTGCTTGCTGGACATGTTTGTGTATTGGGCGTGCATAGAGCATTCGACATCATGAAAAAACGTCTAGTCATGACTAAATGCCGCATAAAACTAACTAAATGGTGAACTATGTGGTTTTTTCTGACATTCTTGGTGAAAGACTCTGCTAATTTCTATATTTCGTTGTAATTTGATGGGAATATTCCGAAAAGATTATTTCAACCTCCTTTAAGCCAACTCTACATGCAGGCTTTACTTTCTGCAGCTATTGGGGCAAACAACCAGGCAGCACAGTCAATGCTTAAGCAGAACTACTAGGATGAAATAACAAGAGAAGAGGCAGTTCAGCTCGCTCTACTATATCAAGCAAAACTCCAACACCAAATTGCTATTGTTCACAAACTGAATTTTACTATACTACTTGCAGAAAAGTAAATAAAATAGAAGTGAAGGGTAGTTTCTGCTAGACAAGAAATGAAGAACATAACCAATACGATTAAAAACCGGTATCTAAAGCAATCAACATAAAACTTGCAGCAAATTTAAGGGTAGTAAAGCAATCAAAAGATATAACTTGCAGCAAATTGAAGTTTACTATCTACTTGCAACAGTAACTGTATCTGTCTCCGAACCTAAGTATCTACTTTCAGCAGTAACTGTACCACACACACACACATTCATTTCCCCAAAAATATTACACTTAACAAAATTAATTTATTTTGAGAAATTCTATTAAAGCAGTAAACTCTCTTATCAGAACAAAGAGTCAACGATTCATTGCAGTTACCTGTATATGTAAGATACACATTTGACTCATAGTCAATTAGATGAGTTTTTCCTTGTAAAAAACTTAGGAGACATGCCTTACCATACATATCGGTATCATCTATGCTGATTGTATGAGGTGGGAATTTAGTTTAATTAGGACACATGTTCCAAATTACTGGTCACAAACTTTAGTTTGATTAGATACTGTTTACCAACTTAAAGAGACCACCCTGTGCAGAGAGGGAAAAGGTTTGATTTGTGAGCATTTTAGCACAAGTCCATAACCGATCCTAATGAATGAAAAGATCTTAGGCAGCGTTATCATCAACTGTTTTCGAGCAACACCATTCTTGTCGATGCAATCTAAGTGTATGCTTATAATTTTGTTTCTATGCTATTTCAGAATGCTTTATATACAATTAGATTTAGTGATAAAGAAAACCTAATAATATATGAAAACTGAAGCCATCATATATATACAGTTATGCAATTGAGAGCACAGTAGAATCAGCATGTTTAAATAGCTTCATCCTCTACATAACCAGTAGTAGTGCAAACTCTACATAACCAACATAGAAAAATCAATATATAATCTTCATACAATTCGACACATTTGCAGAAGATCAACAATCCAATTTACTTGTAAAAAGGATCATTATGGTTATTGGGAGTCTAACAATATTTCAAGAATTTCAAACCCCATAAGTTACACAGCAGGACTGAACAAAGAGAGGGGGACAGAGAGGTACCTTCATGGAAGGAGTCGTCGAGGGTGGCGGGGACGGAGGCGTGGACTGCGGCGAAGTCGGGAGGGAGAGGACGGAGGAGTGAAGAGAGGGGAATTAGGGATTTCGGCCGGAGTGAGGGTGGTGGCAATTGGGGCCGGAGTAGGGGAGAGAGGGTGGTGGCGATTGGGGGCGGAGTGAGGGTGGTGGCGATTGGGGCCGGAGTAGGGGAGAGAGGGTGGTGGCAATTGGGGCCGGAGTAGGGGAGAGAGGGTGGTGGCGATTGGGGGCGGAGTGATGGGGGTGGCGATTGGGGCCGGATCGGAGTAGGGATTGGGTTTTACGGAGGTCGAACGTTTAAGCAACTTCTTATGATTTTCGGGCTCTATATCTACTCTGAAGCGACGAACCTTGAACTAGTCCGTCGCTTAAGAACGTTTCAATTTTCGGGCCAATTTTTGGCGCAAAGGACACGCGCCATTTCCAAAACTAATTAAGCGACGGACTAGTCTATATTCGTCGCATTTACAAAAAACACAGTAAATTTCCAAAATTTTTGTTTCAAACAGTTACTATACGTAGACTCTTCAAATGCAAATATGTCTTGAAATAAGATATGACCGAAATAATAAAATTCATCTACGGTTGAAAAATGGGAAGATTCCGATAAAATCTGTGTGCCGAATGTTGCGGTTAGCTGGTTTTTACTTCCGTTTTCCTATGGGTAGCCTGACGTTCGTTAAATCAAAATCGTAAATTTTTTATACGATTAGTTGCGTCTCATCGATTTGAAACTTTTATCTGTTGAAGGTCAGGCAAAAAAACGTCATTTAGACAGTCCAATTACCATTTCTAAGCGTTTAGAGGTTTGACCGGCCCGGTTGACCATTCCGATCGAGCCTTTAACGTTGTCAGACGTAGTTGGATTTTTTTCCATACATGTATTTCATGTTAACGGTGATATCTGACGGTTGGAATAGATTTTCTAAACTTTTAGATTCAAAATCAGAACATATGCACTAATGTTCCTTAACTTGTTTACCAAGTGTTTTAAGTGAATGCATAGTTTCAAACAGTTACTATACGTAGACTCTTCAAATGCAAATATGTCGTGAAATAAGATATGACCGAAATAATGAAATTCGTCTACGGTTGAAAAATGGGAAGATTCTGATAAAATCTGTGTGCCGAACGTTGCGGTTAGCTGGTTTTTACTTCCTTTTTCCTATGGGTAGCCTGACGTTCGTTAAATCAAAATCGCAAAATTTTTATACGATTAGTTGCGTCTCATCGATTTGAAACTATTATCTGTTGAAGGTCAGGCAAAAAAACGTCATTTAGACAGTCCAATTACCATTTCTAAGCGTTTAGAGGTTTGACCGGCCCGGTTGACCGTTCCGATCGAGCCTTTAACGTTGTCAGACGTAGTTGGATTTTTTTCCATACATGTATTTTATGTTAACGGTGATATCTGACGGTTGGAATAGATTTTCTAAACTTTTAGATTCAAAATCAGAACATATGCACTAATGTTCCTTAACTTGTTTACTAAGTGTTTAAGTGAATGTATAGTTTCAAACAGTTACTATACGTAGACTCTTCAAATGCAAATATGTCGTGAAATAAGATATGACCGAAATAATGAAATTCGTCTACGGTTGAAAAATGGGAAGATTCCGATAAAATCTGTGTGCCGATCGTTGCGGTTAGCTGGTTTTTACTTCCGTTTTCCTATGGGTAGCCTGACGTTCGTTAAATCAAAATCGCAAAATTTTTATATGATTAGTTGCGTCTCATCGATTTGAAACTATTATCTGTTGAAGGTCAGGCAAAAAAAAACAGTTTACAAATTACAGTTTACATAAAACACTGAATAAAACGATCAATTTAATGTCCAGATAAAACACAGTTGCTTAACAAGGGTTTACAAATTACAGTTTACATAAAACACTAAATAAAACGATCAATATTAATCAGATAGATCTTCCTCATAATCAGCATAATCATCCTCTCTATCACTTCCGCCTTCATCTTCCTCAGTTTCTCCTTCATAGATTTCGTCATCATCTCTTTCGTCGTCATCCTCGTCGTCATCCTCGTCACCATCGTCGTCCTCTTCATCATTGTGACATTGAATGGGAACATCTATGTGTGGAAGCGAACCGAAGTCCATGGTGAAACCAAATATAGGAGTGTAAGTTGGGATCGAGTCCGCGGTAGGTTCTTGATAGGGTTTATCAATTTCATTTCTCCTAGGAGGTATGTTAGGTTCCCTTGCAACTATGGTAGCACTGTACGTACCTCTGTGTGACATCACATTAACCACTTTCCAAGGTTCACCAGCCTTCGGGTCATCCAGATAAAACACTTGTCTTGCCGTGGCGGCAAGAATAAATGGTCTATCCTCAAACCAGCTAGTAGATGTGTCCACTGATAAAAGACCGTGATCTAACTTTACGGACCCAGGCTCGGTAGGGTCAGTATCGTACCATTTACACTTGAACAAAACAACCTGCATGCCTTCTGAATATACAAGTTCGACTACGGCTTCAAGAATCCCGTAGTATGAGATGCCTTCCGTCTCTACCATGACCCCACTGTTTTGAGTCTTCAACCGTTGGTCTCGCTGCCACGTGACAAACTTAACTCCGTTCACAGAACATTGTGAATAAATACGGTGTGCTTGAGGGCGGCATGCTAAAATGTGTAGTTCAGGCGTATAATCCGAACTTCCTTCTGCTTGCAGTCGTGTGATCTGTAACAATAATACAAACCATTAGTGCGCTGTGACATCTTTGGTGGTTTATATAATGAGCAAATTATAGTGATTGTATACCCAAGTTTTAAAGTATGGAAGAAAGTTCTGAATACGCTCTTCATCAGTCATATGTGGATAGATTTCAGTTACTTGATTATTGTAAATCTGAATGAAGTCAGCCGCTTCTGTACAGTGCTCCATTACATTCCAGTGAGCCGCATATAGTTCTTCCCTACTTAAACGAGCCTTTGCTATGAAACTTTTGGGCTTCACGAGTTCGGAAACAACTGAGATATTGAATTGAGGCGCACTGGCAACGTTAGCATCTCCTGTTCCATCATCCATATAAAAACTACAGTATGTCACACACTCATTTGTAAGGTATTGCTCAGCAATACACCCCTCTGGGAAACGTGTGTTTCTAACAGTCTTTTTGTAGTCCCCGAGTTTCCTGTCCAATTTTATAGTTAGTACAATACATATGATCATGACCGTGTAGTTAAAATAAATAAAATAACGCATCACCTTTCCATAGGAAACATCCAGGTAAAATGTACCGGTCTGGTAAGCAAAACCTGTTCGGGAAGGTGAATCATGAGATGAACCATGATGGTGAAGAAAGCGGGAGGAAAGATCCTTTCTAATTTACAAAGAATCATGACTATTTCTTGCTTCATGTCACGGACGTCCTCTTTCTTCAGCTCTCTAGCACAGAGTTTCTGAAACCATCTGGACAACGTAATATGGCAGATATGGTCGGATAACCACTGGAAGAAGACGTTGCAGGAGTACATGGCAGTCATGCGTCTTCAATCCATAAAACTTTTTATCATTCAGATTGACCTTATTCTTCAAACTTCCCGCATAACCATGAGGAAACTGTACATCTCTAATCCATTCGAAAATCTCGGTTTTTGCCTCAGGAACAACTGTATACGGTGCTTGAGATACTTTCTCTTTATTTTTACTTGAACCGGGTTTCAATTTTTTCCACAGCCTCTTTCGTATCCCTAGTTGTTCCAGACCTTCACGAGCTTTTGGATCGTCCTTAGTCTTTCCTTCAAGACCGAAAATGGTTCCGCTGATGTTGTCGTACACATTCTTCTCAATATGCATGACATCTAAGGTATACCTTATTCTCGATGTGGTCCAGTACGGCAGCTCCCAAAATATACTCACGTGAGTCCAACACAGTTTCTCTCTAGTTGCTCTGGGCTTGAACTTGGGATGCAAACTCTGAACAGGGTAGTCATGACAGAGGATACTGCTATAAATCTCATCCCCAGTCCATGAGAATGGTTCTCCCCTTAACTCAACATTCCCATTAAACTTATCTGCTGCTCGACGCCATGGATGACGCCGGTCTAGCCATCTGCGGTGGCCCTGGTATGCCATTCTCCCTGTCAAGTTGCTTGAATCAATATCTTCCAAACAAATGGGACATGCTTTGTACCCTTTTGCCTGGATGCCTCCCAACATCCCTAATCCGGGAAAGTCGCTGATGGTCCACATCACTGCTGCTCTCATTATGAATGACTTTTGCTCATGTCGGTCATAAGTCTGAACTCCAATAGTCCACAACATCTTTAGCTCATCGATAACTGGTCTCATAAACACATTCAAACACTTTTCAGGAGACTTTGGACCGGATATTAACAATACAAGCATGTTAAACTCTTTTTTCATACACATTGAAGGAGGCAAATTGTAAGGCATCGCCACAACAGGCCAAGTGCTGTGAGGACTGCAGGATGCACCATAAGGATTGAACCCGTCGGTTGCTAGTCCGAGGCGTACGTTCCTAATGTCGTTGGCAAAATCTGGAAAATCCTTATCAAACTCTTGCCACGCTTCCCCATCTGCCGGGTGTTTAAGAAAATCTGGATCTGAAATCCTTTCCCCGTGCCACCGCATTTCCTTTGCTGTGTGCGGTGACATATATAGGCGTTGCAACCTGGGTGTAAGAGGGAAATAACGAACCTTTCGTACAGCAACTTTTATACCCTGTGCAGAATATATCCATCTTGACTCATGGCATTTGGGACAGTTGTCTAGTTCTGCATTCTCTTTGTAAAACAACGCACAACCATACTCACATGCGTGAATGATCTCATAACCCAGATCCATGTTCTTTAGGATCTTTCTTACAGTTCTGTATGAATCAGGACACTTGTTTCCTGGAGGAAGCGCTCTCTTGATCAACTCTATGTTGTCATCAAAACTTTTGTCCGACCATCTATTTTCCGTTTTTATCTTAATTAGGTTAAGGATGATGGTTAACACAGTCTCCTCACTACCATCATACAACGGAGTCTGCCCTTCAGATAAAAGCCTGTTATACTTCTCATAAGCATCTCTGGCAATAGAATCTAAATCATTTACATCATAAAAATCATTTAAACCACCAGCATTCTCTGCCTCATGAAATCTATCCATGAATGGGAAAACATCATACAAAATGTCCATACTGGGGTTTATATGAGGACCCGCACTACCACTAGAAGATGTTTTCTGCCGAAGATATTGTTCCCTCTGCTCATACAATGAAGGACCGCTTGCCACCTCACCGTGATGTATCCATGTACTGTAGTTAGGCATCATACCGTTTTCCCTCAAATGCGTAAACATCTCATCCACTGTAATCCTCCACTTATGCAACCGACAACGCTTGCACGGGCACTTATGCACTTCTGTGTGACTACTGCTATTTTGAAGAACAAACGCACAAAAATCAATTATCCCCTGAATGAACTTCGGATCACCTCTAGATAAGCCGATCCAACTTTTGTCCATGTTTCCTGTCATAACATAAACATACAATATGCATAAGGTTAGCACACAACATGCAACTTAACAATCATAATCTGTCCCAACACTTCTTCTCCTTATGCCTCCGGGTTGGGTCCTATCCCCTTCAGGCGAACACGAGTTTGTTGATCCTTTTGGTATTCATGTGGTTTCAGCTACAGTTTTGGGAAATTTCA
This sequence comes from Potentilla sterilis, assembly GCA_963682095.1. Classification (NCBI taxonomy): domain Eukaryota; kingdom Viridiplantae; phylum Streptophyta; class Magnoliopsida; order Rosales; family Rosaceae; genus Potentilla; species Potentilla sterilis. Next base: position 10,355,248 of record OY821763.1, on the reverse strand, counting down.
GCAGTATCTCCCTACAATTCCTCAAGTGCACAAAAATCTAAACAACCTAATTTGCACTCGAGGAACATTGTAGAGAGACACTGTCGAAACTATATCCCAAAACTGAAACTTAAACCACATGAATACCAAAATGATCAACAAACTCGTGTTCGCCTAAAGTGTCCAAAATGGGACAATTCGAGAATCAACAACCCATCTCGATCAACTAGATGCGTTGTTGATTCTCAAACGGGAGTTCTAAGCTGATAAACACCACAATTATACATAATACCAAACAATAAATTTACACACGGCACCACACTCCCTCACTAAGCCACTCGCATGTTTCAGAAACCCTAACTACCACAATCCACACACAGCACAAACCAATTATATCATTAATTAATAATTTGAATTTACTCTACCATAAAATTCACAAAATTTCACTAACTAAATTTCACCAAATTACATTAAAATTCAATTTCACTAAATTACACTAAAATTCAATTGCACTTAATTAATTTCACATTCATTCAATTGCACTAAATTTCACAAACTAAACAAAATAATCTCAAACTCACCAAAATCAACACAAACTCAATCATATATTCAAACACCCAATATTAAAAACAACACAAAGCACATTATAAACAAAATCCAACTCAAGATATCAAAAACTAAAATCAACCAATTCAATCTAATCGAAGTATGGTGATTACAATGAAGATAAGAGATTATACTAACCTACAAACCAATTGGAAGAGAAAACCCAAGCTTTTGAATCCCGAAATTGACGAAATCAGCAGTTGGGGTTAATTTTCGCCACTGCTACAGTAACTTTCGGGGTTGCTACAGTAACTTTCGGGGTTTTCTTCTTCTTTTGTATTCTGTCTAAGCCAAGGGTTATATAGCAGATCTTGAACGTTTAAGCGACTGACATTGAAATCCGTCGCTTAAAATGGTTTAAGCGACGGACTCCCACATTCAAATCGTATTGGTCGCACTAGATGTGCTTAACCGACTGATATAGTTGGTCGCGTAAGGTCCGTCGCGTAAGGTACCTTTACGCGACGGACTTATCTTTATGGGACGGACATATGTGTCCGTCGCTTTTGTAACTTTGACAGCGACGGACGTAGTGTATGTCCGTCGCTTAAGGTGACAAATGGCGTAGTGAAAGAAGGGGAAGAGAAAATCAAGTTCCGTACTTACTCTTACTGCTGTCTGGACTATGCTCAGATGTATGATGTAGTGAGATACAGACTGCATCGAATGAAGAAAAAACTGAAAGATAAATTGGAAGACAAGAACACAGTACAACAATACTTGTGCCACAATTGTGGGAACAGATGTGACGCTTTGGATGCACTGCGATTAATTTCGATGGAGGATACTGAGCATTTTCACTGTGAAAAATGCAACGGGAAACTTGTGGTTGAGATGAACAATGATGTAGCGTCTCCACAAATAGGAGATGGAGAAAGCAATAATATTTCAAGGAGACAAATGCGTGAGCAATCGAAAGCCATGCTTCGAACTATGGAGGAGCAACTGAAGCCTTTAATGGAGCAAATTAATATGGTTAAAGACTTACCTGTTCCTCAGTTTGGATCACTCCAAGATTGGGAAGCGCGAGCTAAATCTGATGGGCTAGGGCATGATGATCATGGAGGTACAGAGTTTATAGTTACTTGGGTTAAAGAAGACAAGGGCGACGATATTAAATCAGAGATAGATGATACTACCACAGGGTTGGGGAAAGTTCATCCACCCTGGATGAACAAACAAGGGATGAACCTTCCAAATTTCGAGCAACATATATGGAGAGTTTTCAGATGAAAAGAAAGCAAAAACTCATCATGAAGATAATGAGGGAAAGAGTACTTGTCAGGACGAGTGGTTAAAAGCTTATTATGCTGCTCTTGTACAAAAACAAGAAGAAGAAGAAGAAGAAGAAATAATTATTCGCGAGGTTGGCATGAAGTCAAAACGTGATCAGAATGAAGGTGAAGATGAAGATGATAACTGGGAGTAGGGTTGAATAATGCGGCTATTTCCGTCCGTTTATCTGTCCTCGATTAATTAGGTGACTCCGATTGGTTGTTATACTTAGTTGTATCTCTCACCATAGTGGCGACAATGCTAGCTGATGTTACTTCCTTTCATAGGCAACTCCTTGAGTTTGTGTTTGCAAGGTTGATATAATTGATGATACCTAGCTTAATAGTTGAAATAATTCATGATACCTAGCTATATATTAAGCTACTCCATATTTGACAGTTTACGTACCAAGTAAATGAAATCTCAGAAGATTATTCATGGGGTTGAGAAACAGGAAAGTCAGTACTAAAATATTCAAAAATTTTGTCTGACATTGAGTCAATGACACTAGTTTTATTGTTGGAGACCTCTCCGTATTTTCTATTTCTTTACTTCTGTTGTGCATGCGAATGCATGGGTACTATGAGTTTGTTATAATTTCTCATACGCAATCTTGACAAAATTTTGGATCAAAGAATTAAAGCTCAACGCCAAAGTGAATAGTGATGCTATATTAACAAAACAGAGAATGCAAACATACAGTAGCTAGCTAGTAAATAAGAACATATTAATCTCTTCAAAGCTAAAATAAAAATAATAATAACACATAATTAAGAGAAGAATACAACTTAAAAACTCGGCTGAAGCCATGAATGTGACGTTAGGGTCTTGCCTTTGTGATGAAACTCAGGCAATGTTTCCAGCTGCTTCTCTATTTTTCCATCCTCCATATAGTAGATACCAATGTCGATGTGATCTTCTGTAGAGACGTGACTCCGGTTTAGGAAATAAATGCAATTGGCTTTGCATATAGAATCATCTAAAGGCTCAATCCAGAATGATGAATTGTTTGCACCTACAAATAAGGTTCTATTCCCAAAATTCTTTACTTCTGATTTTTCCCATGGCTTGCCATTATCAAATGGCACCTCAAACACCTTAAACCCTATAGTCGATTCACAGCTTTTGTCAAAAAGAGAGAGAACCAATAACAGGGTTCCTGTGGCTGATTCCACCAAGCGTGGGTGGTTAAGATGAACTCCTGCTAAGAGCAGTTCCTTCGGAAACTGTGGAGCAACAGGCCTCATTCGTGCATTATTAGGATTTTGTATGTCACAAACAATAACGTTACCAAGATAGTCCACTGCATAGAATTGTCCCTTATAATAAATCGCATCAACTAACAATCTTACTGGTCTCGATGCTGGTATACGAGTCCATTTGTCATTGTTGTACCCCGGCTTGTAAAGTGCAATACCATAATATGATACAACTATGACCCCATAATTCGATGTCCAAGAAGGGCTCGATGATAATACAAACTTCTGTATATTGTAAGGACTTAATATATCTCGCTGGAGACGAGGTAGCTCAATATGGGCATGGGTTAAAGGATTTAAAAGAAGAAGTTTGGATAAATCTTTAGTTAGAGTCAAGAACCACCCTAAGGAAGAATAGCAAATTTTGCCTATAGTTTCTGGTAAATCAGCAAGTTGGTAACTCTGACCTTTTGTCAAGCTGTAAAACTTGCTGATCGGAGCATCGATCTCCTTTGAAAGAATGAGGATTGGAACTATATGCTGTAATCTCAGACCTGCATTAGAGTTTTCCTTGATCGCTTCTGATCTCCAAGATTTGCAAACTCCTCCAAAAGCAAAGAAATCCTTCATGGAAACTATTTGTCGTGCGAAACAGCTAATCAAATCTTGATGAAGGTTCGACCAGTCTACCATAGTCACAACGTTCTTCTTTCTTCCATAATTGCTAATCGTTGCTTCCATGTGTTAGACTGAAATACGTGATGCAGATACCAAAACCATCATTCAACAAGAGCCATGATAACGTAAACATATAAAGACCAAACCAATAGACATATATATATATATATATATATATATATATATATGCATTCCTAATTGGAGGAATTAGAATACCAACCAGCTGAGGAATAGCAGGGACGTACGTCTAACTCTTCTGTGTTTATAGACCAGGCTGCAGATTGCTCTCTTCCATAAAGAGTCCAGCTTTATAGAAGTACGTTAGTCACTTAAGGAGTCCTAACAAGTAACAACTCTTATTAGAGATATACAACTCTAGTAATTAGCAAGACCTCTATAAACTATTTATATTTACTAATGCATTTACTGTATTTCAAACTATATCAGCGTATTATATTTATTAAATGCCTTTAAATAATATATGTAGTCAAGATATACAACAACACCATATGCATGGAGATGGATTACTGGGTTAAAAATGTAATTTAATTCCAATTAAAAAGAGAAGAAACCCTAATTAAGATATTAACAGAGCAAACTAATAAAAATAAAAAATAAAAAAAATTGCAAAGTTATACCGTCGGTTAGTTGGTTAGCTCTATCAAAACTTCAATTTCCTGAACTACCCCCACCAAAGTAAGTATTTCTTACACAACACCAGAATTCTTACCGAGAAAACTGTCACCAGAATCTCGCTCTCGGCATTTGTCGCTCTTTATCACTCACACCCGAAACGTCTCTCTCTCTAACTAACTAATTCTAAAAGGACACTAGTCTGGTAGTGTCACTCCTACTGTCTCTCTCTAACATGCACAACCTGGCAACGTATCCAGCTTGTTCTAATTTTACATTTTTTTTTCTTTGTCCGAATTAGATTTGAACTTTGTAAATGTTCGATTGATTATTTACAAATTGAAATTTTGCTATCAATTTTCTCCTTGAAACTTGAAAGTACTGATATTTCTAAAACTAAAAGGCGACGAGATAACGATAATTTGGACAATAAAATAGTTGACGATTGATATTGTGGATTGATCAAAATATCCTACTACATAAAGAGTGACCTTTTTTCACTTTAGACTATTACCACAATAAAAAAAAAAAATTATATTGTTGTCAATTTCAAAAATATAAGAATAAATTTGAATTCTCGCAACAAAATATTCGTTCTAAAGACTAGTGAAGCCACCCCTTTTCCCATGCACGGCCCCTTCCGGAATTCTCGGAATTCTTATTCCTTGATTCCTAACCGCCAAATCCACCCATGCACGCTTTCTCCTCCTCCTCCTCCTCCCCAAAATCCACCCTCTATATAATCCCTCTCAGTCACACACACCTCTCTTTCACTCTCACCTGAAATCACATTTTCTCTCTGCACTTCTCTCTGCTTCTCTCTAGCTCTCTCGCTACTTTCTCTCTAGCTCTCTCGCTATTTTCTCTCTCTAGCTTCGCTGACAGGTAACTCTCTCTCTCTCGTCGTTCTGCATTTCGATTTTGATTTTGATTTTGCAGTTTCTTGATCCATTTCCGGTTTGGCTGTGCTAGGCATGTCATCAACTCTGACTCCTCCTTCGCCGGCGACGAGTTCCACGTCCACGCCGTCGTTCCATCTTCTGTGGCGCAAGGTGATTACTGAGATGTGAAAGAAGGAAGCTGCAACTCGCGGCGTTAAGTCGTCCACAGTGGAAGAAGGTTCTGGAACCAACGAGAGTTCCGAACCGGCCAAGGACGCTTCATCTTCGCCGGCGATGTGCGCGACGCCACCGAAACCTGCATTGAAGGCAAAGAAGTCTGTGAAACTGCCGAAAAACGACGAAGCTCAGGAAAGCGCACTAAAGAAAACGGCGTCGCTGCAAGTGTCGCCGAGTTTGACTGCATCTGCGATCCAGGATTTCATCGTGGAATCTTCGAGGGAATCTATGGCGGTTATGGTGAAAGAGGCCTGGGAGAGAGTGAAGAAGTCCTTCGATTACTACAGAGGCAGCAAGCTGGTGAGGATTAGTTTTGCTCCTATGGATTCAACCAAGGATCAGGTACAGGTTCTTGATCTTTATTTATCAAAACATTGATCTCTAATTTTGCAATTGCTGTACTCATCATACCTCGATCTTTTTGGTGCTGATTGTTTATGCATGGCTTAGTTTCTTGATAGATCTGAGTGAGTAATCTTTTCTTCTTGTTAGCTTGCAAATGTTAATACTAGCTATATGCTTAATTAAAACTGTTTGGGGATTAGAATGAGATTTATTGTAGTCGTACTGATCTGTATATGTGTAAAAGGTTAATAAAATACTAGCTATATGCTTAATTAATACTAGCTATATGCTTAATTAAATCTCGAGATTTATTGTAGTCGTACTCTGTATATGTGTAAATGGTTAATAAAATAGATTGTTAAAATAGATATTCTGAGCCTCATTTGTGTTTACTCGCAGCCTTGCGATTTCAGTAAGAGTGTATTTATAGCATTTGTGCACTGTTTCTTGTATCCTTTATCATGTTTTATTGTTGCTAGGCATTACTACTGTATCAGATCCTGTAGATACATGATCGAGATATGATTACGGAATGAGAAAGATCAAGTTAGATGTTATACTCGTTTGACTTGCAGGTGTTTATGAGAGAATTGGTTTTGACCTGCTTCATGAAGAATCCAGCTGAGCCGGATATAGTAAAGAGGGATGATAACTTTACATATGGAGAAGGTGTACTTCCTGCGAGCTTTACATTCCCGACTCTTCTCTGTACAGATGGCTGCTATATGATCGACAGGGGGATGGTACTTTTGCTTTTAGTTTTCTTTAATTTTAAGAGTATATATACAGTTAAGCCGCAATGCTGCATTGAATCTCTTACCAGAATTGAACATCATTTGACAGGGTTTTTCTAGCATTTGTGATTTATTTGATCTCCCTGAGGATTGTCAGTTGGTATAATTTCTGTTGTTTCCTATCTTTGTAGGTCGGTGTGTTTGAAAAGTTCTCTGGAGCCGAGTATGAGAAGTTCTTGGCTCTAGCTCAGAAATTGCGTTCAGATTATAAATTTGGTCACACTCTTGATGTAAAGCACCTACCCCGTGGTGATTCATCTGTGACTGGGCCAGTAGTTAGACTGTTCAAGCCATTTGATGAACTCTTTGTTGATTCCAAGGTATGACATACTTTCTGCTAGTTAGGTGCATTTTAAGGATAAAATAAGGATGTCTATACAGTTATATATACATGTTTATGATTGACATATATAAATGAGGTAAGCATGCTTTCAGGTATTCGATGTAGAGGCCCTAGAGAAGTTCCTTGAAGAATCTAGCATGCCAGTTGTTCCAGAATTCAACAATGACCCAGACAACCACCCTTTTGTGATCAAGTTCTTCAATGGTCCAAATGCTAAGGTATATTGTATATTCTGTTGCATGTTTTGAGTCCTCCTTTTCCTAAATTGACTCCTGCTGGTGAATCCTGGCCTACTGTGTTGGTTGGTATGTTCTGGTTCTATTTATTACAATGTGAATACTAACGGGAAATTTGTAAATAAGCGGCTTTGGTGTTTTCTTCTTGTCATTTATTATTTACATTTTGAGTATGTCCTCTAACACGAGTTTTGCTCTCTGTAGGCTATGCTGTTTATGAACTTCAGCAGTGATGCTGCTGACGCTTTTAAATCAAAGTATCGTGAAGTTGCTGAGAAATTCAAAGGAGAAGGCTTAAGCTTTCTAGTTGGAGATCTAGAGGCCAGTCAAGGTGCCTTCCAGGTAATATTTTATTACTCATCTAGCCATATATATATGTATGTATGTATGTATGTATGCATACTGCTCAAATGCATATATAAACCTGATAAACTGGCATGTTAAATGGTCAATTGCTTTTTTATGAACAGTACTTTGGACTTGGAGAAGACCAAGTGCCTCTGATCATCATACAGACCAATGATGGACAAAAGTTTTTGAAACCACATTTGGAGCCAGACCATATTTCAGTTTGGGTGAAGGATTACAAGGTGAGGCTTCTACTTTTGTTTTGCAATCTTAATACACTTCCAATTTTAGTTTGTTTGCATATTTTTGGTGAGACCTATTGACTGATATACACACTTGCAGGATGGGAAAGTATCACCATACAAGAAGTCTGAATCCATCACTGAGAAGAATGATGAGCCTGTAAAAGTTGTAGTCGCTGAGAACCTCCAGGACATAGTTTTCGAGTCTGAGAAAAATGGTGCGTGATGATATTTCTTATTATACTTTTTTCTGTTTAAAAACAGTGATGTGTAACTGATAGGTTTACCTAGCAATCATATAGAAAGTATAGGGAATTGGATTTGGCCATCCCATAATGAAAGCAAACAAACTTTGTACATGCTTGCCTTATGGTTATGCTAGGATATATATGTGAATAACATGATTTTGTTTACTCTGCAGTGCTGATCAAGTTTTATGCTCCATGGTGTGGACACTGCAAGAAGCTTGCACCGATCTTGGATGAAGTTGCTGTATCCTTTGAGAAGGATCCTGAAATTGTTATTGCAAAGATTGTAAGTATCATCCTACTCTGCTCCTTTTTCCATGATCATCGTTGTAATTATAGAAAATTAAAATGGTGATCCTTGTGAACTCTGATGCATTGTGATACTAAACCATTTCGTGTTAAATGATTTGCATTTTCTCAAATTCTTGGGATATGCTTGTCTGTAGATTGTTAAAATTAAGGTTTTCATTTTTACTTGGTGGAATGCTAAAGTCTCATAGCTCAAACTCAAGAATTATTGTGAAGTTTGCATGCATTTCTTGTTCCACCGCTACTTCGTTCTGTAGTGAACAACTTTGCTTGCTTTCCGGACAGGGCAAATATGGTTATCCAAGTGAGATCCACGAACTTTTCTACTATGCATATAGGTATGCAAAGCAGCTGTTGAAGCCGGAGACTGCTGGTAAGGAACTTCCTGAGAGGATAGATATATAAGCGCAACACATGATCGAGCTCACATCCACAATTATTAACTGCTACTACTGGCAGCGGCACTCAAGCTAACATAACTGCTACTGGCATTTTTCTTTTGTAGCGCTGACAGCAGTATGTGAGTACTTCTCCCCAGCTAACATAACTGCTACTGGCAGTGGCACTCAAGCTCCTGGTATCTTGCCGCAGCCTGCAGCGAGTCCTGCCTTGCAAAAGGTAACATGTTGTATTGCTATTTCATGTAAAAAAGTGATTCTACATTGGGCCGGGTGTTAATTGGTGCTAGTTCATGTTTAATAGGTCAGAGCTTCAAATCAAGGAGAAGGAAAAAGGAAAAGAGAAGGCTCTGATGAAGAAGGAGATCGGGTTAACCGCCGCCGAGGGGATCCGGAGGAATATGCAGTGGACGTGAGCCTGTCGCACAATAGGTTAGGCATGGAGGTTTACTGGAGGGATCTTATTGGGGAAGGAGTCGTGCATTTACTCGGGCGAATCCAAGGTGTCCCGACCATGGCTAACAGCAATATACTTAAAGATGCAGTAAACGACATCCTAACACAGAACAACCTCCCAACACAAAGGCAGAAGGAGTATTATTCTCTATGGTCCACTCAGAGGATGAATGAGTTGTCTATCGAGGATACTGCTTGGGAGCTCTTCCGGGTTGAGGTGGTAGGCGTGCATGTGCATGCCGAGGAGGGTGATCAGCTTCCAGGAGAAGCTGAAGAACTTGAGGAGGAAAGGCAGCGTATTCCACCTGAATAAATGGGAGATAACTTTGCAAACAATTTCTGAAACCATAGGTATAGATTTTGTTTGGAAGCTGTTGAAGAAGTACGAACCTGGTGTTTTAGAGTCTGAGGTTGCTGACTTGCACAGCAAGCTTTGATCAAGTCACGTTTACTTAGTCTTGGTTGTTAAATAAATCCCTGGTCTGTAGGGATAAGTAGTTTGATTTGGACGTTATAATTAGTTGCTGCATGTTCTCCTGCTTTCTAGTTAGTTTAGTTAGCTTTGAATTCTATTTGCATTGTAAGGCTATAAAAGCCAATTCAAGTAGTTCATGATGAATATACAAAAAGAAAATCCTGCTCTTTGGGACACTAGTGTGTTATTTGATTCTCAGTTTATCAGATTTGAGTATTACAAAGAAGAAAACAATCTCTAATAGGAGTTGTTACTTGTTAGGACTCCTTAAGTGACTAACTTTTATAAAGCTGGACTCTTTATGGAAGAGAACAATCTGCAGCCTGTTCTATAAACACACAAGAGTTAGACGTACGTCCCTGCTATTCCTCAGCTGGTTGGTATTCTAATTCCTCCAATTAGGAATGCATATATATATATGTCTATTGGTTTGATCTGTATATGTTTACGTTATCATGGCTCTTGTTGAATGATGGTTTTGGTATCTGCATCACGTATTTCAGTCTAACACATGGAAGCAACGATTAGCAATTATGGAAGAAAGAAGAACGTTGTGACTATGGTAGACTGGTCGAACCTTCATCAAGATTTGATTAGCTGTTTCGCACGACAAATAGTTTCCATGAAGGATTTCTTTGCTTTTGGAGGAGTTTGCAAATCTTGGAGATCAGAAGCGATCAAGGAAAACTCTAATGCAGGTCTGAGATTACAGCATATAGTTCCAATCCTCATTCTTTCAAAGGAGATCGATGCTCCGATCAGCAAGTTTTACAGCTTGACAAAAGGTCAGAGTTACCAACTTGCTGATTTACCAGAAACTATAGGCAAAATTTGCTATTCTTCCTTAGGGTGGTTCTTGACTCTAACTAAAGATTTATCCAAACTTCATCTTTTAAATCCTTTAACCCATGCCCATATTGAGCTACCTCGTGCCCATCGAGATATATTAAGTCCTTACAATATAAAGAAGTTTGTATTATCATCGAGCCCTTCTTGGACATCGAATTATGGGGTCATAGTTGTATCATATTATGGTATTGCACTTTACAAGCCGGGGTACAACAATGACAAATGGACTCGTATACCACCATGGACACCAGCAACATTGTTAGTTGATGCGATTTATTATAAGGGACAATTCTATGCAGTGGACTATCTTGGTAACGTTTCTGTTTGTGACATACAAAATCCTAATAATGCACGAATGAGGCCTGTTGCTCCACAGTTTCCGAAGGAACTGCTCTTAGCAGGAGTTCATCTTAACCACCCACGCTTAGTGGAATCAGCCACAGGAACCCTGTTATTGGTTCTCTCTCTTTTTGACAAAAGCTGTGAATCGACTATAGGGTTTAAGGTGTTTGAGGTGCCATTTGATAATGGCAAGCCATGGGAAAAATCAGAAGTAAAGAATTTTGGGAATAGAACTTTATTTGTAGGTGCAAACAATTCATCAATCTGGATTGAGCCTTTAGATGATTCTATATGCAAAGCCAATTGCATTTATTTCCTAAACCGGAGTCACGTCTCTACAGAAGATGACATCGACATTGGTATCTACTATATGGAGGATGGAAAAATAGAGAAGCAGCTGGAAACATTGCCTGAGTTTCATTACAAAGGCAAGACTCTAACGTCACATTCATGGCTTCAGCCGAGTTTTTAAGTTGTATTCTTCTCTTAATTATGTGTTATTATTATTTTTATTTTAGCTTTGAAGAGATTAATATGTTCTTATTTACTAGCTAGCTACTGTATGTTTGCATTCTCTGTTTTGTTAATATAGCATCACTATTCACTTTGGCGTTGAGCTTTAATTCTTTGATCCAAAATTTTGTCAAGATTGCTTATGAGAAATTATAACAAACTCATAGTACCCATGCATTCGCATGCACAACAGGAGTAAAGAAATAGAAAATACGGAGAGGTCTCCAACAATAAAACTAGTGTCATTGACTCAATGTCAGACAAAATTTTTGAATATTTTAGTACTGACTTTCCTGTTTCTCAACCCCATGAATAATCTTCTGAGATTTCATTTACTTGGTAAACTGTCAAATATGGAGTAGCTTAATACATAGCTAGGTATCATGCATGAATTATTTCAACTATTAAGCTAGGTATCATCAATTATATCAACCTTGCAAACACAAACCCAAGGAGTTGCCTATGAAAGGAAGTAACATCAGCTAGCATTGTCGCCACTATGGTGAGAGATACAACTAAGTATAACAACCAATCGGAGTCACCTAATTAATCGAGGACAGATAAACGGACGGAAATAGCCGCATTATTCAACCCTACTCCCAGTTATCATCTTCATCTTCACCTTCATTCTGATCACGTTTTGACTTCATGCCAACCTCGCGAATAATTATTTCTTCTTCTTCTTCTTCTTGTTTTTGTACAAGAGCAGCATAATAAGCTTTTAACCACTCGTCCTGACAAGTACTCTTTCCCTCATTATCTTCATGATGAGTTTTTGCTTTCTTTTCATCTGAAAACTCTCCATATATGTTGCTCGAAATTTGGAAGGTTCATCCCTTGTTTGTTCATCCAGGGTGGATGAACTTTCCCCAACCCTGTGGTAGTATCATCTATCTCTGATTTAATATCGTCGCCCTTGTCTTCTTTAACCCAAGTAACTATAAACTCTGTACCTCCATGATCATCATGCCCTAGCCCATCAGATTTAGCTCGCGCTTCCCAATCTTGGAGTGTTCCAAACTGAGGAACAGGTAAGTCTTTAACCATATTAATTTGCTCCATTAAAGGCTTCAGTTGCTCCTCCATAGTACGAAACTATAGGCAAAGTTTGCTGTTCTTCTTTAGGGTGGTTTGTTGACTCTATCCAAAGTTTTTCCGAATTCTATATTTTTAATTCATTAACCCATGCCCTTACTGAGCTACCGGACTTCTCTGGAGCAATCTTCTGGCCTGGTAATTTCAAAAAGTTTGTATTGTCATGCATCGAGCCCTTCTTGGACATCGAATTATGGGGTCATGCTTCTGTCATATTACGGTTTGGAATTTTACAAGCCGGGGAACAACAATGGCAAATGGACTAGTATACCATTACGGGAGCCAGGGAACAATTCCATGCAGTGGACTATCTTGGTAGAGTTTTTGTTTTCGAGATATATCGACGATCCTAATAATTCACAAATAAGGCTTGTTGCTCCAGAGATTCCAAAGGAACTACTGCTCGGCCCTGAGGTTGATTTTAAAGCACTGTGTTTGGTGGAATCAACCATGGGAACCCTTTTATTGGTACTCTTTTTATCTGACGAAAACTGTGGTTGACGAAAACAATTCTTCATTCTCGATTGAGCCTTTAGATGATACTATAAGGTATGTTTGGTGCAGCTGGGCTTTACAAAAAAGCTGGCTTCTGCTTATTTTTTAAAATAAGCTTCTAAAAAGCAAATTGTTTGAGTGTTTGATAAACTGGTTTTTTTAAGTGCTGTTAGTGGAAAAGACATTGACAAAGTGTTTGGTAAACTGAAAGTTGTCTTGTGCTTTTTGTCTGTAAATAACCAATTTGGACATGAAATTTTAACTTTAATTGAATGGTAATACCTATTAATTTTTAATTTTATGGCTAATTGAATCTTTATTATGTTTATATGAAATTATTTCTAAATATAATTAATTACTAATCATTATGGTGAAATCATAATTTTAAATAATGTTTTGTAAATAACCATTGAGTTTCGTTGACATCAAATGACTACAAAATGATATATTAACACCATTAAACATTAACCAGTATTTTAAAGAATAACAAATCTCCAAATGAAACTTTTTCACAAACAATTGAGGGTCAGGGGAGTACTACTTCATGATGTGCTTGATTTTCAAATGGTCCTCAAGGCTTAGCTGGTTCTTCACAAGCAGGAGCAGCTTCCTCCACCTTAGGCTTTTCCTCAACACATGCTTCAGGCTCTTCCTTCTTCTCCACCACCTCCTCTTCTTTCTTCACCTCTACAACCTCTTCCGTTTTCTCCTCCTTCTTTTCTTCCTCGATCACAATCTCCTTTTCTTTTGAGTAACTTGTTTCCTCTTCTGCTTTGGCTGGTGCTGGCTCCTCTCTCTTCTGTCACAATATACATTGAGACCTTCTCAAACACATAGAAGACTGGACCTGGGACGTAGGTAGCTCCACACATGGAAATTCTGTTACATCCATATATTCATATATATACCAAATTCAGTATTACACTAAAGAATTACAAAAATCAAACCAAAATGTATATGAACATGAAAAATATAAATAATAAATATATATGACATATACGTTACCTATTTCGGCAAGCTCTTCAAGGAACTTGTGGACTGCAGCAGAGTACTTCTTCAAAGCTGCTGCTTTCCGCTCCTTAAGCAAAGTCTGTTTAAGGTGACAGTAATTTAACATCTCAATTACTTTAGTGATTCTTGTTAATTCAATCTCTTAATCAATTTTCTTGACAGGGTTTGATGTAATAAATAATTACCTATAACTACACTTTTGTAGTGATATTTACCAATAGTAAGACCTAATTTTTTTATACCATTAGCAAGGAATTAACAGTTTCTGACTATTAACCCATCCATGATTTAATGACATAATTAACCCTGAAAATCTTTAAATTACAACTCATGCCATCACTCACCCAACTCTCAGATCCCACCCTCTCCTCTCTCTCAAAATATCGTCGTTTTCAATGGTATCCACTCCAAACTCAACCAAGTCCCTCTTCTTCTGTGACGCGCCTTCGTCGTCGGCCTCTAAATCCGACGAGCTCAAAGCCGTGCCGGAGGGAAGCTACTGCGAGTGGTCCAAGAACGCTAAGGAGGTCTCGCCAGAGCTCAAAAATAACAAAAACAACTCCACCGGGTCGTCAAAGCTCTGGAGAATCAGGGACCTGGTTCCTCGGAGCAACAGCGACGGCAAGGACACGTTCGTTTTCCTCAACCCTAATTCGGCGAGCCTGAAGAAGAATAAGGACGCCAAGCGAGCCAACTGAGGCTCTTCGACGGCGAGCCAAGCGAGGGCTTTGACGATAGCGACTTCAAGGTCCGGCGCCATGTTGCTCGCGACTTCGTCTGGACCTTGGCGGCTCTGATCGCCTTCCGGATAGTGCTCGATGCCATCTCTTGGTTACTGCGGCGTGGAAGCTTCGGCGGGTCTGATCTGCTGGGTGGAAGCTCCGGTGGGTCGGATCTGCCAAAGAACAAACTCTGCAGAGATGGTCAAAGGAAAAGCGTCTGATACCTCTGAGACTCTTATTTGTGGTGGTCAAGATCTTCTGCTTCTTCTGCTTCTTCTCCAGGGTAAGAGTAGCCCACCACCATAACCATTAATCTATTTTTCTTTCTTAGTCTATTTTATTGGAGGAGAAGGGGGCCAATTGGTTGTTCGAAGTTTCTATTTTCTTCTTCTCTGACAGTACTTTCTTTCGTATAATATGGAGGTGGAGGAATTAGGGTTTTGGTCGTCGGAGTAGGCTCGGAGGAGATCCATCTAGGGATTTGAGTTTGAATTTGGGAGGGGGTAGATTATGGTTCATAGGGTTTATGTGGACTTGGGAATCGTCATCTTGATTTTCTGAGGGTCAGTGGCATTAGAAGTGCGGCGAAGGTGGAATTTCTGAGGCTCAGTGGCATTGGAAGCGCGGCGGAGGACGGCGGAGTTTCTTAGGCTTAGTGGTATTGATTTCTGAGGGTAATTTTGTAATTTATGAGATAACAGATTCTGTTAGTTTTGGATGGAAACTTGCTAGTGGTAATTTAAAAAAACAATCTTGTTACTGGTAAATACTAACACAAAATTGTAGTTTTGAGTAATTACCTCTTGATGTAACTGACCTTGATTTCAGCAAAGGAAGATTCATATAGTTCAAGTACTTTTACTTGATACTCAGCCTTCTTCTCTTCAAACTCCTTGTCATAACTCTCCTGAAACCGCACACACACACATATATATATATATATATATATATATATATATATATATATTTCAATATATGTATCTCTAGTCACTCACCTAAAAAAAACTCAGCCGCCCAAAATCAAATATGAATCTCTACTCAGACTCCCTCTTCTTCTTCTTCTTCTTCGATCTCCCCTTTCTTTCTTTCTCTCTTTTCCTTCATTCTCCCTCTAACTCTCTCTGTTCTCTTTTCTTCTTCCTCCCCTCTTTCTCTTCTCCAGACCCCTCCCTCCTTTCTTGTTTAACTCCTCTCTCCCTTTTCTTTCTTCTTCTCTCTCCCCCCCCCCCCCCCCCCCCCCCCCTTCCCTTTCTTTTCCCCAAACAATGAAGAATTCACTCTACATTTACAATAGGGAACTCAATTTCAACCAATAACATAACCAATGAACCAGAAATTCTCAATGTGATCATATATCAACAAATTCTAACACCTACACATCTGGGAATCTCCCAACTTCATCAATAAACCAAATTCCACCTCAAATCAACCCCAATTGTTCTCCGAAAACCCAGAATTACCCGAAAGCAATCAAATTAAACCATAAAATCACTAAAAATTCCAACTTTATAATCAAGAAGCTCACCATACAAATTGGGGAACCCATTAACCAAGGTCTTGTGGAGAGGGAGAGCATTCAAGCTCGAAACAGCATCAAGAGCAATCACAACCGCACATTGTTCCACAACCTCCACCAGAAACCCCAGCTTCGGCATCCCTAACACAGACAGCGCCGCCCTCGAAACGCAGAAACGACTCCCCTTGCCGCCGCCGTAGTCCTCGCAGAGACGCCGGAAGCATTCTCCAATGAGACTCTGGAAGCTCCGAGCCTTGGCGAGGGCGGAGACTAAGGTCTTGTGGAGAGGGAGAGAGTTCTCGAGGAAGAGAAGCTCGAGGTAAAACGACGCCGCTTCTGAGACTAGGGCTTCGCCGGCGAAGGAGGAGGAGAGGGCCTTGGTATGAAGGAGCTGGGCGTAGGTCGAGTTGAGAGAGAGATGTGAGGGGTTGGGGAAGCAAGAGGGCAATGAATGGAATTTTCAAAAATTCATTTAGCTACAGTAATGACCGCTACAGTGCAGAAGCCACAGCCAGCTTCCAAAAGGAGGTAATAATTTGGGTGCGTTTGGGGGGGCTTTTTTGCTCCCCTGCTTATAAGCACAACACATGCATGTGTTTGGTAAAACAACTTCTTGTCAAGAGCTTCCAGAAGCACCAGCTTTTTACTCCAAAAGTCGAAGCTGGGGTTTACCTCCTTTTGGAAGCTGGCTGTGGCTTCTGCACCGTAGCGGTCATTACTGTAGCTAAATGAATTTTTGAAAATTCCATTCATTGCCCTCCTGCTTCCCCAACGCCTCACACAATCGTCTCATTACTTTTGCCCCCAAATCATCTTCCCCAACTCCGTCGTCTTCCCAGTCTTCCCCAAATTAGCGTCAACTTCCCAGCTCGGATCCGGGTCAAAGAGGCTCGATGGGGTTCGGATTGGCGAAGACCTCGACGTCGATTGCAACATCAAGCTCTCCGCCTTCATCTCCAAGCGAGGCCTCCCTCTCCGAGACTCTCTCTGACTCTCTCTCTCTTTTAAGTACCAGCTCCCCAGCGAAGACCTCGACGCTCTCATCTCCGTCACCAACGACGAGGACCTCGACCACATGATGATCGAACAACTCGCCTCTTTCTTTTTCCGGTCAATTCGCCCGCTCCGATGAGCTTCGGCTCCAACGAGTTCAAGTCCGAGAGGCAGTGGTTCGTCGACGCCTTGAACTCCGTCGATACTGTTGGGATCGCCAGCTTTGGGGCGATCTCTGGGTGCATTCTCTGGGTGCATTTCTAGGGGTCCAGAGCAAATTTCTGGGTGCATTCTCTGCCGACAAAGTTAGGGCTGCGTTCGGGTCGGTCCGGGCCGGAAAAATTCAAAACTGAACCAGAACCCGAAACTTTCGGGTCGGTCCGGGTCGGGTTTTTAGAGAGCTAAACCCGGAGATTCCGGGTTCAATTCCTGTCGGTCCGGGTTTTCCGGGTTTCGGGTTTTTTCCTGACATAAATTTTCTGGGCAGAAATTTGAAAAATTCATGCAAAATCTGTCCTATTTCTCAACTTCTCAAAATCAAATGACAATTTGACAACAATACATTGAATACAACTAGTCAACAAGCAAATAAACTTATAAACCAACAACTGAACTCAGTCTCAAAGTCTCAAACTCAATGCACATTACAAATAGCCAAATACAGTCCAACACTCCAACAAGGCAACAACAATGCAAATGCAGGCTGCAGCCCTTCACAAACTCAATGCAAATTGGAAATAGCCAAATACAGTCCAACAACAATGCAAACACAGCAAGCAGCCCGCAGCCCTAACAAACGATTCAAACTCAATGCAAATTGCAAATACAGTCCAACAACAAATCAAGTAATCAACTATAAGTGAAACTCAGCAAGTTCTAAAAAGTAAAAAGCAACTCAGCAAGACAGCAACTCAGCACCTCAGCACCTCAGCAACTCAGGTTGAAGATAGTAAGCAGCAAGCCAGCAACTCAAGTTCAACACTTCAATCAGTCCAGCACCTCACGAGCAAGCAGCAACTCAGCAAGTCTAAAAAGTAAAAATGCAACAACTAAGATTTTACGTAAAACAAATAACATACAGCAGCGTTTACAAAGTAAGAAACTGACCTTGAAATCTCTATTCATTTTTTCGGCTTCTTTGAAGATCCAACACTCGCAGCAGCACTCTTCATTTTCTTTGTTGCATGATCTGCTCCTTTGAGTTTCTTCCCTTTCTTGACTTGTTTCTGGTCGGTTTTCCCGCGTTGACTATCAACTGTGTCCTTTAGAGCATCTACGAATGATAAAAAAAAAAATACAAAGTAAATTAATTTATTAAAAAAAAATGAAAGATAGAAAGGCATTGAACATTTGAACTCATAAAAACTATATACCTCTTTCAGCTTGTTCATAGAACATGATGTCTTCAATGGTTGGAAGATATTCTAAGTTCTGAATACTCTCGGCCCTCAACCAATTTTGGAAGCAAATTAATGCTTCAACTGTCCTTGGAGACAATGAGCTCTTGAATGGATCAATTACCCTCTTCGATGTGCTGAAGCAGCTTTCACTAGCCACTGTACTCACTTGAATGGCAAGCACATCCTTGGCAACCAGTTGAAGATTTGGGTACTTCGAACCATTTAGCTTCCACCATTCCAGAAGCTTCCAATCTTCATCTTCTGGAGGGTCTTCAATAGGATCCAACAAGTATCGGTCCACCTCATGTGAGACAACTGCTTGAGAGGAATCTTCTAGTGCTCGTAACCAATTAGCCTGCATTGTTGCCCTCTTCCCACTAAGCCTTGAAGAATTTTTTGATCCACAGCTGCTGCTCTTGGAAGTAGTTGACGATTTAGTTGCATCATTGTCACTTGACTTTCCTTTTTTGGTGCCCATTGAGGTTGCATACAAGTCTGTGAGCTTCAAGATCAAGTCCCTCAACTCATCAGACTTTTGCTTGACTCTAGTACTATCATAGTGCAGCTCACTTTCACATATATGCTGAAAGTAGCGCAACTTATAGCGAGGGTCAAGAAGAAGAGCCACCAAAAGCAGTTGATTAATGTCATCGATGCTTCCAAAATATTTCTGAAACTTAGTCTTCATCTTATGTGCCATCTCTAACAAGACCTTCTGTGTTTGGCTCCCAGCTTCAAGGTGTCTCTGATCGAATAGGTCCTCAATCTCTTGCTGAATAATCACAATATCATGGAATGCTCTCTGAGCTGTGGGAGTATTAGTTGCAGAAGCTCGAAGGGTCACATCATAAAATTGCTGCATCAAGTAAAAAACTAAAAATATTAGACAATAGGCAGCAAGTATTAGGCAGTAGGCAGCAAAGCAAGTATTAGAATTTTTAATAGATGGAGTTAGAAAATACCTGAAGGAAGTTGACAAACACAGTAGATCTCTCCCAATCACTTGCATTTGGTGGCCCTACTCGTTTTTCTTTAACGTTTCGCTTGTTTTGAGCATTTGTTTCTGCTATGCTTGCCTCATCATCAGTCAATTCATCTTCCTCATCAAAATAACTTCTATACTTTGAATCCTCTTCTTCAGCCATACGATCAAAAGCTTTTCGAAGCTGAAGAGCTGTATCCAACATAAGGAATGTGGAATTCCAACGTGTTGGCACATCCAATATGCAAACCTTCTTGCTGTCCAACTTAAGGATCTCTACACACTGCCTAAACATATCAAGCCTAGCTGGAGAACTCCTAACATAACGAACTGCATTTCTAATCGAAGCCACAGATTTATCCATCATCCTTAAGCCACTTTTCACAATAAGGTTAAGAATGTGAGGAAAACACCTCACATGCATCCACATGCCACCTAAAATAGGTGGTTTATCCCAAGTCATCATTTTTTCACGAATGAACTCGATGGCTACCTTGTTAGCTGATGCATTGTCCACTGAAATAGTTAAAACCCTCTCTATATCCCAATCAAGTAAGCATGCTTCCAAAATCTTCCCTATGGTGTTCCCTTGATGATTAGGAATTACACAAAAGTTAAGGATCCTTTTGTGTAAATTCCAACCACAATCTATGAAATGTGCCGTAACTACCATATAGTTAATATTTTGAACTGAGGTCCATGTATCAGTGGTTATATTCACACAGTGACTAGCAAGCTCTTGCCTAAGTTTTATTTTTTGATCAGCATACATCTCCCAAAATATTTTGACAACCAAGCCTCTACCAGGAACCTTGAACCTAGGACATGCAACTCTACAAAATCTCTTAAACCCTGATTTCTCTGTTGAGTTAAATGGCATCTCATCTATTACTATCATCTCAACACATGCTTTTAGGATGCTATCCTCATCAAATGTTGTCATTGCTAAGGTAGGTTCACTCAATTTTCCACCAGCAATAAACACTTTTTGGTGTTGTTCTAAATCTGTCCTACCCGGATATTTCTTACACACATTCTCAACATGTCTTTTCAGACTACTTGTACCATTATCATAAGTATTGCAAGCAAGGTCTTTTGAGCAGTACTTACATTTGGCGCGCATCTCATTACGAAGCCAGACCTTCTTCCCATCTTTGTACTCATACACCGGCCGCTCAAACTTCTCGTAATGCTCCCATACCATTGAACGCTCTCTTGACCCTAATGAAGACGCAGCAGACGAACTCTTCCTCGATCTCTTTTGGGGTTTTGGTTTTGGTGGCAAGGCTGTCATGGTAGATGGAGATGGAGTTGTTGTTGCAGGGATGAGGGCATTTTCAGCTACAGCCTCCACTGGCTCCATATCAGAATCAGAATCAGAATCAACCTCCACATCTTCCTCCGAATCCGAATTCGAATTGGATTCAAAGCTTCCTGCTTCTGTTTCGATAGTGTTTCCCAAAGGTGAATCCATGGGAGTGATGGGACTGGGTTTTGATTGAGGGATTGAGAGATTGGATGAGAGATTGAGAGATTGGATTCGAGATTGAGTCTTTGAGAGATTGAGAGAGACTGAGAGAGTGAGAGGGACTGAGGGAGGCGTCGAAGACGAACTGACGAGTGAGCGGAGTGACGAAAAGGGTTTAATGAGAGGGGCAGAATTGGAAAAACAGAAACCATAAAAATTCAATGTTTCAGGTTTCGGGTCGGTTTCGGTCTTTCCCTTTTGGAACCCGGACCGATCCGGGACTATTACATTCGGTCCGGTTTTAGACCTACCCGGAAATTTCAGTGTTAAAACCCGGCCCGATCGGGTCGGTTTCGGGCCAATCCGGTCCGGGTTTTCGGGTTTCGGTCTTAAAATCGCAGCCCTAGACAAAGTTTCGTCGGCAGATTGCTGGGCCTTTCTTTTACTGGTGAGGAGGTTGTCGGGAAAAAAAGAGTTTCTAGGGAAGGCCTTCTTTGCCGACAAAAATGTTGCCGACAAAAAATTTCTTTCATGCCCAAATTTGTCATTTACAGAAGAAAAGCACAAGTCAGCTTTCAGTTTACCAAACACTTTGCCTATGTGTTTTCCACTAACAACACTTAAAAAAAGCCAGTTTACCAAACACTCAGCCAATTTGCTTTTCAGTAGCTTATTTTAAAAAATAAGCAGAAGCTCAGCTTTTTTGTAAAGCCAGCTTCGGCTTTTGGAGTAAAAAAGTCGGTGCTTCTGGAAGCTTTTGACAAGAAGTTGTTTTACCAAACACATGCATGTGCTGTGCTAATAAGCAGGGGAGCCAAAAAGCCCCCCCAAATGCACCCATATATATAAAGCCTAACTTGTTGTAGGAGAAATAGATGATAGTAAACTCTGTGTCTCTATTGATTGATAAGGAGGCCTTTATATAGGCATTACATCAAGTATCCCTAGCATATAGGGATTCCCTATCTAATAGAGTATCTAGACTACTAGTCTTATTAGGACAAGACACACCACAGAAGTTACGGAATTAACCTTCCTTGAACACTCCCCCTTGTGTCGCGTCCTCAATGGTGCATGAACAGTTGCCTCGTTAAAACCTTTGCCAGCAAACAAAAACCTCTTGGGCAAAAATAAAAGCATGGTCTAAGGGAAAAGAGTACAACGCACCAACTACAAGTATGTGAGACATGTATAACTAGACTCCCCCTGAAGTCTAGACGAGAACTCCCCCTGATAGTCAGTCAGTCTTTGAGTTCGGATAAGCGACACATACCAATGCGCTTTACATGCTTCACAAATGTAGATTTGGGTAGAGACTTGGTGAACAGATCAGTTGCATTATCTTCTGAGCTGACTTGCTTCACTTGGATATTCAAAGCCTCTTGCTGCTGCTGATTGTAGAAGAACTTAGGCGAAATGTGTTTAGTATTGTCACCCTTAATGTATCCCAACTTCATCTGCTCAATGCATGCTGCATTATCTTCAAATATGCAAGTTGGTCCCATCGTAGTAGACTTAAGTCCACTAGACTCTCGAATGTGAGATATAACTGAGCGAAGCCAAACACATTCTTTGACTGCTTCATGTAATGCAATAATCTCAGCATGGTTCGAGGAGGTAGCAACAAGGGTTTGCTTGGTTGATCTCCAAGATATCGCCGTATTCCTAATGGTAAAAACATAACCGGTTTGGGAACGTCCTTTGTGTGGATCTGACAAATATCCAGCATCAGCAAATCCTACCATCACATCATTTGGTGTATCTGAGTAGGAGGGGGTATCGCCAAAGCCGTATCGGGACCACGACTTAGCATCCTCAGGTCCGGATAAGTTGGCGGATATGGCTGCAGGATGGCGGAAGGATGAGCCAAAGCCAGTCTTGGCGGATATGACTGGCGGATGGCGATCCGAGCCACGGTTTGTGCTGTTGGATGCAAGAGATCGACTAGGTGTCGAATCCTGATGAGTGTATCGATAGTACAAGCCCATGTCAAGGGTTCCTTTAAGGTATCGAAAGATGTTCTTGATTCCAACCCAATGACGTTGTGTTGGCGCAGAGCTAAATCTAGCTAACAAGTTCACTGAGAAAGCAATGTCTGGTCTAGTACACTGAGCTAAGTATAACAAAGCTCCTATTGCACTAAGATATGGATATTCAGCTCCCAAGACCTTTTCGTCATCTTCTTTCGGACGAAAGGGATCTTTGTTGATATCCAGACTTCTAACGACCATGGGAGTGCCTGTAGGATGCATAACTTTGTCCATGTTAAATCGCCTGAGCATCTTTCGGACATATGCAGACTGGTGTATAAAGATTCCACCACTTCGGTGCTCTAGTTCTAAGCCTAGGCAAAACCGAGTCCTTCCCAGATCTTTCATCTCGAATTCGGATTTCAAATAGCTAGCGGTCTCATTGATCTCATTTAGAGTTCCAATGATGTTCATATCATCAACATAGACGGCTATAATGGCAAATCCTGAACTTGTTCTCTTTATGAACACAAAAGGGCACAACTCATCATTCTTGTATCCTTTCCCAAACAAGTAATCACTTAACCGTGTGTACCACATCCTACCAGATTGTCGGAGTCCATATAGAGATCGTCTCAACCTGATAGCAAATGAACTTCGTGATTTTTGCTCACTTGACTTGGGTAACGAAAGTCCTTCTGGCACTTTCATGGACATCTCCGTATCTAGGTCCCCATAAAGATACGCAGTTACAACATCCATAAGCTGCATATTCAGTCTCTCTGAGACTACCAAACTGATTAAGTATCGGAAGGTAATAGTATCCATGACAGGAGAATACGTCTCCTCATAATCAATTCCAGGGCGTTGAGAAAAACCTTGCGCCACGAGTCGAGCTTTATATCGCTGGACTTCACCATTCTCATTGCGCTTTCTGACAAAGACCCATTTATGTCCAACAGGCTTCACGTTCGGCGGTGTAGGCACAACCGGTCCGAATACTTGCCTTTTCTTTAGAGAGTCTAGTTCAGCCTGGATTGCTTCTTCCCACTTCGGCCAATCCGCCCTACGTTGACATTCATTAATATTGCGGAGTTCCATATCGTCGTCGTCAATGACTTCTTGAGCAACGGCGTAGGCGAATGCATCATCGATATACATGGAATTCCTTTCCATAAGATTGTGCATGCATAAGTAGTTTAGTGAGATTTCCTTGTTCTCCAACATCAACGGTGAGTCTGAGGCGTCCCCCAGATGATTCAGAGTTGATTCTTGGACATAGGTATAGTCGGAGACAATCTCGTGTGACGGCGTCACAGTATCGATGATGAACGGATCGCTTTGTGCCTGGACACATGCCCTCTTTCTAGGTACATTGTCCTTGGAACCGATTGGTCTCCCCCTCTTTCTAGGAGGATCCGAAGTCGACGCCGGCCCTCCACTTGGAGGTGCCGAGCCTAGGCTGCCGACGGCACCTAGGGCTGCGGGTCCGAGATCGGCGGCGCGTGCTCGCGCATGGCGAGGTATGTTGAGCCTTGCAGGTACATTCGCAGCAGGTATGGTTGATCTTGTCACTTTCGCAATATCAGTAAAGGAGTCGGGCATCGTATCCGCCACCTTTTGTAGTTCCAATATGCGTTGTATTTCGGTCTCACACTGAGACGTACGGGGATCATAATGAGACATAGTGGGAGAGAACCACGTCAATTCCTGACGTTCACTTGGGACAGATGCGGCCCCATCTCCCCCTAACGGCGGGAATGATGTCTCATCAAAGTGACAATCTGCAAATCTTGCAGTAAACAGATCACCTGTCATAGGCTCTATATAGCGGACAATTGTTGGTGCTTCATATCCAACATAAATAGCTAATCGTCGTTGTGGACCCATCTTGGTACGCAGTAGAGCCGTGATAGGCACATATACGGCACAACCAAAAGTACGCAGATGCGAAATATCAGGCTCGTAACTAGTTACCAACTGGTACGCACTAAATGGTTGGCTATCTGTGGGTCGTAGACGAATAAGCATAGCTGCATGTAATATTGCATATCCCCATGCCGAAACTGGCAAGTTTGTGGCCATGACAAGAGACCTAGCTACAAGCTGTAGTCTCTTGATAGCGGCTTCTGCAAGACCGTTCTGAGAATGAACGTGGGGCACGGGATGTTCAACTTCAATCCCAATTGACATGCAATAGTCATCAAAACACTTTGACGTAAACTCTCCAGCATTATCCAGTCTGATTGACTTAATCGGATTGTCCGGGTGGTGAGCCCGAAGCTTAATGATCTGAGCTAGAAGTTTAGCAAATGCAGCATTCCGTGTGGATAACAACGCTACGTGTGACCAACGCGTTGATGCATCAACCAGAACCATGAAATATCTAAATGGTCCGCATTCTGGTGTTATAGGTCCACAAATATCACCTTGTATTCGTTGTAGGAATGGAATATTCTGTTTATTATCAATAGCAAAAGATGGTCTTGCTTGAAGTTTTGTTAGTGAACAAGCTTTGCAAAACGAACGATGAGCATTAGACATCGCTACAGAAGCATGAGAAGCAGGAGGAGGCCGAACCTCTCCTTGGAGTCGAGAGGCGGGTATCGACGGCATGGCGGCCGAACCGAGGCCGAGGCGCCCTCTATGCTTTTGTGATCGGAAAAATGGATGACCGTGGGAGCATTTCAAAATACGGATCATCAGATCACGACCCGGATGACCGAGTCTATCATGCCAAAGCTTATAAGCATCAGAATCACATAATATAACAACATGAGATTCGTTGGCTCGAATGGTTGTGAAATGCATGCCATTTCGAACTCGCTTACACTTCTCCACAATGCGAGTGCGCATAGATTGAGTGGAGGTGATCAACAGATATTCAGTTCCATCTTCAACATAAGTGTTGAGGTGATAGTCGTTGTCACGCACATCCTTGAAAGCTAGCAAGGTTCTTGGCGCCTTAGGCGCATATAGGGCGTCCTCTACCCGAATTTCAGTGCAATTTGGCAATAAGAATTGAGCAGTGCCACGACCCTTAATTACGGGTCCAGTTCCTGTCATCGTAGATAACGATGATTCTCATGGCGTAAAATCCGAAAACAATTGCCGATTCCTCAGAATCGTGTGAGTTGTTGCACAATCCAACAAACACTCAATCTCGCCTTGATACATCTACAAAAACAATGTAAATTGAATCAATAGTCTACTTTAGACTTTGGCGAACACTTTAAAGTAAGTGTACTGAAGCAATATATCATCACAAAATGAAGTGCATTAAAGCCAATAACATAGCCATGGCATCGACATAACTTGAGAGAAAGAGATAAGCCTCATTTTAATCACCGAATACCAACATTGATAATCATAGCCTAGGTCAGAGATTGAGACCGGACACCGTCGTAGGTGGCGTGGCCGAGCCAAGGCCGAGGCCGAGGCAAAGGCCGGGGCCAAGCCAAAGCCGAAGCTGTGGTAAGGCCAAAGATACCCTGAGGCCGAGCCGAAGCAAGGCGAGTGGTGAGGGTCGGTCAGGCATTGAGGCAATGCGATGCGACGGTTGAGCTAAGTCCGAAGCATGGCGAGTCCGAAGACACGTCGTTGCCGAGCCATTGATGCAAAAGTTGCATTTGTTCGATAGGCTATCGATTGTTGGTTTCAAAAACCGGATTCGGTGCTGAGCCAAGCTGGCGAATGGCCATGGGGAGTGAGGCCTAGCGAGTCGCGGCCAACCGCTTAGTGGCATTGGCGAGCGAGGCATGGCGGATCGCAGCCAATTTGGCAGATCGCGGATCGCGGCCAGGTTGGCGGATCGCGGCCAAGTTGGCGAATAGCGGATCGCGGCCAAGTTGGCGAATAGCGGATCGCGGATCGCGGCCAAGTTGGCGAATAGCGGATCGCGGATCGCGGGTCGCGGATCTCTCGTTTTGTTTCTGTGATCTTATTTCGGATATGAGTTAACATCACCAGAATTGTGGTGAACTCAAAATAATTATGCCATTGAGAATTGGGCGCATTGAACCAATTTTGCTTTCAGGGATGTAAAAATCTCAAATCATTCGTAGAGTAAGAGAGATTTTATTGATGACAACTCAAAAATACATCAAGGTTGTTCTAAATAGAACGACTTATCGAACAAAGTCGTGATTTATTGACTATATTATGTCAAAATAACAATCAAAATCAAACTTGAACATGTATCTCATGACCTGAGTCAAAATACTTATTCATAATCCGAAGTATCATACTTCTGAGTCCTACGTTTCTTGGTAGGTTGGAAGTCATCGATGGCGAAGTTCGCAACTTCCTCATCGTATTCTTCTTCCTCAAAATCTCCTACATAGTGTGTTTCTTGTTCTATGTATTATTTGTGTTTCTTGTAAGCGGCTTGAATCTCTCTACTTGCTGTGCAATCGCGTTGAAGATGATTCTTAGAGCCACATTTGAAGCAAGGAGCCGAAGCATTGTTCGGCGTATGGCCACCACGCCTGGGACCGGAACCAAAACTGTTCCTCCCTCTGGGAGCGGCGGCGCCGCCACCATCCCTTGTCCAAGAAAGCTGTCGGCCACGGCCGACGCCTCTTCTCACTCCTCGTCCGCCACGTGTTGCTCTCGGCGTACGTGGTGGTGGTGCTTGACGTTCATGAGGTTGATGCTTTTGCTTAAAAGCTTTACCACGGGCTTGATGAGATTCCGCAATGAATTTCGGTCCTCGAGGCCTCTTATTGGTGGTAAGAATCAACTCATGGTACCTCTCCTTTCTTTGAAGCACATTCATCAAATCACTGAAGGTTTTGATAGTGCCTTTCTCACGGAGATCGCGGTACTGATGCGACAACATGGGCGCAGATTCTGGGAACGTCGTGAAAGTCTTCTCCATCATATCATCATCGGTCTTTTCGACCCCACAAAAGCTCAAATCAGATTGCAAGTTTAGCATAGTCTGATGATATTCCTAGACGGAATCAAAATCCAATAAGCGGATTTGCTCCCAATCAGACATGAGGTCTGGGAGTTGTACGTCATGCACATTGTCGAAGCGGTCCTTGAGGATATCCCATAGCTCTTTGGGATCGGTTTTCCTCAGGTATTGCTTCTTGAGCGTTGGATGGATATGGCGCCTGAGAAACATCAAGGCTTGTGCTTTCTGTTCAGGAGAAGCGTGTAAGCTTTCATCCTCAGGAGGGTTGATGGTGGCGGTAAATCTTTTACCAATGAAGGTGTTCTCAACATCTGAGACCCACCTCTTGTATTCCTTGCCTTGGACATCCAAGATGTCAAATTCTGGACGCTGAGTGTCAGCCATCTACAGAACACAAACAGGGAGACGTTAGTATATTTGAATACTAATCAAGTTTGATTGTTCTTTTAGAATAGTGCCAAGATATATCATGGTCACATAAATCGATGCTTAACGTGATTTCAAGTCACAATCCATATCTTCCCTTTGTTTTCTTTTCAAAAAAAAGAATACGTTATGGTTCACAGTGACATCACAGTCACAAGCATAACGGTGGCCGGTAACATCACAGTTACCCCAATAAACGTTGGCACCGGGGTGACTAAATCCCCGTATGCCGTCCCGAGTAGCGATAGAATCGGGATGAAGAAGCAGGGACACGGAAAGGTCCCGGAAGAGAAACAAAACCCAACTATTGAAATTTCAGAAGCGGGAACGTTTATAAAATATTTACCTCTTCAAGAGAAGCTTGCTCAAACGAAACTTGACTCTTGGGGAAGCTTGTTTTCTTCGATTCTTCTTGATTTCTTTTCAATAACGAATAAGGTTTCGCGGACCGCTTGCTTGGCTTGCGAGCAATTTTGGTCTTCGAGGGATGCGTGCAAAGAATAGCACGCAAGGGAGGGGGGCAGGCGGGCAGCGCAGGTGCTGCTGAGAAGAGGCCGACGGTGCTGAAGGGAAGAATCGGCGGCCGACGATAGGTTAGGGTTTCGAAAAAAAAAATTTCGGAATTAGGGTTTTTAGGGCTATTAGACGGGAGGCTAGAGCAACGTGCTGATAACGTGTTGTAGGAGAAATAGATGATAGTAAACTCTGTGTCTCTATTGATTGATAAGGAGGCCTTTATATAGGCATTACATCAAGTATCCCTGGCATATAGGGATTCCCTATCTAATAGAGTATCTAGACTACTAGTCTTATTAGGACAAGACACACCACGGAAGTTACGGAATTAACCTTCCTTGAACATAACTGTATTTATTTCCAAAACCAGAATCATGACGTCTTGAGGAATATGGCATCGACATTGGTATTTACTATGGAATTGACTTCTCTACTTGGATTTTTTGTGCTTGGATTTACTTGGATTCCTTACATCCATTGGATTGAGTAAAGATGATGCAACCAACTTATAACCTATGTCATCCTTACTCAATCTAACGGTTGTAAGGATCCAAGCAAATCCAAGCACAAAAAATCCAAGCAGAGAAGCCGAATCCATTTACTATATATATGGCGGATGGAAAAATAGATCAACACTTGGAAACATTGCCTGATCTTCATAACAAAGGGAGAAATTTTTCAGTTCTACGAGAGAACCACGTGGCGATGTCCAGTGGTTCTCCGCACCAATAAAAAATTAACATTTGAAATTTTTGATAAGTCAGACTAACACCAAACTAACCACCGTCTTGTATACCTGTTTTGTTCTTTGTTTTGCGCGCCGTCAATGATCAGAAGATGCAGACTCAAACCTGGGGAAGGGAAGGTGAACACTAAGGTAAGAAACTACAGATTGAACTCAAACTTTGCAGATGTGTAGGAGTTCATAGACACCCAGATCTGCAATATCTTATTCTTTTCTTCTTTTTCTTTTTCTCATCTTCATGACTTCTATAATCTTGTGATATGATTCAAACAATAATAATTGATCTGATATGTGTATGATCAATTATCCCCAAGTCCCCAACTAATGTACATATAGTCCATCATCTCTCTCCGCTGAATATATAAAATTGAATAAAACCCACATCAATATTGGATTATCACATACACCCAGACCACACTACATTTCAGATCTTAGAGGACGATGCCGACAAGATGAGATCCCACCTATAGAATATTAAAATTCACAATATGAAGTGAATCCATCTTCATTAAAACTCCACCACAACATCGAAAAGGAAAAGCTCGTATTACATAAACATCCTCACCTAGGTTTTGTTCCCACCATAAACCTCTGTCCTTCATCGATCTCTCTCTTCTGGGTTCACTTCAAAACCGTTGAGATTCAAAAGTAATTGATTCAAAAGTAATTGGATTGAAAAATATAAACCTGTAGATCTTCTACACCATGTCGGCTGCAGATTATGGATGAAGATGGATAGATTTTGCACTTTGTAACGGCAAGTTTAACGACAAGATTTAGTGTTAGTCTTACTTGTCAAAAATTTCACATGTCAATTTTTTTATTGGTGCAGAGAACCACAGGACATTGCCACGTGGTCTTCCCGTAGCACTGAAAAATTTATCATTAGACAGTTCATTAGCATCACATTCATGGATTCAGCCGAGTTTCTAAATTGTATTCTTCTCGATCTTACTATGAGTAACTATGTTTCGTTCTCAACTTTAAAAGAATTGCTACTTTTCTTTTATCGGATTACATTTGCAGGTTACATATTAATTAGTTCGTCTATAACTCTATATTAATTCCTTTGCAAGTTAGGGTTCCATGCATACTAGTCGCGTCTTGCAATATTGTTTGTATTTGGGTCCAGTTTCTTCTCCATGCCACGTTATTGATTTCTGATCTTGGCCATCTGGATGTATGTATTGAATATAGTCCAGGCTAGAGTGTAAAAAATCCACTACTTAGCTATGTGCAAGAATTAAATATATGCTCTTACCCTACTCTTATCTAACTTATTTTATGATAAAGAGTTCTTCATCATCATAAAAAAGGAAGAACTTGTCTATATATAGTGCAACGTTGCATGGCAGAGAAAGTATATAGAATAAATAGTCTTACGACCGTGTTGGGCGCATAGAATTTTTTATTTTAAAAAAAAAAACATATATATATATATATAGAGAGAGAGAGAGAGAGAATTGGACGCTTCTTATTTGTTTCCAGTGGCAGATTATCACAAACGATGTCATCATTCTTTTCCGATTCAGCTGCTACTTAATCGCATCGCAACCGTACTCGCCGCCGTACCAGGACAACCTATAGTCCCAACACTGACCGACATGTGGCAAAAGGGTCCCACAAGATTATGCAGTGTTTACCTGTAAACGGGCTATACCGGTTCCACAGCTGTTATTTCAGTTATATATATAGAGGAATTAAGCTAAGGCTTACTGATCGAGCAAGCAGAACAGTGTCAGATTAATATACAAAGGCCTTGAGTTCTTTGAAGGTGTTGAGGTTGAAGAAAACCGAAAATGGCGATCTCTAGAATTGCGATTGGGACACCAGGAGAGGCTAGCCACCCTGATGCAATTAGGGCTGCCTTTGCTGAGTTTTTCTCTATGCTTATATTTGTTTTTGCCGGGGAAGGTTCTGGCATGGCTTACAGTAAGAACCCAATTACAACTATATATCTACTTTTTACTGTTTTCATTAACTTATTTCAGTAACAGTAAGACAAGTGAACCCTAAATGTTAGATTTTTATTGTAAAACCAACACTTTCCATTACAGAGTTTAGAAAACTAGCCTCTTTTATTGTCTCCGGTAACATTGTGTCATATATTTTGCCATTTCGGTTCTTAGATAATCTGATAATGTACAGGTTTTTCTTACGAGTAATTATTTTCAGTGCTTGGTTTTTCTGAAATGATGGACATGCGTTTTATTCTGAATTCTGATATAATGGAGAGGATACTTGGCAGGTAAGCTTACTGACAATGGATCAGCCACACCGTCTGGTCTAATAGCTGCATCATTGTCGCATGCGTTTGCACTATTCGTGGCGGTCTCAGTTGGTGCAAACATTTCTGGGGGGCATGTAAACCCTGCTGTCACATTTGGTGCATTCCTTGGTGGTAACATAACACTGCTGAGGGCCATTTTGTATTGGATTGCGCAGCTTCTGGGATCCGTTGTTGCTTGCCTGCTGCTCAAGTTTGCCACTGGCGGACTGGTAAGGAACATGTAATTGATCACCAATACTTAATATACTGGCATGTTATGTTACTGGCATGTCAATATTTGATCTTTCACAGGAAACAGCAGCATTCTCTCTATCCTCCGGTGTTTCTATATGGAATGCTTTGGTGTTTGAGATTGTGATGACCTTCGGCTTGGTCTACACAGTGTATGCCACAGCAGTGGATCCGAAGAAAGGGAATGTAGGCATTGTTGCACCCATTGCAATTGGTTTGATAGTGGGTGCCAACATCTTGGCTGGTGGTGCTTTTGATGGTGCATCCATGAACCCGGCCGTGTCATTCGGCCCTGCTGTGGTGAGTTGGTCATGGAATCACCACTGGGTCTACTGGGCTGGCCCGATGATCGGTGCCGCAATTGCTGCTCTTGTCTATGACAACTTGTTCATTGGTGATGGAGCTCATGAACCGCTTCCCCACCATGACTTCTAGGAAAGCAGTTGTTCAGCTGATGTCAGAAACTTTTGTTGTAGGTGTTTGCATGTGTTTCTCTGTTTCTTTTCATTTTGGTCCTTAAGAGGGGAGTAGAGGTAGTCTGTTTTCTTGGGAAATCAGAGGAGTTTTTCTTGTTTGTTCCGTAATCTTAATAGTTCTGGTTGAAACTGCTATCATTTTAGTGTGATTGAGTGAAGATAAGTACGAGGGAAACGTGAATTGAGGTAGTAAAAGGTGAAAATATATTACATATGCAGGGCCAAAAACTTCACATTTAGCCAAGTATCTTCAGAGCCTTGTTGCTCCTATTCTTTGGCTGACATGAAGGAACTTTGGCAACAATCCTCATGAAATTCAACTTAATTATACTTGAGCTACTTTGATTCAAGGAAAGAAAAATGCTCTCATGAGTTATAGGGGCACAGAGTTCCTTAATCTCTGGAGAAACAAGCCTCATCAGTAGTCCGTTTTTAGGATCCATAAAATGAGGAAGACAAATAAGATCATCCATAGAGTGACGGAAGACAAAAACAGATCATCCGTAGGATCTTCCACTCATTTTCTGCTTCTTCTTCTAATTCAGATGTGTTCTTAAATTTCATACATGTGAGAAAATTATCATACGTAACATTGCACTGATCTAGTTTACAGCCACACCAAGCTAGTCTATCTGACCAGAGAAATAACCGACTATTAACACATATATAGAAATAACTTCACCAAAACTTGACATTGACACGAATACATATTTACAAACCCATCAAAATCGTATAAGGAAGACAAATTCAATACCATCTATAGGCCCAAGTGAGCATGTTGTGTACCCTAGTGATTAACATGCTCTACCATCTTAATCACTTTGAGACGATCTAATTTTGTATGGCTTTTAACTATCTTTGAGGTTGGAGCTGTGTTTGTTATGCCGTAGCTTTCAGGATCATTCTGCACATCGTTGACAATAAAAAAAAAAAAACCACATAATGAGTAACTTATTTATTTACTTTGACAGCAGTGTTAGAGAAATATAAACGAGTTCAAATAAGGAACTTACAGTTACAAAGAGTCTTTCCAAAGCAGGACACAATTTCAGAAAGGAGATTAAGGCATCAGTGTTGTAACTTTCCTCCTCATTATCAATCCACCATAACTCTTTCAGTTTATAAAACACAAAATTTTCTTGTAGAGGTGAAATCGATGGCCAGATCAGTCTCTGCAAAAGGATTAGAACTCAACTTTGTAATTTTATTTGTAACAATATAAATGATGTTCATTCAAAATTTCGAAGCCAGGACTAGGAAGTGCAAACGCTATTAGAACACTAGAACAAACCTGTAATGTCCATCTGCGTAGTGTAAGAACCTGAGCATTTTTTATGGTTAACAACATTGGATCAAAGTCACTACTGCAGAAACAGGTGTTGCCTGGGCCTAGTCTGAAATCAAGCATGGCATCTGCCAGGTTGAAATGATGTTCTGGCCAAATCCGAGGGAGGAAACCTCGATAATGAAAGGATCGAAGTTTAGAGGTTCTGAGGTGGAGAGACTTGAGGTGCTGACACTCTAAGATGGTTAAGCTGAGTAGCTTTGGACTGGACTCGATATGCAAACTTTGCAAACCATCACATTGAATGATTTTCAAATGTTCAACAAACTGAAAACTCGAAAACATAGATGAAACTGCCTCACTGGCAACATTGGTTACTGATTTCAGATAAAGGGTTTTAACAAAGAAAGTTGAGGGACAAGGTTGGTGGTGAGCTAGAAGGTTTTGGACATTCTGGTCATATTTGAGCTGAAACTGTAAATCAAAATGCCTTGGAGGGTACTCCTCCTTTCTCCCTGTAGAAAATACCAGATGAAGTTTATTGTTTGGTGCAATGCTCGCTAAGAGAAAATCACTACCTCTGCTGAAGTACAATTTTAGCCTTCTCGGGTGCCTTAAGGGATTGTGTTTATCAAAGTGGGATAGAAACTCAGAAACTGCACCAGGAACTTTATCTATAGCTACACGTTGAACTAAAGCTGTGTTCCATAGACCTCTCCACCTACTTGAAATCAAACTAGTTTCTAATGCAGATTCTGAAGGAAGAAGAGAAATGATATGGCAAATGATCTCATTTGGTAATCTCCCAAACAAATCATCCCTCTTTTCCTCCATCATAATCCTGATAATTTAAACAAGGTAGAAGCCTAGAAAATCTAGAATGAGCATAAATGTACTACTACTTGAAAGATGAAACAGTACAATGACAGAAAGATGTATGTAGGCTGTGACATTTGGCTTTAATTCTACTGCTTTGGTTTTATAGTGAGTAACTCCCAACTATCTTATAAATTCAAAGTAGGACTTGTTCTGTGATCTTGACTAGCTTAATTTATCATATAGATACTGAGATTTCTGACTTTCATATGAAGAAAGAAGTACTGGTCTGTACAGTTTTAGACTCGATCAACCTCTGAGTTTTTGTTTTTTGTTCTTCCGTATTGTAGATTCGAAATTTATGATAACTTTTGTCTCCGGCAGACTATCTATAGCTAAATTTAGTTTTAAGTTAGCTAAATTAACTAAACTAGTTTTTGTCTCGAAATTTGAATTAGCTAACACTATTACAGATGCTCATGTCTAGTGTTTTTTTTTATTTATTATTATTGAATATTGTCTCGTGTTTAATATTGTTTAGAACTTTATTAGCTATCTTACTTGATTATTTGTTTGGAGGATAATTTTTTTTATTTTGTTGAATGATTTGTTATAATTTATTTAAGTCAATTAGTACAATTAATGCCTTGATCAAATTTTCGCACCAAGACTCTAAATTCTTAAGAGCGGCGCTATAGTTGAGGGTTAGAAAAATTTGAATATGAGGATTGAGAGTGAGAGATTGACTATTGATCTTAAAAGCGAGGTCATGAAGTTGAATAGCTGCACTTCTGATGAGATTTAGAAATTGACTAGCACAAACTTACAAGGCTTTTATATTTGAATCATGTTTTATAATACAAGTTACCCAGAAAATCAAAGATAAGGGAGAGGTTCTAAGATTGTGTCAAGATCAATAAGAAACCAACAACTTTTTCTAATTGAACAAGCCCCCAAGAAACCTATTACCTAAAATTTGCAAAAAAATTGTGTGAATAAACAATTGAAAACACAAAGGAAACAATTAAGGTAAATGTAGTCATTGGTTACACATACGTTTGCTAGAACTACAGAGACACACAAGAAGACTTCTCCAGGTAATAACAAAAATGCAAGAAGAATAGAGTAACGTCATAGTCATAAAACTTTCCTAAATTATAGAATAATAAATCACATATATGGTGTTTTTTTTTAAGAAAAAAAAGACATCAAGCGCTATATTAAATGAAATCTAAAAATATATGGGGCGTTGTTAACACATCGAAATAAATTGAAAAAATATAACAAGATGCACAAACATCTAGAATGAAAGGTAACTATGTGAC
Source organism: Potentilla sterilis (assembly GCA_963682095.1). Classification (NCBI taxonomy): domain Eukaryota; kingdom Viridiplantae; phylum Streptophyta; class Magnoliopsida; order Rosales; family Rosaceae; genus Potentilla; species Potentilla sterilis. The sequence goes on along the minus strand of OY821763.1, from coordinate 10,319,179 downwards.
TGATGTCGCAAGACATCGGTACACTGTATATGTCACGAGAACAGTGTAAAAATAATTGTAATTGTAACCGTCACCGATTCAGTCGCAAGACATTGCTACACTGTATATGTCACGAGAACAGTGTAAAAATAATTGTAATTGTAACCGTCACCGATGATATGATCACCTAGGAGAGGTGATTCGCCCACCAGAAGTTCAAAAATAACTTAGTTGTAAATGGAACTGTAACTGTTACCGTAACTGTAACATATATGATGCTTAGAGTCGTAACATTTTGATATATTGGACCTATCTAATCCCCTTATCTAGGTGTTCCTTTGACAATGCTTGCAAGAAGTGATTTTGTTAAAAGTAAACTAATTTGTTCTCTTTCTGGCGCAACATCATAGTTAAGTATTTTTATCACTTAAAGTACATTTTTAAATAATTCTAACAAATCCAAGTGAGAACATGTTTTTTTTTATTTTTTTTATTATTATTATAATTGAGAACATGTTTGATACGTAAAAGTGTTTGTAAAAAACATTACAATGTTATGTCATTTATGAGATTCTTTAACTATAAGGACGAAATTTCTACCTGCACTATCACGTTACCATAAACAAAATACTAAAATTGAGAATAGTTAACCACAGTCAATAAAAACTAACTGCACAACTTCCATATCCATGTTCAAATCTCACCGACTTTGATTGGGGTTTGTTGGGCCCAATAGATTGGGTGACCGGTAACTTGATAGGAAAGGAGGCTCCGCCTCTTCCTGATATGGAGACCGGTAACTTGATAGGAAATGAGCCTCCTCCTGATATGGAGACAAGTAACTTGGTAGGAAAAGAGGCTCCGCCTCCCCCTGCTAAATTGGATTGATTTTGAATCTAGTCTTAGTGTTTAGAATATTTGGTTGATACCATTTAATCTTGCTTCTAAGTATTTCTAAACACTGATTTTCACTGTACGTGCTTTATCGAGAGAAAATGTTGGTGTATTTTTGGCTCTTTGACCTTATATAGGTTGGTGAGTCATAAGAGATAGCTCTTATTGTCGGCCCTAAATAGGTGTATTATCTTTATACTGCTTACTGAATAATAAATTTCTTGAATTCTGATTCAAAAAATAAAATAAAAAATCTCACCGACTTTGAGTGGAATTAAAACCCATCACAGTGATCACACAATTGAATAGTTGGGGGAGGATGCGTTCTTAGGCCCAGTTTGGGATTGATTCTCAAGCTGCTTTTGGGGTCAAAAGTGATTCTGGGCATAATCTTAAGTGTTTGGTAACAACCATAAAACTGATTTTAGAAAAATTGATTCTCTTAAAAGTGGATTTTGGAGAAGCAGGGTAAGAGATGTTTTTGCAGGAATCAGTTATATTTGTAACAAATTGTAATATTTGTTTTTTCTTAGATTGTGATATATTAATTTAATTAAATCATAATCAATCATTTACTATGGTGTTAAGAAATCTTATGTAATATTGTGGATTAACTTTATAATTACATACAAAAGAAACAATTATTTATTTTAATATCAATTTATAAAATGTCTATTTTTGTCATTATACCTATCTAAAATAATTTTTACTTATAACTCACCAAACACACGAAATTGCTTTTTGGTTCTCACAGCACTTTTAAAAACAGTTTACCAAACACCTCAGCTGATTCTACTCACAGCAGATTCAAAAGCAATTCTGCTCACTGCAAATTCAAAAGCAATTCTACTCACAGCACAGCAATCCCAAACTGGGCCTTAAACTTAAACCCAACAAATTAAAACTAAAAACTGCCGCTTAGTATAATTTACGGTCCAAAGCTGCTATTTGGGCCTCGGACAATATCCATTTGCAATATTACATTACACATTTACACTAATCCCAAAACGACGTCGTAGGCCTCGTCTACTACCTCTAAACCTCGCCCAGGGTTTAACAGAACCCATTGGCGCCTCCACTCTTCCTTCTCATTCCTTCACAAATTTCACTGAAACCCATTAACCCGGGCGAGATGGTTCTATCGAATCGAAAGCTGAAGCAACAGCTGAGGGAGAAGATATCCGATTCGTTATTGACATTCGAAATCGTAAAGTCCGACCCGTCAAGCAATCACGGGTCTGCAAACCCTGACCCGAGTCCGAATCCGCAATCGCTGCGGGCGCTTCTGGGTTCGGCGACCCCGAAGCCCAGCTTGTCGAAGAGGGCGAAGAGGAGAAAGCTCGCCTCTTTGCGAGGTCCGGCGGCGAGCGGCGGCGCCGGAGATTTGGGGGAGGAAAAGATTGAAGCTTTGCGGTTGGAGGGAAATGGGTTTTTGAAGAAGGAAAGTGGGTCGGAGAGTTTTGGGGTTGAGAAGAAGAAGAAGGAGAAGAAGAAGAGGAAGAGAGATGAGGAGAAGAGTGGGGTTTTGGGTTTGGAGGGAAATGGGGATGTGGAGATTGGGGTGGAGAGTTTGGGGGAGGAGATGAAGGAGAAGAAGAGGAAGAGAGATGAGGAAGAGAAGAGTGTAGAGGAAAATGAGGGTGTAAAGGAGGAGGTTAAGAAGCCAAAGAAGAAGAAGCCCAAGTGGAAGAAGAAGAAGGAGGCAAAGAGTGAGGAGGAGAAGGGGTTTGAGGTTGTGAGGGAAGACAAGAAGGTTGTTGAGGTTGTGAGGGAAGAGCAGATTGTTGATGAGACTAGTAAGGAAGCTGAAAGGTAATTTCTGCACACATTGAGTTATCTGTGTTTTTTTGTTTGAACTTTGATTTTGATCATGTAAATATGTAGTTGGATTGAATGAGAGGTTGGTTGATAGGCAGTTTGGATTGGATGAAAGGGTTTTGTTTTCGATGTGATAATGGGTGGTTGTGTTCTGTGTTTGTTTCAGGCAAGCGAATGGGGAAGTTGCGATGAAAGTTTATGTTGGAGGGATTCCTTATTACTCAACGGAGGATGATATACGGAGTTTCTTTGAAAACTGTGGCTCCATTACTGAGGTTGATTGCATGAAGTTTCCTGACAGTGGGAAGTTCAAAGGAATTGCTATTATTAGCTTTAGGGTGAGTGAATTTTGTTACTTCTTTTTCTGCATCTTAAATCTGGTAACTTAGAACTTTGCGTGTTTCAATTCTTGTGCATGTAGCTTAGAACTAGTCCAGTCCAGTTGGTTGGATGGACTGGTATTTGCATAAATTTTATTTTCAACTCCTCCTGCTATTGTTAGTTTAGGTAGCATGCTCTCTTTAAAACCTGCATCTGTATGCCTTGGATGGGTACCTAGGTTATAGAAGTACTGCTCAATCCATGATTAGCATAAAGGTTGAGGGCAACATCACCTGACTCCCAAAGTGACAGATAGGCTTTAGAGTAGCCGGCTTCAAATGCTTGAAGAGTATAGAAATTGGGCATAGGAGTCATAAGGCATGGAGACATAAACATAAGCTAAAACTTATATACACCAACCTCCAGAATAATTTAGATAGCTATACGCGATGGCTTAGTATAATGTTAATATTTTTCATTATTTATGAATGGATCCTATTGAAAGATAAATACAACTTTTAAAATTGGATAAGACCAAGAATGACGATTTTGAAAGTCTAAGTTAGTGTTTGGAATATTATTTCTTCTTCAACAGAGGCGAATACCATTAGACTTATCTTTCTATTTCATTATTTCCAGACTGAAGCTGCAGCTAAACGAGCCTTGGCTCTTGATGGTGCGGACATGTGAGTTTGGGCACTATCCAATTTACTTCAATGAATTTGTTGTTACTGGCTTCTTTTCTACTTCTTACATGATTCTAATGGAACTTCTTCTATGTTTCAGGGGTGGTCTGTTTCTAAAAATCCAGCCTTACAAATCTACTCGGGTCAATAAAGTAGTCAATAAAGTATCTGATTTTTCCCCAAAAATTGTGGAGGGCTACAATAGAATCTACGTTGGTAATTTGTCGTGGGACATCACCGAGGACGAACTGAGGAAGCTATTCTCAGATTGCAAGATATCGTCTATCAATTTTGGTATGGATAAAGAAACAGGAGAATTCCGAGGCTATGCCCATGTGGAATTTTCTGACAGTCTCTCACTGACGATGGCATTGAAGTTGGATCAGAAGGTTGTGCTTGGGAGACCTGTCAAGATAAGCTGTGCAGTTCCTCTGAGAAAACCAGGGATCCATCCCAAGTCTTTATCTACAGGTACAGGTACGCTTTCCGAGGCTGTTGCTACTACTGCTAGTGCAGGAGCCGATAACGGTGGGTTAAGTGCCATCAGTGGTAAGCTTAAGAGAAGGACATGCTATGAGTGTGGTGAAAAGGGCCACGTTTCTTCACTGTGTCCACTGAAGAAACAAGTGAATACTGTGAATGTAATAGATACTAATGCATCGTATACAAAGCCTGTAACGACTACAAGTGTGCTTCTGGAGTCTGTAACAACAAGTACAGAAGCTGCTAATACTGAGTTGAGTTCTGTCAGTGGTAAGATTAAGAGAAGGACATGCTATGAGTGTGGCGATAAGGGCCATGTTTCTACAGCTTGTCCACAGAAGCAATCTGCTGGTGCAGTTGTAGATACCAGTGTCACCCCTACAACGCCTGTACATACATTTACAAGTCCTGTATTGGAATCGGTAGCTATAACTCCAAGTACAGGAGTTGATAATGCTGGGTTGAGTTCCATCAGTGGTAAGATTAAGAGAAGAACATGTTACGAATGTGGGGAAAAAGGTCATGTATCTACAGCTTGTCCGAACAAACAATATGCTCATCCAATGGAAACCACTGCAAGTCATACAAAGCCTGTACCTACAACTCCAATTGCCCCTCTGGAGCCTGCAGCAACAACTACAAGTACAGAACCCGATAATGCTGGGTTGAGCTCCATGAGTGGTAAGATTAAGAGAAGGACATGCTATGAGTGTGGTGAAAAAGGCCATATATCTTCAGCTTGTCCAAAGAAACAGTATGTTGATAACAATGCAAGCTGATAACTTTATCATGTAGTTGGCTGCTATGGTTGTCATTCATTTGTTTTCCTATCCATTATACTTAGGTAAAACAGATTACCCATCTCACGCACTAGTATTGGTTTGAATTGGCTGAAAAAGCCACAGGTTGTTGCTAGTGAGACCAATACTGTGAAATTTTGTGTTGTTCATTCAGCTTACTTTGAGGCAAACATTTGTATAAGCGAGATCATTCTTTCTTATTGATAAAGCAGATTTTGTTCCTTGCTTGATTTAGCAATTTTCTTATTGACAAACGAATGCTGAAGTGATTATTTGAGGCATTACCATGGAAAGCTTTCATTTACCTTTGTATATATGAAGTGAATTGGCCCTTTCAAAAAAAAAAGTGAATTGGGTGTGCTACTTGACTACTTCTATCACTATCCGGATGATGGCAACCTAGTTGGTAAATAGAAGAGAACTTTCCACGTTACAAGGAGCAGAGAAGGTCCAGGTCTGATAGAAATCGAGCCAAAAATGAGAAAGGTCCCCAACTCCCCGTCATATGCAAATTCAAACACTCATTTCTGGAGTTTTCATTTTCGTTTGTAATAAGAGTCTTTTTTTTTTGGGAGCATTTAATCTAATAATACTGTGATCACAGTAACTGATGTAACAAGTCAATGTTTCAGAACCTTCTGTCACTGTGCTAGAGCGTGGTCATCACCATGAGGAATTGGGAAAGTGAGAATTAATTTACTAGGTATGGTTAATTAGCAAGCAAATGGCCAAATCAAGGGTTTAGTGAATTTCGGCCTAGTATTGGTTATTGGTAGAAGCCTGGTGGGGTCATGAATACACAACTCTACGTAGCTCTCTACTGTCATCTCGTACAGCCTTGAATCAAAAGTAATACCCACACAAATACAAGCTATTTTTGACTCGTAAATACGGAACGGGCTAAAAGAAAAAATAAGGACTATCATATATAGTTCTTGAGGATTTTCTATTGCCAATCTAAATTGTTCCAAAAATCAAGTTATTAACAACATTTGATGAAATAGCAATATACATAAATAAATTCTGACAATAGATATTTGTCAACACTCAATAAAATTTACACTAATATAATGAATTAAGAATAAAATTTATTTATCTCTCATCACGTGATTCATCATGCGATCTAACGGACAACTAGACACATTAAAAAACAAAATAAGATTGTATTTAGATAACAAATATTATATTCAACAATTACAATTTGTAGTCAGTCATCAATGGACGAATAAATCTTACATTTCTAGACAATCGAAGATCCAACAAGACCCCAAATATACCAAACATGGCATTCAAGAGACTCCTTTAAACTCATTTTTTGGGGTTGGTCAAAAGAAAAAGGACAGTAAATAGAAGAAAGAGCCAGGCAGTAAGAAGTTCCCTGTGTCCAGAGCTCCATATATAAATATATTCATTATACATATCGGGCTCTGCTACATTGCAACTCCTCTGGTTTTCTCCACGACTTTCTTCACGTATTTTTCTTCAACTTGGTTCTCACTGCATGCTTTGAAATCCTACCCAAATCACCAGCTATTGCATACACACACATATATTGATGTATATAGATGACAAATGTTTACAACAAAGTTACATACTTGCATCCCTTTAATCCCTTTTAAGCCAAACCATCTTGTTCCACATACAACACTGTTTGCATGTTCATCAGCATCTGTCTTTTCCTTTCTGCAGATTTGGGGTTTGTGATTGATGGGTTCTCAGTGAATTGTGCTGGGAATCTTTGTTTTCTTGGTGGGGCTTTGTAGCTGAGGCTTGACTTGGCCGAGTTTGCTTCCTTTTGAGGTTTGGAATGGGGCCCATTAGAGGAATGAAGAGGAGGAAGAAGACTGAGCCGAAGAAGCTTGACCAGAATGTGCTTGCTGCTGCTGCTTCACTGAGCCCTCAGCCTGAGCCACTGGATTGGTGGGACGAGTTTCAACAGAAAATTAGTGGTAAGATATATTTATCTATTTGCTTTGTGTTTATATCTTTGTTTTACTTCCCTGTTGTGGCTTAATTTGTGTTATTGGGTTGTGGTTGGAACTTTGTTAGTATGCATTGGAGCATTGTCTGTGGCTCTGAGATGCGATATCTATTTAGAAGTTTATGAGGGTATTGGATGAAATGTTTTCAAGAATTGAAATTTGATTGCTGCTGTTTGTTTTCAAGAACTACTTGTGTAAATGGATTCCTAAAATATGTTTTTTTTTTACAATCTTAAAATTCTTTGCTTCATGTTGACTAATGCTATCTAGCTTCTCTTTCCTGAACCATTTGATATTGCTCAGAAATTGCCTAATGTAGATTGTAATCATTGTATGAGGCAGCGTTTTCGGTTTCATTTTATCAGATGAAATGTAATGACACGGGAAAATTCTGTTTTCGAGTATCTGATTGATTTTCATATACAGATGTACTACTGAGCTTTATTACTTACTGTTACTGGCTACTGATTTATAATTCTGAAAACTTAATCTCTTTTCTTCTCTGGGTGATTTATAATATACATCTTTCTTGTTACATTGTTCATGAAAGAAAGTTAAGAAACCAAATAGACTGTTTCCAGTTATTAGTTTATTAATAGGTTCCTGACTCAAACGATGAATGCTGTTCTTGTCAGATTGTGGTACACATTCACTTTTTAGTTTATGCATTCTTCTTCCCTTCTTTCTTGCATATTGTCTGGTTAAATTGCTTGATCATACCTGGTGTCTGGGTGCTATTTGTAGTTGGATAATGTGATTATTTAAGCGCAATAGATTAATATTAGAATCAGGGACTAATAATTGAAAGAGTAAGTCTACAGATAACTTCATTCCCAGTTTTGAGAGATTACTTTGTTAACATATAACTAGTATATCTATCATTTAAATTGGCCATCGTTACTGCAGCAATTGGAAGCAAACTGAATAGACTAATTTGTACTTGTAGCATAATGACAGAGCAGGGTTTTACAGACAGTGAACAATCAGGCACTAATTGGCTTTTTTTGGTTGCGTCAGTTTTAAAGTTTAAAAATTTCTTTTGTTAGTTGAAAGAGTATTATCTACTCAGATTATGTTGATCCAAATCACGAATTATCTATTGTGTTTACGATCTCCTATCCTCGAATGCTTCTTTCTTCCATTGCGTACCTGCTGTTAAACTAAGGGCTGGAAGAGGCCACTACTTGGCATCTTCTTTTTCTTCTGCATGATTTCTAGCACTCCTGGACTGTGTCTTGGTTTGCTTCTTCCAGTTAATAGGTTTAAGGCATAGACTCAACCAAGCAGTTATTCAGATGCTTTCAAGTCCCAAAATGAGTAGACTGTGTAGTAACTTTTTTTCCAGATCTTGAGAATGCAGATGTCTTTGTTCGCAGTTAGGCTTTGTTTGGTTAAATTAATGTTAAAATGTTGTTCTGGCCTCTTGCCCTTGCTTCTATAATTTTATTGGGGCTTTCCTCTTCTTTCAACAGTTAGACTTGGATGTGATTGGGCATATAGAAGTTGATCTTATATAATAAATAAAATAAATAAACATAGCATACATCTAAGTTTCATCTTGTTATTGTGGAAATTCAATTTCATTGTGAAAACTTTTGCAAAGGATGATATTTAGTGAAAAACTTAAACTCATTGCACTTCTCTGTACTTTCCACATTTGCTTATCTGTTGTCACTACTTAAACTGTAACTATTGCCTGATCAGGGGCAGAGACCAAGTACTAAGTACTAAATACTAAGCGCACACAATCAAAGCATCTTGTTAACCATATGTGAGAAAAAGTGATCCAAAATCAGTATCAATCTACTCATTTGGATTAAAATGATGATCGCAAACATAGCATCTATCAAAGGAATTCAGTACTAGTCAAGGAAGTGCTTGGTTTTCAGTAGTGTAGCAATAAATCTGATTGCTATGACAGATGACTTTATCTAGGTTTTTGTTTCTGTTTGATTACAGTATAGTGAGTATACACTTTATAAACAGAAAGTTTTCTTTTTGAGTAAAAAACTCAAGTCTTGTGAATGAAATTCTGTCCTAATTCATAAGTTAGTTTGTTGGTTCTACAATGAATGTCGATTACTTTATATAAAAGTTCCTGAAACACAACTTGCCAAATTTATTAATTTTCTACTTTGCAGGGCCTTTATTGGAATCAGAATCCAGTGATGCAATAAAATTTGAATCTGTCTTCAAAATTTCAAGAAAGACATTCAACTACATTTGTTCACTTGTAAAGGAACATATGGGGACTAGGAACTTCAGTACCAAAGATGGCAAGCGTTTGTCTCTACAAGACCAAGTTGCTGTTGCTCTTAGGAGGCTCAACTCTGGTGAATCGCTAACAAACGTTGGTGACTCCTTTGGGATGACCCAAACAACTGTTGCTCAGGTAACCTGGCGGTTTGTGGAAGCAATGGAAGAGAGGGGGCTCCACCATCTTTGTTGGCCTAAGGAGCAAGGCGAAATGGAAGAGATAAAGTCCAAATTTGAAAGAATTCGTGGCCTTCCGAATTGCTGTGGTGCAATCGACATCACTCACATCATGATGACTCTGCCTGCAGCTGACTCATCAGATATCTGGCTCGATGATGAGAAAAACTGCAGCATGACCTTGCTGGCAGTTGTAGACCCTGATATGAGATTCCGTAACATAGTTACTGGATGGCCAGGAAGTCTGAGTGATGACACTGTCCTCCAAAACTCAGGTTTCTTCAGACTTTGTGAAGAAGGAACTTGTTTAAATGGGAATAAAATGGTGCTGACTGAAGGAACGGAAGTAAGAGAATACATAGTAGGAGATTCTGGTTTTCCACTTTTGGAATGGCTTATGACTCCTTACCGGGAAACAAAACTCTCAGATGATAAGTCCGAGTTTAACAAGAGACTTTCTGCAACCCAAATGGTGGCAAGGAGAGCATTTGTGAGGTTGAAAAATATGTGGAAACTAATTCGAGGAGCACTGTGGTTGCCTGATAAGAATAAGCTGCCGAGGATTGTTCTCGTCTGCTGCATACTGCATAATATAGTGATTGATATGGAGGATCAGATGCAGGATGAAATGCCTTTATCCCATCACCATGATTCTGATTACCACAACCAGAGTTGTGAATCTGCTGACAAGACTTGCTCTCTTCTGAGAGATAAACTTTCTCTATACTTTTCTGGACAATTACCATGAGAAGAGTCTATTTCTTTTACCATGGATTATATATTGATGGTCTATTGAGTCCTTGCTAATTGAGCTTAGGAAAAGGGTAATTCTGAACATAAATTTTGATTCCAAATAATTTTATCTCTCTTTACATTTGCTTTAAAAAATTCTATCTCTTCTGTAATTGAATTTACTGGTATGTATGGTCAGAACTAGCTTCTTGATAAAATTCAAGAGATGATAATTCCACCACTAAGAGTCACCATGGATCAACTTACTTTATCTTCAGACTTAACCATGGAAATGCAGATCCCTATGAAGGGGTCATCACTTCCACAGCAGCAAGTGATTTCATTTTCTGGTCTTAGAAAATGTTGGAATTTTAAACTCATAAAAAAATGCAAGATGCTCAGAGTAATGCAATCTACCACTGCCACACATAATTTTATCAAATGACATTTAACTAATCAAATATAATCCCTATGACAGGTAATACCTGCTGTTAATTTCATATGATCTTATATTGAACGTACTGTTTGTACAGTTGGTATTATTTCTTAAAAGAAAGGTAAATGAAAATAAACGGCAATTTATAGTGAAAGTACACACCAAATGATCAGCACATTGACCACAAACCTTCAATTCATTGCTCGCAAATAGGGTTACAGTACGTTAAAGGCATATCATTATAAATGTACATGATAGTCTGTATGTATATATACAGAATAAACACCTGACCACAATGTTTATACATAGAAACACTGCCACGCCACACAAGAACGAGAGCAACCGCGCGCCATCAATTTCATGTATACATAAAGACGTTTTATTCATTATTTAGTATTATTATCTATGGTGACACATTATTCATTATTTAGTATCACTATATATAGATCGAAGAACATGCATGAGAACTGATCATCCCAAAAATCAGTTGAGAAGCCCTGAACGAATTTCAATGTTGGCTTGCCAGAAGGTTTTTGAGAACCTTCGTATATAAGCACTTCCTGCCGCATTGTAAAAGTCTCCAGTACCTGATGTCTGTGCCAGCACAAGCTGACCGATTGACATGCTTCGGTTCCAATTTTGCCCTACCAGCGTAAAGGTGCCGTTGTGGCGATAACCCGAGTCATCTGTCACGTTGGAAAAATGTGCTATATCAGAATAAACATTTGGCACTGTTCTCAATCGGGCGCTTCAGTATATGGCTTTTACTGCAGAGTTTCGGTCTGGGAGTGCAGTCATTCGACCATAGATGAATATAAATGTTTCGTTGGTAAACACGACCGGGAAGAAGCCGCAGAGACGTATCGTCTTTAGTTTTCCATGGCCAGAACATGCAGCTCCAGCAGAAAAAGCAAACATGGACAGAAGCAACAACAAAAGAGGTATTGTGAGCTTTGGTGTCAAGCTGAAAGCCATTTGGACAAACCAAGAGGGACAGACAGATTAATATCAGGATGAGTTTGTTAGAATTATATCTAATGTGGACTTAAAACCCACTATTAATTGGGAATAAGGGTTGTTTTTTTTTTCTCTTCGTTCCCAGAATTGGGAATAAGGATTGTTCACCAAAAACCCACTATTACAAATCCATGTTATTCGATCTTGGGATAATTTTGCTGCTTGATGGATTGGAACATGGTTAGTGTGCGAATTAGATTCTGTAATACATATTATTGTTACTCACTTTGTTTTGCAAGCACAGGATCGTTCTGGTATGTATTTTGTTCAATTCCAAACCTGAATTTTCGGCTAAATTCATTATGATTTGGATGTTAAGAACCCTAGAGCTTTACCTGGGGAGCATTAAGCTATTGGTTTTGGTTTGCCCAGATGAAATTTAAATATCAATTGCTTGTTTTGTGGTTGTATTCATCTTGATTATTGATATGATTGACTGGTTTCAGGCAATTGATGATGGTTTATGAGTTTATATTACTAGCTAATGTTATAATCTAATTAATACTTGTAAAGCTATAGTTATGGCGTTAGAATGATTGTGACTTCTCCCTATTGCAAGTTTAGATGTCAAAATTGTGTTTTACAAGTACAAATTAGCTGTGTTTCTAGTAAATAACTATTGTTTATGGTATGAAACATTAAGGAAAAAGTCTCAGTATTCAAAAATTAACTTAAATTTTTAATTTTCATATTGTACACAGCCAAGTTAATTGAAAATTTTTGTTAATTAAAAGCATTGAAACTGGAAGTTGCATAACTGTTCTAGAAATAGGGATTAATGTATCATCCACAGATGGCTTAACTTTACCTATTTTTAGAAACAAGTATGGTTCTGAATATGGCGTACTATAAATCATCAAGTACAACTTGATCTTTTCTTTTTGCCTACATTTATTGACTGATCATATTATTGAATTAAAATGTGTCATAGTTCAGTTACAACTAAGGAATAACTTGTGCTTTGCCATACATGTATACTGGTTATTGAATTATAAGTATGCTTACTGAATGTATATTCTGAAAAGTTGTTTGGTTGACACTATATGTGTTATGTGAAAGTTGAGTTTGGTGTGGTTCTGGTTATGATGATTTTCAATTTGAAAAACTTATTTGTATGAGTACAGTAAGCAGTTGCACTATACTTAAACTTTTCTTTTCTTTTGTTTTCAATTTTCGCTCCGGTCAGCCTAGGTCATATCGTTCCCCTTACCGGTAGCAACTATAAGGCTTGGAGAGATGACTTAGACCTCAACCTAATTCAACAAAATGTTGATTGGTGTTTGTCTAGGAACTTAATTTCAGTTGTTGTTTTGGTTAAAGACAATTTTCAGTTTGTTATTGATTCAGTTGGAATGAAAATAAATCGTGCTTCTCATTATTTTGCTACTGCAAAGTTTATTGATGATTATTGGACCTTGCCTAATACTTGCCACAAGAAAATTTTGTTGATTGAGAATGATGTTGATTCTGTGATTGGGAAAAAGAGAAAAATGAATGAAAAACCTGCTTTTCTTTAGCATAGGAGACTTGGACATGTCTATAAAGAAAGGCTTAAATTGTTGGTTAAGCAGGGAATACTACCAAAGCTAGACTTTTCTGATTTGGTGGACTGTATTGAATATGTTAAGGGGAAATTCACTAAGCAGCCTAAGAAAGGAGCCACTACCAGATCGGAGTGAATAGCCGACGAAAAAAATTTCGTCGACTATGCCAAATTTTCGTCGGCTATTCCTTCTGACGACGAAATTTTCGTCGGCTATAATTCGTCAGAAAAACGCCGTCGGTAATACCAATGGCCAACGAAAATAACAAAATCGTCGGCTATAGTAGAGTATGGCCGACGAATTTACCGACGAAAATTTATTTTGTCGGCCAAACGTGGGCGAAATATCCGACGAATTTCGTCGGGTATTTTCGAGTATGGCCGACGATATCGTAAACTATAGCCGACGAAATTCGTCGGCTATTTCTTCAGAATATATTAATATTTTAAGAGGCATAGCCGACGAAATAATGTGATTTTCGTCGGTAATAAAAGTTATAGCTGACGAAATTTCGTAAAAATCGTCGGCTATAACAGTTATAGCCGACGAAATAAGGTCAATTTCGTCGGCTATTCTTAAATTTTGGGGAAAAAAAATTAAATTATGCTTTGGTTCAACTGAATATGCAATCTTCCATAGTCATGCCGGAGGAGGAGGGGAAGGAGGAGGAGGAGGCCGGAGGAGGAGGAGGAGAAGGAGGAGGCCGGAGGAGGCCGGAGGAGGAGGAGGATGCCGGAGGAGGAGGACGGAGGAGGAGGGTGCAGGAGGAGGAGGGTGCCGGAGGAGGAGGACGCCGGCACCGATTTGAGGAGGAGGAGGAGGAGGAGGAGGAGTTTTTCCGGAGGAGGAGAGAAAAAAGGCGGGCTGAAAGATTTAAAACAGAGAGTATAGCCGACGATTTAAAAGATTTCGTTGGCTATACTTTGGAAGATCAACAGCAGTTGGATCTGAGCCATCCAACGGCGGACAATAAAAAGGCGCGGATCGCAAGAGTTTAGCCGATGAAATATAATTTTCGTCGGCTAAACTTAGAGAATAGCCGACGATTTACAATATTTCGTCGGCTATACTTTGGAAGATCAACAGCCGTCGGATCTGAGCCATCCAACGGCGGACAATGAAAAGGCGCGGATCGTAAGAGTTTAGCCGACGAAATATAATTTTCGTCGGCTAAACTATAGGCCAAACCACTAAGTCAAACCTCTAAACGCTTAAAAACGGAAATTAGTCTAGTTAAACGACGGTTTCTGACGCAGTAGAAGTGTGGAAGGGTTGATCAACGTCGAACCCTCAATGAATGGAGAGTACAATCAACGTCGTACTCTAAAGAACAGGTCTGGAATCCACCAGGAATCAAGAGAAAACTCTTAGGGTTTTGATAAAATATGATTAATTAAGTGTATGTGATCCCAAAGGGATGCTTAAATACTGAAAAGAAACCCTAGGGCAACTAACAAGGAAACCTAAAAGCCCAAGAAGAATCCAAAACAAATTAAAAAACTTAAATCTTGAAAACATATTAAACTGCCGTTTTGAGGCCCTAAACGAACTCGAAAGCCCGAAAAGGCCCACACGTCGTGGCAAAGCTATGAGTTTGATTCCTGGCGTCGTTCCCTTTCCGGAATGGTATCACAATCGTCATTCGGACGCCGGACGCCAAATCTACAGTAAACCGGATTTTGACTTGCAACGGTCAATCTGCTCTTCAATGTTTGCTGCCATCCTTCCTACATCAGTTTCTGGCCTCACCTTCAACAGATAATAGTTCCAAATTAATGAGACGCAACTAATCATATAAAAATTTTACAAAATTGATTTAACGAACGTCAGGCTACCCATAGGAAAACGAAAGTAAAAAACAGTTAACCGCAACATTCGGCACACAGATTTTGTCGGAATCTTGTCATTTTTCAACCGTAGCCGTATTTCATTATTTCGGTCATATCTTATTTGACGACATATTTACATTTGAAGAGTGTACATATAGTAACTATTTGAAACTATATATTCACTTAAACACTTAGTAAACAAGTTAAGGAACATTAGTGCATATGTTCCGATTTTGAATCTAAACGTTTGGAAAATCTATTCCAACCGTCAGATATCACCGTTAAGATTAAATACATGTATGAAAAAAAATCCAACTACATCTGACAACGTTAAAGGCTCGATCGGGACGGTTAACCGGGTGAGTCAACCCTTTAAACGCTTAGAAATGGTAATTGGCCTGTCTAAATGACGTTTTTTGGCCTGACCTTCAACAGATAATAGTTTCAAATCGATGAGACGCAACTAATCGTATAAAATACCCACAGATTTTTCACTCTTTCTCCCTTTTTTTTTGTTTTTTTTTTTAAATAAGCAGCTGCTGTCTAGATCTGAAAATATATAGACTTATAGCCGACGAAAATGCCAATTTCGTCGGCTAAACTTTTAAAAGTTTTCGTCGGCTAAAGTTTCAGAGAAAGGCCGACGAAAATTCAAATCGTCGACTAAAATATGAATATAGCCGACGAATTTTTTTTTTTTACCAACGAAAAAAAAAATCGTCGGCCATTCTGGGGGAATAGCAGACGATTTTTTTTTTTAGCGACGAAAAAAAAAATCGTCGGCCATTCTTGAGAATAGCCGACGAAAATTTTATGTCGTCGGCCGTTTTTTTTTATTTCGTCGGGAAAAACTTTTTTTCTGGTAGTGAGCCACTAGGAGTACTGGTTTATTGCAATTGATTCACACAAATATTTGTGGACCATTTGCACCTAAAACTATTTGTGGGAATCAATACTTTATAACTTTTATCGATGATTATTCCAGATATTGTTATGTGTATCTAATCTCATAAAAGAGTCAAGCTTTAGAGAAGTTTAAGATCTTCAAATTAGAAGCAGAAAAGGAACTGAATGCAGTCATTAAGTGTGTGAGAAGTGACAGGGGTGGTGAGTATTATGGGAGATATACAGAGGCTGGTCAACGTATGGGTCATTTTGCACTTTTCTTAGAGGAAAATGGTATTGTGGCTCAATATACCACGCCTGGTACACCTGAGTATAATGGGGTTGCAGAGAGAAGAAATAGGACTTTTATGAATATGGTGAGGAGAATGATGTGCACCTCAGGTCTTCCGCATTTCCTTTGGGGTGAAGCACTCAAAACAGCCAATTATCTTACCAATAGGACTCCATCCAAGTCTGTTTCTGCCACCAAAACACCTTTTGAGCTGTGGAAAAACAGAAAACGTAGTGTTTATCACACACATGTATGGGGTTATAAAGCAGAAGCTAGGCCGTATTATCCGAAAGTGAACAAGCTAGATCCCAAGACTGTGTTTACATCTTTTATTGGTTATCCTGAGCATTCAAAAGGTTCAGATTTTATTGTCCCACACACTCACACAAAATCTTGGAGACAAATAAGGTTGTGTTTTCAATGAGATTAATTATTCTCATTCTTTTGAGGATTTTATTTTTGAAGAACTTGCTGAAAATTCTCCTACACCTACAACAGTCCAACCACAGCCTCAACATGTGATTTTCGAGCCTATTGTGACTGATGTCAATGTCCTTGCTGCACCTGGTCCTAATCCTAACCCGCCATAGCCACCACAATAGCCATTACAGCAGCCACAACCAATCATTAGAAGGTCACAAAGAGTGAGAAAGTCCACACTTGATGCCATGTCCACTGATTTTCAGATTTATTATAATGAAGTATATTATGATGTTGGTGAAATTGATGATCCTACTACATTCAAAGAGGCTATTTCTGGAGATTATTCACATGAGTGGGAGAAAGCCATGATTTCAGAGATAAACTCAATGCATGTGAATAATGTATGAGATTTAGTGGAGCCTTCGAAAACGCAGAAAGCTATTGGATGCAAGTGAGTGTTCAAAACAAAGCTGAATGCAGATGGCAGTGTGGAAAGATACAAGGCTAGATTGGTTGCTAAACACAAAAAGAAGGAGTGGATTTCACCGAGACTTTTTCTCCAGTTTCCACCAATGATGCTTTCAGAGTTATCATGGTTATAGTAGCTCATTATGACATGGAGCTTCATCAGATGGACGTAAAGATTGCGTTCTTGAATGGGGAATTGGATGAGGAAATATTCATGAAGCAGCCAGAAGGATTTATTGAGCCTGGAAATGAGCATTTGGTCTGTAAACTCAACATATCAATCTATGGACTGAAACAAGCCTCAAGACAATGGTATTTGAAGTTCGATTCAGTCATTGGTGCTTTTGTTTTTCAAGAAAATCTGGTGGATGAGTGTGTATGTGTATATGAAATCAGAGGATAAAAACTTTATTTTTCTGATTTTATATGTGGATGACATATTGTTGGCAAGTACCAGTTTGGATTTACTGAAGAGAACTAAGTCTTTTTTTGTCAAAGAAATTTGATATGAAGGACTTAGGTGAAGCTACTTATGTGTTAGGGATAGAGATCAAAAGAGACATGTCTCATTTTTTACTTGGCTTGTCACAGCAAAGCTACATCAACAAGGTTTTGAAGAGGTTTGATATGCAAGACTGCACAGCTGGTCCAATTCCAATGTCCAAGGGCGACAAGCTGAACAAGAATCAATGTCCAAGTAATGCATTGCAGAGAGAGCAGATGAAGAACAAGCCATATGCGCAGCTCATTGGTAGTCTCATGTATGCACAAGTGTGTACAAGGCCTGACTTGTCTTATGCAGTTGGTATTTTATCAAGGTTTCAATCCAATCCTGGCATTGAACATTGGACAGCAGGAAAGAAAATTCTCAGATATCTTCAATGCACCAAAAGCCACCATCTTGTGTATAGAAAAGTGAAGGAGCTTGAAGTTGTTGGCTATACAGATTCAGATTTTGCATCAAAGTATCCAAGTTCAAACAAGTCCACTACTGGTTATGTGTTCGCCATGGCTGGAGGTGCCATAGCTTGGAGAACCATGAAGCAAGATCTTATAACTACTTCTACGTACAATGCAAACAGAGTATATATCTTGCAATCTATGAGGGTGCTTGTGAAGGATTATGGTTGAGGAACTTCTTGATACAGACTAATGCAGTAGACAACATTATTGCAAGGCCTATGAAGATTTATTGTGACAATTCAGCTGCAGTGTATTTCAGCAAGAACAACAAGAGATCGACCAATTCCAAACATATAGATCTTAAGTACTACAACGTTAGACAAAGGGTTAAGCGTAAGGAGCTTGTGGTGTTGAAAATTAGCACTTTAGCTCAGTTAGCTGATCCTTTTACCAAGCCTATGACTGTAGTTACTTTTGAGGAGCATGCATCTAACATTGGCATTCTGCCACGTCTTGATGCATAGGTTCAGTGGGAGTCTTTTTTTTTTTTTTTTTTTCTTTTCAGTTTTTTAGACTTCTTTGGTTATAGTTCATGCTTTCTGGATTTCTTATTTGTTTTATTTTCCAAATTTGAACTTTATGTTTGCAACTTGTGAATTTTCTGGTTGATAATAAATTCAGCAGTGATTGTTGCATTGTTTTCTATGATTATTGGATCATGATATAGCTATATGATTATTGTATTGTCTAAATGACAGTGTTTGTTTCAGAATATCAAGGACACATAAGGACATTTTCACTAGAAGATGGTGTCAGGTTCTTGCATACAGAACCATAAGGAGGATCAAAATTACATTAAACTGTTGCAGATACATCAGGTAGTTTCAATGTGATTACAGTTTGGTAACCTTATTTGATTGATATGGTTTGTTGTTGGAATTACAGTGGTTTTGAAATGACTGTGTTTTCTAATGCATCTCATTTCTTAATTCTGCATTACTGCAGCTTATTTATATATCAAAGTTGTGAACTTTTGTGTTGTCTTTTAATCTCAAATGTGCACTAAAGATTTTACTATATTCTAACTAAGCATGTGTTTTGTTGTGTGAGATATTAATGGTCCAAGTTGGATAATGTTAGAATTATATCTAATGTGGACTCAATAATATCTCATGAGAGTCCAACACACATATGCATCTTGTGAAATAAGTAAAAGAGATTAAATGATTAATACTTAACTTGGATATTAATCTCTATAATCTGTTGAGATAAATACAAGAAGTTTAAATGGTATATATCTCTATACTATGGTTATCATATATATAGAGTTATCTAATCGGATTGAATTTTGAGGTGCCTTGTGAGATGGAACTCAAGTGATCTGACTAGAATATAAATGGGTCCCTGTGCAAGCTTCATTTAACGTACAAAAGTCATTTCTCACAGTGAGTACTAAGGCTGGAGTATTGCATAGAACCTTCCCTTTGCAGAAGACTAATAGCACTCAATATGAATAACCAAGGTACTCTACTATCTATGATTGTGTTCTCAATTGTATGTGTATGCTGATAACATGAGACAATGTCTTTGTGCTTAATTGTGGTTACAGTTCAATAGAGTTTGTAATGTGGTGCTTCAACAGGGTCTTCCATGGTTCCTATTTATAACCACTGAGCAGAAGACTATGGACTAATCAAAGTAGTTGAAGCATCAGATCAAACACCACGACTCCCTACCTAACAACAGTGTATAATGCTTGCAAAGAGTACTGCAAGCAAGAGGTCTTCATACTGCGGAATTTCTAGTTTTGGCGTTTAACATTTTTGATGGAACAAACTTATATGTGTGTAGTGTTTTTGTCGAGCTTGATTCCCTTTTTTCTCCATCCTTAACTTTCACTCATTTTGTAATTTACTAATAAACCAGTCTTGCAAAACTTGTTTATCATAAAATTCAATTAAATAAAATTCATAAACTAAACCTAAATTTCATCTTTTTACTCGATGAAATTTCCTCAATTTCATTGTGGAGAACATCAAAAACGTAAACTCACTGCACTTCTCTGTGCTTTCCAAATTTGCTTCTCTGCATATTATCACTACTTGAACTGTAAATTATAACTCATCAGAGGGGGCAGAGACCAAGTACTAATACTATATACTGAGGGCACACAATCAAAGCTTCTTGTTAACCATAGTATGTTAGAAAAACTGATACAAAATTAGCATCGATCAATCTACTCATTTAGATTAATATATCGATTGGGAACATAGCATCTACTATTCAAGGAAGTTATTCGTTTTTGGTTGTTTGGCAATCAGAATTTTCATAAATCTTGCTTTGACAAATGTATTCTGTTGGCTGAGAAGAGAGAATGAAACAGTTCTTCTTACATATGGGTTCGGTTGAAATCATAGAGAATTTTTTAAAACTTAAACGCAAGTAATTGAACTACTTTATCTACGTATTTGTTTCTGTTTGATTACAGTATATGCTTTATATATATGAAGTTGTCTTTTCCAGTAAAAAACTCAAGTCTTGTGAATCAAATTCTGTCCTAATTTCAAAAGTTAGTTTGTTAAATCTACTGGACCAAGTTTCTGTTGCTCTTAGGAGGCTTAGCTCTGGTGAATTGCTGTGGTGCAATCGACATTTATCACATCATGATGACTTTGCCTGCAGCTGACTCGTCAGATATTTGGCTCGATGATGAGAAAAACTGCGGCATGACCTTGCAGGCTACTGTAGACCCTGATATAAGATTCCGTAACATAGTTACTGGATGGCCAGGATGTCTAAGTGATGACATTGTCCTCTGAAGCTCAGGTTTCTTCGAACTGTGAGAAGAAGGAACATGTTTAAATGGGAAGAAAAATGGTGCATGCGGTCTGAAGGAACAGAAGTAAGAGAATAAGCTGCCGAGGATTGTTCCCGTGTGCTACATACTGCATAACATAGTCATTGATATGGAGGATCAGGTGTAGGATGAAATGCCTTTATCGCATCACCATGATTCCAATTACCACCACCAGACTTGTGAATCTGCTGACAAGACTAGCACTCTCATGAGAAAGAAACTTTCTCTATACTTTTCTGGAAAATTACCATGAGAAGAGTCTTATTTCTTTTCCCAGATGAATCACTGGATTATATATTGATGGACTATTGAGTCCTTGCTGATTGATCTTAGGAAAAGATTAATTCAGAACATGAATTTTGATTCCAAATTACATTTGCTTTAAAATTTCTATCTCTTCTGTAATAGAATTTACTGGTAAGTATTTTCTCAAAAAAAAAAAAAAAAAAAAAAAGAATTTACTGGTATGTATGTTCAGAACTAGCCTTTTGACAAACTTCGAGAGGATAATCCCACCTCTAAGAGTCACCATGGATGAACTTAATTATCTTCAGTCTTAAATATGGAAATGCAGATCCCTTTGAAGGGGGTCATCACTTGAAGTGATTTCATTTTCTGGTCTTAGAAAATGTTGGCATATAAAACTCATAGAAATGCAAGAATAAGCTCAGAGTAATGCAATCTGCCACTGAAAGGTTACACCTGCTGTTAATCAAATGACAAGCTGCTAATCAAATATAATCCCAATGAAAAGTTATACCTGCTGTTAATTTCATATATATGTTCTTATATCGAACCTACTGTTTGTACAGTTGGTTATTTCTTAAAAAAAACAAAAAAACAAAACGGCAATCTGTAGAGAAAGTACACACCAAATGATCAACACATTGACCACAACCAGTTCATTGCCCACAAATAAGGGTACATGATAACGTCTATATGTATAAACAATGTCAACCCGACCACAATGTTTATACATATATATATATAAGCACTGTCACGTAACAGGAAGATTGAGAGAAAACGCCATTAATTTCATGTATGCATGAAGGCGCTTTATTCATTATTTAGTATCACTATCTATGATGGCGCATTATTCATTATTTAGTAACACTATATATGCATGAGCATTCAACTGATCATCCCAAAATCAGTTGATATATGCATGTGTGATAATTAAAAAATGGTGTGGCTTAAACGAATTTTACAGTTAGCTTGCCAATAGATTATTGAGAACCTTCGAAAAAAACAACTTCCTGTAGCATTCTCAAAGTCTCCAGTACCTGCTGTACGTTGGTGCCAACATAACCTCAGCGACAGCCATGGTTTGGTTCCATTCCCCTAGCAGCGCAAAGCTGCCGTTGTGGCGATAACGTACCCGAGTTATCTGTCACATTCGAAACGTTAAAAAATAACGCTTCGACCTGTTACCAATCGGGCGCCTCCGTATGTGGCTTTTACTGCAGAGTTTGGGTCTGGGCATGCAGTTAATTTATCATAGCCGAGTACAAGTGTTTCGGTCGTAAACACAACCGGGAAGAAGCCGCTGAGACGTATAATTTTATGTTTTCCATGGCCATGGCTAGAACATGCAGCTTGAGCAGAAAATGCAAACATGGACAAAAGGAACAAGAAAATAGATATTGTGAGCTTTGGTGTCAAGGCGTCAAGCTGAAAGCCATTTGGACAAACCAACAGGGATAGACAGATTAAAATCAGGATGAGTTTGTAATGTGGTGTTTCAATAAGGTCTTGCATTGTTGCTATTTATAACCACATGACCAAAGAGTGGAAGACGATGTACTAAACAAAGTAGTTTAAGCATCAGATCAAAGGCCACGACTCCCTAACTAAAAACAGTGTATAATGCATGCAAAGAGTTATGCAAGCAATAGGTCTTCAGTATTGAGGAACTTCTAGTTTTGGCGATTTACAGTTTTGATGGAACAAACCTATATATCTATAGCGTTTTTGTCGAGCTTGATTCCCTTTTTTCTTCATCCATTACTTTCGCTCCTTGTGTAGTTTTTCAGTCCTGCAAAACTTGTATATCTTAAAACTCGATTAAATAAATTTCATCTTGTTACTAACTCAATTTCATTGTCGAAAACTTCTGCAAAGGATGATCTTTAGTGAAAAAACTTAAACTTATTTGCACTGCTCTTTGCACATTTGCTTCTCTGTTGTCACTACTTAAACTGTAACTTTTAACTCATGAAGGGGCAGAGACCAAGTACTAAGAACTAATTACGTACTGAGCGCACACAATTGAAGCTTTTTGTTAACAATCGATCAGTCTACACGTTTAGATTACAATAATGATTGGAATCATAGCATCTATTTAAGGAATTCAGCACTATTCAAGGAAGTGATTGGCTTTTAGTAGTGTAGCAATCAGATTTTCCGTGAATAAGCTGCCGAGGATTGTTCTCGTTAGCTGCATACTGCATCTCATAGTCATTGATATGGAGGATCAGGTGCAGGATGAAATGCCTTAAAACAAAATTTAAGAGAGGATAATCCCACCACCAAAGGTTGACCATGGATCAACTTACTTTCTATTCAGTCTTAACCATGGAAATGCATATCCCTATGAAGGGGTCATCACTTCTACACAGCTGCCAGTGATTTCATTTTCTGGTCTTAGAAAGTGTTGGAATTTAAACTTGTAGAAATTGCAGGAATAAGAACAGAGCCACAGAGTAAAGCAACTGCCTCACATCAGTCACATGCATCAGATTATTCTACCTGTGGCGATGGTAGCAGAAGGGTACAAATCCCACAAGCAATTATTTAACATGGGCAAGCTGACCAAGAATTTGAAAGATCAAATGCCTAAGGCCTAAAAAGTATGAAAATGCAATTGGGAAATCGGCCATATGTTTGTATTTCACACCGAATGAGGTACCAATCATCCACAGATTACAAATCATGTCACCAACCGAATACAATAGTAAAGACATATTCATGTTCATACGCTATAAACATGTAACATAGACCGGATAGTATAGACGACCCTCCATATTGCATCACCAATGCTTTAACTTTTAATTAGCGCGGCTTCTAATCACATCAAGCCCCATCTCAGTAGGGTCAGTAGCTTGCAACTCAACCTGAATGCCATCCAACTCTCTCTTGAACCTGTCCTTCGAACTGGCATAAATCATCTTGCTTCTCACCCTTGATATGTCAGGGGACCTTCATTTATAAATAATAAAAGAATCAGTCAGAGACCGTAACGATACAATATGAGAAATGAAAGGTTATGGCTCAGAGATTATAAACAGCAATTATTACCAAGCAATGAAAATAATGCGGCTCTTCTGGCAGTTCTCTTCTGTCACATAATCAAAGTCATAGATAGCGTATCGGCATTCATCAGCAGGGAGACAGGCAGAGAAATCCTCATAACTCTCACTTGGTTCGCCAACCTTTTCCACCACAACCTGCTTTTGCTTCTCCTCAATCTTGTAAACAATGAAGCGGTAAGTCCGTTTTGCCTTCAAGTCTAAAAACTTCAACTTGCAATCATCATGCACAGCCATCCCAGATGCTGCGTTTGCCTAGAGAAAATCAACAGAAGTCAATATGCATCAAATATCTCCCAAGCATCACCAAAAAGATATATACATAAATAACAGACTAACAGAAATTCAAAAGATTAACAACAAATGCACCCAGTTTTTGTAACTCTCCCACTGATCAACTCTCAATACAATATAATTCAATACTAGAATTTTAATAGAAGATTATGCTGGTTAATACCCTTGACGATTTATAAGAAGCCTAGTTTTCATTCTTTTATCACATTGTAAGTCTACCAGCGTACGTCCATATCCTAAAAATCTCTTCAAACCAAATGGCTGCTAAATCCCTGAAACATATACGCGATTCCAACTGTCTGAAATAATCACATTTTAGATTTAAGAAAAAGTACCACCTTCGGCCTAAGCGGGCAAATACAATAAAGATCAAGACTCAAGAGAACCAGACAAATGTATACACACATCAGGGTAAAAAATCTAAAAATAGCCGGGGAAAAGTTTCAATTTCTCTCTAATTCTTTTTTTCTTTCAGTTAATAGCAATATATCTAATTGTTAGCCACACATTTGAACTAATAACAAAAACTAAGCTTGGCACACCAAAACTGATTCTGTAAACATCAATGCACACTCTGTTTATGACTGCGAAACCCAAAATGCACACATAGACGCAAATGTGTAATCAAAACACAAATACACGAACACTGCAGATTCTTAAATCAACTGCACACACTCGTCATCATCAAATCAATCAAATATCAAGTAATCAGAAGCATCAAATTCAATAATCGAAACCACAAACTAGATCAATAACACGAAATTGCAACTAATTTCACTGATTCTATAATCGGAGTAATTACACCAATTAGAATCGCATAAAAAAAAAAATTGAGACCCTAAGGAAAGCAGAGTAGAGTGGAGGAAGGGCTCACCATTTTTGGAGAACAGAGAAAAAAAAATTAGGGTTTTCAGAGAGAGAGAGGATTAGAGGCAAACTGTGGGACAAAGAAGACCGACTTTTGGAAAAGAAGGGAAAAAGAGGGGGGTTTGCGTATGGTGTTAATATCACCGTCACGGCAGCGAAGAATCAATGCTTATCCAACGGTGGTGTGACACGTGTACAGTGATTTTGATTCGCGTGCCACCTTGGGCGGTGAGGAAGGCATGTGGGGGGGCAGAATTATTGTAATTTTCAAATTATGATGTAACGACGTCGTTCTATGGCCAAAACTTTTCATTTTGATTTATAGCAGTTTTGTATAACACAGTAGTAACAGTACATGGTTCAACATATCATTCTTAAGAAATAGAGAAAATGCGACCAAAATAGAGTACAAAATTAATCTTATCAACCAGTTTTTGTTTTTGATGTTATTATATCAACGGTCTCATCAACCGAACTAATGAATTTGTAAGATTCTTTTTTCTTCGTTTTAGATAACTGAATAGGAAAATCTAAAAAAATAACGCTAAACTAATTTTTGCTATGTTGATTAGTTGAAGTAACCTCCCTTGTGGTTTTGGATATGATTCTCTTAACTCCCTCAATCAGATCAATAATGTATACATTGAATGGAATGAAAAAAAAAAAACACTTGAAAATGTAGATTTTAAGCTTATAGCTACTCTTGTCAAAACAAAAAGCTTATAGCTAGACTAGAAATGGTTAGCTATGACAAAATTTCTTGATGTAGAAATATGATCCTCAAAACCTTCTTCCATGGTCACTTTCTGAGTCATCGAAATCGGAACCAAACAAAGGCCTTTGCTTCTGAGGTCAAGCACTTGGCTACTACTCCCGGATTCCTGTTCACAATTCTCAAGTTTGTAAGTAATTGGAAACATTAAGTATCAATCCCATGTCCACAAACTTAAGTGATTGCTTACTTGTGAGTGAAGTCCTGCAGCACTGATGTATGAACTACTAAAGATTCGATGCAGATTCTGCTAAAAGAAATCGAGAAGAGGAAAACCAAAGAAGCATTAACACAAAACCTTGATCTAGATTCTACAAGTTTATATCAGTGGTCTGCTAATGTCTAATCATACCTGAATTTGTTGTTGAAGAAGCATGATGTAAACCGAAGCCTCTTGAAGAACTGAGGCAGTGTCAGTCTGCAACAAGTTCAAAATTTCATTTCCTATATCTGCTGGGAATTAAGAAATGAACTTTTTAGTGTTCTGCAGACTGCTTACCTTGCCATAGGGGGAAACCAATTTTTGAAGAGCAGTGATTTTGTCACTAAGCTTTTGGCTTCTCCTCACAGGAACTTGCAACTTCTGCCAGAAACACCAAAAGCTTAATACCAGCACGTATGAATAACAAACTCTGTTTTTTTGTATTTTTTATATTTGATTATTCATTAACATACCCTATTGTCTTGTATTTCCATAGATGTTCCTTGGAATTGATTATGCCATTGTTGTTGAGAATTTGCCACCTTGCTTCTCTTGTTTTTGTTCCATTCATTTGAAGTTGTTCCCACACCAATTGAACCACCAAGGTCATTTCTGGGTAACATGCTATTGACCTCAATTATTGGACGCTTCCTTCCATTTTGTAGGACCTGAAAATCCTGCAAGGAGAGGAAGAACTCAGAACAAAGTTTAGGATATGAAGCTTTTTTTTTTTTTTTTTTTCTGGTATGAAATAGGATATGAAGCTGAAGCAAGAATAAATGGTAACCAAATTCGAAGTACCATCTGAACAAAGATCTTATGAAGTTGTGCCATGATCGTTGATTTATGTTGATACGAAGGCATTTACCCATTTAGCTTATCACATAAAATGTTTAAAAGCTATGCTCTGAGAAGTTGCTCTTAGCGAGTAAGGACATTCAACTTACCATTGAAAACGTATTCATTAGTCTAAACATTTTGGTGAAACAACATTTACCCATTATGCATATTTTGTAAAAGATTTAGTCTGCATATCAATCTTAGGAAAGAG
The DNA here is from genome assembly GCA_963682095.1 of Potentilla sterilis. Lineage (NCBI taxonomy): Eukaryota > Viridiplantae > Streptophyta > Magnoliopsida > Rosales > Rosaceae > Potentilla > Potentilla sterilis. Next base: position 10,291,903 of record OY821763.1, on the reverse strand, counting down.
ATGATTTCCATCATTTTACAAGGTGTAAAAATTGGTTGTTAAATTCACACACATCAACGGTTGACAGTCATTCACGCATATCGTTCTAATTTGAAACGACTAAATAGTCAATTTGGAGAAATAAAATACTAGTTATTTTATATATATACATCCTAGCTAGCTAGCTTCTAACAAAAGGAATTAGATCAACATACTTCTTCAAATTGGGTAGCTGAATGAATATTCTTGTCAAACAATAATGGCTGCTGAAAAATGCCATGATCATATCTGAATTCTCCATTTGAATAGCCTGATGTTACCGCTGTATACCAAACAAGGCTAGGTAAATGAAACTTTAATTTATCGAGTATATATAAGAGTTCACTATATTACAAATGGTATGTGACAAAAAATAAGAGGACACACTTGGTAAAAAATTAGGCAAACATTAAAAAAGTTGGTGCTGTATAGATAAGCATATCAAGAGGAAAGAGAAATGTACCAAACCTGTTTGATAGGTAAAGAGTGCTGACTGATCAACAGGAACATCAGAAAAGTCTCCAGAAATTCTGTTATGGCTGTCACTTTCTATTGCCTTGGACCCCATGCAAAAGCCACTGCCACAATGCCCTACCCCGTTAACATTTCTTTCTTGATCGAATTGAAACATCATTGTAATGAGAGGGTCATCTAATTTGGGACCCCAAATAATTGATACTGAAACTCTAAATTTTTTAAAATCCAGTACTTAAGAACATCATGAATCCATTTCCCAGAATCCCAGAAGAAACAAAGATGGAAATGAAAACTACTTACATGTTTCTGTTCATGTTTATTTGAGTATCCCAATTTGTCAATTGAAAATCTGTATTTCCTGAAAAGAAATTGATGCAACCATTGATCACTTGTAGAAATTAACCCTTTTCATCTAGGAAGTAGGTAATACTTGTCTCTACTAATTGATCAAGCTACATAATGATGATTACCGAAGTTATAATGATGGGAAGGAAGAAGAGCGTTTCTCATGGAATCCAGAATCAGAGTTTCCAGAGAAGAACACAGAGATCACAAGCCTCTTCTTCTCGAAGTCCTCCGAAATAGAACTCCTGAACCCAGAAAACCGAAAGATCGAAAACAGAGTTGTTGGAGCACAATGCATGGATATAGATAATGAAAACATATTCATTCATTCCTCACCTCAAATCTCCGAACTGATTGCTACCACTTGCTCTGCAAATGAAGAACCAAGGGAACTAAGAAAACCCAGATCGATGAGATGATTAAGAAGATGAATACCCGGAGGTTTATATTTGTAATGTGGATGTGACAAATCGATGGCTTGTTTTGAGTGCTAGAAAAGTTGTTTCCATTGAAGGAAAAAGCTTATTAATACAAGGTATCTTATACACAATTAGCAATGCATGAAATGAATATGAAACGTCCAGATGACTCAGAATCCTAATTATAATGGTAGGGGACGGCCTATCTCTCTCTTTTTCAAGCAAGTTATCTGTTTGCTTTCACTATCGTTTAATTTGACTTGCATTGATTTATAAAAATAAATTGGTTGGAAAGTGATGGATTATTTTTGTGTTTGATTATAGAAATGAGGCTGTGCATAGTCAAAGCTTAGCTCAATCTTATGACTATAGGATCTAGATGCAAATTGATATTAGATGAATGATACTCAAATGTTGACTCAGTTTCTTTGCTACTAGCTTGCTTGTTCTTCCGGTCATCGCATGTACATCATCCACAGTTGAGATCGATTTGGATTGTTTTCATTGTTTCTACGTACCTAGCTTGCAGTAAATTTGCTTCCCAATTGCATCAATGGAGTAGTGTTACAACATATATATATATATATATATATATATATATATATATATATAACTATAAGTACATTCAAAACATAATACATAACGCAAAAGCGCGATTCTGATGATTTTGGATATGTTGAGACCTCACGACGAGTCCCATGCCATCCCTGAGACGCAGTTCGTCAAACAAATAGTCTGATTGATTTGTTTGTAATATAATTAGCTAGGGTATATAGTCCTGTAATTATGAGGGTGAGTAAGAGAGACGCATGAAATGGGAAAAGTGGAAAACGTACTAATCCAATTTTGGTCATTGCGAGCTGCATGTTATTTTTGACGTTTTCAATAGTTAGTAATCAATATTCACGTTCTTGTGAGAAAAGAATATATGAATAGTAAATTATAATTGACTCCAATAATAATCTGAGTTTTTCGATCATTTCGTTAAGAGTCTTTGTGACTTGACATGTTGCGTTTTCATTTGTTCGTTCGATAGGGTCTTTGCTTTTTCTCATGAACAACTCGAATCAAACTTGTATAATTAATTAAGTTGTTAGGTCTAATTAAATAGTAGATAACAGCAGAGATAATAAACCCTCCCTTGCATTGTTTCCTAGTGCCTTGTTTCTACGCGTTTCATATGTAGCCCATGAAGCTTTTGACATATTCCGACCATGGATTGAGGGTTGACTAACATATATCTATATACTAGCTACTACCGTGCAAATAAAATAATTTACATGCAGATTATAAACATAGTCAATTCGATTATAGTTTTTGTGTGACGGGAGAAGTTTCATCTGCAGGAGGTTCATTGCTTGGTAGTTGGTTCGTCAATCTCCGACCGTCCTGTGTGTCACTATATAATATATTGTTAACTTGTCACATAATTTTTGTGCAAAACATTTGAGATGTGCTGTGTTCAATTAAATTTAGAGAATTAGTCGAAATGTACTTTAATATGATAAAATTATATAAACTTCACAACCAAATTATTCCCGGAAAGAGATTTTGAGGGTGTCATGCCTGAGTGTCAAAGACCCTTGCGCCAAGAAGACCAGCGGACCATAAGATAGAGCTGGAACCGAAGGCTTTGCACCCCTAAACTATCAGAGCTAAAGAAGCAACTCAAGGAGCTAAGCGATGCCGCATCTTCTGGTCTAGTTTCCTTTCGAAACGACGAGCACGCCCCAAGTGGCTATACATACAAATCTATTTGCGGATCTATATGCTTCCATTGGAACTTATGAACAGCGAACTTAATTATAAACTTATTAGTAACGTTATAATTAAGCTAGTAATTTCAATATGCTAACATAAGTAATTTCACTTAGGGCATCTCTAACCACAAAGTCTTATAATGGGGTCCTATACCTATTATAATACTTCATTTGGTCACTATTCATTATAGGACTTTAACAATCTCTAATGGTAAAAACCTATCTTAAAGTCCTAAATTTATATATTTGATTTGAACCGTCGATTAATTTGAAACATATCTTGAACTGTCAGATTAAAAATTCATTTAAGAAAATATAAAAATAAAATTGATTCTCTTTTGAATTGAGGTCGTTGGATTGATTGTTGTATGAATTATGGCTATTGGATGGTTTGCCCATTGGGTTTGCAGAGGGGGCAACTGGTCTCTGCCTTCACCACGTGTTGCGGGACCCACTTCTGTCCCAACCCAAATGTTTAGCACCCGTCTCAAATGAAGTCTTAAAATGAGACGGTGGATGGGACCCAACCCTAAACTTAGAGCACCCGCACCGGCGAGCAACCGGGCGAGCAAGAGTTCGAGCAAGAGGTGGGGCCGGCCAATTTGCTCGAGCAAGACGGAAAACAGCACGCACCGGGGTCGAAAAGGGAGGGCAACTGCTCGAGCAGTCAACGGGTCAATTTGCTCGAGCCTTCGCTCGAGCAAAAATTGCTCCGACGCTTGCTCGAGCAAGAGGTGGGGCCGGCCACTTTGTTTTTTTATTTTTCGGCTGTTGGAAGAGGTGGACGACTTGTGGATGACGCTGCCGAGCGCTAGGACGGACCGGAGCTGAAGCCGAGCGCCGCCCTCGAAGGTGGCGGCCGCTCCCGAACGTTGCCGCACCTCCCACATCGAACAAGGCCGCCTGAAACTTGGTTCAAAGGAAAGAGGGCGTCGAGCCCGTCAATTCGGTGGGTGGCACGACGGGTGGCGTGGCCGGACGACGGAGAACCATGGCCGGGAAGGTGGCGTCGCGGGAAACGGCGGGAAAAAGTGAGGAAGACGATGAACAGTGCTGTTTTAAATACAGCCAATGATAGGCTGCCACGTGGCAGTCTGACCAGTCAAATAAAAATATCTTGAATGAATCTGGGTCTTCCATTTGAATCTGAAATTTTGATCCAACGGTCAGAATTTAAAGGCAACGGCTACTATTTGATCAGAACGGAAATAAACCCAAAAAATAGTAAAAAAATCCCAAAAATTTCAAAACTCTCCAAAAAATTTACCTATAAATACTACTTCCATTTTTAATCAACTCACACCAATTCGAGAAATAAAAATAAAATTTATTTATTAAGATGAAATAGAAATATATATTAAAATTAACACACATACTTAAATTGAACACAAGCTTAATAATTAAACTCAAACTTAATAATGATACGTGGCACATTATTATTGGTGGTAAATCTATCCGGTAAAAAAATTTTAATCATTTCACAACAAGACAAAACTGAGTTGCTCAAGTAAATTGGTAATGAGTGTGTGAAAAAATCGATTTGGTTGAGCAAAATTTGATTTTCATTTGCTTGAAGCAAAATTTGCTTCTGGGCCCAACAGGTTCTTGAGCAAGATCAAAACATGGGTGTGGATGCTCTTATAGGGTATAAAACCCATCTTTTTCACCGTTGAAGAGCAAGAAATTTTAGGACCCCTATAATTTAGGGTTTAGAAACCAGGGTTGGAGATGCCCTTACTAAATAGAGGCACATAAATGTTGTTAGTTATCCCATCTAAATTTTTAATCTCTTCCTTCACTAACTAAGTCAGCCTTGACGTCGTGTTTGTGGATGATATGTAAACAGTAATCTCAAGGACCATGCACTATAGAAATGACATGTGGAGTTGCTTAGCGTCTAATCAGATAATTAAGTACGTAGTTATTGTCGGTCCGTGACTGCAAAACAAATTAGTTAACCTTATGTTCTTGTTCTTATTGGGGAGAAGAGCATTTAGTTAACCCTACGTCTTCTAACTCTTCTTATACATACATATATTGCCGCTGACCAGATTGAAATTGAAGTATGGAGGTCAACTTAGCTTGAGTTAGACGTTGTCATTTTGGTCTTGTACGTATACATGCAAGTTTATATATAGTTGATCATGAAAGTCATATACTTATATATAATCTAATTGATAATTCGTCTGTCTCGTTCATGTGTTTTAAGTCTTTCCCATGCATATGTATTATACGTCTAATATTCCAACAACTAAATGGTTAATCATTAAGTCGGCTAAGAATTGGTGAAGTTAGATTACAATTTAGTCGATCATGTTCGATAGCCGTAGAGTTTCTATTTGCATATCTAGCTAGCGAAGAATCATACCAATTCACTTGACGAGGATTAATAACGATCATTCAGAAGACGTTGCAGTGCTCCACACAATGGATGCGATCAAGTTGTTCGCTTTCCATCTATATATCACTATAAAAGAACATGCATGATGAGCATCCAACTAATCGAGATAGATATGCATATCGATCGATCTGATAACTAAACGGCCCTTGTGAGAAAGTAAATCAAATGTAATTGTATATATCTTTTCTATGAGAAGAGGAACCTTTGAAGATGAGCACTTCTTGTAGCATTGTAAAGCTCTCCAATATTTGATGGCACCACAAGCGGAGTACCGATCAGTTGCCGGATAATGGTTTCATATTTCCATGCATTGCAATTACCCTGATCGTCAGCTGTGGTTCGCATACATTGAAAAAGTTTGGACATTTCTCAAATCTCAATACGGCCGACAAGCCACCAACAATATATCACCTAATTTCTTCTGGAATCTAAGAGAAAAGGTAGACGATGATGGACTGATTAATCAGAATTGTTTAAGCATCAAAATCAATGGACTCCCTTACAGTCAGTCTTTAATTACTAAAAAGAGTGGTATAATGGATGCAACGAGTAATGCAAGCAAGAGTACGTAAATACCAAGGAATTTCTAGTTTTGGAGTTTTACAATTTCGGTGTAACGGCCAATATTATTAATTCATGATTGTAGTCTTCTTCTTCAAGCAAGGTTCTCTTTTTTCTTCATCTGAGATTTTCGCTCCCTATGTAAGTAATCTCGTAAAACTTGTTTCTCATAAAACTCAGCTAAATAGAATTCATATAACTCAGTCTTAATTTCAGCACAAGTATATATCATCCTTTTTATTTATGTCGCAGCGTAATATATTCAGATTTTGGAAAAAAAATAAAAGATTGTAGGTATAGTAAAACTATAGCATGCATGGTATGATTGTGTATGTATTCAGCTTCTAGGAATGTTTCAAGCGTATGAAATATATAATCAATGAATCATATGTTTTTGTCATATTATATCTACAAAAGAGTCTTTCAACAGTAAGTAAGAATGTGGTGTGTTTTAACACATTGTAAAAAAATTTCTCCAATAAAATGTATCAGTCGCAATTTAAAAGTAAAAAGTTTGTAAACCCCAAATTATTGAACATAAGTGTTTCGTTGGTAAACACGACCGGTAAGAAAAAGAAAAAAACTACAAAATCCCTCACACATGTAAGAAATACTTTTGTTTTTGAAAATAGGGAAATCTTTTGTATATTAAGGGCCTAATTTTGTTCTTCGCCTCGGGCATTGAATTTCCCAGGTTTGGGCCTGCATATATACATACGTGTTTTGGATCTCAAGGAACTTAAGTAGCTCCTAAAAAACCAGTGGGGGGATTTGCCAGCCTTTGGTTCATGGTGGTGACCGGCTGCAGTTTAGCAAAAGAAAGTAAAAGAAATACATATTGACCACAATCCTTTCATTTCTCACATATAGGTATTACAGTACGTTAACAACAGATTTTTATAAATGTATGTAATATATATAAACACTGTCAACCCGACCACAATGTTTTGTATACATTAACATTGTCACACCACACTAAATCGAGAGCAACTCCATTAGTTTCATGTCTAAATAGAGGCTTAATGTTCATTATTTAGTATCAATATATATGGTGGCGCATTATTCATTATTTAGTATCGTTATGTATAGATCAAAGAACATGCATGAACATTCAACTGATCATCCCAAAATCAGGTATCTGATAACCAAAAAATAGAATGCGCGCCGTGGAAGAATTTTGACGTCGGCTTACCATAAGGTTTTTGAGTACCTTCCCAAAGAAGCACTTCCTTTAGCATTGTAGAAGTCTCCAGTACCTAATTCCGGTGCCAACATGACCTCGGTGACTGGCATGGTTTGATTCCATTGCCCTAGCAAGGTAAAGGTGCCGTTGTGACGATAACCCGAGTCATCTATCACGTTCGAAACGTATGCTATACCATACCATACGCTTGGACTACTTGTTCTATGTCGCGTTTCGGTATACGGCTTTTACTGCAGACTTTGGGTATGGGTGTACAGTTAATCTATCATAGACGAATATAAATGTTTCGTTGGTATTCACGTCCGGGAAGAAGCCGCTGAGACGTATAGTCTTTTGTTTTCCACGGCCAAAACATGCAGCTTCGGCAGAAAATGCAAGCATGGACGGAAGTGAAGAATTTGTGATCAAGGAGAAAGAGAGTTTGGAGAAAGATTTTCTCTTTACTGAATTTGATGATTTACAATGTGTGAGGACCAAAGTATATAAGCTAGCTTTACAAGACTAGGACTAATTACCAACTAAAAGAGATAAAAGATCTGTTGCTAAGAATAAGGCAACAGATCAACTACCACGAGATATGAACAAGATTTCAGAGTCCATGTTTCCTGGAACTGTAGCAACAACAACTGTAGCAACAACAGGAAACAGAGGCAACCAAACCAGTCTGACCAAACTGAACCAAACTAACTGAACCAAAACCAGAGCAGGAAGCATTCTTCAACACTCCCCCTCAAGCTGGTTCTAGTAAATCAATGGAACCAAACTTGGATAAAATGTTAAAGAATGGAACAGTGGCCATGGCCTTAGTGAAGATGTCTGCCAATTGATCTTGACTGCAAGTGTAGACAGTTTCAATGATCTTCTACTGAACTTGATTACGGATATAGTGACAATCCACCTCAATGTGTTTTGTTCTCTCATGAAACACTAGATTAGAGGCAATATGCATAGCTGCTTGATTGTCACAGTGAAGTAGCAGGGGATGAACAGACTTGAAACTAAGTTCTTCAAGTAACCCTTTGAGCCATATTAATTCACATGCAGCTGCAGTCATAGCACGGTATTCAGCTTCAGCACTGGCTACCACTGACTGTTTCTTGCTCTTCCAAGTGACCATGTTTCCACCAACAAATGTGCAGAAACCAGTAGTGCTCTTCCTATCTAGTACATTGCCAGCCCAATCAGCATCAACATAACCAGTAATATCAGTGCTACCATTGTTCTTAAGCAGCAATCCCCTACCAACAGTACCCTTCAGGTATCTCAAAATTCTCTTCACAATGCTTAAGTGACCAGTTGAGGGAGCTTGCATAAATTGACTTACAATACTGACACTATAAGAGATGTCAGGTCTTGTAATTGTAAGATAGATCAATTTTCCAACTAACCTCTGATAGTTGCTGATATAAGTGAGAGCATCACCCTTAATGTCCAACTGAAACTTGCTGGACAAGGGACTACGAGTAGGTTTGCAGTCAAGCATCTTAACTTCCTTCAGAAGATCAAGGATATATTTTCTTTGACCAAGAAACAAGCCCTTCTGAGATGTAGCCATTTCAATACTAATAAAATATTTAAGATTGTCGAGATCCTTAATTGCAAACTTCTTGTTAAAAGCAGTCTTCAGTTCTGTAATTTCAGTAGCATCATCTCCAGTGATGATCATATCATCAACATAGATAAGGACCACCAGTTTTCCCTTAATTCCATTTCTGAAAAACAATGAGGAATCAACATTGCATCTCACAAAACCAACTTCTTCTAGAAAAAAACTGAGTTTAGCATACCATGCTCTGGGTGACTGCTTCAGACCATAAATTGCCTTGTGCAGTTTGCACACCATTTTTGGATTTCCAGCCTCTGCATGACTAGGAGGAAGTCTCATGTAAACTTCTTTTTTCTAACTCTCCATGTAAAAAGGCGTTTTTTACATCCATTTGATGTAGACTCCAAGATTTGTTGACTGCTACAGACAGTAGAACACGTACAATACTCATTTTGGCTACAGGAGCAAAGGTCTCCTTGTAGTCAACCCCATAGGTTTGAGTGAAGCCACGAACAACTAGTCTTGCCTTCTTCCTTTCAACTCTTCCATCTGCATGGAACTTAGTCTTATATATCCATCTGCAACTTACAGCTCTCTTTCCAGGGGGTAGCTCAACTATAGACCAGGTCTTATTGTTTTTAAAAGTAACTAATTCATCCTTCATAGCATTTCTCCATTCAGAATTAGAATTGGCTTCCTCAAAAGAGTGAGGTTCTGCCGCATTATCAAGGCAATTCAGAAAAGCAACATGAGAATCAGAGAACTTCTTGTAGGAGCAATAGTTGACCATGGCATGTTTAGAGGTCATCAAAACATAATCATTGAGTTTTGCAGGTCTTCTCCTAGTTCAACTAGGATTCCTTCTAGGCATTAGATTCTGAGCTACTGCATGATCTGCAGCATCAATCTCATCACCTTCTCCCTCAAAAAACATTAACTTTATCCTGATTCTCAGACTCCAAGTGATCAACAACTGGTTCTGTATCCAAGCTTTCAGTTGGATCCACATGATAGTTGCTCCCTTTCCATTAGCAACAGACACACTAGAAATCATAAACTCAAAATTTTTAAGGGTGTCTAACTGGTTTGTCATATGGTCAGTAGCTCCAGAGTCAACAATCCAACAATCATACTTAGAGTTCATGTTCACAGCAGTTGAAAAAGCTCAAAATATACATGAAGTATCATAAGTGACCCCATGATCTCCCTCTACTAGAAACCCAGCAAAGTGTCCAAGAAGAGCTGTATTGTTTCCAACAGTAGGCCCATATTCACCACTTTGTTGTTTTTGTTGCAGGTACATTGCAAAAGCATTGAGTAGAGCTGAAGGATTAGTAGAGAAGTCTATCTAACCACTTGGCTCTGAAGTTGTAACCATTTTAGCCTTGAATTGACCACCAAGAGAAATTTTGCTTTGTTTTTCATCTCTCTTTCCTGCTTGAACTTGGCATTCAATTCTGTGTGAAGAATCCAACAAGTTTCAACAGCATGAGTGGTAGCACCACAGTGGTTACACTTTAGATTTGGCCTTCTCCCCTTAGAGAACTTGGCCTCAGTTCTGTGATGACTAGTTGCACATGCTCGGATTTCAGGATTAGGAGTCTTGACTTCCAAGGCCATAACTTTTCTTCTTGTTTCTTCTGGGATTGTGGCACAGACACTAGTGAAGGAGGGAAGTTCAGAATTCATGAGAATGATACTTCTGAGTTCAGACTGGCCAAGAGCTTAAATACCTTGTCTTCTTCAGCACGCTTGAGCAAGGTGGCCGCATCAACTGTATGTGGTATGAATTGGTTGAGTTCGTTCCACAAACCAGTGAGTGAGCCTAAGTGCATTGAGAAGGAGTTTTCTTCTTGCTGGATTTCAGCTATTTCTTTCTTCAGTTGGAAAACTCTGGCGACATTGTTGACATTCTCATACATCTCCTTCAGAGCTTTCCACAAAGCAGCAGCAGACTCAGAGTACTTGAATATTTACGCAATGTGCGGCACCATTGAGTTACACAGTCATAACATAACATGTTGATCCTTTGCAAGTCAAACTTCATATCCCTCAGTAAGAGGTTGAGGTATAGTTACAAATCCATTGATGTATCCGAGTCTTTATTTCCCACCAAGAGCAAGAATGATGTCAGGACCCGCCCCAGATTTCACCCTGAAATCCGAATAAGGTCCTGCAGGGACCACTGTAAGACTAACTCTATCGATAAATCGATAAATCAATTTTAGGGTGGACAACCCTAAAACTTGCAACAACCAAAAATACTTCTAAATCCAATTCCAACCTTAACACTTGGAGCCATCTGCTCCCTTAAATCACAACCACAACCACCACCACAATTAAACAAAAAATCTAGCTCAACTGGCTCACAGGTAATCAGAGCAATCTAATACAATGAACTGGAAATACAAATGGAAATAGAAGGGTAAATGGTTAGCAGATCTCACTAAGCTGACGTAAGGACGATGACGACTATGTCTTGACTCCGAGTACTCTTGACCTCTGATAAACTAATCTGCACACTGGGCAATTTAAAACAAAGGGCCCAGGGGAAAGTAATTTAAAAACGTTAGAGTGAGTGGATAAAAAAATTTCGTATTATACCTTAAATAAAAATTATTATATTACTTTTCCAACATTTTATAAATAAAAACCACGATGGATGCATTTTAATAAAACGTCCCACGTTTCACAAAAATCATAATTATAAATCAACCCCGCTGATATAACAAATAACAAATAATATTTTGTTTATACTTTCAAAGGAAATACTTTTGAAAATCAAATACTAGCATATCACAACCAATCCCATTGGTCATATAAAAACTCAGCCCCGCTGGTTCAGGAATTTATTAAAAAAAAATAAAGTATCATAAAAGAAAATATTCCCGAAAACCAAGTAAACACGAAAAGTCAATCTCATTGGCCCAACAAACGAAACAATGGGGAAGTGGTTATACCATAAATAGGAGCCTCCCAGGCTTGGGTCGGAACCTCTCAGGGCTTCTGAAGTAGCGTCCCACGCTGTGGCTAGCTAGCAAATATGACAACCCAATAAGTGGTGTAAAAACAAGTCAAATCAAATCTGAAAACACGCTTCCCCTCATTTAATCAAAAATCCGTACGGTCCCCAACCGCACATCTGAGGCTTATAAATATAATCAGTTAAAATAGTAGCCTCTAAGTAATTAAATGTATATAATATCGACATGTCTCACATGTCGTGAAATCACAAATTATGAAATCATAAAATCTCCGGAAATCTCATTTCTGGTCTTTTAAATATAAATATAATCAAAATGTTCAAACATGATTTATCAAATCATACTATTTCCGGAAATCTCATTTCCGGGGTAAAATTAGGTACTATTTAGAATAGTAGTAAACATATACCCCAAATCCATATTTTCTTTTAAATATTAAATGAACAAATATCATAATCATATATGAATTATCGGCTTTCAATAATTCATATCAAGCTTAAGAAATCATTTAATTAAAATAAACTTCATTTCAATAAAATATTTATGCATACATTTATTTAAAATAAAATCCATTCACAGTACGGCCTAGCTTGCCGCTATTCCGAGCTCTCGTCACGTCGAGTAACCTCTCGACCTGTAACAGAGACGTACTCATAAATATTCCAAAACTCGGAATTGATTTATAAAAGTCAAATTTACGAACGCCTCACTCGTACGAAACTTCCCAATTTATTTTCTTGTTATCGGTATAGGAATTACGCCTCCAATACCGAAACATTTTACGTCGAAAATTACTTAGGACACCCATCCCGAATCCGATCAATTCTTTACCGGTTTAATTCGTCGTAAAACCCCTTTTAAACCAGCTTTTATCTTTTTACGACAAGTCAACAGTAAAATTTAATGGTCAAACTGTAATTATATAAGTTAAACAGTAAATTGTCAAAGTCCAATTACTATTTACCATTTAATTTTACTCTTTACTCTTTATTTTTACTGTTTTACCAATTACTTTTTACCTTCTATCTTTTTACCATTCACCCTTCTTCTTTGCCGGCAGCAGCAGCAGCGCCGCCGCCACCGCCGCCGACAGCGCCACCTCAGCGCCAAGAACATCACCAAACATGTCCAAATCAACCCAATTTCACCACCACAGCCTCATGACTTCATTCCCGTCGCCTCCCGCCTCCCGCCGCCAAAAACCATCACAGCCGCCACATACGGCGGCCGACACGGCGACAGTAGCTCCACAACCCAAAATTTCACCAAAATCCAACCAATTAAACATCAAACAACACTCAATCAACTCCAAACAACCTTCTGAACACGATTACAACATCCAATTACATCAAAAACATCATCTCCACCACCCACCAACAAAGAACCCGAAACTCTAGAATTTTGCTTACCTGGTTCGAATTGAATTAATTCATTTGGTGGAGTGGTTGTGCGAGTTGAGACCTTCCTTTCCCCCTAGAATCGGGCCAAGAGGTGGCCAAAGGAGGGAGATCTGGTTCGACTGTGTCGAACCTTCTCGGGCTTCAATCGGCCGAACGGTGGCGATTCGTCGTGAACCACCACCGCATACTTGAAGACGAGGCCGAGCCGGTTCGAACGTGACCGGTGGCGCGCTGTTTAGTGGCCGGACGGCGGAGAACCGAGGGCGGCGCTGTAGTCGGTGGGGCGCGGGCCGAGTCGGGAAGAGAGAAAGAGAAAAATAAGAGAAAGAAAAAGAAAAGAAAAGGAAAAAGAAATGGGGGATTTCCCTTTCAGGAAATTTTTCCTCTCGGCTATTTATAGTCGTCCAAAAATCGGAAAGTTACGTATAACTTTTTCATACGAATTCTAAATTAAACGTGTTACGTGTCCACGAACTCGTATCAACGTCTTCTACCTCGTCATGAAATAAAATTCTCGGTCGGGTCAACTTATTTAAAAGTCAACCTTTAAAACTTTCAAATCGTAAAAACAATTCTCAGAACGTAAAAGTAAAAGTAAAATGATCAGGGGGTAATTTGAGGTTCGGGTTGTGACAAATGATGTCCCTTGACCATGAATGATAGTTGATACTATTGAACAAGGTCAGGGTTAATCGCTGATTGGTGTTGTTGTCGGAATCAGAGGTCGTAGTATTAAGGTTGCGAGAGTTATTTACAGACGATCTTTCAGATTCAACCATGATGAAGCTGAGTTAAAGATGTCGTTGTGAATACAGAATTGAGATATACAGAAGCAGGCGATTACTCGACCTGCTCTGATACCATGAAGAATTTGTGATAAAGGAGAAAGAGAGTTTGGAGAAAGATTTTCCCTTTACTGAATTTGATGATTTACAATGTGTGAGGAACAAAGTATATAAGCTAGCTTTACAAGACTAGAACTAATTACCAACTAAAGGAGATAAAGATCTGTTGCTAAGAATAAGACAACATATCAACTACCACGAGATATGAACAAGATTTCAGAGTCAATGTTTCCTGGAACTGTAGCAACAGCAACTGTAGCAACAACAGGAAACAGAGGCAACCAAACCAGTCTGACCAAACTGAAACAAACTAACTGAACCAGAACCAGAGCAGGAAGCATTCTTCAACAAGAAGCAACAACAAAAGAGATATTGTGAGCTTTGGTGTCAAGCTGAAAGCCATTTGGACAGACCAACAGGGATAGACAGATTAAAATCAGGATGAGTTTGTAATGTGGTGCGCGCTTCAGTTGATTCTTGCATGATTCATATTTATAACCACCGGACCAAGCAGCGGATGATGATGGGCAAAATAAGGTAGTTTAAGCATCAGATCAATGACCACGATTCTCTAACTAAAAACAGTGTGTATTGCATGCAAAGAGTGATACAAGCAAGAGGTCTTCAATAAGGAACTTCTCGTTTTGGCGCTTTACATTTTTGGTGGAACAAACCTATATTATTTCCAGTGTTTTTGTCGAGCTCAATTCTCTTGTTCTTGATCATCCATAACTTTCACTCCTTATGTAATTAACCAGTCTCGCATCGCGATCTAGTTGCCGTACTTATCTTTTGATAAAAGATCATTACAGAGGCGTAGCTGTGTTTAGTTTTGTCGAAGATTTAATGGAAGGATGAGATTAAGTTTGGATCTTTAACATGTAGATCTGTTGGGGGAGAAAAGGGTATTTCGTTTCTGGGATCTGTGTTTATGCCGTGCCTGTTCTTATATTCCTTGGTGGAATTTCAGGGCATCAAGTTGAAACGTAGACCATGGAGTCCTTTTAGATGTTCCGAATTAAGGACGATTTTTCCTTTTCTAGTGTTTTTATTCGCACAAAGGGCTCGCTGATATGGGTTTGTTTCACTGCAATTCTTCACCGTCTCCTTCTTCATCTGTAGATCCTTATTACCATGACCCACGTCTTATGTCTTTTCCCTGTTTTTTCATTTCTATGTTTTCCTCATTTTCGAGCTCCGCCAACGTAATGGCGGGTCGACGGCGGGTGAGCATAGATATTAATACATTCATGCCGGCTCTATGAAAGAAAGATTAGAATCAGAGGGGTGAGATTCTTGAGATAAATTAAAGCTCTTCAATTTACAGTTTTGTAGTTGATTACATAGGTTGAATCACTTGAATGATAGTTAAGCGAATGGGAACAATATTTGAAAGCTTGAATGGGGAGACTTTCATGCATGATCAGGCCAGGTTCGATAGCCATGATATTTCAATTGGCATAACCGTTGAAGAGTAACACCTTCACTTGATGACCAAGCCACCAAGGACACTACTTATTGGTTTCCTACCGAACTAGTGATCATCCAAATGACACTAGCTCTACGTTTTGGATACGAAGGAACTTAAATGGATCCCCAAATCAGTTGTGGGAACTTATTGTACCACTGTTCTACTTTTGCTTTGTTAATTTTTGTTTTCTTTTTTCAAGAAGGCCATATTGCTATTAGATTTTGAACTGTTTGTTCCAAGCAACATTTCAAACTTCTCTCTTGGCCCCTATCGGAAAATACATAGAACTGACAATGTGAAAATACACACAAAATGGTCAAAATATTGACCATGATCTCTTTATTACTCAAAAATACGATTACATAATATTACAACGTATTAACACTGTCACATCATGTTACACACATGATAGAGAGCAACTGTCATTAATTTCATATATGTATACGATGTAGGCATGTTATTCATTATTTTATATCACTATATATAGAGGGACATGCATTAGAACCCAGCCAACTGATCTTAGGAAGATCAGTTGATAGATGCACATTTGATAACTCATTTACAAAGCCCAAGCACAAGACTAATTAAGGTTCTAGAATAGGTGCTTGAGAAACTCTGAACATAAGAACTTCCATTAGCATTGAGAAAGTCTCCACTACCTGATGCAACCATAAGTCTCCAAGAGGTGGCAGATTGGTTTCGTGCCCCTAGCAGCGTAAACGCGCCATTATAGCAGCTACCCGAGTCATCTGTCACGTTTGAATACTCTCCGATAACAAAATAATTGTTTGGCCTAGTTCTCACTCGGGCGCCTCGCCATGTGGCCTTTACTGTAGAGTTTGGGTTTGGGAGTGCAGTTAGCCTACCATTGGAGAATACAGTAAATATTTCATTTACGACTGGCCTATTTGGGATGTAGCCACTAATGCTAATATTCCTCTTTGGTTGTCGACAACATGCAGCTTCGGCAGGAAATGCAAACATGAACAGAAGCAACAACACAAGAGATATAGTGATCTTTGGTGCCAAGCTTAAAGCCATTTAGAGCCAAGGGAATATTAGATTACGATGCGTTCATTCGTGGTTCCTATTTATAATCTAGTATGAACAACAGGACTAAATGATGATGGACTAATCAAAACGGTTAGGCATCAAATCAATGACCACGACTCCCTAAATAAAAACAATGTACATAATGCATGCAAAGGTGAGGCAAGCAAGAGTTTTTCACTACCAAGGAATTTCTAAATTCGACAATTTAAATTTTAGTGCAATGAACTTATATTTTTAATTAATGATTGTAGTATTTTTGCCGTGTGTTCGACTCTTCGCATGTGAATATATAATTAATAATTGTAATATTCTTGTCGTGCTCGGTTCTTCATCTGTGACTTTTAGTACATATTTAATTAACAAGTCATGTAAAATTTATAAACTCGGGTTTGTAGGTTTAGCACAATATTCGATTGAGTATCTTTAGTACACGACGTGCATCTACACATATTATGTGAACGACCAAGATTAAATGAAATCATATAGCTAGATTCATGGTGGTCCATTCATATAAATCAGTTTAAATTGCTAAAATTGTTAAAATTGCACCGTGTAGTTATACGTCGTACACGTAAGAATTTCTGAGTATTTGGCACCTCTTTTTAGTTCTTATTTTCTTCATCAAATAACTAGAATTATTTCAATTTCTAATATCTTTTAGTCTCTTTATCGTTCCCCTGTTCGCCATGTGATTCCAAGTAATGATATTTTGAGGCGCAGCTGGGAGTCTTTAGCCCAGTTTGAGATTGATTCTCAAGCTGCTTTTGGGGTCAAAAGTGATTCTGAGCATAATCTTAAGTGTTTGGTAACAACCATAAAACTGATTTTAGAAGAATTGATTATCTTAAAAGTGGATTTTGGAGAAGCAGGATAAGACATGCTTTTGCAGGAATCAGTTATATTTGTAACAAATTGTAATATTTGTTTTTTCTTAGATTGTGATATATTAATTTAATTAAATCATAATCAATCATTTACTATGGTGTTAAGAAATCTTATGTAATATTGTGGATTAACTTTATAATTACATACAAAAGAAACAATTATTTATTTTAATATCAATTTATAAAATGTCTATTTTTGTCATTATACCCATCCAAAATAATTTTTACTTATAACTCACCAAACACACGAAATTGCTTTTTGGTTCTCACAGCACTTTTAAAAACAGTTTACCAAACACCTCAGCTGATTCTACTCACAGCAGATTCAAAAGCAATTCTGCTCACTGCAAATTCAAAAGCAATTCTACTCACAGCACAGCAATCCCAAACTGGGCCTTTCTTTGGTTTCTTCGAAAATTTATGGAATATATGGTGAACTAGCTAATTAGGTGCAGACTTGTTTCATTGCCGAACAAAGCTTTGTTAGCTATCTTGTTTCATTTATCTGTTGTAAAAAGATAGTTGGACTGGCGGAATATTAAGTGGATTTGGATGAAGTTAAGTTTATGCTTTTGGGTGTTATTGAGTAGGAGGATGTTGAAAAGATATATGTTTCTAGCTGTGTGCTTCTGTTTGTTTAGTTTTCATGATCATTCAAGATATTTCAACTAAAGTTCTGGGTTTTTTTTTCCCTTTCTTTCTTATGCAGCAGCGACAATGGTGAGGCCGGGGTTAGTATACTGAATGGTGCTCTTAATAGCATGCACGTACAAATGTACAATGCAGAGAACTGGACAAGCATGGTAAGCGGCAAGTACATGATGATCAGGACGTCATCCAAAGTGATCATCGGGTTCCTCATTGACTCACTGTCATCCAAAGTGATTTTTCAATCGAGCATGCATGGAGAGCAACTGTTATCAAATCTATGTATGTGTACAATGGAGGCACACGTTATTCACGTTATGCATGGACTACCTCTGAACACTCTTCAACAACAAAATAATCGTTTGGACTTGTTTGCACTCGGGGTCCTCGCCATACGCTCTTCACTGTAGAGTTTGGGTATGGGAATGCAGTTAACTTGACATTGGAGAATGGAGAAAATATTTAATTTCCGACAGTGGCGGACGCAGAAAATTATGTGAGTGGGGGCGAAAAAAAAAAACAAAGAGATTTATTTGCGTGAAGCACAATTTTTTTTTTTTGATTTCAATATAAATATCTACTTTCCTTAAAATATGTGTACATGCTGAGATTTGTCATCAAAAGTGGTGCAAATGAATGCGAGGCCAGGTTTTTGAGGTTCTTAGGGAGTCGGAAAGCGAGAGGTTGATTGGAGGACTCACAACAGTAAGAGTGGTAGTAGGATTAGCCGATTAGAGTATGAGATTAATATAAAGACGACAAACTCAAGGAGACTACTGAACAAAGACTTTATAATTTTGCGTACATTACCAATTAGTCTAATATACACACATACGTCAATAGGTTTTTATGTAAATTTTCTTGAGCTATAGCTCTAGTAGTAGCTAGGTCTAGAGCTCTTTCTCCATCTTCCTCTCATTCTCTATTTAATTATATCATATATTGAACAATTAAATATTAAAAAAAAATAAGAAATGTCAAACGTCAAAAATTGAGTGGAGCCATTGGCCCCCGCTGGCCCCTATGTGGGTCCGCCCCTGATTTCCGATAAGTATATTTGGGATGTAGCCGCTGATACTAATATTCCTCATTTGTCGTCCACAAAATGTAACTTCTGCAAAAAATGCAAATACAAACAGATGCAACAACAATATACACTACAACACTGAGAAGCTTAGGTGACGAAAAATTTTCGTCACCTAAGAGGGTTTTTTGTGGCCTAAGTTTTTAGGTGACCAAAAATTGGTCGCCTAAGTTTCGTCGTCTAAAAATTGTGGTCTAAGTAAGTAGGTGACGAAAAAAAATCAATTTCGTCGACTAAGATAACACTTAGACGACGAAATAAGTTCGTCGTCTAAAAGTCTTAGTGAGAACAAAAAATCTCTTAGAGGACGAATTTTTTCGTCGGCTGCATGCAACTTAGTCGACGAAAAAATAACTTTTCGTCGACTAAGTAAGTCACTAAGTCGACGAAATATTCTGATTTCGTCGACTAAGTAACTCACTTAGTCGACGAAACATTATGTTTTCGTCGACTAAGTAGAACACTTACTGGACGAAATCAGAATGTTTCGTCGACTAAGTATTAATTATTTAAATAAAAAATAATTGAGACTAAATATACTAAATATAAATATATTAATATTTATTCATATAAATTAAATACTTATTTATTAATAAAAATTATTTATACAACTGAAATAGTATTTAATAAATTTGTTCATACAAATTAACAGTTTAAACCGAACAATAACGTACGACTAATATGGAAGAGGAGCCGACCGACCTGCTAGCTCGCTACTTATGAAGATTTGTAAACATGTTGAACTTGTCCTCCAACTGAGCAAGACGGTCTTGACCTGCTTGGACTGTCTGTCTGGATAGTCGTCCCTCCTCCTCAAGTAGGGCGATACGTTCATGGGCCAGTCGTACCTCCTCCTGGGCGTGTCGAGCCTCCTCCTGGGCACGTGCGATAAGCTCTCTAGCCTCTCGGGCCTCCTCCTCTGCTAGTCTTAGACGCTCCGTATTTGTAGACCGACAGCGTGCAGTGGAATTCTCCCCTTGAAATGAATTGACACCGAAGGTCACCCCCGAATCTCGCCCCTGTTTCGATGTCCTAGTGCGTCTACAAGCACTTGGGCCTGAGTTGGCTCGTCAAAATAGTGAATGATCTGATCTTCTGGAAAGTCGGGGTGGTCTTGCCTCACTGTAGTCATCACCCTATCGATCTCGACGTTGATCT
The DNA here is from genome assembly GCA_963682095.1 of Potentilla sterilis. NCBI lineage: Eukaryota > Viridiplantae > Streptophyta > Magnoliopsida > Rosales > Rosaceae > Potentilla > Potentilla sterilis. The sequence goes on along the minus strand of OY821763.1, from coordinate 10,271,645 downwards.
TTCGCTGCAATTGAAAATGAAATGTATTAACATCATTAATCACATTAAAAATAAATAATAGATGATGAATTTAAACATAATAGGAAACTTACTATATTTTCCGCCGCTTCCGGGTGCTCAAGAGGGTACACCATCTCATAGTTCTTCACTAACGCTAATGGTTCACATTTTTCCTTCAACTCGAGCGCCCCATATATGAAAGGTTTTGAACCGGACCGATGGTACAATGTCTTCTTCCCCCGGTTGATTGTGTTGGCGGCCGATCGTCTCTATAGAAGTTTAATTAAAATTGAGACAAATAATTAGAATTCAAACAAAAAATAAATAAATGATGTTTACATTTGAAAGCACAGACTAATAATTGTATACCTGGAACTCATCGCTCTGAAAGTGTTGAACCAGCCAAGACCGCTCCTCCTTCCTATTTTTGAACTCTTTCGGGATTTTGTCAGGATTCGCAATTCTGAGCCTGTTGAGCTTGCTCTTGAAGGCTGTGAAGGTCTTGGCGGCATGCTTGTGAATCCACTCACTCATGTGAGGATCATTCCAAGGAATGTCATAAACAACCTGTTACAAAAAATAGAAATGAAATTAATATGAAAACTGACTTGAGTATAGAAAAATAAAATATGAAAAATTGTCTTACGTCGAGTTCATTTTTCAGCTAGTTATGATCATCTTCGTCCAGGTCCCACCAACTCCCAGCAGTCATGGGAATGCTGTCCCGAATGATATGGCCGATATCATGAGTCAGCCATGAGTTCTGTGTACTGGTCTTAGGTCCGTGTAAGAACTCATCATCCATGACGATAGTCAACTTCTCTCTATGCTGCACCCAATAGTTATAGGCCTTTAAGCCTTTAACCAACCCCCGTTTGTGTTTGGGAGGAGGTGCTGCCAAAATAATAACAGTTTTATTGTAATAACACATGTATAACTAAATAACTTAACTCATCAATATGTGAGGTAGATTATTTTTACCTCCTTCGGGCCGAGGACGATATGTGTGCCGACAACTAATCTCTTCACCGTCGCTGTGTTCGGTTTCAGGTGAAGTAGGTGCTAATGGAGGGGCGGCTGAAGTATCTTCCACCGGCAATGGGGGAGGGGAGGGGAGGTGCTGATCCGCTCCCAGACGCTTCTGTTGTTGGTCGGGACGAACTCTCTTCTGAGGCATTTGACTTGTAGAAGCGGCCAAATGCCAGGAGCCTCTTCTTCAGCTTGCCGTGAGTCGGCGGCATATTTCTCCTGTCAAAAACCACAAATTCCATCACAAACACAACATACATCATACATATGTAGTCAGATTGAATAAAGTGTAATAAGAGTTCAATCAGTTTACTAACAGTTTAACAAGGCATGCAAATTGAGAGAGGGAGAGGGAGAGGCTGGGGCTCCTGGAGGGGACGGAGAGGACGAGACTGCAACCCAGGCGGAGGCTGGGTGGAGAGGATGACGCGGGAACTGAGGCGGAGGAGGCGGCAGCGTCCGAGGCCGGAGTGAGGAGAAGGGTTGGGCGGCGAGGACTTGGTCGGACTGACCGGAGGCTGGGGCGGCGGAGGACAGGAGGCTGGGGCGGCGGGGGACAGGAGGCGGTGATGGTGATGGGGCCGAGGGCGGAGACCGGAGCGGGGGCGGGAAGGGAAATCGGGAGAACCCGATTTGGGGGTTTTTCTTATTTCAAAGTTATGAACTAGAGATTTCAGAACCCGATTTGGGAATTATAACATCCCACTTAGGCGACGAAAAAAGATATTTCATCTTCTAAGAGATCCACTTACTCGACGAAACTGAGTTTTCGTGGCCTAAGTATTTGTTCTTAGGCGGCGAAATCAATATTTCGTCTCCTAAGAAAATTAAAATTTTTAAAACAGCCGCCAATGTAGATTTCCAAAAAAATAAAATACACTTAGGCGACGAAAAGATTTTTCGTCGCCTAAGATAATACTTAATCGACGAAATAAAATTTTTTCGTCGCCTAAGTTTATACTTAATCGACGAATTTTTTTTTCGTCGCCTAGGATTACTCTTAGGCGACGAAAATAATATTTCGTCGCCTAAGTTTCTTTTTTTTTTCTTCCCAAAATCTATAAATGAGTTAAAACTTTGCGACGAGTTAATAATAGGTGCATTTCGTCGACTCCAACTCTAAATATACATATATACATATATATATATATATATATATATATATATTATTTAATTAATACAAAAAGCAAATAACTTATAATAATTAACAATAATTATAGTACTTGTTTTGGAATCCTTGTAATTATACATGACAAACAAATTTATTGAATTTAAAAACATAATATTTTTAAATCATCATTATGGTTCTTCATCATAATCGTCATCGTCTGTATCGTCTGCATCTTCAATCATATCAGTGAAGTCATCACTAGAATCCTCATAATCTTCTGATTCCTCATCTTCCTCGTCATTAATGAAGCCGTCACTGACTCTGTTTTGAGATGTAGATGCATTTGGGACTGCAATGAATTCATCTGAAGTGACGAAATGTAAGCGGTTGTTGTTGCGAATAGCGTCTACATTATGGATTTGAGAAGGCGAATGCTCTTAATATGGTTCCTCAGTGTCGTCCTCATCTTCATCACCATGTTCTACGGCCCCTTCAATTGTAAACGCACTCCATATATTCCTATGTGACATCGGGTTAACCACTTTCCAAAATCCACCGGCCTTAGGATCATCAAGATAAAACACTTGTTTTGCCATGCTGGCAAGAATGAAAGGCTCATTTTCATACCAGCTTGTGTTCGTGTTTACTGATAACATGCCGTAATCCATTTTTGTATTCCTAGGAATACTTGGATCAGTATTGAACCATCTACACTTGAACAAGACAACGCTCATATTTCCATATAGTAGTTCGACAACGGCGAGTAGCACTCCGTACTAGGTTGAGTCGTCACCATCTACCATGGCCCTGCAATTTTGCGGTTTGCGGTTTGCGGTTTTCATCTTGTTCAAGTGTCACAAACTTGACACCGTTGACAAAACACATCGCTCGCACACTGTGGGAAATCGGCGTTCTAGACAAATGGTGCAATTCTGGCGAGTACCAATCACTGTTCTGTTTTCGGAGATTTTCCACCTGCCAATTTGTGATAAATTATTTAAATTGAATTGACCATAATACTAATATTGAAATGGAGATATTCTAACACAAAAAATGTTGTCACGTACCCATTTGCGAAAGTAATCAAGAAATGTTCTTTTGTGCATCTCTTTCGGCCTTCTGTCTCTACGATTTCCTTCAATGAGTTTCAAATGCTCACTCATGAAATATTGTGCTTCGTCACAGTGTTGTAGTACGCACCAATGAGCTTCAATTAGCTCAGCATCTGTCAATCTTTGTGAATTCGGTAAATTACTAAACGGATGTACAACACTAGAAACGACTGAAAGATTGAACTCAGGTACTGTAGAGGCCGCTGTAGAAGATTCTGCTTCGTCTCTGTTACGGAGATATAAGTTGCAGTATGTTACACATTCATGTGCAATTTACGACTCCGCTATCGATCCTTCAGGGTGATTCTTGCTTTTACATAATCATTTGTATTGAAACAGTTGTCTGAAATTACACAGTTATTAGTGAAGTGTATATATATATATAAGACAATATAACAATGAATGGGGAAATACAAATAATAAATAGTACCTTTCTTGGGGATACATCCAGGTGGTCTGAACTGGACCAGTAAGCAGTACTTGATCTGGAAGATGGATCATCAGATGAATCATACTGTCAAAGAAAGCAGGGGGGAAATCCTTTCCAATTTGCACAAAATGTAGATGATGTATTCTTTGAGAATGAGAACATCTGACTTCTTCAGCTCTTTAGCGTATAACTTCTGAAAGAACCTACACAACGCTATTATAGGTTCCACCACATCTCGATGCAAATAGGGTCGGATAACCACTGGAATAAGACATTGTAGCAAAACATGACAGTCATGACTCTTCAATCCGTTAAACGTATTCTGCCCCAAGTTAATGCACCGAGATATATTTCTTGCATACCCATGAGGATACTTTACTCCTTTAAACCATATGAAAACTTCCTTCTTGAAAGCCGGTTTAACTGTGTAAGGTGCAACAGGTATGATCATCCATGATGCCGTCTTCACTGGCCACAAGTGTTTTCGTATTTTCTTTTCCTCCAGATATTGACGTGATTTCACAGTGTCCTTACTCTTTCCCTTAATATCAAGAATTGTTCCCACAAGGCTGTCACTTACTCCCTTTTCTATGTGCATGACATCTAGGGTGTGTCTAAGAATGGATTTCGACCAGTAAGGAAAATCATAGAATCTACTCTTGTGTGTAAAATACTTGTACTCGTCAGGGCGTTCCGGAACTGGTATAGATAAATCACCACTTAAAATTTCATCACCACTCCAGGGATGGGGTTTAGAATGAAGCTCTATTTTTCCGTCAAATTCTAGCTCGTCATATCGCCACTGGTGGTTAGCTGGAAGCCATCTACGGTGACCCAAGTAACACACCTTCCCAGCGCACCAAACAGAATGGACTTTGTTCAAGCAAACAGGACAAGCTTTGTATCCTTTAGTGGCCTGAGACGACAACATCCCGTAACCAGGAAAATCACTTATGGTAAACATCGCAATTGCTCTCATCACGAATGATCTTCCACTGTGCCTGTCAAAAGTAAGAGCTCTATTTTGTCATAAATCTAACAGCTCGTCGATCAAAGGTTGCAGATACACATCCAGACACTTTCCTGGAGACTTTGAACCGGGAATTAACAGAGACATCATACTAAATTCCTTCTTCATACACATTCAAGGAGGCAGGTTGTACGACACAAGAATAACAGGCCATGTACTATGACTCAAACTCATATTTCCATGGGGATTGAATCCATCTGAGGCAATCCCAAGTCTTACATTTCGAACATATCTTGTAAAATCTGGGAATGATCTGTCAAATGACTTCCAGGCCTCGCCATCTGCAGGGTGTCTAAGAGTATCATCATCTGTCCTTCTCTCTCCATGCCATCTCATTTCTTTTGCTGTGTGTAAAGACATGTAAAGACCCTTCAATCTAGGAATTAAAGGGAAATGACGAAGCACCTTCACATGAACACTGTTTTCCTTAACTGTGTCTTGCTCCCACCTCGACGCGTGACATATGGGACATTCATCAAGCTTGGCTTTATCTTTGTAAAACAAAACACAGTTATTCTTGCAGGCGTGAATTTTGTTATAACTGAGACCGAGATCTTCCAATATCTTGTGTACCTTGTAATAACTATCAGGTAGATAGTTAGGTTGTGGAAGAGTTTCCTTACACTGTTTTAGCATACCATCAAAAGAGTCATTTGTCCACCTACTCTTGACTTTCAACTGCATCTGTGAGATGATGGTCCCTAAAACAGTGTGAGGACTACCCTCGAATAATGGGATCTACACTTGAGCAAAGAGTCTGGTATACTTATCATAAGCACCACTGTCAACAAGAGGAATTGTGCCATCCTCAAATACTGCCTCTTGGAATTGCTCTTCCTCGCGTACTGGAGCAAATATAGGAAAAGTGTCATGTAGAATGTTCATAACCGGCTCTTCATAAGGCTCAAAAGCACCACTAGATGTTCGGTCATGGTATCCCGCTTAGATTTCGGCAACCGTAGGTTCATAATCTGCTGCTTCACCGTGTTTACTCCATGTTGTATAATTATGCATAATACATTTGTTACACAGGATCGTAGATTCTGATTATCATCTTGCACTTAGTATTCATACAACTTAAGCAGGGACACCTGTGTGTTTTATTTCCTCCACCATGTTCACGTATAAAATTTATAAAAATTCCTACTCCTTGTTGGTATTCAATGCTCCCCCTTGGGTATTGCATCCAACTCTTGTCTGTATCCATCGATCACCTGTCATATATATATATATATATATATATATATATATATATATATATATATAAGAGAAACAATAAATAATCACAAATTAACAAATAAACAATTTATATGCATGTTTCTTCTAGACCTTATGCCTCCGGTTAGGGTCCTAATCTCATTCAGGAGCACAAGACTTTGTTTCACAGTTTGTATAGGTCTTGTGTATTCATTTTCAGTCGTGGGAAAATTTCGGCAGCATCTCCCCACAGTTCCTCGAGTGCACGAAAATTATATTTCGTCGTCTAAGAATCTCCTTAGGCAACGAAACTTCTTTCTTAGAGGACGAATATTTTTTCGTCTCCTAAGACTTTTTAGACGACGAAAATTTAAAAAATTCGTCGCCTAAAGTTTTTTTCCTTGTAGTGATAACTATATGACCTTTATTTGGTGCCAAGCTGAAAGCCATTTAGACAAACAAACAAGGATGATAAAAGTAAGATTAATATGATTTTGTAATATTGTGTTTATTCAATTGGGTCGTTCATGGTTATTATTTATAACCCATATGAAGAGGAGTAAATGATAATGGATTAATCAAAGTAGTTAAACATCAAATTAATGACTTCGATTCCCTAATTAAAAACAGTGTAATAATGCATGTAAAGAATAAATCTTTTAGCACATAATTTTGTTTCGTTCTTGTCTACGACTTCCACATAATTTTTTTTTTATTTTTTTTTATTTTTTTAAATAAACGAGTAAATTAAACCAAAGAGGGGAGGGCAATGCCCAGTACAAATAAAGTCAAAGACAAAGAAACAATAAAACAAAAGAAAAACAAGTTAATCTAAAAGAAAACAAGAGCAGAAGTGCGCTAAATATAGTTAGCCAAGCCCAATAACTCGTCGTTCCCACCAAATATATAATAGCCAAAGTTTTCATGGAACGAGGATGTGCCCTGTGATTCCAAGTACTGATCTTTTGAGGCGGAGCTGAGCGTCTATATTTGGTTTCTTTAAAAATTTATGGAATATATGAACCAAGTTTGATCTTTAGCATTTAGATCTATTGGGTATTTCATTTCCGATGACCCTATTCCGGATGTAGCCACTGATAATAGTCCTCCTTTGTCGTCGACAACATGCAGTTTCGACACAAAATGTAAACACAAACAGAAGCAACAGCAACAGAGATATAGTGTGATCTTGTTGTAGTAGTTGTTGTTGATCTTTATTGTAGTTGTTGTAGTTGTTGTTGCTAATCATATCACACTGATCTGGTTGATCCTACAGTTACAACTTTTGCTTAGTTTTTTAATTTGAATGAGGCAATATGTTGCAAAAATATACACCATGAAATGGTCAAGACGCTGACCACAATCCCTTTATTACTAACAAATAAGATTACATATTTTTACAACTAATTAATTTTACATGCAATAATATATCACCCCATGTTACGCACCTAATCTAGAGCGACTGCCAATTAATTTCATTCCCATGTATATGTACAATGGATGTGTACATGTCACTATTTTCGAAAAAATATGCATCAGCATCTAACTAATTATCCCAAGATCAACTTATAGATGCATATGTATGAACTAATTAAGAAGACACCAAATTTAATGAATAGATGATTTGGTAGTAAGTGCTCGAGATCCTTCGTATATAATTTCTTCATGTAGCATTGAAAAAGTCACCAGTAACTGATGTGACAATCTCACCGGTTGGCGTGAATGGGTTCCATGGCCCCATCACTGTAAACGCACCGTCATAGTGGTTACCAAACAATATAATCGTCCGGCGGACCTGTTCTCAATCGGGCGCACCATATTGCCTTTAGGCCATGTTTGTTTCCCCGATTTGAGGGGTCAGGAACCTTTCCTTTGTTTGGCTGGCATAAGTTTTGGAAGTATGTTCCTGATGTAGGAGAAAGGAATGGGGAAGATAATTCCTTTGAGACGGGGGGATTGATGTTCCGGTCCATGTTCCTGATGTAGTGTAGAGTTTGCCTCCGGGCGTGTTAATATCCCACAATAGTAGAAAGAAAATACTTCATTTCCGATGTATAGCCACTAATTGTAAGATTCACTCTTTTGTTGTTGAGAACATGCAGATTCGGCAGAAATAGCAAACACGAACAGAAGCAACAACACAAGAGATATAACGAGCTTTGGTGTCAAACTAACAGCCATTTAGACATTAGACAGACCAAAAAAGATGGGAATTAGGATGAGTTTGTGATGTGGTTATTCATTAGACATTAGACAAACCAAAAAAGATGGGAATTAGGATGAGTTTGTGATGTGGTTATTCAATTGGGTCCTTCATGGTTCCCATTTATAATCCATATAAACAAGGAGTGAATGATGATGGACTAATCAAAGTAGTTAATCATCAAATCAATGACCTCGACTCCCTAATTAAAAACAGTGTATGTAATACATGCAAAGAGTATAGCTAGCAAGCAAGAGTTTTTCAATACCGAACAACTTATAAATTCAGCAATTTAGATTTTTATTGGAACAAACTGTTATTTGTAATTAATGATTGTAGCGTTCTTGTTGTTGTCGTGATCGTTTCTCCATATGTGAACAAAACTAAACCAATATTTCTAATTAATGATGGTAGGATTCTTCTCGTGCTCGGTCCTTTTCATCTGTGACTTCCTCTTTCTCTTCATCGGTTCTTGCAAAACTTGTTTCTCTTAAATCTCAGGCAAGTAGAATTCATTTGTAAATCTTTCAGCACAGAATTTAGGCCCTCACCTCTGTATAATTCTTGCCTAAAACTGCCACATACATTTGGGCCAACAGCTAGGTTTATGCTTTTGGGTGTTATTGAGTAAGAGCCATATTGAGAGGAGATGTTTCTGTGTAATTCTGTTTGTTTGATTTTTCATCCCTGATATTTGAACTAAATTTTTTATGTTGAACAACCTCGCTTCAAGAACTGACCATGCGAAATACATATAAAATGATCAAAATATTGACCAAGATCCCTTTATTACTCACACCTGATATCACATAATGTTACAACATATATTTTACTTTCCATGTAATAATATATTAACACCGTCACATCATTTTACACACATGATGAAGAGCAACTGTCATTAAATCCGTGTATGTATACAATGGAGACGCGTTGTGATCCTGTTAGAATCCGGAGACTAACAAAAGCACAATAAAGATAGTTCGACACAAGCATTTATAGTGGTTCACCATGCCTACGGCGGGCATGGCTACGTCCACTTAGGAATATACTATGATCGGCCAATAAGCCATCGGGGTGGTTACAAGCGTAGAATAGCAAGTATCCAATTATCCTGATATCTAAGGGGGAAGTCTTTTATTTATAAGCAAGGAAGACTCCCTCCTTTACAATGTTTCAAATGTGGGATGCAGTTACACTTTTCATACTCACGAAACTTCTTGCGGAGTCAGGAACCATGGCTTCCGGATGCGGCACCGCTGATCTTCCACCATGGAGAGACAACCGAGGTGTCGGGCTATCGGATGCATGCCGGAGTCGGGACCTACCGCACCGGTTGGGCGGTCTACGAGGTCGTTCGATACGCATGGCGGTGCACCATATCTACTGTCAACAAGTCCCCCAAGTTCCCGAGTAAGAGGGCAATCTTACTTGGGGAGTTAATATAATGTACCGCCAAGGTTAGGTGACGACCGAGTAAAGTCACCCCCACTAGTCCCTTAATTCCCTAAGTAAGATTAGACACATTACCGGGCGTTCGAATAAACCTGTTATGATGATGCATAATGTGATGAGTGCATGGTTATGATGTTCATGCTGACAGTTACACACGGGTATAAGATGTAGTGCATGAGAATGTGGCGTTGAAATCCGCCATGCCATGCTATGTCCCGGGAAAACTGGGTGAGTATAGCACACGGGATGAACGAGTCCCCCAAGTTAGAATAGTAGCCGCAAAGGTCAGTGGGTGCCTTAAACAGTTGTGTGATGAGGTGACTCGGTACCAGCGGAAAACGTGTCCTGTGTTAGAGGAGTTCCTGGTGGGGTGATGTGGCCCAGAGTACGCCTTGGCCGCCGTCTCCACGTGTTTCACTGCCTTTGTTCCTGCACGCATGTAGTATGTGTAGGGTTATTAGCCTGCGGGAAGAGTTGTCCTGTATGAGGACCAAATCTCCCGGTGGGGTGAAGCAACCCTGTGTTCGTATTGGCCAACATCCATGATCGTTTCTTAGCCTTTGTTCTTACAGGCATGAGGTATGTGCATGGTTTTTAGCCTGCTGGAAGATTCGTCATGTATGAGAGGATCAAATCTCCCGATGGGGTGAAGAGGCCCTGTGTTCGTATTGGCCAACATCCCCGATCGTTTCTCAGCCTTTGTTCTTACAGGCAAGAGCCAAGAGGTATGTGAAGGGTTTTTAGCCTGCTAGAAGATTCGTCCTGTATGAGAGGATCAAATCTCCCGGTGGGGTGAAGCAGCCCTGTGTTCATATTGGCCAACATCCCCGATCGTTTCTCAGCCTTTGTTCTTACAGGCAAGAGGTATGTGCAGGGTTTTTAGCTTGCTGGAAGATTCGTCCTGTATGAGAGAATCAAATATCCCGGATTTATAAAGCAACCGCCCGACGGCGAGATAAAATATGTGCAGGGTTTTTAGCCTGCTGGAAGCTTCGTCCTGTATGAGAGGATCAAATCTCCCAGTTTTAGCCGTTGCCGCTGGCCGTAAAGGTGGAATAAGCTCAACAGGTAGAATGCCCCATACCGTAGGGATATATGTTGGGATACCTCGAACTGTTGGAATATAAGTTAGAATGCCCGTACCGTTGGAATATTTCAGCCTTAGGTTGGAATAGGCTCTGGGCGGGATAGTTCGATTTTATCCCCTGCGCTTTCAACTAGGCTAGTAGCCGTCGGCCTCTGCATGCAGGATAGGTGGCAGCTGTAGCACTGTGTTATATTAAATGTCGGAGTCCCTCAGTCTTGTCATCTGACGGTCTGGGAGGTTGTCGAGTTATCCATGGTGGATTACGTGGACTGGCTTGTTTGGTGGAGATCTGCGGCTGGGATTGCTTTGCCCTTTGGAATACCCTAATTGCTTTTTGGGGGGGATTCAGGGGTTGGTTTGGCCGCCTACAAGATCCCTCGATCCTCCCTCTTCTGTGCCCATTGTGTTCATGCGAAGAGGATCTGAAAAAGGGTATCTTAACCCTTACAGCAAAATTTCGTGCCTGGGCCAGACGGTATCCGCGCGTTGTGACCTCTGCTGCCACTTTTGTTGTTTATCCCTACTTGGAAGCCAACCCCGCGTGGGGCTTTTGGGCTTCATTAAGACTGATGGAATCTGGGGAGTCAAATAACCCTGTAAATCCCGCTGGTGGGGATTCAGCGGGGGGGGGGATGGTTCGAGGCCAGGGAATGAGGTTGAGCGCACGGCCGCGGTGGGTCCCGCTGGTGGGGTAAGGGGGGGGCCAATTCAGCACGTGATCTCGGACGGTGAGATGACAGTTTATTGCGATGAGCCTGGACGTAGAATGACCTCTGGGGAGATAGAGGACTTTAGGGCTAGATGGGGTATCGACCGGTCGATAAAGCTCTGGACGCTCTACCTTGTGGAATTGGCCTGCAACCTAGAGGAAGGTTGGGTTGCTGTGTACGAAGACCAGTTGCGTCACGGCTTATCTCTGCCATTGCCTGAATTCGTCCAGTACGTGCTAAGCATGATAAACCTTTCTCCCCTGCCCAGCTTCCTCACAATCAATGAAGACAACTGCTTAACCTTGGGTGCTTGCACAATATTTGTAATATGGGGTGGTCCACAGTCAATGAATTCAGGGCGTTGTACAAGGTTTATTACTGCAAAAAGGCTCAGGCCAGCGGTTGCATGACCTTTGTTGTGCGGGACTTTATCCCGGCCATCACTCACCTGCCATCCTGGACCGCACACGGGTGGAGGAACCAGGTGGTGATGGTTGGGGGGAGGTGGCAGCGTAACTCAAGGTTTTACCGCTTCCCGAGGACTTACCAGGCTATTGAAGACTGACCGATGTGGAGAGGCGGCAGATAGCCCGTATTTTTGGCTGCTGGGACACCATGAGCCGGAGCTCGTACAACTTTATCTGGTGGAACGTCTTGGAGATATGTGGGTTGGGGAAGAAACCTGGTGGGGGCCCTCCTTTTTGTTTTTTTGTTTTTTTATTTTTTTATTTTTTACTCTCGCTAGGGCTGTCTTCGGACCTTGATTCCGCGCTAACCGTTTGGATTATTGGCCCTCAGCTGTTCCTCCACGGGTGGTTCTACCGTTGGATCAGACCATCGAGGCTGACGATCAACTTGTAGCCCATAAGTTGATGGAGATAGGGGAAGCCGCGTCGAAGACGATTGTAGATCCCGATACTGGGGAGAAAACCGTGCATGACCAGCTAGTAGTGATGGTTATCCCGACCGCTGGGTACGGGGGCCGCCCTGTCCTGGAAGGTGGGGCTAGTGGGGCAGGTACGTCAATTACAGACGTGGAGTCACCCGCTCCGGTGGGTATTCGAGAGGCAGTACCGGGGGCAACTTCTGCTGATGTCGCTAATGTTCGGCAAGTGGAAAAGCGGGTCCCTAAAAGGTCGGCAGCGACTCACCTTGTTCCCTTCCGCGGCGGTGCCGTTTGTGGAGACACTGCTAAGAGGGCAAGGGTCTTTGGCCCGGGATTGCTACTGCTACTGCTGGGACCTTGAGTTCCCCTCAACTGTCACAAACGGAGCCCGCTTGAGAGCATCAAGCCAGCGGTGCTGAGGATGGGGGGTTCGTGCGGTCGCTGTTAGCCAATGTCAAAACTTTAGGGCTTGACAGCGAGCTGCCCAGGGTGTGCTTCCCGGTGAGAATCAGAAGAAAGCCATGGAAATGACTATACAGGTAAGCATTCCTTCTTCGCACCCCCCTTTTTTTTTTTTTTTTCCTGAGATAAACACTCCTTTTGTGACCCTCCTTAGACAGTGCACAGCCTTTATGCTACCAAAGCTAGTGAGGAAGGTCCAGCCTTGAACAAGTAAGTGGCAGATCTCACGAGGCACCGAGCCATGCTGGAGGCCGAGCTGGTGAAGGAGAGAGCCCAGGAAAAGGAGCAAGTCGAGCGGGCAAAAAACCGAGTGGCCGCGTAGGTTGAGAAACTCAGGGAACTAGAGTCAAAGCTAATCGATGCGGTCCAGCGGTCCACTGGTTTGGAGGCCAAGCTTGCCGATTCCTCCGGTCGGGTGACGAACCTGGAGACGAGGAACTTGGAGCTACGGGGTCAAGTGGCGTTGGTCTGGCAGGGGGTAGAGAAGTTTACAGAATCCCAACAGGCGGAAATCGTTGATAAGGCCATCAATGAGTTTATGGACTTGGTTGAATTTGATGAGATGCGGGAGGCCGCTCGGGAGAAAGGCATAAACGAGGCCTATATGGAATGGAGAGAGAAAGGGTGGCTCGACGCCGAGAGGATGGAGGCAGACGTGGCCGAGGCAGACTAGTTGGAACAAGAGCGGTCTCTCAAGGCCGGTGGCTCAGGGACCGCCAGTGCCAGTAGGGCCGACTAAGGGCTTCATCCGGCCCAAAGGCAAAAGTTGTAAATCTTTGTTGTTTTTTTTTTTTGCTTACTGATTGTGTTGGAGAAATCAGTAATCACCCATAGCGTTGTTCCTGATACTCATTGGGTTGCCGTACTAACTGTGTTGGAATAGTAAGTACCTTTTATTGAATTAGGAGCACTAAAATGAATACAATATTGTCCGGTTAAACCACTAAGTAGTTGGGGTATGATTTTCGCTTAGGGTAGTACCAGAGGTGCTAGATGTTCCATGGGCGGGTGGAATAGACTCCATATGTGTTTATGATATGGAAGGTCACTGGGTCTACGGCCGCTGTGATTTGGTAGAGCCCTTCACATGCTGGCTCCAAGGCCAACACTTTTATTTGAACTTTCTTCATCACCCAGTCGCCCACTTACAATTTTCTCTCCCGGATCTTGCTGTCGTAGTAGCGGGTCACCCACTGCTTATACGTCTGATTTCGTAGGTACGTTTGGTCGCGCCGCTCCTCGATGAGATCTAGGTTAAGCTGTACGCCCTCGGCATTTGTTTCAGCTTCATAATTCTCAACCCTGCCGCTGGGTATCTCGATCTCAATAGGCAGTACTGCTTTACTTTCGAATGCCATACAGAACAGGGTTTTTGCTGTTGCGTCTGTTGCCGTTGTACGTTTTTCCACAGGACCGCCGGCAGCTCCTCAGCCCACAACCCCTTTTTGTCGTCTAGCTTCTTTTTGAAGAGTATTTTGATGATCTTGTTAACCGCTTCTACCTGGCTGTTGGTTTGCGGGTGGGCTACTGATGCGAACACCATCCGGGTTCCCAAAGAAGCCGTGTACTCGATGAAATTAGTGTTATTGAACTGTGTGCCGTTGTCCGAGACAATAGTCTGCGGGACACCAAACTGGCAATAAATATTTTTCCACAAGAACTTTTTCACTCTTTCCTCCTTTATCTTGAGCAGGGGCTCTGCCTCGACCCACTTAGTTTCGTAGTCAACGGCTACGATAACGTACTTGAACTGGCCTATAACCGTTGAGAATGGGACGATTATATCCAATCCCCACTGTGCGAACGGCCACGATGCCAACATGATTGATATGGTTATTGCCAGGGCATGTGGTACAGTGGCGTACATGTGGCATTTGTGACAGCTGCCTGATATTTTTCTTGAAGTAGCTGCCATGTCTGGTCAGAAATACCCCGCCCGGAGCGCTAAACTTATCGCCCAACAGGCTATAACTGACGCACCTAAGGTGCAGTCTTCTGGCCTCCACCTTGTCCTCCGGGCTGATCTTGTCGGTTAGATACTTTCGAATCGGCTCCATCCAACTAGGAGGTACTTCCTCTACGGCGAAAATCTTAGAGATAGTTTAGCTGATGCTTGGCCTCTCTAGGGTTTCAATTCTGGCTCTGCGGTATTCTGGAAGATAGTTTTCGGTAGCCAGCCTTGCCAAAGCATCTGCATGCCTATTTTCCTCCTGAAGAATGTGCCGAATGGTTGCTCCCTTAAATGGTTCCCTCATGGTTTTGTCCAATGCCTGGTATGAGGCCATCTGAGGCTCCTTCGCCTCGAACACCCCTTTCATTTGGTTAACCACAAAGCTTGAATCACTGTGCACTTCCATGGACGGGATTCTCATTTCTTTGGCTAATTGCAGCCCAGCTATTAGCGCCTCGTACTCAACGGCATTGTTGGAGGTGTTGAACAGAAATTGCAAAGCGTACTCATACAACTGGCCATCCGGGGCAGTTAATATGATGCCGGTACCGCTCCGTTTACTCATGACAGAGCCATCGACGTAAAGCTTCCAACCGCTAGGCAATCCTGATTCCACCTTTACTATGATATCCGGTTGGCTACTCCCCGCGTGGTCGGGATGTTCTTCCTTAATCATTGGCGTGAGTTCACATATGAAATATGCGGCGACCTGTCCTTTGATGGCCATCCAGGGGGTATACATTATATCGAACTCTCCCAATTCTACCGCCCATTGAACCAGCCTGCCCCTGGCTTCGGGTTTTTGTAAGATTTGCCTTAAAGGGTGATTGGTGTATAAGGTGATGGAGTGGGCTTGGAAATAGTGTCGGAACTTCCTGGCAGT
Organism: Potentilla sterilis; assembly: GCA_963682095.1. NCBI lineage: Eukaryota > Viridiplantae > Streptophyta > Magnoliopsida > Rosales > Rosaceae > Potentilla > Potentilla sterilis. The sequence continues at coordinate 10,256,102 of OY821763.1, read as the reverse complement.
AATGATCAGGGCCAGAGCTAGCTTTCTGATATCCAGGTATCGACTTTCAGCCCCGGTGAATCCTTTACCCAAATAATACACCGGGAGTTCCAGTGTCTCTTCCTTCCTGATTAGAGCTGCACTTACAGCCGTGTCCGATGCGGCTATGTAGAGGTACAACATTTCTCCTGGCACTGGCTTGGATAAGAGTGGAACCGCTGACGGATATGCCTTGATAGATTGGAAGGCCGCCTCGTGCTCCGCGGCCCAATGGATTTTCTTGAACTGTTGGGCTTTGAGCAACTTGAAGAACGGGGTGCATTTGTCAGTGAGGCGGGAGATGAACTAATGCAGCTAATCGCCCGGTGAGGGTCTAGACCTGGTTCCGTTCCTCCGGGGTCTCCATTTCTAGGATCGCCTGGACCTTGAGCGGGTTAGCTTCGATTCCCCGCTGGCTAATGACGTGACCGAGGAACAACCCTTCTGAAATCTCAAATATACACTTCTTCGGGTTCAGGCGCATCTCATATTTGAGCATCTTGCCAATCACCACCGTCAAGTCTCGTACGTGGGCACCGGCGGTCAAACTCTTGACCAACATGTCATCCACGTAGACTTCTACTGTTTTGCCCATATCCTGTTCTAACATGCGGTTCACTACCCGCTGATACGTAGCCCCGGCGTTCTTCAACCCGTAAGGCATCCTTTTATAGCAGTAAAGGCCCCGGTTGGTTGTAAATGAAGTGTGTTCTTCATCGGTCGGGCTCATTCTTATCTGGTTGTATCCGACATAAGTATCTATGAAGCTTAGCAACTTAAAACTGGAGGTTGAGTCTACAAGTTGGTCTATTCGGGGGAGCGGGAAGCTAACCTTCGGACACGCCCGGTTCAGGTTGGTGAAGTCTACGCACATACGCGGCACTGGTCGTTTCTCTTCTTTGGAACCATAACTACGTTGGCGAGCCAGCGAATATACTGGACCTCACGAATGAAGTCTATTCCTCTCAATTTTTACACCTCCTCCCTAATCGCCTCATACTTTGCCGGGTTGAAGGATCTCCTCTTCTGCTATTTCCGGAGATATGTTGAAGGATGTTTAACTCGTGTGTTGCTATTTCCGGAGATATGCCAGGTATGTCCTCATAGGACCATGTGAACACCGAACTGTTCCTCCGGAGGAAAGTGATGAGATCTTTCCTAACATCCGGTGCTAGTTTTGATCTTATTACCGCCGTTCGCCCCGGGTGAAAATTTCGAGATGAAAATTTCTTCAGTTTTCTCTACCGCCGAGGGGGGCTTTGACTTCTCCTCATCAGAATCAGTGTCATCCTGGGGGTCGATACTGGAATCCGGCGACAGTGCCTCTTGGGCTACCGTGAAGACCTTGGCTCGCCTTCTACCACAGGTCAAGGCCTCCGCGTAGTACTTACAGGCGACCTTCTGGTCTAAACAAATGGTGATGAACCCGGTAGGAGATGACATTTTTAACATCAGCATGTGACCGGCTATAAATGTTTTCAGCCTCCATAACCCTGGCATGTCGATTATATCGTTGTACGAGGATAGACAGTCTACTACAATGAACTCGAGGTGCTCCTTTCTTGTCCTGTCTCCCTGCCCGAAAATTAGCGGTAAATAATCTGAACCTAGCGGCTGGACTACCTCCCCAGAGAAGCTTGTTAATGGCTTATTATCCTGGGACAACTTGTCCCTCCCTCGGTTCAGTCTCTTGTACGCGTCCCGGAACATTACATTGACTGATGCCCCGGTGTCGACCAGCATCCGGTTGGTCATCCAGTGGTCTATCTGGACGGTAATAAGGAATGGATCGTTGTGCGGTTGAATTAGATCCTCCGGCTCTTCCTCCTCATAGAACGTGACCGACTTCCACCCGGTCTTAGCGGCTTGGCCGCTCCCGCTTCCGAAGGCATACACCTCTTTTTCCCTGATCGACCTTAGGCACCTCTTCTTTGAATTCCCGGTGAGTCGGTCAATGTGGGCCCCACCGTTGATTACATTTATACTCCCGTGCACCTTGATCCGCCCAGGGATTCGAGTTTGTATAGTTCCCACATTCTGGATTCCCGTAGGTAGCCGATTCCCATAGGTCTCGTGCTCTGCATGTACATGTCTGACGGCCATGACCATCAACTCGTCATACCCCTGCGGCCTCTCTATCCGCACGGCGTAGGAGAATTCCCTGGGCCTCAGCCCCTGCTTGAATGCCATCTCGGCAATTCCTTTATCGAAGCTTCTTACCCCGGCCGTGGCGGTTTGCCATCGGTTAACGAACGCTCGTAATCCCTTGTTGTCTGCCTGCATGCAGTCAAAGAGGACCGTCGATGTTTGGCCCCCCTTAGCCCTAAGGATAAACCGGCTAACAAACTTATCTTCCAGTCGTTCGAACGATTCTATTGAGTTCGCCGGCAACTCGTAGAACCACCCCAACGCCTCCCCCGAGAGCGTTTCTTGGAATATGTTGTAGCAGGTGGCATCAGAGTAACCTTTAGCGCCCGTCTACGATCTGAAGCTGTCCAAGTGCTGGAACGGGCACCTTGTCCCAGTGTACATTAACTTTAGTGACTTTCGCGTGTTGGCTCTCCCAGACTCCAATACCTTATGGGAGAATGGTCAGGCCCGCTGGCTAAAGCGCGCATTTGTGGGCGATCTTGCTGCCTTCCTCTTGCTGGCCTCCATCAAGGCCATCATGTCTGACATCGAGGTGGACAACATTTGGGGTGCCCGGACGGTTGAACCGACCTCCCCGTTCGATGATACACTTGCCTGATGTGGGGGCGGGGTTCCGGAGTTCTTCATGGTCTCCGGGAAGAGCGCTATCGGTACGTGCACGATCTTTCTCCTCCCGGTCGGTTGTCCCACCTCCAGGTGTGGGAACTCAGGGCCTTCTCCCTTGGTACTGCCAGTTCTTTCGCTAGTGCGGCGTTCTGCTGTTGCCCTTTCTCCAAGGCCGCCAACAGCATGGTGTTTACTGCTGATAGGAGCACAATGTGCGACGATATTACATGCTTATGCCCTCGTTTATGCTTTGTTTAACCCTTATTTGTCTAAGATAGAGTCATAATATAGTTAGTGTCAATTTTGGTAGAGTTTTGGTGAAATGTGCTTAATTGTCCGAAAAATGACTAAGTATGAGAAATCTGGAAAATAGTGCAAAATATGTCTTTTTCGCGATTTTGTGACGAGTACAAATATGATCTATCCTTGTCCGAATTCTATGAAATTTGGTGTGCTTAATATTCATATGCTGAGGAATGTTGTGTTTAAATTTCAGATCAATTGGAGTTCGGGAAGTCACCCAAAAGAGGGCTGCAACTTGGCAGTTCGAGCAAACCAATCCAGGGGCTTCCAGGATTTTCCTGGGACTTTGATCCAACTTCGAAAAATCATTCCCGACGATTCACAAGGAATTTGATCGAGATATTTTATGGGGAGATGGCTATATGTATCTAGTTTATCTGAGACTTGGAATTGCATCAATTGGAGCTCCGAGAAGGGAGATATGTCGGATTTACTGGAGAAAGGTCATTCCAGCCGAGTTGCTGCCGGTCTTGTGTTCTTGCGGGTTTGGGGCATTTTTCCATGGATCAAGCTCACCAAATGGAGTTGTCAAGCCTACACAAGAAGTCCATGAAGATATGCAGCCCAATCCAAGGAAGAAAATCAGAAAAAAAAGTTTCCTAGAAGAACCAAGAAAAGATGGAACCAAAACCTTGTTGCACAAGGATTGCCTTTGCTGATTCGGACTAGGTTTGCTACCTAGGGTTTCTGCCGAATTTGCCTCTATATAAAGCCATGTTTTCCCACAGAAAAACCATCTCATCTTTTGCAAAGCACTAGCCCTAAACTCTACCAAAAGTTCTACCAAAGTTCTAAACCAAAACCCTAAAATACAAGTCCACCGATTCCACCACTTCTCACCACCGATTTCAGTCCTTGCCTCAGCCACTGCCGAGCCTCATTCACCACACCAAGACGAAGCTCTCCAAGGTTTCTAAAGTGTGATCCATCCCTATGACTTGTATTTTTATTCTTGGTTTAGTCACATTTGTTGTTATAAAAATACTTTGTTTTCGTTTGGTTTTGTATGATGAACATGAATTGCGATTTTCATTGGAATTTATGTGATGACTTTTGCAAATAATTGCATGCTTGAATTCGTATGTTAGATTAGGGCAGTAACATGTTCTTGTTTTTTTTAGTTTTTATTCGATTAGTTCTTGAATTTGTGCATAAAAATCAATGTTTACATGATGCTAGGGCCTTAGCACTTGTGTCGGTTGCGATTTCATTTAACTTAATAATTTGGGATTGAGTTAGGCAACGATCGAACTGAATTCTAGGTTGTTAAAATCAAGGTTACTTAATTCATGGAACTTGCATGTTGATAGGATGAGTGACGCCATACCTAAAGATATGTCTCCAATTTATAGACTTTTGTGCTTAATTACTCTTTGTGTTTGTCTTCGACGTTGAGTGTTTTCAAACATGACTAGTATAATTTTAGGATTCGACGTTGAGTGTTTTCTAAAATACGTAAGTAAGTCTAGTGATTAGATGACCGTTAAGGCTCTAATTGAAATTGGAATTGAATAAAGTCTAAGAAACTTAAACTAATATTGCCGAGTCTTGCATGAATTCTTGTGTGTGAGTTGTGTGTTTTGTGCTATGTGATGTGTGAGAGATGATGATCACTTGTATATAGTAGTTTAGGTTTATTTTCGTGTCTTAGATATAGAGGCAGCCTTTGCTGCCGAACCTCATATCAAATCCCCCATGTTGAACTCGTGTGAATATGTATATATATATGTGAATAAATTGTGCTAACATTCTCATATTTCAGGTACCCTTAATCCCCGGCTTAGAACGATCCCTACTTATGTCTATACTACTAACGATTGTAGGGTTTTTGATTGCTTGAGTCGCTTCGGCGGTTCGATCAACTGCTTCCATTTTCTGGTACCCGGGCTTCCGCCCTCATTCGGTCCTGATTGCCCTTTTCTCGCAACCGTGTGACTTCCGCTTTCATCTTCTCTATCTCTCCCACCATATCACCCTGATCGGAGTTCGAGGCATTCCCCGGATCCCTACGACCGATGGCTTTATTCAAAAAGGGGGCCCAAGTCCGACGTACTTCTTCTGGTCTTCCCTCACTGGTTTCTGGCCCCGACCTTCCGGCCATACTTATTCGAACGTGACTTTTATATAAAAAATTCCCACAGACGGCGCCAATTGTTTTTGTCTGAATCCGTAGACTCACAGAAACCGGTAGACCTTGGTGTGATTCCTTCCTGCAAATCCTCCTAACTAAGGGAATACCGGGCGGGCCGGTCTATTCCGCTGTGATGCTTAAGTCAGTATAGTTGGGATAAACTGATAACTTAAGCGGGAATGAGTAGTTGAAGTATTGATTACCTATTAATAAGGGTAGTTGAGACTCATATATAGGCTGTCGGGTATGAGGACTGGCCTCACCCTTTGATGTGGGACTGACCCCCTCCTGCACATATTGCTGGGCTGTTTTGGCCCCTGTTTGGGGAGCTGCCATCCCCGGTTCCCGGGCCCCAATCACAAGTAAGACATGCCCGGAAGCGGGACCAAGTGTCCATGCTTTGCTCCCGGCCCAGGAGTCTTGGCTGCGGGTCTAGGGGCCTGGGTAGCCTCTCTATGACTACTGTCAACAAACCCTGCTCTGTCTTCCCCAGCCAAAACACCCCCGGGCACTCTCATGTCCTTCCCTGCTCCAGCCACTGGGCACTCCATGTCCTTCCCTCCACCCCAAACTCCCCCCAAAGCTCCAGCCACAACCACCCCCCCCCCCCCCCCCCCCCCCCGCACTCTTCCCTTCTACAGCCACCGAACCACTCTCCTGAGCTGCTGCTCTCCTCTCCTCCTCAGTCGTCGATCTCGTCGTCGATTTTTACGATTCCGCCAATCCCTCCCTCGCCGGTGACTTCGTGGCCCGATCGCCTCTCCGATCTCCTCGTCGATCTTGGAGTCGCCGTAGATCTGATCCAGTATAACAGGTATTTTTTAGCCAGAAAAAGCCCGAAAGCCCGGCTCGGCCCAACTTGTTCGAGGTCGGGTCGGTCCTCATTTTCGAAAAAGCTCGGCTTGGCTCGGACCGAGTGTGTTGGGCTTTGTAAATTTTAGGCTCGGCCCGGCCCGCGCCCAGCCCTAGACCAAAGCATGTAGCTGGGTAAGCAGGGCCCGATGTGACCAAGTTGGGTTGGGTGGGATGTTTGAATAGCTTGGGCCAGCGGGGTGCTGTTCCATAAATCCAAGATGCTCGCCGATGATATAACAAAAGGCGCATGAACTGATGAACTCTACCGTGTGGACCTGCATCATAACATGGTGAGTACAATGGACGGTTGCCTACTGGTAGAGCAACACAACCTTTTGTATTGATTCCCACCGACGGCGCCAAATATTTATGTTTAAAACCGGAGGGCTAAACTAGAAGCATAATATAGATAGATCGATATAAGGTTTATAGTGGTTCGCCATGCTATCGACGTGCATGACTACGTCAACTTAAGATTCTACTATGATCGGCCAATAAGCCATTGTAATATTACAAGTGTGGAATGGTTGGAATAGCTTGGAATCCAATCATTTATATCTAAGGGAAGCCTTCCTTTTATAGCTAAGGAAGACTTCCTCCTAATGCTTGTTTCCAATGTGGAACAAATACACATAATGGCTACTCACGAAGCTTATTGTGGAGCACAGGCGCATGTCTTCTATATGTGGTACCGATGATCTTCCACCATGGTTGTTGACAGTAGCCATAGAGAGGCTACCTAGGTCCCCAGACCCGCAGCCAGGATTTCTGGACCCGGCCCAGGGCCCTGGGCCAAAGCATGAACACCTGCACCCGCGCCCGGGTAGGTCTTACCTGTGACCTCGGCCCGGGAACCGGGGATGGCAGCTCCCCAAACAGGGGCCGAAACAGTACAGTAATATGTGCAGAAGGGGGCCAGTCCCACATCGAAGGGTGATGCCAGTCCTCATACCCGGCAGCCTATATATGAGTCACAACTACCCTCATTAATAGGTAATCAATACTTCAACTACTCATCCCCACTTAATTTATCAGTTTATTCCAACTGTACTGACTTAGGCATCGGAGCGGAATAGACCGGCCCCGCCCGGTATTCCCTTAGTTAGCAGGATTTGCAGGCAGGAATCACACCAAGATCCACCAATATCTGTGAGTCTACGGATTCAGACAGAAATAATGGTGAGGTGCCGAGGTGTCGGTCTACCGGATGCATGCCGGTTGGACGGTATACAAGATCGTTGCTTATGCTTGTCAATGTAACATATATGGCATTAACAGTATATATAGCACAGAATTTGAGAAAATTATTCAACGCACCCAGATGCAAGTGAACCGGCACTCAAATATGCAATTTCAACCATTTGTTTAATCAATAACTATTCATATAGCCCTAATATTCGAAAGGTGAGTGAAGATAAAGTTGTAAAATACTATAACTAAAACAAATTGGAGAGGAGCTACTATGTCAACATGATTAACAACAACATAAATCGCAAGAAAAAATACCATAAAAAACAGCGTCCACAATATTCAGCTATTGAAGCGTTAAGAAACACTAACGGCGTTGAAGAAATGGCTGTGTAAATAACTTACATACTATTGATGCAAGTACACTTTGATACGCTGAATACGCGCCCTAGAATTTAGGCTCTCACCTATATGACTTCCACATACATTTGGGCCCACAATTGGTTGAACCCTAACACTCTCGGAGAGTCGGAGGCGTCTCTGCTTTGCTTGGTCATCTCCTAAGGTGGGTATTCATTTTCTTCATTAAATTTCAACTGAAATAGTTTCAATTTCGAATCTCTCTTATTCTCTATCGTTCCATGAATGTGCCCTGTCATTCTAAGTACTGATCTTTTGAGGCGTATATGAGCGTCTCTATTTGGTTTCTATGAAAATTTATGGAAACCGATCGACGTTTTGATCTTTAGCATTTAGATCTATTTGAGTATCGCTTTAACGCTTTTAATCAAATCAGTATGGAAATTCCATATCTATGTTCGATCTTGTTCTTTTGGGGTTTTTTTTAAATATTTTTTTAAAATGATAATCTTGGTCTTTTGGACGAGATTGTTCTGAAACTGGGTTAAAAATGATTCGACCTTGTGAACTAGCTAATTAGGTGCAGACTTGTTTCAATGACGAACATAACTTTTGTTTCAATGCCGTACACAGAACTTTAGAATTAGCTACAATTATCTGCTCAACAGATACAAAATGGTCAAAACTAACATGGTTGTCTAGTGTAAAAAAAAAATGTTGGACTGGCAGATTATTAAGTAGATATGGATGAAGTTAGGTTTATGCTTTTGGGTGTTACTGAGTAGGAGCATATTGAGAGGAGATGTTTCTGTGTGCTTCGGTTTCTTTGAATTTTCATCATGATATTCAACTAAAGTTGTGGGTACGTACGTACGTATTTTTGTTTTCTTATGCAGCAGCGACAATGCATATGGTCAGGGTTTGTGTTCTGAATTCGAATGATGCTCTGAAGAGACTTGATAAGCGTCAGGCCGTCATCTAAAGTGACCATCAAGTTCCTCATTGTCATGCAAAACCTTGGTGAATATCCACCTTAAGAGATATGGTGAGGTTTGGTGACAAGGTGAAAGCCATCTAGACAACCTAACAAGGATAAAAAGATTAGACTCGGGATGATCGATCGAGTTAAAGTTGTAGTTTTGTATTGTGGTTCTTTAACCAAGGATGCAACTGAACAAGGAGTAGTTGGTGATGGTCTGATGGACGTAGTAATCAAAGTAGTTAAGCCTCATTTCAATGATCTCGACGTAGTACTCCCTAACTTAAAAATAGTGTATAATGCATGTAAAGAGTAATGCAAGCACGAGTTCTTCAGTACCCGGCATTTTACATTGTTCGTGGAAAAAACTTATATTTCTAATTTACGGGTGTTGTATTCTTGTCGAATTTGGTTTTCTTTTTTTCTTTAAAATGCAGAGGTATATAACGAAGTAGCAAACCTAGCCTGGTGTATGCATGGCTTGGACGTGAAGTGAAAAAAGTCCCCCATTTTCACATGATACACAAGGTGCGATACAGAGGAGTTTATTTCAGTCCCAGATAAAAGAAAATACTACTTAATTACCTGAGTTTGACGTGAGTTGAATGCAAGTTACGGATAAATATGCTTATTATAAGACTTTCCGCCACTAAATCCATGTACTAATGAATAATTCTTATTTTTGGCATGAAAGAAGATTGGTGGAGCGATAATTCTGTAATAGGTCATGTTTGATAGCCGATCGAGATATTTCTATTTGAGTAGCCATTGAAGATCGAGTAACACCTTCACTTGTCACTTGACAAACAAGCCACCAAAGGACGCTTCTATGTGGTTTCCTAGCCCGAAGGAACAACGCTGCACAAGTGCACAATACGTTTTAGATATGAAGGAACTTAAGTGGCTCCCCAAATCAGTTGAGGGGCTTGCAAGATGTGGATTTGATCGGTTGGTGAACAACCTAGCCCTTACAATTTTGTGAATCGCTTAAGCTTGCTGCATATATATTAGAATGTACTGTGGTTGTGGCAAAGTTGGCTTCGATAAGTAGTTTGGCAATTTGTGACGCCCATCTACAACAATTTATGATGTTAGATGTTGTCACTTGTTAATCTCACTGATCTTGTTGATCCTACTGCTGGTAATATGTTGCGAAAACATACATAATATTGACCACAATCTTTTTACTACTCACAATTAAGATTACATAATGTTACAACATATTATCTATTTTACATATAATGATATATTTTAACACGGCCACATCATGTTGCACACATGATCAAGAGCAACCTTTAATTCCATGTAAGTATACATGGGAGCGCGTTGTTTATTAATTTTGTATCACTGTATAAATAGATCGAAGAGCATGCATTAGCATCCAACTGGTCATCCGAGGATCAACTGATCATAAATGCATATGTAATAACTGATTAACAGATCGGGACAAGATCAAGATCGACCTGGATTTTTTTAAAGGAGGGTGAGAAATTTTGAACATAAGAACTTCCGTTAGCATTGTAAAAGTCTCCAATACCTGATGCAACCGTATACCTATTTGATGTCCTGGATTGGTTCAATGTCCCTAGCACAGTAAATGCGCCATTGTAACGAATACCCGAATCATCTGTTACATTCGAAACCTCTCCGATTATAAAATAATCGTTTAGACCTGTTTTCACTTGGGCGCCACGCCATGTAGACTTTCTTGCAGAGTTTGGATCTGGGAGTGCAGTTATCCCTCTATTAGAGAAGGAAAAAATTTCATTTCCTATGTCTCTAATCGAGATGAAGCCACTGATTCGAGTCCTCCTTTGTGGTCGACAACATGTAGCTTCGGTAGAAAATGCAAACACGAAAGGAAACAACAACACCAGAGATATAGTGAGCTTTACTGCCAAGCTGAAAGCCATTTAGACAAACCAACAAGGATGGGAATTAGGATGAGTTTGTGATTTGGTTAATCAATTGGGTCGTTAATGGTTCCTATTTATAATCCATATGGACAAGGAGTCAATAATGATGGACTAATCAAAGTAGTTAAGCAGCAATTGACAAATCCAATTGTACTAATCACGTGCATCCTAATTTTAGGTTGGCATGTGAAACAGACTAACAAACCAAGACCGGCCTCCAACGGACACTTGGTGACAAATCCAATCGGAATTGAAAGAACCAAATTATTTCCGATGGCAAGATAACAAGCTCAAACAGGCGAAATATTTGAAATCCCACAACGGGAGAAATATGAAAGGCCTACAATGAGCGGAATATAAGAAGCCCACACAACGAGTGAAATATGAAGGCCCAGAACGGGCGAAATACATAAGGAACCCATACTCGGGCCCACGAAAGATTGGAGACGCAACTGAAGAGCGACCCGCTCTGATACCATGTCAAACGGTGACAAGCGTGGCCCGTGGATCAACTGTACCGATACTGTCCCAACTTAGCCACCTTAAAGGTGTTGGGTTTTAATCACAAAAAGCCTTAGTACAATTGAGCATTATCCACCCACTTATAAGTTGTATTATATTTATCACTTTTTTTATGTACGATCTCTCCTCTCCAACACAAACTTGTATTTTCAATTAATGATTGTAGTATTTTTACCGCCCTCGATTCTTCATATGTGAACAAAACAGATTTATATAATTAATGATTTTAATATTCTTGACGTGCTCGGTTCTTCGTTTGTGACTTTTACTACATATTTATTTAACAAGTCTTGTAAAAACAATTACTGAAATAGAATTCGTGTTCTTTTCATTTGTGAATTACACTATCTGTTTAATTGACAAGTCTTGCAAAACTTGTTTCTCGTAAAATAGAATTCGTGAAATCGGTTTTGTAGGTTTAGCACAATATTCTACAGCGAAGTCTGTTTTTATTCTTGTCTAAAACTTCCACATACATTTGGGCTACAATTAGCCAAATTCAGTATCTCCCCATAACTCTAAACCTAAACCCTGAAATTCTCGGAGAGGTGGAGGCGCCTCTTCTTAATTTGCTTGCTCGATCATCTCTTTAAGTAGTCTCTTCATTTCTAGTCTCTCTCTCTTTCCCTGAATGTGCACTGTGATTCCAAGTACTGATCTTTTGAGACGTAGTTGATCATCTCTATTTGGTTTCATCGAACACTCATGGAATATTTGAACCAAAGTTTTTATCTTTACCATTTAGATCTATTGGAATATATATTTGGTTTCACTTATGTTTTAAACATAACCCAAAAAATTAGGAAAATGCATGTTTTTATCTTTAGCATTTAGATCTATTTGTTCTTGTAATTCGTGGAATTTCAGGGAATTGAGTTAAAATGTAAACTTACGGTTTATTATGGGTTTTGGACGAGATTCATCTGAAACTGGGATAAAAAAGATTTGACCTTGTAAAACAGCTAGTTAGGTGCAGACTTGTTTCAAAGCCTGACCGAACTTTTGTTCCAACAAGGATAGGTTGCCCGCGGGTGCTTCGATTGCAATATACAAACTAAATAGCAAATTAATACTAATACAAATTTTAGTAATTTAAGATATATAACACACATTATAATATACAATATGGTCTGATTAGAATATACATCATATTATGATTACTACAAATATACATTATACAAAAGCTTAGAAAAACTGCTTTCATTTGGCAAAAATAGTCGTGCCATACACTGGAGATTGATTTGATATTGTGCACCAAAAGTAAACGCTCATACGGATCATTGTTAGTCAAAAACTCCATGCAGTCAACAGGCTGTTGTCAAAAAGAGAAGATTTTATATCGCAGCAGTTATAAAGGTCATTGATATTAAATCATTCTTTTTTATTTTTCAGCTGCATGCTTGATGATGATGCAGTCTCTTCTTGCCTGTCAAAAGTTTGTTCAAAATCAGATCAACCATAAAACCAATTTTTATAGTATAATCAATTATTGGAGATTTTTATAAAGAATATGATTTTTAGAATGGAAAACTACATACGTATGAATTATCAATTTAAGTATAGAGTTTAGAAATTAAAATAATTGTCAATGTAACAAATTAATATGTTTACCTTCTAATTTTTTTTTTCTGAATATGGTTTGAAAAGCGACCTCCGGCTTGATTTAGATATCCTCTTTTTATCCGAGTACGGCTGGTTCGGTGTTGTGGCAGTTGGTTCCGCATCTATAGGGTTTGGAGTGATGCCTTTAACCACCAGCTCGTGGTTGAGTTTAATTTGGATTTCAAATAGGTGTGCTTCACTGACTGTGTCTACTATCTCTTCAGGCAGTGCCTGTTCAGTCTCATATCTCCTCTTTGCCAAAAGTTTTTCACACGTGTTGTTAAAAAGTTGTTCAGCTTGTTTTCCTATCAAAGTTAATGTTGCCCAACAGAGCTCATCTTTAATTGTCATCCTCACCCTGTAGCTGTATAAGCATTGCAAAGTATAATGTTCATAAGATTGGGTTATTTCATGTATATTCAGGTAAATTAACGTGTAAAGACACTCTGTTATAAGTAGTTTGCAAATTTTTCATCTTAAAATTTTGAATAATGTATAGCTGAAGTTAAAACTTTAAATGCAACCTTGATGCATAGAACACTCAATTCATAACAATGAGTTGCAGATTAGGGAAAAGAATTGAATTGACATGAGGCGAAACACCAACATCTGATTAAATTGAATTATTAAAACTGGAACTGTAATATTTTAGCAATCACTTATTTACCTTGGTCGTGTTTTTTGCAGCTCATGTTTCATACATCTATAACGGTTGCCTTCCTCTTCTATTTTTTGCAGTTGTCTGTAGCACCCATAAATTGGGCAGGTTCTATACCACCAGCCATTTTCTGAAAATTTTAGAATTTCAGCACTGCACTGGACAGTTTTACTTTGTTAAAACATAAAAGACTTGGTTAAATAACAATGTAAATGCTAGATTTATCAAGTGCATGGAAAAAATATTTTATATCAGTACCATGTATTCTTGTGGATTGAGTGCAGTTAATTTCAACACAGTTACGCGCTTTTCCTGATTAAGTTCTCCAGCTATTTGGTAGCCGCCGATTATTTCCACCATGTCTCCTAGTTTGGAGAATCTATAAAAAAAAAAAGATGTAATTCAATTAAATTGTTTGAAAACAACTATGTATGAGTTTTAAACTAATGCTTGATACAGATCAATTTTCACTTATAATAAATATAACTTATACAATATAGTAGCACTTATAGTCGGATTGAAAACAGAAACAAAAGTTTGTGGGAAAGCTATGCAGATGTCTGAATTTATGAACTCGTTGATTGGGAGTTGGTATTGAATACAGAAAGGAAGTTTAGAAAATAATGATGGTATGGTATGGAAATCAATGCAATCTCAGAAAGTGAGAGAAGAAGACTCACTCAATCTTGTATTGGTCTTCCATAAGAAGGGGCGGGTTGAAGAAAACGCATGTATGATTTGAGTTTGTGGCCACAACACGTCCTTCAAATTGAGTTAGTAGGTTAATATGTATAGTTGGCGGCTATAAAATAATATTCAATGGTGTAAAATTTGTACTTACTGTCGTATTCACCAAGTACAGGAGGGGGTGATCGTTGCAGGGTTTCCATGTCAAATGATTTAGCGTGATCTCCCCAAAGAGTGATTCTCAGGAATTCCCTTATGCATTTTATGTATGTAAAAATTAGGTTAGTGTCATTTAAAAGATTCTTAATAAACGTTGGATGAAAAATTTGGTAGAATTCATATCTCAGGTTGTGAACAGTGACCTCACATTTTTTTTCCACTATATTTGTGGATCTGAGAGTTTGTTCGTGTAGTGCTTTGACTACCTTGATGCAGCCATATATGTCTTAGATTGAAAAACACAGAAGTTGACGTGTTATTGAATCGTTAATGACAGGAAAATTTATGGTCACTATATAGATATAAGAGTTGTGTGTGATAATAATTTTCTTGACTCATCCTTATCAAATAAAAAATCGGAATTCACCTGTTAGGATGGTCTAGTTCTCCCTCTTTGTTTCCAGGTCTTCAAATTCAATAAGCCGAAATGAGTGTTGTGGAATCGAAGGTGAGGCCTGGTCTAGTCTAACAAATTGTGTCGCTCCACTGAAATGCAACATTGTTTGATTTTGTAGAATCCTAGGTGCGTAGGTTTCTTCCTGAGTAGAGAAACGATAAATGTCATATATTTGTCCCACCTTCGGCTTCAAGTTCATATATATATCCCTGTGTTGATCTTCATTGATGTGAGCGTGAATGGAGTCTCCCTATTTTAGTCAATGGTGCGGATGTGTTAAGACTTATTTTCATAATAAAATCGGTTACTGTGTATAGAACTCACATTTCTTACATTTTCATCAGCCAACACAAAGTGGAGTCCATCATAATCGTCAATCCTGTATTTTCTAGGTCTCCAGATCCTTGTTACACAAAATTTGATTCTGTATTTATGCTGGAATGGGGCTATCGCTGTCAGTGGTGTTATTTCCATCTTATTGTCCAGCTGTGTGAGACGTATAATAAGCCAAATTGAAGAACAATATTGATATTAAACTGAAAGTAATTTTGAGCTACTAAAAACCATATTTGAAAGCAATTAGGAAAAACGAAAACACCAACCTCAGACTTAACACCGTATTGTCGGCGATGTTCCCAGGCGTGTTCTTCTTGTATGTAAACCCCCTTTAAAAAAAGGTTGGGTTAGGTGTAATTAAATGAAATTTTCGTCTTTGATGTAAAAGTGAAGACAAAATTTATGAAGATACCTGAGCTGGTTTTTGTGGTGAGAGCTATGAGTCAGATTTTGATGTAAGATAGGAATGAACGGAACGGTGGAAAAGATGAGAGAAGGAAGTGGGGAGATAAGAATTTAGTGTGGGTGGGATCTGTAGAATTCTAGAAAGGTGGAAGAGTTGAAAGGATAAAGCCATGTCAACAAAGGATAAGCTCTAGCTCATTATCACATGTGAAGTAGCGGTTCATCATCCTTTTTTATTTTAAACATTGAACAAATCAGTCTTTTTTTGTTTTTTTTTTTTTAAATATTTGGTAGTGCATCTCTATAAACTATATTTTTTGTATAATTATTCGGTATGTCATCGCTATTATTTATCAGAATTTTAAGACCTTCTTTTGACGTAACTCTTGATGTGGCGACGTATAATTGTCCATGAGAGAAAACTGGTTCTGATAAGTATATTCCAACTTGATTTAATGATTGACTTTGACTTTTATTAATTGTCATTACATAACACGGTCTAACTGGAAATTGTCGTCTTTTAAATGTGAATGGCCATTTATTTTCTTTTTTGGGAAGTATAATCCTTGGAATAAAAACATTTTGACCAATATTATTGCCTGTTAATATTTTTGCTTCTATTAATCTCTCGAATAATTTTGTTATAATTAATCTTGTTCCATTACATAAACCGCATATGAGATTTAAATTTCTAAGTAACATAATTAGCATGCCAACTTTTAATATTAGTTCGTGCGTAGGTAGGCCATTAAATTCAAGTTTATTTAAAAATTCAGTAGGATACAAAAGATTGATGTTCTCGTTGTTGCCTGACTCATATGAAATTGTGTCAGAACTGAAGTATGTAGTTTTTTTCACCTGGTAATAAATTGATTATATAATTGTTTATGGCATGAACTGTTAAATTTCGTGGTGTAACAATAGCACGCTCTTTTAAATAATTTGTATCTCTGTATTTTAGACTGAAGTTCGGATAAGTAGCTCGGAAAATTGATTCAATAGGATCTGCAGCAAACGTACTAAGTAAATCTTTGGGAATCTCAATCCAAGACGTATCTATATCATTTGTATCATAATTTGATCGTAGGTTCCCTTCTCCTATCTGTAATATCCAATTTGCAAAATCTGCAAGTTTTTCTTTTTCTTCATTTGATAAACCGTCTTTTGATAATCTCATATTTTCTGTTAAACAAAATACTTTAAGTGAACGCCATAGATACAAATGATTTAATGAAGCTTGAATGATGTCTTTTTTTTTTCCTCCTGGTACAACTGGTAAAATTTGTCTAAAATCTCCACCTAATAATATAGATATGCCCCCAAAAAGTTTACCGCTACGTGTGTTATCAGAATTTGGTAAAATATCACAGAGATATTGATCTAACGCTTCAAAACAATATTTATTACACATTGGAGCTTCGTCCCATATAATTAAATCTGTTTTCTCTAGTAATTTCGCAAGATGAGTGCCCTTGTCTATGAAACATATCGAATCTTTATCTACATGAAGTGGTATTTGAAATCGTGAGTGCGTTGTCATACCATTTGGAAGTAATAATGAAGCGATACCCGATGAAGCAACGGTTAAGACAATTTTTCCTTCAGATCTTAATTTAGTGGCTATCGTATACCATAAAAAAGTTTTTCCAATTCCTCCACTGCCATGGGCAAAGAAGGTTCTACAAATTTTTTTTCTCGACTGGTTCGATTACCTCATCGTATATGTTCTTTTGACAACTATTTAATTTAATTATGAGATTTGAAAGCTATTGTCGTAACGCATCACGGTCGTAATCAAATTCTTCTCGCATTAGTTTATTATTAAGTTGCATCATTTTTTCTGCATTTGGCATTAGTAATTGATAGTCTTGTAATGATTTAGATGACATATTGAATATTTTTTCTAGTTTATATAAAAGGCTGTTTTTTAATTCAGGTTCAGGTATTGTCAGATTAGACATATTAAATTTTAATTGAATTTTACGTAAGATATCATCACACATATTTGGCCAATGCGCATTAAGTAGAGCCTGTGGATTGGAAACTTGACAAAATTGAATAATTGTAGCAAATAATTGTGGCCTTTGGTGAGCTGTTGCAGTTAATGAAGATTCTGCTAACGCGTAATTCCATTCTTTATATCACCTAGCAATCCTAATGCTCGACATGCTTCTTGATATGAAGTGTGTATAATCCCATTAACTGTCTTTATTGAATTAAATGACGTACAACCTTTTTGAATATTTAATAGCATTCTCATATAATATAATTCACCGGCTGTAGGCGGCACATGTTCAATTCTGCCAATACTTTGGTACCGTTGTCTTGGTGCCCATGATTTCGTATCATGTTTCCAAACAAATTTAGTAGGAAATTCTGCAAACGTTAATTCCTTTGCATTTTTATAAGCACAGTTTGCCTCAAACCAAGCAAGAAGCATGGAAGAATCGTTGTTTGGATTTTCTAATATTGACTCAAGGGATTGGGTTTCTTCAAAAATTATATTTTGTTCTGAAGACAAATGAATCTTTAAACGTTGCACTGCAGGATGTCTAGAATGAATTGAGAATTTAAAAATTCTCCATACAGATTCATGCGAAGTTAAATAATGACAATTAAGGTAAGTTTGAATTTCATCATTTACATTTTCATGTAACAAAACCCGAGCTCTGTCTGGACCTTTATTTATGTATTTAAATAAATATTTAATCAGCATAGACTGAGAACACGATTCGACATTGATATGAGCGTTATATCTTAATAATAAGTTGGAATTGTAAGGAACTACAAAATTGTTACCGACATGAACTCCATTTTTTACCGTAAATTTAGTATCATCGTTACGTCGTTTATAAACAGGTGGTTTGATCGCCTCAAATTTTGTGCTAGCACTGTATGGTTTAGGAAAAAAATTGGTGCATTTTCTATCTCGCATGCACGGAGCCGTTGAATCTACATGTCCGCAAGGACTATGAATCATACATTGACTAACAATTTGGAAAAGTTTTGGGTTAATATTTTGATCAGGTAATTCAGCTGAAATAATTGAGTCAATATCAATTGGCATATAGAATTTGTACTTTTTTCAGCCAAAATAACATATGAGCATGAGGTAGTCCTCGTTTTTGAAATTCGACTGTACAAACATCTGCTTGAATTTGACCAAAGGGTTCCCCATATTTAATATAAGCCAACATATCTTCTAATTTGAATTTAAAGATCCGTGAAATTATGTCTGGTCAGTCTTCTGGTTTGTATCCGGCTTTATTTTTGAAATATCTAACAATTTCTGGCCATTTAACATTGCAAGTAAAAGTAATGAATAAATCTGGGTTACCATATTGTCGACAAATTGCCATTGCATCTTGATAATTATTTATAATACTTCTAGGACTACCGATATGAGTACTTGGAAGAATAATTCGGCGTCCAACATCTCGAGTGTTTGTAATACCGGCCGAAACATCAGCATATATTTTGTTACGTTTTTCACATCTCACTTTGCCTTGATTTTTTCTCACATAGTCTAAATCATCTTCTTCCACAGTTGCGTAAGCATTAACTAAGTATTGTTGAAATAATCTCCCACCTTTTAACAAAGTGCTTGTATCATTTTGTCTATCATGGATTTGGTAGCAGATAAATTTTATCATTGTAAGTTTCATCCTTTTTTTCCCTCGTTCTCCTGCAATTGGTTGTAGTTTTAGACCAAGTTTAAATTCGTCTTCACCATACGGGAAAAGCAGCGGATATTGTAGCGACATAGATTTTGGATGTACTTTAGAAATTCGTTTTAATTGACCATCATTTGATTGAATAATGGTATCTGTATTAGAGTTAAACTCTCCAATGTCACCAACAATTAAACCAGCTATTTCTTCGTCAATCGGTAATTCGTATTGTCTACTGTCAGTTGGTTTTCGATCAAGTATGGTCATGTTAAATGAAGGCAGCGAACCATCCTCAAATTTATCCCTAACATTGCGATATTCTTGAGTCCGTACATTAAACTGGTTTAGCCTTTCTATGAGCCCTTCAACTATGTCAGGTTTGATGTTTTGATTAACATGAGAGGGATCAATAACGTTCAAACGGTTAGCAAGCTCATTTCTTGTGTCATAAACATACAACTGTGCATATTTAGGACATTCGCCCTCAACTGATATTGCAGAACCCATCAAATGATGAACTTGACCACATATTTTAAAAACATAAGGTGCTGTTCCATTATTTATATTATAGTCAATTTTGGCACCCATTGATGTAAAAGCAAACATTGAATTGTAAACTCGAATATTATCACGAAATAACGTGCTTTGTCGACCATTGTTTGGATCCAATAATTGTTGAAGAAATACAGGTGTTGGATTTGATAATGAAAGTTTAATCTCTCCTTCTTGGTAACAACCAGTATAGATAGGGTCTCTGTTTCTTGTCTGCGTATTTGTATGTAATGCATCATCTAACCAAAAGAAAGCCCCACAGTGACCACATCTGTATTAATCATCACCAGAATCTTTGTAGTCCACAATCAAACCTGTTGCAATAATTGTATATAACTCAGTCAGATGGATATTATGTGTTTGAACAATAGTAAAGATGAAAAATATGTATTTTAACCTTGACGACTTCTTTGGTAGCGTGCCTATCCATAAGGAGTTGCATCATGTGTTGCATCTGATATGAAATTAAAAAAAGTGGTGCTGACTATATATTTCTACGCGATAGAATATGTGTGGACATTCTATTAGAAAAATAAATTGTCCTGACAATACCTGCCACACTTTTATCGATATTAACGATATCAACAGAAGTTAGATTAACGTCATTGGTCTTTCTTCGTTTGGTATCTGGATTTGATCCACTTGTGCCTTCACCTGGATAACACTGCAAGGATGCCACTGCTTCATGATCCGTCATTTGTTGGTGCAGATTTGTTAACTGCTCAAAAATTTGCTTCCTCTTGCTTGAATTCCTGCTTAACGTCATGGCTAAAAACAACATGATAATTGATGAGGAACAACTGACATTATGACATATGTGAGTCTACTATGACATATATAGAAAATTAGCAACTGACTGGTTATAATTTTTTTTTTTTTTTGTGGAAGTCGATTACTGTATCTTAATTTTTTTTCTAATGCTGGAATTCCTCCTTAACGACATAGCTAAAAAAAATCGTAATTGATTAAGAATAACTTACATAACGACAGAAGCAGATGTACTGTAACATATACAGAATATCACGAAGTGGCTGGGTATAACTTTTTTTTTTTTTGTGTGGAAGTGACCCGTTATACGTGGTACATGAGCTTCTATAATATATGGAATTAATTTGAGGGAAATCCATATTTCTTTCTCATTTCTTACCTCAGCTGAAGTTCCTATTCAGTCACCCCTATTCTCTAAAATAAATAGTAATAAAGAGCCGGATGGTCTCATTTACGTAATAAATAATAAAATGGCTCATAATGAAGGTCAACAAACTAATAAATAAAAAAAAACAATGATGAAAAGGAGGATGAAAGAAAATCATAGTAATTGAAAACATAAACAAATTCACACCTGGCAAGATAAAGATTATGCGCAGTAGCTGGGTATTCGTCAAACTAACAAAGCTCAGGAAGGCAGGAGCAGAACACTGAACATAGTTATTGAGAAAAAGCTGCAAAGAATAATAAACAAAGTAAAGAAGCTCATTTAAAATTAGGTAAACTGGAATCGCAGATTGCATGCTAAATCAATAGAGCACAACAACAATATAATAGTCAACAATACTAAAAAAAATACACGACTAAAACGTTTACAGATACTGTATACATTATATTGAATCATTTGAGCATGTATATATTTTTCAAGCATTTCATAATGTATACACACACTTACGGTGACACAGTTCGCTAATTATAGTAATACTAGTGTAATTAAAGAATCATGTTATAAATGTAAAGTTTAGTCAAAGAAGAATCATGTTATGAATATAAGAGCGGGAACAAACATAATCATAACTTGCACTATTGATAACCAAAGATAGGATATGAACTAATCATGGTTAATGAGATAATCGGCTACTCACGAACTCATATTGAACATAATTTATACTTTAAAAACTGCATGACCAGAGACAAAATCGAATAAGATGTTTATTCATTACAACAAACAAACAGTCTTTATTGAAACTGATAACTATTCATATATCTACCTTTTATTAAGCTCCTTGCAACAGAAAACATAAACAATTGAAAATAAAAACTCAACTATATATCCAATTACCGGACAGGAAACATAAAGCGCATATGTTTTGTATATTTAAAACCTGGAACCACAGTTGAATGTTTCTTAATTAAATTGATCAATGACAAAACTTGACAGTCATGAAATTGCTCCTCTCTATGTGTGATGTATGAGTTATAGTTCTCTTCTATTTACTGACTAGGCTGGAAGTAAAGCATATCATTGAGGCTATACATTGTCAATAATATTAGTAAAGAGCACACTTTTATATATTAATCATATGTCTCAATTCATACCAAGGTTATAGTAAAGCCAGTTGATAATCAAAAAGCCGAACACTCTCAAGTTTGAGCTCATTCATTAACCACGAAAACCAGTAGGATGATGAAGAAGGAAAAGACAAAAGAAGCCAAAACATAAATTCACCATCTTGGTTATCATAGGCACAAGAAAATCAACACACATCACGGTCACCGTACAATCCACACGTGCACCCATACCCAATAATGTAATCCAAAAACACAAAACGTAAACGACTGAAAACAACAACCCATCCATATATTTAGTGGGAGAACTGGAAAGCAAGGTCGGCAACGCAACGCGTCAGCAGTACAGGAAGATTTAATTGTAGAAGAAAAGTAGTGGCATGGTTGTATAACAAAGCAACAAATTTAATTGGAGCAAAATATGTTTATAAACCCAGATAGAAATACAATGACCATAAGATTGAGGAAGAGATGATAGAAAAATTGGGGAAAGCTCACCAAATTATAACTGAAGGAGGCGGCGAAAGCTTTTAGGGTTGGGGATTTTGTGTTGCCGGGCGATATTGGAAGCGAGGGAGATTGAAGAGTAAAGAGAGGAAAAAACCGTTTTTGGATGGAAGAGATATGTGATAGCAGTGCGAATTGGGGAAAAGATCCAGTTAAGTAAAGGGCTACTTTCGTAATTAAACTAAATATCAGGGGCAATATGAAGCCGATGAAGCCAAGCCACGGCTATGACTTGTGTTTTCGTATATAGTAAATGCCGTACAGAACTTCTATTTAACATGGGGTTATTGAGTAGGAGCATATTGAGTGGAGATGTTTCTGTGTGCTAGCTTCTGTTTGTTTGATTTTTCATTCATGATATTTCAACTAAATTTTTGGGTTTTTATTTTTCTTATGCAGCAGCGACAATGGTGAGTGTTGGTGTACTGAATGACGCTCTATTGCTCTTGATAGCGTGCATGTACAATGCAGGGAAGCGCGGCAAGTAATGATCAGGCTGTCATCCAAAGTGACGAGCATGGAGTATTCGAGTTCCTCATTGAGTCATTGTCATGACAAAACATGGTGAGCACCCACCTTAAGTGTTATAGTGATCTTTGGCGTCAAGCTGAAAGCCATTGGCACAAACCAACAAATATAGGAAAATAAGGATCAGGATGATCGAGTTTGTATTGTGGTTTTTCAATTGAGCATGCATGGTTCCCGGTTATAACCATATGAACAAGGAGTAGATCGATGGTGATGGACGTGCTAATCAAAGTAGTTACACGACTTTCTACCACCTTAATGCATGTATAAGAGTTACTCTAGCCAGATCAGGATTGGCAGCCGTGATGTTTCTAGTTGCATAGCCACTTAAGAGTAGTCACTTGACGACTAAGCCGGCAACCAAGGACGCTATTTACTGGTTTCGTACCGGAGCAGTGATCATCCGGACGACACTACGTATTGGATACGAATAAGGAACTTAAATGGATCCCCAAATCAGTTGAGGGGCTTGAAAGATACGCTTTCAGTTCATGGTAAACAACCTCGCTCCTACGATTTGTTCATCGCTTGCTGCATATATATTAGAATGTACCGTGGTGGCGGCGACATGTCACAGTTGGCTTTTGTTTGGAAAATTAGGATCTTACTGAACCTACATTTTCTACTCTTGCTTTGGTTTTTTCTTAATTAAAGCCATATTTGGCGATGAATCAACAATTTGAACAGTATTTCTCCCTTGACCTGTTGACCCCATAGCGAAAGTACACACAAATGGTCAAAACATTGACCACAATCTCTTATTACTCACAAATAAGATTACACAATATTAACACCGTCACATTATGTTACACACATGATGGAGAGCAACTGCCATTAAATCCATGTATGTATACAATAGAGGCACGTTGTTCATTATTTTGTAGCACTATATATAGAAGTGCATGCATTAACATCCAAATGATCATTCGAAAATCGCCTAATAGATGCATATGCAATAAATCATTTACAAAGCTCGAACACAAGACTAATTGAGGAGCAGTTCTTGGGCAGGGCCGCCTGACCACAAGATTGCTGAGGCCACCAAATCAAGGTGTGACACGTGGAAGATTTTTCCCACGTCAGTATCTCTGCTACGTTTCTTACTTTTTGAGTTTACGACTCGTCGTGCTACCCAAAATTTATCGTGATACCCAAAAATTTGAAATTTCAGTTTTTTCGCTTCCCTCTCGTAAGTCTCGTCTTCCTCTTCTTTTTCAATTTAAACTGATTTAAATGTGCACCAGCCCCTTTTATAACCCGAATTCATCTTATTTTCTCTCTAAAACCCTAAAATGTCTACTCCCTCCTTCCTTTAATCTGAAACCCCAACATAACCGTTTATATGGATGACCTTGGCATATCTCAGATTCTTCAGGCGCTCTCAAAGGCTAAGTATTATCCTCCCTCCTCTAAAGTATATCTTTGTGATATAAAAGCTTATGTTCTTGCTGTTTTCGAGTAAGATTTTGGTCTTGTTGATGTTAGTTTCTTCACATATACATTGAATTCTGTATTGGGTAACTGTTAATTTGGAATGTATTGATCATGAATTTGTTTGCTGTGAATCATGTGATTGTAATTTTGGAGGTGTTTGTCTTTCTGGGTTTTGGTGCTGATACTGTATTGTTTAGATACAAAATTGTCTTATGATATATTGCTTTGAACTGTTAACTACTTTAGTTCAAAGTGTAATAGTATAAACGTGTTGATGGTCTCTTTTAGTATGTATTTAACAAGGCATTGCAATGTTTCGTGGATCCTTAACAAGATCTTGGGTCAGACTCAAGGGGTCATATGCCTACACATTTGGAAGTATGTATCCCCATTATCTTTTAATTAAGGATATGTCCTGCTTTAGATTTATGGTCAGTCTTGGGGACATTGCATTGGTAGCTGTACATGATGAATTTCCTTGAATGGTTTGCCAAATCTGGTTTAAACCTTCCTACTGTAGAAATTGTTTTCAACTTGTAAGCATTAAAAATATATTCACTAACATATACCATCTGTCTGAATAACCAGAAAACTACAATGTTAGCAAACATAAAAATAATTTTGGGCAATGTTGCCTTTTACATCCTGTATTTATACATTTCTTCCCATTAAACAGGTAGCTGCTACAAATGGAAATGGAACAATCACAACAAATGGCAGTGTTGAGCGTTCAATTATGTTGAGAACAGATTCATCGATAATGGAGAGGTGGTGTTAGCAGATGCAACTTTACCCTCCTATGCTTTTTTTGCAGTTTGCAGTTTGCAGTTTTACAGTTTGCCTGTTACATAGTTCATGTGTTTAAGTGCGTTCTTTTCCTTTTACAGATTGGAGTTGGCTCTGAATGATCTCAGTCATGAAAGAGATAGTAATAAATCTCTCAAAACTGAAGTAAGTGCACAATTAGTTAGTTTGGTTAAGTTGGGTGCAAAGACTGGTTCTGAGTCACTAACATCAAAATATTGCTGATCTAGTTAAATTGTCTTAGAATTGCTACTCTAAAAGTAGTCATTACCGTAAAACTCGAATGTGTATCTAGATATAGTTGTGCTCATACTGAATGAATTTGCTGTTAATTTGAATTGGCCATTTGTGTCGTTAATGCTACACTATTACTGCAAATTTGGTCACCTGAGCGCTTATGCAATGAAATAAAAGTTGGCAAGAAGATATAGCACTCATGATTGTTGCAGATTTGGTCACCTCTACTTACTATACTACCATCTTAAAAAAAAATACTCAAAAGAGTATTTTCATTCCTTGTTGCAGGATGCTTCAAACACTATGTATAAGCTACTTGAAAAGGTGACATGGCTAGAAGGGAGAACAAAAGTGAACTGCAAGGAGGAAAAAGAATGAAACTCTAATTGATCAGTTTGATGTTAGAATGGCCTCTAATAACTGTACAGCAAGTAGAAAGGTTCCAAGGACTAAAAACCATTGCAGGTGTAGTTAGAAATTTAGAAGTAAAATAGTTTAAATGCAGGCCTTGTATATCATTTGTTTTTGGCCCGCTCTGTTTATTAGAATTGAAAATCATCTATATTTTGCAGATTTCATGTATGAACCAGATAAAAATCAATTAACAGAAGTTTTTCTTTTCCTTTTGAACAGTAGGGGGCACTCTAATTGCTAATTCATGTACGTATATGTTCTCCATCTCATACATATATAATAATTTAATGCACAGGGTTATTGTAGATATGTGAAGCAAACAGATTGGTGAGACTTAAACTAAGATTTTGCTTTTGAGGCATAGTAGGTGGGGAGGGAGGAAGATATGGTAAAGAGATCGGTGAAGGACTAGAACCTGATCTGCATTGGCATCTCCTACTTGTATCAAAATATATGAAGATACAATTAGAGTATCTAAATATATGTCCATACAACTAGGGTATCAAAACATATGTAGATAATATATCATATAACATGATGATCTCAAAATATATGCAAACTTAGCCATCCTCTCTACTATTACGAGTTAGTTTTACATCATCAAGACAAAAAGGGCATTTGCAGAGTACATATAAGTAATTCTATCAACATATATATCATGAATTGATCAATTTACTCATGATGACCATCAGAATCTTGACTCCAGGAAGGTAAAGATTTTTTCATAGTCAATGTCGTAGTTGTAGAGTCCTGCACAGTTAGACTTGAGGTTATTATCTTTTCAAACTAAAATATGTAAGTATATATTTTTCAAGGCATACCTGGGTTAAGAACGACCCATTGTTTAAGTGAAAATCAGAAAGTCTATAAGGCAACCCAAAATTATCCTGCAAATGAATTTGAGTATTAACAAATTTGGTTATAATCCATGATACCAAAAGTAACATTGAGTTCTCAAATAAGTACCTGGTGATAAATTGGAGCTCGGGATCCACCATATGGATAAAATGGCGGATAGGGTGATGGCACAAATGGTCCTGGTGAAGGAATGTATGTCGGCACATACGGTGGAACTGATGGATATGTTGTGCTATGCGGCGTAGGCGATTGATTGCTTACTTGAGGTGGAACTGATGTACTACAAGTAGAGATCTGAGGTAGGGCTCTTGTACGACTTAAGGCCTTGTAATGTTCTTTTTCTTGTCCTCCTTTATGCATACAGTATACAGTAGAAACAATCAAAGCAACAATCACTACTCTATGTACAATCGTATAGACATTGATATAAAAAAATGAAGATAACTAATTAACCAAAGTTTTTTAAATTGTAAAAGAAATGTGATACCTTTTGTCCTCCTCTTCTTTTTATTGCTTTTCTCCAACTGGTATTGCATTATGCCATTGGTACTCCCTTTAGCTTTTATAGTGGGTGGATCTAAGACTGATTGTTCTTCACAAAGAACATCATTATTAGGTGCATCACTGTTAAGATCACAACTATAAGTAGCTCCGCTATTAGACTCTTCTTCCCCTGTTTTCAGTAGTTCCACCAAATTCATAGCTTCCATCTCCTTTTCTAGGCGCTTTAATGCATTATCTAACATGTCAGTAACAATTTTAGTACCTGAAGCACTTAATGCGGCTAAGTCATAAACCTTATTTCCTTTGTGCATCAACTCGCTGAGCCTTAATACTCTACTGGACTTAAGATCCATATTGCTCCCTTC
This sequence comes from Potentilla sterilis, assembly GCA_963682095.1. Classification (NCBI taxonomy): domain Eukaryota; kingdom Viridiplantae; phylum Streptophyta; class Magnoliopsida; order Rosales; family Rosaceae; genus Potentilla; species Potentilla sterilis. The sequence continues at coordinate 10,228,618 of OY821763.1, read as the reverse complement.
AAACTGATCATGACTCACCACAATCCCTTGCTTTGCCTCTTTAGTCCACCTTTTTAATATATACTGGGTCGGTAAGCTCGTTATATTATTTAGATCAAAAACTTTCAAAGCATGCCGACATAGTATTCCAAACGACTGAAACATCTTGCAGGAACAATTTATAGTACGAATCATATAGTTATACTCAATTTTATGCTGTGTACGATGACTCTCTTCAACTGCTTCATACCAATAAACTCCATCACTACGACGAATTTCCGTAACCCTCACCCCCATACAGCCAAGAAATTCATTTTCAAAGAGGTAATACATTTTAGTGGTGTAGACATCAATTGCATCTATCAACATCCCACTCCTTACTTGGAGCCGAGGCACACCATTTTTGCAGCGATAATCATCTTCTAATTCTTTTAGACGCATCTGCTCCGCTTTCTTCTCATAATGGTGCACAAATTTTACCAACTCCATAGTATGTGTAGAAAAATGTTTAAAAACATTATTTGTGCTTTCACTCCTCTGAGTTGATAAGATTCTTGCTGAAAAAACATCCAAAGTAAACGCTGGACACCACTTTTCTTTAAGTGAATACAATTTCTTAAGCCATGGATGATCTTGAAGGTCGAATTTAACAATCATCTCATCCCACAAAGCTTGAAACTGATCTTCACTATAAGAGCCATGCAAACACTTATTGAAGTGCTTCTTGAACTCAGGATTGGCATAAAGACTAGCCAAGTTAATACCAGCATTTTTGGCAATATGCCAAGTGCACAATCTATGACAAGTATGTGGAAGCACTCTTTTAGCTGCATTTGCCATTGCTTTATCCTCATCTGTAAAAATAATTTTTGGATGTTTATATCCCATAGACTCCAAGAAAGACTCAAACAAGAAAGACTCAAACAACCACACAAATGTGTCAGTAGACTCATCTAATAGAAAAGCACACCCAAACAACACATTCTTCCAATGATGATTAACTCCCACAATAGGAGCACATATCAGATTATATTTGTTAGTTTTGAATGTGGTATCAAAGCAAATAACATCACCAAAACACTCATAATCCAACTTTGATTTACCATCTCTCCAATAAATGTTTGTCATCCTATTCTTTTGGTCCACTTGCATTGAATAAAAGAAATTAGGATCCTCCCTTTGTTTACTCTTGAAATGGTTCAACAAACTCTGGCCATCTCCAACTTGCATGGATTCATCGTTCTTTCTCTGCAAATAATTATGGGCATCCGTTCTTGTGAACCCAACATTCCCAGCACCACCCATCTCATTCGCCAAGTAAAAGTATGATTGTGTTGGCCTAACACCCGCATCAGCCAATGAATTAAGGACATCTTCATGAGCAGTGTTTATATTTCGACCTGACCTCAAAAATTGTTTTTCACTTGGATGAGCCAAATCATGGTTGTGATGTCTATTGATCTGATGCAAAGTCCATAACCCATCTTTTACATTGAAAAGAGCCATAGCTTTGCAACCACATCTAGTCTCTAATCTATTATGCTTTCTTGGTTGAGATAAGTCGATATCCCTGTGAAATCCCTCCTTCGAACACATAAATTCGCGTTGGCGTACATTGTTTTGAGGATCTTTTCGGAGGTGTCCTTTACGAACACTAAAACCCTTCTTCAAAGCATAATTATTATATAGATCATAAGCCTCTTTGTCAGAATTTACCTTGATCCCGACTTTAAGTTCATCCAGGTCATCGTCTTCCCCAATTGCCTCCATTGATCTACTGACTTCATCTACATAAGAGAAGCATTAGTTTCAGCTGCCTAAATTTACTTTTCTAAAAAAAATTAACAATTGAATTAAGGGCACAAAACAACTTAGCAAAAACAATTGAAGAGAATCCATACCCAAGAGTGAGAACGCACTCCGTAAGGTTTTGATACTCAAATTGATGGTCAAAAGAGGCTCAAATATGTAAACTCAGAAGAAAATAGAGCTTTATAAGACTTTGATGTTTCATAGAAGATAAAAGGAAATTGGACAAGAATGTGAATGAGTAGAACATTCACATCTATGGGTTGGGAAAAACGAGAGAAGCGGGAACGATGAAAAGAGAGTGAGGCGGGAACGATGAAAATTTTGCCGCCTAAGAAAAGTAGAATGACGGGTCGTAAACTCAAAATATAAGAAACGTAGCAGAGATACTGACGTGGGAAAAATCTTCCACGTGTCACACCTTGATTTGGTGACCTCAGCAATCTTGTGGTCAGGCGGCCCTGCCCAAGATTGAGAGTCTGTAAAAGGAGCTTGAGAAATTTTGAGCATAAGAACTTCCAGTAGCATTTGAAAAGTCTTCGGTACCTGATGCATCGTAAGTCTCCAAGAGTTGGATGATTGGTTCCGTGATCCTTGCAACGCAAACGCGCCGTTATAGCGGCGACCTGAGTCATCTGTCACGTTGGATACTTCTCCAACAATAAAATAATTGTTTGGACTTGTTCTCACTCGGGCACCTGGCCATAAGGCTTTAACTGCAGAGTTTGAGTATGGTAGTGCAGTTAGTCTATTGGTGTTTAAGTAAAATACTTCATCATCTCCAAAGACCCTATATGGGATGTAGCCGCTAATACTTGTTTTCCTCATTTTTGGTCCATAACATCCAGCTTCGGCAGAAAATACAAACACGAACAGAAACAACAACACAAGAGACGTAGTGACCGTTGGTGCCAAGCTGAAAGGCATTTAGACAAACCAACAAGGATGGAAATTAGGATGAGTTTGTGGTGTGGGTATTCAATTGGGTTGTTCATGGTTCCTATTTATAATCCATATGAACAAGGAGTCAATAATGATGGACAAATCAGAGTAGATTAAGCATCAAATCAATGACCTCGACTCCCTAATTAAAAACAGTGTATGTTATACATGCAAAGAGTATGGTGAGCAAGACTTTTTCAGTACCCAAATATTTCTAAATTCAGCGACTTACAGTTTCAGTGGTACAAACTTGTATTTTTGATTAATGATTGTAGTATTTTTGCCGTGCTCGATTCTTCAACATCAATATTTCTAACGAATGATTAATGACTGCAGTATTCATGTCGTGCTCGGTTCTTCATCTGTGACTCCCACTACCTGTTTAATTGACAAGTCTTTGCAAAACAAAACAAAACTCAGCTCTAAGTAGAATTCATAAACTCGGTTTGTACTGAAATCTGTGAGCACAGAATTTGGGCCGTCACCTCTGTTCAGTTCTTGTTTAAAACTCACATATACTTGGCCCTAGAAATAGCCAAACCACTGTTTCGAGTCCTCCTTTGTGGTCGACAACATGTAGCTTCGGTAGAAAATGCAAACACGAAAGGAAACAACAACACCAGAGATATAGTGAGCTTTACTGCCAAGCTGAAAGCCATTTAGACAAACCAACAAGGGTGGGAATTAGGATGAGTTTGTGATTTGGTTAATCAATTGGGTTGTTAATGTTTTCTATTTATAATCCATATGAACAAGGAGTCAATAATGATGGACTAATCAACGTAGTTAAGCATTAAATTAATGACCTCAACTCGTTAAGTAAAAACAATGTGTATTTCATGCAAAGAGTATAGCAAGCAAGACTTTTTCAATACCCTGAAATTTCTATATTCAGAAACTACAATTTTAGTGGTACAAACTTGTATTTTCAATTAATGATTGTAGTACTTTTACCGTCTCCGATTGTAATTAATGATTGTAGTATTCTTGATGTGCTCGGTTCTTTCATATGTGACTTTTACTACATATTTAATTAACAAGTCTTGTAAAATTCATAAACTCGTGTTTGTAGGTTTAACACAGTATTCGTATGAATATTTTTAGTACACGACGTGCGTTTACACACAGTATGTGAACGACGAAGTTTAGATGACATCATATTAATGCATGGTGGTTTGTAGATATAAATAGGTTAAATGGCTAAATTTGCACCATCCACTTATACGTCATGCACGTAAATATTTCCGAGTATTTGACGACTCTTTATAATTCTTGTCAAAAAACTTCCACATACATTGAGGCCTACAGTTAGCCACGCCCAATTACTAGCATTTACTGGCCTACATAATTCAAGTTGACTACTTATTTTCTTCATCAAATTTCAATTGAAATTGTATCAATTTCTAAGAATAAGTCCAACAAATTCCCTATAATAGGGATTTTACTTAAATTTGGGGATTTTGGGCTCTAAGGGCATCTCTAACAGCTTCCCTATTTTTTTTGTAAAATAGGGAAGCAAAAGTCAGAATCTCTAAAAAAATTATGCTCCAACTCCAAGAGCTTTCCCATTTTGGAGATTTTCACATTTATTACAACTACATTCATATTTATTTCAACAATATAATATTCTTTTATTTATTTATTTTCAAACATGCAATAAATACTATAATAATAAATTTATTTATTTTAAATAAAATTCCATATAAAATTCTATAATTAATGATTACTTTTTAGTTTTCTGTGTCAAATTGATTTGATCATTAATTTTTTCATTCTGTAAATTTTCCTTTCTCTCTCTACAAATATAGGGATGCATATATTCTCTCTCATCCAAATCCTCATTTTAGGGAATGAGATGGAGAATCTGTTGGAGGAGATTTAGAGCCCAAAATCCTCAAATTTAAGTAAAATCCCTATTATAGGGAATCTGTTGGAGTTGCTCTAAATCTCCTCTAACAGATTCTCCATCTCATTCCCTAAAATGGGGATTTGGATGAGAGAGAATATATGCATCCCTATATTTGTAGAGAGAGAAAGAAAAATATGCAGAATGAAAAATTAATGATCAAATCAATTTGACACAGAAAACTAAAAAGTAATCATTAATTATAGAATTTTATATAGATTTTTATTTAAAATAAATAAATTTATTATTATAGAATAACTTAAAAGTAATCATTAATTACAATTTACAATAAATGTATTAGATATAGAGTATTTATTGCATGTTTGAAAATAAATAAATAAAAGAATATTATATTGTTGAAATAAATATGAATGTAGTTGTAATAAATGTGAAAATCTCCAAAATGAGGAAGCTCTTGGAGTTGGAGCATAATTTTTTTAGAGATTCTGAGTTTTGCTTCCCTATTTTACAAAAAAAATAGGGAAGTTGTTGGAGATGCCCTAAAATCTATTAGTATCTTTATCGTTTTCCTGAATGTTCGCCATTTGATTCCTAAGTAAGTAATGATATTTTGAGGCGCAGCTGAGCATCTCTGTTTGGTTTTCTTCGAAAAATTATGTATTAGGTGGATATGGATGAAGTTAAGTTTATGCTTTTGGGTGTTATTGAGTAGGAGGATATTGAAAAGATATATGTTTCCAGTTGTGTGCTTCTGTAGTTATGTTTGATTGATTTTCATGATCATTCAAGATATTTCAACTAAAGTTTGGGTTTTTTTTTTTTTTTTTTCTTTCTGTTTTATAATACAGCAGCGACATTGGTGAGGGACGTAAGTATACTGAATGATGCTCTTAATAGCATGCATGTACAAATGTACAATGCAGGGAACTGGGCAAGCGCGGTAAGCGGCAAGCCGGCAAGTACAAAACTAATCAAACTAGTGAACTGTCGGCTCTAAGCTATCTCTAGCGATGAATCTATAATTTGAACGGTTTTTCTCACTTTGTCTCTCATCGAGAAGAGAATAATTACTACGATTTTGTTGATTCCTTTATTACTCACAAATAGAATTACATAATGTTGCAACATATTATTTATTTTACATGTAATAATATATTAACACCGTCGCATATCATGATACACATTTGATGGAGAAAATTTGTCATTAAATCTGTGTATGTGTACAACAGAGACAGAGGCGGAGCTACCTTAGGACCAAGTGGGTCCATGGCCCCATTCAACAATTAAGTGATTAACACAAGATTCACTATATAATGATTCCGCACTCACTAAATTGTAAATATGATTAGTTTGGCTTAGAGGATATCTATTCGGTTGACAACAAGGAGCTCTGGATTTCGACCTTTGAAGCAAGCATATGTTTTTGTGGTTTATTCTAATTTTTTTTATTATGGTTTTGACATTGGTCAGGGTGTTCATATTGTATTTTAAATTATTTTTAAAAGCTTTCCCATAGTTACTAACATTTTTTTTCCTTTTCTGAGTTCTTAAACTCAAATGAACTAGTGTCTCATATCTTTAATATTCAAACTAATTTTTAAGATATTATTTTTGAATTTTTTTTTAAAATTTTTATGAAATTTTAAAATTATACGAGTGTCCCACTTGACTTTAAATTTTGGCTCCACTACTGAACGGATACGTGTTATTCATTATTTTTGTATCATTGTATATAGAAGAACTACATTAGCATCTAACTCATCATCCTAAAAGTAACTGATAGATGCAACTCATTTACAATAACTCATTTACAAACCCCGAGCACAAAACTAATTATGACTATGTAAAAGGAGCTTGAGAAATTTTGAACATAAGAACTTACAGTACCATAGATAAAGTCTCTAGTATTTGATGCAACCATAAGTCTCCAATAGCTAGATTGGACGTTCTGCGACCCTAGGACTGTAAATGCACCATTATAACGGTTACTCGAGTCATCTGTCACTTTCGAACACTCTCCAACAACAAAATAATTGTATGGATCTGTTTGCACTCGGGCTCCTCGCCATATGCTCTTCACCGTAGGGTTTAGGTTTGAGAATGCAGTTTGCCTGACATTGGTGAGTACGGAACATATTTCATTTCCGATGAGTGTATTTGGGATGTAGCCACTGATACTAATATTCCTCATTTGTCGTCCACAAACAAGGATGAGAAAAGTAAGATTAAGTTTAAGATGAGTTTGTAATGTATTTATTCAATTGGGTCGTTCATGGTTATTATTTATAACCCATATGAAGAGGAGTAAATGATAATGGATTAATCAAAGTACTTAAGCATCAAATTAATGACTTCGATTTGTTAGATCAATATGGACTTATCATATATTAAATGATAATTATGCTTAATGACAATATCTACTTCTACATAGAAACAAATACAGAACTATATCCAGTTAATAATGATTTCGTGTATTAGATCATTATTGTAAGAAATCTTATTCATAGTCTAGAAGTAAGACAACTAATCAGTATTGTATCAGGAATCTAATTAGAAGACTTAACTCTCAAAGAATGTCCTTAATGGGAGGACTCTTTAGGGTTAATGATTCTATATAAATAGATGGTATTGGTCTCTGTTATCACCACGAGACATAGCGTAAGTTCTGTCCATTGAGAAGCTTATTGTGGTGACTAACAGAAGGTCTTGCCTAGTACTTTTGTGTTTCAGGTTTATATCAACGGAATGAGCTATGATTTATAATGATGGTAAATTTACTCAAAGCTAAAAGTCTAACGATTATGGTTATGCATATGATCTATTGTATTGTGAACATTCAGTATTTGGTTTACAAATTGGTATCAGAGCCTTAAAGGTTCACAAAATTTTCAGTTTTGCATAACAAAATAATTTTAGGGTTTTCTCAAAGAAGAAAAAAAAAAAAAAAAAGGAGAAATTTGCTTTACGGGTTAACAGGCTTTGCCTGTTAACCAGTTCTTGGCTCAACCCACATGCAAGCGCGGATCCAGTCTCGACCCGCTCGCCAGAAGTCACCCGCTCGCCAGAGATCACCCGCTCGCCAGAGGTCGGATAGTTTTAACCAGAAACAATTATTGCGTTCGCCACGGACAATTATGGCGAGTGAGTACGCAATGGTGGCGAATGCATTCATAACAGATAACCTGGCGAGTAAGTTCGCAACGGTGGCGAATGCATTCATAACAGATAACCTGGCGAGTAAGTTCGCAACGGTAGCGAATGTATTCATAACAGATTAAGAGGATGGACCAGAGACTGGATTGGAAGCGCTAGAGACTTTTACGTCTCTTATGGGATTCAAAACCCGATTGCTGTGGATCAAGAAAGCCAAGAAATAGTTGCTGCATCAAGTGTATAGCTTCCGCTGTGTTCTGTAGCAAATTGGGGAAAAAGCAAAACATGTTTTTCTGGAAATTTTGTTTTCAATTCAAGCATGTATATCTATATATATATTGCATAAGAACCCTAGAGCACTCCCAGCGTGCACATAAGTTGGTGATTGTGCTGTTCTGTGGCTGGATGATATTTCAATACAGATTATGCTCTATGGAATTGAATTGAAGTATGTGTTCTGTAATTGACAATGATGCATGTAGTCATTAAAGTCTCCCAAAATTTATGCATTGAAAAGTTTTTACAGGCACAAGAGCTTAGTTTTCTTACAAAGGGTAACCTGGATAGAAATCAAGTTTTCAAGCTCAAACAAGTTTGTGATTTTCTGTTGGTATAAATGAATATATTGCACAAAGCATTTTTCATTCATATTTCCAGGAGATCATATGGTATAACAGACTTAAAGTTGTGTTTTGTATTTTAAATATTATTTTTTATCTTCCAAAGAAGTGTCGAAGCATGATTTTAGAATGCAAACAGCAGTAAGTATATTTGATAAAAATAAATCAAGATACTTGGGGTTTAATCTTCTGTCTAAAAATGTGGATTTGGTTCCTTGAATAACATGTTTTTATCAAGTGTGGCTTATTGATAAAGATTTACAGTATGCTAAGTTTCTGCTCAAAAGTGTTAATTAGTATTGTTTTATGGATATGGACTGATGTGAATGCAAGTATATATATATATATATATATATATATGTATTGAGTTTTCTGAATATTTTGTTTTGTGAGTGTTTTTGTTATGGTTTGATTAACTTAAACTAATTCACAAAACATTGAAAACTCTAAAAGCCTTACAAAATTAAGAACTCACAAAAATCTTTTCTTTTGCTCCTTAGGCAACACCTACATGACCTTCAGCAATGTGATAGTACTTGTTTCTGCCTAAACCCGGGGGCCTGGTAGATACAGATGAATCCAACTTGATCTCCTGCAAACCTGCTTACTAAGGGGAATACCGGGCGGGCCGGTCTTCTCCTCTCCGATGCCTAAGTTAGTATAGTTGGAATATATATAACTTGAGCACGTATGTAAACAGTGAGAGAGATAAGTTACCCATTTATGAGAGTAGTTGGGGCCCTTATATAGGTGGTTGGGGGTGAGGGCTGGCCTCACCCTTCGATGTGGGACTGGTTCCCTCCAAAGGGCAGTTCTGGTGTCCTCTTTGGCAGGCTGGCGCCCCCGGTCCCAGGGTCCCTGGCAGCCGGATAGACTTCTGGACCCCGAGGCCGGGTGCTGGTGGCTCGGTCCTGGGCCTCGGGCCGGGCCCTGGTGCGCTTGCTGCGGGTCTGTGGGCCGGCTGTAGCCCCTCTGCGGCTACTGTCAACAAGTCCCCCAAGTTCTCGGTCAAGTGCAATCTTGAATGGGGACTTAAATCTGTCTTGCTCTTGTCCCGCAGACCCGCAGGGTTACCAACCTAACGGTGCCCAGTCTCCCAAGTCCGCGTTGAAGATTGGGCGTGACCGAGGTGAGTACCTGTTACCGATGGTAAGTAATAGTTTATAAGTACGTTTGTAATATAAGTAATACTGTGCTTAACTGTTGTGGTGTTATGAGCATGGAGTGGGGTTCACGGGACCTCGACCGGGCGTCCTGCCACATCGAGACGAGTCCCGGATGAACTTGCAGACTGGACCTTGACCGGGCGTTCTGCCATATCGGTGCGAGGCGGAGTTCACGGGACCTCGACCGGGCGTCCTGCCCATATCGAGACGAGTCCCGGATGAACTTGCAGACTGGACCTCGACCGGGCGTTCTGCCATATCGGTGCGAGGCAGAGTTCACGGGACCTCGACCGGGCGTCCTGCCCATATCGAGACGAGTCCCGGATGAACTTGCAGACTGGACCTCGACCGGGCGTTCTGCCATATCGGTGCGAGGCAGAGTTCACGGGACCTCGACCGGGCGTCCTGCCATATCGAGACGAGTCCCGGATGAACTTGCAAACCGGACCTCGACCGGGCGTTCTGCCATATCGGTGCGAGGCGGAGTTCACGGGACCTCGACCGGGCGTCCTGCCATATCGAGACGAGTCCCGGATGAACTTACAGACTGGACCTCGACCGGGCGTTCTGCCATATCGGTGCGAGGCGGAGTTCACGGGACCTCAACCGGGCGTCCTGCCATATCGAGACGAGTCCCGGATGAACTTTCAGACCGGACCTCGACCGGGCGTTCTGCCATATCGGTGCGAGGCGGAGTTCACGGGACCTCGACCGGGCGTCCTGCCATATCGAGACGAGTCCCGGATGAACTTGCAGACTGGACCTCGACCGGGCGTTCTGCCATATCGGTGCGAGGCGGAGTTCTGATGCTAGCCTGCGGGAGGGCCTGTTGGTGCGTGGACTAAGCCAACAGGTACCCCGGATAGTGTTACGGCCGTACTGAGGCATTGGTTAACACTTGCTAGTTCTTCTCAGTTTTTGTTGGTTAAGCGTTGAGGTAATGTGCAGGTTTGTTAGCCTGCGGGGAGACTTGTTCTGTGTTAGAGAAACAATCTGCCCGGTGGAGTGCGTTGAGATAACGAGTCTCGCCATGTATCCCCAAATGTATCACAGTTCAGTGTGATGCAGAGTTTTTATCCTGCTGGACAAGAGTACATGGGTTAGATGTAAGCTCGCCCGGGTTTATAAAGCCCATGCGTTTAGAAGCCTTGAGTTATTGTTGGCTCGTTCCTGCCCGTAGGCGAAGGAAGGTGACAGCCGGTAGAATGCTTTGGAGTGGGTTAAGCGTCACACGGCCGGTGGAATGCCATAGTGCTGGATGGATCTCGACCGGGCGTTCTGCCATATCGAGACGAGTCCCCCAGTGAAATGCAGTGAAGATGCCACGCAGCCGGTTGAATGATCGTAATCGCGAACTGCCGTGGTGCCGGATTGATTCGGAGTTGACTTTCTGGGGAAGCGAGGGGAGTGGACGCCTCGTTGTTCGCTCCTATCTCCCTAACTGCCGCTTGTAAGTGGGACAGGTGGCAGACATGCGATGAAGGGGAGAGCCCATCAGTCCCATCAGTTATGATGGATGGGATCCCTTATCCATGCTGGGACACGTGTCGGCAGGGAGCGGTCTGAGATGGAGGGAATCCACGGCTGGGGTTGCCTTACTTTTCTTGTTGCCCTATTTATTGTCCCCTCTGCTCTCCTCCCGCCGCACCTTGCCTACCCTTTGCCCTCTGCTCTCCTCCTCCACCTTGCTGCAGAGCTGAATTATTTTGTGTTAGGGTTATGGCGTCTAGGAGATCTGCGTATTATGGCGGCGCAAGTCGCGGGCCCAGAAGGCATGAGCTGCTGGATGGTGATAGGGTGATTTTCTGTGATGAAGCAATCAGAAGCATGGATGAAAGAGAGATTAAGGAGTTTCGGGCGAAGTGAGACATCGACTCTTCTGTTAAACTTCGAGGCCTGCGTCCCGGGGAACTGGCCTGTAACCCGGAACCGGGCTGGGTTGCCGTTTTCGACAATCAGTTCCGACACGGACTACCGCTGCCGCTGCCGGGATTCGTTCAGTACATGCTGAGCTCACTAAAGCTTTCCCCAGCCCAGCTTCCGAGCAACCAGTGGAGGCAGTTGCTTGGGCTTGGGTGCCTGTTCAGTCTGAGCTATATGGACTGGCCCACGGTTAATGAATTTCGGGTGCTGTACAAGATCTCCTATTGCAAAAAGGCCCAGTGCAGCAGTTGTGTGAATTTTGCCGCGCGGGAATACGGTCCTGCCATCACGCATCTGCCGTCGTCGGTTTCAGATGTCTGGAGGAGGTCGGTGGTGCTGGCCGGTGGGAAGTGGCAGCGTACTTGGAGGGGTTATCAGGTGCCCGGGGCTTATCAATCGATCGGGGACCAGTCGTTCCGGCTGGAGGACTTGGAGAAGCAACGGTTATACCGGTTGTTTGCTTGCTGGGACCATCTGAGCCGGAGCTCCTATAATTTCATCCGATGGAACGTGCTGGAGATATGCGGGATGGGGAGAAAACCTGGTAAAGTGTCTTGCACTTCGCTTTTGCATGGTTGCTTGTATTCTGACCGCTCGACTTATCGGTTTGCAGCTAATGCCCCCCGGCTCGCACTTAAAATTGAGGAGACTATCGAACCGGATAAAGAGCTTGTAGCCTCGAGATTGATGGAGACGGGGGAGGCGGCCGCGAAGACCGTTATTGATACGGCTACCCAGAAACGCAGGGAGCATGACAGGCCGGTGCCGCTCGTGTTTTCGGACGCTCACTATGGAAGGCGACCGGGCGGTGAGAATAACTCCCCACTCTTTATTCGGGAAGGGCGGTCTGTGGGACTATCGGGTCCAGAACCTGTGGCGCGACCGATGGCGGTACGGACCTCTCGGGAGAGGGAAACGGCAGAAATGTTCGGGCACCGTCGAAGCAGCCATGGTGAAGCTTCGACAAAGAGGGCAAGGGCGTTTGACGCCGGGGCGTCGAGTTCGACTGGGCCGATCGAGCGGGCGGTGGCTCCGGCCGTGGAGGTGGGTGGTCGAGGGATTCAGGTGCCGGAAGCCAGCCGCAGTTCCGGTGGTGGTATTGGTAGGTTCGTGGTTGCTACCATCGAAACCTTGGGACTTGACCGGGAGGACCCTGGGACTGGACAATCGGGCGAGAGCAGGACGAAGCCCGTGGAACTAGCTGTTCGGGTAAGTGTTTTTGTGCTTCCTTTTCTCTGGAGTGACACGAGCTAATGCTCCTTTGCTTACCTTGGCAGCTGGTTCATAGCCTTTATGCCGCGGAGCCCAGAAGGGAGGCTGCTGCGGTTTTGGAGAGGCGGGTGGAGGAGCTGAGCGTGCGGGTGGACGTGGCGGAAGCCAAGCTTGCGGAGGAAAGAGAGGAGGTTGGTCGGTTGAGCACCGAGCTCGTGCGGGAGAAAGACCTAACCGGTCGGTTGCACCATGAACTCTCGCAGGAGAAGGAAGAGGCCGACCGGCAGGCTGCTGCCCGGGAAGGGAGGGTCGCGGAGCTAGAGGCGAGGGTTTTGGAGTTGCAGACCCAGGCCGTTTCCCGGGAAGGGAGGATTGCGGAGCTGGAGGCGAAGGTTTTGGAGCTCCAGAGCCAGGTTACAGTAGTCGCCCAAGGAAGGGAGAAGCTCACGGAATCCCAGCTTGCTGAAGTGGCCGATAAGGCTGTCGACGACTTCCGGGAGTCGGTGGAGCTTGAGGAGATGCTGGATGAGGCCCGGGCAAAGGGTATAAGTGGTGCCTATCTGGAGTGGAGGGAGAAAGGATGGCTTTATGCCGAGCAGATGGAGGCTGACATAGCCCTAACCGAGATGGTGGAGCAAGAGCAAGCTCTAAAAAGTGGCGGGCCAGGGATTGGGTGCTCCGGAGGCGCTAACTAGTTGTTTACCTTGTACATGCACATCTTGTAACTGCTGTAGTTTATTCTTTAATGCCGTAACTGTGTATTGCAATATTGATGCTAAATACACTTTTGTCCCTCTATGACCGCTATTACTTAGGGTAGAACCGTAGGTGCTGGACATTCCACGGCCGGGTGGAATAGATGCCCTAGGTGTCTATAATGTGGAATGTTGCCGGTCCCACGGCTGCGGTGATCTGGTAGGGCCCTTCCCACGTTGGCCCTAGGGTCGACGGTTTTTTCTGGACCTTCTTCATGACCCAGTCCCCGACTTGTAGCTTTCTCTCCCGGACCCTTCTGTCATAGTACCGGGCGACCCGTTGCTTGTAGGTTTGGTTGCGCATATGTGCCTGGTCGCGACACTCCTCAATGAGGTCCAGGTTGAGCAGTAGTCCCTCGGCGTTTGTTTCGGCGTCGTAATTCTCGACCCTGCCGCTGGGTATACCAGTCTCTACAGGGAGTACCGCCTCGCTCCCGAATGCCATGCAGAATGGGGTCTCTCCTGTTGCCTCTGCTGCTGTTGTCCGGATGGCCCATAGCACCGCGGGGAGTTCCTCGGCCCAACATCCCTTCTTGGCATCCAGCTTCTTTTTGAGAAGGGTTTTGATAATCTTGTTGACCGCTTCTACCTGGCCGTTGGTCTGTGGGTGTGCCACTGAGGCGAACAACATCCGGGTCCCCATCGAGGCTGTGTACTGGATAAGATCAGCGTTATTGAATTGTGTCCAATTATCCGTGACAATAGTCTGTGGTACCCCGAACCTGCAGTAGATGTTCTTCCATAGGAAATTTTTAACCCGCTCCTCAGTGATCTTTATCATAGGTTCTGTCTCGACCCATTTAGTCTGATAGTCCACTGCCACGATGGCGTACTTGTATTGTCCCACAGCTATTGGGAAAGGGCCAATGATGTCTAATCCCCATTGTGCGAACGGCCATGATGCCAACAGGATTGATAATGTGATTGCCGGGGCATGAGGTACAGAGGCGTACATGTGGCACTTGTGGCAGCCGCCATGTCTGGCCAGAAATACCCCGCTCGGAGCGACTTGTGGGATAATGACCTTGCGCCAGAGTGATTACCGCATACTCCTTCGTGGATCTCTCGCATGATAGCCTCTCCTGCCTCTTTTGTCACACACCTCAGCTGGGGGAAGCTGTGCCCTCTTCGGTACAACTGGCCATTGAGGAGACCGTACCGGGCGCACAGGAGGTGTAGCCTCCTGGCCTCTACCGCATCCTGGGGGCTGGTTTTGTCAGTCAAATACTTGACTATTGGATCCATCCAGCTTGGTGGCGCTTCTTCCACCGCAAATATCTCGGAGATGGTTTTGTTTATACTTGGCTTCTGGAGAGTTTCAATTTTTTCTCTCTGGTACTCTGGAGGGTAGTTTCCGGTTGCCAGCCTTAGGAGGGCGTCTGCATGCCTATTTGCCTATCGGGGAATGTGCTGGATCGTGGCGCCCTGGAACGGCTCAATCAGGGTTTTGGCCAAAGCCTGGTAGGAGGATAGCTGGGGATCCTTGACCTCAAACACCCCATTCATCTGGTTCACCACTAAGCTGGAGTCGCTGTATATCTCCATGGACGAGATTCCCAGCTCCTTGGCCAGTTGCAAACCGCCTATGAGGGCCTCATACTCGGCAGCGTTATTGGAGGTGCTAAAAAGGAACCGTAAGGCATACTCGTACGATTGGCCATCAGGCCAGGTTATCATGACACCGGCTCCGCTCTGCTTGGTTGTTACGGAGCCGTCCACGTAAAGTTTCCAGCCGGTGGGGAGGCCTGGTTCGGTCTTTATGGTTCGTACTGCCTCGGTGTCCTCGTACCGGGCGGGGTGCGCTTCTACCGCCATTGGGGTGAGCTCACATATGAAGTCCGCAGCTGCCTGTCCCTTGATGGCCGTTCGCGGGGCATAAGTGATGTCGAACTCTCCTAATTCAACTGCCCACCGCACGAGCCTACCGCTGGTGTCTGGTTTTTGCAGGATCTGCCGCAGAGGGTGATTGGTATATAATGTGATGGAGTGAGCCTGGAAATAGTGCCGGAGCTTTCTGGCACTAACAATTAAGGCCAGGGCTAGTCTCTCTATGTCGGGGTACTGGCCCTCGGCTCCAGTAAGTCCCTTTCCCACATAGTATACCGGAAGTTCGAGCGTGTCTTCCTTCCTGATGAGAGCCGCGGAGATGGCCGTTGCGGATGCAGCTATGTAGAGGTATAACATTTCGCCCGGCACTGGTTTGGATAGGAGAGGCACTGCAGATAGATATGCCTTGATAGACTGGAAAGTCGCTTCATGCTCCGCTGCCCAGTGGATTTTCCTGGTCTGTTGTGCCTTGAGCAGCTTGAAGAACGGGGCGCACTTGTCGGTTAGGCGGGAGATGAATCTGGCCAGGGCGGCTAATCGGCTGGTCAGCATCTGAACCTGGTTTCTCTCCCCTGGCGTTTCCATATCTAAAATTGCCTGGACCTTCAGCGGGTTGTCTTCTATCCCTCTCTGGCTGATGATGTGGCCTAGGAACAGGCCCTCTGAAATCCCGAAAATACACTTCTTTGGGTTTAAGCGCATTCCGAATTTGAGCATCTTACCGATGACTACGGCAAAATCCCGGACGTGGGCCCCTGCAGTCAAGCTTTTGACCAGCATGTCATCTACGTAAACCTCTACGGTTTTACCCATTTCTTGCTCCAGCATTCGGTTCACCATCCGCTGGTAGGTGGCTCCGGCATTCTTCAGACCGTACGGCATCCTCTTATAACAGTAGGTGCCTCGGTCGGTTGTGAATGACGTGTGCTCTTCATCATCCGGGTGCATCCTAATCTGATTGTACCCAGCGTAGGCGTCCATGAAGCTGAGCAGCTTAAAACCGGACGTGGAATCTATGAGCTGATCAATCTGGGGGAGCGGAAAGCTGTCCTTTGGGCACGCCCGGTTTAGATTAGTGAAATCCACGCACATACGCCACTGGCCGGTTCCCTTCTTCAGTACCATGACCACGTTAGCGAGCCAGCGAGGGTACTGGACTTCCCGGATGAAACCTATGCCCTTTAGTTTCTGTACCTCTTCTCTGATCGCCTCATATTTTGCCAGGCTGAAGGACCTCCTCTTTTGCCTCATCGGGAGAACGTTGGGCAATGAGTTTAGTTGGTGGACGGCTATCTCCGGGGATATGCCTGGCATGTCCTCGTAGGATCATGCGAAGACCGAACTGTTGTCCCGGAGGAAGGCGATGAGCTCTTGCCTGACAACCGGATCGAGCTGTGTCCATATCATCACATTTCGTTCCGAGTGGTCGGCCGAAATGCAGATCGCTTCGGTTTCTTCCACGGTCGAAGGTGGCTCTAGCTTTTTCTTGACTGAATCGGAGTCATCGCGGGGGTCAATACTTAGATCCGGCACTGGCGCTTGCTGAGTGGCCGTGAAGACCTCGGCCCGCTTCCTCCCGTGGGTGAGGGCCTGCGCATAATATTTACGGGCGATCCTCTGGTCCCCACGTATAGTAATAACTCCGGTTGGTGAAGGCATCTTCAACATTAGCATATGGCCGGCTATAAACGTTTTGAGCCTCCACAACCCTGGCCGACCGATTATGCCATTGTACGATGACAGGCAGTCGACAATGATGAACTCTAAATGCTCCTTTTTCGTTCTGTCTCCCTCGCTAAAGATGATCGGTAGGTAATCCGATCCCAGAGGCTGGACAACCTCACCGGAGAAGCATATAAGCGGCTCGTTATCCTGGGATAACTTGTTCCTTCCTCTCTGCAACCCTTTGTATGCGTCTCGGAACATTACGTTGACAGAGGCTCCGGTATCGATTAGCATACGACTGGTTATCCAGTGGTCTATTTGGACCGTAATGAGGAAGGGGTCGTTGTGCGGTTGGATCAAATCCTCCGGCTCTTCCTCCTCGTAGAAAGTGATCGAGTTCCATCCGGTTTTAGCGGCTTGGCCACTTCTTTCCCCGAAGGCGTACACCTCCTTCCCCCGGATTGATCTTAAGCACCGCTTCTTTGAGCTCCGGGTGAGCCGATCTATATGGTCCCCGCCGTGTATCATGTTAATGCTCCCGTGTACCTCGATCCCCCCGGGAGTGTGGGTGCTTATAGTTCCTACCTGCCGAGCTCGCGGTCGGTCTTTGTTGGGGTCATTCGGGTGGGCCTAGTCGTTCACGACCGCTTTCTGGGGTTTCTGGTCACCAGTCCGAAGGGCTAGATCTTGGGGTTTTCCTACTGGCGCAATAGCTAAGATCCGCGGTGGTCGCTCTGCTGGCATAGCTGCCAGGGGCTGTGCCGGGCGCACAAATGGCGGTCTTCTCCCTGGTCGGGAACAGTTGTCACCGCCTCGCCGGGGTTGCCACTCCTCCCGTACCTCTGCTTTCCTGGTGGCTGCAGGCGCACGGTTGCGATCTAGCCGCCCGGTCTTGCTTCCACGGGATGGCGGTAGGTCGTTCGATATTCCCTTGGGCGCCTTATCTCCATACGTCTCGTGCTCTGCCTGAGCGTGCCTGACGGCCACGGTCATCAGCTCGTCGTACCCCAGCGGCTCCTGTACTAGTAAGCTGTACGAAAGTTCCCCAGGTTTTAAACCCTGCTTGAAGGCCATCCCTGCGATCTGCTTGTCCAGGTTCCTGACTCCGTCCGTGGCAATTTGCCACCTGTTAACGAAGGCGCGTAGCGGCTCGTTGTCAGTCTGCATGCAGTCAAAAAGGATCGTTGATGTTTGGGCTGCCCTGGCTCTGAGGATGAACCGGCCGACAAACTTATCAGCCAACCGCTCGAAGGTTTCGACTGAGTTCACTAGTAGCTCGTAGAACCAATTCAACGCCTCCCCTGAGAGCGTCTCTTGGAATATGTTGCAGCACATGGTATCCGAGTAGCCCCTTGTCC
Organism: Potentilla sterilis; assembly: GCA_963682095.1. Classification (NCBI taxonomy): domain Eukaryota; kingdom Viridiplantae; phylum Streptophyta; class Magnoliopsida; order Rosales; family Rosaceae; genus Potentilla; species Potentilla sterilis. The sequence continues at coordinate 10,210,342 of OY821763.1, read as the reverse complement.
CCGCTTGTGACTTAAAACTGTCCAGGTGCTGGTATGGGCAGCTCGTTCCTGAATATGTCAACTTCAGAGGCCTTTGGTTTCCAGATCTTCCCGATTCCCTAATCCGGTGCGGGAAAGGTCCAATACGCTCGCTGAACCGCACACCGCCCTGCGGTCGCCCTGCCATCCTCTCGCTGGTCTCCATGCGGCCCTTTATGTCCGACACCGAGGTGGAGAGCGCCTCGAGTGTCCGTGCGGTAGAGCTTTCCTGCTCGTTTGACGCCTGGCCCATGCGGTACGGGGGCTCGGCCGGGCCGGAGTTTTTCAGAGCTTCTGAAAAGAGTGGCGTGGTCACATGCGCGGTCTTTCTTCTTCCCGTAGCCTGCCCTACCTCAAAATGCGGGAATTCGCTAGCCTTGCTTGCTGGCCGCGGTGCTACTCGAGGAGTGCCCTGCTGGCCCTCTCGCTCCAGGGCCGCCAATAGGGCAATGTTCACCGCCTTCAATTCCTGGCATCGGGCCTCCGCTCTTAATCGATCTTGATCGCCCTCTTCTCGCAAGCGCTCGACCTCTGCCTTCATCTTTTTTATTTCTCCCGTACCATACCGGTCGGGGTTCTCTGACTCCTGGCGATCATGAGCCCTGTCTTGGATGGGAGAAAGGGCGAACCTCGCACCGACCTCAGCCTTTATGTTACGGGCCGGGTCGGGGAACTGAATTCGCGCTTTCGACTTTCCGTCTCGGTCGGGGGAAAGGACGAACCTCGCACCGCCCGCAGCCCCTGTACCTTGGGCCCGGTCGGGGAACTGAATTCGCCCTTTCGGTCCTTCCGTGCTGGCTTTTATCTTCCTTCCTTCCACAGCTTCCGGACTGCGGATGCAGCTACCTCCCAAAGGATCAATAGAGTTCTACTCTTCGGTAGAGCAACACCCACTTTTTGAACGACTTCCCACAGACGGCGCCAATTGTTTCTGCCTAAACTCGGAGGCCTGGTAGATACAGATGAATCCAACTTGATCTCCTGCAAACCTGCTTACTAAGGGGAATACCGGGCGGGCCGGTCTTCTCCTCTCCGATGCCTAAGTTAGTATAGTTGGAATATATATAACTTGAGCACGTATGTAAACAGTGAGAGAGATAAGTTACCCATTTATGAGGGTAGTTGGGGCCCTTATATAGGTGGTTGGGGGTGAGGGCTGGCCTCACCCTTCGATGTGGGACTGGTTCCTTCCAAAGGGCAGTTCTGGTGTCCTCTTTGGCAGGCTGGCGCCCCCGGTCCCAGGGTCCCTGGCAGCCGGATAGACTGCTGGACCCCGAGGCCGGGTGCTGGTGGCTCGGTCCTGGGCCTCGGGCCGGGCCCTGGTGCGCTTGCTGCGGGTCTGTGGGCCGGCTGTAGCCCCTCTGCGGCTACTGTCAACAGTACTCACTGGTTCAAACTTTAGACTCTGGAAAGACTCTGTACAAAACTACATTTGTATGCATGAGACAATAGGTTTCTGTTTTTATGAAGAACAACCTGAAACCCCAGCAGAAGATGATAAACCCTTAGTCAAAGTTCACCATAGAAGTGGATGAGATCTAATATGATGGCTAAGAATGTGATTAGAAGTTCTATGTCTAGATCAGTGAGATGTTGTGTTGAGGAACCAGAATTAGCTACTGATTTCATTGAGGCTGTGGCAGCTAAGTTTAAAGAAAGTGAAAAAGCTGAAATAGCTAGGCTGAGCAAAGAGTATCATACCCCTACAGTACTCTAGAACAGGACCTGGGGGTATAAGAGGGCATATAATGGAGTTGATTAACATCAACAACAAGCTGAGAGAGATGTTAGTGGGAGTAAAAGATCAATTGTTGGTGCATCATGCACTGAACATGCTCCCTAGTAGTTTTGACAATCTCAGAACAAGTTACAATGCCATTGCACCATTGCCGGGGTTGGCAACAGCCAGGAGGCGGATGCTATGGGGATTTCGTAGTGATTTGCAGTTTGCCAATCACTGCATTTGACACTTTGTTCGCGAAAGGCCACCGGAAGGGGTTGTGAGCTATCAATAAATGGAAAGATAGAATCTTGACGAAGCTCTTGTTGGCGTGGACCCAGCCCGACACTGCCATAGTCGTCGGGTGGGGAGATAGAGGTCTGATAGGAGCTTCCAACCTCGATAATATTGGAGACGATTCTTTCCTTTCCTTTGAGGGCTTCGGGGTATTGAATCTCGAAAGTCATGATCTTTTTGGCTAAAGAAGATAATTAAGAAGTTGAAGGTTGAGATGTGAATTGGTGATTCTTGATTTGGGTTTTATGGAATCTGAAAGGGGTTCCCTGAATTTTGAAGAGTTAGGTTTGACAGCGTTTGAGGGTTTCAGGAACAGCTCTCTAAGCTCAGTTTGGTAAAGTTGCGGTGTTTGAGGGAATGTCGCAGCGCTTCAGTTTTTAAATGAGTTCGGATTAGGTTTTCCAACCTTTATCAATTTCACTAGGCTTTCAATTTCAAAGGCTGGGGGGCAATGTTCGGGCCTAAATTGACATTTGTCCGAAATTGTGGATCGAGACCCACGAGGTTATTCATTAAAGAATAATCTGATGAACATTTAGTCTTATCCTTCTTAGAAAAGGTTGGGGTTCCTTTGGGAATCTGAAAAGGAGGTGGTTTAAGGTAATTGAATCCTTATCGATCTCCAAATCTATTATTCTACTTGATACGCAAGTATTAGGGTTTGACATCCTCTATATAAAGAGCTCTTGAACAACATTGAAAAGGTTCCCAACCATCAAACAAACACACAACCTTTTGCACATCGCAATCCTTGCAAAGTCTCCCTAGAGAATCTTACGCGCACTGCCTCCACAAACCGCAAACAACCACCATCCAACCTCGCTGCAACCTTACGCCCGCCACCGGTCGCTGTATACTTGTACGGTTATCGAAGTGTGCCTTGCATTAGTGTCGAGAGTCGCTGAGACCTATCGCTTCCAGCATACCGCACATCGTAGCCGCAACTTGCCACCATACGTACAGAGTCGCACACTCGCCTCGTGTCCGCGTTCGCTGAAACACCCAGTGTCAGTCGCTACGCCAGTAGCAAATCGAGTCGTTACTCTGGTAACAAAACGTAAACCAATCTGCTATAGGTTGGAGGAGAACTATTCCCCGCGATCTTGAATTATTGCTCTGCTTTGCATCACAGGATCGAAGTAAGATTACTCAACCTGCCGTAGGTTGAAAGAAAATCCTAATATACTTTTCTTAGGTCTTGTTCGAGCCTCTTACGCCCGCCATGTCAACGCCCGCGTAACAGTCGTTTGGTCAGGAAGTCAGGAATTTGGAGCAGATAGATACGCTAGCCAGAGAAATACGCTCGCCAGAAGTACGCTCGCCAGAGGTCTTCCGCATCGAAGTTGTACCTAACTCAAAAGTACTGACACGCTCGCACACATCACAACAGGACTGAAATTGACGTCCGCCACCCCACGTGTTGACCGTTCGCTGGATACCAAATCCGCCACGAACACTTGCAAAACAACCAAAACTTGTTTCTCGTAAACTCGGTTTTGTAGGTTTAACACAGTAATCGGCACCTAGATCTGTTTAATTATTGTCTAAAACTTCCATTTACATTTGGGGCTACAGTTAGCCAAGTACAATAGCTCCACATGCCCACCAAAACCTGAAACTCTCGGAGAGTTGGAGGTGCATCTGCTTTGCTTGCTCATCTCTTTAATTAGTCTCTCCATTTCTAATCTCCCTCTTTCCCTGAATGTGCACTGTGATTCCAAGTACTGATCTTTTGAGACGTAGGTGATCGTCTCTATTTGGTTTCATCGAAAACTTATGGAATATATGAACCCAAGTTTTTATCTTTAGCATTTAGATCTAATGGGCGGGTACTGCTTTATTGCTTTTTATCGAATTGGTGTGGGGATATATATGTGCTTTTGTTCTTGTAATTCGTTGAATTTCAGGAACAGTCGACTTTCTCCCTCGAGCTCGACTCCCATACAGAAATGGAACTAAATATGCGAAATTACACACAAATGATCACAAATATTGATCACAATCCCTTATTAGTCACAAATAAGATTACACAATATTAACACTGTCACATCATGGAGAACAACTGCCATTAAATCCATATATGTATACAATGGAGGCGTGTTGTTCATTATTTTGTATCACTATATATAGAAGAGCATGCATTAACATCCAAATGATCATTCAGAGATCACCTAATAGATCCATATGCAATAAATCATTTACAAAACTCGAGCATAAGATTAATTGAGACTCTATAAAAGGAGCTTGAGAAATATTGAGCATAAGAACTTCCGGTAGCATTGGAAAAGTCTTCGGTACCTGATACAACCGTAATTCTCCGAGAGTTGGTTGATTGGTTCAGTGGTCCTAGCAACGCAAACGCGCCGTTATAGCAGTGACCTGAGTCATCTGTTACGTTCGAATACTCTCCGACAAGAAAATAATTGTTTGGACCTGTTCTCACTCGAGCACCTCGCCATATGGCTTTAACTGCAGAGTTTGAGTATGGTAGTGCATTTACTTTATTGGTGTTTGGGTAAAATACTTCATCATCTCCATTGAACTGATACTGGAAGTAGCCGCTAATACTTGTTTTCCTCATTTTTGGTTCCTAACATCCAGCTTCGGCAGAAAATACAAACACGAACAGAAACAACAACACAAGAGACGTAGTGACCGTTGGTGCCAAGCTGAAAGGCATTTAGACAAACCAACAAGGATGGAAATTAGGATGAGTTTGTGGTGTGGGTATTCAATTGGGTTGTTCATGGTTCCTATTTATAATCCATATGAACAAGGAGTCAATAATGATGGACAAATCAGAGTAGATTAAGCATCAAATCAATGACCTCGACTCCCTAATTAAAAACAGTGTATGTTATACATGCAAAGAGTATGGTGAGCAAGACTTTTTCAGTACCCAAATATTTCTAAATTCAGCGACTTACAGTTTCAGTGGTACAAACTTGTATTTTTGATTAATGATTGTAGTATTTTTGCCGTGCTCGATTCTTCAACATCAATATTTCTAACGAATGATTAATGACTGCAGTATTCATGTCGTGCTCGGTTCTTCATCTGTGACTCCCACTACCTGTTTAATTGACAAGTCTTTGCAAACCTAAACAAAACTCAGCTCTAAGTGAGCACAGAATTTGGGCCGTCACCTCTGTTCAATTCTCGTCTAAAACTCACTTACACTTGGGCCTAGAAATAGTGAAGCCCAATAACTCGCCGTTCCCACCAACTATATAAATGCTAGGTTTTCACTCTCACACCTCCCTCTTTCTTAAGCCCTAGAAAACCCTGATACTCTCGGAGAGTCGGAGGCGCCTCTGCTTTGCTTGCTCATCTCTCAAGGTGGGTACTCATTTTCTTCATCGAATTTCAACTGACTTGCTTCAATTTCTATTCCCTTTTAGTCTCTTTATCGTTCCATGATTCCAAGTACTGATTTTTTTAGGATTATCTGAGCGTCTCTAATTGGTTTCTTCGAAATTTGATGGAATATATAAACCAATGTTTTGATCTTTAGCATTTAGATCTATTGGGTATTACTTTAATGCTTTATATTAAATTGGTGTGGGTATATATCTGTGTTCTTGTTCTTGTAGTCCTTCGTGAATTTTTTCAGGGAATTGAATTGAAATGTCATCTGTTGGGTTATTCTGGGTCAGAAAAAGGTTTGACCTTGTGAACTGTTAAGTGGGTTTTGGAGTATTAAGTGGATATGGATGATGCTAGGTTTATGATTTTGGGTGTTATTGAGTAGGAGCATATTAAGAGGGGGTGTTTCCTTGTGTGTTTGATTTTTCATTGGTGATATGGGAACTAAAGTTCTAGATGTTTTTGTTTTATTATGCAGCATCGACAATGGTGAGGATTAGTGTGCTGAATGATGCTCTTAAGGGCATGTACAATGCAGAGAAACGTGGTAAGCGTCAGGTGATGATCAGGCCGTCATCCAAAGTGATCATCAAGTTCCTCATTGTCATGCAAAAGCATGGTGAGTATTGAAAAATTTGATTGAATTCACCGGTTCTGTTTTTGTTATTCCAATTATATTATTATACGTTATGGATAATTATGTTTTTGGTTATCTGCTTTAGGTTACATTGGAGAATTCGAGTATGTTGACGACCACAGGTCTGGTAAAATTGTGGTCGAACTGAATGGAAGGCTTAACAAGTGTGGGGTCATTAGTCCTCGTTTTGATGTTGGTGTTAAGGAGATTGAAGGTTGGACTGCCAGGTTGCTCCCTTCAAGACAGGTTAGTCAAGCATTAGTAGTAACTCTGAACTAAGGCATTGGTCCTTCAAGTTTACATCAATCATATGAATTGAGGCTTTGTTTACATATATAATCTAGAGCTATTTAGATTAGTTCACTCCCTGTATTCTTTTATTTGTTTGGAACAATATTTTGGAATTTTAAAAAGATGAGTAGATCTCTTATGTGGTTATAAATTGTGGCCTTCAATTGTGATTGATCTTAATTTGTAGTTGCTCTGTTCAGTCATGCTTACCCTTCACTGGGAACTATTGTTCTAATTAAATAAATGGTTTTGAATCGAGCACTTTTGTCCATTTATGCCCTTTTCGCACTCATAGCATATTCAGTTTACGACATTCGGTTGAGCTTACTACTTCTGTTTGATCTTGCAGTTCGGATATATCGTACTTACCACGTCTGCTGGCATTATGGACCATGAAGAGGCTCGAAGAAAGAATGTCGGTGGGAAAGTTCTTGGTTTCTTTTATTAGACCAGCTTTTTATCAAGAATGAGACCGGGGTTTTTCTGATACTGAGGACGCTGTGGGTGTGCTGGTGCGGAACATATAGACTTTTATGTTTGTGTTTGTTTTGGATGCTTATTAGAGATTATCTTTAATGGGGTGTGTTACATTGTCTGTGGGATATTATCGTTTGTTTGTCCACACTTTGTTCTGTCTTCAATTATCGAATGAACTACAGAATTTTTTGTCAAAAAATTTCATGGTACTTAATCCTCTAAATCAAGGTATTAAATATCGACGATTACGGAAATATCGATGGTTTGAAAAAAAGAAATTTCGATGGAAATTTCGAGAAAATATCGAATATCGATGGAAATTTTATCAAAAATTTATATAAAAATTCTATATTTAGATAAAAATAGACTAAAAGTAAAATATCGGAAAGATATGAGTATTAATATCGATGTTTGAAAAAAACGGAAATTTCGAGAAAATATCGAAGTTATCGAGGATATTTTAGTCTTTGCTCTAAATGCTGTTTTGCAATCCATTCTTGATATGTGCGCATATTGTTATCTTTCCGAATGCACGGTTATTTGTTTGTAAGTTATCAGCTAAACAATTAGCTCGCCCACAATATACAGATCCAAGTTGTAAATGGTGAACGAGATTGAGTCTCATTTACTGATCTCTAAATTGATGCTCCGACCAACTCATTTGATTCATTCTGATTTTCATCATTGTTTGAATCTCCAATCCCCAAATTGTGGATAGTTCATCTGATTCAGAAACATCAATGACCCTCATCTGTTTCCCGCACTCTGGAATTACTTCGGATGCAGGATACATGCTCTTAATTTTGTTATTTGCGCCATTATTTGGATCCAGAGTGCAACTTAGTTGGTTTATCTTGCATATGGTCAATACAGAATACAGATGCACAGAAAAAGACATGTATGTACAAATACTAATATTTCTACATTATAAACGAAAGAGGATAGCTTGACGTGATGTACGAGCACAAAGACAAAGAAGTAGTATATAAACCAGCAAAGTAAGCAAACGTTTTATTGGGAGAGAATGACCAGCTAAGTAGCACTCTCCATGGACATATCTGGAATTCGAACCATAATATAACTAACTTAACACAGAGAGACACATAAAACAGATTTTCTGAAACACTGCCAAAGATCGTAGTTGCCCTACCGTTGTTGGACACCAAAAACCATTCATTCATAAATTAACTTTGATGATCTTCTTCCTTGTTGCCATCGCCGTCTTTGTTGGTGGCAGCGGTGTTGTCACCGCCACGACTCTCAAACACAAACCCCATTTGAAGAAGCTCGAATTGGAAGAGATCGATGATAGAGATGGGAGAGAAAAGAGAGAGAAGTGTTGGAAGGTGACGAGCAAACTTGAGCATGCATATGACATTTTGTAGGTGCAAGGAAGTAGGCAGAGGATCTTCCCAGGATATACTCCAACTACAACTTTCTTTGAGTTCTTTTCTCTTCACCTTTTCCTCACTTTTCAATTCTTTTCTATTTTGTTAGGCAGCCACGTTGGAAATTTTATTTGTTCAACTCTCCAAGTCATTCAAAGGATAAACGCTCTTTACTTTGTAGTGTTCTTCACTTATCTTGTCAACTTTTTGAGAAAGAACTAACTTAAGTACTTAACACAGAGAGACAGAGAACACAAAGTTTTTAGAAGACTGCCAAACATCGTAGTTTCTCTCCTTTGCCGGACACCAGATACCATCCATTCATCTCTTCATATACTTAACTTCGATCATCTTCTCCTTGTTGCCATCGCCATCTTTGTTGGTAGAGCAGCAGCTGCACCACCAACTCTACCTCACCAAGAGTAATAATTTGGGTCTGGGAGTGCAGTTATCCTATTATTCATGATAGCAAATGTTCCGCTGCTAGTTCTCGGGAAGTAGCCGGTGATAATGATCGATAGTACTTATCTGTCTTCCTTGGCATCCAGCTTCGTCTGGAAATGTTTTATGCATACCTTCGATTCCCAATCTAAGAATAGTGTTTTATGCATGCGAAGAGTAATGCAAGCAAGAGTTTTCAAATACTAAGTAATTTCTAGTTTCGACATTTTGAGGGGGATAAATGAAACAAAAACTTGAAGCAAGCTAATTGACTTCCCTCCTTTGTATAACTACAATCCTATCCAAAACATGTGAGGAACAGCTATCTCTTGTCTTATACTACTGAATGAAATATATGCAGATATAATGACTTCAGATTTCATGATTCTTATCTAAAATCCTTTATATGCAATTTTGAAATGCATTGGTGATTAGGTGATCTATGCATACTGCTTTTGCTGTCCAGATTCACGGTTAATTGCCTGACAATTGGCTAGACTACAACATGCACAATATAGTTATAAATGACAAACATCTGGCCAAGTAATAGTTTAATTTATTGTGGGAGATTGTGAGTTTGATTTACGAAAAATATAATCGTAATATTTGAAGTTTTTTACCTAGTAAAGAAAAATGAATTCATATATATTGTTTAGACACGCATATGTTTATAATGAATTAAACCAACTCTTTCTTTTAATTTTCTGTCTTGAAGGAAGACATACTGGATGAAACAGATGAGTATGTGGACGTGCATAACAAGTGAGCACGACCATTAATTTTGTTTTCTCTTCTGTGAACTTCATACTCCACGCTTTAGTTACTTTGTTTTCTTTTAATCTATCTCAGAATCCAAATCAACCTGCTACCTTCAAGACGATCAACATCCTCAAAATTACTTAGAACTAAGGGCACGTTTGGTATGTGGGATTAGATGGAATGAGATTGTCTTACATAACAAAATAAGACTTGTCCCGTATTTGTCTAAACTAGGGACTAAATTTAATGGACTATATAGTCCCCCAATACACCTACCACACCTTCTTACGTAAGGACACCAAAATTGTGAGGATTGTAGAAGCCCATGTGAGACAACGCATCTCACTACTCGTTCTTCGCTTTATCTCGTTATTCCTCATGCAATTATTTCTCTTCAATCCCCTTAGACCTCTCTTGTTCATATTCAAATTTTGGGTTTTTCTCACTGAATGTTTCTCAAGCTCTTCTGATTTGTCGTTTTGTGTTTATGGTGATTGGTATATGGTCTGCATTTGGTGATAGCTAATATATGGTGATATGGTGATGTCGAATTGGTAAGAATCATTTGATTCCATGGCTGGGTTTTCGATCTCTTCTCATAACGGTTTTGCGTTTCTGGGTTTTTCTCTTGTTTCTGGTTTTTCTCCATTTGTTTATGGGTTTTTCTCTTCTCAATTCAATAATGGATGCTTTGCTCATGGGATTTTCTGGGGTAATAGCATTTTAGAGATTGGGTTGATGAAAAATTTGGTGTATAGGCACCTTGATTTCCTAAGGATTCATCAATTTCATGGTTTAATAATTCTTGTTCTAAACACGTCGAAGTCCAGTGACTTGTGGCTGAGGTGGGTTTCGAATTGGAGAACATAATATAAACATAAGTAATTGAAATTGGATTTGGAGAGTTTCGAATATTAGAAATTGAAGATAGAGAGGGATTGAAGCAGGAAATCAAAGAAGAACATTTGATGGCTGCTACCAGTACTCAGCTAGGCAATGGTTCTGACTTATGAGCACCAAACATGGGTCACGGCTTCTATACCAAACGTGCCCTAAGTCTCTATCTCAGATTTATTGGAGAACTCCAGAGGCCTCTCCGCTGTCTTCGACATACAATAGTCCTATACTTCGTTCTCCCATTAATAATTCCGCATACATTCAACCACCTCCTCTCCTCATCACAAGACCTATTTTGTATCCTTCCCCCTGCTAAATCATTACATAATTATCAATTCTCCACAAGCCGGACCATCTGCAGGCCCTGTAATTATCAATTCTCCACAAGCCAGACCATCTGCAGGCCCTGTTTGCGCCTCACCATCCTCACATCGTGTAAGTAGACATCAATACATGTTACATATACTATATCTAGACAGCTTAAACTTCATATAGTTATTCACAACTCACAACTTGAAATTTGATTTCTTGACAGGCCTCAAGAAAGTTATATGAGAAGCTAACACAACCCGGTGGACGTAAACCTGCAAGAAGTTATATGACGGGCCCGTTGTGATTGATCATCAGTGTATCTGTATATGTGTTCAGATTTAGTTGAAATAATGCAGTTGTGAACGTTTTGTTTTACGTTCGAATTCAGTAGCAGCAGTTATATATCCAAGAGAATCTAGGGCTTTGTATTTACAGAGGAATTAGGGTTTTGAAAAGGGAGGGAGATTTCGCTACCGATTTTAGCGCGACGCCGGCGAGAGTGTTTAGAGGAAGAAAAGAAAAACGTGGCATTGGCTGTTTTTAATGTACATGGCGAGGCTGAAAATGAGAACAAACACAGGGGTACAATTGTCTTTCTAATGAACTTGCAGGATCAAAGTATCCGGAGCGTTTCCGGTACGTTTCCTAGCGTTTCCGACAATTTAAAACACGTTTCCGGTAAATTGTTTGACAAGATATTGTAATTTACATTTCAAAAAATAAAGGAAAAACGGACGGAAACGCGCCAGAAATGGTCGGAAACGAGCCGGATACGCGGTTGTGGTAAGTTATTGAAAAGACGAATTTACCCCTCAGATGATCTATAGCAGAGAAAGTATCCAGTGCAACAGGGTGTACGGACGCATTGCTTTCACGTACAGTAAGAACTCTCCCACGTATTAAACAGAGACACCCAAAGAGGTCACGAACCCGAAGTCTCCCACATTCATTGGATCGATTCTGGTGTCGCCGACCACTTGCTAAAGCTTTCGATCACCGAAGGTAACTCTCTCTCATTCTGCGATCCCATGCATTTTCTTCATTACTTGTTGAATCATATGTGCTTTGTTTGATGTTCTTCATTAGTGGTTGATTTGTGTTGGTGATATAGTAAATCAATGGCTGCACCACCAAGGGCTCGAGCCGATTACGATTATCTGATCAAGCTCCTCCTCATTGGCGACAGTGGTTAGTAAAGCTTCTATCTTTTGTTTGGTTCTTGAGAACAATATGGAAATGAATTGAAGTTCAACATTTTAAGATCCAATTCGGTTTTGGTTTACTTGGAATGGGTGGTGCCAATGTGATGTTGTATTTCAGTTTTACAATGGGATAGTTGATCTGAGCTATAATGATTGGTGTAGGGTAATATTTGGTTGTGCTCCAGTTTGAACATACGGGTGAGTATATGGGTTTTGTTAAAAGATCCCATTTTTGTTTTGATGAAGAATAAGAATGAGAGAAAGATATATTAAGGTTTACCAATGAAATGAAATGTGATGAGTAATGTTTGACTCCCTGTATCCTGAAATATGCCATTTCCAAACAAACAAACAAACAAGAGAGTTGGCCAGATTTAGTATTTGTAAATCAGGAACAGGATTTATATGGGAGGATTAAATTTGAGCACTGGGGGTCATGGTTCTGGCATCAAGGGGGTTAATTGCTATAAGAGGGTTCAGTTTGAAAATAATTTGAGATGGATAATAATGAAATGGAATATGGTTTTTCTATCTGGAAATCGATAAATATATAATGTTTCTTTTGAGTGCAATTATGAAGTATCAGGAATTAAGTGTATCCTTTTTTTTTCCTTTTTTCTTTTTTCTGGGAGATGTGCTTATTCTCATCTATGAAGCTTTTGGTTCTGAATGACTAACAATACTTCCTGAGTTCAGGTGTTGGAAAGAGTTGCCTGCTTTTGCGATTCTCTGATGGCTCCTTCACGACCAGCTTCATTACCACTATTGGGTTTGTATTCTTAGAAACCGTGGGCATTTTGTATTCAGAAACTCTTTAGCATGTGTAATGTTAACCATCACATTAAGTCAATTGGATCATGATCTAGGCTTATAGATATAGGGCATTGTCAATTGAAGTGTGTTTTCTTTTGGTTGCATTACAGTTGAACAAACTAAAATTTTCTTGAAGATCCTTAAAACATTTCTTAGATAATGATCTTTCCTTGACAGAATTGACTTCAAGATAAGAACCATTGAGCTTGATGGCAAACGAATTAAGTTGCAAATCTGGGATACAGCTGGTCAGGAACGGTTCCGGACAATCACAACAGGTGCACGTTAATGATTTTACAAATTGTTGATTTTTGGAATTTGTGCAGCAAGTACTGATTTTGCTCAAAATGGGGAGAATCGTAATTCAAAAGTAACAAAGAAAATAAACCTTCATAACCAAAAAAAAAAAGTAAGAATAGAGATGATTCAGATGATGAGGATAGTTTTGTCAATTTTGACTAACTATGTAAATCCCTCACCCCCCTCTATGAGAGACTTGATTATGTATAGGTGATTTATGATGTACTTATCTGGTGGTTGTACTAGCCTACTAGGTCTGTTGTTAAGTGATTTTGATTTTATAATTGTTGTGCAGGACTTTTCTCATGTATTTGTGTTATGCTCTGCAGCTTACTATCGAGGAGCCATGGGTATTTTGTTGGTGTATGATGTAACTGATGAGTCATCTTTCAACAGTAATTTCTCAAACTTAGATAGCTTGTCCTTCCGATAGTCTGTTTTGAAATTTTTAAATATAATGGATTGACATGTAGCTCTTATAATAATCATCTCTCCATTTGCAGACATCAGGAACTGGATTCGTAACATTGAACAACATGCTTCTGACAATGTCAACAAGGTGCTGGTGGGGAACAAGGCTGATATGGATGAAAGCAAAAGGGTGTGTAACATTTATCTTTTCGCTTACATGAAATGTGGATCATTTGGTGGATCCTCTGTTTGATTTGACACAAGATTGCTAACTTGCTCATCTTATCCACATGTATTTGTTGTATATGCGCACCTGTGGTGGCTTTATCAATGAAATTATCCATGCGTTTAGGCTGTGCCTGCATCTAAAGGTCAAGCTCTTGCTGATGAATATGGCATCAAGTTCTTTGAAAGTGTGAGTAGCAATCTATGCCTTAGATTTTGTGTCTACACTAGTACCTAAGATTTGCTTATATCGAGAGTATATGTTCTGGTTCTGCAGAGTGCAAAGACAAACTTGAACGTGGAGGAGGTTTTCTTTTCTATGGCCAGGGATATCAAGCAGAGACTTGCAGAATCTGATTCGAAGGGCACTGAGGTGTGTCTTTATATCATATTAATAAGAAACTATATTGACCTTTTGTTTCCTCCACCTTACTCTTTGGCCCAAATCAGTTGTTCAATGCCTTCCAAAGTGGGAAACCTTTCTTTCCACAAGTGTTCTCTCAAATGTTAATGGACTCCTCTTTTGTGATGTTTTCAGCCGCAATCACTCAAGATGAATGAACCAGGCAATGGAGGGGGTCAAGCAGCACAAAATTCATCATGCTGTGGTTAGTAGAACGAATTAAGCAAAGGCTCTTTTTTAATTGCACTGAGCTGGGGTTAAGGTGAAATCAACTAGATGGTGGGCTTCTTTGATAGTACTAAGTTCCACTACCAGGGATTAGTATTAATTTTATTTTTCTTTCCCATTGTGAAATTTATGATGACAATTTTTACCCTTTTTGTGGTCATTTCTTCTGTAGTGATGCTTGCCTTAATGTAGATATATAATCAGGCTTGCTTCTTTATCAAGAAAATGCTTTTGGTGTTTCCCTTGCCTAATTTACTGCTCATGTTCTTGATAACATACTGATAATCACAATAAAATCTATCAATCAAGTGAATATGTGCATTGTTATTTGTAGTGATACAATATTGGTGATTCCTTTTATCAACCAATAGCTTAATAATAAACAAAACAGCTCTGTGAAGACGTAGTGGGAAGTTATAGGATAGATATTAGAATTTACATCTCCAACGTTTAAATTGAATCCGAAAATTGAAGATATTGGTTTCCAATTTGATATTTTGTGTAACTTACCAAAAACGTAGGTAAATTGACTAATTTAATTAATTACTTTACGGAAACGTTACCCTCCAAATTAATACTGTGTGAAAAGAAGGAAAAAGTAATTAATGAATAATTACTCGAAAGGAAGGCTGAAGATTTTGAGGTCTGATTAAGAGGACCAAATTTCATTTTTGGCCGAGTGATATCGGGAAAGAAAAGAAGGGTAGGTCGTAGCTAATCCTAAGGAAAACAAGGAAAGAGATGGAAGTAGATATACAGTATTTATATATAGGCCTCAAGTTAAGGGAATATCATAGCATAAAAAACCAGAGAAATCTATACTAACGAAAGAAGAGAGAAATCTGGGGGTTGATATCAGCCCAGTGAAGACAAATGGGAAACAAAAAGAGAATCGGAGGGATAACAAGCAACAAGAATGCGGGGGACAGGCCCTTGTACGTTCAGGTTAGCGAGGGCGATTCATCGTTATGGTTTATGATCGAGGATGGACGCCAACAACAAGAAGAATCTGAGAAGGCGAAAATTGGATGTAATGATGATGATGCTCATGATGATATACTCTTCCGTCGACTTGATCTTCCTGAGTTAGGTTACCAGCGCTTTCCAGTCAGTATTCTGGTCATCAACTCCAAGCTATACCTGCTAGGTGGATCGAAAAGTAATAAACCTCGCCCTCCGGTAGTCTTTGGGGAAGTTCAGTACTTGGACACTGTACCCGCCAGGGAATATGAGTTCTTGGACTTGCAAGAAAGGAAGTTGCGTTGGCGTCGCCAGTCCTTTCGTAAGTACCTGCCCTACACTCCGCATGTGGCTTCCTTCAAAGATGGTTTGATCTATGGATTTGGACCTACATCTTACTTTATGGATCCTTCTCGGCGCCCTGGTGGTGTTGTCTTTACTGAACAACTGCCTGAAATCACTGGAGAACATGATCAAGCCCCACAGCCGCTTGCTGTTTCTAACAACAAGATTTATGTCTATTCCCGCGGAGGAATAGGGAAGAATCTCCAGCATTATTTGTTTAGTTATGATGTGGAAGAGAAAAACTGGGACTGCCTCTTCAAACATTTCTGGGGTGACTGGGCCACTGGTGTGGTGCTTGGGCAATCCGAAGACTCCTACTTACTATTGTATGGCTCAAGGCATCCCCTTGAATGGAAGAGGGATAAGCCCGGTGTGTGGGTTTTTGATATCCTCCGGCGTCAATGGCTTGATGAACCGGTTAAGGGCCTTGATGAGGCGCTTCCGGTTATCCCAGACTGGGCCTTTTTAGAATTGGATAATGGCCCTTATGTATACTACTTACCGCGCTTGTTCCAAATCGGGACGCACAGGTTTGCTTTGATTTGGGAGGAGGAATCGGATGAGAATTACAAGCTTCATTGCCACAAATTCACATTGCATGCTCCTACCTCTACTGATCAGCCATTTGTTGCTCTACAACTCTCAAATAAAGTCGAGACCCTCTATGGCGGCAACAACACAATACTTGGCTGCACCGCAGGATTGTAGTAAATAAATTTCTGCTACTATAGACATGCTTTAGGAATGCTTTATATTTTTCTGGATTTTCTCTGAATTTAGACGTCTACATGTTCTTCTTGTTATTCTGTGTACGTGCTATAGGCATACCTTATACTTCATGCGATAATTATACATTCACATTGGTTTTGTTTAGGTGTACTTTTTATTCAGATGTATATGGCGGTTTTAAGGATAGCAAAGTGCAAAGCTCAGTAACTTGTCCAGAATCTTAAGGGGGCATCAATAATTTAATACATGTTGTTTTTATCCAAACACCGTAATTGAATTTGCCGACATATATATACTGTATTTCTTATACACTCAAAAAAAAACCTTTTTCATAAGCTTGATTTGGTTTTATGTTATCTTGCATGAAATTGTCCATCAACATATGTATGTGTATTCGTAGATTTTGAATGCTGCTATTGATCTGACACTGCAAACATGGAGTACTGTCCTGCTAACTACTTTTGTCATTAATTAACAGGGAAACTGAACGAAGAAGAGAAGATGTTGTATGAAGATTAGTCACCAGATAAAGAGCGCCTCAAAGGATCAGCTGTTCGGAAGAAAATATTAGTACTTTCGTATTTTTGTATTAATTAGTTTAGAAGTCTTTGGATCCAGACGCAACTATAGTCGAATAAGTTTCAGTTTTTACTATTTTGTATCGCTTACTGTTTTGATTATCTTATGTTTATGTGAAGTAATATTTTTCGACTGAATATGAGAAGTGCTGCAATTGCTTGAGAAGTGTAGTTTTTTTTTTTTTGGTGACAAATGAAATTACAGCGACAGGAGTACTTGACGAAACAGCAAAGCTATCTATCTATTTGATCTTGTTCTTGCGGCCCGGAAAATATACAATTTTTCCGCAACTTGGAAACTATTTGCAGGCTACATGTAGTCAGTATTATGCTAAGGGTTTAGGGAAAGTATTCTTTCATTCTTCTTCTTCTTTATCCTCCTTCCTCATACTAGTTTTACATTTTTTTGAATTGGAAGTCTAAGAATTTTTATTCAGTAAGCAGTATAAAAATAACACACCCAAATGGTCGACAATAAGAACTATCTCTTATGACTCACCAACCTATACTAGGCTAAAGAGCAAAAAATACACCTACCTTTTCATCTCAGATGAAACACAAAAATTTCAGTATCAGAATACTTAGAAGCAAGAATAAAGGGTAACAACCAAATACTCTAAACACTGTGACTAGATTCAAACTCAATCCAATTTAGCAGCAGGAGGCCAGCCTCCTTCACCACTAATCTGCCTGTCTTCATTTCAACTAAGCCAATTTCCCCCATGACTCCTTTCTTGTTACTAATCTCACCAGTTGTATCCCCCATCACCAATTCTTGTCTCGGAGGTTTCTTTTTGAATAGCCGCTTTTTTGTTCTAGAATCTTCAATTTCCCGGGTCGAAGACCCTTTTCGTTTGTTTTTACTCCCTTTTGGTCGACCCATCTTTTTCTCTGTTGGTGATATCAGCAACTTGCTATTTTTATGTTTCACCACCACCATTAGCTTCTCATTATCCGATGTAGAGGACTGAATATATTTTTTCCAAGGGCGTCTCCAATTCGACGCAGCCTTACGTTTTAGCAAATTAATCAGCGGGGGTTCCTTTGCCACAACTGCAAAAGTAAAGGAAGACATTTCTTCTACTATCACTGCCGGTACCCCAGAGTCCATCGCACTAGTTTGTCTGGTAACAGGAACCGGCACAATAACTGGATCCACAAGCGGGATAGAAAACGCCACTTGTGTCAGCAATACGTCCCCTTTCTTCTCAAGATTCTGAGCCTCAGAATTTGCATTCCCCATTGTTGAATCCTCTGCCCCCGTGACCAAGTCCAGAGCAGGAAGAAAGCCCGACTCTGCTATTCCTTCTTCTCCTCTAGATAGAGGAGGAGTCACCACTGCCTCAGAGATACATAAGTTAGCAAACGCCGAGTCGGATTATAAATCCGTCAACTCCTCACGTTCTTTCAGCAACAGTTTATCACAACCCATAGCATCGTGCATAAATAAGCCACATGCACGGTAAAATCCATGAACCTTCTCATAAAACAAATCAATATCAATTGAAACTGAGGACGAAAACTCAAACTGCATTCTAGTACGAACGCGCTAGGGCAAGGCGTTTTGGCCCGAGGGACCGAAACCCCGGCCCGAAAAACCCGAAAAAGCCCGAAACGGACCGGTCCCTTTATGTTAAAAGCCCGGACCGAATTTGGGCCCGAACCGAAACAAGAAAATTGGGTCGGGCTCGGGCCTTGAAAATTTTCGGACCGAAAACCCGGCCCGGCCCGGCCCGAATAGCCACTTGTCACGTTATAATGTATAAATAAATACAATATTCGTAACTTTATAAGCATAAGTAGCTTTTGCTTTAGTGGTTTGGAGTGTGGTTGTTTTGTAAGAGGTCTGGGGTTCGAATCCTGTCTTCTCCAACTTAATTTTGATGATTTTTTGTTCTATATATAATGCATAAATAAATACAATATTCGTAACTATATAAATGTAGGTAGTTTTTGCTCCAATGGTTTGGAGCGTGGTTGTTTTCTATGAGGTCTGGGGTTCGAATCCTCTCTTCTCCAACTTAATTTTGATTATGAGTGTTGTTATTGGGACCTCCCAATTTTCTCATCTTACCTCTCATGCTCTCTACACCTCCTTTTGGCTTTTAAATTCACATATCTGCTTACTATACCTCCTCTTAAATACACAAAATAGCCTTCAATATATTAGGTCACTTAGACTTAGTTTGGTATTGAGTTTTGGGGGAAATAAGCACTTATAATCATTATTATTAGTTGATTATGTGTTTGGAAAGTTTTTAACAATGAGTTTATTTATAAAATTTAGTTGAAAAAATCACGATTTTAAAAAGCAGGTCTGATGTTTCTTTTTTATAACTCAGTTTTTCAATATTTAAGTATTTTCACCTCAATACTAAACTAAGCCTTAAATTATAATAAATTGCTTATTTTACCTTGTTGACAGTAGCTACAGAGGGGCTACCCAGTCTCCCAAACCCGCTGCCAGGACACCCGGGCCCGGTCTAAGGCCCGGGGGTGGATCATGAACACCCGGACCCGCGGCCCAATAGTCTATCTTGTGGCTAGGGGCCTAGGAACCGGAGGCACCAGCATGCCAAACAGAGGACCAGAGTAGCTCGTAACATATGCAGAAGGGGGCCAGTCCCACATCGAAGGGTGAGGCCAGTCCTCACACTCGGCTGCCTATATAACAGCCCCAACTACCCTCATTAATAGGTAATTAATACTTCAACTACTCAATCCCACTCAAAGTTATCTATCTATCCCAACGGAACTAACTTAGGCATCGGAGAGGTGAAGACCGGCCCTCCCGGTGTTCCCTTAGTTAGCAGGGTTTGCAGGAAGGAATCACACTAAGAACCCACCGGTCTCTGTGAGTTTACGGATTCTGACAGAAACAATTGGCGCCGTCTGTGGGAAGATTTTACAAAAAGTTGTGTTGCTCTGCCAGCGGGCAGAAAATCGGCTTAAAAAAAAAATCAGTAGAATAGAGAGCTATACCACCAGCATGGCCGGAAGTTCAGAAGCAGCAGGGCGGGAAGGAAACCTAGGAGAGGATCAGCGGGTCCAGGAGCAAGAGCTTGTCACAACCCCGGTTGCGGCACTGGAGCAGCTCCCCGGTGGCGACAATCAGACCGCTGCCACCAAACCAGATCCCAGCGGCATCACCAGGGCATACGACAGAGGTACATGTGGGAAAGCCCCAGAAGAAGCCCACCATTCCACGGACCTGGAACCTTTATTCGCATCCCCCGGTGACCCAAGCGCCGGGGAGGACAGTCTGGAAAGCGACAGCAGCCAGGACACCGCTTTCAGTTCCGACCAGTATGATATGGCGGGGGAAGTGGAACTAATGAGAGCGGAAGTCAACCGCTTACGCAAGGAAAGTGACCGGGACAGAGCAGAAGAAAATGCCCGGTACCACGACATGGAAACGGTTAACACAACGCTGGTGGCTGCCCTGGAAAGAGGACATAAGCGCAACGCCGCTATGACAAAGGAGCGCACATCACCAATTTTGTTCCCACGCCCAGAGAAGGGACAATCGTTAATAGGAAGGGGCACTGACTAGATGGGGGTAGAGTCCCCGGGTGACATAGCGCAGCCGGAGAGCGCGCCGATTCCTCAGCAACAACACACCATGAGTCCGACCGCGCGGGCACTTCAAACCCTGTCTGCCTCCATGTCATAAATGAAGGCCCAGATGATGGCCAACGAGCAACGGGCAGCGCGACCGCAAGAGAGTGCGCGGTTTAACGAGCGGACCGGACTCTTTTCGCACCGGGTCTTGGAGTCCGGAAGATCGGGTACCCAGAAATCACTGAAGTTAACATACTCTGGGGCCGGTTGTCCATACCAACATCTGGACAGATTCTGGTCTCAAACATGTGCCAAGGGCTATTCCGATACTGTGTGTTGCAACATATTCCAAGAAACCCTATCTAGAGAGGTACTTAGCTGGTTTTACGAGCTATCGGCAAACTCCATAGAGGCATTCGAGCAGCTGGCCGATCGATTCGTCGGCCGATTCATCCTACGGGTCGAAGGAGCCAAGACGTCGACAACTCTCTTCAACTACAGACAGGCAGACGACAAAGAGCTAAGGGCCTTCGTTAACCGCTGGCAGACAACCACTGCCGGGGTCAGAAACCTGGACAAGGGGATCGCCGAGATGACATTCAAGCAGGGCCTCCGTGCCTGGAAATTTTCTTATGCCGTGAGAGTGGAATTACCGGAGGGTTATGATGAGCTGATGGAAATGGCCATCAGGCACGCCCAGGCGGACCATGAGACCTATGGGAATCGCCTACATAAGAGGAAGCAGGAGGACCCGATTCCTATCCGGTAAGAAAACAGAAGCCGACCGCAGGCCCAGGCCCAAGCTGCCCCATCCAACAGAACGTCTAGAAATTGGGGGAACCAACAGTGCAAAAAGTGCCCCTTTGACAACCCCCAGGCCGGGCACAAGCCCGCACCCTACCAACAAGCACGCCCCCTGGCGATCATGCCAGCTGGACATCAAGAAGTCTTCACCACTCTAACCTCTTCGTACGAGGACATCTTGTACGAAAATGGGAACGCCATTCCTCCGCCGCCAAAGAGGAAGTTCCCAAAGGGGAATCTGACCACGGCGCAGACTGAAAAATAATGCTCCTACCACGACAAAGCCTACCACCAGACAAACGACTGCATTGCCCTCAAGACAACGGTGGAGGGGTTAATTCGCAGCGGGAAGTTGTAGCGGTATCAAGGAGAGAGACAGGAAGAAACTGCTCGGGGCCAGGGCTGGTGAGCATGCCCAGTTACTCGAGACTCACTGCATCTCCCAACCGGCCGCAGCTTTCACAGCCCGCTCTCAGGTCCAAGCCCGGCGACAAGACCATCGACTCAATGATGCTCGAGCCCAAGACCAAGTACTAATTTTTTCCAACACAATTAGCTTGGCACTCCAACGGTTAGACCTGTGTAAACATATAAGTTGTATATTACAAGTCTGTTTTAAACAAGATCCAAGACAAACCACCGGTACTCAAGTCAAAAAAAAAAAAAAGAAGAGATAAAGGCAACACAAAGGCTCGTGCACCAAAAATCCATCCCATTAATCATACTAAGTTATGTACAACAAACAGGAGAGGAGAAAAGAAAAAAAAGGGGATTCCTAAGATAAAACTAAACTAAGGAGCCCGATCCTGCTCCACTACAGCAGCGGCCTCGGCTGCAGCCTCCACCGGTGCAACCGCCGTCTCCTCCCCAGTAGGTTCAGCTTGTTGTGGCCCCTCCACCTCTTCCGCCTATTCCTCCGCATCCAGTTGTTCCCTCTCCGCTTCCGGCTGCCCTTCTTCACCATCCCCCTGTGGCATCAACGAGGTATTCAGATACCCCTTCTCCTCCCAGTCCGCGTAGGCATCCGCAATACCCGCCTCCCTAGCCTTCTCAAGGAGTGTGAGAAACTGGTCATTGTCGTGATATTTCTCAACAACCCACTGGAACAGTTCCAGATCGTCCTCACCGGCGGCAGCACGGGCAGCGGAAGTGGCCACCGCAGCTCCTAGTTGGAGCTCATCCACCTTGGCCTCCAGCTCAGCCTTCTCCTCCTCCAGCTCGGTCTTCTCCCCCTCAAGGCTCCGGGCCCTCTCCTCCAACCGGGCCACCTGCTTCCGGGCTCTCTCCTCCAGCTGAGCCTTCTCCTCCTCCGCCTTCTCCTTCTCCTCTTCAAGGCTCCAGACCTGGCCCTCCAGCTTGGCCACATGCTTCCGGGCCCTATCCTCCAGCCGGGTCTTCTACCGCTGCAGTCTGGACTTCTCAGCCTCTAGGAGGTCCCGGGCGCTTCTTAAGGCCGCCACCTGCTTCTTCAGCTCCGACAGCTCTTCACTTACATCCGGCTGATACAGGTCATACAACAAATGCATGATGACAGGGCACCAGTTAGGAAGTAGCAAAAAAAACCCGACAACTGTTAGTCAAGTACCACAATGGCAAACTGTTCTTACCCGGAGGACCATCTCCTTCTTTCTGTGCCGGTTTTCTTTCGACCGGGCCCCAAAAGCCTCAGGCTTATCCAGCCCCAGGACGGCCACGTCCTTCAGCAGCCTCTGGCCGAACGAGTCATCCGAGATGCCATGCTCCGGCACCACCTCCGGAACAGGGATCTCCTCCGGAGCGGAAGAGCTCGAGGCCAGGGCGCAGCGGCATCACCCTCAACGGTAGCCGTTCCACCGCTGGTCACCTTTAACCGCTTGGCCAACTTTTTGCCAATGGACCGCTCGGTTAGTGTAACAAGTGAGGAAGGCGGGACCTCCCTGATCCTCCTTCTCTTCCCGCCTAGGTCAACCTATAATAAAGAAGATCGGGCGGCAGGCGAGGAGGCCCTAGTGACAAGTGGGAGCCGGTGCGAGATTCTGCCGACGCCACCCGGAACCCTAGACGGCCCACCAAAGGTCTTCCCCTTCCCAAGGGTTACGGCGGGTCCCGCGGCAAGAGCCTTCACAAGCCTTAAAGCGTACTCCTCATCCGCAACATCCATGGCCACCGACTCCTCATGGATGGTCAACTGGATGGTCTCCCGGTCTCCCGGTCCACCGTGGCCCGTGCAGCGACCCCTCCCTTCTCCTTCAGTATGGAGGCGAGATCCTCACCGTCCATGGATAGAGTTTCGACGGGTTTGATGACCGCCCGGGAAGATGCACCTACACAACAACAAACAAAGGGTTAGCCAACATTTACAACTTGGTCAGCGGGAATATCCATTGCTAAACCCCCACTACCCACCGGGATCCCCCCCAAGGCCGCACAGCTCAAGCACTTCCCGCCGGATGAAGTTGTAGGAACTCCGCTCCAATTCGGACCAGCACCCTAAAACCCGGACGATTCTATCCCGCTCTAAGTCGGTCAGGACATACGTTTGATCACCGATGGCCTGAAAAGCTCCAGGCACTCGGTACATCCTATTCCTCCTCTGCCACTCCC
This sequence comes from Potentilla sterilis, assembly GCA_963682095.1. Taxonomy (NCBI): domain Eukaryota; kingdom Viridiplantae; phylum Streptophyta; class Magnoliopsida; order Rosales; family Rosaceae; genus Potentilla; species Potentilla sterilis. Next base: position 10,186,597 of record OY821763.1, on the reverse strand, counting down.
CCCCCCCCCCCCCCCCCCCCCCCCCCCTCGGCATCACCACCTTCTTCCTCCAATTCTTGTCCAACCAGGAATGCAGGTGGGTGATCATCGACTTATAATCCCGGGCAGCAAAAGTAATGCACCCCCGGGATTTACTCTTCTTTGAGTATGTCAGCCTGTACAGGGCCCGAAACTCGTTCACCGTTAGGCAGTTCATGTCACACAGCTCGTATAGGCAGCCCAGGCTCAGCAATTGCCTCCACTGGTTCTCGGGAAGTTGTGCCGGAGATATGTGCAGGGCGCTCAGCATGTACTGCACAAAGTTTGGCAGCGGGAGGGAAAACCCATGGCGGAACTGGTCTCCATGAACGGTAACCCAACCCTTCTCCGGGTTACAAGCCGACTCTCCGGGGTTAAGCGACCGTAGCTTCACCTCATCGGGAATATTCCATGTTTCCCGGAAGGTTGCAATTTCTGCGGTAGTTAAAGTACCCTCCGACTCATCACAGACTACGACCTGTTTCCCATCCTCAAATGTGTAGCCTCCCGGAGGGGCACTGGCCAGGGCCACCCCTTGGGGGTTCTCTTCAGGCCCTAGAGACCCAGACGGTGACGTATCGCTAGTGGAATGGGCAATGGCATCTGACCTCGAGGACGACGAGGCAAGCCAGTCCTCCATCCCCTCTCGCTCGCCCTCCACCGGTTGCCCCGTCGAAAAATTGGAGATTTCACTCGAGCTCCTAGAATCCATGTGACCTAGGGGAAGAAAATAAAACCTTACGGCCAGTCAGCAACACCCTAAAAACAAAGCGCCGCCGCGGCCGCTCGCCATATCTGCCGCAGATTCCCCGCTCCAACCACTGAAACCCGATGCGGGAGGGATTCCCCAGCAAAAGTAAACCCAGGCAAAGCAAGAACCAATAATAAATTCATGGTGAAAGAGGCAGAACTTACCGATTAATATGCACGACCAAAGAAAGCCAGACACAGGATAACACCGAGCAATCGTATCAGAGAACAAGCACGTCTGAGGGATGGATGTCGCAAAAGTCCTTTTCCTCTCCTTCAGCGTTTTCTCTCTGCTCTCAACCAAAAGTAACAATTCAGGACAAGGGAGGCCTTTATATGCACAAGTCCGGTACCCTAGGTGCCCGTGTAATCCCCCCAAAAAACTCAAATCAGAGCAAGTCAAACTCCCGCTGATCCAGACCACCCATCTCCTACCGTCTCCTAGTGACACGTGTCCCATTATCGATAACTTCCCCAGGCCATCATTACTGATGGGACTAATGGGCTACCCCTTTCAACGCATGTCCGACACTTGCCTCACCTACAGACGGCAGTTGAAGGAGTGGGAGGCTAAAATCGATGCGTCCAGCACCCCCCCCCCCCCCCAAGAACCCATTTCAAACTCAAGGTAAGTGGCATTCCATCGGGTAAGAGACACCCCATCAGGCAAGCGGCATTGCAACCGATGCGCCATCCCAGCGGTCGGCAATCATATCCTACGGGCAAGCCTGCACCGGCCACACGGCTTCAAAACAACAAGTCAGTCCAACCCGGGAGATTCGTTCCTCTGGCCCAGGACAAATCTTCCCGCAGGTTACTGACATTCCATCGGGCAACTGGAATTCCATCGGGCAATTGGAATTTGGTCGAGCCACTGGCATTCCATCTAACAAGAGGCATTCCATTCGCTATTGGCATTCCACCTGGTCCGGATCATTCCACCCTTCCGAGCCTACGGGCACGGACAAGCCAGCACCGGTTAATGGCTTCAAGACAACAGGTCAGTCCAACCTGGGAGGATTGTTCCTCTAACACAGACCAAATCTTCCCGCAGGTTAGAAACCCTACATATACTCAACGCCTGTAACAACAAAGGCCGGGCACCATTTGGGATAAAACAAACAATGACACCCGGGAGAATTGTTCCTCTAACACAGGACAAATCTTCCCGCAGGCTAGAAAACTTGCATATACTTCATACAAAGGTTGTGAAAAGAACCAGGACAAATGGCCAAGCCATCCCCGCGCCGGGAGAATTGTTCCTCTAACACAGGCCAAATCTTCCTGCAGGCTAAAAACTTGCACCCACCTCACGCCTGTTCCAATAAAGGATGTGACATGATCGGTGATGTACCCAATAAAAACCGGGTCACCCCACCGGGAGAATTGTTCCTCTAGCACAGGACAAATCTTCTCGTAAGCTAGAAACCCTGCACACATATACTCCACAAGGTTGTGAAAATTTTGGGGACGGCAGCCAGTCTCGGTGCATAGCCAAGTTCCCCCCCCCCCCCCCCCCCCCCCCGCCCCCCACCGAGAACTCCTCTAGCACAGGACGAGCTTCCCGCTGGTTCAAATTGTTAAACATCAACGACACCCACAGGCTTTCGCAACTGCAAGTGTTAAACATCAATGGCACGCGCATGCTTTTACCAGCTTCCTTTCTTACTGGGGGACTCGAACATCCCATGCAGTACACCGGTATCCTCGGTCATAAAAGATTTCTACGCCGCATTATCAACATCCCATGCACTACACCGGTATCCCCGGTCATGAAGCATGGAATGGCGGATCTTAACGCCCGATCAACATCATCATCACACAACAACTCATACATATAAAATAACTGTTGTGCACCATCATCAACATACACTCGCACCACTATGTACCATCATAACAGGTTTACTCGAACGCCCGGCCAAGCCCAATCTTCAACGCGGACTTGGGAGGCTAGGGCACCGTTGGGTTGGTACCCCAGCGGATCTGCGAGCCTGCAAACCAAGACAGATTTAAGTTCCCATTCAAGATTGCACTTGACCGGAAACTTGGGGGACTTGTTGACAGTAGCTACAGAGGGGCTACCCATTCTCCCAGACCCGCTGCCAGGACACCCGGGGGTGGATCATGAACACCCGGACCCGCGGCCCATGATGGATTGCATACGCGACGCACACAATAATAACCCTACAAAATATCGTTAGTAGTATGAGCAAGTAGGCATCGTTCTAAGCCGGGGATTAAAGGTACCTGAAATATAAGAATGTTAGCACAAATATATACATATTCACACATGTAAAACGTCAAAGGGGGGTTAAGATGATAATCGGCAGCAAGCTGCCCTAAAACGTCCTAAACAAGAAAATAAACCTAAGACTACTATAAAGAAGTTGGTCGACATCTTTCACACAAATCACAAATGAAAACTTTCATAAAACGAAACAAGTAACAAATAGGGACACACGATCACATGCTTGAAATATCCTATAGACTCGACTTAGTTCCAACCTAATTAGCTCCTTATTGGTTTAATAATTATTTAGACTTCACGAAGATACTTAGAATTAGCTTAGTGCATAACCCTAATCTTTAGCTAACCGGTTTAAAGACACTTAGTGTAGAAATTAAACAAGTAACATGTAAGGCACAAAATCTTTTCAATTGGAAACAAGTTAACATGCAAGGCGTCACTCTTCATTTTAGACAAGCACGTTTTAAGAATTACTCTAGCCCTTATTGCAACAACACAAACCTAAACCGACCCGATGATCTAATTTGACCTATGCTGCTACGGCATATGAAATCGACACCCACAGTACATTGCAATTGTATAGGGCAGCAATCTCGGTTGCACACGAATCCTTAAAACTAACCAAGTACGAAACAAGAATCAAAACAAGTCATGCATCCGTAAGACCTAACCGATTACTTATTTACAATTTATGTTTGCATATTATCTTTCATAAAACCATGAAAGCGAAACTTTAGAGTTAGCTACACACAAAGAATCAAAATCATGCATTGATTTAAACATACGAAACCAAACAAACAAATTGTTCTTACATAGACATAAAAAGAAATACCAAAAGAACATACAAACTACATAGACATAGTATTGTAAAACAATAAAATTACAAGCCGAAGGGAGTAAATTACACATTTAGACACCTTAGGGGCAGCAGCTCGTGTTGATCCAAAGATGGTTGATGGAGCACGGAATATATTTTTATGATGGTGGTGGTAGAGGTTTCGGCTAGCAATTCTATCTAAGACTTTTGGTAGAGTATTTAGTAAAGCTATAGAGTAGTGTTTTGGCTTAAGATGTGACAGACTTTTCTGTGGGAAATCGGCATCTATATATAGGGGAAAGACTTGTGCAAAACCGGCAATAACAAGGATAGCAAAACCTAAATCGAGTTGGTTTAGGATACTTGCCTGCCAAGTCTTTTTCTTCATGAATCTTCCGTGTGTTTTCTCAATAGGCCGGTTGCATCTCTTCTTGGGCTCTTCTAATGGATCAACAGCTATTCTTTTGATGGATTGAAGTCCAAAATTTAGACATAACCTTCCCTAGCTCACCATGAATGCTTCTCCTTCTCCCGATAGGATTCCTTGTTCTTCATGGCATTGATGTGGCTGCATTGACTTTTCTTGGTCTTCACATGTTTTCATTCCTTCCTAGTAATCTTAGGATGACATGCAGCCGCTTGCAACCACTTGGAAAGGCAAAGAACTGCTTGGAACCTTCTCAGAAACAAAACCGGCAAAATTGCAAGCTCTCGGGTGCAGGGGTGCTGTCGCAGGTGCGCGCGTGCAAGTTGGCGTGCGAGGAAGCTTCTCGGCAGGCAGGCATGTGCGCTTGACAGGGCATGTGTTGGCGAGGCTAATTAGCAGAGATACAGATACGTGTGCGCACATTGGTGCGCAAGGGTCTCAGCAGTGAGCAACGGTAAGGCGGTAGTAGCATCGGCAAGGCATGGCGTGCGCATGCAGGTGCAAAGGTAGGTGCCAGCATCGGATACATGATGCCCGTATCCGATACATCAAGTAATAGGTCTGAGCCTCACCAGATACGTCTCAAATACTCCTGTGGATACGCCTGGTTAAGTCTGGGATACAGACCAGACACGCTATGCCCGTGTCTGATACGTCTCGGCAGTGCAAGTGTCAGGTTGTGCGGTAGCGTGAGTGTCAGGCTGCACGGCAGTGCGAGTGTCAGGCTGCGAATCGTCGAGGCTGGCACTGCAGCCTATAAGCAGGGACTGTGCTGATATTTCCTTTCTTTTCGGCAGATTTGACCTTCATGTCTTCAATTGAGTATAACTTCCTCCAGCAAATAGCTATTGATGAGATTCTAAGTTCTGTGGAAACTAGACTCAGAAATCTTTTTATGCATGTATGGAACATCATCTAGTTCCAAATGAGCTGTTCTAGGGAAATTCTGGAACTCGAGTGATGTGCCCAGGAATATCCTGGAACTTACTGGATCCGATTTTACATCGCAATTCTCGGTAGCTTCTTTACCTCCGATTACTCTAACATTTTCCATTGCTCGATCATCAATGTATATACTGCTCATAAAAGAAGTAAATTCAATCAAACATATAGTCGAGGCTTTATCAATTCATCGAAACATCTCCTAGGCTCTAAATCGGCTATATTGACAATTTTGTACATTTTTACTAAATTTAGAACGATTTCTTTGTAACTCTACCAAATACTCATGACTCGATATTATGACTCGATTCTAAGATAATAAGGGTTAAACAAAGTATAATTGAAGGGTATAACATATTAAGAACGTCGCATTTTATGCTCCTATCAACTACCCCACACTTATCTTTTGCTAGTCTCTTAGCAAAACTAAATTAAACTACGACTCTAAACAAACTATTGCCCCTAGTAATTCGTCTCAGGCTCGTATGCACATATAGCTTTCAAGTTGATGCATGAGAATGCTAAGCACTAAAATCTCAAGTTTCATGAACATGCAACATCAATATTAACATGTAAGAACAACATATTCGCATGCAAACATGTATAGCTAATCCACATCTCCTCACTAGGCATACTCTCTTCTTTTCACTCGAAACATGATATTCACTCATAGGTATATGCAAGCAAAGGATAATAAATTACAAAGAGAAACTTGCATATGAAAATCGAAAGCACTTTGTGAAAATTTTACGGAAAATCTCATTTAACAACTATGTGCACCAATGAACCAAAACCATATTCTTACTCATGAAAAAGATCAATAAAAGGCATGCAATTGGGCTAGGCTAAGAGGTATTTGATATTATGGATAAGGAGGCTCAAAAAGGTCACCATGGCCTTTGGCAAACCTCGACTCTCCTTATGTCTTCTCACCAAGGCCGGATTTATTCTTGTTGGACCCTTCCTTCATTCTTAACTCCCAAATCAATGTAATTTCAAGACTTAAAACCATGTTAAAATCGAACCTTGCCTATGCAATTCTTTTCTTTTTCTCTCGGATGCTTTCTTTTTCTCTTTTCTTTTCTTTTTCCGAGATTTTTTTTTAAGGCATTCGAAACATACATTTTTCATACATATTCATGGCTAAGTCTACCCCCCACTTGTTCTTCTTCATCACTTCACGCGAAAACTCTTTCAAAAGATCAAGTTTTGCCAAGACTTTTAAGAGGTAAGGGCATAACTATACTAAGCTCATGGAAAGTGTTTAAGGGTGATGAAAGAAAAAGCTTCATGTTGGCTCAAGGGGGTTTACTAAGGTGTCACACGACGGGCTCAAATAGGGCGCATGCTTTATTTGGCTATGGTGGTAAACCTAAGAGATCTTTATTCAATCACTTTCGAAATCAAGGTATTTTATGATGAAAACGTTTTGAAAATTAACAAGAGTAAGTTCTAGCATTCTAGAGTTCATTAAAAAGCTATGGCACATAATCGTTGAATATGCAAAGAATGATGAGGTTTAAAGACTAAGCATGCTCGAAAATTTTGAATTTTAGCACTCATGTAGAAAGCAATTTGGCTCTAAAGCTCATAAGGTTATTATCGAAACAAACTAGTTAAAACATGCATGCTTTATTAATCAACAAGTCCTACATGCTCCTACCAATGCACATTATCCATGCAACTCATAATTTTTAATGTATGAACAACTATCATCTATGTATGCAAAGAGGAGAAAAACATCATTGACAATCTAGGGGCATTCTATGAATAAACAATTTAATCACTCTATTTTTATGGAACAATTTTCTGAATTTTATTTTCTAAACTAAGCACGCAAAACATAAACGAAACAGGTAAACCTACCCCACACTTAGAAAACTACATTGTCCTCAATGCAGACATAAAACTATAGCATGCAATTTTCTAAATATTTGACGAGCTAACAAGTTCCAAACAGATCATCACAAACCAATGAAAAAGAGAAGGGTTTAGAAATTTCAAACTCTCGGTGATGACTCCTTCGGTTTTCTTGGTCGTGTGGGGTTGCCTCCCCATTAGCGCTTTAAATTTTATAGTCCTTAGCCTAGACTTTTCACCATTTGGATTGTGCATGTGTGTTCATCGTGGTCCAAAAGTTTGGAGTTCGGCTGCCAAAATAGCTAGGAGGTGCTGCCGACATTGTTCTTTCACGTCGGCAACATTGTTGGTGCTTCCGGCACCATGTAAGGACTGCATGTGTCTCTTGGTATCGTTGCTTGGCAAGGCTTCGTGGTTGGCAGGGACAGAGGCAGACCTTTCGGCAGAGTTGGGGCAAAGAGCTGCCTCTTGGCAGCTTGGAATCTCATCCGGCAAGGGTTGTAGCAACGGCAGGCTGCAGCGTGTCTCAGCAAATTGCTCCGACTATTGGCTTGATAGGGACTGGACAAGAGCAAGCTGCTCGTCAGAGCTACCGGCAATGGCAGGTCCGGTAGACTGCTTGGCTGTAGGCTCGGCAGAGACTGCCCTTGGTGCTTCGTGGACATCAACTTCCTCCACCGTGTGCTCTTCAAGTGTATCATAGTAAGGCTTCACTACCAGAAAAGGCCTTATAGCCGACGAGGCCATCTCGTCGGCCGTTACCATTAATTCGTCGGCTATAGTCATAGCCGACGATACTTCGTCGGCTATAGTCTCGTTGGGAATGCTCCGTCGGCTATAGTATAGCCGACGACACGAGGCGTAAGTCGTCGGCTTATAAACCGCGGGGTATAGCCGACGAATAAAGCGTCGTCGGCTATACTTCGAACATTGCCGACGACAAGATCGTCGGCTTCAACAATTACGTAATTGCCCTAAACCGAAGTATAGCCGACGACACTATCGTCGGCTATACGTCCAATATAGCCGACGACACTATCGTCGGCCATAACAATCGCCGGTACCAGGAACGGCTTTTTTTTTGCCTGAAGCCGGGAGGGTATAGCCGACGACATATGGTAAACATCGTCGGCTATAGCCCTTATAGCCGACGAAATAATGCCAATATCGTCGGCTATAGCCCTTATAGCCGACGAAATAATGACAATATCGTCGGCTATAACCCCTAAATATTTAAAAAAATTTAAAAATTTAACTCGGGCCCAATTTCACTTCGTCTTCGGTTTGGCTGCAGAAAATGCACAAACAAACATCCAAATATCCAACAAATATCCACATCAATCCATCCCTAATATCCTACATACTGTACAAATTAACCCACTATCTACTCATCATCACCCCCTAAACGCGTAGCGTCGTCGACCGGATCGTTCGAGTTCCGGTGGCTATGGCTGTCCTGATCGGCTGGCGTACTCCGATGCGGGGGGGGGGGGGGGGGGGGGGGGGGGAGTGGGGACGACGAACTGGGGCATCTGTGGCGGAGGCGGGGGCTGGAGTCCAGCCTGCTGGGCCTCCCAAGACTGCTGCATCCATCGGTACATCTCCGCCACAGATGCGTCTCTGGCATGCTGCGCCGAAGCCTCCACGGCCCTCGCCAACTCCGCCTGCTGGAGCGCCTCCACCGCCCTCGCCAACTCCGCCTGAGTCCTCTGCAGCTGCGTCTGCAAGTCTCCTCTCGTCGAAGCCGCACGCTGCGTGCTGGGATTGGCCGGCGTGTACTTGAGAACCCCATCTCCCGCCGCGCCTAGGCCTCTCTGGTAGAAGTAGTTGTTCCCCGTCCCTACCGCCGCGTGCATGATCTGAGAGGCCAAGCGCAGCTCAAGGGTGTCGATCGTGGAGGCAAACTCCGCGATCGCCTCGTCGGACGCCCCGTCTCCCAGGGTGTCTCGCGCGATCCCGAAGGTGATCGCGTCGGTCTCCGCATCGATTTCCGCCTAATTGACAAGAAAATATAATAAACGAATTAAAAAATATATATATAAATTAATTTAATGAAACACTTTTATTGAAGATGGGCGAATACTTACCACTTGGTCGGGACGCCCCGGATACATCTGCGCATGAATCCACGACAACGGCCTCAGCGGTCGGTCCCTCCTCGCCATCTCTGCCCACTGCCTCCAGGAGCGGGCGCCGCCGTGGTGGGGGTGCTCGTTCCTCCTGCGGTTGTCGCTGTTCGTCCGCGAGATTTTCTGTATTATAAGAACGAACATATAAACGCAAATATAAATTAGTAACTAAATTAAAATATTACGAACTAACCAAAATAAAATTATTAACTAATTTAGTTACTAACTAATTTAATTTAATTAGTAACTACTTAATTAACTAATTTAATTTAGTAACTAACTAACTTACTAACTACCTAATTTAATTTAATTTAATTTAATTTAGTAACGAACTAACTAACTACGTAACTAACCAACTAACTTAATTTAATAACTAATAACTAACTAACTAACTAATTAATTTAATTAAGTAACTACGTAATTTAATTATTAAATAACATTAAAAAGTTATATACTAGCAGGCTAAATTTTCTTACCGAGACCCTGTCGCTCCCGAAGTAGGCTACCAGCCATAGCCACTCGTACTCCCTGTACCGGAACTCGTGGGGGGTTGCACCTCGCCCCAAGCGCTGCTCCACATGGTACGTCCTGTAGTGCGTGGACAGCTCGTTCTTCCACTCGGAGTACCTATATTAACAAAACACAACTGTTAGATATATTCGTACACTGCCAATAAATATATTTATACAAAAAAAAGCAAAACACATAACCTGTTCTTCAGCTGCTCGTCTCTCCACCAGTCCAAGGTAGGATGGACTCTAAACCATTGCTGCAATATTATAAATTAATTAGAAAATATTTTTATATAGTTATAAGGACTGAATTCATAAATATTTATTTTCTATAATAAAAATCATATTTAACTCACCGACAGTGCATTGTACACTCGCGCCTTGATCTCATCGGGCACAGAGCCCCAGTCGGGCCACAACAGTGGGACCCTGTCCCGCACGAGCATGCCCGTCGCGTTGATGTACTTGGTGGTGGTGTCTCTCCGCTCAATCGGGCGTCCATCCTCACCGGGACCGGGCAGGATCTCTCTGATCCCACCGGCCAGCTCCCTCTCCAGGGTCGACATGTTCGCTGGCCCTCTAGTCCGTCTCGTCCCCGCGGGTTTATTGACGAGGACGCCTGTTTCATAATTAAAATGAATACATAGTTAAATAATTATTTAAACTAACTAATTAAATAATTAATTAAACAATCTAAATAATTAATTAAACTAACCAATTACCTGCGTCGTTGTACTGCTTGTCCTTCTCACGAACGGCCCACAGGCCGCGGCAGTCCTCTGAGTCGAAAGGACTGTAGAAGTAGGCCTCCTCCCAGGGAATCTCGTGGGGCCGGTCGTGCCTCCAAATCTGCCTCCCCCTGGCGTCGTACTCAGGGATGGCAGGGAGGAACTGGACCATGTACATCCCTGATGGCGGAGACATACGGGGCGTGGACCCTGAGGGGCCTGCTCCCCCTGACGGTGGGCCCCGTAGCTGTGGATGCTGTCGCTGTGGGGGGACAGGGAGCATCTCTGGAGGGTCCAGATCGGCGCGCGGTGGGGTCGGCTGCCGATCCTGGAACAGTGCTGAAGTGCACTGGGGCCTGGTGGCTCTGTGTCCTCCTCCGACACTCGAGTCAGGGCCCGCTCCCGTCGACTCATACGAGGAGCCCCCACGTGGATCGCTCGGGGTCAATCCCATCAGCGTCTCCTCTCGTCGACTCATAGGCCGGCCTAGGCCCCGACGACCGCTGGATCCGCTCCCCCCACGGCTGGCTCCTGCCTGAGCGTCGGGGTCGCTCTCGGTCCGTCTGCCAAGCCATCGGTCTACAAAGCGACGGTTTCCTGCACAATTAGTATATAAATTCCATAAATTGCACAAAAATTCCACAAAAAAATTAAAAACTTCATTCAATGTATATATACCTAAATATATTTATACGTACCTAAATATATTTATACCTAATTATATATATATATTCCGAAATATAACACAAAATTCCTTAAATTTCACAAAAAAATAAAAAACTTTTTTAAATATATATATACCTAATTATATATATACATAACTATATTTATACCTAAAGGTATATATATATATATACCTAAAAATTCTTGTTAATTCCTCAAAATTAAACAAAATTCCACACAATTCCATAAATTTCACACAAAAATAAAAAACTTCATTAAATGTATATATACCTAATTATATATATACCTAAATATATTTATACCTAATTATATATATATATATATATTCCGAAATATATATATATATATATATATATATATATATATCCTCCTATAAATTCCACAAAATTCCACAAAATTAACAAAAATTCCACAACATTAAAAAAATTTCCACAAACTTCCATATACCTAATTATATATATATATATATATATATATATATATATATATATATATCCTTCACAAAATTCCACATAATTATAAAAAATTAACAACAATTCCACAACATTCCATAAATTCCACAACAACCCTAAATTCCACATAATTTCACAAAAACCATAAAATTTCACAAAAATACCTAAATTCCACAAAATCACAAAATTCCACAAAATTAACAAAAACCCTAAATGAGGGAGAGGGGGACTACCTGACATGGTGGTGCGGCTAGGGGAGGTGGTGACGTGCGGCGGCGACGGCGGCTAGGGGCGGCTGTGGCGTTGCCGTTCGGGGACTGTTTTCGGGTCGGGGAGGGCTCGGGAAGGAGGGGGCCGGGGCGGGGAGGGGTCGGGTGGGGCCGGGGATAGCAGATCGGCGGTCGGTCGGCGTCTCTGTTTCGGTGGGCGGCGAAATCCGGTTTTAGGGCAGGAGCAGAATGAGGGAGAGGCGCGTCTGTTTCGGTTTAAATCGAAGGACTATAGCCGACGATCTAATTTTAATTCGTCGGCTATAGTCATAGCCGACGAAATTCGTCGGCTATACTCTGACGGGCCGGGCCGAAATCCGGGCCGGGCCGAAGTTGGGCTTTGCGGGCCGGTTATAGCCGACGAAGTTAGGTATATCGTCGGCTATAATATGCATGTCGTCGGCTATAATATGAATCTCGTCGGCTATACTTTACGCTCTCAGCAGCCGTCAGATCTCGCCCATCCAACGGCGGACAATGAAACGGCGCGGATCGCAAGAGTTTAGCCGACGAGGTTAAGTATTTCGTCGGCTATTCCCTGGTCAACTTTTGGTCAAACCTCTAAACGCTTTAAAACGGCAATTGACCCGTCTAAATGACGTTTTTTTGCCTGACCTTCAACAGAGAATAGTTTCAAATCGATGCGACGCAACTAACCGTATAAAAATTTTCCTCCAAATATTTACCGACCGTCAGGCTACCCATAGGAAAACGGAAGTAAAAAACACCTAACCGCAACATTCGGCACACAGATTTTGTCGGAATCTTCCCATTTTTCAACCGTAGTCGTATTTCAATATTTCGGTCGTATCTTATTTCACGACACTTTTGCATTTGAACGGTCTACGTATGGTAACTATTTGAAACTATACATTCACTTAAACACTTAGTAAATAAGTTAAGGAACATTAGTGCATATGTTCCGATTTCGAATCTAAAAGTTTGGAAAATCTATTCCAACCGTCAGATATCACCGTTAAGATTAAATACATGTATGAAAAAAAATCCAACTACATCTGACAACGTTAAAGGCTCGATCGGGACGGTCAAACTTTTGGTCAAACCTCTAAACGCTTTAAAACGGCAATTGGCCCGTCTAAATGACGTGTTTTGGCCTGACCTTCAACAGAGAATAGTTTCAAATCGATGCGACGCAACTAACCGTATAAAAATTTTCCTCCAAATATTTACCGACCGTCAGGCTACCCATAGGAAAACGGAAGTAAAAAACACCTAACCGCAACATTCGGCACACAGATTTTGTCGGAATCTTCCCATTTTTCAACCGTAGTCGTATTTCAATATTTCGGTCGTATCTTATTCCACGACACTTTTGCATTTGAACGGTCTACGTATGGTTTCGGTCAATATACTTTAGCCGACGACTTGCAAGTCGTCGGCTACAGTATAGCCGACGAATTGTAAGTCGTCGGCTACAGTATGGGCATTATAGCCGACGAATTATGGTCCATTTCGTCGGCTATAATGCTGATGTTTCTGAAAATTTGCCATTTAGGGCCTGAAAATTGCCTATTTCACCTGATAAATTCCTGAATATCGCACAAACAATTCAATACAATTTCCCAAAAATTCGGAAAACGGTAATTAAGGACAAAAATTTTTTTCATACATGCATGCACCTTTGTACACAAATACATACATAAATAGTATACTAAGGATGATAATCAGAATCATCCTCATCACTTGAGTCAGACGTAGTATAGTAGTTAATATCTGGCAACCGGTGCTCGTACTCGACGTCTGAGTCATCGTCTGCCTGATATAGACGATTCGGATTAACATCATACATGGGCACCTGACCCCTAGGAAGTCGAACCACTCTGCCCGGCGTCACATTATTATCGCGGATGGTGGAGGATTCCGGAATGTCGCCGGCGTCCGGCTCTTGGTATGCGGTCGCTTCTTGACACTCTGTGCTCACACCAAGTGTGGTAGCACTGTATATGTCTCGCTGAGACACATGGTTAACTACCTTCCACGTGCCTTTGTTCAAAGGATCGTCAAGATAAAAGACCTTTTTGGCCGCTGTGGCGAAAACAAAGGGGTCGTCTTCATACACACTAGTGGCGGTATTCACCGAAAGTATGCCGTACTGATCGATCCGTATGCGGTGCGGCCTAGTATCAAACCATCGACACTTGAACAAGTGGACTTTCATGCGGTTCCCATAAATGAGTTCAACAACTGACTGTAGGACACCGTAAAAATCCACGCCCCCCTCTGCACCATCCACCATCACCCCACAATTCTGTGTTTTGCGTTCCCCGTCTCTAGCTTCACATATATACTTAACGCCGTTGACATCACACATTGGGCGGACTGTGGAAGATATCGGCTTCATCGACAACAGCCTCAATTCCTCTGAGTAATTTGTATGACCACCACTCGCAGCCACTTGCATCAGCTGAAAAATATAACTCAAATCACTCGGTGTGTTTATGATTAAAGAATAGGGAACTGTAAAAGAAAGCCATCTAATATATATATTTATACACTTACCCATTGTGGAAAATAGTCTGCAAACGTCGTGTTGTGGTAGTCGACATCACCGCGAACTTCCTTGCAGTGAAGATGGTGACGTTTCCAATATTGTACCTCCGGACAGTTTATTAGAACCCACCAGTGGGCAATCCCTACCTCATGGTCAGGCAACTTGTCCACACCCTTTTTCTTGAAGCTTCCGTATGGTACAACAGAGTTGGCGACGATAGATAGGTTGAACTCGGGGTCATCTCGACTTGGATGTTGTGGGGGGTCCTCCATCGCTCCCAAGTACAACTTGGCGTACGTTACACACTCATGCGCAATGTAAGCTTCAGCAATACACCCCTCAGGCGCAGATTTATTGTGCACATATTTCTTGTAGTCTCCAAGTTGTCTGCAAGGTTAACAAGTGCATGTTAAGAGCATGCAACTTTTATTTAAAAACATGTATAAATCAAATTTATGAATAACATGTACCTTTCGATGGGATACATCCAAGTGTAGTGTACGGGACCGGTAAGCAACAATTGTTGGGGAAGATGGATCATCAGGTGAGGCATGATGTCAAAGAAGTTTGGGGGAAATATCCTCTCGAACTTGCACAAGATAAAAACGATTTCCTCATGCATTCTCATGAGGTCTGATTTTCTAACTTCTCTAGCGCATAACTTCTGGAAGAATCTTGACAACGCCACCAACGGCTCAACCACTTCATCCTCCAAGTACGCTCGAATGAAAATAGGGAAGAGGCGTTGAAGCAGTACATGGCAGTCGTGACTCTTCAATCCGTACATCTTGTTGTCTCGGTAGTTAACACACTTGCTTATGTTACCCGCATAGCCATAAGGATACCTGCATAGCCATTAACAACAATTAGATTTCATGCATATATAGTCGTCCAACAACAGATGGCGGATTCTTTAGGGATTACATGCCTAATAAAAAGTTACCTGACATTACTCAGCCATCCAAAGATTTCATGTTTCTGGTCCCTGGTGACGGTGTAAGGAGCTTGGGGCATTTTGCTCCTGCCCTCTCTCAACCACAAATGGTCCCGCAGTCCCATATTTCTCAGATCAACGCGTGCCTTGGGGGTGTCTTTTGTTTTCTTCTCCCAATTCAAAACTGTGCCAACCACGGCTTCACCCACGTTCTTCTCTATATGCATGACATCCAGGTAGTATCTGGTAGCCAACCTGGCCCAATAAGGAAGTTCCCATAAGATGCTCTTGTGTGACCAGAACCTATACCGATCCGGCCTCTCTGGAATCGTGCGCAACACATCGGGATGATTGCTAAGCGGACCAAAGTCATACTCATTCAACACTGCCAATATTTCCTCCCCTGTCCATTGCTCGGGTGCCCAGCCCCTTTCTTCAGTCCCATCAAAAGCCTGTGCATCGTCCCTAAATGGATGGTCATGCGGAAGCCAACGACGGTGACGCATCTGGACAATCTTGCTGCAATGAGGACTGGAGCAATCAACAGTCATGCACTCTGAACAAGCCCTGTAACCCCTGGTGACGCTGCCCGACAACATACCCCTCCCAGGAAAGTCACTGATCGTGCCAACAAGCATGGCATGCATCCGGAACATCTCATTTTTGAACCGGTCGTAGACCAGGTGGCCGTTCAGACTCAAGTACCGAAGCTCCTCAATTACGGGTCTCAAATACACATCGAGACACTTTTCCGGATAACCTGGGCCTGGAATCAACAATGTGAGCATGTTATATTCCTTCTTCATGCACATCCACGGTGGAAAGTTGTACGGAATCAAAATAACTGGCCACACACTGTACTGAAGCTCTTTCTTGCCAAAAGGGTTGAAACCGTCGGATGATAGCCCTAGCCAAACATTTCGAACCTCTGATGCAAATTCAGGAAACTCCAACACGTTCTTCTTCCAAGCCTCTCCGTCGGCGGGATGTCTAAGGGTGTCATCGTCAGGCACATTCCTCTCAGCCCACCATCTCATAGCTTCGGCCGTGAAAGCACACATGAACAACCGCTCAAGCCTATCAATCAGCGGGAAGTACCGAAGTATCTTCACAGCTTTCTTGTTCCCTTTAGGAGTGAACTTATACCGCTCTGTATTGCATAATGGGCAGTATTCAAGATCTGCAAGTCCTTCCCCGTAAAACAGAACGCAATCGTATCTGCATGCATGAATCTTGATGTAGGAAAGGCCGAGATCTTTAAGGATATGTCGCACCTTATGATGACTGGTAGGAAGCCGATGTCCGGGGGGCATCGCCCCACCCCATAGCCGAAGCCAATCATCAACCGATTTGACAGTGCCTTTGTTCTCCGTTTTGATCTTCATCACTCCCATGACAGATTCAAGGACAGTCTTACTGCATCCGGGGTACAACGGAGTCTGTTGCAATGCGATCAGGTTGTTGTACTTTTCCATACCAGTTGTGTTAACCGGAGATCGGGGTAATGGCTCGAGTGGCTCAATATCAGGGAAACACTCCATCTCCGGAGGTGGGAGTTGCACATCTGGTGCTTCCTCAAAGACACCGCTCTCACGAGGAAACATATCGTTGATCCAGTTCGTTGTCGGATCATTGGAGGAACTCCCTCTCTCGGCAAATTGTCCATGATCATGACGACCCGCAAACTCTGGTTCACCGTGATAAATCCAATTAGTGTATAGGACCCAAAATCCATATCTAGCCAGGTGTTGCTCCACTGTCTCTATGGAAAACCGGTGTCGTGGGGTGGCACACTTGCACTTTTTACACGGACAATAATGAAGTGTAGTGTCTCCACAGTTAGCCATCACAAAATCCAGGAAACTCCTAACTCCATCATGATACGCCTGATCCCATCTTCCAAGGGTAATCCAACTCTTGTCCATCCTGTAAATTCAAGAAATAAATATAGCTATATATAGATATGTATATATGCACGTACTACGTACGTACGCACGTACTAATTAATTAAAAAATTCATCATTACACACACACACACATATATATATATATATACACATGCATCCCTAAATTAATTAAAACATCGTCAATCTCCCTAATTAATTAAACACAATGTATTTTTTATATATACCAACAATATATTTTTAATTACAATTAAATTAATTAATATATATATACATTTTTTCATCAAATTCATCTAAAATCACCTATAAATCAACAATCAATCACTAATCTTCAGCAAAACTTCAATTCTATCTAACCAATACAACATATATATCAACCCATTAATAATCTCATCTCAACACACATATATATATATATATATATATCAAATTAATCACACATTTATTCTAATTAAACTCTAAATTAACACACCTCTGCATATAACCAACTAAATCAACACACACAGCAATATACGTACCTTTCAAGCTTATGGCCGAGGTTTTGGACGATTTCAGAGCGTTTTGGACGATTTCATCGACGAATGAGCTCCCTGATGCAGAAGGTCGATCTGATATAAGAGTTATAGCCGACGAATACCCTCCTCGTCGGCTATAACCAAAAACTTTTCGTCGGCTATAACTATTATAGCCGACGAATACCATCCTCGTCGACTATAACCAAAAACGTTTCGTCGGCTATAGTTATAGCCGACGAATTGTCGGCAGTCGTCGGCTATAATATTATAGCCGACGATGTGGCCGACGAAATAGTAATTCGTCGGCTATAAGGGGTTATAGCCGACGAGATACTATTTCGTCGGCCGTTTTTTCCCATATCTTCGGCTATAACCCCTTTTCTGGTAGTGCTTGAGTCTATGTCTGTTTACTTTGAATGTCTTGCTCGATATATTACTTTGAATTTCAATGGCACCATGAGGGAATACCTTAGTCATAATAAAAGGTCCAATCCAACGAAGTGTAGCTTACCCGAAAAGAGTCTAAGTCTTGAATGAAATAATAGAACTTTTTGGCCAACGTCAAACTTCTTTCCACGAATCATTTTGTCGTGGTAAGCTCGAGTCTTTTTCTTATAAATCCATGCGGCATCATAGGCTTCATTACGTATTTCTTCAAGTTCGTTGAGTTGAAGCTTCGTATGAAGGCTGGCATCATCTATGCTCATGTTGAACTCCTTAACCGCCCACCATGCTCTATGTTCTAGCTCCATCGGTAAGTGACATGCTTTGCCATATGTTAACCGAAAAGGTGACATACCTATCAGTGTTTTATATGCAGTCCTATAATCCCACAAAGCATCATCGAGACGATCACTCCAATCCTTCCTTGAAGGTCCAACGATTTTCTCAAGAATTTGCTTGATCTCTCGATTGCTTACCTCGGCCATGCCGCTAGTTTGGGGGTGATAAGGTGTAGGCACTTTGTGTGTGACGCCATACTTTCTCAATAAAGCTTCTATGGTGCGATTGCAAAAGTGGGAACCTCCATCACTTATTAAGACTTTTGGAACTCCAAAACGAGAAAAGATGTTAGTCTTGAGGAATTCGGCAACCACTTTGGCATCATTGGTGTGTGTAGCCTTGGCTTCTATCCACTTAGACACATAATCAACCGTTAGTAGGATGTAGAGGAAGCCTTTGCTTGAGGGAAACGGCCCCATAAAGTCTATCCCCTATAAATCATGAATTTCGATGGAGTTGATGGGAGTTAGAGGCATTTGATCACGCTGACCAATATTTCCCATTCGTTGGCATCTATCACATTTGATACAAGTGGTGTAGGCGTCCTTGAACAATGTCGGCCAAAAGAATCCACATTCAAGTAGCTTCAATGCCGTCCTCTTTGGTCCAGACCTCCACAAGCTTCGTTATGACAAAATGCAAGAATAGCTCGATGCTCGTCTTCCGGAACACATCGTCGTATGACTTGGTCGCTATATTACTTCCATAAATATGACTCATCCCATAGATAGTGCCGTGCCTCCTTCTTGATTTTATTCTTGATGTGACTCGGCGTATCCTTGAGAAAGTGCCAAGTTGCTAAGTAATTGGCAATGTCGGCATACCATGGCTTTTGTGTAGCATTGATCCGAAAGAGTTGCTCATCCGGGAAGCTCTCAAGTAGTTATAGCTCGTCTCCTTCTCTAATAATTCGGCTCAAGTGATTGGCTACAACATTCTCACTTCCTTTCTTGTCTTTGATCTCAATATCAAATTCTTGAAGTAAGAGAATCCATCGAATGAGTCTTGGCTTTACATCCTTCTTTGTCATAAGATATCTCAAGGCGGCATGATCACTATAGACAATGACTTTGAAATTCAAAAGATATGATCGAAACATTTCCAAAGCAAAAATTACCGCCAAGAGTTCTTTCTCCGTTGTGGTGTAGTTGAGTTGAGCATCATTGAGGGTTCTTGAAGCATAGTAAATGGCGTGTGGTTTCTTCTCCTTCTTTTGGCCGAGCACACTCCCTAAAGCATAGTCCGAGGCGTCACACATCAACTCAAAGGGTAACTCCCAATCCGGTGCGGCTAGGATAGGTGCTGAACACAAGCACTCTTTGAGCCGAGCAAAGGCATGCTCGCACTTATCACTCCATGCAAAAGGTACCTCTTTTTGAAGCAAGTTGCTCAATGGCTTTGCAATTGATGAGAAGTCCTTGATGAATCGTCGATAGAAAACGGCATGTCCTAGGAAGCTTCTCACGTCACGAACACACTTAGGGCTCGGCAAGTGTTGGATTAATTCCACCTTGGCCTTGTCGACTTCAATGCCTTGCTCGGATATAATATGGCCGAGCACTATGCCTTGGTTTACCATAAAGTGACATTTTTTCCAATTAAGTACAAGGTTTGTCTAGACACCTCTCTAGTATCTTCTCCAAGTTCTCCAAACATGTGTCGAAGTCGCGTCCATATACGCTAAAGTCATCCATGAATACTTCGATCTTGCTTTCAATAAAGTCGGAGAAGATATTGTACATGCATCTTTGAAACGTACCGGGTGCGTTGCATAGGCCGAATGACATCCTCCTAGCCTTTGTGGTACAAGCTCATTCTTTTCATTCTTCACAACCGTTACACCACTTTTCTTTTGGCACTACTTGCACCGGTGAGACCCACTTGCTATCCAAAATAGGGTAGATGACGCCACAATCGAGTAACTTGATGATCTCATCCTTGGCAACTTTCATCATTGGAGGGTGAAGGCGGCGTTGGCCTTCCCTTGTTGGCGCTTCCCTCTTCTAACAAAATCTGATGAACACATGTTGTGGGGCTTATTCCCCTAATATCCGCCAAGGTCCAACCTATAGCGGTCTTATGCTTCTTAAGCACTCGAATTAAATCAACTTCTTGCTTCTCACTAAGCGATGAAGACACAATAACTGGCAAAGTATCTTCTTCTCCAAGTTAAACCTATTTCAAGTGATTAGGGAGCTCTTTGAGTTCTAATTTTGGGACATCTTCCACACTTGGGCGAAATTTGTTTGTGGCAGTTGGAATTGACAAGAACGAACTATATTTAGATGGAGGGACTGCATCAAGCTCGGCAGCAACCTCCCTTAGGTTAAGCTCAAACCTATCTTCGTCGTCTTTGCTTCTTCGCTCACCCTTCTTGTCAAAATCGACCCCTTCCTCTATGGCTCTTTGCTATGCATCAAGCCAAGCCGACATGACTTGCTCAGCCTCCTCAATAAGGGCACTCCTCTTCCTTGACAATTGGATACTTCATGGCATCAAAAACATTGAACTTGTCTACATCACCATCGAACTCCATTGTCAAGTTGCCTTCCGCAACATCGATCTTGGTGCGTACCGTCCTCATGAATGGCCGGCCGAGCAATAGTTGAGTGCTATTGACCGGCGAGTCTTCCATCTCCATAACATAGAAATCGGCCGGAAATATAAGATGGTTCACTTGTACAAGCACGTCCTCAACATAGCCCTCAGGATATTTACTTGATCGATCTACTAGTTGAATGATGACATTGTCCTTCTTGAGAGGCCCTATACTCAACGTTTGATACACATTGAGTGACATGACATTGATCGATGCTCCTAAGTCAAGCATAACATCATCAAAGTGTGTGTTACCGATCACACACGGCACATTAAAGCTTCCCGGATCTTTCATCTTCGGTGGCAACTTCCTTTGAATAACGGCCGACACCGTCTCGCTCATAGTCACCACACGTGTCTCCCTTGTGTGTCTCCTTGTTGTGCAAAGCTCTTTGAGGAACTTTGCATACCTAGGCACTTGCCTTATACACTCCAACAAAGGGATATTCACCTCTACCTTCCGAAAAATGTCCAACATTTCCTCGTCGGACTTGTCCTTTTTGGACTTTGCAAATCGAGAAGGAAAGGGTATGCATGAGTTCGGCACCCCTCCCTTACTTGCTTGGCTCGGTACACATTCCTTCCTTGAAGTTACGGGATCATGCTCAAGCTCATTCTTCTTGGCTTGTTTCTCGGCAGCAGCCCTATCGGCAGCAGCCTTCTCGGTAGTGTCCTACAACATGTCCGACACGGGCATGCCCTGCTCGGCAGCTTTGGTAGCAAGGTTTCCGGTGACTTCCTCTTCCTCAATAATGCTACCGAAAACCTTCTTTCTTGCTTGCTTGGCTTGGGGTTCCTCCAAGACTCGTCCACTACGAGTTGTGATCACTTTGGCATGCTCATGTCCCAGATTTTTGATAAATCCTCCCAGTAACTTCCTTTGTTCGGTGAACTTTCCCATAAAGTCTACGACTTGGCTCATTTGAGTTTTAAGCTCTCCAATATCCTTCGAGTGAGTTTGTTGACTTGCGAGCAATGCTTGAGTAGCAATCGAAAGAGATTGAATAACCGCATCATAATTAGTCGGACCTTGTATATTTTGAGCTTGGAAAGGTACGGCCGGTGCTTGGTATGGATGCATCGGTTGGTTTGGCTGAAAGGGGGCTTGAAGACGATATTGGGCAGCCGGCCTTGCTTGGTAAGGCACGGGTGCATTCGGCTGTGTTAGTAGTTTTAAAACATTGTCATTATTTGCCCACCGAAAGTGAGGATGATCACGATACCTCGGATTGAAATTGTTAGCATAGCCTCTTGCTTGATATCCGATGGCATTGACCTCCTCTACTCCCTCACTTGCACCGAATTGAGGACATGACTCGGTTGCATGCTCCTCGGTGCATATGCCACATAATTGAGCTCGCTTCATACTCTTTGCAAGATTAGCAACCATATCCGTGAGCTTGTCCATTCTTTTATTCACTTCCTCAATAGTCAAATTGGTACTAGTTTCATGCACTTTTTCATTCCTCACGATATTGTCGCGTGGCATGCCAAATTGTTGGTTATTCAAGGCACGAAGTTCCCAGTAGTGGCCGAATCTAAGAACTCTCTCCATGACACGCAAGCCCTCATAGAAATATTGTAGCAAAAGTCCCTCGCTAATGCCATGCGAAGGACACAAACCAATAAGGGACTTGAACCTCTTGTAGTAGTTAGAAAAAGTTTCATCTCCGGCTTGCTTCACACTTGTAATTTTCTTTCTCAAATCGGTGATACGTGAAGCGGAAAAATACCGAAGTAGGAACTCATCCACCATAGTGTTCCACGAGTTGATCTTTCCACTTGGCAACTCAAACAACCACTCCTTAGCTTGATCTTCTAGTGAAAATGGAAAAGCCTTCATTTTGAAGTGCTGCAAATCGGTTCCTCGAGGACACATTGATTCAGTGGTGAAGTTGAACCATTGTAAGTGCTTATTTGGATCCTCACTTGGCATACCATAAAACGATTTTAACTTGTGGAGAAATCTACTTTTCAGCTCAATCTCGCCGGTTTTGCTGGCCTCACAAGGAGGGTAAGTGATGTTTGCGGGTGCTCCGTCTCCTCCTCCGGTAACATGACCATTTCGAGCTCTAATCGAAGTCATCCTTGGTGGCTCAATAGGTGGCTCGGCAATGACAAAGTTTTCTTCAATATGTGGCTCGGCAAGAACTTCAAACTGCGGTTCCTCCAAGTCACACGATGATGAGATATGAGAGGTCGAAATAGGTGATGATAGGAATGATGGTGAAGATGATGTCGAGCTAGAGGGCTCAGATGGTGGCAGTGGTGTAGAAACGGCGATGGTGAGTTCTTCGTTCAAACGTTGCAAACGGCCTCGGTGATCTCTTATCCAAATATTAGATTCGGACATGCACTATTTTCTGTGAGGCAAACATGAAGCAAGTTAGAACTCTCGTAAAGAAATAAAAAGCAAGAATATTACAATATTAATACATGGCCGGCAATAATACAAGAGTGATACACAAAGGTTCAAGCTATACACAAGCAATATTCAATCGGCAAGAAGGAGAAAATTCATGGAACCAAATAGAGAAAATTTCGGCAATTTTAAAGGTGATCTATATATTAAAATATGTATATTTGGGGTCTTTCGTCGACCAAATGCACCTATGAACATGGCCCAAAATTCCAAAATTAAAAAGTCAATTTTTTATAAAAATAATTTCCGCTTAGTCGACGAAATTATTAGTTTCGTCGTCTAAGAATTTACTTACTCGACGAAAACATCAGTTTTGTCGTCTAAGTATTTACGTAGACAACGAAACTGATAATTTCGTCGACTAAGCGGAAATTATTTTTATAAAAAATTGGCTTTATTTTCCGCCAATAAATTTTGCGAAAATTTGAACTAAGCTTAGTCGACGAAACAAACAGTTTCGTCGTCTAAGTATTTACTTAGGCGACGAAAAAATCATTGTCGTCGAGTAAGTATATACTTAGACGACGAAAAAGTTGACATCGTCGACTAAGTGGTAATTATTTTTTAAAAATTGGCTTTATTTTCCGCCAATAAATTTTGCGAAAATTTGAACTAGGCTTAATTAGTCGACGAAAACATCTGTTTCGTCGTCTTAGTATTTACTTAGTCGACGAAAACATCAGTTTCGTCGACTAAGTATATACGTAGACGACGAAACTGATGTTTTCGTCGCCTAAGTGGAAATTATTTTTAATAAATTGGCGGCCTAATTTGAATATATTCGTCGCCTAAGTTTTACTTCTAAGGCGACGAATGTTTATTTTCGTCGTGTAAGGTTTTCTCTTAGGAGACGAACGATGCATTTTCGTCGCCTAAGTCAGGTAAATATACCCGATCTGCAATCCCTAATTCATCTTTGGTCTGATTCGTTCTCCCTTTCTTCCTCACGCCGCCTCACCCTCCGCTCCCTCCTCCGCCTTGTGGCCCCCGCCCCAACCTCCGCCGCCTCACTCGCCGGTCTCGCCTCCGCCTCTACCAGCCCTCGCCTCCGCCCTAGCCACCTCCTCAGCCAGCCTGGGCCGCCGCCCTAGCCATCTCCTCAGCCAGCCCTCGCCGCCGCCCTAACCACCTCCTTAGCCAGCCCTCGCCGCCGCCCTAGCCACCCCCTCAGCCAGCCCTCGCCGCTGCCCTAGCCACCTCCTCAGCCAGCCTCCGCCCTAGCCACCTCCTCAGCTCGCCGCCGCCTAGCCACCTCCTCCTGCTTTTTCTGGACGTCTCTCTCTCTGTCTCTCTCTCATCAAACATCACAACTTCTTATTCTTCTGCGGACCCAGGTATCTCTCTCTCTCTCTCATCAAACATCAAAGTTTTTATTTTTGTTCTCAGTTCCTTGAATATGGAAGGCCGGTGGAATTTGGTTCAGTAATTTCGTCAATAGAAGATATGTGAAATGTGTTTTTCCTTGAATATGGAATTTGGTTCAGTAACTTTCGGGTTCAGTATATGTTTTGAGTTTATGAGTTTATTTGCAATATGAAAGCTGTTTATGAGTTGATGAGTTTGGTTCAGTAAGGAAAACAGGGTTGAATATGGAAGCTGGTTATAGTTTGATGGCATAGTTTGATCTATGCACCCTTCATTAATTAAGATTCAAATGTTTGCTTAATGAATCATTGATTGGAACCACCGGCTGTTCCTAATTGGTTAGATGACTATGAGAGAAAATATTCTGATCAGTTTTACAATATTCGTAGCTACCTAGCTATTAGCTTGGATTCTATCATTCTCAGGATCCAGGTGAAGTGAAATGGAAGAAATGGCGACCATAGTTGAATATATAATTGGTATTGTTGCTTACGTTTGAAGTAAACCATATTAATTAGGGGACCTAAATCTGTTATATGAAGAATCGAGTCCATCTGCTCACCAACTGATGTGATCTCCGAGCTCAACTTAGGTGGTGATGATATATATGTGTGTCAAGTAAGAACCAAGTTATGATTGAAATTCAATCATAAATTTATACAAAGATAGAAACTAGTGTATTGTAATGATATGTGTTAATTAGTTTAATAAAATCGATATATAATATAATTAACCGTAAACGTTAAGATTTAATTTCGTATTTTTTTATATGCGTTTGAAAATTTGTATAGAAGTCACTCATAACATATGTAAATAGATTTCATAGATCAATAAAACGTCTATTTCTACAATCAATGAGTTTTAGAAGTATCAATATATAGCAGTTTATCAACTAGTACCGAGACTCTGTAAATAAGTTCAGTGTGTGTGTCTACACCAAATCTAATATAACTTCAAGTATTTGGCAGTAGGGTTAATATCATAGACCTGTGGTCGACACTTTTCGTGCATGCAAGCACATCAAAGATGGTGGTACGTGGTAGGTGAGCCAGAACCACCATATATATCCCCAAGTTAGTATTATTTTCTCCACAAGTACTAACTTCTGTACACCAGACGTCGAAGACAGCGATGGTGAAGAGATCAGCTGTCGGCGCACATTTCGTCCTCGGCCTGATGGAGGTAAACATAATCCAACACTTTTAATTAAGTCATTTAGTTATAAATGAGTGTTATTACTCTCTAATTAAATTGTTATTGTTTTGGCAGCACCTCCTCCCAAACACAAACGAGGGTTGGTAAAAGGCTTGAAGGCCTACACGTCTTGGGTGCAGCACGGAGAGAAGCTGAAGATCGTCATGGATGATGAGTTCTTGCACGGACCGTAGACCAGTGCACTGAACAGTTGGCTGACTCATGATATCGGGCATATCATTCGGGACAACATTCCCATGACTGCTGCAAGTTGGTGGGATCTGGAGGAGGATGATCAGATGAAGCTCAAAAATGAACTCGACGTAAGTTAACTACAATTTTTAATATTTTAATTATCTATCAGCTTCCATATTAATTCTATTTTTTTGTAATAGCTTGTTTATGACATCCCTTGGGATGATAAGAAGATGGTAAAGTGGGTTTACAAGCATGCCGCCAAGACCTTCACAGCCTTCAAGAGCAAGCTCAACAGGCTTAGGATTGACAATCCTGGAAAAATTCCGAAAGAGTTCAAAGATAGGCAGGAGGAGTGGTCTTGGCTGCTTCACCACTTCGAGAGCGAAAGCTAGTAGTCTAGGCGGCGTGCTATATTTGTTGTTTGGACACCTTACAATGCTGACATGCATTTCCGAAGTGGGGATTCTATGTCTTTTGCACACTCAAAGTATATATTGCTCATTAGCCTTATCATATATAGATAGTACTGCATACATATTTACACTAAAATGTTAGTCTGAGCATTAAACAGCCAATGGAATAGACTCAAAATAGAGTAGGAAACTATATATATGATCTGATGTTTTGATGACCAAGGATAATTGCATTTGAAGAATTCAGACAAATACATACACGGCAAACTGAGAGATTTTTCACATCCTACATTCCTACTTGTTTGAATATGAGAAAGAAGCTTAAATAAACAGAGTTGTACGAACAGACCTTAGATTGGAGGAGAAAGAGGTCATGCTTTTGAGTTTTGATCGAAGGCGTCTTACTCGAGTTTTTATCATGGGATATTTGGAAGAATAATGAAGTATTTTTCAACTTTTCGTTGCGTAGATAACAAATGTTAATCGTAATCTAAGGAGAGGGTGATGATATTCTATGTTGGTATTTTAGAAAGGTGAGATTGGTGGAGGTCAGACTGCATGAATGATCTGGAGCATTTCTTGCTACTGTCTATATCTTCCTGCCCTACTATTTGGAAAGCAAAGGGTGCGACTTGGGTCAAATTTTATAACCTGGGTTGTAGCGAGGGTAATTAGTTACTTAATTTGGGAATGGCAAGATCTAACGAAGGCCTTGGGGGTAGTGAAAAATAAGAAGATTCTCAAACATGATAACTTCTAATGACTATATTGATCTACAGCCAAAGTATAGTCAACGACTCAACAAGGCACATACACAGCTCTTGACAAACATAATGATGCATGGATATATCATAAATTGTGGTATAAAAGTACACCGAGGTGACAATTTTCTAAACTCCGAAAGTTAGTTTCTTGGTCCGTTTGATTGCCTTGAGGATCATACGACAAGGGTTCAATCAAGTCACCAGCCAAAAGGGACATTTACTCGCGAAGGAAATTTCTGTAGGTCAGGTTTTGCAGCATCTGCACTCCACCTGTAAGATTTATAACTTTCAGTTAGAGCGAGGAAGAAAAGAATGATGAACCTCAGCAACTCAGCAAGCATATAGAAGCTATTACGGATCACAGGTACCATAAAGCAAAAATTCTAGAAGTTTGTCAAACAAGTACCGAGAGAGATCCGAGCCAGATAATAATTAGTACGATTACCATTATTGGACAGCAGGAAGCATGGTACTTAACAGTGAACAGATCAGATACTACAAAGCTTTAAGCTTAAAAGTGAACATCAGATACTACAAACTTTTAAGCTTCCAAAGAACATAAAAAGTGGAATAGAAAAGGTAATGAAGAATATACCAATATGTTCCTAGTTTGAGTCATAGGTTTCTTTCTTGCTCCAAAGTTCCCTTCTGGTCCAGCAGCCATCTGAACTAGTTCATAGCAGACAACATAACTGGCAGGGTCAGATAAGTAGTAAAGAAAATCATATAGTACCCAGAAACTGTAACTAATTCATTCCTGAAGCCACTACGACTCAGGCTCCAATTGAGGATAAGTTGAAGTTCAAATTACTGAAGCATGGCCAAATTTAACTCACTAACCTGCGACTTCCCATGATCAAGCTCAGTCTTCTGCAGTCTTAATTGTTCAACCATGCTACTGATGCTGACTACCTGAGCCTTCTGGTCAGAAAGGTCTGATATATCAAAATCCTTCTCGAAAATGTCAACCTCTTTCTCCTGGCATGAGCAACTGAAGATGGAAATAGAGACAATCGCACAAGTCAGAAATCAGATGCATAAATGATTATATACTATCATTCAGAACAAGTTTACTATAAGCTTGCAAGAACAAAGTACATATAATGGCTTCAAACCATGATTTCTCGTGTTGCGGTGCCTCTGGTTTAAGAATATAAATGATATTTATTCCTGAGGGTAGTCTAAGTTTGATCTTTTGTGCAGTGAGATAACTCAAACATATAAGTTAAATGTGAAAGTACCAGCCAGAAAGTGAGCATATGTACTAAGTTTCCAGAAAAAGCACGACATACATCTAGTGCCTATAACTTTCCTCATAAACGGACACGTTATGTTTTGATGATTAATCGCAACAGAAAACATAGAATTTTCAAGAAAACAAAGTGGTAACCATGCTACTCAAAACAGCCGCACACAATGGAAAGACTGCATATCAAAAGTATCAACCGACACAGTCCTCTTTAACCCAAGTCGACTTTAAAATTAGATGAACAAGATTTTAATTACTGCTTCTATTTTTGGTAAACACAAATGCCAGCTGTCATAAGTAATTCCTTGTGTTAATTACACAAAGCCCGTAACCAAGAACTAAAGTACTAATCCTTCGGACAATTGCATAGCTGAAGAGATGAGAATCCTATTACTAGACCAATATGGAAGAAGACAACAACTGGACTCACAGTTCAATCTGACGTTCATATACAACACATAGCTCATTCAACTGCTCTGTGACTTCAGCCTCATGGTATATTTCCAGCATCAACTGTATATGGCTTGAAATATTAGTAAAAGCTAAAATAAAATAAATGGAAGAATGTAACACTGAAGAAAATCTAGCCTCATTTCCAGTTTATAATAGATCTTTTAGTACCCTTAAGAAACGATTTATATTAATGCATTTGAGACCAGAACAGTAATATTGTGTTAGATTGAAATCACAAGACTCATAAAAAGTGGAAGTCAAGAACTATACCAAAGATAAATACATAAAAATGCAAGAAAACAATATGTTCAATAATATTTTACCTGTTGGCATTTATACTATGTATGAGTGCATGCAAGAAAAATATCAAAATACACACAAATAGCAACCACAGTTGAGCAGTGAAGTACCTGAGTTGCTGTATTATTCCCATTTTTGCCACCTACATTCATTTAACCAGAAAATAAGGGAATGACATCATTAATTATGTAAGCAACGGTGGAATTAGCCAACAGTAATTTATCAGGAAGAAAAAGCCAACTCAAAGGTTGCTGACCTCTTTTTAGCAACAAAGCCTTGCGAGATTCTAAGAGCCATTTTAGCTCTTTAGTAGCCAAAGATGCCTCTTCAGTCTTTTTATGCAAAACCTAATGCACAACGACCAAGTGTCAGATCAATACAGTAGATGAATTTCAGATTAAAAAAAATATATATCATTCAGTAATCGTATCTATAGCATCTCAATCTTAAAGGAAATATATACTCACAATCTTCAGATTGGAGGCCAATAGGTTGTGCATCTCATGTTTATCCTTCTTATTCTCTTTCTTGAGCTGTTGGAGCATACAGGAATCCAGAAATGAAAGACGAGAAAAAATTCATACTTTGGCATCATCATAATATAACTTCAGCATAGACTGGCAAAGACTTCTCAAGATAATATCACATTAACAGCTTAAATTTAAGATTGACAAAAGAAGCCATGCTACAAAAGTCGTATCTTAACTCTATATATATGCAGCATTGTGCTACATAAAGTCCAGAGTGTATGCAACGTTACTAACATGCCAAGGTGAATTGTGCAATAGAGTAATAGATCCATGTACTACAAGATAGGTTTATAGGCCATTTCGTAGTTTAAGCAATGCTACTGATTCAAGATGTCTGAACCATAGTTTATAGTGTTCTTTTGAATAAGATGATAGGCACAGATAACTTGTTGTACTACATTACACTCCTATATATAACTATGAAGCATCAAGCCCAATTCAATCGTATAATACAATTGAGCATTAGAGATATATACCTGTGAAATTGGTCTCACCCTCACTGTGTCCCCTTGTTGTGTGACGCCGTTGTCGTTCCTGGACCACTCGCCGGAATCCATGGCTGCTCCGGCCTGTTAAAAACAAGAAATTAAAAACTGAAAATAAAAGAAAAATAAAAACAGAGAAAGAAACAGAAGAGAGGCGGAGGGAGAGCTATAGATGGAGGTTTCAGGCGAAGAAGTTTCTGAAAAAAAAAACACCAAGCCTGAAATTGCAAAAATCACAGAGATTGTGATGATCGTCGCCGGAGATTTACGCAAGAAATCGAAAAAGAATTAGAAAGAGGGAAAGAGATAATGAGTTCAGGAAGAAAGTGAGAGGGTGGTGTATGCCATAATCGCAAACACAAGGAACACGATGATCGGAGTCTTGATGGTCGGCGGCGTCGGAGTCGGTGGCTGCTGCTTGGCCAGCTTCTTGGCCTTCCTCTCAGGTTTCTCCCTCCATCGCTGGTTAAAGAATAACCTGAGTATAGCAAGAATGTAAAATTATACAAACAAGTTAAAAGAGAGTAAAATTGAAAAGATAAAGAAGACAAGAAGAGTAAGGCGGTGAAGAGAAGAGGAAGGGTTAAGGAGAACAGGGTTCTGTAAACAAGAAACCCTGTAAACCCAAGCGAGAAGAAGAAGATGATCTTCTTGGTGACGCCGCCGCGATCGCCGCAGCGAGCAGCTCTGCGAGCGGCTCTGCGAGCGGCTCTGCTGGCTTCAGCTTTGGCCTCAAGTTTCTGAATTTGTTTTCCAATTTTCTTCACATCTTTCTCATGGTGCTTTCTATTTCTCCTGTTTGGGGCAAAGTTGGCAGCTTTTTCCGACGAGGCAAAATGGGCGAGAAAGGCGGGCATGATTGATTCAGGTTAAGAGGAGAGAGTGAGTCAGTGAGTGAGTGAGTGAGAGAGGAAGAGGGAGAGGGAAGCCAATCGGGGTTTGTTAAATAGGAATGGAGATTTTCTTTGGACGTAAAGGGTAACCAAGGTTTTACGTTATTACGGGGAGTCTAGATTATGGGGTAGAAAGTGGGTAGGGTATTCTGGTCATTTACGGAGAAAGGAGAGTATCAAGGAAATGTTTCTTTTTATTTTTATTATTTTATTACATAGTATAGAGTTGTTTTCGCATCCAAAATTTCATAATTCCAGTATGGTTAATCTTAACCTTAAGAAATGTTATGATGTGCATATGAGAATTTCAAACTACAAAATTCCGCAAAGCCAAAGGTTAAGATTCATATTGGGGTGACAACGTCACAAATGGATTATGTTCGGGGGCACGTGAGATGCGTCTCGAGCCATTCAAACCTTAATCCGGTAGGAAGTCCGACCACAAGCGAGTATGTTGACCTCTGTTGGCGAGACTGTTGTTTAGCTAGAGCAATGTATGAGCGAGTGCCAATTCATGATCAGTGGTCGGTCTCATATACATATTAGTAATCATATCATCATATGTATAGGCTAAAAACCTCAAAATGATATCTGAATTATTGAGACCAACGAAGTTTTGTTACTCAAAATGGTATTTCAACTATTATATCACTAAAAATGATATGCACTAAAATGATAGACTCTTCCATTCGATTTTTTATTTTAATAGCTTCCATTCAACTCTTTCATTAGTAATGTAAAAAAAAAACCAATAATGAGTTTCTTGAGAGTGAAATACTCAACAAACAAAACAATTATGTCCTCCAAGTCTCCAACCCAACATCAGTCCATTTCGTACTGGCACACATGTAAATTTGTTCAATTAAATTGGTTTGTTGTTTTCATTGCAAATAGTAATCGTAGTGTATCCTCTATTCCTCTTATCGTCTTAACTTATTATTTTACCGGTATATTGATAGGTTTTATGTGATGGTAATTTATGAAAAGAGAACATCACACACCCACACGTAAATTTTTAGTTACCTTTTAAACACACACACAAATTTTATTAATGGTATCGTTGATTTTAATTATAAAAAACATTTTTACTATCCCGCAACCTGAAAATGAAAAACTCTTACCTATTAAGGCATTAAATTACGGATCGACCCTTAAAACAAATAAAAGATTACGGATAATTAGAGTGAGGTTATCCCATCATCCTGCTTGGATACGAATTCAGAATCCTACTTGGATATAAAAATATATAACCAAACTATAAATACAAATGTCCTATTTCAAAGTTGCATAGTCAATCTACTCAATATGGCCGTGCTCTCTCTATATTTTTCTTATTACAATAACCTGGGAAACTACCTCCGCTGGTTCACCAGGTCTGTTCCCTACAAGACATTACCTGAACAAAAAATCTCTGCAGGGAAGAGAAAGGAAATCGAAAACTTTAACGACGACCAAACTACTCGTCGTCATGGGTCAGGCGGGTGCTGGCAGTCACCACCACAAGACGTCATGGAGGAGATTCTACAGAAAATGGGTTTGATTGCTCGTACACGGTTAGCCAAGGTCTGCCTGTCTTGGAGCTCACTTGCTATGCGAGCAGAACTCCGCAGTGCTCCGCAACTGCCATGGTTAGTACACCCTCAAACCCCAAATACAAACTACTTAACCTTTTCCAGCCTCTCTGAGGGTGAAGTTGTGAACTTGGAGCTCCCAAACCCTAAGCGATTCCGAGGGCACGGCAAGTTCAAGTTTCAAGGGTCTTCTAAAGGTTGGTTGATCATGATACAAGAAAAAGGACTCAACTTTGATATGTTTCTATACAATCCTATTTCTAGAGCCCAACACCAACTTCCTTCCTTAAACAGTACTATTCCATCTTTCCCACCTTTTCGAGTAGCGAAAATGTTATCAAAATGGAATAATAATAACGAATATGTCGAAGATTTTGTAACTAAAGTTGTGTTGTCTAGTCCAAATATCTCAGAATGCACTGTTGCTGCCGTTTTCCATCAGAAAATTTTGGGATTGTGTAGACCTGGAGACAAAAGCTGGACTGTCTTTGAGATATTGAATGACGAGGACGACTTTCTCATGGATTTACTCTTTTGGCGGGGAATACTATACGGCTTAGTTGATAAAACTGCAAATCGTAATAACACCAAGAATGGCATCGGTGCGGCTCGGTCCCTAAACTTTGGAGATGATCAGGCAATGAACGTGGAGTTGAAGGTGGTGTACGGACATAAAGAAGATAGTAATTTCCCTAGTACTACAGAATATTATGATGACCATCAAATCGATATAAGTGGAGATTACAATTCGTATTTGTTAGAATCAACAACAAATAGCAAAAAGGAAATCTTGTTGATCCGTCAAATGCTCGACTGTATGATAGACTGTGATGATGATGATGATGATGATGATGATCATGTCGACTGGGATATAGAATATCAGAGGACAAGAGGGTTTGAAGTGTACAAGATTGACCTCGAGTCTGGGAAGTTTCATGAGGTACGAAATTTGGGCGACCAAATAGTATTTCTAGCAGAGCATAGCTCTTCCTTGTTCTTTACGGCTAGTGATTTCGAACTACAAGCAAATTGCATTTATTTTGCAACAAGCGGTTATATCCCAATCAGCGGATCTCGTAAAACCCCTATGCGTAGACCAAATATATCTCGTGAAATCGGAATCTTTAGTTTGGTTGACGGAAAAATTAAGCGACCCTTTCCAAGTGTTGATATTGGCAATCCATCAACTTGTAAACTAAGTTGGTTCAGTCCGAGTATATGACTATTGCTGAATTGCTGTAGGAAAATTTAAGAATTGTTTTATATGTTATTCTTGTAATCAAAGTTACGAGTTATAAACTACTTCATAAGCTTTCAACGTACGTATATGTGTAATTTTTTATTTCGACTTCTTATCCTTTGTCTTGTCATTTGTGATCAAACTATTACGAGTTATAAATTATTGCTCTAGGAAATATGATGTTCGCATCACGGCATTTTTGTAGAAATTCGCTTTGAAAGGGCAAAACCATCTTAAGTACGAGGTTATGACTTCTGAGTTGAGATTCACACATTGCCAGAGATTTTCAAGCTATTGCAGGAGTCAACATGTGCATTAGGAATTTTATGGGGTTCCAATTTCATATGTTATTTAGTA
This sequence comes from Potentilla sterilis, assembly GCA_963682095.1. Classification (NCBI taxonomy): domain Eukaryota; kingdom Viridiplantae; phylum Streptophyta; class Magnoliopsida; order Rosales; family Rosaceae; genus Potentilla; species Potentilla sterilis. The sequence continues at coordinate 10,152,081 of OY821763.1, read as the reverse complement.
CGTGTGCATGTTTTTGATCGATGGATATGCTGATGAAATCTAAAAATCCTATCAATCTCCGCAAACGACTTGAGCAGACAATCTCTGTGATGCCCAGCAGCCCCAGCTTCGTCCTAAGTCATCACTTTGCTCCATGCAACTTCTATCACTTCTCTTGAACCCGTTTTTAATATGGGCACCTTATTATTATTATTATTATTATTATTATTATTATTCAGTTTTTATTTTTTTTCAACACACTAGGGTGTATTTTACTTGGTGTTAACATGGTAATGACCTTTGATAAAAAAAATTAAAAAATAAAAAAATTTTTTTTTTTTTTTATGACAACAATTGTTACTATATTTTTTTTTGTTTTTGTTTTAAGGAATCAAGTTGATTGTATTAATTCTCAAACTAGAAAAAACAATTACATATCTTCCCTCTACCAACTAAGGGTAGATAAAAAATTCCCTTACCTAAAAAAAAATTCCCAAAACATATTTTACCCATGGGTTTTAATGCCAACTTGATTCTCTTCATCAAACACCTTGCACATAGTCATATATGAATGCTCCCCTAACCCAAAACGTACGTCGCCGACTCCCCGTACTGGAAGTACCTCTGGACCGGATCTTTCTCCACAAGCTCGTAGAGTCGTTGTAGTCTCTCAAATCAGATTTGGTTCGCTCTATAATCAAACAATCAATCTGATGTTGTGGAGAGCAATTAGGGTTTCGGTGTGGGGGTGTGAGTCTGTGAGAGAGGAGAGAACGACGAAGGGTGAGTTCAAATAGGGGAGAGAGATAAGAGGGAGGGGTTATTCAAAGTGGCTGGAGAAGAGGAAGAATGGAAGATCGATGAGAGAAAATGTGGAGGTAGCCTGATCAGGTTATTATTGAACGCGCAATGACTTGACATACTTAACGTACTTCAACAGCTCAACTTACATGGAAGGAAGCAGAAAATTGTTGTTGTATCTTCCCTCTTATATTCCCTCGACATCTAACGTACGTACTAAACCCTAACAAATCTTAAATTCCTCATGATAGGGTCATGCGTATGATGTAACTTTATATTTTCCTTCTAATGAATTTGACACCCCACATTCCTAAAAAAATGTTATTGAAGCATTATCCTAATTTATATTTTTTTATGGGTTTTTTTTACCTATAACTATACTTAACAATTTACACATTGATTACCGTTCACAAGGTACGTAAAGATTGAATCACTTTTTATTCTTTCAGTAAAGACAGGATGAGAGCTAAAATGGAGCAATAATATTCAAATTAGTAAAAATTTTCTCAACAATATTCCACATGACACCATCTACGGAGCAAGGTTTTCCGGTAAGAAAGAGAGAGAGTAGAACGACGCAAAAATACCATTTATTCGCCTTGTTTTATATTAGACCTATGAAACTTGGGGAATAAGCACCATCCCTGCTGGCGTGGCAAATGTCAACTAACAGAATCTTTCGTATTTATATCCACATGCCTCCAGTTCTTAAATCACGTGAACGAATACAAAAAATCAAAAACCGTTTTAGCGTGAGCCTTACTCCTCTGAGTCCTCTCTCACTTTTTCTCTCAGAGCTGCAATAGCAGACGGCGAGCCGGACCCAGTTTCCATTTAAGAAAGAGCCAAAGCTCTTATCGATTCTCCAACGCTCTCAGGCTTGGAGTCTCTCATTTCCGAGCTAGTGCAACTCAAATCAACAACAATTGGAGGCAAGCAAGTCCTCGGCCACTGCATTCATACGGACCCAAACACTGTAGCTCTTAAACTCTTCCTCACTGTCACGACACTTCACTTATTCGACTCGCTTTTAAGTGAAGACTGCTTCGAACTTACGCCAAAGTTCGTCGCCAAGATGAAGTCGTCGTTGTTGTCTTGTTTCAACAAGGTCATCGGCGCATTACCAGTGTTCTCTCCGAGGAACTTTTGATAGATTTCGGTACTCGTTGGTGTGGCTTCGAGAATCTTCGACCGCGAGACGTGGGCTGAGCTGGTTTGCGGCTCTTTGCATGAAGAGGTTAAGGAAGAGTCATTGCTCACCATACTGACTCTTCTCCCCGCTGACGTTGTGTTTCAACTCAACGCCTTTGAGATAAGCGTCGTCGGGTCAAGGATTCGACGATTCTCCGTACCCCAATCGCAATCTACATTCCTCTGCGTGAATTCATAATTATGTCACTATTTTTTTATAATCACAATTAGTTCATTTTTTTTTATCGAACAAATAACTTAAATCAATACGACAACTAATATGTTGTGAGTCGAACTTTAAATCTAACTAAACACTTAATTTTTTTTTATAATACATATCGGGTAATGTTATTCACACACCCCTTTTCTCTATTAACACATCTATTTTTTCTTTACTTTAATTTAATCTTGTTTAAAAACTACCTAAAATAGCCATCGCTTCACTTTTTTTTATCTTCGAACTCTTTTATCTCGTTTAATACTTTCCCCTCTATAGGCAAAAGAGAGAAAACGCCAAGCACCAAAGGAAGGCCTTCTTGAAACCCATTTGTTGATTGTTGAGACTGGACATCGGAGACCCAACAATTGTTTTTTTGAAGAATATGGCGCAAACTCCCTTATTGATTTCGACATGAACGTTTCTACTTAGTCTTTTTTTTGTTTTTTGTTTTTGTTTTAATTAAAACACAATTGCATAAACTTAACATCTCATCCTGATCAAATCCAGGCTAAAGCAATGTGGATTAGAGCAGCAGACATTGTATCATCAGTGACGAGAACCAAATTAAAAAACATATAAACTAGAGACATAAAAATATTGACTCTTATGTGATCTTACGGATATGCCAAGCAATAAACATTGAACTTAAAATCCCTATCTAAATGGGAAAATTTTAAAAAGAGTACACCAACTTTGCACCACGTACTGATAATTAATGTTTCTTAACTTTATGAAATATCACGTTAGTACATGAACTAACAAATCAGACATCATTTTGGTACACGCCGTTAACTTTTCCGTTAAGTGATATGGTAAGTGTCATCTTTTGAGAGGCAATTCAGTCTCTTCACTATGCTATACATTTGTGCTTCTTCATATGCAAATAAGATGAGAACTGTCGCGCGTCGCCGACTACTATACATCTGAGGCTTGCGCTGATATCATGGTGGAGATATGGATGATGAAGAAGGAATAGATTGCTCGGCGGCAAAGAGAGCTAAGCTATTAAGAAGCAATGGAGAGAAGAAGGACGAGAGTGAATTGAGAAGTTGATAACATTAGAGTCATTATGCCAACACATAACCAATCTTGCATATTACTCCTCATATGTTGATACCAATTATATGAAAGGAGATCGAATTGAAATTCATTACTTTGAATCTTGGATGCAAAAGATTATCCATTTGCTTTGACTCACCTCTAACTTAATCCAAGCGACGCTCTTTGATGTCTCTTGTTCATTCCAGCGAATTAACTAACCTCATTGGCATATTGTATTGATCGAATATGTTGATATGTAGAGGATAATACACTACCAGGAAAAATACCTTAGGCGACGAAATATAAATAGTTTCCTCGCCTAAGAGTTCTTAGGAGACGAAAAAAATTTCGTCCTCTAAGCTAGAAATTTCGTCGCCTAAGACTATTCTTAGGCGACGAATAATTATTTTCGTCGTCTAAGAGAACACTTTAACGACGAAAACTTATTTCGTCGTTCATGCATTTTCTTAGGTGACGAAAAAAACTTTCGTCGCCTAAGCTCTTTACTTAGGTGAAGAAAAAATTATTTTTCGTCGCCTAAGTTAAATACTTAGGCGAGGAAAGTGAATTTTCGTCGCCTAAGAAAACACAAAGACGCCGACAAATATTTGTCGTTAGAGTTATTTTCTAAGACGACGAAAGTTATGTTTTCGTCGCCTAAGATTTACACTTAGACGAGGAAACCATTTTTTCGTCGCCTAAGTGTGCATCTTAGGCGAGGAAAGTACCATTTCGTCGCCTAAGTAAAATTTAGGTCAACATTATTTAAATTTATCTCTCTCTATTGGGAGCCATAGTATCGGGAGGTAAAAGTTTCCAAATTTTTACATGGATAATTAGGTTTCATCTATATGAAAGTTTAATGTTTAGAAGAGTCGACCAAAAAAAGTCATCTAAAAGTGCGTAATATCGTTTTCGTGTGATAAGTTTTATGAAAATATGGTTGACCATTTGGAGATTTCGCTGGTTATGTTGGATTATAGTTTCCTCAAGATAATAAAACTGGGCTTACTAATTTTTTTTGGTATTAATTAATATATATATATATATATATGTATATTTGGGATCCGAGTCGACCAAATGCACCTATGAACTCGTTGCAAAATTTTAAACACATTAAAATTAAGCCGCCAATAGATTTAAAAAAAAAAAAATTACTTTTACTTAGTGATGGGAGCCGAAGCTCGCACGCAATAATAAACCCTACAATCGTTAGTAGTATAGAATAAGTAGGGATCGTTCTAGGCCGGGGATTAAGGGTACCTGAGATATGAAATTGTTAACAAAAATATTCACAAACATATATGCACACAATTGTTACACTTATATACATATATACATATTCACACACGAAATTATGGGGGATAAAAGGCTTGGCAGCAAGGGCTGCCTCTATATCTAAGACACGAAAATAAAAAGAAAACAAAACCTAAACTACTATATACAAGTGATCATCATCTCTCACGCATCACATAGCACAAAACACAATTTGACACAAAGATTCACATGCAAGAAAGTAAGAAACAAGTATTTAGCATGTTCAAGACCTAACTTAGTTTCAACCTACAACCAGAACGTGATCCGATTTTTACCTAGTTGTGAGACTTTTTCTAATGTTTTAAGATCGAGCTATTCGCATGGTGATCCTAAAAGTTATGCTACCTTATACAAGACATAGCATTGAAGCACAAAAGTCTATAGCCGAAAACACGTAAACAAGTAAGGTCGTCAGTCTTCTTATTTAACATGCAAGTCCTAAGGTTAACCACTCTAGGTGAGCACAACAAATCAAAGTGATCATACGTCTACTTAGTTCATTATAACTCAAGCAAATTAAACCTAGTACCTAGATCATGTTCAAAGACAACACTAAGTACCGATTATAAGCCCTCACCTTAGGTCTAACCAATTTAAATCCTAAACATGCTTTTAATACCACTGCTCTGATTATCATACATATGAAATCCATGTATTAAAAATTGCAAAAGTCATCACATAAATTCCAACAAAAATTGCAATTCATGTTCATCATACAAAACCATACGAAACAAAGTATTTTTATAACAACAATATGTGACTAAACCGAAATTAAAAACACAAGTCATAGGGATGGATCACACTTTAGAAACCTTGGAGAGCTTCGTCTTGGTGTGGTGGAAGAGTTTCGGCAGTAGCTAGGTTAGGGATTGGGATCGGTGGTGATTGGTGGTGGTGGAATCGGTGACTTGGTATTTTTAGGGTTTCGGGTTAGAACTTTGGTAGGAAATTTGGTAGAGTTTTGGCTAGTGCTTTGCAAGAGATGAGATCCTTTTTCAGAATGAAAAGTGGGGGTATATATAGAGGATAGGGAGAGAGGCTGCCGGCAGTCCCTATTGCACAAAGATTTCAGAAAACCTCATGGGATTAGGTTTTGCAACCTTCCTTTTATAGTTCAATTAGGTTTTCTTTTTCTGAATTTTTCTTCAAGGCTTGGGCTTCACATCTTCATGGACTTCTTGTATGATCTTGGACTTCATTTGACATGTCTTGGTCCATCGAAAAATACCCCAATTGCCGGCAGCACACAAAGGCATACAATCTGCCTCTATTCGGCAGCTTCTCCTAGTGTGACTAGGAGAACGTCTTTCTTCAAGTTTTTCTTCAATGCCATGGCCTAGTGTCTTCCTCTTCCCTTCATAAGGCTTGAACCATCTTCACATATGCATTTGTGCACCATTAGGTCCATCAAAAACAGAAAACACGAAAAGGGGGCAGTAGGTTCCTGGAATCGGCAGATTTGACCTTGTTGCAGTAATTCCGGCATATCTCCATCCGTGGAACTCCGATTGATGCGATTCCAAGTCTCAGATAAACTAGACACATATGGCCATCTCCCCATAAAACAGTTTGATAAAAATCCTTGTGAGTCGACGGGAATGATTTTTCGAAGTTGGGACAAAGTCCCAGGAAAATCCTGGAAGCCCCTGGATTGGAATGTTCGGACTGCCGTTTTGCAGCCAATTTTTGGGTGACTTCCCGAACTCCGATTGATCTGAAATTTTAACACAACATTCCTCAGCATATGAATATTAAGCACGCCAAATTTCATAGAATTCGGAAAAGGATAGATCATACTTTTGCCCATCTCAGAATCGCAAAAAAAACATATTTTACAATATTTTCTAGATTTCTCAAACTTAGTCATTTTTCGGATTCTTAATCATTTTTCATCAAAACTCTACCAAAACGACACTAACTACATTATGACTCTATCTTAGATAAATAAGGGTTAAACAAAGCATAAATGAGGACATAAGCATATTAATATCGTTGCACATTGTGCTCCTATCACTTAGACCACGAAATAATCAGTTTCGTCACCTAAGTTCTTACTTAGATGACGAAATAAAATTTCGTCATCTAAGTAAGAACTTAGGCGACGAAAATAGCTATTTCGTGGTCTAAGTAAAAAACCCTAAACACATTAAAATTAAGACGCAAATAGATTTAAAAAAAAATTATTTTCTCTTAGACCACGAAATAATCATTTTCGTCTCCTATGTTTTTACTTAGGCGATGAAACCATTTTTCCGTCGCCTAAGTGTGTATCTTAGGCGAGGAAAGTATTATTTCGTCGCCTAAGTAAACTTATCACACAAATACGGTATTATGTACCTTTAGATGACCTTGTTTCATCGACTCTTCTGAAAATTAAACTCTCATATAGATGAGACGTAATTATCCATGTAAAAATTTGTGAACTTTTACCACCCGATACTATGACTCCTCATAGAGAGAGATACGTTTAAATAAGGTTGACCGCATCGATCGGGACTCTAACTTAGTCGGATTTAAGTGATTTTTTTACCATCACCGTATTTCATCATAACGATCAAATGCTATTTCATAGCGTTTTTCAAAATTTGACTTCTTTTATATAGTTGTTTGCAAAAGTTTTAACACATTTTAATTAAGCAGCCAATAGATTAAAAAAAAAATTAACTTAGGTGACGAAATATACATATTCGTGGCCTAAGTTTTTACTTAGGTCACGAAAATATCATTTTCCTCGCCTAAGTAAATACTTAGGCGACGAATATATATATTTTGTCGCTTAAGTTCATTTCAATTTTTTTGGAAAATTTATTGGCGGCTTAATCTTCCGCGATAAATGTTGCCAAAATTCGAAATTATCTTAGGAGATGAATAATTTGTTTGGTCGCCTAAGTAAACATTCTTAGGAGACGACACTTGTTTTTTCGTCGCCTTAGATTTACTTAGGAGACGAATTCTTAGTTTCGTCGCCTAAGTAAGACTGATATAATTCCCAAATCGATCAGTTCATTCCTCAGTCCCAGACTCCCCAACCTCTGCCCCAGCCTCCGATCAGTTCATTCCTCCAATCTCTGCCTCCGTCACCTCTACCGCCTCGGGTTCCCCGGCTCCCCAACCTTCGCCTCAGTCCTGCCCCAGCCTCCGCTCGGTGACCTGCCCCCCCTGCTCGGTGACCTCCCCGACTGCCAATTAAGCTTGCCAGAACTTCAACTTGGACTTATTCCTGGATTTGGAGGTACATATTGATTTTTGATATGTTTGAAGTGTATTGTTTGTATGTGGTAGTGGTTGTTGTGACTGAGCAAATGAAGAACTATAAGTTTCTAAATTGCTAAACCCATTTCCCTTTGTTTGTGGATGATCTCAAAGTGCAACTCCAGAGAGATGAGTCAGATGGCCTTATATATTGCAGGCTAAGCTATTCCAAAATTTCCCACAAGTTATATCCTCTCTTTTCAGTATCAATGAATTACACCAATAACCTACTATCTTCTCTCCCCAGCAATTTTCAAACTGACGATGCGACACCAGCATGGCTCAACAAGGCAGACAATGCATGGCAACTCACAGCAACCACCATGGTAGGCATGCAAAGCGTTCCAGGGCTTGTGATTCTCTATGGATCCATGGTCAAGAAGAAATGGGCGATGAACTCTGCGTTCATGGCCCTCTATGCCTTTGCGGCGGTGCTCTTGTGTTGGGTACTTTGGGCACAGAACATGTCATTTGGTACCAAGCTCACCCCATTTGTTGGAAGGCCTGGTTTTGCTATGACACCAAGTATCCTGAACCAAGATGAAGGCTATTTTGTTCCAAAGGCTGACTATGTGTACTTTCAATTTGTATTTGCTGCCATTACTGTGATATTGCTTGCTGGGTCTTTGCTTGGGAGGATGAACTTCTATGCTTGGATGTTGTTTGTACCAATGTGGCTCACATTTTCTTACTCAGTTGGGGCTTTCAGCATTTGGGGAAGTAAAGGGTTTCTTGAGAAACACACTATTGATTATGCTGGTGGATTTGTGATTCATCTTTCTTCTGGTGTGGCTGGTTTTATTGCGGCTTATTGGGTAATTCCCATGAAACTTAACACCATTTTATGTTTAATGTTCCTTTCTTCTCAAAAATCTCTTTTCAAACATTCTAGCAATAAAAGTTGCTTACATCAAGTTTTATTTTCGACTAATTTGGTGATGGTTATGCAGGTTGGACCAAGGCAATCACATGACAGGCAACACTTTCCACCAAAAAACATAATTCACATGTTGGGAGGTGCAGGGTTTCTATGGCTTGGTTGGACAGGCTTCAATGGTGGCTCTCCATTTGCAGCAAATGAGATTGCATCCTTAGCCATTCAGTGCAACTCCAGGAATGTGTGTAAATACTGATAATCTGAGATGTATTAAAGATGACAAACAATATCTTCTCTGTTGATAGTAGCCGCAAAGGGGCTACAGCAGGCCCACAGACCCGCAGCAAGTGCACCAGGGCCCGGCCCAAGGCCCGGGACCGGATCACCAGCACCCGGCCTCGGGGTCCAGCACTCTATCCTGCCTCCAGGGACCCTGGGACCGAGGGCGCCTGCCTACCAAAGAGGGCACCAGAATGTACAAACAGAAGGGAACCAGTCCCACATCGAAGGGTGAGGCCAGCCTTCACCCCCAACCACCTATATAAGGGCCCCAACTACCCTCTTTAATAGGTAACTGATCTCACTCACCGCTTACATACGTGCTCAGGTTATATATATTTCAACTATACTAACTTAGGCATCGGAGAGGAGAAGACCGGCCCGCCCGGTATTCCCCTTAGTAAGCAGGTTGGCAGGAGATCACACGAGGATTCACCTGTATCTGCCAGGCCCCAGGGTTTGAGCAGAAACAATTGGCGCCGTCTGTGGGAATCGAACCCACGACCACGTGGCGCCGTCTGTGGGAACTCGTTCAAAAAGTGAGTGTTGCTCTACCGGAGAGTAGAACTCTATTGATCCTTTGGGAGATAGATGCATCCGCAGTCCGGAAGCTATGGAAGGAAGGAAGATAAAAGCCAGCACGGAAGGACCGAAAGGGCGAATTCAGTTCCCCGACCGGGCCCAAAGCACAGGGGCTGCGGACGGTGCGAGGTTCGTCCTTTCCCCCGACCGAGTCGGAAAGTCGAAAGCGCGAATTCAGTTCCCGGACCCGGCCCGTAACATAAAGGCTGAGGTCGGTGCGAGGTTCGCCCTTTCTCCCATCCGAGACAGAGCTCATGATCGCTAGGAGTCAGAGAACCCCGACCGGTATGGTTCGGGAGAAATAAAAAAATGAAGGCAGAGGTCGAGCGATTGCGAGAAGAGGGCGATCAAGATCGACTAAGAGCGGAGGCCCGATGCTAGGAATTGAAGGCGGTGAACATTGCCCTGTTGGCGGCCCTGGAGCGAGAGGGCCAGCCGGGCACTCCTCGAACAACGCCGCGGCCAGCAAGCAAGCCTAGCGAATTCCCGCATCTTGAGGTAGGGCAGGCTACGGGAAGAAGAAGGACCGTGCACATGCTCATACCACTCTTTTCGGAAGCTCTGAAAAACTCCGGCCCGGCCGAGCCCCCGTACCGCATGAGCCAGGCGTCAAGCGAGCAGGAAAGCTCTACTGCACGGACGCTAGAGGCGCTCTCCGCCTCAGTGTCGGACATAAAGGGCCGCATGGACACCAGTGAGAGGATAGCAGGGCGACCGCGGGACGGTGCGTGGTTCAACGAGCGTATTGGACCTTTCCCACGCCGGATTAGGGAATCGGGAAGATCTAGAAGCCAAAGGCCTCTGAAGTTGACATATTCAGGAACGAGCTGCCCATACCAGCACCTGGACAGTTTTAAGTCGCAAACGGGCACAAGGGGCTACTTGGATGCCGTGTGCTGCAACATATTCCAAGAGACGCTCTCGGGGGAGGCGTTGAATTGGTTCTACGAGCTACCAGTGAACTCAGTCGAAACCTTCGAGCAGTTGGCTGATAGGTTTATCGGCCGGTTCATCCTCAGAGCCAGGGCAGCCCAGACATCAACGATCCTTTTTGACTGCATGCAGACTGACCACGAGCCGCTACGCGCCTTCGTTAACCGGTGGCAAATCGCCACGGCCGGGGTCAGAAACCTGGACAAGCAGATCGCAGGGATGGCCTTCAAGCAGGGTTTAAGACCTGGGGAACTTTCGTACAACTTACGAGTGCAGGAGCCGCTGGGGTACGACGAGCTGATGACCGTGGCCGTCAGGCACGCTCAGGCAGAGCACAAGACATACGGGGATAAGGCACCCAAGCGAATATCCGACGACCTACCGCCATCCCATGGAAGCAAGACCGGTAGGCTAGATCGCAACCGTGCGCCTGCAGCCACCAGGAAAGCAGAGGCACGGGAGGAGTGGCAACCCCGGCGAGGCGGTAACAACGGTTCCCGACCCCGGAGAAGACCGCCATTTGTACGCCCGGCACAGCCCCTGGCAGCTGCGCCAGCAGGGCGACCACCGCGGGTCCTGGCTAGTGCGCCAGCAGGAAAACCCCAAGATCTAGACCTACGGACTGGTGACCAGAGACCCCAGAAAGCAGTCGTGAACGACCAAGCCCGCCCGAATGACCCCAACAAGGACCGGCCGCGAGCTCGGAAGGTAGGAACTATAAGCACCCGAACTCCCGGGGGGATCGAAGTACACGGGAGCATTAACATGATACACGGCGGGGACTGATAGGAGCACAATGTGCGACGATATTACATGCTTATGCCCTCGTTTATGCTTTGTTTAACTCTTATTTGTTTAAGATTGAGTCATAATATAGTTTAGTGTTAATTTGGTTGAATTTGGTGAAAAATGGTTAAGAATCCGAAAAATGACTAAGTTTGAGAAATCTGGAAAATAATGCAAAATATGTCTTTTTCGTGATTTTGAGATGAATGGAACTGTGATCTATCCTTGTTCGAATTCTATGAAATTTGGTGTGCTTAATATTCATATGCTGAGGAATGTTGTGTTAAAATTTCAGATCAATCGGAGTTCGGGAAGTCACCCAAAAGTTGGCTGCAAAACGGCAGTCCGTGCATTCCAATCCAGGGACTTCCAGGATTTTCCTGGGACTTTGTCCCAACTTCGAAAAATCATTCCCGTCGACTCACAAGGATTTTAATCGAACTGTTTTATGGGGAGATGTCCATATGTGTCTAGTTTATCTGAGACTTGGAATCGCATCAATCGGAGCTCCACGGAGGGAGATAAGCCGGAATTACTGCAACAAGGTCAAATCTGCCGATTCCAGGAACCTACTGCCCCCTTTTTGTGTTTTCTGTTTTTAATAGACCAAATGGTGCAAAAATGCATTTATGAAGATGGTTCAAGCTTTATGAAGAGAAGAGGAAGACACTAGGCCATGGCATTGAAGAAAAATTGAAGAAAGAAGTTCTCCTAGTCACACTAGGAGAAGCTGCCGAATAGAGGCAGATTGTGTGCTTGATGTTGCTGCCGGCAATTGAAGCATTTTTGGTGGATCAAGGCCTATCAATTGAAGTCCAATGATCATACAAGAAGTCCATAAAGATGTGAAGCCCAAGCCTTGAAGAAAAATTCAGAAAAAGAAAACCTAATTAGACTTTGAAAAGGAAGGTTGCAATTCCTTAATCCACTTGGTTTTCTGACTTCCTTGAGCATCTAGGGCAGCCGGCACCCCTCTCCTCTATAAAAGCCATCTTTTACACAGAAAAACATCATCTCATCTCAAGCTAAACACAAGGCCGAAACTCTACCAAAATTCACCAAAGATCCTAGACAAAAACCCTAAACCGAAACCCATCACCACCACCATCCAAGTTTCTGCCGAAACTTGGAAAACTACCCTGCCGAGCCACCCTAGACCCATGCAGCCTCATTCCATCTTCCATACATCGCCGGATCCACACCAAGTGAAGCTCTCAAGGTGTCTCAAAGTGTGATCCACTCCCTTCTTCGGTTTAGTATTTTTGTCTAGTTATGTTTATGTTTTGTCTATGAAACACTCATGAATTTTTGGTGAAGATTTGAATGTCTATGTATGAATCGATTTTGGTTTTTATAAATTGTATGTTTTGCATGTTGATTTGTGATATGTGACTTGTAGATTTTTATGTTTGATAACTAGGACAATAGGTATGCTATGTTGTTTGAGAACTTAATTCGATTAGTAATCTAAGGTTAGGGCATTAAATCGACACACTAGTTTTGTTTAAGCATTTGTTGTTTGCATGTAATTCTAAGTGCTAGGTTTCATGGGCTAGAGTTTTGTGGTTGAGTCATACTCGTAGTTTTCTTGATCACATGCTCACTTAGAGTAAATAACCTTAGAACTTGCAAGATAATAAGAGGATTGACGACCCTACTTGTTCGCTTGTCTTCGATTTGTGATTCATGTGTTTAATTGTTGGCCCAGTAAAATCGGTTAACACATACCTTAGGATTATACTCGTAGTTAATCTTAAGACCCTAGTAATCAACGATTAGATGACCTCGTAGGCTCTAATTGGGATCGAAATTGGTTAAGTCGAAACAACATTCATACTAGTAATCAAGACAATTTTTGGCGCCGTTGCCGGGGATTATAAAAACTTGTTTTATGTTATTGTTGTGTATATATGTTGCTGGAAATTTTTGTTGTAAATTTGTAAAGTTGTAACTTTTAATTTTATTTTGGGATTTTGTAAAGTAGAAATATGCTTCGGCATGTAGCGTTTAAATTTCGAAAGTTGCATGATGTATAATGATGTATGTTGGTAATCACTTAGTTTAATTTCTAGGAAGTTGATATGTTGTGTATGTTTGAGTTTATTGTAGTTTCTAAAGTGTAACATGTAGGTGAAGCCTCTTTTGTTGATCATAACCAAAACCCTTCATGTGAATGGTGCTATGTCGGAGGCCGTTTCTATGTAGATTGGGAAACGCGGGATACTTCCCCCCCACGCATATAAGCGTTTCTTCGGTAATAGTATTACTTCTATGAGGTTGAGGGCGGTTTTAATCAACACTTGTAGACTGCTAGGGATCCGTGTTTGTTTTACAAAGTATGGGGAAGTTATTATCATAGATATGGTTCTCAGGTTTGTTTAACTGGATCTCAAGGCCCATAGACTGATGTTCATTCTCGGTGAGTGAGTCGATAGGGGGTTCGCCCTCCGTGGTGTCCAACAACGAGTCCTGCCTGGTTCCTGTAGGGGGTTCGCCCTCCGTGATTGTAATGACCTTTGAAACGTGAAATCCGCACGACCTAGTCGACAGCTTGTGCCGAAGCATCACCTCACTTTAGACGCTAGAACATAACTTGACATATGTGGCCTATTTTCTTCAAAAGATAAAACATGTTGTGTGGTTCAAACTCTTGAGGTATATCGGATTAAGCATGATACTACCGGGGGCTGTATCAGTCCATTGCACCGTTATCTCCTCTGCTCCACGTACTTCGAGAGTTAGAACAAACTTAAAAGAAATTAGACTTAGAGATTACTCTTGCCGAACCATATTTGTAACTTTGCCGAAATATTTGTATAATTGCCGTGTGCCTTATTGTGTTGCCGATTGTGACTTTGTGTATCATTGTTTGAAATTTGTTGTATCGCCAATGCCGTGGCTTGTAATGATGTATATTCTTGTCTTTTATTTCTTTAGGAGGTTCTAACTTGTTTAAATGTTGCAAATTTCAGAAATAGTGCATGTCCGAATCTAGTATTTGGGCAAGAGATCTTCAAGGCCGTTTGCACGTTTAGATCAAGAACTCGCTATTGCTCGTTTTGTGCCATTACCTCCATCGTCACCAATCAGTTCATCAGTATCATCATCCTTGCCGAGTTCACCTATTGTGCCATCCGTTTCTGATTCAGTGCCGAGCTTCCCATCAGTAGTTTCATCGTCTTGTGATCTTCAGAATCCAGAATTTGAAGCCTTTGCCGAATCAGAAGAAGAAGAAGAGATCATGGCATCAATCAGATCACAGAATGGTCATGTTGCTGGAGCTGGAGTTGCTCCTTCGAATATCACTTATCCTCCCTTGGAAACTGACAAGACTGGAGAGATTGAATTGAGGAGTGGATTCCTCCATAAGCTGAAGTCATTTTATGGGATGCCGAGTGAGGACCCTAATAAGCATCTACAGTGGTTTAACTTCACCACGGAGTCCATGTGTCCAAGAGGGACCGATTTGCAACACTTCAAAATGAAGGCTTTTCCATTTTCTTTAGAAGATCAAGCGAATGAGTGGTTGTTTGAAGTGCCTAGTGGTCGCATTGTTTCGTGGAGTACTATGATGGATGAGTTTTTGCTCAAGTACTTTCCTGCTTCACGTATCACTGATCTGAGGAAGCAAATTACAAGTGTGAAGCAAGCCGGAGATGAGACTTTCTTCGACTATTACAAGAGGTTCAAGTCCCTAGTTTCTTTGTGTCCATCGCATGGCATTAGCGATGGACTCTTGTTGCAATATTTCTATGAGGGATTGCGTGTCATGGAGAGAGAGTTTCTTGACTCGGCCGCGGGAGGTAGCTTTTTGGAGTTGAACGCCGGTGCGGCAAGAAGTTTGTTGGAAGTTCGTGCCTTGAACAATCAACAATTTGGCATGGCACGAGGCAATATGCAAAGGAATGAGAAAGTGCATGAGACGTCTTCGAGCTCAAAGCTAGAGGATAAAGTGGACAAGCTTACCGGCTTGGTGAGTAATTTGATGAAGAAGCGAGCAAGTGTATGTGGAATTTGCACCGAGGGCCATGAGACCGAACAATGCCCTCAATTTGGAGTTAGTGAGGGAGTAGAAGAGTGCAATGCAATTGGTTTTCAAGGAGGCCAACGTTTTGGCAATTTCAATCCGAGGTTCAATGATCATCCAAACTTTCGATGGGCGAACAATGACAATGTGCTTAGGGCACCTATGCAACCGAGAGAGGGAGGAGCGCCATTTGCACCGAGGCCACCATTTGTGCCTCGGCAGCCATACATGCCGAACCAAGGAGTTTATGGGGCAGTGCCGAACCAAAACCAAAACCAAGCCGTGCCTATCCAAGGCCAAGCCGCACCAAGCAATCCGAATTACGATGCTTTGCTTCAATCTTTGTCAAGTGCTACTCAAGCATTACTTGCGGGGCAACAAAATCATCAAAAGGACATTGGTGAGCTCAAGACTCAAATGGGGCAAGTTGTGGATTTCATGGGAAGATTCAATGAGCAAGGGAAGTTGCCAAGCAATACTATTCCAAATCCGAGGAACGAGCAAGCCAAAGTGATTCAAACTCGTAGCGGAAGAGAGTTGTTTCCTCCAACAAGTCCAAAGAAGAAGCGAGTGACTTTTAAGGGTGTTGAGGACGATGAGAGGGCTGCCGGACCTGTCATTGCCGGCAGCCACATTGAGGGAAGACTGGCAGCAGCCGAGCATGAAGCAACCGGCCAAGGTACTGCCGGCAACACTCATGTTGCCGAGCAAGGGCATAGTGCCGGCAACAATAGTGCAAAAGACAAGGGGCTGCGTAACGAGCTTGAGTACGATCCCGCAACATCAAAGAATAAGGTATTGCCGAGCCAAGCAAGCAAGGGAGGGGTGTCATCATCAAGCGTCCCATTCCCTTCTCGTTTTGCTAGAACAAAGAAGGATAAATCCGATGAGGAGGTGTTGGAGATTTTCCGGAAAGTGCAAGTCAGCATCCCTTTGTTGGAGTGCATTAAGCAAGTGCCGAAGTATGCTAAGTTTTTGAAGGAGCTTTGCACGGCAAGGAGGCATACTAGAGAGACTCGTGTGGTGACAATGAGCGAGACGGTGTCGGCCGTTATTCAAAGGAAGTTGCCACCAAAAATGAAGGATCCGGGAAGCTTCAATGTGCCTTGTGTCATAGGCAATACACGGTTTGAGGATGTTATGTTGGATTTGGGAGCATCGATCAATGTCATGCCACTCAATGTGTATCAAACGTTGAGTATAGGGCCTCTCAAGAAGGATAATGTCATCATTCAACTTGCGGATCGCTCAAGCAAATATCCGGAGGGCTATGTAGAGGATGTGTTGGTACAAGTCAACCAATTGATATTCCCCGCCGATTTTTATGTGGTTGAGATGGAGGATTCGCCGGTCAACAACACTCAATTGCTTCTAGGGCGACCATTCATGAGGACCGCGCGCACCAAGATAGATGTGGCCGAGGGCAACCTAACTATGGAGTTTGATGGTGAGATGATCAAGTTCAATGTGTTTGACGCCATGAAATTTCCTAATGTTGATTTGAAGGAGGGTTGTGCCATTGATGTTTTGGAGGAGGTCGAGCAAGTTATGTCGACCTCGCTCGACGCATAGCAATTAGCGATTGAGCAAGGGGTCGGATTTGACAAGAGGGGAGAACGAGTGCATGATGGAGCCAAGCCAAGCCATGCCGAGCAAAGGATTGCCGAGCCCTACACAATGTTGCCGAGAGTTAGTGCAGTGGCTGCCGAGCTTGATGCCACACCAACGTTTCCGAAGAACTCGTTCTTGTCAATTCCAAGTGCCACAACAAAATTTCGACCAAGTGTGGAAGAGGCCCCAAAGTTAGAACTTAAAGAGCTCCCTAGTCACTTGAAATATGCTTATCTTGGAGAAGGAGATACACTACCGGTTATTGTGTCTTCAATGCTTAGTGAGAAGCAAGAGGAGGATTTGATTTGTGTGCTTAAGAAGTACAAGACCGCCATAGGTTGGACCTTAGCGGACATCAAGGGAATAAGCCCTACTACTTGTGTTCATCGTATCTTGTTAGAAGAAGGAGCTAAGCCGACAAAGGAAGCTCAACGTCGACTTCACCCTCCCATGATGAAGGTTGTAAAGGAAGAAATTATCAAGTTGCTCGATTGTGGGGTGATCTACCCAATTTCGGATAGTAAGTGGATATCTCCCGTGCAAGTAGTGCCGAAGAAGAGTGGTGTAACGGTTGTCAAGAATGAGAAGAATGAGCTTGTGCCACAAAGACTTGTAACCGGTCATCGGATGTGCATCGATTATAGGAAGCTCAACGCTACAACGAGGAAGGATCACATGCCTTTGCCGTTTATGGATCAAATGCTAGAGAGGTTAGCCGGTCATTCTTACTATTGTTTTCTTGATGGATATAGTGGCTACAATCAAATCATGATACACCCGGACGATCAAGAGAAGACCACTTTTACTTGTCCATTTGGCACGTTTGCTTATCGGCGAATGCCATTCGGACTTTGCAACGCACCCGGCACTTTTCAAAGATGTATGTATGCTATCTTCTCGGATTTTATTGAAGACATTATCGAAGTGTTTATGGATGATTTTAGTGTGTATGGAAGTACCTTCGATGCATGTTTGGGGAACTTGGAGAAGATACTTGAGAGGTGTGTAGAGACAAATCTTGTGCTCAATTGGGAGAAGTGTCACTTCATGGTCACGCAAGGAATTGTTCTAGGGCACATTATTTCGGCAAGGGGCTTAAAGGTTGACAAAGCCAAGGTGGAGCTAATACAAGCATTGCCGAGCCCTAGGTGTGTGAAGGATGTGAGAAGTTTTCTTGGCCATGCGGGGTTTTATCGAAGATTTATCAAAGACTTCTCTTCAATTGCCAAGCCATTGAGCAACTTGTTACAAAAGGAGGTGACGTTTGAGTGGTCGGAAGCATGTGAGGATGCGTTTTGCCGATTGAAGAGGTTGTTATGTTCGGCACCTATACTTGTGTCCCCTAATTGGGACGAGCCATTTGAGTTGATGTGTGATGCTAGTGATTATGCACTTGGAGCGGTACTTGGACAACAAATTGATAAGAAGCCATGCGCCATTTACTATGCTTCGAGGACTCTCAACGATGCACAACTCAACTACACAACAACGGAGAAGGAACTCTTAGCGGTAATCTTTGCTTTGGAAAAATTTCGATCATATCTTTTGAATTCCAAGGTTATTGTTTATAGTGATCATGCCGCTTTGAGATATCTTATGACGAAGAAGGATACTAAGCCAAGGCTTATTCGATGGATTCTTTTGCTTCAAGAGTTCGACATTGAGATTAAAGACAAGAAAGGAGTTGAGAATGTTGTAGCCGATCATTTGAGTCGCCTTGTTCATGAGGAGGATCGGCTGCCCCTATTAGAGACCTTTCCGGATGAGCAACTTTTTAGACTTGAAGTACATGAGCCTTGGTATGCCGACATTGCCAATTTTCTTGCCACAAACCGATTTCCCAAAGAGATGTCGAGCCACCAACAAAAGAGAATAAGGAAGCAAGCTCGACACTTCTTGTGGGATGATCCGTACTTATGGAGGCAATGTGGTGATCAAGTTATTAGAAGATGTGTGCCGGAGAATGAGCATCGATCCATCCTTGCTTTTTGTCATAGTGAAGCTTGTGGTGGACATTTTGGACCAAAGAAGACGGCTTTGAAGGTACTTAATTGTGGTTTCTTTTGGCCTACGATTTTCAAGGATGCTTTCATGTTTTGCAAAGCTTGTGATAGATGCCAAAGAATGGGGAACATTGGAGCTCGAGACCAAATGCCGCTCACGCCTATCATTGAGGTAGAAATTTTCGATTTATGGGGTATTGACTTCATGGGACCGTTTCCCTCAAGTAAGGGTTTTCTCTACATATTGCTTGCGGTGGATTATGTGTCAAAGTGGATCGAAGCCAAGGCTACACGCACCAATGATGCCAAGGTGGTAGCCGAGTTTCTCAAGACCAACATCTTTTCACGTTTTGGAGTTCCAAGAGTCTTGATTAGCGATGGAGGATCCCATTTTTGTAACCGCACCATTGAAGCCTTGTTGAAGAAGTATGGAGTCACACATAAGGTTTATACACCTTATCACCCCCAAACAAGTGGTATGGCCGAGGTAAGTAATCGAGAGATCAAGCAAATTTTGGAGAAATCGGTTGGACCTTCAAGGAAGGATTGGAGTGATCGTCTCGATGATGCTTTGTGGGCTTATAGGACCGCATACAAGACACCGATTGGTATGTCCCCTTTTCGGTTAGTTTATGGCAAGGCATGTCACTTACCGGTTGAGCTAGAGCACAAGGCATGGTGGGCAATCAAGGCCTTCAACATGAACATTGATGATGCCGGTCTTCATAGAAAGCTTCAACTCAACGAACTTGAAGAAATCCGTAATGAAGCCTATGATGCCGCATGGATCTACACACTACCAGAAAAGGCGTCATAGCCGACGACGCCATCTCGTCGGCCGTTTCCATTAATTCGTCGGCTATAGTCATAGCCGACGAAGTATCGTCGGCTATTCTCTCGTCGGGACTGCTCCGTTGGCTATAGTATAGCCGACGATACACCAGGTAAGTCGTCGGCTTATAAAACACTAGGTATAGCCGACGACAAAAGCATCGTCGGCTATACTTCGAACATTGCCGACGACAAGATCGTCGGCTTCAACAATTACGTAATTGCCCCTAACCCGAAGTATAGCCGACGACGCTGTCGTCGGCTATCCGTCTGTTATAGCCGACGACACTATCGTCGGCCATACCAATCGCCGGTACCAGAACGGCTTTTTTTGCCGGAAGCCGGGAAGGTATAGCCGACGACATATGTCATCTTCGTCGGCTATAACAGTTATAGCCGACGAAATTTGGTAAAAATCGTC
Organism: Potentilla sterilis; assembly: GCA_963682095.1. NCBI lineage: Eukaryota > Viridiplantae > Streptophyta > Magnoliopsida > Rosales > Rosaceae > Potentilla > Potentilla sterilis. The sequence goes on along the minus strand of OY821763.1, from coordinate 10,131,930 downwards.
GGCTATAGCATTTATAACCGACGAAATAATGCCAATATCGTCGGCTATAACCCCTAAATATTTAAAAAAATTTAAAAATTTAACTCGGGCCCAATTTCACTTCGTCTTCGGTTTAGCTGCAGAAAATGCACAACAAACATCCAAATATCCAACAAATATCCACATCAATCCATCCCTAATATCCTACATACTGTACAAATTAACCCCCTAACTACTCATCATCACCCCCTAAACGCGTAGCGTCGTCGACCGGATCGTTCGAGTTCCGGTGGCTATGGCTGTCCTGATCGGCTGGCGTACTCCGATGCGGGGGGGGGAGTGGGGACGACGAACTGGGGCATCTGTGGCGGAGGCGGGGGCTGGAGTCCAGCCTGCTGGGCCTCCCAAGACTGCTGCATCCATCGGTACATCTCCGCCACAGATGCGTCTCTGGCCTGCTGCGCCGAAGCCTCCGCGGCCCTCGCCAACTCCGCCTGCTGGAGCGCCTCCACCGCCCTCGCCAACTCCGCCTGAGTCCTATGCAGCTGCGTCTGCAAGTCTCCTCTCGTCGAAGTCGCACGCTGCGTGCTGGGATTGGCCGGCGTGTACTTGAGAACCCCATCTCCCGCCGCGCCTAGGCCTCTCTGGTAGAAGTAGTTGTTCCCCGTCCCTACCGCCGCGTGCATGATCTGAGAGGCTAAGCGCGGCTCAAGGGTGTCGATCGTGGAGGCAAACTCCGCGATAGCCTCGTCGGACGCCCCGTCTCCCAGGGTGTCTCGCGCGATCCCGAAGGTGATCGCGTCGGTCTCCGCATCTATTTCCGCCTAATTGACAAGAAAATATATATAATAAACGAATTAAAAAATATATATATAAATTAATTTAATGAAACACTTTTATTGAAGATGGGCGAATACTTACCACTTGGTCGGGACGCCCCGGATACATCTGCGCATGAATCCACGACAACGGCCTCAGCGGTCGGTCCCTCCTCGCCATCTCTGCCCACTGCCTCCAGGAGCGGGCGCCGCCGTGGTGGGGGTGCTCGTTCCTCCTGCGGTTGTCGCTGTTCGTCCGCGAGATTTTCTGTATTATAAGAACGAACATATAAACGCAAATATAAATTAGTAACTAAATTAAAATATTACGAACTAACCAAAATAAAATTATTAACTAATTTAGTTACTAACTAATTTAATTTAATTAGTAACTACTTAACTAACTAATTTAATTTAGTAACTAACTAACTTACTAACTACCTAATTTAATTTAATTTAATTTAGTAACAAACTAACTAACTACGTAACTAACCAACTAACTTAATTTAATAACTAATAACTAACTAACTAACTAATTAATTTAATTAAGTAACTACATAATTTAATTATTAACTAACATTAAAAAGTTATATACTAGCAGGCTAAATTTTCTTACCGAGACCCTGTCGCTCCCGAAGTAGGCTACCAGCCATAGCCACTCGTACTCCCTGTACCGGAACTCGTGGGGGGTTGCAGCTCGCCCCAAGCGCTGCTCCACATGGTACGTCCTGTAGTGCGTGGACAGCTCGTTCTTCCACTCGGAGTACCTATATTAACAAAACACAACTGTTAGATATATTCGTACACTGCCAATAAATATATTTATACAAAAAAAAGCAAAACACATAACCTGTTCTTCAGCTGCTCGTCTCTCCACTAGTCCAAGGTAGGATGGACTCTAAACCATTGCTGCAATATTATAAATTAATTAGAAAATATTTTTATATAGTTATAAGGACTGAATTCATAAATATTTATTTTCTATAATAAAAATCATATTTAACTCACCGACAGTGCATTGTACACTCGCGCCTTGATCTCATCGGGCACAGAGCCCCAGTCGGGCCACAACAGTGGGACCCTGTCCCGCACGAGCATGCCCGTCGCGTTGATGTACTTGGTGGTGGTGTCTCTCCGCTCAATCGGGCGTCCATCCTCACCGGGACCGGGCAGGATCTCTCTGATCCCACCGGCCAGCTCCCTCTCCAGGGTCGACATGTTCGCTGGCCCTCTGGTCCGTCTCGTCCCCGCGGGTTTATTGACGAGGACGCCTGTTAAAATGAACACATAGTTAAATAATTATTTAAACTAACTAATTAAATAATTAATTAAACAATCTAAATAATTAATTAAACTAACCAATTACCTGCGTCGTTGTACTGCTTGTCCTTCTCACGAACGGCCCACAGGCCGCGGCAGTCCTCTGAGTCGAAAGGACTGTAGAAGTAGGCCTCCTCCCAGGGAATCTCGTGGGGCCGGTCGTGCCTCCAAATCTGCCTCCCCCTGGCGTCGTACTCAGGGATGGCAGGGAGGAACTGGACCATGTACATCTCCGATGGCGGAGACATACGGGGCGTGGACCCTGAGGGGCCTGCTCCCCCTGACGGTGGGCCCCGTAGCTGTGGACGCTGTCGCTGTGGGGGGACAGGGAGCATCTCTGGAGGGTCCAGATCGGCGCGCGGTGGGGTCGGCTGCCGATCCTGGAACAGTGCTGAAGTGCACTGGGGTCTGGTGGCTCTGCGTCCTCCTCCGACACTCGAGTCAGGGCCCGCTCCCGTCGACTCATACGAGGAGCCCCCACGTGGATCGCTCGGGGTCAATCCCATCAAGGTCTCCTCTCGTCGACTCATAGGCCGGCCTAGGCCCCGACGACCGCTGGATCCGCTCCCCCCACGGCTGGATCCTGCCTGAGCGTCGGGGTCGCACTCGGTCCGTCTGCCAAGCCATCGGTCTACAAAGCGACGGTTTCCTGCACAATTAGTATATAAATTCCATAAATTACACAAAAATTCCACAAAAAAATTAAAAACTTCATTCAATGTATATATACCTAATTATATATATACGTACCTAAATATATTTATACCTAATTATATATATATATTCCGAAATATAACACAAAATTCCTTAAATTTCACAAAAAAATATAAAAAAATTTTAAATATATATATACCTAATTATATATATACATAACTATATTTATACCTAAATATATATATATATATATTCCGAAAAAAAAAATATATATATATATATATATATATATCCTCCTAAAAATTACACAAAATATTTATACCTAATTATATATAAATTAGTATATAAATTAGTATACTAGTATATAAATTCAACAAAATTCCACAATTAGTATATAGAAACCGTAAATTTAACAAAAAATCCACAAAATTAGTATATAAATTCCACAAAATTAACAAATTTAACAAAAAATCCACACAATTCCATAAATTTCACACAAACCCTAAATTCCACAAAAAATTCACAAAATTCGACAAAATTAATAAAAACCCTAAATGAGGCTCGATCGGGACTACCTGACATGGTGGTGCAGTCTGGACGAGGACCGGTGGTGCGTTGCGGCGGCGGCGGCGGCAGGGGCGGCGGCGGCAGGGGGTTTCGGGTCGGCTAGGGGCGGCTGCGGCTGGGCGGCTGCAGCAGGGGCGGCAGAGGCGACGCAAGGCAGGGGCGGTTATAGCCGACGAAGTTAAGAATATCGTCGGCTATAATATGCATGTCGTCGGCTATAATATGAATCTCGTCGGCTATACTTTACGCTCTCAGCAGCCGTCAGATCTCGCCCATCCAACGGCGGACAATGAAACGGCGCGGATCGCAAGAGTTTAGCCGACGAAGTTAAGGATTTCGTCGGCTATTCCCTGGTCAACTGCTTGGTCAAACCTCTAAACGCTTTAAAACGGCAATTGGCCCGTCTAGATGACGTTTTTTGGCCTGACCTTCAACAGAGAATAGTTTCAAATCGATGCGACGCAACTAACCGTATAAAAATTTTCCTCCAAATATTTACCGACCGTCAGGCTACCCATAGGAAAACGGAAGTAAAAAACACCTAACCGCAGCATTCGGCACACAGATTTTGTCGGAATCTTCCCATTTTTCAACCGTAGTCGTATTTCAATATTTCGGTCGTATCTTATTTCACTACACTTTTGCATTTGAACGGTCTACGTATGGTAACTATTTGAAACTATACATTCACTTAAACACTTAGTAAATAAGTTAAGGAACATTAGTGCATATGTTCCGATTTCGAATCTAAAAGTTTGGAAAATCTATTCCAACCGTCAGATATCACCGTTAAGATTAAATACATGTATGAAAAAAAATCCAACTACATCTGACAACGTTAAAGGCTCGATCGGGACGGTCAAACTGCTTGGTCAAACCTCTAAACGCTTTAAAACGGCAATTGGCCCGTGTAGATGACGTTTTTTGGCCTGACCTTCAACAGAGAATAGTTTCAAATCGATGCGACGCAACTAACCGTATAAAAATTTTCCTCCAAATATTTACCGACCGTCAGGCTACCCATAGGAAAACGGAAGTAAAAAACACCTAACCGCAGCATTCGGCACACAGATTTTGTCGGAATCTTCCCATTTTTCAACCGTAGTCGTATTTCAATATTTCGGTCGTATCTTATTTCACGACACTTTTGCATTTGAACGGTCTACGTATGGTTTCGGTCAATATACTTTAGCCGACGACTTGTAAGTCGTCGGCTACAGTATAGCCGACGAATTGGAAGTCGTCGGCTACAGTATGGGCATTATAGCCGACGAATTATGGTCCATTTCGTCGGCTATAACGCTGATCTTTCTGAAAATTTGCCATTTAGGGCCTGAAAATTGCCTATTTCACCTGATAAATTCCTGAATATCGCACAAACAAATCAATACAATTTCCCATAAATTCGGAAAACGGTAATTAAGGACAAAAAATATTTTCATACATGCATGCACCATCGTACACAAATACATACATAAATAGTATACTAAGGATGATAATCAGAATCATCCTCATCACTTGAGTCAGACGTAGTATAGTAGTTAATATCTGGCAACCGGTGCTCGTACTCATCGTCTGAGTCATCGTCGGCCTGATATAGACGATTCGGATTAACATCATACATGGGCACCTGACCCCTAGGAAGTCGGACCACTCTGCCCGGCGTCACATTATTATCGCGGATGGTGGAGGATTCCGGAATGTCGCCGGCGTCCGGCTCTTGGTATGCGGTCGCTTCTTGACACTCTGTGCTCACACCAAGTGTGGTAGCACTGTATATGTCTCGCTGAGACACATGGTTAACTACCTTCCACGTGCCTTTGTTCAAAGGATCGTCAAGATAAAAGACCTTTTTGGCCGCTGTGGCGAAAACAAAGGGGTCGTCTTCATACACACTAGTGGCGGTATTCACCGAAAGTATGCCGTACTGATCGATCCGTATGCGGTGCGGCCTAGTATCAAACCATCGACACTTGCACAAGTGGACTTTCATGCGGTTCCCATAAATGAGTTCAACAACTGACTGTAGGACACCGTAAAAATCCACGCCCCCCTCTGCACCATCCACCATCACCCCACAATTCTGTGTTTTGCGTTCCCCGTCTCTAGCTTCACATATATACTTAACGCCGTTGACATCACACATTGGGCGGACTGTGGAAGATATCGGCTTCATCGACAACAGCCTCAATTCCTCTGAGTAATTTGTATGACCACCACTCGCAGCCACTTGCATCAGCTGAAAAATATAACTCAAATCACTCGGTGTGTTTATGATTAAAGAATAGGGAACTGTAAAAGAAAGCCATCTAATATATATATTTATACACTTACCCATTGTGGAAAATAGTCTGCAAACGTCGTGTTGTGGTAGTCGACATCACCGCGAACTTCCTTGCAGTGAAGATGGTGACGTTTCCAATATTGTACCTCCGGACAGTTTATTAGAACCCACCAGTGGGCAATCCCTACCTCATGGTCAGGCAACTTGTCCACACCCTTTTTCTTGAAGCTTCCGTATGGTACAACAGAGTTGGCGACGATAGATAGGTTGAACTCGGGGTCATCTCGACTTGGATGTTGTGGGGGGTCCTCCATCGCTCCCAAGTACAACTTGGCGTACGTTACACACTCATGCGCAATGTAAGCTTCAGCAATACACCCCTCAGGCGCAGATTTATTGTGCACATATTTCTTGTAGTCTCCAAGTTGTCTGCAAGGTTAACAAGTGCATGTTAAGAGCATGCAACTTTTATTTAAAAACATGTATAAATCAAATTTATGAATAACATGTACCTTTCGATGGGATACATCCAAGTGTAGTGTACGGGACTGGTAAGCAACAATTGTTGGGGAAGATGGATCATCAGGTGAGGCATGATGTCAAAGAAGTTTGGGGGAAATATCCTCTCGAACTTGCACAAGATAAAAACGATTTCCTCATGCATTCTCATGAGGTCTGATTTTCTAACTTCTCTAGCGCATAACTTCTGGAAGAATCTTGACAACGCCACCAACGGCTCAACCACTTCATCCTCCAAGTACGCTCGAATGAAAATAGGGAAGAGGCGTTGAAGCAGTACATGGCAGTCGTGACTCTTCAATCCGTACATCTTGTTGTCTCGGTAGTTAACACACTTGCTTATGTTACCCGCATAGCCATAAGGATACCTGCATAGCCATTAACAACAATTAGATTTCATGCATATATAGTCGTCCAACAACAGATGGCGGATTCTTTAGGGATTACATGCCTAATAAAAAGTTACCTGACATTACTCAGCCATCCAAAGATTTCATGTTTCTGGTCCCTGGTGACGGTGTAAGGAGCTTGGGGCATTTTGCTCCTGCCCTCTCTCAACCACAAATGGTCCCGCAGTCCCATATTTCTCAGATCAACGCGTGCCTTGGGGGTGTCTTTTGTTTTCTTCTCCCAATTCAAAACTGTGCCAACCACGGCTTCACCCACGTTCTTCTCTATATGCATGACATCCAGGTAGTATCTGGTAGCCAACCTGGCCCAATAAGGAAGTTCCCATAAGATGCTCTTGTGTGACCAGAACCTATACCGATCCGGCCTCTCTGGAATCGTGCGCAACACATCTGGATGATTGCTAAGCGGACCAAAGTCATACTCATTCAACACTGCCAATATTTCCTCCCCTGTCCATTGCTCCGGTGCCCAGCCCCTTTTTTCAGTCCCATCAAAAGCCTGTGCATCATCCCTAAATGGATGGTCATGCGGAAGCCAACGACGGTGACGCATCTGGACAATCTTGCTGCAATGAGGACTGGAGCAATCAACAGTCATGCACTCTGAACAAGCCCTGTAACCCCTGGTGACGCTGCCCGACAACATACCCCTCCCAGGAAAGTCACTGATCGTGCCAACAAGCATGGCATGCATCCGGAACATCTCATTTTTGAACCGGTCGTAGACCAGGTGGCCGTTCAGACTCAAGTACCGAAGCTCCTCAATTACGGGTCTCAAATACACATCGAGACACTTTCCCGGATAACCTGGGCCTGGAATCAACAATGTGAGCATGTTATATTCCTTCTTCATGCACATCCACGGTGGAAAGTTGTACGGAATCAAAATAACTGGCCACACACTGTACTGAAGCTCTTTCTTGCCAAAAGGGTTGAAACCGTCGGATGATAGCCCTAGCCAAACATTTCGAACCTCTGATGCAAATTCAGGAAACTCCAACACGTTCTTCTTCCAAGCCTCTCCGTCGGCGGGATGTCTAAGGGTGTCATCGTCAGGCACATTCCTCTCAGCCCACCATCTCATAGCTTCGGCCGTGAAAGCACACATGAACAACCGCTCAAGCCTATCAATCAGCGGGAAGTACCGAAGTATCTTCACAGCTTTCTTGTTCCCTTTAGGAGTGAACTTATACCGCTCTGTATTGCATAATGGGCAGTATTCAAGATCTGCAAGTCCTTCCCCGTAAAACAGAACGCAATCGTATCTGCATGCATGAATCTTGATGTAGGAAAGGCCGAGATCTTTAAGGATATGTCGCACCTTATGATGACTGGTAGGAAGCCGATGTCCGGGGAGCATCGCCCCACCCCATAGCCGAAGCCAATCATCAACCGATTTGACAGTGCCTTTGTTCTCCGTTTTGATCTTCATCACTCCCATGACAGATTCAAGGACAGTCTTACTGCATCCGGGGTACAACGGAGTCTGTTGCAATGCGATCAGGTTGTTGTACTTTTCCATACCACTTGTGTTGACCGGAGATCGGGGTAATGGCTCGAGTGGCTCAATATCAGGGAAACACTCCATCTCCGGAGGTGGGAGTTGCACATCTGGTGCTTCCTCAAAGACACCGCTCTCACGAGGAAACATATCGTTGATCCAGTTCGTTGTCGGATCATTGGAGGAACTCCCTCTCTCGGCAAATTGTCCATGATCATGACGACCCGCAAACTCTGGTTCACCGTGATAAATCCAATTAGTGTATAGGACCCAAAATCCATATCTAGCCAGGTGTTGCTCCACTGTCTCTATGGAAAACCGGTGTCGTGGGGTGGCACACTTGCACTTTTTACACGGACAATAATGAAGTGTAGTGTCTCCACAGTTAGCCATCACAAAATCCAGGAAACTCCTAACTCCATCATGATACGCCTGATCCCATCTTCCAAGGGTAATCCAACTCTTGTCCATCCTGTAAATTCAAGAAATAAATATAGCTATATATATATATGTATATATGCACGTACTACGTACGTACGCACGTACTAATTAATTAAAAAATTCATCATTACACACACACATATATATATATATATACACATGCATCCCTAAATTAATTAAAACATGGGAAAATGGCTGGATTGATCACTGAAGTATGCCCCATTCTAAATTTTGCTCACTGAAGTTTGTCCAATATCACTTTGCTCACTATCGAATTACACTTGTGTTCACTTTGATCACTCCGTCTAAATCAGCCGTTAAAATTCAAATTCTGCCGTTAAAAACAATGACACGTGCCACATGTGCCACTCATGTCCAAATCTTAAGGACATTTTGGGAATTTCATTAGTTTACTCTCCGAGATGGATGCTGGTACTTCTCTTATATCAATTGATTCACCTGGTTTTGAGGAGAAAGATGGCCTTCCAGTGGAAGCATTTGCAAAAGTCCAAGAGATCTTTAGCAGTGTGGATTGGCTAGATCCGAAAACAGATGCAGCGCTTAATGTGCTCCAGCGGATTGTATCTCTGGTAAAGACGTCACTTCTCACTTTTGAAGTTTTCACAGTGAACTGAGCTCAGTCACAGGGTTTGTATTAAAGACCCCAAGTGTTGAACGTAAATGGAATATATAAATGAGACTTGAAAACCAACCAAACCACAAAGACAAAGCTTTCTGGTTTCTGGTGAAGATCATTGAAAAATGGCCGTTCCTCCGTCGGAAAATTCCCTCCGGATGTCGGATTCTGTGGCGAATTTCTTCAAAGTTATACTTCCCTCCACTATTGAGAACCAGAAACTGGTAAGTATCATGCGAATTATCCTCTCCTTAGTAGAGTGAACACTTCAGTGTAGGTTTCTTGCTAAACCTATAAGGACCTTTGATACTTCGGATGTGAATGAATCTACTCCAATTCGAGATTTAATTTACTATGCTGTTTGTCTAAACCCCAACATTCATTACTTATGGTTTTGAAGTCAGTTCAAAAACAAAATCAGAAGCTGTGTTATAGTGATACTTTACTTTTGGCATTTCCATAGTTGCATCAGAAATTGAGAATTGTTAATGCTTCCTTTGTAAGATCAGGCCAAATAGGAATCAGAAGTTGGAGCTGGAAAAAAATTTCTTATATGGTCAAAAGCTGTTTCTATCAATAAGAAATTACTCCGAGATAAACAATCCCTTCTGTAAATTAGTACTGGTTTTGTTTTCAGATTCAGTTTAAAGTTTGAGGTTTATGTTGTCATGATCGTCTGTAACAGAAGACCTGATTTTGGCCTACTGCATTTCTTGTGTAACTTGGTCTAACTAATCTTGGTGCCTGCAGGATATCCCACTGAAGTCTGCAATAGAATTTGGGGAAGAACTGTCTAATGTTGCCACACTAACTGTTCCAGCCGGCGGTGTTTGGCAAGTGGGTTTGGTAAGAGCTCACAAGAGGATTTGGTTTGTTCACAATTGGCAAACGTTCGCAGAACATTACTCCCTGACTGCTGGTCAATTCTTAGTCTTTAGCTATCAAGGAAATTCAAGATTCCATGTTCGCATTTTTGATTTCAGTTGTTGTGAGATCGAGTACCCTTGTGTTGGTCAAAGTATAAAACACGAAGAGGATGCTGATGATGTTTGTGTTACCCTCCCTTCTTCACACAAAGGCAAAGCGAGGTGTGTTGATCAACATGTTAAGAGGAAGAGGAAAAACATTGCTATCCAACATGAAGAGGATATCGAAGATGATGTTTGTGTTACTCTACCTTCTTCCAGCAAAGGCAAAGGAAAGTGTGTGGATCAACATGTCAACAAGAAGAGGAAAAGCATTGCTATTGCCAAGAAATTTGAGCAAACCAAGTTGAAGGTACAGAGATTTTCTCCGCGTCAGGATTTCCCCACAAGAATGAATGAACATAAGGAATTATTTATTGGGAACATGGCTGCTTACACTTATCCTAGAGACGAAAATACTATTGCCAGAGAACGTAAGAAGCTGATCCATGCAACCAAAATGTTCAAGTTAGAAAATCTTTTTTTCGCAGTTATCTTGCAGCAACGTAATATTGACAAAAGCTATATGGTGAGTCATACATTTTATCTTCTTTTGAAAATTTAGAGTTCGCTGAGATGTGCTGCTTAGTGCCTTTAATTACTTTGCTTCACTTGCGCAGCATGTTCCGATTGCCTATACAACGAGATATATGAGAGGGTGTCCAGAATATATCAAGTTTGAGGATTCTAATGAAGATCAGTGGGTTATCCGACGCTATTTCACAACAAATACAACAGTGAGAATAGGCAGAGGATGTACTCAATTTTTCAAAGACAATAATTTGAAGAATGGAGATGTCTGTCTCTTTGAGCTGATCAAAAGGAAGGATGTTGTTGGGGTGTATAGATTTTTCCAACGAGTTTCAGTTCTAATGAAATTCCCAAAATGTCCTTAAGATTTGGACATGAGTGGCACGTGTGGCACGTGTCATTGTTTTTAACGGCAGAATTTGAATTTTAACGGTTGATTTAGACGGAGTGATCAAAGTGAACACAAGTGTAATTCGATAGTGAGCAAAGTGATATTGGACAAACTTCAGTGAGCAAAATTTAGAATGGGGCATACTTCAGTGATCAATCCAGCCATTTTCCCTTAAAACATCGTCAATCTCTCTAATTAATTAAACACAATGTATTTTTTATATATACCAACAATATATTTTTAATTACAATTAAATTAATTAATATATATATACATTTTTTCATCAAATTCATCTAAAATCACCTATAAATCAACAATCAATCACTAATCTTCAACAAAACTTCAATTCTATCTAACCAATACAACATATATATCAACCCATTAATAATCTCATCTCAACATATATATATATATATATATATATATATATATATATCAAATTAATCACACATTTATTCTAATTAAACTCTAAATTAACACACCTCTGCATATAACCAACTAAATCAACACACACAGCAATATACGTACCTTTCAAGCTTATGGCCGAGGTTTTGGACGATTTCAGAGCGTTTTGGACGATTTCATCGACGAATGAGCTCTCTGCTGCAGAAGGTCGATCTGATATAAGAGTTATAGCCGACGAATACCCTCCTCGTCGGCTATAACCAAAAACTTTTCGTCGGCTATACCTCTTATAGCCGACGAATACCATTCTCGTCGGCTACAACCAAAAACGTTTCGTCGGCTATAACTATAGCCGACGAGTTGTCGGCAGTCGTCGGCTATAATATTATAGCCGACGATGTGGCCGACGAAATAGTAATTCGTCGGCTATAAGGGGTTATAGCCGACGAGGTACTATTTCGTCGGCCATTTTTTCCCATATCGTCGGCTATAACCCCTTTTCTGGTAGTGACAAGGAGAAGACTCGAGCCTACCATGATAAGATGATTCGAGGAAAAAGTTCGAAGTTGGGCAACAAGTTCTTTTATTCAACTCAAGACTTCGACTTTTTCCGGGTAAGCTTCGCTCTAGATGGGTAGGCCCTTTCATTGTTACCAAAGTTTTTCCCCATGGAGCTATCGAAATTCAAAGTCCAATCACAAGCAAGGCTTTCAAGGTCAATGGACATCGCCTAAAGCCTTATTACTCATCCTTTCAAGAGCATACGGTGGAAGAAGCCGCCGTCTACCCTGCACCACCACCACCAACACTGAGCCAAGCTTCCCCAATTACTGCTGCCGAGCAGCAGCCACTGGTTTCAGCCGAGCCACCACTCCCTGCCGGACCTGCCATTGCCGGCAGGGTTGAGACACAATCAAGCAGCGCCGAATCCAAGCCGAATACGCCTGATACGGCAGACACAACGCTGGACACGCACCCGGATACGATGTCAACTACAAACACCGAATCGGACACCACATGCCACGAGATTCTCATTGAACTTCTTCAAACCGATTTGCGATGCTTTGGAACACGATGAACACATGCAACACGGTGAAAAGTCTAGGCTATGGACTATAAACACAAAGCGCTACTTGGGAGGCAACCCATGTCGATCAAAGCAAAGTGAAGGAGCCATCACCGAGAGTTCGAAATTTCTTAAACCTTCTCTTTTTCTTTGATTTGTGATGATATGTTGGAATATGTTAGTCGATTGCATGCTTAGGAAATTCATTGATATTGTTTTGTGCTTACATTGAGGGCAATGTAATTTTCTAAGTGTGGGGTGGGCTAACGTATTCCGTTTTTGTTTTTGTTGTTGTGTGCTTAGTTTAGAAAAGAAAAATTCAGAAAATTGTAATACAAAAATAGAGTGTTTAATTTGTTTGTTTTTGAGTCTTAGGATGCCCCTAATATGTCAATGATGTTTTTCTCCTCTTTGCATACATAGATGATAGTTATGTGCATTGGTAGGAGCATGTAAGACTTGTTGATTAACGAAGCATGCATGTTTTAGCTAATTCATTTCGATTATAACCTATGTGAGCTTTTGTGCCAATTTGCTTTCTTCTTGAGCGATAAAAGATAAAATTCAATAGATTTGTAGGAAGCATGAAACCTCATAATTCTTTGCATATTCGATGACTATATGCCATAGCTTTTAATGAACTCTAGTATGCTAGAACTTACTCTTGTTGATTTTCGAAACGTTTATATCATAAAATACCTTGATTTTGAATGTGATTGAATAAAGATCATTTAGGTTTACCACCAAAGCCAAATAAAGCATGAGCCCTATTGGAGCCCGTCGTGAGACACCTTAGTAAAACCCCTTTGAGCCTACGTTGAACTTTTCTTTCATCACCCTTAAGCACTCTCCATAAGCTTAGTATAGTGATGCCTTTACCTTATGCGTTGGCAAAGCTTGATTTTTGAAAGCGTTTTCGCGTGTGTGATGAAGAAGAACAAGTGTGGGGTAGACTTAGCCATGAATCTATATGTAAAGTGTACTAGATGCCGTGCCATAAAAAAAAAAAAAAAGAAGGAAAAAATGCTCGGATCAAAAGAGAAAAAAATGCCGAGAAAAAGAAAGAAAAATATGAGATTGAAGGGCACGGCATAAGGTTTGAAAAAGAAAAATTTTGTGCATGGCTATTGTCTAAATTATTGTTGTAATGTTTTATGGGAAGAAAAGAATGAAGTATGGGTCCAACAAGATGAAATTTGACCCTTTCGGCAAGAAGACATAAGGAGATCGAGCTTTGCTAAAGGCCTTAGTAACGTTTTTGAGCCTCCTTATCCAAATTTCGAATACCTCTTAGCCTAGCCCCATTACAACCTTATTATTGATCTTTTTCATGATTCTTAAGATGGTTAAATTTGATTTGTGGAGATTATCTCAAGAGTAAGCTTATGGTTTTGGTTCATTGGTGCATATAGTTGTCATATGAGGTTTTTCCATCAAAATTCACAAAGTGCTTTTGTTTCGTTGTTATATGCAAGTCACTCTTTGTAATTCATTATCTTTCGCTTGCATATACTATTGAGTGAATAACCACGCTTCGAGAGAAAAGGAGAGAGTATGCCTAGTGAGGTGATTTGAATTAGCTTAACATGTTTACATGCTTACCTTTTTGCTCTTATATGTTCATATTGATGTCACATGTTCATGAAGCTTGGAATTTTCGTGCTTACCATTCTCATGCATAACTTGAAAGCTATGTGTACATACGAGCCTGAGACAAATTGTTAGGGGCAATAGTTTGTTTTGAGTCTTAGTTTAATTTAGTTTGCTAAGGGACTAGCAAAGAATAAGTGTAGGGTAGTTGATAGGAGCACAATGTGCGACGATATTACATGCTTATGCCCTCGTTTATGCTTTGTTTAACTCTTATTTGTTTAAGATTGAGTCATAATATAGTTTAGTGTTAATTTGGTTGAATTTGGTGAAAAATGGTTAAGAATCCGAAAAATGACTAAGTTTGAGAAATCTGGAAAATAATGCAAAATATGTCTTTTTCGTGATTTTGAGATGAATGGAACTGTGATCTATCCTTGTCCGAATTATATGAAATTTGGTGTACTTAAAATTTCAGATCAATCGGAGTTCGGGAAGTCACCCAAAAGTTGGCTGCAAAACGGCAGTCCGTGCATTCCAATCCAGGAACTTCCAGGATTTTCCTGGGACTTTGTCCCAACTTCGAAAAATCATTCCCGTCGACTCACAAGGATTTTGATCGAACTGTTTTATGGGGAGATGGCCATATGTGTCTAGTTTATCTGAGACTTGGAATCGCATCAATCGGAGCTCCACGGAGGGAGATAAACGGGAATTACTGCAACAAGGTCAAATCTGCCGATTCCAGGAACCTACTGCCCCCTTTTTGTGTTTTCTGTTTTTAATGGACCAAATGGTGCAAAAATGCATTTATGAAGATGGTTCAAGCTTTATGAAGAGAAGAGGAAGACACTAGGCCATGGCATTGAAGAAAAATTGAAGAAAGAAGTTCTCCTAGTCACACTAGGAGAAGCTGCCGAATAGAGGCAGATTGTGTGCTTGATGTTGCTGCCGGCAATTGAAGCATTTTTGGTGGATCAAGGCCTATCAATTGAAGTCCAATGATCATACAAGAAGTCCATAAAGATGTGAAGCCCAAGCCTTGAAGAAAAATTCAGAAAAAGAAAACCTAATTAGACTTTGAAAAGGAAGGTTGCAATTCCTTAATCCACTTGGTTTTCTGACTTCCTTGAGCATCTAGGGCAGCCGGCACCCCTCTCCTCTATAAAAGCCATCTTTTACACAGAAAAACATCATCTCATCTCAAGCTAAACACAAGGCCGAAACTCTACCAGGGACCATATAGATCGGCTCACCCGGAGCTCCAAGAAGCGGTGCTTAAGATCGATCCGGGGGAAGGAGGTGTACGCCTTCGGAGAAAGAAGCGGCTTTGGATGGAACTCGGTCACTTTCTACGAGGAGGAAGAGCCGGAGGATTTGATCCAACCGTACAACGACCCCTTCCTCATTACGGTCCAAATAGACCACTGGATAACCAGTCGTATGCTAATCGATACCGGAGCCTCTGTCAACGTAATGTTCCGAGACGCATACAAAGGGTTGCAGAGAGGAAGGAACAAGTTATCCCAGGATAACGAGCCGCTGATAAGCTTCTCCGGTGAGGTTGTCCAGCCTCTGGGATCGGATTACCTACCGCTCATCTTCGGCGAGGGAGACAGAACGAAAAAGGAGCATTTGGAGTTCATCATTGTCGACTGCCTATCATCGTACAATGGCATAATCGGTCGGCCAGGGTTATGGAGGTTCAAAACGTTTATAGCCGGCCATATGCTGATGTTGAAGATGCCTTCACCAGCCGGAGTTATTACTATACGTGGGGACCAGAGGATCGCCCGTAAGTATTATGACGTGAGCCTAAGCTCGCATGCAATAATAAACCCTACAAATTATCGTTAGTAGTATGAGCAAGTAGGGATCGTTCTAGCCGGGGATTAAGGGTACCTGAAATATGAGAATGTTAACACAAATATTCACAAACATATATGCACACAATTGTCACAATTATATACATATATACGAATTTATCATGGGGGGATGAAGATGAAGTTCCCTAAACTAGATGCGAAAATAAAATGCAGGAAATTAAATTCTAAGTCTAATATTTACAAGTGATCATCATCTTTCACAAAACAGTTCACACAAAAGACTTTTTAAAACATAGATTCATATGCAAGAAAGTAAGAGACAAGTATTTAGCATGTTCAAAATTCAAATTCGTTTCGACCGCAACTAGAGCTTTCGCTCTGTACCTAGTTACTAGACTTCCTTAAGTTCTTTTAGGACAAACTTTCGCTCTAGCCCTAAAGATTTTTATGCTAATCCGGTTAAGACTTAACATATATCGCACAAGAGTCTTAAATCGAAAACATGTAAACAAGTAAGGTTGTCAATCATCTTATTTAGCATGCAAGTTCTAAGATTAATAGCCCTAAGTGAATAACACAAATCATAGAGTCCGTTAGGTCCATCTAGCTTGTAATTACTCTAGCAGATTAAACCTAATACCTAGATCATGTTCAAAGACAACACCAAGTATCGATTTTCATGCCCTCACCTTAGATTACTAACCAATTAAAATCTTAAACATGCTTCTAATACCACTGCCCTAATTATCTAAACATACAAAATCCATGAATTAAAAATTGCACAAGTCATAACATAAATTCCAACAAAAATCGCAATTCATGTTCATCATACAATACCAAACGAAAACAAAGTATTTTTCTAACAACTAATGTGACTAAACCGAAAATCAAAATACAAGTCATAGGGATGGATCACACTTTAGAAACCTTGGAGAGCTTCGTCTTGGTGTGGGGAAAGAGGCTCGGCAGTGGCTGAGGCAAGGAATGGGTTCGGCGTTGAATGGTGGTGGTGGAATCGGTGACTATGTATTTTAGGGTTTCGGGTTAGAACTTTGGTAGGAAATTTGGTAGAGTTTTGGCTAGTGTTTTGCAAGAGATGAGATGATTTTTCTGTAGGAAAAGTGAGGGTATATATAGAAGAGAGGGGGTGTTGCCGGCAGCCCTTCATACACAAGGAAAAAGAAAACCAAGTGGGAATAGGATTTGAAACCTTCCTTTCATAGTTCAATTAGGTTTTCTTTTTCTGAATTTTTCTTCAAGGCTTGGACTTCACATCTTCATGGACTTCTTGCATGATCTTGGACTTCATTTGATATGTCATGTTCCATCGAAAATGCCCCAATTGCCGGCAGCAACATCAAGCACACAATCTGCCTCTATTCGGCAGCTTCTCCTAGTGTGACTAGGAGAACTTCTTTCTTCAATTTTTCTTCAATGCCATGGCCTAGTGTCTTCCTCTTCCCTTCATAAAGCTTGAACCATCTTCAAAAATTCATTTGTGCACCATTTGGTCCATTAAAAACAGAAAACACAAAAAGGGGGCAGTAGGTTCCTGAAATCGGCAGATTTGACCTTGTTGCAGTAATTCCGGCATATCTCCATCCGTGGAGCTCCGATTGATGTGATTCCAAGTCTCAGATAAACTAGACACATATGGCCATCTCCCCATAAAACAGTTCGATCAAATTCCTTGTGAGTCGACGGGAATGATTTTTCGAAGTTGGGCCAAAGTCCCAGGAAAATCCTGGAAACCCCTGGATTGAAATGCTCGGGCTGCCGTTTTGCAGCCAACTTTTGGGTGACTTCCCGAACTCCGATTGATCTGAAATTTTAACACAGCATTCCTCAGCATATGAATATTAGGCATACCAAATTTCACTAAATTCGGACAAGGATAGATCGCACTCTTGCTCATCTCAAAATCACGAAAAAGACATATTTTGCATTATTTTCCAGATTTCTCAGACTTAGTCATTTTTCGGATTCTTAACCATTTTTCGCCAAACTCTACCAAATTAACACTAAACTATATTATGACTCTATCTTAGACAAATAAGAGTTAAACAAAGCATAAATGAGGGCATAAGCATGTAATATCGTCGCACATTGTGCTCCTATCATATTACTCAGAGGCCCTGACCCACGGGAGGAAGCGGACCGAGGTCTTCACGACCACTCAGCAGGCGCCAGTGCCAGATCTGAGTATTGACCCCCGTGATGACACCGATTCAAACAGAGTTAGGTGATCCGTATTCACCGAAAAGCTGGAATGACCTTCGGCCGTGGAAGAAACCGAAGCGATCTGCATTTCCAAAGACCACCCGGACCGAACTATAGTGATAGGGACGCAGCTCGACCCGGTCGTTAGGCAAGAGCTCATCGCCTTTCTCCGGGACAACAGTTCGGTCTTCGCATGGTCCTACGAGGACATACCAGGCATATCCCCGGAGATAGCCGTCCACCAGCTAAATTCATTGCCCAACGTTCTCCCGATGAGGCAAAAGAGGAGGTCCTTCAGCCCGGCAAAATATGAGGCGATCAGAGAAGAAGTACAGAAACTGAAGGGCATAGGTTTCATCCGGGAAGTCCAGTACCCTCGCTGGCTCGCTAACGTGGTCTTGGTGCCAAAGAAGGGAACCGGCCAATGGCGTATGTGCGTGGATTTCACTAATCTAAACCGGGCGTGCCCAAAGGACAACTTCCCGCTCCCCCGAATTGATCAGCTCATAGATTCCACGTCCGGCTTTAAGGTGCTCAGCTTCATAGACGCCTACGCCGGGTACAACCACATTAGGATGCACCCGGATGATGAAGAGCACACGTCATTCACAATCGACCGAGGCACCTACTGTTATAAGAGGATGCCGTACGGTCTGAAGAATGCCGGAGCCACCTACCAGCGGATGGTAAATCGAATGCTGGAGCAAGAAATGGGTAAAACCGTAGAGGTTTACGTAGATGACATGCTGGTCAAAAGCTTGACTGCAGGGGCCCACGTCCGGGATTTGGCCGTAGTCATCTGTAAGATGCTCAAATTCGGAATGCGCTTAAACCCGAAGAAGTGTATTTTCGGGATTTCAGAGGGCCTGTTCCTAGGCCACATCATCAGCCAGCGAGGGATAGAAGCCAACTCGCTGAAAGTCCAGGCAATTCTGGATATGGAAACGCCAGGGGAGAGAAACCAGGTCCAGATGCAGACCGGCCGGTTGGCCGCCCTGGGCAGATTCATCTCCCACCTAACCGATAAGTGCGCCCCGTTCTTCAAGCTGCTCAAGGCACAACAGACCAGGAAAATCCACTGGGCAGCGGAGCATGAAGCGGCATTCCAGTCTATCAAGGCATATCTGTCTGCAGTGCCTCTCCTATCCAAACCAGTGCCGGGTGAAATGTTATACCTCTACATAGCTGCATCCGCAACGGCTGTCTCTGCTGCTCTCATCAGGAAGGAAGGCACGCTCGAACTTCCGGTATACTATGCGGGAAAGGGACTTACTGGAGCCGAGGGCCGGTACCCCGACATAGAGAGACTGGCTCTGGCCTTGATTGTTAGTGCCAGGAAGCTCCGGCACTATTTCCAGGCTCACTCCATCACCTTATATACCAATCACCCTCTGCGGCAGATCTTGCAAAAACCAGACACCAGCGGTAGGCTCGTGCGGTGGGCAGTTGAGTTGGGAGAGTTCGACATCACTTATTCCCCGTGAACGGCCATCAAGGGACAAGCAGCTGCGGACTTCATATGTGAGCTCACCCCAATGGCGGTAGAAGCGCACCCCGCCCGGTACGAGGACCCCGAGGCTCTGCGAACCGTAAAAATCGAACCAGGCCTCCCCACCGGCTGGAAACTTTACGTGGACGGCTCCGTAACGACCAAGCGGAGCGGAGCCGGTGTCATGATAACCTCGCCCGATGGCCAATCGTACGAGTATGCCTTACGGTTCCTTTTTAGCACCTCCAATAACGCTGCCGAGTATGAGGCCCTCATAGCCGGTTTGCAACTGGCCAAGGAGCTGGGAATCTCGTCCATGGAGATATACAGCGACTCCAGCTTAGTGGTGAACCAGATGAACGGGGTATTTGAGGTCAAGGATCCCCAGCTATCCTCCTACCAGGCTTTGGCCAAAACCCTGATTGAGTCGTTCCAGGGCGCCACGATCCAGCACATTCCCCGAGAGGCAAATAGACATGCAGACGCCCTCGCAAGGCTGGCAACCGGAAACTACCCTCCAGAGTACCGGAGAGCAAAAATGGAAACTCTCCAGAAGCCGAGTATAAACAAGACCATCTCCGAGATATTTGCGGTGCAGGAGGCGCCACCAAGCTGGATGGATCCAATAGTCAAGTATTTGACTGACAAAACCAGCCCCCAGGATGCGGTAGAGGCCAGGAGGCTACACCTCCGGTGCGCCCGGTACGGTCTCCTCAATGGCCAGCTGTACCGAAGAGGGCACAGCTTCCCCCAGCTGAGGTGTGTGACAAAGGAGGCAGGAGAGGCTATCATGCGAGAGATCCACGAAGGAGTGTGCGGTAATCACTCTGGCGCAAGGTCATTATCCCACAAGTCGCTCCGAGTGGGGTATTTCTGGCCAGACATGGCGGCAGTATCAAGAAAAATATCAGGCGGCTGCCACAAATGCCACATGTACGCCTCCGTACCTCATGCCCCGGCAATCGCATTATCAATCCTGTTGGCACCATGGCCGTTCGCACAATGGGGATTAGACATCATTGGCCCTTTCCCGATAGCTGTGGGACAATATAAGTATGCCATCGTGGCAGTGGACTATCAGACTAAGTGGGTCGAGGCAGAACCTATGATAAAGATCACTGAGGAGCGGGTTAAAAAGTTCATGTGGAAGAACATCTACTGCAGGTTCGGGGTACCGCAGACTATTGTCACGGATAATGGGACGCAATTCAATAATGTTGATCTTATCCAGTACACAGACATGGGGGCCCGGATGTTGTTCGCTTCAGTGGCACACCCACAGACCAACGGCCAAGTAGAAGCAGTCAACAAGATTATCAAAACCCTTCTCAAGAAGAAGCTGGATGCCAAGAAGGGATGTTGGGCCGAGGAACTCCCCGCGGTGCTATGGGCCATCCGGACAACAGCAGCAGAGGCAACAGGAGAAACCCCGTTCTGCATGGCATTCGGGAGCGAGGCGGTACTCCCTGTAGAGACTGGTATACCCAGCGGCAGGGTCGAGAATTACGACACCAAAACAAACGCCGAGGGCCTACTGCTCAACCTAGACCTCATTGAGGAGCGCCGCGACCAGGCGCATATACGAAACCAAACCTACAAGCAGCGGGTCGCCCGGTACTATGACAGAAGGGTCCGGGAGAGAAAGCTACAAGTCGGGGACTAGGTCATGAAGAAGGTCCAGAAAAAACCGTTGGCCCTAGAGCCAACATGGGATGGGCCCTACCAGATCACCGCGGTCGTGGGACCGGCAACGTTCCACATTATAGACACCGACGGCGTCTATTCCACCCGGCCGTGGTAGGGACTCACAATCACATACTTGAAATATCCTAGACTCGACTTAGTTCCAACCTAATTAGCTCCTTATTGGTTTACTAATTATTTAGACTTCACGAAGATACTTAGAATTAGCTTAGTGCATAACCCTAATCTTTAGCTAACTGGTTTAAAGACACTTAGTGTAGAAATTAAACAAGTAGCATATAAGGCACAAAATCTTTTCAATTGGAAACAAGTTAATATGCAAGGCGTCACTCTTCATTTTAGACAAGCAAGTTTTAAGAATTACTCTAGCCCTTATTGCAACAACACAAACCTAAACTGACCCGATGATCTAATTTGACCTATACTGCTACGGCATATGAAATCGACACCCACAGTACATTGCAATTGTATAGGGCAGCAATCTCGGTTGCACACGAATCTTTAAAACTAACCAAGTACGAAACAAGAATCAAAACAAGTCATGCATCCCTAAGACCTAACCGATTACTTATTTACAATTTATGTTTGCATATTATCTTTCACAAAACCATGAAACCGATACTTTAGAGTTAGCTACACACAAGGAATCAAAATCATGCATTGATTTAAACATACGAAACCAAATAAACAAATTGTTCTTACATAGACATAAAAGCAAATACCAAAAAAACATACAAACTACATAGACATAGTATTGTAAAACAATAAAATTACAAGCCGAAGGGAGTAGATCACAGATTTAGACACCTTAGGGGCAGCAGCTCGTATTGATCCAAAGATGGTTGATGGAGCACGGAATATATTTTTAGGATGGTGGTGGTGGAGGTTTCGGCTAGCAATTCTATCTAGGACTTTTGGTAGAGTATTTGGTAAAGCTATAGAGTAGTGTTTTGGCTTAAGATGTGATAGACTTTTCTGTGGGAAATCGGCCTCTATATATAGGGGAAACACTTGTGCAAAACCGGCAATAACAAGGATAGCAAAACCTAAACCGAGTTGGTTTAGGATACTTGCCGGCAAAGTCTTTTTCTTCATGAATCTTCCTTGCGTTTTCTCAATAGGCCGGTTGCATCTATTCTTGGGCTCATCTAATGGATCGGAAGCTATTCTTTTGATGGATTGAAGTCCAAAATTCAGACATAACCTTCCCTAGCTCACCATGAATGTTTCTCCTTCTCCCGATAGGATTCCTTGTTCTTCATGGCATTGATGTGGCTGCATTGACTTTTCTTGGTCTTCACATGTTTTCATTCCTTCCTAGTAACCTTAGGATGACTTGCAGCCGCTTGCAACCACTTGGAAAGGCAAAGAACTGCTTGGAACCTTCTCAGAAACAATACCGGCAAAATTGCAAGCTCTCGGGTGTAGGGGTACTGTCGTAGGTGCGCGCGTGCAAGCTGGCGTGCACAGAATCTTCTCGGCAGGCAGGCATGTGCGCTTGACAGGGCATGTGTTGGCGAGGCTAATTGGCAGAGATACAGATATGTGTGCGCCCGTTGGTGCGCAAGGGTCTCAGCAGTGAGCAAGGGTAAGGTGGCAGCAGCATTGGCAAGGCATGGCGTGCGCATGCAGGTGCAAAGGTAGGTGCTAGTATCGGATACATGATGCCCGTATCCGATACATCTAGTAATAGGTCTGAGCCTTATCGGATACGTCTCAGATACGCATGTGGATATGCCTGGTTAAGTCTGGGATACAGACCGGATACGCTATGCCCGTGTATGATACGTCTCGGCAGCACGAGTGTCAGGCTGTGCGACAGCGCAAGTGTCAGGCTATGCGGAAGCGCGAGTGTCAGGCTGCGAATCGTCGAGACTGGCACTATAGCCTATGAGCAGGGACTGTGCTGATATTTCCTTTCTTTTCGGCATATTTGACATTCGTGTCTTCAATTGAGCATAACTTCCTCCAGAAAATAGCTATTGATGAGATTCTAAGTTTTGTGGAAACTAGACTAAGAAATCTTTTTATGCATGTATGGTATGTCATCTAGTTCCAAATGAGCTGTTCTGGGAAAATTCTGGAAGTCGAGTGATGTGCCTAGGAAATTTCCAGAACTTACTGGATCAGATTTTATATCGCAATTCTCAGTAGCTTCTTTAGCTCCGATTACTCTAACACTTTCCATTGCTCGATCATCAATGTATATACTGCTTATAAGAGAAGAAAATTCAATCAAACATATAGTCGAGGCTTTATCAATTCATCGAAACATCTCCTAGGCTCTAAATCGGCTATATTGACAATTTTGTATATTTTTACTAAACTTAGCACGATTTCTTTGTTAATCTACCAAATACTCATGAATCGATATTATGACTCAATTCTAAGATAATAAGGGTTAAACAAAGTATAATTGAAGGGTATAACATATTAAGAATGTCTCATTTTATGCTCCTAGCAGCCCAGTAGTCTATCTTGTGGCTAGGGGCCCAGGAACCGGAGGCACCAGCCCGCCAAACAGAGGACCAGAGCAGCCCGTAACATATGCAGAAGGGGGCCAGTCCCACATCGAAGGGTTAGGCCAGTCCTCACACTCGGCTGCCTATATAACAGCCTCAACTACCCTCATTAATAGGTAATTAATACTTCAACTACTCAATCCCGCTCAAAGTTATCTATCTATCCCAACGAAACTAACTTAGGCATCGGAGAGGTGAACACCGGCCCGCCCGGTATTCCCTTAGTTAGCAGGGTTTGCAGGAAGAAATCACACCAAGAACCCACCGGTCTCTGTGAGTCTACGGATTCTGACAGAAATATACCTTTTATTCATTCATTAAACCTGCATTGCTCGATTTTTTTTTTCACTTTTTTTCTTTTTGCAAGAAAATTTTCATCATCGATATGTTTTTTTGGTTCTCTGAATATATACCTTATGAGTTTTTTAATAATTATTTAATTTATTTTAAAATTAAACAAAATTATTACATCATCTTGTTTAATTTATATATGAGTTAAACCTATATAGTATATATTTCATCTTCGCGAACGTCAAGCACCACCACCACCACGTGCGCCAAGAACAGCACGTGGGGGAAGAGGAGGAAGAGGAGGTGCCGGCCCTAGCCGGAACCTCACATGGAAACGGGACGGCGGTGGTGCCGCCGCTCCTAGAGGGGGGAACCGATTCGGTTCCGGCCCCAAGCGTGGTGGCTACGCCTCAAACAATGCTTCGGCTCCTTGTTTCAAATGCGGCTCTAAGAATCACTTTCAACGCAATTGCAAAGCAAGTAGAGATGTCCAAGAAACAAACTATGTAGGAGACTTTGAGGAAGAAGAGTACGATGAAGAAGATACCAACTTCACCGTTGATGACTTCCAACCTACCAAGAAGCGTAGGACTCAGGAGTATCATACTCCGGATTATGAATACGTATTTGACTTAGGTCATGAGATACATGTTCAAATTTGTTTTTGATTGTTATTTTTGGCTTTCTTTAGTCATAATTCACGACTTTGTTCGATAAGTCGTTTGATTTAGAACATCCTTGATGTACTTTTGAGTTGTCATCAATAAAAATTCTCTTATTCAATGAATGATTTGAGATTTTTACATCCCTATGAAAGCATAAATGGTTCAATGCGTCCAATTTACAATGACATAATTATTTTGAGTTCACCACAATTCTGGTGATGTTAACTCAAATCTGAAATAAAATCACAAAGACAAATGAGAGACTCGCGAGAAATCGCGTTGCACATCAGGCCAGCCTATCGGCAGCCAAGGCTGCGGTTCGCCAGGCCTTGCTCACCAAGGCCACTCAGCCACTTGGCCGCGACTCGCCAAGCATCGCTCGCCAAGGCCACTCAGCCGCTTGGCCGCGACTCGCCAAGCATCGCTCGCCAAGGCTACTCAGCCGCTTGACTGCGACTCGCCAGGCCTCGCTTGCCAATGCCACTCAGCGCTTGGCCGCGACTCGCTAGGCCTCGCTCGCCATGGCCACTCGCCAGCTTGGCTCAACACCGAATCCGGTTTTTGAAACCAACATCGATAGCCTATCGAACAAATGCAACTTTTGCATCAATGGCTCGGCAACGACGTGTCTTCGGACTCGCCATGTTTCGGATATAGCTCAACCGTCGCATCGTCTTGCCTCAATGCCAGACCGGCCCTCACCACTCACCTTGCTTCGGCTCGGCCTCAGGGTAGCTTCGGCCTTACCACAGCTTCAGCTTTGGCTTGGCCCCGGCCTTTGCCTTGGCTCGGCCACGCCACCTACGACGCTGTCCGGTCTCAATCACTGATCTAGGCTATGTTAACTCTCAATGTTGGTATTCGGTGATTAACATAAGGCTTATCTCTTTCTCTCAAGTTATGTCGATGCCATGGCTATGTTATTGGCCTTAATGCACTTCATTTTGTGATGATATATTGCTTCAGTACACTTACTTTAAAAGTGTTCGCCAAAGTCTAAAGTAGACTATTGATTCAATTTACATTGTTTTTGTAGATGTATCAAGGCGAGATTGAGTGTTTGTTGGACTATGCAACAACTCACACGATTCTAAGGAATCGGCAATTGTTTTCGGATTTTTCGCCAAGAGAATCGTCGTTATCTACGATGACAGGAACCGGACCCGTCATTAAGGGTCGTGGCACTGCTCAATTCTTATTGCCAAATGGCACTGAAATTCGGGTAGAGGACGCCCTATATGCGCCTAAGGCGCTAAGAACCTTGCTAGCTTTCAAGGATGTGCGTGACAACGACTATCACCTCAGCACTTATGTTGAAAATGGAACTGAATATTTGTTGATCACCTCCACTGAGAATTTGCGTACTCGCATTGTGGAGAAGTGTAAGCGTGTTCGAAATGACATGTATTTCACAACCATTAGAGCCAATGAATCTCATGTTGTTGTCTTATGCGATTCAGATGCTTACAAGCTTTGGCATGAGAGACTCGGTCATCTGGGTCTTGATCTGATGATTCGTATTCTGAAATGCTCCCACGGTCATCCGTTTTTCAAATCACAAAAGCACAAAGGGCGCCTCGGCCTCGGTTCGGCCGCCATGCCGTCGATAGCCGTCTCTCGGCTCCAAGGAGAGGTTCGGCCTCCTCCTGCTTCTCATGCTTCTGTAGCGATGTCTAATGCTCATCGTTCGTTTTGCAAAGCTTGTTCACTAGCAAAACTTCAAGCAAGACCATCTTTTGCTATTGATAATAAACAGAATATTCTGTTCCTACAACGAATACAAGGTGATATTTGTGGACCTATAACACCAGAATGTGGACCATTTAGATATTTCATGGTTCTGGTTGATGCGTCAACGCGTTGGTCACACGTAGCGTTGTTGTCCATGAGGAATGCTGCATTTGCTAAACTCCTAGCTCAGATCATTAAGCTTCGGGCTCACCACCCGGACAATCCGATTAAGTCAATCAAACTGGATAATGCTGGAGAGTTTACGTCAAAGTGTTTTGATGACTATTGCATGTCAGTTGGGATTGAAGTTGAACATCCCGTGCCCCACGTTCATTCTCCGAACGGTCTTGCAGAAGCCGCTATTAAGAGACTACAGCTTGTTACTAGGTCCCTTGTCATGGCCACTAACTTGCCGGTTTCGGCATGGGGATATGCAATATTACATGCAGCTATGCTTATTCGTCTACGACCCACAGATAGCCAACCATTTAGTGCGTACCAGTTGGTAACTGGTTACGAGCCTGATATTTCACATCTGCGTACTTTTGGTTGTGCCGTATATGTACCTATCACGCCTCCACTGCGTACCAAGATGGGTCCACAACGACGATTAGCTATTTATGTTGGATATGAAGCACCAACAATTGCCCGCTACATAGAGCCTATGACAGGTGATCTGTTTACTGCAAGATTTGCAGATTGTCACTTTAATGAGACATCCTTCCCGCCGTTAGGGGCAGATGGGGCCGCATCCGTCCCTAGTGAACGTCAGGAATTGACGTGGTTCTCCCCCACTATGTCTCATTATGATCCCCGTATGTCTCAGTGTGAGACTGAAATACAACGCATATTGGAACTACAAAATGTGGCGGATTCGATGCCCGACTCCTTTACTGATATTGCGAAAGTGACAAGATCAACCATACCTGCTGTGAATGTACCTGCAAGGCTCAACATTCCTCGCCATGCGCGAACACGCGCCGCCGATCTCGGACCCGCAGCCCTAGGTGCCATCGGCAGCCTAGGCTCGGCACCTCCAAGTGGAGGGCCGGCGTCGACTTCGGATCCTCCTAGAAAGAGGGGGAGACCAATCGGTTCCAAGGACAATGTACCTAGAAAGAGGGCATGTGTCCAGGCACAAAGCGATCCGTTCATCATCGATACTGTGACGCCATCACACGAGATTGTCTCCTACTATACCTATGTCCAAGAATCAACTCTGAATCATCTGAGGGACGCCTCAGACTCACCGTTGATGCTGGAGAACAAGGAAATCTCACTAAACTACTTATGCATGCACAATCTTATGGAAAGGAATTCCATGTATATCGATGATGCATTCGCCTACGCCGTTGCTCAAGAAATCATTGATGACGACGATATGGAACCCCACACTGTTGATGAGTGTCAACGTAGGGCGGATTGGCCGAAGTGGGAAGAAGCAATCCAGGCTGAACTAGACTCTCTAAAGAAAAGGCAAGTATTCGGACCGGTTGTGCCTACACCGCCGAACGTGAAGCCTGTTGGACATAAATGAGTCTTTGTCAGAAAGCGCAATGAGAATGGTGAAGTCCAGCGATATAAAGCTCGACTCGTGGCGCAAAGTTTTTCTCAACGCCCTGGAATTGATTATGAGGAGACGTATTCTCCTGTCATGGATATTATTACCTTCCGATACTTAATCAGTTTGGTAGTCTCAGAGAGACTCAATATGCAGCTTATGGATGTTGTAACAGCGTATCTTTATGGGGATCTAGATACGGAGATGTACATGAAAGTGCCAGAAGGACTTTCGTTACCCAAGTCAAGTGAGCAAAAGCCACGAAGTTCATTTGCTATCAGGTTGAGACGATCTCTATATGGACTCCGACAATCTGGTAGGATGTGGTACACACGGTTAAGTGATTACTTGATTGGGAAAGGATACAAGAATGATGAGTTGTGCCCTTATGTGTTCATAAAGAGAACAAGTTCAAGATTTGCCATTATAGCCGTCTATGTTGACGATATGAACATCATTGGAACTCTAAATGAGATCAATGAGACCGCAAGCTACTTGAAATCCAAATTCGAGATGAAAGATCTGGAAAGGACTCGGTTTTGCCTAGGCTTAGAACTAGAGCACCGAAGTGGTGGAATCTTTATACACCAATCTGCATATGTCCGAAGGATGCTCAGGCGATTTAACATGGACAAAGTTATGCATCCTACAGGCACTCCCATGGTCGTTAGAAGTCTGGATATCAACAAAGATCCCTTTCGTCTGAAAGAACATGACGAAGAGGTCTTGGGAGCTGAATATCCATATCTTAGTGCAATTGGAGCTTTGTTATACCTAGCTCAGTGTACTAGACCAGACATTGCTTTCTCAGTGAACTTGTTAGTTAGATTTAGCTCTGCGCCAACACAACGTCATTGGGTTGGAATCAAGAACATCTTTCGATACCTTAAAGGAACCCTTGACATGGGCTTGTACTATCGACACACTCATCAGGATTCGACACCTAGTCGATCCCTTGCATCCAACAGCACAAAGCATGGCTCGGATCGCCACCGGTCAGCCGCCAAGATTGGCTTTGGCTCAGCAGCACCCTGCCTCGCCACAACAAGCCGCGGCTCAGCCATCCACCATCCTGCAGCCATATCCGCCAACATATCCGGACCCGAGGATGCTAAGTCGTGGTCCCGATACGGCTTTGGCGATACCCCCTCCTACTCAGATACACCAAATGTTGTAATGGTAGGATTTGCTGATGCTGGATATTTGTCAGATCCACACAAAGGACGTTCCCAAACTGGTTATGTTTTTACCATTGGGAATACGGTGATATCTTGGAGATCAACCAAACAAACCCTTGTTGCTACCTCCTCGAACCATGCTGAGATTATTGCACTACATGAAGCAGTCAAAGAATGTGTTTGGCTTCGCTCAGTTATATCTCACATTCGAGAGTCTAGTGAACTTGAGTCTACTACGATGGGACCAACTTGCATATTTGAAGATAATGCAGCATGCATTGAGCAGATGAAGTTGGGATACATCAAGGGTGACAATACTAAACACAAGGAGGTCAAGTGAGTGTTCAAGGAAGGTTAATTCCGTAAATTCCGTGGTGTGTCTTGTCCTAATAAGGCTAGTAGTCTAGATACTTTATTAGATAGGGAATCCTTGATTACCAGGGATACTTGATGTAATGCCTATATAAAGGCATTCTTATCAATCAATAGAACAATAGCTTATTATCATCTATTTCTCCTAGAACAGTAATCTAATTATTGAAAACACAAGGAGGTCAAGTGAGCAAATGTGGAGGTTTTAATAGCAACACTCTTGATTATTTTCTTTCCAGTTTGAATGGGTCTGAAAAAGCCCGAACCGGTTCGAGCCCGATATTTTGGACTTTGGGTCGGTCTTGAATTGTTGAAAAGCCTGAACCGGCCGGAGCTCGATATTTCGGGCTTATGGTCTGGTTCACAAAAAATTGGGTCCGGCCCGGCCCATGCCCAGCCCTAGAACGCGTCGTCGTACATCAAAATCCAACTTAACCCTTTGCACCGGTTCCCTCCTATGCAAAGCTATATATATGATCAACACCGATCACATACCCCAGGGTTCGAAGCTTGAGGGGAAGGCCCCATGCCAAATCGCCACCCACGCCTCCATCGAAAACTGAGGGACTTCCTCTGCCGGATTCGCTCCATCATATTCATTCAATACCAGTATAGTATTCTTATATAACCACGGCCCTCCATTGAGAGCCTTATTCCGATCAGCCACCTGATCGAATTGAAACAGGAACTGATCCCCCACCTCGTGAACAGACAAGCCCTTCTTCATTCTCCAGATGATTAGAATCGTACCTTTAAAGTCTGGATACCGGTGATGTTGTCCGAGAAGATGCCCGACGAGATACACATGCTTGTTTATCAGCGCCGCTTGACCCGCCGCTCCGAGACTCACTGGTGAGAGTTGAAACTCACACTAATTTAATACCCTGCAAAATGTCATCGTTAGTATGGATAAGTAGGGATTATTCAGTCCTGGGATATCGAAGGGTAATCTAATCATTCCAGTGTTAACAACTATTCACAAACACATATTAAAATCACGGGGGTTTGAAAGATATTTATCTAATAACCTACTGAAAATTACGAATTAAAACCTAAAACTATATATATACACATGATCATCTTCTTTCACACATAACATTCTACACAAAACTCACAACACATGTAGCAAATTCAATAAGGAAATCACGGCAACAAAACATAGATTCAAGATAACTTTCAGTTCTAATTTAATTAGAGCCATTTGCGGTTCATCTAATCATGCAAGACTTCTCAAGTATTTAGAATTAATTCTGTGTATAATCCTAACATTATGCTAATCGGTTTAAAGACACTCTGCGTAGCAATTAAACACGAAGAACACCTAAGCACAAGAGTCGAATCAGAGACATGCAACAAGTATGACGTCACCTCACCTTACTTCAACATGCATATTTTCATAATTACTCTAACCCTTAGAACAAACACAAATCAAACCAACTCTGCGTATGACTTAACTCATATTAATTCGGCAAATCAACATTCAAGGAACAACCATGGCCGAGGCAGCCCTCAAGCATACGATTTGTGGTGCATACGAATTCAAAAAATAAACCAATTATTATCAAGAACACATGCGGTTTACTACTGCCCTAAAAACCTAAATAAAATTCATTACATGCATAGAATATAATTCCACAATTAGATAACCAAGTAGCAAATTCGGAAATCTAAAATAAAATTAATAAAACCAAATCGGCATACATAAATCGTTACAATCTTCATAGACAAAGTATTGTTAAAATACATAAAAAATAAAGTCATGAGAGAAGAGTGAATCACACTTTGATAAATCTTGGAGTAAGCTCGGCAAAGGTGGATTCGGTGACAATGGAATGGTACGATTTTATGGTAAGGTAGTGGTTCGGCTTTTCTATAAACTATATAGGATTTATGCTGAAAATTTGGTAGAGTTTCGGCTTGTGAAAATATGAGAGAAGAAATAAATTTACAAGAGCAGTCGTGCCCAATATATAGAGAATCAATAGAGTGAATTCAGATTGCATCCGAATTGCTTTCTTGCAATGCAAGTCTTGCCGGCAGTCCATCTCCACGTTGGCTTTGTCTTTCTTGGCTTGTGCACAGCATGCTCCTCTTTATCCTCTAGAATATTCTGAAATCATGTGCACGACACCATCCTCTCCTTATCCATGTTGAATCCGAACTTCTTCTCTTTATTTAATTCGGCAACTCTTTAAGATTAATTCTGATTTCTTCTTTGGATAATGCTACCGAAAATTTTCATTTAATTCCTGAAAATAAGAGAAAAAAATATATTAGAAAGACAAGATAAAAATGTAGCACAATTACTAGATTTATGAATCCTGATCTGATTGGGATTTCCTATTTTGACAAGGAGTTCTACTTTCATTGAAACACTCATAACCTTCGAAGTTTTTGAAAAACGACGAAACATTGTAGACTCCATCCGATTCAAATTCCTAATTTTATAAGGAATCCCACTTTGATTCAAACTCTTAACGATTCTCGTCTTTTTGAAAAAGGACGAAACATTTTTCATTCCTAAATCAATTAGGAATCCCTGTTCAAATCAAACTCTTCATAAAATCTGCGTTTAAGCTCAAAATACAAACCGACTCTACATTAGACTCCTACTTTGACTAAACAACTCAATAATACAACAATAATGGTTAAGCATAGCATAAAATGGAGGTATAAGCACATTAAAAACGTCGTAAATTATGCTCTTATCATTCACCCGAGCCGAGTCCTCGCGTCACGAAGGTAACCCACCCATTCTCAGAGCGCTGGGGTGAAGACCGGTCATCCTGATGGACGAAGCTGGAAACGATTTGGGAGTTTGGAAGATTTTGTTCGGCTGTGAACAATCTCTAGCCATGGCGGCGCTAGAGAGAGCAGAGCGAATAGGTTTTCGTTCGGGAAATATGTTGATAACACACACTAGTTTTACATAAGCAATTGTGAATTTGATGGTGGAAACTACCGGCCTGATGAATTGATAGGAGCACAATGTGCGACGATATTAATGTGTTATTATCTCCTATTTGTGCTTTGTTAAGTCTATTTAGAGTAAGATAAAGTCATAATGTAGTTTAGTGTCGCTTTGGTAGGGTTTTGGAGAAAATGTGTTTAATTGTCAGGAAAACGACTAAGTATAGAAATCTGAGGAAAAAGTGCAAATATGTTGTTTTCGTGATTTTGAGGCTTGTGTTTGGCTGACTTATTCTTTTCCAAATTTGATGAAATTTGGCAGGCATATATTTAGAAAGCTGAAGTATATTGTGTCAAAAATTAAGATCAATTGGAGCTCAAGAAGTCACCCAAAAGATGGCTACAAAACGATCCAGGGACTAACAAGATTTTCCTGGGACTGTGTCCTGACTTCCAGGACATTTGTACGACGCTTCACTTGGAACCGGAGGATGTTCCATATATGGATGGAAAGACCTAGGAGTCTAATTTCTATAAGACTTAGAATCACATCAATCGGAGCACTGAAGAGGGACTTATGCCGGATTTATTGAAGCAAGGTCAAATCTGCCGAGAAACTGTGGTTTCCCGGTTGTGTCAGGAAAGCTTCCCTTTGGACTTTCGATGCACGGATCAGCTGTGATGGACTTAAAGACTTGTTGGACATGTCCATACTTACTTAATGAGAAGATTCAAGCAGTGCAAAGCTCAGAAAAAGGAAGAGTCTAGAAGAGCCAAACTTGGCCGGCAAGACAACAAAGCCAAGTTTGACTAGGTTTTGAAACCCTAGTTGCTGCCGACTTTCTCTAACTTCTCCTCTATAAATAGCACGACTTTGGGATAAAAGAATGATCTTTTTCTCTCACAAAATTCTAGCCGAAACTCTACCAAAGTGCCTCCACAATTCCTATTCAGAAATTATTGAAGCCGAACCTCCACCACCTTTCCAAACCGAAACCATTTCACCATTCGAATCATCTCTTGCCGAAGTCTTTTCAAGGTTCTTCTAAAGTGTGACTCGTGTAACTCATGGCTTCTTTAATATTCTGTATATATTATGATCTTGTGTTGTATGAATTGTTGGATTATAACTTTCGGTTTTGTGCTTTATACTATGATTTCCGAATTTTAATCAGGGTTTCTATGAATTTTCGAATTTAATCAGGGTTTCTGTGTTATTTTGTACAAACTTATAAATGTTGATTGCGTGATTTAATGGTTAAGGGCAGTAGGTTTTCGCATGTGTTCTGGGTATTTATTTGATTAATTTCCATGAGTTCGAGCATCACAAATCATGTGCTTAAGGGCTGACTTTGTGGCTTCTCCTTAGGTGCCGATTTCATTCACTAGAATAATATGGATTGCATCATACGCTGAGTTGTTGTGATTTAGATTGTTTAATAGGGCTGTTATAACCATGGAAATTTACATGTTAAAGCAAGGTGAGGTGACGCCATACTTGTTGCATGTCTCTAATTTGGCTTATTGTGCTTATGTGTTCTTCATGTTTAATTTCTACGCTGAGTGTCTTTAAACTGCTTAATACTATATTTAGAATTATACGCTGAGTTAGTTTTAAATAATTAAGAAGTCTAAACGATTAGATGAACCGCTGAGGGCTCTAATTAGAATTGGAATTGAATTGTTCTAAGTGCTATGTGAAACTTTGCTGTCGTGAGTCTTGAGTTCGTGTCATACATGTGTAAGTGATTTCATGATATGTGTTTATGTGGAAAAGATGATCATGTGTAAATAATAGTTTTATGTTTTTATTGTATTACTTTCGTAATTTTCAGTAGTGTTAAATACAAAAATCCAAACCCGCCATATTAATATGTAATGCTTTGTGTGATTAAATGTCCTTGATTTCCCCGGATAGAACGATCCCTACTTGTCAATACTACACTCGACACAAAAAGAGTAATATATGTATGAGATTGTTTTGCAGATACAAATTGTGCGTGTAATTTGGTCCCATCATGAATTCATTATAATTATAATTTGTTGCAATTCTTTATTGTTCTAGCGTTTCTGCAAAAGCAAAACATTCAAACTTATCAGCTCTAAGTTATCTTAGCTAAATTGTTAAGTTCATTCCAATTGGTAAAGGAAAAAAAATTACTGCCATGTTTACTTAATTGACATGAAATTCATCACGAATAGGAGATGAAAGGAATGAGAGACGGAATGAAATTAAATATGAAGATTTCAATTCCATTGATGGCATGTTTACTTCACCAGAATGGAATTGTATTCCCCCGGAATCGATTCCATTCCGGTGTTTACTTGCATAGGGGAATGGGATTTGTGGTGGGGCCCACCTTTTAAACTCGGAATGAATTCCGGGAGACCCGAATTTGTTTTCCGGAGGGGGGAGGTCAGAATGGGAGAAACAGAATTGGAATGAAAAATTTCTACCGAAAATATCCTCATGATTTATACCAAAATGATATTTTAAAAGGGTATTTTGGTAATTAATTTAAATTTAATTCCAATTCCTTATCGTAAGTAAACAACAACAATCGTAATAGTTTCATTCTCATTCCTCCCATATTATTCTATTCTGTTTCCCATTCCTTCCATATTATTCTATTCTGTTTCCCATTCCTTCCGATTCTTATTCTAAATGAATTCCATTCCAAGTAAGTAAACGCACCATGAGTTGTTTACTTACCACATAAATTAAACGAGGAATGGATAGATGTTATTTTTATATGGTAGGAATAATAACTACAATTAGCTTGATTACTAAAATACCTCTATTATAATACCCTATTGATTACAATAATCTAAAAATACTGAAATTAGGTGAGGGTAGTTTTGGTAACAAAAATTGATACATGAGCTTCATTCTGCTACCCACCTCTCCCTTGGGTATCAAATTAGAGGGTTTGTCAGGAATCGACTCCTGAAGCGAAGGTGAGACCCACACCATTCTAATTCCTTGATGTGTTGGTAAACATTGAAATTCTCATCCTGAAATCAATTACACAATTCTCAATTCCATTCCAATTTAATAAATGTGTCATACATATGTTTGAGTTGGATTGAGTTGGATTACTATCGAGTGTTCTTGGAATTAATATTTTTAACACATATGACATATCGTTGTTTGATTCCTTTAGATGCTGAGATTGTTTGGTGGTAGCTAGGAAGAGCCGATGAACATGGGTGCGTACAGCTACATCGCACCTCGACTACGTACTGCCATGAAGTCAAAATAAAGAAAGAAATATAGATAAAGAATTAAATATATCAAAAATAATAATCTGTGAGAGTCAGATGATCAAAATTTTCACCAAAATATGTTTTATCCATAGTAGTACTCTTCGTATTAAACAAAATCATATGAAATGATTATATTATAAGAAAAAACATTAAATAATTCAAAATGAAAGAAGATAGCAGTAAACAAACTTCCACGATTTATCTATTCGCTAATAACACGTACATCACACGATTACGAGGCTAGCAGATATAAAAAAAAAAGAATATTATATGTAAAAAAAATTATAAAATTTAGTAAAATAACGGTGTAAAAGTACACGTGGTGGGGAATATATATTTTCCACCATATAATTCGAAAAACAAAAAAGAAAATTAATAACGGTGGCAATTGATTTACTGCAGCTGGGAAAGCAACGACTTTGAACTAATTTTGAAGTCGGGAAGATGCTTTATGTGATCACTTCTTCTCTCTTCGTTTTCCTCATAAACCTTTCCCTCCTTTAAGCATAAGCAGCATATCCTTCGACTTATTTGACGGAGAAGATGTAAGATTATCTAGAAATTCCATAGTTCGGTATAATCCTTGAAATGACTTCTCAAGGAAATTTTTAAAATAAGGCTTCGTATTCAACATGGCTACAACTTCAGGTTGATCGAGTTCTTTCTGTTTGTTCAATGAAAGAGAAAAAGATTAGCAGACATCTCAAATTAGTGAGTTATTCTGTCGGAATTAAAGCAAAAACAAATGAATTCACAGAGAGAAAACAAACGTACTGCACTATATATTATCGCGTTCTGTGAGTAGTGTTTGCAACAGTTATGTGCAAATCTTGCTAGATCATAGCCTTTGTCGCTATATTTAGTTCCACGGAAAGTCAGAACAGCCTTCAAAGCTTGATTGGAACTTGCAGTCACAGTATTCTTCTAGTTATCAAAAGTTCGTAGTGCATCTATGAATGCAGGATGGTGTTTTACCCCAATTCTAGCATTAGACGTAATCTT
The DNA here is from genome assembly GCA_963682095.1 of Potentilla sterilis. Taxonomy (NCBI): domain Eukaryota; kingdom Viridiplantae; phylum Streptophyta; class Magnoliopsida; order Rosales; family Rosaceae; genus Potentilla; species Potentilla sterilis. The sequence continues at coordinate 10,095,114 of OY821763.1, read as the reverse complement.
ATTCAAGGCTTCAAGAAACCTCACACCCCCTTGTTCGGTCATGAATACAGGATAATGGAATAACCACATTATTAACTCTTTACGGGGTGCCGGAGTAGGCCTAACGTACATGGTTTGTGAGGAAGTTGTCGAACTCATCAAAGCGATCGCCATTCGTCGCCAGCGTCTTCATTTCTCTCACAAAGTATCTAAGCTGTGAAATTTCTTTTTTAAATACTTTACTCGCTGGAGCCCAGTTCCAAAACAAAACTTGTTCATCATCGGTGATAAGTGATAACTGTATCATTGAATATATTACCAATAGAATCCGTTCGCTCATACCGGGACTCCAATGCTGGTCCAACTTTGCTAGAAATCCTGTATAAATCATCATCTGACCTGTTCTTGCTCTGAAAGTTAAATTTCCAATGCTTGAATGTTTCGAACACACAACAGTATCTGACCATGTGCAAGTCTCCCTCAACGTTTTTCCGGTACAAGGGTCCATCGGGTTTCATCACATATCTAGGATCGGGGCTATCTTTCAATAAACTCTCATAGTGTTTGGTGGCTTCCACTAAGCTCGAAAACTTCCTTACGACCCCATAAGAACGGTGTTTGGGAATTGTTTCAAAAATATGGTAGCAAACTTCTGAATTCTCGATATCAAAAGTTGAGATTTGAAAACAAGTTTCCAGTATATGCGGACAAACAAAAGCTTCATCACTCGAGCGCTTTCTGATATCAACTGCATCCATCGTACAAGAGATAGAATAGAAGGACTTGTTCCGCAATCGTAGCAATGTGGCATCACACACCATGGGCTGTGCTAATATAGCACTCAAGATGAACATAAAAGGGAAAGGTTTTGTTCGGAGGAAAAGATACCCCAAATCTGAAGGAAATTTTGAAATCTACAAAATATTCCGATTACTTACCAAAAAAAATATAAAGGCATGTTGTAAAAATATCAAAGTCAGCCATCCACCAAAAAATTAGCCAATCCGGAGAGTTTTAGGCCTAATATTTTATGGGTTTTACTCGTCCTCTTCTTCCACATACTCTGGATTATTTCGTTCTAGACTAAATTCTTACTAGATTCGACCTCCTAATCTCTTGCTTGATTTTTTTTTCTTTTGCCAAAAGGAAAAGGAAGATCTTGCTCGAATTGAACCTAAAATCTTCATCCGTTCTAGCTCCTCTAGACCTAATCCTTATCAGGTAGCAAAACTACCTAAACTTTATATTAGACAAGAGCACGTGTCAATTCAATCGTTCACAATGAAATTGAGTTTAATTATTGAAGTATAAACTCTTAATTAGTTTTTCCTTAAAAGATCGGGAAAGTTTTTCCTTTCTTGCTAAGCAAGTTAATTGCTTCATGATATACCGTACGTGTAAGTTGGGATAGCACTCTTTCTGTTTTCTATATAATCAAGCACAAATAAAGCATAGCAATAATTAATCGGAAGCACTTCTTAAAAGTCCTTATTGTGTGTATCGCTAGGGAAACATTGACGTCCAGGTATAATATCGTCAACATTCTTGTAGTGCTTTTAGGCAAGAACGAACTATTGAAAACACTAAGTGAGATATGCTTATGAGACTATTCCCCGAATTTGAGATGTTATGGTGCGTGATTGCCTAGCTAGCTATAGCTATAGAACATGAAACGTAGTAAAGGAATGATAAGATATATATTGCTGGATTACTTCATACTTGTGTATAGTTACATATTGATAACATGGTAATTCTATAAGGTTTCTTGAATAACATGGTCTTCACATGTTCATAATGAATTGATAGGTTCAATATCTACAACAAGCTTGATGAAGGTACATGATTGTCCTCCCATGGTTAATCATGAAGTCCAAAGAGAAAGTATGGAATAGTTGGTTCAAGTTTGGAGTTGATTTGATGCGTTTGGGGGTTTTCTAATTCAACTAGGAGATATGGGTGCAGAGATCAATTCTTGGTGAAAGTATTAATGAAGTTTTGGTTCGGCTGATGGAGAAGGAAGTCTTCATGAAGTTCAAGTAGTTAATGTCTTGATGAAGTCTTGGTTCGGCTGGTTGATGAAGTCTTCTTGGTTCTGCGTGGTTATGTCTTGGTGATCAAGTTAATTAACTTGATGATCAAGTAGTTAATTACTTGATGTTGTAGAAACTTGGTTTTCAAGTTATATTGTCTTGAAAATTAGTCGACTTGAGTGTCAAGTAGTTGTTACTTGATGGACTCATTTTGCCGTGACTTGGTTGCCAAGGTATTGCTGGATTGTATGATTATATATATGGGGGTCTGCTGCCTCTACTTAAGAACGGAGACACAGAGAAGTATTTTGAGACAAGAGTTGAGCAGAGAACAGAGAGAGATTCAGAGAGAATTAAACAAACAAATAGACACAAAAACAGAGAGGTTTTTGTTATAGAGAGACTGTGTTCTTGCGGTTGTGTTTGTTCGGGTTTGGAGAGAGCATCGATTGCTTATATACCTACTGTATGAAATTGCGAGAGATACAGTGTGTGTTATTATAAGATTTGAGTGTGGACTTTGTGTCCTTAGTATTGTGTGGACGTAGTGTCTTTGTGGACTTAGTGTCTCTAGTATTGTGTGGACTTAGTGTCTAAAAGATCAAGACTTGTGTAGTCTTCCGTTGCAACCTCAACTTGTGTAGTTGACAGAAAATTTGTAACTCAGTATCAAATTAATACAGTTACATGTTTTGTTGCTATATTCAATTTCTTCCGCTGAATATTTCTGTTTATATCGTATACTCGTTCTATCTAATATTTTCAATTGGCATCAGAGCAGGTACTGAAAAATTCGGTAGATCCTGTGGAAGATGGAACGAAACACAATGAATCGACCTCCACAACTATCCGAGATGGACTTTGCTCAATGGAAGATCCAAATGAAGTCTTTTCTGTGTGGAATAGACTATCACACGTGGAGAAGCGTTCAGATTGGATGGAAATATCCAACCTTAAAGAAAGAAAAGGGAGAAGAAGACTCGGTAAATACTGAAGGTGAAGAAACATTAATTCCCGAAGAAAAATGGTCAGAGAAGCATGTCAAGCAATATGAGGCCAATCATAAAGCCCTAACAGCAATCTACAATGCCTTGACCAAAGCTGAAAAGAAAAAAGTACAAAATTGTACAACTGCTCAACAGGTATGGGAAAAATTGTGTACATTAAATGAAGGTAATGATCTGATTAAACAACAAAGAGTTCAGCTTGCATATGCAGAAATTGATAAATTAGAACAATATGATGAAGAAACTATTGATGAATTTTATGCACGTGTTTCTGAACTAACAAGTTTAGTTGAAAGTCTAGGAAAACCTATGTCTGAATCAGACATTATCAGGAAAATTTTGAGATCTTTGTCAGAAAGATATACTATGAAGAAAACCGCAATTCAACAATCAATAAATTTGGATGACCATTCTGTAGAATGGTTGATCGGAGACATCAAAGCTTGGGAGAACGAGCTTAAAGGTAAGAACAAGCCAAAATGTATGTCCCCTAAAAACCTTGCTCTCTCTATGACAGAGAAAACAAATAATCATGTGAAAAATGAAAAAACAGAAGATGATGAACTCATGTTCTTAGCTAATGGTCTGAAACACATGATTAATCAGAGAACTACAAATATTAGAAATAGTCGAATTAATCAAAACAATCAAAATGCTAGGAATTTTCAGAATAGAGATTTTCAAAATCAAATTAGTTCTCAAAATAAATTTGTCTATCAAAATAATCGGAATAAAACCCGATGTTATAATTGTAATGAATATGGTCATATCTCTACCAACTGTACTAAGAAATTTTCAAGTACAGAAAGGAAAGCATACAAGTCCACATGGAATGATGAAGAGGACGAAAATAATGGTAAGAGAAATAAAAATTTTGCACTTGTCTCTTCGTTTACTTTAAATATTTCAGATTCTGAAGAAGAACAAGTTCTAGAAGATGACGAGTTGATGGAGTATCAAAGGAGAATTATTGACATTGCAGAATCTGTATCCGAAAAAAATAAAGAATTGAAGGCTCAAGTAAGTATGTTACTTGAAGAGAAGAAATGGATAAAGAATATAGAAACGAGTTCAGGTAGTAATTCTAGTGATGAATTTGAAATTGAAAAGAAACGCTTGCATGCTAAAATTAATTATCTACAAAATGCGCTAATTGAAAGGGACAATTGTATTAGCATGTTAAATACAAAAATCGATTTATTACAAGATACCTTAGATAAAACAGAAGATAAGTTTGGACAATTTAAAATGAGCTCTCAAATGCTGTCTGAAATTATAAATTCTGGAAAATCTTACAATGATATAACTGGCCTCGGTTATGATAGAAACTCAAGTTACGTGTCTGATGATGATTGCACTATTACTGATATTCCTAAGAAAGGTAAAGTCTCTGGTTTTAGAGTTTCCTTAGAATCAAAACTTGATTCTATTTGTTCAAAAGTTGAAAATAATTTTAATGATTTAAACTCAAAATTAGATCAACATAATTCCTTGTTAAATGATATATCCCATTTTGTTGGTCTAACAAAGTCTTTTGCAGAAATTCAAAATTCAAGTTCAGGAAAGAAGGTATGGAAGAAAAAGAACAGTTCTAACCCTTCAAATTTAATTTGTAGTTTATCAACTGTTGAGATTGATTATGAGATTGACCACATTGAAGCTACATGTAATGTTGCTCTTACAGCTTTGTCAGTTAGAAGGGAAGATATCTGGTACATTGACAGCGGTTGCTCTAGACATATGTGTGGAAATAGATGTTTATTTACTAACTTTCAAGATTCAGGTGTTTCAGGTACTGTGACTTTCGGAGATGGAAGAAAAGCTAGAATTAAAGGAAAAGGAACGATTACTATTCACAACCTCACTTGCTTAAACAATGTTTTATTTGTTGAGGGACTCTCTACTAATTTAATTAGTGTAAGTCAATTAGCTGATGAATTTGAGGATATATGGTTTAATCGACGAAGGTGTATTGTGTTTGATCTAAATGGTAAATTAATTCTAGGAGGTTCTAGATCAGAAGATAACTGTTATCAAGTTTCCATGGATACCCCTACCGATTTTCTTTCTTGTCTTAGAGTTAGTTCAGCTGATGAAATCATGGAACTATGGCACAAAAGACTTGGACATATAAACTTCCAGGATTTATTAAAATTATCTACTCAAAAATTAATAAGAGGTTTACCTACATTAAATGAACGTACTGATATTATATGTGGAGGTTGTAAAACAGGTAAACAGACAAGAGCAAGTCACAAGGTAGTTAATTCTTCTCCTTCTTCTAAACCTCTTGAGTTTCTGCATATGGATCTAATGGGACCCTCAGCTACATCCAGCTTGGTAGGTAAGGAGTATATTTTTGTTGTGGTAAATGATTATTCCAGGTTTGCTTGGGTTGATTTTTTAAATGACAAAGGTGAGGCGTTTGATTCCTTTTCCACCCTTAGTAAACGTCTTCTAAACGAAAAACATCATGAAAACTTGAAAATAAAAAGGATTAGATCTGATAATGGAACTGAATTCAAGAATTCAAAATTTACTAAATATTGTGAAGATTATGGTGTTTTTCATGAATTTTCAGTTCCTATTACTCCACAACAGAACGGAATTGTAGAACACAAAAACAGATCCTTAGTTGACATGGCTAGAGCTATGATTCATTCCTCTGGACTCAGTGAAAATTTCTGGGCAGAAGCAGTAAATACTGCATGTTATGTAGTTGAACCAAAGAATGTGCAGGAAGCTCTTTCGGATGACGATTGGATTAATGCTATGCAAGAAGTGCTTAATCATTTTGAGAAAAATGATGTTTGGACACTTGTCCCTAGACCTGAGAACGTCAATATCATTGGTACCAGATGGATTTTTCGTAATAAGGTAGATGAGCATGGTAATATTACTAGAAATAAAGCAAGGTTAGTAGTTCAAGGCTATTCACAGATTCTTGAATTAGACTTTGATGAATCCTTTGCCCCTGTTGCTAGATTAGAATCTATCAGAATATTACTTGCTATTGCCTGTTTTCGTCGTTTTAAATTATATCAGATGGATGTAAAGACAGTTTTCTTAAATGGTGACGTACGTGAAGAAGTTTATGTTGAACAACCTCCTGGTTTTAAAGATATACATCACCCAGACTATGTGTGCAAATTGAAGAAAGCCGTTTATGGACTTAAACAAGCTCCTCGTGCCTGGTATGAAAAACTCTCTACATACCTTATTTCTCAGGGTTATTCCCAAGGTAATGTAGACAAAACGTTATTTGTTAAACATATTGGTAAGCATTTTATTGTATCTAAGGTGTATGTTGATGATATCGTTTTTTGGGTCTACTTTTGAATTTTTGGCGAAAGAATTTGCCAATATTATGACTAATAAATTTGAAATCAGTATGTGCGGTGATTTAACATATTTTCTAGGTTTGCAAGTAAAACAAGAAGAAAATGGTATTTTTCTGTCCCAAACTAAATATGCTGAAAATATGTTAAAGAAATTTGATATAATCAACTTGAAGTCCGTTAAAACGCCTATGAGTACTACTACAAAATTATGCTATGACTTAACTGGTAAGTCCGTTGATCAAACCAAATATCGAAGTATGATTGGTAGTTTACTTTATCTAACTGCAAGTAGACCAGATATTTCTTATAGTGTTGGTGGTGTGCCAGGTTTCAGGCAAATCCAAAGGAGTCACACCTCGAAGCAGTTAAAAGAATTTTTAGATACATATATGGAAGTATAAATTGTGGGATATTTTATACAAATGCTATTAATGCTGAAATTGCAGGATATTCAGATGCTGATTGGGGAGGTAATTTACAAGATAGAAAAAGTACTAGTGGTGGTTGTTTCTTCATTGGTAGTTGTTGCACTCAGATGCTTTAGATGAAAAATATGTTAAGTGATTATCGTATTTCTCAAGGAAAACTAGTTATATTTTGTGATAACACAAGTGCAATTAATATTTCTAAGAATCCTGTTCAACATACTAGAACCAAACATATAGACATCAGGTATCATTTTATACGTGAACTTGTTGAAAAAGACATACTTGCATTAGAATTTGTTTCTACAGATTATCAATGGGCTGACTTGTTCACAAAACCGCTTGATACAGAACGTTTTATGACCTTGCGTAATGCATTGGGCATTTGCTCACAATATTGAAAAGTAGTTTGTTGGGCACCCCTTCAAGGTAATTGCTTATAGTTCTTGATCTGAATCTTGCCTTGATTGTGGAAATAATTTCTCTTGGTTATTCATTATTGAATTTGATGATTTTGGACCAGCACTTATGACTTGTTAGTAGCACTTCATTTATATTAGCCATTGTGTTTAGCTCACCAATTACACGTACTTCTTTGTGGGGAAATTATTTTGAGTTGAGTCACCTAGTCAGGAGCAGGTGTAGTCGAATATTGTACTTCGTTACTGACTGTATAAAAACTAAACAGAAAATAAAAATATTATTGTTGCAGTCTTTTGGCCAGGTTAGTTCTACTCTTCAGGTGTTGACTAACTACTCGATGCTTGTTGGAATGGACTGGCTTGGTCCCCCCGGTGGTTCTATTTGCTCTTTCTGTGTCAGTTGAGTTGACCGAAGGACATCCTTGTTATGTCTAGTACCCTAAAGTCGTCTGACTTGGGAGCTACTGTCACTTTCCTGGTCACGTATATTATGAGCTAACATTCAAAATATGTGAAACATCAATGTGAAAATTTATGGTTGAAATAAGGGGGAGAGTCGTTAAAAATTTTGCTTACATACTTAATTACTCCTCTAAATCTATTCCCATATCGAAGTACACTTATGCACTACACTCTATCATTTTGGCTAATGTCTTTGCACATTGCTCGTCATTCTAGGTGTTTGGTCCAACTTCATCAAGCTTGAGAATTGAATGATCTAAGAAACGTTATTTTCAAATCTCTTGGATACGTATTCTGCTCGAACCATGAACGTTTTACTTTGTCGTGTGGGCACTACATTTTTTTTCTTATTGTGAGTTTCATTGCTTATTTTTTTGTCATTGTTCTGTAGGTATCTTGGTCTGATTCGTTTGGTGATTTCCTTATCTATTTGGTTCATACGGTTTACAAGTGCAAGTTGGATTAGGAGAATCACCTCACACACCCAGATGCAACTCTAGAATTATATTTGATGTGATTATAATATGTTATAATATATTTCTATCTAATTGTGTGAAAATTTGAGATTTTCATAATCATATTATATTCCTTGATTCCATACACAAATCTTTTGATTTGGATTGATGTCATTCTATTTCTTTAAAATTGTTGCATGTGTATAATTGCCTATGATTCTTCTAGGTTTTGATCGGCTACTTGCCTAAGTAGAATGAGAATATCATGATTAATTGTTTATTCATTCTAGGGAAGCAAAATACTCTTTACATGCAAAGTATGATAGATTGCTCTCTCTTCCTTACACTCATTGCATGCAAGATTATTTTGGAAGTGTAATATTGATGTCATGCCGAGAGGTAGGTCTTGATGAAAAAATAGTTGAAAATTTTCCTATGACATCTTGGAGATTCATCGCATGGAGGCAGTTGCACGGGATGCTGGTGAAGAAAATTGGTGGATTGTTCCTGACAACCCCCGCCGTCCGGTCACTCCTCATCCTCGTGGCCCTTTCAGTGGCTAGGCATTATTGTTCATGATAATGTGTTTCTTTCTCTTTGTCCTTCATGGACTTCGGGGGAGAAATCAAGCTTGGAGATTTCCTAGTTTCTATTTCGGTTTCTAGTTTTTGTTGAAGTAGTTTTTGTTAAGGAAGTCTTCATGAAATCAAGCTTGGAGATTTCCTAGTTTCTATTTCGGTTTCTAGTTTTTGTTCAAGTAGTTTTTGTTTAGGCACCGTTGTGTTTTTGTGGAGTTTACATGTTATATGAGTGTTTCTTCAATTTTAAAGATTCTAATACATTCGATTTTTCTTTTGTAGAAGCTTGATGAAAAGGAAGTCCATGGAAGGACAAAGGGGGAGATTGAAGGTACATGATTGTCCTCCCATGGTTAATCATGAAGTCCAAAGAGAAAGTATGGAATAGTTGGTTCAAGTTTGGAGTTGGTTTGATGCGTTTGGGGGTTTTCTAATTCAACTAGGAGATATGGGTGCAGAGATCAATTCTTGGTGAAAGTCTTAATGAAGTTTTGGTTCGGCTGATGGAGAAGGAAGTCTTCATGAAGTTCAAGTAGTTAATGTCTTGATGAAGTCTTGGTTCGGCTGGTTGATGAAGTCTTCTTGGTTCTGCGTGGTTATGTCTTGGTGATCAAGTTAATTAACTTGATGATCAAGTAGTTAATTACTTGATGTTGTAGAAACTTGGTTTTCAAGTTATATTGTCTTGAAAATTAGTCGGCTTGAGTGTCAAGTAGTTGTTACTTGATGGACTCATTTTTCCATGACTTGGTTGCCAATGTATTGCTGGATTGTATGATTATATATATGGGGGTCTGCTGCCTCTACTTAAGAACGAAGACACAGAGAAGTATTTTGAGACAAGAGTTGAGCAGAGAACAGAGAGAGATTCAGAGAGAATTAAACAAACAAATAGACACAAAAACAGAGAGGTTTTTGTTATAGAGGGACTGTGTTCTTGCGGTTGTGTTTGTTCGGGTTTGGAGAGAGCATCGATTGCTTATATACCTACTGTATGAAATTGCGAGAGATACAGTGTGTGTTATTATAAGATTTGAGTGTGGACTTTGTGTCCTTAGTATAGTGTGGACTTTGTGTCCTTAGTATTGTGTGGACTTAGTGTCTTTGTGGACTTAGTGTCTCTAGTATTGTGTGGACTTAGTGTCTAAAAGATCAAGACTTGTGTAGTCTTCCGTTGCAACCTCAACTTGTGTAGTTGACAGAAAATTTGTAACTCAGTATCAAATTAATACAGTTACATGTTTTGTTGCTATATTCAATTTCTTCCGCTGAATATTTCTGTTTATATCGTATACTCGTTCTATCTAATATTTTCACTTGAGATCGAGTTTCATCCTTCTGTTGATTGGCAAAAATGGTCACCTCAGTTCTGATGTTGGTATGCACTGTACATTCCATAAGATTTTCCATCATTATCTATGCACGCATTTACGTATGCTTTATCTTTAAGTTTTTACTGCACTAACCGAAAGAGGAAACCAAAAATATATGACCGTTGGTTTTCATAATGGATTGTACTGTTAAAGGTTTTGACACTTTGCATAGCGCTAGTTGGGGTAGCCATTTTGGTGGCCACCATTGCCAAGAACAAGAAAACCGCCATCCCGACCAAGCAAGAGCTGCAAGACAACACCTCATATAGACAGAAGAAACCTCGAGTCTATTTGGAGATAGAAATTGATAAAATCAACAAGGGACGAATTATAATTGAGGTATATACTGTAAAATCAGTAAACGGTCTTTAAGTTGTCGATCATTTCTGCGTGCGTATAAACTCATTTGTCTTAAATTTGCAGCTATTTGATGATCGGGTACCAGATACAGCTGAAAATTTTAGGAATCTCGATCTGTAAAGGTATAGTATTGAAAGTTTACGTTTATTTGTTGGTCAGATTATTTGAGATAATTTCTTCATTAATAACTAGATTTTTATGTATAGGCTTCAATAAAACTGGAAGTCCTGGACAATTCCTTCACTATAAAGGATCGAAATTTCATCTCATCAATAAATTAGCAGCCCAAGTACGTGCCCTTTGTAAATGGATTTTCTTTTGTAATTTCTGACCGTATGATTTTGGCTTGTTTTTTGTATATTTGTACGACAAATTGCTCACTCCTCTCTTTCTTTCACTACTGTGTATAGGGTGGCGACCTCACCTCCGGTGATTGGTATGATTTTGTACTCGTACACTAGTTATTTATTTATTTATTTATGGACAAAATACTGATCACTCCTCCATCTTTTAGTGATTCAACGGTTTAGTCCTTCCGGTTTTAATTTTGACCGATGACTCTTCATAGTATCCAATATCAAACAATCTGGTCCTCCGGTTAAGTCACCGTCTAATTCAGACGTTATGTTGCTGACCTGACAAACAAAAGCGCCACACGGAACCACAACAGACGGTGTAATGCCTACAATACCCCTAGCTTATGCAGTTCATATCCCCCAACCCAGCGCTGAACTTCCCAAAACTTTATCCGCGCTCTAGCCTCCGTAAATCAAATCCTTCGAAATCCCCATTTCAAATCAAACTTCACCTGCAGTCAATCACCAAAGATGGGAGAACATCGATTTCTGTTACGATCTTTGGGTTCCTAGATATGGTGGTCGGCCCATCGATTGATTTGTGGGTTCTTAGTGATTGAGAAGGGTTGAACGATGGTATATCCCAGATTACAGTAAGTTCTATGATTTTGATTTTTCTACAAAATCGATTGATTGAAAATCGCAGGTTTACAGGATCTCCGATTTGTGGGTTGGCCTTTAATGTCGTCAAATATGTAGGTGGAGAACCTGAAGGAATGAAGTAGATGATGACAAGATTCAAACAACAAAGGAATCTAAAGCATTTGTTGACAGAGAAAAGGTATATATGTATACATATGTAAATTGTTTTTCGAGTTTCTGACTCAGTTTTCTTCTATCCGAGACTGAACTTTTCTGTTGCGAATTTGAAATTGCTGTCTTCATAAAAGTTGTAGTAGACATCTTAAAGGTCATTCTAGAACTGAAATATTCTAAAAGAGATTTTTGTAGAATTAGTTATGATTTTTCAAAGTTACAGGTCTGCAATTCTGAAATTGTGTTTGCGAGAATCTGACTCATTTTGCTTCTAACTGAAAACTGTACTTTTTTGTTGGAAATTTTAATATGTTGTCTTCATAAAGGTTGCAGAAGACATCTCAAAGATCATTCCAGAATTGGAATCTCCTAAAAATGATTTTTGTAGAATTAGTTATGATTTTTCAAAGTTACAGGTCTGCTGCAAATTTTTTGCAAAAACAGCAACATTGTCTTGTTTTATCCGTTTCAATTTGTAGTTTGCTATGTTCAATCTTTCTTGAATGCACCAGTATTTGATGAGCACCTTTGATTAAGTCTGTCAGATATTTCAAGAAGATGAAGAGTTTGTTGATGATGAGCCTACTTTTGGATCAGATGATAAGGAACTGTGTTATACTATAAACTCTGATGGGAAGCGCGAAGAGGTCGGGTTTGAATTTAACCCCAAAACAGACATGAAAATCCAACTTTCGAGTTCAACAATTGCATGGTTAGGAACTAGCCATTATACATTTAGGCATCCTATTTTTGGGCAACCTTGTGCTTTGTCACTTGGTTGCTAGCTCTAACCTTTTGAGAAGATAATTAGAGCTATCTTTATTTCCAGAAATATTAGTGCTTAAACAATTGGAGAATGTAATGCTCTAATGTTTGTTTTATTAAAGAGCTTGTAATGTCTTGCAAATGTTGAAGATACCATGTATTTTTTGGTTTATTATGGATGTAGGTGAATGTTTACTTTTAATCTTTTCCTTAATTTTTTTTCTTCAAATTGTGGATGCTTGAATTTTACTCGCTCAATGCCATTTTGCTGGTGAAATGGCCTAAGGTTTGGAGTAAAATTTTGGCGGGAAAGTTTGGATGTGAAATGGTGAAATACAGGAGGCTTTTGGTGGTGAAGAGGGGAAGATGAAGAAAAGGGTGTTATTGTCTTTTTCTTAATGATGTGGCATGAAATCAATTAGTTAGCATGTGTCTGTTTGCCAAGTCAGCAACATAACCTTCAAAATGGAAGGAGACTTATGAAATGACTGAATTGTTTGATATTGTATAGTAGAAGGAGTGATCAATTGAAATTGAAACCTGAAGGACTAAATTGTCGAGTCACTGAAAGGTGGAGGAGTGACCGGTATTTTGTCTTTTATTTATTTAGCAAACTTTTATACATGGTTGGACTTGTGATTATGATACTTTTGATTGCTTCACAGGCACAGGCGGAGAGTATGCTGCACTATCCGGAGATAGATTCGTTAAAGTTACTGATGCAAACATAGGGGAGCATGCTGAACCCTACTTAGTGTCAATGGTAAACCATGGGGAGGAATTGACGATTGGATCTCAATTCGTCATCACATTTTCTAGTTTACCTCATCTCGACGGGTAACTTCCAACAAAAGCATTCCATGTTTTAATTTACTGCTATATACACAGAAGTTTTGATTATATTTAACACGCACTACTGTATTTAACTTGTTTTGCCAGGAAACACGTTGTTTTTGGCAAGGTTGTGGAAGGATTCGAGGTACTATCTGAGATGGAGGACGTATTAACAACTTTAGGAAAACCAAAAGTACCGGTAGTCATTGCAGAATGTGGAGAAATTGTGCAAGAGGCGTCAGATGCTGGGAATGACCGTACATAATAACCTCCTTCTTCGGAACTCTCTCTCTCTCTCTATATATTATATCGGCCGTTAATGAATTTTCTATTGTTTATTGCCTACAATTTACTCTTGTCTCTCTGTGTTCTTATCCAGACTATTGATTGATATCTCGAGTTTTATCTCGTTGTACACGGTAGCGTTTTGTTTAGTAGTTAATTTTCTTATAGCTTCAAGAGTTTTTATTTTTATTTTTATTTTTTTAAAAAAAGATCTTGAACCAGTATGGTTTTGAAAAGAACATAACTTCATTAACCATAATCATAGATAACATAAGCAACCGAGCAACATGGCAAGTAACATCGATCGTAAATAAGCTCGGATAAAAAGCCTACAACTAATGACCTCCGACTAATTCCTATCTAGCTACTTAATCTTGAGGCTTTCTTCATGCAAGTTCAATTGGTATGTCTTTGAATCAAATTCCCTCATGGTGGTTCAATTAGAGTACAGTACCTCTCCAGTCTCTACAAAAGTAATTTTGCAAGTCCTTTTTGTCTAATTTAGAAGAAAAATAACAAAAGGAATCATATTCAAATTAAGAGATAAGTATAAAATGAAGGGCAGCTGTGTAAAATTCATTTGGCTGACCGATATGGTAAATAGTAAAAAATCTATACAACATAGTAAAAAAATAAATTATTTAAGGAGATATAAATAAGGCCGTAATTCTCAAGTTTACCCTCTATAGTGATCGTTGCCGATCATCTTCAAAACCATAGCGTCCAAGCTCACCTCCGCCGTCGGACAACATGCGGCAGCTCCGCCAGACCCAAAACTCCAACACCCGGTTGGGTGTAAATCCATTTTTAGAGCTCATTGGGAACATGCGTCTGATGACGATTTGAAGCTCAGGAGTTACTGGGTCTCTGCAAAGATGAAAAAGAGGAAGAAGAAGAAGCAAGTTAGCTATGGTAAGTTTGAGATTTTGTTGAAGGGTAAAATTGAAAACTTGTAACAGAGAAACTATAGTGGAAATAATCTTTGTGTTCGTTTTTTGTTTGTTTGTTTCAGTTCCCTGAAAATAGGATGGGATATAGTCGTTGACGAAGTGCACGCTTATGGCGAGAAATGAGGAGGAACACAATTCAGTTTCAGATACACTTGTACTTCTTATCTTTATCCAAGTGGTGTGTATTTATGAATGTTTGAGGCCATGACTGTTCAGAGTTTCTTATTATAGTTCTTAATATATTGGGGGAGGTGATACTTGTAGTTTTGTTGAGTTAAATTTTGAAGCTTTTTTTTGCTTTTGTGGGTAGATATGAGGTGGTTTAGAGCAGGGTCTAGTGTGGCAAAGTTTGCCATTAGGAGATCAGTGTCTGATAGGCATGTTGCTCATTTGCAAAATAGATACTTACACACCACAATGTGCAGGTACTCAAAGGCAGGAGCTGCCCCCTCTCCTCGGCGGGTGCCGCTGTCGAAGCTGACTGATAGTTTCTTGGCTGGAAGCAATAGTGTTTATTTAGAGACCCTTCAGAGGGCCTGGGAGGCTGATCCCAATAGTGTTGATGAGTCCTGGGACAATTTCTTTAGGAATTTTGTGGGGCAGACCTGTAGCTTACCCGGTGTTTCGGGGCAGACCATTCAAGAGAGTATGCGTTTGATGTTGCTTGTGAGGGCTTATCAGGTTAGTGGTCACATGAAAGCTAACTTGGACCCTTTGGGATTGCAGAAGAGGAAAGTCCCAGAAGAGTTGGACATTGGTTCATATGGGTTTACTGAGGCTGATCTTGATAGGGAGTTCTTTTTAGGGGTTTGGAGGATATCTGGGTTTCTGGCTGAGAATCGTCCGGTGCAGACCCTTAGGTCTATATTGACTAGGCTAGAACAGTCTTACTGTGGGAGCATTGGGTATGAGTATATGCACATTGCGGATCGTAGCAGATGTAACTGGTTGAGAGAAAAGATTGAGACTCCAGCAATGACACAATACAATAGGCAGCGCCGAGAGGTGTTTCTTGACAGGCTAATTTGGAGTACACAGTTTGAGAACTTCTTGCACTCCAAGTGGAAAACAGCAAAGAGGTTTGGGCTTGAAGGTTGTGAAACTCTCATTCCTGGCATGAAGGAGATGTTTGATAGGGCAGCACTTCTCGGGGTTGAGAGCATAGTCATTGGAATGCCTCATAGAGGAAGACTGAATGTATTGGGTAATGTGGTCCGGAAACCTTTGCGGCAGATATTTAGTGAATTCAGTGGTGGTACAAAGCCAGTGGAGGAAGCTGGGTCTTACACAGGGACTGGTGATGTCAAGTATCACTTGGGAACTTCCTATGATCGAGCCACTAGAGGTGGGAAAAGACTCCATCTATCTTTGGTTGCAAATCCAAGTCACTTGGAAGCTGTGGATCCAGTTGTAGTTGGAAAAACAAGAGCAAAACAATTTTATTCAAATGATGTGGACAGGACCAAAAATATGGCAGTTTTGCTTCATGGAGATGGTAGCTTTGCCGGACAGGGAGTGGTTTACGAGACTCTGCATCTTAGTGCTCTTCCTAATTACACCACTGGTGGGACTATACACATTGTGGTGAATAACCAAGTTGCCTTCACAACTGATCCAATGTCTGGCAGATCTTCAGAGTACTGCACTGACGTTGCTAAGGCCTTGAATGCACCTATTTTCCACGTAAATGCTGATGACATGGAGGCAGTCGTTCATGTCTGTGAGCTTGCAGCTGAGTGGCGCCAGACATTCCATTCTGATGTTGTAGTTGATTTAGTATGTTATCGTCGATTTGGGCATAATGAGTTAGATGAGCCATCATTTACGCAGCCTAAAATGTACCAGGTTATCCCATATTTCCCACTTATTAAAAATCCTCATGATACATTTCTTTATCATTTTACTATATTGCTTCTTGCTATTACTGTAGTGCTGCTCATGAAATGGGTAAAGCGGAGTCTTGACATTCTTCTTTCACTTAATTGGTTGGGCACAGGTTATTAAGAATCATCCGAACCCTCTAACTGTTTACACGAACAAACTTTTAGAATCTGGACAAGTAAACCAAGAAGATATTGAGAGGATACAGAACAAGGTTAATACGATTCTAAATGAAGAGTTCTTAGCTAGCAAAGACTATGTTCCTCTAAGAAGGGATTGGCTTGCATCTCATTGGTCTGGATTCAAGTCCCCTGAACAACTTTCTCGTATCCGGAATACTGGGTACAGCACCTTTTGTTTTCTATCAATTTCACAACAGCTTTGCATTTTCTGATTTTCTTAGTTATTCTAATTTTAAGGAATTTATGATGCTCGCACTCAGGGTAAAACCAGAAATTCTGAAGGACGTTGGCAAAGCAATCACAATTTTACCAGAAAATTTTAAACCTCACAGAGCTGTAAAGAAGGTGTATGCAGAACGTGCAGAAATGATTGAGACTGGTGGAGGCATTGATTGGGCAGTTGCAGAAGCACTTGCTTTCGCTACACTGCTTGTAGAAGGTAACCATGTTCGACTGAGTGGTCAGGATGTTGAGAGAGGTACGTTTAGTCATCGGCATGCTGTACTTCATGACCAGGAAACAGGGGAAAAGTATTGCCCTCTTGACCATGTTATGGCGAACCAACATGAGGAATTGTTTACAGTTAGCAACAGGTAATGAGTGACTTTTGCGTTTTTGTGTTGTCTTCCTTAAGGACCACAGTAGTGTTGACTCTGTGCTTAGGTTGATATAATTATATTCATTTTAAAAGAGGATTTTGATTTTTCTTTTTTTGTATCATTTATCACTGGTACAATGTGCTGTGCTTTAACAGAACGACCTAGAATTCATTGTGAGATATGTTTACGGTCCTTTATTAGTTTATTAAACTAAGAGAATGACGAAGGTTTGGCCAGTACAGCTCCTCTGAATGTCTATTCTGGTGCGTAACATTCTGCTCAGCATGCTAATCAGAAATTGCACATATGTAAACCATATATCCCTTGTTTTTGTCCTAGAATGCAGTATGAAAGATAAAGGAGGATAATTTGGATCGCTATGTCCAAATAAAACTGAACCAAGTTTTCTCCAATTTGAGGACCTGATTGCTTTAAATTACATGAATGGTGACTATAGTATTTGTTAGAAATGGTGGTCATGTTTAAATTTGTCTCTCAAATTGTCTCTGCATTAAATAATTGTCACTGTATATGCAGCTCACTTTCAGAGTTCGGTGTTCTTGGATTTGAATTGGGTTACTCAATGGAGAGTCCAAATGCATTGGTACTTTGGGAAGCTCAATTTGGTGATTTTGCAAATGGAGCTCAAGTTATATTTGATCAGTTTATGAGTAGTGGGGAGTCAAAGTGGCTTCGTCAAAGTGGGCTTGTTGTACTGCTGCCACACAGTTATGCTGGTCAGGGACCTGAACATTCTAGTGCAAGATTAGAACGATTTCTTCAGGTAATTAAATTCTCCTCTCCCACCTCCGCTTTTCCATTTGATAGTAGTCTTTAGTATCGATCCTCATCTAATACAAATTCCCATTAATGCCATGACAGATGAGTGATGACAATCCTAAGCTCATTCCTGAGATGGATGATACACATGGGAAGCAAATTCAGGAATGTAATTGGCAGGTTGTGAATGTGACAACTCCTGCAAATTATTTCCATGTCCTGCGTCGTCAGGTAGTAAAATCCGTTATGAGTATTGTTCAGCATTGGGAAAAGTTTGTGCATGTTCTTAATTTTATTTTTTTGGCCCATTAAGTAGATACACAGGGAGTTCCGCAAGCCTCTTGTTGTGATGGCTCCTAAAAATTTGCTTCGACACAAAGACTGCAAATCAAATTTATCCGAGTTTGATGATGTTGAAGGCCACCCAGGTTTTGATAAGCAGGGGACCAAATTTAAGAGCCTAATAAAGGACCAGAATGATCACTCTGATCTGGAGGAGGGTATCAGACGGCTTGTTCTTTGTTCCGGAAAGGTATTGTATTGTGTACCATATTTCCATTGGTATGCATCATGTTGGCTTCTGTTGTATTCATCATAGGTGAAGCACTTTTTTTCCAGTAAAGTAAGCACTAAGCTTAAATGGCAAAACAAAAGAAACATCAGTATGCTTTTATTAAGTAGACCCTTAAAAATGAATAGAAAGGAACCTGACAGGAATAGATTATACATACTATGCTGACTACTAGAAATACATTTTACCTTAATAAAGTAAAAAAAAAAAAGTTCATTATATCTTGTGGGTTCTCATTTTCCGTGCATGCAGATTTACTATGAGCTTGATGAAGAGCGAAGACAGACTAATGCGAAGGATGTTGCTATATGTAGAGTGGAACAGCTTTGTCCCTTGCCGCATAACCTCATTCAGCAAGAGCTGAAACGCTATCCTAGTAAGTACTTTGAATATGCATTGTGAAACACGGGGGCTTTTCTCTTTCCCTTTTGTCAAGATACGATCCATTTCCTAATGAAAAAAAAAATAATATTCATGTTCCTTGTTGATTGGAGTATTTGAAATTTTGAATTTCTTTATCACATTACATTGCTCACATCATAATCACTATTACTAGCTAAGTGGTAACATATCTAGTGGTGTCGTATCAACTTCTGAAATCTACCTGCAACATATGCAAGGAGTTGTAGTATGAAGCTTGCTATGTCTTCTAAATTAAACTGCAGGAACCTTGGTATATTTAGCATTTCCTAAACTTTGTACTCCATTTCTCAAATCTTGGACATTTGTTAGTTGTTCAAAATACCAATAATTTCTACTTCACTACTGCTTTGGAAGAAAAATTTGTGTATGTGTCAGTTATTCAATGGAATAGATAGGTGGGTGGGTTCAGGAAGGTGACAAGAATAATAATCCATCCACTCTAAAGCCAGAGACAAGCGAGGGGTATAGATATTTTTACTAGAATTTTGTTTTCAAACTATATGTGAACAAAATTTACTAGTCTATGCTTGAGTTGGATTAATACTTTGTGTCTCGGAAGTGATACTGTGAGTTTAATACATATCGTTGTTTGATTCCTTCAGATGCTGAGATAGTTTGGTGCCAGGAAGAGCCAATGAACATGGGTGCGTACAGCTACATCGCACCTCGCCTATCCAATGCCATGAAGTCAGTGAGCAGAGGAACTGCTGATGATATCAAATATGTTGGTCGTCCTCCATCTGCTGCCACAGCAACTGGTTTCTATGAAGTTCATCTCAGGGAACAGTCTGAGCTTGTGCACAAAGCACTGCAGCCTGAGCCAATTGATTAAACTGATTCAAGCCTGTCCATATCTATCAGTAACCAAACAAGGACTTGCCGCATAGATTCTTATACAGTACTGATCATGTCCTGGAGGCATATGAAAGGTTTTTTTCTTTCTTTTTCTTAAACAATAATGCCAAGCTCCTCTATGATCAATAATACAAGGTTTGCTTGGCCACTCCAGAAGCGTTTTCTGTTTTAATTTGTTGCAATTGCATTCTAGTTAGACTTGAGATCAACCAATACGTATATGCTCTTTCTTGTTAACAAAGTTATCACTATTGGATTAAGAGGCATTAGAACTCTATATATCACCTAGTTCCTTATGGAAATAAAATCCTGATCCCTCGGATCGCTCTTGCCTCCCTCTCTAAGTACTCAGGATCTGTTTAAATCGAAAGAATATGTTCCAGAGTGCAAAGACATGACATGAGTGTGGGGAGGAGGTTTTCTATTCAATAGGAAGCAGATATTTTCAGAATTTGATTCCAGAGGCATTTTCAAAGTCAGTAATCCTATGCCATCCAAAGTGGAAACCCTTTATTTCCACAACTGTTGTCTCAAATGTTGATGGACATTACTCCTCTTTTCTGTCATGGTTTCAGCCTCAAACACTCGGATGATCGAACGAACACAATAATGGAGGCAGCGGTCTCAACTCTCAAGCTAGATAGCTGCACACAAGTCATCTTGGTGATCTTGCTGTGTTGCTTGTTTGATGCAGACAGATAATCAGGCGTGCTTCTCTGTCAAGAAATAGCTTAGGTGTTTCCTTTGCCTAATCTCTATGTATCATAAATCATAGCACGTCTATATATTCAACCTTTATAAACTCATATTTATATGTTGATTATTGCTACTACCATTCTATAAGCAGATCATGTTGACAATACAATAAATGGTTAAAGGGACTACTACCATTCTCTTCTATAATTTTAATTTCCCACGCCATCAATCCCATTATACTACTGTACTGAAATCTGAATCT
Organism: Potentilla sterilis; assembly: GCA_963682095.1. NCBI lineage: Eukaryota > Viridiplantae > Streptophyta > Magnoliopsida > Rosales > Rosaceae > Potentilla > Potentilla sterilis. Next base: position 10,074,487 of record OY821763.1, on the reverse strand, counting down.
GTGACACATAGTCATTTACAGAACAGCTACCTATTCCAAAGACTAGTTTACTGAGTTTTGTGGGATCAAGTCTTTTGGCACAATTCTTAGCAGCCATTCCAATTGATCAGTTCTTCATATTAGCTTGAAATGTCCAAAGTCGGCCAACTTGATAATGTTATCATTGAAAGTAGAAGTAGCTAGCTTGAGAAAAGGCGAACTCGAAGAAGAAAGGAACAATTAGCCAGAAAGCCAAAAGAAGACGAAAGGAATAAATTTTGGACCCGCCCGCTTAATCCAATTTACTTTGGTGGAGGATCAAAACAAGATTTTGAGGAAGATATTTACTATCCTTCTTTGTGGGAGTCTGTCTCGAATGAGCGGTTTCAAGAGTAAAAATTACAAAAAGATATCTTGAATTCATGACCTCCTACTTAAAAACAAACTAGATATCATATGTATCGTATATCTTTGTGTATAGATTTATTTGCTCAAATTCGACCTATACTATTCGTTTTGCATTAAGTAATTGGTCACAATAATCATTTATTTTCTGAAAGGAAATGAATCAAAAATATTTTATCATAAACAGACATAAAAAGAGAAAACCCAAGTCCTAACTAGAATTAGGGTTGAGTAGTTGGGCCCATTTTATCCAACCCATCAACAGTAAAACTGTAATTAAAGGAACACAGTGAGATCGGTTTTCAGACAATTGACCAAAATAAAAAAATATAAAGAAAGAAAAAGAAAAATTGGTTGGGTATAGAAGCTTCACACAAGGTCACCGACCCACCTCGTTCGCCATATAAACCGATTATTAGGGTTGCCGTGTCCCTCTCCGCCTTCTTCACCTTCACTCTCAGCTTTCAGGTACTACTCCTCTTCCTCGCCTCCATCGATTTCCACCTCTCATTTTCACTCCTCCTTTATTGTTCAACAGTTTCGTTTATCATGATTTCGAATTGATTTCAAAGCTTATATGAATCAGTTTTTATAGTATCGTATTGAAATTGAAGTATGCGATCTCATTTTAGTACTGTATTTTCATGATTTCGTGCTCACTCTAAGTTCATAAGCTAAGAATCTGTGTTGCTGTGTATGTGTGAATCATTTGAACAGGTTTTTGATCGATTATGATTCAATTTTGACAATCAGGAGGTGAAAATTTGTGATTTTATTCTGGTTTAAATTGTGGTAGATTTGGTTGGGTTTTGGTAGCTATGAGGTGGTTTAGAGCAGGTTCTGCTGTGGCAAAGCTTGCCGTGAGGCGGTCGTTATCGACTAGTGGATCATACAGTGTGACAAGAGGTGTCGTTCCGGCGCAGGATCGGTACTTGCACACCACAATATGCAAGTCCAAGGCAGAAGCTGCGCCGGTTCCTAGGCCGGTGCCGCTTTCTAGGCTCACTGATAGTTTTTTGGATGGAACCAGCAGTGTGTATTTGGAAGGACTTCAGAGGGCCTGGGAAGCTGATCCTAACAGTGTTGATGAGTCGTGGGATAATTTCTTTAGGAACTTTGTGGGACAGGCATCTACGTCGCCCGGGATTTCGGGGCAGACGATTCAGGAGAGTATGCGTTTGTTGTTGCTTGTGAGGGCTTACCAGGTTAGTGGTCATATGAAGGCTAAACTGGATCCTTTGGGCTTGGAGGAGAGAGAAATCCCGGATGATTTAGACCCTGCTCTATATGGGTTCACTGAGGCTGATCTTGATAGGGAGTTCTTTTTAGGGGTTTGGAGGATGGCTGGGTTTCTTTCTGAGAATCGTCCGGTGCAGACCCTTAGGTCGATATTGACTCGGCTTGAGCAGGCCTATTGTGGGAGCATTGGGTATGAGTATATGCATATTGCTGATCGTAACAAATGTAACTGGTTGAGAGATAAGATTGAGACCCCAACGACGATGCAATACAACAGGCAGCGTCGTGAGGTTATTCTTGACAGGCTTATTTGGAGTACACAGTTTGAGAACTTCTTGGCCACTAAGTGGACAACGGCAAAGAGGTTTGGGCTTGAAGGTTGTGAAACTCTCATTCCTGGTATGAAGGAGATGTTTGATAGGGCAGCAGATCTTGGGGTTGAGAGCATAGTTATTGGAATGCCTCACAGAGGAAGATTGAATGTGCTGGGTAATGTGGTCCGAAAGCCTTTGCGGCAGATATTTAGTGAATTCACCGGTGGCACGAAGCCTGTTGACGAAGTCGGGCTCTACACAGGGACTGGTGATGTCAAGTATCACTTGGGAACTTCTTATGATCGACCCACTAGAGGCGGGAAGAGAATTCATCTGTCTTTGGTTGCAAATCCAAGTCACTTGGAAGCTGTGGATCCAGTTGTGGTTGGAAAAACTAGAGCAAAGCAATATTTTTCAAATGATGTGGACAGAACCAAGAATATGGGGGTTTTAATTCATGGAGATGGTAGCTTTGCAGGACAAGGTGTGGTCTACGAGACTCTGCATCTTAGTGCTCTTCCTAATTACACCACTGGTGGGACTATACACATTGTGGTGAACAACCAAGTTGCCTTCACAACTGATCCAATGTCTGGCAGATCTTCAGAGTACTGTACTGATGTTGCTAAAGCCTTGAATGCACCTATTTTCCACGTAAATGCTGATGACATGGAGGCAGTCGTTCATGTCTGTGAGCTTGCAGCTGAGTGGCGACAGACTTTCCATTCTGATGTCGTAGTTGATTTAGTTTGTTATCGTCGATTTGGGCATAATGAGATTGATGAGCCATCATTTACGCAGCCCAAAATGTACAAGGTATGCCCTTCCTATTGGTTGGAACTTATATGATTTTTTTCCCCCTTTTATCAGGATTATATCTTGAACCATCACCACTGTGTCGCGTCCTGGTTGTAATATTGGAGTACTATTGTGTAGCTCCGGATATGGGTTGATATGGGTAAAGCATACTCCTGACTTTTTTTTTTTGGGAGTTACAGGTTATCAGGAATCATCCAAACCCTCTAACCATTTACAAGAACAAACTATTAGAATCTGGACAAGTGGCCCGGGAAGATATTGAGAGGATACAAAGCAAGGTTCTTACGATTCTAAACGAAGAGTTCTTAGCTAGCAAAGATTATGTTCCTCAAAGAAGAGACTGGCTTTCATCTCATTGGTCTGGGTTCAAGTCACCTGAACAGCTTTCTCGTATCCGAAATACTGGGTATAGCAATTTCTATCAATTTCACCCGTAGTTTGATTTATTTATTTATCTTATTTTGATGAATTTCCTTTGCTATCAGTGTAAAACCAGAGATTTTGAAGAATGTTGGCAAAGCAATCACAGCCCTGCCGGAGAATTTTAATCCTCACAGAGCAGTAAAGAAGGTTTATGGAGAACGTGCAAAAATGATCGAGACTGGTGAAGGCATCGACTGGGCTGTTGGAGAAGCACTTGCCTTTGCTACACTGTTAGTAGAGGGTAACCATGTTCGATTGAGTGGTCAGGATGTTGAGAGAGGTACTTTTAGTCATCGGCATTCTGTACTTCATGACCAGGAAACAGGGGAAAATTATTGCCCTCTGGATCATGTTATTGCGAACCAAGATCCAGAGATGTTTACAGTGAGCAACAGGTAATGTGTGATTACTGTCTTTTGTGTTCTTTAAGTATCATTATAATGTTACTGTTTGATTATATTGCCCAGAATGATTGTATTGCTCTCTGGATCTTATCTAATTTGGAAAACTCATTGCAATGATCCCTTATCGTATGCTATTTTTGTGGCAGGTTGTCGTGTGATTTAATAAAATGCCTGGGAACACATAGTAAAAATTAAGGTTCCTTTATAGTTGAGAAAATGATGATTCTGGACCAGTAAAGTGTCATTAAATCTCTTTTCCAGTGCATAACATTCTGTGCTAATAATGCTTTTCAGTTTTATTTTGTACCAGTGTAAACCAGGTCTCCCTTGTTCTTTAGATATATGCCTTTTGAGTTTTGAGGGACAATACTTTGAATGTAAATCAATTTGGATTCTAGATATAAGAGATTTCAAAAGCTAAGACAAAATAAAGTGGACCCAATAATTTTCCCATTTTGATGGCCTAATAAAGTTGATACTGATGATTGTGATTTATAGAATTGGTGTTTGTGTTAGCATGTCTCTGCGTTAGCTGATTGTGATTTTATATGCAGCTCACTTTCGGAGTTTGGCGTTCTTGGATTTGAATTGGGTTACTCGATGGAGAATCCTAATGCTTTGGTGATTTGGGAAGCTCAATTCGGTGATTTTGCCAATGGGGCTCAAGTTATATTTGATCAGTTTTTGAGTAGCGGGGAGTCAAAGTGGCTTCGCCAAACTGGGCTCGTTTTACTGCTTCCACATGGTTATGATGGTCAGGGACCTGAACATTCTAGTGCTAGATTGGAGCGATTTCTGCAGGTTTTCCATATTCCCTCCCTCTTTTTCCTTTGGATAGTATTGTTCGGCATTTGTTTGATCATTATCTAATCAAGTTTACACCGATGTCATGCAGATGAGTGATGACAATCCTTATGTCATACCTGAGATGGACCCTACACTACGGAAGCAAATTCAGGAATGCAATTGGCAGGTTGTGAATGTGACCACTCCTGCTAATTATTTCCACGTCCTGCGTCGTCAGGTGAGTAAAACTATATTGGATTTGTACATTGTTCAGCATTCGCAGATTCTCACCAGCTTTCCGCCCCCCAAACCACCAACCCCCCCCCCCCCCCCTCTCCTTTCATGTAGATAAACAGGGATTTCCGCAAGCCTCTTGTTGTGATGGCTCCTAAAAACTTGCTTCGGCACAAGGACTGCAAATCAAATTTATCCGAGTTTGATGATGTTCAAGGCCACCCAGGTTTTGACAAGCAGGGAACCAGATTTAAGCGTCTCATTAAAGATCAGAATGACCACTCTGATCTGGAGGAGGGTATTAGAAGGCTTGTTCTTTGCTCTGGGAAGGTATTATTTCTTTTCATTTCTCCGTGCATAAAGTAGTCAATAGACATTCTTTTTGGCAACGTGAAGAAAAGGGGTCATTAAGCTCTTGATAAAGAGACGTATGAATTGTGCTAACTAACAGAAGTATACAGTTGACCATATCCATGAAAGAACTTTATTGTATCTTGTGGGCTGGCATTCTAATTTTTCTCTGCATTCAGATTTACTACGAGCTTGATGAAGAGCGAAGAAAGGCCAGTGCAAAGGATGTTGCAATATGTAGAGTGGAACAGCTTTGCCCCTTCCCATATGATCTCGTCCAGCGGGAGCTAAAGCGATATCCTAGTAAGTACTTGGCCGTTATCTCTGCTACTACAATTTGTAGTCTGATTCCTAGTAAGCGGGACCTGGAATTTGTCAAGAACCACTACAACTACTACTATTAGCCGTTATATCTGCTCTTTGTGTAGAAACTAGTCATTTTTCCATTGATTTTATTAGATGAACTTTTTTTTTAAATAACTTATTCCATTCCAGTAGTTACGTCATAAGCATTATTTAGAAGCCTTGTGTTTGCAAGGTGGGTGTACTACAAGGCATGCCATGTCTGTTTCTAAACTAAAGTAGCTTCTGCTTTGTTTCTCAAATCTTGTAGTACATATTTCACATCATCATTGGTAAAAACAATTGTTGGTGCAGTAGTTCAATTGATTGGATAAGTAGGAGGATTTAGAAAAGGTGATAGACTAGTCAGTTATCTACTCTAAAAGCAGACCCATGCAGGGGGTGTAAATTTATTCACCAAGAATTTTGTATTTCCCAATCATTCTGTGCTTGAATGAAAATTACAAGTTGTGGTTTGATTGGGTTAGACGGAGCTGATATAATGATGTTAACAAATTTGTTGTCTGATTCCTTCAGATGCTGAGATAGTATGGTGCCAGGAAGAGCCAATGAATATGGGTGCCTACAGCTACATTGCACCTCGCCTATGCACTGCCATGAAGTCGTTGAGCAGAGGAACTATTGATGACATCAAATATATTGGCCGCGCTCCATCTGCTGCCACAGCCACTGGTTTCTATTCAGTTCACCTCAAGGAACAAGCAGACATTGTGCATAAAGCAGTGCAGCAGGAGCCAATTGATTAAATTGATTGAAGCTGTGCCTTAAACCGTTGAGAATTATACAATGACTTGCGTAGATGCTATATGAATGTCCTGAATCTGTTGATTCAAAACAATTGGTTATGCCATATTTTCAGCATTTAGCCGCCATGGTATTCCATGCAAGTTAATAGCATGTCTAGTTTTGATTTTTCTGATTGAGAATAATGTCAAGCTGTTTTGTTACGACACAAGCTTGGCTTGGAATTATGAATGGTTTTTCTGTTTACACACTTTGAAAGAATTGAAAGAATCTCATTTTGAGTACAACATGGTATCAGGAATTTTTGAAATTCGGTCTTTCAAAGCCTTGACCGTTTTGGGGGGCATTTTTCCTTCAAATCGTCCCACAGGAACTCAAGGCTGTCCTCAACTTTAGTGACAAAGAAATCCATCTCCAATTGCGCTACATTGCTGTACGCATTGAAGACGGATTTCCACTCTATGAGGCTAACTTCGATGCTGTATATCTGGTCATCCATGTTTTGAAGTTCTTAAACAACGGTTGTCAGCTGTTCTCTGGCCAAGACGGCTGAGTCTGGCAGTTTCTTTAAGGACAGCAGAGACTCGGTCTCCAAAACTGCAGCACCACACTTTTCAAGTAGTTCCTCCAAAGCCTCTCTGAAGATCACATCGTGAACTTCTGGCATTATGTCGTTCACTGGGTGCTTCAAAGTGTAGTGTTTTGCCACAGTCAGCACATCAGTGACTCTTCGCTTAATTATGTTGGATTCTATAGCACCTTCACCTCGAATTTCCCTCTCAAAACTCTCCCACATTCCAGCCAGTTCAGTTCCATAACGCATGAGGTAGAAGATTTCTGCAGTCGCTATGGAAAGCCTCTTTCCTACCATAACAGCCATTGATTCGAAAGCCTTCAGAATGCCAGCACCACCCATACCATCTTTAATCCATTCAAGGACGCTCTTGCCTTCCCCAATATCGAGCCTCCTCAGCATCTTCTCGATTTCTTCAGCCATACTCATCCCAGAACCTAGTTTATCCACAAATTCTACGTCTACTCCCACCATGTCACCACGTTGCCTTTTTCCTTTCGTGGCCATCACAGTACGCACGCACCTGCTTGTTTTCACTAGAAAGAGTTTGCTCGTTCACCTCCATGTTCTGCGAACCCGAAGATGCACAAAGCTCCTTCAACTCACCTTCAATATCTGTTCTTGCTCTGTGAAGGTTCTGGGTCGCTATATCCAAGACCCTGCGTTGCTTTTTACACGTCTGCGGGAGAGAACTCAGCAACTCCTCTGTTTTCAGGTAGGATATCCTCCTACCCATGTCGTAATAGATTCAAGAAACCCAAGAAAACACCAAAAAATCGTAGCGACTAGGTAACACAGAACTTCTGGGTGAAGTTGAGGACGATGATGGGCACTGGGTAAGAAGTCGAAGATGATTGACGATGGGTTCTGGGTACGTAAAAAAGCTGAGAATGATTACTTTGATAAACAGCGGTACTGGACTACTGGGTCTTGGATTCTTCAAGAAAGAAGAAGAAGAAGACGTACCTCTGAGCTAGCTAGACCCGTCGATAATGATGATCAGACGAAAGCCTTTCTTGAAAAACAGATTGGTTCTTGCTACTTCAGTCGAACTCTGAGACTAACAACTAATGCGCTCTCGGTGATTTGATCATTTACGATAGTAATGTTGCTTGTTTTTTCTGTTTGACAGACTTAAACAAGGCGGGTTATTTACACACAACGAAATTCCATACCCTCACATGCACAGGAAAACATGAAAGCAGGTTTCTATTTTGCTTCTTTTTTTTTTTCTTTTTTTTAAATTTAATTATTATTATTTCTATTCTTCGATCTCCCAACACCAAAACCACCGAGCTCACCCTAAATACCATAGCCACCGCCACCACCACCACCGAGCTTAGACCAGACCCAATCAAATCGAGCATAACATTAATTAAAATTGAATCCACCAAACAGATCGAGCATAATCTTCTATTTCAAGCTTAGATCAGACCCAATCAAATCTGAAGCCACCAAACAGCTCAGACCAGACTCCAATTGAATTTCCTAACCTGGGTATCGGGCTTCTTCAGCGAAAACAACGAGAGTGACGAGGAATGGCGCACAAGAGTATTGACTGTAGCGGTGGCAGATCGTTCTTGCTTATGGTATTAAGAATGGTAAGGTTTTGGGGATCTGGAGGGAGAAGAGAATAGGAAATAAAGAGGAAGGAGATATAAGAAGATATGATTTCTATCGATAAAGATAAAAGAAGGAGAGAAGGGAATTAGGGATGATTTGAGGGCGGTTGTGTTGGATAGATATGGATCGTTGGATCGAATCCTATCTGACGGTCTTTTAATCGATCCGCTCCATTCTTATTTTACGTTTCTCTAATATATTCTTTTATTTCGTTTTTCTTTTACTGATATAATACTTTCACATTTTCTTACCTTAATTAAAACTAGGCTTCCTCTACATTGCACGGTACACGCCAAAATGGTGGCGTATCCTGTATCGGATACGGACACGCACACAATATGGTGAAATACAGCTAAATACATATGGACACACGTGTCTGATTTGGACACGATATTGACACGCGCGTATTTGTGTTGGACACGTACTTGTTTGGGTGGACACGAAAATAAGCAGGACACGAGGGTGGACACGAAAAATTCTAGACTTTCAAATCCCAAATTCTACTTACCTGGATCGAATTGGATCAATTCCTTCCATGGAATTTAGAGTGGTTTGGCTATGGCGGAGCTGCAGCGGCGGCGGTGGTGCTGCTGCTGCTGTGGCGGCGGCGGCGGAACAGTAACAATAAAAGTAAAAGTAATTTGGTAAGTGGTAAACAGTAATTCGGTAACAGTAAAACAGTAAAGGTGAAACAATAATAGTAAAAGTAAAAAGATTAAACAGTAAATGGTGAATTGTAAAACAGTAACAGTAAACAGTAATTCAGTAATTAGTAAATGGTAAACGTTAAACAGTAAAAGTAAATTGAAATTACCATTTACTGTTAGAATTACAGAATTACTTTTGACGATTTTTCTTTTCACTTTTGGACATTCAATTAAGAGGAGTAAATGCGAGAAAAGGGGATTCTCGGCAAAAAAGAAATAACAAGGAAAGTCAAGGGCCTCAATTGGGATATAATAACTAAGTTCAGTTATATTCCAATTGGAATTTCGTAGTCCGTGTTTGGGAGGCTTCGTTGGGAGGACGGCAGTGAATTAAGTTTTTATAATTTAATATTGAGTTCGGGTTTTCTAAATAAATTTATTTACAGGCCGAGGAGAGACTCAACGAGAGGAGGACTCAAGTCAGAGACCGGCCTAGTACAGTGAGTGGACTTTTGTTTTAAATTTGATGCATGCATGAATATTTTGATTACTTGGGAGTTATATATTTTGGGACATATTTTGAGAATGTTTTAATTATCAAAGAGCAACGAGGTTATTTGAACGGATATTTTTATTGCTATCGATTGTTTTAAATGATTTATAAAGTAAATAAATTACTTTGGTATTCTGAGATTTATGTGATTTGATATTTAGCCGGAAATGGGGTTTTCCGTGGATTATGTGAATGAAACTGTTTGGATATTATGATTTATCATATGTGTTGGTTTCATTTATTTTCTTTGAGGCCAGGCTTCGATTTGATTATATTTATAGGTCTCAGAAGTGCGGTCGGGGACCGTACTATTTCATGATTTTATAGGGGAAGTGTGCTTTGATTTGATTTCGGATTTTTCACCATACAAGGGTCTGTATATGATTATTGCTAGCTAGCTTAGTAACCTCATCCCACGCGAGGTGACGACTTGACCATATAGGTCAAATTCACGCTCGGTGGTCGACGGAGTGTGGTGTAGAGGTTTAGCGTGGGACGCTATAGAGGGTCTTGGAGGCTCTGATCCTTAGTCTTGGAGGCTACTATTATATGGTGGTTAACATTCCCCTATTTTTATTTGATTTTTACTCATTGGTCAATGTGATTGACCTATTCATTTAATTATACTCTATATTTGGTATTCGAGACTTTTTTTATATTTTCTATGATTTTATAACTCCCGAACCAGCGGGGCTGGGAAGTTTTGTATTGAGGATATTAAAGTGAAAGATTGTTTTAAAGCATGTATCATGATTTTATTTTTGTAAAATGAGGAAAGTAATAAATGCCCTTTGTTTATATTTATATATATATGTGTATTGATTTTTGTCCACTCACGCTAACGTTTTAAATTACTTTCCCTGGGCCCTTCGTTTTAAACTGCCCAGTGTGCAGAGCTGTTCGGCGCTAGTAGGAGGCAAGATCTAGAGTTCCTTCCGCTGTCAAAAACAGTAGGTTATTATAGTAGCCTACTTGTAAATTATATTTCCTTGTCTAGTCGCTTTGATACAATGTTGTTTTTGTAAACCTCAAATGTTCACCTTTGAGTGTAACTTGACGTCCTGTTGTTATGCTATTTCATTTCTTTTATTTTCTTTTGAGAAGTTGAATTCTATTGTTGGATATGGGAGTTGTTTGATTGTTGGGGGAGCAGGCGGCTCCTTGAGTCAGGTTGGAGATTGTAGAAGTGTTTGGTTATTTTTCTCACAGGTTTGGGTCGTCCATTTTAAGAGGGGTTATGTCGAAATTTTCTCTTTTTCGGTAGAACCTCCCTTGAAATGGTCCTCGCAGGATTTACTCTGGGTAACAGTGTGTTATCCGGGGCAGGTCCTGTCATAAACGGCGGCGATTCGTCTTGAACCACCACCGCAGACTTGAAAAGAGAGGAGAGACGAGTCGAACGACACTGGTGGCACGTCGTTTGGTGGCCAGGCGGCGGAGAACCGAGGTCGGTGGAGAGTCAAGGTCGCGCGCGGGGATAGAGAATGAGAAAAAGAAAGAAAAAGGAAAGGGGCATTTCCGTTTCAGGAAATTTCGTCCCGGCTATTTATACTAATTTAAAAACGGAACGTTACTGGTTTTACATTTTAACTTTTTCATACGAACTCCAAATTAAACGTGATACGTGTCCACGAACCCGTTTTAACGTCCTCTAACTCGTCATGAAATAAAATTCTTAGTCGGGTCAACTTATAAAAAAGTCAATCTTTGGAACTTCTGAATCGTGAAAGCCGATGGAGAAAGTGAAGCTTGGAGTCTAATTGATGGGGGCTGTGTGAAGGAGAAGAGGTGGGAGTCTGGAATACCAAGAATTTTTGTTTGCATACTTTTGTTTCTACTGTTATTATAAACTATTTTGTTTGCATTTCACACATTTTTGTTATGCATATATATAATATTTAAAATAAAATTTAGTTAACATGTCCATCACGTGTTCGTATTAAAAAAAATAAAAAATTTGGCATGTCCGCGTATCGTATTGTGTCGAATACGGACACACGTACTCGTATCCGTGCTATGTAGGCCTTCCTTCACATGTTCTGCATGTGTAAAGTAACTTTTTTATTAGAAAATAAAAAGAAAAGTAAATTATGTCAGAAAACGATTATTGTAGATATTACATACAGTAGTGAGAGTGAAAATATGATTGTAGGGATTTTATTTTTAGTTTTTGTTAATAAAAATAAATTTTGTAATTGTCTCAAGTGTCCTTGTGATTTAATCAATTCTTAAAGTTTTTTAATATTTCAGGGTTATTCTGGTACATTTTTTCAGTTCTGACTAACGAAACCTGTTCTTTTAATAATAGTATAGATTTGCTAAATATGCTAAATTGAAGTAACATATAATTTTATTTAAATTTAATTTTAATTAATGAACCTTAATTAAAGGAGTGAAATATATCAATCTTTAATTAGTCTTAAATTTCAAAATTTACTATATATTTATCTCACTTAGTCTTACTGACAGCACCCACCCCAGATTTCAACCTGAAACCTGGATAAGGCCGTGCGTGGACCACCTTAAAACTAACTATCGATAAGCCAATCTTAGGATGCACTAAAAGAAAAAACACCTTAGGCGACGAAAATAATTTCCTCCTCTAAGCCAGCAGTTTCGTGGCCTAAGTAAATTCTTAGGCGACGAAAATAATTTTTCATCGTCTAAGAGAAGACCCTGACAACGAAACATAATTTCGTGGTCCTTTTATATTCTTAGGTGACGAAAAATAATTTCGTCACCTAAGTTCAGTACTTAGGTGACGAAAAAAAATTTGGTCGTCTAAGAGAAGAAGAGAGATAAGTTTAAAAAAGGTTGACCGCATCGATCGGGGCTCTAATTTAAGTGATTTTTTTACCATCACCGTATTTCATCATAACAATCAAATGCTATTTCACAGCGTTTTTCAAAATTTCACTTATTTTATATAGTTGTTTTGAAAAGTTGTACACTTCAGTATAATCTACTAATCAAGTTATACCGTATTACTAAACGTGTTGTCATTATAATGGCTAAATTCACAAAATGAAAATTTTGACCGTCTGATGTGATCGTTATTGTTAAATGAATTAATTTCAGTTTACCTATTTGAAGTTTGGCTCAATCATCATTTCAGTCCCTGTACTTTTGATTTCATCAACTACACCCCTATACTTTATAAATTAATCAACAGATACCAATTTTGTAATTTCGTCCAAGCGATCTATCAATACCTGATAGGAGCACAATGTGCGACGATATTACATGCTTATGCCCTCGTTTATGCTTTGTTTAACCTTTATTTGTCTAAGATAGAGTCATAATTTAGTTTAGTGTTAATTTGGTAGAGTTTGGTGAAAAATGGTTAAGAATCCGAAAAATGACTAAGTTTGAGAAATCTGGAAAATAATGCAAAATATGTCTTTTTGGTGATTTTGTGACGAGTGAAAATATGATCTATCCTTGTCCGAATTCTATGAAATTTGGTGTGCTTAATATTCAGATACTGAGGAATGTCGTGTTAAAATTTCAGATAAATCGGAGTTCGGGAAGCCACCCAAAAGTTGACTGCAAAATGGCAGTCCGAGCAAACCAATCCAGGGGCTTCCAGGATTTTCCTGGGACTGTGTCCCAACTTCGAAAAATCATTCCCGTCGACTCACAAGGAATTTGGTCGAACTGTTTTATGGGGAGATGGCCATATGTGTCTAGTTTATCTGAGACTTGGAATCGCATCAATCGGAGCTCCACGGAGGGAGTTATGCCGGAATTACTGCAACAAGGTCAAATCTGCCGATTCCAGGAACCTACTGCCCCTTTTTCGTGTTTTCTGTTTTTGATGGACCTAATGGTGCACAAACGCATATGTGAAGTTGGTTCAAGCTTAAAGAAGGTTAGAGGAAGACACCTAGCCATGACATTGAAGAAAAATACAAGAAAGAAGTTCTCCTAGTCACACTAGGAGAAGCTGCCGAATAGAGGCAGATTGTGTGTCAATGTGTGCTGCCGGCATATGGGGCATTTTTCGATGGACCAAGCCACATCAATTGAAGTCCAATGATCATACAAGAAGTCCATGAAGATGTGAAGCCCAAGCCTTGAAGAAAAATTCAGAAATAGAAAACCTAATTGTACTATGAAAGGAAGGTTGCAAAACCTAATCCCATTAGGTTTTGTGAATCCCTTTTGCATCTAGGGTTGTGGCCGGCAGCCTCTCTCTCTATCCCCTTTAAATACCAACTTTTCCTACAGAAAAAGTTGTCACATTCCAAAGCAAAAATCTAGCCCAAGCTCTGCCTAAATTTCCCAAGAATCCTACACAAAAACCCTAGCCAAAACCACCACCACCACACCAAAGTTTTCTGCCGAAACTTTGATCCCTTGCTGCCGATACCTTTACTGCCGAGCAGCAGCCCATCCGAGCACCATCATCCACGGATCCTTACACGACGAAGTCTTCAAGGTTTCTAATGTGTGATCCAATCCCTACTCTTGGCTTTGTAAATTTTTGTGTAGCTATGTTAAACTTTGTCTATAAAGATAGCATGAATTCTTGGTTTCAATTTTTATGTCTATGTATGAATTGGATTGAAATTTGGTTTTATGATTTGCATGTTAATTTGTTTTCTTTATCTTCAAGTAAGGTTTTAGATGTAAGAATATGGATTGCATGCTAAAGAGTAAGGAAAATATGTAATGAACTAGTAATTAGGATAATCGGCAATAACATGTGTTAAATTGATTTTAGGGTTTTCTTGACTTGTTCTTTAAATTCGTGTGCTTAAAGATTAGTAGCCTATGTAAGTGCAATGCGTAGATTATTAATCTCATTAGCCGAAAAATTAATATGGATTAGGTAATCAACGAGTTACTTAGTTTGTATTGTTTTTCACAAGGGTTAGAGTAATTTAAATGAACATGCTTGTTGAAGAGATGATTGACAACCTTACTCTATTGACTTGTTTCCAACTAAAGAAAAAGATTATGTGCTTAATTACTTGTCATGTTTGTTTACGTCGGTTAGAATATTCAAAGATGACTAGTATAATTTTAAGGTTAGGCGGTTAGTCACTTAAAATACTTGAGGAGTCTTAATCAATTAGTAGCCGGTTAGGAGCTAATTGGGTTGGAGTTAAGTTGAGTCTAGAACGCTTTAATACTTTGCCGAGAGTCTTACTTGCTTGTTTGTTATGTGTTTTGATTGCTTTTGTGTTAGTGTTTTGTGGAAGAATGTCGACCAACCTTGTAAATAGTAGACTTAGGATTTATTTTCAACATTTAAATTCTGTTGCCGTGCCTAGTACGTGGGCAGCATTGCTGCCGAACCACTATCCCCCATAATTGTGACGTGTTTGATGTATATATGTATATATGTTTGTCTAACAATTTCATATCTCAGGTACCCTTAATCCCCAGCTTAGAACGATCCCTACTTGCTCATACTACTAACGACATTTTTGTAGGGTTATCATTGCATGCGAGCTTCGGCTCCTGTTCAATTTTTGGCGCCGTTGCCGGGGATTATAAAAGCTTGTTTTATGTTATTGTTGTGTATATAATGTTGCTGGAAATTTTTGTTGTGAAGTTGTAAAGTTGTAAATTTTAAGTTTATTTTGGGATTTTGTAAAGTAGAAATATGCTTCGGCATGTAGAGTTTAAATTTCGAAAGTTTCATGATGCATAATGATGTATGTTGGTAGTCACTTAGTTTAATTTCTAGGAAGTTGATATGTTGTGTATGTTTGAGTTTATTGTAGTTTCTAAAGTGTAACATGTAGGTGAAGCCTCTTTTGTTGATCATAACCAAAACCCTTCATACGAGTGATGCCATGTTAGGTATGTTTTTGTGTAGATTGGGAAACGGGCCCTGCAATGTTGGAATTAGTCCATCGTTGGCCCCCCACGCATAAAGACGCTAACTTGGTATTATTTTTATGAGGTTGAGGGCGGTTTTAATCAACACTTGAGACCGCTAGGGACCCGTGTTTGTTTTACAAAGTATGAGGAAGTTATTATCATAGATATGGTTCTCAGGTTTGTTTAACTGGATCTCAAGGCCCATAGACTGATGTTCATTCTCGGTGAGTGAGTCGATAGGGGGTTCGCCCTCCGTGGTGTCCAACAACGAGTCCTGCCTGGTTCCTGTAGGGGGTTCGCCCTCCGTGATTTTAATGACCTTTGAAACGTAAGATCCGCACGACCTAGTCGACAGCTTGTGCCGAAGCATCACCTCACTTTAGACGCTAGAACATAACTTGACATATGTGGCCTATTTTCTTCGAAGATAAAACATGTTGTGTGGTTCAAACTCTTGAGGTATATCGGATTAAGCATGATACTACCGGGGGCTGTATCAGTCCATTGCACCGTTATCTCCTCTGCTCCACGTACTTCGAGAGTTAGAACAGATTTAAAAGAAATTAGACTTAGCGATTACATGCTCATGAACTTTCCGATTTTTGATCACTTGTTGCTGATTGTATATGTTTGCTTTGCCGAAATTTTATGTTGTGCCGTGTGATGTGTATGCCATTGCCGAATGTGTATATGTGTTATGGTTTGAAATATGTTGTGTAATTGCCAATGCCGTGGCTTGTAATGATGTATATTCTTGCCTTCTATTTCTTTACGAGGTTCTAACTTGTTTGAATGTTGCAAATTTCAGAAATAGTGCATGTCCGAATCTAGTATTTGGGCAAGAGATCTTCAAGGCCGTTTGCAACGTTTAGACCAAGAACTCACTATTGCTCGTTTTGTGCCATTACCTCCATCGTCACCAACCAGTTCATCAGTGTCATCATCCTTGCCATCATCACCTAGTGTGCCGTCCATTTCATCATCAGTGCCGAGCTCACCATCGTTTGTTTCGTCGTCTTGTGATCTTCAGAATCCAGAATTTGAAGCCTTTGCCGAATTAGAAGAAGAAGAAGAGATCATGGCATCAATCAGATCACAGAATGGTCATGTTGCTGGAGCTGGAGTTGCTCCTTCTAATATTACTTATCCTCCCTTGGAAACTGACAAGACTGGAGAGATTGAATTGAGGAGTGGATTCCTCCATAAGCTGAAGTCATTTTATGGGATGCCAAGTGAGGACCCTAATAAGCATCTACAGTGGTTTAACTTCACCACGGAGTCTATGTGTCCAAGAGGGACCGATTTGCAACACTTCAAGATGAAGGCATTTCCGTTTTCTCTAGAAGATCAAGCAAAGGAGTGGTTGTTTGAGGTGCCTAGTGGTCGCATTGTTTCGTGGAGTACTATGATGGATGAGTTTTTACTCAAGTACTTTCCTGCTTCACGTATCACTGATCTGAGGAAGCAAATTACAAGTGTGAAGCAAGCTGGAGATGAAACTTTCTTCGACTACTACAAGAGGTTCAAGTCCCTAGTTTCTTTGTGTCCATCGCATGGCATTAGCGATGGACTCTTGCTACAATATTTCTATGAGGGATTGCGCGTCATGGAGAGAGAGTTTCTTGACTCGGCCGCAGGAGGTAGCTTTTTGGAGTTGAACGCCGGAGCGGCTAGAAGTTTGTTGGAAGTTCGTGCTTTGAACAACCAACAATTTGGCATGGCACGAGGCAATGTGCAAAGGAATGAGAAAGTACATGAGACGTCTTCGAGCTCAAAGTTAGAAGATAAAGTGGACAAGCTCACCGACTTGGTGAGTAATTTGATGAAGAAGCGTGTGAGTGTATGTGGAATTTGCACCGAGGGCCATGAGACCGACCAATGCCCTCAATTTGGAGTTAATGAGGGAGTAGAGGAGTGCAATGCAATTGGTTTTCAAGGAGGCCAACGATTTGGCAATTTCAATCCAAGGTTCAATGATCATCCGAACTTTCGATGGGCGAACAATGACAACGTGCTTAGGGCACCTATGCAACCGAGAGAGGGAGGAGCGCCGTTTGCACCGAGGCCACCATTTGTGCCTCGGCAACCTTATATGCCGAACCAAGGACAATTTGGAGCCTTGCCGAACCAAGCACAAGCCGTGCCGTACCAAAGCCAAGGAGGGCCGAGCCAAGGCCAAGCTTCGCCAAGCAACCCTAACTACGATGCTTTAATTCAATCTTTGTCAAGTGCTACTCAAGCATTACTCGCGGGGCAACAAAATCATCAAAAGGACATTGGTGAGCTCAAGACTCAAATGGGGCAAGTTGTGGATTTTATGGGAAGATTTAATGAGCAAGGGAAGTTGCCAAGCAATACTATTCCCAATCCGAGGAACGAGCAAGCCAAAGTGATTCAAACTCGAAGCGGAAGAGAGTTGTTTCCACCAACAAGTCCAAAGAAGAAGCGAGTGACTTTCAAAGGTATTAATGAGGATGAGAGGGCTGCCGGACCTGTCATTGCCGGCAGCCATGATGGAGAAGCCGAGCAATGTGGTGTTGCCATGCATGATGATGATGCCGGCAATGGTGATGCCGAGAAGGAGGAAGCTGCCGAACAAAGGCATGGTGCCGGCAACACTAATATTAAAGATAAGGGGCTGCGTAATGAGCTTGAGTACGATCCCGCAACATCAAAGAATGAGGTATTGCCGAACCAAGCAAGTAAGGGAGTTGTGCCATCATCTAGTGCCCCATTCCCTTCACGCTTTGCTAGAACAAAGAAGGACAAGTCCGATGAGGAAGTGTTGGAGATTTTCCGGAAAGTGCAAGTCAACATCCCTTTGTTGGAGTGCATTAAGCAAGTGCCAAAGTATATATGCTAAGTTTTTGAAGGAGCTTTGCACGGCAAGGAGGCATACTAGAGAGACTCGTGTGGTGACAATGAGTGAGACGGTGTCGGCCGTTATTCAAAGGAAGTTGCCACCAAAGATGAAGGATCCGGGGAGCTTCAATGTGCCTTGTGTCATAGGCAATACACGTTTCGATGATGTTATGTTGGATTTGGGAGCATCGATCAATGTCATGCCACTCAATGTTTATCAAACGTTGAGTATAGGACCTCTCAAGAAGGATAATGTCATCATTCAACTTGCGGATCGCTCAAGCAAATATCCGGAGGGCTATGTAGAGGATGTATTGGTGCAAGTCAACCAATTGATATTCCCCGCCGATTTTTATGTGGTTGAGATGGAGGATTCGCCGGTCAACAACACTCAATTGCTTTTAGGGCGACCATTCATGAGGACCGCGCGCACAAAGATAGATGTGGCCGAGGGCAACCTAACTATGGAGTTTGATGGTGAGATGATCAAGTTCAATGTTTTTGATGCCATGAAATTCTCCAATGTTGATTTAAAGGAGGGTTGTGCCATTGATGTTTTGGAGGAGGTCGAGCAAGTTATGTCGACCTCGCTCGACGCATAGCAATTAGCGATTGAGCAAGGGGTCGGATTTGACAAGAGGGGAGAACGAGTGCATGATGAAGCCGAGCCAAGCCATGCCGAGCAAGGGATTGCCGAGCCAAGCAACAATGCCGAGTCATTCATAATGTTGCCGAGCCTTAGAGAGGTGGTTGCCGAGCTTGAGGCCACACCATTGTATCCGAGGAACTCGTTCTTGTCAATTCCAAGTGCCACAACAAAATTTCGACCAAGTGTGGAAGAGACCCCAAAGTTAGAACTTAAAGAACTCCCTAGTCACTTGAAGTATGTTTATCTTGGAGAAGAAGATACACTACCGGTTATTGTGTCTTCAATGCTTAGTGAGAAGCAAGAAGTGGATTTGCTACGTGTGCTTAAGAAGTACAAGACCGCCATAGGTTGGACCTTGGCGGATATCAAGGGAATAAACCCTACTACTTGTGTTCATCGTATTTTGTTGGAAGAAGGAGCTAAGCCAACAAAGGAAGCTCAACGTCGAATTCACCCTCCCATGATGAAGGTTGTGAAAGATGAGATTATAAAGTTGCTTGATTGTGGGGTGATCTACCCAATTTCGGATAGTAAGTGGATATCTCCCGTGCAAGTAGTGCCGAAGAAGAGTGGTGTAACGGTTGTCAAGAATGAGAAGAATGAACTTGTGCCACAAAGACTTGTAACCGGTCATAGGATGTGCATCGACTATAGGAAGCTCAACGCTACAACAAGGAAGGATCACATGCCTTTGCCGTTTATGGATCAAATGCTAGAGAGGTTGGCCGGTCATTCTTACTATTGCTTTCTTGACGGGTATAGTGGCTACAATCAAATCATGATACACCCGGACGATCAAGAGAAGACCACTTTTACTTGTCCATTTGGTACGTTTGCTTATCGGCGGATGCCATTCGGACTATGCAACGCACCCGGCACTTTTCAAAGATGTATGTATGCTATCTTCTCGGATTTTATTGAAGACATTATCGAAGTGTTTATGGATGATTTTAGTGTGTATGGAGGCACCTTCGATGCATGTTTGGGGAACTTGGAGAAGATACTTAAGAGGTGTGTAGAGACAAATCTTGTGCTCAATTGGGAGAAGTGTCACTTCATGGTCACGCAAGGCATTGTTCTAGGGCATATAATTTCGGCAAGAGGCTTAGAGGTTGACAAAGCCAAAGTGGAGCTAATTCAAGCATTGCCGAGCCCTAGGTGTGTGAAAGATGTGAGAAGTTTTCTTGGCCATGCGGGGTTTTATCGTCGATTTATCAAAGACTTCTCTTCAATTGCCAAGCCATTGAGCAACTTATTACAAAAGGAGGTGACGTTTGAGTGGACAAAGGCATGTGAAGAAGCATTTTGCCGATTGAAGGAGAGGTTGTGTACGGCACCGATTCTAGTTTCCCCTAATTGGGACGAGCCGTTTGAGTTAATGTGTGATGCTAGTGATTATGCACTTGGAGCGGTACTTGGACAACGAATTGAGAAGAAGCCATGCGCCATTTACTATGCTTCAAGGACTCTCAACGATGCACAACTCAACTACACAACAACGGAGAAGGAACTCTTAGCGGTAATCTTTGCTTTGGAAAAATTTCGATCATATCTTTTGAATTCCAAGGTTATTGTTTATAGTGATCATGCCGCCTTAAGATACCTCATGACAAAGAAGGATGCAAAGCCAAGGCTTATTCGGTGGATTCTTTTGCTTCAAGAGTTCGATATTGAGATTAAAGACAAGAAGGGAGTAGAAAATGTTGTAGCCGATCATTTGAGTCGAATTGTTAAAGAAGAGGATCGGCTGCCCCTTATTGAGAATTTCCCGGATGAGCAACTCTTTCGCATGGATGCACATGTGCCATGGTATGCCGACTTGGCTAATTACTTGGCCACTCGACAAATGCCTAGCTCCATGCCGAACCACCATAAGCAAAAATTGAAGAAGGATGCTCGACACTACTTATGGGATGAGCCATACTTGTGGAAGCAATGCAGCGATCAAGTGATCCGAAGATGTGTTGCCGAGCATGAACACTTGCCTATCCTTAAGCTTTGTCATAGTGAGGCGTGTGGAGGTCATTTTGGGGCTAAGAAGACGGCATTGAAGGTACTTAATTGTGGTTTCTTTTGGCCTACAATTTTTAAAGATGCATTCATGTTTTGTAAGTCATGTGATCGATGCCAAAGAATGGGGAATATTGGACCTAGAGATCAAATGCCACTCACTCCTATTAACGCCATTGAGATTCATGATCTTTGGGGGATTGACTTCATGGGGCCGTTTCCTTCAAGTAAGGGCTTTCTCTACATATTGCTTGCGGTGGATTATGTGTCAAAGTGGATTGAAGCCAAGGCTACACGCACCAATGATGCCAAGGTGGTGGCCAAGTTTCTCAAGACCAACATCTTTTCACGTTTTGGAGTTCCAAGAGTCTTGATTAGCGACGGAGGATCCCATTTTTGTAACCGCACCATTGAAGCCTTATTGAGAAAGTATGGAGTCACACACAAGGTCTCTACACCTTATCATCCCCAAACTAGTGGCATGGCCGAGGTAAGTAATCGAGAGATCAAGCAAATTTTGGAGAAAACCGTTGGACCTTCAAGGAAGGATTGGAGTGATCGTCTCGATGATGCTTTATGGGCTTATAGGACCGCATACAAGACACCGATAGGTATGTCTCCTTTTCGGTTAACATATGGCAAAGCATGTCACTTACCGGTTGAACTTGAACATAGAGCATGGTGGGCGGTTAAGGCCTTTAACATGAGCATTGATGAGGCCGGCCTTCATAGGAAGCTTCAACTCAACGAACTTGAAGAAATACGGAATGAAGCTTATGAAGCCGCATGGATTTACAAGCAAAATGCTAAGGTTGCTCATGATAAGATGCTTCGACGGAAGAAGTTTGAAGTTGGTCAAAAAGTTCTCTTGTATCATTCACGACTCAAGCTTTTTCCGGGTAAGTTGCGCTCTCGTTGGATTGGACCATTCATTGTTCTTCAAGTGTTTCCACATGGAGCTATAGAAATTCGGAATGAAGTTACGGGAAACATATTCAAGGTAAATGGACATAGACTCAAGCCTTACTACGAGCCATTTGAGGCCCTAAATAATGAAACCGATGTCCATGATTCACCACCATTTGCCGATCCACCATTTGCCGATCCACCATGTGCCATCCGAACACCATCTACCCCCACAACACCGGCCACAATTCAAGTTGCCGAGCAGGAGCACCCTGGAACAGCTGCACCACCACCCCCTGCCGGACCTGCCATTGCCGGCAGGGTTGACACACGGCCACACAAGGCCGAGCACAGGGATGACACGCCTTCGGATACGCCAGATACGGCAGTACCAAGGCCGGACACGCCACCCGCACCGGACACGCAGGAAAACCAAGCATCGGATACACTATGCAACACTCTTCTCATTGAGCTTCTTCTTGCCGATTTGAGTTGTTTTGGAGCACGATGAACACATGCAAAACACGGTGAAAAGTCTAGGCTATGGACTATAAACACAAAGCGCTACTTGGGAGGCAACCCATGTCGATCAAAGAAAAGTGAAGGAGCCATCACCGAGAGTTTGAACTTTCTTAACCCTTCTCTTTTTCTTTGATTTGTGATGATATGTTGGTATATGTTAGACTATTGCATGTTTAGGAAATTCATTGATATAGATTTGTGCTTACATTGAGGACAATGTAATTTTCTAAGTGTGGGGTGGGATAACGTATTCTGTTTATGTTTTTGTGTGCTTAGTTTAGAAAAGAAAAAATTCAGAAAATGTTCCACAAAAATAGAGTGCTTAAATTGTTGTTTCGAGTCTTAGGATGCCCCTAATATGTCAATGATGTTTTTCTCCTCTTTGCATACATAGATGATGGTTGTGCATACCTTTAAAATTGTAAGTTTCATGGATTTTGTGCATTGGTAGGAGCATGTAGGACTTGTTGATTATGAAGCATGCATGTTTGAGCTAATTTATTTCGATTATAACCTATGTGAACTTTTGTGCCAATTTGCTTTCTTCTTGAGCGATAAAAAGATAAAATTCAATAGATTCGTAGGAAGCATGAAACCTCATAATTCTTTGATTATTCGATGACTATGTGCCATAGATTTTTAATGAACACTAGTATGCTAGAACTTACTCTTGTTGATTTTCGAAACGTTTATATCATAAGATACCTTGATTTTGAATGTGATTGAATAAAGATCATTTAGGCTTACCACCAAAGCCAAATAAAGCATGAGCCCTATTGGAGCCGTCGTGGGACACCTTAGTAAACCCCCTTTGAGCCTACGTATAGCCTTTTCTTTCATCACCCTTAAACACTTTCCATGAGCTTAGTATAG
Source organism: Potentilla sterilis (assembly GCA_963682095.1). NCBI lineage: Eukaryota > Viridiplantae > Streptophyta > Magnoliopsida > Rosales > Rosaceae > Potentilla > Potentilla sterilis. The sequence continues at coordinate 10,051,372 of OY821763.1, read as the reverse complement.
TGATGCCTTTACCCTTGATCAAAGTGTTGGCAAAGCTTGATTTTTGAAAGCGTTTTCGCGTGTGTGATGAAGAAGAATAAGTGTGGGGTAGACTTAGCCATGAATTTGTATGTAAAATGTATGCATGCCGTACCTAGAAAAAAGAAAAAAATAATTGGCTCGAATTAAAAAGAAAATAAAAGAGCCGTGAGAAAAAGAAGAAAAAGAAGGGTACGGCATAGGCATAGAAAAGATCAATTTTGTGCATGGCTATTGTCTAGATTATTGTTGTAATGTTATGGGAGGAAAAGAATGAAGTATGGGTCCAACAAGATGAAATTTGACCCTTTCGGCGAGAAGACATAAGGAAATTCGAGCTTTGCCAAATGCCACGGTGACGTTTTGAGCCTCCTTATCCAAATATCGAATACCTCTTAGCCTAGCCCCATTACAACCCTTTTATTGATCTTTTTCATGATTCTTAAGATGGTTAAATTTGATTGTGGAGATTATCTCAAGAGTAAGCATATGGTTTTGGTTCATTGGTGCACATAGTTGTTACATGAGGTTTTTCCATAAAAATTCACAAAGTGCTTTCGTTTCATGACATATGCAAGTTACTCTTTGTAATTTATTATCTTTCACTTGCATATACTAATGAGTGAATAACCATGCTTCGAGAGAAAAGAAGAGAGTATGCCTAGTGAGGCGATTTGGATTAGCTTTAACATGATTACATGCTTACCTTTTGCTCTTTTATGTTCCTATTGATGTCACATATTCATGAAACTTGGAATTTTCGTGCTTAGCATTCTCATGCATTTAACTTGAAAGCTATGTGTACATACGAGCCTGAGACAAATTGTTAGGGGCAATAGTTTGTTTTGAGTCTTAGTTTTATTTAGTTTGCTAAGGGACTAGCAAAGGATAAGTGTGGGGTAGTTGATAGGAGCACAATGTGCGACGATATTACATGCTTATGCCCTCGTTTATGCTTTGTTTAACCTTTATTTGTCTAAGATAGAGTCATAATTTAGTTTAGTGTTAATTTGGTAGAGTTTGGTGAAAAATGGTTAAGAATCCGAAAAATGACTAAGTTTGAGAAATCTGGAAAATAATGCAAAATATGTCTTTTTCGTGATTTTGTGACGAGTGAAAATATGATCTATCCTTGTCCGAATTCTATGAAATTTGGTGTGCTTAATGTTCAGATACTGAGGAATGTCGTGTTAAAATTTCAGATAAATCGGAGTTCGGGAAGCCACCCAAAAGTTGACTGCAAAATGGCAGTCCGAGCAAACCAATCCAGGGGCTTCCAGGATTTTCCTGGGACTGTGTCCCAACTTCGAAAAATCATTCCCGTCGACTCACAAGGAATTTGGTCGAACTGTTTTATGGGGAGATGGCCATATGTGTCTAGTTTATCTGAGACTTGGAATCGCATCAATCGGAGCTCCACGGAGGGAGTTATGCCGGAATTACTGCAACAAGGTCAAATCTGCCGATTCCAGGAACCTACTGCCCCTTTTTCGTGTTTTCTGTTTTTGATGGACCTAATGGTGCACAAACGCATATGTGAAGTTGGTTCAAGCTTAAAGAAGGTTAGAGGAAGACACCTAGCCATGACATTGAAGAAAAATACAAGAAAGAAGTTCTCCTAGTCACACTAGGAGAAGCTGCCGAATAGAGGCAGATTGTGTGTCAATGTGTGCTGCCGGCATATGGGGCATTTTTCGATGGACCAAGCCACATCAATTGAAGTCCAATGATCATACAAGAAGTCCATGAAGATGTGAAGCCCAAGCCTTGAAGAAAAATTCAGAAATAGAAAACCTAATTGTACTATGAAAGGAAGGTTGCAAAACCTAATCCCATTAGGTTTTGTGAATCCCTTTTGCATCTAGGGTTGTGGCCGGCAGCCTCTCTCTCTATCCCCTTTAAATACCAACTTTTCCTACAGAAAAAGTTGTCACATTCCAAAGCAAAAATCTAGCCCAAGCTCTGCCTAAATTTCCCAAGAATCCTACACAAAAACCCTAGCCAAAACCACCACCACCACACCAAAGTTTTCTGCCGAAACTTTGATCCCTTGCTGCCGATACCTTTACTGCCGAGCAGCAGCCCATCCGAGCACCATCATCCACGGATCCTTACACGACGAAGTCTTCAAGGTTTCTAATGTGTGATCCAATCCCTACTCTTGGCTTTGTAAATTTTTGTGTAGCTATGTTAAACTTTGTCTATAAAGATAGCATGAATTCTTGGTTTCAATTTTTATGTCTATGTATGAATTGGATTGAAATTTGGTTTTATGATTTGCATGTTAATTTGTTTTCTTTATCTTCAAGTAAGGTTTTAGATGTAAGAATATGGATTGCATGCTAAAGAGTAAGGAAAATATGTAATGAACTAGTAATTAGGATAATCGGCAATAACATGTGTTAAATTGATTTTAGGGTTTTCTTGACTTGTTCTTTAAATTCGTGTGCTTAAAGATTAGTAGCCTATGTAAGTGCAATGCGTAGATTATTAATCTCATTAGCCGAAAAATTAATATGAATTAGGTAATCAACGAGTTACTTAGTTTGTATTGTTTTTCACAAGGGTTAGAGTAATTTAAATGAACATGCTTGTTGAAGAGATGATTGACAACCTTACTCTATTGACTTGTTTCCAACTAAAGAAAAAGATTCTGTGCTTAATTACTTGTCATGTTTGTTTACGTCGGTTAGAATATTCAAAGATGACTAGTATAATTTTAAGGTTAGGCGGTTAGTCACTTAAAATACTTGAGGAGTCTTAATCAATTAGTAGCCGGTTAGGAGCTAATTGGGTTGGAGTTAAGTTGAGTCTAGAACGCTTTAATACTTTGCCGAGAGTCTTACTTGTTTGTTTGTTATGTGTTTTGATTGCTTTTGTGTTAGTGTTTTGTGGAAGAATGTCGACCAACCTTGTAAATAGTAGACTTAGGATTTATTTTCAACATTTAAATTCTGTTGCCGTGCCTAGTACGTGGGCAGCATTGCTGCCGAACCACTATCCCCCATAATTGTGACGTGTTTGATGTATATATGTATATATGTTTGTCTAACAATTTCATATCTCAGGTACCCTTAATCCCCGGCTTAGAACGATCCCTACTTGCTCATACTACTAACGACATTTTTGTAGGGTTATCATTGCATGCGAGCTTCGGCTCCCGTTCAATACCAAAGGCTTTTTGGTACAATTTCCCTACATTAATGCACCGTGTTTCTGCCTGGTAGATACACGGTGAATCCAACTTGATCTCCTGCAATCCTGCTCACTAAGGGGAATACCGGGCGGGCCGGTCTTCTCCTCTCCGATGCCTAAGTTAGTATAGTTGGAATATATATAACCAAGGCACGTATGTAAGCAGGGAGAGAGATAAGTTACCTAATAAAGAGGGTAGTTGGGGCCCTTATATAGGTGGTTGGGGGTGAGGGCTGGCCTCACCCTTCGATGTGGGACTGGTTCCCTTCTGTTTGTACCTTCTGGTGCCCTCTTTGGCAGGCTGGCGCCCCCGGCCCCAGGGTCCCTGGAGGCAGGATAGAGTGCTGGGCCCCGAGGCCGGGTGCTGGTGATCCGGTCCCGAACCTTGGGCCAGGCCCCGGTGCACTTGCTGCGGGTCTGTGGGCCTGCTGTAGCCTTCCACCGCAAATATCTCGGAGATGGTTTTGTTTATACTTGGCTGCTGGAGAGTTTCAATTTTTGCTCTCCGGTACTCTGGGGGGTAGTTTCCGGTTGCCAGTCTTGCGAGGGCGTCTGCATGCCTATTTGCTTCTCGGGGAATGTGCTGGATCGTGGCGCCCTGGAACGGCTCAATCAGGGTTTTGGCCAAAGCCTGGTAGGAGGACAACTGGGGATCCTTGACCTCAAACACCCCGTTCATCTGGTTCACCACTAAGTTAGAGTCGCTGTATATCTCCATGGACGAGATTCCCAATTTCTTGGCCAGTTGCAAACCGGCTATGAGGGCCTCATACTCGGCAGCGTTGTTGGAGGTGCTAAAAAGGAACCGTAAGACATACTCATACGACTGGCCATCAGGCGAGGTTATCATGACACCGGCGCCGCTCCGCCTGGTCGTTACGGAGCCATCCACGTAAAGTTTCCAGCCGGTGGGGAGGCCTGGTTCGGTCTTTATGGTTCGCACTGCCTCGGTGTCCTCGTACCGGGCGGGGTGCGCTTCTACCGCCATTGGGGTGAGCTCACATATGAAGTCCGCAGCTGCCTGTCCCTTGATGGCCGTTCACGGGGCGTAAGTGATGTCGAACTCTCCCAGTTCAACTGCCCACCGTACGAGCCTACCGCTGGTCTCTGGTCTTTGCAGGATCTGTCGCAGAGGGTGATTGGTATATAAGGTGATGGAATGAGCCTGGAAATAATGCCGGAGCTTCCTGGCACTAACAATCAGGGCCAGAGCCAATCTCTCTATGTCGAGGTACCGGCCCTCGGCTCCAGTGAGTCCCTTTCCCGCATAGTATACCGAAAGTTCGAGCGTGTCTTCCTTCCTGATGAGAGCCGCGGAGACGGCCGTTGCGGATGCAGCTATGCAGAGGTATAACATTTCGCCCGGCACTGGTTTGGATAGAAGAGGCACTGCAGACATATATGCCTTGATAGACTGGAATGCCGCTTCATGCTCCGCTGCCCAGTGGATTTTTCTGGTCTGTTGTGCCTTGAGCAGTTTGAAGAACGGGGCGCATTTGTCGGTTAGGCGGGAGATGAATCTGGCGAGGGCGGCCAACCGACCGGGCAACATCTGGACCTGGTTTCTCTCCCTTGGCGTTTCCATATCTAAAATTGCCTGGACCTTCAGCGGGTTGGCTTCTATCCCTCGCTGGCTGATGATGTGGCCTAGGAATAGGCCCTCTGAAATCCCGAAAATACACTTCTTCGGGTTTAAGCGCATTCCGAATTTGAGCATCTTACCGATGACTACGGCTAAATCCCGGACGTGGGCCCCTGCAGTCAAGCTCTTGACCAGCATGTCATCAACGTAAGCCTCTACAGTTTTACCCATTTCTTGCTCCAGCATTCGGTTTACCGTTCGCTGGTAGGTGGCCCCGGCATTCTTTAGACCGTACGGCATCCTCTTATAACAATAGGTACCTCGGTCGGTTGTGAATGATGTGTGCTCCTCATCATCTGGGTGCATCCTAATCTGATTGTACCCGGCGTAAGCGTCCATGAAGCTGAGCAGCTTAAAGCCGGACGTGGAATCTATAAGCTGGTCAATCCGGGGAAGCGGGAAGCTGTCCTTTGGACATGCCCGGTTCAGGTTAGTGAAATCCACGCACATACGCCACTGGCCGGTTCCCTTCTTCGGTACCATGACCACGTTAGCGAGCCAGCGAGGGTACTGGACTTCCCGGATGAAACCTATACCCTTCAATTTCTGTATCTCCTCTCTGATTGCCTCATACTTTGCCGGACTGAAGGACCTCCTCTTCTGCCTCACCGGGGGAACGTTGGGTAACAAATTTAGCTTATGGACGGCTATCTCCGGGGATATGCCTGACATGTCCTCGTAGGACCATGCGAAGACCGAACTGTTGTCCCGGAGGAAGGCTATGAGCTCTTGCCTGACAACCGGATCGAGCTGCGTCCCTATCACGACATTTCGCTCCGGGTGGTCTACCAAAATGCAGATCGCTTCGGTTTCTTCCACGGCCAAAGGTGGCTCCAGCTTTTCGGTGAATCGCCTAACTCTTTTTGAATTGATGTCATCACGGGGGTCAATACTCAGATCCGGCACTAGCGCCTGCTGAGTGGTTGTGAAGACCTCGGTCCGCTTCCTCCCGTGGGTCAGGGCCTCTGTGTAATACTTACGGGCGATCCTCTGGTCCCCACGTATGGTAATAACTCCGGTTGGTGAAGGCATCTTCAGCATTAGCATATGGCCGGCTATAAACGTTTTAAGCTTCCATAACCCTGGCCGACCGATTATGCCATTGTACGATGATAGGCAGTCGACAATGATGAACTCCAAATGCTCCTTTTTCGTTCTGTCTCCCTCGCTGAAGATGATCGGTAGGTAATCCGAACCCAGAGGCTGGACGACCTCACTGGAGAAGCTTATAAGCGGCTCGTTATCCTGGGATAACTTGTTCCTTCCTCTCTGCAACCCTTTGTACGCGTCTCGGAACATTACGTTGACTGAGGCTCCGGTATCGATTAGCATACGACTGGTTATCCAGTGGTCTATTTGGACCGTAATGAGGAAGGGGTCGTTGTGCGGTTGGATTAAATCCTCCGGCTCTTCCGCCTCGTAGAAAGTGACCGAGTTCCATCCAGTTTTAGCGGCTTGGCCGCTTCTCTCTCCGAAGGCGTACACCTCCTTCCCCCGGATCGATCTTAGGCATCGCTTCTTTGAGCTCCGGGTGAGCCGATCTATACGGTCCCCGCCGTGTATCATGTTAATGCTCCCGTGTACCTCGATCCCCCCGGAAGTGCGGGTGCTTATAGTTCCTACCTGCCGAGCTCGCGGTCGGTCGTTGTTGGGGTCATTCGGGCGGGCCTGGTCGTTCACGATCGCCTTCTGGGGTTTTTGGTCACCAGTCCGAAGGGCTAGATCTTGGGGTTTTCCTGCTGGCGCAATAGCTAGGGCCCGCGGTGGTCGCTCTGCTGGCGTAGCTGCCAGAGGCTGCGCCGAGCGCACAAATGGCGGTCTTCTCCCTGGTCGGGAACCGTTGTCACCGCTTCGCCGGGGTGGCCATTCCTCCCGTAGCTCTGCATTCCTGGTGGCTGCAGGCGCATGGTTGCGTTCTAATCGCCCGGTCTTGCTTCCACGGGATGGCGGTAGGTCGTCCGATATCCGCTTGGGCACCTTGTCTCCATATGTCTCGTGCTCTGCCTGAGCGTGCCTGACGGCCACGGTCATTAGCTCGTCGTACCCCAGCGGCTCCTGTACTAGTAAGTTGTACGAAAGTTCCCCAGGTCTTAAACCCTGCTTGAAGGCCATCCCTGCTAGGGGTGGGCGTTTGGGCCTGAAAGCCCGAAAGCCCGACCCGAAAGTTCGAAAAAAGACCGACACGGGCCGAGCCCGAAAATTTTTAGGACCGGCCCGATAAAAGCCCGGCCCGAAAATGATATTTTCGGTCCGAGCTCGGGTTTGAATATTTTTAGGCCCGAAAGCCCGGCTCGGCCCGACTTTGTATATATATATATATAAAAAAAAAATTATCAGAAAGTTTTTCTCTTCTTCTGTTCTCAACCACAGCCGCCGCCCCCCTCTCTCTCTCTGTACGACCCTTCTCTCCTCTTCTTCTTCTTCTTCTTCTTCTTCTTCTCTTTTTCTCTTCTTCTCTTCTCAACCACCCTCCCTTCTCTCCTTCTCTCAGCCCCCCTTTTTCTTCTCTTCTTCTGTTCTTCTGTTCTCAACCACCCTCCCTTCTCTCCTTCTCTCAGCCCCCCTTTTTCTTGTCTTCTTCTGTTCTCAACCACCCTCCCTTCTCTCTCAGCCCCCCTCCTCTTCTTCTCTCAACCCCTACCCCCTCCTCGTCTCAAGCCCGACGACGACCTCACCTCTCCTCCGACCGCATCGCCGATCTCCTCCCCGCACAGCCCCCCAGCCAACTCCAGGTCTCCGCCGACCCTCCTGTCGTGGCGCCCCCCCGCTCCGCCTCCTCTCCGATCGCCTCTCTCTGGCCACGCCAAGCCCGAAAAAGCCCGAAAACCCGGCTCGGCCCGTCGGGCTCGGGCCCGGGCCGGTCCTCGACTTCAAAAAAACCTGGCTCGGCTCGGCCCGAGGGGTTCGGGCTTTGGGTCGGGCTTTGTGATTTTTGGGCTCGGCCCGGCCCGCGCCCACCCCTAATCCCTGCGATCTGCTTGTCCAGGTTCCTGACCCCGGCCGTGGCAATTCGCCATCGGTTAACGAAGGCGCGTAGCGGCTCGTCGTCAGTTTGCATGCAGTCAAAAAGGATCGTTGATGTTTGGGCTGTCCTGGCTCTGAGAATGAACCGGCCGACAAACTTATCAGCCAACCGCTCGAAGGTTTCGACTGAGCTCACTGGTAGCTCGTAAAACCAATTCAACGCCTCTCCCGAGAGCGTCTCTTGGAATACGTTGCAGCACATGGCATCCGAGTAGCCCCTCGTCCCTGCTTGTGACTTAAAACTGTCCAGGTGCTGGTACGGACAGCTCGTCCCTGAATACGTCAATTTCAGAGGCCTTTGGTTTCCAGATCTTCCCGATTCCCTAATCCGGCGCAGGAAAGGTCCAATACGCTCGCTGAACCGCGCACCGCCCTGCGGTCGCCCTGCCATCCTCTCGCTGGTCTCCATGCGGCCCTTTATGTCCGACACCGAGGCGGAGAGCGCCTCGAGTGTCAGTGCGGTAGAGCTTTCCTGCTCGCTTGACGCCTGGCCTGTGCGGTACGGGGGCTCGGCCGGGCCGGAGTTTTTCAGAGCTTCTGAAAAGAGTGGCGTGGCCACATGCCCGGTCTTTCTTCTTCCCGTAGCTTGCCCTACCTCAAGATGTGGGAATTCGCTAGCCTTGCTTGCTGGCCGCGGCGCTGTTCGAGGAGTGCCCTTCTGACCCTCTCGCTCCAGGGCCGCCAATAGGGCAATGTTCACCGCCTTCAATTCTTGGCATCGGGCCTCCGCTCTTAGTCGATCTCGATCGCCCTCTTCTCGCAAGCGCTCGACCTCTGCCTTCATCTTTTTTATTTCTCCCGGACCCTTCCGGTCGGGGTTTTCTTGTTCCTGGCGATCATGAGCCCTGCCTTGGATAGGAGAAAGGGCAAACCTCGCACCGACCTCAGCCTGTATGTTACGAGCCGGATCGGGGAACTGAATTCGCGCTTTCGATTTTCCGTCTCGGCCGGGGGAAAGGACGAACCTCACACCGTCCGCAGCCTGTATGTTATGAGCCAGATCGGGGAACTGAATTCGCGCCTTCGATTTTCCGTCTCGGCCGGGGGAAAGGACGAACCTCACACCGTCCGCAGCCCCTGTACCTTGGGCCCGGTCGGAGAACTGAATTCGCCCTTTCGGTCCTTCCGTGCTGGCTTTTATCTTCCTTCCTTCCATAGCTTCCGGACTGCGGATGTAGCTACCTCTCCAAAGGATCAATGGAGTTCTACTCTCTGGCAGAGCAACACAACTTTTTGAACGCGTTCCCACAGACGGCGCTAATTGTTTCTGCCTAAACCCGGGGGCCTGGTAGATACACGGTGAATCCAACTTGATCTCCTGCAATCCTGCTCACTAAGGGGAATACCGGGCGGGCCGGTCTTCTCCTCTCCGATGCCTAAGTTAGTATAGTTGGAATATATATAACCAAGGCACGTATGTAAGCAGGGAGAGAGATAAGTTACCTAATAAAGAGGGTAGTTGGGGCCCTTATATAGGTGGTTGGGGGTGAGGGCTGGCCTCACCCTTCGATGTGGGACTGGTTCCCTTCTGTTTGTACCTTCTGGTGCCCTCTTTGGCAGGCTGGCGCCCCCGGCCCCAGGGTCCCTGGAGGCAGGATAGAGTGCTGGGCCCCGAGGCTGGGTGCTGGTGATCCGGTCCCGAGCCTTGGGCCGGGCCCCGGTGCACTTGCTGCGGGTCTGTGGGCCTGCTGTAGCCTCTCTGCGGTTACTGTCAACACACCGTTACCATATTACGATTATAAACAAGGCTAAACAATTCATATAATCAAGTTGAACAATAGAAAACAAATCATATATGGTGATTTCTTTTTGTTTTACCATATATGATTTATTTTTGTTTATTTTCTATTGTTCAACTTGATTATATGATTTGTTTAGCTTTATTTATAATCGTAATATGGTAACAGTGCATTAATATAGGGAAAAGATACCAAAAAGCCTTTGGTATTGATAGATCGTTTGTACGGAATTTACAAATTAGTATTAGTTGATTAATTTAGAAAGTATAGGGGTGTAGTTGATGAAATCAAAAGTATAGGGACTGAAGTGATGATTCAACCAAAGTTCAAGTAGGTAAACTGAAATTAATTCTTGTTAAATATGAGTAGAGTATAAAAATCAACTCGTTTCGTGAACGTTCGATGCTCGATCGAAACGGTCAACCATATTTTCATGAAACTCATCACACGAAAACGCTAGTACGTAGCTTTAGATGTCCTTGTTTGATCGACACTTCCAAACATTAAACTCTCATATAGATGAGACGTAATTATCCATGTAAAAATTTGGGAACTTTTACCACCTGATACTATGGCTCCCCAGAGAGAGAGATAAGTTTAAATAAGGTTGACCGCATCGATCGGGGGTCTAATTTTATCAGATTTAAGTGATTTTTTTACCATCACCGTATTTCATCATAACGATCAAATGCTATTTCACAGCGTTTTTCAAAATTTCACTTCTTTTATATAGTTGTTTCAAAAAGGTGTATACTTTAGTATATTCTACTAATCAAGTTATACCGCATTAGTAAACATGTTGTCATTATAATGGCTAAATTCACAAAATGAAAATTTTGACCGTCTGATGTGATTGTTATTATTAAATATGAGTAGAGTATAAAAATTAACTCGTTTCGTGAACATTCGATGCTCAATCGAAACGGTCAACCATATTTTCATAAAACTTATCACACGAAAACGCTATTACGTAGCTCTAGATGTCCTTGTTTGATCGACACTTCCAAACATTAAACTCTCATATAGATGAGACGTAATTATTCATGTAAAAATTTGGGAACTTTTACCACCTGATACTATGGCTCCCCAGAGAGAGAGATAAGTTTAAATAAGGTTGACCGCATCGATCGGGGGTCTAATTTTATCGGATTTAAGTGATTTTTTTACCATCACCGTATTTCATCATAACGATCAAATGCTATTTCACAGCGTTTTTCAAAATTTTACTTCTTTTATATAGTTGTTTCGAAAAGGTGTATACTTTAGTATATTCTACTAAGCAAGTTATACCGCATTAGTAAACATGTTGTCATTATAATGGCTAAATTCACAAAATGAAAATTTTGACCGTCTGATGTGATCGTTATTGTTAAATATGAGTAGAGTATAAAAATTAACTCGTTTCGTGAACGTTCGATGCTCGATCGAAACGGTCAACCATATTTTCATAAAACTTAATTATCACACGAAAACGCTATTACCTAGCTCTAGATGTCCTTGTTTCGTCGACACTTCCAAACATTAAACTCTCATATAGATGAGACATAACCATCCATGTAAAAATTTGGAAATTTTTACTACCTAATACTATGGCTCCCCATAGGGAGAGATAAGTTTAAATAAGGTTGACCGCATCGATTGGGGCTCTAATTTTGTCGAATTTAAGTGATTTTTTTACTAACACCATATTTCATCATAACGATCAAATGCTATTTCACAGCGTTTTTCAAAATTTGACTTTTTTTATAACGTCGCCTAAGTTTTTACTCAAGCCATGAAAATATAATTTTTAACTTGGGACAATAGATTTCAAAAAAATTCTTTTTACTTAAGGGACGAAAAATATAAATTCGTGGCCTAAGTATTTACTTAGATGACGAAATAATATATTTTGTCGTCTAAGTAAAAACTTAGGCCACAAATTTATATTTTTCGTCGCTTAAGTAAAAAAAAATTTTTTGAAAATCTATTAGCGCCTTAATTTTCCGCCAAGAAATTTTGCCAAAATTCGAAATAATCTTAAGAGACGAAATTTTCATTTTTGTAGTATAGGTGGATAACTTGGGAGAAGAAATGTTTGTTTTCGTCGCCTAAGTGAGAGACATATATATTCACAATCTCGATCTCTTTCTTTCTGCAATCCCTAATTTACAAAACCTCAAATTAATCTCTTCCTCCCTCTTCCGCCCACCCACCGTCTCCCACCTCCCCAGCTTCTGCCTGAGTCCCCGCCTCGTCCTCGCTGCCCCAGCCTCCCTTGAGTCCCCGCCTCGTCCTCGCCGTCCTACCCTCCGCATCGGACGCGGCCCCCTCCTCCGCCTGAGTCCCCGCCCAGAGCCTCTCCTTCAGTTGAATTGCCGGTCTGCCCCAGCCTCTCCCTGGCAGGTTCTGATTGTTCTCTCTCTCTCTCTCTCTCTCTCTCTCTCTCTCTCTCTCTCTCTCTCTCTCTCTCACCTTTTGGAGCTCAACTTCTCTTTTAATAAGGGTTGATTGCACTCGGCTGCAAGAGCGAATTAGAATAATTAGTTTTAAATTATACCGTGACTTGCATTTGATTCTGGGTTTTTGTTTAACATTAGTGCTGGCTTGACAGTCATTCTTTCATGGAGATGATCTGAAGGAAAGTGGTATTCAAGAGGCAAGTCAAATTACCTGCCTTTGACTGTGTGTGAAGTTTGATGTGGATTTTTAGCTGAACGGAGAGATTTGTGTGTGCCTTATGATGTTGATTCGTTTCGTTGTGAAAGAGGAAGAGTGAGTTGTGGATTTACATTTCTTTTGCAGCTTACACTTTGCAGGAGATAGACGAAAAGACGAAGGCGCTGCGTGAAGAAAAGTGCACGCATCGAAATTCCAGATGATGCTTCTGCTATCGAGGTAAGATTGATTCAGAACTTTGTGTTGAAAATTGAAATGCTGTTACTCAGCCGTGTGCGTAATTTGATGATTTTATTGATTGTACTTAAGTTGCAAAATACTTGATTAGGCTATTGTATAAATGTGATTAAACTTTAAAAAGGAGAGGAGGAAGACTTGTTAGGCTTTGATTATTTCATGATTCTGATCTAGGATTCAGTCGGACTATTGTTACAATCATTCAAAGATTAAGACTTAAGGAAAGGCTTTAATGTCAGCTCTCCATCTTTCCCTCCTAGTTAGGCCAAAACTAAACTTGTGGTTTGAGTCTTGTTAGGGAAAAAGGAGCAAAAAACAACAGCTAGGAGATCATTACTCTATGTGAAAATTGTGATCTTTTCTCATGGTTTGATGCTAAACCATTCTTTGTCTGATGTCTAAGAAGGCATGCATGTGGTTAAAATTTTGTCTGTATTAGGGTTTATATGTGGTGGGCATTTTAAGAAAAATTTTGAAGAAAACTCACTCAAGATTACCATTGTTTGATTGTGTTTTTGGTTACACTCTTGCAAGTACTCTTTCATTGACTTTGGATGTTTTCTCCATTGCTTTAGAAACCTGATGGTGATTTGAATCACAAGTTTTGGAGCACTAAGGACAGGCAGCACAGCCTGTGCCCCAACCTCTGCCCCCGCTCGGTGACCTCCCCGTCCTGCCCCAGCCTCCGCCTCAGTCCTGCCCCAACGTCCGCCTCAGTCCTGCCCCTTCCTCCTCTATAGGTCTGATTCTCTTCTCTCTCTACTCTTCTTCTTCTCTGTTAATTATAGAAGTGCTAATGTATATGTCCGGTAACCCCTCTCCTCAAAATTTGTAGTCATTTGTTTTGCTATGCTTGATCATATCTTCCGGTCCATATATATGCTTGATATATAGTAGTGTTTATATATAGGTGACTTGCTGTTGTGTTTGATAAGATATTGGCTTCAGTTTGGAGTTTGATAATTTCTGGATGTTAATCAAGTGGAGTTTCATAATTTGATCTCAGAAAGTGGTTTTTGTTTTGTGTGTTTAGTGTATGTGTGATCTTAGCTAGCCTATATATGTAAAGAGAGGATTGAATGAGGTGGAATATCAAATGAGATGACTTGTCTGCCCTTGTATGACTTAAGAGTACTTAAAGTACTTGTGTATTCCTTGGCTGGCCAAATATTCTGAGGGGTGTAAAAGAATGGAGGCCAGACTGGTAGTGGCATGGGGAAGCTTTAATATATAGGTCTCTATGCATGTGGGAATGTATATTATCACAACTTTAGTCATATATAAATATATGTATATTTATATCAAAGTGGTATTTGGAATTCAATTGCGGGTAGTTTTGGAGAGAAGTAAATGGTTTTTCCTCAAGTATTACTTAAGTCCGTCATTGTTACTAATTAGACCACCCCCGATGTTTCAGAAGATTAGATTATTCACTATTTCGGTGTCAGCTCCCAATCATCTCAAGGGGAAAATTCAACTGCACGTTGTCGGTCTTCAAATGCCGAGCGTATCAGACGAGAGGCTAGAGGAGGAGGCACGACTGGCCAATGAATATTTTGATTGTTGTTCGGTTTAATATTAAGTTGAAAATATTTTAATTTGTATGTACAAATTTATTAATATTAAGTATTTAATTTGTATTAATAATTTTTTTAATATATTAATTAATATTTTGTCTCAATTTCAGTATTTTTTTTAAATATAAATTAATACTTAGGCGACGAAACTACAATTTTCCTCGCCTAAGTGATTTACTTAGGCGACGAAATATAGTGTTTTCGTCGACTAAGTAAATAACTTAGACGACGAAATATATTACTTTCGTCGCCTAAGTGATATACTTAGTCGACGAAAACACTATATTTCGTCGCCTAAGTGAGTCCATAGCCGACGAAAAACATCGTTCTCTAAGAAATTTTTTCATCACTAATCCTTCTTAGACGACGAACACTATTCGTCGTCTAAGTAATTTCTTAGGCGACGAAATTTATATTTTTCATCGTCTACTTGCTTAGGCTACAATCTTTGGACAACGAAACTTAGGTGACAAAATTTTCGTCACCTAAGTCGTTAGGAGACGAAAATCACTCTTAGGTGACGAAATTTTTTCGTCGCCTAAGATTTCTATTGTTGTAGTGATGGACAACCCTGAAACCTGCAACGAACAAAAACACTTATAATTCCAGTTCCAACCTCAACATCTGGAGCTATCTGCTCTCCGAATCACAACCACCGCCACAAATAAACACAAAATCAAACTCAACTTTTATTTCAAAAGGCTCACAGGTTGTAATAACTCGAAATTTAAATTCAATTTCTTGTGATTTATCGTAATTATTGGTAGAGTGATTTTTGGTAATTCGTATTTTATACTATTCTAATTAGTCGTTACACGACGTCGGAAATGACTCATTGAGTTAAAATCCAAAAAACGTTTAAGTTTCGATGAGTCAAAAGTTGACTATTTGATCCGTCGTGAATTTCGAAAAGTTTTCTTCACGAAAGTCGTAGAGCTCGACGATACGAGTTCGTAGACACATGGCACGCGTGAAACGAACGTCGTATGAAAAAGTTACGACATGTTGAAGGTGTTTCTAAAATCAGAAATTACTATAAATAGTAAAAAATATCCGAAAACAGTAAAGTTTCCCAAAATATCTGAAATTCCAGAAAATACTGTTCATTTTCTCTCTCCCAGAAGCCAGACTTCCTTCCCACCGTTCTCCGCCGTCCGGCCACCGCAGCTCGTGCGCCACCCAGCAATCGGCTAGTCTCGACCTCCTCTTTCTTTCCAGCCAAGCTTCGCACCGGGGGAGCGCCTGTCCACGGTGCAGTGGAGCTCGCAAGCTACTGCCACCGTAGGCGGCGGAGCTGCAACCACACCAGGCGGAACCGGAGCTCGAGGCACCACTTTTCTGGTTCGCCTCCTTCCTCTAAGCATTTATGTGCTGGTCTCGAGGTCCACTTCGAAAGGGAGAAGCGGCTGAGCTCGGGGCGTGTCCGATCCACGTGGCGGCGGCGTGTCCGGTCTCCTCCAGCCATGTCCGGCCACTTCTCGGCCATATTTTCGGGTGTTTTAGGTGTTTGACCGTGCGTGTATATCTCACCCTTGTGAGGTCGAAGACGCAACGGGAGTATTAAAAGTGAGTAAACCTCACAGTTTTCGTATATTATACGAGTTTATTTATAGTAATGGATCGCTAATGTAAATTATTTTATGAAAATAATATTTGTTTTAAATTGAATTAACTTGATCGACTACGGTTCATTGGTAAGTAAAAATGGTTTTAATATAAAAATGATTTTTTAAGTATTTTACGATCAATGACTATAGTTGGTATTAGTGGACTATTCCTGAGTGAATATCTACGTAAATATATATATTGTTGATTCATTGTTTCTTTGTTGAGGAATTATCATGTTGCATTATTGTTTTGTTCTAACATTGGTTTACTCATACAAGGTTTGAAATCTTACCGAGTTTGTTGTTTAGAACCCGGTGCACCATTTGATGGTGTAGGGGTTAGACCTGCAGGTGAGGACCAGTAGCCAGGAGGTGGCGTCTGAGTCGCGCGGCTAGTAGGTGTGACCCATGATTTAAGTTGTATTTATTTTTGGGCTAGAGAGTGTTAGCGTGAGACTCAAATTAATTTACATTTATGTATTTAATGATGTAATATTTGTAGTGTTTTGAGCCACGCACTTGAACTCTGTTGTTGTACTTAGTTATTTGTATAATAACTTTTAAGTATATTGAATTTATTTGTGAATTTTCACATTGTCGAATTTGGATTTTTATTATCCGAAATTCGGGGTGTGACACAGGTAATCAGAGCAATCTAATACAATGAACTGTGAATACAAAATAGAAAAGTAAAGGATCAACATATCCCACCAAGCGGAAGCAAAGACGATGATGACTATGTCTCAACTCCGAGTACACTTGACCTCAAATAAACTAATCTGCAATCTGGGCGATTTAAAACGAAAGGCCAAGGGGAAAGTAAATTAAAAACAAACGTTATAGTGAGTGGATGAAAATAATTTAATATAATACCTGAATAAAAGTATGGATAATGACCATTTGCACAAAAAAGAGTTAAAACTTGATCATTCCAATGTTACCTACCCACTCCAATGAATCTTAGTAAAAATACCTAAATACCCTATATTAAACCCTAATATATATCCTCATATCCTCTCTCTCTCTCTCTAAATAAGTTAACTGGTTGATTACCCATTTCAATTCTCTCAGTCCTCCACATAACCCACTTCTCCATTCCCTCAATCTCTACTCCCTAAAGAAACCCAGTAAAACCATAATTACTGGGTTTCTTGCTCTCCAATGGTGGCCGACCAATCCCTCTCATTCTCAAAGTCAAGATCCACCCTTTCGAAGCTTCACTACTCCCCCAACTCCTCCCCCACCTCCAAAACCCTATCTTCTCCTCCGCCGCCGCCGTTTTCCGCCGCGCCGCCGCAGCAATTGACTCGGCCGAGTCACTCCCAGACCCTCTACGAGATGATGTCCCGGACAGATTCCGACCGGAGCCTCCACCAGAAGGTCCACAGGCTCATTGAAACGGCGCCGTTTAGGGACCCCAATTGGGGAGGTGGGTTGGTTTCTGGTGACGTGAGGCTGACGGTGGTTGCGAAAGATGGGTTTAGGGGTGTCAATGAATGTGCATAAGAGTGTGCTGGCTTTAAAAAGCCGGTTTTTGCTGAGAAATTGAGGAAAGATATGAAGTAGTCTTCTTTATTTTTTAGCATGTTTTTATGATCTCCTTCTTTATTTGATTGTCAAACATTTGATTGTTAACTATCAACTTTCTTCTAATGTATGTATTCGATTGTCAAACATCCCGATCTGCTATTTTGGGTGCCTAGATATGTTGTTATTGTCAAGTCATCAATGAAATCTTAGTACAAGTATAGTGTGGATGTTTTGTGATTAAAGTTTTGCAACTTCATGAACTCTGGTTCTGGATTACTGGGGGTCAGTAATCGATTACTGGAAAATATAAAATCTGTAACCTGATTACTGGGGGTCAGTAATCGATTACTGAGGGTCAATAATCGATTACTGGGGGTCAGTAACATGGTTACTGAAAAATATGGAATCTGTAACCTGATTACTGGGGGTCAGTAACTTAATTGCTGGAAATCTGGAATCTGTAACTTGATTACTGGGGTCAGTAACATGATTACTGGGGGTCAGTAACTTGATTACTGGAAATCTCTAATCTGCAAATTGATTACTGGGGGTCAGTAATCAATTACTGAGGGTCAGTAATCGATTACTGGGGGTCAGTAACATGGTTACTGAAAAATATGGAATCTGTAAGCTGATTACTTGGGGTCAGTAACTTGATTATTGGAAATATGTAATATGCAAATTGCTTACTGGGGGTCAGTAACCATCGTCCAATAACCTGATTATAAAAAAATAAAAAAATAAAAAATAAAATAAAAAAAAATCCGGAGAAAAAAAAAATCCGGCGAAAAAAATTGGTGACCGGAATCCGGTGACCAGGCTCCGGCGGCTCCGACGACCGGCCATGGGAGCCCGGCGGAGTTGGGTGACATTTCGGCAAAGTTTCTTTATCTTCCACTTTCTCAGCACATTATAATTCAAAAATCTGTTAGATAAGACAGAAGGACAAAAAATGAAGAAAAAAATTAAAATTGTACTAGGGTTGAAAAAGATTTGTTCAAATGGGCAATAGAGTTGTTACCTTATGTTCAATAGGGGAGAAAAATAAGATGGTCATTGGAATGGGTAATGAGGGGGCTAAATTAGTACTAAATGGACATTTTCTAATAAAAGTATCATATTACTTTCAACATTTTACAATAAAGGACTATTTACCTTTGAAAATTAGAAAGAAAAAAAAAACCCTTTTTTTTGCACTTTATAAAAAATGACATGATTTTAATATGTTTATCATAAAAGGGTCAATTCTATTTAACTAAATAATAAAAATGGGCTGTTTTTAGTTTTATTAGTGACCATAATACCTTTTTTTTTTTTATCCGATCATAATACTATTTCTCTCTAATTGAAAACTCTCTCTCTCTCTCTCTCTCTCTCTGTCAAAAGTTCAAAACTCTCTCCTCTCTCTCTCTGCTTCGTCCTCACTAGCTCCACCTCGCTACTCAACGCCCTCGCCAGCCAGTACTTCGGCCTCTTCACCAACGCCACCGTCCCCGTCGTCGCGCTGTTCCTCGTCGTCGAGTTCGACTCCGACCGCAACCCCGAGTTTAACGACCCCGACGGAAACCACATCGGAATCAACCTCAACAACATCGAGTCTGCCGCACCACTTCCGCCGGGTACTACAACTCTAGCGGTGTAGCTACCTCTAGAGCCTCCTCCGTCCCGCCGTCATCAAGTAAGCCGAACTCGAATTTTTTTAGAATTGAATATGAAATTGAAATAATGGCTCTGATTTTGCTTCGGTTTTTGAAATCAAACAGAGAATTAGAGCTAGGTCGTCACCACTCGGAAATCCACTAGGGGAAAGGCGCCGAGGAACCAGTTGGCGACCAAAGCTCCACGGAAGTCGCCTCCGGGGACCGGAGGAGTGAAGAAGCCACACCGTTTCAGGCCAGGAATGGTGGCTTTGAGCTTTGCACCGCCACCGGGGACGGGTTGCATGAAACCCAATTTAATTTCAGAAACGGACAAATAGTAAATCTGTACTTTTCATCTCCAAGCCTTTTACAACTGCATCTTCCTCCCAAGATTCACACCATGTCACCATGCCCACCACCCTTTTTTACTTCGCGGTAAGTACCTAGCTAGCTTGCTACTGTTTGTAGAATGAGTTCACTACTGATAAATTTCTTGATGTATTACATTGCAGTAACAAATGATCAGGGTAGGACTGAAGTGTGTGAGTCTGATAAAGAATATCTAAGATCAGAGGCTGATAGAATTGTAGATGGTTTGAATTTCGGGGAGCCCCTGTCCCACCCTCGGGATTTGGACTGCACCCGCGCCCGGAATTTGGACTAGCATCGGCTCCAGAACCCATCGCTCCTCTGGATTTCCTTCCCTCTTTTCTCCTATGCCTCCAGACATGTTTTTTTTTCTTTCTGGCAACCCGTAGACTGATCGATTCCGTTCCCGCTCGTATGACAACACAAAATTTTTGTACTCTTCCCACAGACGGCGTCATTTGTTTATGTCTGAATCCATAGACTCACAAATATTGGTGAATCTTGGTATGACTCCTACCTGTAAATCCTGCTAACTAAGGGAATACCGGGCGGGGCCGATCTATTCCGCTCCGATGCCTAAGTCAGTATAGTTGGAATAAACTAATAACTTAAGCGGGAATGAGTAGTGGGAGTATTGATTACCTATTAATGAGGGTAGTTGAGACTCATATATAGGCTGCCGGTTGTGAGGACTGGCCTCACCCTTCGATGTGGGACTGGCCCCCTTCCCGAGCCCAGGTCACAGTTAAGACCTGCCCGGGCGCGGGTGCAGGTGTGCATGCTCTGGCCCCGGGCTGGGTCCAGGGGTGCCGGTTGCGGGTTTGAGGGCATGGGTAGCCTCTCTATGGCTACTGTCAACATCTACGAACTCGTTTTAACGTCTTCTATCTCTTCGAGAATTAAAATTCTCAGTCAGGTAAACTTATAAAAAAGTCAACTTTTAGAACTTCTGAATCGTAAAAACAATTCCTGGAACGTAAGAATAAAAGATAAAACTGTGAAGATGTAATTTAAGGTTCGGGTCGTATCACTTACTTATTTCACCCATTTTCCGGTCAAATTTCTATATCTCCACCGTTCAATATTTAGGTATATGTGTGTAAATCATTTCTACAAATTTTCAGCTCATTTGGTGATCGTTAAGGTATCAAAACAATAAAAACAAACTGAATTTGTTCAGTATAAACCATTCGTGTTAATCACGACTTGGAATGTCCAAACGATTATCAAATTTGATGAAACTTTGCAGAACTGATCTACACACATATACTTAAATACTGAACGGTGGAGATGTAGAAATTTGGCCAGAAAGTGGATCAAATAAGAAGCCCCGCTCTTTAATTTCCTTATATATAAATATATGCCATATACTGTATCTTAATTTTTATTCAGTACGAATGTTTTTAAACTTTTTCTTATTAATCAATACATATTGATCTTAAATATGCTAAGAAAACGTAACATACAACTTTTTTCGAAATTATTCTTAGTTATCTACGAACTTGTATGGAATGAAATAA
This sequence comes from Potentilla sterilis, assembly GCA_963682095.1. Classification (NCBI taxonomy): domain Eukaryota; kingdom Viridiplantae; phylum Streptophyta; class Magnoliopsida; order Rosales; family Rosaceae; genus Potentilla; species Potentilla sterilis. Next base: position 10,030,616 of record OY821763.1, on the reverse strand, counting down.
AAAGTCAACTTCTGAATACTATCCTTTATTAATACGAAGGACAATTACTTGGAAAACAAAATTTACAGTAAAATTATCATAATTACTCTTAATTAATTTTTCGTCTAACTGGTTCACTTAGGTCACGAAATTTTATTTCGTCGTCGAAGTGATGACTTAGATGAAGAAATCACTTTTCGTTAGGGTTGGGCATTTGGTCCCGAAATCCCGATTCCGTCCCTAAATTTGTCGGGACGAGATGAGATTCAAAAGGGAAAGAAAATTTCCAAACCAAATATAACAGACACTTCTCAAAGTCTTGGCCTTTAGGCTTCGATCCAATTGGCTTGGATCCCCAGAAACCTGCATGGGATATAATAGCCCCCAAAATCTTCACTCGACAATTTAAGCTCTCCACACCATCCCTCATACTGATGTTGTGTGCAATGTTACCACCGCCATTGTCTCCACCAATATAAACTCTATCAAAGTCCCCGAAATCAACTAGCCACGGCTCTTTGGGAGAAGTTTCATCTTGGTTGCGTGAGTGAGAAGCAACCCACTAAAGAGCGTCCCAGCAATCTTCATAAGCAGCAGGAAGAGGGCTTTCCGGGAAGAGCCTGTACTTGACTGAGACGACAATGACATGAGCTTCTCAGAGGAGGCGGCTGAGGGAGCGGTGTTGGTGCAAGGAGAAGGCGGACTCACAGAAGAAGCCGCGAGCGACGAGATCCCGTTTTGGTCCAGGTCCCGTACGGGATACGGGCCTGGCGGGATCACTTTTCAAAAAGTATAATCTCGTCCCGTTCCGTCTCTTTTAAAATCTCACGGGACAGGACCGGGATCAGGTGAATCTCATCCTATCCCGTCCCATGCCCAGCCCTACTTTTCGTCGTCTAAGATTCCACTAAGATGACGAAAGTAGTTACTTAGAAGATAAAAAACATTTCGTCGCCTTACACCTACTAATTAGGTGACGAAATTCTATAAATTTTGTCACCTAAGTCGTTTTTCATGTAGTGATATATGGTTTTTCTTGTAGTGATATATGGTTAACACATGCAAGTCAAACGTTTGTTTTTTGGGAAAATCTAAGCTCTATAAAGAAAAGAAAATTAAACGAGGCCTACAAGACGACTTATGGTCTTGCACAAGAAAGTCTGTTGAGATCTGAGTGAGCTATATCTGGTTCATCGCCTAACGGCCTAGGTAGTATCCAACTCTGAAGGGGAAAGCCCTAAAGGAGAGAGAACATGCCAGTATAATTAATTAAGCACTTGTTGTGCCGGACTGTCTAAGTTACATTACAGTTGTGTGATCCGCTTGTGGTAAGAGGAATGAGTCCCATATATATATGCTTTTGGGGCCTTTGGATCATTCAATACGACTGTATAAACACGATACTCAGGAAAACCCATGGTACTATTCTCTATTTTCTATATATATATATTTATATGAGTTTGACATAAGTTATTATAAACGATCAAAAACTATTATGAACATAAAGAAACCCAAAATTTTAATTGACACAAGCTAGGTAATCGGTATTCTGTCATAATTATACAAGAAAGATTGAGTAATTGAAGCATCGTCTTACAAGGAAGCACTAATTGACTTGATGTACAGGCAACGTTATATTTAAACAAAAAAATAAAATCATTCATCGATCTTTTCACGAATGTAATTTTCCTACTCCTCTATTTGACTATCCTTCACAATGTTCCACGCACCATTCTCTGAACTTTAACTCCAAAGACTGGAACTGAAGTTGCTCATTCGCTGTTGCATCATCATGATCACCTTCTTTTTTCTCCTCCACAGCCTTCTTTAATTTTTCGTTCAATACTTGTTTTACTTTAGCTCCTGCCACTTCCATTTCTTGCTTATACTGCTCGACTTCACCTTCCACTGTCGTCAACATTCTGTCCACCAACTTGTGCAATTCCGGTCGACACGGATACAACAGATGCACTTCCATCAGTTTGATCTTAAACAGTAGACTCTTCAGTCCTCTGGTAAAACTCAGGAATACCTCAATAGTACTGTGCAACTCCGATGCGGTAGCCATGCTTTCTACTTTATTGGGAAATTGCTCTTTAATCTTCTGGAGCTCTCTGCCTGCTATGTCCATCAGTTCCGAGTAATTCTCCACATCATCACATAGATCATCTATGGCTTTCTTTGAAGACACGAACTGTCGAAATTTTTCAGCCATCACTTGTTTGTCATCTGCGTTCATGATGTAAATATATATTGGTATGATATTGCATATATAAAATGAAATAAATAATAAATTGAATTTAGAAATAAAAATTCCAGAAAATAAACAAGAAGGTATGAAGAAATATTCAACCAATACCGAACGAGTTTCGAGATGGATTACGAAAAGTCAAGTAGTGTGTGTCACACACTCTCCTTAAGACAACTACGCCGCCTCTACGGGTGCAAAAGGTCTGTTGGCGCTCGTCTCTCAGGATACAATGACTAACAAATTCTTGTAGCTGCAAGAAAGTCTGCGAACCGGAGCAAGTACCTCTTTCTATCACCAGAAAGTGAACAAGAACACAAGAGCAGAAGAGAGAGTTTGAGAGGAGAAGAGCTGATGCTTTTGGTTGGTGTGTCAAACTAAGGAATAGGAGACCCTTTTTATAGTGTGAGGAATGCTTTGGCTTTTAAAGTCAGCAATGAATACAGGGAACTCAATGGCCAAGAAACAACACAAAATTAATCACCATGAATGGCTGAATAATTATGTGTTATAATACTGGAATTTCAACAGGTTTTCCAACAGCTGAAGAGTCCAAAAAGAACTGGGCTAGGTGCAAAAAGAGCTGAGAGGAGAAGAGCTGATGTTTTTGGTTGGTGTGTCAAACTAAGGAATAGGAGGCCATTTTTATAGTGTGAGGAATGTTTTGGCTTTTAAAGTCAACAATGAATACAGAGAACTCAATGGCCAAGAAACAACACAAAATTAATCACCATGAATGGCTGAATAATTATGTGTTATAATACTGGAATTTCAACAGGTTTTCCAACAGCTGAAGAGTCCAAAAAGAACCGGGCTGGGTGCAAAAAGGAGCGCCCAAATCAGTGTTGCATTCGTGTCCGCAGGTCGCGCGGGCACACCTAAGTTTTTGGTGCTCCAAGCCGATATTTGCACCCCCCCTACGCGTGAGAGTGTATAGTTTGTGTTTACACAACTATACATCATAGGAGGATGATTCTATATAAACCCTCTTTACTTTTCCCTTTATCTAATGTGGGACAAACTTTGTTTTCCCCATTTCAAATAGCCAATTTTGGATGACAATTTTTCATTCATCCCAAAACCAAATTAGGCATATGAACATATGATCTTGTAGTCCTCATTATGGAGAATACAAATCCAAGTTCATTTCTCATTAATCATAAGTGTAACACACTTTAATTAATCTATTTAAATTTGGTTTTGTAAATGGGTTTTAACCCATTTTTCCAACACATGAGTGTCATCAAAAACCAGAAACTAACAACGTGACGAGGGCCGCTAGTCTTAAGCTGGTCAACTACTCGAGCCCTCAGTGCTCTCAGAACCTCCAACTTGTGGGACTTCTCAAACCATTCTAATAAACTGATCATTCGTCCAGGATCTTGTTCAACGTCTTTCATCTCCTTCTTTCCAAATTTCACCATCAGCTCCAAAAGCTCGGAATAGTTTCCATCATCACTGCTGCTACAGTCAGGAACTGGACGAGAAGGTTCATCATGATCACAATACGGATCATGATCATGCTTCATGTTGTTGTTCTCTCCCTTCATTTTGGAGATCGATCGTCTTTCTAGCTAGGCAGAAACCAAGGATAGATGTTGATTTTGGAATCGTCTCACAGATATTCTGTTCTTATTTTGTTCAACAACTTGATCAGGACTCCAATCTCTCAATAGTTTGGAAGGCTCTAAGAAAATATGAAACTGTACGTCTATAATATTGTATGGGTTGGAAAGTCTTGGTAGCAGGTCTCATTTTATAGGCACGCAGTCCTTATCCTTATCCTAAATGACCTAGGACTTCAAGTGTAATACGCCGAAGAGGGTCGGCCACATGCAGGAAAACTAATTTCTTTTTTTCGATGGTAGGAAAACTAATTTCTAATCCAACAGGTTTTTTTTTTTTTTTTTTTTTTTTAGGAAATCAAGTTGATTGTATTAATTCTCAGGCTATAAAAGAACATTATATACCCTCCCTCTACCGACCAGGGGTAGATAAAAAGTTTGTGGACAAGCTACAACGATACATAAATTAGGCCTAATTAATCATTTGACGGTACCCATACTCACTTATTTAAAAGAAGTCTACTACCAATGTATAACAAAACATTGTAATAGACAAAAATAAAAATAAAAACTTAAATTTGTTCCTTACCCTTACCATTAGGGCTTGGAGGATGACCAGAAAAGAGGTAAGATAACACCTCATCTCCAGAAATCTTTGCAGCAGTAGTAGTAGCTTTCTTTTTGGTAGGATTTTTGTTCTTTGATCCAAGTGGGCGACCTATCTTCTTCTTTTCCACTACATCAAAGGCTGCATTGTTTCTCAATCTCAAACCAGTCTGAGTTTGAACCAGCCCTAGAGATTTGGCTGAGAGTTGTTGAGCAAGATCTTTGCTTCGCGTGTGTACCTGCTGCTGATTTGTGCTATACCCAAAATACATGATCGGTTTGGTTGGTGAGCAGCCCAACTTTTTCTTAGTAGTGCGACCTGGATTTGGGGCAGTAGTTAACACATCAGCTGGTTTGTCAAATACCACCAACGAGTCCGGTGCAACATCCATAGCAGTAGTATCAATATTTTCAATATCATCTGGCATAGGCGCTTCCTTTTCGCTAACATCAATAACAACTGGTGTAGAAACAATCTTACTACCACCATTGTTCTCAGCAACATCAGAGACAGTAACAACCGATTCTATCAAATCCAAACAAGGCATATTGAGCTGTGGTTTAGGATTTGTATCAGCAGATAAAACAACAACATTCATAGAGCTTACAACATTGGCATCAATAGGGACTAGAGCTCGATCACCATCCGAACCAGTGAATAGCTCTTTTCTAACAACCACTGGCTTACGTAATTTTAGTATGACAGTATGAAAAACCGGTTTGGAGATAGATGGTGCATATGAAGAATTATCTCCTTTGAAATAGAAGGTACCAGCCGAGAACGTGTCATTCTCAAATGGCGCAACACCAGAAGTAAGATTTTTCTGCTGCACCTCAGATGCCTTCCCAGCAGGGCAACTAGTGTATTCACACGCACCAGACATATGAAAAATCAAGTTGCATCTTTTACACTTCTCGACTAAATTTTCATAGAAATAAGAGATGTCAGCCTCTATTCCCCACTGCAAATTTGATTGTTGTTTTTTTTGAATGAAAGGTTTCACAATAGCATGTTCAACCTGGACTCGTACCGTCTTCGTTGCTCTCCATTCCCGATCATCATGCTTGATGAATGAACCAGCAACAACAGCTACAACTTCAATGATATCAGGTTGCTCTTTGATTGGAGGGATGTTAGCAATTCGAACCTAGAAAAAAAGAGACTCCATCGGAATAGTTTGAATTGGAGTAAGACCATCATGCTCCAGAATAATCACAGGAGCCCGATCATGGTACCAAGCTCCTCCCCAAAAAACTCGATTGCGATCCCGTTTGAGATCAAAACCTATCACAAACAAAAGTTCCAGACGCTCTTGCACCCGAAACTTGCCGTGTAGAATCCAAGCCCGGGAGAACGTGCATTGCAACTCTGGGACGGAACACCGCCTCAGAGTGAGCGGTTTCGCCAGAAGGTACGACTGCGGACTGCCTCAATTGGAGGCTCCATGCTGTGGCAGTTTTGGTCGATTAGAGATGTCCAGGACAGAATCGCTAGCTAGCGCAAGGGAGGTCGCAAAAATTGTAGTGACATCATCAAGCGACATGATGGAGAAGAGTGAGGAAGGACGCTGTTGTAATGCTCGCAAAGAGATGATGAGAGATCGTGAAAATTGACGAATAAAGGCGTCGAATAGGGTGGATGAGCGGTGTCCAGAGAGGAAACACTATCCAACAGGGCCTTTGGTGGTCGGAAAAGTAAAAAAGAAACCAAAAAAGAAAGGATATGGCCACTGCCACTCTAAAAAAATTTCAGTTTACCCGATATGATGTCCTCAAATGTTCAACTTTGCCCTTATAAAAAAAACACTAAAAAAGAAAAAAAAAACTTTTATTCATACACCTAAAAGTGACATTTAGGGGGTGTATTGTATTCAGATTTATGCATACTTTTTTAAGTGATGGATTCATAAAGAGTTCTTAGATTTATACAGACTTATAAAATCTTCTAGATTTCTGTAGATTTATAAGAGAAACTTGTAAGGATTTGTGAAAAAAAAATACAACTTTTATGGATTCTCATAGATTTTGACAAACTTTTTATCATTAATCATTTCATCAACATAAACATGTATACATAAGTAAATAAACAAAAAATTATCATGAAATCTTTCCAAGTTAACTAGTTGTATATGTGTATCAAATTAGACATGTATATTATGGAGAAAGAAGAAGTATAAGGATAAAAATGATGAAAAGAAAAAAAATATAAATCCACGGAAATGACGAGATGAGAGAGGGAGAAAGAGAGAGAGAGGTTGGTCAATAAAAATTAATAATAGATTGAGTTGGTGCCGGAAAGTTAATTGGTAGGGTTACTTATGAAAGACGTGGGCTTTCCGATATGCAGCCGTAAGGAACATAGTTGGGGTCGTCGTCATGTACTCGTTGTACTATTCTATTACTATAAACTTGTATAGCAGACAGAGAGAGAGAGAGAGAGAAATGAAAAAAAATATATATATAAATTCACGGAAATTTTGAGTTTAGAGGTTGGATTGATGAAATCTTGTTTTCGTTATAATTTACACTAAACAATTCATGTAAATCCATCATTTAATGAATCTTTTAAATTTCGTAAAGTTTTTGAATACCCTTAAACTTCTAGACTTTTTAAAAGTTAATTAAAGTCATTATTGAATACCCTCATACTTTAGTGGATTTAAAATCTTCTTTTATAAATCCAAATTGAATACCCCAAAACTTCCAGAATCCGTAATAATCTTCAAAACACTATGGAAATTCAAATACAATACTCCCCCCTTTAGATTTTCGATTTTCAACTTATATTTACAAATAAGAAATTTACTATTTACACCTCCATATTCTTTTCACTGTATCAGTTGGAATTTGGAAATCAGTGGTAGCAGGTCTCATGCACGCATGCTATCCTGGCCTGCAGGGATCGATTTACGTAAAACGAATTCTCGATCTTCAGCCCAAGAGTCGGCCACAGCAAATCCTATCAGATGTTGGTAACCTCTAATTGTGAAGATTATAACAAGGCCAAGCACGACTCAGAAAACAGATTAAGAAACAGGTTAATTTTCATCAGGAAAACCGTATGGATTGATCGATAAGACATATAGGGGACGTTTGTTACATGGGATTGTCATAGCCAGGCTTAAATTCTTATCGAATCCAACACTCCTCAAAGCCAAGCTTATTCTACAATAGGCCAAACCCATGTTTGGTGGCAGCATGACTATATTCATGACTATAGTCAAATTCACTGCTCATCATCTCTTTCAATTACCCAACTATTCTCAACTCCTTTATGAACTGTGAAATCTGCGAATGCGTCTGACTACAAAAATAAACCTTCAACTTCTCCTCCCCCTCATCTTCATCATCACTAGACCCACCTGCTCCATTTTCCTCATCACTTGACAAACTAAGCCTTCCTCTGCGACTTCCCAATAGACGGAACACCTTCCTCATCACTCTCATATGTTCGTCCAGCAAAAATGCATCCTTGTTCAGATCAATTTCAACTATAATATGCAGATCAAATTGGTCCCCAGCAACCTTCCGACATAAGTATGGAGCGAACCTCCTCGTCGGTTTCCAGAACACCCATTTTTTTTTCGGGTTGAAGCTTGAGATTTGAAACATATCAGAGAGAGAGATGAAACAGGGAAGAAGAGAAGGGAAGAGGAAAGAAATTAAGATTTGGGAGGAGGAGTTGGGCGGCGACGGCGGGTTGAAAGCGGCGACGGCGGGTTGATGGCGGCGACCTTATGGTAAAAGATAGGCCGAAGAGTTTGAGTTGGTGAATAGTTACCCAGCCTTGGAGAATCCCATGAAATTTGGTGTCTCTATGTAAGAAGGCGTAGAAGACATTTTTGGGCTTACATAGTCCATTTTTCTACTAAACATGGGACAAGTCTTATTTTCTTATGTAAGACAGTCCAATCCAATCCAATCCCATAAAACAAACATGCCCATATAGTGCAATACAACCGGCAACTACTAGTGGACTTGGTATCAAATTAAAATTGGGTGCGCATGCACTACGTACACTACCACGTCAAATAGTGTGGTTTCAACTTGAAACATTTCTGTCTTTTTGGGAAGAAGGCTTGGATTCCACAAGAATCGTATGTATAGGGCAAGAGCAACCTTTTAAGTTTTCCTATTAAGACAAAGATGATTGCACTTCCAGGTGTTTTCCAAAAATCTTAGTTAGCCAGGTTCGTAAACTGTCATGAGCAATCAAAACCATGCAAGGTTTGCTTCAGAAACTAGATTAGTTTCTCAATTAGGAATTAATTAAAACTACAAAGTAAGCTTAATCAAATGTAGAGCAGGATCTAATATGCTGCATGACATGGATTAGCAAGTTTTTTTAAGCATAATAATTGAAAACGCACTTGAGAGTTTCCAATATAACATAACTGTGTCTGTGTGCAATTAGACATTGGTTCATCCGTTCATTTAGTATATACAATACTGGTGGTTCCTAATAACTGACAATGAGTTTGGTGCCCTACATACAGAATCAGTAATCGAAATGAACACGAAAATTTCTAACGTGGAAGGATGAGAGCTAGGGATGGCATTTTTAAGTAACGAATTAGCATAAGCATTCAAAAATTAACAATTGCACTCTACTTTAATCTAGAGCCACTAATTCCTTGCAGAAGATCTAAATTTTAACAGTCGGTGGAAGTTGTTTAAATAATTGGACTCAAAATCCCATTAGAATTCTCCTACACTTTTTTATGATATTTTGCGAGTATAAGACTTCCGATTATGTATTTACATTCACGTAAAGTTTGAAGCAATGAATTGCCGGATTCGGTTCGCTCCCTAAAACATGTTAGTGTGGATGATGTATGTGCCCTATATTAGGAGAATCAGAACATATTTGATGTAAAATTCCATGTGTTAATAATGATCATGGGATTCGTTTTTCTATCTTAGCAAAATGAAAATGAATGACAGATTGTGCTCAATTTCGTGAACAAATAATATTCTCTACATGCATTAATTGTATAAGATCCAACGATCTGACAACTTCTGTTATGGGTTCGTAAAGATAAAATGTTCTTATACATAAAAGGAAGCAATAGCTTTAAGTGGACAAAGAACTCCAATACAAATATAACCAAACGAATACTAGTAAAACAAAATATAAGATTTTGCAATGTATAGATGTTATTTGAATATAAAGACAATCTCCGTAGTTTCTAAATGAAAGTAATTTGTTTCCCTCGGGTTACTTATCTTTCCGAAAATGGACAAAATGCAGAAAACCGACCATGAAAGGATGATCCATATAGTTTTTCGTCAAAGAAAGTAGTGATTCTACAAAAGATAAATGATTACTTAAATCCTTAATATGCATAACAAAGTTGTAAATGAACACCGAAAAATATGAAAAACAAAAGTTCTTTCTCATCCTTTAAGTTACTCGAACTCTTTTTTTTCTGTTTATAGATACATATCAAAATGCTGATGTAATGGAAATCAAGCTACCATTTGGAGAATTGACAGATTTGCTTTGTGCAGTGACTTTACTCCTAGTCGGATATGAATCATACTAGCTCATAGTAGTTGATATTGATCCGGAAAATTACTTTTAGGTTTTGATGCTGCTTAAATTGGTGTAATGGGTTCTTTCTTTGGTGGATTGGAATTTCAGCTGCTCGTCACTTACTTGGTGGCTAGTGGAGTCCCTAGAATATTCTACTTACTTTACAAGCTTACTATGCCTATAAGTAAGTGCAGGTTGTTTATATATTTTTCACATCATCACTACACTCAGTAGCCTGCTATCTTCTAGTGATATCCAAACAGAGAAACTAAGCAAGTGTTCTAGAGTAATTAAACATACGTTTAAGTATGCCTAAGGAGTCGATTTCTCAGATGCTCACACAAGCAAAGCCATTTGTGGTTGTGATTTTCATGCAATTTGGGTTAGCCGGAATGTCCATAATTACAAAGTTTGCTCTAAACCAAGGGATGAGCCAGCATGTATTAGTTGTCTATAGGAATGCTGTTGCCTTTGTTTTCATAGTTCCTTTTGCCCTTGTCTTTGATAGGTAAGTATAGTCATTTTTCTGCTCTCCCCTCCTTCATTTCTCTTTATTTATATCCTATATTGTTTTTTTTACTTTGCAATTGACATGTTGAAGTGATAAGAAGAACTTAATCCAATGAGGAAATGATCATGCAGGAAAATAAGGCCAAAGATGACCCTCTCAGTCTTTCTCAAGATTGTGTTACTCGGCCTATTAGAGTAAGCTTCAGTTTTATATTGCTGTTTCCTTTTCCTGTTTGAATCTAGTTAGTACTAAATACTAATCAAGTTATCTTTTTGATTAATTACTATCAGGCCTGTAATTGACGGGAACTTGTTCTATACTGGGATGAAGCTAACAACAGCAACATTCACAGCTGCCATGTGCAATGTTCTTCCTGCCTTTGCATTCATAATGGCTTGGATTTTCAGGTATTGGACTCTATTCATTCATCTAATATCAGTTTATCACTATGTAGTATGTACTAAAAATGTGGAATTACTTACTTCATTTGAGTTTTTGTAGGCTTGAGATGGTTGATATCAGAAAACTGCACAGTCAGGCTAAGATATTGGGAACCATAGTTACTGTGGGAGGAGCTATGCTTATGACTCTAATCAATGGACCCATATTGACTCTTCCATGGACAAGAAGCACCAGCCATCATCTATCTACAAGTTCCACAGCTAGCCAAGATCCCATTATGGGTGCTCTAATGATTGCAGCCGGATGTTTCTGCTGGGCTAGTTTCTTCATTCTTCAAGTACTCAACCCCCCTCCCAACCTTTTTTATGCGTACTTATATATCTCCTGCTCTGTCTTTGTTTTAGAGACTAAACGATCATATTGTAATGATTCCGACATTAATCGATGCTTTTGCAGGCAATTACTCTAAAAGCATACCCTGCTGAGCTCTCCCTAACAGCTTGGATATGCTTAATGGGTGTGTTGCAAGGTACTGTTGCAGCTCTAGCTTTTGAATGGCATAACCCTGCGGCATGGGCCATACACTTGGATTATAAGTTGTTATCTGCTGTTTACGGAGTAAGAATTTTTACTTCAAATGCAAGTTTTCTGGTTATGAGTTGCAGTTTTTAAGGACTGAATATTAGAACTGTATTCAAGGACTGAAATTTTTTTGGTACTGCAGGGAGTAATATGTTCTGGAGTGGCTTATTATATTCAGGGAATAGTAATGAAGGAAAGGGGACCTGTTTTTGTGACTGCTTTCAATCCCCTAGGCATGGTCATTGTAGCCATTTTAAGCTCCATCGCCTTGTCCGAAATTCTGTACTTGGGAAGGTTTGCATCTCTCTATAATTCTTACGTACTAAATTCAGTATTTGGAATATCTTGGAGTTATTAGTTCAAAGGAGTAACAGGGACATTGCTTTTGATGTGTACACAGGGTAATGGGAGCAATGGTTATAATAATTGGCCTGTATATGGTTCTCTGGGGTAAAAGTAAGGATCATCTTCCACAACCAGAACCAGAAGCAGCTGAAGATAAAGTAGCTACTACAGTTTAACAAAAACTCATTCAATGAGAGGATGCATATATAATGAGTTACTGACTGACTTTCTGGCCGTTGATGTTAGTATAACCTGTGGAAGCATCTTGAATTTTTACTATGCAACGAAATTATATATCAGATAAGTTGTGTCTGTTGATTTGTTGTACTTGTGTTTTGAGAAGCAATAACAAATTTTACCTATTAAGTACTACAGTACTGCATGTGGTCATTAGTTCATTACAACAAACAGAGAAATGAAATTGTTCTTGCAAAGATGAATTTGAGTGTATAACTTGATACAATTGGATTTCCCCTTACAAACAAAAGGCACAGCCAATTTAGGTTCATTTCTAGACATTAACATTTGGAAAGTTAAAGAGCAATCTTGATCGGGTGAAAAATGTTGTCTGCGAAATGAAATGATCTACTATGCACTAGTGTGTGTGTAAAAAGTTAAAAACTATAGGCAATTCCCTTGCTGACCTCTCCCCAGCAGCAGCATGGATGGGTCTGAAATGGCTTAATGGTGCTTAGAGGCCATATAGTCTTGTATTCTTGCAGTTGGCTGCTGTTTGCAATATAAGAACTTTCTTGATTTAAACCCAAATTTTCTAGGTTTTTTTTTTTCGATTGAGTAATCGTCAGCAAGGTTTTTTCTGAAAAAAAAAAAAAAATGTAATCGTCAGCAAGGTCCCCCCAATAAGGACACATGCATATTATATGGAAATATAGTAATAAATTTGTAATTTCATAAAAAGATGATAAAAGAATATATTTTCAAGAAGAGAGAAAATAGTAAAACTCTATAGCATTTGGTCCATGCTGAGTATTTTTTTGTCTAATGGCATGGTCCTCCAAGACTCCTCCCTTTATAAAATCAGAGGCTGTGAGTTCGACTCATGAGATTTGTTGTATTATTTAAGTTGATTCAGTGGCATCAGTCTCTCCCTAAAAACTCACAATATATGCGTATTTGGTAAATATAGGTGTTCAGGTAGGATATCTTACTCCTTCTATCCATATTTTACACTAGGATTGATCCAAGAACGCAAGGAAAACAATACTTTCATGAAACAACCATAAAAGAACGTCTTTTTACCCAGAACTCACAACGATGACGATACTTTGTTCAAGAAACACTCAGATTAAGAACGACTTGTTACCAAATTCGCAGCAAAGAGTAAGAAGAATGTAGATGAAACATAAAGAGGTTTGAGCTTCTTTTGAAACAACAAGAACAAATGATCAACCCAAGTAGGGACGAAACTAGTTTTTGACGACAGGAAGGGTCCAAAATATAGTTTTTGATGCCATAAGTATTATCCGTTTTATTTAATAAGTTTCCCGATTGCAATATACACACACATATAGTGTGTATATATATAGTATAGTATATATAGTATATATGTGTGTATATGTACTATGTATGTGTATATACAGTTCATATCCAAAGTAAACGTTTGCTTTGAAATTAACGTGCAAAGTTCATTTTTTAGCACGTACACTTTTCGGTCATATTTTCACATCTCTACCGTTCAGATGTTAGAACCTAATGTATAGATTATCTTTGCAAAATTTCATCCAACCTGATAATTGTTTGACCTCTTGTTATGGTGATTTATATGAATAGTTCAGGTTGAACATATTCGGTCTGTTTATTAATTTAATATAGTTTCGATACGTATACCTTAACGGTAACCAAATTAGATGAAATTTTGCAAAAATGATCTATACATTAGGTTCCAACATCTGAACAGTGAAGATGCATGTGAAAATATGACCGAAAAGTGTGTCAAAAAAAGAATTGTGTATATATATACTATGTGTTGTGTGTGTATATATAGTATATATATATATATATGTGTGTGTGTATATGTGTGTGTATCTGCGGAGATTTTGAAAAGATGTTGAGCAAGCTCTTAGTTGAGTAATTAGAACAAGCAAAAATGGAGTACACATTTGCCAACCTTCATGCTTCCCGGATTAGAGATCAAATCAGTTGAACTCTACCACATTGTATTGCGATGAATGTTGGCTGATCTGAGCCGCAACGTCACCTGGCATAACCACCAACATGGCTGACCTCAGTCAACTATGCCTGCTCTTCCGGTGGCCTCCTCTAGGTTACAATTAGCCTGTTTGGATGATTCATCATCGCCACGCCCTTTGAAAAATCCCCAGGCCAACAACCCAAGAGAGATTGCTATTAGGAAAACCAATTCTCCAAATATCCCAAACAAGTAGACTATGGGATTTGAATGCCCTGGTGAAGCACTAGGTGAGGTTGCTCGTATCTGTTGCATCGAGTACCAAAGGGATGTGGAACCGTATACTGTAGATTGACGGCGGAATGAGCAATGTTGTAGTGTACTCTTTAAGTTAGGTTGCCCTCTAATGACCAAATAATGAAGGAAATCACTGTGGTGTGTTTTTTTACACCACCAGTAAGAGAAATTTTATAGACTCCACAAACCACTTAATACACATCTCTCTTATTTTATATTTCAAATCAAATTCAATAAATAGGTTAAATGATCAAAACAGACATAATTATCATAATAAAGAAAAAACTAAGACAAAAAAAACTAAATGACGCAATACAGTTGTAAACCTAGACATCTTAATTTTGTAATTTTATTTTGTCCGACTATTTATTGATGTTGGACTATTGATTGATGTTAGAGTTGTAACAACAGTTCTTAATTTATTTATCAATTGACCAATGACCTTTTGAATTGAAATTTTAAAAATTTACAGACGAAACTTGTAGAAAGTATGTTAACAAATACCTAAAAATATTTTTTTAAATTCAGTATATATTAATAGGATATTTCATAGTTTTTTAGCGTAAGGGTATTTTAGGTACTTGGGGATGTGTATCTAGTCTAATATTGAAATGAAAAACTTAGAGAATACTGTATTAAGTAAGGAGTGTGTATTAAGAAGTTAAGGGAGTGTATTTAAAACTACTCCACCAGTAAGGTTTGTTCATGACAAAAATTTCCGAGAGGAAAGGAAATTAAAGTCTGGTCCCTTCTATCACACTTCTAACACAAGCGCGCGTACATATATATACATAACACGTGCGCACAAAAAAAATGACAATTTCATTTTGAAAATGATAAAAAAAACCTCCTTGTTTTTCACTTGTTAAAAAGGTATTTTATTTTGATGTGTACATGACAAATCGGTCCATTTTATTTTAACATAATGATAAAATGGGGCTGTTTTTATTTTTGATTATGACGATTATACCCTTTCTGTAACTAACTTTCTCATCTCCTTATTTCCCTCCTGTTCTCTCTCTCTCTCTCGATCACAACGATACCCGAACTCCCGAACTCCCGAAGCTCCATCTGCAATTCCTCATTTTTTCATACCTCTCTTTCTCTCTTTATCAGTGTCGCCGTTCACAACGAGATTTGAAGTTTTGAAGTCCGGAAGCTCCATCTGGAATTCTCCATCTGCAATTCCTCAGTTCTCGATCTACTTAGTTCAATTCTTCAGTCGACGATTTCGATTGGCCTCGGCAGCTTTTCATCTGCAATTCCTCAATTCAATTCTTCTATATCGGATTTGATTCTTCAAAAGGTATTTTAAGGTTTTGCAAGTGTTCATAACTCATTTTTAGCTTTAAATCAATTTGTGTTGTTTTTTATCTGAATGGGTAAAACTTGTGATTGCCTATTCAACCTCCCGATTTTCATTCTTGCTGGAGTTATCATCTCTGATTGCGTCCTCTCGATTTTAACTCCTAGCTTTTCAAGTCCGGAGGCCCGTTCTTTTACTAAACTACGGATGTTCAATGCTGGCCCTTCATTTGTCATTAATGAACAACAACGACTGTGATTAAAACAAATCATAATGGATATTTGAGAGAGTTATACGGGTCGGTCTTCAAATGGGTTCGACCCGGACCGAAAAAAAAACCACTTTGCAATTCCCGCTCTTTGGATTCATCTCCCGTTCTTGTACTCCCTTCACATCTAAAAACTTTTAATTTTAGTGATCTTTTAGAAGAGGAAGGGAAAAAGTTGTTGCTGGACCCTTTAGTTTCAAGGATCAAAGCTTTTATAATTGAGGTATAGAATCTGTCTTATTTCTTTGTTGACTTTAATTTTGGAGGATGATTGAAATTTTCTTCATTCGATTTGGATGATTATGATTTATGAAGATGGGACCAGATCGATACTTTTTGATTTAATCATCTATGGTTTTTGTCGTTGCTGGGCTCCTTGCCTTCTGTGAATTGATGCCTTTTGTCTATAGTTATTTTTTTACTCTTTCTAAATGAAAAGGTACAAATATATGAGAAACACAATAGCTAATACATCATCTTCCATTGTGAGTTATGCAAGCAATTATAGAAATGCTGAGGTGATGACTAAAAGTACCATACAATCTCTAAGAGAAACATTTTTAGTGCAACTCCCAGAATCACCAATTTGGCACCATCTCCTTCTTCTTGGAGATTGAGGCAACAAACACATATAGCCAAATATGAAAAACTTGCATACCATTAGAAAGCTAGACAACTAACTACTGCTATTTCATTTAGTGAAATTCTCGATGTACAATACGTATCACAATTCAGCAACTTTTGCAAAACAGTGGATCGCTACTATTTCCCATCTTAGCCCAAAGTTTCGTAGTCCTCTCTTCTTTCACTTTGGTTTTGGAATCAATCTACTCGACCATGTATCTATAATTAGATTCCTGCTCCCTCTTATTCTCCCAGCTTGCAATAAGCTACTATCACCATCTATATATCAACATTCAAATAACAATAAAAACCAATCACTAATCACAGTTTTAACAAAAGTTATTGCTCTAGTAGACCTCTGAAATTGCCAAAACATTTTAAAGGCAAATCCAACCTCACCAGAAACAAAATTCCAGAAGTGTGACCAAGAGACCCACCCATCTTTTCATCTCTTTGTGCACCGTAGTCGATTGGTGAGAAGATTCGACTGGGTCAAACCCAACAAGGTCACTCTTCACGTTTCTAGGACTATAATGGAGCTCACCCTTTGGGGTCCCTCCATTTCGTGCTCAATGTTCTATTTAGTGCTTCTGTTCTTCTTCACCTCTTCTCACCTTCGCTCTCTGTTTTATTTTCAACCCGGATCAAACCAATTTGAAGACTGACTCGTATAACCCTCTCAAATATCCATTATGATTTGTTTTAATCACAGTCGTTGTAGTTCATTAAAGACAAATGAAGGGCCAGCATTGAACATCCGTAGTTTAGTAAAAGAACAGGCCTCCAAACCTGTAAAGCATTGTGTATATATACAGCCCCCTTCCAATGAGGGATCCCTCATTTTGATTATTTTGAGGGATCGATCATTTAACCTACTTTTTTTTATCACATATTAATATCTCCACCGTCCAACTTTCATGGTTATATGAGTAGATCATATCTGAAAATATTCATTCCATTTGATAATCGTTCGAGCATTGAAACTTGTAATATACAAATGAAAACATGAACCGTTCAGGTTTGATAGATTTCATACGTCCATTGATTTCATCTAGTTAGATGCTTTAACTATCACCATTTTGGCTAAAAATTTACATGATTGACCTACACATATAAACCTAGTAATTGAACGGTGGAGATGTAAAAATTCAATCAAAAAGTTGGCCTAATAATCAATCCCTTAAAATGAACAAAATGAGGGATCCCTTAGTGGAAGGGCGCTATATATATATATATATATATATATATATATATATATATATATATATATATATATATATATATATATATATATAGTTCTTATCCAGAGTTGTAATATCCTGATTTTTTAAGTTTGTCAAATTCTATTTTTATTTTGAGAAATAGAAAGTAGGTCGTCACGAGTTCGTCACATTTTTCGGTGAATTATTTGAGTTCCCGAGCTATTTTTAGCGTTTTTTCAAAATTTAGTCGAAATCATATCACATGACGACGTGTCGCCTTCCTATTGGTCGAAAAAAGAGACATGTGACCATTTGGATGGGATCAGCTGATGCTGATGTCAGCATTTTGGCTACTCATCAGGACACTTGTCACTTGGAGAGAATGAGTTTGTTATTTGCTTGACACTTGACACAAGCACCTTGGTGGATAGTGTTTGAGATGACACATATGGCTTGGTGATTGACTAACTCTTCCTATAAATATGGATCACCTCCCCCCCCCAAATTCAGTCCGTACATTTTCTCTCTCTGCAATATTATTATTTTAGATTTGCGACGAAAGTTCCGCGGATCATAACTTTTGATCCGTAACTCTGATTCTGAATCAGCGAGTGGCTACGAATTCGTATCAACGCGATCTTTCTATCCATGGTGATTAGAGTTAGATCCAACGGTGATTTCTAGAAAGCTCGTTCTAGGTTGCTCGATTCACGATCTGGGTGTCGATTCGGTTCGTCGAGGTGAGTGGTTTATGTAATGTGTTTCAAATGTTCTTATATGCTTTTAAAATAGTCGAAAAGCATGTTTTGATATATTTGCGAAATATGTGAAAATTACATATATTATGATGTTGGATCCATTGTTTGGCATTGTTTGTTATGAATGTTGGTGATATATGTTTGGTGATATTTAGATTCTTGATTTGTTGGTACGTATATACAATATTGGAAATCATGTGTTTTTGCTTTGAATTATATTACATGATCATGCATTTCATGATGGGAAAATGCTGAGATTGGAAGTTGAAGGGAACATGAGTGTTTGGGAACTATTATTTAAAAACCTTTCGTGTAGTTGAGTTAACTCATGGGGACATCCAGTAGTTATGATCAGCCCACATGTGCACGAGTTTGGGGAAAGTATGCCCCTTCGACGCCAGAAGTCGATAAAATGATCTATTTCGGGTTTTGAGACTGGGAACCGTGAGTATAACAAGAAGACTAAACGAAGGAAGAAAAAATATATATTTGAGGGCGGTGGATAGTGTGAGGAGGAACATTACATGCATACATTATTATTATGTTATATGTTTTGGTTCGTTTGTGTTGTATGATATACGTATTTTTTAGCGTGCGTAAAATGACATGGGTTTGCTGGGCATATTACATAGGGCACTCACTGAACGCGTGGTTTTGTTCATCCACTCATTTACTTGTTGTTTTGCAGAGAAGTGTTTAGTGTTTGTCGAGTCGAAGTGTCGAGCGAGCCTAGGGTGAAGAGCCTAGAAATAAGTGTTTTTATTTTTTATTTACATTCCGCTTTGTAACACTCGATCACACCTCAGGATCGGCGCTGGGTGCCTAAACCCCACTGACGCCGGGACCGGGGCGTGAGAAGAGCGAACCTTCGCTTTGAACTTACCGTGTGAAGTTCAGTTTTTGGCACACTTTTCAGTCATATTTTAACATCTCCATCTTTCAGATGTTAGAACCTAATTTATAGATCGTGTATGCCAAATTTCATTTAATTTGGTGATCGTTAAGGTATCAAAACTATATTAAATCAAGGACAAAATACTGGTCACTCCTTATACTTTTAGAGTCTCGACAGTTTAGTCCCTCGTGCTTTCAATTTCAACTGGTCACTCCTCAGAGTCTCAATTTTCGATCAATTGGTCCAATCTGTCCAAAATGGTTGTTAACTATTTTCTAATTTCCTCAAATGCCCTTAGGTGTTGTTTTATTATTTTCCTTCTTGTCTTCTTTTTCCTTTTTCTTCAAAACCAAAACCGAAGAATACCCAAGCCACCATGAAAGTCTATGTAACCCAATTAAGTTTGAGCATTATTGGCAAAAACAAAATAAAAAAATAAAAAAATTAAGCCTAATGTAGTATTGTTGTTTGTAGGCTTAATCATATGAAATATGGTAGTTATTTATATAGTTTCATTCGTGGGAGCTTAGAGAGTGTTGTTAATGCTAAGAATGATAATGAGAATTTATTTTAGTCTCATTTTGGTTTAAATTGATATGATCACTACCAGATCGGATAGAATAGCCGACGAAAAAAATTTCGTCTACTATGCCAAATTTTCGTCGGCTATTTCTTTCGTCGGTAAAAGGGCGTCGGTAAAACGAATGGCCAACGAAAATAACGAAATCGTCGGCTATTTTCGAGTATGGCCGACGATATTACAGACGAAAATTCATTTTGTCGACCAAACCTAGGCAAAATATCCGACGAAATTCGTCGGATATTTTCGAGTATGGCCGACGATATCGTAAATTCGTCGGCTATTTGTTCTGAAATATAGCCGACGATTTCATCTATTTCGTTGGAATATATTAATATTTTAATAGGATTTAATTAGTTATAGCCGACGAAATAATGTCATTTTCGTCGGCTATAACGGTTATAGCCGACGAAATTTGGTAAAAATCGTCGGCTATAACACTTATAGCTGACGAAATAATGCCAATATCGTCGGCTATTCTTACATTTTGAGGAAAAAAATTAAATTAATTTCTAAATTACCATTCCAAGCAACCTGCAATTCACAATGACAATCCATGCATTTACACCAACAAGAAACACGTCTAAATGACTTATTATTTAATTTGTTCCAGTATACATAAAATATAAACATAATCATCACCTAAAGCACTAAAGTCCACCACGTCATCCCCAGCATCCTGCTCTCCGTCATGCTCGTCATCCTGCTGAACGAACTCGGGAGGTTGAGGCATTGGAGGTTCAACTAACTGCTGAAACGGGGGTGGGGGTTCAAGGCCTTGTTGTTGTTCCGCGAACATATCATACCACCAGTTTTGTTGGCCGGCGTAGTTGTGTCGCCGAATTCTCTCGCATTCAGCATGCCAACTGGACATATCCAAATGATACTGCTGTGTTCTGCGGTTTTGCTCCTGTGATCTCTGGAAGTGGGCCACCAATCTTGCATTTTCTTCTGCCAATCTCTGCATTTCCCCCCCTCATCTGTTGGCTGTCCCCGCCTCCCTTCTTTTGACCTCCCTTAGTGGTCTTCAGGAGCCCTATTCCAGAACTTCCCAAACCCTGGCAGTAGTATTGGTTTGACCGGTCTGGGAAGGCTGCGTCGAACATCCTCGCTGCCGTTTGGACATTTGATCGGTCGACCTGGCGCAGGGCTTCTTGCAGATTTGCCTCTGAAATGTTCAGTTGTGTCTCCCGAACTACTTCCTGCAACACTTCTTCTTCGGCCCGGTTCACCATCTCCTAATTGAACGGGAAAAAAAAAAATTTATATTCTAACAAATATATAATTAAGTAAAATTAATAATTTAAATTTTAAAATCGTAATCAACGACTTACGAGCTGTTCTGTCGCTTGTGGATAAGCCTTCTTGAACGTCTCCACGTACGGGTTGCTAGCAGGATGATCTCTAAGTGCCTCCTCCTGATATTGTGCAAATGGCCTAGAACCACCATGATAGGGGGTTGTGTTACGGCGGCGGTTCGCAGAGTTTATCCGAGACCGTTCCTTCAAACAAATAATAAAATATTAGAAAAATGCATCAAAAAATATTAGTGTAATAATTATAAAATAATTAAACTAATAATTAAAATTTTAACAAAATAAACATTTATAGTTAAGTTTAGTATTTACCTGCATAAGTGGGTTGTTGAAGTCTACTGTCTTCAACCAACGCCACTCGTACTCCCTGAACATGAACTCTCTTGGAGTACCCATACGACCACGGTTGTCGTATTCGGTAAAGTGGGTACGGAGCTCGTTCTTACACTCTTTGAACATACGGAAAAAACAAAAGTGCATTAGAAATATTATTAATATCATAAAATATTTCAAATTATAAGATGAGGAATTCCCAACGTACCTCAAGTTCTGCATCGCATCCGCCCAACCCTGCTTGTGTTCGGCAATCTCGAAGTATGCCTGAAAGATAATATTTTATTAGTTTTACAATTATAAAAATACCGAAAATTATTAAATATTACGATAAAGAAATTAAATTTTTTAAATTACTCATCGACGCCGCGTTGTTGACCACCCTCTTGATCTCTTCCGGCACATCAGCCCACCGTGTCCACAACATAGGGACTCTATCCCTAATCAGTGCCCCCACGCAACCCGCGTAATCGCGGTGTTTTTTCCCCTGAACCTGCTGATTAGGGGGTTCGTTGATCTGGATCCTCCCCCTGCTCTCAACAGTTCTCCTGAGCGTGTCAAAACATATGACACCTCTCGTATTCCTGCTTGAACTGCTAGCGGCTGTCCCTATCATATAAACGATGATTGGTTAATAAAATTAAATATTAGTGCGTTAATTTTAATAAAATATTTAATTAATAAAATCAAATGTTACCTGAACTCGATGACCCGTCTGTCGACTTTCCTTTTCTCCTCGCCGAAATCAGGAGCTCAGGTCTCTCAAATGGCTGCTGATGGTATGCCTCCGCAACACTCACGTACTGAAGCATATCAGGCCATATGGGCACACCACGAAAGTCGACCTCGGGTATCGCAGGAATGTTGTACGGGAGGTAGAGCTGATTTGGGAGAGTAGGCCCCTCAGTCGAGTCAGCAGCAGACGTCGCCGGACTCGTCATCGGCTCCCGGTGAACCTCAGGCATACGGACTTGAGGAACGTCTGGAGCTATCTCGTCCTGAAATAGTTGCCTACTGGACCTCGGAGCATCTGGCCCGAGAGGGGGAAGTGAACTGCTCGACGGCCGCCCCGCCTGGAGAAGGGTCTGGTGCCGAGAACTCACACTCCTCCGCGGCTGGGATGAATCCACAGTCCTCCGCGGCTGGGATGAATCCACACTCCTCCGCGGCTGGTTGGTGGTCCTCTCAGGCTGGCTAAGGGTCCTCTCGGAGTCTCCGGAACCGGCAGAACTTCCAGAACCCCTAGATCTGGAAGAACGACGACCTCTGAATAACTGTCTGAGTGCATCGGCCATCTGGAGCTTGAGGCATTAATACATTAATTAATATTAAATTATATTACATTAAATAACAAATTTTAATTAATATAATAACCAATAATACTAACATATTTTAAAACATACTAACAAATTAATATTTAAATTTTAACTAATTTTAAATAATACTAACCATTAACCTAAATATAACCATTTATATACAAATATAACTATATTTCATTATTAACATATATATACATACAAATAACCATTTATATATTAACAAAAATATAACCATTTATATAATTAGGCTACCAATTTATATATATAATTAATTTAACAATTCATATATAACAATTAAAATATACATTAACATATAACCAATATTAACAAATATATAACAATTTATATAATTAATCTACAAATTTATATATATAATTAATCTAACAATTTATACATATAACCAATATATATAACAACTAAAATATACATTAACATATAACCAATATTAACAAATATATAACAATTTATATAATTAATCTACAAATTTATATATATAATTAATCTAACAATTTATACATATAACCAATATATATAACAATTTAACACACACTTAAATATCTAAATTATATACCTAAATTATAAAATTAAAATAAATTGAAAAAAAAAAACCCAAAAACCTTCGGATCTGTTTTGGCAGAGGAGGAGGAGGCCGGATTTCGGAATGGAGGAGACGCACGGCCGGAGGAGGAGGAGGCGTGTCTAGGAGGAGGAGGACGACGGCGTTATCGGAATGGAGGAGGAGTTTTTGCGGATTTAGGGTTGAAAAAGTCGGGCTGCTGCGGCTGTCTGCTTTTATAGCAGAGAGAATAGCCGACGAATTAAAAGATTTCGTCGGCTATTCTTTGAATGTCGTCGGCTATTCTATGAACATAGTCGGCTATACTTTGGAAGATCAGCAGCCGTCTAATCTGAGCCATCCAATGGCGGACAATAAAAAGGCGCGGATCGCAAGAGTTTAGCCGACGAAAATTATATTTCGTCGACTAAACTGAGAGAATAGCCGACGATTTAAAACATTTCGTCGGCTATGCTTTGGAAAATCAACAGCCGTTGGATCTGAGCCATACAACAGCGGACAATAAAAAGGCGCGGATCGTAAGAGTTTAGCCGACGACATATAATTTTCGTCGGCTAAACTGTAGGTCAAACCACTAAGTCAAACCTCTAAACGCTTAGAAATGGTAATTGGCCTGTCTAAATGACGTTTTTTGGCCTGACCTTCAACAGATAATAGTTTCAAATCGATGAGATGCAACTAATTGTATAAAAATTTTCCAAAATTGATTTAACAAACGTCAGGCTACCCATAGGAAATCGAAAGTAAAAAACAGTTAACCGCAACATTCGGCACACAGAGTTTATCGGAATCTTGTCATTTTTCAATCGTAGACGTATTTCATTATTTCGGTCTTCTCTTATTTCACAACATTTTTGCATTTGAAGAGTCTACGTATAGTAACTATTTGAAACTAGACATTCACTTAAACACTTAGTAAACAAGTTAAGGAACATTAGTGCATATGTTCTGATTTTGAATCTAAAAGTTTAGAAAATATATTCCAACCGTCAGATATCACCGTTAAGATTAAATACATGTATGGAAAAAAAATTCAACTTCAGCTGACAACGTTAAAGGCTCGATCAGAACGGTCAACCGGGTGAGTCAAACCTTTAAATGCTTAGAAATGGTAATTGGCCTGTCTAAATGACGTTTTTTTGGCCTCACCTTCAACAGATAATAGTTTCAAATCGATGAGATGCAACTAATCGTATAAATTTTTTTTTCAAAATATTTACCGAAGGTAACGCTACCATTAGGGAAACGAATGAATAAAACCTTTGACCGCATCTTTCGACACTCAGATTTTATCGGAATCTTGTCATTTTTCAACCGTAAAAGTATTTTATCATTTTGGTCATATCTTATTTCACGACTTTTTTCTGTTTGAAGGATAAAGCAATGGTTTATCGTTAGTGATAGAAAATGGAATATGGTCTTTTTTTTTTTAAATCATAGCCGACGAGAGACCCGTACTCGTCGGCTATTCTTTTGTCGTTTCAGGTCTAAAATAAAATATGTATATTTTTGTTTCTGCCTAAACCCGGGGGCTTGGTAGATACAGATGAATCCAACTTGATCTCCTGCAATCCTGCTTACTAAGGGGAATACCGGGCGGGCCGGTCTTCTGCTCTCCGATGTCTAAGTTAGTATAGTTGGGATATATATAACTTGAGCACGTATGTAAGCGGGGAGAGAGATAAGTTACCTATTAAAGAGGGTAGTTGGGGCCCTTATATAGGTGGTTGGGGGTGAGGGCTGGCCTCACCCTTCGATGTGGGACTGGTTCCCTTCTGTTTGTACCTTTTGGTGCCCTCTTTGGCAGGCAGGCGCCCCCGGTCTCAGGGTCCCTGGTGGCAGGATAGAGTGCTGGACCCCGAGGCCGGGTGCTGGTGAGCCGGTCCCGGGCCTTGGGCCGGGCCCTGGTGCACTTGCTGCGGGTCTGTGGGCCTGCTGTAGCCTCTCTGCGGCTACTGTCAACAAGTCCCCCAAGTTCCCGGTCAAGTGCAATCTTGAATGGGGACTTAAATCTGTCTTGCTATTGTCCCGCAGACCCGCAGGGTTACCGACCTATCGGTGCCCAGTCCCCCAAGTCCGCGTTAAAGATTGGGTGTGACCGAGGTAAGTACCTGTTACCGATGGGAAGCAATAGTTTATAAGTACGTTTGTAATATAAGTAGTACTGTGCTCAGGTGTTGTGGTGCTATGAGCATAGAGTGGGGTGAAACCCGGAGAGTGTATGAGATGATGCCATGATGCCATGCAATAGATGTGTGCATGGAATGATAATGGGGCGTTGAAATCCGCCATGCAAGAGATGTGCATGGAATTCCGGCCGGGCACTCTGCCCTATCGGTATGAAGCGGAGCTTCACTGGGCTTCTACCGGGCGATCTGCCAAATCGAAACGGAGCGGAGTTCACTGAGCCTCTACCGGGCGATCTGCCAAAGCGGAACTGAGTGGAGTTCATGGGACCTCGACCGGGCGTTCTGCCATATCGAGACGAGTCCCAGGTGAATTTAAGTACTGGACCTCGACCGGGCGTTCTGCCATATCGAGACGAGTCCCATATTGCTAGGCTGCGGGGAGATTACCCCAGTGTTGCGGGCTGTTTAAAGCACCGGTGAACACTTGCTAGTTCTTCTCAGCTTGTGTTGAAGAAGCGTTGAGGTAAGGGGGGTGGCGTTTGAGGTGACAAGGCTCGCCGTGCAGCCCCACGTTGATCGCGGTTCAATGCGATGCAGGGTTTTTATCCTGCTGGACAAGCGTACATGGGTTAGATGTAAACTCACCTGGGTGTATAAAGCTCATGCCGGTCGAATGTTCTCATGACCGGGGTCAAGCGATGGTGCTGGGCGGAACTCGACTGGGCGTCCTGCCATATCGAGACGAGTCCCCCAGTGAAATGCCATGGTACCGGGTGGATCCTGTTCCCGAAATATGCTCGAGCCGGTTGGATGCGTCGTAACCGGTGGGCGGATCTCGACCGGGCGTTCTGCCATATCGAGACGAGTCCCCCACGTGAGATGTAGCTGGGTGGACCTCGACCGGGCGACATGCCATATCGAGACGAGGTCTCCAGTAGGATGCCGTGCAGCCGGTTGAATGATACCTAACCGTGAACTGCTGCGGACCGGGCGGATCTCGACCGGGCGGATCTCGACCGGGCGACATGCCATATCGAGACGAGTCCCCCAGTGATATGCAACGAAGATGGTGCTAGAAGGAGGGCTCATACCCGGATAGATGCTCTCGAAGCGGTTGGAAAATCACAACCGGTGAGAGGTCTTCAAGATATACAATGAAGAAGCCATGCAGCCGGTTGAATGATCATAACCGTAAACTGCCATGGTGCCGGGCGGATGGCTCGTACCCGGATGGATGCTCTCGAAGCGATTGGATGATCACCACCGGTGAGAGGTCTTCGAGATATACAGCGAAGAAGCCATGCAGCCGGTTGAATGATCATAACCGCGAACTGCCATGGTGTGGCGGGCGGACCTCGACCGGGCGTCCTGCCATATCGAGACGGATCCCATATTGCTCATACCCGGATGGATGCTCTCGAAGCGGTTGGATGATCACCACCGGTGAGAGGTCTTCAAGCTGGTTGAGAAATCATGACCGGTTAACTTGCAGCAAAGATGGCGTGCAACCGTGGAACCTGGGGAAGTGTGGGAGGGCCTGACTCCTCGGTTCCCGCTCCTACCTTCCTGTCGCCAGCGTGTGGGACAAGTGGCTGACATGCATTTAAGGAGGAAGTCCATCAGTCCCGTCAGTTATGATGGCATGGGCAGTTTACCAATGCTGGGACACGTGCCAGCAGGGGGCGGTCTTGAGATGAAGGGCCTGGATTCGCAGGCGTTTGAGTTGCTCTGATAACTTGTTTTTGGAGGGATTTCAATTGCCTAGGGCACCAGTCCCCTCTATAAAAAGGCCTCTTCTGCTCTTCTTTCTGCTGTTGCTTCTTGCTTTGGAGAAACTAAGAGAAAGAGAGAAATCCGGTGAAAACTCTGAGCCCTTTTGCCCCACGAGATCCGTTTTCTCGAGCGCTCCCTACTCTCTTCCTACCATTGCTCGCTGCTTTCACAGGGCGGACTGTCCTCGGTTGAGCATACTAATCGGTAAATTTCTTTGCCCCGGTGTTGTTCTTGTTTTGGTTTTGTGGCGGGGGGGGGGGGAGGGGGAGGGGTGGGATCTCTGTCCCTGACTGAACTGCTCTGCGGCAAACTTGGGGAGAGGCCGAAGAAGGCGCTGTTGTAGCCTGTTGCTGACGAGCGCTAGGGTTTTGTTTTCTTCCCCTAGGTTAAGATGTCTTCTTCAAATTCTGACCGGGCTTCCGAATCGGCTGCCAGGGGTCCCCTCGTGGATGATGCGGAGAGGCTGGAGGACACTGGCTCGGTTCGGAATCCCCGGAGACCGAAGTCGCTGACTGCTCCGGGAGCAGGGCTTCGTCTCCGTCTTTGTCTTCGTCTTCCGGGGCTGAATCCTCGGAGAATGAAATACCGCACGGGGTGCGCCTTGCGGATGCTCCGACCGTGAGCTACACCATTGGCAGAGGGAAGGATGTTGTGGTGTGTGATGAACCGGAGGGTAGCATGACCCCTGGAGAGATTGCAGCGTTCCGGGAAACGTGTGGTATCCCGGATGAGGTTCTGCTGTGGCCCCTGAATCCTGGAGAGTCAGCCTGCAACCCGGAGGCAGGTTGGGTTGCCGTGCATCAGGACCAGTTCCGGCATGGACTCTCACTCCCGCTACCAAATTTCGTGCAGTATATGCTCAGTGAGCTGCAAGTGTCGCCCGCGCAGCTTCCTGGGCTCCAGTGGAGGCGATTACTGAGCCTCGGCTGCCTATATGATCTGTCCGGAATGAGTATGCCAACGGTAAACGAATTTCGGTCCTTGTATAGGTTGTCCTACTCCAGGAAACAAGGGTCCCGGGGTTGCCTGTCCTTCAACGCCCGGAACCATCAACCAATCATCACCAATATGCCTACATGGGTAGACAACAGCTGGAGGAAGAAGGTGGTGATGGTGGGCGGGAGGTGGCAGGCGAGGAGTAAAATGTACCGGGTTCCTGGCGCCTTCCAACCCATTGGCGACCAGTCGTTCGAGCTATCCGATCTGGAGCATGAGAGGATCTCGACCATACTCGGATGTTGGGACGATCTGGAACGGAGTTCTTTCAACTTTATCCGGCGAGAAGTGCTGGAATACTGCCAACTCGGGCGGGGTCCCGGTGCGTAGGAAGCCCTTTAGCGGTGATACTTTGTGCTGGTTCTGGCAAAATGCTAACTGTTCGCTTTCCTTGTAGGTGCATCTTCCCGGGCGGTCATCAAGCCCGATACCACTCTCTCAATGGACGGGAAAGACCTCTTTAACAAGCTGAAGGAGAAAGGCGAGACCGTCTCAATGACGTCGGTAGACGAGGAGTCCGGCCGGCTCACGACTCATCCAGAGCCGAGGGCCATGGATGTTGATGACGGCGCCTACATCCTGAGGCAGGTGAAGACCCATCATGCTGCGGGCCCTGCGGTGCCTGGAAAGGGTAAGACTACCGGGGGGCCAGTGAGGATTCCCGGTGGGGTGAACAGGATCCCCAACCGGCCGGTGTCTGTGCCGCACGTGGCTCGTGTCGCTCGGGTAGGTGCACGATCTTCTTCTCCGGAAGGCCGGGGAGAGAAACGGAAAGGCGGGGACATTCCTTCCTCCGCGCTGGTGACGCTTACCGTCGGGTCGGCACGGGAGAACCTGGCCAAACGATTCAGGGCAACCAGCGGTGCTCAACCTAACTCTGCCGGGGAGAAGGCTGCTGCTGCTGCCCGGCAGAGTAGTCCTGCGCTTGCGGAGGCATCGAGGGGAAGCTCGGACAGTGCACTCGTCCGGCAAGTGGTGGCGGACTTGGCCGACCTTGGTCTGGACAGACCTGGGGTTGCAGGAGTCCTGGCGGGCGGGAACCGTCCAAAATGCAAGGAATCCGTCCTCCGGGTAAGCACTAACTGGTGCCACTACACTGCTTGTAGGTGGTGTGTCTTACTGCCCGATTAACTATTTATGTTGTTGTGCAGCTGCTGTACAGTCTGTACCAACCGGACGCGAGCGAGGAGCTGTCGGAGCTGAAGAGACAGATAGCTGCTTTATCGGAGGCCCGACAGCGCCTGGAGGTGGAGAAGTCCCGCTCGGATCGGGAGAAGGCCAGATCGGAGGAGAGGGCCAAGAAGCTGGAGGAGCAGAACCGGAGCCTGGAGAAGGAGAGGGCCGAGCTGGAAGCCATGGTGGACGAGCTCCAAGTGGGAGCTGCCGCTCTGCATGCCGCCACTGCCACTGCGACCGGGGAAGACGACCTGGAACTCTACGAGCGGGTTGTTCTCAAGTACCGCGAGAGCGATCAGTTTCTGGAGTTTCTGGAGAAGGCCAGGGAAGAGGGCATCTCGGATGCGTACACGGAATGGGCGGGGAAGGGATGGTTAGATACTTCCCTGATGCCGATATCCATGAGCAGTCGGACATCCATCAGGAGGCGGTGGAGGGGCAGTCGGAAGAAGCGATTCGCTCGGACTTGGATTCTTTTACCAACGGTGCCGAGTCTCCCCGAGCCAGAGTCAACGCCAGAACTGAGGTCAACGACGAGGGTACCGCAGGAGAGGCTGGCAGATTGCCTGCTGAAGGCGGAGTCGTGGCTCCTTAGGATTTTCCTTGCTCTTCTCCTTGTAATTTTTCCGGAATGGTTACTGCTTGTATACTTGCTTGATTATGAATATACTTGAACTGGCAGAGCCGGTGAAATTTTCTCAAAAGTAGCTTGCATACATTTCTTGTGGTGTTACAACGGTTGAACCAGAGACATGTCAAACTAACCGCTCGGAGTTAGCGGGTTTACCAGGCCTGGTCACGTTCCCGGTCGGGGTCTGTTCTTCTTTCCCCTACGTACTGCTGGAGCTGGCCGTTATCGATCAAACCCTGCACCGCTGTCTTGAGAGCGCAGCACTGATTTGTTCGATGAGTAGCCTCATCATGATAAGAGCAGTACTTGCCCGTCTGTGCCGTTGTAAGTTTCCCCTTCGGGTACTTTCTCTTGGGCGGTGGGGGAATGACGCTCACGTTCTCAAGTAAAATATCCTCGTAGGAAGTGGTGAGAGCGGTGAAGACTTCTTGACCGGCCGGTGGTGCTGGCATGATTGCCAGGGGGCGCTCTTGGCGGTACGGCGCCGGCTTGTGCTCATTCTGGGGTTTATCAGAATAGGGCCTCTGCTGCCGCTGTGGCCAGTTTCTGTCTTTGGCGTTCCGGCTGGGTCGAGCGGTGCGATTCTCGGTCCGCTGACTGGGCTTGGCTTCCTGGCTGGGCGGACGGTTCTCTTCCCGGGGATGGTCTTCCTGCTGCTCATCCCGCTTCCTCTTCAGTAGGTGGTGCCCATAGGTCTCATGATCGGCCTGGGCATGTCGGATGGCCATAGCTATCAACTCGTCATACCCCTGCGGGAGCTCTACCCGGACAGCGTAGGAAAACTTACCCGCTCGGAGCCCCTGCTTAAACGCCATCTCGGCGATGCCTTTGTCCAGGTTCCGAACCCCGGCCGTAGCCGTCTGCCAGCGGTTGACAAAGGTTCTCAACTCCTCTCCGGGGGCTTGTATGCAGTTGAAGAGGATGGTCGACGTCCGGGCTCCCTCGACTCGGAGAATGAAGCGGCCTACGAACCGGTCGGCTAACTGCTCGAACGCCTCGATCGAGTTCGCAGGAAGCTCGTAGAACCAGCTGAGCGCTTCTCCAGACAAAGTCTCCTGGAAGATGTTGCAGCAGACTGCATCGGAGTATCCCTTGGCGCAGGTTTGGGACCGGAAACTGTCCATGTGCTGATACGGGCAACCGGACCCTGAATAGGTGAGTTTGAGGGACTTCTGGTTGCCAGATCTCCCCGACTCTATGACCCGGTGTGAGAAAGGGCCCATACACTCATTAAACCGAGCGCCCTCCATCGGCCGCGCGGCTCTTCTCTCGTTGGCCTCCATTTGGGCCTTTAAGTCCGACACGGTGTTGGCTAGCATCTGCAGCGCCCGTGCGGTCGGAGTCTCAACCTCATCCACAGACAAAGCGCGGAGCTGGCGGGAGGCTGACGTGCTCTTCGGCAGGCCTGCGCCTGCGGGCGACTTTTCTCGCACGGGATCACCGGGCCGACCGCCCGAAGACTGCCCTGCCTCAGTGTGTTGAGGTTGGACCGGTGGGAGTGCCGCCTGCGCCTCGGCCATGGCGTCACTACGCTGCTGTCCCCTCTCCAGGGCGGCTACTAGGGCAGCATTCACCGCTTCCATCTCTTCGTACCCGGCGTTGGACTTAGCTCTGTCCATGTCGCTCTCCTCTCTTAGACGATTGACCTCTACGGCCATTGCCCGTATCTCTCCCGCCATACTGCTATGGCCGGGGCTGTACGTAGGGTCCCGGTCCGGGCTCTCAGATCGATCGCTCGGATCATCTGAGAACGTCAAGGAGAAGCCCCAGTGTTCTGGACTGTCTTCATCCCTTGCCGGGTCTTTCCCGCGTGAGCTGTCGTGGTGGGGCCCCGGCATGCCGGACGCTCCCCCACAGCTCCCTCCTTTCTGACCGTTGCCCCGGTCGCCGCGCGGCTCCCGCATGACGGCCGGGGTGGAGGTGAGCGTCTGCACTAATGCAACACGTCCCTCCTCGGTGGTACCTTTCTCTTGACTCATTTCCCAATTCTCTTCCAACGGTGTTGCTTACACGGCTTTTCGTTCAAGCTTCCCACAGACGGCGCCAATTGTTTCTGCCTAAACCCGGGGGCCTGGTAGATACAGATGAATCCAACTTGATCTCCTGCAATCCTGCTTACTAAGGGGAATACCGGGCGGGCCGGTCTTCTGCTCTCCGATGTCTAAGTTAGTATAGTTGGGATATATATAACTTGAGCACGTATGTAAGCGGGGACAGAGATAAGTTACCTATTAAATAGGGTAGTTGGGGCCCTTATATAGGTGGTTGGGGGTGAGGGCTGGCCTCACCCTTCGATGTGGGACTGGTTCCCTTCTGTTTGTACCTTTTGGTGCCCTCTTTGGCAGGCAGGCGCCCCCGGTCCCAGGGTCCCTGGTGGCAGGATAGAGTGCTGGACCCCGAGGCCGGGTGCTGGTGAGCCGGTCCCGGGCCTTGGGCCGGGCCCTGGTGCACTTGCTGCGGGTTTGTGGGCCTGCTGTAGCCTCTCTGCGGCTACTGTCAACAATTTTAATATTTATGGCCGATGAAATAATGAATTTTCGTCGGCTATACATCTGAAAAAAAAAAGTTAGCAAGGAAGTTGAAGCAAAGTTCAGTTGGCAGTGCTGTTCATCTGCACCGAAAACTGTACTCTGTCTCGAAGGACTGGTAACCCTCTGACTCAAATGAAAAAATGGATGACTCAAATGGCAAAAGTTAAATGTTGCATTCGGCACACAGATTTTATCGGAATCTTATAAATTTTCAACCCCTGAATGTATTTCATTATTTCGGTCATATCTTATTTCACAACATTTTTGCATTTGAAGGATGAAGCAATGGTTTATCGTTAGTGATAGAAAATGGAATATGGTCATTTTTTGGTTTTTTTTTTTTTTAAATCATAGCCGACGAGAGACTTGTAGCCGTCGGCTATTCTTTTGTCTTTTTCTGTCTAAAATAAAATATGTATTTTCCAATATAGTTATAGCCGACGAAATAATGTGTTTTTCGTCGGCCATTATATGAAAAAGGTAAAAAAAATCAGTAGGTGTACACCTCTCGTATTCCTATTTCCTGTTCATATATAACCAAAATTGAACATCAAGAAAACAGAAACCCAGCAGTCAACATATTTCAATTTTTTTTTAAGGGGTTTGGAACCCAGCCTAGCTGGGAGGCTCATCCCCACGCCCGTTCATTAGAAATTAGTGGATTACAAATGAAAGGATTACATCATCTAAATTACTTAATCCGGCGGATTGTAATTGGAATCATCGGATGAGTCTTCTTCGGTTTCTGAATTGCTCGATAGGGGTAATCTATGTCTTTCCTCACCACTAGAGTCCTCGTTAGTTTCTTCATTTGGATCAACATCAACAAGCAGTGGCTCTTCACGTCGAATTCGCACCGGCGTGTCTAGGCGAATAAAACAGGAGTCAGGAGTACCGTTTGAGTTGGGCTCTTGATACGCGGTGCCACCTTCCTCGTTCTCTTCAGCCACTCCAAGTGTAGACGCCCGGTAAATGTTGCGATGGTGGATAGTGTTGACTACTTTCCACGGGTCACCCTTGGCGAGATCATCAAGATAAAACACTTGTTTCACCCATGTGGCTAAAACGAACGGGTCATCCTCATACCATGATGTACTAGTGTTCACAGAAGTTATGCCGTATTGATCGGTTTTCATGCTCTGCGGCCGTGTGTCAAACCATCTACACTTGAAAAGGTGCACTTTCATGCCTTCCCCATAATGCAGTTCCACAACTGAATGGAGAACACCGTAATAGTCAACTCCATCATCCCCACCATGTGCCATAACCCCTGAATTTTGTGTTTTCAGTCTGACGTCTCTCTCTTCACATCGAAATAACACACCATTTACCTTGCACGTCGCATAAACTTTTGAATAGACCGGCTTCATCGCTAGAAGTCTGAGTTCGTGCGACCAATTTGGGTGATTATCATTTTTATTCAGGTCCATCTGCAACCATCAGAATCAACTATAAATATGAATAATTATACACAATAATATATAAATACGTATAGAATAATGTTAAAGTTACGTACCCAGCGGCCGAAATAGTATGCGAATGTCCGGTTGTTGTAATCGAGATCACCTCCTACTTGTTCACAGGTTAGATGCATGTTCTTCCAAAACTGAACTTCTAAACAGTTAATTAGTACCCACCAATGTGCAATGGCTACCTCATAATCTTTCAACTTGTAGGAAACTGGCATGTTTCCACCGAGTACAACATCGTCGGAGAGTATGGAAAGATTGAACTGTGAAGGTACATCTTCCGGTATGCTTTCCTGTAACGCTCCTAAATACAGCTTCATGTAGGTGACGCACTCGTGCGCAATATATGCTTCAGCTATACATCCTTCAGGTGCGGATCTGTTTTGGACAAAATCACTGTATTGTCCAAGTTGCCTATAAATCAAGTTTTTAAATGGTAATACATTAATACTAAATCACATATATTGATGAGAAAATTAACATAAGGTGTAAAATACGTACCTTTCCATCGGATACATCCAAGTGAAGTGTACATGACCGGTAAGCAACAACTGCCGAGGAAGATGGATCATGAGGTGAGGCATGATGTCGAAAAAATTTGGAGGAAATATCATCTCAAATTTACACATGATATGAACGATGTCTTGTTGCATTTCCCGGAGGTCAGATTTTCTCACTTCCCGTGTGCATACCTTCTGAAAAAATCTTGCCAACGCTACTAACGGCTCCACAACGTGACGGGGAAGGAACGGTCGAATGAAAACAGGGAAGAGAGGTTATAGCAGGATATGATTGTCATGACTTTTCAACCCGTAAAGATTGTTGAATTGTCTATTCACACACTTGGCTATATTTCCAGCAAAGCCTGAAGGATACTTGGCCCGACTTATCCAATGGAAAATTTCTGATTTATGCTCAGGCTTGACGGTGTAAGGAGCTTGAGGCATTTTTCTCTTCCCTTGTTTCAACCATAGTTGTTTTCTGATATTCATGTTTTGCATATCAGTGCGAGCCTTAGGACCGTCTTTCGTCTTCCCCTCCAAGTTCAGCGTTGTGCCCACCACACTTTCAGAAACATTTTTTTGTATGTGCATAACGTCTAGGAAGTGACGGATCAGCAACTCACACCAGTACGGGAGTTCCCACAATATGCTCGATCTTATGTGTCCAGAATTTGTACTCCTTAGGTCTTTCAGGTATTTCCGCTACAATATCGGGATGATTGCTGAGGGGCCCAAAATCGTACTCATTAAGCACTGCTAAAATTTCTCTTCCCGTCCATCTTCTGGGAGGACCACCGTGTTCTTCGGTTCCATCAAATGCGGCGGACTCGTAACGCCAGTGGTGATCCGCCGGAAGGAACACACGATGACCCATTCTGCATATCTTGTTGCAATGAGGGGTGCTCCCATAATCGCTGAGACACTCTGGACAAGCCTTGTATCCCCTAACAACGCTGCCCGACAACATCCCATAAGCAGGAAAATCACTGATGGTACCAATAACCATGGCATGCATCTGGAACGTCTCCTTCTTGTACTTGTCAAAAGTGGGATGACAAACGTCCCACAATACCTTAAGCTCTTCAATCAATGGTCTCATATACACATCGAGACATTTTCCTGGGTAACCAGGCCCCAGAATCAACAACGTTAACATATTATATTCTTTCTTCATGCACATCCACGGAGGAAGGTTGTAAGGTACCAAAACCACCAGCCATATACTGTATGAAAGACTCATGGTGCCGAAAGGGTAGAACCCGTCGGTTGAGAGCCCGAGCCTGACGTTTCTGACATCTGACGCAAAATGAGGAAATTCATTGTTTATATGCTTCCATGCCGCTCCGTCAGAGATGTGTGTCATGATATCTGCGTCTCCCGCGTCCCGCTCACCGTGCCATCTCATAGCTTTTGCGGTGGTTTCTGACATGTACAACCGCTCAAGCCTATCTCTCAACGGAAAATACCGAAGCACTTTCACAGGTTTCCTATTGCCTGCTCCCGTCAACTTATATCGGTCAGAATGACATATCGGACATGCGTCAAGGCTAGCAAGGTCATTCCCTTCTGCATCTTTACCCCAGAAGAGAACGCAGTCAAATGCGCATGCATGGATCTTAATGTAGGAAAGCCCTAGATCTTTGAGGATACTTCGGACCTTACGGTGATTGGTAGGATGACGATGACCCTCCTCCAACAACGAAGAAGTTTACTATAGATATTCATCAACTTGCCTGATAGTCGATTTTGTCTCGACTTTAATCCTCATTACCTCCATCACACTTTCAAGAACTGTCTTCTCAGAACTTGAAGACACAGGGGTCTGTTGCAATGCAATCAGTTTGTTGTACTTGTCAAAGGCAGCAGTGTTGACAACTTGTGGGAAGGGCTGCACCGGGTCATGCATATGTTGTTCCCCACGTACACCGCTTTCAAAAGGAAACACGTCGTTGACGAATGCCATTGTTGGATCGTTGGATGTACTACTACTGCCCGCCTAAAAAAACTGCCCATGATCATGCGATCCATCTAATGATGGCTCACCGTGATATATCCAATGTGTGTACTTCGGCCAAAACCATTTACTCTTTAGGTGCTCCCATACTGTCCTAATCGGAAATCGACACATATCACTGCGACACCTACATTTATTGCACGGGCAATAATGGTATTAATTCCCGTTTGCATTTTCCTCGACGAACTGCAAAAAATTCACAACTTCTGTAGTGTATCGTCGGTCATGCCTTGGAAGCGAAATCCAACTCTTATCCGGATCCATATATATATACATATATATATATATATAAATCCTTAATAATTAATTACATTACAATATATATTATTATCAACATCAACTCATATATATATATACCATTAACAACCATTATTTAAATTACACTATATATCAACCATTATTTAAGTTAATTACACTATCAACAACCATTAATTAACATATATATATATATATATAATTAAACTCCACACACACATGCACACACACACACACACACACACACACACACACATATATATATATATATATATATATATATATATATATATATATATTTTAACACTAATTAAAATAACATCAAATTAAAACACATAATTAAACTCTAACTTAAAATCAACTCAACTACAACTCAAAATCAACATATATACATACATTCTAACACTAAAACAACAACAAAACAAAAAATCACTTACTAACTCAAAATCACTAAAACTCAAAATCAACATATATACGCATATACGTACCTATATATAGCTCCACAATGTAAGAGAGGACGGATTTCA
Organism: Potentilla sterilis; assembly: GCA_963682095.1. Lineage (NCBI taxonomy): Eukaryota > Viridiplantae > Streptophyta > Magnoliopsida > Rosales > Rosaceae > Potentilla > Potentilla sterilis. The sequence goes on along the minus strand of OY821763.1, from coordinate 9,993,214 downwards.
ACAATACCCACAGATTTTTCACTCTTTCTCCCTTTTTTTTCATTTTTTTTTTAAATGAGCAGCTGTTGTCTAGATCTGAAAATATATAGACTTATAGCCGACGAAAATGTCAATTTCGTCGGCCAAAATTTCAAAAGTTTTCATCGGCTAATGTTTCAGAGAAAGGCCGACGAAAATCTAAAATCGTCGACTAAAATATGAATATAGCCGACGATTTTTGTTTATACCAACGAAAAAATAGTATCGTCGGCTATGGTTACACTATGGCCGACGATTTTGTTTTTCCATCGACGAAAAATAAAATCATCGGCCATTCTATAGAATTACCGACGAAAATTTTTAGTCGTCGGCCTTTTTTTTTTTTTCGTCGGGAAAAACTTTTTTTCTGGTAGTGGATGGAGATTTGATAGAATTTTATTTCATCGTGATTATGGTGATATTATTTGATTTTATTTGCAATATGTATCAAACGAATTTGCATATTTATTTTTTTCCGATTGCAATCAGTTTACAATTGTAAAATTCTTGGATTGAAGATCGACAATCATAAATCTAGATATTCTGGAGATTCTCTCGGTTTTGGTTTTGAAGAAGAGAAAGTAAAAAAATAAGAAAAATAACCTCAAGGCATTTGAGGAAGTTGAAAAATGGTAAACAATCATTTTGGATGAAATGGACCAATTGGTAAAAAATTGAGACCACAAGGAGTGATCAGTTAAAATTGAAAGCACAAGGACTAAACTGTCGAGACACTACAAGTATAAGTAGTGATTAGTAATTTGTCCTTAAATCAATGAACAAACCGAATTTGTTCAACCTGAACTGTTCGTCTAAATCATCATAACGAAAAACCAAACGATTATCAAGTTGGATGAAAATTTGTATAGACGATCTATACATTAGGTTCTAACATCTGAATGGTGAAGATGTTAAAATATTACCGAAAAGTGTGACAAAAACTGAACTTCGCACGGTAAGTTCATAGCGAAGGTTCGCTCTGAATAGGAACTGTGTGTTTGTGTGTGTGTGTGTGTGTATATATATATATATATATATATATATATATATATATATATATATATTGTTGAAGGAAAAACACATTATGTGCCTTTGTCAAAGTAACTGACAATAGGAAATTAGGATATTATTAATCAAAGGATGTAACGACTCAATCAGTTATTATTGTCATTATGTACGTTGTAATTACCATTGTAATTCACCCTATATAAAGGGGATTATCAATGAAATGAGTAGACCAATTTTCATTTTAATTTTACACGTTATCAGCACTTTGCTTTAGCCAAAGAAAAAAAAAACCCTAGGTTTTGTCCCTTAAAAATAAAACCAAAACCCTAAATTCTCTTTTCTGCCGGCAACAGTTTGTCGGAAAAGAAGGCTTTCCCCCAGAAACTCTTTTTCCCGACAACTCCTTGGTCGGTAAAAGAAAATCATAAACTCTGCCGACGACAGCTTTGTTGGGAAAGAATGGAAATTCTTTGGGCACCCAGAAAACTACTATGGGCGCCCTCCTCCAATCATTTCCGGCATCGTTCATTAGCCTCGCTTGACGCTCGTCGAACCTCCCCAAAGCCCAGCCCGATGCTTCGAAGCGACCTGGCTCCCTCTGCCAGCAGCACCGCCCCCAAACCGGCGAACCCAGATCGACCCCTCTCTCCCAAATCTGATCCCAGCACCGCCCCTGCTCCGATTGGCTTGTCCCCTAGCAGCGCCACAGCTCCGACGTCCCAGTGCAACTCCGACGTCGTCCAGATCGGGTGAGATCGATGTGCATCTGATGGAGATGTAATCCAAGCACAAAGTACCTGCAAAACAACTTCATACACATAATACCCTTCTTTTGTCAATTGTAGTTAGGACAAGTTGGGATCGTTCTATCCGGGAAAATCAAGGGCTTTCAATCACACAAAGTGTTGCACATAAGGGGGTTTTCGAATTTTATAACTAATTTACTTACTGATTTTTACAAATTTAAATCCTAAATTATTATATACAATTGATCAACATCTTCCACACAATCACAAAACACAAAACTCATTACACATGCAACGAAATCAAAACAGGTAATAGGGGCAGCAACAAATATCGAATTCAAGATCAATTAAGTTCCAATTTAATTAGAGCCAATGCGGTATATCTAATTATTCAAAACATCACAAGTATTTAGAATCCACAATGCGTGTAATCCTAAACATGGTACTAATCGGTTTAACAACACTATGCGTAGAAATTAAACACAAATAGCACATAAGCACAATATGTCGAATTGGAACATGTTAGCAAGTATGGCGTCACTCATCTCACATCGACATGTAAATTTCCAGAATTACTCAAGCCCTTAGATAAATACACATCAAAACATAACATGCGTATGATCCAACATGTATTAAATCGGCAAGTGAATTCAATACCTAGATAACACTCATGGCCTTTGAATGCATCTAGACATCTTCTTCGGTTGCACACGAATTAAGGAAATAAACCTAATTAAATCAAGAAAACATTCAAAATCCTACTGCCCATCATACCATATTTAATCAAATCACATGCATAATTCGGTAATTAAACATAAGAAACCCAAACAATTATAACAAAGATTCGAAAATCCCATGAATAATTAACAATACCAAAATCAGATCCAAAAATCCATACATAATTCATAGAAAAATTAATGTATAAATACAAAGAAATCAAAGCCATCGAAATATTACAATCCAAGTGACAACCTTGATGAAGAAATCGGCAATAGGATTGGTGTTGATGATTGGAACGATTTTGTGTAAGGTGGTGGATGGTGGTTCGGCCTTGTTCTTGGTAAGAATTTTTGGAGAGAAATTGGCAGAGGTTCGGCAAGTTTTTGTGGGGAAGAGAAGATGATTATTCTGAAATTATGTTGTGGTATTTATAGAGGCAAGGGAGGCAGCTAGGGTTTACAAAACCTAGTTTTTCACAAACTTATCCTGCTGGCAGATTTGACCTTCGAGTGAAGATTATGGAATATCTTTCTCTAGAAAATAGATATTAAGGTGATTCCAGTTGGGTTGGAAACTAGACTCCCGTAGCTTTCTATCCATATAAGACTCGAACTCTGATTCATTGTGAGCTGTCCGGGAGAGTCCGTGGAAGTTGGATGACGTGCACAGGAATTCTGCCGAATTTTATCAGGATTTGTTGCGATTTTCTTCCTCTATTTTCTGCCGAAAATTCCTAAGATAATGGCTGAATAATTGAGCAATACCTCTTTAGGTTTTCCATGAATTAATTCAGCCAAAAATCTTACACAAAGGATGGAATTCAGTCCACATTCGTAAGCCAAATCCATGTAGAACTCGGTTTAGGTTTTCTTCTTTCGGCAGACTTGACCTTTGTGCATTCAAACTGGCATAACTTTTTGCTCAGGAAATATTTTGCTGCGATTCTAAGTCCCAGAGAAACTAGACTCGTAGAGCTTTCCAACGGCATATGGCTCGTTCTCTGGTTCTAAGCGATGTGTCCCACAGAAATTCCGGAAATTAGGACACAGTCCCAGGAAAATCCTGGTAGTCCCTGGATTGGTTTGCTCAAACTGCCAAGTTGCAGCCTTCATTTGGGTGACTTCCCGAACTCCGATTGATCTGAACTTTTGACACAATATACTTTAGCTTGCCAATTATATGCATACCAAATTTCATCAAATTTGGAAAAGGATAGATCAGTTTAGCACAGGCCTCAATATCACAAAAACACATATTTTGCACTTTTTGTTCAGATTTCTTTACTTAGTCATTTTTCTGACAATTAAGTACATTTTCTCCAAAACTCTACCAAAGGGACACTAAACTAAAATATGACTCTATCTTACAAAAATAAGGGTTAAGCATTGGATAAATGGGGGTAAAAACATATTAAGAACGACGCACATTGTGCTCCTATCAGCATCGACGAACTCGACGCCGTTTTCAGTCCGGATCTGGACCCTCGATCTGCAAGTGATGCAGACACGGCTCCTTGGGCCTGACCCGTCCCACGAAAAAAAGAAGAAGATTTTTTTATCTTTTTTTGGTAAAATTTAAAGGTAATATTTGAAATTACCGCATAGTGATTCATATTTACTGTATGACCATTTACCTATGAAGCACGGACACGGACACGAGTGTTCAATACGGACACGATACGATACGCGGACACGTTAAAATCAAATTTTGATCGGACATGGACACGCGGTGGACACGTTAATTAATTAATATATAATTAAAAAAAAATAAACATAAGCAAAATAATTTCTCCATATCTAAATCCAAACAAATTCTCCATATTTAAATCCAAACAAAGGTTTAAACAAAATACATATCAAAATATTAATCCAAATCCAAATCTTAATACAAGCAAAGGTTCAAACAAAGTACATATTACATAACCAAATTCAAACACAAATTATAACAAGTAATAATGATGCTTAAACTCCAACACCCTCCTCCTCCATGTTCTCCACTTCAATATCATCACCATCATCAAACAATTCTCCAATTACCTCCAATTACCAGACCCAATTACCTCCAATTACCTCCAATAGCAGATACAAAGCTTACTGCTCACAGGATATGAAGACTACATGTGCTAAGCAGACTAATAGAAAATATGGTAGGATAAGATATTTGCTCTACAATGAGCTGAGCAAATCTACCCATAAGCAAAGTTCTACAACCCTAAAGAATGAATTTTGGTGCTAACAACAGAGAAAAGGCAAAACATTATTCAAATTTTTTTACAGTCAATAGAGATGTCATATGCCAAACTCAGGGGCTCTTCTATTATGCAACCAGCCTAAATAGGGCAAGGACACACTTCTAAATAACTGGAAGTCCAAAACAAAATAAATGATAACTGTTTTAATGCATTACTTTGATTACAGAATCAAGCCAGTTTCTTCTCTCAACCAAATATAGCATCTAGGCTGACTTCATTACCCAAGAGAAATAGTTACTTAACATAAAATTCTGTTGAAGTGTTGCGAATCAACAACTCTTCTTCTTTTCAATATATGATTTCACATATGATTTCACAGTTCCCATCCATCTAATGAACTCAGTTTTATGACTTTATCTTTATTCTTCATATATGTGTGTAAGAAAATAGCAAGATCATCATTTATACCCCTTGCTTCTAAGAATTCGTATAGCGATTCTTGTAACTCATCATCAAGTTCCCTGCACAAAGATTGTCTAGTAAATATGTAGATGAAGAAAGGGTTACCAACTTCAGAAACTGCTGATAGAAACGTAGAAAACATCATAACAGGCAATCAATTTCTCTCACCAATTTCTAACAAAGCACAATACTAATCAAGGCCAACTCACAATCATGATGGTTGCAGGCATCGATACAAATCAACCATCGACACAATTTCACACACAACACACAGGACCCAACTTTTCTCTTCCATTACCACAACCCAAATAAGAACCCATCATAACCAAGAAGACAAGAACCCATCGTAACCAAGAAGACAAGAACCCATCGTAACAAAGATTGGGAAATTGGGTGCATACCTGCGATCAATCGGACTCGAATTGGTGAATTCGTCTTGGGTGTGCTGCGATTTCATCTCGGGTGTGCTGCGCCTTCGTCTCGGGTGTGCTGCGCCTTCGTCTCAGGTGAGTTGAATTCGTCTGCGCTGGAGACGAGAGGAAGAAGGAGACGAGAGGAACAAAAGCAGCTCGGGAAGAATGAAATTCAGAGACCAAAAAAATGACCTAACCACTTTCTGAAATGTCAAAAGACATAATTACCCCCGCGTGTCCAACCTATCTCGCGTGTCCATTTTGGACACGCGCGTGTCCAAACCGTGTCCAAAATTCAATACGCGTGTCCTTGCGTATTTGACCGTGTCCGCGCGTGTCCGTGTCCTATACGTGTCGGACACGCGACACGCCAGTGTTTCAGCGTGTCCATGCTTCATAGCCATTTACTGTTTTTCTCTTAATGGTAAATATGAAATTTTTTAATATTATATGGTAAATGTGAAAATATATATGATTAAAGTGACTAATCATATGAATATTGTTGTTTTTACATGTGACGTATTAATTACGATGCGATGATCAATATGGAATCGAAATCGAGCAATCGCTTCACACGCAGTTTATTTGGCAAACTGACAGTAAGATCTAATTAAAGTTGTTGCTTTCGTAAAATCTCGTTTAAATTATTCTATGATATAATGCTCTTATTAAATCGAATTAATATTTATTTAAATGTTAAATTTAGAGCATTATATATTTATTTTATTACGGTTAAATAATTATTTATTTAACATGTTATTTAGTTTGAGCATTGCCATGATAATGCAATTTCATGAGCATTGTAATATAAAGAAAAATGGACAAACATACTACTGTGATAAAGCATTTTCACGAAGCATGAAAAATATGACCATTACAAATCTTGGTCTTGAAAATTTTTTCAACATGGATATCTTCTTGATTACGTAAAAAACAACGATAATGAAGTTTCATTAACTTCCCATGTAATGAAAATGGAGACACAAAAATTTTATTGTGATAAAGTAATTTCACAAAAGCTTCAAATTGACTATAATGTATCTTGATATACTATAGTTGTCGTTGATGTCTATTTAGACTACGAAACTAATACATTTTCTTCTTCCTCTATTCTACAAATGGTTTAACCATCACAGTTTAGCTTTTACACATTGCACTCTGAAGAATTTGAGTACCAAATTCCCCTATTGAGCCAATTTAGGCTTGAGCATGGTATATTTATGCAAACTGCTTTATGTAAAGGGTGCTGATATTCAGACACCCTAAAACTCTATTAACACACCCATATCCACTTTTCATCCATAAACTACCCAAACTACCCCTTTAATTTTATTTTCTTTTCCTTTTTCCTTTTTTCTTTCTTTCTCCTTTCTCCTTTTCTCTCCCGACGCGCAGCGCCTCCGCCACCAACCACAGTCACCCTCCACCTATCTCCGTCGTCCGGCCAAATTGGACCGCCGCACCGGTCACGTTCGAACCGTCTCCTTCTCCTCTTCAAGTCTGTGGTGGTGGTGCAGCGTGAAACGCCGCCGTTTGGGCGTGCACAGCTCGAGAAGCTCTGCCACCGACAGAAAGCAACTTACTCCTCCAGCCACCAATTGACCCGATTCCGGTCTTGAATCGAAGGTCTTGACCCGTGCAACAATTCCATAGGAGGAATTGATCCAATTTGATCCAGGCAAGAAGAATTTTGGATTCAAAATTCTAGGGTTTTGGGTTTTTGTTGGAGGGTGGCAGAGATAATGTTTTTGGTGGAATTGGAGGTTGAATTTGTGTTCAGAACGTTGTTTGGAGTCGATTAAGTGTAATTTGATGTTGAATTTGTTGAATTTTGATAAAAATTGGAGGTGGTGGTGTTCTGCCGCCGTGTCGGCCGCTGTTCGCGGCAGCTGCGATGGTTTTTGGTGGCGGAGGCGGAGGCGACAGGGGTGCGGTTATGAGGTGGAGGCGTTTTTTGGGATAGTGAAAAATAAAAAGGAAAAGAAAATAAAATTAAAGGGGTAGTTTAGGTAGTTTATCGATGAAAAGTGGATAAGGGTGTGTTAATAGTGTTTTAGGGTGTGTTAATATCAGCACCCTATGTAAATAGCTGAAAAATAATTAAAATACCTCGAATGACGATGTAAGGTCTATGACAAAGAAATTTTCTAATAATAATAATAATAATAAGAGAAAATGGACTGAACAGTGTCTCACCTTTTTTTATTTTTTAACTTTCGGTATCTCACGTTTTTGAAATTTCAAAATGGTGTCTCACATTTTAACCTTGACTTAACCTTAGTACCTAGAGCCGTTAAATCCCTAACGGAATTTGTTATGTTGCCATTTCTAACCAATATACAATTTTTCCTAAATAATACTGAATTTTTTTATTTTTTTTTATTTAGTTACTTACTTATTTGCTTACTAAAACTTAATTACTTACAAATTCTAAGATCTAGCCTTCAACATGCCAATTTTTGTTGCCAAACATGTATTTGTTTAGGATCTGCAATCTGTTTTTCTAGAATATGGATACTTTTTGTAAATCTAAAAATTAAATTCCAATAACCTATCATCTTTCTATTAAGTTTTTCCCTAAAGTTTTTTAATATTCTTAATTTTTCTCACTTTTCTTTTAAGTCTTGTTCAGTTTCTCTAATATTTAATAAATTAATTAATTTCTGAGAGAAAATAATTAATGACTAAATTAACTGTTTAGGTTCGAGTATCGGAGTATAGAGGATATATTATATATTTGTAGTATGTTAAATAAACAAATTCATGGGCCCACCACGCTCTGTCAAAATGTAAAATAAAGAAAATTTAAGAAAAACAGAAAATAAGGATATTCTGGTCTTTTTTACAGTATTAACAGAATATTCTAACGGAATATTTTTTACTAACGTCTCCAGACACCAATTTTCTATCTGAGTAAGAACTTGAGACACTGTTTGGATATTTTGGAAAGTGGAGACACTAAAGGTTAAAATGGCTAAAAGGTCAGACACCATTTAGTCAATTAACCCTAATAATAATAATAATAATAATAATAATAATAATAATGCAAAGTAAAGCAATATCCCTAAAATAAAAGACAATAACCATGGACGTAAAGATTCATATAATTGTCCAAAAAAGCAAGTGGAAACAATGCACCATTTTAAAGATGACCTAGGGGACATGTCATGTGTAGTGAAGCACTCTGTCATTGTTGTAAATCAACGAACTATTAATACTCACATTGCAAACTAGCAAAGAATTGGCCGCGACTTACAGGAAGTATAAAGAATCATACAAGTACGAAGATTTGGAAAAGCATCTTCAATATCTAACAATAACATTGAAAATGAACTTACAACTAATGGCTTACCATATCGGAGAAGATGACAATGACACATCTCATTATTGCAACTATTAAAAGAGCAAAAAGAATCTAGCTCAATCCAAGATAGACTTTGATTAAGTCTACTTTTAATTTCCAAGATATCCTTGTAAAGGCTATCAAGCCTTATACCTAATTAAGTAGACTTTTTGTCTTAAAGTAACTATTTCTAAATTGGACAAGACTAAATGTAATCGTTGGCATTTCCTCTCAATGAATTGAGATTATTCCAATTTTATGATATACATGGTTCAATTTTCTACATCTAACTTTGCAAAGTATTGCATAAAGTAAAGCACCATAACATAATATAGGTACGACATAAAGAACTATGTGCAAATAAACGCATCATATAATCTCAAGAATAATAGTACTGAAAGACAATGGTACTAATATATCACAAAATAGCATAATAGTACTGAAGAACAGTAGTACTATATCAATAGATATAACAAAAGTAATAAGGATCGGTATATCTGTTCCTTTGAGATTCATAATGCACCTGTCTTTTTGGGATTACCATACCTTTTATTGCAAACCCCATCGAGTTACTCTAAAGAACTTGGGTTACGTTTCGATGTATATATATTGAGCATATGTCAAATTGACAATTCATGTGACAAGAGAAAATTGAATTTTTTTTCCCACATTTTAAAGAAATTTATGCCATGATGTTCATGTGAAAAGACACAAGTGAGAATTCATTTGAGCTCATTTGCATTACCTCTAATGACTGCGGATGTAAACGAGTGTTAGAGAAGTTTATATGTCAACTTAGTAGGCTATATGTAACCGCTAATTGAATCCAACGTCATAAGAAAATGATCTTTTAGAATTCTGACTGTTTCCGCTCAAACCCGTAGGCCTGATAAAAACTGGTGGATCTTGATGTGGTTTCCTCCTACAAACCCTGCTAACTAAGGGGAGTATCAGGCGGGCCGGTCTTCTCCTCTCCGATGCCTAAGTCAGTACCGTTGGGACAAATAGATAACTTAAGCGGGAATAATAAGTAGTTGGAGAGTTGAGTTACCTATTAATGAGGGTAGTTGAGGCCCTTACATAGGTGGTCGAGCGTGAGGTCTGGTCTTACTCTTCGATGTGGGACTGATTCCCATCTGTCCGTACGCAAAGGGCAGCTTTGGTGGTCTGTTTGGCAGGCTGGCGTCCCCGGCTCCCGGGCCCCTGGCCAAAAGGTGGACTACTGGGCCTCGGGTCCGGGTGATAGGAGCACAATGTGCGACGATATTAATGTGTTTACGCCCTCATTTATGCTTCGTTTAACTCTTATTTATCTAAGATAGAGTCATAATATAGTTTAGTGTCATTTTGGTAGAGTTTTGGAAATATATGTTTTAGAGTCCGAAAAATGACTAAGTTTAAGAATTCTGGAAAATAGTGAAAAATATGTCTTTTTCGTGATTCTGAAATGAATAGAATTGTAACTTATCCTTTTCCAAATTTGCTGAAATTTGGTATGCATGTTATTGGCTTACTAATGGGTCTTGTGTCAAAATACAGATCAATCGGAGTTCGGGAAGTCACCCAAAAGATGGCTGCAAATCAGCAGTTCGAGCAAAACAATCTAGGGATTTCCAGGAATTTTCCTGGGACTGTGTCCCAACTTCAAAAATTCATTCCCGACGTTTCACAAGGAATTTGATCAAGCCCTTGTACATAAAAGAAGCTCTATGTGTCTAGTTTATCTGAGACTTAGAATCGCATCAATTGGAGCTCCGAGGAGGAAGTTATGCTCAATTGAAGACGCAAAGGTCAGATCTACTAAGAAGAAGGAAGAAAATCAGCTTAACATATGCTCGCCAGAAGCCTATTCTCGCCAGAAGCCTAACTCGCCTCGCCAGTATACTTGCCAGCAGATCAGCCTCGCTTGCCTCGCCACTGCTCGCCATCCGATAGCCTCGCCAGCACCAGACTCGCCACCCAGATTAGCCTCGCCAGTATCCAATACTGGCAAGGACTGCACCCGAGTGGGCTACAAGTGCCTCAGTCGTGTCTTAGGGATTCAAAGAAGAAGAAAAAGTGTTAAGCATGTGAGGAGTAAACCCTAGGTTGGCCAAGCATGGAATTCCTTATTTGAAATGGGATAGAATAACCAAAACCATGTCTGATTGGGAAACATTATTACAAGAGGATTTCTATCCCATTTTGAGCAAGGAAAACTCTCCCAAATCAGCCTTTCCCTTCTCCTATAAATAGAGGTCGGCACCTTGAAGAAAAGTGTCACATTCCAAAACAAAAAATCTAGCCAAAGCTCTACCAAAATTCCCCAAGAATCCTACAAAGAAAACCCTAGCCGAAACACCCTACCTTCATCACCACAAAAACCAGCCGAACCACCCTCATCCCTTCATCTAGAAAATTGCTGCCGTACCAAGCATCCATCATCCATCGAGATCCATACGACGTCAAGCTCCAAAGGTGTTCTAAAAGTATGATCTACTGCCCACTTTCGGTTTTGTAATTCTTTCTTTGTAGTTATGTTAAACTTTGTCTATGAAGTTAGCATGAATTCTTGGTTTCAAATGCTATGTCTATGTATTGTTTGGATTGAAGTTTGGTTTTATAATTTACATGATCAATTTATTTTCTTTATCTTTATTTGGTTTTTGGATGTAAGAATATGGATTGCATGTTAAAGAGTAAGGAAGATATATGATGAACTAGTAATTAGGATAATCGGCAAAATATGTATTAAATTGATTTTAGGGTTTTCTTGACTTGTTCTTTAAATTCATGTGCTTAAAGATTGGTGGTCTATGTAATTGCAATACGTGGATTATTGATCTCATTAGCCGAAAATAATATAGATCAAGTAACCAACGAGTTATTTTGTTTGTGATTATTTTCACAAGGGTTAGAGTTGTTTAAAGAACATGCTTGTTTAATAAGAAGAGTGACGCCTTACTATATTAACTTGTTTCCAACTAAAAGACCTTGTGCCTAATTGCTTTGCATGTTTGATTTCGACGATAAGTGTTCTCAAATATGTTACTATAACTTTAGGGTTAGACAATAAGTTAATCTTGAAGTACTAGAGAGTCTTAATTAGTAAACCGATAAGTAGCTAATTGGGTTGGAGTTAAGTTGAGTCTAGAACGCTTTAGTACTTTGCCGTGAGTCTTATTTGCTTGTTTGTTATGTATTTTGATTGCTTTCGTGTTAGTGCTTTGTGGAAGAATGTTGACCAACCTTGTAAATAGTAGCTTTAGGATTTAATTTTCAGCTTTTCTTTTGAATTTTCGTGTAGCATAGCTAGGGCAGCCCTAGGGCTGCCGACGCCATACTTTCCCCCTTTAGGTTTTATTTTCGTGTTCTTTAGCATTAGGGGGAGCAAGGCTGGCGATCCCATCTTTTCCCCATAAGTGACGATTTTTTGTATATATTTGTGAATATTTTTGTCTAGCAATCTCATGTTTCAGGTACCCTTAATCCCCGGCTTAGAACGATCCCTACTTATGTCTATACTACTAACGATTGTAGGGTTATTATTGTTTGATGCTCGCCTAGCGACTCCATCACCGGGCGCTGGGGATCCTGCTCTGGGCCTCAGTCCGGGCCCGAGCGGACTGGCTGCGGGTCTGTGGGCCTATGTAGCCCCTCTGTGGCTGCTGTCAACAAGTCCCCCAAGTTCCCGGTCAAGTGCAATCTTGAATGGGGACTTAATGTCTCGTTCTGCTGGTTCGCAGACCCGTAGGGTTACAGACCCAAAGGTGCCCAGTCCCCCAAGTCCGTGTTGAAGATTGGGCTTTGCCGGGCGTTTGAGCAGAAAGGCTGTTATGATGGTGCGTGGTGATGTAAGTAACTATTGATGACGTGCGACAGTTATGAGTACGTGTTGTAGTAATAATGGTGTTGTGCTTAAGTCTCGCCATGCCATGAGTATGGAACGGGATGATAATGTGGCGTTGAAATCCGCCATGCATGCCATGCAAGGACTCGACTGGTGGACTGCCATGTCGGGACGAGTCCCCCAGTGAGAATTGCTGCCAACGGTGGCACAGGCCGGGGAGTAGCCCGATGGGGTGTTTAGGCCATGTCATAGCACCAATGCACACCCGATGATTCGTCCCAGCTTGTGTTGGAATAAATCTGGGGTATTGTGCAGGGTTGCGAGCCTGTGGGGGGGCCTGTTGGGTGAGAGCCAACAGGTCCACCGGTGGGGTGTTGCTGCCGTGTTTAAGCATCGGTCAACACCCACTAGTTCTTCTCAGCCGGAACATTATAGGCGTGAGGCTGTGTGCAGGGTTTCTAGCCTGCGGGGAGATTTGTTTTGTGTTAGAGAAACAATCTACCCGGTGGGGTGGCGTAGAGATAACAAGTCTCGCCATGGATCCCCATATTTTTCACAACTTGGTGTGATGCAGGGTTTCTAGCCTGCTGGAAAAATTTGTCTGTGTTAGAGGTAAAATCTCCCGGGTTTATAAAGCCCATGTGTTTGAAGCCTTGAGTTGTTGCTTCAAAACCGGTGGAATGCCTTTCCTTGAACTAGGGTTGATGCTTGGGGAAGTGGTGGGGGGCTTAACGCCTCGGTTCTTACCCCTATCTCCCCTAACTGCCGTTTGTAGGCGGGACAGGTGACTGACATGCATTGAAGGAGAGAGCCCATCAGTCCCATCAGTTATGATGGCGTGGGGATTTTATCGATGCTGGGACACGTGTCAGTAGGGAGCGGTCTGAGATGGGAGGAATCTGCGGCTGGGGTTGCCTCTCCCATTTGAGTGCCCTAATTATCAACAAGGTGTAGTTTTGCCGCCTATAAAATGCTTCGCAACCCCCCTCCTCTCTTCCTGTCGTACTTTGTTGAAGCTCGGCTCCTCGTCTCTGTCTGTGTTGTTATCTTGCTAAGTGTTTTGTCCGTTCTCGTCAACAGCTAAGTTTATGGAGTCTGGTAGGTCAGCCAGCCCTGTCGGTGCCGGCCTTGCTTTGGCGGGAGGGCCCGTGAGGCACTGGCTGTTGGATGGCGACAGGGTGATTTATTACGACGAGCCGACCAGGAGCATGACTGCTGGCGAGATAAGGGATTTTCGGGCGAAGTGGGGCATTGACTCGTCCGTTAAGCTCCGGGGTCTGCATCCCGGAGAACTGGCTTACAACCCGGAGGAAGGTTAGGTTGCCATTTTTGAGAATCAGTTTCGGCATGGGCTATCTCTGCTGCTGCCTAAGTTTGTCCAGTATGTGCTGAGCCTGATAAACCTCTCCCCCGCCCAGCTTCCTAGCAACCAGTGGAGGCAGTTGCTTGGTCTTGGGTGCTTGTTCAGTCTTAGCAACATGGACTGGCCCACGGTAAATGTGTTCCGGGCGCTGTATAAGGTTCTCTACTGCAAAAAGGCCCAGGCCACCGGCTGTGTGAATTTTGCCGCGCAGGACTTCGATCCTCCCGTCACTCATCTACCGTCGTCGGTTTCAAATACGTGGAGGAGACAGGTTGTGATGGCCGGGGTAGGTGGCAGCGTAGCTCGAGGAGCTTCCGGGTGCTCGGGGCTTATCAAACTATCATGGATCAATCGTACCGGTTGGTCGACTTGGAAAGACAACGGATAGCCCGGGTTTTCGGTTGCTGGGATAATCTGGGCCGGAGCTCTTACAATTTCATCCGGTGGAATGTGTTGGAGATATGCGAGATGGGGAAAAAACCTGGTAAGGTTCCTTGCACTGTTGTTTTGTGCAGTCGTATTTTTATTCTAACCGTTCGGGTTATTGATTTGCAGCTAATGGCCCCCGGCTTGCCGTTCGGAGCGAGGAGACCATCGAGGCGGATGATGAACTTGTGGCCCAGAGGTTGATGGAGATGAGGGAAACGGCCTCGAAAACCGTCGTAGATCCTGACACCCTAGAGAGGACGGTGCATAGTGCTCCTGTGCCGCTCATGTTTCCGGATTCCCACTACGGTCGGCGACTGGGCGGTGAGAAGAGTACCCCGCTTATTATTCGGGATGTAGGACCGGTGGGCACACCCGGTCCAGAGCCTCTACTGCGGCCTGTGGGGGCACCGAGAGAGGGAGGCAGCGGATATGATGCGGTACCGCAGAAGCGATCTTGGTGAGGCTCCTGCAAAAAGGGCGAGGATATTTGATACCGAGGCGTCCAGATCGACCGGGGGAAGGTCAGCATTGGCCCTGGCGGAGGAATCCGATGGCGGCAGGAGTAAGGAAACCGGTGAGCCGGGAGTTGATCGCGGCTCTGGTGATGGCGGGTTTGGTAGATTCGTGGTTGCTACCATCGAGGCCTTGGGACTTGATCAGGTAGCCCCCAGGGATGCGCGGCCGTGTGAGAGCCTGAAGAAGGCTGTGGAATTGGGTCTACGGGTAAGTCTGATCGCGTGTCTTTGTGTGAAACTGGGGTTCTTCTACGCTCCCTCTCTCTTCTTGTTTTATGAGCTGATGTTCTTCTTTCGTGTACTTGTACCAGTTGGTTCACAGCCTTTATGCCGCTAAACCTAGTGAGGGGGCTCCGGTCTTGGAGAAACAGGTGGAGGACCTCGCAATGTAGCTGTCCTTGCTGGAGGTTAAGCTCGCGCAGGAGAGGGAGGAGGACGGTAGACTTGCAGCCGCTCGGGAAGAGAGGATTATGGAACTGGAGTCGAAACTGACCAAAGCTGGGGGGCGGGCAACCATGCTGGAAGCCAAGTTTGTCGAGGCTTCTAGGATGGTAACGGACCTGGAAGCAAAGAATTTGGAGTACGAACCCAAGTAACAGCAGTCCTAAAGGGAGGGGAGAAGCTTGTAGAATCCCGACTTGCAGAAGCCGCTGATAAAGCTATTAATGATTTCCGGGACTCGGTGGAACTTGCAGAGATGCTGGAGACTGCTCGTGCGAAGGGTATAAACGATGCGTATCTGGAGTGGACAGAGAAAGGGTGGCTTGATGCCGAGAGAATGGAGGCTGAAGTAGCCTTGGCCGAAAAAATGGAGCAAGAGCGATCTCTCAAGGTTGGTGGGTCAGGAATTAGGGGCGCCGGTGGTGCTGATTAACGGTTTCTTTCTTAGTGTAGCAGCGGCAAATACTTGGTATATGTATTTATTTTGTAACTAGCTATATTTATTTTGTAACTAGTAACTAGCTGTGTTGCAACGTTGGCACTAAATACAACACTGTCCACTTTTAAGGCAGTGACCTCACTTAGGGTAGAACCGGAGGTGTTGAATATTCCATGGGCAGGTGGAATAGATGTCGTCAGTGTCTATGATGTGGAATGTCACCGGGCCTACGGCTGCGGTGATTTTGTAGGGCCCTTCCCACGTTGCTCCAAGGCCAGCGGCTTTTTCTGAACTTTCTTCATCACCCAATCCCCTACTTGCAACTTCCTTTCCCGGACCTTTCTGTCATAGTATCGAGCGACCCGTTGCTTGTATGTTTGGTTTCACATATGCACTTGGTCGGGCCGCTCTTCAATGACATCCAGGTTGAGCCGTATCCCTTCGGCGTTCGTTTTAGCGTCATAATTCTCGACCCTACCGCTGGGCGTGTCGGTCTCTACGGGGAGTACCGCTTCGCTCCCGAATGACATACAAAATGGGGTCTCCCCTGTTGCTTCGGCTGCTGTCGTGCGGATTGTCCACAGAACCGCCGGGAGTTCCTCGGCCCATAACCCTTTTTTGTCATCTAACTTCTTCTTGAGGAGATTTTTGATGATTTTGTTGACCGCTTCAACCTGGCCGTTGGTTTGCGGGTGTGCAACTGAGGCGAACAACATCCGGGTCCCCATAGAAGCTGTGTACTGGATGAGATCGGTATTGTTGAACTGCGTCCCGTTATCCGTAACTATGGTATGCGGTACCCCGAACCGGCAGTAGATGTTCTTCCACAGGAACTTTTTTACCCGTTCCTCGGTAATCTTGATTAGGGGCTCCGCCTCGACCCACTTTGTCTGATAGTCAACGGCTACAATAACGTACTTGTATTGTCCTACAACTGTTGGGAAAGGGCCGATAATATCTAGCCCCCACTGTGCGAATAGCCATGGCGCTAACAGAATTGATAACGCAATTGTCAGGTTCTGAGGTGTAGTAGCATACATGTGGCACTTGTGGCAGCCGCCCGAAATTTTTCTCGACGCTGCTGCCATGTCTGGCCAAAAGTATCCAGCCCGTAGCGACTTATGAGACAGGGATCGGGCACCGGAATGGTTACTGCACACTCTTTCATGGATTTCTCTCATGATGGCCTCTCCCGTCTCTTTTGTTATGCATTTTAGATGGGGGAAGCTGTGCCCTCTTCGGTATAACTTGCCGCCGAGGAGGCTGTACCTGGCACACCGGAGGTGGAACCTCCTAGCCTCTATTTTATCTTGAGGGCTGGTTTTGTCAACCAGGTACTTTATGATCGGGTCCATCCAACTTGGAGGAGCCTCTTCTACCGCAAATATCTCGGAGATGGTCTTGCTTATGCTCGGCTTCTCGAGGGTTTCAATCTTAGCTATGCGGTACTCCGGTGGGTAGTTCCCGGTCGCCAACCTTGCCAGGGCGTCCGCATGCCTATTTGCCTCCCGGGGTACATGCCGAATGGTTGCGCCTTCGAATGGCTCAATCAGGGTTTTGGCCAACGCCTGGTAGGATGCCAACTGGGGCTCCTTGACTTCGAACAGCCCATTCATTTGGTTTACCACCAGGCTCGAGTCGCTGTATACTTCCAGGGACGGGATTCTCATTTCCTTGGCGAGTTGCAAGCCGGCTATGAGGGCCTCATACTCAGCGGCGTTGTTGGAAGTATTGAAGAGGAATCGCAGGGCATACTCATATGACTGGCCATCGGGTGCGGTTAGCATGATGTCGGCTCCACTCCGCTTACTTGTTACATAACCGTCCACATAAAGCTTCCAACCGCTGGGGAGGCCTGGTTCGACTTTTATGGTTTTAGCTGGTCCAGTGCCCTCGGGCCGATCGGAATGCGCTCCAACCGCCATCGGGGTGAGTTCACATATGAAATCCACAGCAGCCTGGCCTGTGATGGCCGTTCGCGGGGCATAGGTTATATCGAATTCCCCCAACTCGACTGCCCATCATACCAGCTTGCCGCTAGTCTCCGGCTTTTGCAGGATCTGCCGCAGAGGGTGATTGGTATACAGGGTGATGGAGTGAGCTTGGAAATAGTGTCGGAGCTTCCTGGCGCTGACGATCAGGGCCAGAGCCAGTTTTTCGATGTCAGGGTATCGGCTTTCGGCTCCGGTAAGTCTCTTTCCTGCGTAGTATACCGGGAGCTCGAGCGTGTCTTCCTTCCTAATGAGGGCCGCAGAGACGGCTGTTTCCTATGCGGCTATGTAGAGGTATAGCATCTCGCCCGATACTGGTTTGGATAGGAGAGGTACTGCAGACAGGTACGTCTTAATGGACTGGAATGCCGCCTCGTGCTCCACTGCCCAGTGAATTTTCTTGAACTGCTGCGCCTTGAGCAGTTTAAAGAATGGGGCACACTTATCGGTCAGGCGGGAGATAAACCTGGCCAAGGCGGCTAGTCGGCTGGTCAGCGTTTGGACCTGGTTCCTTTCCCTTGGTGTCTCCATGTCTAGGATCGCTTGGACCTTCAGCGGGTTAGCTTCTATTCCTCGCTGGCTAATGATGTGGCCCAGGAACAGGCCCTCTGAAATCTTGAAAATGCACTTCTTTGGGTTCAGGCGCATCCCGAACTTGAGCATCTTACTGATGACTACTGCCAAATCTCGGATGTGGGCCCCTGCGGTCAAGCTTTTGACCAGCATGTCATCCACGTAAACTTCCACCGTTTTACCCATCTCCTGTTCCAGCATGCAGTTTACCACCCGTTGGTATGTGGCCCCAGCATTCTTCAGACCGTACGGCATCCTCTTGTAGCAGTAGATCCCTCGGTCAGTTGTGAACGAGGTGTGCTCTTCATCGTTCGGGCTCATCCTTATTTGGTTGTATCCAGCATAGGCATCCATGAAGCTCAGTAGTTTAAAACCGGATGTCGAGTCTATAAGGTGGTCTATTCGGGGGAGGGGGAAGCTGTCTTTTGGGCACGCCCGGTTTAGGTTTGTGAAATCAACGCACATGCACCACTGGTCGGTTCCCTTTTTTGGGACCATAACCACGTTGGCGAGCCAGCGGGGATACTGAACTTCCCGAGTGAAATTCATGCCTCTCAGTTTTTGCACTTCCTCTCTGATCGCCTCATACTTTGCCGGGCTGAAAGACCTCCTTTTCTGCCTTACCGGGGGAACGCCGGGCAGGGTATTTAGCCGGTGGACGGCTATTTCTGGGGATATGCCCAGCAGGTCCTCGTAGGACCATGCGAACACTGAACTGTTTTCCCAGAGAAAGGTGATGAGATATTCCCTGACATCCGAGGCGAGCTTTGTTCCTATCACCACTTTCCGCTCTGGGTGATCCTCCGAGATGGAAATTACTTCGGTTTCTTCCACAGCCGACGGGCGTTTCGGCTTCTCCTCGTCGGAGTCGGTGTCGGTGTCATCACGGGGGTCAATACCCGGATCTGGTAATAGCGCTCGTTGAGTAGCTGTGAAGACCTCGGTCCGCTTTCTCCCATAGGCCAAGGCCTCTGCATAATACTTGCGGGTGATCTTCTGATCCCCGCATATGGTGATGACACCGGTGGGGGAAGGCATTTTTAACATCAGCATGTGGCCGGCTATGAACGTTTTCAGCCTCCACAGCCCTGGCCGACAGATTATGCCGTTGTATGAGGACAAACAATCCACTATAATGAACTCTAGGTGTTCCTTTCTCATTCTGTCTCCCTCG
Source organism: Potentilla sterilis (assembly GCA_963682095.1). Taxonomy (NCBI): domain Eukaryota; kingdom Viridiplantae; phylum Streptophyta; class Magnoliopsida; order Rosales; family Rosaceae; genus Potentilla; species Potentilla sterilis. Next base: position 9,973,559 of record OY821763.1, on the reverse strand, counting down.
CCGAAGATCAGCGGCAGGTAATCCGACCCCAGAGGTTGGACCACCTCACCGGAGAAGCTTATCAGCTGCTCGTTATCCTGGGATAGTTTGCACCTCCCGCGGTGCAGCCCCTTGTACGCTTCTCAAAACATCACATTGATTGAAGCCCCGATGTCGATTAACATGCGGCTGGTTATCTAGTGGTCTATTTGGACCGTAATGAGGAAGGGATCGTTGTGCGGTTGAATCAGATCCTCCGGTTCCTCCTCCTCATAGAACGTGACCAAGTTCCATCCGGTTTTAGCTGCCTGGCCGCTTCCTCCCCCAAAGGCGTACACTTCCTTTCCCAGGATCGATCTTAGGCACCGCTTCTTCGAACTCCTGGTGAGTCGATCAATGTGGCCCCCACCATGTATCATATTTATACTTCCATGCACCTCGATCCCCCCGGGGGACTCGGGTGCGTATGTTTCCCACGTTTCGGGCACCCTTTCTTTGCAGATCATCTGTCCGGATTCGGCCGTCCACGACCGTTCTCAAAGGTCGGTGGTCGTTAGTCCGGTGGGTGGTATCATCGGGCTTTTCTGCTGGCATAATGGCCAGGGTCCTCTCTTGTCGCCACACAGGCATTACAGCCAGCGGCCGCCGTTGCCGCCCCGCTGGTACAGCTGCCATAGGCTGGGCCGGTCGCAGAGGCGGTGGTCTTCCACAGCCCCATGAAATTATGTTGCCGCTCTGGCGGGGTCGCCGACCGCCCCATACTTCGGCGTTCTTACCGATCGTAGGCGCACGATCACGATCCTGCCGCCAGGCCTTGTTTTCATAGGAGGGCGTCGGTAATAGGTCGTCTGACCTTCGCTTGGGCAGCCTATTCCCATATGTCTCATGTTCAGCTTGAGCGTGCCTGACGGCCACGGCCATCAGCTCGTCGTACCCCGGCGGCTCTTTTACTCGTAGGGCGTACGAGAGTTCTCCGGGCCTTAACTCTTGCTTGAATGCCATCTCGGCGATCCTTTTATCTAAGTTTCGGAACCCGACCGTGGCGATCTGCCATCGGTTAACGAACGCGCGTAGTGGTTCGTGGTCCGTCTGCATGCAATCAAAGAGGACCGTTGATGTTTGGGCCGCCTCGGCTCTGAGGATGAATCGGCCGACAAACTTATCAGCCAGTTGTTCGAACGTTTTCACCGAGCCTACTGGCAGCTCGTAGAACCAGCCCAACGCCTCCCCCAAGAGCGTCTCTTGGAACATATTGCAGCACGTGGCATTAGAATAGCCCTTTGTGTCCGTTTGTGACTTAAAGCTGTCCAGGTGTTGGTATGGGCAGCCGGCTCCTGAGTACGTTAGTTTCAGGGACTTTTAGTTACCGGATCTCCCGGATTCCATAACCCGGTGCGAAAAAGGTCCAGTGCATTCGCTGAATCGCGCATCGTCCAGCGGTCGCACTTCCCTTCTCTCGTTATCCTCCACCCGGCCCTTTATGTCCGACACCGAGGTGGAGAGTGTCTGAAGTGCCCTCACTGTGGAGCTGTCCTGCTCGCCCGGTGCTAAGTTCGTAGGCAGATGCACAATCTTTCTCCTTCCCGTAGGCTGTCCCACCTCTAGGTGCGGGAACTCGTCACCTTTATTTGGTACAGGCCGTGCTGCCACCCGAGAGGTGTTCTGGCGGTGCCCTTTCTCCAAGGCCACCAATAGGGCGATGTTCACTACTTCCAACTCTTGGTACCGGGCATCTGCCCTTAGTCGGTCTCGATTGCCCTTCTCTCGTAATCGGGCGACTTATACCTTCATCTTTTATATCTCTCCCCCCTCATCGTATTGGTCGGGGCCAGAGCACTGGGGATCCTGCTCCGGGCCTCAGTCCGGGCCCGGGCGGACTGGCTGCGGGTCTGTGGGCCTGTGTAGCCCCTCTGTGGCTGCTGTCAACACTGACATAGATTGGCTTTGACACAACTACTCGTGATCTGGTGATCCGTACATTAAAGAAATTACCATTGACACCCATATTTTGGATGAATAGAAGCAAACACCAGAAGAATATGGTTCGCACACAAAACCGAGGACGGCCAAAGAACATTTTATCCTCAAATATTGTTTGGACACAATCCATGTAGGGTTGAAGACATGTGTTCAATCCCTACATTCCACCGCTCCCCTAAGGTGGCATTATGATATATTTGATGCACAAGTACATGCACTTATACCATATTATGCTTCTTATATATATTGTGATTTTATAAGTCAAAGCACATTAATCAAAGCCTATTCGTGAAATTATGATTGAGATCATCATATGCAAAGGAAACATGTGTTCTTATTATGTTCTTATATTCAATCCAAAGAGGATTCAGTGGACTGATTCAACCAACTTGCGGACACCTTAGATATTTTATGGTGTTGGTTGTTGTGTCGACATGATTGGTCACATGTCATGACACTATCCACTATTATACGTATGGTGCTTATACTAGAAAGTCAAACCACCTAGGCCGGGTTATTTTCTGTAGGCGCAATGATTTTATAACTTATTATATGGGATCTGTAATGGGCATCATATCCCTATATAAAAAAACTCAAATTGGTCTCACGGAAAACGACTACAGTAATAGTCTTGATATTGGTAAAGCACACAAATACTTCCGTTTTAGGTTATCAATTTTGCATGCAGCGTTACTTATTCACCAATGTCCACCATCATTGAACTAATTTACACCATAGCCAGTGACTGTGTGTGAGAATTTTAAAGGATTTCAAACAAACTTGCAATCCTTAAGCTCTTTTGGATTGACACGGATCTACAATCCTTGAGCTTGGTTAAATGTTTCTATGTGCCAAAATTACGCCGCCACAGCCCACAATGATGGTTCACTTGAGATGAATAAATATTTATAATGGATATGAACTTCCATCTATAGTCCACTATGTCGAAACCTTGACAGGCGATCTCCTCACCGTTAGATTTGCGGTGTGTCACTTTGATGAGACAGTCTTCCCGTCGTTAGGGGGAGATAAGAACAAGCATGTTCAAGTAGAACGACATGAATTATCGTGGTTTGTCCCCACTGTGTCTCATCTTGACCCCCAAAATCACACAAAGTGAGGCCTACATATACTCTCATGATCAGTCAAAGTCTTTACTCTAACGATAGATCCATTTTTCAACTAAAGGAGGATGACGAAGAAGTGTTGGGAAATGAAATTCCCTATACAAGTGCAATGGCACATGATTGTACTTAAACACAATATGTAAGACTCGACCTCTCATTCAATGAAAATGTTTAAAGCTATGTGTAGCTCTGTGCGCACGCAACAATAATGGTTCTTTCAAATACTCAAAGATATGAAAGATTTGAGTTTATTCAATCTCTACATAGAAGATGACGTGATGGAAAGAAAACTATCCACGTCATAGCTAACTATGCGTAAAGAAAAACTCATTAAAGATGAAAATCTGTTATTGCAAATCAATTTCAAATCTCTTAACTGTTAGTCCATATCTATACTATTGATAGAGTTTTTGACTGTTTTACTACGAGAAGGTCATGCTTAGCATAAACATGATGTTCATTATGAACTTATGTGTTCAGTTCATGGACAACCTTATCTTCGAGATCAAAGTAAATAAAGTTGGATATGAGGACGATGTGGCAAGATTTAATTACTAAATCATTGCTCAAAGTCATATTTGAAAAACATGTGAAAATGCATAACTATGCTAAAGTTATTGAAACTCCCTTGATCAAATGAAAGAATTGGGGAGAATCCCATGATTATAGTAAAAATCAGGGGGAGGTGCAGACATCAGCTGGGGTCTAGCACATACATGTTGTTTTCAAATGTTATAGGTGCGTTGTGCTCTTTTTCTCCTTCGACCAAAGTTTTATTTTCTCCCATTAGGTTTTTGTTACTTAGCAAGGTTTTTAATGAGGCAACACCTCATGCACCATTTTATCTTTGACTCGGCACAAGGGGGAGTGTTGAAGGAAAAACACATTATGTATCTTCGTCAAAGTAACTGACGATAGGAAATTAGGATATTATTAATCAAAGGATGTAACGACTCAATCAGTCATTATTGTCATTATGTACATTGTAATTATTAGAAGTAGTACTTAATTAATCGTTAATTAAGTTAATCTCTAGGGTGTACGTTTTCTATTTGGCTTTAACTCATGTGGTTCTGTTGTGAACTACGTGTCCATCTCTTGACCTTTCTAGCTCCTTCTACTCTTGTATAAATACCAAGAGAGGTGCCGCTCTTCTGATGTAACCCTAGCTACTTCAATCAAAGATATTTTACATTTCAAATACTCTCTCACTATGAAAGCTAAGAGTAATTACTATTGTAATATTCACCCTATATAAAGGGGATTATAGTTAAGAATGCCTTAACGATTATCAAATTGGCTGAAATTTTGCAGACATGATCTATATATGAGTACCTAAAGAATAGACGGAGGAGATGTAAAAATTCAATCGAAAAGTTAGTCAAAATATCAAATTCGCACCATAAGGATTGGTGCGGAGGTTCTTATCAAAGAAAGCCTGTATATATATATTGCACATACAATTCGTACAATCCTTCTTGGCTAAGGACCTCCGCACTAATCCTTATGGTGCGGATTTGATATTTTGACTAACTTTTCGATTGAATTTTTACATCTCCACCGTCTAGTTTTAGGTACTCATGTATAGATCATCTATGTAAATTTTCAGCCAATTTGATAACCATTAGCATATCAAACTAGATTAAAACAAATGGACAGACTGCATGTTGTCAAAACTGAATGATATGAAATCACACTTTTAAATGCCTTAAAGATTATCAAATTGGCTGAAATTTTGCATACATGATCTATATATGAGTACCTAAAGACTAGACGGTGGAGATGTAAAAATTCAATCGAAAAGTTAGTCAAAATATCAAATCCGCACCATAAGGATTGGTGCGGAGGTCCTTAGAAAAGAAAGCATATATATATATATATATTGTTGATGCCATATATGGTACACCGCCAAGCATGTTCGGCGACCTCGTGGACCGTGCAACCGGTGTCATGGGTCCTACTTCCGGCATCCGGCGGGTAGACCGCAACCCTGGCTACATTCCCAATGTCAGAGATCACCGGTGCCGCACCCGGAGGGCGTGCCACCGGGCTCCCGAAGTAGCTTCGTGGGTAGAGAAACAATTGTAGTAATGTGGGTTTGTGTCCCACATTGGAGAAGTTGTAAAGGAGGAAGCCTTCCTTCCCTATAAATAGGAGGCTTCCCCCTTAGTGTTAAGGATCTTTTTGATCTTGGATACTTGCTACCCTTGGCATGTAACCACCACCGATAGCTTATTAGCCGGCTATAGTGAATTCTAAGTGAACGTAGCCGTGCCCTCCGATGGCACGGTGAACCACTATATGTCTTGGTGTTCATGTTATATCTTTATTATTGTGATTCTATCAGGCCCCAGGGTTTGCGCAGAAACATATATATATACAGTCCGTCTATGCTACGGACGTCCGCACCGTGCGGATTCGGCGTTTCCGGCCACCTCCGGCGCGTTCCTCCTCCCACAACCCACTGGGCTTTGGTCGCCCCCTCCCGGCACTCTTTTCTGTACCGGCCGGCGATGGAGGTCCGGCCGGCACAGAAAGAAGCGCTGGGAGGGGGCGACCAAAGCCCAGTGAGTCGCGGGAGGAGGAACGCGCCGGAGGTAGCCGGAAACGCCTCATCCGCACGGTGCGGACGTCCGCACCTGAAAAACTCTCTATATATATATATATATACACACGCACATATATAGATTGCACATACTATTCATACAATCATACATACATACAGTTATTTGCGCACACAATTATAAATTAACAAGATCAGACAATTTCCTTAAAGGATTTCTAGCTGAATTAACTTATAGGATCCAAGGCCAATGTACTCAAGTTCCACCCCTCCAAGCTCTCTCTCACCGCTTTCATTTGCTTCTGGGTTTGGTAGAAGGAGTCGTGGTGGTTGAAAGGGGGCATTCAGAATCATGGTCCATACACTTGAACTTCAAGTTGCTCAAAGCTATTTATAGGGTGAGAAAAGTTTTTTAATGGTCGATCTTTACTTCTTATGCTACACTTCCAAATTTTTATTTGAGTTTGACATAATCTGTAAGCTGCTCTGTCTGGGGCTGTATATTATGTCATGGGACGAGGATGCTCAATCTTTGCACTACAGCAGGGCATGAGCCATTATACATTTGTGGTGTATTGTATGACCATTACAGGTTCCTTGGCATGACCATTGGCATGGTACCTAGAGAGAAATTCCAGGCCTAGAATGACCATGATGGTCACGGCAAAGACATGCTGCTAAGCATGTTTGAGTGAGTACTTTCTTGTTCATTGCAACAATTAATATTTCCTTTGTTCGAGTGAGCATGTTCTTAATCCTATGTTTTTAGTACTTAACAGCCCTGTAATGGACCAAAAAGTATTTTAATGTGGGCATGAAGAACTGCAATGCCATACTTACATCCGCCATGTGCAACATGCTTCCGTTTGGATTCGTCATGGCTTGGATATTCAGGGGCTTCCGGTGTTTGGATTCGTCATGGCTTGGATATTCAGGTATACATCACTCACACTCTAGCTCAATCTCACTAATGAGACTCTTACCAACCTTTTTTTTCTAATGCAAGCTGGAGGATGTAGACTACACCCTAGAAACTGGCCATGGTTTTGGAAACTCTGGTTACTGAGATGAGAGCAATCGTTCTTATCATGGTCAAAGGGGCCTTCCCTCAATTTGCAATGGGTAGCAGACCATGACAAAATTCATTCGTCACATCCCACAAAAGTCTATGGTGCTCTCTTCCAAACACTAGCCTGCTTTGATTTCTTGTCCTGTTTGATGATCCTACAAGCAATTGTAGATCCAACTCTTAATCAAGATATATATTGCATATATAGTCGAACAAGTAATATTGTGAATATAAATGTTACAGATATTGCGATAGCAAAACGTATATAAAAATTGTGGAAAAAAAAAATACTATAATAACATACATACATACATACATACATACATACATATAGTTACACATATATACAAATATTTTGTTTAGGATACTGCCATAATGCCATTAACACACCTCTTTTTACTATTAACTATATATATTTATGTATGTATGTATGATATAGTATCACTCTATATATAATACTTTATATATAGGTGCAGACGTCCGTTCCTAAACAAAAATATGGATGTTCAACATTAAGCGTTGGATTTGTTTAAATGAACACCAACGGCTGAGTTCAAGACGTACCGAAATGGGTCTTTCAAAGATTATAACTATATGTATGTATGTATGTATGATATTTAGGCGATTTTAAGGTCATTTATTAACACCAACTTGTTCTAACTTGTTCCAAGATACGTTCAATCTGGGACGAATTCTTAAAGCTGTATTATTTTATGTGAATCTAAATTTACTTATATGGCTCGCTTTTGACATATTCAGGATATACTTGTGAGTCATGTTCTTGTAGTATAACATACTTTCTTACATTAATGGATATGACAACCTCATGGTTCAAGAAAAAAAAAATTTGTGTAAATACTATATTAAACCAAAAAAGGGGTCAATTGTATGAATGGTTAGTTGTGTCAATTACATGCAGCACTCATCACAATGGTCATCTAGTCGCTAATATTTTGGGTAATTAACTTGTTTCTTTAAAATTGTTCAAAGGACGCTTTAGTAAAAGAATTAATTTCAGTTTACCTACTTAAACTTTGGTTGAATCATCACTTCAGTCCCTATACTTTTGATTTCATCAACTACACCCCTATTCTTTCTAAATTAATCAACTAATACTAATTTTGTAAATTCCGTACAAACGATCTATCAATACCAAAGGCTTTTTGGTATCTTTTCCCTACATTAATACACCGTTACCATATTACGATTATAAATAAAGCTAAACAAATCATATAATCAAGTTGAACAATAGAAAATAAACAAAAACAAATCAAATATGGTAAAACAAAAACAAATCACCATATATGATTTGTTTTCTATTGTTCAACTTGATTATATGAATTGTTTAGCCTTGTTTATAATCGTAATATGGTAACGGTGAATCGTCGTTCGATAAAAATCATTTGGGGTGCATTAATGTAGAGAAATGGTACCAAAAAGCCTTTAGTATTGATAGATTGTTTGAACGAAATTACAAAATTGGTATCAGCTGATTAATTTAGGGAAGTACAGAGGTGTAGCTGATGAAATCAAAAGTATAGGGACTGAAATGATGATTGAGCTAAAGTTCAAGTAGGTAAACTGAAATTAATATAAAATTACAAATATAGCATTGTGTGATTGTTTGTTGTTAACAAAGTCTTTTTCATGCACTCTTTTTCTACCACCCCTAAAGTCAATTACCAAATTCAGAGTGCAGCAATGCAGTCTAGTAGAATGCCATAGATCATCATGCCACCACATACTTGGACAACTTTTAGAGTGTTTTATTAGGTTGAAATGGAATGGAGCCAAACTCAAGCCTTGACTAGCTGCAGTCACAGATTCACAAACTTGTGTACTGATATAAAATGTGGCAATTTTGCTACTTTTGATGTCATTCTGAATCTGAAGAATGAGTCTGAAGAAAACTTGCTGAGGAGGCATGTTGAAACTCAAAAGCAAGGTGCTGGCGAAGTACTACATAATCAAACGCTATACAGCTTCCATAGAATATTACTAACATCGATCTTTTGTATGTCATCGTTGACAGAGGGGGAAGAGTTAAGATAATAACAATGTCTATGAAGTCCTTGATTAGTCTGATCCGAGGGGCTAAGCTAGTGTTGGCTGTAGTTTCCTTGCAGGCTGGGAATGCTGGGTTTACCATACTCAGTATTTTTGCTCTAAATCAAGGGATGAACCTGTACACATTCATAGTGTTTCTTATGGCTACTGCCACTCTCATAATTGCTCCTTTTGCTCTCATTCTCGACAGGTCTCTCTCTCTCTCTCTCTCTCTGTCTTTCGTCTTCTCTTAGAGCGGACTTTCTACATTGTCTTGAATCTGAATTCCAGATGATCAAGTATATTAATACTTTCTCTGCTTGCTGATCATGACCAGAGGAATTTAAGGCCAGGGATGACATTCTCTATCGCAGCCAAGATATTGCTACTTAGCCTCGAGTAAGAATACTTCTTATTCGGATTAAACAATGGATATATATATAACTACTTTTGGTTCTTTTGTGAAATATTGAATGTTGGCCCTAGTTAAATAATTTGTATGCAGATCAGAGATCTCTCTCTCTCTGTTTTTTTTCTTTCGTTTCTATTCTGTATCAAAATTTGTCGACTCTAGCTAGTTTCGTCATAATCTCTTCTATGCATGAACATTCTGCTGTTACTCTAAATGTAAATGTTCTGATCATCTTCAATACATACAGCCCTGTGCTTACCCAGAACCTATACTTTCTAGGAATGAAGCACTCTACAGCTACTTTCTCATCTGCTATGTCCAACATTCTTCCTGCTTTTGCATTTTTCATGGCCTGGATTTTCCGGTACCTAAATTCTAACCTTTTTTGCGCAAAAGTGTGTTTGAGGTTGGATAATGAAGAATAACTTAATTTGTGGTGATGGCTTTGATTTGCAGACTCGAGAAGGTTAACTTCAAGAGTCTTCATGGCCTAGGAAAGGTGTTAGGAACTATCACCACAGTTGGTGGAGCTATCATATTGACTCTAGTCAAAGGGCCTTGTCTGAGTTTACCATGGGTCAAAGAACAACATCCTCATAGTCGACATCAACAATCCAGTAATCACTCAGACAACAAGAACCTTGTTAAGGGTGCTTTCTTCATGTCAGCAGCTTGTCTCTCCTGGTCTGCTTTCATTGTTTTGCAAGTAAGAATTCCCTAGCTAGTGATGATCTCATGATTTTACTCAAAGTGTAAAGTAATATTCTGAAGGTGAATTTCGATCTACGCAGACATATACATTAAGGTCGTACCCTTGTCAGCTCTCCCTCGCAGCTTTGATATGTTTCTGCAGTACGGTGGAAGCAACAGTTCTAGCTCTGGTAATGGAACGGAGGAACACTGCAGCATGGTCTATACACTTGGATGTCAAACTCTTAACAGCTGTTTGCGGGGTAATTAGGATATGTTTCTCCGACTATATCTCAGTTCAAAGAGAAAAAAAAAAAAAAAAAAAAGAAGCCTAGCTATAGCACCAGATATGTTTGAAAATTATTCTTATTGGTGCAGGGAATACTCTCGGGGATTGCTTACTGTGTTATAGGGGTTGTAGTGAAGGAGAAAGGGGCTGTTTTCGTTTCTGCTTTTCATCCCTTAGGCACTGTAATGGTTGCAATTTTGGGCTCCTTGGTTTTAGCTGAGCAAATGTACCTTTGGAGGAATAGAGTCCTAGTGTATTTAGGAATTAAAATTCAAAATCACTAGGGACTGACAGACCAAATACGTACTGATGCTTGCAGTCTTACTGGAGCCATCATCATCATTATTGGCCTATATATGATCTGATGGGGGAAAACCAAGGACCAACCTCCATCTCAATCACAAGCACAAAGCGAAAACAGAGATGATCTACCGAAAACAGGAGAAATATAGATTCAAATGATGTTGTTGCTGGTATATTTGCATCAAAGCAAATAGTGCGGTCTATAAATAACAGCATACCGTTCGAGCTCTCATAGTCCTTTGAAGTGCCAGGTTGACTTAAGAATAGTTGGAATGCCATTGCTGCTTGGAACTTGTAAGGGAAAACTGCAGACATGCGTCTATATTGTCCCGTACGTTTCATGGTTGCAAACAATTGGTATTGTGGCAACGCCAAGGCCTTGGCTCCTTGCTTGTATACTCTACTCTTCCTGAACCATTTCGGGCAAGAAAAGGATGCTGATCGAACGTTTTCTGGCCAGAATGCTGAGCATTTACATTTTCAGTCACTAATCACGCATAGATATAAAAATGGTTTTATCGAGTTTTCCATATGGAGAAATCAAATCAATTGTGAAGTACTTGGTCTTGCTTAGCGGAGCTTGACTGCTTAGTACTTGAGGTGGCTCCTGATTCTGAACTGTTGCTAAAAAGAAGGGTCATTATTAGCTTGATATGCTTGTTTTACTTATCGTCTTTGCATGCAATGGCAGTTCTTTCGGAACAAAAAATGTTTGGTACTTTTGCAGATTAGTGAATGAATCGAAATTGGAATTCTGATGATGTCAGCTCATGATCATGCACCATTATGTTAGGGTCAGCAATTTAGTATTTAGGCCACCTGAATATTTGACTATGTGAAGTTAAAATCACTACATAGTATACATCGGACTGTAACCTAGAATCTGTGAAGAAGACTAAAACAATATAAGTGTAGCGACTATAGTCTAACTAGGGAGTCAGAAGTGATGAAAACCTAAAACAATCTGAACTCATGATATGGCAGAATCAGTCTTGTCTTGCTACCATACTCCAAACTTAAACTTTGCAATCATCTATTTCTGGGGTTCCAGTTGGTTCTTCCACATTGGCAATTTTTGAAGATGAGGGAGGCTTATCCTTTGCTTTTCCCCAAAGAACAAGATGTAGGCCTCCCACGATGGTTACAGCTCCGATGAGACTAGAGACATAAGGTAGCTGTTAGCCAACTCCATAGTAAAAGCATAATGAAAACATATATGTAAATACATCGATGGTAGAGGAAATTACTATACTGTGGTAAAGAAACGGTAATGAAAACAATATTTAGGGGAGGGAAAAAATTCATACTTCCAGTATACAATTGTTCCGCCAGAAAAAAATGACCCCAAAATCACCACAAGCAGAGTGGCCAAGGGATTAAAGGCCGAGTAGAAAACTGGTCCCTTCTTCTTCACAACCAGTCCCATGACATAATATGCAAGCCCCGATAATAAAGCCTGCAAATCATATCAAACTCAAGTTAATTAAAAACTTATGAAGTGTAGCATAAAGTAAAACACTATTATAAAAAAAAATATTAAAAAAAAAATTCCTCACCCCATAAAAAGCCGCGAGCAACTTGAAGTCTAAGTGTATGGACCATGCTTCTGGATTCCCCCTTTCAGCCACAACAGCTACCACTGCTCCTTCTACCGTACCCCAGAAGCAAATCAAAGCAGTGAGAGAGAGACTGCAGGGGTAGGACTTGAGTATATTGGCCTGCATCAGATGCCTGCATATGTCAATAACTGATCATGGATATTTGTATACACACATGCGCGCATAAAAATGTATGTAAACATAGTTGGTTATACTTACTTGTAGGATCATGAAACAGGACCAGCAGAAGCAGGCTAGTGCTAGGAAGAGTGCACCCTGGACTTCTGTGTGATGTGAGGAATGAATTTCCACGTGGTCTCTTGCCCATGGCAAGTTGAGGGAAGGCCATGACGAATCCAAACACTGGAAGCATGTTGCACATAGCTGATGTAAATGTGGCATTGGAGTTCTTCATGCCCACATAATATAAGTTTTGGTCAATTACAGGGCTGCCAAGTATTAAAAACATAGGATTAATAGAAATATGCTCGCTCGAACAACTTAAGAAAATAATTGTTGCAATGAACACGAAAGTACTCACTCAAACATGCTTAACAACATGATCTTTGCCATGAACTTGATGGTCATTTTAGGCCTAGAATGCCTCTCTAGGTAGAATGCCTCTCTAGGTACCATGCCAATGGAGATGCCAAGGCAGTCGCAATGGCCATACGACACACCACAAAGGTGTAGTGGCTCATGCCCTCCTTTAGTGCGAGGATTGAGATGATGAAGAGGCTTGCATACAATGCTTGAACAACACAGACTGCAATGACAAGAATTGCAGTCATGGAACTCATCTTTAACGGGGAACGGTGTTGTACGAAACTAGTGATCGAGCAAGAGTGTGATTGTAAGATTCTAGTGAGCAAGAGTGGGATTGCAAGACTAATTGGACTCGACTCTATATATATATGCTAGAAGAGGGTTAGACCAAATGATAAGTCAGAGCTGATACTGCTGTACATTGAGCGTATATTATCCATGTATCCGTGTATTGACTTATATGCATGCATTAATCGGACTAACCAACTTGAAGAGTCGAATACTAAAATGTATCAAAAACAAGTTGTATGGTTCCACTTGCACATTGTGAGTTGGACTGGTATTATTGAGAGGAACTGTTTCATGCTAATAAGTACAAATAAGAGCTTTTTGGTCAGTCAAGGCAAGCTAGTTTCAACTTTGAGCTTTTTGGGGAAGGAAATACGAGAATGTCAAATATGGGTTTACTCTCTTCTTCCCTCATATGGCATGTTTCTCCTCAACCTAGTATTTTTCATTATCTTCGTAAGGATGATCTAGGATACCCTTTACGTACGCAATCCTTAACCGTACCCATGCATGATGGTATTGCAACTAGCTATGTATACTTCTTAATTCTCTTTTTTATGGTAAATAAATGAGTATATTAAACCAAAGAGGGGAGGGCAATGCTTATTACAACCAAAGCTAGAAGCAAAGAAACTAAAAAACAAAGAACAAAAAAGCTAATCCAAAGAAAACAAAACCTAAACAAGAAGCAAAGCAACATGAAGGCTAAGTATTAGCTAAGATCTTAATTCTCATAATGCAAATGCGAGTGGCTATTATTCTTTCTCAAGATAATGCACTAGCTGGTGGCCGTTACTTGGACACGAAGTTGCTGGGGTCATGCATGTGGTTCAATTAGGAAGCTTATACCAAACATTATTATTTTCTCGCATGTTTTGCATTTACCAACGGTTCATCTGAAGTGGGTAAATGCAAAACACACATCTCGTATTTTACCTGTTTCTGTCTGAATCCGTAAACTCACAGATATCGGTGGATCTTGGTGTGATTCCTGCCTGTAAATCCTGCTAACTAAGGGAATACCGGGCGGGGCCGGTCTATTCCGCTCCGATGCCTAAGTCAGTATAGTTGGAATAAACTGGTAACTTAAGCGGGAATGAATAGTTGAAGTATTGATTACCTATTAATGAGGGTAGTTGGGACTCATATATAGGATGCCAGGTATGAGGGCTGGTCTCACCCTTCGATGTGGGACTGGCCTCCCTTCTGCTCATATTGCTGGACTGTTTCGGCCCCTGTTTGGGGAGCTGCTATCCCCGGTTTCCGAGCTCCGACCACAAGTAAGACCTGCCCGGGCACGGGACCAGGTGTCCATGCTACGCTCTCGAGCCCTGGGTCGGGTCGAGGAGTCCTGGTTGCGGGTCTGGGGGCCTAGGTAGCCTCTCTATGGCTACTGTCAACAAGTCCCCCAAGTTCCCGGTCAAGTGTCATCTTGAATGGGGACTTAAATCTGTCTTCCTTTATAGGCCCGCAGACCCGTTGGGGCACTTACCCACCGGTGCCCTAGCCCCCCAAGTCCATGTTTAAGATTGGGCTTGGCCGGACGTTCGAATAAAACTGTTATGATGATGCATAATGTGATGAGTGCCTGGTTATGATGTTGATACTGACAGTTGCATATGGGTGCAAGATGTAGTACATGAGATGATAATGTGGCGTTGAAATCCGTCATGCTATGTTCCGGGAAAACCCGGTGAATATAGCGAATGGGATTATGTGACTTTGAAATCCGCCATGCTCTGTTCCGGAAAAACCCGGTGAATATAACGAATGGGATGATGTGACGTTGAAATCCGCCATGTTCCGGGAAAACCCGGTGAATATAGCGAATGGGATGATGTGACGTTGAAATCCGCCATGTTATGTTCCGGGATAACCAGGTGAATATAGCGAATGGGATGACCGAGTCCCCCAAGTTAAGAACGGTAGCCACAGTAGTCGGTGAGTGCCTTGAACAGTTTGAAGAGGTCACCCAGTACCAGCGGGAAACGTGCCCTGTGTTATAGGAGTTCCCGGTGGCGTGGCGTGGCCCGAAGTGATCCTAGGCAGCCGTCCCCACGTGTTTCACAGCCTCTTGTTCTTGCAGGCATATAGGATGTGCAGGGATTTTAGCCTGCGGAAAGAGTTGTCATGTATGAGATGATCAAGTCTCCCGGGGTGAAGCGGTCCCGTGTTGGTACCGGAGACATCCTCGATCGTTTCATAGCCTATGCCCGTACAGGCATGGTTTTTAACATGCGAGAAGAGTTGTCCTGTGTTAGAGGATCAAGTCTCCCGGTGGGTGGCGTGGCCCGGAGTAGTCCTTGGGAGCCGTCCCCACGTCGCTGTATTTGTTCCTGCAGGTGGGATGTATGTGCAGGGTTTTTAGCCTGCGGGAAGAGTTGTCCTGTGTTAGAGGATCAAGTCTCCCGGGTTTATAAAGTCTGGTGGTACATTGGACCCGTTAGGTCGTACACTGCTGTCCGTAGGAATGTCTCAGTTCGACAAACCGGTTATTCTGTAGGAGAGCGATAAGTAAGTGCCATTATGGCCAGTGTGATACCGCATCCAATAGTTGAAACTAGATAGACCGACGGCTAGGGTAGCCTTGAACCGGAGCAGGCACTACAGTTGGAATATCGTAGCCTATACATAATATTGATGTAAGGTTTTTAGCCTGCGGAAAGTGGTTTTTTGTGCTAGAGAAAGACTTCTCTTGGGTAATATCGAGCCGTTGTTGTTTAGCTGGAAATGTGGAATAAATTCAATCGGTGGAAAGCTTCGTACCGTTGGAATATATATTAGAATGCCCCGTACTTGTTGGAATATTTCAGCGGTAACAATTATAATCCTACAGGGCTTCCTGTGTTAGAGGAAGAGTTCTTCCGGTGGGATACCTCAATTTGTGGGAGTATTTCAGCGTTAGGTGGAGTAGGCTCTAGGCGGGACGGTTCGATTATGTCCCCTGCTTCTTTCAACTATCCTCCGCATGCGAGGCAAGTGGCTGACATGCATTGAAGGGGGGGTATTCCATTAGTCCCATCAGTTATGATGGCCTGGGAAGTTACCAATACTAGGACACGTGCCACTAGGAGACGGTCATGAAT
Organism: Potentilla sterilis; assembly: GCA_963682095.1. Lineage (NCBI taxonomy): Eukaryota > Viridiplantae > Streptophyta > Magnoliopsida > Rosales > Rosaceae > Potentilla > Potentilla sterilis. Next base: position 9,957,583 of record OY821763.1, on the reverse strand, counting down.
GGATGGCCTGGTTCCGCGGGTGTTTCAGTTGCCCTACTGAGTAGTTTGGGGGGGAAATTCAAGGGCGCTGGACCTGCATATAAACCTTTGCCGCTTGGTGTGTTTTTCTTTTGGCTGAGAACTGATCCCTTGTTTAGCCTCGCTCAACACAATTGCTCGGTCCTTTCCAGCTGTTACGTTTCCATCGTCGTGCATACTAATCGGTGAGTCTCAGTCCTTTGCGACTCTGAAATTGTTTCTCCTCCTTTTTTTGTTCGTGGTTGGATCCGATGGGCACTTGGTCGTATCTAGATTAGCCTTTTGGATGGGACCCTTGTAGTACCGAATCTCAGCGAGAGGAGGGAACTTTCGGGTGAGAAGCCCAGTGGCTGTCCTGAGGCACTATATGCTTCGTACTGCCCTGCGGTGGTGGTTTTAGGTTGTGTTTCTGATCGGCCAAGGGGGTTTTTTATTTTTTATTTTTTTAGGTTACATGGATTCTGGGAGCTCTAGTGAGATCTCCGAATCGGCCGCCAAGCGACCGGTGAGGGACGACCAAGAAAGGATGGAGGACTGGCTTGCCTCCTCGTCCTCTGGGCCGAATGCCAGTGCTTGTTCGACTGGTGAGGCGTCAACGTCCGGGTCGCAGGGACAGGAGGATGCTCCGTACGGAGTGTCCTTGGGAACTACCCGCCCAGGAGGGGCCCTGCGCCACATACTTGTGGACGGGGATAGAACCATAAACTGTGATGAGCCGGAGTGCTCGTTAACTCCTGGTGAGATTGCTGCTTTTCGGGCGAGGTGGAATATTCCCGGAGAGGTAGATCTGCGGCCTCCGTATGCTGGAGAGTCGGCCTGCAACCCGGAGGAAGGTTGGGTTGCCATTCACGAGGACCAATTCCTGTATGGGCTATCACTCCCGCTGCCGGACTTTGTGCAGTACCTGCTTAGTGCCATCAGGATATCACCAGCACAGCTTTCCGGGAACCAGTGGAGGCAACTACTGAGCCTGGACTGTCTCTACTAGCTGAGTGATATGAGTTGCCTAACGGTAAATGAGTTTCGGGCCTTGTACCGACTGACATACTCGAAGAAGAGTAAGGCCCGGGGGTGTGTGAGTTTTTCCGCCCGGCATTTTAAGCCGGTGATAACCCACTTGCCCTCCTGGCTCAACAATAATTGGAGGAAGAAGGTGGTGGTGGCAGGCTAGGGGGGCTGGCAAAAGAGGAGTAGGACTTACCAGGTTCCCGGTGCTTTTCAGTCTATCGGCGATCAGTCGTATCAGTTATCGGAGCTGGAGAGAGATAGGATCGCCCGGGTATTTGCATGCTGGTCGGACCTGGAGCGGAGTTCCTACAACTTTATCCTGCGGGAGGTGCTGGAACTATGTCATCTGGGGGGGAATTGGTGGTGGTGAATTGGTGACTTGGTGTTTCTAGGGTTTCGGCTTAGAACTTTGAGTAGGAAATTTGGTAGAGTTTTGGCTAGTGTTTTGCAAGAGATGAGATGATTTTCAGAATGAAAAAGTGAGGATATATATAGAGGATAGGGAGAGAGGCTGCCGGCAGTCCCTTGAGCCAAAAGGGATTCAGAAAACCTAGTTCATTAAGGTTTTACAACCTTCCTTTCTTAATCCAATTAGGTTTTCTTTTCTGAATTTTTCTTCAAGGCTTGGGCTTCACATCTTCATGGACTTCTTATGTGGTCTTGGACTTCATTTGACATGTCTTGGTCCATCGAAAAATACCCCAATTGCCGGCAGCATGAAGTTGCATCCGATCTGCCTCAAATCGGCAGCTTCTCCTAGTGTGACTAGGAGACTTGATTTCTTCATGTTTTTCTTCAATGCCATGGCCTAGTGTCTTCCTCTTCCCTTCATAAAGCTTGAACCACCTTCACATATGCATTTGTACACCATTTGGTCCATCAAAAACAGAAAACACAAAAAGGGGGCAGTAGGTTCCTGGAATCGGCAGCTTTGACCTTGTCGCAGTAATTCCGGCATATCTCCCTCCGTGGAGCTCCGATTGATGCGATTCCAAGTCTCACGTAAACTAGACACATATGGCCATCTCCCCATAAAACAGTTCGATCAAACTCCTTGTGAGTTATCGGGAATGATTTTTCAAAGTTGGGACACAGTCCCAGGAAAATCCTGGAAGTCCCTGGATTGAAATGCTCGGAATGCCGTTTTGCAGCCAACGTTTGGGTGACTTCCCGAACTCCGATTGATCTGAAATTTTAACACAACATTCCTCAGCATATGAATATTAAGCACGCCAAATTTCATAGAATTTGGACAAGGATAGATCATAGTTTCATTCATCTCAAAATCACGAAAAAGACATATTTTGCATTATTTTCCAGATTTCTCAAACTTAGTCATTTTTCGGATTCTAAAGCATATTTGATTAAAACTCTACCGAATCAACACTAAACTATATTATGACTCTATCTTAGACAAATAAGAGTTAAACAAGGCATAAACGAGGGCATAAGCATGTAATATCGTCGCACATTGTGCTCCTATCAACTACCCCACACTTATCCTTTGCTAGTCCCTTAGCAAACTAAATTAAACTAAGACTCAAAACAAACTATTGCCCCTAACAATTTGTCTCAGGCTCGTATGTACACATAGCTTTCAAGTTAATGCATGAGAATGCGAAGCACGAAAATTCCAAGTTTCATGATCATGTAACATCAATATGAACATATAAGAGCAAAAGTAAGCATGTAGACATGTTAAAGCTAATTCAAATCACCTCACAAGGCATACTCTCTTCTTTTCTCTCGAAGCATGGTTATTCACACATAAGTATATGCAAGCGAAAGATCATGAATTACAAAGAGTGACTTGCATATATCAAAGAAACGAAAGCACTTTGTGAATTTTGATGGAAAAACCTCATATGATAACTATATGCACCAATGAACCAAAACCATATGCTTACTCTTGAGATAATCTCCACAAATCAAGTTTAACCCTCTTAAGAATCATGAAAAATATCAATTAAAGGGTTGTAATGGGGCTAGGCTAAGAGGTATTCGATATTTGGATAAGGAGGCTCAAAACGTCACTAAGGCCTTTAGCAAAGCTCGATCTCCTTATGTCTTCTCGCCGAAAGGGTCAAATTTTATCTTGTTGGACCCATACTTCATTCTTTTCCTCCCATAACATTACAACGATAATCTAGACAATAGCCATACACAAAATTTTTCTTTTCATGCCTATGCCGTACCCTTCTTTTTCTTCTTTTTCTCTCGGCTTCTTTTATTTTCTTTTTAATCCGAGCCAAATTTTTTTTTTTCTTTTTCTAGGTACGGCATGCATACATTTTACATACAAATTCATGGCTAAGTCTACCCCACACTTATTCTTCTTCATCACACACGCGAAAACGCCTTCAAAAATTCAAGCTTTGCCGGAACACACAGTAAAGGCATCACTATACTAAGTTCATGGAAAGTGTTTAAGGGTGATGAAAGAAAAGGCTCAACGTAGGCTCAAATGGGGTTTACTAAGGTGTCCCACGACGGGCACAAATAGGCACATGCTTTATTTGGCAATGGTGGTAAACCTAAAAGATCTTTTCAATCACTTTCAAAATCAAGGTATTTTATGATATAAACGTTTCGAAAATCAACAAGAGTAAGTTCTAGCATACTAGAGTTCATTAAAAAGCTATGGCACATAGTCATCGAATAATCAAAGAATTATGAGGTTTCATGCTTCCTACGAATCTATTGAATTTTATCTTTTTATCGCTCAAGAAGAAAGCAAATTGGCTCTAAAGCTCACATAGGTTATTATGGAAACAAACTAGCTAAAACATGCATGCTTCGTTAATCAACAAGTCCTACATACTCCTACCAATACACATTATCCATGAAACTCACAATTTTAATTGTATGCACAACCATCATCTATGTATGCAAAGAGGAGAAAAACATCATTGACATATTAGGGGCATCCTAAGACTCGAAACAAATTTAAACACTCTATTTTTGTATTACAATTTTCTGAATTTTCTTTTCTAAACTAAGCACACGAAAACATAAAACAAAAACGGAATATGTTATCCCACCCCACACTTAGAAAATTACATTGCCCTCAATGTAAGCACAAAACAATATCAATGAATTTCCTAAGCATGCAATTGACTAACATATTCCAACAATTCATCACAAATCAAAGAAAAAGAGAAGGGTGAAGAAAACTCAAACTCTCGGTGATGGCTCCTTCACTTTTCTTTGATTGACATGGGTTGCCTCCCAAGTAGCGCTTTGTGTTTAGAGTCCATAGCCTAGACTTTTCACCGTGTTTTGCATGTGTTCATCGTGCTCCAAAGCAACTCAAATCGGCAAGAAGAAGATCAATGAGAAGAGTGTTGCATAGTGTATCCGATGCTTGGTGTTCCTGCGTGTCCGGTGCGGGTGGCGTGTCCGGTCTTGGTTCTAACGTATCTGACGTATCCTCTGGCGTGTCAGCCTTGTGCTCGGCCTTGTGTGGCTGTGTGTCAACCCTGCCGGCAATGGCAGGTCCGGCAGGGGGTGTTGGCTCGGTTGAAACCGGTGGCTGCTGCTTGGCAGCATGAAGGTTGGCCGGTTGTGCTCTATATCCGGCAGCTCGGCTTGTTGGTGGTGTGGAATTGGATGGTAGCTCGGCAATATCATGTGGTGGGGGATCATCGAAGTCGGATGCCTCAACGGAATATGGTTTGAATGAATCGTAGTAAGGCTTAAGTCGGTGGCCATTAACTTTGAAACGCTTGGATGTCACACTATTCTCAATCTCAATTGCACCATGTGGAAAAACTTGAGTAACAACAAAGGGACCAACCCATTTAGAGCGAAGCTTACCCGGAAAAAGTCGAAGTCTTGAATTGAATAAAAGAACTTGTTGCCCAACTTCAAACCTTTTACCCCGAATCATTTTATCATGATATGCCTTTGTTTTCTCCTTGTAAATCCAAGCGGCATCATAGGCTTCATTACGGATTTCTTCAAGTTCGTTGAGTTGAAGCTTCCTATGAATGCCAGCATCATCTATGTTCATGTTGAAGGCCTTGATTGCCCACCATGCCTTATGTTCTAGCTCAACCGGTAAGTGACATGCTTTTCCATAAACCAACCGAAAAGGGGACATACCAATCGGTGTTTTGTAGGCGGTCCTATAAGCCCACAAAGCATCATCGAGACGATCATTCCAATCCTTCCTTGAAGGTCCAACCGATTTCTCCAAAATATGCTTGATCTCTCGATTACTTACTTCGGCCATACCACTTGTTTGGGGGTGATAAGGTGTAGACACCTTATGTGTGACTCCATACTTCCTCAATAAGGCTTCAATAGTGCGGTTACAAAAATGGGATCCTCCATCACTTATCAAGACCCTTGGAACTCCAAAACGTGAAAAGATGTTGGTCTTGAGAAACTTGGCTACCACCTTGGCATCATTGGTGCGTGTAGCCTTTGCTTCGATCCACTTTGACACATAATCAACCGCAAGCAATATGTAGAGAAAACCCTTACTTGAAGGAAACGGTCCCATGAAGTCAATACCCCATAAATCAAAAATTTCTACCTCAATGATAGGCGTGAGCGGCATTTGGTCTCTAGCTCCAATGTTCCCCATTCTTTGGCATCTATCACATGCTTTACAAAACATGAATGCATCTCTAAAAATCGTCGGCCAAAAGAATCCACATGAAAGCACCTTCAAAGCCGTCTTCTTCGGTCCAAAATGACCACCACAAGCTTCGCTATGACAAAAAGCAAGGATGGATCGATGCTCATTCTCCGGCACACATCTTCTAATAACTTGATCACCACATTGCCTCCATAAGTACGGATCATCCCACAAGAAGTGTCGAGCTTGCTTCCTTATTCTCTTTTGTTGGTGGCTCGGCATTTCTTTGGGAAATTGGTTTGTGGCAAGAAAATTGGCAATGTCGGCATACCAAGGCTCATGTACTTCAAGTCGAAAAAGTTGTTCATCCGGAAAGGTCTCTAATAGGGGTAGCCGATCCTCCTCTTACACAAGTCTACTCAAATGATCGGCTACAACATTCTCTACTCCTTTCTTATCCTTAATCTCAATGTCGAACTCTTGAAGCAAAAGAATCCATCGAATAAGCCTCGGCTTAGCATCCTTCTTCGTCATAAGATATCTTAAAGCGGCATGATCACTATAAACAATGACTTTGGAATTCAAAAGATATGATCGAAACTTTTCCAAAGCAAAGATTACCGCTAAGAGTTCCTTCTCCGTCGTTGTGTAGTTGAGTTGTGCATCGTTGAGAGTCCTTGAAGCATAGTAAATGGCGCATGGCTTCTTCTCAATTCGTTGTCCAAGTACCGCTCCAAGTGCATAATCACTAGCATCACACATCAACTCAAACGGCTCATCCCAATTAGGGGACACAAGTATTGGTGCCGAGCACAATAGCATCTTCAATCGGCAAAATGCCTCCTCACACGCCTTTGTCCACTCAAACGTCACCTCCTTTTGTAACAAGTTGCTTAATGGCTTGGCAATTGAAGAGAAGTCTTTGATGAATCGTCGATAAAACCCCGCATGGCCAAGAAAACTTCTCACATCTTTCACACACCTAGGGCTCGGCAATGCTTGAATTAGCTCCACCTTGGCTTTGTCAACCTCTAAGCCTCTCGCCGAAATTATGTGCCCTAGAACAATGCCTTGCGTGACCATGAAGTGACACTTCTCCCAATTGAGCACAAGATTTGTCTCTACACACCTCTTAAGTATCTTCTCCAAGTTCCCCAAACATGCATCGAAGGTACTCCCATACACACTAAAATCATCCATAAACACTTCGATAATGTCCTCAATAAAATCCGAGAAGATAGCATACATACATCTTTGAAAAGTGCCGGGTGCGTTGCAAAGTCCGAATGGCATCCTCCGATAAGCAAACGTGCCAAATGGACAAGTAAAAGTGGTCTTCTCTTGATCGTCCGAGTGTATCATGATTTGATTGTAGCCACTATATCCATCAAGAAAGCAATAATAAGAATGACCGGCCAACCTCTCTAGCATTTGATCCATAAACGGCAAAGGCATGTGATCCTTCCTCGTTGTGGCGTTGAGCTTCCTATAATCGATGCACATCCTATGACCGGTTACAAGTCTTTGTGGCACAAGCTCATTCTTCTCATTCTTGACAACCGTTACACCACTCTTCTTTGGCACTACTTGCACGGGAGATATCCACTTACTATCCGAAATTGGGTAGATCACCCCACAATCAAGCAACTTGATAATCTCTTCTTTCACAACTTTCATCATGGGAGGGTGAAGTCGACGTTGAGCTTCCTTTGTCGGCTTAGCTCCTTCTTCCAATAAGATACGATGAACACAAGTAGTAGGGCTTATTCTCTTGATATCCGCTAAGGTCCAACCTATGGCGGTCTTGTACTTTTTGAGCACACAAATCAAATCCTCCTCTTGCTTCTCACTAAGCATTGAAGACACAATAACCGGTAGTGTATCTTCTTTTCCAAGATAAACATACTTCAAGTGACTAGGGAGTTCTTTAAGTTCTAACTTTGGGGCCTCTTCCACACTTGGTCGGAATTTTGTTGTGGCACTTGGAATTGACAAGAACGAGTTCCTCGGATAAATTGGCGTGGCATCAAGCTCGGCAGCCACCTCTCTAAGGCTCGGCAATATGGCACAATGCTCGGCATGGTTGCTTGGCTCGGCAATCCCATGCTCGGCATGACTTGGCTCGGCTCCATTATACACTCGTTCTCCCCTCTTGTCAAATCCGACCCCTTGCTCAATCGCTAATTGCTATGCGTCGAGCGAGGTCGACATAACTTGCTTGACCTCCTCCAAAACATCAATGGCACAACCTTCCTTCAAATCAACATTGGGGAATCTCATGGCGTCAAACACATTGAACTTTATCACTTCACCATCAAACTCCATAGTTAGGTTGCCCTCGGCCACATCTATCTTTGTGCGCGCGGTCCTCATGAATGGTCGCCCTAAAAGCAATTGAGTGTTGTTGACCGGCGAATCCTCCATCTCAACCACATAAAAATCGGCGGGAAATATCAATTGGTTGACTTGCACCAACACATCCTCTACATAGCCCTCCGGATATTTGCTTGAGCGATCCGCAAGTTGAATGATGACATTATCCTTCTTGAGAGGCCCTATACTCAACGTTTGATACACATTGAGTGGCATGACATTGATCGATGCTCCCAAATCCAACATTACATCCTCAAACCGAGTATTGCCTATGACACAAGGCACATTGAAGCTTCCCGGATCCTTCATCTTTGGTGGCAACTTTCTTTGAATAACGGCCGACACCGTCTCGCTCATGGTCACCACACGAGTCTCTCTAGTATGCCTCCTTGCCGTGCAAAGCTCCTTTAAAAACTTAGCATACTTTGGCACTTGTTTAATGCACTCCAACAAAGGGATGTTGACTTGCACTTTCCGGAAAATCTCCAATACCTCTTCATCGGACTTGTCTTTCTTCGTTCTAGCAAAGCGTGAAGGGAATAGGGCACTAGATGATGACACCCCTCCCTTGCTTGCTTGGTTCGGCAATACCTCATTCTTTGATGTGGCGGGATCGTACTCAAGCTCATTACGCAGCCCCTTGTCTTTTGCACTATGGTTGCCGGCATCACCCTTTTTCTCGGTTGCACCTCTACTCCTCTCGACAGCAACATTGCCGGCATCATCATCATGTTCGGCAACATGGCTCTCCTAGGCATCTCCATCATGGCTGCCGGCAATGACAGGTCCAGCAGCCATCTCATCCTCATTTATTCCCTTGAAAGTCACTCGCTTCTTCTTTGGACTTGTTGGAGGAAACAACTCTCTTCCGCTTCGAGTTTGAATCACTTTGGCTTGCTCGTTCCTCGGATTGGGAATTGTATTGCTTGGCAACTTCCCTTGCTCATTAAATCTTCCCATAAAATCCACAACTTGCCCCATTTGAGTCTTGAGCTCACCAATGTCCTTTTGATGATTTTGTTGCCCCGCGAGTAATGCTTGAGTAGCACTTGACAAAGATTGAATCAAAGCATCGTAATTAGGATTGCTTGGCGAAGCTTGGCCTTGGCTCGGCCCTCCTTGGCCTTGGTACGGCACAACTTGTGCTTGGCTCGGCATAGCTCCAAAATTCCCTTGGTTCGGCATGTATGGCTGCCGAGGCACAAATGGTGGCCTCGGTACAAATGGCGCTCCTCCTTCTCTCGGTTGCGTAGGTGCCCTAAGCACGTTATCATTGTTTGCCCATCGAAAGTTCGGATGATCATTGAACCTTGGATTGAAATTTCCAAAACGTTGGCCTCCTTGAAAACCAATGGCATTGCACTCCTCAACTCCCTCACTAATTCCAAATTGAGGGCATTGGTCGGTCTCATGGCCCTCGGTGCAAATACCACATACACTAGCACGCTTCTTCATCAAATTACTCACCAAGTCGGTGAGCTTGTCCACTTTATCTTCTAACTTTGAGCTTGAAGACGTCTCATGCACTTTTTCATTCCTTTGCACATTGTTTCGTGCCATGCCAAATTGTTGGTTGTTCAAAGCACGAACTTCCAACAAACTTCTTGCCGCACCGGCGTTCAACTCCAAAAAACTACCTCCCGCGGCCGAGTCAAGAAACTCTCTCTCCATGACACGCAATCCCTCATAGAAATATTGTAGCAAGAGCCCATCGCTAATGCCATGCGATGGACACAAAGAAACTAGGGACTTGAACCTCTTGTAGTAGTCGAAGAAAGTCTCATCTCCGGCTTGCTTCACACTTGTAATTTGCTTCCTCAGATCAGTGATACGTGAAGCGGGAAAGTACTTGAGCAAAAACTCATCCATCATAGTACTCCATGAAACGATGCGACCACTAGGCACCTCAAACAACCACTCATTTGCTTGATCTTCTAAAGAAAACGGAAATGCCTTCATTTTGAAGTGTTGCAAGTCGGTCCCTCTTGGGCACATAGACTCCGTGGTGTAGTTAAACCACTGTAGATGCTTATTAGGGTCCTCACTCGGCATCCCATAAAACGATTTCAGCTTATGGAGGAATCCACTCCTCAATTCAATCTCTCCAGTCTTGTCAGTTTCCAAGGGAGGATAAGTAATATTCGAGGGAGCAACTCCAGCTCCAGCAACATGACCATTCTGTGATCTGATTGATGCCATGATCTCTTCTTCTTCTTCTAATTCGGCAAAAGCTTCAAATTCAGGATTCTGAAGATCACACGATGATGACACTACTGAAGGTGAACTCGGCACTGACTCTGAAATGGACGGCACAATAGGTGATGATGGCAAGGATGATGATACTGATGAACTGGTTGGTGACGATGGTGGTAATGGCACAAAACGAGCAATAGCGAGTTCTTGGTCTAAACGTTGCAAACGGCCTTGAAGATCTCTTGTCCAAATACTAGATTCGGACATGCATTATTTCTGAAATTTGCAACATTTAAACAAGTTAGAACCTCGTAAAGAAATAGAAGACAAGAATATACATCATTACAAGCCACGGCATTGGCGATTACACAATCATATTTCAAACAATGATAAACATATATAAACATTCGGCAATACATACACATTCACGTCACAACATACACGGCAAAGCAACAATATGGTTCGGCCACAAGAAGAAAAATCGGAAAGTTCATGAGCATGTAATCGCTAAGTCTAATTTCTTTTAAGTTTGTTCTAACTCTCGAAGTACGTGGAGCAGAGGAGATAACGGTGCAATGGACTGATACAGCCCCCGGTAGTATCATGCTTAATCCGATATACCTCAAGAGTTTGAACCACACAACATGTTTTATCTTTGAAGAAAATAGGCCACATATGTCAAGTTATGTTCTAGCGTCTAAAGTGAGGTGATGCTTCGGCACAAGCTGTCAACTAGGTCGTGCGGATTTTACGTTTCAAAGGTCATTACAATCACGGAGGGCGAACCCCCTACAGGAACCAGGCAGGACTCGTTGTTGGACACCACGGAGGGCGAACCCCCTATCGACTCACTCACCGAGAATGAACATCAGTCTATGGGCCTTGAGATCCAGTTAAACAAACCTGAGAACCATATCTATGATAATAACTTCCCCATACTTTGTAAATCAAACACGGATCCCTAGCGGTCTCAAGTGTTGATTAAAACCGCCCTCAACCTCATAGAAGTAATACTATTACCGAAGAAACGCTTATATGCGTGGGGGGGACGTATCCCGCGTTTCCCAATCTACATAGAAACGCCCTCCGACAAAGCACCATTCACATGAAGGGTTTTGGTTATGATCAACAAAAGAGGCTTCACCTACATGTTACACTTTAGAAACTACAATAAACTCAAACATACACAACACTATCAACTTCCTAGAAATTAAACTAAGTGATTACCAACATACATCATTATTCATCATGCAACTTCCAAAATTTTAAACTCTACATGCCGAAGCATATTTCTACTTTACAAAATCCCAAAATAAACTTAAAATTTACAACTTTACAACTTCACAACAAAAATTTCCAGCAACATTATATACACAACAAATTCATAAAACAAGCTTTTATAATCCCCGGCAACGGCGCCAAAAATTGGTGGTGGTGAATTGGTGACTTGGTGTTTCTAGGGTTTCGGCTTAGAACTTTGAGTAGGAAATTTGGTAGAGTTTTGGCTAGTGTTTTGCAAGAGATGAGATGATTTTCAGAATGAAAAAGTGAGGATATATATAGAGGATAGGGAGAGAGGCTGCCGGCAGTCCCTTGAGCCAAAAGGGATTCAGAAAACCTAGTTCATTAAGGTTTTACAACCTTCCTTTCTTAATCCAATTAGGTTTTCTTTTCTGAATTTTTCTTCAAGGCTTGGGCTTCACATCTTCATGGACTTCTTATGTGGTCTTGGACTTCATTTGACATGTCTTGGTCCATCGAAAAATACCCCAATTGCCGGCAGCATGAAGTTGCATCCGATCTGCCTCAAATCGGCAGCTTCTCCTAGTGTGACTAGGAGACTTGATTTCTTCATGTTTTTCTTCAATGCCATGGCCTAGTGTCTTCCTCTTCCCTTCATAAAGCTTGAACCACCTTCACATATGCATTTGTACACCATTTGGTCCATCAAAAACAGAAAACACAAAAAGGGGGCAGTAGGTTCCTGGAATCGGCAGCTTTGACCTTGTCGCAGTAATTCCGGCATATCTCCCTCCGTGGAGCTCCGATTGATGCGATTCCAAGTCTCACGTAAACTAGACACATATGGCCATCTCCCCATAAAACAGTTCGATCAAAGTCCTTGTGAGTTGTCGGGAATGATTTTTCGAAGTTGGGACACAGTCCCAGGAAAATCCTGGAAGTCCCTGGATTGAAATGCTCGGACTGCCGTTTTGCAGCCAACGTTTGGGTGACTTCCCGAACTCCGATTGATCTGAAATTTTAACACAACATTCCTCAGCATATGAATATTAAGCACGCCAAATTTCATAGAATTTGGACAAGGATAGATCATAGTTTCATTCATCTCAAAATCACGAAAAAGACATATTTTGCATTATTTTCCAGATTTCTCAAACTTAGTCATTTTTCGGATTCTAAAGCATATTTGATTAAAACTCTACCGAATCAACACTAAACTATATTATGACTCTATCTTAGACAAATAAGAGTTAAACAAAGCATAAACGAGGGCATAAGCATGTAATATCGTCGCACATTGTGCTCCTATCAGGAATCCCGGTGGGTGGTGGAATGTAAGTTGTAGCTCTGATCCCGTTGAGCGAATTGGTGTTGACTAGTCTGTTTGCCTTGTATTTTGCAGGTGTATCTTCCCGGACGGCAATTAAAGCCCACGAAACACTGTTGATGGACAATCAGGATCTGGTCTCGAAGCTGAAGGAAAAGGGGGACGCTGCCACGCGGTCCACGGTCGACCGGGGAACCGGGGAGTTAACTGTACATGATAAACCGATTTCGCTGGACGTTGCGGATGAGGATTACGTCTTAAAGCGCGTAAAGACTCACGCTTCGGGACCCCAGGCGGCGTCTGGATCGGGGAAGGCTGTTGGTGAGCCGTCCAAGCCCCCGGGTTGTCACATCTCGTAATTTTGGATAGTAAAAATCCAAATTCGACAATGTGAAAATTCACAAATAAACTCAAATAATTAAAAGTTATTATACAAATAACTAAGTACAACAACAGAGTTCAAGTGCATGGCTCGAAACACTCAAAATATTACATCAATAAGACATAGATGTAAAATAGAGCCTCACGCTAACACTTGCTAACCCAAAAATAAATACAAGACCATGGATCACCTACTAGCCCCGCGACTCAGATGCCTCCTCCTGGCTGCTGATCCCCATCTGCATGTCTAACCCCTACACCATCAATTGGTGCACCGGGTTGTAAACAATGAACCCGGTAAGCTTTCAAAGCTCGTGTGAGTAAAACAACAAGTTTAGAATAATATAATTAAAATAACGATTGAAAATCAAATTTCCAACACATTCACAACTCGAGAACTATAAACACATTCTGCACAATCAACCAACACAGAAATAATTCATTGAATTACTCTTCCATACAATGCAAGCATGAGACCCATATAACCCCAACTTGGTTACCCCTCATGACGTGTAATGGCAGACAGACTAGAGCTCTAACTGATCGTAACCAACACTCGGTCAAAGGTTTGGTTCCCGATATATTGCATCGTCACATAGTGACCGTCCGAAGACAAAAGTACACCACAACTGTGGCCGTCCGAAGACAACAGTAAACACACATCACAATATATATTTCACGTAAATATATATATATATATATATATATATATATATATATATATATACGTAGGCATTCTCTAAGGAAGTGCCCACTAATACCAACTATAGTTCATTAATCAAAATACTTTAAAATTCATTTTTATATTAAATTCATTTTACTTACCGATGAACCGTAGTTGATCGAGTTCATTCAATTTAAAACAAATATCATTTCTGTAAATTCATTTTACATTTAACAATACAGATACTAGGGCTGGGCATGGGACGGGATGGGCCGGGATTGAGTGAATCCCATCCCGTCCCGGAAATAAAAAACGGGACAGGAAGGTGTTTTCAAAAACCTGTCCCGTACGTCCCGATCTCGAACGGGACCGGGACGAGACTGGGACGGGATCGGGATCTCGACAAATTTACTGCTACTTCCTTGCCTTTTCCTTCAAACTTATTCAATATACATGTATAATTGATATATAAGGTATCCACATGCATATAAATTGATGCAAAATGCAAACCTTAGTAACCAAGTTAAATCATCCAACTAATATCCAAAATCATACGAGCAAAAAAACTAAAAAAGAACATGAATGACATTCAAAGTACTGAAATCAACAAGAACATAGATGCATAGGTCCAACTAATATCCAAACTCAAACCATAATATATCAAACATCAATGGGACCAACAGCAGTGCCTTTTCCCTTTGCTTTTGCTCTTGAAGATGGAGGTGGACACACATTAGTTTTGCTACTTGTTGTGCTCTCATGCTCTGCGAATGTACATAAGTAAAAGATTAGTTGAGTCAAAGTTATCAAAGTAAAAAAAAAGACATTAAAACTTGCAAATGTATATACCTAGCTCAACACCTTCATAGAATTCATAGTTTTCAATTGTGCAATCATCTAGATCCTCTGCAACATCATTACCAAGCAACCAATTCTGCATGCAAATAAGTCCCTCAACTGTTTTAGGAGTTAATGAACTCCTAAAACAGTCAACTACTCTGCCCCCAGTTGAGAAAGCTGTCTCTGAGGCCACTGTGGACACTTGAATTGAAAGAACATCCCTAGCTATTGCTGCTAAAACTGGATACTTGAATTGATTGAGCTTCCACCATAGTAGGATGTCAAAGCAATCTATATCATCGATAAGCTCCAATGCAGCTTCCAAATACTGATCAACTTCATGTTTCGCGACTTCGTCTTCAGTTTCTTGAACCACATTCTTCCAGTTACTGAGCAGATTGCTGCTTCTGCTATTGGTGTTTCTATTACTGCTAACACTTCTTGAAGAACTTGGAGATGACTCCTTTTGTAGGTGTCTACCTCCATCGACCACAACCACATACTAAAAAACAATACATAAATTAATACATGAGCATATTAAAATGCACTACTTAACGATTAAAAGTTTAAAATGACGTAAAACTAAAATTAATACATGATCATAGAGAGCTTATAGAAGGTTTTTGATCTCCCTGGTTCTTCTCTCCACCTCTTCATCACCTAAACCTTCTTGCTTATAGGTGTAAGTCACATTCTTTAACTTGAACCTTGCATCTAATACCAGGCCAATGATCACTATGTGATTGAGCTCATGAAATGAACCATAGTATTTGAACCATCTGTTTCTCATATTGGCAGCCATTTCATTCAAGATTTTTCTTGTTTCTGCTCTAGTAGCCAAGTCAACTGATGCATATATGTTGTTGATGTTCTTTTCCATGGTAATAACATCTTGGAAAGTGGTGTGTACAGTAGGGTGCGTAGATGCACTAACCCTCAATGTGATTTCGTAGAACACGCCTAAAATATCCACAAACACCTTAGCCACTTCAAAATCATTATCTTCAAGAGGTCCAACCCTCTTTCTCTTGTTTGTGTTGCTTGGCTCTGGCACAACAATATTCCCATCTTCATCGATTTCTTCTTCTGGTCCACCAAAGTAGTTTACGTACATACCACCAAAGTCATCTTTCATTGCTATAAATACTTGTTGGAACCTCAAAGCTGCTTCCAACATCAGATAAGTGCTATTCCACCTTGTTTGGACATCCAAACACACAAGTCCTTTACATGAAATTTTTTCTTTCTCCACAGTCTTCTTGAAGTATTCCAATCTGTTTGTAGAAGATCTCACAAACATGACAGTATTCCTAATAGCTGACACAGACTTCTGCAACCTCTTTAGACCATGCCCCACAATTAAGTTGGTGATGTGAGCATTGCATCTAATATGCATGTACTTGCCAGCCAAAATCAACTAGTAACATGCATACCTATTCATTTTCGCAACAAGCCATTCCATTGCAGACTTGTTTGCAGATGCATTATCGACGGTAATACACATCACTTTCTCGATTCCCCAATCTGCTAAACATGACTCAATCAGCCTTCCTATTGTTGCTCATTGATGATTCTGAATCACATCAAAATTTATTACCCTCTTGTGCATCTTCCAATCAATATCAATGAAATGGGCAGTAAGCACCATGTAGTTGACATTCTGCACACTTGTCCAAGTGTCTGTGGTTAAATTAACCCTCACCTTCTTGAAAGTCCTTTTCAGCTCCTTTTTCTGGCTGCCATACATATCTAGAAAGGCCCTACATAATTTTCTTCTAGAGGGAATATCAAATAGAGGACAGACTCTACCACAAAATCCCTTAAAACCTTTCTTCTCCATGAAACTAAATGGCAGCTCATCAATTACAACCATCTCTACACAAGCTTTTAAATAGTCATCTTGGTCAACAGCTACCATGCTCAGTGAATTAGCCCTAGTCTTATCACCTTGTAAGTTTTTCTGCGACTTATCGACAGCTGATGGAAAATATCTACAATTGTTATTGATGTGCCTAATCATACCAGATGTGCCATTCTGACTTTCAGCAACATAATCCCCAATTTTCCCCTAGGACAATACTTGCAGTAAGCCCTCTTATGAACTATTTATACTCTTTTCCATCAACATCTTTCGTAATTTCAATCTTTTCATAAGGTATAAAATGGTCCCAAACAAAGCTTCGTTTTATACCTGATGTTTCAGAATCAATCTCCCCTGTAGATGCAACTGCTTCACTTGGAGGTTGGCTTTGAATCGCATCAGGTTGGCTTGCATCAGCTTGGGTCGCATCATGTTGGCTTGTATCAGCTTGGGTCGCATCAGGTTGGCTTGGAGCAGGTAGTGCAAGTTGATTTGCAAGAGTGGGTTGGATTGATCGACCATAAGAAATTGCTGATGAAGTCGCATCAACCTGCAGACCAGAAGCACTTCGTCGAGGACGAACTGGTGTTTTCTTGCTTCTAGCCATTAACAAGCTGAGGTTGGAACAAAGAGGAACGAAGTTGGGATGAGAGCTGGATGAGGAGAAAGCGAGCTAAGCTTCACAAAGGAACGAAGCTTACGAATTGGTAATCGAATTTGGGAGATTTGAAGGGCTTATGCCTTCTGGCCTTCTGGTAATCGAATTGGGAAGAAGTGAAGAACTGAAGAAGAGGAACGAATTTGGTTAGGTCTGAGATCAAATTGGGTTTCAGCCTTTCAGAGTTTCAGGTGCTTCTCAAGTCAGTCAAGTGTATTGACTATTGAGATGGAGGGTTGGGATGGAGTGGGGTTGAATCGTAGGGCTGAGATTGAGTGCATTCTAATACTATGGGACGGGGCGAGATTGTTCGGGATAGTCCTGATCCCGTCCCGTCCCGTTAATGTAAACTTGAAATGGGACGGGACGGTCATTTTCAAAAGCTATCCCGTCCCATCCCGCTAACTTTCGGGACGGGATCGGAATTCCGGTACTAAGTGTCCACCCCTAACAGATACTATAATTAACTCGTATTTAATACGAATACAGTGAGGTTTACTCACCTTTAATACTCCCGCTGCGTCTTCGATCTCACCAACGTGAGATGCTCACGCTCCGTCAAACCCCTAATAGAACATAAATCGAAAACTTAGTAATTAACTCAAGTCCTACAAATTACATGTTCACACACTCGTAAAGACGAGTGTATGATTGTAGAGCACACAAGTGCTCTAAAAAATAGTCGGGTGTATCGCCTCGGACCACCCCGAGCTGCTGCTCCCACGCACTAATGCATAGAGGTATCACTGAATACCTCCCTCAATAAAAATACACAAACATATATCTCCCATGATCATTAACCTCATCATTCATCATCACCATACCCTGCCGATCCAACCTCAAACATAACCCATAACCATCATGCTAAGGAGGACCAGCACCACCACCTGCCTCTGCCAGTCAAACCCCAGACATGGCAGCCCGTGCACAAGTACATAGCCATCACGCCAAGGAGGACCGGCATGCACGGTTTGATCATCACCCTTCCCCTGTTTCACCTAAACTCTCCACACCAATAGTAACCAACACAAGACCAGAGTGAGGTGAGTTGATGCATACCTGAAACAAAGTCCGGACGTGACCGGAAAGCAACCAGAAGCCGCTGCAGCTCCACCTTCAACTCAGCTGCTGTAACCCCGGTTCGTAGCTTCCAACACCCTCCAAGCTCGACACGAACGTGCTCAGAGGAAGGAGAAGAGTCAGAAGATCTGTACCTCAAGCCCTAGGCTTCGCCCGGAGCAGCTGTTGCTCCACCGCCTACGGTGGCAGTAGCTTACGGGCTCCATTGTGTCACGTACCGGCGTTCCCCCGCTGCAACTCTCGGCTGGAAAGGAAGAGGAGGTCGAGACGAGCAGTTTGGTGGGTAGCTCGTGAGCTGAGATGGCTGGACGGTGGAGAACGGTGGCTGGGAATGTTCAGCGTCGGGGAAGAAGACGATGAACAGTAAACTGGACAATTTTCTGAATTTCTGATATTTTGGGAAAGTTCTGACTTTTCCAAGATATTTCTACTATTTATAGTACTTTCTAATTTTGGAAATAACTTCAACAGGTCGTAACTTTTTCATATGACGTTTGTTTCATGCGTGCCGCATGTCTACGAACTCATATCATCAAGCTCTATGACTTTCGTGAAGGAAACTTTTCGAAATTCATAACGGATCAAAAAGTCAACTTTTGACCCATCGAAACTCAATGTTTTTCGGATTTTAATTCTCGGAATCACTTCTGACATTGAGCAACGACTAAATAAAAAATTTCGAAAAACAAATCTTCACAAATCAACCTCCCATTAAATAAGAGAAAATTACAAGCAAAATTAGTAATAAAATCGGGTTATTACACGGGTGGTGCTGCAAGGATTCCACACCGGCTGGGGCCGGTGCCAACTGTCGCCAGGTCCCTACTGTCTGCCGCCCAATCTTCTTCTTTACATGTTGATCTGGGTGAGTGGGGGAAGAGGTCTCGGGAGATGCCGGCCTCCGCGCTTGTTACCTTCACCGGACGGTCGATTGGTGAGAGTTTGGCCAAGCGGCTGAAGCTGACGCGTGGTGGCACCATTACCGCCCACGACGATGTTCCTGCGGCCACTAGCTCTGCTGCTGCCGGCATAGAAGCATCAGGGGTGGAGAAGACTCCTGCTGCGGGGATAGGCCCGGAGCATAGTTGCCCAGACGACTCTTTCGCCCGGAGCCTGCTCATGGACGGGAAGGGAATAGAGCTGGAGAAGATTGGGGCTCCAGGAGGGCGGTCGGAGGAGCACCAGCTGAAAACTAAGGAGATGGCCCTCCAGGTAAGGATGGCCGGTATCCGCTCAATAATATTTCGTGATCTGTTGCTTTCTAACCGGTGCCTGTTAAACTGTAGCTGTTGTATCACTTGTATCAGTCGGATGCAAGTGAAGAGCTACCGTAGCTGAAGAAGCAGGTGGCGGAGTTGACAAGCGCCTGGGAGCTCCTGGAGGCAGAGAAGTCCAAGCTCCAACGGGAGAAAACCCGGTTGGAAGAGAGGGCCAGGAAGCAGATGGGCAAGCTGGAGGCCCAGGTCGAGGCTCTGAAAGAGGAGAAGAAGGGCCTGGAGGAGGAGAGGGCTGAGTTGGAGGCCCAGGTCGAGGAGCTCCAGCAGCAGGTGGCAACTAGCTTCGCTTCTGCCGGCGGGCCGGTTGATGAGAATGACCCGAAGGTTTACCAGCGGGTGGTTAAGAAGTATCAAGAAAGTGATGAGCTTCTTGACCTGCTGGAACGGGCCCGGGAGGCGACGATAGCCGATGCTGATGACGACTGTAAGAGTAAAGGCTATCTTGACGTCTCAAAGTTGCCGGCGCCGCAGGCGGATGAAGAAGAGGTTCAGGAGGGTGACACCGAGCCGGCCGGTGAAGACGCCACTGGTGAAACCGCTGCTGAAGGAGCTCCTGCTGCTGAAGAGGGGGAGCAGGCGGAAGTGCCCTAGCAGGCTCCAGACTTTGTACACTCCCGCCCTCCCTTTTTGCTTTAAGCTTCTTCTTTTCTTTTCTTTTTCTTTTTTTTTGTACACGCTGCCCTGAATTATAATGAAGGACATTTTGCCTGAGCTTGTGTTGTGCCTTTTTCAATTTGCCTGATTTGGCTACCCATGGATTGCCCTTTGTACTTAGTTGAAAACAAAGTTGGAATAGACAACTGCTAAAATTACACATGCCGAACTGGTTGGAATGTCTAGCTAGTTGTGTTTAGGAAAGAAAAAACTAGCATCTTACTCAGGCTGACACGTTGTTGGACCGCTGAGCTTCTATACGGGTGTAAAATTCCGACCGGTCGTATGAGCGTTGGTGTCGCGGGATAGACGACCTGATTCCACGGGGTCCCCACTGTCTGGCTTACCCTTGATACCGCTGCAAGTCGCAGAGGCGGACTAGGCCCTCAATCGTTATTTTCAAGGCAAGGTAATCGTTTGTGTGGTGTGTGGTTTCATCATGGTAGGAGCAGTATTTACCGGTCTGTGCCCTGGTCAGGTTCTCCTTTGGGTGCTTTCTTTTTGGTGGAGGGGGGATGTTGTTCCCGTTCTCATACAGGATATCCTCGTAGAAGGAGGTCAAAGTAGAGAATACCTCTTGTCGTCCTGCAGGCATGACTGCTAGGGGGCGGGTTTGCTGTTGGTAGGATGGGAGGTTCCCTGGTCGTTGGGGAATGTCGACATAGTCCCTCCGGCGCTGCTGGTTCCCCCAACCTCTTGGTCTTTTGTCGGTCGAGGCTCCTTGGTCCTGGCCCTGCTGCCAGTTTCTGGCTTCCTGTAGGGCGGGTTCGGGCTCTTCCTGCCTTCTCTTGTGTTGACGGCTCCCATAAGTTTCGTGGTCTGCTTGGGCATGCCTGATAGCCATCGCCATCAAATCGTCGTAACCCTACGGGATCTCCACCCGCACAGCGTACGAGAACTTTCCAGGCCGGAGACCTTGCTTGAAAGCTGATTCGGCGATCCCTTTGTCCAGGTCCCTGACCCCGGCGGTGGTCGTTTGCCATCGGTTAACAAAAGCTCTCAGCTCTTCGCCGTTTGCCTGCCTGCAATTAAAGAGGACCGTCGAGGTCCGGGCCCCTTCGACCCTTAATATGAACCGGCCCACGAATCTATCGGCTAGTTGCTCGAATGCCTCTATAGAGTTCGCCGATAGTTCATAAAACCATCTGAGTGCCTCTCCAGATAGGGTCTCCTGGAATATGTTGCAGCAAACGGCGTCGAAGTAGCCCTTAGCACACGTTTGGGACCGGAAGCTGTCCAGGTGTTGGTATGGGCAGCCGGCCCTGAGTATGTTAGCTTTAGCGACTTTTGGGCCGGATCTTCCAGATTCCAGAACCCGGAGTGAGAAGGGTCTGGTCCGCTCGTTGAATCGTGCGCTCTCCGGCGGTGTCGCAGCCTTTCTCTCGTTGGCCTCCATCTGGGTCTTCATATTTGACACCGAGTCAGATAGTATCTGCAGTGCCCGTGCGGTCGAACTGATGGTATCTTCCTCGAACGAGCCACTGTTCCTCCGAGGGGCTGGGACGATCTTTGGTGGCACCGTGTCTGCTGGGAACACGTCTCCCGCCACGCCAGTGTCCCTCTCCCCTCCCGATGACTGGCCCACTTCCTGGTGGGGAGGCTCTTTTGGGTGTGGCGTGAATGATTTTGCCAGAGCGGTATTGCGTTGCTGGCCTCTTTGCAAGGCAGCCACCAGTGCGGCATTAACCGCTTCCATGTCTTGATACTTAGTGGTGGCTTCTGCCTTGTCTCGGTCGCTTTCTGCCCGCAAGCGGTTTACTTCCGCTCACATCTCTTCTATCTCTCCCGCCATATCGTACTGGCCGGGACTGGAGACATCGTTCGGGCTGTCGCTGCTGGGCAGCCGATCTTCCCCTCTGTTTGCGGGGGACGTCGGTGCGGGTTCCAGGCCCAAGACTTGGCGATCATCCGCCAGGCCCTTCCCGCGTAGATCTCCGTCGCGTTCACCGAACGTACCGCCCGGATCACGGTTGGTAGCAGCATTCTGACTGCAGCTACCAGCGGGCTGCCCCTACCCCGCCCCCGGGATTTGGACTAGCACCGGCTCCAGAACCCACCAGTCCTCTGGATTTCCTTCCCTCTTTTCTCCTGTACTTCCTGACATGTGTATTTTTTGTGACCCGTAGGCTGACCGATTCTGTTCCCGCTAGTACGACAACACAAACTTTTTGAACTCTTCCCACAGACGGCGCCAATTGCTTCTGTCTGAATCTGTAGATTCACAGATACTGGTGGATCTTGGCATGATTTCTACCTACAAACCCTGCTAACTAAGGGAATACCGGGCGGTGCCGGTCTATTCCGCTCTGATGCCTAAGTCAGTATAGTTGGAATAAACTGGTAACTTAAGCAGGAATGAATAGTTGAAGTATTGATTACCTATTAATGAGGGTAGTTGGGACTCATATATAGGTTGCCGGGCATGAGGGCTGGCCTCACTCTTTGATGTGAGACTGGGCCCCCTTCTGCTCATATTGTTGGACTGTTTCGGCCCCTGTTTGGGGAGCTGCTATCCCCGGTTCCCGGGCCCCCGGCCACAAGTAAGACATGCCCGGGCACGGGACCAGGTGTCCATGCTACGCTCTCGGGCCCTAGGCCGGGTCCAGGAGTCCTGGCTGCGGATCTGGGAGTCTGGGTAGCCTCTCTATGGCTACTGTCAACATTATCCATTGTCTTTTTGTCATCTTTTTAGCTCTTGGCATGATCCCAGCTGTAAATTTCATGTTTTTGTATGTTTTTGTATGTTTTATATTATAAAAAATAAAAATAGGGGGACGGCAGGTGGTCTATAGAGTGTGGCAGACCTGTCTCTTTCGGTATCAAAGGATGGAACATGTTTCCTACATCGTTCACCTCCCAAAACCTAAACCGTTTAATCCCTAGTATAAGAAAAGGTTTCAATCGGAATGTTTAAGCCTTAAATTGCGAGATGGAGATGGAATCTTATTTTGTATGAAGTATGAACAAGGATCATACATCAAGTTGGCATAAATACCCACGGGTACGGATAAATATGTGTACCCGTTTTATTTGGATAAAATCATTCGAGTAATTGTACCAATAAAATACCCATGGGTAAACGGGTAATGGGTATTGAATACCCGCTTAGGTGTGGGTAATACACACGGGTACCCATACTCATAAGCTATTGTTGATACACAAAAAAGCACGAGTATGTCGTACACATACTCCAAGCACAAATAAGAAAAATACACATGCAAGCTATATTATATATTCAAACAGTCATGCCACACATGTGGACCCAAGCCACAATCATGCACTTGGGGCTTACAGTTTTGGGTGTGGTGTGGAAGGTTACGGAAACGCACAGATTTAATATCGTCGGTGATTTCGGTCTTGGACCCGAAATCCAAGCCCAACGAGTTAGATCGATTAATGAAATTGTGAAACTTGAGAATTTGGGGTTGGGTCAACCCTTCTCTTTCTTTAAAGTCCAAAGCCCAATTCACCTTAAACCCAATATCATTCCTCACATTAAAAGATTTCTTCTTCCACAGCAGCCAGACATTTGTTTCTTCCTCCCTGTAGCGAGACCTTCTCTCCCCAGCAGCTCTTCTACTTCCCGCAGCTCTGAAATGCAGACCAAAGCAAAATCCATCGTCATCACCATCCTATCTCACCAAGAGAATTCTTAAAAACCAGTTAATAGCATCCTCCTTCTCCCTCAAACCAAGAGACCACAACTCTCAAGTCTCTTTCCAATCTATTTTTCCAGATTTCATGATATTGTGTTTGCTGCCATTGCAGCAATTAGAAGCCATCGCATCAATCCTCTCTTTTCCCCGATTGTAAGGCTTAAATCATGGATTGAAGGAGAATAGTTTTATCCAGATAGCCAAAGGTTCTGTTGAACCTTACACCTCAACCCTGCGCCTATAAAAAGGGATTTCTTGGATCAGAAAGTGGGAGGAGCAACTACCCAGCAACACCTCTTCCAAGCCTTCAAGCATTCACGCCATTCAAGTAGAAACCCCCAAAATTCTCCTTTCTCAAAACCCTAGAAACCTAGAGGCAGCCTTCAATTCCCTGCATCTTCAAGCTCTCATCCCTTCAAGCAATTCAAGCCTTCATGTTATCCAAGCAGAAATCCCCAAAGGCCAATTTCAAACTCTGTTCCAAAACCCTGCGGCCAGAAAATCCAGAAACCAGAAAACCCTCAAATTCTCTTCACCGCAGTGTGTTTCTAACTCTCACACCATGCTCATGCTGTCAAGCTCTTTCGATCTCCATGCAGTCTGAATCACACACGAATTTCTCCCACTTTTGGGTGGAATTCGGCCTAGTCATGCTTAATCAAAAAGACCCCGCAACAGACATTTTCTCTTTTACAACATATTAAATTATAACCCTGCATAAAATCTAATTATCTCTGAAAATACTATATTATTTCTATACATATTTTAAACAAACCCAAATGAAAAAAAAAAATTGAAAAAATTGTAGGTCAGAGTTCATCGATGTGTAGATTTTCAACTTCTCCAGATTCTCTCATCAGAGAGAGAGAGAGAGAGAGAGAGAGAGAGAGAGATGACCTCCTTACTCAATATCCTCCAATCTACTTTTACAAAAAGCTAAAATACTATTTACACCTCATTACTCTTCCCAAAATACCCATTAGGCAATTAAATTAATAAAAGCCTTTTTTAGAAGATTATACTAATACCTCCAAAATAAATAGTTAGGCCTCCATTAATTTTAGATTATTTCACTTCCAATTTCTGAAAAATACAAAAACGAAACACTCAATTTGATTTAATTAAAAATTAAATAAATTACCAAACCCTCAGTTTATTATGAACAACCTCGTGATAGGTTTTATGTAAATTTTTGCTGAACATATAATTGATACACTTGTTCTTTGATAATAATCGGCTAATGAACCTAGAAAATAATTTTTCGAACAAACAGAGTGGCATGAAATAAGACAAAGATTATACTATGTAACTCAATTTTTAGAAAACAAATTATGTTAGAGTATATTTAAGTATTTATATATTCCAAATAATTTATTTAACTTTATGTGACTTTATTGGTAGTTGCACATGAGTTGACAAAGTCAACTGAAAGTTGAAAAAGAATAGAGATCTAAGTGCCAATTTGAGAGGTATAAATAGAAGTTCCCAAGAAGAAATTAAAGAAACTAAAGGAAAAGAAATATAAAAAAAATTAAGAGTGGGTAGACGGGTATTACCCATTACCCAGATGGATGGGTATGAAAATACCCATGAAACAAAATAATGAGTATTTACGCAATGGGTATTACCCAATTTTATTATTGGGTGGGTAATTACCCGCGGATTTTACCCAAGTTCTGAAAATGCCATCTTTAACCACACAACTTATTAAGTACGTGATAAGTGCACCATGTAATATATGATGGAAACTAGCTCATCATAGTGTTCACGCAGAACTCGAATATTTAGCCGGCTGCTAGGTTTTGATCACTTTCAAACTTATTGATCATGAAAAATAGCAAAAAAGTGAAAAATTAGAGGGTGTGTGGCTTAAATAAACCAAAGCACTGCTTTGGCTCGTAAGCACTAGTGGACTTTTGTTATCGACCTTGCTTGTACTTGATTTGCGCTTGCCGGCAAGTGATGATCCTAATCGTCGACGATGAGCTATCTTCTTTTTTGAATCAGTTGATAAAAATTTATTAATGCGAACAAAAATTACACAGAACAGTATTCTGCTGTGATATCAGCTTCAAGAAAAAAAGGCACAGAAAAATAAAATTTCATCTATGTCCAAAGAACATGCATGTGCTGCTAAAATTCATCCATGTTCCAAGTAGTATAACATGCATGTTCTTTGGACACTAGTGTACTCAACTGCATGTACCCCTTTTGTCAACTGTATTATACTACTTGGAAGTAATCTACGTTACGCTGGATCCGGATCCTCTCCTAATAAAAGGAGAGAGAGATATCTCCTCATGAGATCTGGACCGTCGGATTAAAATTGGACGGTCCAAATTGCTTTGCAGGGGGTGTTGTGTGAATAGTAGCAGAGGATTGTGAACCGTCGGATTAAAATTGGACGCTCCAGATTGCTTTATGAGGAGATATGAGGAGAGAGAGATTATGAGAGGATCTTGGTTCCCTTACGCTACGTACTCTATATATCTAGCTTGCTGAAGCTACTAGTGGGCATGAAATTTTGAGGGAGTTATTAGGAGATGAAGTAACTCCAAATGCAAAGAGTGACGGCCATTATAATTGGAGTGAATGTCTATCTCCAGAAACTTCCAACTTCACAAAATGGATTTGAAAGGGTAAATCACATATGACATATGTCCCAAGTTTAATGAAAAAATGTTGTATGCAATATTAGCAGTTACCTCTAGGAGTTAATGTACGTAGCTGCTCCTTTTACTTATTTACGTAGTGTTTGGCAAGGAGTTGGTTCAGAATTACTGCCCATCCTCGTAATAGGAATCATAGGATTGACAATTGATACAGGGTTTACTACTCTCAGAACTCGGGGTTTGCTCACTGCGTTATAGGAACCAGGGGAAGAAGGCCTGTTTTCTATACTGCTTTGAATCCCGGCCTTTAGGCACTGTAGTTGTTGCAATTTTGGGCTCCTTTTGGAGGTATACAGATTCCTAGTGCATTTAGGAAAGAAAATTTCAGAATCACTAGAGGCTGAACTAATCACTCTTGATGCTTGCAGTCTCATTGGAACAATCATCGTCATATTGTTGGCAACTTGGCATATATATGATTTTATGGGGAAATACCAAAGACAAACCTCCATCTCAATCACTAGCACAAAGAGAAAATATGGAGATCGATCAGCAGTTGATCCACCAACAATAGGAGTATTTGCATCGACGCAAACAGTGAGGCTTATACGTGACAGCTTGTCAGCTTCAAATTGATTTGAGCTTCTGTAGTTCTTTGAAGTGCCAGCTGGTTGACTACAGAATATATGGCATAGCATTCGTTCTTTGAATATCTAATGGACCTCATATTTCTCTACTAAATGCAGCAATGGCCAGTACTGCTTCAAGTGATTATTTCTAGAACAATGTAGTCCTGATTATTGTCTAGAACAAAGTTAACACTTCAAGCTAGCTGACGAACATTTAATCAGAGGTGATCTTTCCACTTCAAAATAAGAAGGAAAAGGAGAAGACTATAAAACGGGTTTGCCAGAGTGCTGGAGGATCAACTGTACGTATACTTCAAGTGACGGGGAAATTTCTCAACACTGTTGATCATCTGTTCATCTTTGTGTTTGTGGTGCTACTTCATCGATCACGCAACACTGTGATGGAGGAGATTGGTCCTTTGTCTTTCCCCAGAGAACGAGATACAGACCAATGATAATCACAGCCGCTCCAATAACACTACGAACACGAGTGATAGAGACTAGTCAATCAATTGTCATGAATATATGCATGGATTGAATTAACCAGAGAGAAAACAAAGCAAGTGAGCTTACCTCCCATGGTACAGTGGTTCATCTAAAAAAAAGGAACTCAAGATTGCAACCATTATTGTGGCCAAGGGATTAAAAGCCGAGTAAAAAACACCAGATTGCCTGCAGAATGTAATATTGATACAAAGTTCATCAAACTGGATAGCATTGTTAATTCCATGCAAGTACTTGGGACAAGGGCGTCGTTTCAAATCTCTGTTATTATAATACACAAGCTTACCAATTTGAACATAGTTGAAACATTTTGGATTACCTACCCCATAAAATTAATGCTGCTATAAGTTTGATATTGAATTGTATGGACCAGACTCCACTATGTCCCCTTTCAGCTACAAAAGCCAGTATTGCTCCTTCCACCATACCCCAAATCATATCATTGCAGTGAGAGAGAGCTGACATGGGTAGGATCTTAATGTAATTGCCTGTGTGGACAAAATCCAAATTCACCACCATATATAGCACAATAGAATTTTAGTACCATCAATAGAATTTCAATAAGACCTTTTCCGAATTAGTATAGTACAATATAGATCTTGTGATATGAGAGAGCAATACCTGGAAGATGACAAACCAAGACCAGCAAAAACAAGCTCCCACAATACATAGAGCTCCTTTCACGAAGTCTGTCTGAGGCGAATAGCATTGCGCAGATTGATGACGATCAATCGGTTTGGCCCATGGTAGACACAAAGGGGGACCTTTAACTAGAGTCAAGACTATTGCTCCCCCAACTGTGATGATCTCCCCATCACCTTTGATATGCTGTGCAGTTTATTAAGGCTAACCTTCTCAAACCTATAAGCCAATACATTGTCAATAACTGTGTCTGTAAATCAGTGTATGACCAAGGACATGATGAGTATTAGTCTATTACTATAAGTTGTACCTAAAAATCCAGGCTAGAAAAAATGCAAAAGCAGGAAGCATATTGCACATTGCAGAAGTGAACGTTGCATTCGAATGTTTCATTCCCATGTAGTAGAGGTTCTGGTCAAGCACAGGGCTGCAATGCATGAACAGATAAAATCAGAATACATCACAATTTTGACTAAATGGTCATTTTCCCTTTAAATTAATAGATTATATTACCCTAATTCTTACTCGAAAAGGCTCAGCAACATTATCTTTGCAGCGATGGACCAAGTCATCGGAGGCCTTGAATTCCTGTCCAAAAAATATGCAAAGGGAGCAAGAACAACAGTGGCAATGGCCATTCGATACACGATGAATGTGTAAGGATTCATTCCCTTCTTTAGAGCAAACACAGAGATTATAGTAAGCCCAGCATAGCCGAGCTGCACCAATATCACAGCTAAAACAAGCTTTGCCTGGCGGATCAACCCCATAGACATTTTAAACTGCTTATATGTATTGTTGTCGAGCCCTTGCAGTATTGATCTGGCAATTTTTCTATAGAAGAGGGGTTAGAAGAAATTATGTACTAGCTGTATGCATGACTACAGAGCTTTAATTCGATTAGAACTATTGAGATAGGGACGAAAGTGGCAGTGAGACAACCAGGAAAATATTTACTTCTATGTTTATTACCTTATGGGTTACATAGATGTGCACCAATTGAAGTTCAAAACCAAACTAGGAAGTCTGTCAAGATTGTTTTGGAAGCAGTGTTTATTGTTGAGGATTGCCCAAATCATTCGATTGCGAAGATTAGTGGTTCATATTGCAACAAGCTCACTGCCCCAGTTTGTGTTACCAACTGTTAATGATTAGGAATAGAAACCATCAACAAATTTATATAGCATTAGAATGATTAGATCCTTCGTAATCCCTCTACCGAGAAAAGAGAGAAAATGGAGTTGAACAACTGACATGGTAGTCTGCATCACATTTTGATGGCAACCAAAACAACCCACCAAAATCCCCTCTATTCTCAACTTAGCCTTAAAAAGATATGTATGAATAACTGGAATAAGGACATTACCTAATCATTTTTGCTGAATTGACTATCTAATTAGAGTATCCACTCAACTGACTCGGTAATATTTCCGGGCGCAAAGTTACGCTCCATGAATTCTATAATTTACAACGGATGAACTGTCCAAATCCAAAGTAAATTTTATTAATAGCCAAATACCTGTAAACATCCAAAATATCAGAATCCATATATAATAAAGTTCCAGCCTATAATTTACTATAAGCTATTAAGCTGTATGCTGCTATTCATGGAACAAATCCCAACCTAGCCCAAACATTAATGGGATCAGTAAGATTATCATTTCAAGATGGTATAGCAACTTCATCTTTTCCATAGATACGCTGAAGTTCACGGCTGGCAGCTTGGAATGATGCTGAGAAAAAGAGGCAAAGAAAGAAAATCCCATGAGAAATTTTCACAGATCAGTAGAACCCTAGAAGTACAATAGGTCACTAAAAAATCATTTGAAATTAGGCATCACCTTTCCAGACACGGAAGTTCTTCTGATTAATCTGAGACCCTGTCACATTTTGGATGCCATCAAACAGCATGTCCTGAGGAGTAGTCTTCAGCTCTTGAACTACAGCATAGATGGTCTTTCCATTCTCAAAGTAGATGTGATTATTGGGATGTTTGGTCTTGGCACGAGCATGGCGCTCAAACTCGTAAGCATTAAGAGGCTGAAAACAGAATTTGATTCAGATAAGAAAACAATGGTAAAAAATAAAAATAAAGAGAAATAACAATACGACCTAAAAGAAAATTAATTATGTCTTCCTCAATCGTAAGCGAAAATAACAAGAGTTCATTACCTTTGAATGATTGCAGTCAGCACAAGAGCATAAATACCCAGTCCCCTTGATAATTCCATCGAGGTTTTTCTGTGAAAATTATAACAAGTCAAAAAAAAAAGGAAACTAGACAGTAATAACTGCATCACTTAAACAAACAAACAAAGAATCAGAATATTCAATAGTACACAAGCTTACCTCCCTTGACCAGGAAGAATACTTCACAGGAATACCATCAAACATACCAGTTGACAACAAACTTTTGACATTTGAAGGAAAGTTGTTTGGATGAGCTTTCTTAGTCTTTGGCCCTTTTACTTTGGGAATATTAACAGTTTTGGAACCAACTTTCATGGGATCATCTACATGCGCATCCATCTTAAATTCAACAGGATGATCACAATTTCTCACACCAGATTCTTCCATTGCTTGAGCTGTTGTGCTTTGATTAAAGGTCAACAAACCACAGCTGTTGATGATCACACCAGAAGGGTTTGACTCAGATTCATCATGGAAACCACCAAAAGATATGGTACTGCTCTGATTTTTATTGTAATTGTGACTCACGGGTAGATCTCTATCTGATTCATCATAGCGAGGACCCGCTGGTAAAATATTCGAATCAGCCTTGCCATAAGTCAGACCCATTGATATAGTGTTATCAGCATGACTATCATAGGTCGGAGCCACTGAGATCAAATTCTCGTTTCCTCTACCATATACTGGACCCATAGAAATGAAATTCTCAGGCACTTTGTTGTAGGAGTTACCTAATGATATGAAACTGCCATCTCCCTTTTCATGTGGCTGACCAATCGATATAAAACCTCCATTCTCCTTCTCTAAGGGCTGACCCATTGATTGTATATGAGTGTCACCCTTGCTGTAATTATGAGCCATCGATATGAAAGTGTCATCTCCCTTGCCAAAAGTATGACCAACTGATATGAAATTGTCATCTGCCTTTTTTAAGTTGGTCCCTAATGAGATGGCATTCTCGTCGTCATTGTAAGGTGGACTTAATGAAATGATGTTTTCCTCACTCTTGTTATAAGAAGTACACATTGAAATTGTATTATTGTCTCCCCTTCTATAGGAGTGCGCCATAGCTGCAGACACGGCATTATCAGAGTCCTTAACTTCATTAACTTTCACTTTTCTGATTCCACCAAAACTGAGACGTGATGAAGGATATTCAATGGTGTGGGACATTGACAAATCCACTGACTGATCATTGCCATATTGATTCTGAAACCCTTTTCTTCCAAAATTCATAGTTCCACTTCCGACAGACTGAATGTTTCTATCAGCTAAGTTGACTGTCCTTCCAGGCTCTTGTCCAAAAAAGCGGTCAGTGAACTGCCCTGGAACTGTCTGAAATCCAGAAGTGTTATCCCACGCGGCAAACGCCAAGTTTGGAGCTCTTGAAATTGGCCTGCCATCAACATCTTCCATTGCTTGCTTCTTGTTGCTGAAAAGATCTGGTCCATTGGCATCTATATACCATGGGTGACCACGCTTTGATTCTACCCTGGAAGAATTATCACAGCCCATCTCTCCATCATTTAGACAATTAGCATCTCTTGGAATCCAAAAGTTTTTGGGTTGGAATGACTGCCAGAGAAAACTACTTTTTAGAAGCTTCTTTTTTGTGAATGAATGGTAAATGCCAACACAAGAAACAGCCTAGGAAGAGGAAACGAGACTCTAAACACGATTGAGATACAGAAATTATGAGCAAGCACAATACTGAGCTCAAACTTTATTACTTTTCTAACCAAGATCACTGAGTGAGAATTGGTCTGGAAGTTTTATAACAAACTCTCATATGAAAGAGCTACATCATGCACACAATTTTAGCCTCATTGTCTATATGATACACTACAACTCCTATACTTTTAGGTGACATAATATACTTTTAGATGATGAATAATTCTGTTTATCATCTAGTTCTTACAGGAAAGGACCGACTATAGCTATAATAATCTTCTCTTACATAAATTTTCTTTTAACCCTTTTCTATTAGTTACTTTACCAGAAATTAAGTTATTTTTCGTGCAGACTTTGCAGTTTGCAGCATAGAACTAAAAAAATTAGTCCAGAATGCAAAGTTGCAATGACACTTTGCTGGTTCGCAATGCATTGCAGGGTGACTGATATTACTATCACTCCACATAGTTGAGCACTAAATTATCAAATTTGAAAATTTTATTAGAGTAACTAAGCTTTCACTCAACAGAAAACATTGTTCATAGACAATACATGTTCCAGTTCTTGTTTATACCTCAAAATAATCTCAAATAAAGCAAGAACAAATCTTCAATACCAATAGTTCAATACTAATCTTCCACCAAATATGCACACAAAAAAAGTTAAGAACACTGAACACCACAGACCAAAACAAGCAATACCAATAATGATCAAAACCCATATAACTCAAACCAAACCCGCAAATTCACAACCTTTAACCTTTCAATCCAATACTTGCATGCAAAGTTTCAATCTTTCACTTTCCAAATCAATCATAGAGAATTCCAAACCATACCATTTTCAGAAGAGGCTCCACTGAGTCAAATGAAAGCCGCTTCGACACCGAACTCAGCTTTCCCCACACTCCAAACACAACCAGGTACACTATCTCCAATCCTACTGATATAGATAGAAGCCAAACTCACACCATGCACAGCCCCACACTCCAGTCCCAGAGCCTCGGCCGAATCGATCTATACTCTACAAAAGAAACCCCATACAATGTGAGATTCAATCTGAGATGAAAACAATGAATGATAGTAAACACACAGTGCTCAAAACGATCAAAACTCTATCTTCAATGATCAATAGATGCACAAACGCAGATATTATATTGATAAACAGAGCATAGGGTAAAAACCCTGAAAATTTGAGAAGGATGGGAGAGTGTTCACGACGGAGTACCTTCGCCGGACCGGTCATCGGTGATGTTTTCCCGCGCCGGAACAAATTTTTTTTTTTAATTAAAAATAAAAGGGAGAGAGAAGGACTTGTTGTACGTGAAGTGATGTGAGGAAGTGAGCTTGGGTTTTAAGTGGGAGCAATAGATTGCGGATGGACTTCCCAGCCGTTACCATTCGGAAAATACTTGCATACGAACTTGTATTTATTTATGGGTCCGAAT
Organism: Potentilla sterilis; assembly: GCA_963682095.1. Lineage (NCBI taxonomy): Eukaryota > Viridiplantae > Streptophyta > Magnoliopsida > Rosales > Rosaceae > Potentilla > Potentilla sterilis. The sequence goes on along the minus strand of OY821763.1, from coordinate 9,924,074 downwards.
TCTCTCTTATTTATATACCGTAGACAATATAATCAACGATTTTAACTGTTTAAAAGTTAAATTAATTAATAAGGATTACATCTGAAAAAATTCGGAATTAATCAAAATCGTTTGCTCATTTAATTACATCAAACAAATGAACAGTTCTAGTGAAAGTTAAGAATCTCATGATCAGCCGTCTATTTGTTTGATACAATTTGCTAAGCATATGATTTTTGTTTACATTCATTTTTTTCATAGATGATCTTTATTGATTAATTCAACTTTTAAACGGTTCAAATCATTGATTACATTGCTCAAGATATGCAAATAAGAGAGAGTTCGGATGCACACGTACATACTAGTTCGGACACAAATATTTTCCTTACCATTTTATGTTAGCTTCATCTTGACCGTCCACGTGGATAGTTTTGGCCTTTTTACCCTCGATCTGGTATGTTCCCGAGAGGGCAGGTTTAGAGAGTTGAGTTATACTCGGTGACCACTTTAACTCTTCCGGAATATCACGTGACATTGTCATATTGTTCAAAGTAATTTTAGTAGCGTGTAAGTTTTGATTTTTGATGAATTTTACCACCGTTTACCGCATATGTATAAACTTCTCCCTCCGTTGTTGCGATGTCATTGTCTCACAAGTTACCCTATTGTTATGTAAACTTTTCTATTGAATTGAGATTTTTTAAAGTAAATACATAATGATTTAGATTATGAACAGTTATGAATCGTGTTACATTAGTTAATTTGGTATGATAGAATACCTATATATTGCTTTGTTTACCCTGGACCAGAGTGACCCATCATACCAATCGATCACAAAATACCTCCGAAGTATAAGAACAGAGTGCTCAAACGTCAAAACATAGGCTTCTTTCCAAGTCCCCAATAAATATAGAGAGGAAGTAATTTATGAACCTATTTAAGGAAATTAAACTTAACCTCTATAACTTTGTAACGTTACTAATTAATTAATTATTGAGGTTAAGAACATCTCCAATAGTTCTTGTATAAATTTTCTATTAGAGAGGAGGAAATCACAAAATCACTAATGGTGTATTTTGATGAAGGAAAATAAGGAAGAATTTAATTGAAATTGAGAATTTCATAATTCCTAAAAGTCAAATCAGTCGTTTAACATTATTAAATAGGAATTCTAAATTTTTGTGGAAAAGAAAACAAAGGAATTCATTGTTTAAATTTCTCTCTTGAATTCCTCACAAAATATGTGTCATTTGCAAATTCATTTGCAGTGTTTAATTATCTTTCTAAAATAAGACTTTTTATATTTTATTTTTTATTAATATTTTAAAAACTTTCTTAATCTATCTATATAAATATAACCAAACAGTAGAATTTGCAATTGATGAATTTCAAATGGATGGAATTCAAGATGTCATCAATTATAAATTCCCATAGATTTCATAATGTTCTCATCCAAACACACCATAAAATAAAAATTGCTCAACTCCAACAGCTCCTCTATATCATACAAAATTAAATATTTTCCTGTATAGTTTAATGAATTTATATATATTATATATTTATTTGAGTCAAACAAAATTAAATATTTTTCTTTATTCACTTATTTCGTTTTTTGAAGAGAGAGAGATGGAAATCTAAAAGAGAAACAATAAAGTTTAGAGATTTGTTAATAAAGTATACAAATTTTGAGAATTCTATAGATATAAAGATTCTCTATTTTTTTCCCACTTTTTGTATTATAGAGATTAGTTTACAAGAGCCATTGGAGCTAAATAAAAAAGTGTTTTTTTTGTAAAATAAAAAAAATCTGTTGTAGAATAATCGGAATTGGTCTACTCATTTCATTGATAATCCCCTTTATATAGGGTGAGTATTACAACGGTAATAGGAAATACATTAATGACAATAATGACTACATAATTATCTATCGTCAGTTACATTGACGAAGGCACATAATACGTTTTTCCTTCAACACTCCCCCTTGTGCCGAGTCAGAGATTGAATGGTGCATGTGGTGTTGCCTCATTAAAAACCTTGCCAAGTAACAAAAACCCAATGGGAGAAAATAAAACTTTGGTCGAAGGACAAAAAGAGCGCAACGCACCTATTACATTTGAAAACAACATGTATGTGCTAGACTCCCCCTGATGTCTGCACCTCCCCCTGATTTTTACATTAATCATGGGATTCTCCCTGATTCTTTCATTTGATCAAGGGAGCTTCAGTAACATTAGCATAGTTATGCATTTTCACATGTTTTTCCAAATATGACTTTGAGCAATGATTTAGTAACTAAATCTTGCCACATCGTCCTCAGATCCAACTTTATTTACTTTGATCTTGAGGATAAGGTTGTTCATGAACTGAATGCATAGGTTCATATTGAACATCAGGTTCACTCGTGGTATGACCTTCATATAACAAAATAGTCATAACTTCGTCTAGAGTATGAGTGAACCATTAAGAGATTTGAAATTGATCTGTGATAACAGATTTTCTTATCTCACCTTTAATGCGTTTTTCTTTACGCATAGTTAGCTATGACGTGGATAATTTCTTTATCATGTCACATTCTATGTAGAGATTGAATAAGCCCAAATCTTTCATATCTTTAATGAAAGAACGATTTGCGTTGCGTAGGCGCATAGCTAGACATAGCTTTACAAATTTACATCGAATGAGAGGTCGAGTCTTACATATTATGTTTAAGTACAATCATGCGTCATTGCACTTGTATAGGAATTTCATTTCCCAATACTTCTTCGTCATCTTCCATTAGATGAAAAACGGATCTATTGTTAGAGTAAAGACTTCGACTGATCATGGGAATATTTGTAGGTCTCACTTTATTCTTTAGAGTGCCTAAGCCGATTGATGGATGATCACCATCATTACAGTCCTTGAGTTCCATTTCAAGACTGTGTATTCCCAAAATCTTTTTCATTCTCAACTTAGGATTTACAATACACTGAGTTTCTCTTATTTCATTTAGAGTTCATATATATATCCATAATGAAAACGCAAGGGCATAATTCATCAATCCCTTTCCAATCAAGTAGTCACTTTAGTGAACGTTTCAATTTCTTTTGCAAACGTACTCATGTGATCTAGAGTCACTTGATTTGGGTGGATCAAGTCCGTTTAGGATCCTCATGTATATCTCTTAATTTAGATCCCCATAGAGATATATGTTTTGATCACTTTTCGTAAGCTGCATGTTCAGTTTTTCGGAAACTACCAAACTGACAAGGTAGTGGAGTGCAATGACATCCATTACGAGAGTTTGTCTCATCGTAGTCCATTACGAGAGAATATCTCCTCGTAGTCGATTCCAGTGCGTTTTTGAGAGACCTTGCGCCATAAGGTGAGTTTGCATACTCTTATTCTCATTACGCATTCTAACAAAGATATATTTGATAGGGTTTATATTTGCGGTGTCGGCGTCACCTGCCCAAAAGACCTATCTCTTTGTTTATACTGGATCGCTTCTTTCCATTAGGCCAGTTTACTAAGTTGACATTTTTCAACGAAGTATGGTTCGATAGTAGACTCATTATTCCACGTCCTCATGTACACTAGTGTAATGTGTTTGTAGAGATCTCTATACTTTAAGGATTGGTTCTAACATTTGAGGCGTCCCCCAATGATAACCACAATCCATAAATATTCTCATGAGACGGATTTAAGTATCACTGATCAATAGATCAGGTTGTGCCAAACTTGTTTTCTTCCTTTACACAAGTATGTATCGAACTTAAGGTGGCCTCCCCCTCTTCCTTGGAGAGCCACGGCCTGTGACACCATTTATGCCACTTATGGCGTCACCATGCCACCATCCATGGTGGCAGTACAATACCCAATTCCTCTTGGGTGGTACCATGTCCTTTTGATAAAACACAATCCTTGCAGGTATATTTGCAGCATGTTTATATGATCTCGTCACTTTAATGTATAAGATATCTACACACCTTACTTTGTGTGATTTTTGGGGATCGAGATGAGACACAGTGGGGACAAACCACGACAATTCCTGTCGTTCCACTTGAACATGCTTGTTCTTATCTCCCCCTAACGACGGGAAGACTGTCTCATCAAAGTGACACTCCGCAAATCTAGCGGTGAAGAGATCGCCTGTCAAGGTTTCGACATAGCGGACTATAGCTGGAAGTTCATATCCAGCATAAATATTTATTCATCTCAATGGACCCATCATTGTGCGCTGTGGCGGCGCAATTTTGGCACATAAAAACATTTAATGGAGCTCAAAGATTGTAGATCCGTGTCAATCCAAAAGAGCTCAAGGATTACAAGTTCGTTTGAAATCCTTTAAAATCCTCACACATAGTCACTAGCTATGGTGTAAATTGGTTCAATGATGATGGCCATAGATGAAAAAGTAACGCTGCATGCAAAAATTGCATAACCCAAAACGGAAGTATTGGTGTGCTTTACCAATATTAAGACTATTACTGTAGTCGTTTTCCGTGAGACCAATTGAGTTTTTATATATAGGAATATGATGTCCATTACAAATCTCATATAATAAGCCATAAAATCATCACACCTACGGAAATTAACCCGGCCTAAGTGCTTTGACTTTCTAGCATAAGCAGCATAAATTTTAATTGTGGATGGTGTCATGACACGTGACCAGTGTGTCGACACAACAACCAACACCATAAAATATTTATGGTGTCCGCAAGTTGGTTGAATCGATCCACTGAATCCTCTTTTGATTCAATATAACAACATAATGAGAAACTCATGTGTCCTTTGCATATGATGATCTCAATCATAATTGCTTTAACGAATAGGCTTTGAATGATGTACTTTTATCCATAAAATCATGACGGATAGGAGAAGCATAATAAGGTATAAATGCATATGCTTGTGCATCAAATATATTATAATGCCACATTGGGGGAGCGGCGGAATTTAGGAATTGAACATACGTCTTCAACCCTATATGACAATATTTGAGGATAAAATGTTCATTGATCGTCCTCAGATTCGTGTGTGAACCATATTCTTCTGGTGTTTGCTTCTATTTATCCAAAAATATGGGTGTCCATAGTAGTTTCTTTAATGTATGGATCACCATATCAAAGCCAATCTATGTCAGAATTCCAAAAGATCATTTTCTTATGACGTTGGATTTAATTAGCGGTTACTTAGAACCTACTAAGTTGACATATAATCTTCTCTAATACTCGTTTACATTCGCAGTCATTTAGAGGTAATGCAAAGGAGCTCAAATGAATTCTCACTTGTATCTTTTTCACATGAAAAATCGTGGCGTAAATTTCTTTATAATGTGGAAAACAAAATTCAATTTTCTTTTATCGCATAAATTGTCAATTTGACATATGCTCAATATATACATCGAAACGTAACTCAAGTTCTTTAGAGTAAATCGATGGGGATTGTAATGAAAAGGTATTGTAATCCCAATTAGGCAGGTGTATTATGAATCCCAAAGGAAAATATATACTGATCATTATCACTTTCTTTGATATACTAATCATTATCATATACTATTGATATAGTGTTACTGTTCTTCAGTACTATTATTTTAGGGATTACATTGTGCGTTTCTTTGCACACGGTTCTTTGTTTCATGCCTATATTATGATGTGTTGCTTTACTTTATACAATACTTTGCAAAGTTAGATGTAGAAAATTGAATCATGTGTATTATGAATAAAATTTGAATAATCTCAATTCCTTTAGAGAAGATTCAAAAAATTAACATGCCAACGATTACATTTAGTCTTATCCAATTTAGAGAGAGAAATTTTAAGACCAAAAGTCTAATTTTGGACCAAAAGTCGTATTTAGGCGTAATGGCCTTTATAAGGATATCTTAAAATTTTTAAAGTAGACTAATCAAAGTCTATCTTGGATTGAGCCAGATCCTTTTTGCTCTTTTAATAGCTGCAATGATGAGATTTGTCATTTAACATATTCTTCCCAGATATTATGTTTTTAGTTGTAAACTCATTTTCAATGTTAATGTTGGATATTGAAGATACTTTTCCAAAATCCGCGTACTCATATGATTTTTCATATTTATTGAAAGTCGTAGCTAATTCTTTGCTAGCTTATAATGTACGTATCAATAGTTCATTGAATTACAACAATGGCAGAGTGCTTCACTGCACATGACATGTCCCCTATGTCATCTTTTAAATGTTACATTGTTTCCACTTACTTTTGGATGATTATATGAATTTTACGTCCATGGTAATTACCCTTTGTTTTAGGGTCGTTGCATTACTTTGCCCAATTTGTTCAAGAATATATATATATTTTTCTAAGACCTTACATCGTCATTGTTTTTTGATTTAGGGTTGTTGCATTACTTAGCAAAATGTGTTCCAGAAAATTTCTTTTTCTCATACCTTACATTGTCATTACCCTTTGGTTTAGGGTTGTTGCATTACTTTGCATAATTTGTTTCAGGAAATTTCTTTGTCTAAGACCTTACATCGTCATTACTCTTTGTTTTCTCATAACTTACATCATCATTGCCCTTTGTTTTAGGGTGATTGCATTACTTTGCATAATTAAATTTCAGGGATTTTTTTCTTAGACCTTACATTGTCGTTCAAGATATTGAAATTATTTATTTAGCTATTTACATAAAGCAATTTGCATAAATATACCATGCTCAAGCCTTAGTCGGCTTAATAGGGGAATTTGGTACTCAAATTCTTCAGAGTCCAATATGTCAAAACTAAAATGTGATGGTTAAACCATCTTTAAAATAGAGGAAGAATATAATGTATTAATCTCGTAGTCTAAATGACATGCACGACGACTAATATAAACCAATATACATTATGGTAACTCCGATGCTTCGTGAAATTTCGTTATCACAATAAAATTTTGATTTTTCCATTTTCATTGCATGTGAAGTTTAATGAAATTCCATTATCGTTGCTTTCTACACAATAAATAAGATATCCATGTTGAAAAATTTTCAATAAATAAAAATTGGATCTCTAGAGAGAAATTTGTAATGGTCATATTTTTCTTGCTTCGTGAAAATACTTTTCCACATTATAGGTTTGTCACTTTTTCTTTATATTACGAAGCTCATGAAATTACATTATCAGAGCAGTGTTCAAACTAAATAATATGTTAAATAAAACAATTATTTAACACTAATAAAATGAACATATAACGCTTCATGTTTCACATTTATATAAAATACTAATGCAATTTCACATTTAATAGAGCATTATATCATATAAATAACTGAAACAAAATATAATAAAAGCAGAGCGTCAATATAAATATTACTTGTAAGTTTGCCAAATAAACTGCATATGAAGCGATTGCTTTATCTCCGTCTCCAAGTAATCGTCACGTATTGATCGCCGTATCGTAATTGTTATGCCACATAAAAACAATATTCATATGATTAGTCACTTTAATCATATATATTTCACATTTATCATATAAATTAAGCAATTTCACATTTACCATTAAGTTCGTAAAACAGTAAATAGTAATAAAGTAAATAGTCACACAGTGAAGTAAATATAAATTACTGTGCGGTAATTTCAAAAATTACCTTTAAATTTTTTATCCCAAAAAGAAAATTCTGTTTTTTTTTTCGTGGGTCGGGTCAGCAGATCCGGGTCAGGCCCAACAAGACCGGGTCGGGTCAAGCTTCTGCCGACGAAGCTTTGTCGGTAGAACTTCTGGGAGGCAGCCTTACCCGACGAGTTGTCGTTGGTAGAAGCGGGATCGGATCTTGGCTGTGCTGGCGATCGGATCGGGGCTGCTGGACGAAGGGGGACCGGATCGGGGCTGCTGGAGCGGCGTCGATGGCGCTGGAGGAGGCCGGATCGGGGGGGGTCGATGCAGGTGATCGACTGGATCGGTGGGGGGGGGACGATCCGGGTTGCAGCGGCGATCGGAGGGCATCGAGGCTAGTCAGAAACTAGGCCGAGCGGCGATGGCCGATCGTCGGACGAATCGGAGGTTGGATCCGATCGGAGAGTGAGCAAATCGGCTGGGCTGGCGCTCGGCTGGGCTGGCGTCGTCGGCGCTCGGCTGGGCCACAGAGAGAGCAGACGTCTTCGCCGCGACTGGGTCGAGGCCGATCGGAGGTTGGCGTCGTCTGGGCTGCTGGATCGAGCCAGGCGAGGCAGCGTCGTCGGCGCGGGATGTGGTCCGATCTGGATCGATGTCGTCATCGGAGGTGGGCTGGCATAGGAGCAGGGCAGCTGCTGGTGCAGCTAGCGGCGGCGGGCCGAGCTGGGGCAGTCCGATCTGCACGGCGGCGAGGCGATCTGGAGAGGTGCAGGTGCCCAGAGCAGATTTCTGGGTGTGCCGATGAGATGCTATGCTCTGCCGACAAGCCTATCGTCGGTAGAGTGGTAGCCTGGATTTTTCTTCCTTTTCCGACGACGAGTTGTCGCAAGAAGTCATCGTTGCCGACAAAGTGGTTGTCGGCAGAAGGGATTTCTGGTGAGGAGGTCTTCTTTTCCGGCAGAAGTGTTTTGCTGGGGTTTTTTTTCAGAGACAAAGACCTAGGGTTTTTTTCTCTTTTTTTTTTTTCTGGCTAAAGCAAAGTGCTGATAACGTGTTGTAGAATAATCGGAATTGGTCTACTCATTTCATTGATAATCCCCTTTATATAGGGTGAGTATTACAACGGTAATAGGAAATACATTAATGACAATAATGACTACATAATTATCTATCGTCAGTTACATTGACGAAGGCACATAATACGTTTTTCCTTCAACAAAATCTAAGTTTTATGAGAGTTGTTGGAGAAAAATACTTTGTATCTTTCTTCAATATTTTAGGTTTAACATAGAGAAAAATGCTTCCAATTCCACACAGGCCCAATATGTATTTGATATTCAATTCTTTATGTTTTCATATGAGATCAACCTACACAAGCCCAATAACGACTATATTTTCATTATTTTGATCCTCTTGTGCGCCTAAAATCCTCTTGTATTTCAAAGTAATCTATTGATGTGATAACATGAGTGCTCAAAATCCTTGATTTGCATGCATCTGAAGCTTATTTATTTTTCTTATTTTCGTATATTCATCGTCTAGAATTTAGACTTTAGCTAGGGGTGGACATTCAAAACCGAAAACCGAAAAAAACCGAGCCGAAATCCGAACCGAAACCGAAAAAAACCGAACCGAAAGGAAAAAACCGAACCGAACCGAATCAATTCGGTTTGGTTTTTGGTTTTACCTTGTGAAAAACCGAACCGAACCAAAAAACCGAATTCTCATTGAAAAGATGTCGTTTTGTATTTTATTATTAAATATTTGATTTGATTAATGTGATTTTAGGTTTTATGATTATATATTTTACTTTTTTATTAATATTTTATATTTTATTTTGTTTTTGTGTGAGGTTGTGTGCATGTCAAAATATTCAAAATGTCCGTGTAAGACTCTAGGTAAAATATTAAGAGTGTTGTGTTGCCTAAAAAATCCAAGGCCATATTTTTTTAATTTAAAAATATTAAATTATGGTGTCATAGTTTGAATTTTTAAGAGTTAAGACTTTGGTGGTTACAATTTTTGTAGATTGATGATTTGTTGACATAAATATTACCAATAGATTGTATGCGTATGCTTATAAAAATAAGGAACTATCAGGAACAAAAAAAAACTCAACTACTTGAATTCTCGAATTCGCGAATTTTGAATTTTTCACAAAGTTTTTTTTAAATACAAATATTTAATATTATATTTTTTGCAAAAAAAAAAAACCGAAAAAAACCGAACCGAACTGTTCGGTTTGGTTCGGTTTTCGGTTCACTCCCTCCAAAAATAAAAAACCGAACCGAACCGAACTGAATTTTTAGTTCGGTTTGGTTCTCGGTTTTGGTCAAAAACCGAACCGAATGGAACCGAATCCACCCCTAACTTTAGCTCTCAAAATATTAAAATTCTAACTTAAATCACAAACGTACGTATAGGATAAAATGACAAACAATCACATATGATGTATGCAATTCACATATATACAATATAGGATCCTAGTTAGGGATCTTAAGGGGGGTGTTTATACGTAACTGGCTTGTTGGAATCCCCTCAAGATAGAACTCTATTATATATATATTGGTGCATATGACATAGAATTTTGCATCCATACGTATACGTACCCAATACTATAGTACAGAAACCTTAATGAACTAAACGCCTTGCTCTATTGTAAGTTAAGCAGGTAAACTCTCACCAACTTTCGATCCATTACTCAAGTACATCCGAAAATTTGGTTGTATATATAAGAAAGCTTGTATATCGATCTAAAAGTTCTAAACAAACAAGAAACCAGTAGTCATGATCTCGTTTCGTAATTTATTCACTGAGAAACAATTATGTGATCATTGTGATGTAATTCAATTTGAATGTGATATATGTGTGTATGCAAACTAGTCGTAATAGGTCATCACTACTAGAAAAAAGGTTTTTCCCGACGAAAAAAAGAAAACGGCCGACGACTAAAAATTTTCGTTGGTAATTCTATAGAATGGCCGACGATTTTATTTTTCGTCGGTGGAAAAACAAAATTGTCGGCCATAGTGTAACCATAGCCGACGATACTGTTTTTTCGTTGGTATAAAAAAAAATCGTCAGCTATATTCATATTTCAGTCGACGATTTTGGATTTTCGTCGGCCTTTCTCTGAAACATTAGCCGACGAAAACTTTTGAAATTTTGGCCGACGAAATTGACATTTTCGTCGGCTATGATTTAAAACAAAAAACAAAAAATGACCATATTCCATTTTCTATCACTAACGATAAACCATTGCTTCATCCTTCAAATGCAAAAATGTTGTGAAATAAGATATGACCGAAATAATGAAATACATTCAGGGGTTGAAAAATGACAAGATTCCGATAAAATCTGTGTGCCGAATGCAACATTTAACTTTTGCCATTTGAGTCATCTATTTTTTCATTTGAGTCAGAGGGTTTCCAGTCCTTCGAGACAGAGTACAGTTTTCGGTGCAAATAAACAGCACTGCCAACTGAACTTTGCTTCAACTTCCTTACCAACTGTTTTTTTTTTCAGATGTATAGCCGATGAAAATTCATTATTTCGTCGGCCATAAATATTAAAAAATACATATTTTATTTTAGACCTAAAACGACAAAAGAATAGCCGACAAGTACGGGTCTCTCGTCGACTATGATTTAAAAAAAAAAAACAAAAAATGACCATATTCCATTTTCTATCACTAACGATAAATCATTGCTTCATCCTTCAAATGCAAAAATGTTGTGAAATAAGATATGCCCGAAATAATGAAATACGTCTACGGTTGAAAAATGACAAGATTCTGATAAAATCTGAGTGGCAAAAGATGCGGTCAAAGGTTTTATTCCTTCGTTTCCCTAATGGTAGCGTTACCTTCGGTATATATTTTGAGGAAAATTTTTATATGATTAGTTGCATCTCATCGATTTGAAACTATTATCTGTTGAAGGTCAGGCCAAAAAACGTCATTTAGACAGGCCAATTACCATTTCTAAGCGTTTAGAGGTTTGACTCACCCGGTTGACCGTTCCGATCGAGCCTTTAACGTTGTCAGCTGAAGTTGGATTTTTTTCCATACATGTATTTAATCTTAACGGTGATATCTGACGGTTGGAATAGATTTTATAAACTTTTAGATTCAAAATCAGAACATATGCACTAATGTTCCTTAACTTGTTTACTAAGTGTTTAAGTGAATGTATAGTTTCAAATAGTTACTATACGTAGACTCTTCAAATGAAAAAAAGTTGTGAAATAAGATATGACCGAAATAATGAAATACGTCTACGGTTGAAAAATGACAAGATTCCGATAAACTCTGTGTGCCGAATGTTGAGGTTAACTGTTTTTTACTTTCGTTTTCCTATGAGTAGCCTGACGTTCGTTAAATCAATTTTGGAAAATTTTTATAAGATTAGTTGCATCTCATCGATTTGAAACTATTATCTGTTGAAGGTCAGGCCAAAAAACATCATTTAGACAGGCCAATTACCATTTCTAAGCGTTTAGAGGTTTGACTCACCCGGTTGACCGTCCCGATCGAGCCTTTAACGTTGTCAGATATAGTTGGATTTTTTTTCATACATGTATTTAATCTTAACGGTGATATCTGACGGTTGGAATAGATTTTATAAACTTTTAGATTCAAAATCAGAACATATGCACTAATGTTCCTTAACTTGTTTACTAAGTGTTTAAGTGAATGTATAGTTTCAAATAGTTACTATATGTAGACTCTTCAAATGCAAAAATCTTGTGAAATAAGATATGATCGAAATAATGAACTACGTCTACGGTTGAAAAATGAAAAGATTCCGATAAACTCTGTGTGCCGAATGTTGCGGTTAACTGTTTTTTACTTTTGTTTTCCTAATGGTAGCCTAACGTTCGTTAAATCAATTTTGGAAAATTTTTATATGATTAGTTGCGTCTCATCGATTTGAAACTATTATCTGTTGAAAGTCAGGCAAAAAAACGTCATTTAGACAGGCCAATTACCATTTCTAAGCGTTTAGAGGTTTGACTCACCCGGTTGACCGTCTCGATCGAGCCTTTAACGTTGTCAGATGTAGTTGGATTTTTTTTCATACATGTATTTAATCTTAATGGTGATATCTGACGGTTGGAATAGATTTTCAAAACTTTTAGATTCAAAATCAGAACATATGCACTAATGTTCCTTAACTTGTTTACTAAGTGTTTAAGTGAATGTATAGTTTCAAATAGTTACTATACGTAGACTCTTCAAATGCAAAAATGTTGTGAAATAAGATATGACCGAAATAATGAAATACGTCTACAGTTGAAAAATGACAAGATTCCGATAAACTCTGTGTGCCGAATGTTGCGGTTAACTGTTTTTTACTTTCGTTTTCCAATGGGTAGCCTGACGTTCGTTAAATCAATTTTGTAAAATTTTTATACGATTAGTTGCGTCTCATTGATTTGAAACTATTATCTGTTGAATGTGAGGCCAGAAACTGTCGTTTAACTAGACTAATTTCCGTTTTTAAGCGTTTAGAAGTTTGACTTAGTGGTTTAACCAATAGTTTAGCCGACGAAAATTATATTTCGTCGGCTAAACTCTTGCGATCCGCGCCTTTTCATTGTCCGCCGTTGGATGGCTCAGATCCAACGGCTGTTGATTTTCCAAAGTATAGCCGACGAAATGTTTTAAATCGTCGGCTATTCTCTCAGTTTAGCCGACGAAATATAATTTTCGTCGGCTAAACTCTTGCGATCTGCGCCTTTTTATTGTCCGCCGTTGGATGGCTCAGATCAGACGGCTGCTGATCTTCCAAAGTATAGCCGACGATGTTCATAGAATAGCCGACCACATTCAAAGAACAGACGACGAAATCTTTTAATTCGTCGGCTATTCTCTCTGCTATAAAAGCAGAAAGCCGCAGCAGCCCGACTTTTTCAACCATAAATCCGTAAAAACTCCTCCTCCGCTCCTCAAATCGGCCGTGCGTCTCCTCCATTCCGATAACGTCGTCGTCGTCCTCCTCCTAGACACGCCGAAATCCGGCCTCCTCCTCCTCCTAGACATCCCGAAATCCGGCCTCCTCCTCCTCCTTCCCCTCCTCCTCCTCCGCCAAAACAGATCCGAAGGTTTTTTGGTTTTTTTTTTCAATTTATTTTAATTTTATAATTTAGGTATATAATTTAGATATTTTAGTGTGTGTTAAATTGTTATATATATTGGTTATATGTATAAATTGTTAGATTAATTATATATATAAATTTGTAGATTAATTATATAAATTGTTATATATTTGTTAATATTGGTTATATGTTAATGTATATTTTAATTGTTATATATATTGGTTATATGTATAAATTGTTAGATTAATTATATATATAAATTTGTAGATTAATTATATAAATTGTTATATATTTGTTAATATTGGTTATATGTTAATGTATATTTTAATTGTTATATATATTAGTTATATGTATAAATTGTTAGATTAATTATATATATAAATTTGTAGATTAATTATATAAATTGTTATATATTTGTTAATATTGGTTATATGTTAATGTATATTTTAATTGTTATATATAAATTGTTAAATTAATTATATATATAAATTGGTAGCCTAATTTACTACCAGAAAAAAGGGTTTTCCCGACGGAAAAAAAAAAACGGCCGACGAATTAAAATTTTCGTCGGTAATTCTAAGGAATAGTCGACGATTTTATTTTTTCGTCGGTGGAAAAAAAAAATTGTCGGCCATAGTTTCACCATAGCCGACGAAACTGTTTTTTCGTTGGTATTTTCAAAAAATCATCGGCTATATTCATATTTCAGTCGATGATTTGTATTTTCGTCGGCCTTTCTCCGAAACATTAGCCGACGAAAACTTTTGGAAGTATGGCCGACGAAGTTTACATTTTTGTCGGCTATAAGTCTATATATTTTCAGATCTGGGCAGCAGCTGCTCATTTAAAAAAAAACGAAAAAAAAAGGGGAAAAACAGGAGAAAGAGTGAAAAATCTGTGGGTATTGTTGAAATCCGTCCTCTCTTACATTGTGGAGCTATATATAGGTACGTATATGTGTATATATGTTGATTTTGAGTTTTAGTTGAGTTGATTTTGAGTTTTAGTGATTTTGATTTAGTAAGTGATTTTTTGTTTTGTTGTTGTTTTAGTGTTAGAATGTATGTATATATGTTGATTTTGAGTTTTAGTTGAGTTGATTTTGAGTTTTAGTGATTTTGATTTAGTAAGTGATTTTTTGTTTAATTTGTTGTTGTTTTAGTGTTAGAATGTATGTATATATGTTGATTTTGAGTTTTAGTTGAGTTGATTTTGAGTTTTAGTTTAATTATGTGTTTTAATTTGATGTTATTTTAATTAGTGTTAAAATATATATATATCTATATATATATATATGTTAATTAATAGTTGTTGATAGTGTAATTAACTTAAATAATGGTTGTTAATGGTATATATATATGAGTTGATGTTAATAATAATATATATTGTAATGTAATTAATTATTAAGGATATATATATATATATATGTATGTGTTAATTAATTTCTTATTAATTAAAGTTATACATATATATTATTATCAGACTATATCTGGATCTGGATAAGAGTTGGATTTCGCTTCCAACGCATGACCGACGATACACTACAGGAGTTGTGAATTTTTTACAGTTCGTCGAGGAAAATGCAAACGGGAATGAATACCATTATTGCCCGTGCAATAAATGTAAGTGTCGCAGTGATATGTGTCGATTTCCGATTAGGACAGTATTGGAGCACCTAAAGAGTAATGGGTTTTGGCCGAAGTACAAACGTTGGATATATCACGGTGAGCCATCATTAGATGGATCGCATGATCATGGGCAGTTTTTTTAGGCGGGCAATAGTAGTACATCCAACGATCCAACAATAGCATTTGTCAACGACGTGTTTCCTTTTGAAAGAGGTGTACGTGGGGAACAATATATGCATGACCCGGTGCAGCCCTTCCCACAAGTTGTCAACACTGCTGCCTTTGACAAGTACAACAAACTGATTGCATTGCAACAGACCCCTGTGTCTTCAAGTTCTGAGAAGACAGTTCTTGAAAGTGTGATGGAGGTAATGAGGATTAAAGTCGAGACAAAATCGACTATCAGGCAAGTGGATGAATATCTACAGTACACTTCTTCGTTGTTGGAGGAGGGTTATCGTAATCCTACCAATCACCGTAAGATCCGAAGTATCCTCAAAGATCTAGGGCTTTCCTACATTAAGATCTATGCATGCGCATTTGACTGCGTTCTCTTCTGGGGTAAAGATGCAGAAGGGAATGACCTTGCTAGCCTTGACTCATGTCCGATATGTCATTCTGACCGATATAAGTTGACGGGAGCAGGCAATAGGAAACCTGTGAAAATGCTTCGGTATTTTCCGTTGAGAGATAGGCTTGAGCGGTTGTACATGTCAGAAACCACCGCAAAAGCTATGAGATGGCACGGTGAGCGGGACGCGGGAGACGCAAATATCATGACACACATCTCTGACGAAGCGGCTTGGAAGCATATAAATAATGAGTTTCCTCATTTTGCGTCAGATGTCAGAAACGTCAGACTCGGGCTCTCAACCGACGGGTTCAACCTTTTCGGAACCATGATTCTTTCATACAGTATATGGCCGGTGGTTTTGGTACCTTACAACCTTCCTCCGTGGATCTGCATGAAGAAGGAATATAATATGTTGACGTTGTTGATTTCGGGGCCTGGTTACAGAGGGAAATGTCTCGATGTGTATATGAGACCATTGATTGAAGAGCTTAAGGTATTGTGGAACGTTGGTCATCCCACTTTTGACAAGTACAAGGAAGAGACGTTCCTGATGCATGCCATGGTTATTGGTACCATCAGTGATTTTCCTGTTTATGAGATGTTGTTGGGCATCGTTGTTAGGGGATACAAGGCTTGTCCAGAGTGCCTCAGCGATTATGGGAGCACCCCTCATTGCAACAAGATATGCAGAATGGGTCATCGTGTGTTCCTTCCGGCGGATCACCACTGGCGTTACGAGTCCGCCACATTTGATGGAACCGAAGAACACGGTGGTCCTCCCAGAAGATGGACGGGAAGAGAAATTTTAGCAGTGCTTAATGAGTACGATTTTGGGCCCCTCAACAATCATCCCGATATTGTAGCGGAAATACCTGAAAGACCTGAGGAGTACAAATTCCGGACACATAAAAGCATATTGTGGGAACTCCCGTACTGGTGTGAGTTGCTGATCCGTCACTTCCTAAACGTTATGCATATAGAAAAAAATGTTTCTGAAAGTGTGGTGGGCACAATGTTGAACTTGGAGGGGAAGACGAAAGACGGTCCTAAGGCTCGCACTGATCTGCAAAACATGAATATCAGAAAACAACTATGGTTGAAACAAGGGAAGAGAAAAATGCCTCAAGCTCCTTACACCGTCAAGCCTGAGCATAAATCAGAAATTTTCCATTGGATAAGTCGGGCCAAGTATCCTTCAGGCTTTGCTGGAAATATAGCCAAGTGTGTGAACAGACAATTCAACAATCTCTACGGGTTGAAAAGTCATGACAATCATATCCTGCTACAACGTCTCTTCCCTGTTTTCATTCGACCGTTCCTTCCCCGTCACGTTGTAGAGCCGTTAGTAGCGTTGGCTAGATTTTTCCAGAAGGTATGCACACGGAAAGTGAGAAAATCTGACCTCCGGGAAATGCAACAAGACATCGTTCATATCATGTGTAAATTTGAGATGATATTTCCTCCAAATTTTTTCGACATCATGCCTTACCTCATGATCCATCTTCCTCGGCAGTTGTTGCTTACCGGTCCTGTGCACTTCACTTGGATGTATCCGATGGAAAGGTACGTATTTTACACCTTATGTTAATTTCCTCATCAATATATGTGATTTAGTATTATCATAACACTTTAAAAACTTGATTTATAGGCAACTTGGACAATACGGTGATTTTTTCCAAAACAGATCCGCACCTGAAGGATGTATAGCTGAAGCATATATTGCGCACGAGTGCGTCACCTACATGAAGCTGTATTTAGGAGCGTTACAGGAAAGCATACCGGAAGATGTACCTTCACAGTTCAATCTTTCCATACTCTCCGACGATGTTGTACTCGGTGGAAACATGCCAGTTTCCTACAAGTTGAAAGATTATGAGGTAGCCATTGCACATTGGTGGGTACTAATTAATTGTTTAGAAGTTCAGTTTTAGAAGAACATGCATCTAAACTGTGAACAAGTAGGAGGTGATCTCGATTACCACAACCGGACATTCGCAGAGTATTTCGGCCGCTGGGTATGTAACTTTAACATTATTCTATACGTATTTATATATTATTGTGTATAATTATTCATATTTATAGTTGATTCTGATGGTTGCAGATGGACCTCATTAAAAATGATAATCACCCAAATTGGTCGCACGAACTCAGACTGCTAGCGATGATGCCGGTCTATTCAAAAGTTTATGCGACGTGCAAGGTGAATGGTGTGTTATTTCGATGTGAAGAGAGAGACGTCAGACTGAAAACACAAAATTCAAGGGTTATGGCACATGGTGGGGATGATGGAGGTGACTATTACGGTGTTCTCCATTCAGTTGTGGAACTGCATTATGGGGAAGACATGAAAGTGCACCTTTTCAAGTGTAGATGGTTTGACACACGGCTGCAGAGCATGAAAACCGATCAATACGGCATAAGTTCTGTGAACACTAGTACATCATGGTATGAGGATGACCCTTTCGTTTTAGCCACATGGGTGAAACAAGTGTTTTATCTTGATGATCTCGCCAATGGTGACCCGTGGATAGTGTTGACCTGTGGAAAGTAGTCAACACTATCCACTATCGCAACATTTACCGGGCGTCTACACTTGGAGTGGCTGAAGAGAACGAGGAAGGTGGCACCGCGTATCAAGAGCCCAACTCAAACGGTATTCCTGACTCCTCTTTTATTCGCCTAGACACGCCGGTGCGAATTCGACGTGAAGAGCCACTGCTTGTTGATGTTGATCCAAATGAAGAAACTAACGAGGACTCTAGTGGTGAGGAAAGACATAGATTACCCCTATCGAGCAATTCAGAAACTGAAGAAGACTCATCCGATGATTCCGATTACAATCCGCTGGATTAAGTAATTTAGATGATGTAATCCTTTCATTTGTAATCTCAAAATTTCTAATGAACGGGCGTGGGGATGAGCCTCCCAGCTAGGCTGGGTTCCAAACCTCTTAAAAAAAATTTGAAATATGTTGACTGCTAGGTTTCTATTTTCTTGATGTTCAATTTAAGTTATATATGAACAGGAAATAGGAATACGAGAGGTGTAAACGTATTGATTTTTTTTATCTTTTCATATAATGGCCGACGAAAAACACGTTATTTCGTCGGCTATACTCATCATAGCCGACGAAAAATTTGTTATGTCGTCGGCTATACTCATAATAGCCGACGAAAAATGCATTATTTCGTCGGCTATAAATATTGAAAAATACATATTTTATTTCAGACAGAAAAAGACAAAAGAATAGCCGACGAGTACGAGTCTCTCGTCGGCTATGATTTAAAAAAACAAAAAACAAAAAATGACCATATTCCATTTTCTATCACTAACAATAAACCATTGCTTCATCCTTCAAATGCAAAAATGTTGTGAAATAAGATATGCCCGAAATAATGAAATACGTTTACGGTTGAAAAATGACAAGATTCTAATAAAATCTGAGTAGCGAAAGATGCGGTCAAAGGTTTTATTCCTTCGTTTTCCTATGGGTAGCCTGACGTTCGTTAAATCAATTTTGTAAAATTTTTATACAATTAGTTGCGTCTCATCGATTTGAAACTATTATCTGTTGAAGGTCAGGCAAAAAAACGTTATTTAGACAGGCCAATTACCATTTCTAAGCGTTTAAAGGGTTGACTCACCCGGTTGACCGTCCCGATCGAGCCTTTAACGTTGTCAGATGTAGTTGAATTTTTTTTCATACATGTATTTAATCTTAACGATTCTATCTGACGGTTGGAATAGATTTTATAAACTTTTAGATTGAAAATCAGAACATATGCATTAATGTTCCTTAACTTGTTTATTAAGTGTTTAAGTGAATGTATAGTTTCAAATAGTTACTATACGTAGACTCTTCAAATGCAAAAATATTGTGAAATAAGATATGACCGAAATAATGAAATGCGTCTACGGTTGAAAAATTACAAGATTCCGATAAACTTTGTGTGCCGAATGTTGCGGTTAACTGTTTTTTACTTTCGTTTTCCTATGGGTAGCCTGACGTTGGATAAATCAATTTTGTAGAATTTTTATACGATTAGTTGCGTCTTATTGATTTAAACTATTATTTGTTGAAGGTGAGGCCAGAAACCGTCGTTTAACTACACTAATTTCCATTTTTAAGCGTTTAGAGGTTTGACTTAGTGGTTTGACCTACAGTTTAGCCGACGAAAATTATATGTCGCCGGCTACACTCTTGCGATCCACGTCTTTTTATTGTCTGCCGTTGGATGACTCAGATCCAACGGCTGTTGATTTTCCAGAGTTTAGCCGACGAAATATTTTAAATCGTCGGCTATTCTCTCAGTTTAGCCGACGAAATATAATTTTCGTCGGCTAAACTCTTGCGATCCGCGCCTTTTTATTGTCTGCCGTTGGATGGCTCAGATCAGACGGCTGCTGATCTTCCAAAGTATAGCCGACGATGTTCATAGAATAGCCGACGACATTCAAAGAATAGCCGACGAAATCTTTTAATTCGTCGGCTATTCTCTCTGCTATAAAAGCAGAAAGCCACAGCAGCCTGACATTTTCAACCCTAAATCCGCAAAAACGCCTCCTCCGCTTCTCAAATCGGCCGTTCTCCTCCTCCAATCAAGTACACTCGTCCTCCTCCTCCTCAAATCGGCGCCGGCCTCAACATTCCTCCTCCATCCGGCCCTCCGATCCTCCTCCATCCGGTCGGAATCTTCCCCTCCTCCTCCTCCGCCAAAACAGATCCGAAGGCAATTACCATTTTTTTTTTCAATTTATTTTAATTTTATAATTTAGGTATATAATTTAGGTATTTATGTTAATTTAGGTATTTATGTTAATTTAGATGTAATTGTTAATTTAGGAATTTATGTTAATTTAGGTTTAATTTAGGTATTTATGTTAATTTAGGTAATTTTTAAGGTATAATTTAGGTATTCATGTAAATTTAGATATAATTGTTAATTTAGGTATAATTTAGGTATTTATGTTAATTTAGGTAATTTTTTAAGGTATAATTTAGGTATTTATGTTAATTTAGATATAATTGTTAATTTAGGTATTTATGTTAATTTAGGTAATTTTTTTAAAATTTATTTTAATTGTATAATTTAGGTATAATTGTATAATTTATACGTATAAATTGGTAGCCTAATTATATAAATGGTTATATTTATATTAATGGTTAGTATTATTTAAAATTAGTTAAAATTGAAAAATTAATTTGTTAGTATGTTTTAAAATATGTTAGTATTATTGGTTATTATATTAATTAGAATTTGTTATTTAATGTAATATAATTTAATATTAATTAATGTATTAATGCCTCAAGCTACAGATGGCCGATGCACTCAGACAGTTATTCGGAGGCCGTCGTTCTTCCAAATTTAGGGGTTCTGGAAGTTCCGCCGGTTCCGCAGACTCCGACAGGACCCTTAGCCAGCCTGAGAGGACCACCAGCCAGCCGCGGAGGAGTGTGGATTCATCCCAGCCGCGGAGGAGTGTGAGTTCTCGGTACCAGACCCTTCTCCAGGCGGGGCGGCCGTAGAGCTATTCACGTCCCACTCTCGAGCCAGATGCTCCGAGGTTCAGTAGGCAGCTATTTCAGGACGAGATAGTTCCAGACGTTCCTCAGGTCCGTATGCCTGAGGTTCATCGGGAGCCGATGACGAGTCTGACGACGTCTGCTGCTGACTCGACTGAGGGGCCTACTCTCCCAAATCAGCTCTACCTCCCGTACAACATTCCTGCGATACCCGAGGTCGACTTTCGTGGTGTGCCCATATGGCCTGATATGCCTCAGTACGTGAGTGTTGCGGAGGCATACCATCAGCAGCCATTTGAGAGACCTGAGCTCCTGATTTCGGCGAGGAGAAAAGGAAAGTCGACAGACGGGTCATCGAGTTCAGGTAACATTTGATTTTATTAATTAAATGTTTTATTAAAATTAACGCACTAATATTTAATTTTATTAACCAATCGTCATTTATGTGATAGGGACAACCGCTAGCAGTTCAAGCAGGAATACGAGAGGTGTCATATGTTTTGACACGCTCAGGAGAACTGTTGAGAGCAGGAGGAGGATCCAGATCAACGAACCCCGTAATCAGGAGGTTCAGGGGAAAAAACGCCGCGATTACGCGGGTTGCGTGGGGGCACTGATTAGGGATAGAGTCCCTATGTTGTGGACACGGTGGGCTGATGTGCCGGAAGAGATCAAGAGGGAGGTCAACAACGCGGCGTCAGTGAGTAATTTAAAAAATTTAATTTCTTTATCGTAATATTTAATAATTTTCGGTATTGTTATAATTGTAAAACTAATAAAATATTATCTTTCAGGCATACTTCGAGATTGCCGAACACAAGCAGGCTTGGGCGGACACGATGCAGAACTCGATGTACGTTGGGAATTCCTCATCTTATAATTTGAAATATTTTATGATATTAATAATATTTCTAATGCACTTTTGTTTTTTCCGTAGGTTCAAAGAGTGGAAGAACGAGCTCCGTACCCACTTTACCGAATACGACAACCGTGGTCGTATGGGTACTCCAAGAGAGTTCATGTTCAGGGAGTACGAGTGGCGTTGGTTGAAGACAGTAGACTTCAACAACCCACTTATGCAGGTAAATACTAAACTTAACTATAAATGTTTATTTTGTTAAAATTTTAATTATTAGTTTAATTATTTTATAATTATTACACTAATATTTTTTTATGCATTTTTTAATATTTTATTATTTGTTTGAAGGAACGGTCTCGGATAAACTCTGCGAACCGCCGCCGTAACACAATCCCCAGTCATGGTGGTTCTAGGCCATTTGCACAATATCAGGAGGAGGCGCTTAGAGATCATCCTGATAGCAACCCGTACGTGGAGTCGTTCAAGAAGGCTAATCCACAAGCGACAGAACAGCTCGTAAGTCGTTGATTAAGATTTTAAAATTTTAATTATTAATTTTACTTAATTATATATTTGTTAGAATATTAATTTTTTTTTTCCGTTCAATTAGGAGAGGGTGAACCGGGCCGAAGAAGAAGTGTTGCAGGAAGTAGTTCGAGAGACACATCCGAACATTTCAGAGGCAGATCTGCAAGAAGCCCTGCGCCAGGTCGACCGATCGAATGTCCAAACGGCAGCGAGGATGTTCGACGCAGCCTTCCCAGACCGGTCAAACCAATACTACTGCCGGGGTTTGGGAAGTTCTGGAATAGGGCTCCTGAAGACCACTAAGGGAGATCAAAAGAAGGGAGGCGGGGACAGCCAACATATGTGGGGGGAAGTGCAGAGATTGGCTGCAAGATTGGCGGCCGAGTTCCAGAGATCACAGGAGCAACACCGCAGAACACAGCAATATCATTTGGATATGTCCAGTTGGCATACTGAATGCGAGAGAATTCGGCGACACAACTACGCCGGCCAACAAAACTGGTGGTATGATATGTTCGCGGCACAACAACAAGGCCTTGAACCCCCGCCCCCGTTTCAGCCGTTAGTTGAACCTCCAATGCCTCAACCTCCCGAGTTCGTTCAGCAGGATGCTGGGGATGACGTGGTGGACTTTAGTGCTTTAGGTGATGATTAGGGTTATATTTTACGTATATTGGAACAAATTAAATAATAAGTCATTTAGACGTGTTTCTTGTTGGTGTAAATGCATGGATTGTCATTGTGAATTGCAGGTTCCTTGGAATGGTAATTTAGAAATTAATTTAATTTTTTTTCCCCAAAATGTAAGAATAGCCGACGATATTGGCATTATTTCGTCGGCTATAAGTGCTATAACCGACGATTTTTACCAAATTTCGTCTGCTATAACCGTTATAGCCGACGAAAATAACATTATTTAGTCGGCTATAACTAATTAATGCCTATTAAAATATTAATATATTCTGACGAAATAACCGACGAAATAGATGAAATCGTCGGCTATATTTCAGAACAAATAGCCGACGAATTTCGTCGGCTATAGTTTACGATATCGTCGGCCATATGCGAAAATATCCGACGAATTTCGTCGGATATTTTGCCCAGGTTTGGTCGACAAAATGAATTTTCGTCGGTAATATCGTCGGCCATACTCGAAAATAGCCAACGATTTCGTTATTTTTGTCGAATTATAGCCGACGAAAGTTTCGTCGGCAGAATGAATAGCCGACGAAAATTTGGCATAGTAGACGAAATTTTTTTCGTCGGCTATTCTGTCCGATCTGGTAGTGCATGATAGATCAAAAGTTTTGGATAAGTTGATTGGAATCGAAGATACTAAGAAATGTAAAATCAGTTTGATTAATTTAATTGTGGTACTTGTTGTGCTACTTGTTCAAAACGCGGACAATACTACAAGTGTATGTATGAATACTTGTTCTTGTGATCATCAAATTGGAAAATACGTACGTACATGTGTTAATATTAATATTGAAAGTATGTTGGAATAACATATATGCATGGAGTGTCCGGATCATCAACCTAGCTTATACATATTAATTCTGTAGGTTTCCAGAGTATATGACTTGGAAAAACCTTCATAACTACCGGATTGTAATAAAGGAGGTGCTTTGATCGATATATCATATATATGCAAGAAGTGAAGAACTAGAAGAAGAAAAAAAGAATATTGCAGAACCCAGGCAATCGTATAGTCGACCAGGTACCAGCTGCTGGTTTTTTCTTGTTAAGATTTAAACGACACCTTTCTCAATTTAGACTCGCTATTCATGCACTAATTAACAAGCTGCATTTCAAAGATGGAAAAGTGTTTGCAAAGAAAAAGCACCATTGTTGGACTTGGCCGAGAGATCAGCTCGTCATCGTTTCCTAGAAACAATGTGCGTAGAAACCCCAGCAACAACTCCATAGTTGATTCTTGGTCATTGAGACGACTATGGAACTAGCTAATAAGAGATATATAGAACTTTGTGGTAGCTGGGAAAATATATATGCAACTGGTCATCTTTGACTCGCAAAGTCAGACTCATGGTTTTGGCTCTCTATTCACACATTTGAGTAGAAAATAAAAGTAGCTAGCTAATTCGATGATGATGATGATCATCATCCTGTCCGCGTCAGAATTAGATTAGATAGATATGCAGACTATAATTGGGATCGATATATATCGATTGAGACTTTGAGTTGCCCCCAGATTGCAAGGCACGTAAAATTAAGAGAACACCCTTTACACACGATACGCCACAGCCTTTAAAATATATTCACACACCTAACTAGGGCATCCATTTAGGCATCACATTTTGAATGGGTACTTTCCTAATTGAAGACATCGTATCCATCCCTTTTAGAGAAGCATCGTATAACTGTCCTCGCTTCAACAAGGAGCTATCCCATAGAATCGAACAAGTCTACGAGAAAATGATCAGCAAATAAAAAACTATGAGCTAGCTAGCAAGCACGAATATGTTACAACAAGTTTGATGGAAAATAGAACTTCATTAAAGAACAAAGTTCAACGAGTTTAAAACGGCGAGTTACGATAACCAAACTGAGTTGAAAATGTGTTTCAGCTTTCAACCATGTGGCATCAAATATGAAAATGGTTGCAGCTACTAAAATGCGATTTAAGTACGTACGTCACTAGCTTCTAGTGTTAAAATCTAAAAGGATAACCAACAAGTTCTTCATCACTTCAAAGAAAAATAGAAAGCAAATAAAAGAAATAGACACAAACACGTTTCCTGGGGAAACTTTCTTCTTTTCCACATCTCTAATTGGTCGTAAGAAACACACATGATTCAAGCCATCATTTATGCTCATTCACATGTACAAAACACACTAGCTTTTCATTTTTCTTCATTCAAACCCTAATATATACAATTCATGTGAAACATTTCCAGCAAAGACTGAATAGTACTAGTCCAGCAGGCCAAATGCTAAGAATTAAAGGATGGTAATTACCTTAATACTGGGGAACAACTGAGAGATCGAGCTGACCCTTGGTCCTTTTAATTTATTCAATCTTGATTAATCACTGTAGATTTTTCTACTCACTCATCCCTGAAGCTTCCTCCTTGATATTAGAACGTACAGAGCCACGATCTGGAAGGATTGAAATTCAGTTGGAAATTAAGTAAGAAAATGCGTGAGAATCTTCTAGAAGTTGAAGATACCTGGAAAAAATGAAATTGACTCACTCTAGCTAGCTCACCGCAGCAGACTTGTTCTGCTGTATGTATAAGCCAGGATGTCATGCTCACGTACCTTGCTAATTGTTGGCTTCATTCACACTTAACCAGCAACTAGTTGAAGCTAGTTATTAATTTCCTAAATTCCCTCCTCCTTATCCAACAAGAACAAGGCCCTAATTGTCTTTCTTATCAGATTATATATGTCAACTATATCTCACTGACCAACTTACATACCAAGTTAAAGAAACGCCTTTATTCCCTATAAATACCGAACCCCCTAAACTCCAATGTTCCATTCCTTTGTTCATTTCCTTACATAACCCAAAAGAACAAAACACCTTCCTTCCACCCTGTTTGCCAAAAGTTCAGAACATCATCATGAAGAGAAGCATAACAGAGCTCGATCACAGCGTAACCATGGCGAACTGCTTGATGCTGCTCTCTCGAGGCAACGACTACGACTCGTTTGTCTCCAGTACTACCTCATCGTCTATCTCACCTAGCCGCGTCTTCGAGTGCAAGACTTGTAATCGTCAGTTCCCTTCGTTCCAGGCCCTTGGAGGACACAGAGCGAGTCACAAGAAGCCGAGGCTAGCCGGAGGAGACGGCTCGAGTTCCGACAGCCAGTCGTCTTCCCCGAGCAAACCCAAGACTCACGAGTGCAACATATGCGGGTTGGAGTTTGCTATAGGTCAGGCCTTGGGGGGTCACATGAGGAGGCACAGAGCAGCCGTGACTGATAATAACAATCATCACCGGAATAATAACGGAGGACAATCGAATCCTATGATGGGTTTGAATTCTAATCTGGGACAAGGTGTTGTTCCGGTTTTGAAGAAGATGATGAATAGCAGTAGGAGAGTTTTGTGTTTGGATCTCAACTTGACGCCCTTTGAGAATGACATGGAGATTCTTGGCATAGGGAAAACAACTCCTCCTCTTGTTGAGTTCATTTTCTAGATAGTTCGTAGAATTTGAATTCATTTTGTACTGCATGTAAATCATCACGTAGAGTTGCCCAGGGATACCGTATATGGTATATACGATCCATTTGTATTTGTTCATTATAATTTACATACAATAATAAAAGAGATTAATTTCATGCACAGGTTGTTTAATTAGTATATATACATCTTAATTTGCTTAAACTCAATATATCTCTTTTCATGCCTCTAATTATTCTCGGACCAAATCGACGGGAGTGTCGTAGCTAGCTTCTAAACCTTAATTATTGCAGTAATATTAAATCAAAACTTGGAAAAATATCCAAGTTGCACCTCCGTATAAGAGAACTTGTTATGGTAAGCTGCAAAAGTCAAAACTTCTTAGTGCCGTTTCAAGACAAATAATCGAAATCTTATCTTAGCTAGCTAGGGTTGCTTTCGATAGGGTAAGTCTTTATATATATCACTTCTTATTATCGTCTACACACGTCGTTTCAACATTACTTAATTTGTCTGATTACTCAGGAACACAAAGGAAGATATTGATATGACTTAACTTGGTATGTATTTTTTTTTTCTTCTTTTTATAAAGAGTATCTAAGGGTTCACACATATTCCATTGTCGTTGCACGAACCTAAGACTTAATAGCCTACTTTCTAGGTAATTGTGCTATTTACCACTTGCTATGTATCGATGTTATGACTTAACTTGGTATGTATTAAACTATTAAGAACAAAATACTGGTCACTTCTCCAACTTTCACTGACTCGACAGTTTAGTCTTTAAGGTTTCAATTTCAACAGATCACTCCTCCAACTTTCACTAACTCGACAGTTTAGTCCTTAAAGTTTCAATTTCAACAGATCACTCTTCCTACAACTTCAATTTCAATAGATCACTCCTCCAACTACATATTTTGAAATTGAAACCTTAAGGACTAAACTGTTGAGTTAGTGAAAGTTGGAGGAGTGATCTGTTGAAATTGAAACCTAAAGGACTAAACTGTCGAGTCAGTGAAAGTTGGAGGAGTGATCTGTTGAAATTGAAACCTTAAGGACTAAACTGTCGAGTCAGTGAAAGTTGGAGGAGTGACCAGTAGTTTGTCCAACTATTAATTAGTTGATTAATTTGTTTTATTACTTGGAAGACGGGTTTCCAGTGAGTTGGTATTTGGAAATTTCATGAATGATGAGTATTGATCTTCGGTTTACAATACATGCACTTCAATTATCATAATCGTCTTACATATCCTTTAAGTCTTTCTTGGTATTTTTTTTTTTTGAAGTCATTGAAAATTGTTTGATGATTAGGGAATTTACATCTCAAATGAAGGTAAAACATAGTGATTAATCAAATGGCTGAAATTTTGATTCAACTATAGTCTATAGATTGCAATATTTGCATGACTGAGTATATATAAAAGTCGATCACCAAATCTAGAAAGCAAAATACGTTGAGCACGGATTGTATATATATTTGTGTAAGCTACAAGTGTGTCAAAAATATAAACATGCATGTACCCAAGTTAGAACATTCAACTTAGTAAATAGTTCATTTCGATCAAAAGAAAGAAAGAAAAAGAAAAAAAAAGAGAGATAGTACCCTCTTATCTATGTTGCTGAACCATATAAATTATCAACATAGGTAAGACAGTCCTAAAGGTCGTTGTTTAGCTGAGCTTATATTTGATGACTTGACTAATAATATATGTAATTACATATGAAATTAAGTACATTTGACTTTGCTTCTGGACACCTTTACAAGGGTTAGCTTTGCTAAATTGTCATCATCATGCATCCATCACTACTAACCTCATTTTCGATCATCTTCTCCATCACTGTCGTCGATCGATCATTCTTTATAGTTGCCCTAAAGTCTTGTCCTTTAAAGCAAATTGCTCATCATCGATCTGCCTCAAATAAACTAATTCACGTACAGAGCACGTTGATTATATAAATAATACAGCCTACGTTTTTTTTTTTTTAGAAAAAACAAATTGATTTCACTAATTTAAAAGACAAAATAAGCCAGGACTCAAGTAATCCAAATACGTACGAGGATATGGTATATGACATATTGGTGTGAACTTGATCTGATCTAGGATCAAATATGTTGTGTATATTTTTTTTTTTGCATGTGGGCGTATAGTTAAATTAGATTTTCTGAAAATAAGGTAAGTGACATATGTATGATTATGAAATTTAACATATAAAGTTGGCTAAGACTACAAGTAATTGATTGGAATTGTAACCTCCCGTACTCTTTGTCCACATCGTTTTCCATTCGAAATTTCTATTTGAATTTAGCGTAAACTTCATCCCAATAGGTACTAATCGATCGAGTGAAGTTCAAAGTCTGCATATTAATATAATTCCAATAATTTGAAAAGAGAGTACTGTTAGATAGAGATTTTGGAGTGTCGAAAAATTCTCGCAAAGTCATATTCATATATTTATCATACACGGTCCTCTTGGCAGTGTCTCAACTTCTAGTTAGTGTGGAAACTTGACTAGGTAGTACTGACTAGTGATACCGAAATGCTCGACTTAGACTGGCACCAAATTTTTCAATTTCGTCATTGTTGGTGGGACTCGGAACCTGAGTAATAAAGCTAGCCAAGAAGGCAAGAACTACTTACGTTTTTTCTGGGGGTCTGATTACTCATGAGATATTGATCTTAAGAGTATGATTTTTTTTTTTTTTTTTAAACTCGATGATAAGATTGTATTGCTAAATCAATGCCCAAAAGGCACGATACATCATATACCACCCTTCATTGACTACAAATTAAGTCAAGTATGGAGCCTACAAGCACTTTCATTGAATACAAATTAAGCTCTTAAGGAACCTGCATCAAAAGATAAAATAACCTTAATTACTACTTAATTCCTTGACAGAATACCAGCTGCTTAAGAATATGATTATGTCGTCTCGATCTATATATATCAGTAGTAAAATTGAAATTATATATCTGTAATGGAATGTCTATTGTTGGAACGAGAATTATATAGATGATAAATCCGACTATTAACATGCGGTATTATTTTGCAGCTAAAATAATGAAGATTGATCGCCCAGATGGGTAAAACTATCGTTTATCTGGCATATGGATCCGGATTGCAAAACAGCAGCTTCCAAATTGGGATGCAGTTTGGAGAATAAAATGTACAATACTGTGATATGTTTTTACCCAAATGTTTAACTGAATCATAAGTTCATAACAACTCCAATTCAACATCAATCCAAGTCGACATTCAATTCAAGGAGGATAAAATAATGGATGTGTTGAAGGAAAAACGTATTATGTGCCTTCGTCAATGTAACTGACGATAGATAATTATGTAGTCATTATTGTCATTAATGTATTTCCTATTACCGTTGTAATACTCACCCTATATAAAGGGGATTATCAATGAAATGAGTAGACCAATTCTCATTTTCCTACAACACGTTATCAGCACTTTGCTTTAGCCAGAAAAAAAAAAAAAAAAAACAAAAAAAGTCTTGGTTTTGTCTCTGAAAAGAAAATCAAAACCCTAATATTCTTTTCTGCCGGCAACAGCTTGTCGGAAAATCCCCAGAAATTCACTCTACCGACAACAGTTTGTCGGAAAAAGCTTGAAAATCTCAGCTCACCCAGAAAGTTTCTCTGGGCACCCAACCGATCGAGATTTGCAGATCGGACCCGCGCAGCCGACCACGTCACGTCCCGGCACCACTGCTCGATCGGCGCCTCGACCCTGCGCTCCAGCGCCTCGACCCAGTCGCTCCAACCGGCCTCCGATCGATCCCCCCCTGATCTAGTCGTCCTCGACGACAAACGACGCAGTCGTCCCCGATCGTCGTCATGACACCCTAGCCCAACGACGCAGGCGACCCTTTCATCCCCGTCGATGACCTGCATCGATTCCTGCCATTCACGTCGACGATCCAACCTCGACGCCGCGCCCAAGACCTAGCAACAAGAAAATCTGCTTTGGGCACCCATCGTCGATCCCGATCCAGCCCTGCACGCAGCTCCGCGCCGCCGATGCAGGAGCCTTGCGCGTCGGAACAGCCACCCGATCCAGTGTGTAGAGGGACACTGCTCAGTGCTTCGTCCCTGATCCAGCCGTCCTCGCCTCCGCGCCGACGAATCTGGCGCTGCCCTCCCAGCGACGCCGTCCGCTCCGATCTGCCACAAACCCAGATTTTGGGGCCTAATCCGACCCGGCTTCTTTGGGCCGGGTCTCGACCCGACCCGGTATGTTGGGCCTGACCCGGATCTGCCTGATCCAACCCACGAAAAAAAACAGTTTTTTTTTGAAAATATAATTTAAAGGTAAATTTAAAATTACGGCATTGTTATTTTTATTTACCGTATTTACTGTTTTAAGAATTTAATGGTAAATATTAAATTATTTAATTGATATGGTAAATGTATGATTAAAGTGACTGATCATATGAATATTTTTTTTTATGTGACGTATCAATTTAATGATGCGGCATGCGACGACAAATTTGGAGTCGGAGATCGAGCAATCGATTCATATGCAGTTTATTTGGCAAACTTACAAGTAATATTTACATTGACGCTCTTCTTTCATTATATTTTGTTTCAGTTATTTATATGATATAATGCTCTATTAAATTTGATTGCATTAGTATTTTATATAAATGAGAAACATGAAGCGTTATATGTTTATTTTATTAGTGTTAAATAATTGTTTTATTTAACATATTATTTAGTTTGAACATTGCCCTGATAATGTAATTTCATGAGCTTTGTAATATAAAGAAAAAGTGACAAACCTATATTGTGAAAAAGCATTTTCACGAAGTAAGAAAAATATGACCATTACAAATTTCGGTCTTGAGATCCAATTTTTATTTCTTGAAAAAATTTTCAAGATGGATATCTTATTAATTGTGTAGAAAGAAACGATAATGGAATTTCATTAGCTTCACATGCAATGAAAATAGAGAAAATTTTATTGTGATAACGAAATTTCACGAAGCATCGGATTTACCATAATGCATATTGGTTTATATTAGTCGTCGTGCATGTCATTTAGACCACGAAATTAATACATTTTATTCTTCCTATATTTTACAGATGGTTTAACCATCACAGTTTGACTTTGACACATTGGACTCTGAAGAACATGAGTACCAAATTCCCCAATTGAGCCAACTAAGGCTCGAACATGGTATATTTATGCAAACTGCTTTATGTAAATAGCTAAGAAATAATTATAATATCTTCAATGACAATGTAAGGTCTGAGAAAAATAAATTTCCTGAAAAAAATTATGCAAAGTAATGCAACAACCCTAAATCAAAAGGTAATGACGATGTAAGGTCTTAGAAAAATATATATATATATATATTCTTGAACAAATTAAAGTAATGCAACGACCCTAAAACAAAGGGTAATTACCATAGACGTAAAATTCATATAATCATCCAAAAGTAAGTGGAAACAATATAACATTTGAAAAGCTGACATTGGGGACATGTCATGTGCAGTGAAGCACTCTGTTGTAAATCAATGAAGTATTGATACGTACATTATAAGCTAGCAAAGAATTAGCTACGACTTTCAATAAATATGAAGAATCATATGAGTACGCGGATTTTGGAAAAGTATCTTCAATATCCAACAATAAACATTGAAAATGAGTTTACAACTAAAGGCATACCATATGGGATGAAGATGTCAATGACATATCTCATCATTGCAGCTATTAAAAGAGCAAAAATGATTTGGCTCCATCCAAGATAGACTTTGATTAGTCTATTTTTAAATTTCTAAGATATCCTTATAAAGGCTATCACGCCTAAATTAGACTTTTAGTCTTAAAGTTTCTATCTCTAAATTGGACAAGACTAAATATAATCGTTGGCATGTTAATTTTTTTGAATTTTCTCTAAAGGAATTGAGATTATTCAAATTTTATTCATGATATACATGATTCAATTTTCTGCATATAACTTTGCAAAGTATTGCATAAAGTAAAGTAACATATCATAATATAGGCATGACACAAAGAACCGTATGCAAAGAAACGCACCATGTAATCCCTAGAATAATAGTACTGAAGAACAATAGTACTAATATATCACAAAAATAGCACAATAGTACTGAAGAACTGTAGTAGTATAATGAAAGTGATAAGGATCTAAATATCTGTTCCTTTGGGATTCATAATGCACTTGCCTAACTGGGATTACAATACCTTTTTTACAATCCCCATCGACTTACTCTAAAGAACTTGAGTTACATTTTGATGTATATATTGAGCATATGTCAAATTGACAATTTATGCGATAAGAGAAAATTGAATTTGTTCAACATTTTAAAGAAATTTATGCCACGATGTTCATGTAAAAAGACAGAAGTGAGAATTCATTTGAGCTCCTTTGCATTACCTCTAATGACTACGGATGTAAACGCGTATTAGAGAAATTTATATGTCAACTTAGTGGGTTATATGTAACCACTAATTGCACCCAAAGTCAAAAGAAAATGATATTTTTGGAAATCTGACATACATTGGCTTTGATCTGGTGATCCGAACATTAAAGAAATTACTATGGACACCCATATTTTGAATGAATAGAAGCAAACACCAGAAGAATATGGTTCACACACGAAACTGAGGACGATCAAAGAACATTTTATCCTCAAATATTATTTCGATACAATCCATGTAGGGTTGAAGACGTGTGTTCAAACCCTAGATTCCACTGCTCCCCTAAGGTGGCATTATGATTGATGCACAAAGTACATGCACTTATACCCTATTATGCTTCTGATATCCATCGTGACTTTATGAATAAAAGTACATCATTCAAAGTCTACTCATAAAATTATGATTGACACCATCATATGCAAAGGAAACATGTGTTCTCATTATGTACTTATATTGAATCCAAAGATGATTCAGTGGACTGATTCAACCAACTTGCGGACACCTTAGATATTTTATGGTGTTGGTTGTAGTGTCGACACGCTGGTCACGTGTCATGACACCATCCACAATTAAAATTTCTGCTGCTTATGCTAGAAAGTCAAAGCACCTAGGCCGGGTTAATTTCCGTAGGTGTGATGATTCTATGGCTTATTATATGGGATTTGTAATGGACATCATATTCTTATATAAGAACCCAATTGGTCTCACGGAAAACGACTACAGTAATAGTCTTAATATTGGTAAAGCACACCAATACTTCCGTTTTGGGTTATGCAATTTTTGCATGCAGCGTTACTTTTTCATCCATGGCCAACATCATTGAACCAATTTACACCATAGCTAGTGACTATGTGTGAGGATTTTAAAGGATTTCAAACGAACTTGTAATCCTTGAGCTCTTTTGGATTGACACGGATCTACAATCATTGAGCTCCATTAAATGTTTTATGTGCCAAAATTGCGCCGCCACAGCGCACAATGATGGGTTACTTGAGATGAATAAATATTTATGCTGGATATGAACTTCCAGCTATAGTCCGCTATGTCGAAACCTTGACAGGCGATCTCCTCACCGCTAGATTTGCGGTGTGTCACTTTGATGAGAGAGTCTTCCCGTCGTTAGGGGGAGATAAGAACAAGCATGTTCAAGTGGAACGACAGGAATTGTCGTGGTTTGTCCCCACTGTGTCTCATCTCGATCCCCAAAATCACACAAAGTAAAGTGTGCAGATGTCTTATACATTAAAGTGACGAGATCATATAAACCTGCTGCAAATATACCTGCAAGGATTGTGTTTTATCAAAAGGACATGGTACCACCCAAGTGGAATTGGGTATTGCACTGCCACCATCCATGGTGGCATGGTGACGCCATAAGTGGCATAAATGGTGTCACAGGCCGTGGCTCTCCAAGGAAGAGGGGGAGGCCACCTTAAGTTCGATACATACTTGTGTAAAGGAAGAAAACAAGTTTGGCACAACCTGATCTATTGATCAGTGATACTCAAATCCGTCTCATGAGAATATTTATGGATTGTGGTTATCATTGGGGGACGCCTCAAATGTTAGAACCAATCCTTAAAGTATAGAGATCTCTACAAACACATTACACTAGTGTACATGAGGACGTGGAATAATGAGTCTACTATCGAACCATACTTCGTTGAAAAATGTCAACTTAGTAAACTGGCCTAATGAAAAAAAGCGATCCAGTATAAACAAAGAGATATGTCTTTTGGGCAGGTGACGCCGACACCGCAAATATAAACCCTATCAAATATATCTTTGTTAGAATGCGTTATGAGAATAAGAGTATGCAAACTCACCTTATGGCACAAGGTCTCTCAAAAACGCACTGGAATCGACTACGAGGAGATATTCTCTCGTAATGGACTACGATGAGACAAACTCTCGTAATGGATGTCATTGCACTCCACTACCTTGTCAGTTTGGTTGTTTCCGAAAAACTGAACATGCAGCTTACGAAAAGTGATCAAAACATATATCTCTATGGGGATCTAAATTAAGAGATATACATGAGGATCCTAAACGGACTTGATCCACCCAAATCAAGTGACTCTAGATCACATGAGTACGTTTGCAAAAGAAATTGAAACGTTCACTAAAGTGACTACTTGATTGGAAAGGGATTGATGAATTATGCGTTTTCATTATGGATATATATGAACTCTAAATGAAATAAGAGAAACTCAGTGTATTGTAAATCCTAAGTTGAGAATGAAAAAGATTTTGGGAATACACAGTCTTGAAATGGAACTCAAGGACTGTAATGATGGTGATCATCCATCAATCGGCTTAGGCACTCTAAAGAATAAAGTGAGGCCTACAGATATTCCCATGATCAGTCGAAGTCTTTACTCTAACAATAGATCCGTTTTTCATCTAAAAGAAGATGACGAATAAGTATTGGGAAATGAAATTCCTATACAAGTGCAATGACGCATGATTGTACTTAAACATAATATGTAAGACTCGACCTCTCATTCGATGTAAATTTGTAAAGCTATGTCTAGCTATGCGCCTACGCAACGCAAATCGTTCTTTCATTAAAGATATGAAAGATTTGGGCTTATTCAATCTCTACATAGAATGTGACATGATAAAGAAATTATCCACGTCATAGCTAACTATGCGTAAAGAAAAACGCATTAAAGGTGAGATAAGAAAATCTGTTATCACAGATCAATTTCAAATCTCTTAATGGTTCACTCATACTTTAGACGAAGTTATGACTATTTTGTTATATGAAGGTCATACCACGAGTGAACCTGATGTTCAATATGAACCTATGCATTCAGTTCATGAACAACCTTATCCTCAAGATCAAAGAAAATCAAGTTGGTTCTGAGGACGATGTGGCAAGATTTAGTTACTAAATCATTGCTCAAAGTCATATTTGGAAAAACATGTGAAAATGCATAATTATGCTAATGTTACTGAAGCTCCCTTGATCAAATGAAAGAATCAGGGAGAATCCAATGATTAATGTAAAAATCAGGGGGAGGTGCAGACATCAGGGGGAGTCTAGCACATACATGTTGTTTTCAAATGTAATAGGTGCGTTGCGCTCTTTTTGTCCTTCGACCAAAGTTTTATTTTCTCCCATTGAGTTTTTGTTACTTGGCAAGGTTTTTAATGAGGCAACACCACATGCACCATTCTATCTCTGACTCGGCACAAGGGGGAGTGTTGAAGGAAAAACGTATTATGTGCCTTCGTCAATGTAACTGACGATAGATAATTATGTAGTCATTATTGTCATTAATGTATTTCCTATTACCGTTGTAATACTCACCCTATATAAAGGGGATTATCAATGAAATGAGTAGACCAATTCTCATTTTCCTACAACAGGATGCTATATATACGTGGGAAGTGAGTGTATCTGATTGATTAGTGGGATACCAAGCTAGGGTTTTGGATCGGACCAAATTAGTCCAACCATTTATATGTCAATTTGTGTGTACCATATAGTGAATATTACGATTCAGTAATGAACCCCAGGCTATCTAGCTAGCTCGTTGCCCACTCCATTAATATATACATCCTTAATTGTATATAATCCAAACTTAATGTTAACCAAACAATTCATATAATGCCATAATCAGTCAGCACCGGCCAACATAATTAAAGATAAGATCCAGAGCAGCTAGCCACGTCCCTATGAATCAACTAATTGCTGTAGTTAATTGACTTGATTTATTAACTAGTTTCGGTCATAACTATCACCATCAGCATGCACTAATGATCTCATTGTTAAGCTCTGGTTGCTTGTCGACCTGTTAAGAAAACCCCTTACCCAAGTATAAGTTACTCATTTTGAACAACAAGAATTGAGAAATTAGTTGCTAGCTGGTTAATTTCTAGCATATGTGGCATAAACAAGGTAAAATTTAGGTACCATCAACATCTACACAACTTGATTTGCACTATATATATATATATATATATTTATTGAATGAATTTGATTAACAATTTGAAGAAAAAAAAAAGGAAACAAAAACATGATCGAGATTTATAAGTTCAGTAAGTTCTAGAAATGCTTAAAAAACATAATTTGAGTGTGAGTAAATTTTAAGGAAAAGTATAAGAACATATGCTATTGTAGCTCAAAAAATGTGTGTTATAGTCCATAGTTTTGGATGAAAAATTAAGGCTCTGTTCGGTAACGTTTTCAAAAATCAATTTTGAAAATAAAAATAAAAAAGTGAAAACGTCAAATTGATGTTTTTACTTTTCCTTTGTAGAAGTTGAAAATATTTTCAATTTTTCATTTTCTGGGTTTTAAAAATATCTTAACGAACACGTTTACACTGAAAATATGGGTATAAAAATATTACCGAACGCCACCTAAGATTTTGATTTGTTTGGAACTTCAGTTGAATGTAAAAACACATTCATTTTCAATTCTTAACCAAGCAGGATAATATAAACCATAAACATATTCAAGAGTGAAGACCAAGACTATAATCTAAGTCCCCTTATTGGTCGATCGACCCTACTTTAAACAATACTGGGTTCGCTATGTGCTCGCCACACGGCTTTGTGTTTTTATATTATTCTGCTCATAATTTCCCAGAAACATTTACATGATCGAGTAAGTAGCAGTACTCTAACATGGGTTTCAATAATATATACATATATAATTACATATCATAATTCATACATGCTCATTCTCGTTGTCAGCTAAAAGAAAAGTATATCTAAGACTACATGCATGCTATAATATCAATATCAACTGGACATTACTTGCCGACTGATCTAACTCATTACTCAAGCATTCATACCAGAACCTAATGCTCAAAGCTGGAACAACTTGGTACTATTAATTACTTCAAATAGACTCATTCATTTCCAGTGTGAATAATGCTGTTTCTGGTAGCTCAACAATTGGGGCAACTGTATTATGGTCTAGGTCTGACTTCACCTAACAAGATTATGCTTCAACTGGTTTTTGCTTCCTGGTCAAGCTCTACGTAGCTAGCTTCTCCAACTTCCCAATTAAGTTGACTTCCTCATCATTATTAGAAGAGTAGTATCTGACTAACCCAGTTGGGATATGAGAATTTGATTCTAGTAAGCAGTCCCCAAATTGAATTGAATATGCTATCTCAGTTATATGTGAACCTTTGGAGCATATATATATTTTTCCTCTTTGCTGCTGGTTATAGACTTATAGTGCAAGCAAAACGCCGCCGCCTGGATCTGGTTTGTTTATGACTATATGATTATGCGAGTGCTGACGGTAGAGAAAAAGGAATGGAGTTGGTTTCAAGATGAGACAAGGAATGAGAAAAATGTGCTTCAAGACTAAATGAAAGAGATTGACCAACGACATGGTGTGCGCTTCTAGATGCGCCACACTCCTGTTACAACTTCCTTGAAATTCAGTTGTTCAAAGATGAAGGATTAGGGAAATATATATATTGATGTGAGCCGCGAGGCTCACACAAATAATAAACCCTACAAAATATCGTTAGTAGTATGAGCAAGTAAGGATCGTTCTAAGTCGGGGATTAAGGGTACCTGAAATATGAGAATGTTAGATAAAAACACATGTACAAATATACAAACACATCACGAATGGGGGGTAAGCATGGCGTCGGCAGCAAGGCTGCCCTAGAACTAAATGACATGAAATTTAAACCTTAATCTACTATATACAAGTGATCATCATCTCTCACAAAACATTTAGCACCAAAAACTCTTTAACATATAGATTTGCATGCAAGAAAGTAAGAGACAAGTATCTAACATGTTCAAGACTCAACTTAGTTTCGACTTTCAACCAGAACGTGAACCGATTTTTACCCAGTTGAGAGACTTTTCTTATGTTTTAAGATCGAGCTATTCGCATGGTGATTCTAAAAGTTATGCTACCTTATACAAGACATAGCATTGAAGTACTAAAGTCTATAGTCGAAGACAAGCAAACAAGTAAGGTCGTCAATCTTCTTATTTAACTTGTAAGTTCTAAGGTTAACCACTCTAGGTGAGCACAACAAATCAAAGTGATCATACGTCTACTTAGTTCATTATAACTCAAGCAAATTAAACCTAATACCTAGATCATGTTCAAAGACAACACTAAGTACCGATTATAAACCCTCACCTTAGTTCTAACCAAATTAAATCCTAAACATGCTTCTAATACCACTGCTCTAATTATCCATACATACGAAATCCACAAGTTACATATTACAAATTAGCATGCAAAATCATTGTTCTTGTCGAAACCTAAACTTAAATCTAAGCATCGATTCAAACAAATCTTTAACATACAATTCATAAAACCAAAATTGATTCATACATAGACATATAAACCAACACCAAACATACATGAGTGTTTCATAGACAAAACTAAACATAACTAAACAAAAATTACTAAACCGAAGAAGGGAGTGGATCACACTTTGAGACACCTTGAGAGCTTCACGTTGTGTGGATCCGGCGAAGTATGGAGGCTGGGGTGAGGCTGCACGGCAGTAGGTTGTGGAGGAGAAGTTCCAAGATTCGGCAAAGCAGAAACTTGGTTGAGGTGAGGTGAAGGTGGTTTTCAGTTTAGGTTTTTGTCTAGGATCTTTGGGGAATTTGGTTAGAGTTTAGGCCTTGTGTTTATGCTTGAGATGAGATAAGTTTTTCTGTGTAAAAGATGGCTTTATATAGAGGCAAATTCGTCAGAAAACCCTAGGTAGAAAACCTAGTCCAAAGGCAATCCTTGTGCAACAAGGTTTTGGTTCCTTCCTTTCATGGTTCTTCTAGGAAACTTCTTTTTCTGATTTTTCTTCAATGCCTTGGCTTGGTGTCATCCTATAACCTTCCTTAAGCTTGGACCATCATCACATATGCATTTGTACACCATTTGGTCCATCAAAAACAGAAATCGCAAAAAGGAGGCAGTAGGTTCCTGGAATCGGCAGAACAGACGTTGTTGTAGTAAATCCGGCTTATCTCCCTCCTCGGAGCTCCGATTGATGCGATTCCAAGTCTCAGCTAAACTAGACACACATAGCTACCTTCATATAAAACAGTTCGATCAAAATCCTTGTGAGTCAACGGGAATGATTTTTCGAAGTTGAGATACAGTCCCAGGAAAATCCTAGAAGTCCCTGGATTGGTTTGCTCGAACTGCTGAGTTGCAGCCATCGTTTGGGCGACTTCCCGAACTCCGATTGATCTGAAATTTTAACACAACATTCCTCAGTATATGAATTTTAGGCACACCAAATTTCATTGAATTCGGACAAGGATAGATTATATTTTTACTCATCTCAAAATCACGAAAAAGACAACTTTTGCATTATTTTCCAGATTTCTCAAACTTAGTCATTTTTCGGATTCTAAAGCACATTTGATAAAAACTCTACCAAATTGACACTAAACTAAATTATGACTCAATCTTAGATAAATAAGGGAAAAACGAAGCATAAACGAGGGCATAAGCATATAATATCATCGCACATTGTGCTCCTATCAACTACCCCACACTTATACTTTGATAGTCCCTTAGCAAACTAAATTAAACTAGACTCTAAACAAACTATTGCCCCTAACAATTTGTCTCAGACTCGTTTGTACACATAGCTTTCAAGTTAATGCATGAGAATGATAAGCACGAAAATTCCAAGTTTCATGAACATGTAACATCAATAAGAACATATAAGAGCAAAAGGTAAGCATGTAAACATGTTAAGCTAATTCAATCCTCCTCACTACGCATACTCTCTTCTTTTCACTCGAAACATGGCATTCACTCATAAGTATATGCAAGCGAAAGATAATGAATTACGAAGAGTAACTTGCATATGTCGTGAAAATCGAAAGCACTTTGTGAATTTCAAGAAGAACCTCATTTAACAACTATGTGCACCAATGAACCAAAACCATATGCTTACTCTTGAGATAATCTCCACAAATCAAATTTAACCATCTTAAGAATCATGAAAAAGATCAATAAAAGGGTTGTAATGGGGCTAGGCTAAGAGGTATTCGATATTTGGATAAGGAGGCTCAAAACGTCACCGTGGCCTTTGGCAAATCTCAAATCTCCTTATGTCTTCTCGCCAAGGGTCAAAATTCATCTTGTTGGACCCATACTTCATTCTTTTCTTCCCCAACATAGTGAATATGAACAAAGGTCAAAATATAACAATAGTAGACCTTCACATATAAACAAAACTCCAAATTCACAACACTTTTCAAAACTAGACTTAGCAAATTACACTTTGAAACCGTGCCTATTTCTTTTCTTTTCTTTCGGACTTGATTTTTCTCTTTTCTTTTTTTCTATCCGATTTCAATTTTTTTCTTCTTTTGTTTTCTCATAGGCACGGCTCACATACAATTTTTCATATACTTTTCTAGCTAAGTCTACCTCACACTTGTTCTTCTTCATCACTTCACGCAAAAACTCCTTCGAAAATCAAGCTTTGCCGACACACAATGGTCAAGACATCACTATACTAAGCTCATGGAAAGTGTTTAAGGGTGATGAAAGAAAAGGCTAATCGTAGGCTCAAAGGGGGTTTACTAAGGTGTCCCACGACGGGCTCCAATAGGGCACATGCTTTATTTGGCAATTGTGGTAAACCTAAATGATCTTTATTCAATCACATTCAAAATCAAGGTAGTTTATGATTAAAAATGTTTTGAAAATCAACAAGAGTAAGTTCTAGCATTCTAGAGTTCATTAAAAAGCTGTGGCATATAGTCATCGAATAATCAAAGAATTATGAGGTTTCATGCTTCCTACGAATCTATTGAATTTTATCTTTTTATCGCTCAAGAAGAAAGAAAATTGGCTCTTGTTTCTGCCTAAACCCGGGGGTTTAGTAGATACTTGATGAATCCAACTCGATCTCCTACAATCCTGCTTACTAAGGAGAATACCAGGCGGGCCGGCCTTCACCTCTCCGATGCCTAAGTTAGTATAGTTGGAATGTATGTAACTAAGGCACGTATGTAAGCAGGGAGAGAGACAAGTTACCTCATAAAGAAGGTAGTTGGGGCCCATATATAGGTGGTTGGGAGTAAGGACTGGCCTTACTCTTCGATGTGGGACTGGTTCCCTTCTGTTTATATCTTCTGGTGCCCACTTAGATAGGCTGGCGCCCCCGGCCCCTGGGTCCCTGGAGGCAGGATAGAGTGCCAGGCCCCGAGGCCGGGTGCTGGTGATCTGGTCCCGACCCTTGGGCCGGGCCCTGGTGCGCTTGCTGCGGGTCTGCGGGCCTACTGTAGCCTCTCTGCGGCTACTGTCAACAAGTCCCCCAAGTTCCCGGTCAAGTGCAATCTTGAATGGGGACTTAAATCTGTCCTGCTCTTGTCCCGTAGGCCCGCGGGGTTACCAATCTACCGGTGCCCAGTCCCCCAAGTCCGCGTTAAAGATTGGGCGTGACCGAGGTGAGTACCTGTTACCGATGGGAAGCAATAGTTTATAAGCACACTTGCAATATAAGCAGCAATATGGCTAAGTGTGGTGTTATGAGCATGGAGCCAAGATGATAATGATGATGTCATGATGTTATGATGCCATGATGCCATGCAACAGATGTGTGCATGGAATGATAATGAGGCGTTGAAATCCGCCATGCAAGAGATTTGTGCACGGAATGTCGGCGGGGCACTCTGCCCTATCGGTACGAAGCGGAGCTTCACTAGGCTTCAACTGGTCGACCTGCCGAATCGAAGCGGAGCGGAGTTCACTGAGCCTCTACCGGGCGATATGCCGAAACGGGATTCACTGAGCCTCTACCGGGCTATCTGCCGAAACGGGATTCACTGAGCCTCTACCGGGCTATCTGCCGAAACGGGATTCACTGAGCCTCTACCGGGCTATCTGCCGAAACATGATTCATATTGCTAGGCTGCAGGGAGATTACCCTGGTGTTGCGGCCTGTTTGAAGCACCGGCGAATACTTGCTAGTTCTTCTCAGCTTATATTGAATAAGCGTTGAGGTAAAGGGGTGGCATTGAGGTGACAAGGCTCGCCATGTAGCCCCCATGTTTGATCGCCTTTCAATGCGATGCAGGGTTTTTATCCTGCTGGACAAGCGTGCATGGGTTAGATGCAAACTCGCCCGGGTGTATAAAGCCCGCCGGTCGAATACTTTCGACCGGTGTCAGCCATGGTATTGGGCGGAACTCGACCATTGCCCGGACATCATGCCATCTCCGGACGAGTCCCCCAATGAAGTGCCATGGGCCAGGTGCATTATGTTCCTGGTAGGGGGGCGGCGTTGAGGTGACAAAGCTCGCCATGCATCCCCCTGTTGCCGCAGCTAGTGCGATGCAGGGTTTTTATCCTGCTGGACAAGCGTACATGGGTTAGATGTAAACTCACCCGGGTGTATAAAGCCCAAGCCGGTCGAATGTTCACATGACCGGGGTCAGCCATGGTACTGGGCGGAACTCGACCGTTGCCCGGACATCATGCCATCTCCGGACGAGTCCCCCAGTGAATTGCCATGGGTCCGGGTGGATCCTATTCCCGGAATATGTTCTGGAGCCGGTTGGATGAGTCGAAACCGGTGGACGGAACTCGACCGGGCGTCCTGCCATATCGAGACGAGTCCCCCCAAAAGAGATGCGACTGGACAGACCTCGACCGTTGTCCGGACGCCATGCCATATCCGGACGAGGTCTCCAGTAATATGCGATGAAGAAGCCATGCAGCCGGTTGAATGATCATAACCGCTAACTGCCATGGTGCCGGGCGGACCTCGATCGGGCGTCCAGCCATATCGAGTCGAGGCTTCATACCCGGTTGGGTGCTTTCCAAGCGGTTGGATGATCATAACCGCGAGAGAGGTCTTCGAGATATGCAGCGAAGAAGCCATGCAGCCGGTTGAATGATCATAACCGCTAACT
Organism: Potentilla sterilis; assembly: GCA_963682095.1. NCBI lineage: Eukaryota > Viridiplantae > Streptophyta > Magnoliopsida > Rosales > Rosaceae > Potentilla > Potentilla sterilis. Next base: position 9,879,842 of record OY821763.1, on the reverse strand, counting down.
ACCATGGTGCCGGGCGGACCTCGATCGGGCGTCCAGCCATATCGAGTCGAGGCTTCATACCCGGTTGGGTGCTCTCCAAGCGGTTGGATGATCATAACCGCGAGAGAGGTCTTCGAGATATGCAGCGAAGAAGCCATGCAGCCGTGGAATCTGGGGAAGTGGGAGGGCCTGACTCCTTGATTCCCGTTCCTACCTTCCTGCCGCCGGTGTGTGGGACAAGTGGCTGACATGCATTTAAGGAGGAAGTCCATCAGTCCCGTCAGTTTATGATGGCGTGGGGAGGTTACCAATGCTGGGACACGTGCCAGGGCGGGGCGGTCTTGAGATGGAGGGCGTGGATTCGCAGGCTTTTGAGTCGCTCTGATTACTTGTTTTGGAGGGATTTCGATTGCCTAGGGCATTGGTCCTTTCTATAAAAGGGCCCTTTCTGCTATTCTTTCTGTTGTTGCTTCTTACTTTAGAGAGACTAGGAGAAAAGGAGAAATCCGGCGAGCACTCTGAGCCTTTCTTGCCTCACGAAATCTGTTTTCCTTGAACGCTCCCTACCATTGCGCGCTGCTTTCCCCGGGCCGATTGTCCTCGGTTGAGCATACTAATCGGTAAGTTTGATTTCTTTGCCCCATCGTTATTCTTGTTTCTGGGTTTGTTGTTTTGCCTTGGGGGGGGGGGGGGGGGGGGGGGAGGGATCTCTGCCGCTGACAGAACTGCTTTGCGGCGAACTTGGGGAGAGGCCGTAGAAGGCGTTGTTGTACCTGTTGCTGACAAGCACTAGGGTTTTGTGTTCTTCCCCTAGGTTAAGATGCCGTCTTCAGGTTCTGATCGGGTTTCCGAATCGGCTGTCAGAGGTCCCCTCGTGGACGATGCGCAGAGGCTGGACGACTGGCTGAGTTCGGAATCTCCGGAGACCGAGGTTGCTGACTGCTCCGGGAGTAGGGTTTCGACTCCGTCCTCGGCTTCGTCCTCCGGGGCTGAATCCTCGGAGACCGAAATACCGCACGGGGTGCGATTTGCAAATGCTCCGGTTGCGAGCTATACCATGGGGAGAGGGAAGCACGCTGTGGTGTGTGACGAACCGGAGGAGAGCATGACCCTAGAAGAGATTGAAGAGCTGCGGGAAGCGTGGGGTGTCCCGGATAACGTTCTGCTACGGCCCTTGAATCCTGGAGAGTCAGCCTGCAATCCGGAAGAAGGTTGGGTTGCGGCACATCCGGATCAATTCCGGCATGGACTGTCGTTCCCGCTGCCACACTACGTGCAGTACATGCTCAGTGCGCTGCAAGTGTCACCCGCTCAGCTTCCTGGGCTCCAGTGGAGACGACTACTGAGCCTCGGCTGCTTGTACGAGTTCTCTGGGATGAACATACCCACGGTGAAAGAGTTCCGGGCCCTGTACAGGCTGTCGTACTCCCGGAAGCAGGGGTCCCGTGGTTGCCTGTCCTTCAACAGCCGGAAGCCTCCACCGATCGTCACCAATGTGCCTTCATGGGTAGACAACAGCTGGAGGAAGAAAGTGGTGATGGTGGGCGGGAAGTGGCAGGCGAGGAATAGAATGTACTGTGTTCCTGGCGCCTTCCAACCCATTGGTGACCAGTCGTACGAACTATCGGACCTGGAGCGCAAGAGGATCTCGACCATAGCCGGGTATTGGGATGATCTGGAACGGAGTTCTTACAACTTCATCCGGCGAGAAGTGCTGGAATACTGCCAGCTTGGGCGGGGTCCCGGTGCGTAGGAAGCGGTTGAGCGGTGATACTTTATGCTTAGGCATTTGCAAAATACTAACTATTTGCTTTCCTTGCAGGTGCATCTTCTCGGGCGACTATCAAGCCCGAAACCATTCTCTCCATGGACAGGGAAGATCTCCTCAACCAGCTGAAGGAGAAGGCCGAGATTGTCTCGCGGACGTCGGTGGAGGACGGGTCCGGCCGGCTTGTGACCCATGCGGAGCGGAGGGCCATGGACGTTGATAAGGACGCCTATGTCCTGACGCGGGTAAAGACCCATCACTCTACAGGCCTGCTGGCGCCTGGAAAGGGCAAGAGCACCGGGGGAGCCTTAAAGATTCCCGGTGGAGCGAACAGGATCCCCAATCGCCCGGTGACTGTGCCGCGCGTGGCTCGCGCTCCCCCCGCAAGCGCACGATCTTCTTCTCCGGAGGGCCGGGGAGAAAAACGGAAGGTCGGGGACGTCCCTTCCTCCGCGCTGGTGACGCTGACCGGCGAGTCGGTTCGGGAGAACCTGGCCAAACGGTTCAGGATTACCAGCGGTTCGCAGATCACCGCTGCTGCTTGCCAGAGTAGTCCAGCGCCTGCGGATGCACCAAGGGGAAGCCCGAGTGGTGCATTCGCGCAACAAGTGGCATCGGACCTGGCCGGCCTTGGACTGGATAGGCCCGGGGTTGCTGGAGTCTTGGCGGGCGGGAACCGTCCAAAATGCAAGGAATCCGTCCTCCGGGTAAGCACCGCACGGTACCCCTGTACTGCTTGACTAACTTGCTTTGCCTTGCTGCTTGACTAACTCTTTGGTGTTGCGCAGTTGTTGTACAGTTTGTACGAACCGGAAGCGAGCGAGGGGCTGTCGGAGCTGCAGAGACAGATAACTGCTCTATCCGAGACCCGGCAGCGTCTGGAGGTGGAGAAGTCTCGCTCGGATCGGGAGAAGGCCAGATCGGAGGAGAGGGCCAAGAAACTGGAGGAGCAGAACCGGATCCTGGATAAGGAGAGGGCCGAACTGGCGGAGCAGAACCGGCTCCTGGAGAGGGAGAGGGCGGAACTGGAGTCCGAGGTGGACGAGCTTCAAGTGGGAGCCGCTGCTCTGCGCGCCGCCTCTGTTGCTCCGGCCGGGGAAGATGACCCGGTACTCTTCGAGCGGGTCGCTCTCAAATACCGTGAGAGCGACCAGTTCCTGGAGTTTCTGGTGAAGGCCAGGGAGGAAGGCATCTCGGATGCGTACACGGAATGGGCAGGGAAGGGATGGTTAGATACTTCCCTGATGTCGACTGCTGCTGAGGGAGATATCCATGAGCAGTCGAACATCCACCAGGAGGCGGTAGAGGAGCAGCCAGGTGAAGTGATTCGCTCGGACTTGGATTCTTTTACCAACGGTGCCGAGTCTGCCCGGGCCGAAGTCCACACCGGAACTGACGTCGACGACGAGGGTACCGCAGGAGAGGCTGGCGGATTGCCTACCGAAGGCGGGGTCGTAGCTCCTTAGGATTTTCTTGCCCTTTTTCCCTTGTAATGCCTCCGGATCGGTTACTGCTTGTATACTTGCCTGAATATGAATATACTGGAACTGGCAGAGCCGGTGAAATTTTCTCAAAAGTAGTTTGCATATATATTTGTTTTTACAACGGTCGAACCGTGAACTATACCAAACTAACCGCTCAGACTAGCGGGTTTTACCAAGACTGGTCATGCTCCCGGTCGGGGTCTGTTCCTCTTTTCCCCACGTACCGCTGGAGCTGGCCGTTATCAATCAAAACCTGCACCGCCTGCCTGAGGGCGTAGCACTTGCTCGTTCGGTGAGTAGCCTCATCATGGTACGAGCAGTACTTGCCCGTTTGCGCCATTGTAAGTTTCCCCTTCGGGAACCTTCTCGGGGGCGGTGGGGGAATGACACTCCCGTTCTCAAGTAGGATATCCTCGTAGGACGTGGAGAGAGCGGTGAAGACTTCTTGGTTGGCCGGGGGTGCTGGCATGATTGCTAGGGGGCGCTCTTGGCGGAACGGCGCCGGCTTGTGCTCATTCTGAGGTTTATCAGAATAGGACCTCTGGTGCCGCTGCGGCCAGTTGTTTCTGTTGTTGGCGTTCCGGCTGGGCCGAACGGTGAGGTTATCGGTCCGCTGATTGGGCTTGGGCTCTTGGGCGGGTGGGGGGTTCTCTTCCCGGGGATGGTCCTTCTGCTCCTCATCTCGCTTCCTCTTCAGGAGGTGGTGCCCATAGGTCTCATGATCGGCCTGAGCATGCCTGATGGCCATAGCCATCAACTCGTCGTACCCCTGCGGGAGTTCTACCCGGACGACGTAGGAAAATTTGCCCGCTCGGAGCCCTTGTTTAAACGCCATCTCGGCGATGCCCTTGTCCAGGTTCCGAACTCCGGCCGTAGCCGTCTGCCAGCGGTTGACAAAGGTTCTCAGCTCCTCTCCGGGGGCTTGCCTGCAATTGAAGAGGATGGTCAACGTCCGGGCTCCCTCGACTCGGAGGATGAAGCGGCCCACGAACCGGTCGGCTAACTGCTCGAACGCCTCGATCGAGTTTGCCGGAAGCTCGTAAAACCAGCTGAGTGCTTCTCCGGACAAGGTCTCCTGGAAGATGTTGCAGCAAACTGCATCGGAGTATCCCTTGGCGCAGGTTTGGGACCGGAAGCTGTCCAGATGCTGGTACGGGCAGCCGGATCCTGAGTAGGTGAGCTTGAGGGATTTCTGGTTGCCAGATCTTCCCGACTCCATGACCCGATGTGAAAAGGGACCCATGCGCTTATTAAACCGGGCGCCCTCCATCGGCCGCACGGCTCTTCTCTCGTTAGCCTCCATCTGGGCTTTCAAGCTCGACACGGTGTCGGCCAGCACCTGCAGTGCTCGCGCGGTTGGCGTCTCAGCTCCATCCACTGACGAAGCGTCGGGCTGGCGGGAGGTCGGCGTGCTCTTTGGCGGGCCTGCACCCAATGGCGACTTCTGCTGTACGGGGTTACCGGACAGACCGCCCGAAGATTGCCCTCCATCGGTGTGCTGAGGTGGAACCGGCGGGATTGCCGCCTGTGCCTCGGCCATGGCACTATTGCGCTGCTGCCCCCTCTCCAGGGCGGCCACTAGGGCAGTATTCACCGCCTCCATCTCCTCGTACTGAGCGTTGGACTTATCTCTGTCCTTGTCGCTCTCCTCTTTCAGACGACTGACCTCTGCGGCCATCGCCCGTAGTTCTCCCGCCATACCGCTATGGCCGGGGCTGTACGTGAGGTCCTGGTCCGGGCTCTCAGATCGATCGCTTGAATCATCCGAGAACGTCAAGGCGAAGCCCCGTCGCTCTGGACTGTCTTCCTCCTCTGCCAGGCCTTTACCTCGCGAGCTGTCGCGATGGGGATCCGGCACGCCGGATGGTCCCCCGTAGCTTCCTACCTCCTGACCGTCGCTCTGGTCGTGGCGCGGCTCCCTCACAACGGCTGGGGTGGAGGTGAGCACCTGCACTACTGCAGGGTGTCCCTCCTCGGTGGTTTCTTTCTCTTGATTCATCTCCGATCTCTTTCTCAACGGTGTTGCTTTACACGACTTTTCGTTCAAGGTTCCCACAGACGGCGCCAATTGTTTCTGCCTAAACCCGGGGGTCTAGTAGATACTTGATGAATCCAACTCGATCTCCTGCAATCCTGCTTACTAAGGAGAATACCGGGCGGGCCGGCCTTCACCTCTCCGATGCCTAAGTTAGTATAGTTGGAATGTATGTAACTAAGGCACGTATGTAAGCAGGGAGAGAGACAAGTTACCTCATAAAGAAGGTAGTTGGGGCCCATATATAGGTGGTTGGGAGTAAGGACTGGCCTTACTCTTCGATGTGGGACTGGTTCCCTTCTGTTTATATCTTCTGGTGCCCACTTAGGCAGGCTGGCGCCCCCGGCCCCTGGGTCCCTGGAGGCAGGATAGAGTGCCAGGCCCCGAGACCGGGTGCTGGTGATCTGGTCCCGACCCTTAGGCCGGGCCCTGGTGCGCTTGCTGCGGGTCTGCGGGCCTGCTGTAGCCTCTCTGCGGCTACTTTCAACAGCTCTAAAGCTCACATAGGTTATTATGGAAACAAACTAGCAAAAACATGCATGCTTCGTTAATCAACAAGTCCTACATGCTCCTACCAATGCACATAATCCATGAAACTCACAATTTTAATTGTATGCATAACCATCATCTATGTATGCAAAGAGGAGAAAAACATCATTGACATATTAGGGGCATCCTAAGACTCGAAACAAACAAATTAAACACTCTATTTTTGTGGAACAATTTTCTGAATTTTTCTTTTCTAAACTAAGCACACAAAAACATAAACGGAATACGTTATCCCACCCCACACTTAGAAAAGTACATTGTCCTCAATGTAAGCACAAATCTATATCAACGAATTTCCTAAGCATGCAATCGACTAACATATTCCAACATATCATCACAAACCAAAGAAAAAGAGAAGGGTTAAGAAATTTCAAACTCTCGGTGATGGCTCCTTCACTTTTCTTTGGTTGACTTGGGTTGCCTCCCAAGTAGCGCTTTGTGTTTATAGTCCATTGCTTAGACTTTCCACCGTGTGTTTATCCGTTCATCATGTGCATTGCTCGGCAGTAGCAGGTTCTCGGCAGGGGCAGGGGCAGGAGCAGCGTGCAGGGGCAGCAGGAGCAGCAGCTTCTGCGTGCGCAGGGTCTTGGCAAGTGCAGCATAGGTGGAAGGATAGGCAGCAGCAGGGGCAGCAGCTTTGCGGCATGTCAGCAGGGTACGTAGGCTTCAGCATTGCGGCACCAGCAGGGCAAGCTGCAGCAGGGTGAGGCTGCAACTTGGCAGTGGCATGAGCAGGGCAATGTGCTTGGCAGGATGGTTTAGGTGTGTGCTGGCCTCGACATGCAGGGTTGGCTGCAGGACAGAGGCAGGGGCAGCAGCTTGGCAGCTCGGCAGAATGTTTGGCAGCGTACACTTCCTCTTAAAGCTCCAATTTGGGTGTGTTCCAGTATCCTAATACAAAATTGTTCTGAAGTAATGTTGTAGAGGACACACTGAGCTTTCCAACGATGTAGAATTTGTCTCAATCGGACCAGCGAAAGTATGCTTTGTTTGGCCTTGAATCGCACCTATTGATCTGCCCAGTTTTCTGCTTCGCCAGATTGACCTTCGTGCACTCAAATTGAAACTGGGAGCAGCTCGGAACTCCAAATCCACTTCTGTAAAATCCTACTTAAAGTAGACTCAGAGATCTTTCCAACGGCGTATGGCTCACTTTCCCAGGTTTTGTAAGCTGCAGACGGTACCCTTCCAAAGTTTACAGACCGCACTGCCCGAATTCTGTTTTGGGCAGAAGTTGGTATTTCCTGCACTGTTTCTTCCCTATTCGATCTGCACACACACAAGACACATCAAAGCGAACAAAACACAAAGATAAATGCAAGAATATACAAAGCTATACAAGCCATGGCATTAGCAAATACAAACAATTTTCAAACAATTTCAAGCTATTAACACACGACAAATTTACAAAACAAATAACATTCAAATATAACAAGTTTTTATAATCCCCAGCAACGGCACCAAAAATTGATGTGAACCGCGAGGCTCACACAAATAATAAACCCTACAAAATATCGTTAGTAGTATGAGCAAGTAGGGATCGTTCTAAGCCGGGGATTAAGGGTACCTGAAATATGAGAATGTTAGATAAAAACACATGTACAAATATACAAACACATCACGAATGGGGGGTAAGCATGGCGTCGGCAGCAAGGCTGCCCTAGAACTAAATGACATGGAATTTAAACCCTAATCTACAATATACAAGTGATCATCATCTCTCACAAAACATTTAGCACCAAAAACTCTTTAACATGTAGATTTGCATGCAAGAAAGTAAGAGACAAGTATCTAACATGTTCAAGACTCAACTTAGTTTCGACTTTCAACCAGAACGTGAACCGATTTTTACCCAGTTGAGAGACTTTTCTTATGTTTTAAGATCGAGCTATTCGCATGGTGATCCTAAAAGTTATGCTACCTTATACAAGACATAGCATTGAAGCACTAAAGTCTATAGTCGAAGACAAGCAAATAAGTAAGGTCGTCAATCTTCTTATTTAACTTGCAAGTTCTAAGGTTAACCACTCTAGGTGAGCAAAACAAATCAAAGTGATCATACGTCTACTTAGTTCATTATAACTCAAGCAAATTAAACCTAATACCTAGATCATGTTCAAAGACAACACTAAGTACCGATTATAAGCCCTCACCTTAGTTCTAACCAAATTAAATCCTAAACATGCTTCTAATACCACTGCTCTAATTATCCATACATACGAAATCCACAAGTTACATATTACAAATTAGCATGCAAAATCATTGTTCTTGTCGAAACCTAAACTTAAATCTAAGCATCGATTCAAACAAATCTTTAACATACAATTCATAAAACCAAAATTGATTCATACATAGACATATAAACCAACACCAAACATACATGAGTGTTTCATAGACAAAACTAAACATAACTAAACAAAAATTACTAAACCGAAGAAGGGAGTGGATCACACTTTGAGACACCTTGAGAGCTTCACGTTGTGTGGATCCGGCGAAGTATGGAGGCTGGGGTGAGGCTGCACGGCAGTAGGTTGTGGAGGAGAAGTTCCAAGATTCGGCAAAGCAGAAACTTGGTTGAGGTGAGGTGAAGGTGGTTTTCGGTTTAGGTTTTTGTCTAGGATCTTTGGGGAATTTGGTTAGAGTTTAGGCCTTGTGTTTATGCTTGAGATGAGATAAGTTTTTCTGTGTAAAAGATGGCTTTATATAGAGGCAAATTCGTCAGAAAACCCTAGGTAGAAAACCTAGTCCAAAGGCAATCCTTGTGCAACAAGGTTTTGGTTCCTTCCTTTCATGGTTCTTCTAGGAAACTTCTTTTTCTGATTTTTCTTCAATGCCTTGGCTTGGTGTCATCCTATAACCTTCCTTAAGCTTGGACCATCATCACATATGCATTTGTACACCATTTGGTCCATCAAAAACAGAAATCGCAAAAAGGAGGCAGTAGGTTCCTGGAATCGGCAGAACAGACATTGTTATAGTAAATCCGGCTTATCTCCCTCCTCGGAGCTCCGATTGATGCGATTCCAAGTCTTAGCTAAACTAGACACACATAGCTACCTCCATATAAAATAGTTCGATCAAAATCCTTGTGAGTCGACGGGAATGATTTTTCGAAATTGGGACACAGTCCCAGGAAAATCCTGGAAGTCCCTGGATTGGTTTGCTCGAACTGCTGAGTTGCAGCCATCGTTTGGGCGACTTCCCGAACTCCGATTGATCTGAAATTTTAACACAACATTCCTCAGTATATGAATTTTAGGCACACCAAATTTCATTGAATTCGGACAAGGATAGATTATATTTTTGCTCATCTCAAAATCACGAAAAAGACAACTTTTGCACTATTTTCCAGATTTCTCAAACTTAGTCATTTTTCGGATTCTAAAGCACATTTGATAAAAACTCTACCAAATTGACACTAAACTAAATTATGACTCAATCTTAGATAAATAAGGGAAAAACGAAGCATAAACGAGGGCATAAGCATATAATATCATCGCACATTGTGCTCCTATCATATATCAACTGTAATTGTCATGCTATCAACCCACTACTCCACTAGTAAATTAGAGCAAGTCCAACAGATTCCCTATAATAGGGATTTTACTTAATTTTGGGCACCAACAGGACTCCAACAGATTCTCCATCTCATTCCCTAAAATGGAGATTTGGATGAGAGAGAATATATTCATTACAAAATTACCCAGAACTACAGTTTTCAACTAAATATTACTTATAGCAGGCCGCGTTTCTAAAATTCCCAAGAGCCGTTAGTTTCTTCCGTGTTTCAAATTGATTTTGTTATCATAAATTTTACAATTTTACCCCTGAAGCTATAGACGTTGATAGATTGATAAGCACCAAACATCTTAGCTGGGGAAGATATAGACTCCCTTAGCTCGGTTCCATCTCCTCCTCCTCCTCCGCCACCCTCCCCAGAAGAATCGAGACGGCGACGAAGACGAAGATGAAGAGGAAGATGAAGAAGAAGATCAGGCGATTTCTAAGATTCCGGTTCGCCGGCAGAAGTACATCCCAGTCTCTAAGGCAGAGCTCTTCTCTGACGACGACTGCGATTTGGAGGGTTGATTGATTTGCAGGTTCCTGGTGTTTGATTGATTTGCAGGTTCTCTTCTCTCTCTTGTTTGGGCCTAAATTAATATTTATCCGAGACTATGGGCCGAAGCCCAAAGTGTCATCCATTAAAGGGTAATCCAATATATTTTAAATTGCATTCCTTTTGGGAATAAGATTTGGAGTCCTTCTAGGAGTCCGAATTGGAGGTGGTTAAAGGTAATACAATCCTATTCGATATCAGAATCCATTATGCTTGATACACAAGTATTTGGGGTTTTGAGATCACTATATAAAGAACTCTAGGACAACGTAGAAAGGGTTCACAACCATACAACTACAAGCTTTTGCCTCGCAAATCTTACAACCCTCTCCGGAGCAATCTCTCGCGAACTGCCTTCCACCAACTGCAAACGACCACTCTTCCAACCTAGCGGCAAACCTACGCCCACCATCGGTCGCCGTACACCTGCCGCTGTTGTCGAAAGTGCCTTGTGTTCGTGTCGAAGCATCGCTGAGACATATCGAGTCTAGTCGTCACGCCTTGTGACAAATCGAGTCGTTACTCCGGTAACAGTCTTTCCCAATCTGCCAAAGGTTGGACGAACATATTCTGCGGTCTTGATTTAAAGCTCTGCTTTGCATCCCAGGATCGAAGTAAGATTATCTCAATCTGCAATAGGTTGAGTAGAAAATCCTAGTAATCATTTACTTAGGTCTTGTTCGAGCCCTTTACGCCCGCGTACAGTCGCTTGATCGAAAAGTCAGGTAGAAGGGAGCAGACGAGCACGTTCGCCAGAGTCATCCGCTCACCAAGGGTGATTCATTCGCCAGACGTCGTCCGCCACCAAGGTTGTACCTAACCTAAAGGTACTGGCACGCTCGCACCAGGACTGAAATCTTCGTCCGCCATCCCCACGTGTTGATAGTTCGACAGGTGTCAAAACCGACGCGAACATCTCTCTCTCTCCTCTCTCTCTCTCTCATACCAACACGTCCTCCTCCCAAGACGACGAGGAAGAAGACGACGTCGTCGACAAGGACGACGATGACGTCATCAACTCCACTTCCCCTTTCCTCCGCCTCCAACTCCCTGCTCCCTGTCGCAATCGCCATCGTCATCGCCCAGTTCACTCCTCGCAAAGCGAACTGGAGCTTGATGTTGAGCGAGTTGACTCGGGCCGAGTCGCGGCCGAGTTGGGAGAGGACTAAGGACTTGTAGTCATTGTGGAGGGAGTTGTGGAGAGAGTCACGGGGGTGGAGTTGGAGAGTAATGAGCGGACGAACCGAGTAGGAGGAGGAGTTGAGGTGGGCTTGTTGGGCCTGGGCTGCTTCTTCTTGGTGATCCAAAGGCTTGAGATCTTGGCGGTCGAAGGAGATGACGTCATGGGCCTGGGAGAGAACCGGCGACGTCAAGAATAGTAGTGGTGGAGGTCAAGTTTTTGAGAGTCAGTAACATTGAAATTGCGGCGGAGGACGGCGGAGGTAAAGTTTCTGAGGGTCAGTAGCACTAGATGTACATATTTCTGAAGCGAGTATTGTTGAGGGTAATTTTGTAATTCATGAGTTAACGGATTCTATTAATTTTGGATGGAAACCTGCTAGTGGTAATTTTAAAACCGATCTTGCTATTGGTAAATATGAATACCAAATTGTAGTTATTGGTAAAAAAAAACCCTATATTCATCCCTATACTTGTAGAGAGAAAAAGAAAAATTTCCAGAATGAAAAATTAATGAATAAATCAATTTTACACAAAAAACTAAAAGTAATCATTAATGAGAGAGAATATATTCATCCCTATAACTTGGATTCTATTTAAAATAAATAAATTTATTATTATAGAATAATTTAAAAGTAATCATTAATTACAATTTATAATAAATATTGAATATTTATTATTGTGTTATAAATGTAAAAATCTGCAAAATAGGGAATCTGTTGGAGTTGGAGCAAAAAATTATAGAGAAAATGAGGTTTGTTTCTCCATTTTAGAGAAATTTTTTGGGAAGCTGTTGGACTTGCTCTTAGGGTTAGACTATTATATATGTTTTTGTTGATATATGGAAGAGTAGTTTTAAATACACTCCTCTAACCTCTTAATACACACTCCTTACCTAATACACTATCCCCTAAATTTTTCATTTCAATATTAGACTAAATACACATCCCCAAATACCTAAAATACCCTTAATTATGCTAAAAAACCATGAAATATCTTATTAATATATATAAGTGATAATTAATATATACTGAATTTTTAAAAATATTTTCAGGTATTTTGTTAACATACTTTCTACAAGTTTCGTCTATAAATTTTTAAAATAGAAAATGACAATTTAGTGCTAATTTGGCCCCCTCATTACCCATTCCAATGACCATCTTATTTTTCTCCCCTAATGAATATAAGGTAACAACTCTATTGCCCATTTGAACGAATCTTTTTTAACTCTAGTACAATTTTAATTTTTTTTTTTTTTTTGTCTTTCTGTCTTATCTAACAGATTTTTGAATTATAATGTGCTGAGAAAGTGGAAAAAAATAAACTTTGCCGAAATGTCACCCAACTCCGCCGGCCTCCCATGGCCGGTCGCCGGATTCCGGTCACAAAATTTTTTTCGCCGGAATTTTTTATTTTACTCCTTTTTTTTTTTTTTTTAATAATCAGGTTCCGGTCAATATTACTTTAGTCGCCGGATTCCAGTCACTTAACTCAAGTTACTGAGGGTCAGTAATGTGATTACTGACCCCCAGTAATAGATTAGTGAGTGCCTTTAATGTGATTACTGAGGGTCAATAATCGTTTATTGAGGGTCAGTAATCGTTTACTGAGGGTCAGTAATCGATTACTGAGGGTCAATAGTTTTTTGAATATGAATGATAATTAATCTTTTTGTTTTTGTTCCTTTACAGATTAGACAAGTGAAAACAGCAAAGAGCAAACATAAGCAATTAAAATAGCAGAAACCTAATCAAGGCACCCAGAAATTTACTCGCTCAGATTTTCTTTTAGCCAAGAGAAAAAAAAAAGAAAAAAAAAAGAAAACAACGAAACAGAAAAAAAAACTCTAATTTTTTTTTTCCTTTCCGCCGTCGTCGCCGCCGCTGGCAGCCTCGCAACCACCCAGCCTAGCATCACTAGGCCTGCACCAACCGGATTCTCACCCCAGCCTTGGCCCAATGGCCGAATTCCTTTATTCCTATTTAGTCCTCTCGACCTGGTTTGCCGATCGAAGGAGGGGGGACGACTGGGTCGAGGCAGCGTCGTCCGAGGGATCGGAGGTCGGAGGTCGAGGCTCCGGGATGCTGGGTCGAGGCAGCGGTGCTGAGCAGAGGTGGTCCGATCGGGGGGTCGTCGTGCTTGAGCGACGGGGAGAGCAGGCCGATCTGGGTCAAGCAGCGGTGGCGTCGATTTTGGGTTGAGCAGTGGTGGCGCCGATCGAAGGAGAGGAGGGGACGACTGGGTCGAGGCAGCGTCATCCGAGAGATCGGAGGGATCAGAGGTCGGAGGAAGAGGCTCCGGGCTGCTGGGTCGAGGCAGCGGTGGTGAGGCAGAGGTGGTCCGGTCGTCGTTCGCAAGGTCTGAAACCCTTGTCGTCGTTCGGGTTGAGAGAGGGAGGGGGCGGAGGAGAAGGTCGAGGGCGGCGGGGAGAGAGAGAGAGAGAGCAGATCTCGTGAGAGAGACTGAGAGAGTATGTAGGTTTAATTGATAAACCAGGGGTATATTTGTATTTTAGCTAGAATTCACTGGAACGGGCTAGTACAATTGATCCGGGCAATTTTTCAGCTCTTTCTGTGCAAATGATCTTTATCCCTTTTTAAAATTTCAATTCAAAAGATCATTGGTAATTGATAATTAAATTGAGAACTGTTGTTACAACTCTAACATCAATTAATAGTCCGACAAAATAAAATTTCAAAATTAAGATGTCTAGGTTTACAACTGTATTGCGCCATTCAATTTTTTTTTTTTAGTTTTTTTTTATGATAATTGATGTCTGATTTGGTCATTTAACTTATTTATAGAATTTGATTTGAGATATAAAACAAGAGGAGTGTGTATTAAGTGGTTTATGAAGTGTATATAAAATTTCTCTATATGGAAATCTAGAGGCAAAATCTTGAAGAGAAATAGTATGAGAAGTCGAGAACAATGACTAGTTGCTTAATACTAATAAAAGTTAGTATTTTTAACCCACAATGTGGGTTGAGGTTCTAAGTTTTAGGAGGAGGTGAGCGTCTGTATCATGTGAGGCCATATAGTGCTATAGCCTGTGTTTCCTCTTCATATGGATTGCAATAGCAGTTGGCATCTGAGTTAAAGGAACTTCCATGCAAGAGATGATGCAAGTGATGAGTTTTTTCTTTTTCTTGTAGTTACTATTGAGCATTGACAATAAAGAGAGAAACTTTGACTTCGTATGTAAGGTCAAAGTACCCACTAGCTATGCTACTAGAACATTAAGTGGCTTAAAGAGGAGCTGTTCCATTACTGGTTAAAGAAAGCGAGGCTAACCTTGAGCAGAGGATTTTAGGGAGGAGCTAGACGAATTGATTTTAAGCGAAACGAATCTGAATTAGTACAGATCTGAGCAAGAGAACAGAATATGATTATCATCCCGAGACTTTTTATCTCAGAAATTTATTAGAAACTTGCATAGTTGGAAGGAGAGGAGAGAAACTTATTGACTGGATATTATGGATGATGTACAATCTTTCTGATACCGAAGTAAAAAGTATATAAAGGGCAAGCCCTAAACTGCTATTATGCATAAAAGAACAAAGACTTCTGCTTCTGGGTAGAAGGAAACCAAATGACAGCAATTATCAACATGAGTTCACTTCGACCCATACACTCCTCTAAGCAGACTAACACAAGAGATACTAAGTTACTAACAAACATAAATCCTCTCTTTGAAAGGAGTGCTGATTGACGATGACAATTGCAAAAGTGAAACAATAGAGCAAACCTAAACACATGGATCTGTTTATTTTGGTTACACAATTAGGTCCATATCCCTTAACAGTTCTTCATGACTCGATCAGCAGAAGATGTATATAGCACCTAATGGTCTGTCATACTTGCATAATCTTAACTTCTTTGAGCAATTTTAGAAATGATATGCGAGCTGCGTACATAGTGATAGGAAAAGGGAGATCAGACGAAAGAATTTTAGAGTATGAGTGTATGACACCAACATGAGTCCATTGCAAAATTGATCTTCATCTCAACCATTATGTGCAAAACATAAAGTTCAAACCAACAAATTTCATGACAGTTTACCACATGATCTAGACATTAAGGCCTTAAGCACATGCAGTATCAAGAGTGTCTTATATTCTACTTCAAAGAACCAGCATTTCCCCACCCGACTTTTTCAAAAGAATTCTACATTTGCACAATCAGGCAGAAGTAGAAGTAGAGAGTTATATAAATTGCTTCAATAAAATTGAAACCCTGCCAACAATTGACTAGCAGAAATAGGTAGCCACGAAAGTACCCAAATAGTCAAATACTATCCCTTTATCAACATAATCCATTATCAGTTTGCAGAAGTTGCAGCAGGCACAATCTCCCTCTCAATATGCAGCTTTGTTTTCCTTTATAAGTTAATACACCCAACTTTTATTTCTACATCACATATCTCCACAAACAAAAATCAGACTACTCCCTCCCAATTACACAATGGAACTCAGAAACCAATCACACAGTGACACAGATTGAAAAGAACAGAACTTGGGAATTCCTTACATACAATTCTGGTGGCAGTGGCTTAAAGATTGAACCTTAAGTATCAGCATCATTGGTTTTGGCTTCACTGAGATCCCCAAACTTCTCCTTGAAGGAGTCTTGTCTCTGCAGCCACATCATATGCCCCTGAAACCCACAAAAGCTCCCAACTTCACTTCCATTACCCAATTGAAAACTACCACAATTACATTACAATCCAAAAATTTAAGTGCTTGTGTGTGAGACTCTGAGTTGTGATAGAGAAAGAGGTGTAGAAGAGCAAGTTTGCTATACCTGAAGAGCAGCAGCCCACCCAATTAGGAATGATGCAATCCAGAATTTCTTGTCTTTCAAAAGCTTCCTGGCCTCCATCTCCCAAAACCCTTAAACCCTTAGACCCTTAAACCCTAATCCCAAACTCAATCAGAACTAATTCTAATTTCAGAATCCAGGGACTGAACCCTTGAAAGTGGAGTTTTTGGGCATATTGGACCAGAATCAGACATGGGCCTTCAATGAAAGCCCAAAAGACTCTTTACTTTAAAACTTCAAACCACCAAAAGAAACAGAGCCATTTGAACACAGTTTTGGGACCATGATCATGAAACAAGCAGCTACCAAGAATTATCAACACTACATTAGCCTAATCTCAACATGCAAAGATTTGAAACCCCTGCTTCAAATCCATGCCCAATTAGTAGTCTCAGGTCTTCAACACCACCCTTCCACATTGACGCATCTCATAAATTCCTACTCTTCCTTCCAAAGATGTAATCTTTCCCTCTCAGTTTTCAATTCTGTACAAAACCCAAGTGTTAGATTATGGAACTACATGATCAGAGCTCATACTAGAGCCAAAGAGTTCAAACAAGCTCAAGAAATGTACCATTATATGTTATACCAAGGCCTAGAGCCAGACAAGTACACCTTCAACTTTGCCCTGAAAGCTTGCACTGCTGCTTTGGATTTTGAAGAGGGTGTACTGGTCCACCGTGAAGTAGAGCGTAGAGGATTAGAGTGTGATGTGTTTATTGGGACTAGTTTGGTTGATATGTATTGTAATATGGGGGAGGTGAAATGTGCAGGGGAGGTGTTTGATAAAATGCCTGAGAAGGATTTGGTGGCGTGTAATGTGTTGATATCCGGGTTGTCGAAAAGCGAGGAACCTAATGAGGCATTGGAGTTTTTTAAGAGGATGCAATGTTGGGGGGTGGGGGTGGATTTAGTGAGCTTGTTTAATTTGGTTCCAGCTGTGTCTAGATTGGGAGACATTGATTCTTGTAGGTGTATTCATGGGTATGTGGTTAGGAGGGAGTTGGGTTTGGAGGTTTCGAATGGCTTGGTTGATATGTATTGCAAGTGTGATGATGTGGATGTTGCTCGTAGAGTTTTTGATATGATGCAGGGTGGGGATAAAGGTGGTGTTTTGTGGGGGATAATGATGGCGGGGTACGCAAATAATGGATGTTTTGTTGAGGTTTTGGAGCTTTTTGATTGTTTGAAAGGGGAGGGAAGTGAAATGAATAAGGTTTGTGTCATGAGTTCGCTTTCGGCTGCTACTGAGATGAGAGATTTGGAGAAAGGGAGGGAGATCCATCGTTGGGCTTTAGAACTAGGAGTCGATTCTGATGTTTCGGTTGCTACTTCTATAATGACCATGTATGCAAAGTGTGGAGAAATAGAGAAGGCAATACAATTGTTTGAGGGAATTGGGGAAAGAGATTTAGTTGCTTGGTCTGCTCTTATATCTGCTAGTGTCCAGTCTGGTTATCCTGAAGTGGCATTGTCTCTCTTTCGTAATAGGCAGAATGAAAATCTCAAACCATGTGGCATAACATTGGTCAGCGTCCTTGCAGTATGTGGGGAGCTTTCTTATCTGAAATTTGGTAAGAGCATACATTGCTATGCTGTTAAGGCCGATATTGATTCTGGTATATCTACTGGGACAGCCCTAGTCTCCATGTATGCTAAATGTGGATTCTTTACTCCTGCCTTGATTATATTCAACAGAATGCCATCTAAAGATATTGTGACATGGAACGCACTTATTAATGCATATACCCAAATAGGTGATGTGGATCATGCTATTGATATGTTGAATGAGTTATGGTTATCTGGAATAAAACCTGATGCAGGAACAATGGTGGGTATGGTCTCCGCTTGTAGCTCATTAAATGATCTAAATCACGGTACTTGTATTCATGGACAAATTATAAAGAATGGGTTTGAACATGATGCTCCTTTGAAGAATGCTCTTATTGGCATGTATTGCAAATGTGGTGACATTTCGTCGGCTGAATTTCTATTTAATAGAATGAAGATAATGAAAGATGCATTATCCTGGAATGTAATGATTGCAGGATACATGCAGGGTGGATATGCCAGGGAAGCTATATCTGTGTTTCACTGGATGAAATTAAACAACTGTCAGCCTAATTTAGTCACATTTGTAAGCATCCTTCCTGCAGTGGCATCTCTGGCTGCAATTAGAGAGGGCATGGCTTTTCATGCCTGCATTATCCAGAAGGGGTTTCTATTTAACACAGTTGTCGGAAATAGTCTTATTGACATGTATGCTAAATGCGGACAGGTCAATCATTCAGAAAAATGCTTTGAAGAGTTGGAACTCAAAGACAAAGTTTCATGGAATGCAATGCTTGCAGCATATGCAATGCACGGGCAAGGGGACCATGCTATTGAACTTTTCTCGCTGATGCAAAAGAGCTGTATTCAACTTGATTCTGTTTCATTCATCAGTATCTTGTCGGCCTGCAGACATGCGGGTTTGATAAAAGAAGGAAAGGAAGTTTTCCACCTCATGTGTGAAAAGCACCATCTTGAACCAGAGTTGGAACATTATGCTTGCATGGTAGATCTTTTATGCTGTACTGGTTTCTTTGATGAAGCTCTAGATTTGATTAATGCAATGCCAATGGAGCCCGATGCCGGAGTCTGGGGAGCAGTATTAGGGGGATGCAGGATGCATTCAAATTTGAAGTTGGGAGAAGTTGCGTTGAGTCATCTTGTTAACCTTGAGCCTACAAATGCCGCTAATTACATAGCTTTATCTGATATACATGCATGTTCTGCTAGATGGGGTGATGCATGCAAGACAAGATCAAAGATGAAGAGCTCTGGGTCGAAGAAAACGCCAGGATGTAGTTGGGTAGAGGTCCAAAAAAGGGTTCATACGCTTCAGGCAGGTGACTGTCTACAACTACCCCCAACTTGGAGCTGAGATCTGAGAGCAAGTTAATTGGCGTGTTCTATAAGTCATTACTGAGAGCACTTGACAGAATTACAGGAGTTTGGCACTTTCCAGAAAAAGATGACCAAGTCTGAGGAGACATTGCGAAAGGTGATAACACTACTTTATCTTCTTTTTTTGCTCTTCTTCTTCCACAGAACCAAATTTTGTTTTTCTAAGATATCTCCATCATTTTCAGTGCAGAATCTGCACATGTCTGTCGTGCTCATATTTTTTCAGGAAATACTCTTATGGGCCATTTGGCGATGTAATTATCAGAGAATTTTACTTACTCTCGTTTCCATCTTTTAAGGTAGGCTTTTGGATTCGTTTTTCTGTCTTATAATGACTTGTGCATATACTGCTGGTGCACTTATATGTATATTTATGTTGTCTATGATGTCTGTTATATATACTGAATATTGCTGACAGTTTCATCTTCTTTTTTCCTCTCAGCAATTCATTCTCAAGTCTCAAGTGGAATGTAACAAACGATTGGCAATTGGGAGGTGTGAGGATTTCGTTTGGGTAACCAAGAATGAATGGATGGAATGTTTTCCCAATAAATGATTGTATATCATGTTACACATGCCAGAGCCATCTTTTGCAGATCAATTTTGCAATGTTCTTAGCGTTTTCTTGCATACTTTCATCGGATTGTGCAGGAAGATATACTGGCATGAAGCTCCTTTTGGAAATGATCAATCTGGATTTAGGAGTCAGGCACTTATTCTCGGAACCCTATGTGACGAGAGCAAAAAGTTTTGCTATCTACTTTTGCAAGTAGATAAGTATGCTCCCATTTAAGCCTTTCAAGTCATCTAGAACCAGCAGATCAGTTGGAACATTCTCCTTGGTCGATCTTATAAGTTATGGTGAGTTTTATTTGATACAAAGGCGATGAAGCCTGAAGCCGGAGTCTGGGGGAGCAACATTAGGGGAATACAGTGCATTCGAATTTGAAGTTGGTAGAAGTAATGTTGAGTTATCATGTTAAAGCTTGTGCCTTGAAATGGTACTAATACTTCAAATTTGGAGTAAACGCTTGGAGCGTTATCTTGTTGAAGCTTCTGCCTTGATGAATAGCTCTGGTCGAAGTAAATGCCAGGGTGTAGTTTGGTGAGGATCCAAAGCAGGCTTCATACAAAGATAATGAACATGGAACTCTACTCAGGGGCTAGTTGAAAGGAGTGAAGCTTGCAATGTTGCTGAAATCCCATTTCATTCAGGCAGAGAAGTGGTTTTATACATTTATACTATTCACAAAAATGCGTGCAAAGAACTCTTGACATTCCAACATTCAAGTAATATACTGATACCTCATATTACTTTCGTGTTTTAGCTACTGTTTTCATCCTAAAGCTCTCATTTTTTAAGTGGTAATTCAGAATATACATTTGTCCTTTAACTATCTAAAAAAAGGATAAAGGAAACCTAGTCTAAAATTATGATTTTTGCTTGAAGTTCTGGGCTATAACGTACGACTTCCAACCAAAAATATATTCCCAATTTATGAGTTTACTATACACTTAGATTTTGAGAATAGATAACGCTAACAAAATTTAGCATGTTCGACATGCCATGAGGTTCTACTGGTGACGGTGTCACCTCATCCCCTGTTAAAATTATGAGAAACCTTGTTTCTACTGAAATTTTCATCTATTAACTAATTTTTGTTGAGTAAAATTGTGCACGTACTAAGCGAAAATGTCACTCAATATAATTTCACTCATATTCATATAGGGAATAGAGTTTTAATTATTTTAGGTTCGACCCATTTAAGACAGAATATGTCTCTTAATTACAATCTCATATTTGTAGGGAAACACCCTTTAATTCCATTTATGAAGAAACCAATAATAGGGAGATGTGTGATTATTTGTTTTTGCGGCTGCACCCGAGAATGTGAATGGGTTGCCTACGTACCCTTGGAGAAGGATCAAGCCACTCGTAGTTCAAGAGTTCCAATGAGTGAAAGACTCACTGGAAGACCTTGATTTTGGAATGAGAGTAGTGTTTGTGATGAATTTGGTGTGAGTGAACCAGGGATTCGATTTTGTGTTTAGGACGCGGTTGCATCTAGATAGATTTGGTTCTAAATTGCCTGCATACCCTTTGCGGGATCAAACCATATGTAGTTCAGACTTTGGGATTTAAACGGGTAGGTGACCCATTCATTTTGAATATGTGTTTAGGAGAGGGTTTAGAGCCCTTGGATTTGATTTGTGTGATTTGGGAATGGATTTGATTTATCTGGTGTTGGGAGAATTTGATTGGAGTCAGTGATTCATCTGGTACTGGCCGAATTTGGCTGGTGATGTCAGAGATTCTTTTTGGACTGATGGTCGAATTTGACTGGTGGAGTTAGGAATTCTGTTTGGACTTGTGGCTGCATTTAGTGGGTCACTAGATTGTCTATGTACCCTTTGTGGGATCAAACCGATCATAGTTCATTGATCTGGTTTTTTCGGTTTTGTACCGACTTTTGAGCTTGACGGATGTATGTAGAATTTGAATCTGTCAAGCGTATTTCTTTTGGACACCCAATTTGGAAGAGTGTTTGGCGGGTTTTGCAACGGGCCTTGACATTTAGTGGACTAATTGGAGTTGTGCCGGGCTTTGCCACGGGCCTCGGAATTTAGTGGACTGACTGATGTTGTGTTGGGCTTTGCAATAGGCCTCGGAATTTAGTGGATTGACTGATGTTGTGCCGGGCTTTGCAATGGGCCTCGAAATTTAGTGGATTGACTGAGTCCCAATGTAGTAAAGTATCCGCCGATTTAATTTGATATGGACACCCAAATGTCGAGTTTTGTCGTAGACAAGATTTCTGTCGTCTTTTGCTTGTTGACGAGTACTGTGACTGGGCCTGTGGGCTTGAAATTTGTCGATGGCCCAATAAAGCCCAAAACTTGATCTGCAATACTTTGAAACACTGTTTCCTGGTGATTGTGTTCGACTCCCGAAAGCTTCTGCGTGAGAAGGCATATTGGTTCTTATCTCTATCATGATCATCTCCTCCGGGAAGAGTTCGAGTTCTAGTGGAGATCAAATACGCAAGCCCAATTCAAGATGGAGCCATCAGGTTTGTCTCTATATAAATGGAGGCCCATCCTTCTCGTTCCTGCATTTCTGACCCTTGACCTCTCTTACTTTCAGCTGCCGAAGCCGCTTGCAAATTTGATCTTCTGTCTCTGTCCCCTTCAGCTGGGACTAAGGGTTGGGATTCGGTGAGCATCGAAACCATAAAGGTTTATTTTGTGGCCACCCTTAAACATGAATCTCATATGTTTGATTAAGAAATCTGTCTTTGTGCATGTAGGAGCATCAATTTGGACGTGTACTCCCAGTAAGTGTATTGGCTTCCACATGAATCAATATCAGTTGGTTAATTACAACTCCACCGCTTTGACTTTGGGAAAGTAAACACCTGAACATTGATTCATTTGATTAGTTTACACCTCCACCGCTTGCTTTTGTGTGAGGCTTTTGCAGAGAAGTCATTTTTGCTTTTGGCAGTAGAAACATGCTTTAAATTGAAGCTTGTTGTTTCATTCACAGCTCGTCACCATAGCTTTGCCACCGAAGTTTCGAAAAGTGTAATAGATTAGATGAAACATAGCGCTTGCAACTTGTATGGGGAAGACTACTGACTTGCATTATGTATAATTGCGTTACATGTGTATGTATGATTGTCAATTAAGGAGAAGCTGAAACACGTTTGACAAGTCTTGGCTTCTTGTATGCAGATTCCAAGTTCCCATCACCACACGACTCTGTAGGTAGTGTCATATTGCCGGATTGGTGCCACGCCAATTTGCTGAAATATTCTTTCCTTCTGATGTGGTTTCCTGATCTTGCAGGTGTTCGTAAGCTAATCACGTCAGCACTCCACAAAAGGGCAGAAATGTTGCATACTTGAGTGAGCTGCTGTGACCATATCGCTGAGGTACCAGACTTGCACCATCTCAGACTTGCACTTTGAGCTGTTTCTTTTGGCATAGGACTGATGTATTTGCAGGCTTGGTGCTGAAGCAGCGTGTGTACCGTAGAGCAGCCTCTTTATTGTCATGAACTCAAACAAGTGTGACAGAGGCTTTTAAGACGCAGCCTACTCCGAGAATAGGCTGAAAAGGTTAACACACAAGTTCGAGACCCGAAATAAAGAGACACAGGTGAGCCTCTTTTTCCATTCGAACGGTGCATGACTGATGTATTTGCAGGCTTGGTGCCGTAACAGTGTGATCCATAGAGCAGCGTTTTGTCGTCGTGGACTCAAAACAGGTGTGACAGTGCCTTTTAAGACGCAGCCATTCTCCGAGAGTAGGCCAAAAAGGTTAACACACGAGTCCGAGGCACGAAACAAAAAAACGTCAGCATGGCTGTGAATGAGGGCTTGATATCGACTTTGTGTCTTTGCCCAAAAGCCATTGATCGTTGGAGGAGACTGTGGAGCAGATGACTGAGAGTTTAACATGAAGGAAACGACTTCCTGAAGGAAAAGATTAGTAATTTCAGGCAATGTAATTAACCAAGGTTTTATACCTATATTGGTTGCCGTGAGCTCCTCTTAGATAGTTTTGAGGTTTCTTGTGAAGCTTCTTCTTTTCCTGCCGACTCTTGTTCTTCAATATTGTAGAGCTTCCGCCGTCTTTTTCTTCGATCTCTCTATCTCTGCCTTCTTTTTCGTCCTCCGTTCTCCCCCTTTTTCTGCAGACTATTCCTCTCTCTATATATAGAGGTCGCCGAACCAGCTAGATAGGGCTGAATTTGAATTTCAAATTCTGGTGGAGATGATGAAGATAAACTGTTGAAGGCTCCACCTTTTGTGCTTTGACCCAGCTATGTCATGTTTTCAAATTTGAAAATTTCCCACCTTTGCTTCTGATATGTTGAAGATAAGCTGTTCGAGCACCGGATATGTTTTCTGTTTTGGCAGCTATATGTTGAACTAGTAACCTTTTTGAATTTGAGAGATTGTTTATGAGAGCTTCTATTCCTACCTCTAAAATTGGGACTTGGATCTTCTTACTCAATAGACCTCAAGTTTGTTTTTATAAAATTATAAAATACTATTTAGACCTCTCTAGTTTTCCCAAAATGCCCATAATCTAATAAAATCAATAAAATCCTTTTTTTTTTGAAATTCTATTCACACCTCCAAAATTGATATTTAGACTTCTTCAACTTTTAAACATTTGACAATGATATTTTTCATCCAATTGGTTCAAATCTATTATTAGCTTTGTCTAAACTTTGAAGCTTAATTATTTGTTCATAATCACAGTCCAATTAGCAAATTTATCTTCAAGTTCTTGAATCTCATCGTTGATTATTAATGATTTCAAATAGGAACAAACCAAATATAATCTAACAGAAAAAAAAGAAAAGCTAAAAACCACAAAAATAAATGTCTACAAAGTGCATTATCTTTAGAATTACATCAGAGTCAACGCACTACCAGCTTTGACAGAATAGCCGACGAAATTTTTTTCGTCGGCTATTCCTTCTACCGACGAAAATTTCGTCGGCTATAATTCGTCGGTAAAACCCCGTCGGTAATACCAATGGCCGACGAAAAAAACCAATTCGTCGGCCATTCCAACCTTGGCCGACGAATTATGGCCGACGAAAATGATTTCGTCGACCAAAGCTTGGTCAAATATATTAATATTTTAAAGTTATAGCCGACGAAATTTGAATTCGTCGGCTATTTGTTCTGAAGTATAGCCGACGATTTGAGCTATTTCGTCGGCTATTTCGTCGGAATATATTAATATTTTAAAGTTATAGCCGACGAAATAATGTCAATTTCGTCGGCTATAACTGCATTTTGGGCAAAAAAAAATACCGGATCGGAGGAGGAGAAGGAGGGGAAGGAGGAGGAGGCCGGAGGAGGAGGGGAAGGAGGAGGAGGAGGAGGAGGAGGAGGCCGGAGGAGGAGGAGAAGGAGGAGGAGGGGAAGGAGGAGGAGGAGGCCGGAGGAGGAGGAGAAGGAGGAGGAGGAGGGGGGGGAAGGAGGAGAGAAAAAAGGCTGGAGGAAGCGATTTAAAAGATTTAGAAGGAGAATAGCCGACGAAATTAATATATTTCGTCGGCTATACTTTGGAAAATCAACAGCCGTTGGATCTGAGCCATCCAACGGCGGACAATAAAAAGGCGCGGATCGCAAGAGTTTAGCCGACGAATTCAAATATTTCGTCGGCTATGCTTTGGAAAATCAGCAGCCGTTGGATCTGAGCCATCTAACGGTGGACAATAAGCGGATCGAAGGAGTTTAGCCGACGACATATACTTTTCGTCGGCTAAACTTAGAGAATAGCCGACGAATTACAATGTTTCGTCGACTATTCTATGAAAACATACTAAACTGCCGTTTTGAGGCCCTAAACGAACTCGAAAGCCCGAAAAAGCCCACACGTCGTGGCAAAGCGACAAGTTTGATTTCTGGCGTCGTTCCCTTTCCGGAATGGTATCACAATCGTCATTCGGACGCCGGACGCCAAATCTGCAGTAAACCGGGTTTTGACTTATTTCATTATTTCAGCACACGAATTTTATCAGAATCTTGTCATTTTTCAACCGTTGACGTATTTCATTATTTCGGTCATATCTTATTTGACGACATATTTGCATTTGAAGAGTGTACGTGTAGTAATTATTTGAAACTATACATTCATTTAAACACTTAGTAAACAAGTTAAGGAACATTAGTGCATATGTTCCGATTTTGAATCTAAAAGTTTGGAAAATCTATTCCAACCGTCAGATATCACCGTTAAGATTAAATACATGTATGAAAAAAAATCCAACTACATCTGACAACGTTAAAGGCTCGATCGGGACGGTCAACCAGGTGAGTCAACCCTTTAAACGCTTAGAAATGGTAATTGGCCTGTCTAAATGACGTTTTTTTGCCTGACCTTCAATAGATAATAGTTTCAAATCGATGAGACGCAACTAATCGTATAAAAATTTTCCTCAAAATATTTACCGACCGTCAGGCTACCCATAGGAAAACGGAAGTAAAAAACAGTTAACCGCAACATTCGGCACACAGATTTTGTCGGAATCTTGTCATTTTTCTACCGTAGACGTATTTCATTATTTCGGTCATATCTTATTTCACGACACATTTGCATTTGAAGGACGAAGCAATGGTTTGTCGATAGTGATAGAAAATGGAAGCTGTTCTTTTTTTTTTTTTTTTTTTTTAATCATAGCCGACGAAATCAAACCTAGTACTCGTCGGCCATACTTCCAAAAATTTTCGTCGGCTAAAGTTTCAGAGAAAGGCCGACGAAAATTCAAATCGTCGACTAAAATATGAATATAGCCAACGATTTTTTTTTTTACCAACGAAAAAAAAAATTCGTTGGCCATTCTAGGGGAATAGCCGACGAATTTTTTTTTTTAGCGACGAAAAAAAAATTCGTCGGCCATTCTTGGGTATAGCCGACGAAAATTTTATTTCGTCGGCCGTTTTTTTTTATTTCGTCGGGAAAAGCCTTTTTTCTGGTAGTGACGTCTATAAATTGTCAAATCTATATAAATTAAATAAAAAATTAACTCAATCATCGATTGTAAATGATTCTGGATTTATGGTTCTTGGACAACAGTTGTTAAAATGATCAAGGCGGTCTCGATATATAGATAACAAATGTTGAACTCTGATGTCAGCATTTCTTTACCAATTTGGTGCAACATTTGGCAAGGGATGTCCAAGGGACAATTTTAGCTAGAAAAAAAATACACAAGATAATGAGCATGAGAAACATAATTTAGTTGAACAAGAAAAAACTATAAAATAGTGAACTATGACTTACATGCACAAAATGATCTCCGTTCACGAAGCCAATTTCAATCTCTTTAAGCTCATTATTACTCAACGGCCCAACTTTGTGTCCCACAAAGGGGAAGTATATTGTACATTGCCCGTTTGATATAAGTATAACCACTACACCATAAGATGTTGCAATCAAATGCCCCATTTCTGGAAAATACATCCAGTATTTTTTTATTGCAAATCCAAAGTTAAAGTGCTGAAGCGTCTGTTGAGCCTTTTCAACCTCTTTAGTTCTACCAAATAGAATTTCATACAATTCTCGCATACTTCGCAACTCATGTATTAAATCCTTACGAACCTTCCGCCATGATTTTTGACCGAAATCCATTGTTGAAGCCACAACTCGATATCCGCAATTGCCATCAGAGACACATCATATGCACCTTCAATATAGGGTTGCATCCCAAGTCGAAATTGCGAATTATATTTGTCTGTAAGTGCATCTTTTTTATCTTCTTTGCTCTGCAAAGTGAGAATAACATTAATTGTGAAGAGTCCACTAAAATTTCTCATGGTGGAAAATAATGAAAAATCAAATGTATTGACTATAGAGATATTATGGGGGTAGACAT
Source organism: Potentilla sterilis (assembly GCA_963682095.1). Taxonomy (NCBI): domain Eukaryota; kingdom Viridiplantae; phylum Streptophyta; class Magnoliopsida; order Rosales; family Rosaceae; genus Potentilla; species Potentilla sterilis. The sequence goes on along the minus strand of OY821763.1, from coordinate 9,852,557 downwards.
TTGTACCTTAACTGTAGTTGTACAATCCTTAGGCTTCATAGTTGATACAGTATTCAATATAGGAATGATAGGACCATGCGGAACATTCAGGCCCACTTCATAAACAGTAAGAGGTTGTGACTGACTATTCCTACTGGAAACAATATTATCGATCTCAAAGCCAGATGGAAAACGACGAGTACTAGTGTCAATCTTATGTGGATGCTCTTTCGTTTTCGCTTTTTCTGCAGGTTCTTTTAGAAATGTACTACCTGGATTCATCAACTCATCAATCTTTATCAATAATTGTCGTCCATCTTCATCATTTTTTTGTGAAATCCATGTCTCCAATCGTAATATATGTTGTTTTATCGGAACCTTTTCTTGGTTGTTACTATTATGCATAGCTTCATTGATACTCAATTGTCTCCAATAATTATGTACTGCATCAATAGGAATTGGCTGATTGCAGTGTTTATAATCTGCAATCTCACGTGTACAAGGCAAACCGTGTGTAGCACGTATCACACAACCACAACAAGTAACATCTTTCTTAAAGGAATCAGCCCTACATTTCACATAAAATTTAATGAATGAGTTAGAGTATGTAATTAAATATATGTATATATATTTGTATGTATAGACATGTAGAGAAACAAAATTACATGTTAGCTTCGCACACTATTTTGTTCAACGCCGTGATAGATACATAACTTATTAGCTCTTTTAAGTAGTCATGCTTAAATTCATGTTGCAAAAAGCACCTACTTTTTTCAAAAGATGCCTTGATTTCTATATGTTGCAACTCCATCAATGAGTGTATATGATCCCATGAATTATTAAAGTCCAACTGACTAGTGTTCAGCTGCCTCTTTAACTTTGCATGTGCACTTTCCACCCTACTCAAAGTAATTTTTTTTAAAAGTTAACGATGTACGTATAATTGAATTTAAATGACTTAATATTAGTAAACAATAGACATAAACATTACCTGTTTGAAGTAGTAGTACCAATATACATGCAAGTATCTGCCCATGCAGCTACAAATCGCTCTTTATAATTGTCTAACCAAGTTCTCTTCAAGTAACGAAGCTCATCAGGATATGTACTAAATTTAGAGTCGAATTGCTTGAGGTTCACCCAGTACTTACTTTCAGTTGTAGAACCAACAACAATGTTCCAAGCTGTGAGAAACACATTCCACATTTCAACGGTCGCGAATTTTTTCTTGCACTCCTTCATCACATTTCGGTTGATGTGCCATTTACACAAGAGATGTCGCGAGTCAGGATATTTTTTTCTATGGTACTCATTAATGTCAACTCAGGTCTGTCACAAAAACACTTGGAATACACTGATCTAGAAGAGTTCTCAATCTACTTGAAGCCCATGTGTAATGGACTTCTGTCTCTCTTGAGATGTAGACAAATGCAACATTATAAGTCATATTAGTTGATGTCACCCCCACAATTTCAAAAAGAGGAAAACGGTATCTGTTAGTTTTATAGGTACAATCCATGATAAGTACATGAGGAAACGTACGTAAAATCTGAAGACTGTAAGGATGACACCAAAATATGTCAGTAACAATATTACATTCGCTCCTATGGTGCTCAACATAATTGTGTTCTGACAACTTATATAACAAACATTGCATTTGCGATCGTCTAGTCATAGGCTTCATTCTATGCACTTTCCTCACATTGTGTATCGTCTTCCTGGTTGTCACGTTTTCTGGATCTCGTTTCTTCAATGCTGTCAGAATGTCCTTCGGTTTCATTAGACTGTTTGTCATGTCTACCAACATCGCATGTTCGTCATTTGATAATCTCCCAACATAAGAATGACCATGAAGAGATTGAGAACGAGGATAATTATGGACACCACATGTCACCTGCAACATCCATTCATCTCTAACCATATTTATGCCTCTTAATGCAAATGGACATCCACATTTTTTTGTATCACTAGCCCTTGGACGCTCTTTCTTTTTACCAGATCCTTCAGTAGCTTCCTTACAATCTGTATTTGAATTTTTAGTATCGGCGCTTGATTTCACAACACGCTTATAGTCACCACCTCTTTCACAACAAAATCTCAATTTAGGTCTTTTTTTTCTTATTCCTAACAACACATGTATCAGACCTTCGAATGATAATCACCATATTATTCTTCCTACCAACGGAATGAACCCACCGAATTATTTTACTTTTACTCTTGAAAATCTGCACAAACCACATGTATATTATTTTCTTTAGATTTCTCTATACAACTCTTAATCCGGCGATTATATATATGTAATTCAAATTGTTGGACATACAACTGTTAGTAATACTCAACACTTACATGAGTTGTTGTGAATTGGTTGGTATAGTCTTCTCCAGACTCCGATCTAACCTCACTAGATTCATTGCTTTCTTTTTGCTGTTCCTGTAACCAAAAAACTAAAACTCAATGATGTCTATAATGTACATCATATCAGTGCTAAAACATGAAGATAAATAAATATAAAGATCACAACGAGTGAAGCTTTACTACTTGTTTTGAGAATAGTTAACTAAGATTTCTATATATAACAACCAAAAATTATTTCCCAACTCTTCATTAACTCTTCTTCTTCTTCTTTTTTTGAAGGTTAATGCAATTAGATTTCAGCATTTACATAGAGCAAAGACAACAACCCAATTTCTTTGTCAACTTACCAGAAGCAAAAAAACTGAAACTAATACCAAACAGCTCTATCAAATTAACCAAAGTCTAACAGCAGAAGCTATTGCATAACTAATCAAAACCATATATAACTCATAACTTAATCCAAAATTCAACTGCTATCACCACCCTACCCTTATTAAACAACAACATACATCCACCATACTAATTTCAAGCAATAACATCACCAAAATAACATTACCAAATCAGTAAAAAACATCGAATCGAATTTTTGGCTAATTCAAGCATCCGTACTAATTACATAATTTTCGTCTAATTCCAATCTCATTAAGATATGTATGCGCCAGCATTTTTCTTCAAACTCCCAACTATTTCAAGATTACACTGATCTGTATATAGTGAAATTATAATACATGTACCATTTCCAGAGATGTGGCTAGATATTAAGCCAAAATTAGTAATTCTTGTTTATCAGAACAAAAGGTTAACAACAAAGATAACTAGGATCATATGTGAAGCACGGTTCGTTCAACAACAGACCCTTTCTGTCTCAAATTTCATTTTCAGAAACATAGATGACTTCAGCAGCAACATCTTGCTTCATAACAAGAAGTGATCTTTGCCAATTACATATTTCAGCTCACAAGAAACATATTCTGACTTGAAGCACGGCGGAGGGCGGTGCCATTGCTGGAACCGAGGGGCGGCAGGGGATGAGGTCGAGGGGTCGAGGTTCGGCGTCGTTATTGGAGCCGAGTGGGCGGCAAGTGTTGGGGTCGATGAGGCGGCAGGGATTGGGGTTCGAGGAGGCGCGGCTGAGGGCGGCGCCGGGGGGTTGCAGAGATTGAGGTCGTGGGGCAGCAAAGGTCGGGGTTCGGGGTTTCCAGGTCTAGGTTTTTTTTTTTTTTTTTCAAGTATTCATCTTCTATATGCTGTAAGAATGACTACAAACTCTAAAAACAGAGTATACGTATACAGAACAAGAAGTTAAAAGAATAAGAAATTTATACCTTGTATAGAGACTCTGAAGGGGTGCTTTGCTCAATTCCAGAATCTCCATTTTCCTCATAGTATTGTAGTATGTAGGGTTTACGTTGGAGGAGAAGAAAACTTTTCCTAGTTGAAGACTTATGTCGTGTAGGTAAAAGCTGGAGGTAAATTGAGATTTATTTTTTCTCTTCTCCTGTTATATGTCTTTTTGGTAATTTCACACGTGTTGACTTTGTCAACAATAATATGAAAAAAGAAAGAGGTCCAAGAGCCAATTTTAGAGGTATGAATAGAAGCTCCCATTGCTTATAATTGAATCCCTATTCTTGCTGTCTTTTTTTTTTTACCTCAAAATTTTCAAAATCAGTAAAATATGTTGTATTTGTAGTTATAACATAATCTTGAAATCATTGTCAATCATGGCTCCATAGGTCAGTGGTAGAGCATTTGACTGCAGGTCAAGAGGTCACCGGTTCGAACCCGGTTGGGCCCTCTATCATTTCTTTGATTTTTTAAATTTAATTTCCTTTATTTGCCTTTTATTTCTCTTCAGTTTTTATGCCTATATACTGATCTCAGTTCTCACATAGTAGTGAGCAGTGATTACTACAATAACTACAAACATATTTGTTCTTTGCCTTTTTATACTGATCTCAGTTCTCACTAATATTTGTTTGGGTAAATTTCTCCGATGGTACCTGATGTATGACCAATTAGATACTTTGGTACTCAATGTTTTAAAGAGGACAGTTTAATACATGAAGTTATGTTTTATGTGACATTTTGGTACTTATGTTGACTTCTTTGTTAAATATAAAGGGTAAAATTGACATTTAAGTACAATTTATAAAAATAAAATAAAAACTTGCATTTTCTTAATTTTTGGGTTAAAAACATGCCTTTTTTTTTATGTTTTTGAGTTATGTTGAAAACATAAATTAAGAAATTCAATCGTGGTGATGTAAACACTCACAAAACTACATTTGGTGATGTAATCAACCAAATGTATTATTGTGGGTGTTCAAATCACAAATACTAGATTTCCTGAACAAAATTTCAATTATTTTACATTCAACATAACTGAAATGTTTAATTCCTATTTTTTTCTTTTGATATTTATTTTCTCCCAAAAGATAAAAAAATGATGAATATCAATGTGATAACCAATAGCGTTAGATATATAACACTCACGTTTTTAATTTTATGTTTATACATAATATCTAAATATCAATTTTACCCCTTACATTCAACAAATAAGTCAACATAAGTACCATAGTGTCACATAAAATTTAACTTCAAGTACTAAACTATTATCTTTCAAACGTTGGGTATCAAAGTGTCCAATTGACCATACGTCAGGTATCATAGAAGGAATTTACCCTATTTGTTTTTACTTTTCGATTAATACTAGCTTTTGGGGTGAGTTGGGGCTGGCTATTAACTGCAAGTGAAAGCATGAGAAAAGAAAAAGCCCATAATAGGTCCCAAAAATTTGTTGCTTTTTGTTACAAAATGCCATCGCATGATTCCATTGAACACTGATAATCAAAACATTTCATCAAAGATTTAGGCCTCACATCGATCTGGCCTTAGAAATCTCCTTCACAGCATCAAAGACAGCATGAACAATCATTTTCTTGACCTCTAACTTGTCCTCGCTTGCCTTATGATCAGGCGGCAGAGTGCGGAACTCCTCTGCAACCGAAAGCACTGGCCAACTGTTTCAGGCGAAACAAAATCCACTGCAACTTTAATGCAAGACTTCAAGTTTCTCACCTGATGTGGACAGCCTGCAGGAATGAACAGCGCATCACCAAGCTTTTGAACAAATGTCCATGGCTCAATCCCATACTCCTCCTTAAGCTTTCTTTTGTGCTCCACAGTCAGATAAATAGTCTGATCGTGTATGGGATGAATCACCTGCTTCAATGGCCTACACTGGAAGTGCCTGAATTCCATACAGTGCTTCTTTATGTATTGCTCCAGCTTTGGAACATCCTGCACCCTGAAGATGTCCCATACAGCACCTCCTTCATCATCTGCATGATCATCAACGTCTTTGTTGCAAGTGAACCAACTTTGACCAAAATCTCCGAAAATCTCCTTTTGGTCTTGCTCCCTGTGCTTTCTCTTCAACTCTTCTATAGCAGCAAGATGTTTAGGCTCAAGGGTCACTTCAGTAGTATGGGTCAGAATGTTCACTGCATCAGACATATCACAGTGAAGCTTTGTCACAGAATCTCCGCGTCCAAGTTCCTGAGCAACCCCATATGCTATGTATGTCTTTGGCCCCAAGTCAGGTTTGACAGCTCTTTGGGGCAAGTGGCAAACAAGGTTTAGGGTACTAGCTGTTGGATGAGTGTATTCCTTGAAAGGCAAGCAACACACAAACTCCTTGCCATGGCGAGGAAGACGTTTATCAAAATCAGTGGAGGGAGGCCAGTCTTTAAGCTTTAGGATCTGAGGGCAGTCTTTTGAATTAAACATGCCTTCAGAATATCCACTGAAAAATTTGTGCATATTGACATCGATGAAAGACCAATCCGAGCAATCAATGGCCTCGACTTCCAAATCCTTTTCACGCTTAGTATTATTGACTTGACGAAAAGCCCTCCACATGACTAATGGTTCCCAACTCAATCCTGAACCATTTTCAAGCGTATTGCTCACAATAACAGGCTCACACCTCATCCAATGCCTCTGAAAATGCTCAAAATCCTCTGGTCGAATGTTTTCAGCTCTTGGACAGAACAAATGGTTGTCTTTTGAATCACCTCTACAAGCTGCTTTTCTACACTTCACATCATCCACAGGGTCTATACATGAACAACTTTCTTCACAAGTTCCACTACTGGCATGTAGAATTGTATAGCCCTCATCTATCTTTTCAGCTTTCTCTACCAACTCCATGACTTTATTTCCAGGAAACAAACATCTAAGTTCTAAATGATGCTTACCACAACCTTCCATGTGCTCTGGGGGGCAACGAATGCTTCCATCTTCATCTGCTTTCCATTCAAACTTCGGCTTTGTAGAAGAAGACCTCATCCTCCTAGTTCCCACACCATTCCAACTAATTATCTTTGCATCACCATTGAAACTCTCAAGAAATCCCCTATTCCCACATTTCGGAACCACTCCCTCCCCACCCCCCTTCAACTTTCCACCCCGAATCTCCCGGAAACAATTAAGACACAGATCATATTGGCATCCAGGACAGCTTCTATGAAAGTCAAAAATCGAAGTCCTGCAATTGTTGCAATACATCCTCTCACCAACACGACAATTAGACTTCTCGACTCTCATCTCCTTAAACTCCACCAACCCTTGCTTCTCAGCCTCAAACCTCATCTCACTCACCTGCTCATCATTAATCCTCCTCAAATAAGGCAGCAAACGATTCACCAAATACCTACACTGCTCCACTCTCTCCTCTTCCCCAATCTCCAAGCCTCGATTCTTCAAGCACCTCGGCGGCACATCCCAGCGTAAGCACGCCTTGCAATTACAATTCCCAAGACAAACAGGACAAGCCTCAGCAAAATCCTCCTCTGATGAATTGGGGTACCATTTCTTCATGCAAGGAATGCAATACCTCTTCTTCTCTCCCCTTTTTGGACACCCTCGACAACGAACAACTCTCCCACTGTCATTTCTCTGACACTGATGACACATTGTGGACACATCATATTTGCTCCATCTTACAATCTTCACTAAACCCTCTTCAACATTCTCAATCTTTACTAAACCCTCTTTTTTCTCATCCTCTCCACCAAAACCCACATCCCCATTTTCTTCAAACCTCTCATTTCTCAAACCCTCTTCAACTCCTTCACCCTTTTTCACTTTCCCATTTTGCCCTTCAATCTGATCACCACCAAAGATCAAATCTTTACGCTCCAAACCCTCCAAAACACTCTTCTTTTTGTGACGCAGCGTCTTCAATACGGCGGCCAGAGTCAGAGTAGACTCCTCGTCGTTAATTCCCAAAATACCCTTGCCGACGTTTTCTTGCCTCCGCCGCTTTCTGTAGTAAACCCGAGAGAACATTCCGTCTCTGCAGATCGGCGCCATCTCTCGCAAGAGGGTTTGGGAGACCTAAAGCAGACAAGGGTTTGGGTGGTTAGGGTTTCAGATGTAGCGGAAATTAAGAGGGAATTTGAAATTCAAATTTGGTTTGGGAAGATGAAGAAGAAGCCCTAACCGATCGCTGTTACGAGTTAGGACTATTGTGCTTATGTACCATTAGGATATCTCTAATCACGAAGTCTTATGAGATCTCATACGGATTATAAGACCTCATTTAAACACTATTCACATAACATTTCAACTATTTCCAATTGTAAAGTTTTAATTAAAAGTTATATATTTAATTTTTTTTATTTTATATTGTAATTAATAATAATTTATATTTATAAACTATTCTTGTACATGATAAATAAATATAATATTGAATTAAAAAAAAATTATTGAGTGTTCGGGACCAAACCAAATTTATATGACTAGTCTCAAACCAAGTCTCAAAATAAGACTTGGGATGAGACAAAGTCCTAAAAATATAGAGTTTAGAACCTCTCCAATTAACTATTGGAGACCATATTTTTTTAAGACTCCAAATTTATAGAATTTAAGACCTTGGGTTAGAGATGCCCTTATATACCAGCATGTCAATTAACAAGGATGAGCTTCTCATTGGACTCGGATCGGATCCTATTGAAAGTGGGTCTCTAGAGTTTGTTGGACAAGAGTACTACATAAAATTCCTCCCTTAAACTCATCATGTGGAGTAAAATAATAACACTATGACAGTGAATACAGTAGCTAATACAAAATTCCAACTAGTGAAATAAAATTAAACGTACATGGAGTGCAGTGACGGAACTGGAAGTCTAGAATTGCTCTTTCCGGACCCATTATGCTTCTTCAGAAAACAGGTACATGGAGTGCACGAACAATCAGGGGAGCAGAATGAAATGTACCAAAGTGCCTATCACTTCATGTAATGGTCATTCTTTACCGTGCCCAACAGCCATCACATAGAAGTCTGCAGAGATGTAAAGCCTCGGTGGAAGATAACCACATTTCATCCACGTAAAATGAGTGTCTCCAAGCTACGTCTCAAAAGATCTTGTCGTAAAAATTTACAAGATCAATCAAGGAGCAAGAAAGACTTTACATCGCCAAAACAAAGCTTCAGAGTTTTGCACTTCAATTCTAATTCTTTGTGTATAATGCTCCAAAGTCTGTGTGTGCTCATCTATGCTATCGGTGGATACTGTATCTTCGGTTAGTTTGACTGCTGCCATATGTGACAGTTGAAAGTTCTCTCCAGCCTTCTGTAGCTTTCTTGCAGTTTCAACCTCGCCAAGCATTACGAGCGTATGCAATAAAGATTTCAGCTCCTTCAGTGCTTCAGTTGTTGGAGGCATTCCCTTCAAATGATCTACAAGAGCGATCTCCTCACCAGGACTGCAATGTAAATCAGTTATTTGAGACTGTATGAGGAACAATGGAATTCCAGAAAAACAGCATGACTCCTGTATTAAAAAAGACAACTACCTGCCAGCACGGATTTTTCCTTTCTTTCTCTGACGCCTGGCATCTCTTGCCCTGCTAGTTGCATTTGATCTCATGGAAGTGGCAGAGCTGTTCCTAGTCCTGCTCACAAGATTAGGCAGACTTAGATATACAAACTTTTAGATACACTTGGAACTAAATGGAGAACCATCCTCCCAAAGAATCAAAGATGTAAACCTATACGAACAAAAGTATGTGAAAGACATACCCAGTGGTGTAAGCACTCATTCCACTGAAATTACTGCTAGCTTCTGAAGCAGTATCATCATCAAGATCGTTCATTGACCGTTCCTCTGACTGGAGTTTTGCAGCAAGAAGTAACCTTCTTTGTCTTAAAGCTAAGTAGCGAGCCAAGTACTTCCCTACTTTCTCCAAACCTTCCTCGTATTCACCAATAAGCAAGATTGCGCATTCCAATGCTGCATTCTTCTCCTCAGAGATTAAATCCTGTCTATTATGCATTAATGCAACTCTCAAAGCTTCCTCCCAGTCCCTCGCGCTAATCAACAAACTCATCCCATTGTTAATTTCACCACAATACTCCAGAGCAATTTTGGCCGCTTCCTTTGGTTTACCAAGAGCTTGCAATTCTTCACATAGCTCATGAGCCAGTTGCATTATCTCATCTTTACCCAGTTTCAGAAGCCCGGCAACTGTAAGCACCTTGCTCCAATTACCGCAAGAACGGTACGACTTTAAAGCCTTCTCAAAACTGGAGCAGCACAAATAAGTGGCAGCAGCATCCTCATAGCATTTTTCATTGCTAAGATGATCTCCCCAGGCATCAAGAACTTGCATCTTCTTGTTAGGATCAGCAATCAGCTGAAGTCCAAGTGGAAAGAGTTGAGGATTTTTCTTCATCAGGTTCATAGAATCTGCATGGCAAGTGTCTCCTGCAGAAATGATGTGCTTGAGGGCCTTCTCAAACCTCTGCAGCCGAAGGTCAATGTTATAGCGCATTAAAGTTTCAGGCATTTTTTCCAATTCTTGAAGAAAAGGAAGGAACTCTTTAGGGTCCCGCTGAGAATTCAATGAAACCATAGCGGTGAGGTTCAAATCATATAGGCCTAAAGCTGCCTCAAAAACAGATTCTGAATCAGATAACCATAAGAGATGCTTCAAAGCCTCTTCAGCAGAAGGGTAAGACGTTCTCCTTTCGTCACAGGAACCTGCCAATTCTAACTCACGGATAGCTTTTATTCTGTCTAAAGCCTCATCAAGTGCAGGGGGGTCACTACGAGCGAGAGTGGTCAGAATGCAAAGCTCCCTTGCGGGAGTTTCCGGTAATTCATCCTCAAGAGCCTTCCCAATTGCCAGTAGCACAGAAGATACCTTGTTATTGGAATCAAAACCCTTGGAGTCATGTGATTGCACATCTTTAGCTTCTCTTGGAGAAGGTAAAGAAATAAAATTCTTATATAGTGTCTCTGTAGTATCTTCATTCTTTATGGCACAAACAAACTCAGTCATGTGGTTCAAATTATTGACCTGCTTGACAAACTCTGCAGCTGATTGAAGAAACACCAGCCAACCACAATAGTCAACAAGTACATTGAAATCTATCCTTTGACGCCTCACCATGAGAAGTGCATCTCTAAAACGCCTTTGGACCAATGCATTGCAAATAGAGGCCAGGACCAACTTTCTTGGGTAAATGCACTCTAGATTGCCACGAGATGGTTGCAACAGGACAGCAGCTTCATCACCATGAACGACACCAACAACTTTGGCACCTCTTTCCCATATATTTATATAGTTTCTATTTTCTTCTCTTTTCTTCTTACCAGCATGGATTAATTTCTCATGTTTTATCTCAAATTCTTTTTGCAATATATCTGATATTTCAACAACAAAAAGTAAATCCTGCTTAGTTCCCAAAATTAAATGTGTGATCACCTGATCAGCCAAATTTGAGTAGAATGAGAAACTGCTGCAGTTGTTGCATATTATCTTCCCATTGACATGTAGCCTACAACTGTCATCAAGTCCGAAAAGCAGAGGTTTCGATGACACACTGTCTCCAACTAGAACCACACTCATCCAAGGGCAAGTCTCTGAGAAGCTCCAATCATGTTTTGAAGCCCCTCTGGAGATGCCTAACTTCGGAACATACTCATAAACCTTCCCACCATCAAATTGAACAAATGCTGAACCTTTTGAAGCAGGACTAGGAGCAATTTTAACAATGGTCTCTTCTAGAGAGTTTCGACTGGAGACTTTAGCATTCCATCCTGAGCATGTCAATAAACCTGGTACATGATCCTCAGAGCATGTAAGCTCAACTTCCTGTAAATAAAAACCAAGGTCTTCCTCGCCAAGTGAAGACTCAGACAAGTAATTACTATGACTGAAACCATGGTGAGAAACAGCAAGAATCTTATGGGGGTCCAACCATATAAGATGTAAAACTGAACCGAATGGTGAATCAGAACTGGACGCTTCAACAGGGAACTCTTTGCCTTCTAGATCTTCCCATGTATCAGTTGCCGGAAGCTCTATAATGCATAAGCATCCATCTGATAGAAAAGCAGCCAAGCAGTTCTTAGAACTCTTGGAGTGGTAGGCAAAGTCCCGGACAACACTCGTGAATTTAAGGCTGAATAAATACATAGGAGGTGGCATTAGGCATAAAGAAAGTGGGGTTACAAGAATCTTGGAGTCATCAATTACTAATGCAGTTGAGTCGTCCATCACGGCTGAATTCCATATGAAGTTGTAAGATGTAATCTGGCCACCAAGAGTCCAACATATCAACTGCAGTGGCTTAGTCGGATTCCAGACAAACCTCACTCCATCGTGCATCGGGTACCTAAATTCAGATTTCAAGTACCAGTGATTGTTACTGAAATACCAAATCTTGACACAGTCATAGTTATCACATCTGACAATGGCTGCCAGAAGATCAGAACTACAATTCCACTTGAGAAACTCTACAGTTGCATTCGCTTGCTCATTAATGCTAAACATGCTCCTCTCTAACCCATTCCTCTCATAAAATACTATTGCAGGAGACTCATTTTGCGCCTTCCTATCATAAACAGCTGCGACTTTCGCTCCACTAGGCACCCAGTCCAACACTGATCCCATGAATGGCTTTGATTCCGAAACAGCCTGTAATTCCCCTGAATGCCGCTCCCAAACCTTAAGCCTCTTATGCAAAGAGGACGTCGAATCGAACGCCTCGCTCAGCGTAACAAAGTACTTCCCATCACCGCGCCAAGCAATAGGACTTTCAATATTCGACAATATCGGATCACCTAAAACCATAGTCCAGTCATTATTATACCTAACTAACACACATTTCTACTTCCTAACCAAATGCATCAAAATAAAGCGAAAATCGGCAACATTATTAAGCAAATTAGAGAGCTCCTTACACAAGCTGCCGCCTTCTTCGGCGACATCCTCAAGCGCAGTCTCGTAAAGCAAATCCCAATCGAGAGTCATCACCAGTATCTGGCCGGTCCCGGTGATTATAGCCAACAGATCACCATCAGGACTAGCCGAAACACACCTAACGCCGCCGTCGACACCACCGACGACCTGCGAGGCATTGTCATCCACACTGTGCAGTAGCAGCAGCCCCTTACTGGTCCCAACCAAGAGCGCCTCCTTCTCCATGAGGTACACGAACGAAGTGATGAAGTCCTCGGCCTCGTCCAGCTCGATCCGAGTGACCTGCGCGGCGATCGAGGTCTTGCTCCAGGCTCTCTCATGCTGCAAAAATCAAAATTGAAAAATTAGGGTTTGGGGGATTGGAAATTTTTAGGGGTATTTTGGGGAGTTGAGGAGTGTGGCGGACCTGGAGGGAGGAGAGGTGGGTGGCGTAGATGTTGTTGGCGGAGGAGGCGAAGAAGAGGCGGCTCTGCTCGATGTCGAAGGCGGAGAAGAGTATGAGCTCTTCTTCTGGTGGGGAGTGGAGCTGGAGGTTCAGAGAGGCCTCCGAGTAGAGTTTGAGATTGTTCATGGGGCCTAATACTGGTGGAGCTACTGGAGCTAGGGTTTTGAGGGTTTAAGACCTAAGCAAGAATGGCTTCCACAGATTAGAGAAGACAGTGTGTTATTGAACGACATGTCGTTTCTTATATTTGTTGGAGGGGACACTGGGATAGTGTATAGTGTGGTCTTGAACGACATGTCGTTTTATTCTTTTCATTTTTATATTTTTTGGCTTGCTCCATCAATTGAGAAATTTAATAGCAAGGACTTGTAGTTAAACAAGTACTTGGTAAGTGAATGAAAATTGCTTAAAAGGATGTTCAATTGTGTTTTACTTAAGTGAATGAAAATTTATTTAGAGGATGTTAAATTTTTTATAATGTTAAGCATTCACTTCAATGAAGTCGCACCAAGCATGTTCTTAAATTTTTCGAATTAAAATACTATAATTTGAGGTGAAAAGACTTTAGAAATTCATTGTATGTTACATTTTTTCGACTAGATTTCATTTACTCACCAATTACTTAACTGCCTTTCTTAAATTTCTTGTATGTTATGATTTTTTCAAGCTTTTGATGATACCATGGTTGATTATATGAAGAAAAAAGTTATGATTTTACTGTAAAAAAAAAGCCTCTTTAGCACTCCAAACCACAAACCCTTGCCTTCAAATGAGGGGTTATATGCGCACAAAGGCACAAAGAGCTGAGATAACTGAGGTAAAATATCAGCCATAGGTTCAGATTATTGTGCAGACATTAGGCTGTTTGCATGTTTAAAGCAGAGTAGGTTCTGTTTAGGTTAGAAGGTCCAAATAGAGAAGAAAGAAAACATTGAGCATCACGAGTCATGAAAATTGCTCTAGGAGGTTTCAAATTGCAGGGAAACCTGAAGGGGATGGATCAGTAAGATGTAAGTACAGATTGCAGAGTTTGGTAGGCAACAGAAATTTCAAAAAACAAAACAAAATACATTCCATTTCATTCCTGTGATTCAAGTACAACAATCCGGCTGGTACAATAAATCAACGAAGTTATGTGAAGAAATTACTAGCTAAAAGGAAGACAACATGAAACATAAAGCTAGCAAGATAAGTTAACAACAAAATGTGCTGAAATTCCTTCGTCTTTACCGAAGTTCAGAATGTGGGGCAAAGTTGCTGAACCCTTTTAACCTCTTTGACTGTGCTCCTATCATGTACAAGCTTCTGTAGTTCCTAAATTCACAATTACCCTTCTGTCAGCAAAATTGCATCAGAAATCAACTTTGCCGGATTTCCAATTTACCGCTATCATATACAAGATCAAGGCCTCCGCACACCACATGTACTCAAAAACTGGCCCCAAAAGCTTTAGAAATGCTGAGAAGGAACCTTTAACCAAGTTCTATACCTTTTTCCTTTGCTGTTTCCAGAACAGTGTTCATATTTCCGGTAGTCATCATAGAAAGCATGTAATAGGATTTCCACAGCTTAACAGAGAAAGGATATACAGATAAAGCTCTCTTATAAAACCTCTCAGAAATAACCTCAACATTAACCATATTAACCAATATTTCTGCAGCTTCTACCCATACATACTCGGGTGGAATTGGGACAGCATGAAACACCGCACTGACCAAGTTTGAGCTAGCCCAGAACAAAACACCGGCTGAAGTAATATCAGTCTCATGGTCGCCACTAAGTAACAGCTTACAGACAGAAGTGGCAAACTGATAGTTGGATGGAGTTATGTCGAAGACGGCTTCAACAAAATCCACCATACATTTTGTCTCGTCTGTCTTTTTTGGTAAAAGCGATGGTCCATACCACACTTCCAGAACTGAATTTACCAGAGAGAAATCAGATGAAAACGGAGTGAATACGTTAGTAACCAGCTGTCGTACTCTTGGCTTCTTGATGTCGGCAATGAACTGCCTTGATAATGGCTCGCACGACGGGAAAGGTTGGGCATCACAATGTTTTAAAATATACTCCATGCTGCTATAACACCAATTCTCTTTAAGTCCTGAATCCTCACTTAGCATAAATAATGCATGCTCCCTCATGCAATGCTTAGAATACTCTGGAACAACAGCCTTCGATGCCTTCTCAAGGGCTAAGCGAGCTTCATTCTGATCATTGTGAAATAACTTGTACAGCGAGAGATTGAGATACCCAAACATTACATCCATCTGTTTAAAATCTGTATCAAGTGTCTGCAGAACTGTATCTGAAGCCAATCCTAGTGAGCCATCTGAGTTATCACACTCCATGTCATCTATTGTACCATTTCGAAGACAATGAGCTGGCCTTAAAGAATGAAACCAGCGGCCTATAAGTTCTTTACCAAAATCAAATTGTCCATTCTGAAGGGCATATGCAACATATTGATTCCAGATGCATTGAATTCCTGGGACTTCTTTTGGCCAATTATATAGCGCTTCCTCGAACCCATCAAAAAGTGAATCACCAGGAGCATGTCTATGGGCCCTTGTGGATATTAGAACAAGCTCTAAGCAGGACGGGAACATTTTAAGATATTTATCCAGAAGATTACTACACCTTTCAAAGCTGTCAATAGCTGCCATGCACCTTAAGTGGTTCAGAGCAAAAAAATGTGCTAGATTGAGATTAAATTCACTTTTATCCAGCGAGTGACATACAGAATCTTCTACTGCTTCCATCAGTTTGAAAGCTCTCTGCTTTTCATTATCTGTTAATTCAATAGAAGGCCATTCTATCGCAAACAGTTCTTTCTGACTTTCAAACTGCAGTACTACAGCATCAGGAAGTTTCCTATAGATAACCAAGTAAACACAACAGACCCCCAATATACATTTGTCATGACTTTTTAGGCATGTGGGAATATCAGTAAGCAATGGAGAATCAGGATCATATATATTTGTGGCAGCAGAGAAGAGTCCACAAATTTTCTGAATGGCCCTCTCAACATTCCCAGACATGCATAGACAATCCACCATTTGCAAAACTAAGTCTAAGATACAAGCACTGGCATGCATTTTATCTTTCGCAGAAGAAGCCTGGCGGCACAGTGCTGAAACCGCAAGATCGTAGGTAACCAATCGGTCACTAAGCTGCAGCCGACTGTTGATGAACATAATCCAAAGTTCATAAGATCGATCATTGTAGTTGACCTGAAGAAGAAGAGGAGAAGTGTTTCCAGACAAAAGCTTCAAATTTCATATCTAGAACTAGAATAGTAGATACTAACAGAAAATTGGGACAAAAGGTGATAGAGAAAGAAAAGAAAAGAAAAGACCTTGAAAAAGGAAGAAGAGAAAAGCTTGTGGGATGAAACTTATCTCGAGAGATAATAAAACTGAATATTGCATAGATCATGTTATAGACTGTTCAATGAAATATAATTCAAAGAAGGAAGGTCTTACTACCTAGTCAAGAAATATTGTATATGTTTTCCTTAAATAAGCATATGGCTGCCTGATGTGTATGCCCTAGGCTATTTTAAATTAATATAGACCCCAAGCACACTACAGCATATCATCTAAACAAAAAGGAACACAGTTTGAAGAGCGCTAAGAAATATCCACACTTTCCAATTAACAAAAAAAAAAAAAATCAAAAGTAAATGAAGATAAGCATAGCTTGTGTGTTCCTGCTATCAATGAGTACTACTGACTCCTGAACGCCAAAAATTTCTGTAGGGATGTATCCACATATGTGTAACTACCTCATGTATTCATGCTTCAAAAGAAAAATTTAAGAGCAAGAGCAGGAATTATGTAACAGCATACCGCACAAGAGAACATGTCATCCTTCCCTACTGACTTCATATTGCTATAGTAAATAAGCAGATAAAAGACCCAGAGAATGACGGATGTCGGATCAGCCTCAAGAGCTCGTGACAGTACAGGAAGAGCCTGCAAAAGTCAGAAATATAAGATAATACTCAAATCTCTGATCACAACTAAGAAGTTTGGTCGCACGAGTGCTTTTTACCTTTCTCATACCCTCAAGTGCATTGACCTCCTGACTGAAAACTAAAAGAGCCTTTTCCAGGAACTGCTCATTGTCAGCCAAATCTTGATCCAGTTGATTCTAAGTAATCAAATTGGGAGAACGAAAAAGTTAGTACAAACAGGGTGATGGACCATTGAAACAGCAAGATAGTCAAAGAGCATTACACATTACAGAAATGAAGCATATTATGTACAGAAAACGATCATGGGGATATGCAAGCCAGATAGCAAAGCAAAAGAAGGGAGGGCAGAGAGGGGTCGACAAGACACATAAAAGCTTAGAAGCTTGGTGTACAGAGCAAATATAAATTTAGAAGCTTGGTTTACATAAAAGTTTAGACGCTTGGTATACAGGGCAGATAAAAGTTTGGAAACTATAAAATATTTCACAGCACTAGATAATGCAACACTCTGAGTATAGGAACAATAGAAGCATGAGAGATAAGGGATATGAATGAGAGAAAAGAGCAAATCAATAAACAAACCACTCTGCTATTTCTACTCTGGAAATACGATGACTATCTGTTCCGACTCACAGGGACCTCAATGCGACCGTTATTTCCATGCAAGAATGGACCGTCTGCAGGAAAGTCTTTTTGAAACGACTTAGACAGTGCTAAGAAAAGGCTGAAACACTTTTTCCAGCATTCACCATCTCTCCGTGCTAGAACAGAATCATATGGACGCGGATCAGCTTTTAGAGTACTTAGGCCAACAAGGTAAGTTGGTAAAGTCATAACATTGTGACGCCAGGGACCTTTTGCTGAACCATCACACTTTGCTTTGCATAACGTTTGTCCAACCAGGTCTGCAGGAAAAACAAAAAAAGAACATTTCACAAATCAAGAAACAATATGCTAGTCAAAACTTCATGAAGGGATTAGCCATACCAGCAATATCAGAATTTTCAGGGTGATGAGAAGACATATCGGTGGTAGAGTAGTCCTTAACATGCTGCCAAGGACACTCATCATTGTTGCATCTTCCTCGCAGCTCATACATGCAAAGTGGCCAAAAGGGATCAACAGCAGGACCAGTGGTATAAGAGCCATCTTCTCTATCACATACTTTCACTAGAGTCTTTTTCGTTGCATCGATCATGGTACTGCTAAACTGCGGTTTAGCAGAGTTTATACAAGCACCTTCTTCCATATTAGTATCACAAGTTCCACTCTGTTGACTTCTGTCCTGATAATCTATCACATTGTTTGGGTCTACAGCCTTCATATACCCAAAAGCACTAGTCAAGATGTAGGAAGGCGAAAAGATCATAGAAGTCAATAAGCGATCACCTCCAAATGAAAGAGAGTTCAACGCCAAATGTTTGATGGAATGCTCTGTCTGGATCTCAAAAGGAGCTTCAGTGAAACTCTTTTCTTGCCCTTCAGCGCCTACAAGTAATTACATATATCAAAACCTCAACAACAACATGATAAAAACAAGACATGGTGATGAGCATTAGAAAAATCATATATATTGTGGGATGTCTCATATATAACTTCATCACCTCAAGGACCCTTTAGTTCAAAAATAAATTAAGACATTGTACACTGACCATATTGTGTTAAACTCAGATTGATAACCAACTGCTGTAAACACTCTGGTATACAGAGAAGTTAGATAAATGCAAAATGGACACAGCAACAAAATGAAATAACCTTCAATGTCAGATTGTTGATTGTTCTTCATCTCTGAGAAGGGAGAACTCCCTACTTGTGATGGTTCTTCACTTCTCGCATCATTTTCAGCCTCTCGTTCCACTGCAATCCCATTGACATTATTTACTACACTGTTCTTTGACACATTATTTGTTCCTAGCTTTGCAAAAAGTGTAGACCTCAAAGCTTTTTCGAGAAGTAAGGATTCCTCGTTGGGGTCAATAGACATTACCCTATTTGATTCATTATCTGTCTCCTTTTGTTTGTCTACAATATGGCATTTACTAATGGGTTGAACAGATTCATTTTCGAATGAAATTGAATCATCATCTTCATTTGGTGAACCACTTGGTTCAGATGGAGAGCACACACCATCTGTGCCATTATTGCCTAGAGGAGCCACTGGTTCAGATGTACTAGCATCAGGTTCACTGCATGGTTCCGAGCCAATGTTTTCTTCACCCAAATGCTGGTAGGAATTGGGGAGCTGAGCACTGTTAACGCCTTGGTTGCTGGAATCAATAACAGCAAGATTGCAATCATTCTGCTCCATTGACATCTGATGGCTTGACGTGGGTATTAAACTCAAATCTTCAGACAAATTATTAGTGTGCTCCAACCCAAGTCCAGCTTGTTCGCTCTGCCTCGAGGAACATAACAAACTGGGATTATCAAGAACATAAGCACGGAAGTCGGCAGAATATAGTTCCCTTTTCCGATAAAGAACATCACACCTAGCATTTGCCTCAAGAAGAGCCCTCTGCGCTTTACGATAAGCTTTAAGAGCATTTTGTTCTTCAATTTCACACCTTCGCCTATGCTCTTGTGCTTCCTCCAGATTCTTGTCTAGCATTTCCTCCATTTGAACCAATGACTGCATCTTCAGGTTGTCATCTCCCGTAATGTTTGCATTGCCAAAACAATTCGAGAGGTTTGTCTTGTTTAGGAGTGCCTAGAAGTGAAATAGCAAGAATAAGTGCTAACATAGCTAACAAATAACAGACGAAAACTATGTGACCAGAATACAAACCTGACATGTACTGTAGAATGAGGGCTCAGGTCTCTTGTCTATGGATATGGTTTCCTGATGGTCAGAGCTTGTCATTAAATTCTTTCCTGATGTTGGATATTTTGAGAAGGATCCAGGTTCTGGATGGCCGCTATTTGTGTTTGTATTTGTATGATTCAACTCCACGCTATTCTGTCAAGTATTATAAACAACAACGAAAACTCATATTAAATACATAGTTCACTAGAAAAGTTCACTATATACACAAGTCAGGTCTATCATATTTAAACCTGAGGCAAATTATGTTTATATAATTCAGAATGAGTTAAGATTATACAATATGATACACATGACAAGCGCAGATAGAAGTTGAGGCAAAGTCTATTTACATAAGTTTCTTGAACCTCTATGACATTTAAATAGATTTGAATTAGAAGAATCCAGAGCACAAGTTTAGATAACAAAAGCACACTGTCAAATATGGACGTACTACGGCAGGCTAGAGAGGGGATATGATAGCCTGGTTCAAAAGCAACCTACAGCATAGTTAAAGTAAGCTAATACACTGCAATACTGTAGTAATTGACATATTCACTTACCAAGTTATTTGGAAAATCAACGCACATCACATTTGCAAGTGATTTAGCCTGGTTTGCTGTAACAGAAGAATCCCTCTGCTTACCCCTCCCATCGGACTGGATATGTTTAGCATTGATGCCAGCACCTGCATATCAAAAACCATTCTTATTGATGTAGCATCTCAAAACAGTTAACCATGCTAAGTTTGACTGAGGGAAAGCAAGTTACTGACCATCTTTTAGTCCAGTATGTATATTTCCCAACATTCCAGCGACATGTTTATCATTAGGATTTTGCCTGTTTACAATGCTCGACTCTGTTGGACGCATATGATTTTCTTTTTGGAGATAATCAATCTTACTGGCGTCCAATTGAGTATTTTCCTCCATTGCTGTGGTTTTTGATGGTAATAAAGGTTTTGCAACTAGTAATTCTTGTGGAGTTAGCTGAGTGGAAAAAGCGCCGGTGACTTTTATACGCTTTTTATCTGACTCTTTTGGTTCTATCTGCAGGGCATCAGAATAACCTGTACTGCACTTACCAGCTCCATCTCTTTGTAGGCCCTTAGCAGTCTCATCCTTGCATGTAACAGATTCCTTAGTTCGCTGGGCAGACTTCAGCTTCAGTTCACTTTCCTTGAGCTTCAGTTCAGTTTCCTTAAGTGCAATCTGCTGCCGCAAGTCTTGAAGCTCATGTCCACGCTCTCTGTTCACTATAGTTTTGTTCATGAAATTGAAATTCCCAGGTCGAGATCCTTGCTCAATTGATGAAGTCTCCCTAGAATTAACTCTGGGGATATTAGCCATTGATGTGATAAACGTGCGATTCATAGACACCTTTTTGGGCATTACTTTGTTCACATTCCTGGCAGGCTGTCCCAACTTGTTTGGTTTTGCAATTGAAGAAATGGGTGGTTTTCCATTAGCATTCACTCGAGTAATATTAATTTTAGATGGTAAAGTTTTGAGTTTCCAACGCTCTTTTTCTTCAGAATCACTCTGACTGTCATCATCTGAGAAGCTTATCACAAGATTATTGTTTGTCCCCGAGGGGGCACGTGGGGGACGCCATCCAGGTGTAGCAGGTTTTAATGGTAATCTGTTCGCATCATTGCTCTTCTGGGATATATGTTGCTTGGAATTTTGGCACTGAATATCAGCAGAGCTTGCAGGAGATACAACCTTCCCTGTGAGATTAACATGACGCCCATCAGAATATCAAGTACACAATGTTGAATCATGAGGGACCATGAACTATAGAGCGACACAAGAGTCCGATAAGTACACTAGTTGGTTACATACATGAGGTGTTCACACTGAACATTTTAATTCCACCCACATGCCTAATACTACTCAAATTGGTCAGAGCAAAAGTACTTAGGAACTATCATCCTCATCTGTGAGGCCAATTTGCCAGAACCCGGGAGCTCGACACAATAAGACATATGAAATATCGCCATTTAATCTTCCAAACAAAACAAAACAAAACAGAAATCTTTCCTTGTGATGAAAAGCAAGACTTACCCGCTTGATTCCCATGGGCGAATTTGTTCACTGATGGAACAGGCATGGGCCCTGGAGGAAGTACATTGGTAGCAGCGGAAAGTGCAACAGAAAACACATGATTTTCCTGTGGACAGAGAGTACCCATTTCAAAAAAAAAAAAATTGTACATTGTTTAACTGAATATAATCACAACACGAAATTGTTATGAAAATAGAAACGGTAGAAGGGCATTATCAAGCAACAACAATTTCAAAATTTATCACCCGAAAAAACACAATAACAAGCTAAAGAGCCTTATGATCTTACCACCAACACATCAATATTACCACATTAAAATAATTTCAAACCTGAACACCTTCAGTGAATACAGAGCTTTAAATTAGCATAATCGATACTAATTTCAACACTTAATCTAATAATATCATCATTAAGCCAAGCTAATACGAACTTCAATATCCAGTAACCAATTCAACACCACAATTTCCATTCTAAATTTCCAAAATTTCCACAAATCTATACAAAATAACAAGAAAAAATGCAAACAATAAGCTCCAAAAGAGAACGAAGAACCAAAACCGAGGCAGAAATTGCAATCTTACGTCATCATCGTCGGAAGAGACCTCGCCTTCTTCTCTGGATTTGGGTGGAAGCTCCGCCGAGTTAGGGCTTTTGTCCGCCGCAGACTCGACTTGCATCGGCGACGCGCCGTTGGGCTCCATTTTCAGGCGGCGGTTTCGGCGAAGAGTATAAAGGGAAGGGTGGTCAAGGTTTGGGCGACTCTGTGAGATTGGAGAGTGAGAGAAGACGACGACCTTTTATTGCTGCGAATTTGCGAACCGATCAAAGTTAGGGTCCGGAATTGGGCCAGCACACCCTTTAAAATATCGTCTTTTCACAATTAAAAAGGATAATCATAAATGTGAGAAATCTATTTTTATTTTCTTTTTGTTAAATTTCCTCTAATTTTTTTGTTAATAATAATAATCAAGGTCGCATTTTCGAAGTTCTTTATATGTCGAATCAGGATCAACTAGGACATTGGGTCGAACTCTTCTTTAGTATCAAGGTAATATTTCATCTCTTTAACAAGTGTTCATTACGATAGAGATAAAAACTTACTATTAGCTTTCCGAAAAATTGTCAAACGAATAATTTCAATGAAATTTTTTTCTAAAAGAAAGATTTCTTTTTTGTTTGAGTTGGATCCATCCCTTCGATTAATTGTATAGTATCTTAAAACACAATCTCTTATCAACCTTCTTTTGTTTTCCAAGGAGATTAGATTTGATAAGTAAAAAAAAAGTTTCAAACTTAATGTGAGGTTAAATATCGCAGCGTCTCAATAGTTAGTTTAAAGAAATGAGGTAGCTAGTTTCGGACCACCAGTTGTTTAATTTTGAAACGATTTTGATGACCAATATGGAATTATGTTCATGGTAACTTGTCTTATTTATTTTGTATTTTCACGTGCATATTATTTGTTGTATTAAAGAGGTATAGGATAAACCTGACCTCTAAAACCTTTGAGCGCTCTACCGCTTGGCACCCAAATCCAAAAACTAAAAACCAAATTTGCTCATCAGTCATGGCCTCCTCCATGGAATGGGGCATGTCTTTTATTTGTTGTATTAAAAAGGTATAGGATAAACCCTAACCTCTAAAACCTTTGAGTGCTCTACCGCTCGGCACCCAAATTCAAAAACTAAAAACCAAATTTGCTCATCAGTCATGGCCTCCTCCATGGAATGGGGCATGTCTTCCTCCTTCAAACGTTTAACTAGTTTTGCCTCCAAGCCAACATCGTCATCCTTTTGACGGCGTCACACAGTCGTCTGCGGCCTCATTTGCGTTAGCAACCTCCAAAGTTGTCAACGTCTCAGATCGAATCTCTAGAGCACCAAAGAAGAAAAGGGGACGCTTTAGGTCCAAACAGAAGACGAAGGAGGTTGAGGAACCTAAAATCAAAGCAGGAGATGGAGGCTCAGAAAAAGATTTTTGCCCACCTCTTAGCACCTCCTTGCCCTAGTGTTAAGGGTAAGGAGATTTTCTAGTTTGTCTTTGTTTTTCATGAACATTGCCTATATCCTATGTCTAAATTCCATAATTTATAGGTTCACTTTTTGTTTTAAATAAGTTATCGCAAAATTGTTTTTTTAGATTACTGTTTATAGGTTAGTCGCTTGTTCTTATCTGCCCTCTGTGCGTAAGGCAGTGGAATGATTAACTTTGTAATCTCTTCATTTGTATAATGCATCATTTTCCTTTTGACTAAAATAAAATAAAATTAAAGAGGTATAGAGTAACATGTGACACTTTCATACCAGTGCACCACGCATGTTTGGTGATTTGGTTTTGATAAATGAGACACCAATATTTTTCAATCGTTGTCAATTTCTTTCCTACCTTGATTAGGATTTCGATTCTTAGTTTGATTGTGATTTTAAGTCCTAATAGCATAGGATTATATTTAGTTATAATATTGTCGATCTATATATACCTTCCACCAAGATGGAAGAGAAGTACAAACAAGATTTTGGTTGCACCAACAAAACACAGAGACGTTCAGTAGAAAGACTATACCGAGAGAATGAGGTGATCTGTGATGGAGATGCTATGGACATGGCTTTTGAGTTTCTTCATCATCTTAACTCTCTTAGGCCTTGTGGCTTATCAGCTTGAGAGTCTAATAGACCTCGAGTTTGATGAAATCAACACGTATGATGCATCATCTCAGATAAACAATACTGTTTTGCCAGAGTATATAGTTCAAGGAGTTCACTGCGTCATTCTTCTTATAGCCAGAGAGTGGTTTATGCTGGTATTGGCTCTCTCACTCCTATACTATAACGTCAATTCGTACATGGAGGGGCGGCACTTGGTAGATGTGACTGAGATCTTAAACCACTTGAGCTCACAGAAAAAACAACGTTTCTACAAGATTGGCTATCTGGTGTTTATGTTATTCTTTTCTCTATTCTGGTTGTTATGGAGCATTACGGTCGAATAATGCAAGTTGCTACTACTGAGCTCTCCCACTGTTCTTATGAAAGAGCCACAGTACTAGTGCAAATTCAGCCTGATTTTTTACACCTGATTTCTCATTCGATTTTGTGTATGTTGATAATTAGATGCTCCACCTATTGTATGTAAATTACTTGCATTTGTCCACTTTATGGACAACATTACTGCCTCATTGTGTTTCAGACAGTACAATTTTGAGTTCTTAAAAAAAATGAACATAAAGAAAGATAAGAAAAAAATAGAGAAGATGTCGCGACGTGACTACTCGATCTCATTCAACCCAGCACAAGTTAGGCAGATATCATAAATCAAAGATACTGTCAACTAATTGATCCATTCTCAGTTTGAGGGAGGAGAGGGAAATTGCAATAGTTCAACAGAACTACAGGATTTTTGATTTCTAGTTTGATTAGGATTAAAAATAAGTTTAGGTTTCTGTCATAATGGTCTATAAATACCAACTTGCAATATAGAATAGAAAAAGGGAATAAAAACTTGTCTGCATAATTGTCATAGAGAAAAAGCAAAACTTTCAGCTTCAGCACCTAGTTCTTGTTTGCAGCCTTAACATGCGAAATGACGCTGGTTCCCATATTAAACCAAAGCACACATTCCAAAAATGGAGTTTCAAGAGATGGAGTTTGCAAACATAACAAACAATCATAGATCAAGAGCAAGTAAATTTTTATTACCAGGGGAAAAAAGGCAGAGAAAGTACATTGAAGCAAAAACTATCCATAAATTCCAGCACTGAGCCAGGCTTCAGCCGCACAACAAACTTTAATTGCAGCATTCTACAGCCTAAGATTCTCTATGTCAGCTTTCACTCTTTCATCAACAGTTGATATCAGTTCCTCATTTGATTTGCAAAGATTTTATGCAAAAAGAGATTACATATGGAAGATCAGCTAATGATCATCTTGCCAAGGAACTCAGCTTTCTCAGGAAAATATTCCATCAATTCATCCTTGGTCACCCAAGCAAAATCATCACACTTCCCAATTTTCAACTTGTTCGTCGCAATCACTTGAGACTTGAAAAAGAATTGCTGAAAGAAAGGGAAGAAAAAGATGTAAATGTCAGTATACATATAGGATTATGATCATTATCAGCACAAGCAAGAACATGTTGCCAAAAGCCAACCTTGAAAGAAGGAGAGTCGGTCACATTCTCTGGCGACTCCATTGCAATATGTCCCATAGGAGCATTTCCAACAAAATATGTGTGGGATAGATCACCTAGGACAGACTGTAATGCAGATTCTGCACACTGGAGGAAAATGGCATCTGTTTAGCATATATATACATGTGTATACAGGAAAATCATAGGTATCATATATGGCATCATATAACAGTCATCACCTTTCGCAATGTCTCCTCAGACTCGTAAACCTTTTCTGGAAAATGCCAGACTGGCTTTTCAACAGGAGATCCATATGTGTTACCATAGATAAGAAGATAGAGTCTTCTGTCAAGTGCTCTCTGCAATGACCTAAAGAACAAGACAATTAACTTCAATATTAGGAAATTTCTGTTTTTGTTTTCAGTTACAAAATCATTCTCATAAGTTTTACATACAACAAATCTAATCAGTTCTTAATTCTTCTTACTTTTCTCTCAGCAAAGAAGTTTCACCCTGCTACAATAGCTTATTACCACACCATAACTCCAACACACAGACATACATGATCTCCTAATATGATACTACATACAGACCTCTGAGCAAAACAACTTGTAAACAGTTTAACTCCTATTATCACCTAACAAGTAAGGAGTAAAACAAACTATCCATAGTAAGCACTCAAATATCCAACAATTAGCAGTACAAAAATTCATCCACCTTAAATCCGAGATGACTGTAGAACAGATTTTATAAGAAATCAAAGGCAATTTTTGAAGCTTGTTAATTTCAAAGAAACTAAGTTAAGAAGTAACAATAAAAAGATAGACCAAAATTATACTCCATACTTTCTATCATTTTGGTTGTCTGCTTCAGTGATCCGCGAAGCCGGTACATAATCAATCTGGTAGTCTCCTTTTCCCCTGTTCACCAAAAGTAAGTATTATACTAGAGTTGTGCATTTTATTTGCACTGTTCTTGTGCAACATTTCTGCAAGGCTAGTGCAACAATAATTGCATATGAACTTGATTCGATTTCACAAAATAGCTTCTTTCATGGATATATTGTTTCAGTGCTTCTCATAAAACTATTACTGGGCGAATAAGTTGACTGTTCCTTTCCCAAAGGTAGTTTGGTTAATTTAACCAATAAAAACCCGACCAGAAACACTCTATCATGCCATCAGTTTACTAACAACATCTTTCCATACTAATATTTACAATCTTTATATAACTCTGAATGGTTACTCCCAAAGAATGCTTGCAGAGGTTTCCTCATATTAAGACAAATCACATTTTGCAATACAATATGAAAGAAATAGGCAGAAGAACATCGAACTTGCCAGAACAAATAGAATAACCTAATACTGAACATGTGAACGCATCAGCATATAAAAAATCCCTGATCACCACTAACCTAGTTAAAGTGGCAAATACACCAAAGAATATTGTTTCTTGGCAAAAGCGTCTTTATGATTCAGAAATTAGAACACAAGGCGACAGCCCCAATGTGATGGTTAAATCAGACAACAAAAGAAGGGCTACATAATTCAAACACAACGCAGTTGTAATCAGAGTAACAAATCCAATAAAATAATCAACCTTCAAAACAAACCCTTACCTAGCATTAGACTTGTCTAAGAGCTCATCCGGATATCTGCGTCGATACTGCTGCCGCCACCGAAACCTACGAATCCAAAAGGCCAAAACAACCAAACTTAAGAGCTCCACTAAACAAAACAAAAAAAGCACATCACTCTCAGAAATCAAATCCAAATTCCGAAAATGTATAAACTGAGCTCAGCCCAGCTCAAATCAGCTACTCCACATAGTCTAATACCACATAAACCAATGAAATTCTAATCCTTTTCAATCATTTCACTTCTAAACCAATCAAAACTTCACCTTTTTTTCTTCAATTAATGAATTTCCGGAGCAAAACACAGTAATCAAATCGCAGCTGAATCCAATTTGAGAGATTGAGGATTAGAACTTACGAGAACTCCTGAAATGCGTAGACGATGGGGTCGATTTTGGGGATAACAAGCGGAAGCCTCTCGAAGAGTACGGAGGCGATGATTTTCTCCGATGACGAGCTCGTGCTGAACCCTGGTCGGCTATTCACGAGGGACCCACCCAGGCTCGCAATCGATCTCCGCATTCTGAATTCGACTCCGGCGAAAGAAAAGCCCTTGTTAAACCCTAAATCACTCACACAAGTAAGTGCGTTTTTGAAAATGTGGAAATTGTATTTAAGGCCCTTGTTGGTTTATAAATTTGGATCAGGCTCTTGGTTTTGTTTTAAAAGGTCCTTCATCTTTTTGTTATTCATTTCTTCATCCGTCTTTAGCTTCAAAGAACGAATCAAAACATATTAATAATAAGTAGTGTAATGCGATTAACAAGCTCATTATATGTGAATCAACAAAGTTATTCCCCGCCTTAGAAACCCACATCATATTCTCTTCCGGTACTAGGACAGCCTGGACCAGGAAGAAGGGAAGAGGTGGCATTGGGTTGGAGCAGACCAGGGTTGAACACAGCGGGAAGCACCAAGCTTTATATCTCTAACTTGGATTATGATGTTACTCATAGAGATATAGAGGTACCTGTTTATTATTCTTCTGATATGAATACCCATGAGGGAAAAGACGTCTTTTTACTTTTTAGCTGTCAAAAATGGTTTTATGATTCAGTGAAGTAAACTGGAATTGGGTTTTTTACTAAAGAGTGCCAAAGTTACCAACTTGGGGTTTTGGGTTGCAATTTTTATATGGACACTCTATTTGTCAGGATTGGAGGTTTACTGTGACCCTGAGTCCCCTGTTTCAAATGGTCACTGAAATCTGTGACAATATATCACATGTCTCACGTCTGGGTTTTATAAGGAAATTGTGTCTTTTGATCTGGGTGCTGTAATCTATTTAGGTGGGTGTGTAGTGTAAGCATGTTTGTGGGCTAAAGAATAAGCATAGTGTTTATAAAGGTCAAGCAGTCAAGCTGTGTATATATAGGATGCTGCTCAATTAGCCAGTTGTATGAGTCATTATTATTGATTTTCTTGTTGTTTGACTGGTTTTAAGCTCAATGGATGTGCTTGTGATTGTTTAAACTTTTGGATTTCACAACTCTATGGTATTCAAGTTGTAGATGTAATAACTACCATGCAATATTCAGTTGCTCTTCTCTGAGGTTGGTGAACTGGTGAGGCACTCAATCCATTATGACAAAAGTGGAAGATCTAAGGTATCTTCACAGATCGACATCCATGGCATTCTTTAAAGAATATTTTTGTTTTCTGTGGCTTAGAAGGTTTGATTGCTTGTGTTCAGGGAACAGCTGAAGTTGTTTATAAGCAACGTTCAGATGCTCTAGCAGCAATTGAGAAATACAACAATCATCGACTTGATGGAAAGACAATTGAAATTAAGCTTGTGGGCCATGAGGTTGTTGCTACGGTTCCTGTGTTTCTGCCTTCAAATACAAATTTCTTGCAAGAACAACCAAGTCATGTCTTCCGGAGGTAGTGTTTCTTTCTTTCTGTTTCTCTGTTGGAATTATGATGTATCTGTATGTTGTGTCTTTTCAATTAAAGATAGGACTTCCCATTGAGTTTAACTAGAAATCTTGATCCTTTTTCTTTGAAATGTTACCTTGATGTGCATTTAATAATGAAGCTAATGAGTAAGGATCATCCCGACTTCAATTTGGTCTCAACTTTCATCTGATGCACTCTTCAAAGTTAGATCATAAGGAAATTAAATGATTTGATCTTACTAAGTTATTTTGCAACAACTTAAGGCAATGATTTCAAGCCCACTCCTATAAATATTCAGACATTATCCAGTGTTACCTGGTAGTCGAACAGGTTCATGTCAATACATTGGTTAAAGTATTTTGTCTGAAATGGTTATCTTGATTTGCATTCAATAACTATTTTAATGGAGTAAGGATCATCCCAACTTCAATTTGGTCTCAACTTTCATCTGATGTACTCTTCACAGTTACAAGAAATGTTTTGATGTGTTATTTTGTAACAACTTAAGGCAATGATTTCAAGCCCAAAGAGCCTCACAGCATCTATAATTTCTTAATTGTTTTCCTCTAAGACTCCTAAAAACATTCAGACTCTCCGGTTTTAATTTATAAACTGGTAGTCAAACATGTTCATATCAATACATTGGCTAAAGTGTTCTAACTAAGGCAGTATATTTCAAACATTTTCAATGAATTGAGGCCTTGAGCTGTAGTTGTTCTCTTTTAAGAAAATTCTTCAATCAAGCACCTGTGTCAAATAGCAATCTGAAACTAATGGAGGTAACTGGTAAAGAGTGGGAAAATATTATTCATGGAAGTAAAAGAAATGTGATGATGTATAGACAGTTAGAAATTGTGTGTATATACAAAAGTTTACATGTACATGTGTGACCATTATAGACACAGATAGGAAAGATATACTGACAAAAGCATTTGTAAAATGCAGTCTATATGTTGTATGTTGTTAGCCATTACAAAGAAAAGGCTTGTTCATGAAAATAACCTTCTTCTTCTTTTTTGTTGGGGAATAGGTTAGGAAGAACTGAATCAAGGGGATTGTTTCATGGTCGTGGTCATGGAAGAGGCCGGGGACAGGTGAGATATGGTGGTCAGAAGGTCACAACAGAATTTCAGCAATGGAAGAATGTGACAACAGAATCTCAGCAAAGGAGGAATGTGACTACAGAAATTCAGCAAAAAAAGAATGTGACATTTGGAGATCTGGATGCTGATTTGGAGGAGTACCGCCTTAAAGGTGGGCCGGAAAACAGAAATCTCAGTTAAATGACAGACATGGTAGTTTAGGGGAAGGCAATCTGATAATTTATATATATGATATGTATGGATATGGAGCATTATGTATTAGCATGTCTTGCTCCCTTGGATTATATCTGACAGTGTAGTGTCTGGTATTTAGTACCACTTTTGTGCTGGGATAGTGGGATGCAAAATAAGTTTGATACTAGTCATCCCTTCAGTTAGTAACAAGGATATCAGTCATATCACAGATACCTACAGTGCCATCTGATATATATATTTACTATATAACATTTGTGGGTTTTCCTCTTCCCTGTTCATACTGTTCCTTTTACTGTGCGAAATTGTTCAAAGCGTGCCATGCGTGCGGCACACTGTTCGCGCCTTTTTCTTCTGCGTCGTGCGTTGCTTACCTGCTCCCATTTGCTTTCTGGCTGCCACCATCCGATCTAATTCTCTCTCAGATTTGGTCAACACTTTTCATCCCGATCTTTCCATCTGCCAAGCAGGCCGCCATCTTCGATCGTTGATCTTCTACGCCGCTCAGTGATAGATCAGCCTAATCTGATCTTTTGCTCCGAATCTGTTCATCTCGCAACCAGTCCGGCATCTTCGATCCTTCATCTTCTACGCCGCGAGGTCATAGATCAAACTAATCTGATCTTTCGTTCTTTAATTGAATTTGGGTTTTTGACTATGGTTTTTTAATCGTTTGTGCATATCAATTCCTCTTTGGTAATAAGTTATTGTTGGACGCAGGACTGATTTGGGTTGAAGGGTGATCTCTCTCTCTGATCGTCGAAAGAGATCGACAGGCTTTTAGAAAGAGGGTCGTCGCTGGCGTGGCCTGGGCACCAGGTGTGGGGTTAGGTTTGGTGGCTGCCTTCGATTTATTTTTTGGGTTTGACTTTTTTGGCCGATTTGTTTTCATGGTTCTTGCGTTGCTATCTTCGGTCTGTTGTGTGAAAAGGCCATGGTCTTCGTTGGTTTGGGCTTTGTTTCTGCTCTGATTGATTTTCAAAGTGTGTTGTCGATTTTGCGTTAATATTATTTTTCTTTATTTCAATTCGATTATTGGTGCTTCATTTGCTGCTATGATTGGATGGTGTGTTTTAGGTTTGTTTGGTTGTTTGTGATAGATGGACTGTGTGTGCATATTGTGTTTCTTTTGTTAGGTTTAGTGTGGATTGTCATGGTTGTTAGATTTATGGTGTACATGGCTGCTCACAAATGGTTTTCTCTTTGTAGTATTGTGAAGGTCAGGGAGGAGATTGTTTGGGGTTAAGAGATAGTACTGTCACAAACCAATCGGATCCCAGAATCCGTAAGTCCTTCTTTCACTGTTGTTTAATTCTTTGATTTGGGATTGCTGGGTTGTATAGCTTTCTTGAGTGATTTGGTTTTGGGTTGATAAAACCATCTGATGCGGCGATCAATTTAAACATGATTTCTATTGGGTATTTTCCGATTTCGCAAGAGGAAGAGTCAATTCACTCGCTCTAATATTAAAGCTTTTTTCTTTGTTTTTTGGTTCATTTGCCTGACTTGGTGCTTCTCTGATGTGAATTGGCTTTGTGTTTTTATATCGACTCTAGGGTTTTGGTTAATTAAGTTTGTGTGTATCTACAAGCCTAAGCAACCAATATTGGTTACTGATTTTATGGAGTTTGGGATATTGGTTGCTGATTGAAATATAAGGAGAGAAATTTTCCTAATTGGAGCTTCGATAGCAATTGGAGCTCAAGTCGTCTTCTTACAAACAAATACAGTTATGTACATTGTTTAGTTGAGCTCAGTTTGCGATTGGTAGAGAGTGAAAGAGCGGGAGAGAGAGAGTTGCACAGTATTTGGTCCATAGGGGTAACGTTCACAAAGAGTCTACCACATATTGATAACTCAAAATCCCCAATTCGATTTTGTTGCCATCTGTAATCGTGTAATCGTGTAAGTCTCTTTATTCTAAACCATGAGTGTTTGTTTGTTTTGGCTTCGAATTGGGGATTGGATTTCTATTTCTTTGCTGTTTTTTATTTGCTATTCGATTGAGTGTGGATTTGGGTTCTGATTTGGTTTTTTTCTTTTGTTCAGGTTCGTGTTTCTGTTTTGTGGACTGATAAGGTTCTTTAAGGTGGGGTTGGGATTTTTGATTCTGGGCTACAAGAGGAACTTTGGTTCTGGGTTTTGTTCTAGTGGATTTCTAGATCCCCATCTTTTTTATTTTCTTATTCATCTCTGTGTTTTTTTGCTGCAGGTTTGGGTTGTTGGATGATATCTAGGTAGTGATGGTGTTTTTTATTTCTATTTTGTTTAATTTCATTCTGTTCATCATGTTTTAGATGGTTTTTTTCATTCTTATTAATTGGAATTTCTATTTTCTGGGTTTTCCATACATGAATAGATCTGCAAAATGCATGTGAACTTTAGAGGCTGTTGAGATGCACAGTTTAAATATACGGTGTCAAGACACGTGAAAACCTACATTATTGTGTCAATGTTTGCTATTATGATTATGGTTTAAATATATTATCGGCATGAAATTGTCATTATTGGGCAGATTTTGAGGCGCATATTTGAAAATGTTTTGTAGTTATGGGGCGGAGGAAGAAATTGGTGCTGCCTGTCGAGTCCACTGAGGCAATCTCAGGGGGCAACATTGACGATGGTGTGGATAGCAGACGTGATGCAGATTTGGACCAGCTTCTTTCAGGTGATATATATTATGAATTATTGAGTTTTCTTTTCGATGGAGTTATTAATAATGACTGATATGATGCTGTTGTGGTGTTACTTGATGATCTTAATCGTATATTTGCTACAGTTCCTGATGTTGGGACTTTTGTTTTTGTCTGACAGTCACAGAATTTTTTGTGGTCACATTATTCAGATGCGCATGTAACACTAATCAATTTTCTAATTTTCCGAATTAAACCAAACTTAATAAAATATAGAGATTACCTTTACAGTTCAGAAATATAGCACAGGCTTATGATTAAAGTGACATAATTGGATCTTTTATGCTTTTGGATTTTCTATATCTTTGGAGTTTAGGATGAGACTGTTTGAGAATCGGTGCGTTTGTTAAGCCTTAACATAGCAATAGAGGTGTTTGCATAGAGTTTTCCACTGGTTGAGAATATGAATAAAGATATCAGTTGTGATGTTTGCTTTCTATATGGGAATGTAATTTTGCCTTGATTTGTTTTTTTTTTTTTTGCTTTCGTTCTTTGATTTCGAGTGTCGCTGGCATCCATTTTATTTCCGTTTTTCAGCTCTTTTTGTTTTCAGCAGGCAAACAAAATTCACCTCTTATAATTATTAGTATAACGTTTGATTGTGCTATGATGAAGAAGTGCTCACGTGTGTGCGAAGTGGTGGGGACAGTTGATCCCACGGGTATTTTGAGATTTGCATTGTGCAAGTCTTCATAATACCTGTTGGATCAGCTGTCCCCATCAATTGCACTGCATCCAAGCCTTCCTGAGCATGTAATTTTTTGGGTCATGTGGGTTTTCAATACTTTTTGGTTTTCAAAGAAGGTTTTTATTGGCTTTTCAAATGACCTGTATGCAGTATTGTTGTCATAAGAGGGTGATGTGTGGGTGAGTGTGGTGAGAGCGTTGGGTTACATGAGAATTTAGAGAATTGAATGGTTTTCGTTGTCAGGGTTGTGAGCTTTTTTCGTTTTCGGAAGGAAATTTTTTTTTGCATCTTTTAATTATTAGTGTAATGTTTGATTGTTCTACAATAGAGGAGTTCTCATATGTGTGCGAGGCAGTGGGGACAGTTGATCGCACGGGTATTTTGAGATTTGCATGGTGCAAATCTTGATATCACCTGTGAGGTCAGCTGTCCCCATCAATTGCAGCGCATCCAACACTTCTTGAGCATGTAATTTTTTTGGCAATGTAGGTCTGGGATACTTTTTTGTTTTCATACAATGATTTTTTTGGCCTTTCAAGTTACCTGTGTGTAATATTGTTGTCATTTGAGGGTTATGCGTGGGTGAGTGTGGTGGGGGCGTTAAATTACACGAGAATTTTCAGAATTGAATGGTTTTGATTGTTAGGATTCCTATGTGGTCTGCCGCTCTTATTGCAATTTATTTATCTATTCTTCCTCAATATGTAATCTTATGGGTTTTATTTTTCCGCTGATTTGTGGCAAATGGATGTTAGAATATGAAATTATCTTTATCTCTTTTGAATGACCTGGCATTTGGTTTTTATTTTTTTAATGCCGTAGATCTATAAACATATGATGCGGAGAGTTTTGTGCCTTGAATCTGCTGTTGTTGGGGATTTTTATGGATCTATTTGGATTCATGTGTCAGGTATGAAGAGAAAAAGAAAGTTGGATGTGCTGCCTCAAGGAACATCAGGGGAGAATCTGAATTTGACCAAAAAACGGCTTCTCCGCATGCCAATTGATATGGATCTGGCAAATGATGCGGATGTGGATGAACTTATTTCAGGTGGGATTATCCTGAATTTTTTATTTCTGCTTGCATTTTTCAGTGTTGTAATTAGATTCGAGTTTTGTTATTATTGTGCACTTGCGTGTTCATTTTTGGGAATATTTTTTATTGTTCGAATTGGTATCACTATGTTCTGTTTTCTTTGGATTTTATAGTCCTGCTAAAACAAATGATTGAATCATGTTGTCGATTGAATCATATTTATATATTTGAAAACTTATTACATGGACATGTTTTGTTTATGTGGTGTACATGTGGATACTAGAGGAGAAAGAGCATTACTGTTTGAGCCTCTTAGTGCATTGTCTTCCCACAAGAGAACTCGGAGCAAGAGACGGCATTTATTGTTTGGCTCCTTTATACATAGAAGTAGTCTAAAATGATGTGCTTTTTTGTGGCTTATTTATACTGGTTGTGTTTGGTTGTAAGATTTGTCTTCGCTCAGTTGAATCTAATCTTTGCTGTTTTGTTTGCCCGATTATTTTGCTTCTTGGTGAAGCAATTATATTTTTTTGCTTATGTGGTTGTGGGCTACGTTTTGTCACTGTTGTCTGACAGTGTATTACTTTTATGAATTTGTTGTTGTCCAAGATATGGATCAACCTGATGATATTATTGAATTGTTACTTCTTTATAGGGGTCAGATTTGTATTGATTTTTAGACGAATTTAACTATCCTCGAGTGATCAGTGGGTTCAGCCAACTATATGGTCATAGGTCAAGTAATTGCATATGTTGGAAGTGTGCTTTGAAGATATGATTTTAAAACTTTGTCTGAATTTAAAGATTGTCATTGTTTGAGAGCAACCTATCAATGTTTTCAATCTGTATTTCACATTGAAATTGGTCTTACAGATATGGTGTCGGAGAAGAATAAGAGTACTGCTACAAAAGAGCCAGTAGCAATGTGTGGGCCTGTTGGAGCAATCTCTTTATAGAAGAGATCTCGAAGCAAGAGACAACGTTTATTGAGTGCTGTTGTAGGACAATCTTCATCATCCTATCAGACTGAAAGAACACCTGGTAATATTGCTAAAGATGAACATGTGCACCAACTGATCTCAGCTGGTATATATTGTGGATAATTTTGTATTACTTTGAATTCCTTTCATATCATTCAGTGATATAATTCAAATGTGATGTTGCTCTTCTGTTTTGGTTATGTGGTCATCATTGCTGCTATTATTTAGGGGTTTTGCACATGGAAACTTTGTGTCTATCTGTTTTTTGGAATATTTATATATATATATATATATATATGCATACAGTGGTTCTGTCATTATCTTGGTTATTCATTTGGGTCAAACTAATAGTCATTTGGGGAAAATTGTATTATTGAGTTGTCAATGATTGAGCCCAGGCAAACATCAATTTATTTTCTG
Organism: Potentilla sterilis; assembly: GCA_963682095.1. Taxonomy (NCBI): domain Eukaryota; kingdom Viridiplantae; phylum Streptophyta; class Magnoliopsida; order Rosales; family Rosaceae; genus Potentilla; species Potentilla sterilis. The sequence goes on along the minus strand of OY821763.1, from coordinate 9,815,883 downwards.
CTGTAAAAGAAAAACAAAAATTCCAGTGAACTGGTAGCTGCTGGAGCATGTTGGAATTTGGAATGGATCAATTTTTTCTATTTTGTTTGGCTCAGTAGTTGCTTCTTGATCAGGCGATTAATTTTTTTTGCTATATGGTTGATGGCTAGGTTTTGTCATTGTTGTCTGCCAATGTATTAGTTTTTTGAATTTGTTGATATCGAAAATATGGATCAACTTGATGATATTGTTGAATTATTCATTCTTGATAGAGGTAAAATTTTCCTCAATTTTGGAAACGAATTGATCTGTCTTCGAATGATTAGTGGGTTCAGGCAACTATGTGGTTCTAAGTCAGGTAAAACTATATGTTGGAAGTATGGTTTGGAGATCTGATTTTAAAGTTTATTGTCAATTTAGAGATTGTCATTATTTCATAGCAATCTATTAATGTTTTTAATATGTTTTTTAGCCTTCAATTGGTGTTTTGGATATGGTGTGGGAGACAAATAATAACTGTGCTGTTATTTGGGGTGTCAGGGTTGACTTTAGGTATCAAATTTTACTTTATCTATCAAGCTTGACTTATTTAGTCGCCGTCTGTTTTCTTCCTTTCCAGAATCTCAAGAAATATCGGGCGAGGACAGTGGTAGTGAAAAAAATGTTTGTGAAGCTGTTCCAGGTATTGCATATATATAGTCATTTATTCAGTGATTTAGTTATTTTGCCATTTCTTTTGATTATTCTGATTTGCATATGGAAACTTTGTGTCTATCTGTTTTTTGGATTATTTATATATATATATGTATATATATATATATATATATATATATATATATATATATATATATGCATACAGTGGGTCTGTCATTATCTTGGTTATTCATTTGGGTCAAACTAATAGTCATTTGGGGAAAATTGTATTATTGAGTTGTCAATGATTGAGACCAGGCAAACATCAATTTATTTTCTGCTGTAAAAGAAAAACAAAAATTCCAGTGAACTGGTAGCTGCTGGAGCATGTTGGAATTTGGAGTCGATCAATTTTTTCTATTTTGTTTGGCTCAGTAGTTGCTTCTTGATCAGGCGATTAATTTTTTTTGCTATATGGTTGATGGCTAGGTTTTGTCATTGTTGTCTGCCAATGTATTAGTTTTTTTAATTTGTTGCTATCGAAAATATCGATCAACTTGATGATATTGTTGAATTGTTCATTCTTGATAGGGGTAAAATTTTACTGAATTTTGGAAACGAATCTGTCTTCGAATGATTAGTGGGTGGTTCTAAGTCAACTAACACTATATGTTGGAAGTATGGTTTGGAAATCTAATTTTAAAGTTTACTGTCAATTTAGAGATTGTCATTGTTTCATAGCAATCTATTAATGTTTTGAATATGTTTTTTAGGCTTCAATTGGTGTTTTGGATATGGTGTGGGAGACAAATAATAACTGTGCTGTTATTCGGGATGTCAGGGTTGACTTTAGGTGTCAGAGTTTACTTTATCTATCAAGCTTGACTTATTTAATCGCCGTCTGTTTTCTTCCTTTCCAGAATCTCAAGAAATATCGCACGAGGACAGTGGTCGTGAAAAAGATGTTTGTGAAGCTGTTCCAGGTATTGCATATATATAGTCATTTATTCAGTGATTTAATTATTTTGCCATTTCTTTTGATTATTCTGATGAGAATGGTTCATGAAATGCAGATTCTGGAAATGGTATTTTTGGCCAGGCATCCTATCAGAGCAGCCATGAAGGTGCATGTCATGCTATGATCAATTAATCATTAAATTATTAATCAATCATATCAACGTTATCTATTATCAAAAATCTGACTTGGATTTTTGATAATTGTAATTGCAGGTGTGGTTGACGATTATGAAGACTGTGGTGATGATTCACATATATGTAGTTATTGTGCTGCATTGTTTTGGTCATCAGAAGCTCTGAAAAAAAAGAAAAAAAAAGAATTAGTATATAGTCACTGTTGTGATAAAGGCAAAGTAGATATTCCATTATCATGTCCGACTCCATGTTTTCTTGATGAATTGTTAAATCCAGCAAATGGACGAAGGAGTGTATTATTTCGAGAAAATATTAGAGTTTATAATTCTATGTTTGCCTTTACTTCTATGGGGGCTAAAATTGAACATGGATTGAATAGTGGAGAAGCTCCTTATGTTTTCAAAATATGTGGACAGGTACATCATAAGATGGGTTCTATTTTGCCTCCGATGGGACAATGTCCAAAATATGCTCAGTTATATGTTTATGATACTCAGAATGAAATAGCAAACCATATAAGTGCAATTGCTAATGGCGGTGTGAATAACAAGATTGATGTCGATATTGTCAAAGGATTAATAGAAATGCTAGATCGTTCAAATGAATTGACCAAAACTTTTAGATCAATTAGAGATGGTTATGATAATCAATCATTGCCAAATTTTAATATGACTATGCTTGATTGCGAAAAAACTGATGGTAAACAATACGAATTGCCCTCTGCTTCTGAAATAGGTGGATTAATTGTGGGTGATATAGGTGAATTCGATTCAAATAGAGATATAATTGTTCGATCTAACGATGGTTTGCTTAAACGAATCTCTAGAATTCATCCGAAATTAATGTCGTTACAATATCCACTCATTTTCCCATATGGAGAAGATGGGTTTAAAATACATATGAGATTGAAATCAATTGACGATGACAGAAAAAGGGGTAAGTTAACCATGAGCAAATTTGTGTGTTATCAAATTCATGATAGAGACAATCAATCAAGTACTTTGTTGAAAGGTGGCAGATTATTTCAACAATATTTGGTCGATGCATATGCGACTGTTGAAGAAAATCGTCTTGCATATATAAAACATCATCAATCAGAACTTAGATGTGAAACATGGAAGAATATATCTGGATTTGTTTCTAATGGTGTTGTGGATTGTTCTGATGTTGGAAAACAGATAATTCTTCCTGCTTCTTATACAGGTAGTCCAAGAGACATGGTTAATAATTATCAAGATGCGATGGCAATTTGTCGAGAATATGGTACTCCTGATTTATTTATTACTTTCACTTGCAATGTTAAATGGCCCGAAATCTATAGATACTTTGAAAAAAAACCTGGTCAGAAACCAGAGGATCGTCCTGATATTGTTTGTCGAATTTTTAAAATAAAAGTCGATGATATGATTGGCTATGTTAAATCTGGAGAACCTTTTGGCAAAGTTTGTGCTCATGTATGTACCATTGAATTTCAAAAACGAGGTTTGCCTCATGCTCATATATTATTTTGGCTAAAAAGTAAATACAAATGTTATACATCTGATGACGTAGATTCCATAATATCGGCGGAATTACCTCATAAAGATGTTAATCCGCGATTATTTAAATTAGTTAGTGAATTCATGATTCATGGTCCTTGCGGTGAAATTAATCCAAATTCTCCGTGTATGCGAGACAAATTATGCACAAAACATTTTCCAAAACCATTCATTACTAATACAATTTTTCACACAATTAAGGCTTCTCAGTATAGACGTTGTGATGATGAGTCACGTTTTGTGGTTAAAAAATGAGTTCACATCGGTAACAATTATGTTGTCCCTTACAATGCTAATTTGTTATTAAGATATAATGCACATATAAATGTTGAATCATGTTCTCAATCTATGCTTATAAAATATTTATTTAAGTATATAAATAAAGGGCCTGATAGAGCTCGCGTCTTAGTTGGTGAAAATGTCAATGATGAGATTCAAAATTATTTAAATTGTCGATATTTAACTCCGCATGAGTCTGTGTGGTGTTTATTTGAATTTTCTATTCATAACAAATTTCCAGTTGTTCAGTATTTAAAAATTCATTTACCCCAGGAACAAACGACTGTTTGTTTTGAGGAAAATAACTTGCTTCAAAATGTGTTGCAAAAACCGCAAGTTCAAATAACTATGTTGACTGCTTGGTTTCAGGCAAATAGGACTTACAAGAAGGCAAGAAAGTTGACATATTCTCAATTTCCAACAAAATTTGTTTGGGACAGTCGTGACAAAATGTGGACTCCAAGAAAACAATACTGTACTCTTGGTAGGATAGCATATGTGCCGCCAGTTGCAGGTGAACTGTATTATCTTAGAATGCTTCTAAATGTTCAAAAGGGTTGTGCCGGTTTTAATTCAATAAAAACAGTCGATGGTATAGTACATTCTACATACCAAGATGCATGTCGAGCTTTAGGATTGTTAGGTGATGATAAAGAGTGGATAGAAGCATTGATGGAATCTACTTTTACTGCCAGCTCTTCTCAAATTCGTTATTTATTTGTCACAATTATTCTTCATTGTGATGTCTCGGATCCCCTCAGTTTATTTAATACTTTTTGGATCAAAATGTCCGATGATATAGTCAATAAAATGAGATCAAATTTTAGGATGTTAGATCTCACAATACCTAATGAAGAGTTAAAGAATGTTGTTTTATATGAGCTTGAAATATTGTTTAATATGTCGTCCACCAGTTTGAAAGATCATAAATTACCAATGCCAAAGATGCAATTCATAGATCAATTAGAAAATAGACTTATTAGAGAAGAATTAGATTTTGATTCTGAAGTGCTCAAAGAAAAACACTCTGACTTGCTAGGTCAATTAAATACCAATCAAAAAATTATATATGATCAGGTCATTAAAGCTGTTGAAGAAAAAAATCCAAAATCATTTTTTGTTTATGGTTGTGGAGGCACTGGAAATTTTTTTTTGTGGAATGCTATAATTGGTAGGTTAAGATCTGGAGGCAAAATTGTTTTAGCAGTTGCTTCGTCAGGTATTGCTTCATTATTACTTCCGATAGGTAGAACAGCTCACTCGCGTTTTAAAATAAAACCGGTCATAGAACAAAATTCAAGTTGTAATATAAATAAAAAAACAAATCTTTCTTATTTAATAGAAAATGCTGAATTAATTATTTGGGATGAGGCTCCTATGTGTAATAAATGGTGTATTGAATCAGTGGATAGAACATTGCGAGATATTTTATCCAAAAAAGAACAACCGTTTGGAGGAAAAACGATTATATTTGGTGGAGATTTTAGGCAAACATTACCTGTTATACAAGGTGGTGGTAAAGAAGAAATCATTCAGGCATCATTTAATAATTCATATTTATAGCCATTTATTACAATATTTCAGCTGACTGAAAATATGAGATTGTCATTTGAAGGTTTAAGCAGTATAGAAAAAGACGAGCTTAGAAATTTTGCTGAATGGATATTGAAAATAGGAGAGGGTCGAATAGAATCAAAAATTCCTACAGGTTATCCAGATGTTAGTTGGATTGATATACCATCTGAATTACTTGCAGATCATACAATTCATCCTATACAGTCAATTTTTGAAGCAACTTATCCTGATTTTTTGAGCAAATATAATAATATAGATTATTTGAGAGAGCGCGCTATAGTCACACCCAAAAATAGGACTGTTCATGAAATAAATAATTATGCAAATAGATTATTACCTGGTGATGGAAAAATATATTTGAGCTCTGATTCAATTTCTTATAATTCGGGTAATTGTGATAATATAAATCTTTTATATCCAATTGAATTTTTGAACAAGCTTGAATTTAGTGGATTACCGACCCATGTACTTGAAAATTGGTATGCCTATCATGTTGTTACGAAATTTAGATCAAATACGTGGTTTATGCAATGGTACAAGATTGATTGTCACAAAAATGTTTGATAGATTAATTGAAGCAAAAATACTTACAGGAAACAAAATGGGAGAAAAATTTCATATTCCAAGAATTGCATTGTATGCAACAGAAACTAAGTGGCCCTTTACATTTAAAAGACGTCAGTTTTCCGTTAGACCGTCTTATGCAATGACAATAAATAAAAGTCAAGGCCAATCACTAAATCAAGTTGGTATATATTTGTCAGAACCTGTGTTTACTCATGGACAATTATATGTTGCATTATCTAGAGTTACGTCAAAAGAAGGTCTCAAGATTTTTATAAATAATGGTGGTAATATTCCTAATAACCTTACCAAAAATATTGTGTATAAAGATGTGTTGCAAGGTATATAATACAATGTATAATAAGAAAATGATGTGGATATTTTTATGGATTTATAATTGGTGTGAATATAGGTGATTTCCAAAATGATATTAGTTAGTGTCAATTTTTGAATAATTTATAATACAAATTTTCGCAATAAAAGTTTTTGCCAATTTATTCTTTTTTCACATACAAAATTAATTTTGTCTGTAGAATATAAAATAAAACAGGAAATTTTTTTCCCTCTTAAATTTTTTATAACCATTTCCTGATTTCTTTATTAAGTACCCCATGTGAGGTTACAACAAAAAAAAATTGATAAGTCAGATGGATTAGGTTTGCCATCGTATCCTATCTCAGATTTTCTTTCTAGCACGTGGAACGTTATGGCTAAAAACCTAACCAGCCTATGCGCCATCTAATCTCTCTCCATCACCATTCTTTTCTTAACCAGTATTTTCCCTTCTTTTCATTGAGACGGCACCCCCAAAATCTTGGATTTTTTCAACCGGTTTTCTCCGGTCTAAATCTATTTGTAACTAAGTCAACCCTGTATTAGACTGATAGCCATATTGTTCTTCACCTAATCGGAGCAATCACACTCTTCCTACTGATTGGAAGCCACTGTAAATCGATTTTCTGTCATGTCTAACGACGTGCGATTTCTGAAATCGTCATACAGAACACACCATCAGTTCATTTACATGGCAACGTGGCATCTCTCTTCACTGCTGATTGAGGCCAATGACATTCGCTCCATCACCTCGATGACGTCATCGTCGATGCAGCTTCAAGGCATCGACGAGCCTATAAAAAGATTCAAGGCAGCGTGCCCTTTCCTTCTTTGGTGCCAAGGAGATAAACTATCACCCCAGTTTATACAAGGTCTTTTATTGAACTCTTCTTTCGTACATCTTTTTTTTATATAATGTATCTCCATTGTACTGATTGGATGAATCTATGTTTATTCGGTTTCCTTTTTTACGTTGTGTGTTCTTTCTGCTGAATCGCAATTGCGCAAAACGAGTTCCTTTTTCTCCACTATCCATTTGTTATGCACTACTTCTTAATCTGTTTTTGGTTGATCATGTCGTTCAAAGGATTACAGCATCAATAGTGTGTTCACCATTAAAAAAACTCCCGTTTATATGATCTATATTCATGTTTAAGATATCAGGGAAAAGAACTCAATGCTGTGGACTAAATCAATTCATAGACTGCTGTTGCTGATTGATGTCTATGTTTTTTGTTTGATTCATTCATCAAATTCAAATCTTAGAATAAGGCCTCTCCTGATTAGCACTGTGTCTTCCTGTTGTAGGTGGCATTAATGACTTTTTACAATATTGTTTTGTTTTCAAAAATGTATTCCTCCGAGGTTCTCATTTTGGTTGTCAAAACTATGGTGGCATAATTTTTTCTTACATATTTGTCTTTTGCTTTGTTCTATGTTACTCAGAATTTCTATTGTTGTTGGACAGCTGAGTTTAAGATGAAGAAGTTAATTAGTCAGATTAAACCATATTCTGCCATCGGTATTACTATCAGAGTTCGTGCTATACTAAAATGGAGACCCCGTATGTTTGACAATACTGACTACAATGGACTCCATTATCTCCTGGTGGATGAACAAGTGAGTGATTTTTTTTACCCAAAACAACTTCTATTGTCAATGTTCTATTTATATTCAATTTCCTCATTATTCATTTATTGGGTTCTGTTTGTGGTGTCGCATTTATTACTTTGATTATTTCATCATCGATAATTTGTAATCTTGGTTAGTTTATATGCTTTGGCTATTTTCAATATATATTTGTCAAATGCATTTATAATTATTTTATCTTTTTCACATGTGCCAATCTTTGTTGCAGGGTTCTTCGATACATGCAATGATCGAAGAATGTTATTACTCACATATGCAAAACCTGATGCAAGTGGGGAAGATATATGATGTATCAAAATTTGCCTCAAAGAAGGATACTGCCAGACACAAAGTTGCCAACCACGATGCAATTTTGTGTTTCTCAGAGTTTACTCAGTTTGAAGAAATTGAAGGTCAATTGCCGAACTTTCCAAAACATTCCTTTAAACTGCGACAATTTGGACAGCTGGCTGCTGAGTCGCAGCAGCAAACTCTTCTTGCAGGTGAAGAAATGTTCCTCTTCCATGTTATAAATTTACATTGATAAAACTATGTTCTGTATTTCAATATATTAATCATTCTTTTTGAACTGCAAGATCTCTATGGTTGTATCAAATCTGTGAGGGCACCACAAGTAGTTGATGTTGACAATCCAAAGGAAAAGGAAACTAGGACTGACCTCTCCATTCAACTCATAGGGTATTCGTAATCTATCTTCTTCTCTTCTGTTTGAATAAATGCGTTACATTTGTCAGTAAAATTGTCAGTTTACTGTACCGCCATTGTGAGAAGATTTTTTGTGGACAAAGCATGGTTTTACAGATGTTGCCCTGTTGACAAATGCTATAAGCATATGTTCAAGAAAGAGGAAATTGGTAATCGTTACATCTGTGTTGCCCATGACGAGCTGAAACCAAAATTAAAGTGAGACAGCCTATTTGATTTCTAATTTTGATGCATGTCTTTTTCTCAATTTCAACATTAGCTGAACTGAAATATTATACCTTATCATTATTTTATGCAGCACCAGGGTGTATATGGTAATTCAAGATGACTTTGATCAGGCAAGGGTGACACTAATGGGAAAGTCAGCTGATGAATTTTTTGGAGCAACATGTGAAGAACTCTTGAACGAGGTGGCCCATCCACCGGAACTAAATCTCCCAAGCCAAATCACTTCAAAAGTTGGCCAACGGTTCATGTTTGAGATACGAATCAGCCAACGTGGTGAGCTCTTTGTGAGAAGCAGCCGCAAAAGTGAAGTCTCTGCTGCCACAACTGGAGGATCTGCCACTGGAGCAGAAAAAGTTTTAAAGATAACTGAATCAAAGGAGCCATTTACAGAGACTCCTGATAAAATCACATCTGGAAAGAAACGTGAAATCCAAACTTCTGCCAAACAATTGTTTGGGTCCACTGGAGCTAAGAAAACCAGAAGGTATAATCATATTTTTATTCCGTTTTTTCCTGTTGGTGGATTACAGTCATTGTAATTTTGTTTTGTCTAAATTTATTTAAATTTTTATTAAGTGACCGACGTGTTGGATCGTCATCATTGAAAAACATGGCAGAAGAACAGGCAGAAGATCCGGAGAAGAAGTTTAAATGAGGTAAATTATGTCTTCCCTTACTCAATTAAGATGGTCATTTCTTTTCTGGCACTCAATTCCACAAAAAAAAGTAAATGATGTGAAATTTTCAGGATTGTTTGTTGCATTTGAGTTCTCTTCATATATAATTGAATATGTTCTTTATACAATGTTAAACACTGTTGTTTTTTTCCCCTTACAGGTTGGACTATGCAACAGTCCTATAAGTATGATGAAGAGTTGCCTTTTGTTTGGGACAAATGTATTTTGCTTACAAACTACATGAAGTATGGCAACTTCTTTGCTTAGTTAGATTGCTTAGTTAAACAAGTCGTGTAAATACCATGAAGACCTGCCTTTTGTTGGAACCAAATGTATTTTGCATATAGACTACATAGAGTATGGCAGGTCTTTAGTAAGTTAGGTTAGTTAGTTAAGTAGATGATACTATATCCACTTATGCTGTTGTGAATGAAAGTAAAGATAGCTAATGTTGTGATCAGGAATCTGTTCTTGATATGGGGATTAGCTCTTTTCTGCATTTAGTCATGTAATGAAACTCAGTGAATTTGCTCTGTCTATGGTCTCAGCTTATGTACTAAATATCTTATGTTTAATTTCTATGTCATGGCTTTAACTATGTGTGCTTAAATATGCCAAATGTTTGACTACATGGATTCTATACAAAGATTGTACTAGCTTTATCTTACTTTGGCTCATGCTTAGCAGCATGGGATCCATAATGTGCCAGCACCAAAGTACACCGATTTGGAAGATATGGATTTGCCATATCTATTATCAACAAGATTCTCCATTGGCCTCATATGCTTCATATCTCTTTGGATTCTTATCTGCCAATATTTCAGCCACATTGTGGTATCACATGTATACAATATATTGCATTATATAAGTTTGCATCAATTTGCGCTTCTTTAACTACACCTGTATACTTTCTATCAAAACCGTACCAACAGAGTTTAGTCCAATATTGCCAAGAGCAGTGCTTCTTTGAGCCAGTGTAGTGTTTTGAATTCCCAGGTTTTCGTCAAGAGAATCACACCAAGTTTGCTCCATACTCTACTTCATTCCTCATACTTTATTCACATCCTATACATTTCTCCATTCATGTTCAAATAGCATTCCACATCACAAACATGAATAAACAGATGATAACTAATATTCGACCAGGTGAATCTGACTTTCATATCATTGCTCGCGTTACAAGACTATGGAGACCTCGCGTTCATCAAAGTCGTTAGTTTTATGGATTACATTATGTTCCAGATGATGAAAGTGTAAGTTTTTAAATACCAAAACTAATATAGTAAACATATTGTGCTAAACTTTCTATTACTTATTTATGAATTTATACTTGCAAAATATAGAGATCACCAATCCATGCAATTCTTCATCAAGAAGAGTTTCGGCAAATCCATATTCCAATGATAGAAGACAAAATTTCTCGAATTCCAAAAATTTCTTCAACACGCAATTATGAGCGAGCTACAATGGGAAATGATCGAGCAATGCTATATTTTAAACCTGTTAGTGGATTTGTTCGAATTCAATTACAATTACCAATGATTCCGCACCATTCTTTTCGACTCCTTGAATATTATAATTTTGCCCAACAAATACAACAACAAAGACCTAATACAGACCAGCCATTCACAGGCAAGTAATTCTTCCTTGACTAATATAATTATCTATTTCATAAACCATTTATTATTTATGTCATATTATATTGTGTAACTACAAAGAATATTTACAACTCTGCTTAATCTACAAAATATACTAACATTGTCTTTATTAAAATTAAAGATGTCTATGGTTGTGTCAAATTCATCAGGCCCATTGAAACTGTGCATAGATATCAAACGTGTGAGATGTTCATCTATAATCTGCGGTAATTGACCTTTCTAGCCTTTTTAATTCAATCTGTTTACAAATCTACACAACATATTGATAATAAAATTGTCAGAAAATATCTTTTACTTTGTTTAGTTCCTGAATTTGAATCAAACACAAGAATTTTTATACGCAAAAGGAAGGAATTGAAAATAAAACTATGGGAAGGCATTGCAGGCAGAATTGATATACTATATATGCTGAATTTACAAACATCAGTTTTGGCACTTATTACCACTTTGCAGATTGAGTTTTCAATGGTATGATTTATTCTTCCATATAATTACATCTAATAAATATATTAATTTTCTTTTATTCACTTGCAATATTAATATGAATATATGTAGATGAACTTTTGGGGCGAAGTACAAGACATACTTGCATCATCCAGTTCTACAAATTGCATCATGAGTTGAATAAAAATCCAACCCTACAAATTTCGTACTTCATTATGTTCTTCATTGAATACATTTGTTAGATAAATAAGTATTCAATGTAATTCGGCTTAGCCAAGATAAATAATTGTAACATACTTGGATCATCCAGTTTAAAGTATTAGTTTTATTTCAATTTTGCAAAATTAACAACTAATTACACAATATGTCATTTAAGTAGCCTATGACTAAGCACTTCATCTCGGAAATCTCAATCTGGTTTAATTCCGAACTATTCAACATAAGGACAATGTGAGTTTAAATATTTTAAAAAAAGTTCCATCATACCTCGCCCCATTTGAATAAAATAAGAACTGGAATTTGCATTTATTTTTTTGTGTAACTAAGAGTTTGACATCCCAAGCTGACTCAATTATTACATCTAACACAAGAAATGCAAATTCTTTCAGAGCAACAACGGCGGTCAAAGAGCCTGGCGTTTGCAATGAGCTAGAGACGACATTTTGTGAATTGCGAAAAATGATTCAATTTTTAGGTTCAGGTTCAGTTACTGATTGAGCACATATTCAACAAACAAACTAAAATACACGAAATCAAAGAGGATTGAAAGCCCAAAAATTGGAAATCCTTCAAGCTACAATAAAACGGTTTCATTATACAAAATCAATAGGGGCTAAATAATTTGCGTTTAACATATGAATGGTCATACACACGCTTAGCATCTTGGGCCACACAGGGGCTTAACATATTGGGGTTGTGGCTTAGAAAACTAAATATTGGATAGCAAATATAAAGGCCCGGTTTTTACACAATTTTCAATTCGTTTATAGTCCCACCTGCCGCCTAATAAACGCACCTATCGCCATTTAAACCAACTTACCAACCAAATCAGCTCAGTTCTACTACTGACAGTTGACCACTGTAGTTCCCGGGTGCGACCACAACATCAAACGCTCAAACCTATTCCTCAAAGCAGGTGAATCCCTTCATCTCTTTCAATTTGTTGTTTCAATATCTATCTCACTCTGACCATAAGAGATTCAACAACAGGATGATTACGTTTTGAATACATGTATGCATGATGATGAAATATGGGTTTTTTCCATTTGAATTTGCTGATTCGTTAATTTTGAATACTGGGTTTTGGTGTCTCTCATACTTTCATTGATCAAAGTAAGCAGATTTCAGTTTTTCAGAACTTTCCGTTTCATATATTGCTTCCATGGTTCTTATTGATCTCATCAATTAGTTTCGTCAAAATCTGCTCATTGTTAAAAAAAAGTAGTTTCCTTTTATTGTTTATGTTTGCATGTGGTCACTGAGAGTTGAGTTTGAGTAATACTCTTCACATGATGTGTTTGAAGTCTTTAGATCTGAAATGTACATTTTGCTTTTATATATTGAATTTGATTTCTATTTTAAGCAAAAGCTTAATACTGGTTTTTTAGTTAATATGATTCTATCTTTGTGTTTATAATTTTTACTGCATAGATGAGAATCAAATATGAAATCCCCAGATTTCTAATAGTCGTTTTACATTATATCAATGAGAATTAAGTTCTTACATAGTCTGCTGCTTTAATACATTCTTGAAATATGAATTTGTTTTCTTTTTAAATTTTACAATGCACAGCCTAACCTTATGTGCATTGCTGTAATAATGTCAATTACGTAATATGGACTTTTATAAGAATCATTTCTTGCATTTGTTGCAAAGTTCTGCTTCCATATAACATCATGTGGACCTATGTTCTGAACACTCAACATAGGTTGTTATCACTTTCCTTCATTTTGTTATATCGTTGCTAATGTCCTACTATTTAATGATATGTTCTATAATTCTTCTCTCTGCATTTGTCCTTATGTATTCTTTTAAATTGCCTAGACCACCTTCTACTCACACTGAATATGTCACTCCAGATAAATGAGTGGTGAGGCAGAAACATCAACACCCAAAACAAGCAAAGATCCACAGAGAGGTTCTGCTGAATTGGATTACCTCATGCACCACATTCACGCACTTAAAGATAGAACAAGGTATGAAAGTGAATTGCTGATTATAAAATAAAGCAATGGAATCTATCATAATCTCAATCACAATCTATTTTTCTCAGCGAATGCTTAGAAGATGCTGGTGCTGCTGCATGCGCAAGACTTCAGCGCATGAAACCAGAAACCAAAATGATCGAGAATGAACCGAAGGAGGCAACAAAATTTGTCAGGGCAGAAAAAATACATCCTGCTATTGCACTTGGTGAGATTGTCTCTGGATTTTATCAGGATGAAGACGCTAAAAGGTACAACAGTAAGATGTTTTCCATTCAATAAATTTATGGAACATATTATGATGTCAATTTGTGAATCTCTTTCAGGTATATAATGGAAAAAGCTAGGGCTTTAGCAATGGTGACAGCTCCAGCTACAACAGCGTCTGATACTTCTGTTTCGACTGCAAACAAGAAGAATCAAAAGGTCCAACCAGAGAAGCCAAACAACAGGTCTCATTTTAATCATTCCATAATTTGATATAAAATATTTTGGGTTTCCATTTACATACCATTGAATAAATTTCTAGAACATATTATGATGTTGATTTCTAAATCTGTTTCAGGTATATAACGGAGAAACCTAGGGCTTTAGCGATGCTGACAGCTCCAGCTACAACAGCGTCTGATACTTCTGTTTGGACTGCAAACAAGAAGCATAAAAAAGTCCAACCAGAGAAGGCAACCAACAGGTCTCATTTTAATCAGACCAGAATAATATATCAAATATTTTGGGTTTCCATTCACATATTTATTATTTTTTTGTCAGCACACTAGAAGGAAAGACTGCTGATCATCAAAAGAAAGAATATAAGACGAGAGGCCGCTCACAAAAGATCACTGAACAGCCAGAGCAAAGCTCCGAATCTGAACTTAGGTTCCAACTAAATTCGCTTTTTCTGCATATTCTTCTATATAATAAATTATATGAGTATCCAAAAAAACCTGTACAAAACTATTCAGTAAATCGTTCTGCATGTTATACATTGACAGCAAATTGCAAGCACAGACTGCTACCAATGAAGTCATGAAAAGTAAGAAGAGGGGCCGGCCAAGAAAAATTGCTGAACAAGCCCAAGAAAGTTTGGAACCTGAACTTAGGTACAACCGTCGATAACTGTTTCTTCAAACCAGCCTTTTATATATATATGGAAAGGCAAACTGATATGTTACCGTATTGTAATTTATATATATCTTACGGTCCTTTTCCATGAAATATATGATCGCATTCATTGTCAACTCTAATGGAAATATAATTTGACATATAGAAAATACATTAGGTCTTAGTTGTGAAGGCGTCAGCAACCAACCAGTTAACGAATGAATATCAAGAATTAAGGCTTCTACAGTGCACGACTAATATTTCCCCCTAATATATAACTGATTTTCCAATTTTCCTTTCATATATGAAAAGGATCATAATCAGAATTCTCTATATTCAATTCAATTTTTATTTTTATTGGTCTGAACTCACTCAACATTAGTACAATCCTATATCAATTAAACTGATATACTTTTGGAAATCTACATTTCAACATGTAATGGTCTACAAAAGTCATAACAAATCGTACCGTATGATGAGTTTCTTCTGACTAATTCAATACCTTACTACTTATTGAAGAATATGCAGGATTAATGTATGGCGTACGCAATCTTCCAAATTCAGAATAGCGATCTGATCCAAAAAAAAATATTATTATTCGTATGTTTGTTTTCTAGATACTTTTGCTCACCTTCTACCCATCTGTGTGAACACTAGACATTATCTAATTAACTTTGACTCATTGTTCACAACTTTTTCTGTGGATAATCCAAAAGGCCAAAAACACTGATCCTAATTACTGCTGTATTTTATTGATTTGTAGAGACTCAGAAGAAGACCACGGTGGCTGTCAACCAAAGACAAAGAAAGCCAGATCTGGTTGGCCTAAAAACAAGCCCAGAAATCCTACAAAAAGGTTTTATTTCTGACATGAAACACTTCTTTATTTTCATTTGTTGGGCTATCACTGATGACACTTCACTGCAGGCTGATATAGGAACAAGAGCAACTCAAAAAAGCCACAGAAAAACCGCAACAACAACTCTCGGCAGAAATAGAACAGCGACAACCGGACTTGCAACAGCAAAACCAAGAGACACCACAGCGAGGACCGGAGATAGCAACAGATATCCAAGAAGAAGAAGTGCAGCGAGCAGTTGAAATCCATGACCAGCAACCAGAAACACAGCAGGAGATGCAACTGGAAGAAGGACCCCCTGTCATGAAACCTCCAAAGGAACCTAGAAGAGAAAAAGATGGCAACAAAAACGCTATCTGTGCTGGGCTGGCCAATATTATGCTACACATGACCAAGATCAGTGGTGAACTTGCAAAGCTCATCACCATGATTTCAGGTATGGTGGATTCTAACTTATCACAGAATACGACATTTCATTGGTGACATTCAATTACATACCATTTAGTACTTCACGTATCCTTTACATTTTTCCTTTGAAGTATAACCAAGTGAAATTATTATTTTCTGTGTCCTTAAATTTTTTCCATATATTCTTATCATTAGAACGTTGAGTTAAATTGACCGCTTTACCTTGAGAGAAATTAGGCACGGCACTATCAAATCACTGAGCCTAACTAACACAGAACACACAAGCTATTCCACTAAAACAAATTGGTCTTGATTTTTCTTAAATACATCATGTGGAAAATCTCAAAGAGCTACAAAAAGAGCTGCCAATGCTTATGATAGTGTTAATACCAGTGCTTTTGTTAATACGCAGCCTATGCTAGAACTACAGTACACCTCATAAATGTTGAGCATCCCAGTCAAATTTTCAAAGTTATGCCTGCTATACATAGTACAGTCACAGTCATAATATATATACAGTTAGATGATAAAAGTGCTCATGTTTGTGTTGATAGTTACTGATTTATTGAGTGAAATTGTTGCTCCATTCTTTGAATAAATCTAAAACGAAATTGTTTTTCACTGTTATTAGTTCTTTGTTTCAACCATATACTTTTGGCTCCACAAACTGTTCCATTTCATATAGGTTTATCAAATTGATCAAGTATAATGATTCAGTCATTTTTGTGAATCAATCTTCACAGGTGGATCCCAGGAAGATTAGGCTGAAGAGAGATTGAAGTTGGCTTTTGCTGAAGATAAGATGTGTTTTGTATGAAAAAACTACTATCTTAAAACTTCTGATGCCTAAGTAGATGATAATGCAATGTATGTTAAATTTATAATATCTAATATTATGTGTAATCTATGACAGAATGAATCTCCGCTATGTGGTCGTGCTTTTCGGTTCTTTTGCTTATTACGCAGTTGAGGGATTTGGTGCATTTGGTGTTTCTTTGGATTTGCATGTTGCTGGATTTTCCTTTGGTTTTGGATTTTGTTCTTTCAATCTTTATTTATGGATTTTCATTTGCGTGTGTGTTGCTGCCTCTGGGTCTCCTTTTAGAAATCTGGTTTTCGATTAGCATGGTTGCTTCATGCGTCTACACGAAGGCCTGCCATGTCTTCTGTTGGGTTAATGTCTATACGCAGGTCGGTTTGGTTGCGCTGGTACAGTTTCGTGTTATGCTATTTGCCTATTTGGTGTCTCGCTGACTGAATGTGTCTTCCATTGTGGTTCTCTATGCATATCGAGTTGGGTGAGGGTTTAGAGTTGGTTGCGAGATCTTTGTTGTAGGCGGTAGTACTGTCTGAATGCCTCTCACTATATTCATTGTTTTATAAGAGGTTCTGTGATTGCCGGATCGGTCCGGTGTTCGTCTGCATGTCGACAGAATCGTCGATACAGTCTGTCAATGTGCGTGTGATTTAATTGGCTTTCGCTCTAAACCATGACTTAATCAAACCTTTTGTTTAATTTTGTCTGGGTAGCGTTCCGTTTCCCATACTAAGAAATTCCTAATTTCTTTCTTGGTTTGTCGTATGCATACTGCATGTTGTGTTTGGTATTTGGATTTTTAGTTTGTGGTTTGATTTTTATGAGCTATGCCCTGTGAATAGTTCGTAGTGTGTGTATACTTTTTGCGGTAAGCAGATTGATTTTCGAAATCAAGTGCAGCCTCATGCTTGCACATGTCTTAGAAAGTCATTGATTCTTGGTTGCATCTGTCTTCTATGTAGTAGTTGATTGATTTGTTAGATAGAATATGAATGTAGAGGTAAAATTTTATTACTCAATAACGGAAGTGTCCCTGAGATTATAAGATCAATAATTAATCGCTCCACAATAGAGGATGTTCTGGTCTTAAGTTGGACTAAAGCTTTTGTTAGGACAACTTTTCATGGTAACAAGTTTTTAATATATATTTTTTTTTCATGGATTTGTTCTGCTCATTCCAGATATGATCCAGTTTTCCCTTTATTTTACCAGTTTCAATATAACTCACAAGTCACAACACATTACAATTGGGTCAACTCTATATGAAGCATAGTAAAGCTGAGCAGTGAGTTTGTTTGGCCTTGCGTGATGTTCTACCACCTCTTTTTCATCCTTTGTTATGATTCTAATTTACAGAAATAAGCCATTGTTTAATATAGATCACTATGCGCATCTATTTGGTCTTAGTTCATGAACTTCATTAAAATTATTTTTGTTTTGGATTTCGAGGTTTGAACCCATGCTTCTTTGAACCTATGTCCAATAGCGCCCTTTGTTTGAAAGGTTGCTTGGGAATTCATGTTCACCCTATACAAAATTGGATTTAGTTTGGTGGTCCTTTGTTGCTCTTCTGATCCTTACTATAGTTTCATGATGTAATACGTTTCATCTGTATTAATCTTTGCTGTGAAAAAATTAAAAGAAGATTCAAGAAATAGTTCAAGATAGGCTGAGTATATCTCTTCGCTTTTAATTGCTAACATCTTCCGCTTACTCTATTACTTCATCAGTGTTATCTTACTATTGAATATAAATCAGCTTGATCAACAAATCCTCACTTCAAATCATGTCTTTTTTTTTTACCAAAAAAACTAGCCTTCTTTTGAATGGACTTTTTTTGCGTGTAGTAGTTTGCTCAATAATACTAAAACATTGACTGATGTCCTGTAAAACTTAGTTGTATTTTTTATCTACTTATGTTGCTATTAACATGACTAGCAAGCTATTTAACTTGTTTCTGTTCTTTGAATCAACTTAAAATAAGTTATCACAATGTCAGCTCGCAGCAACGCGCAAGGCTAATCTATGACAGTATAAATCTCTAATGTGTAATCTAACTATGAAACATGTACGCTATCTATGCTCATGAATGCTGAAAAAAGTCAACATTTATAACTATACCTTGCCCTCATTAGAATCATATAAATGCACTATTAGCTGACACAAATCTTAATTCTCAATTTCTTTTTCCTTGCTTTCACACTCTTTATCACTACCACCCGCGCCCCGTGCGCGGGCCCCACACCTAGTATATATATATTCAAGGGGCATCTACTATAATTTTTGGCTGCTCACTTTTGTTATGTTTGATCACTTTTGTTATGTTTGATCACTTTTTAGTACATGAACAAAGAAGGTGATTAATTTCATCTCTATTAATGTTATGCAATTTGTAGCTGAGCTTGGGACTTGGGCCTCCAAACCCGATAATGAAGAAGCCAAAATTGAAGTGAACATGCGCGCCATAATCCATACGTACAGCTTCTCTGAGATCTCATCCTTCAAGACCTCAGCTTGCTCAACCAGTAATCAGTGATGATGATATAACCGTCCGGTTAACCCCAGTCGTTGATGGTTTTACGATTCTTATCGAACAGGAACAAATACCTGATGAACTTATTTCATCATCATAAGGCATGACACAGTTCTTACTATCATATCAAGCATCATCGAAACTCGCAACTAAGGCAAGCCAAAATAATAACTCGAATTAATCGGATCTAATATTGTGTTAAGTAAGTAAGTTTGACATGTCACATCCTCTGTTTTCTCCGGCATCGTGAGAGTTGCGGTGCTGCCGGGCCCGGAAATGGAGGGCGCGCTTGACCGGTTCAGCTCTCGCTACCCGGTTTTGGGTGCGGCTGTGTTTGGGAAAGATGGTTATGAATTGGAGTATAAGTGGGAGGCGATAGGGTCCGGGGATTTGCTCATGCTGGCTCATCCTCTACACGTGAAACTCATGAAGAATTACGGCAATGTAGCGGTTTTGGAGGGTGTTAGGTATGAGAGTATTGACGGTGTGCTTGTTGGTGTTGTTGGCGAGTCGTGGGTTTTGAGGCCGGAGCCTGTTTCGGTTACTTGGCATTCGATTCAGGGCGTTGAGGAGGGCTCAAAGACTGAGATTGTATCTGCATTGTTGAAAGATATGGAGGGTTTGAAAACGCCGGTTGCGACAGAGTCTTCGTATTTCTATGGGAAGTTGGTAGCTAGGGCGGCGAGGCTGGCTTTGATTGCTGAGGAGGTTGCTTGTGTTGAGGTGGTTCAGTTGGTTAGGAAGTACTTGAGGGGTGCAATTGAGCCGTGGTTGGATGGGAGTTTTGGTGGGAATGGGTTCTTGTATGAGAGTGGATGGGGTGGCATTGTTACTAA
Organism: Potentilla sterilis; assembly: GCA_963682095.1. NCBI lineage: Eukaryota > Viridiplantae > Streptophyta > Magnoliopsida > Rosales > Rosaceae > Potentilla > Potentilla sterilis. Next base: position 9,795,709 of record OY821763.1, on the reverse strand, counting down.
ACAAGGGTCAGTGGATTGAGAAATTTAGAAAAATAGCCATGTTTTAGACTTAAAATTGATTTTTAACTAGATTTTTTTAACTCATTGAAAAGTAACCATATGCAAGAACAAAAACTCTTTATTACCCTTAATATAGGCTGCTCACTTTTTTATTTCTTTTCCAACAAAAAGTCTTGCAAGTTGTATTATGTTTTGATGAACACTCAAAGAATGACCAAAATGAAAGATGAAAGAAAAAGCATTATTCCTTATCATTTCTTTTGGCCTAACTCGAAGAAAAAGGAACATATTTTTGCTTGTATTCCTTCTGTAAATTTATTCGACCTGTTATGTATGGAAGGTTGAGGGTATCTTCGTTGGAGAAGTTTTGCATTGTTTGCCTTGTCGACAAAGTTATGTATCTGCAATTAATGTTATAAAATGGAGAAAGGTGTAACGATAGAGCATACACATTATCCCACATTCCTCTCTTTTCAGCCTTTCATTTTCGATCGCTCTCAATTCTCAAAACCTAGCTAGCTATTTCAAGAACATGGCCGAAATACTAGTTGACGTTCTGCTAGAGCGTTTGGCTACGCTCTCCCTTGAGAAGATCGAAGGAGAGCTGAAGCTGGTGGTAGTGGTTAAGCAAGAAATCAAAAATCTCACCAACAAACTCGAAGCGATTCAAGCTGTGCTGGAGGATGCAGAGCAGAGGCAAGAGATGGAAGCGGGCGTGAAACTTTGGCTGAATGAGCTGAATGATGTTTCCTTCGACATGGATAACGTGCTCGATGAGTGGATCACTAGAGTTCAGAAGCACCAAATGGAGAAACAAAGTGCAAAAGCTCTTGTAACTACTAAGAAGAAGGTATGCTTCCCCTGTCCTTCCTCTTGCTTTCGCTTCGGCCGAGTCAATCAGTTATTTCTTCGTCACGAAATTGCTGCGAAGATAAAAGAATTGAATGAAAGACTAGCTTTGATTGATCAAAACAAACAAAGGTTTAGCTTTCAAACCATCACAAGGGCAGTTCCCGAACTACCTCAAAGATCTAAAACTACTTCTCTTCCCAATGTTAAAACATTTGGTCGAGATAAGGAGAAAAACCTCATAGTTAGCAAGTTGATAAGTGAGAGCAGTCAGGAAAATGAGGTTCCTCTTATCATCCCTATTGTAGGGATGGGGGGAATGGGGAAAACAACCCTTACCCAACTTGTCTATAATGATGAAAATGTTAAATCTCATTTTGACAAGAGAATATGGGTTTGTGTTTCAGACCCTTTTGAAGAGATCAAGATTTGTCAAGCTATCATTGAAGAATTAGATAAAGATAATACTTCAAAATACGCAACTGTGTTGCAAGCCCTGATGAGCTGTATAGCTGGCTTGATTAAGGGTAAAAAAATTCTCCTTGTCTTAGATGATGTGTGGAACCCAAAGTCTAGCCAATGGGAAGAATTAATCAAACCTTTACCAAATGGTGCTATGGGCAGTAGGATATTAGTGACCACTCGTAATGAGAAGGTTGCTACTTTAATGAAAGCAACAAGTCAGATGATCCCAATGAAGGAGTTGGGAGATACATTTTGTTTGTCATTGTTCTATTATAATGCAGACATGGATGAGAGTAGAGTGTCTGAAGAGTTTAAAGATATTGGGTTAGAGCTTGTGAAAAGGTGCAAAGGATTGCCTCTTGCTGCAAAGACATTAGGAAGCCTCATGCGTAACAAGAAAACGATTCATGAATGGCAAACTGTTTTAAAGAGTAAAACATGGGAATTGAAAGAGATACAACAAGATGTTTTTCGACCACTACTATTAAGTTATTATGACTTGACTCCAACAACCAAACGATGTATTTTATATTGTGCCATATTTCCAAAAGATTATGTGTATGATATGAATACATTGATTGAGTTGTGGATGTCGCAAGACTATCTGAATGTCAAAGAAAGTAAAGATAAGATGATAGTTGGTCAAAATATTTTTGATGACTTAGTAATGCGGTCATTCTTTCAAGATATTGAGGGAGGTGTGAACCATGGAAGCATAAGATGCAAAATTCATGATATTGTACACGACTTTTTGCAATATTTGACCAAGAACGACGGTTTGATTCTGGATGTTGAATTGGATGCTAGTGAAAGAAAAGAGCTGTGGAGTGATAAAATTCGTCATTTGACCTTAGTGGATGCAAGGAGGAGTGATTCATTGGTATCTTTTCTCCGCAACTGTAAAAAGTTGCGCACTTTGACAATGTTAGAGTCCATTCCAATATTCATAGAGTTGATAGTACAATTGAAGTTTCTTAGGACAATAACCTTGTGTCCCAGGTGGGGTTACCGGGTGGAGGAAATGGTAAAAATTCCGGAGACGATAGATGGATTGATACATTTGAGGTATCTTGATTTATCTGAGAATAATAGGTTGGAAGAATTACCTAGTGCCATGGGTAGCTTATACAACCTCCAAACCTTGCGACTTGTTGGTTGCAAGAGTCTCAAAAAACTAGATGTGGGAAGGCTGATTAACTTGAGGCATCTTTATGTTGAAGGCTGTTCTTCACTGAGGTCAATCAAAGGGATTGAGAAATTAACACATTTGCAAAGGCTAGATGAGTTTCGTGTTAAAGATGAAGGAAACAAATTGGAACATCTGAAAGACTTGAACCAGCTTCAAGGGACTCTTACTCTTGTCACTGGCGGAAATCTCAATATGGCGGAGAATGCAGGAATTATGCTGAATAAGCCTCACCTCTTGGAATTGAGACTAGGATTCGATTCATCAGCTGGAGATGAAGTCGCGCAAAGAGAAACAATGAATGGGTTAGAGCCCCATCCAGCTCTGGAATCTTTCCACATTGTTGATTACAAAGGCGTGGCCTTCTCCGATTGGTTGTTGTCCTCTTTACACAGATTGACAGCCCTCGCCCTCAATTTTTGCCCAAACTGTGAGTACATTCCTCCTTTAGGGAAACTGGCGTCCCTTGAATCATTGCATATTCGAAGTCTGCATGGAGTTTCAAAGGTAGGAGTTGAGTTTTTGGGAATAATAGAACAAGGGCAAACCTCCTCGTCTTCGTGTTCCGGTTTCATATCATTCCCCAAGCTGAAAATACTCTACATCGCAGGCATGGGGTCATGGGAAGAGTGGGAAGGAGTTGAAGAGGACAAGAAGAATATTACAATCATGCCTTGCCTCTCTGAGCTGACAATTAATTACTGCATCAAGCTAAAAGCACTGCCCGACTTCCTGTGGAACACACCACTACAGAAATTGCACATCAAGGACTCTCCACTTCTCGAAGACCTGTACAAAGAAGAAAATGGTGAGCAGTGGGTCCAGATTTCTCACATCCCAAACATCAAATTTGAATGAATTGGTGGTGACTCGCATGGCCTCAGGTTCGTCTTTTCATACTCTGTAAATTGATTACCGTCTATTGAGTCAGGCCACAGATAACTTCTCTAATTACGTTTTTTTTATCTTATACAGACTCGTAAAGGGGAAAGGCTACTCGGACTGTTCACATTCAGAATGGCATTGGAGTTGTACGTCAAGCTGAGGGCATGCTAATTTGGTAAGAAGCTGCATATATACCTGCATTTTAGATTTGTGTCACAATTTCAACTTCTTGGTTTTTCAGTTTTTTTGAGCTAGAGTGACTAACTATCTCACATAAAACCTTTGATTTAATCAGATGGACGGCGATGGAGTTTAGTCAGGTAGTTACTGAAGCTATTGGAGAGAAGAGATTCATCGGGCTGGTGGTATATATCGTCTGTATTATTCTATCCCCCGGGAGTGATGACTGAAAAGGTATATTGATGAAGGGTCATCTATTGAGCCAAGTAGTACCACCGACCCTTTTGCTCAAGAATTGAAGGACTATAATTTGGCTAGAGACAGGTCAAGAAGGGTCATTAAGAGACCTATCAGGTTCCAATAACAAAAGAGCTGTTAGCATTGAAAAACTCTTCGTTGGTTGTGTTTTGTTGGGAACTTGTTCCAGCCTTTACTTATCTTTAAAATCATTGTCTCTTTTATTCTTTAAAAGAGGAAAAGTTGTAGAGGGAGGGGGAGTTTTTGATCAATTGGAATGAGATTAATAGAACTGGAAGCCTTTGCTCCAGAGTTGCTGTTTTCCCTTGCTCTTTCTCTATTCTCTGAAGGTGTCCTACATCATATATCCCCTTCATTATGTTCAGTCTATCACAGTTGCTTCATTTAAAAGATAAGTCTTAATGAAATCAGAATCAGTTATTTCGCCATTATATTTTGTAGAAACACAAGCTTGTGAGTTTCTGTCTCAACTGATGATCTTCAACATGTCAATGTATGTGTCTAAACTCTAAATAATGGATGTCATTATTTGAGGTCAAAATGTCACATCAATTGAGCATCAAGCATTGTCTTTGCAGCTACTAGCTAGGCAGTTGATGGCTTCCTCACGTACTGAACTCCACTCTATGGCGATCAGCTTTAGTCACTTCTTCAGCTTGATTGCTTTAACATACAGGTAATTGCGGAGCAGTGTGATTACAATGTGTGCTGCAATGTCTGATTTTTCTTTGAAGTCTCTGGGCTTATTAGCAAAATTAAGTTTCTTATATACAGGAATTGATGATTCTCAGTCATGTATATAGCTGAAAGGATTACTGGACTTCCAAAGACAAGATGTCTTAACCCCTCAGGTTTGTCTTTCTTGGAACAAACATCTATTTCCCAGCAAAGGTCTTGTCTAATGGTGCATCATAATTCAACCTGGTGACCTTCTTATATGCACAATTGCACATAGCTGTTATACTTTGAAGGTCCTAGAGGGGGGGTGAATAGGACACTTTGCAACTTTTTCGTTATGCGTTGTAATCCGAGGCTAGCAAGGAGTTGTGCTATCCCGATTGACAGTTTGCAACGATTATGCAAGAATTGAAAAAGATTGCTGAAAGTAAAAACAACACCAAGATGTTTTTCTTTAACGCAGAAACCCTGAACTCAGGGAAGAAAACTGCGTGCCCTTATTCGAAGGACAAACCTTTCCACTATGTGATTCGTAGACTTATACAAGAATAGAGCCTGGGATACCAGACCTTGTTGTTATCCTGTTCTATGACTCTACCTAGTCTAACTAGAACGCTCTCCCATCTTGTCCCCTAAGTCCTCACACATGAAAGGGATACAAGAGCTTCACTCAGACCTTAACTACACCCTAGCTAACTCTGCTTGTGAACTCTTGGGGTCGTTGCACCTCCAATCACAACCTCATGTATTGGAATGCAAATGCTTTATGATTTTAGAAAAACGTTTTTGATTTCTCAAGCTCTAAGATTTATAATCACTAGGAAGACTTAGAGCATTAGAGAGTAAGAACACAGCCAAGCCGATATTCTTAAATAATAACAAAAACACAAATGAATTTGACCACCAAACAAAATCACTTTGCTTGGTATTTATAGGCAAGTGTAAGATTGCTTAAGAAAGCAATACGCATGCCAATGAATTAAAGGGGTTTGTCCTTATGTGCTTGGCATAGATACTGTTGGGATCCTTTGTAGAACAAAGCCAAGGAACAAGAAGACAAAACCACCTTTCCAAAAATAGCTAACTTTTCATAAGAAGGAAAAAGGTTTTGCAAAAAGCATTCCACAAGAATGTTAACAATAGGGAAAACGCAAAACAGCTTCCTTCTAGGATCATACAGCCTACTATCAGATGCATAGGTAAGTGTAACACAAACCAAGCATAAATAAAAGGGACCTTGAAACCCTCAAGGTCACGGGTTGAAGATAACTTCACCCTTTGATAGTTTGAGCGCCAAAAGCATCACATGCTTGGCTGGCTGTTTGAATTTGAAAAGCAAATCGACTGGAAACAGCTGGAAATGCATTGAGGAGATAAATCACAGGTTTCAAGACGATTTGAACAAGCTTATAAAAATACCCAGAAAACCGGTATATATAACAATACTCCTATCCTTAGTGGCAAACTCAGGATACAAAGTGGTACTGCTATCCTCAGTGAAAACATGATATGGATATGCATGAATATACCTAGGTTTACTGAGGTTATGTTGGGCCTTGTATTTGGTTGGGCTTCATGGCTTCACTTGTACTTGTACTGGGACTCATCTTACTGCATCATGGGCTGAGTTTTGGTCCATAAGGAGGACTGCCAACATCTTTCTACTTACATACTTTGTATAACAAGGGATTCAGAGTTTGTTACGCTGGCGTGCATACATTTTTTAGATAATATCAATCATATCATAACTTGAAGTTCTTGGTCTTGAAGTTGGACCAGTTAGCTATGTTACAGAAAATCTTTTGGTTAATCACATGGACCGAGGATGGAGCTGAGTCCAGAACATATGTTCCAAGTTCTTGGTCTTCATGGTAAGCTCTCCATGACATAAGCATCAATGACCTGTCATCCTAGAAGTTAGACTCGATCAGGAGTGTTCCTTTGGTCTGTCTAACTAGGTCCTGCTAGCTTGTGTGTCCTGCTGCTGATTTAACTGTATTGTTTATATAGCTTTATGACATAAGCATGATGCATCAGATGAGATTTCTTGACAGATTAATGTGTGATATTGGTGATGAACACTGTCAGAAACCTTTCCTGTTGAGCCATATTCTTAAAGCATTGAAGAAGGCGCGCATGATTGTACTCATGGATGCTGAGTTGAAGACCTTTTGGGTATGATACCATTCTTCCTCTTATGCTGAAACTTGAGTCCTACAACACCCATCCTTAAATCTGCACTTTATGTAGAAGATTAGGCTTCATTTTCAGGTTATAGTCAAGCCTAAGTTTTTTTGCAGAAGAAAATAGCTCCAAGATACATCTACAGCTCACAATGACCACCAAAGCATTTAGAAAGGCATCGGAGTTGTAAAGCTGATGGGATCCTACTTTGGTAAGCTCTTCATGGCATAACATGAAGTTATTGGTTCATGCTGGAGTGATTAGCTATGTTACAGATCTCTTTTCACTTTTTACTTTAATCAGATACCAAGGTTGGAGTAGCTTAGTCAAGCAGCTGAGCATCTCCTCTAATTATGCAGCTACTGTAAGATGAGAATTGCACAAGGCTGCTTGTTCTGCTCATATTGAAGCTTGTTGCATTCAGAAAGGCATCAGACAATCAGAGTTCGGTAAGATACAAGCATACCTTTTTGTATTATCATATCATAAGTTGAAGTTTTTGGTTTTCAAGTTGGACTGATGAGCTATGTGACAGAAAATCTTTTGGTTAATCACGTGGACCGAGGATGGAGCTCAGTCAAGACCATCTGTTCCAAGCGTCTGCACTTTGATAAGTGTTACTGGGAAGGTATGCAAGGTTGTAACAATGACATGCCATTGGAGAAGTTAGACTCGGGATTGTTCCTCTGGTCTAACTAGCTCCTGCTATGCGTGTTCCTCTGCTGATTTAACTTCTAATGAAATATTTTTCTTTTGCAGAGGACAGGGAAAATGATCGATCATGCATCCAATACTTGATTCAACTGATATCCATCAAGTTCCCCAACTCTGAAACTCACCACCACTCTGAACCAGCTCTTAGTAGACAGGGGTGTTGAGGAAGGATGGAAAGGGTTTGCATGCTCTTTGCAACGGGTTTCTGACAAGAATGGCACTTTAAAGATTTGTGGTAAATTATACAAAGAGATGACTGCTGAATAATCACCATAGAAGTTGCTATCATTGTATCTGCCGCCATGAGAGGCTCAAGACTTGAGCTAGATCAGAGAAAGCAGGGAGAAAATGGTTATAGGGTTAACGAGTACTACTCTGATCGATGTACTTGTATAAGGTTAGAGTTGGGTAACAACTATATAAGATTTGAAAAAAGAATATGATATCGATCGATTCCTAACTTATTCTGATTACGATGATCTTTATGAGACCTATTACTATTTGGATATTGAGAAGAAAGCAGTAAGCTTATGAGATTGAGATGGGTCTCATTAAGATGAGAATAATAGGTCACGTAAATCCTTTGTTATTCTCATCTTTTATTTCAAATTCTTTTAAGCTAAGTGAGATTTATGATCTTTATGAGACTCATCTTATGATTTTTGTGACCTATTACTGTTTGAAATTTGAAAGATGAGATAGGATTTAAGCACAAGGAACTTGATAATCTCTAGACAAATGATATCAATTCCGAACAAAATGCGATAATGGTGATCTATAATTTAAATGAGACCTATTAGAAAGACCGTTTCCCTCGTCAATGAAATTAAAGATCGAGAATACGAAATCCTTGATAGTTTTGAGCACTTGATAATCTTTAGATAAAATGATATCAATCCCAAACAAAAATGAGATAATGGTGATCTTTAATTTAAATGAAACCTCTTAGAAAATCTGTTTGGATATTGGAAAGAATCGGTGACAATTTTCCTCTTCAATTTGAAAGATGAGAATAAGAAATCTTATCAATGATAAGGTGATACCGATCACCAATTTATTGGTGGATTTAGTGATTTACTATGAGATTTTTAAAGGCAGAGAATTTTGGGATTTTCATTAGGATCAATTTCGTCATTATAGAATATTTATATTATTTGAACAAAAAAGTTTATAGTTTTTTTTTCCATTCACTCCCTCCCTCTCTAGCGCCGCCGTAGCCTAGTTTTCGGTCGAAGTCGAACCAAATCTACTGCCGTCGCTCTTCCCTCAGCCTAGCCCAGGGTCGTGACGCAGCAAACCTTCGCATAATCTCCATTGTGGCTATGGTCGGCAGGCGTCCAAGTGTTTTGCGACCAGGCGGCCCGATGATGTCGCAGGTGGTTCTGGCACAGCAGGGCAGGCGATGTTGAGAGATCGACGCCTCTGGCCTCTTCGCATCGTCCTCCGTCACCGGTGGATAACTCTTTTCGTACCTTCTTCGATCTTGGGAGTCGGGGGAGATGGTTGCAGCGGCTTGGGATCCAGGTTTTGGTTTCAGAAGCTACCAACGGCAATGGCTCAGTCCTACAGCCTGGGTCGGATCTGGATCCGGGCTTGGAGCCGGGTCTGGGTCTGGGTCTGGGACCCAGGTGGGCTTGGCTATTGGTCAATTTGGGTTCCGAGTCAGATCTGGCTCCAGATTTGGAGTCAGGTATGGATCTGGGACCCAGGTATTTGGTATTTGAATCTAGTCACAGTATTTAGAGTATTTGGTTGTTACCCTTTATTCTTGCTTCTAAGTATTCTGACACTGAATTTCACTGTGCTTTATCGAGAGAAAATGTAGGTGTATTTTTGGCTCTTTAGCCTAGTATAGGTTGGTGAGCCATAAGAGATAGCTCTTATTGTTGGCCCTATATAGGTGTGTTATCTTTATACTTCTTACTAAATAATAAATTTCTTGACTTCCGATTCAAAAAAATTTCGTCATTATTGGGATTTTTTTTTATGAAAGTTTAATCACTAGAGACTTCTACGGTTCTACGGTGAATTTCTGTATGTGGTCATTTAGGTTTGCAAGAGAAATATACACCAAACACATCTGAGTTTATCGAAATTCGAAAGAGAGAATTTTTATCTTACGTTACATTATCGATCTCAAATACGATTTAGTCATTGTGTCTATGCTCTGAGTTTTATTGATTATATTCCACATGTTCAAAACTGTGGTAGCTTGATTTGTATTTTACGCACGACTCTTGTGCCCTGATGATAATAATGATCGATGTGAAATATATGAGATGTTCACAACAGTAAAATATTTTCCAACACATCATCAAATAACATGACAAGATTACAGAGGCCGTGGAATTTCTTCAATAAAAACCTAAACTAGCTAGCTTGCATCTGAAACGTATCTAGAACACAAAACCAACAAGTGAAACACTAGCAGCTTCATAGCTCAGCTCGAGATGGCCAAATATTTATGCATCTCCGCCCAGGGGTATGCAAGGCCAGCTGATTTGGGCGGCACTGATGTAGTGAAATCATGTATTTGTTTACACATAGAGATGAAGTACTGTTAATTACTGTGAATAATCACGACAACAATCACAGTTAGACATGATTATCTACAACTGATGATCGTGTCCATGTTAGATAAAATTAGGATATTTGATAAAATGTCACTTTGATATGTGATGGAATCATCACTTTGATAAAATTAGGATATTTTATTGGTAAGTTATCACAATTTCTTCAGCTCTTTCCAGAAGTCATGATTTCTCAGATTGAGCTCTCTTTAATAGTTTCGGCCTATGACTATCACTCACCAATACTAGTGTCCCATATGAAATGCATCCTTGGACGAGGAGCATTTGAGTAGGTTTTGGGTGGCTGCAGCATCAAAACAATAGTCAGAAATTAGAACAATTCGATCAAGACGAGTTTTTTTTTTGATAATGTCGAGACGAGTTTAAATTGGCTACTATTGATATGAAATACCGGTATCAAACACATGCACAATAATACAACCGGATGGTAGATTTTAGAAATTAGAGTTTAAATATAATGAAGAGATAATCTTTTCCTTCGTATATGCATAGGCCATTAGGGTTAGGATAGACTAAAACATATGAAAACTGATTTCCTAGCTGGGGATGGTGAGTGGAATGTACCCAAAGTTCAGAGATGCTTTATGGCGGCAGAGATTGACATAATTTTGAGTATCCCCCTGAGCAGACGTAGTGTGAGCGATCGTTTTTGTTGGAAATTGACCAAGGATGGAAGGTTCTCGGTGAAGACAGCATACATGTACGCCTTTGTTAATTCTCCTAGTCATTCTCCTATCACCCAGATATCTGGTAGAGCTTTCTGGAAAAAACTGTGGAAAACTAATATCCCAAGTAAGGCTAAAGTACATGGTTGGAGAGTATGCCTTGATATTCTACCATCTTTGGGGAGTCTGGCTTTGAAAAGGGTGGAGACTGAGGGAACTAATTGCTCTTTATGTGGGTGCTTGGGTGAATCTATTTTGCATCTGAGTCGAGACTGCTTGTTTACTAAACAGGTGATTTGTTTGAACCATGTTCTTAAAGAGGTTTGCTATCGGTGGGGGGGGGGGGGGGGGGGGGGGGGTATTTATACGTCGACTCTGGAATGGCTTGATCATTGTGCTAATGGACTTAACTTGTCCCAATTTGGAGAATTGTTGTTTATTCTGTGGTTTGTTTGGAAGGAAAGAAATGAGAGAGTTTGGAACCAGAAGTCGTTGTTGGCTTTGGATGTGAGGGCTCAGCTTGTTGCCCGGCTTAGTGAGTACAAGTTTCATAATTCTTCTTCTGCTTCTCAGGCACCGAGACAAAGTTCAGTTAAATGGAAAGCTCCATCGTTTGGACTTTGTAAAATCAATGTTGATGGTGCTTATAACCAAACTAGTCGGAAGGGTGGATGTGGTTTAATTTATTATTCAGGACCATTCGGGCAGAATGTTGGTTGGAGGGGCGGGTCCTTCACAGAGTCTGGTGCAGCGGAGCATGCTGAGCTTTTAGCCTATAGTAAGGCTATTTCTTTTGCATCAGAACATGGTTTTATTCCTGCAATCCTAGAGATTGATGCGTTGGAAGTTAAACGTCAGCTGGAGGTATCGGAAGTGGCTAATACTTCATGGCTGGGTCAGATATATGATGATTTAAAGTTCTATCTTCAGTCCCAGGGTTCTTGGTTGGTAACCCATATTCGTCGTCAGGGTAATAAGGATGCTCACCTACTGGCAGCACATGCTAGCACTTTGGCTAGGGATGAATTCTATTTTGTTACTCCTTCTTTTCTTAAAGCTGTGATAAGGTTGAATACTGGACTGTTTAAACTTTGATTTTCTTAATAAAGCTTTGTCAAATGATTCAAAAAAAAAATATGAAAATATATTTATGTCTCTTATGAAAATATGTGCCAGTGTTGTGTCTTTACTCTTTAGCTGTTAGAAAATCCATACCTACTTGTTTATCAAAAACTCTCAAGTAAGCGGGGTAACTACTTTTGCAACCAAATATCGTTGCGAAATGTAGGTGGACTCAGATGTTCTATTGGTTTGCAAAAGTTGATGTAAAACGCTGTACTTGTGAATTCAAAAAGACTCTAACGTATTGTTTTATATACATTTGTTTAGATTTTCATTTTGTATGATATGGAGTTTAACATGACATACAACTTTTTTTTTTAATCTATCAACGACAGTATCAAAGACTTTCTAGGCCCAGAGACTAATCCGCGCTGGGAGATCATGTCAAAACGCTTCCTCCCCTCTAGCCACGAAGAATAAATTTGGATTTAAACTCCAATTAGCGTCGGTGGGATTCGAACCTGGGTATGAGAGATTCTCACACAAAGGCTCTTACCAACTCGACCACCTGTGATGGTTTAACATGGCATACAACTTAAACACACCTATGTCTGCACCCATCTAGATTTGTATAACTTCTTTAATTACGTTTCTACCGTATACATTATTGTTAAAGGCCACTCGTTCTGTTCACATTCAGAATGGCATTGGAGCTGTCAATAAATAATCTGGCATATACTGCAGTAAAGAAAGAAAGAGACATATATGCAGTAAGGAAAGCTTTGAATTCCTAGCTGAAACTCTGAAATCATGTTTTCAAATCTTCACTAAAAGCCAATACTTTTCTAAGAAAATCAATCGTTTTGATGTCATACCTGAGCAAAATTTCTCTACAGCTATTTTACAACAATCAACTACTACCTGAAGAATAACCTATTTACAATGTCAAAAATAAAACCATGCAGGTCCAAAAATCATAGCAAGCGCACTTTGAGATGCCCTGAAAAAACGGACACTCTGTGATGCCCGCAACATATAATGGAATTAGAGATCATGGCATTCAATCTACCCTCTAAAACCCTCTAGTATAGAGTCCCCGATGAACGTACAAGAGAAGACACAAGATTGATTACGTTCTAGCTCTCTCGTCGCTGTTAGAGTAATGAACCTCTATGTTAGGGAATGCAAAAAAAAAATGTCATAATCAAGTATGCCTTCATAAAAGCCAGCATCAAGATTGCCTTCAGGAATGCCAAAAAAAATGGGTGAAGTCTTGGAGGGAAATAGAAATCTTGATTCTGTACAGGGAGTATGATTCCAAGAGTTTCCACTGAGTCTCGTCACTGTAATGCACATAACTGCCTGCATAGAAATAAGCACATGTTTTAAAACACAAATATAAGAACAGCTTTGGAAGGAACGAATCAAGTCAAGTACAGCATAATGTCACAACAACAAACCAATCATGCCATGTTCTGCATATTCAGAGAATTGAATATTTATGAACCTAAGAAGAAAGTTAGATGGTTCAATATGATGCAAAATCTTATATCATATAACGTTGACAGTTGATATATTTGCAACTATAAATATATACATATATATGGACAAGTATTTATGTTGCTACTGAAGGTGTGTGGTGGTACCTGGATATGAGCTACATGGCTGCAAGGATGACCCCAACGCCCATTGGCAGAATGAAAGGCAGAACAACAATGAACATGTCCAACATTTTCCTGAACGTACTTGTAACTTCTTTGCTAACAAGCCTCCACTTGGAATCGCTCGGCTGAACATGAACTTTATATTATACAAAACAGTGGGCGTCTCCACCAACAACTCATTACATAACTATACAACAATCTGGAGGAAGATCTGTGAAGTAGATATCAATCTGGCTCACCATTTTCTAATAATCTTAGCAAACACAACCCCTGATTGCCAATCTTGGAGCAAATGTATACCATTGGCAAAATTTCCAGCCGTATCCAACCTATGAATGCACGTCCTACTCGGTTTATTGCTTTTTGGTCAGAGTCAGACTTGAAATAAATACCATAGCCACTTGAAGTACATTCAGAATATCATATCCCAGTGAGCATCATGCATATTGAACTTGCCAAATTGTGCCCGAGGAAAATACCATGAGCAATACAGTGGCAGCATGAAGCTGAGCTTGAGAGCATCTTCTAAAAGGCATTTACAAATCTGCATCGTCAGATTACAACCCAGTTCCTAGATCGTTTGCCAGCTGAAGTATGCCACGCATTTGAAGGTATGGATTTTCTAACAGTTTTTCATTGTTGCTCTGCATGGAGAAAACAGATGTCAAAAGACTCAAAATTAGCAGCAGTGGAGTAATAAAGGGACAACCAGATTTCAAAGCAAATGGAAAGATCTGTCTTTCTGCCAGGGTAGGCAATAATTATCATTCAAAGCAATATCCTTTAACATCTTAACAGTTAGAATATAGTGCCAACCATATGACATGACATTTATAAGGGTAGAGATGGAATAACCAAAATCCAGCTTTCAAACATGGTCGGCAACAGAAACATATTCAAAGAAGGCCAAGGTTCACTACAAAATGGCATTTGTATACTTGGGAAACGGGTAAGATAAGTTTCATAACAAAATCAAGGTTCAGTCTCTTTGAAACATTCCACACAGGCAGTGACAAGGAATACCCTATCTACATAATCTGGTTAAAGTATTTACCAACTGTAGAAGCTTGTACATAATTTTATAATGTCATATCATACAGCTTGATTATTCTTTATCATGATTGCATATTCTGAACACCGCCATATCAAAGTAAAAGAATTAACAATACAGTAATATCAATGACAAATAAGGATATATTGTTTAAGGACTAATATAAAAAAAAAATGACATGATTGCAAAAACAGAACAAAGCTCACCTGCTGAGCTCTAACAACAAGATTCTGAAGCATGTGTTGGTACTTTTCAGGTTTTTCTGTCATCATTCGCTGCAAGATACAAAATTAATAGGTTAGCAAAATCCATTGAGCCACCAACTAAGTACTCGTACATTGTAGGGGAAAAATTACTCTTACCTTTAAAAGAAAGGCTGAGGAGTAGTATGTTACCCTCGAGTCTGTATCGTCTAAGAGTTCCCTGAATTGTTTTTAAAAAGTACTCATTTATCAGTCATAGTCGCACAGAAAAAAAAATTAAAATAAATAGATAATAAGAAGTAAACTCATCAAAGGAAAACATGGAATTCCAGAATTACCTAAAAAATTCTTCCCCACCAACTTCCTGGAAAGCAGGAGGATCCGCAGTACATTTACCGATAAGAAGTAACAGAAGGGTAGCCCGTATGTCGGACGTGGCCCCAGGAAGGTTCCCTCGTCCTTTGCTTCCAACCGCTATACCCAGTGCTATGTTATCCGTAGCTGCACCGGCAAGTTGAATCAATGGCCAATAGAACAAAGCAGCAGGAACACGTGTAACCAATTGCATGGGAACTATAGCCTGTCCTCGAAGAAGCAGTGCTGCCATTGATTCTGTCCCATGTTCTAGAGGATTGTTGTTACCCTGGCCAGATCTTCCACTAGTTTCTTCAGTACAAGCATCCTGGTAATTCTCCTTATCGTCAACCTTCTTATTACCATCCATGCGAAAAAGAACCCTACCACGTTGCGCATCTTCTCCAACCTCTGTTGCACTTGCAGGAGGAACTTTTAAGCACAATTGAGAGAATAGTATGTCACACATCTGTTTAGAACAAGATACTAGAAAGTTAGGGGAACATTCACTGCAATTTTCCAATACTGTTGAGAAACAGATAGAAACAAGAACAACTAAATATGATTTTTCATCTTTTTGACAAAAAAACAATACATGTATTGACAGAACAGCCAATAAATTTTCTACTAATGTCATTCAGCCTTAACAAAGGTAATATGATACGCACAAACATATACTTTGAGTTCTCGGGTCAGCATCATTTATGATTTTCAGTAGTACTACACCATAAACATTTTGCAAGCATTTAAGTCAAAAGGTCCAAAAGTTGTTGAGCTTATTAGCAGCCTTTTACGGTTGCATCTCCTTGCTGTATGCATCTTTAAATTTAGAAGACCACCTGCAAAAGATCTAGTCTAGAAATCTCTAGTCCTTACGCAATTACCTTCAAAATATTCATGCGGTCTGTCTCATTTATCTGAAAAACCAAGGACAAGGCACTACTCATGATGTCTATCACCGCATTAGCTTTCTCGAGACGATTATCCTTGTGTATATTCCCAGTGTCACTGTCTTGTGATTGCTGGGTTTTAGTTTCATTTAACAATATTTTACACCTCATGAGAAGCCTTTCAAGAACAAACAGAAATCCCCATCTAATGATGCTGTGCTTTGACTTCAAGAGACCACACATAAGCCAAATGGGAACAGGAACATCTGAAGCGACTGCAGAATCATGAACACCAGCAAGGAAAATTTTCTGCTGCATGTTTTTAATATTTAACCATATACTTGAATCCCTTTCATCACTAATTTCTGCAATAAGCAGGTCACTTAACCAGACATATGCATTTCGATGGTAAGCAATGTTTCCAGAATGAAGTAGCGAATGCAAAACGGCCCAAGAGAGTTTTGCTTTCATGCCAACGCCATTTCTTAGAACTGCACCTTCAATGCTATCCAAAGACTTATAGGATTTCGTTATCTGCATCATATGGAAGAACTCCGTGTCCAAATGAGTAAATGAACTGATGGTTGCACCAAATTTCTCCATTACACTCTCCAACAGCTGCAAAGTGAAATAAACATTAGAATCAGCACATTGACAAAGATTAATTGACTTTACTAACTATAGAAACAAAAGTAACTATTGGATAATCTCTGAAACTAGTGGAAACCTCCAGTATAAACTACACACCTATTTGTCACTTACAAAAGGGGAAAAACAAATACATATTTATATAGAAACAATACACTTTGTAATATAATATGTGAAACTCCCCGAGAGCTCATCATCCATTTACTGTCCATGCCAACATTAGATGGCACACAGGGCTGGTGAAAAAGCACACAGAAGATGAGCTGGGCAGGAAACATATATGACTTAAAAATTCCACTGACAAAACATTTGAAGAATCCAATTCCTCTCCTTTATAAAAAAAAAAAAAAACATACCGCACAAACTTTGGATGCATACCATATTTAGCCGTTCACTGTTTGGATATCTAGACAATGCATCAGAAATAGAATTCTTCAGAAGTTCCCCAACGCCAATCAATCCAAGCTTAATACAGATATAAACGGCTTCAGACGCATCAGCCATTGTGAGAAGAGCAACAAGAGGCTGAATCTCATCATCGCTATACTCTGTGCCTCCAGTAGCTATGCATGCTTCATTAATTTGATGCAAAACATAGTCAAAAAGCACCAAAAACAGATTTCTTCTTTCATCCTTTGATTTTGCTAGTGAATACTGCATGTCAGAAACATGATGGCTTGGAATTAGATAACTTTGCAGGTAGAACGAAACCATACAGAAACTTTTACATATCGATTTCATGAAACAAGAATATGTTTACATAAACATTTTAGTAAAATCTTATTTGAAAAACAGATCCATCATCAGATCATTGAAGTGTTGTTTGACCTTGCCAATAATAAAGTGTTGTTTGACCTTGCCAATAATAAAAGAACTTCTTTAAACACAGATGATAATAATACTCTGATTAGCAAGGGACCTTAGTTCTATCCTTCGAATCCAGTAGCTCCTAAACCTTTTATTTTATTTTATAACTGAGCTTGTCTAACTTTTGATTTCAGTGTTAAGATAAACTAATAGCAGTACCTCAAGGAAAATAAACTCAATTCCACCAATCAGATCAACTTGCTCCACAACAAATAAGCGGGTACTTGAGACAGTCTCATCGGTATCTTGAGGTACTTGATAAAACATGTTTGCTAACATGCTAATAAGCTTGCAATGGACTACTTCTGCCCAAGAATTCTTCCTGCTGATTACTAGTAGCGCCTTAACAACCTACAAGTAAGCAATAAAAGAACAATCAACATAAAAACTTATAACTTTTGTGATATTAAGGAGTCAGTAAATGGCTCTGCAGATGATGGTAATTATGGCATCGGGATATGTAAATCTATAGAAGCCAATTCTCTTTTTTCTTTTATTGAACCCAGAAATCCCCAAACCCTGTTTTCACATACTGGGTCTCCACACCCTCTTGCCGAACCCTACAATTTATAGGTGGCAGGAAACTATATCATATGGCTAAGTAGGGGGTTTAAACCCTCGACCACAGGCAAAAAACCCATGAGGCTGACGATTCCTACTAACCTCTTGTTGGATATGTCATAAGCCTCATTCAGAGTAATCTTAAATCTAAAACATAGGAAAGGGTTCCAGATAAACAGATACAAAGCAAAATATCTCACCCTTATGTCAAGTCCATTTATCCGGTTTCTCAATATTTTGCCTCTATCACAGACAAAATAAAGCAAACAGCTAAGAGCAGAAGCCCACACAGATTCTTCTTTTTCTTCAATCTACAAGAACAGCAAAGGCAAACTAAAAGTTAAGAAATGATGACAATATCTGCACTGATCTGCAGAGATATAAATTGAAACATTGACGCATATTGAAATTTGGTTCTAAGGTGATTGTTAGGGTGGAAATATACCACAGAATTATCTAAGACAGGAGGGAGAGGTCATTTTAATTAGGAAATGAACAGGTTAACATCACTATTTGGCAGCTTCTTAATGTAATCTAAGAAGATAACTTTGAACATCCAAGTTAATAGTGCTAAATCAAACATGAGATAAAGTATACCTGAACAAGAAGAAGCAAAATCTCATATAAAATGTTTAAAATCCATGATTCAAAATCGTCAATAGCTGAGGGAGTGCCCGTAAAAACAGAATCTGATCTTCTCATTTCTTGTGTTGCAAGCTTAGCTTCACTATCAAAATATGATTCTTGAGAATAATCTTCTTCAATTGTGGAAGCATCATCGGTTACCATTGGCTCAAGTAAATGAGCATGAACTCCAAGGTTCAAAATGAAATCAAATGCACGAACTCTACAGGTTGCTATTGGAGAATTAAGCATTTCCTGAAAGGTCATACACAAAGCAGAAAAACAATTGGAATGATGAAAAAGGTGTGGGGAGAGAGAGAGAGAGAGAGAGAGAGGGAGAGATTCTAACATAAACAAATATCAACGCTAATCACCTGGAGCATAGACAAAGTGAGAGGAGCAGCGGTCCCAGAATCCAAAACATACCTACAAAAAGAGAATTTTCAATGACTGTTATCCATGAGCGAAAACTACATAGTATGCAATTCAAGCAAAAAGCAGAAAATGTTGTAGAGCAAGGAGAGGGAGAGATTTACAGACAGAATCACACAAAATAAGCATATGACATCAAGAATGACTGCATTAATACTGGCCTAGGTCATAGAAACTTACATGTCAATAACAAGTTTGATTAAGACGCTCACTGCTGCATCCATCGACGGCTTTCCATAGTTATTATTTAGTCTAGATGATACTGTCATCAAATTAGCAGTTGGTGAAGATGCCTCGGAGCAAACTGCAGCAATGACCTCACAAACCTCAGCTGGATTCAACCGCAAGGGTTGTTGTTCACTGATCCACATACAAAATATGGTGAGAGAGAATTAAGTGAATAAAATTGGTAGCAACATGAATATCCAATTCAAAAGACACAAGAGCTAAAATAACGCTCACAGCCAACATTAAAAAGTATTCCAAGGTATCATGAATATTGCTGGATCCTGTAAGATAACAAATAGGAATTTGTTACCTGTAGTGACGATATTGAAAAAGCGGTTTAGCCCGTGGACGAAATGTGCTCACTGGAGATTCATCCCTGAAATTTTACACTTAAAATATTCAGAACAGCATTTGTCTGATCGAACTTCATTATGATACTAAAATTATAACTTCAGAAAAATGTATGACTGAGTTTTAGTAACTAATGATAGGGTTTAAGGGTTAGGGTTTAGATTAGCTTTAATTAAGCTAATCTAAACCCTGAACCCTAAAACAAGGATAAATAATTTATTAGTTTTAATGTACAATATACACCCTAGGTAGTAAAAAATGTATCTTCAAAAGCCACTAAGTATACCACAATTATCTTTAGTTTCATGTTTCTATCCTGTAGTAATTTTAAAGAAAATATTGGCAACAAAATTAAAGAATCCATATTGCAATGCAATCCTTCTATTTTAAAAATGTTGGAGAAAAGATATCGAAGAGAATATACAAGATGGAATAGCATACCATATCTGACTAGGGCCGGATTTAGTGCGTTTACATGCTGTTATTGCCCTCAGGTGCGCACGTGCCGCAGAAGAATCAGTAATTGCGGTTACTGGTGAAGGTTGCAGCAGTTGATCAAGATAAGGCATATCGGCCGTTCCAAAGAACTTCCAAGGTTGACCTTTCATTTTAGCTTTCACGTCTCCTACAAGTAGAGCTGCTGCACCTACTTCTAATAGATTATACGTTCTCATTTCTTGGGAATTTGCAACGCAATCACTTAATGATGGAACATGTAAAATACAAAAAAGTAAATAATAAGCAATCAAAGACAGCTAACATAAAGAAAAACTAAAACTAAAAAGTGAAATTGCGATAAAGAACCTGCAGCAGAGTTAGAATATGTGTACCTTTCAAATAGTGATGACTGCTGTTCTCCAAGCCAGCGCCACCGCAGAACGTCAAGTGCAAGGTATTCAGGATCTTTCATTCCATCAACCTTTTCAGTATTTGATAGGTTCAAAATAGACATAGTTGTGACATCTTTATTCTCCACAGATTCCCCACTGCGTGCAGGGCTTAGCTGCCCATTGAAGGATCTGCTCAACAAAGAAGACAAACTCGGAAGGGATTGTCTGGTTGCAGACAGGGCTCCAGAAAAAGCACCTGGGTGGAATGATCGCCTTGGAAGATGTTGCGACACCAGAGACCGCACATAATTCAATGACTTCACAAGAGTCCCAGAAGCAAAACTAGGTACAGACAGAGGGAGACTATTTGTAGATGATGTTGACGCAAACGACTGTGACCATGGAGACAATTTCCGGTTTGGACCCGTATCACATTCGGCAATAGTGTTTACACAAAACCGATCAATCTGCAGTAATGTCTCTTCACTGGGTTTGTACCTTAAAAGAGTAAAACAAAAAAGTCTACATCATAACTCTGAATTCAGAAACACTAAATATAACAAAATTCGACAAAAAGAAACAAACTTTATGCATGTAGGATAACTGGTGCAACAAGGGTGGGATACAACATTGTCTACGGGGCATCTTTTAATTATTAGATCTAGTAAGACCAATAGAGGAAAATAAAATCAAGATATATAGAACATACCTTAGGAGGTAGCGTTTCAAAAGTGCCACACACCTAGCAACAACTGCAGGGCTGGCATAAATCAAATCAACATCAGGAAAAGAAGATCAATAGCATAACAATTGTTGACTATACAATGCTTGATGGAAAATCGATTGGCAAAAACTAAGATATAAGTAGCAAGCGCAAATGGAGACAATTTACATGTATATGGAATACAATAGATGTACACACACAAAAACACACATACTTATGATACTTATTTTTGTAATCTTCTTATTTTCCCTTTGTATGTTTGTGTGAGTGTGGGTGCACTATCTAATCTTACTTCATACATATCTTCAACTTATACTAAATGCTACAAAAGTTCTTTATACATAGTTCTTTACCATAAGCTAAACGCCACAAAAGTTTACCCCAGACTTGATCCTTCTATTTCTACTATACGATATGATATAAATATGTATTTAAGTACAACTTACTTTATTTACCAAAAATCTCTTAGGGTCGGATGGGAAGTTAAAAAGAAAAAAATGTCGTTTCTTTTATTATAATGATTCTAGTCATAATTGTAGTTTCTTTACCACTATCTACGTCAAAACCGCATGATGTCACATAAGTTACTCTACATAGTAACAAGACATATACTGGTCTGTGTATTCATATCCAGCACAAAATTTCAAGAGTATGCACACGTGCACTCACACTCGGTTAGAAGCAAGCATAATAATTTATGGATCATAAATTCTCACTTTTCCTACAAACAATTTGTTTATAGGGAAGAAAACCTATCAGGGTTACCTACAGGAAAAGAAATCCTATAAGAGTTACCTGCGCTCCCTCTCAGCAATGGTATGTTCTAAAATCACACTGTAAGACAAGTCCATCGTTGTTGGGGATGCCAGATAATCCTGCCAATCACGAAGTTTAATGTGTGAAATGTAAATTCGCTGCTCATGCAAGTCAATCAAATAAGATGACCAACGACGTGATAAAAACCTCTCAATAAGATGTCAGCTCTACCTGCCTAGATAACTGGACAGTCCAGCATCCAGAAAGGGAGCAATAAGAGTTGGATAGAATTACAAAATGAACATTCCATTTCAAGTAACATTTTTGCTACTTCAAGCCCAGTCATGCAGTGATATCGAAATGTCCTCTTTAACCAGAACGGTTAAAAATCAATCGATAAATAAGGGAAAACATTTTACGTAGACATAAAGATCGAGAGCATCATTCATTGAATCCTAATGTGTAAACCCGAATCATGGAGTGCAAAACCAATAACAGGAAACCATTTCAGAAACAGCTACTCTTGTTTCCATTCAGAATTCTTACCAAAGAAATAAAACTACAAATTAACTCTAGGAAGTTCTTATTACGGGCAACAATTTGCACAAAGTGCTTTTATAGAAATAATAAACAATTCGTACAAAAGTGCAACAGTATTGCATTTACACTTCCCCCATCATAATTAACTAAAGAAGCCGTTTAAAATTAAATGCAACGAAGCAACCTAAGCTATTAATTTAACATTCACAAATCACAGCCAATACCAACTAGTGCCTAAATTGGGGAAACCACATTTAATATCCACCTCGAGTCTCCATTACCTATATCCCAAACCGAACACTCACTAACAATAACCATTCCCAACACAACCTAAACACAACTCTACTTCGGCTACTATAAGAATGTATCAACCTAAACACAACCTCACGATTTCATCTTCAATGCAAGCTGAAGCCACACATTGCGCTACAATTGAGCTCAAGTTTTTATGTTACAAAGCCAAAAAAAAAACATAATAATTACTTAACCTCAGAAAACAACCAGAGTCCAAATCTCAAATTAAGCTCCCTACAGACTCAATTAAGCCAAAATCCACCAATTCAAAGCGAAATCACACACACAGTAAGCTCTAGATTCCACAAACCAAGCCAGCATTTCAAAGATCCAAAAATAAATAAATACATCAAAATCAGACAATTCCACTCACTCTCAGAATTCTGGAAGCTTCGGAGAGAAGCACACTGGACGAAGTGCTGGCATGGTGCGAGCTCGCCGCCGACGACGCCAGGCAATCCGCCACCGCGCGCCGCAGCGGCTCCGGCGGCTTCTTCATGGATGAAGATCTCAGCCTCGAAACGCCTCCGACTCCTCCTCCGCCGCCGCCGACCTGAAGCCTCGAGCTCCCGGGGCTCCGACCCGGACTGTAGACCGACGACATGACCCGAATATCTCAGAAAGAAAAAAAAAACTCAGAATTTCTTAGTGCAGTGTTGATTTTCACAGTGGTGTGAACACTCTTCCCTCTCTTAACATTTGGAGCAATCTCTAACGGATTATAACGAATTTAAGTCGGTTCGTTGTGTTCATTGAACTTGGGAAATGAAGAAGAAGAAGAAGAAGAAGGGAGATTTGGGGGGAGTGTGTTGTAATTCTTTTTCTTTTTTAGTTTTGTGAGAGAGTTGAGATTTTCTGGCTTGTTAATTTTGGGATTAGCTGTACGTATTGACGTGGTTTTATCAGACTCATTAGCTGGCATGCGCTACAATTTGTCACCTTTTTAGTGGGAATCAAGGGCATTTTCGGGTTTTGATAAGTAGACTGCGTTTTGGTTTTTTATAACTTTTTTTTTTGGATTGATTTTACCGTTAATGGGATTGGGTGAAAATGGAGACTACAGTTAGTAAATTAGTAACTTGGCACTAGGGTATTGTTTGATTTTCATGTGAATGCCTTAATAGATTCTCTATACTACTTTTAAGAGTCTTTCCATAAACATTATATCCGAGTCTCGAAAATTCCTACTTATTCATAAATTTTGCCTGTATTTTTTTTTTTAAGAGTCTTTCCATAAACATTATATCTGAGTCTGGAAATTCCTACTTATTCACAAATTTTGCATGTGTTTTTTTTTTTTTAGTAAATTTTTTACTTGTGTTTATGTTCATTTAAAATTTGAAAAACGTAATAATCAACGGTTCAACCATTACTCGAATCAATTTAAAACTGACTTGATATGCGTTTTGATATCTAGGTAAATTGTTTATGTTCGTGTAGTATACTTAGTATCATATTTACGTGGCAATTGTTTGTGTTTGTTCTCTTTTTTTATCAGACATACAACTCTACTACTACTACAATTTGTTTTTTATGTGTCGAAATCAAAATCTTTCACTTACGAATAAAAGACTATGTAGACACGATCATAAATAAAACTCGATAAGTAGTCTCAACTTAAATAACATTATTTTAGACATAATAATATTACAAAAATTGGATAAATTAGCTATCCAACAAAGCTCGTTTATTGAATCCAACTACTGTTAATACAATGATACTGTTAGGGCCGGCAAGTTCAATGACATACTCACCGGACCGAACCGGAGCCGGCCTAACCCCTAGAGTCGCGATCCAATGCTGGCGTCAGCCTTCCGAATCTCCTCCAAAACCTCCTTCATCAAGTCCATGCGAATCTGAGCGTACACGTGTCCCTTCCACTTCCTCCTAACGAACTCCTCCCCCATTCTAACCGCCGCCTCAACCGTCTCCTCCACGCCATCAACCGCCAAGTCAATAATCCCCTTCTCCACCGCCACCGCCGCCTTCACCTTATCAGCTCTCAGCATCAAATCGCGCACCGCCGCCGCCGATCCGACCTTGTTCTTAACCAGCGCGTGAAACCACGCCGGAATCACAAGCGCAATATCCATCTCGCTCATATATACAAACCCCCGGTCCTTCCTCATCACAACATAGTCGTGGCACCGCGCGAGGATGAACCCGGCGGCGGAGGCGTGGCCGGTGACGGCGGCGATGGTCGGCAACGGGAGGGAGATAAAATCCGCCACGACAGATCGGAGCTTGGCGGTCACGAGATCGCTGCGGGCCTTGTCCGATCCGGCCCAGTCCAGATCGTAGCCATTGGAGAAGAACTTGCCGTGTGCGGTGGTGATCAGGGCCACGGAGGATGACGTGGCGGCGGCACGGACTTGGTTTAAAGCGGATTGGATTGCATCGAGTAGGGTCGGGTTGAGTCTATGCTCACCCGGCCCAGTTAAAGTGAGGATGAAGACCTCGCCTTTCTTCTCCAATGTACACATTTTCTTTAAGACTCACTCTCAAAGGTTTGAAATTTTGTTAGTAATTGTTGATATATAAAGCTGTGGAATTCAAAATTTCAAAGCCATCTTTCTTGAATTGACCATGGTCTATGTTTTGACTGTTTGAGAGTGACACAACAGTAACATATAGATGAAAGTATGGGACTGAGCATACCATAGATTCATAACAAAACCAATGTACCAGTACAAGAGGAGAAGATCCTACTGACTTGAAAACCTACCCTAATTGATTAAGTGGTGAACCTACTTCAATACCTGCGCACGCCACGGTCATGCATCAAGGCGGAAGGGCACTCGTATGCTTGGTGACCCCTTCCTCCACAGTTGTGGCAGATGACAACAGAGATGCACTCGCGGCTGACATGCCCTGGCTGCCCACAGTTACGGCAGATGATGTCGTGCAAAGGGCCTCCTCCAGTGTTTAAATCCAGGCCTGACTTGGGGCAGTGACGGGCGACATGGCCGGATATGTTGCAGACGTTGCAGACGGGCTCGTTGGGGCAGTCACGGGCGAGGTGGCCTGGCTTGCGGCAGTTGTTGCATGCCTTCTCGTTGGTGCAGGCGACTGCAATGTGACCTGGCTTGTAGCAGTTGTTGCATAGTCTTGCATCATGGGATGGAAGAGATGGGTTTGAGCAATCGCGAGCAAGGTGACCCATCTTACCGCACATATGGCAGACTGGATCGTTGGAGCATTGGTTTGCAAGATGTCCAGGCTCCTTGCAGTTCCAGCATGTAGTGGTAGAGTTACATTCAGCAGCAATGTGGCTGAGACAAGAATACAGCATTTAAAAGTGGTCAGACATTTCCAAAAAGCAGATTTTACATTATATGGTTATCAGGGTTTCCAATTTACCAAAGTTTTAAACCTCTCTTTGTGACTGTTTTCTTCTCTGATCGACAAAAAAAGTACTAAACATCCAACATAAAATCAATATTTCAGCAGAAGTAAAACAATTCTCACCCAGGAAGTCCACAGTTGTTGCAGACGGTCATATTTGGACAATCTCTGGCAAAATGCCCAGGTCGTTTACATTTGTTGCAAAGGAAATCATTCCTGCAAAGTAACACAACATTAATCACCACAGGAGATCTAAGGAGAAGCAACAATAGACAATCTCCAACTTATGGATTCCAAATATCAGCACATCAAAATGTGGTAGCAATGAACATACTGAGTTTCTATAAATGATTCTTCAGGTATATTTCCTAACATTTTAAAGTCTAAGTTTCTTCTCTTGCTATGGCATCCTCCAGTTAACAGTTCAACATGTTCCTAATTTTCCTAACAAGACTTATTGAAAGAAGCATGGAACAGTCACTGGAAAATTTACCCACTGTTCAGATCACATAAGCGCACCAACACACTGATGTTATTTCTATTCCATATTTTTGCTTTTCAAACACAAATGTAATGCCTTTACTAATCACCAGCAGTGATAGGTCCTGACAAGAGTTGACATGTTTCGTAAATGAACTCAACACCAAGGGAAGACCATTTTTTCAGTAAACTGTCAAAGCATAACAAACAACAAAATAAAACGGATATGAAGCTAATGCCGCAGTTGAATTTGCAGTCAATTATATTCTGATATTTAATTCACATCTAGTTTCATATAGCAAGCCTGTTATATTGTGAAGCCCCTTTAGTTCTCTTTCAGGTGTATCAGTCATCTACCTTAATAACAATATGGACAAAGCTTATACCAAAACAACAAATGTATACAAGAAGTTTGCAATAAGTTGTTCTATGAGCATCATAAGACCATTGAGAAAAACACAGAAGCAAAAAGTGAGCTCACTACACACAAAAGATGTTTAGATACCTATTCACACGCCGCTCCCGCTCCCTAGGATATGGGGCATCACGGTAAGATGCACGCTCACTGCTGCGGAACCTCCTGGACCGTGATGGGCTTTGGCTCATTGTCGCAAGCACCAAGTAAACCTTCACTGAAATATCTAAAACACTGTTTCACAAGCAGTACTATCCAGACCAAGCACCACACTCCCAGAAGCAGCAACCTCCCACCAATCAAATCTCCAAGCTCCCTTACAAAACCACATCAACCAAAATCCGATTGTTCAATCAACCTATCAACCACTGGTTTTCACATTGAAATAATAGTACACAAGAAACCTACAACACATCAATTTCACCCATTTCACCAGTAAAACAAGAAAAACTAAACCCATTATCACTCTTGTTCTTCACTTTTGAATTTCACAGATTCCAAAAATTACAGAAACATAACATTAAAAACTAAAGTAATACAGAAAACCCACAGCAGTAAAACTACAGTAGTTACCACTCTGAATCTCCCAAAATCACACAAAACACAACACATGAAACCTAAAGACTCAAAATTTACATAATTTTCTCAGTGTTCTTGTCAAGGAGTCAGTAAAGGTGAAAACTTTACCCCACGAATCTCACTCTTCTAGCTCAATTTTCACAATGTATCTAGAAATTAAGCTTCTATACACACCCAGATCTCCCAATTCTTGACCCATCCAAAAAGATCGCAACTTTAAAGGTTTGATGGGAGAGAGATAAGGAGAGAAATTTTGGAGATGTAAATAAACAGAGACGAGAATATATATAATTGAAAGGGAGAAGGATTTTACCTAGGTCGTCATATCATGTAAGAGAGAGAAAACGTGGAGATGCAGAGCGAAGAAGACGATGCGTGGGAAACCCTCGATTGAAAACTGATTTGGGGATTCGAAGCGGAGAGTTTTATATTCCTCCAGTGTAACGCTTAACTGCACAAGGCGATTTCCATTTGAATCTAAAACGACAACGTTTCACAACAAGTGGGCTTTTGGTGGTTAAGCCTGATTTATCTGATTTTTTATTTCTTTTCATGTTCTCGGTCTATGCCTTAGTGTTTGAATGATATATACATATTTCTTACCTAGAGTGATAAAAACTGTGGTTGGTCCATGTGTTTGATATTTCATAAGTCACATACTTCACCCTAGTTTGCACCCTGGTTCACTTAACAAAATTGTTACCTTGTTCAGTTTATAATCTTGAAAGTACCCACACGATATATATTCATCCCTATGATTCTCTACCAACTCCAGCACATTCATATGAAGCTGTTTTTATGCTTTGAAACTTGTGTTTGTGGCCAGTAATGAACTTAAAGCTTCAGCAGTTCAATCCAAGAGGCCATAAAAGCTTTATAAAAAAAAAAATATATATATACCTCTTAAAATCGTCAAACACCAGGATAAACGAGATTCCGATTTTAAATGGGGTGAATCCAATTCTACCAGCCTTTCACTTTTCAGGGTGTGAAAAAATAGCATTGGAAGGCGTTGAAAGTAGCATTATAACGCGTTGACAGTAGCATTGGATCGCGTTGAAAGTAGTATTGGAACGCCAACAAAAACTACTATAAAGATACTGTCAACACCAACAAAAACAACGGTCTCCGGAAAAGAACGCTACTACTAAACAGAACAAAAACTACTACCAAACTCATTAAGATATTGTTACCAACAATAAAACCTACTGCCAGTAGGAACAAAAACTACTACCAATTGAACTACCAAACTACTGTCTCCATAAAATTGTGAGACACTTGCTAGAAAGAACCAAATTAAAGCTAACGTCCCTACCAAACAAATTTACTGTCTCAGAAACAAAAGCTACAGAATTAAAAAATAATAGCTACTATCTACATCCTAATTTCACCCTTCTCATTTTTTTCTTCTTCTTTTTCCTATAAAATAAAATAAAATTTTATGAGTCAAAGTTGTGAAATAATAGGTATAATAAAGAATTTCCAAATAATAAAAAATATTACCATGCATTGTCTTCTAAAAAATTTTCATTGAGGTTGATTGAACTATTTCTTTTTTTAATTCCCTATTGAAAGACTGCGCTCCGCAAATTCCACTCCGATGGTCCTTGAAAAGAATCGCCTTTTTGTAAAGGATCGCCTTCTTTCGCTCTCGACTTTCGTGGTCCCCGAGTGTAGACAATCAGAGGTTTTGGTGACCTACGCTGTATGGGCGATGACGAAGGCGTTAGCGAAGGCGATACTGTCACACAAAAACTACTTTCAGTGGGAACAAAATACTGTTAACACCAACAAAAACTACTGTCTCCAGAAACAAACGATATTATTAATAGAAAGCCTAAAAAACAAGTAAAGACACGTGACCCTAATCAGTCGGTTTGAAGAAAAAAAAATTATGCGTGCTCGGGATGCGGCGACTCCGGCTCCGGATGCTCTGGCGACGGTGCCGGTGAAGGCAATGGCGAAGGCGTTACTGTCACGTACAACAAAAACTAATTTCAGTGTGAACAAAATACTGTCAACACCAACAAAACGATACTATTAATAGAAAGCCTCAAAAACAAGTAAAGTCACGTGACCCTAATCAGTCGGTTTGAAAAAAAAAAAAAAATTGACTTATCATTATGCTCAGGCTGCGGCTGCTACTTCTCGACTGTCAGGGGCTCCGGCGACTGCACCGGTGAAGGCGATGGCGAATGCGTTACTGTCACGAACAACAAAAACTACTTTCAGTGAGAAAAAAATACTGTAAACACTAACAAAAACTACTGTTTCAAAAAACAAACGATACGATTAATAGAATGCCTCAAAAACAAGTAAAATCACGTGATCCTAATCAGTCAGTTTGAAAAAAAAAATTACTTACCGTTATGCTCCCCACTTTGCGGCTGCGGCGACGGCGGCAGTGAAGACGATGATAGAGGCGATGGCCTAGGCATTGGAAAAATGCAAAATAAGTTAATGTCACAAACAACAATAACTACTTTCAATGGGAACAAAAACTACTTTCAACACCAACAAAAACTACTGTCTCCGGAAAAGAATGCTACTACTAAACAGAACAAAAACTACTACCAAGCTGATTAAGATATTGTTACCAACAACAAAATCTACTGCCATTAGGAACAAAAACTACTATAATCATAATTATAACAAATACTGTCAACACCAACAAAAACTACTATCTCCAGAAAATTCTGAAGGACACTTGCTAGAAAGATTGAAACTACGAATTGAACTACCAAAACCACTGTCTCCAGAAAATTGTGAGGGACACTTACTAGAAAGATTGAAACTACCAATTGAACTACCAATTGTGAGCAGAATAAAATGTACTGTTACCATCACCAAACGCTACTGTGACGACCGGCCATATCTACTACCAGACAGATTAAAAGCTACTTCCAAGCTGAATAAAAGACTACTCAATGGGAACAAAAACGTTGTTACCGGAAAAGAACGCTACTACTAAACAAAACAAAAACTACTACCAAGCTGATTAAGATATTGTTACCAACAATAAAACCTACTGTCATTACGTCAGTCGGTTTGAAAAAAAAAATGACTTACTGTTATGCTCCCCACTCTGCGGCGGCTCCCGCTACAGCTCATTGTTGTGCACCCACCCATCCATGGTTGATGTCCCCACTCAGCTGACAAAAAAAGGTAGAAAGTTTCAAAAACAAGTAAAGTCACGTTACTATAATCAGTCGGTTTGATAAAAAAAATAATAAAAAAAAAGTATTTGTCAAGTCTTACCTTGCAGCTGTCCACTCAATGCAATCCTCTTACCCCATGCCTTTTTGTAATTAGCTCAATGGTCTCAGTACCTTGCATGTCCAAATTTAGTCAACTAAATGTTGCTTTTTATTATGTAATGTACTTCAATTTTGTGTAATGTACTTTGAAATCTGTAATGTACTTTCGATCGCAAACTCTTCCAGGTTATATGATTCACCATGGTTCAGAATGCCAACACATGGTCTGATTTTTAACATGATTCACCCTGCTTCACAAAACACAGTATAAAAACTGAAAAGATGTCGAGCACTACCTTATTGTTCATCTGACTTAGTGTTTGAATGATATATACATATTTCTTATGTGTTAACCGGCACAGTATAAACTTAATTCTTGTTGTTGGACAGAAAAAAATGAGAACCAGAAGCAGCTCTACTGTGCCGGTTAAGAGCTCGGCAGAACAACAATCACATAAGAAGAGGAAAACAGGCTCTGCTGACTCGGCAGAATAACAATCACCGAAGAATAGGAAAACGGGCTCTGCTGTGCCGGTTAAGAAGAGGAAAATGGGATCTGCTGTGCCGGTTAACAAGCAACAATTCAGATCAACTTGACCAAACATTAATAACTTCACAAACATTATCGATCAAGACAAAAAAATACTCCAAAGGATTAGAAGCGGGTTCTTCTGTAAAGTCTTCAACGCATTTTACAAAAGAATGAAGAGTACTCAGTTTCAAAAATCAAATGTGCTTCTAGCAAAAATAGTTGACCGGTATGATGTCCAGGAGCAGATGTTCCTCGTTGGAAAAGAAAAGTTAAGACTCTCAAGTCGCGACATATCATCATACTTGGGTTTTCCCGCGAATGAGCCGGATTTTCAATAACATCAGACATGGACAGGGCCGCGTCAATGTTCCCTAGCGATAAAAGATTGCCAAAGACAGCTATCAAGGATGCCCTTTGCAGATTAAGGGAAGGTAGACCTATCGACGAAAAGGGTTTACGCCGGTGGAGAGATGATGTTGTAAGACTGATCCACTTGGAGATATGTGTCAAGTTTCTGTTTGCACATTGAGGAGGATATATATCAAATGAGATGATCAAAATCATTTGGAGTGATGTGAGTAAGTACAACTGATCTCGGGAGGTAGCATCGTACCTAAGGGCCTCCCTTGTATCTAGGGCTAATGCAATCAGCGAACAGAAATCCACACAACTGAACATTGTTTGATGCGCACATCTGTTAATGGTACATCATTCTTCCATCACATTATTACACTTTTCTTAAAATAAATAAAATTAACTAACTAAATCTATTATATATTTGCTGATTTGGATGTGTGAAAAGACAAAGGTGATGAGGCAAATTCAAGGGAAAGAAAAAAAAAACGCCCTAAGATGCTTAAGTGGGACCTGACGACGCTAGCCGGAATGGACAAAACTATAGATATTGAGGTAAAAATTTCAAACTAGACTCATTTTTCTTGAGTTTTTAATTGTCATGATGTACATTGCTTCACCTTGCCTTCACATGTTGCACCATGATACACCTTATTAAATCTTGCTGCAACTTGACTTGTCTTGTTAGTTGCTTAACCTTGACTTGTCTTATTTAATGCATTAAGACAAGTCAAGGTTAAGCAGGTTAAGTAATTAATAAGACAAGTCAAGTTGTAACAAGTTTTAATAAGGTGTATCATTGTGCAACAGGTGAAGGCAAGGTGAAGAAATGTACATCATGACAATTAAAAACTCAAGAAAAATGAGTCTAGTTTGAAATTTTTACCTCAATATCTATAGTTTTGCCCATTCCGGCTAGCGTCGTCAGGTCCCGCTTAAGCATCTTAGGGCATTTTTTTTTCTTTCCCTTGAATTTGCCTCATCACCTTTGTCTTTTCACACATCCAAATCAGCAAATATATAATAGATTCAGTTAGTTAGTTTTATTTATTTTAAGAAAAGTGTAATAATGTGATGGAAGAATGATGTACCATTAACAGATGTGCGCATCAAACAATGTTCAGCTGTGTGGATTTCTGTTCGCTGATTGCATTAGCCCTAAATACAAGGGAGGCCCTTAGGTACGATGCTACCTCCCGAGATCAGTTGTACTTACTCACATCACTCCAAATGATTTTGATCATCTCATTTGATATATATATTCCTCAATGTGCAAACAGAAACTTGACACATATCTCCAAGTGGATCAGTCTTACAACATCATCTCTCCACCGGCGTAAACCCTTTTCGTCGATAGGTTTACCTTCCCTTAATCTGTAAAGGGCATCCTTGATAGCTGTCTTTGGCAATCTTTTATCGCTAGGGAACATTGACGCGGCCCTGTCCATGTCTGATGTTGTTGAAAATCCGGCTCATTCGCGGGAAGACCCAAGTATGATGATATGTCGCGACTTGAGAGTCTTAACTTTTCTTTTCCAACGAGGAACATCTGCTCCTGGACATCATACCGGTCAACTATTTTTGCTAGAAGCACATTTGATTTTTGAAACTGAGTACTCTTCATTCTTTTGTAAAATGCGTTGAAGACTTTATAGAATGACCCGCTTCTAATCCTTTGGAGTATTTTTTTGTCTTGATCGATAATGTCTGTGAAGTTATTAATGTTTGGTCAAGATGATCTGAATTGTTGCTTGTTAACCGGCACAGCAGATCCCGTTTTCCTCTTCTTAACCGGCACAGCAGAGCCCGTTTTCCTCTTCTTCGGTGATTGTTGTTCTGCCGAGCCAGCAAAGCCTGTTTTCCTCTTCTTATGTGATTGTTGTTCTGCTGAGCTCTTAACCGGCACAGTAGAGCTGCTTCTGGTTCTCATTTTTTTCTGTCCAACAACAAGAATTAAGTTTATACTGTGCCGGTTAACACATAAGAAATATGTATATATCATTCAAACACTAAGTCAGATGAACAATAAGGTAGTGCTCGACATCTTTTCAGTTTTTATACTGTGTTTTGTGAAGCAGGGTGAATCATGTTAAAAATCAGACCATGTGTTGGCGTTCTGAACCATGGTGAATCATATAACCAGGATCAGTTTGCGATCGAAAGTACATTACAGATTTCAAATTACATTACACAAAATTGAAGTACATTACATAATAAAAAGCAACATACTTTATTTGGACATGCAAGGTAATGAGACCATTGAGCTAAAGCAAAGAAACATCATTTTATACCATCCTACTTGCTATATTTGTTACTTTAGGCTAAAGCATATTACACAAATCATATAACCAATATGAGTTTGCGATCGAAAACACATTACACAATCCAAAGCAACCGATTTTGCACAACCCAGATGAGTTTCTTTATTTTAACCAAGTACATTACAGAATCCAAAAGCACATACTTGAATTGAATTTCACACCATTTTCAAAAATCAGCACAAACCCATATCAGGAAATCCAAAACCCAGTTGAAGCAAGGAAGCAACATTCTATACCATCGTATCTGCTATATTTGTTACTTTAGGCTAAAGTACATTACACAAATTATATAACCAAGATGAGTTTGCGATCGAAAGCATATTACACAATCCAAAGCAACAGACTTTGCACAACCCAGATGAGTTTCTTTATTTTAACCAAGTACATTACATAATTAAAAAGAAGCACATTACGCAATCCAAAACAACATACTTTGCACAACCCAGATGAGTTTCTTAATTCACCATGGTGAATCATGGAGAACCAAATCTTCTATCATACATTTTATCAAACAGTAGGCATGCAAACACAATGACACAAACAAAAGAAATCAGATGGTCATCTCAATCAGCGAGTCGAAGAGCTTGGAAGAAGAATTTCAAGCTTGGAAGGAAATTGACAAAATTTTGAAACAATTTAAACAGAAGATATTTGGAACGGATGTCGAAAACCAATTCAGACAATTTAAACAGAGAAAATCTGAGGCATAAAAATACATGACAAAGATACAAGCCCAAAAGGTTAATAAAAAGGGATCGACTCTTACCAAGTTTTGGAGCAACATTGGCACAAAAAGTTTCACCGTAGCATTTTCGCCACCGGTGAATTATACAGAGAGATGACTGCTGATGAATAATGAGCGGCAGTCCATATAGGAGTCATGATCATTGTGTCTGCCTCCATGAGAGGAGAGCTAGACTTTAAAAGAGCAGGGAGGAGGAATGAAGATGGGGGGGTTAGGGTTCAGAATTAAGAAGTACAGACACGGACTCGATACGATACGTGGACACGTCAAAATCAAATTTTGATCGGACACAGACACGCGGTAGACACGTTAATTAAATAATATTATATTTATATATATATATATATAATTAAACAAAAAAATACAATTTCTTTCCTTTTTTTATATTTTTTTTTACTGGTAAACTGTATTCTTCATATGATCATATCAATGAATTTCACATGTCACTACAGATTTGATTGAATATAGACAGTTAGACCAAGAATTTGAGAAACAGGACCACGACAGATCTATAAGAACAACCAAAATACTGAACTACCTATCTGGATTAAAAATAAACCATGTAGAAATTGGTCTCTCGCATCAGAACAACCTAAACCCAAAATATATATTTTTGAACTATCCATAAGAAAAAGGACTTGCTGATTAAACTCTACCTGTTTCTTAATACAGAAAGAAACATTGGAAACACATTTGTAGGCTTCTCACAAGATATGAGATCAGGATTCTTCAGGTTGGGATCTTGGTATTATAATCAGCAGTAACATCATTGTACAGGTTGTTTCCAAAAGTAGATGGGGAGCCAAAACTTCAGCTTAATCATTACAATTTCTTTCCTACTCGTGGTAAATTTTCAAATACTATCGCTGTCTACCAGACTTATTAGACTACTTCTCATGAACAACTCTAAGCTGATTTCCAAAATAACTTTACTACCTCAATACAGAATCAAAACTTAATTTCCAAAGCTGAAACCTAACTTTGAATATCTCAGTAGCAGATGACCTTTTTTGACGAAATCAGTACAGCAGAGTTCTTCTCCCAGCTTCCTTCTTTGATTCACTAACTCTGAGACTCAGCTTCTAATCAATTTAAGGCTTCACTACCAAACGCAAGGAGGACAGAAACAAGTCAAGAGAAGACAGAAACTTCGCCAAACTTCCCAGAAATCAATTTCATTAAAACCCAAACAAATCAGAAAACTAAAGCTACAGATTGTAGAACACGAGGAGTGTCGAATTTTGAAAATGCAACAAATTTGGGTATCCCAAGTCATCACGTTTATTGCATTCCATACAAACCCACTATTACATGCATCAAAAATCCACCACCCACCAAAATTCTCACAAGAAACTCCATCTGGGTTCCCCAGAAAACGCAGCAGAAAACAGAACCCCAACTTCTCTCTTCCACTACCACAACCCAAACAAGAAGCAATTCAAAACCAAAAACCACGTCAAGAAGACAAGAACTCATCTTTCACAGTAACCAAGATTGGGGAATTGGGTGCATACCTGCTGCTGCGATCGCTCTGTCTGAAACGAAGACTCGAATTGAAGTGGCGCTGAATTCGTCTGCTGCTGCTGCTGAAGAATGATGAAGAGACAAGTTGAAGAATGATCGATTGAAGAATGATTCTGCCCTAAACCCCTTTCTAAAATGTAAAAGACAGAATTACCCCGCGTGTCCAACCCTATTTCGATAGGCGCCTATCTATGGAGGACACGCGCATGTCCAAGTTATGTCTGAAACGCAGTACGCATGTCCGTGTGTATTCCAACGTATACGTGTATATTCATGTCTAATACGTGTCCGACACGCGATACGCGAGCTGAAAGACGTGTCCGTACATCATAGAAATTTAGATAGAGTACATGCACTTCGCTGATCGTGGGGATTATATACGGTTAGAGTTTGGTACCCTATCGATCCCAATAGTCCAGATTCCAGAATACTTGACATTTGACAAGTAGAATCCTAAGGGGATGTAAGTACAAAGAGCTTGATAATCTCTATCAAATCAATCCAAAACAAAATGAGATAATGGTATCTTTAATTTAAATGAGACCTATTAGAAAAACTGTTTGGATATTGGAAAGAATCCGTGACATTTTTCCTCTTCAATTTGAGAGATCATGAGGATAGGAAATCCTTGAGATAGTGAAGGTGATATCGATCACCAATTTTTATTAATAAATTTACTATGGTTTTATGAGATATGCTCAGAAAGTTTTTTTTTTATTTTATTTTTTGAGAAAAATCAAAAATATGCTCCGAAAGGGTTATCTTAAAGACTATCTTAAAATAGTGGCGATTTTCTATAGGCTAGAAGATTTTCTTAATTATTGAAATAATGTACGTGTATATCAAAATTTCTTCCTCTCTTTTATCATGATAAAAGTACATCAAAATCTCTATTTCTTGAAATTTTAACCACTGAAGACTTCTATCCCTCTACGGTATATACCCCATTAGTGCACATTCGTAACTATGTTGATAGATGTTTTGTAAGTATTCCAAATCTTACGGACGAACTATTATGAATTTCAATATATGGTGATGCAAGAGAAATATAAATACAAACACATCTGAGTTGATCGATTTAGTTATTGTGTCTGCGCACTGAGTTTTATTGATTATATTCTACAAGTTCATAGGATCTTAGAGTTTCTTGACTGCGGGCGGGCCTTAAGGTAATAATGATGTGAATGGCGGTCACAGCACGCACAAAATTTCTGGTATTTCAGAACTCAATAATTTACAAGTAAAAATTAAAGATATATTGAATAAGAACATCGGTTCCCAGCAGCAGTACAATCGTTTTCAAACACATCAAAATATCAAATAGCATGACAAGGAGTCAAGGATACAACGCTGTGAATTGTAAATTTCAATGCTACTTCGATATTTGGCTGATCTTATACAACCTTATTAGTTCAATATCCGGCCTTTCAAATTGGAAGCACATGCAGACTTTGTGGAAGACTTAAACATATCCCTAAATCAAACATTGTTGATTGGAAACTCTTTCCATCCACCACTTAGTAGTCCCATTTTACGACCAAGATATTTTGTTGGAAAATGTTTGCCAACTTCATCTTCCGACATAAAAGTTTGCCTGTGAGAAAAAAGCGTAATAGTTAGATAGAGCACCTATATATACCAGAGAAGTAGTAAGCAAAGCAATTACATCTAAACGTGTTCTAATCTCGGCGGCATTGATGTAGTGCCGCCAAGTATTTGTTTAAACAAAGAGATGTCTGTTGAATAATCACAGTAGCCGTAGTATCTCTTGTATCTGCCTCCATCTAACCTGCATCAATTCCTCAATTTATTAATAATTAAACCTACTCACCAAATTGAATTTGCATTGAGAAAAGTTGAACTTTAATTGAAATAC
Source organism: Potentilla sterilis (assembly GCA_963682095.1). Lineage (NCBI taxonomy): Eukaryota > Viridiplantae > Streptophyta > Magnoliopsida > Rosales > Rosaceae > Potentilla > Potentilla sterilis. The sequence continues at coordinate 9,757,547 of OY821763.1, read as the reverse complement.
ATACTTATAAGGAATTGACCTTTATGGGGAATTGAAGAAGACGAGACTGAGGTTTGGAGAGAATGGAAGAGTCGGAGGGGAGTCTTATATAGAACAAAAATGCAAATAAAAAGCCTAAATAAATGGCCATTTGTGTTCATCATAATCAAAACAAAGCTTATTAATAAATATATTAGAATTTGTTAAACTCGATAAGGAAATATATATAAAAAAATCCGTCAATTAGTATTCGTGAACTATAAGGAGTCGAACAGAATCAATATAAAGTTGAGTACATCCCTTTGACTACGGGACTATGAGATTTTTAGTAGCTTCCTAAACAAACAAAAGGAATTATAATAAAGTCCCCGATCGTAACGTTATTTTCGGGTATATGATCACAATTCGTATACAGAATTAAAATTAGCTATCTCTGATCTACAGGATAACTGATGAGGTGCAGTGGATATCTTAGCCAGAATCCCAAAGGAAATGCTACCATTGATTCTTGACGTATATAGAAGTTTTAATGACACCATCTATGGGTCATTTTTGTGAATTTTTTTTCTTTTGAGATTTTTACTCAAAACTACAATTTTGTGGTGATATTTACTAGTAGCAAAATTGCTTTTTAAAATTACCACTAGTAAGTTTCCATCCAAAACTAACAGAATCAGTTAATTCTTAAATTACAAAATTACCCTCATTGAGGTTAATGCTACTGATCCTCAGAACTCAACCTAATACTACTGACCCTCAGAAGCTCCGCCGTCCTCCGCCGCGCTTCAATACTACTGACCCTCAGAACTCCGCCGTCCTCCGCCGCGCTTCACTGACCCTCAGAACTCTGCCGTCCTCCGCCGCGTTTCAATACTACTGAGTCTCAGAAGCTCAACCATAACCAACACACAAGCAAAAATCCCAACACACAACAATCAAATCGCTACAGAATAAAGTGATCTGAATCAACATTGAACAGGATTTCAGATCGGGAAGCTAAAAATCAAAATAGGACAAGAAGAAGAATTGAAAATTGAAAAAGGATCAGTAGAGAGAGAGAGAGAGAGGCTTCAGATGAAGCGAAGTCAGGGAGGAAGAGCCACCAGGACGTGGTTGTCGTCAGTAGTGGGAGGAAGATGAAGCAGAGTCAGGGAGGAAGAGCCACCGGAGTGCGATGAATAGCCACCGGAGTCAAGGACGAAGCGGCAACAGAGGGAGGAAGATGAAGCAGTGGTTGTCGTCGTCGTCGGCAGAGGGAGGTCGCTGCCTCGGGCCTCCGTCCTCGCGCCTCCGCCCTCGCTCTGCCATCACCGCCCGCCGCCCAGCCTCGCCCCTCGCCGCATCCAATTAGATCTCAGAAATTAGGTTAGTGTTTTTTGAGAATATGTGGATATATATATATATGTGGTATGAGTTGTAAATTACAAATTTTCAGGGTTATTTATGTCATTAAACAGTAAATGGGTTAACAGCCCATTACTATTAATTTCTGCTAATGGTATAAAAAAATCTGATCTTACTATTGGTAAATATCACCACTAAAATGTAATTTTGGGTAATATTTTTTTTTTTTTTTGTACTTCTTGATAAAGGTAACAGAAGGCCGATTAGGAATCTTAATTTCACAACTTCATAAATATACACCATGGTTTCAGGGAAAACAGTTGTGCAGCAACTTTAGGTTGTTTTGTAGGTGATCTCAAATAAGTCTACATGTTCTACTGGTTTGCAAAAGTAGACGTAAAAACACTCTGCTTGTGGTGAACTTTTCATTAAGGTTAGAACAATGTAGCTTAACCTGTTTAAAAGATCACATTTGTATAAGTATATGAGAAAGGAAGTGAAGATATAAGCACTGCTTGAAGATGAAAATACAACATACATGTGTTCCAAACTTTCTTTAATAGACAAGTAACAAATCCAGGATGTGAATTCTTGCAGAAGATGAAAATAAAACATACATACATTCGAAACAAAAACAAAAGTTGCGTAGTCTCACAGAAGTGTCTTAGCACACAACTATGGACTTCCTCCTGCTTAATTAGCCAGTACACTCTACATGCCATTACTACAGATAACTATGATATAACAGAATTTTTGTAAGGCAAACTTACTGGATGGCAACGGCAAATCATCAAAAGAGTAGGCGAGTAACTGCTCACCATCCCATCAATGTTCTTCTAACTCTTTCTTCGATCTTATTTCTAGCTTCTCTGCTCCCCAACGGAAATTCACGACTATCATCCAAAAGAAACCTATAGACTTCCCACTGGCAATCTTGAGTCTCATGCCTTACAATTTCAGCCTACACATAACCAACATAAACTATGAGAATGTGGGCACTCCTAAGAAAAATAAATAACAATTTACTAAATAAACCAGTACAGGGTGCTTACCAAGAAAATGGATAATCCCAACTTTTTCAGTGCAAGAGTCACATCATGAAAGACGAGGGGCCGTCCTTTTCCAGATAACTCCACTGGATTTGCAACTAGCAGTTCAGTATCTGGACCCTTGTTGGCAACAATCACTCTCAGTGGGTGAAGCATCTCCTCCTTCAACCGAGAACACAATGCAACCTGTCTCTCAGGATCCAATATCTTTTTTCCATCTGTGTGCTGAATAAACAGTTCCAAGTTTCGGATGCCTTTGACAGTAGAAGAGAATCTACCATAGGCAATCTATATGAAAATGACATAGACTAACATCAGTAAATCTCTAATTGCAAAGATGATTACAAGTTTTTGAAAAATTTAGCCTAGTAGAAGAACATATAAGAATCAGAAAATGGGTTTAGTATTGAGCCCTGAAGAGGACAACTGAAGATGCTTATTTTTTTTAATCAGATTCTGACTAGTGCAAGGACCTATTTCTGGAAAAAATAAAAAATGGAACCAAGCATAGCCAATTCTAAAGTAGCTATCACAAGTACCTGAATGTTGCAATCCTTGGAAGTCCTTAGTATGTCATAAAAGAGGCCTTTTTGATCCACACATTGTATTTGCAGCAATGTATGAACAGGGCTCAGTGTATTATCCACAGTAATACTTGTGTTTTTCAACGTTGCCAAACTCGGGCTGAGAACTTTTGAAGAAGCTTTGTCATCTGTTTGCTGATGGCTAAATAATTCCTCAGCAATAGCTGATGGAAGAGAATAATTTCCCTGCAAACTTTCATATTCAGGTCCTGCCAACTGAACATCACAGGTGATACAGTATTCTCCTAGGGCAGCCATCAGATGCTCACATATGTCATCTCTCCTCTGTTTTGTGTGTAGCAACTCTCTGAAATTAGATGTTACCATGGTGTTAAACACATTTCTGAAGTACGACAAACAGTTGAAGAATACTATTCATCAGATCATGATTGCTTAATTCTAAAAACTAGTCTATTATCAGTCAATGAAGTGAAAGTCGGGGCAATAATCCTTTTTAAGATTATACAGGGAGTTGCAATAAATGGTCCCAGATTCAATAATGTGAACAAAAAAGAAATGTCAATTCAATCAATCTATACATTATGCAACATGCATAATCAGGCATTTCCAAGGAAGCGACTAGAGGATGATAAAAATAAAACACGATTTGACAATTAACCTGTACCAAGCTAATGGGCATAAGTAAGTATCTCCTAGAGGTCACATCGGAGAGAAAAATACCACAACTTAGCATCTAAATTCAAAGTATTAAGACTTAAGGGTAACTAATAAATCCAGATAATTGCCCAACGACAGGTTATATTGTTACCAAGACGAAACTACAAATTATGAAAACTTAATCAAAAGACAAACACTTACAAGCAGTCAGTAATGAAGAACAAATCCAAAACTCTCCCATCAGGAGTAGGCATAACTTTGACTCTCTGAATCAGAATCTCAAGCTCACACAGCACCTTAGTAACATCATGCAAAGAGCCCCTCTGGTCAAAGCACCAAAACTTGAGCAAGTAAACCGGAGACGGAGACGGAGCAGTGGACTGAATATTAAGGTAAACCTTGTAGAAACTTGAAGACGGACAAGTAGAGACAAGCCTCTCCTTCAAGCTCTCCCAATCCACTTTCATTGAGCTCTCATTCGGCACCAACCACAACACAATATAGCACCACCTCCCATCCGTACTAAAATCTACAATTTCAATTCATTTACAAATTAAACCAAACATACTACAATTTCGATTTATTTTATTTTATTATATTACCTCCTTTACTAATGCACAGCCCGAATTGAAGCACGACTCTGCAGAGGTCGCAGCCGAGTCCGGGCTCGTCGGGACAATTGACGGTTACAACGGTCGGGTCGCCGGGGTTCTTCCCTTGCTGGATTATAACGACGTCGTCTGAGGGAATCCCCATGGTTCTCAGATTATTACGAAACTGCCACTGGGAATCGGTTGGCTCTCTCAAGAGAGCGATAGAGCCAAAAAAGAACCGGGCATTTAGAGAGAAGAGGGACTCACCCCTCATGCGCCGTCCCACCGACAGCGATGGGTTTGTTGTGGGACCCGGAATGATGATTAGTTTCCACGTCGGATTTTTTAGCGGTTCCCAGGAGCCGTCGGGCCCACGTTTTTTTTTTATTGCTTAGTTTAATTTTCCCACTAGGTGTACATTATTTTAATTAAATAATAATTGAGAACGAGATTGAAATGGACGTTAGAGCAACCGAGTGGGAAAAAAACAAAGAAGATGACAAACTCCATTTGTTGGGGATCAGTGAGATCTGGACTTTCTGGAAGGAAAGATTCGAGATTCGGTTTGGGGCGAACTTACGTGATTAGCCCCCGAAGCCGAAGAGGGTTCGGCCATGGCAGTTGAGGACCATACTGTTAGATCAATATGAACTTATCGCATATTAAATGATAATTATACTTAATGACAATATCTACTTCTACATGGAAACAAATACAGAACTATATCCAGTTAATAATGATTTCGTGTATTAGATCATTATTGTAAGGAATCCTATTCATAGTCTAGAAGTAAGACAACTAATCAGTATTGTATCAGAAATCTAATTAGAAGACTTAACTCTCAAGGAATGTCCTTAATGGGAGGACTCTTCAGGGTTAATGATTCTATATAAATATATGGTATTGGTCCCTGTTATCACCACGAGACATAGCGTAAGTTCTGTCCATTGAGAAGCTTATTGTGGTGACTAACAGAAGGCATTGCCTAGTACTTTTGTGTTTCAGGTTTATGCCAATGGAAGGAGCTATGATTCATAATGATGGTAAGTTTACTCAAAGCTAAAAGTCTAACGATTATGGTTATGCATATGATCTATTGTATTGTGAACATTCAGAATTTGGTTTACAAATTGGTATCAGAGCCATAAAGGTTCACAAAATTTTCAGTTTTGCATAACAAAATCGTTTTAGAGTTTTCTCAAACAAAAAAAAAACAAAAAAAAAAAATAATAAATTTTTGCTTTACGGGTTTGCCTGTTAACCAGTTCTTGGCTCAACCCACATGCAAGCGCAGATCCAGTCTCGACCCGCTCGCCAGAGGTCATCCGCTCGCCATAAGTCACCCATTCGCCAGAGGTCGAATAGTTTTAACCAAAAACAATTATTGCGTTCGCCAAGGACAATCCTGGCGAGTAAGTTCGCAACGGTGGCGAATGCATAAACTGACGAGTAAGTTCACAATGGTGGCGAATGCATAACCTGGCGAGTAAGTTCACAACGGTGGCGAATGCATAACCTGTCGAGTGAGTTCGCAACGGTGGCGAATGCATTCATAACAGATAACCTGGCGAGTAAGTTCGCAACGGTGGCGAATGTATTTATAACAGATAAAGAAGATGGACCAGAGACTGGATTGGAAGCACCGGGGACTTTTAAGTCTCTTATGGGATTCAAAACCCAATTGCTGTGGATCAAGCAAGCCAAGAAATAGTTGCTGCATCAAGTTTATAGCTTCCGCTGTGTTCTGTAGCAAATTGGGGAAAAAGCAAAACAGTTTTTTTTTTCTGGAAATTTTGTTTTCAATTCAAGCATGTATATCTATATATATATTGCATACGAACCCTAAAGCACTCCCAGCGTGCACATAAGTTGGTGATTGTGTTGTTCTGTGGCTGGATGATATTTCAATATAGATTATGCTCTATGGAATTGAATTGAAGTATGTGTTCTGTAATTGACAATGATGAATGAATATATTGCACAAAGCATTTTTCATTCATATTTCCAGGAGATCATATGGTATAACAAACTGAAAGTTGTGTTTTGTGTTTTAAATAGTGCTTCTTATCTTCCAAAGAAGTGTCGAAGTATGTTTTAGAATGCAAACAGCAGTAAGCATATTTGATAAGAATAAATCAGGATACTTGGAATTTAATCTTCTGTCTAAAGATGTGGATTTGGTTCCTTGAATAACATGTTTTTATCAAGTGTGGCTTATTGATAAAGATTTACAGTATGCTAAGTTTCTGCTCAAAAGTGTTACTTAGTATTGTTTTATGGATATGGACTGATGTGAATGCAAGTATAAATGTATTGAGTTTTCTGAATGTTTTGTTTTATGAGTGTTTCTGTTATGGCTTGATTAACTCAAACTAATTCATAAAACATTGAAAACTCTAAAAGCTTTACAAAATTAAGAACTCACAATTTTTTTTTGCTTCTTTTGCTCCTTAGGTAACACCTACATGACCTTCAACAATGTCTTAGTGCTTACTGGTTCAAACTTTAGAGCCTGGAGAGATTCTGTAGAAAACTACATTTGTATGCATGAGACAATAGGATTCTGTTTTCTTGAAGAACAACCTGATACCCCAGCAGAAGATGATAAACCCTCAATCAAAGCTCACCATAAGAAATGGATAAGATCTAATATGATGGCTAAGAATGTGATTAGAAGTTCTATGTCTAGATCAGTGAGAGGTTGTGTTGAGGAACCAGAATTAGCTACTGATTTTATTGAGGCTGTGGCAGCTAAGTTTAAAGAAAGTGAAAAAGCTGAAATAGCTAGGCTGAGCAAAGAGTATCATATCCTACAGTACTCTGGAACAGGACCTGGGGGTGTAAGAGGGCATATAATGGAGTTGATTAACATCAACAACAGGCTGAGAGAGATGTTAGTAGGAGTAAAAGATCAATTGTTGGTGCATCATGCACTGAACACACTCCCTAGCAGTTTTGACAATCTCAGAACAAGTTATAATGCTCAAAAGGAAAACTGGACCTCAGATGAACTCATCTCAATCTGTGTTGATGAGGAATCTAGGATCAAGAAAAACCAGTCCCAGTCCCTCACAATCAACCTAGTTGAGAAGCCTAAGAAGAAAAAGACTCAAATCAAACTCAAGCCTACCAAAACTATCACCAAGACATCTGCAGCCACAAGACCAAAAGAGAACAGGCCATTCAGATACAAGTGCTACTTTTGCAAGAGAGTAGGTCACATGAAAAAGGACTGTACTGGTTATAAGGCTTGGCTAGCTAAAAAGGGTAAGAAAATTTCTAATACAGTATTTTCCTTCGAAATTAATCTTATAAATGTTGAACCCCAGTCTTGGTGGATAGATTCTGGTTCTCCTATTCACGTCACTAATTCCTTGCAGGGATTCACAAAGAAGAGAGTTCCAAGAAGTGATGAGGTGAACCTGAGAGTAGGCAATGGAATGCAAGTGGGAGTCAAAGCCATAGGAACCCTCAAGCTTTATCTAGGATATGAAATTTTTTTATTTTTGGATAATGGTTATTATGTACCTTCCATTAGAAGGAATTTAGTTTCAGTTTCTCAGCTGATTAAAGCTGGTTGTAGACTTTTGATGGATAATAATGGAATTATTATTTCTAGAAATTCAAAACAGATTGGTTCTGGTGTGATATTGAATGATTATTTACAGCTTAATTGTTCTATGCCTCAACAAGAGATTTCTCTTGTTGAAAAAGAAAACACTAACAGTACTAATGCCTTGATTGGTGTTAAAAGAACCAAACAAAATGAAAAGTCTGCATACTTATGGCATAGAAGACTCGGCCATGTTTCAAAAGAGAGACTGAAAATTCTGGTTAAAAACAATATCCTAAATGAATTGGATTTTTCTGATCTTAATGATTGTGTGGAATGCTTTAAGGGAAAAATGACAAATAAAAGAAAGAAGACTGCAGTTAGAAGCCAAAATTTACTATAACTCATACATACTGATATCTGTGGTCCATTTAAACATCAAACTATCTGTAGTAATGTGTATTTCATTACATTCATTGATGATTTCTCTAGATACAGTTATGTTTCTTTACTATCAGAAAATCTCAAGCACTTGAAGCTTTTAAAATCTTCAAGACTGAGGTAGAGAATCAGCTAGAGAGAAAAATCAAAACAGTAAGATCGGATAGAGGTGGAGAATTTTATGGAAAATATACAGAAAAAGGTCAACAGAAGGGTCCATTTGCCTTGTATTTACAAAAGCATAGAATTAAAGCTCAATATACAACAACCTATAATCCACAACAGAATGGTGTTGCAGAGAGAAATAATAGAACCCTTCTAAATATGGTTAGATGTATGATGTGTACAACTGGCTTGCCAAAATTCTTATGGGGAGAGGCCTTGAAAACTGCAAATTACATTTGCAACAGAACACCTAGTAAGGCCATTGAGAAAACTTCTTTTGAATTATGGTGTGGTAGAAAACTAAGTCTTTACCATTGTCATGTATGGGGCTGTCATGCAGAAGCTCGGATTTATAATCCAAATTTGAGCAAGCTTGATCCCAAATCCATAAGCTGCTATTTCATAGGTTATCCAGAAAAATCTAAGGGCTATAAGCTGTATTCTGCTAAACATAAGTCTAGAATTTTTGAAACTCATCAAGTCAAATTCTTAAATGAAAAAGTTCACAATACAGAATATGAGGATTTATCCTTAGATTTTGAAGAAATTGTGACTGATGAGGATTGGGAAAATGTTTTGCCTTTTGAAACTAAAGAAATAGCAGATGACATCATTATAGAAAATCAAAATGCAGCAGATCAATAAATTGATCAGGAAATGCAAATTGATGAACAACCAGCTGCAGCAGAACCACATGCTGCAGAACCTCACATTATAGAGCCACAAAATGATCTCAATCCTGAATTTAGAAGATCCAAACGAGCTAGAAAATCAAAATTGGGGGGGGGGGGGGGGGAGATAGTGATTACATTGTCTACTTGGCTGAAGCAGACATTATATGGTCACTTCATAAGTAATGGCTATGTTTAGCCCGAGCTACCTAAGCTCAATGATCATGTCACTTTATATGGTCACGTCATAAGTAATGTGCACATTGCCAACACCCCTTCTCTTGTTGGTTAAAGATAACTATATATATATATAATTTTTGAGCTCTCCCGGCGAAAAACGTGAATTCTATTTTGAATTCACAGCAACACATAGCACCGAAATTAGGAGGCCACAAAATAATGAAACACAAGTTAAAATATGAACCTGCTACATAATCGTACATGAGAGCAAAGGGATAGACCAAACATAATTGAATCTCAAGAAGTCTTCCTTAATACCAAACCTCACAGCTAGCCTTGTATTTAGTTTAAAAAACTACTAACAGAACAGTAATAGAACATTCAAAACCAAACCAAATCAAAGCTCAGGTTATCAAACACCCAACTCTAATTAATTGATTGGTAATCTCACAACCATAAGACCATGCCAATAATCCAGATATAAGCCACAACAACATATCATCAAGAAGAACACCAACTCAAAATAATATAATTGTCACTCACAATTATATCGCTCCAGCATCATAGCCCACAAGAAAGAAACTAACCAACAATTCAATTTACACTTGCACAGATTCAACCACACGTAATCAAACATGAACCCATAATCAATTTCATGATCATGGTTCGACACTTTATATATAACAATTAACTCAATTCCACTACTATTAATTTGTCAAGCATTAAGCCATGATTAATTTTCCCTTCACGTACAGGCCTACAAGAATATAGTCAACTTAATCCCTTACCATACTAGCTTGACAGAAACAATAACCAAACCTCCATTTGTTAACAACATAATAGTATCCTCAGATCATCAAACATAACTAAAATATATCAATGCCCAATCCATTCTAAATAAGTTTGCATTCAAGAAATAAATAAAAGAGTAATCATGCCCTGAATCCAAATTTACCTTCGAGGTGGGAAGTTGTTGCTTCTGTTCAGCAACAAAGCACCCCAAATTGGCTGAAATATTTCTAGCAAAGAACTGAAGGAGTTGGTTTCGTGTTTTCAGGGCTTAGTGTTTACTGAGTCCTTGTTTACTTGGTCATTAGTCAGTAATCACTAGACTTTAGGAGTCTGTTAGTAGAGTTGATTTATTCAAGTTGGTTAGTTGTGCTGCTATTCACAAGCAGATAAGTAGGAGTTCAGTTTCAGTTGTAAGGCTATTTAAAGCCAAGATTGTTGAATAAGATAATCAAGTCATTCAACCATATTGTTCTTAAGCTCTATTTATTTTTCTACATTCAATCAGGGTTTCTAACAATTTGGTATCAGAGCCCCCACTGGGCCTGAGAGAAAGAAAAAAGAAGCAGCAGTGTTCTTGAGTGATACACAGCAAGATGAGTGAAGAGAAGGTGAAAGTTATGCTCTTCGATGGTCACTACTATGATCATTGGAGTGAATTGATGGAGAATCTGTTTAGATCGAAAGGGCTATGGAGCTTGGTGGAGAATGGTTTTGAAGAACCAACTGCTGGAGCACTTCTCTCTGACACCCAGAGGGAGCAGCTTGAATATGTAAGAGCCAAAGATCATAAAGTAAAGAGGTATCTGTTTCAAGCAATTGATCGAGTGACGTTTGAGCAGATACTTGACAGACGCACATCTAAGATTGTGTGGGAGTCCATGAAGAGCAAGTTCAGAGGGAATGATCATGTCAAGAAATCAATCCTTCAAAAATTAAGGAGGGATTTTGAAGTGCTGGAGATGAAGAATAGTGAAAGCATCTCAGAGTATTTTGTTTGAGTTATGGTAATAACGAACAAGATGAGAAGCAATGGAGAGGAGATGCCGGAGTCAAAGGTGGTGGAAAAGGTTCTTAGAACTCTCACAGAAAGATTCACATACATTGTGATATCTATAGAAGAATCCAAGAATACTGAGACCATCTCCATTGATGAACTACAAAGCTCACTTGTAGTTCATGAGCAGAAGTTTCAGAGGCGTGACAGAGGATAAGATCAAGCTTTGAAAGTGAGTCATGAGGACAGATTTGGAGTAAGAGGCCGTGGAAGAACAAGCATGAGAGGAAGAGGACGAGGCCGAGGTAGACAGATGTTCAACAAAGCTGTTGTGGAATGTTTCAAATGTCATAATATCGGTCATTATCAGTATGAATGTCCAAAGTGGAACAAGGAAGCTAACTATGTCGAACTCGATGAAACTGAAGAGCTATTGCTGATGTCATTGGTGGAAGAACGTGAAGCAGAAAGGAGTGATGTCTGGTTCTTGGACTCGGGATGTTCTAATCACATGTATGGTGACAAGAGTATGTTTTCTAGCTTAATTGATAAGTTCAATCATTCAGTTAAGCTTGGAAACAATACCAGAATGCAAGTAGCCGGAAAAGGAAGTATCATACTGAATGTGTAGGGAGCTGCTTTTTTGATCAGTGATGTATACTATGTACCCGAACTCAAGAATAATCTTTTGAGCATAGAACAACTCCAAGAAAAGGGTTTGGTCATTCTGATTCAAGGTGGAGTGTGTAAAATATTTTATCCAGAAAGAGGTTTACTAGTTCAAAGTGTGATGAGTGCTAACAGGATGTTTGTCTTGATAGCACAAGTTCAATCTTCCTCAAGTACGCAACCTGACAGCTGCTTGTGTACGAGTTCCATGAACTTGTCACAGCTTTAGCATGAACAATATGGTTATTTAAGCTATAAAGGTTTGAAAACACTTTAAGATAAGAAGATGGTACATGGCTTACCTCAGTTTGAAGCATCAAACATCACCTGCAGAGATTGTTTGGTTGGCAAGCAACACAAGAATGCAATTCCTAAGCAGAGTTCGTGGAGAGCAAGAGAAGTCTTGGAGCTTATTCACTCAGACATCTGTGGTCCGATCAAGCCTGCTTCTAACAGTGATAAAAGGTATACTTTGTGCTTTATAGATAATTTCAGTCGTAAAGCATGAGTGTATCTACTTGTTGAGAAGTCAGAAGCCCTAAGTTGTTCAAGAGTCTTGTTGAGAAAGAAACAGGGAAGCTGATTAAATGCTTGAGAACATATAGAGGAGGAGAATTCAACTCTAATGTTTTCAAGGATTTTTGCAAAGAGCTTGGAATCCAGAGACAACTTACAACTGCTTACACACCACACAAAAACGGTGTCGTTGAATGCAAGAATCGAACAGTCATGAATATGGTGAGATCCATGTTATCAGCAAAGAAGGTTCCTAAAAGTTTCTGGCCCGAGGCTGTGAATTGGACGTTTTACGTTCTAAACAAATGTCCTACCTTAGCTGTCAAGGATGTAACATCAGGAGAGGCATGGAATGGAGTCAAGCCTTCTGTGGAACACTTTCAAGTTTGGGGCTGTATAGGTCATGTTCACATACCAGAAGCTAAGAGAGGTAAACTTGATGACAAAAGCTTTCCTTGTGTTCTTATAGGGGTGAGTGAGGAGTCTAAAGCTTACAAATTATTTGATTGAAGAACAAAAAAGTTATAGTGAGTAGAGATGTGGTGTTTGAGGAAGAAAAGAGTTGGGATTGGAGAGAGAATTATGATATTGGGGAAGAATTGATTTGGAGTGATGATGAAAACAGTGAAGAGGAAGAGTGAGACAGAGGGAAACACAAGAGAGAGAGAAGGGGATTTGGGAGAAAACAATAGTGATGCACAGGAGAGAGAAGAAGGGTTGTTGAGAGAAAACACAGGCAATAGAACTAATGTTGCAGAAGCAAGGGAGGGACGAGCACGAAGGCCGCCTCCTTATCTTAATGACTATGTTACTGGAGAAGCGCTTTCATAACTAACTGAAGAGGAGGCAAACGTGATGGAGCTCAATATGGTGGAACTGGAGAGGCAGTGAAGAGTGAGAAATGGAAACTAGCCATGGATGATGAAATAAGAGCAATTGAAAGGAACCTGACTTGGAAGCTTACTGAGTTACCAAAGGGAGCTAAATGCATTGGTGTCAAATGGATTTATAAAACAAAGCTCAATGAACGTGGAGAAGTAGACAAGTTTAAAGCTCGTTTGGTGGCAAAAGGTTACTCCCAGGAACATGGGATAGATTTTAATGAAGTGTTTGCTCCGGTGGCTCAGATGGATACTGTGAGAATGGTCATTAGTAAGGCTGCTCAAAATGGCTGGACTATATTTCAGCTAGATGTTAAATCTGCCTTCTTACATGGAGAATTACAGGAAGATGTTTATGTTGAACAACCTAAGGGCTATGTGATCAAAGGCAGTGAACACAAGGTGTACAAGCTTCACAAAGCTTTATATGGACTAAAACAAGCACCTAGAGCTTGGCTTAGTCGTATTAAGTCTTACTTTGTCAAAGAAGGTTTTCGGAGAAGTCAGAATGAGCAGACTTTGTTTGTCAAGAGAGGCAGTGGAGGTAAAGTTCTCATTATCAGTGTTTATGTCGATGATCTTATATATACTGGTAATGATTCTTTAATGATGGAAGATTTTAAGTGCTCAATGCAAAAGGAGTTTGATATGACAGATTTAGGAAAGATGAGATTGTTTCTTGGTATAGAAGTAATGCAGAAGCAAGATGGAATTCACATATGTCAGTACAAGTATGCAGTGGAGGTTTTACGACGCTTTGGGATGGAAGGTTGTAATCCAGTTCATAATCTGATGGTTCCAGGCAGTAAATTGAGCAATGATGAAGAAGGCAAGAGGATGAATGAGACACTCTACAAGCGATTGGTCAGAAGCTTGATGTATCTTACTTCTACTAGACCCGATTTGCAGTTTGTGGTTAGCTTGTTAAGGCGTTTCATGTCCAGACCTACACAGATACACCTCAAGGCAGTCAAGAGAGTTTTGAGATATTTAAAAGGAACACTGGACTACGGTATATGGTACAGTCGAGGTGAATCTGAAGGACATAAAGTTTATGGGGAAGATGCAAGTGATGGAGCAGCAGGATTGAGAGTTTATACTGACAGTGATTATGCAGGCGATGTTGATAGAAGAAAGAGCACTTCTGGTTATTTGTTTCTACTGAGCAATGGAGCAATAGCTTGGTCATCAAAGAAACAAGCCATTGTTACTTTATCAACAACAAAGGCTGAATACATTGCAGCTGCATCATGTGCATGTCAGGCTATTTGGATGAGAAGAGTTCTAGAGGAGCTGGGATACAAGCTGGATGGAAGCACTACACTCCTGTGTGACAATTCTTCAGCAATCAAGATGTCAAGAAATCCTGTGTTTCATGGAAGATGCAAGCATATTGATGTACGTTTCCATTTTTTGAGAGACTTGGTTAAAGATGGAGTGATCATGCTGGAACGTTGTGGAACGGAAGAACAAGTTGCTGATATTCTTACAAAGCCTTTAAAGCTGGATTGTTTTCAGAAGCTTCGAACTAAACTCGGAGTTTGTGCAGTGTCAAGTAAACTAACTGTTAACTCAGGTTAGTTTAAGGGAGGGAATGAAAGAGTTGGTTTCGTGTTTTCAGGGCTTAGTGTTTACTGAGTCCTTGTTTACTTGGTCATTAGTCAATAATCACTAGACTTTAGGAGTCTGTTAGTAGACTTGATTTATTCAAGTTGGTTAGTTATGCTGCTATTCACAAGCAGATAAGTAGGAGTTCATTTTCAGTTGTAAGGCTATTTAAAAGCCAAGATTGTTGAATAAGATAATCAAGTCATTCAGCCATATTGTTCTTAAGCTCTGTTTGTTTTTCTACATTCAATCAGGGTTTCTAACAAGAACACAGTAGCTTAACACCAGCTCCTAGTCAACTCCAACCAACTCAGCCCAGCTCATGTACAACTCAACCGGCGACCGTGGTCGCTAGAGAAAGTTGAGTTCGATGGAAAAGACGTTGAGCTACAGTTCGTCGAATCCCTCTCTACTAACGATAGGATAACCCGCTACCATAGATGTGATGGCATTGAAGAGAGGAGTCGATTGGTGCCGTTGCGACGTCGTGGAGTGGCCGGAGACGACCTGATGGTGAAACCTCGATCAAACTCAGTTGCAGGTCAGCGTGTCCAGGACCCCTTCTCTTTCCTCTTCTTTCCTCTTCTTCTTCTTCTTTCTTTTTCTCTCTTTCTTCTCCCCAGCCCCTTCCTTATCTCTCTTTTTTTTCTTTTCTTTTTTTTTTCTTTTTTTCTGGTCTCTTTCCCCTGCCCTCTATCTTCCCCCCCTCCCTTTTTCTCTCTCTCCCCGTCACCACCCAAAAACCAAAACCATCATTATCCCTTCCCCAAAAACAAAATCAAAGTAAAAAATAAAACTAACAGTAAATAAGAAACTAACTACACAAATAAAATAACTAAATATTATAACTAAAAAAAATTACCACAAAGTAAAAAAGAATAAAAATTAATCGAAATAAATCTAACTCAAAGATAATAATAAAATAAGCTCCAAATTTTGGGTGCGGAATATTACAACAGTAGTTAAGATAAGATTGTTATAATGTACACGATAATTTATATATTTTTGGCCTTAATAGCATATTATTTCTTGTAACTCTGAAATTACAAATGTTAAAGTAATTCAAGCATTTATAAATTTTTTATATTTTATTAGATTCGTCATTTTTATTAAACTGTATGTATTTATCTATAGCTAGTAATTTAAGTATACATTAACCACTATTAATGTTAAAAGCATCAGTTAGCTAGATGAACATGATTATTATCGTCATGTTTTATTTCATTTGTATAATCATGTGACAGTTAATAACTATTTATTCAAAAAAAAAATAGCTATCTACAAAGTATAATTAGAAATTTACTCTACCTGAAATACCACCTTAGTTTCAACTTTCAAGTTGCTACCAAATATACACATTAGTAGGGTTCGGGCCCGGATCCACGGCTATCTGGATACCCGACTTATAACCTTCAAAACCAAAAATGCCAAAGCAGAAGCATTTCACGACTTTGTATTTGGTAAGAGAAGAAAAAGAAGAAAAAGAAGAAGCAACGAAATCATCCCTCGAAGATGAGAAAGTTCGATCCTTGGCCCGTGTTCTTCAAGCGCGAGTGGAATCGGAACTGGCCTTTCCTTGTCGGCTTCGCCATCACCGGCACACTCATCACCAAGTTCTCTCTCGGTCTCACTGGTACTCACTCAGTACCCATCTCCATCTCTCGTCTCATTCTCATTCTCTGAACCCATTTCAATAAAGCCTCAGTTTTGATTTGATTGTTTTCTGGGTTCTTCTTATTTTGCAGAGGAGGATGCAAAGAACTCGCCTTTCGTGCAGAGGCACAAGAAGTAAGGTCTCTCGATCAAATTTAAATCTATTAGAAATTACTGCCCTTTTGTTTAGTTTTGCGATTAGCATCAGTTTTAATACTGAATATGCTTAGTTTTTGGTTGCGGATGATTCTTACATTGAATTGAGTTGACAAGAAATATGATCGGTGTTGATTGTAGATAGATGAATTTGTGATTAATAGTCTTTGTAGGTGAAGCAAAGTTCCTAGTGTCTTATGGGATTGGTATGGTCTCGTATTTATGTCATTGAAGAGTAAACATTGGTGCAAGTAGTGTGAGATTGATTGATTAGTACATGTGATCCAGATACATGATCAGCACACAGTGATTGCTGTATGAGGTTCCTTCTTAGTTGAGTAGATCAGTTCGCAGTTGCTTCCAGCTCAGGTTTTATTATAGTTGAATAGATTTCATGACTGAACCAAC
Organism: Potentilla sterilis; assembly: GCA_963682095.1. NCBI lineage: Eukaryota > Viridiplantae > Streptophyta > Magnoliopsida > Rosales > Rosaceae > Potentilla > Potentilla sterilis. The sequence continues at coordinate 9,740,693 of OY821763.1, read as the reverse complement.
AAGGAATTAAGTTCGGTTTTAGGCTGATAGCTTGAATTTTGCAGTAGGTTTGATACTAGGCAGTGGTTGTCTGGGAGGCCTAGTCATGTGGTTGCCCTGAAGAGATCATTTGACGTCGTCATTAGCTTCTGCCACAACTATTTTTTACCTTAAAATGTGGTTGGTGATATTTTGATTCCTTTGCAAGGGGGCAGGGTTTATAATGATAAAACTATGGGTTTTGATTTGTTTGCATTGTTATGATTTTGTTAGTTTTGAATCTCCAAAGCATAGGTGCAATATAGACATTACACATTCATTGTCCATTACAGTATTCCAATCATCAGCACATCACATAGGTGATTAGTTTCTCAGTCCATGTACATTTATATCTCACTTAGCACTGATGTAGATTATCTTGTTCTTATCATTGTTAGGTGATTTAGCAAATGGATGAGCAATCTAGAGGATTGAGAGGATTCAGTCAGGCAACCAAAGGAGAATTTTTAATAAATGTGATAGGAGAATAGAGTTCTGCTTGAAATCATTGGTGATTTGTTTTAATTTGTTAATGAGTACTGTTTGAGAATGGATTTCAGTATTTAAGCCTGAAATGAAAGGTGATGAATTTTTGATAATGTGAAATAAAGTTTTCACGAGCAACATTTTGTTCATTCTTTCACACTCTGTGTCTCTATCATGTACTGTTGTTCAAAGCCAAAGTCCTTACTGATGGTAAAAGTCACACTATACTAGTTCAGAGGCAATGATTTGAGGTTCACTTGCATCACTTCATTTCTCTGCAGTCCTCAATTGTTTGAATGCATGGAGAGGAGCGGGTTTGTCTATGTACCAAACAGTCTTCACTCTTTTTTTTTTCTTTCTTTTTTTGGTTGAGAAGTCTTCAACCTTGGATACCCCGATTTGCAGAGCATCTGTTACGCTTAGCAGCCTTAGCTAATAGTGCAACAGTCTTCACTCCTCAGTGCATCTTTTCAGTTTAGAAATAAGTAAATTAAACAACGGTTCAGTAATCCGTTGTAAACAATAAGGAGCTCATAATCTCTCAATAAACACAAATTGCCAAAGTAATCTCATAATCTCATAATTTCTTATTCCATATATGTTTTGGGGGCACAAATTGCCAGAATTTGTCTTACAAACTTTAGTTTAGTGACGCGGAAACTTACATCGCAACCTTTTGATGTATAACCAAAAACCAGCAATTAAAAACAAAAAACGACAAGTACTTCTTAAAGAGAATAACCTAGGGACATGTTTAACCAATAAATCAAGTTGATTTTATTAATTCTCAAGCAAAAAAGACCATTACATATCCTCCCTCTATCGACTAGGGGTAGATAAAAAGTTTGTGGGACAAACTACAACGATACATAGATTAGGCCTAATCATTTGACGGTACACATGTTTACTTATTAAAGCGAGTCTACTACCAATGCATGGCAAAACATTGTAATAGACTAATTTAAATAAAACTAGCTAAAGATTTTGGACCCAAGAAAGTTAAGTAAAAAAATTAAACAAAAAGCCCTAGGCCCAACTAGCAACCCATAGGGCCCAAAAAGAAAATGTTGTCCTAGCCACCAGCAACTTATTTTCGCCGCCGTCCAAGATGCTGACGCTGATCGGCAAGCCTTCACCTGAAACAAAATGAAGACAACGTCTCTACTACCCTTCTTCAGTTCATCGAAATCTAAACAAAGCCAGTCGCTTGCAAGATCTCTGTATTCGGGATGATAGGTGATACCTCCATTCAGATTCTTCAACGCTGTAGCAGATCTACAACACATCCATGACTGCCATGGGTGTAGACAAAATCGACCAGGAAGAGAAGTTCCTTCCATGATTTCTCTAGTCATAGGAAGCTTACCACCGTTGAAAGTCAGCGATGAATTTGTCAAACATAATTGACAATGGATTGTTGCAAAAAGAAATTTGGATGCAGAGAAGAGATATATGCTTGGTATCGACACCGATTGCAGCTGATAGAGATTCTTGCCACGGAGACTATGCTCGTGAGTTTAACAACATGTATCTCGATCCAATCATATATTGTATACTATATAGTCGCAAGACTGAAACTTAAAGAAATTGACGGAAGAATACCACCATGAAAATTCTAATGTTTCTCTCCCATTTATCACAATTGCAACCAAAACACTCAATAAAAATTTGAATGAGTAATCAATTTGTCTATAAATCGTCGAGGGAGTCACAGATTTCGAAGGAGTCATCGATTTGATAACCGATTGAGTTTCATGAGCTAAACTCTCGGCGAGCTTCTGCCGCCTTAAGAGCATCATCAGATGTTTCTCTGGGCTCCACCATAGCTGTTGCATTTTCACGTTTTCTCCAGGGATAGGTGATTTTTTTTGTTTACACAAAGAGATGACATTGTTGAGCAATCACAATAATCATTAGTATCACTTGTATATGCCTCCATGACAACAAACTGCATCAATATTGAACAGGGAATTGCAGACTTTCTGGTGAAGAAGACGAGACTGAAGGTTTGGAGAAAATGGGAGAACCGAGAGGAGTCTTATATAGAATTAAGATGTATTTAATAAAGATCATATCGTTATCGCATTAAGAGAGAAATTGGAACGGGATATTAAAAATATAAATTATGTAATTGGAGTAGCAATAAGTCTCCATAACACAAACAATTGAAAATCAAACTTCTAATGGTACACGCAACGATCTTCACTCTTGGATACCCCGAATCTCCTATCTGCTAATAGGACAACAGTCTTCACTCCACAGTGCATCTCTTCACTCTACAATTGAGAAAATTAAAACAACAGTTCATAAATCCGTTGTAAAACAATAAATAGCTCAGTATCTCAAAGTAAACAAAACCAAAGACCAAAAGAGAAGAGGACCTGGATTTAGCATACAACAAACACAAAGGCACTTGCTCATGATACAAGCTTATATAACATATCATATTAGGCTTAAAATGATGTAATATGATATGATTAAGCAAGGGCTCACTTGAGAAACACAGATGAAGATAGCAAGTACCTGCTTCAGATGTGCTTTATGGTTACTGTTTTAAATTCACCCTCCACTTCCATTCCTTTGTCTTGTCCAATATCCCTGCCAATGAAAGCCTGAAAATAAATTCTCTTCGCCATCTGATTATCTGAAGATAATAAACAACCCTCATGTATTGCTAAATAGTTTAAATATGATGCTCATATAAAACTCCAGAATCTGAGTTTAAACTCAATACTTTTCTGTTTGTCAGTTGAAATTGAAATCGGAAAATGTGATGAAGGCAAAATAGAGAAAGCAGACTTAAGCGTCACACCAAGCTGTACCCCTTTGGTTGATGGAAACCTCTGTTTAATCCATTCATATAAGCTTCATATAGTACTAAGTAGGGGATGCCTAATGAGTTGAAAGCATGCCAAAAAGATTTCAAAGAATGTAATATTCGAGACACAAAATCATAACAGATGGTGCAAGTGATATGTGTGTGTTCTAAGTTCTAACTGAAACAATCACTAAACAATACAAAGCAAGCCTCTCAAGCCAAGTATATAACTACAGGAAAGACATTCAAAATCAGAAAGCACATAGTGACAAGCTTAAGAACACAGGACTAGTTGCTTACACTCCTGCAGCGCCATTCCACAAAATGGGGGTGGTGTCATTGTCATGGACACTAAACACCCAATGAGACAACAAGTCAGCACTGAAGTTTGGAGCTTGAGCATCACTATTCGAGAGAGCCCGGAGAACAAACTTGGAGCAATGAACCTCAGTTACCTCACATTGTGTGCCAGGTGAGTACAGAGACCAAACCAAAGCCACTTTGGGATGGCCATCGACCATCCCAACTCGCCACATTCTGCCAAAAGTGTAATCATCTCCGTCTCCTGGCCCGTTCACCGGAAGCACCGTCCCATCATTGGCTCCTAGGCCTGCAACGGGCTCCGGCAGCCATTGCCGTTTACCAATATCGTAAACGTACACAGCGGCCGGGTTTCTCTGGTCCTCTGTCCGAAAGTAACCAAGTAATTGTCTCCAAGCACAACTCCAGTGGACCACCAGCCCTCGAAGTCTTTGTCTATCAGCTCCCACTGTCGTGTCCCCAAATCAAAGAAAATCAGGTGATGGGTGGATTTACCGTAAAGCTTGGTCGGGGTGAGAGCAAGTATGCGAGCATATGGGGAGATGGCGCGACCTGGGCCCTTGGGCAAAATGTCAAGGAAACCCCGGAACTCATCCCACGTCGCGGTGAAGTCACCGGGAGTAGCGCACAGGAACCGGCCGTGCTGAAGACCCAAGGTATAAATAGAGCCGTCTTGTTCGGAAACGGCAGCGGAGTGTTGAAGTTCGGCAGGGTAGTACATGCCACCATCTCCTGCGACCCAATTGGGGGAAGCAGCTTTCATATCCAAGGAGAGATAACCCTCGAGCTTCTGTGTGCTGCGCTTACGCCGATATCCCTCATATTCGGTTATGAAACAACCATTGATTTTGGTTTTGGTTCCGCCGATAACGTAGACGCGGGAATTCACGACGGCAACGCTGTTTTCAGTGAGCTTGTAATCCAGTTGAGGAAGATCTAGTTTCCTCATGCTATCACTTTGACCATCTTGTTCTTCGATCGCGTACCACAACAGCCTTTGGCCGGCCAAGAACTGAAGGTAGATCACCCGGTCCATATTCTAGTTGATCGATCAGTAACCGGAACTTTGATAGAATCCCGACTATGTTTTATATGGAGCATTAACCTCATTCCTGATAGCTTTAGGAGATAAAAATCGTCGTCGAGGTATACTAAACAAGGTTCTAAAAATCCCCGCCTAGGCGGAGCTCGACCACCCCGATTTCAGGCTTCAGGCGTCCATCAGGCGGCTCCAGGCGGTCCCAGGCGGATGAGGCGGTCCAGGCGGGCGAGGAGGGCGAGGCGGTCCAGGCGGGAGAGGCGGGTCAAGGCGCTGGGCCGGGTCGGGTAGGGTCGGGTCTGAAACTTAAAAAAATAGTCCGAAGATTAAAACCTAATTCTTCATTGATCTTACCAATGACATAGTTGGAGATGAATCGGGAATTGATAGTAGTACTACTGCTACACTTAGGAGAAGTGCTAGGCTACACCTAGAAGTAAGAGAACTTGAAGAATCGGATGAAAAAGATGGTGTTGAGATAGATTTTGAGTCTGACACCGAAGGAATATTAGAGGGATATATATGGAGAAGAAGAAGATGTGGATTCTTAGGTTTGCAAGTTATTTTGGTTATATTTGGGATTATTTGCTATGTTGAGAGTTGAGACTATTGTTATGTTGAGACTATTTGCAATGTTTGTAAATTTACAGGTTGAGTTGTTCATTTTAAAGAAATGTCATGCTAAATTTTTTCAAATTATTCATATTAAACTTCCAAATTATTCATATTAAACTATTTTTAAATATAATATTTTTTTAATTAAATGTGAAAAATATAAAACGCCTAGTCCCCGCCTAGTCCGTCCAGGCGTTAGGTTATGGGTCACCGCCCGCCTAGCGCCTTTTAGAACCTTGATACTAAAAGAGAAAAAAAACGTAAATCTTATTAATTACCTCCATTGATCCTCAGTTGTTAAAAAATTTTCAACAATGCTAGCTAGTTTTTATTCAATCTTATCGGGTATCGAAATACATGTAGATCTGGTCCTAACTCAATCTAGGTGTGTATTGGCTTGAAAGAATCATAACGGGTGACGCACGCGGTTCTTAAATATATGGGCGGATCAAATAGCCACTTAAATTATAATTAACTGTTGGTAAATAAGTAGATTGTTTTTCTAATTATGAGATCATAAGATCTCCAGTTTATATGAGATATTTGAAATGAAAAGTTTAGATGATGAGATTGGTAAAGAAGGTTGTTAGCAGAAAGTTGTGATTAAAGACCAACCATAGTTAGTAAGACCAAGGATCTGAACCTTACTAAGGGAAAAGTAAAGCTAGTCTTCATGAAAGAACCGTGATTTACCCGATTTTGGTGTGACTATTGGTGCAAAAGAAGAAGAGAAGGCCTAGCATGAGAAAGAAGAGCCTGTCAAATTAGCTAGGATGCTTGCCTGGCTAAACATGAGCTTTGAGCTATGGATACAGAACTGGAAGCCTCTGGAGGAGCAGGCAAGTCATCCTTGGCTACCAAACAAGACTCTTGTTCCCATGTAAAGCCTCTCTTCCTCTAACATTCACTGATCACTCTCTACAATGGAGGATGCCAAACTCTACATTCTAAACTCACTATTTATAAGCCTGCAAAGCTGAACAATATTGCATAGTCTCTGTTGCTACATTTGTGTGTTTGCACAATTTGGCTGACAATGATGAATGTATTCCTTGAGGGAAGAAAAGAATAGGGAAAACTTATGAGGGTCAATCTTGACCACTGATAAACCAACTTGTTCAATTTGTTTTGACTATCCATGATGCTTTGATTTTTTGGTCATGATGGTGATGCAAATGGTATACAATAATGATGTTTTCTTGCCTCAAACGGATAAGTTCCTAGTTGCTATTTTTGCAAAAGATGTTCTGAATTTTGGTTTATGTTTTTCAAAGGAATTCAGAGAGCATCTCTTTTGTTCACGTGGTAAAATAATCCTTTGCTTTATTCTAGGGGAATAATTCTAGCAGTGGAAAAACATCAGCTAAAAATGAAATGCTCCACCTTCAAGTTGAAGTCAATGCCTCATCCACTCAAAAAGACTTTGTTCTTGTTTACTAGTGTTTGGATTTCAAATGTACACAGAGATAGAAGTGTACAAGACCCTGTATTTTGATAGCCTATAGGGAATAGGGATTACAACAGTATGAGGATTCATTCAATGGGATACAAATTTGGATTTGATAGCAAGCCACGCTATATTGTTTGGACAAACTGAAACACCATCATATGACTACCACATATGAAGTATTTTATACAATAGTTTGGTTGGAACTTCATCTCTTGATTATCGTTTAGATGGATTGTGGAACGACAGACACGATAGAAGCTCCGGAGAAGGTTGTTATTATTAGTCATGCTCACTAGGAACTTCATCATACTGGAGCTGATAGGAGAAGTGAAAATCTCATGAGAGATGAAATTGCAAGAAATGGTGCTGCGGAGACTCTATGAAAACATTCCCTTCTAACAATAGAACTTTTGGTTCTGTAGACTCATGTCAGCAACAACTTTCTTAGCAACTCAAAATCACGACACCAGTATTGATCACAAGTAGTACAGATAACCATTAACATCACGAGACCAGTAATTGATCACAAGTACAGGCCACCATCAACTTTGCTAGACAAACCATACACTTGAACACAGAAACAAATAAGCTCTTTCATATAAAATCAAATACATTCCAAATGTTGAAGTAAATAAACAAAAGATGACCAAATGAAACAATAAAACCACTTATTCTTCTGCTTGAGAAACATATGGAGTAAAGATGTGTCGCACACAATGAAGGCAAGCGAATTTACAAAATTGCACCTCCATCAACCCTCGATTTCTATGCTACATTCTTCATTATTTTCTGGGGACACCAAGTCGTGTACGGAAATCATCCTCCATGAGGGGCAGACCGTCACGCAACTTGACCTTTGGTTCCCATCCCAGCAACTCTTTTGCTTTTGAGATGTCAGGCTTCCTCTGGCGAGGATCATCAGGAGTGTTCTCAACCATTTTAATCTCCACTTTAGGATTGATAAGCTGCCATCATGTGGATCAAGTAATTAGTACATAGGAGTCTTTCTGAACTATACATAACAAGTCATAGTGATGTTTGATACTGAGAATGTAAACTTGGGTGACACTGACCTCCTTGACATTCTCCGCGAGTTCAATCATTGTAAATTCACCTGGATTCCCAATGTTGATTGGACCAGTGTTGTCTCCTTGCATAAGTCGAATAAGGCCATCCACCTTGAACATTTACAATGAATATTTAATTAAGGAAAAGATAAACTCTGCTGATAGTTAGATTACCCAACAAAAAAGAAGAGCAAAATAATCAACTCATGTGTACCATGTCAGAGACATAGCAGAAGCTCCTTGTTTGTGTTCCAGGTGATTGAACGGTCAAGGGGTCATTCCTACAGAATCAGACAACATAATTGTAACCCAGATTGAATAGCACAAGGAGAAAAACGTTGAATCATCACATAATGTCCAGACTTAGACAACAAAAAGTAATGCTTCATCACACTTACCGGATAGCTTGGGCTATGAAGTTGCTGACAACACGGCCGTCATCAATATTCATGCGAGGTCCATAAGTGTTGAAAATCCTAGCAATCCGGATCTCTGTAACACGGATCATCGTTCAGCACATAAAGGAAAAATTATAAATGTCTTTAGAAAGTTACCAAACAAAATGAAGTGTTGGTAGATGAAGAAGAAAACAAAGGGAGAGAGGGGACCTATGCCGTGCTGCCTGTGATAATCAAACATCAATGTTTCAGCCACTCGCTTTCCCTCATCATAGCAACTCCTAACTCCTGTTGTGCAATTTCAAACATGGAAGTCGTTAATATGTGCCACGAGTTAGTATAGTTGACATACAGTTGTTTAGATAGTTTGTGCAAATGACAAGCACATAGCATGTCACAATATCAGCCTCACAAAAAAATTATATACTACAGCACATTGTCCATTGCATCTTAAAGACTATATATACTCATCCTCAATAATTAAGGGTAATCCAAGTGTAAGTATAAAGCATTTGCTTCCAGTGATAAGATGAAAAGCATACCAATTGGATTCACATTTCCCCAATAGCTCTCAACCTGAGGGTGAATAAGAGGATCTCCATACACCTCCGAAGTAGACGTGAGCAAAATCCTGAAATCAAATTAAAATACTATGAGAAACAAAAAGACAATGGCATATCAGAGTACACGGAAGAGTGACGGTCACAAACCTCGCTCCAACTCGCTTGGCAAGTCCCAGCATGTTTAATGTACCGATCACATTTGTCTTTATTGTCTGTCAAACAACAAAATATTGAGTAAATAAGAGAATGAATGACGATTTTTTGGGGTTCTTGGAAGCACAGTAATACTAGGTCCAACACAAGTATTGGGATAGAACAAATATTCAATTCTTTACTGTTAAACTTGGAATGTAGTCACACCTTTACTGGATTGTGTTTGTAGAAGATCGGAGAAGCAGGGCAAGCAAGATGGAATATTTGATCAACCTCAACCAGCAATGGCTCAGTGACATCTGAGTAAAAAGAAAATACAAGTTAACCAAAAACGGAGACAATGTATATTTGTGGCATGGTAATCAGCTTATAATAAATACATCAGAAATAGCAGACTGTTTCAAGAGAGAACGGAATACAAGCTATTATCAAAAGTAGGCATACCATGACGAATAAGCTCAAATCTAGGATGACCAATCCATTTCTTGAGGTTGTCCTTCGAGCCAGTGAAATAGTTATCCGCAACAATCACCTCATTCTTCTCATCTTCCATCAGCCTGTCGACTAGGTGAGAGCCAATGAACCCAGCACCTCCAGTGACCAAAATTCTCATATTAGCCTGCCATTAGTAAACATTTGGATGTAAATACACCGATGTTATCACAGTTGAAAACTTCCATCAATCTAATTGACCAGATACATTACCTGAAAGAATTTGGCATTTCTTAGAGGAGAGGGGCTTGGAGGCGGTTTTGTAGAAGCATGCTCTCCATTAGCGGCCATTTGATGAACTCCTGCACCCGAAAGAAAATCACAACCTCAATATTTCCAGATCAAATTCACAACCCCACTACTATTACACACTCATATATCAACAGGCAATCTCATATTCAAAAACAAATCCAAAACCGGACAGAAACTTCAGACACCATGAACTCATATTTCAAAACAGAAAAGAAGGGTCCAACAAACATGAAGAAAAGCACAAATCTTCATCAGATTTTGAGCTCAGATCACCTGAACTTGAAGAAAAACCCCCCTCAAATGTCCTAAGCTCTGTTTTAAGATTGATGCAGGTGCAGTATGAGATAAAGTACAGAGCTTTATATACACAATGCAATGAGGATGAGACCCAAATTAGAGAATTAAACAAAATCAAAATACGGGTATATTCCAAAAACCAAAAAAAGAAGATTAAAAAGCAATTATATCACACTACCAAACTCTACCAACTGAAGACACAGAAAAGAATTGCTTCAAATTCACGAAAAGTAGAAAGTCATCAAAACAACGAAACCACACCAGCTCTAATTTCAGATCTGAATCTCACACTCTCTCACACAATGCATAAACATTCCCAATTACACCCAACAGAGAAAAAAAATCAAATTAAATCGAAATCAATATCCATAATGATGTTACCTTTTTAATTAAAACCTCGGCTCCTTCTCTTCTTCTTCGCTGGTTCTAGTCCAAGGTTGAATCTTTTTTTCAAATGTGTGAGATTATAAGGTGTTTTGTTCTGTTTTCCTAGACCATGTCGAACACGAAGATTGGAAATATAAAGAGAGAGAGAGAGTGATGTAGTTTTTTTTTTTTTTTTTTGCAGCGGAGAACGGAAATCGCGGGATGCGATAGTAATATCAGGTTAAAGCCACGTCATGTCGTATGTGTGTTTCCAACTCTGATGCTTCCTGTACTTCTCATCTTCCCAGTTTCACTTCTGGTTGGATTCGCGCGCGATGGGAAGCACGGTAATTGTGATGGATCCAGCCAATGGGTAACTGCCACGGAAAATTTAGTTTCCAAATTTGGGTTTTAAGATTGACTTATTTTCAAACAAAAGTCATCTTAAGCTAAGAATGAGGTAAATTTCGATCAAATTTAATCATTGGCTATTGATGTGATACAGTACACAACAAGATTGGATTTTACTGGAAGTAAATAACTGAGCGTCGGTGGTGAGAAACAGGAGATTACTACTCATGACTGACAGATCAGACGGAAATGGAAGTAGATCGACTGTGCACGGGTCAAGTGACGTATATGGGAAGTCCGTGCACGTCTTCGCACAAAGAGATAGCTCTGCAGCATCAGATCCACCGCATAATCTTTTGACTTCTCCATTAACTGAGTAAATAGAATTAATTATACTTACTGCACAACGTTTTCAACATTGTGGCTGTAGTTTAGTGGTGAGAATTCCACGTTGTGGCCGTGGAGACCTGGGCTCGAATCCCAGCAGCCACATTTTATTTTTCTCTCTCTCTCTTTTTTATTTTCTCTTAAATTTTGGCAAAATACTTATAACTATATTTTGGACCATGTTGGCAAAATACATCTAAATTCAATATCTCCTAGTACCAGTAGGATTGGTTTTCTTATTAACTGGGATTTTTTTTTTTTTTTTTGAGAATGTATTAACTGGGAACTTGGGATCAGCATAGATTTTAATTTCTAATTCAAGTGGAGTTCTATTTTCAAAAGATAACACAATGCTCATTTTCTATAAAATAGTTAGATGCCTAGATACCAATAAAATTATATACGAGAATTAGAGACTTTAAGTATCAAAAAACTTTGTAATAAAAAGATTAATTAACTATGTCGTCGACCTCTCAACCTCCTCAACAAGTTTCAATCTCCATGCCAGTCACACTGACTGGGTTGCACAACTACCTGCTGTGGAAATCCTTCATCACCCCAATCCCCAATATATATTGTACCTCGCCGAGGAAGAGAGCTGTGTCCACCAAGTAGCACTGAAGCTTATACTCATTGGACTAAAGAAGGACCAGTTACTCCTGGGTTTGATCAATGAAAGCTTATCTGAGGATCTACTACTCCTACATGCAGTAGGATGCACAAGTGGAAGTGCTCTGTATATGGTTGATCTTTGAAGGCCTATTTGCTCAAGTGGCAAGAACTCACGTTGAACTGCTTAAGGATCGCCTCGAAAATCTGATGATGAGAAAGGCAGGGTCTTTTTACATGCAGACATACATCGACTGTCAAGTTGTTTCTTGTGTACTCAAAGGACTTCCTTCGGCATATGACGAGTTTATCGGTTCAATCAGTAAAGAAACAAGGTCTTAGTTCTAGCTTAGTTCAGTATCAGCAGTATCAGCAAGGTCCTAGTTCTAGCTTGGTTCACTCTGTTTCACCCTGGTTCAGCCTGGTTCAGTATCAGCAGGGTATGGCAATAAATGTTGCACGTGATGAGATCCCCGGTTGCTTGTTTCTGCTCCAAAATCCAGCAGGATCTATGACTTTGATTTTGTAGAAGAAACTCAGTGATAGCTTACAACTTTATCCATTAGTTTCTTAGCTGCTCAAGAACTTGTTTTGTTCCTTTGGACAAAACCAAGCTCTCTCTCTCTTGTATATATATTGTTCCTTGTAAACAGTTAGAATATATTGGAAATCAATTCATCAATCTCAATCTTTCATTACTTAAATTCAATATGGTATCAGAGCAGTGATCCTCATAGGACCTGCTTCTGCTTCTTGATTCATCTTCATACCTATTTCATTCTCTAATGGCCGGATGCAACAATAGTGGTGCCTCCTTTGGAACAAAGCCTTCAGAGATGTCTAATCCTAACACCTCTCTCCGGCTCACCACCACTCTCCTAAATGAATTCAACTACATTTCATGGTCCAATGCAATGACTCTGGCTCTCGGTGGAAGGCAGAAGCTGAGCTTCATCAGTGATAAAGCAAAAAGGCCCTCGTCTGCTTCTCCGGATTTTGAATCATGGCTGGCTCAAGATCAAATGATTCAAGCATGGATAATAAACTCCATGGAACCAAAGCTGCAACAAATTTTTCAGTACTCAGACTATGCTTTGAGTATGTGGAATGCAATCAAGGATCTCTATGGAGATCTAAATAACACAGCCCGGGTTTTTCAACTCAAGAAGGATTTGGCAGAGCTACAATAAGGTAAACTTACCTTCACTGAACATCTAGGAAATCTGACAGCCAAGTGGAATGAGTTAGAACTCTATCGTCCATTCACCACAGACACAGCCACTATCCTAAAAAGAGCTGAGGAAGATAAAATTTTTGAGCTACTCACTAGCATCAACTCAGAGTATGAGGACTTGAGAAGCCATATTCTTATGGCCTCTGAGTTTCCTTCACTCTCCACTGTCTGTCACACAATTCAAAGAGAAGAAGTAAGGAAGAAAGTGATGAATGTTGATCTAGCTGTGAGCTATGAAGCAGAAAAGGTGGAGTCTCGTGCTTTTGCTAGTTCTAGCAGGCCATACTGTGGAAGAAGGCCGGATCTCAAATGCACTCACTGTGAGAAGATAGGGAGGTCTGGAGTTGGTCATCTGAAAGAAACATGCTGGATTCTCCATCCAGAGCTCAAGAACAGGTTCCATGATGAACACAAAAATGCTCGAGGCCAAACCAAGCCATCCTATGCACCAAGGGAAAACCAAGCCACAAGCAGCAACAGTTCCCACGAGGAATTCTCATTCAATCCCATCTCACTCTTGAATGAATTTGCTTCATTTCTTCAACAAAAGCAGAATGGTAGTGATGAAAGTGCAACAACAACGTTGGGTCAGTTTGTAGGTTTCCTTGCAGATTCTAACCTTGCGAGTCAGGATGAAATCCCATGTATTGTGTGTGCTATCTCTACTGCCTTGGATCTTAGCAAGAAGCATGATTTTTGGATTGTGGACTCTGGTGCATCTGACCATATGTCAAATGATGCATCCATTTTGAGCAATTTTTCTCTCTTCAACAAAATCTCCCATGTTTCAATAGCTAATGGGAAGAGAGTGCCTATAGTAGGAAAAGGGAAACTCAAATTTTTTTCAAGTAGTAGAGAATTTGAGATCATGCATGTGCCATCTTTTCCCTTCAAGCTTCTATCTGTTGGAAAGTTAATTCATTTACTTGATCGTCTTGTCATCTTCTCAACACATAATGTCATTTTTCAGGATCGAATTTCTCAGAGAAAGATTGGTGAAGGGTTCTTTCTAAATAGCCTTTACTATGTCTCCATTTCATTCCCTTCAAGTTTTCCAAGGAGTCTTCTTGTCGAAGCAAAACTGTCTAGGTTCTCTCAATCTCTGTGGCACATGCGCCTTGCTCATCCCTGTGATCGTGTTTTATCTGTTTTATTTCCAAATGTATGTACAAGTTCTCATGAATGTGAAACTTGTTTCAAGTCAAAATCTACTAAACTTCCCTTCTCTAAGTCTGTGTCTAGAGCTTCATGTGCTTTTGAACTTGTTCATTCTGATGTCTGGGGCCCCTCTAAGGTTGTCTCAATTGATGGTTATAAGTACTATGTAACATTCATAGATGATTACTCACGAACAACCTTTGTATACCTTCTTAAATTTAAACATGAAGTGTTCAAATGCTTTAAAGATTTCCATAGCTTGGTAAAAAACCATTTTTCTTCCAACATTTGCACTCTGAGATCGGACAATGGTACAAAATACACATGTAAAACTATGCAAGCTTATCTAAGTGATGAAGGTATACTTCATCAAACAAGCTGTGTAGCAACTCCTCAACAAAATGGGATTTCAGAGAGGAACAATCGTGACCTCCTTGAGAAAGCTAGAGCCCTAATGTTGCAATCTAATGTCCCAAAAAGATTCTGGTCCTATGCAGTCTGGTGTGCTGCCTATCTCATCAACAGGTTGCCTAGTAGTGTGTTGAAGTTTGAATCTCCATTCCAAACATTGAAGAAACGGGAAATTGGACTCGATCATTTACGTGTTTTCGGCTGTGTTTGTTATGTTCATGTTCAAGCACATCAAAGAGATAAGCTCGATCCAAGAGCAGTGATGATAGGACCCGCCCCGGATAACACACTGTTACCCAGCGTAAATCCTGCGTGGACCATTTCAAGAGAGGTTCTACCGAACATTCGGCATGACCTCTCTTAAAATGGATGACCCAAACTTGGAAGAAACAATCAAACACTTCTAAAATATCCAACCTGACTCAAGGAGCCATCTGCTCCCCCAACAATCAAACAACTTCCAATACCAACAATAGAACCCAACTTCAAAAAGAATAATACAAAAGAAATAAACCGGTATATTAATAACGACTTCAAGCTACAATTCAAAAGTGAACATTTGAAGTTTGCTACTACACTCAAAGTATCAGAGCGACTATACAAGGGAAACATATTTTACAAGTAAGTTAATCTAGCAACCTACGGTTTCTGACAGCGGAAGAGAACTTTAGATCTTGCCTCCTACTAGTGCCGAACAGCTCTGCACACTGGGCAGTTTAAAACGAAGGGCCTAGGGAAAGTAATTTAAAACGTTAGCGTGAGTGGACAAAAATCAATATATAACTACGTATCATTTTATTGAAAATTACTTTATTACTTTCCTCACTTTTCAAAATTCATAATCAAGATGCATGCATTCAACACTGAAATGTTTAATTTCATATACAGTTAATATAAAAATCCCCAGTCTCCTGGTTCGGGAATTTATGAAATAACAGAAAATTTCATAGGAGAAATTATTCCCGAAATCCAATAAAATAAAATCACGACCAATCCTATTGGTCACACAATATATAAAACAATATAAGGGAACGTCATAACCACCATTTAATAGTAGCCCCTCAGGCTAAGGGTCAAACCTCCAAGAGTCCCAATAGCGTCCTCACGCTATGCCCGTACACGTCGACCACCGAGCGTGAATCTGACCTATATGGTCAAGTCGTCACCTCGCGTGGGCTCAGGCGACTAAGCTAGCTAGCATCAATATATACATATATCCCGACCCTGATATGGTGAAAATCCGAAAATAAAACCGAAAGCATGTATCCCCTTATATATCAATCCGTACGGTCCCCGACCGTACATCTGAGGCTTATACATATAAATATAATTAAACACAAATATAGCCTCGTAGAAAATAAATGAAATCCACATATCTCACATGTCATAAATATCGAAACCAAGCAAAATCATATAATCCTCGGAAACCTCGTTTCCGATTAAATATCAATATAAATATAGATATCAATATGTCAAATTAATTGCCTTAATTCGTAAACCATTTGAAAATCGATCATAAAGAAATCATCAATTAAAACTAGATTATCGACCTTCGATAATTCACATCATTCTCAAAATAAAATATTGAATATAAATCCCAAAAGTATTTAAATGTTTATGCATGCATCAATTTGAAATAAAAGTCCACTCACAGTAATTAAACTTGTCGCCGCGTCGAGTCCTCCTCAAGTCGAGCTTCTCGTCTGTTGACAGTAGCCACAGAGGGGCTACACAGGCCCACTGACCCGCAGCCAGTACGTCCGGGGCCGGACTGAGGCCCTGAGCAGGATCACCAGCACCCGGACCCGAGGCCCAGCAGTCTACCTTGTGACCAGGGGCCCGGGGACCGGGGACGCCAGCCTGCCGAATCGGCCACCAGAGCTGTTCATTTGTGTACGAACAGAAGGAAACCAGTCCTACATCGAAGAGTAAGACCAGACCTCACGCCCGACCACCTATATAAGGGCCTCAACTACCCTCTTTTAAAGAGGTAACTGATCTCTCCAACTGCTTATCATTCTTGCTTAAGTTATCTGTTCATCCCGACTGTACTAACTTAGGCATCAGAGAGGAGAAGACCGGCCCGCCCGGTATTCCCCTTAGTTAGCAGGTTCGCAGGAGGAGATCACATCCAGATTCATCAGTTTCCACTAGGCCTACGGGTTTGTGCAGAAACAATTGGCGCCATCTGTGGGAAGCTTGTAAAAGTCACGTAGGCATCACCAAATGGCAGAAAGCTCAGAAGCAGGGCAGGAAAGAAATACAACGGGGGATTAGCGGGTTGCACCAGAACAAGCGCTCATCTCCACCCCGGTCGCTGTACGGAAGCAGCGCAGCGACCAGGGCAACCAGAACGACGGCAGCTATGGGGGGCCAAGCGGCATACCGGGGGCATACAACGATAGCGCGCGCGGGAAAGGCCCGGTGGAAGGCGACCAACCAACGCACTGGGGCTTTTCGCTGACATTCTCGGACGATCCGAGCGACAAAGAGGAGAGTCTGCTCGGTGACAGCGACTGGGACACCACGTACAGCCCCGACCGGCACGATATGACGGAGGAGATACGGGCGATGAGGGCAGAAGTCGATCACCTGCGCAGGGAGAGCGACCGGGATAGAGCAAAATCCAATGCTCGGTATGAGGAAATGGAGGTAAACGCTGCCCTGGTGGCTACCCTGGAAAGTGGACAGCAGCGCAACGCTGCTATGGCAAGGGCACGTACACCCGCGCCAGGCCAACCTCAGCGCCTTGAGGTGGGACAGTCATCGGGAGGAAGGTCTAGGGACCGCAGGAGGGCGGAGTCCCCGGGCGGCGCGGTCTTGCCGATGAGCACGCCGGCACCCCCGTAGTCGCACGCTTCATTCGAGGATGAAATCGTGACCCCGACCGCACGGGCATTACATGTACTCACCGACTCTGTGTCGCATCTAAAGGTCCAGATGGAGGCCAACGAGAGAAGGGCGGCACGGCCGATGGAAGGCGCGCGATTCAACGAACGCATGGGCCCCTTCTCACACCGGGTTCTGGAATCAGGGAGGTCTGGTAACAAGAAATCCCTAAAGCTCACGTACTCAGGATCCGGCTGCCCTTACCAACATTTGGATAGTTTCCGGACCCAAACGTGCGCCAAGGGCTATTCCGATGCGGTGTGCTGCAACATATGCAGGAAACCCTGTCTGGAGAGGTGCTCAGCTGGTTCTATGAGCTCCCGGCAAACTCCATCGAGGCGTTTGAACAACTGGCCGACCAGTTCGTAGGCCGCTTCATCCTCCGGGTCGAAGGAGCCCGGACATCGACCATCCTCTTCAACTGTAGACAGACACATGGCGAGGAGCTAAGGACGTTTGTGAACCGCTGGCAAACGGCGACGGCCGGGGTTCGGAATCTCGACAAGGGCATCGCCGAGATGGTGTTCAAACAAGGGATTCGGCCAGAAAAATTTTCCTACACCGTACGGGTGGAACTCCCGCAGGGGTATGACGAGCTAATGGCGATGGCCATCAGGCATGCTCAGGCGGATCATGAAACGTACGGGCAACACCTGTTGAAGAGAAAGCGGGAGGAGCACCCCCCGGCCGGCCGAGAAAACAAGGCCAGCCAACGGAGCGAGAATCGAGGCGCCCAGCCAAGCAGACCCGGTAGAAATTGGGGGAACCAACAGCAGCAGAAGCCCTATCATGACAAACCCCAGGGCGAGCACAAGCCGGCGCAGTACAGGCAAGAACGCCCCCTGGCGATCATGCCAGCAGAACGTCAAGAGGTCTTCACCACTCTAACCTCTTCATACGAGGACATCTTGCATGAGAACAGGAACATCATTCCCCCACCGCCGAGGAGCAAGTACCCAAAGGGGAAACTTACCCAGGTGCGAACAGGCAAGTACTGCTCCTACCACGACGAAGCTACCCATCAGACGAACAATGGTTTCGCCCTCAAGACAGCGGTGGAGGGTTTGGTTAACAGCGGTCAGCTTCAGCGGTATATAGGGGAAAGGAGAGCAGATCCCGACCGGGAGCAGGGCCAGGGCTGGTAAGCACGCCCGGACCCAGTGAAGGGTTAGGTGCTAGAAATTTCAAGCAGTTAGTTTGGCATATCAACGGTTCAACCAACGTAACATCGTAAGATATGTATGCCAACTATTTTGAGAGAAATCCAAGGAATTCCACCGGTGTAAAAATGTATATCCAAAGAGTATAATACAAAAAAAACCGTTCCAGCAGATTTACAAAAAAAAAAAAAAAAGCGAAACAAAAATCTTAAGGAGCCGCGTCTCCCCTCTCAGTGGGCATCCCACCAGCTTCCCCAGATGGAGCCACCGCATCCTCTCTAACAGGTTCAGATGGTCGAAACCCGCCTTCCCCTTCCGGCTGCTCCTCTCCTGCCAGCTGCCCATCAGCATCGTCGTCGGCCCCCGCCTTCGGCATTCGCGAGGTATCCAGGTACCCCTTCTCTTCCCACTCCACGTAGGCATCTGCGATACCCGACTCCCTAGCATTTTTCAGGAGTTCAAGAAACTGATCACTGTCGTGATATTTCTGGATAACCCTCTGGAAAAGCTCTGGGTCCTCTTCTCCAGCCGCAGCGGCAGCGGAGGCACGCACAGCGGCAGCTCCCACCTAAAGCTCATCCACTCTGGCCTCCAGCTCGGCCCTCTCCTCCTCAGCCCGCTCCTTCTCCTCCTCGAGGCTCCAGACCTGGCCTTCTAGCTTGGCCACCTGTTTCTTGGCCCTCTCCTCCAGTTTGACCTTCTCCCGCTTAAGCCTGGACTTCTCAACTTCCAGGAGCTCACGGGCTCCTGTCAGAGCGGCCACCTGCCTCTTCAACTCCGACAGCTCCTCACTCGGGTCCGACTGGTACAGATTGTGCAATAGCTGCAGAACAACAGGGAGCCGATTAAGAAAACAACCAAAATAACGAAACCCGGCAGAAGTTATGAGCGGTGCTGTGGCACCAAGCAATTCTTACCTGGAGGACCAACTCCCTGCTCTTCTGGCGGTTCTCCCCCGACAAGGCTCCAGCGACCCCAGGCCTATCCAGACCAAGGCCAGCCACATCTGCCGCCAGCTTCTGGACGAAGGGACTCTCCGGACCTCCCCTCTGTTCCTCCGTAGGAGCGGGGTTACTCTGATGACCGGCATAATTTGAGGCAGCAGCGTCCTTGTCCCCAACGGAACTCGTCGCATTGCTGGCCAGCTTGAGCCGTTTCGCCAAGTTCTCACCAGACGAGCGGCCAGTCAGCGTCACCAGCGCGGAGGGAAGGACGTCCATGATCCTCCGCCTCTTCTCACCCTGGTCGACCGGTGAAGAAGATTGTGCGCCTGTCCGAGAGACCCTGGTGACAAGCGGGACCGATCCGGTCGGTACGGAATCCTATTCGTCCCACCAGGAACCTTTGGTGGCCCCCCGGTGGTCTTGCCCTTTCCGGGTCCCATCTTGGACGCATCGGGGTGAGTCTTCACACGTCTTAGGCTATAGGCGTCGTCCGCAACGTCCAAGGCCATCGGCTCGGCATGAACGGTAAGCCGGTCAGACTCCTCATCCACCGAGGTCCGTGAAACGGCCTCCCCTTTCTCCTTCAACCTCGAGACAAGGTCTTCACTGTCCATGGATAGTGTGTTACTGGGCTTGACGACCGTCCGGGAAGATGCACCTGCAGAACAAACAAAGGGTTAGTATCAACTCGGTCAGCAGGAACGTCACTACTAAAACCCTACTACGCACCGGGATCCCGCCCGAGACAGCAGTACTCCAAAACCTCCCGCCGTATGAAGTTGTAGGAGCTCTGCTCAAGATCGTCCCAGCACTCGAGTATCGTCATAATCCTATCCCGCTCCAACTCGGACAGTACGAACGATTGACCAAGGGGCTGGAAGGCACCAGGAACCCGGTACATCCTCCTCCTTTTCTGCCACTTCCCACCCGCCATCACCACCTTCTTCCTCCAATTATTGTCCACCCAGGAAGGCAGGTGGGTGATGATAGGCTGGAAGTGTCGGGCGCTAAAGGTTAGACAACCCCGACACCCTTTCTTCTTCGAGAAAGACAGTCTGTACGGTGCCCGGAACTCGTTCACCGTTGGCATGCTCATCCCGGACAGCTCGTACAGACAGCCAAGGCTCAGCAGCTGCCTCCACTGGTTCCCGGGAAGCTGCGCGGGAGACACTTGCAGAGCGCTGAGCATGTACTGCACGAAGTCTGGCAGCGGGAGGGAGAACCCGTGATGAAACTGGTCTCCGTGAACAGCAACCCAACCTGCCTCCGGGTTACAGGCCGATTCTCCGGGATTTAGCGGCCGTAACATCACCTCATCAGGGATATTCCACGTCTCCCGGAAGGCGGCAATCTCTGCAGGACTCATAGTACCCTCCGGCTCATCGCACACTACAGCCTATTTCCCACTCCCGATAGTGTAACTCACGGGCGGAGTACCAGGAAAGCGCACCCCGTGCGGGATGCCCTCACACTCCAGAGACCCAGAAGACGAGACTCCGCCCCGGGAGCGGGCAGCGGCTTCGGACTCCGGGGAATCCGAACCAAGCCAATCCTCCAACCTTTCCTCATCGTCCACCACAGGACGCCTGTCGGCCGGCTCGGAAGTCCCATCAGAGCTCGCAGAAGCCATTTAACCTAGGGGGAAGAAAACAAAACCCCACCGCTGGTCAGTAACAAGCTAGAATAGTGCCCTCTGCGGCTGCTCCCCACAAGTTTGCCGCAGACGCCCTGCTCAAAACAACTCACAGTCGGCGACAGAGCCCCCCCCCCCCCCCCCCCCCCCGCCGCAAAACACCAACCAAAAAGAAAAAACACCAAGCAAAGAAGACGAGACTTACTGATTACTATGCACAACCGAGGAAAGTCAGTCCTACGAAAACACCGAGTAATGGTAGGCAAGAACCAGAACGCTTGAAGCACGGATAGCGCGAAGTACCTCCACGGAACTTTCGCTGGATTCCTCTCCAACCTTCTCTTCTTCTCTCTGAGCCAAGAGCAAAAACAGAAATAATGAAGACAAAGGAGGCCTTTTTATAGATGGGACCGATGCCCTAGGCACCCATGTAATCCCCCCAAAATACTCAATCAGGGCAACTCAAACGCCTGCGAATCCAGGCCCTCCATCTCAGATCGCTCCCTACTGACACGTGTCCCAGCATCGATAACCTTCCCACGCCATCATAACTGATTGGACCGATGGGCTTCCTCCTTAAATGCATGTCAGCCACTTGTCCCACCTACAAGCAGCAGTTAAAGGAGACAGGGCCAGAAACCGAGGCTTCAAGGCCCTCCACTTCCCCAAGCGCCATGGCATCAGCATTCAATCGGCTCCATGGCATTCTACCGGTTACGTAGTATTCAACCGGCTCCAAGGCATTTCACCGGTTTTGCCACTTTCCTTTGCCCCTGCGGGCAAGGACAAGCCAGCAACAAAAGGCTTCAAACACATGGGCTTTATAAACCCGGGAGAGTTTACCTCTAACACATGCAAACTCTTCCAGCAGGCTAAAAACCCTGCATCACACTGAACTGTGATACATATGGATCCATGGCGAGACTTGTTATCTCTACGCTACCCCACCGGGCTACTCCCCGGCCTGCCCCACCGTTGGCAGCAATTTTACCTTGGGAACTTGGGGGACTCGTTCCGACATGGCAGTCCACCGATCGAGTCCTCACATCATCATCTCATGCACTCGTCCGGGTTTCACCCCGCTCCATATATATTGCATGGCGGATTTCAACGCCACATCATCATCCCATGCACTCGTCCGGGTTTCACCCCGCTCCATATTTATTGCATGGCGAATTTCAACGCCACATCATCATCCCATGTACTCGTCCGGGTTTCACCCCGCTCCATATTTATTGCATGGCGGATTTCAACACCACATGATAATCCCATACACTCGTCCGGGTTTCACCCCGCTCCATATTTATTGCATGGCGGATTTCAACGCCACATTGTCCTCCCATGCACTCGTCCGGGTTTCACCCCGCTCCATATTCATTGCATGGCGGATTTCAACGCCACATCATCGTCCCATGCACTCGTCCGGGTTTCACCCCGTTCCATACTCATGGCATGACAACACTTGAGCACAATACCATTGGTATTGCAAACATACTCATAACTGTCACACGTCATCATTAATAGGTACTCACATCACCACGCCCTCTCTGCCCGAACGCCCGGTCACGCCCAATCTTCAATGCGAACTTGGGAGACTGGGCACCGTTGGGTCGGTAACCCTGCGGGTCTGCGGGACAGGAGCGAGACATATTAAGTCCCCATTCAAGATTGCACTTGACCGGAAACTTGGGAGACTTGTTGACAGTAGCCACAGAGGGGCTACACAGGCCCACAGACCCGCAGCCAGTACGTCCGGGGCCGGACTGAGGCCCGGAGCAGGATCACCAGCACCCGGACCCGAGGCCCAGCAGTCTACCTTGTGACCAGGGGCCCAGGGACCGGGGACGCCATCCTGCCGAACCGGCCACCAGAGCTGTTCCTTTGTGTACGAACAGAAGGAAACCAATCCCACATCGAAGAGTAAGACCATACCTCACACCCGACCACCTATATAAGGGCCTTAACTACCCTCTTTTAAAGAGGTAACTGATCTCTCCAACTGCTTATCATTCTTGCTTAAGTTATCTATTCATCCCGACTGTACTAACTTAGGCATCGGAGAGGAGAAGACCGGCCCGCCTTGTATTCCCCTTAGTTAGCAGGTTCGCAGGAGGAGATCACATCCAGATTCATCAGTTTCCACTAGGCCTACGGGTTTGTGCAGAAACATCGTCGGTCTGCTAAAAGGAAATATTTAGAAAAACCCGAGCTCGGAAATTCAATTATAAATTAAATTCGAAGGCGTCCTCACTCAAACGAAACTCCCAAAATAACCAAACGCAATACTTCCCGAATAAGTATTGCCTGAAATTATTCAATATATCTCATTCTCGACCATTTAATCCTTTAATGGTCTAACCGTCGACAATTCCATTTAATCACCTAAACTCAGCTTTGACCACTATTTAAAAGTGGTTAAAATCAGTCAAACAGTAACTTCTGAATGACTATTTACCCTTTTTACTTTTACTGTTTTACTGTAACTGAGTTACTGTTTACCAATTACTATTTACCAATTACCATTTTACTTTTACTTTTTACCGTGAACCACTTCTGGCCGCCGGCAGCAACGGTGCCGCCGCCACCGCCCGCCACAACCTCGCCACAGAAACCCAAAACCACCTCCAAACTCACCCAAAACGATCACCAACACCTCAGGACCTCAAATCTCCTACCTCCGCCGCCCAAAAGTTTCGCCACCACCGTACGTGACGGCCGACGCGGCGGCCACAACCCCTCCTCACCTATACTTCTCCAATTTCCCACCAATTGCACTGAAATTTCAACCTAAATGAACCTAACCACCAATCTGAACCCAACACAATCTCAAATTCATCCAAGAACAACAAAAAACATCCAAAATCACAAACCGCCAAATCGGAGCCACAAACCCTAGAAAATTCAATCTCCAATTTATCCTTACCTGTTGCAAAAGGGTTCAATTCCTTTGGGGAAAAGATTAAACGGGTCGAGGCCTTGCTTTCCCCCCCCCCCCTGAAAACTCGCCGATCGGTGGCCGGAAGTGGGAGTTCCGGCCTCACTGCCCTCCACGGTTCTTGGCTTGAACCGGCCGAGCGGTGGCGCTTTGCGCCATGCCGCTACCACCAACAGAAAGAGAGAGAGAAGACGAGTCGTCCGGCACCGGTGGTGCGAGAATTGGTGGCCGGACGGAGAAGTTGGGTGGTGGCAATGGAGGAGGAGGCGTCGGGCAGAAGGAGGAAGAAGAGAGAAAGAAAAAGGAGAAAGAAAGAAAGAAAAAGGTTTTTTTTTTTTTTTTCCAAAATGGAAACATTCTCTACCTATTTATATCGAACCCAAAATCCGACGAATTAAAATACGCAACCCAAACATTCGTTTTTTAACGGGTTCTACCTTATGAATAAACGATTTCCGCTCAACCATAAACATAAAACAATTTTCATGAGCGTAAAAATTTAAATAAATTTACCCAGAGATTTAACAAGGTTTTGGGCATATCAAGTGAAGTGCATTTTTCTCGGATATTCATCATCACAAAAGGGATATAAGTGATATGATCCCTTGAGCCGAAAACTGCATGTATCGAGAGATGTGAGGTTTGATGAAGCTACTGCATATTATCAACCACATGATCATGATCTTCAGGGGGAGCTCCAAGAAGAATGGTTCGAGTCCTTCTCATCACCTATAGTTCCCAATAGTTCCACAAATGAACATGATGCTTGTAATCATGATCGAAATGCTTCACCATCACGTCCCGAGGGTGGAGGCGATCTCTCTGAAGCAGTCCAATTGAACCAAGAAGAAGCTGAAATAGTTAACCAAGAGGAGCAAGACCAGCCTCCATCCCAACCTCAAATGCCAGAAAGAATGTACCCTAGTCGAGCTAGAAAAGTTTCAGTAAGACTGGATGGGTTTGAAGCCTACAAGCCCAAACACCCTCTTGGTAACATAGCTACTCTCAATTATGCATCACCATCTCATTCTGTTTTTCTCAATATGTTGTGTGATAATTGTGAGCCTAGATCTTCCGAGGAAGCAACTCAATTTCCTGTGTGGAGAAAAGCTATGCAAGAAGAGCTCAAGGCTCTCCATGATAATCACACTTGGAGTGTTGTCCAACTTCCTAAAGGGCATAAAGTTGTTGGAGTAATATGGATTTATAAGATAAAATTTCATTCCAATGGCACCATTGAGAGGTATAAAGCAAGACTAGTAGCTCGAGGATTTACTCAAACGTTTGGAGTCGACTACAAATAAACATTTGCCCATGTGGCAAAGATGAATACAGTGAGAGTGCTCTTGTCAGTGGCTGTGAATCGAGGCTAGACATTGTATCAAATGGACGTCAAGAATGCATTTCTCTATGGAGATCTTGAAGAAGATGTGTACATGCGCCTTCCTCCTGGCCATGAACAAGAAAAGATCCCTGGATGGTTTGTAAATTGCATAAAGCTATCTATGGACTCAAGCAGTCCCCAAGAGCATGGTACTCCAAACTCAGTTCTGTCCTCTTTGCCTCATGCTTCAAAAGAAGCTTTGGTGGCTCTTCAATGTTTGTGAGAACTGGAAAAATGGGGAGACTCATTGTGCTTGTGTATGTTGATGACTTGATCATCACAGGAGATAGTGCACAAGAAATTGAAGTTCTGAAACAATCTCTTCATGCCACATTTGCGATTAAAGATCTCGGGGAGTTGAGGTACTTTCTAGGGATTGAAATGGATAAATATTCCTCAGGTTTATTCTTAAATTAGAGGAAATATATTGTCGATCTACTAGATGAAGCTAACATGAAGAGTAGCAGCATTGCGAAATCTCCTCTGCCTAGCAACTTGAACATTGCAGAAAAAGGTGAACCCTTACATGATATTGGAGTGTATCAAAGACTCGTAGGTAAGTTGATCTATCTTACCATCACTCGTCCTGACATAACCTATGTTGTTAGCATGGTTAGTCAGTTCATGCATGCTCCAAACTCTTATCATCTTCAGCTTGTTAAAAGGATCATCTGTTATTTAAAGGGGTCAATAACGCGAGGTATTTTTATGAAAAAGCATGGCCACTTCACCTTAGAAGGATGTACAGACTCAGATTGGGCAGGCAATGCCATTGACAGGAAGTCTACCACTGGTTTCTGTACATTTGTGGGAGGCAACCTTGTGACATGGAAGAGTAAGAAGCAATCTGTGGTTGCATGATCAAGTACAGAGGCAGAATATCGTGTCATGGCATCAGCTGCATGTGAGCTAATTTGGCTCAAAACTCTTCTGGTTGATCTTGGAGTTCAATGTGTCCAGCCTATCATCCTGCACTGTGACAATCAAGCAGCAATGCATATTGCTGCTAATCCTGTGTTCCATGAAAGGACAAAACACATAGAACTCGACTGCCATTTCATTCGTCACCAAGTGCAGTCCAAAGTCCTTGCAACAACTTATGTTCGTTCCTCTGATCAATTAGCTGATGTTTTTACGAAAGTATTACCTTCAGCTCAATTTGATAGATTATTATCCAAGCTTGGTTCAAGAGAATCCCTTGAACCAGCTTGAGGGGGAGTAAAGAAACAAGGTCCTAGTTCTAGCTTGGTTCACCCTGGTTCAGCCTGGTTCAGTTTCAGCAGGGTATCAGCAGTATCAGCAAGGTCCTAGTTCTAGCTTGGTTCACCCTGGTTCAGCCTGGTTCAATATCAGCAGGGTATGGCAATAAATATTGCACGTGATGAGATCCCCGGTTACTTGTGTTAGCGTGAGTCATGAATATTGTGTAATTAGTACTTTCCTATTTTGTATATGGTAGTACAAGGTAGTACATAGTATGTAGGGTTGCAGTACATCTTGTATCCTCTTTATATAGCCTCCAATGTGAGAAGAATAATATATCAGAAAATTCATTCTTCAATTCGTATTATATTTGACTTGGTATCAGAGCAAAGATTCGAAAGGACTTTGTCTCTTTATTTTCCGTTGCAATTCTTCGTCTGGCGTTGGTTCTCTGTCAGACGTGTGAAGTTTGTTTGTCTTCTTACAACTAAACCCCATTGTTAGGGTTTGTTAATCTCTTCCTAATCAGATCGCTTACATTTGGTTTGGTGTTCGATTCTATCAGCCTCGCCGGGAAAGAAAATAATTTTTTTTCTGCACACTTTTGCCGACAACATACTCGTCGGGAAAGAAAAGCAATTTCTCCTGCACCTTTTGCCGACAACAGTCTCGTCGGAAAAGAAGAGCAATTGCTTCGTCGACCCAGTCTTCAGCAGTTTTTCTCCGTCATGCTCGACCCACCGGCGCTTCCACAATCCCAGGCGCTGCCGCGACGGCTGAGTTATCCTAGTCAATATCTTCGATCACGTCAACGCCGGCGTCACTCGACCCACAGGCACGTCTTCGGCAGTCTCAGGCGCGACCCACCGGCGTCTCACCCGCTCGTCTCCAGTGTCACGTCCGTCGATCTGCACCGGCGTCCCATCTTCCACAATCTCAGGCTCCCGCGGATAGGAAGAATCATCCCGACCCTGTTCCGCTTCAGCCCGACCCGGTCCTGCTATCTGACCCGACTCGGCTCCTTCTATCCGACCCGGCTCGGTTCGAGCTCCTTCTATCCGACCCGACCCGACCCGGTTCGATCCAGTCCGACCCGGTTTCAGATCCGCTTCAATCTGACCCAACCAATCCGACCCGCTCTACTATTCATCCTTTACGAAATGTCTCGGGTATATGTTGGAAATTTGGGTTCTTGGGTTTCAGAAGAAGAACTCGAAAATGAGTTATGTGGCTTCGGAATTATCAGAAGAATATGGGTTGCAAGAAGGCCACCGGGTTATGCTTTCATCGATTTTGTGCACAGTAAAGATGCAGAGAATGTCGTTTATGAGTTAGATGGCAAGAATGGCTGGAGAGTTGAGTTCTCACATAAATCTATACATGCGGTTGGTCAATACTGCAACAATGGTAATATTTCCATAACTAATAAGACTCCAGCATATGGTAAGATCGGTATGGCTTTAAAAGTTTCTAGCTTTGTTGGTTCTGATACTTGGATTATTGATTCTGGTGCCTCAGATCATATGACTTATGATAATTCTCATTATATTACTGATTTGTCTTCTCCACCTGTGTCATATGTCACTAATGCCAATGGTGAAGCTTTTCATGTGTTAGGGATAGGGTCAGTCCGTGTAACCCCTGTTTTAACCCTTCACAATGTTCTATAGAGGAAGTGTATATGATGAGACTTTTGCACATGTTGCAAAGATGAACGCTATTCGGGTATTGCTTTCTTTTGCTGCAAGCTTAAACTGGCCTCTTAAATAATTTGATGTCAAGAATGCATTCCTTCATGGAGAACTTACAGAGGAAGTGTATATGGACCTTCCACCTTGATATGTAGTTGCTTCTCCAGGTAACTTCGTATGCAGATTGAGAAAATCTTTGTATGGTCTTTGTTTCTGCCTAAACCCGGGGGTCTAGTAGATACTTGGTGAATCCCACTCGATCTCCTGCAATCCTGCTCACTAAGGGGAATACCGGGCGGGCCGGTCTTCTCCTCTCCGATGCCTAAGTTAGTATAGTTGGAATATATATAACCAAGGCACGTATGTAAGCAGGGAGAGAGATAAGTTACCTAATAAAGAGGGTAGTTGGGGCCCTTATATAGGTGGTTGGGGGTAAGGGCTGGCCTTATCCTTCGATGTGGGATTGGTTCCCTTCTGTTTGTTCCTTCTGGTGCCCTCTTTGACAGGTTGGCGCCCCCGGCCCCAGGGTCCCTGAAGGCAGGATAGAGTGCTGGGCCCCGAGGCCGAGTGCTGGTGATCCGGTCCCGAGCCTTGGGTCGGGCCCTGGTGCACTTGCTGCGGGTCTGTGGGCCTGCTGTAGCCTCTCTGCGGCTACTGTCAACAAGTCCCCCAAGTTCCCGGTCAAGTGCAATCTTGAATGGGGACTTAAATCTGTCTTGCTCTTGTCCCGCAGATCCGCAGGGTTACCAACCTACCGGTGCCCAGTCCCCCAAGTCCGCGTTAAAGATTGGGCGTGACCGAGGTGAGTACCTGTTACCGATGGGAAGCAATAGTACATAAACACGTTTGCAATATAAGCAGTACTGGGAGTTCTCGGGAGCTCGACCGGGCGTCCTGCCATATTGAAACAAGCCCCGGATGAACTTGCAGACTGGACCTCGCCCGGGCGTTCTGCCATATCGGTGCGAGGCGGAGTTCTCGGGAGCTCGACCGGGCGTCCTGCCATATCGAAACGAGTCCCGGATGAACTTGCAGACTGGACCTCGCCCGGGCGTTCTGCCATATCGGTGCGAGGCGGAGTTCTCGGGAGCTCGAGCGGGCGTCCTTTGGGCGGGCCTGGTCGTTCACGACCGCTATCTGGGGTTTTCGGTCATTAGTCCGAAGGGCTAGATCTTTGGGTTTTCCTGCTGGCGAAATAGCTAAGGCCCGCGGTGGTCGCTCTGCTGGCGTAGCTGCCAGAGGCTGCGCCGAGCGCACAAATGGCGATCTTCTCCCTGGCCGGGAACCGTTGCCATCGCTTCGCCGGGGTTGCCACTCCTCCCGCATCTCTGCTTTCTTGGTGGCTGCAGGCGCTCGGTTGCGATCTAGCCACCCGGTTCTGCCTCCACGGGATGGCGGTAGGTCGTCCGCTATTCGCTTGGGCGCCTTGTCCCCATATGTCTCGTGCTCTGCCTGAGCGTGCCTAACGGCCACGGTCATCAGCTCGTCGTACCCCAACGGCTCCTGTACTAGTAAGTCGTACGAAAGTTCCCCAGGTCTTAAACCCTGCTTGAAGGCCATCCCTGCGATCTGCTTGTCCAGGTTCCTGACCCCGGCCGTGGCAATTTGCCACCGGTTAACGAAGGCGCGTAGTGGCTCGTTGTCAGTTTGCATGCAGTCAAAAAGGATTGTTGATGCCTGGGCTGTCCTGGCTCTGAGAATGAACCGGCCGACGAACTTATCCGCCAACCGCTCGAAGGTTTCGACTGAATTCACTGGTAGCTCGTAGAATCAATTCAACGCCTCTCCCGAGAGCGTCTCTTGGAATACGTTGCAGCACATGGCGTCCGAGTAGCCCCTCGCCCATGCTTGTGACATGAAACTGTCCAGGTGCTGGTACGGGCAGCCCGTCCCGGAATAGGTCAACTTTAGAGGCCTTTGGCTTCCAGATCTTCCCGATTCCCTAATCCGGCGCGGGAAAGGCCCAATACGCTCGTTGAACCGCGCACCACTCTGCGGTCGCCCTGCCATCCTCTCGCTGGTCTCCATGCGGCCCTTTATGTCCGCCACCGAGGCGGAGAGCGCCTCGAGTGTCCGAGCGGTAGAGCTTTCCCGTTCGGTTGACGCCTGGCACGTGCGGTACGGGGGCTCGGCTGGGCCGGAGTTTTTTAGAGCTTCCGAAAAGAGTGGCGTGGCCACATGCACAGTCCTTCTTCTTCCCGTGGCCTGCCCTACCTCAAGATGCGGGAATTCGCTAGCCTTGCCTGTTGACGGCGGTGCCGTTTGAGGAGTGCCCTGCTGACCCTCTCGTTCCAGGGCCGCCAATAGGGCAATGTTTACTGCCTTCCATTCTTGGCATCGGGCCTCCGCTCTTAGTCGATCTTGATCGCCCTCTTCTCGCAAGCGCTCAACCTCTGCCTTCATCTTTTTTATTTCTTCCGGACCCTTCTGGTCGGGGTTTTCTGGTTCCCGACGATCATGAGCTCCGTCTCGGATGGAAGAAAGGGCGAACCTCGCACCGACCTCAGCCTTTATGCTACGGGCCGGGTTGGGGAACTGAATTCGCGCTTTCGGTTTTTCCGTGCTGGCTTTTATCTTCCTTCCTTCCATAGCTTTCGGACTGAAGGATGTAGCTACCTCTCCAAAGGACCAATAGGGCAACACAACTTTTCGTACGAATTCCCACAGACGACGCCAATTGTTTCTGCCTAAACCCGGGGGTCTAGTAGATACTTGGTGAATCCCACTCGATCTCCTGCAATCCTGCTCACTAAGGGGAATACCGGGCGGGCCGGTCTTCTCCTCTCCGATGCCTAAGTTAGTATAGTTGGAATATATATAACCAAGGCACGTATGTAAGCAGGGAGAGAGATAAGTTACCTAATAAAGAGGGTAGTTGGGGCCCTTATATAGGTGGTTGGGGGTAAGGGCTGGCCTTATCCTTCGATGTGGGATTGGTTCCCTTCTGTTTGTTCCTTCTGGTGCCCTCTTTGACAGGTTGGCGCTCCCGGCCCCAGGGTCCCTGAAGGCAGGATAGAGTGTTGGGCCCCGAGGCCGGGTGCTGGTGATCCGGTCCCGAGCCTTGGGTCGGGCTCTGGTGCACTTGCTGCGGGTCTGTGGGCCTGCTGTAGCCTCTCTGCGGCTACTGTCAACAGTCTTAAACAATCACCTCGTGCTTGGTTTGAAAGGTTTTCACAATTCATGAGGAAGATTGGTTACAAACAGAGTAATTCAGACCACACATTGTTTCTCAGACACCAACATGGGAATGTAACAGCCCTAATTATATATGTTGATGATATGGTAGTTACTGGTAATGATACTGTTGAGATAGATAGATTACAGAAGCAGCTAGCCACAGAATTTGATATGAAGGATCTGGGTACACTCAAGTACTTCTTGGGCACTGAAGTAGCCAGGGGGAGTGAGGGAATCTATCTGTGTCAGCGGAAGTATGTCCTTGATCTACTAACAGAAACAGGTATGTTGGATTGTACTCCAATTGACACTCCTATCGAGCAGAATCATCGATTAGCAGAGTATCTTGATCAGGTGCCTACCGACAAGACTCGTTATCAGAGGTTAGTTGGACGCCTGATTTATCTGGCACATACGAGACCAGATGTTGCGTATGCAGTAAGTGTAGTGAGTCAGTTCATGCATAATCCAAGTGTGGATCACATGGATGCTGTTGTGAGGATTTTAAGGTACTTGAAGTCAGCTCCAGGAAGAGGAGTAATGTTATCTAAACACAACAACATTCT
Source organism: Potentilla sterilis (assembly GCA_963682095.1). Taxonomy (NCBI): domain Eukaryota; kingdom Viridiplantae; phylum Streptophyta; class Magnoliopsida; order Rosales; family Rosaceae; genus Potentilla; species Potentilla sterilis. Next base: position 9,708,626 of record OY821763.1, on the reverse strand, counting down.
TGAGGTTAGTGGTTTCACAGATGCAGATTGGGCTGGAAATATTACAGATAGGAGGTTGACATCAGGTTATTTTACCTTTGTGGGAGGTAATTTGATTACATGGAAGAGTAAGAAGCAGAAGGTTGTAGCTCGATCTAGTGCTGAGGCTGAGTATAGAGGTATGGCTCATGGAGTGTGTAAATTGTTGTGGTTGAGAAATCTGCTACGTGATTTGGGTGTTAAGTTGTCAAATGCAATGCGGTTATATTGCGACAACAAAGCAGCTATTGATATATCACAGAATCCAGTACAACATGATCGTACTAAACACGTAGAGGTGGATCGTCATTTTATAAAGGAGAAGTTAGACGCTAAGATTATTAGCTTCCCTTTTGTTCCTACTGAAGAGCAGCTTGCAGATGTACTCACTAAAGGGGTTTCCAAGAAGGCCTTTCATGACTTATTAAGCAAGTTGGGCATGGTTGATGTGTATGCGCCAACTTGAGGGGGAGTGTTAGCGTGAGTCATGAATATTGTGTAATTAGTACTTTCCTGTTCTGTACAAGGTAGTACATAATACGTAGGGTTGTAGTACATCTTGTATCCTCTTTATATAGCCTCCAATGTGAGAAGAATAATATATCAGAAAATTCATTCTTCAATTCGTATTATATTTGACTACTTGTTTCTTCTCCAAAATCCAGCACGATCTATGACTTTATATTGGAAACAGTTAGAATATATTGTCCCTTGTAAACAGTTAGAATATATTGGAAATCAATTCATCCATCTCAATCTTTCATTGCTCAAATTCAATAATCAGGAACCGATCTGAGCTTCTAAGGTGGGAAGAACTATATGACTTACTGTTAAGGCATAGATTGAAGAGTGACAAAATCTGGGCTGGAATCATTATCGCTGCAATGATCATCTCTTTCTTTTATAATTTTAATTAGTTTTGTACCGGTGTCTACAAATCGTTGTATGACGAAGTGATCGATAGCTTCGAAACTATATACGTCCCTCTCCATTTGATCAGGGAGGTCTAGGGCTCAAACAACTTGTTCATTACACACACCTACAATGCTGTTATACTCCTTGATGGGAATTAAAATAGTTTTGAACTTAATTTCGATAGTAGAGAAATTATGGGGTTTAATTTGTTAAATACCAGTTACGGTAACTGCAAATCCTTTTTATGTCTTTTTGCTTGCAACTTGATCTCAACACTAATGGTGAAAGTCTAACTTTAATTTAAGAAGAAAACATAGAATAATTTCAGTCGAGTGAGACTTCAAATTTTTAGTTATTATATATATGCTAGATAAAAATGCATCAATCACTCGATATATTTTGATAAACTGAGTGATCGTATTGGACATTTAGGCATGACAGGTAGCTTCACACATCAACGTTTCTTAATTAATAGGAATGCCTTCTAAATATATATTTTGTTGAACTTTATACATTAAGCGCAAAAGATATACAAAATATACTCAAAGGTAACTTAATATTCATTTGATTATCAACTAAAAAAACGTGACATTATAATTGAAATTAATATTATATCTAAGAAAATTACTCAGACTCCGGTTGCTAGAATATTTCGACAGTATTACACTTGATCTAAATTCAACAAACACATAACCCAATATCCCACAATTTAGAATGAGATAGTTGTCCTTTCAACTCATGTTATACAAGTTGCTTATGCTTTCAACTTAGACTTTTTGGCACTCCTCATCACTTTGTTTTGTGACTTGTTTCTCTCCTACCAAAAAATGGAATAATCTTTAATTAATAGAGATAACTGGTACAAAAATATCCCCATTGGGCTATGTAACCTATGTATTTAACTATTTACTTCAAACACCAAGATATCAAAGTACCGGCCCAAAGCCAAGTCAACTTATGTACTTCTTTCGGGTCGGAGCCAGTTGTTGAACTAAACCGCGGTTCTTCTCCTCTTCACTCGCGACTTCTCACTTCGCTCTGGTCTGCGCATCCAAGATCTACTCCTCCCGCCTCTCGTCGTTTTTCGCGTCTGATCTTCACCAAGGTAAACTCCCATCTCTCTATCTAATCCCAGATCACACTCACACACACCATTCTGATCTATACCCACTTTTGAATCGCTCATAATTTCACACCATGTGTTTGGGTTCCAGAATCACGTTTAGCTAAATTGAAATACCGATAAGTTAGTGTATTATGGTTGTTAGTGTTGAACCCTAACAACGTTTGGTAGATTTGTGTGAGATTTCTGGTGTAGCTGAGTGATTGGGACTGGTTGATAGGCGAAAATGTAAGATGAAACAGCACCTTATGGTCACATAGCGGAGTGGATATCGCGTTAGACTCCGACTCTAAAGGTCGTGGGTTCGAATCCCACTGTGATCATGCTAGTTTCCATTTTTCCGGTCTTGTTTTTATGCGCACAAGTTGAGTTTCTCGCTGCAGGACAATTTAGGGTTTTTGTTTTCATGTACATTGCTAATTTTATCCCTGACAGAGACATTTTGTGAGTAATGTACATTTTGGGGTTCGTGAATATGTTTTCTAAGTAGTTAGGATAAGTGAGAACCGGTTGATTTTGATTAGGTAGTTGTTCTGTGCTTTAGTGCTTAGATACGGCCTTATGCTTTAGCTTCATAAATATGATGACACAAGGTCTCAAGAGTGAAAGTCTAGGTATCGAAAAAGAATTTAAGATGCCCTTAGAAAGTCTCTTTTCTTAAGACAAACAACATATGCGCAAAGTAAGAGATTGGAGATGCCTATCTTTATTCAGTTCATTGGTCACTTTTACTAATGTATAAGTAGTGAGCCAACTGTAGCTAAATTATGTTTGGTACTAGGTTTTTCATGACAGTTACTGATTACTTGTGTGTCTGCTTTATTGTGTATCGCTTGTTTGGAAGAAGTACTTAAAATTCCCTTGATTGTATGTGAGATGACAGAGAACATGGGAATTGACATTCAGTTTGTCATTTGATGCTAAACTATGATGATGTAGAGTGACTTTATTATTGTAGACGGTTCTTGTAAGTAGTTGACGTGATTCCGACATATAGAAGCAGGACAGAGGTTATGATAGGATTGCATATATTCATCCAAAAGAGGATGTAGGAATATATTCCCAATGACTGAAGATGCCTCTTAACTTTCTTCACTTGCGTTGGCTTTTACAATGTCTCAAGGTGCTTTGGTAGCCTATCAACATCAATGCACTTATGTTTATTTTTTCCGATTAAGATCAATGCACATATGTTATTAGTCTACAATTTACTCAATTCATTTACACACAACATTGGACTGAAAGTTGGATATCTGAGGATGTTTTCTTGGACCTCCATAGCTTTCTCTGTTTCTGTGTAAATGTGCACCCTGTTCTCTGTGAGTATACAGTAGTGAAAGCAGGAATACAGTTGAATTCTGACTTTGAATTCTGACTGTGAGTATAAATTCCTATAATTCTGACTTTAGAGTGCGACACTGGAATACAGTTGAATGCAATAGCTTGTTTCTAGCCTGAAAATGTTACTTTAATGCTGTGATGTTATGTATTGTAACGCTAACTCAATGAATTATGTCCGTCTTTCTACAGATGATTGATGATCATCAACTGGGCATAATAGCCAATGTTCTCGGCATGTTCATATTTCTCCTGGTGATTGCTTATCATTATGTGACGGCAGACCCAAAATACGAAGGCAACTGAGAGCATGGAATTCTGATATTGTATCTGCTAATGGAGACACCAAATGAGCTCCAAAATAGACCTAGTTGATACATGTATCATTGAATTTTGTTAGCAACACCTGAACTTCTCCCACTATCTTAGCATTGATCAGCTTCCTATTATGCCCTCTCACTTCTAATTCCATATACACTTGTTTGTGACTTGTACTGATCATAATGCAGCTAAAAGTACCATCATGATATCTGAAGAATTTAGCATTGATATGGCGAGTGCAAATACGCGTTAGATGCACAAAAAACGTTGTGCTACTAGTATTTTCGCTTATCGTTTCGATTAAATCAGATCGAAATCGCAGTTTACAAATGCTTATGGAAAGAAAACACTTGCAAATACTTACTCAGAATTTCTTGATCGAGTCTCATAAAATTGAGTAGACTAAAGAATACATGATTCCCTTCCTCTCTATATACACACACAGCTCATGCTGCTCATTATCATCATCATCATCATGAAGAAAAGAAAAAGCTAACCCCACACCCACTGCTGGGCCCTCACACCGTCATCATCTACGTCACATCAGTCAATCCCTTCTGAACACATCAGAGTACGGCAACACAGTAAAGCTCCCGCCCGACACCCTGACTCACCCAAATATTCCCTCTCTTTCTTTTTCTCTCTCTAGAGATGAAAACGAGAACCCTTGATTACGAAGCAGGCGACCCGAAAGCCCGAGAGCACGGACGAAAAGCCCAGGAACAAAAACCCGACAAACCCCAACGCGATCGATATGTCCGTCTCTATGCAAAACGCGCTCCAGGCCGTACACGTGTCCATCCCTTTCAAAACCCTCGCCAGCGCCGTTCCCGCCGAGTCCGCAGAGAGCAGCAGGTACGCGAACACCTACACGATCCGCACCTCCTCCGTTAATCCTCCACTATAATCACATTTAAATTCAAAATTTAAAGAAAAGTATAAAGAGTAAAAGAATGAAAACTTTAGAAAGAAACCTGGTCATGGCCGAAGTCGAACCAGACTTGTAACACCTCGCTGAAGAGTGTAGCTCCCCTCGAAATCTCCCAAACTGAAGCCACCATTTCGAAGAGGGAGTACATCGCTACGATCGCATTAGCTCCCACGACTAGTCTGCCATTGGTTTCACATAATTAAGCTAGTTATTTGTCTCTCAAGAGTCTAACCCAATTGTTGCTAGCAACACATTTTCCACTTTTGACAAAAGTTGTGTTTAGTTTGAAAACAAGAAAAAACATTGAAAGTGGAGGAGGAGTACGCACCTGAAGGAGTCGAAGTGGTACCAGCGAGGGGAGGAGGGGTCGGGGGAGCGGGAGGAGGAGAGCATGAAGACGAAGGAGGAGAGGGAGGAGCTGAAGGCGGCGATGCGGAAGAGGAGGATGAGATAGTTGAAGCGGCGGAGCTTGCGGAGGGAGACGGTGGACTGGAAGTTGAGGATTTCGGCGCCGTTTTGGGGGTGAGTGGAGGAGGAGCGCATGGTGGTTTGAGGAGGGAGGGAGCTAGGCTAGAATGATCGAGTTGTGAAGTGGGGAGAAAGATTCATGGGGTTTTTGAGGGGGGAAATGGTGGTGGGGTAGTCACGGGAAAGGATGAGGGGACTGGTTCCATGGGAATTGAGATAAGGCCTGAGATGGGGAGAGTTGAGATGGAGAAAATGAGAGGGAAAGTGTGAGGGGAGTGAGAAAAAGAGAGGAGGAAAAGCTCTAAAAAGGAAGAAATTATGTGTGTTGGTGAGGGAGAGAGAAAAGCAGGGAGATGATAAACAACAAGACCTAGAGACATGAGAGACAGCAGCAAGCAGTAGTGTGGGGGCTTTTGCTTTGCTCTGTTTCCTCTACCTTTTTTTCTTTTCCCTTTTGTTGCTGTAAAAATAAATAAATCCCATAATAATAACTATTGTATTTCATTCATAACTCCATTTTTCTAAGTCGAAAAATTTGATATGTACCCCGTTATAATGTCTAGTTTATGATTATGTTGTGTTTATTTTATGTTGTTTGTCTATGAGTTGCATATTCAGACTTTAACTGTTTAAGTTGTCATTGTTTCTAACTAATGAATTATAATCTTCTTCTTTTTTTAATGCGACTTAACGGGACGTTTACATAACCAATGAGAAAGTTAAATTATTGTTATGAAAATGTGAAAATTGCAGAAAATTAGTCTCCATTACAACTGATTAATCCATAAAGCAGTAACACATATTTTGTAACATTACAAATTGTTTCAAAACCTCTATGCCACTCATACATGGTATTTGAGATATGAGACTATTGATCTCATTGAAGACAATGTGTGAAATTATTTTAGCTATGCAATCAAACCAAAACCACTAAAGACACTATATTGTTTAATTCTCGAATTTACCAAACCAACCATTATATTTCAAATTTAGTTAATTTTCACTAATATCTTAAAACTTTTTATAGAATCTGAATATAATGAAATATAAACTCAAGCAAAGAAGTCATATACCCACTGGAATTTATGAGCCATCACTTTCCCACCCTCCTTCACCAAAAACGGCAAAAACAGCTTTCACATATGAAAAACCTTGGTTAAGTTTTATATGTGATATTTATACATCCTCATGACCTGGATAAAGATGCGTGTTCATAATCGTACTGAAAATGATTTTAATGATTTCATGCACGGCTGTGTTCTAAAAAAAGCATGATGATAGCATCAATGGCAATCTCGTGACAATCATCAAATTTTCAAGAAAGCTAGCTCCTTTGTCCATATCACTCTTGCCTTTCACATTCTTCTTTCTCTACTCAACCAGAAATCTCTGGTTCCCTTAAATTTTTAGACACCTGACCAACTTCACACTTCGTTGTTTAGTTTTCAAATAAAAATATCAAGTGTGATGGTTCAAGTCTCAACCCCAGGTCTCCAGGTAAATGTATCAAAGATGTCAAACTGGTGTTCCATTCCCATTGCAAATCCAGTTCACTTTTCAACAAGAAGACTTTTCCAGGGAAATATGAGATGATGTTTTCAAAAATGTCAGGCTGGTGTTCCATTCCCTTTGTATGGTTGATTTCAAATTCCATACCAGCACTGCAAATCCAGTTTTATATTCACCTTTCCCCGGAAGGTAGTCGGCAAATGGTTTGAAGAATTTCCATCATAGCTCCTAGTTAGCTTAATACTTTGAAGACAAAACACAAACAGCCAGAAGATCAAAATAGAAAAAGGCCTTAGATAAATATCCAATCCTCATTGCTGAACTAGTAACAAAACAGCAGTTTTGAACCACCAAGATTAAACAGAAAACGCAATGGAATGATCTACTAGCAGACAGTTCACTCCATGCTTAAACAAAAAGTATTTCTGGCCGATTTCTGTGATGGGTTATAGCATTTCTTGCGACTTCCTCACACAGCGACCTACTCTCTTCCTGAACCCGTCTCTATCTTCTCTCCATTGTTTCTGACAAAACACAATTAACAAAAATTCCAATATATGTCAGGAAACTAAATACCTAAAATAAATATGCAACTAACACAAGCTTATCCTCAACAGTTGTATAACATTTTTTCACAGTTACATTTGGGGGTGTAGTACCATTGCAAACATTGACATCTGTGAATATTGTGAGGGACTATTAAAGATCATTCCAAACTATCTTACCAACAGAGTACCAAGTTAAAGAACACAAGCATTGCACCATTTTATATTGTTATTCCACAAATCAATACTGAACTCCAATATTAGCAAAGGACCATTGATAGTCGATCAAAATTGACAACAGAATATATAACAAAGAAATAAAGTAACACATACCGCAGCTTCAACATTTGCAGGAGATTCATCATTAGGGCTTGAGAGCATTGATATTATACTCAACACAATGCTCTCAACCTGCAGATTAACAAATCAGTCAGTTGACTACAATAAGAGGGGAATAGTAAACTTAGTTACTACTTACTACATTCAAAGAACAATGTAAATGCAATATAATCTGTCATTTGTGTGTAATACAGAAACCACAGGGGTTACTGCATGGAATTAGTGTGCAACAGAAGCAATCAAAGTAAAAATGGTGGTTCCTTACTACAGTCGCAAGTTTCAATAATGTGTGACCTTATTCACTTGTAAGAGACCAGTGTGCCATCTCACAACAGATACAGTCATAATATATTGAAACTAAGCTCCTTGCAGCCCAGTTTTCAAGATATTTATGACAGTATCTTTTGCGAGATCAACTCGGTCTCGACAACAAAGCAATAGCTTAGAGTTCTACCACACAACAGAATTTTGACTTGAGGTGAGAAGAGACCAGTGTATCATCTTGTACAAGATATATCTATCAATATATTGAGACCAAGCTGCTGTAATGACTCTCTGCTTGCAGCACAGTTTCAAAATATTGATGACAGTATCTCGCATGAGATAAACTTGGTCTCAACAACAGACCAGCATGAGATAAACTTGGTCTCAACAACAGACCAACAGCTTAGAATTCTACCACATAGCCCAACTTTGCGATCACCTAAAACAACTGAAACTTGAAGCTTAAATCTCAACTTGAAATAATGAGTCTCGAGTCTCGACCCCTTCCCACTCCCACACTTGAGCATGAATAGAATCCCATGTCAATTCTTTACAACCAATGACCGACACCAGATGGTAAATCCTACAGAATTTCTCTAGTGTTTATATAAAGGTCAGACAGTTGTCCTGATAGGACTAAAAGTGTACAACTAAACAAGTGAAACCTAGAACAGGAAAGTCACAAGCCTTTCATGCACAACATAAAATTTATAACAAGACATGGACATGTTAAGCACATACTGTATGGACTGGATTCCAGCGCTCAATTGCAAGCTCGTAGCCATTAGGATCGTCACCAGGGGGATGTAGAATTGAAATGCAAACCTTTCCATCTGAGTAAACTGCAATTCATACAGAAACATTCACAAAACATTGATCCATTACTGAGCTAGAGTGCGGAAGGCCATAAAGAATCAAACTAGAACAAATAATATAGAGACAAGTATATACCATTAGGATGCCATATCTCTGAGGAAAACTTCACTGTAGGAGGGTTGTTTGGGTAATCGGACGGGAAGCTCATGATGGCATTGAAGAAACCACCATCACTGCAATTGCAAGAAGAACCAATCAAGTCAGTTCAACATTCATTGGCCCAACATATCTCGACTAATCAAACAAACTAACTATCCAAAATTGTTTTAACATCTACTAAACACACAATCACTAAAAATAGAACGAAGATTGTTAATCACAGGCTAATGCACAAAAGCCAAGATTACCATCATAAACCAAAACCACACAACATGCATTCAACAAACTCATACTTCTTCCAATCCAAACAATGATCATAAAAACCGCAAGCAGAAAACACAAGACAACACACCAAAGCAACAATCTTTAATCAAAGCCAACCAAAAAGAATCAAACTTTAAACACAAACACATGATATAAGCACGAAAAAGCTTTCAGGGTTTCAGAATACACACTAGAGAGTATCAGGGGGCCCAATAATCGTGACGTTCCATTCAAAGATATTACCCTCGTCGATCAAACCAGCCGAGAATCCATCAACAGGGTGCTTGCAAAGATCTACACAAACACAAACCAAACAAAGATTAAGCAACCACAAAAAACCCATAAACGAATAACAAAAAACAAAAACAGGGGATTGGTGGGTTTGGGACCTTTGAGTTGTTTTTGGAGGAGGAGACTGGCTTGGGATATAGGAGCGTCCATTGAGGAGAAAGCGGAGGAGGGTTGGCTGGTTTTTTGAGGTGTGTGAGAGAGAGGAAGGGTGTTGGGTTTTATAGAAGAGACAGAGAGCACCAAATTGATGAGGCAGAGAAAAATTGTTTCGGGAATTTATAAAGGTTTACGGAACTCTGTGTGTTTCAAATCAACCGAACGATTAAATATGCCACATGCCGACCCATTGTAGAGGTCCAACTTGGATTCGAGATACGACTCCCCAAACAATAAAAATTCTTGGATTAGTGATACTGGTTTTTGTATTTTTATATGAAAATTTGGACCCGAGAAAAAACAGTTTCAAAGAAAGGATCGAAGAAGAAGTTTTTATTTTTGGAACACGGATGAAGATTCTAGAAATCGGTAATGTATTAGGGAAGTGTTGGAGGACTGAGGATGAGACCTCTTCATTATTTGTGTGGGAACGTCTTGAAATGTGACAATATGGTACAATTGTGTGACAATATGTGACATTGTGAGAGAACGTTTTGAGATCGTATTGTAGAATGTTACATTACAACTTATAAGTTATTCGGATTGGATTAAGTTTGCACTCAACAATTAATGATTTAGTCCTTTTCTCCTAATATCAATTTCAACTTAATTCCACTCTAATATGACTTGAGGTAAAGTACGATGATTCATCAAAATGCTCTAAACTATAATGGGAGAGCTAAATTCGACAATAAAATGTGAAATAAATACTCTAAGCCTCTTAACATTCTTTCACGTTAACTAGGAGTCTGGAACTCTACAATCCCTCGTACAAGTTTGTGACTACAGGATAGTGTAGTCTTAATCAGTTTATCCTAAAGGATCCTGTATCCCTACCATTGAAATGACTGAAAATGTGCGTATGCTAGCGCCGGAGCACCACCAAATGTGGTAAGAGATTGAAGAATTGCGATGTGGGATCACTTTATTCTTGTCGGTAGTCATAGATTTGGTCTGCAAATATTTCACATGGAATTTGCAAGACCCACCTCTCTTTATTCTATTACATGCGTGTAGCTAACTTCACACTGTGATGGTTTTTATATGCATCACTTCCTTCAACAAGTGGATTCAATATTGCTCAATTGCCAAGAGTATAAGAGTCTAGACAGAAAGTATGAGCCTGATGGCATTGTTCGTCTTGGTGTGTAATTGGATTGACCTCTGATTTGTGTAGACTTGCATTATAGCAATGTATGATACTCATTTAGTCCTGGTTTTCAAGCTATCAGCTCAGTTAGAGTGGAGGGTTTTCTTTTCTTTATGGGGAAGAATAATGTTGCATAATACATAGTAGTGCACTGCCCCAAAGGTCGCATGAGGCTGACCAAAGAAGAAAACAGAATAGTGGCAAGTGTTCCCTTCCATTTTTGGCAAACTGTTACATTTACAGTGTTCCCTTCCTTGTATGACTGGTAAATAGTACGCCGGCGAAAGTGTGTTTTCTCCACTGCTGGGAGACTTCTACTGGCGAGTCTATTCTTCGGTGAATGTTTTAGTTTATCTTTTGTTGGAGGTTTTGCTGCGAAATATTCATCGCCAAATTAATGTAACAGAAATAATTCTGAAATGCAAGCAAGAGAAACTCATGCCACTGATCAATGATTAGGCATGTTTCACATGATTCTAAGAGATCAGAAGTAAGATGTGAGACAACATAGTTGAATAATGGGGAAGTTGTTGGATATATAACAATGCAGGCAATAGCAAGAATGCTTAATTGTTGCAAATTTGGCATTAGATTATAATCATTATATTCCAAGAAAGAAGAATCTTAGTGACTGAGAAATTTGACACCACAAGAGGATTCATAATGCAGCAATTAAGGCCAAGTGAGAGTGGGTTAGATTTTTGATGTGGAGCTTCTCTCTCACACAAAATTGATAACTTTATCAGCTTTACATGTTTATATTCAAGCTGGCTAGCAGGATTAGAGGAGTAACTTCAATCAAAGGGGAAACGCCAACAAACTTTTAGCAAGAAAAAGTTAGCTAGCCGAATCAGAATATAATCAAGATCCACCCTACAATACACCAGACAGAATATCATGTTCCTTATTAACAGCACTAATTCATTACAAATTGTCTCATATGTATCATCATTACTATGGTAAAAGATATCCTGCCCCAAGTTGAGCACTCATTTACTAGTAAGTTGGGTTCACTGTAATTCTCTATTCTGGTACTGTAGTTATTGAAAGAGCTGGAGAGGATTGGCTTTGGGTGTCACATATGGAGGACAATCCAGTACTAGATGTCTAGATATGGAATAATATGAGCTTATTAGCTTTGAATGATTGGATTTGTATATATAGGTGGCATTGGATTCCCAGGCAGCTTGATGATGGCATTTCAATATTTTCAAACAAAGATATGATTAGTGGCTATGTGAATCAGTTATAAATGTAGTTCTGCAGCACTTCCAATCCTCCCCTGCAAAAGAGAGTCACAATAAAGGCAAAGATGAAGAGGAAACAAGTATCCCTTGGTTTTGCAATACTTCTGCTTATAGCTACTCTTCCAAGTCATTCCACTGCCCCTCTGGCTATAGATGTAGAGTCTGCAGGCAAGCGTTTATCAACTTTTTTGGTATTGAGCAAAATCTAGACATGTTTTTCTCCCATAACTGTTGTATACATCGTCGTGATAGATTGAATGTGAGAATGAGATGTTTGTATACAAAAGTTATAGACTTGTAGGCGATAGTTTTATGATCTTTTGCTATGTTGGTGTGTGGATCAGAAGCCAAGTTAGTATGCTTACTCAGTTAGTTACTCATTTATTTTCTCCCCTGATTACATGCTTGTTGCAGAACTTGATCTTCAAAATGCACCAACAAGAAAGAGTTTGTTGGCCACAAAACACATGTTAGCGACTTGGGTGAGTATACTGCTACTACTGTTGATATTTTTTCTTCATATGATATGTCAATTCAATCAGCATTTTAGTTAAAATGATGGACAAATGTTCTTGTTTCTGTGACAACAGCTCAAGTCCAGGAAGCTCGTTGCCTTTAAGAATATTCACAAAGTTCCATCAGGACCAAACCCCATGGGAAATCAGCAATCACCACCATTGATCCGGCCATGAATGAGAGGCCAGCCGGGGACACTTGTCATGGATATCATGCTAAGCAATCTGAAGTCAAAATGGTTCCACCGCATTTTTGGGACTCTACCAGTCGGATGAGTTTCTGGAGTTAGGCTTAATGATCATTTTCTTTGCACTAGTATTCAACCTAATTTATAACATAATGCATGCTATCTGGACTAGCTTTTCATTTATTTTTATATGTTCTGATATTAAGTCGACCTGCATAGTGTAATGCATTTCCATCAATTCCATCATCATGCGTCAACAGCAACATAAGGTAATTTGGCCTAGGCTTTCTTTCAGCATGTTTTCTTTCTAGTTATGCAATCGTTTAGAATAAAAAAATAATAATAATTAATTTCAAAGATTTCATGAGCAAATATGAAAAAGTACACTAGCAGTTTTCCCCAACATAAGTCTTGTATTTTCTAAAATCAAATTTTACCTGTTACATACAGCTCAATAAATGGCACTACAGAAGAGACAATAAGGTACCCAGAGATGAGCAAATAGTACACTTTAAGTATTTCATTTATACAAAGAACCTTCAATCCAAGCACAATATGGGAATGCAAACTAAAAATAATGTTGAACTCCCGCACCAGAACTTTCAGTGCCAAGCTACAAGCAAAGGAAATAGAGCTAATACGACATAAGATACAAAACATACCATCTATATGAATGAACTTCAATTGGATAAATAGTATGGCAAAAGGAAAAGAAAAGGATGGTAACTTTTTCTTTCTTTTTCTAAGGGTTTAAAATTTCTAAAAGAAAACAAAAAAAAAAAAATCAGATTTCATTCCAATAGATTTCCAAGGCGGAATCAAGTTAAAAAACAATGAACAGAAAGAAAAAAAAATGTTTATTGCTTCTGTCATATTAATGCCTCCTTCAGGTCAACAAATGCTCTCTTTCGTTCCAGGGAGAGGGGCGGAGGCACACACGGACCTCATGTTCTTCTGGTCCTACTCGACGTTTGGGCACCATAATTTCGAGCATTGTTCCCGTCTCATCACAATAGGCTTCCAGTTTAGCATCTTCTGGAATGCGCGTAGGAAGAGCAATTTCCCTGACAAAATCCCCAGGAGGACAGTGCTCTGGTGATGGATCTGTTAGCTTAAATGTTCTATCACGTCTCTTAATGAATGGCATACATGCTGTACTCACACAAGATATCTTTACAATCCCATGTGAATTAGTATTTCTCCAAGTAACTTTTACCCTCTGAAGATCTACAAAAGGCAAGCTGACAATGACCAAAAACCCTTCATCATCCTCGTATATAGACTTTGCAGCTGTAACCGGCCCAGATGCATTTTTCATTGCCCCACTAAATTCATTAAACCAGGATGACTCATCTGTGTGGATTTTGCCATCCAAAACTCTGTCAAAATGTTGGTTATTGGGTAAACAGTAATCATTGTCATTGCCATGCGGAAATAGTTCTTTCTTCCTCTTATTGGAGACTGGTGACAGGTCCATTCCATCACTGTTTCCATGATCTGATGGTTGAGTTGACAAATTCAAACCAGTACCATCGAGCAATTTTCTCTGGTGAGAATTTATATTGTTCTTTGATGGAGGGGCAGGCCGCTCAAGCTCGAATTCTGGATTCTGTATGTTCCTCCAAGAACCAAAATCACTTGCTTCAAGCGGAATAGCAAAGTTTACGTCTCGGCCTGTAAGCTCTGTCCACCTCTTCCTCTCTTCCTCATCAAGACACATGAGGTTAGGTGTCCTAACAATTTCAATACCATGGACGCACTGTGGGTTAGAGAGGCCCCTGTAGTGCTTCCTCTGCATTCGATGAGACCGCACAAAACCCCTGTCCACACTAAATGGGAAGGGGCGCTCTCCTTGGCGAGAATGCCCATTCATGTAACTCCTCAGCTGCATCTTCCCCAATGCATTTTCAGGCCTTTCCTTGAAAACCCACATGTACATGTTTTCCATATCATGCTGCACCAAGAAAGCATCTAGCTGCAAGTCTGTTTTGTCGTACCCCGATACCCCATTACTGTCCCGAATGATCTTGCACTTGGACTTCTCACTCAAAACAGGCTTGAAATAAAAGCTAAAGAAAAACCATGCACCCCAAACGCTGTCGAGTCTCTTGTTGCATTTCCTTGCGACTTTGGGGAGACTGATTGTTGTCTCAGCCTCATAAACTTGAGACCCAAGGCCTACATCTAAGATGTCACATGGATCATTCCAAGCTGGAGGAGGTGGACTCGGTTCAGACAGCAGAGGGAGATTGATATCAGGAGGTCGTGAAAGGATGAAAGTCCGGTTCATCTCTCTCTCCAATTCATCATGTGCCAAAGAACCCGAATCCATCGACAACAATGTAGACAAATGAGAATTCTCAATGGACAGGGTAGTGAGAAGAGCTTCCCCCATGATTCTTCACAATCAGTCAATTCCTTCTCCTGCTTTTGGGTTACAAGTCATAAACCCACTATTCAAACATATTCACCTCACTTTAACACATCAAAATGAACTAACAAAGACTGCAGATCCGTCACACAATCCGCAATCGAAAGTTCCTTATGACTCACACCCACAAACAAATCATCCAAACAGTTGCAGACCCATCACTCAATCCCAAACCACATTGAAGCACAAGAAATCAATCTCAAAACAAGAACAACCTGAAATCCATAACAAATCAACAAAACTCAATCACAACTATATCTCACAAAACCCCATCCCTTATTTTGCTTCAAATAGAACTCAAACCTCAAAACCCAAAAATAAAAAAACAGCTCTAAAAATTCTATTATTTCTTCCACTTCTACATAACAAAGAAACAAACTTTACAAAACCACACATCTCAGTTCTACACAAAGCTTCAAACTTTCTTCCAAATCCACAAAATCAAAACTACCCATTATTCTCAAAGATCCAATATTCCATTATATATCCAATTCCCACCTTAATATCAACCAAACAAACCGACCCAGAAGAAAAAAAACCCTAGAATCTCAAAAAAAAAAAAAAAAAATTCCCAAAATGTATACGAGGATATATAAATATTCAAACAAAAAAACAAACCCAAAATAAAAAAAATTCCCAAATGAGAAAGAAAATTGAAGAGATATATTGAGGGTTTTTACCTATAGAGTAAGCTTTGGGGAAACAAACAGCTACAGAGGAAATTGCAATCAGAGCCTCAAAAACTGAGAGAGAATGAGAGAAAGAAAGAGAGGGAGAGAGAGAGAGAGAGAGAGGTGGAGATAACGGAGACCGTTTAAGGAGACGGAGTGAGTGAGAAGAGACCTGCACCGGTTAACATCTGAGTGTGACGGCGTTTAGATAACGGTGGGCGGTGAATTATGTGCCCTAGATGGGTCAAAACAGGCGTCTCTTTTGGTGGGTTCAGATGGACTGTTATGAGTTTGACCCGACGCGACCCGACCCCGTGGTGTCCTATACGTAAGCCGATCTTAACCGTTAAATCATGTTTTGATGCTTGAGATGACGCCACATTAGCCATTTAAGGCATTATCATGATTTTGGAATACTTTTTTGGGTATTATTTTTTTCAATAAATAAGTTCAGAAGAGATCCCGATGAGACTTCGGTTTTAACTTAATAACGTTTTGTCCATTAAAAATATTAAAAAAATAATTAATTAATTTCGAGTACCATAAAGAGAGACGACTCATTTAGCGATCCCGGTGTATTAGTCATAAATTTATAGTTGGCTTATGTCGTCTAGCTAAGTTTGGAGCATGTAGCATTTAGTTTTGAGATGCTAATGGGCTTTGTATAACCTAGGGTCTTGTGGGTCTTGACATTTTGTAGCTATTTACAAATTGAGGTGATTTATCTAATCTAATTATGCACTTTAGAATGTGCCATTGTTTTTTGACAAACATTATCAGAAGGTTAAAAGTAAATAGTTGAACACACAATTTTATCATCTAATTAGCCGTCGATCGGTATGACTGCAACACACACTTTTTCTCGAATGAATCACTTAAGTGAGGAGTTTTATTAATAAAAGGAAAAAATTCACCATTGGTACCCAAACTTACCTCGCTATATAAGAAAGGTACCCGAACTTGAAAAACGATCACCATAGTACCCAAAGTTTGAAATCCTATTATAGAGGTACCTAGCGCGTTTTGACCGGCTGGCTACCCGGTTTTGGATGACGTGGCAGTTCCCAAAAAGATTCCGAGGGGCAAATGTCCATTATAACCCCAATCTCTGAGGTAAGCTGAGCTCCCAAGGCGTGCATTGCTTCCTTTAGTCAGTACTGGTTCCGGAATCTGATTCAATTCGTTTCAAAACCCCAGCTGGTTTACAGAGTGATTGAGTGGGAGAGAGAGACGTAGTGAAGGGATAATTAGAGAGATGTTGAGAGGGAACCAAAATCCTGGAATTTACTGTGCTTGTGGAAAGAAGGCGGAGATGTACATGAATTTAGGCTTGGGTGTTGATTACGGTAGACACTACTGGGGCTGTGGTGGAGGCGCAACCCAGGTATCAATCTCGAATTTATGTTTTGGAGGCAATAGAGGTATGAACATGTTTGAAACTGAAATCTGTATTATGAATGTTTATGTAGAGGCTGTGTGGTCTGTTTCATTGGATTGACCCACCTCACAACGACCGAGCCAAAGAGGTGATTAGCAATTTGCTTGCAGCAATACAAAACTTGGAGGAAGAAATTGGAAAAACAAAGGAAAGTGAAATGAAGATGAAAGAGATGAACCTGATGATCTGGGCCATTGTTGTTGTGCTATGGATTCGACTGAAGATGAAAGATATGAACCTGATGAACTGGGCCATTGTTGTTGTGCTATGGATTCGACTGTTGCGTAGTGTCGAAGAAGCTGATGATCTAGCTGCATTATGTGGTAATGCCCAAGTTGATTTGCAGCTACAAGAAAACAGAGTGATGGAGGTCGAGAGTGAATTGAATGTAATGAAAGGAAGAGTGGAAAAATTATGGATTGCTCTGTTTGTAATGATGGGCATAGTAGTGTCTGTCCTAATGGTGTAAGGCAGGTGTAATTGATGTGTTCTAACATGTTTTTAGTGAAATGAAGTTCAATTTCCTTCCTAAATTTGTAGGTGTTCTTGAGTATTGCGTTCATGTTATGTGGAATCAATGCACATAACTCCTGCAAATAACATACATTGCACATTCTAAGCACCCTGTTTTGATGAAGAAAACTGCTGTTACATATACCTGAGGCATCCTTAAAACTCCATCAACCAAGGGTGACCATTGTTCAACATATTCAAATGGTCACAAATATTGTTCAAGACTACAACATATTCAAATGGTCACAAATATTGTTCACAGGGGAGTGCTACATCAACAACAACACAAAATGGCCACAAAAGTTACAACAAAAGTTACACAAAAGTTACAACAACAACACAAAATGGCCACAAAAGTTCCAACATCTAAACAACATATCACATCTACTCTGTCTCCTTTTGTGGCTGGTTTTGGCTGGTTTTTGTTCCCACATTCTCAGCAACATATACCATGATGGCAGCAGCAGCTTTTTTGGCAGCAGCAGCTTGTTCCTTAGCCAACTTATAGGTCCTTCTGGATATGATATGTTCTATTTTACCCTCCTTAGCTGCTACATCTTTCCTCCTTGGCCTTTGCTGTCTAACATATTTGGTTGTTCCTTGAGATGAAGACTAAAACAAAAGTGTCAATCACTGACACCTCATAACCACATGACAATTGTAATCAACACATTAAAATTGGAAAAGTACTTACAGCAGCATTTGCAGCAGCAGCAGCAACCTTCTCTGCTTTAGTGAGTGGACATCCCACTCTGTTATGTCCTACTGTGAAGCATCTTTGGCAGGTCATCCTGGAGTAAGTCTTTTTCAGCTTCTCATAGCCCTTTTCTCTTGATGGTGGTGCAACTCTCTCTCCATGCTCAAGTCTCCTCTTCTTTGCTGGTCTGCCTGCTTGTTTTTTGAATTTTGGTGGTGCAATGGGAAAATCAACTACCTCCCAAAACTCCTGCCCAGCAATTGGATGGAGGACATGGCCATATGCTTGCTCATACTTTGCTCGTGTGAGTGCTTCATCACAGAAAAAGTAAGGAACCAAATTTATACTCCTCAAGCAACATATACCATGATGGCACACAATTCCGCTGCATTGCCACCTCTTGCAACTGCACTCATGCTTGTTCAAATCCACAACATGCTGAGTCCCACTTTCTCCTGTTCCAAGGACTTGAAATTCATGTAAACCAGCACTGAAGCATCTGTAATTAGAAGATAAATCTATCTCCTTATTGACCAGAGCAACAATCCTAGGCCCAACAGGTTGCCTCCATCTAGTGACAGCCACACATCTATTTGCCAGCCTTACCATGATGTCCATTCTGATCTTCTCAACCAATGTCATGATTGGCTTGTCTCTTGCCTCCTTCAGTACATTATTTCAGCTCTCACAGAGGTTATTCAACAAGATATCACACTTTATATCTGGATTGAAAAATGCCCTGCACCAATGTTTAGGGTGTCTGTCCTCTTTTTCTGAAAACCAATCATATGCAGCTGGCTTCTGCATCTTCAGATCAAGCATGTGCTTGTTGAACCATGGCACTGTGGTTGACCTTGCTGCATTCCATATGCTTTGTTTCAGTCCTTCTCCTGGATGTTTGTCCTTGAAGTTGTTGTATAGGTGTCTAACACAAAATCTGTGTTCAGCTCCAGGAAAATGATGCTTGATGGAATTCTGCAATCCTTTCTGCTTGTCTGAGATGAATGCATAGCTACTCTCCCTCTCAATCTTCAGATCAAACTTAAGCAGCTCTAAAAACCACATCCACACATCCTGGTCCTCAATCTCACAAATTGCAAAGGCTATGGGAAACATTCCATTATTGGGATCAACACCAACTGCAGTTATGATGACTCCTTTGTGGTATCTGTTGGTTATGTGAGTTCCATCAAGACCCACCAGAGGCCTACACCCATTGATCCAGCCCTCTTTGGTTGCAGCAAAACACACATACATCCTTTGAAACCTCCGGATATCACCATCCATAACTGTCTTGATCTCCACTGTAGAACCAGGGTTTCTCTTCAACAGCTCAGTCCTATAGCTGCTTAAGCTATTATACTGAGCAATGAAATGACCTTCATTCATCCTCCTTGCCTTATCCCTTCCTCTAGCTACCATTTGAATTCCTATGTCCAGCTTGTGCTTTTTCTGCAGTTGGTTTTGAATTCCAATCCTGTTCCACTTTGGATCCACCATCAAGTCATCCTTAACATCTTCTGCTACTCTGTTATAGTCAAACCAATGAGATTTGACGATGGGAGCGCAGTTGTGGAACTGATTCAAAGACTTGATGAACAATGTGTCACCACAACCTTTAATTCTTGCTGCATATAACCAGTATGGACACTCCAATTGACATCTCACCTCAACCTTCTTCTTAGTGTTCTTTTGAAACCACAACCCTTTTTGGTGGCCTATAGACTGCTCTTTTACTGCCTCCTTCAGCTGATCTGAGTCTGGGAAAGCATGACCCAACTTGAACACAGGATTCTTTAGATCTACTTCTCTATTCCAAGATATAGGTGTAAACCCTTTCTTAACTTTCTGCCTTCCTGGATCTTCTCCTACCTCTTCCTGTTCAGAATCAGAGTCCTTCACACTATTCAGATCATCTTTATCAACACCATCATCAGAGCACTCACCCTTATATCCCATGTCAACAAATTCTTCAACATTGTGTGGATCTGAGCCATGAGGTGCAAAGGATCCAGGTGCAAAACCAGCAGCTTCTTCAGCACCATCTTCATAATCTGAGTCTCCATAAAATGATCCCACTTCACTACCACTACCATCTGACTCTCCATCCCATGAGGCCTCTTCAGAATCAGTTTCTGCTTTCTCAGAATCTGCTGGATCTGCTACTGGTTCTTCATTATTCCTCTGTCTGGTGTTGTATCTTGGAGGTTTCTCTCTCCTCTCCCTTAAGTTTGGTTGCTGCACTTTGAACTTCCCCTTCTCAGCTGCACTTGGTGGATCTGCTACTGGTTCTTTATTATTCCTCTGTCTGGTGTTGTATCTTGG
Source organism: Potentilla sterilis (assembly GCA_963682095.1). Lineage (NCBI taxonomy): Eukaryota > Viridiplantae > Streptophyta > Magnoliopsida > Rosales > Rosaceae > Potentilla > Potentilla sterilis. The sequence continues at coordinate 9,687,994 of OY821763.1, read as the reverse complement.
AGGTTTCTCTCTCCTCTCCCTCCAATTTGGTTGCTGCACAGCACACTCTTTGAATTTCCCCTTCTCAGCTGCACTTGGTTTTTCCTTTGCAGCAGTCTCCTTCTGCTTCTGCTTTGCTTTACCCCTCTTGATCAAGTTCAGATCTGCAGCCCTCCTCTTCAAATCTGCCTCTTGTTGCCTCCTAAGTATGGCTGCATTTATATCTTTGGCTCTTCTAGCAAACTCTGCATGTTGTCTCTCCTCCTCAACTCTTTCTCTCTCCTCTGCCCTCAGTCTCCTAACTATGGCTGCATTTATTTTGGCTCTTCTAGCAAACTCCTTTTTTTGTTGTCTCTCCTCCTCAACTCTTTGTCTCTCCTCTGCCCTCAGTCTTTCCTCCTCAGCCCTCTGCCTATCCTCTTCACCCTCTTCAGCCTCCTTGTCTTTAGTTGCTGGTTCCCCCTTTTCTGTCTCCTCTTCAGAATCTGAGCCAGAGCACTCATCTATAGGTATGGGAGTAGGCCCAGGCCCAAGCCCAAGCCCAAAATGGTGAACATCACCATCAGCTACTTCAACTTCACATACCTGAGGGCTTTCTTGTGTAGGTTGTGTGAAGAAGTCATGCACAATGTCATCTAAGTTTGCAAATGTTGACTGACTTTGTTGACCTTGTGCACCACAATTTAAGGATGCAGAACTACCCTCTCCAACCACTCTTGCACTACCAACATTCATCTCTGGTCTATTTAAGATGGTAGCAGCAACGTTTGCATCTTCAAACACAGTTGCCAACTCAGCAGGTGTAGACAAGGTCAATGGATTATAACCTTCTATGCTTTCCCCATTCAAATGATTCAACTCTGCCTCCTCTTTTTTTCTCCTCCCTCCACCTACTATATACAGACCAATTGTCCTGTTCTTGGGTAACAACTTCAGCATCTCCACAGCAGCTCCATCATTGGCAGCCCTAACCCATCCCTCACTAACAGATGTTCCAGGGCACTTAAAATAGAAACAAATGGGGCGCTCTCTATATCCAAGATCCCATGCTATGTTATGAAGCTCCAGCCATGAAATTTTGTCCGGATCAAGGCCATCAATGAAACACTTCCCACCATCTTTGTTCTCCCTTCCAACCTTATACTTCATAGAAATACCATCCAACTGCTTCTCAAAATAGCCTCCATGATGTACCTCGAAAGTGTAAAGTTCTTCTGGCACTGCAAAACAAACAAGGTAAACGGAGTATTACTCCGTATATATCCAGCAAGGATTCCATCCAGCAAATACAAGGAAAAGCATGTGAGCTTTTTACACCCTAAACAACAGTCCAAACACACAACTATAAACAAATCCTTCCACTGTAAACACTCAAAACCCTTTTTAATCTCTAATGAACGCATAATCACCAACACTACCAACATTAAACCCACTATATCACCCACACAAACTTCGTAACTCTCAATAAAACTCTATAAACACGATTTTAGCACTGTGCAAACTCTGCATTTTAAAGACAACACATGTGAAAAGTAAGAAACCCAGAAATTCAAGCCGTAGATAACTTACTTTTGCGCCGTGGTCCTTTCAATCTAAACAACCCCCAATATTCGGCCATGGCTGCCCAAGCTTGCCAGAGAATCGCGATTCAGCCAACTGCGAGACTTCCCCTTCTTAGGTTGGGTGTTTTCGGAGGGGTACCCAAACTCACCGAAATGGGAATTCAATGTTAGGGTTTCGCAAAAGTATTTTGGGGAAATCAGACTTCCCTTCTTAGGTTGGGTGTTTTCGGAGGGGTACCCAAACTTACCTCTTTCCACTCGTAGTTTGTTAGATTACAGATTTGCCCCTCGGAATCTTTTTGGGAACTGCCACGTCATCCAAAACCGGGTAGCCAGCCGGTCAAAACGCCCTAGGTACCTCTATAATAGGATTTCAAACTTTGGATACTATGGTGATCGTTTTTCAAGTTCGGGTACCTTTCTTATATAGCGAGGTAAGTTTGGGTACCAATGGTGAATTTTTTCCTTAATAAAATTTAAAATAAAAAAGTAATTTACATTAAGAAAAAGAAGAAGAAGAAGAAGAAGAAGGAAGAATGGTACAAAGTAGTGGAATGGTAGGGGACACAGCTTGATTGACATGAGTTGAGGTTGAAGACGACTACCAGTCAACAAGACAGCCGCCGTTAGGGGAAGACTGACGGAGTCGGGTAGCTGACTTATCAGGAGACGCATAATATGGCTTTTGGAAGATTGATGTCTCTTACACGTATCACAGAATATTGTGGAAAATTCAAGATAAGAAGAAGAACAAGACACGGTGCTCCATGGCTCACACCCAAACTCCAACTCTACTTATCACCACCTCCCTTATTTCATAATCATCACCACTTTATCTCTCTAGATATTTTCCACATTTTTTTTTATTCACCAAATAATTTTCTCCATTTTTAATCACATTCATAATTATGTTACTAGAACTATAACAACAATAAAAAAAAAAAAATTACTAGAGCTAGGCAGATGATCATCTCTCGCATACGGTCGATCTTGTTACAATGCTGCTAGTGCCAGTAAAACCGAACACGAATAATCATTATTGTCAGCAAATGTTCTCGCTTCTCGTCTAATCCTTTGTTATAATATAAAAAAAAAACTGATGAAGGATAATAAATCAGAAACACAACACAAGCTCCAATGGAATTGCATAATTGAGAAGAACACTATAGATGTATGGAGTTGATAATGTACCGGATAGTACCTTCACTATAAGTCAAGTGTTTTCTGGTTTAAGGCTGTAACTCGGACGCTTATTATACTCAAATGGAATTGCATAGTTGAGACCCTAATCATCTAAATCAGTGACTAAAAAGGTGGAAAATTATTATACAGGAAGATAAGTGATAGATACCTAGCATGCTTTTATCTAATTAGTCCTCATATATGTGTCATACGTGGTGTGTCCTTATAAGGCCGTCCGTGGCAGCTTTCATATATAAATAGTACTTAAAAGCTATTAAGATGCCAATTTGCTTAAGTGAAATTGAAAAGCAAACAAGCACATATCGTTCTCCATTAACACTACTTGCACAAAATGCAAGTTGCTATGACATCCAAATCATTTGAGGCACCAAGTCGAGTGTGACATAATGAAAGAAGTTACAATGCTACCAAGAGCCAATCTCATCAGTCATCATCGATGATCCACACTCGAAATAACGTACATGAGGCGAAATGTAAAGTGTACCTCTACAACATATCATGAGTTGATATTGTGAAAATGTTGATTTACTAATTGTATAGTTTAAATACTTTATGTTTTCTCTGTAACAATTATAGGGTCTTCATTAGATGATTGAGTGTCGAACTTTTGATATTCTTGAACAAAACTCGAAGGGAAGCCAATCTCATAAGAAAAAAAATATTCCTAGAGATTTCCTTTTTAGAATGGCATTTTCTAAATCTATTGATGTTATCTATTGTCATCAGTGAAATAGGGCAACAAACATTCAGGTGAAACAACCTTGCACTACAGATGTTATGGTGTGGAGATGTGCATAAACATTGGGCCTGAACACTGCTAACTGCAACATATTTCAAAAAACCACAGAGCCTAGGCCCAATGTATTGGTGTGTTTAGTGAGGGCTTGCAAGTATTTTTCTGGTGAGTGTGACTTATTATTGCATACATATTATTTTTTAACATGATCCAGGGGTCCCAAATTTCAATCATAAGATCATATGGATTGATTCTGCTGAATGCCCACTTGTTTCCAGCAAACTATAGGCGAGGGTGTTGCAGAAGATGAACTTCAAGATGAATATTCTGCCTTTTCTTCTCTAATGCTGAGGTACATAAATTATCAGTATATGGTCTCAAATTGATAGGCAGTATATTGTATTCTGAGAAAACAGAAAAGGAATGTGCATCTGTCAGAAGATTAAGATCTTTTAATCATGGGGTGTCAACCCCCACTTATATAAGATAAAAGGTCATTACCATTCTGACTTGGAGTCAAAGACACAAGAATCATAAACAGTCTTGCCCAGGATATTAAGGTACAGAAAATCTAATAGTTAAACTTTCAATTTATTAATAAAGCAGAATTTTTCTTTACTCTAAATCTGCTACTATATGAAATAATATGCTGCTAACCTATGGCTATGAGTATAGTTGGGAAAATTAGAGGTCTATTAGCATCTAATCAAATGACATATCACTGTCTTTGTCTTTCTGTTCCCATGTGAGCATTTCTCGAAGGGAGCGAGTCCTCTCAGCCATAAAACTAGTGAAGCCATTTGGCCATTTGCCCACTTTCATAGCCGTCTGTTTATTTCAGAGCTCCCAGTTTTGTTTTGTTTTGGTTTTTTAATCTTTTGGTTTAGTTTTGACCCTTTCTTTTTAACTTGGGGTTTTTCTCAATGTGCTATCTGGGCCAGTTGTAGTCTTTACTCTTTCTTTGATTAAAAGCAAGAAGCTTTCGTAATCATGATTCAAAGGGTGTGATTTAGAGAGAAAGAGGAGGCCTTTAGGTGGTGATGGTTTTAGCTTGTTGGGTAAAGTAGTGAGCATGCAGATTAAAGAGAACTGGTAAAATATCTGGGTTATTGAGCTTTTTCTTTCTCTTAGAGAAGATTGGAGCTGTTCTGTTTAGTTGCTTACTTTCCTGAAGGTGTTTGATGAAATGCTTAGAGTGAAAACAGGTTGAGTGTTTAAAGGTAATATCAGTGGTTTTCTGATGAGATTTGGAGGCAAAGATGAAATCTTTGAGTAGTGTAGGACTTGGTTTGAGTGTGGTTTTTGGTTGCTTATTCTTGGCTCTAATTGCTGAGCTTTACTACTTGCTGTGGTGGAAGAAGAGGCTGACCAACAGAGATATTGAAGATGACTACAGCAGTCCATCAAAGGAGGTGTTCTACATGTTCTGCTGGAGAAGGACTTCTAAGTCTTTGAGCCACATGGCTCAAAGCCCCCAACACCTCTGTACTTCATTCAGAATGACTGACACTCTTGTCCATGAACCAAGTTCTCAGCTTCAGCTACATATGCACACAGCAAGCAACAATGATTTGCTGTTCAGACCCTTTGAAGAAGATGAACTGGATGCAGAGCTTATGAGGCTGCAAGGAGCTTGTGGTCCACCAAGACACCTCTTCACAATTGTAGAGGAAACAAAGGAGGACTTGGAATCTGAAGATGGGAGGTCTAGGTGTGGTGATAGGAGCCAAAAGGGTTCAAGAAGTAAGAGTTTGAGTGATTTGCTTATCACAGTGGAGACACCTTATTTGACTCCTTTGGGCTCTCCAACTCTCTTCACACCTCCTCTTACTCCCTTGAACCAACATGGATTAAGTTTCAGTTCTCCTCTCTTTGAATCAAAGACTGATGCAGAGTTCAACAAGTTAAGGTCATCACCTCCTCCAAAGTTCAAATTCTTGCAGGAAGCAGAGGAGAAACTTAGAGTGAGATTAAAGGAACAAGCTGAGAAGGGTCTTCAGAAGATTGATGAACCTGTTGAAGAAAAAGGAAGTAAAGCCATTAAAGCTCCAATGTCAAAGTTCTTTAAAGATGAGGATCAAGATGGATCTTATATCACCATTATTGTTGACAAGAACAAAGAAAGGGAGCTAAATCACCATCTTCATCATCTACACCACCACAATTCAAGTACTTCACAGGTACTCCCACTAGCTTCATCACCTTCAGCATTCAGATCATCAATCAACAAGAAGCCCACTTTACACTAGAGCGCCATGTACCATTGTGATCCTCATTTTTCTTAATTAATTAAATTTTTGATTTTATCTTTGGTTTTTTAGTGGTGTTTAGAGGGTTTTCAGGATTAGGTTAGTATGGTAATGCCTTGTGCAGTGTATCTCGATTTCATTTTTAATGGGGGGACAACAATTTGTGAAAGATGATAGTGAAATATGGGTCTGCTGTAAGTGGGGGATCTATGGAGGACTCTGGAGTTTGTTTTTATTCAGTCTCCATGTCTCCTGAGTTGTCTGATTCCTCTAATCTTCTTGCGACTGATAGCCACTATTGATCTTCACTGTCCAAGTACCAAAAATTCCGTTGGACTCCATAGTTATACACAATGTTCTAAAAGGCGCTAGGCGCTAGTCGGGCGGTGACCCATAGCCTAGCGCCTGGACGGACTAGGCGGGGACTAGGCGATTTACATTTTTCACATTTACTTAATAAATATTAATTTAAAAATAGTTTAATATGACTATATGAGTAATTTGAAAAAATTTAGCTCGACTTTTCTCTAAAAATGAGCAAACCAACCTGTAAAATATTTACCACATTACAATTGCAGAATTACTAAACTATATTGATAAGCAGTTTGTGTGAAATCGGGCGGCTTGGCTCCGCCTAGTGCCTGGGCGGCTTGGTTGGGCCTAGCGCCTAGGCGGAGCCTGGGCGGAGCTAAGCGGGGATTTTTAGAACTGTGGTTATACACAATGAGCTAATCTTCATCATATTGAAACACTCCAGAATACTATAGAACAACCCTTCAAATAATGCTATGATTTCATAAAGTTCTTCTGGGACCAAATTGTGCTTCCTGCTTTATCAGTAAGAAAATGCATAAACAATCATTGTGGCCATATAATTGTTCTGGCATATTTTTCCCACTAGGTAGGTGTTAAAGGTTTAGTTAATGTTAAACCTGGATTTACCAGCTTACTAAATAAACAGAACATGGATTTACAAGCTGACATGACAATAACTAATTTAAGGAGATGCATACCACCTGCGATACATGACAAAGTTGATGAAATGAGAGAGATGCCTTTAGGCTTTTACCTAAACAACAAAGCCAAAGCAAATGCCCGTGAAAGTGCCTTGTGGGAATTTGCCGAAAGGTGCATAATCCCACCTTGAAGAATCATTATATACTCCTACTTTTTTTACTGTCCATTTGTATGGGCAATGCTTATGGATTCTTGGCTGAAATCATGAGCTTTAGGACTTTAATGTATACGTACTGGGACACCCTCAACCCTGAAAGATCTGTATGCCGTATTATGTGATTGTTCAATAGTAAAACTCAGTGAAAAATTATATAATCTCTTGTACTTCACTTCTCGATATTCAAGGTCCAGTAATTGTTCTTCTAAATGCAAATAACCCGCAATGCGTCCGGTTCTTCACTTTAGATTACAATAACGTTAAAAAGAAAGCCAATTGCAGTTCAGCAGTATGCTGTGTTAGGAGACAATCTCATGGTGAGCAGAGAGAATACAGAAAGCAACTCTTGCATCAATGGAGACATGGTAATTTCTCTGTATAACTCGCACTTTCTCCTTCCAAAAACAATATTTGCAGTTACAACTTATAACTAAGAATCTGTAAATTATAATAATTGTAATATACATATATGAAAATGTAATTCTTGTTAATTACTGCGAACACAATTAAATATGTGGAAACACTCATAAGCGTAGTGGCAACTCCAACGCTACTCATAAGTTAAATTCCTATGGCAGCAAGATCCGTCATTCCTAGCTCAAAACAGAGTGAATTGAGGCCAGGTTCTTCGAGAAGGCTGAATGCTGTAAACCCATAGTATGAGTGATACAGATCTGGCAGGTCCCCTGGAAATTTGCTGAAACCACCAAACTGATGGAAACACATATATGAACAAAGGTCAGGAGTTGTAAGCAATAGTAGTAATAGCATGGGGACAAAAATAAGGCAGAGATTCGCAGACTTCCATATTATCACATGAATTTGATCTTATGAAGAGTTTCCGTACAAATTAAGCACCTCATACTCAACTTATTTATTATTGGTCTGAACTTTCTTTCTTAGACCATGAACTTTTCCCTTTATATTCAATGTATTTCGAGCAGTAATAATATGTATGCATGATGTTTCCAATGAATAAAACTCGATTGTCATCCTTTTGGATGACTTGGAAAACCCACAAGGGATGCTTGGCAGAGCCTCTATCATTGATAACCTCAGAATATTGTTTATATCAAGAGTGAGAAAATGTGCATTCTTGTATCATCACAGGTTAGTATGAGAAAAAGAGAAACAAAGCACCTCAGACTGACAAGTTATTAAGAATCCACGCAAAGCTTTCTGGTCAATCAATTTGTGCCCCCCTAAAATCTTCAAAACTGATGCAATCCTACACAAACAAATATTCCATGTCACGTTACAGAATTCCATATATTCTATATCTGAAACCCACAAGATGTTCATCCACATACCAAAAGGCATAACATGTGTCACTAGGCTTGTTGGGTCTACCCTGAAATCCACCATCAGCTGCTTGCCTCTGCAGTGGTATATAAGAATGATAGGTGAGAAAAGGTAATAAGAACAGATAACTTAAACATGGAGAGTCAAAAACCAGGGACCGTTGCTTCCAGAATACTTAATTAGCATGTTTTAAAGCTTTTAACCGCCCACATGCCTGTCAATCGTTTACTTGCCGGAATGCTAATTTCTAGGAAACTGATAATGCTTAAAGAGATTCGGTGTGAAAATAAACCTGTAAGCACCAAACCAACAGCATAGGCACATTTACTATGGAGGATGACACATTTTTGGAAAGTACATCCTCTTCGAGGAATCCCATCAACCGGAGAGATGTAATACCACAATATATTGCACCACCTGTGCCACTAAAAAGAGCATTATATCATTGGAGAAGAAGCAGAGTTGAACTCTGTGACTTTAAAACAAGTTAGCTAGTAATGTTCTTATTCTATTCCTTCTCTAGTTACTACTCGTCGACATGACTCAAGAAAAATACCAACAAAATAACAGCCAACTGTAAGGGGACTGAAGGGTAGGGAAGGATAAAAAGACATGGCATCAACATTGAATAAGCACAAGTAACTCATTGTAGAAATCTGATGCAAACCACCACATATATAATAAGGTCCTGGGAAATATATCAAGTACTGCAATAACTACGAAGAAGCACATAAGACTTTGTGTATCAATAAAGAAGTGTTTGAGAAAAACTCAGTATGTCTAGAATTTCTGATTGCATTTTTGAACTATTCAGCATGTCTGAGTTATATATATTATCTAATACTACAGAACAAGTTTCCAGGACTGAAAAGAAAGTACAGAATTCAATCAGACCACATACACTACCTAATGAAAATAGTTCAGCATTTCTAAATATATGTTTCAACTCACCATGGGATTCTGCACCAGGAGTCAACCCAAATCCACCATCATATGACTGAAACATCAATGTCAGCTATGTACAAGTATCTACACAGTACACAGTGATAATAAATACTTGTGATTGGAAATGTACTGATCATCTAATAAATACAAGATATACACTGCAAAGTGGACGAAAAAGTACTCATAAATAGATAGGCTACCTAATATCACTAAAGCAGCTAGACAGACCTGGCAATTTGTGATGTACCCCTTGGCTTTCTCTTTGTCCATGCCACTCCAATCTCCCAACATATGACTAATCGCGGCTGGTACATTAATCAACTAAAAGTCATACCACATTGTCAAAAATATTGAGTTGAACAGCTTAAACAGTAAATTCACAACTGAATTTCATCTCTTACCAGCACAATAAATGAATCGCAGATCAGTCTCCGCCCTCGTATGTATAGGCATAAAACTGCCACATTCAGTCGCAACGATCAGTAAATCAATCCAATTCAAATACCCCATTTTGAAAAACTACAGCTTTCACTATACCTCCCATCAGGCTGTTGAAGGTTTCTCATTGACTTCAATAACAACTCAGAGTCGATACTAGACAAGTCATAGCCGATAATTTTCAATATGGCCAGGGCAGAATACTTGCTTGCCAAGTTACTGATACTTGAATCCGAATCCTGAAACAATTAATCACACTTTCAAAATCACTAACTCATGCATACACTTATGCCCATATATTCTCCAAATTAGCTTAACTAATCAAAACACACTTAAACAACCAGAAAAGGACACAAATGCACACAAATTAAGAATCATAGAACAGAGTCCTTACCCCATTATTATCATCCTGAGAAAACTGAGAGCTTCTAGAACCATAAAACCCATAGAATTGCCCTGCACCAAATCAAAGACTCATTTTTTTTTTCAAAAAATTTACAAAACTCAATATCAAACAAAACCAAAAGCTCAATTCAATTCATACCATTGTTGACTTCTTCACCCTCTCTAGGGTGAGCCTGCAGCGACAGAACCCAATCCGCAACCGCATTCTTATCAATCTGAAAAATCCAAAATCCCAATTAGTGAAAAAAAAAAAAAATCAAAACTTGATCACCAAAACGGCAACGTATTGAAGGTGACGTACGCAGTCTAGAGCTTGGAGGAGGTCGAGGCCGGAGACGACGAAGTAGGCGAGAGTGAGGCGGTTGATCTCTTGGGTCTGGTACTGGTGAGGGAGGAGCTGGTACATCATCTGTAAATACGTCACGTGCTTCTCTCTCTCGAATGGGTAGTCGGAATCCATCGCCGGAGATCGGAGAGATCCCAAAGTCTCGAGCTTTAAGTCGTCACTCTTTGGGCTTCTTCTCCGTTTCTGTTAAAGCTTCTTCTTTTATATTGTGGGGCCTGTTTTTTATTTAAAGGTTTCACCTTTCGGGTTTAACTACGCAACCCAAATTGAAACGGTGCGTTTTGAGTTTTGAGGTTGTTATTCTTGTACCAAAACCCAACCTAAAACCCTGACCCGGTTGGCCTCTTCAGCAAACCAATTTGATGAAGACGAACAAGGCGACGGTGTTGACATTTGCAGAGAAGTGCAAGGTGAACCTTTTTCGTTTTGTCTTTAATTTTGTGGGGATTTAGGATTGTGGTATTGATTTGATTGGAACTGTTGCAGAGTATACTGGCTGCGAATTGGAGAGGGCAGCTGAATACCATTAAGGCTGATGCTAAAGGAAGGTACCCACTTGCTCAAACCTTTCAAATTTTCTGGTTCTTAAGCTTGTTCTTGTTTAGTGGTTAGTGTCTTAGTGAACATTAAAAGAATCAATTTTTGGGAGTATAGTATCAGTGTGCTGGGTTTGTTGAGCTTAGAACTTAGGTTGTCAGATGTAGCAGAAAGGGATTGAACTGTCGAAAAGAATTCACATTGGAAACTCTGAGATTCGGATCGTGTAACCCGTGTAAACAATCACAGTTATGGACTTATGGGTTCAGATAATAGCTTGGAGTTGAGTTGCTATGTTAATAAGATATAGGGGTGTAAAATTTTTGGTGCCTGCTCATTCTGGAGGTCTTTAGTAACCATTTTATATTTATAAAGGAAGGGATTGGTTAGCTCAGACATTAACTCTTGTTGTTTCTCTGTATGGTTTTGTTAGCAAGGAGGACATTTACACGTCGAAGATTAAGTACATATGCAAAAGAGGGAAGCCGTACCTTTGGGTACCCGAGAAGGAGTTGCATAATGTGGTAAGCTCATTTCGTAATGTTTCAAGTGATTAGGTTTACTTCTGACATCATTAGTTGCTTGCTTAATCTTCCTACTTTCTGTACTTTTGAGGTATATGCACACAAAGATTGGATTCTGTTGTCTATTGGTTCTTATCCTCCTATTTGTTTTTTTTTATGTGCAGAACTTAATTGTTGATGAACGGAGTTCTTTTTCTGTAGCTAGTCCCATCCCAGGGCCACTTGCAAGTTTACTTAGATCAATAAAGAAGGTAGAGTTGTATCCCTTATCCAAAATTAGCTAATGGAGTGATACATGTTTGTTCCCGATATTTAGTCTAAAACACTTTCTGTCATAGATCATTTTTGTTGGAATAAATATGAATCTTCATAAGGAATTCAGCTATCTAATAGTTGATTTTTCTAAACTTTCAGTCACCAGATCGAGTTGCTCTGACTGGAGATGTTGTACCTTTAACTGATGAAAAGGTAATCTAATATTCTTATCCCTCCAACACTCTTTAGTCGACTTTACTTTTTTAGAACATTATAATTTCTAATCCCAGATGATTTTATTTCAACATGTTAGATCCATGTACATTATTTTGAAACTTGATTTTATAGTGTAGTTTCACTACTTCATTTGATCCTGCAACCGATTGTTTTCCTAAAGCGACCAATTCAGTGAATGATTGAATAGCCTGTGTCATATTGTTGCTGGTCCAGAGCACCCTGCAGATGGCATCTATTAATATCGTTGATTAAGACCAGTTCATTAAATCCACTACAAGGACACTAAAACAAAGATATTGCTAATATTGACCTCATTAGATTATGTATCTGACCTCATTAGGTTCAACTATATAAGCAATGAGTAGGAAATTCAACTCTCAGATTTTGGCAATTAGTTTAGTAGGATGGTTTTATTATATTCATTGACTAGGATGTTATTGTTCTTGATATAGGCTCAGGCTGCAACAAAAGTCCTTGAAGAAGTCATGCTAGCAGAACAGACAGCAATAAGCGCTTCCAGCTATACAGTGTCAGGTGTATTAAGCTCTTCCGATCATAGTCGTACATCACGGAGTGAAATACTCAAGGTTCTTTTGGAAGGGGATGAAAAGTACGTAGTTTATAAGTTCAACCAAAGGCAAGAACCCCTTTTATTTTGGATACTGCACTGTATTCTCTGCATAACCTTGTTGACAATTGCTGATATAGAGATTTCATTTGGTATCCTTGACAGTATCGTTTTTTATATCATATCAGAACTTCAATCAGTTTTAGCAAGAGTTGGAGTATTGTCAGTGTCAACTTCCTCTTACTAAACGTCTGTATTGTTCAGATCTTGCATGTACATTGATGGCAATGGAAGCACTCATGAAATCGATGAAGAAGACATGGGTAGATCTAAAGCAGATCCGTTAGGTGATATATCTTTGAATGGCTTTTGGACGTTTCTTACTCATTCTTTAGCACTATGAATGTATGACAAGCTAAAACTGTAGCATCTACTCACACCTGATATACTCTTATCTCCAGCTCGTTTGTCTGCTAAGCTTATCGATGGGATAAATCAGAGTGTAGCAAGACGCAGAGCCTTGATGCTTTTTTGCTTGACACAGAAGAATGCAAATGCTAAGGTACAATTCCTGTTTTTCTTTTTCGATAATATACTATATGAATAGCTGCAGTTAAATTTAGTCTTACTTCAGTACTAGAAATGAATTATCACCTACTATGCTGGAACTTATTAGTACATATTTTCTTGGAAGGATGCATACATGCTGTCTGTCGATCGCAAGGGGTTTGAGGTATTGGGCAAGGTTGCCTGTCCATTGTTGAACGATGGCGTTGGTCAGTACCAGTGGAAGGAGTTTAGATTCAATTTGAAGGAAGAGGCACGTGATGTTGAATCATTCTGCCGTCAACTTGTAGAAATGGAAGAGGATGCTGTTAAGGAGGTTTCCAGCCATAGTGGTTTGGCATGACAAGGTTTTCATACTTTCATTGCTGTTCCAAACCAGTAATGTATTTTTGTTTTCTGATTTTTGACATATTTTAAGGAAAGAATTCTATGATTCTGCTTCATGTGAAATCAATATGAGCTCGATTCCCAGTTACTACTATTGTTTTCACCCTTTTTTTTTTTTTTTTTTGAGGAAGTACTCTTGTTTCACCCTTCAGTTCATACAATTGGGAGAACTTTCTGTATGATACTTAGTGCCGCGTCATGAACTGATAAGAATTTCAATAATCTGTTTTAGGAAATTAAAGGCTTAAGATTGCATCAAAATACAACATGTTGGACAGCCTTTAACTTGATGAACCTCCTCCTTACAGAACTAGAAATTTAGCAACATCATTAACCTCCTCACAGAACTTGAGATTTAGCAATGCAGAAAAGTCGCACAGCGTTTAACTTTAAATAGGAATAGAACAATAGAACATTGCATCAAAATACAACATGTTGGACAGATAGGTTTCACTGGCAAAGAGGATTAGCAAACTTAGCAAGAATGATCATAAAGATCTTGGCAAAAGATACTGTTCAAAAGTACCATAGGGAAAATTATACCGACACTACCACAGCAAAATCAAACTAAAATCCTAAAAGCCACCAGTTTTCGAGAACAAAACAGAACAAAACCAACTTAGTCGACTTCTTCAATCTTCGGACCAGCACCGCTTCCACCAGAAGGAGGAACATCAGCATCCGCACCACCAGCCATATCGGGAGCAGCACCACCCTGGTACATCTTGGCAATGATAGGGTTGCAAAGACTCTCGAGCTCCTTCATCTTGTCCTCGAATTCATCAGCCTCTGCTAGCTGATTATTATCAAGCCACTGAATCGCCTGCTCAATTGCATCTTCAATCTTCTTTTTGTCAGATGGGTCAATCTTTGAAGCAATCTTGTCATCCTTGATGGTGTTCCTCATGTTGTAAGCGTAGTTCTCAAGAGCATTCTTGGCCTCGACCTTCTTCTTGTGCTCCTCGTCTTCTGCTTTGTACTTCTCAGCCTCTTGGACCATCTTCTCAATCTCCTCCTTTGAGAGCCTTCCCTTGTCATTGGTGATAGTAATCTTGTTCTTCTGCCCTGTGGTCTTGTCCTCAGCAGAGACATTGAGAATGCCATTTGCGTCGATGTCAAAGCAAACAGTAATCTGAGGAACTCCCCTAGGAGCTGGAGGAATGCCAGAAAGCTCAAACTTGCCGAGCAAATTGTTGTCACGAGTCCTTGTCCTCTCACCCTCATAAACCTGGATCAAGACACCAGGCTGATTATCTGAATAAGTAGAGAACACTTGCTCTTTCTTTGTTGGGATGGTTGTATTCCTGGGAATCAACACAGTCATCACACCTCCAGCTGTTTCCAAACCCAAGGACAGGGGAGTCACATCAAGAAGCAATAGGTCCTGCACCTTCTCATTACCTTCACCACTAAGAATAGCAGCCTGCACAGCGGCTCCGTAAGCAACAGCTTCGTCTGGGTTAATGCTTTTGCATAGTTCCTTTCCATTGAAGAAATCTTGCAACAGCTGCTGGACTTTGGGAATCCTAGTAGAACCACCCACAAGGACAACATCATGCACAGTACTCTTGTCCATCTTTGCATCTCTCAGACACTTCTCAACCGGCTCCATACACTTTCTAAACAAGTCCATGTTCAGCTCCTCAAACCTAGCACGGGTTATGGTTGAATAGAAGTCAATACCCTCAAACAGCGAGTCGATCTCAATGGTAGTCTGAGCAGTGGATGAGAGAGTCCTCTTTGCTCTTTCACAAGATGTCCTCAACCTCCTAAGAGCTCTTGGATTTCCACTGATATCCTTCTTGTTCTTCCTCTTGAACTCCTGAACAAAGTGGTTCACCATCCTATTATCAAAATCCTCTCCACCCAAATGAGTATCTCCAGCGGTAGACTTCACCTCAAAGATACCTTCTTCAATGGTAAGTAGAGAGACATCAAAAGTACCTCCACCAAGATCGAAAATCAACACATTCTTCTCTCCAACACTGGTTGCCTTCTTGTCAAGACCATATGCAATGGCTGCAGCCGTAGGCTCATTGATGATTCGCATCACATTAAGGCCAGCAATGACCCCAGCATCCTTTGTAGCCTGTCTCTGAGAGTCATTGAAGTAAGCAGGCACAGTCACGACTGCATTCTTGATTGTTGACCCCAGATAGGCCTCTGCAATCTCCCTCATCTTAATGAGAACCATAGACGAAATCTCTTCCGCAGCAAATTGTTTATCCTCTGCTTTGTAACTAACACCAATCATTGGCTTGTCACTAGGGCCAGCAATGACCTTGAAAGGCCATAGCTTCATATCCCCCTGAACAGTGGCATCACTAAACCTCCTACCAATCAACCTCTTAGCATCTGCAAAGATAACCAAATCCACTTAGAAAGCAATGCATTAAAACAACAAGCTGGAACACCGACAGTATCCTCAAAACAACAAAATCAACCACAGTGAACTTTACACACTACACAGCTACAATTAGTAACTATCTACATCTTCAAAACCCTTTTGTTTCAAATAAGACGTCAAGAACGAACTATCAAGGGCACCAAAATACAAGACATGGATTCGAATGGAGTCCAAACCTCCAAATTCTAACATTGACTGTGTCGGATTCATTATATCATTTACAAAAACTATGATTGCGAGATAATAGATCATCGAGCTAGTGTAGATAAAATTATCAATCACATTCATTTATGCATATTTGATTCACTCATTTCTCCCATGAGAATTGTTTGTTCTACATTGATACAAAAGTCTTTGTTTTCGAATCCTCACTATAATGTACTTAATGTCCAAGAAGAAAACTAGATAATTAATCGTGAAATTTCTAATTAGATTTTAGCATCAGAATAACACAAAAGGAACGTATTCAAGCACTGAAAATCTTGAAGAAGCTAAAACAACTTTTTATAGATCTTGCATGAAACTCACTTCGATTATCCAAACGAGCACAGATTTATAACACATTGAACCAAATCAATCATAATATCAGAGCACAATGTAGAGCATCAAATACCAAACTTAAACCAAAACTCATAGATCTTTTACAAAAAAGAGAGAAGTATTTTGAAACGTTACCAAAGACGGTGTTGATAGGGTTCATGGCGACCTGGTTCTTAGCGGCGTCACCGATCAAACGCTCGGTGTCAGTAAACGCCACATAAGACGGCGTCGTTCGGTTACCCTGATCGTTGGCTATGATCTCAACACGGTCGTGCTGCCACACTCCGACGCAAGAGTAGGTAGTGCCGAGGTCGATTCCGATCGCCGGTCCCTCTCCTTTCCCGGCCATTGTGTACCGATCAAGATCTCAAAGACTGATTCACAGAGAAAATGTGGGTTAGGGTAGCAGTGGCGCGCTTGGGGCTTTTTATATAGGTGGTTTGGTTAAGGCGGGTCTAGAAGGTTCGTAATGCGAGTTTTGGGGGGAGAGTTAGGAGAGTTCTGTTTTGATCAAAGGCGTTGATTTTGATATCGGACGGTGGTGGTTTGGCGAGTTTGTTCCCGTTTCTATGATCGTTTACCAAGTCCAGTCCACACTCTCCACTCTCCACTCTTGAAAGATATTCTTGATTTTCTTTTGGGTTACATGTTGTTCCAAAGAAATGGTCATTGTTCCGCGGATGAGGAGACACTTATTTGTTGGAAATATGATTTTATTCTAGCGAGGAATGTAAATGCCCTTGTACAAACATTGCCAAGTGCTTCATAATGCTAAAGATCTATACTTTACAGGGATGTCACGAATTTTCACATTTTAAGACTCTTTAATCACAATGTCACACCATATTGAACCAATGTTGTGGATATGTCCTGCTACTACTCCTGCACTGTCAAAACCAGTGTCATGGTTAGGCTGATGAACTAAACTAGATGTTGAACAAATTCTAGTTAATTTTCCTGAGTCAGATAAGGAAAATGTACGTTGTTTGATTGGTTTTCACCAGATGAAACAATCAAACAAGTGAAATAACTCATCAAAAATGAGATACAGCAATCAGAACTTAAACCTGAAACATAGATAGCCATAATGCAGTGTTGTTCCTATGTTGCCCTGTGCACAGTTCCTCGCAGAGATCAGATGCATGGAAATATATGTCTCCTCTTTTGTTGCTCTGAGGTAAGATATTATACAGTCAATCAATCCAAGGGATGGATCCAATCCAAACAAAAAGGAAATCATCTTTTAGGAAAGGAAAAATTCATTGAAATTATTCGTTTGACAATTTTCTGAAAAACCAATTGTAAATTTTTCTCCCCATCGAAACAATAGGGCCGTTATGCTCGTTACTAAACTTGTTGAAGAGATGAAATATGATACCAAAGAAGAGTTCGACCCAATAAAAAAATGGGCAGGAAATTCTTCGTCGTCGGTAACTGGAAATGCGTAAGTCTCAGATCTTATTATGATCTGTCTGGTTCCGATCACTTACTGTAGATTAGCGGTAAGTGATGGAATTAGGGTTGATGTGCTAATCTGTGAGTTGAATCTGAGTGCAGAATGTAATGAACGCTGACTTGAAGAGTATCGCGAACTACATCAGTCTGGGAAATGTGTCGACACCAAATCCTGTGGGGGAGGTCTGGTCAGGGCCGTACTTGACTTATTGGTGGCCTGAAGCGGGTAGGCCGGCCTTGTTGGACTCTGATTAGTTAATTGATACTACTTGGATTAGATTTGTGAGATCAGTTTTGGATTGGAGTAACTTTGATCTGATAGTTAAACTTTTTTTTTTACTGTTTTTGTCGCTGATGCAGATGTTGTGATTAGTCCTCCGTCTGTGTTTCTTCAATATGTAAAGAGATGGATGAGGCCAGATTTCCATCTTGCGGCACAGAACTGCTGTGGTGGTGATGGTGCCTTCACTGGTGAAATTAGGTGTGTTTTCATGACTCACTAGTGACTTTTATTTCGTAGATTGCAACTTTTGCCTAATGCTGTTTTCTTATGCATGCCTATTTATCCAAGGGCCAGAGATAATCACCTGTAATGAGTTAGATTCCGTGGGAGTGTTTAAAACTGTAGTTAATTTAAAGATTATTACTATACTGTATTCACAGTCGGATATTGTGATAAGTATCCTAAGTTCGTCAATTACGTATGTATTGTACTTCCATTCGTGTCTATACTCTTTGATTGTTAAAAAACTTCAAGCTGATTTTCTTTGTACGTATATCAGTACTGAGACACTTCATGATATTGGCGTTCCATGGGTCATCCTCGGTCATCCTGAGAGAAGAGCTTTTTGTGGTGAATCTAATGAGGCAATTTCTTCCCCAGTAGCAAATACCATTGTATTTATCATTATTTATTCCTCATCACTGGGAAGCAGTTATCTTTGCTTGTTATTAGCAATATTGTTTCTCATTCTTGGAACTCTGTTTCAGTTTGTTGGGGATAAGCTGATGTATATGCACGTTTTATATGATGCACTATTATGACATTCTTGTTTTGAAACCATGAGATGTTCCCATCAATGAGTCTTATTAGACAGCTCGTGATCATAAGTCGAGCATTAATACCCTAGTTAGTTCACACCTTAGACCTTGAGGCATAGTCCCTACCTCGTTGGAGGATTGAAGCTATGGCAGCGTTACTTGATTTTAGAAGGTTTACTGTTATCCTTATCTCTCTCTTGTAGACTTATGTGGAAGAAGAGATTGGATAACAAATGATCTTATGTTTCTTAAGGTGTGTGTTTTACCCCCATTGATTCAGGGACTGTTATCTGACTGAATTAGAAAGGCTTGTCTTTACAGGATAGCATAGTGGCTACAGAAAAAACAATGACTTGAGTTTCTGATTAGATTTTGTGACCTGTCTCTTAGTTATTCCCTATGTAATGCATAATCCAAGCCATTAGAAACATATCCATCAGAGGATCGCATGGTCCAATCCCATGGAAAACTTCTATTCATTTGTTGCCAATGCAGTAGTCCAAGTCCAGCTGAATTGATTAGTTATACTATTTTCTCTGATTGGAGTCTTGAATCAGACTTGAATAACTATTCCTGATGTGAATTCATTCTCTTTGTTTCATTACTGAAAGTAACAATTGATTAAAAGGAATAAAGGATTACATCTTTCCTCTAGTTATACTGTTCATCTGCTTCATTTCACTGAGCTAATCAACCTACTTTTCCGATGTACTATTTCTTTTGGAAATGGAGTTTTGGAACTGGAGGATATCATAAGAATTGTCGAAAAGCACAGAGGAATGGAGGATATCCACATGCTCTTTCCTGTTTCTTTTGTTCTCTTTGGTTCATTTTTTAGTGTTGGTATTTTGCTTTCCTGGTTACATCCTCACTTTTTAGTGTTGGTATTTTGCTTTCCCTTTTTTGTTTGGTTAAGCGTTTCATTTATAGAGATTTTCTGAACTGAATGTGTTCATTACTGAAAAATAAGAATGTTTGTACAGAAGCAGTTTTCAGTTGGGATTTTATTAAGTTTCAAGTCTCCGTTTTGCTTTAAATTTTGTGGACCTTTTCTCCAATATGTGAACTATTGACCTGCAAAATTTCATGCTATTTGGTTAAGCGTTTCATTTATAGAGATTTTCTGAGGTTAATGATTATATTCAATGTATCAAAAGTTGTCTTATGATATATATACCTCTTATATCAGGAATGCCTCCAAAACCTCGATTTGGAAAGACAAAGAAGACCCTCGAGATGGAGGACCGTCAGCTACGGCAGGAGTTGATGAGAAGATCACTACAAGCACCACCTCTATCGACGCCAACGCCGAATGTTGATGCTTCTGACGGACCTTCAGCTGCTGCTGGTCCTTCAACTACTACTCGTTCAGCTCTTCCTCCTTCTGCTCATAATCCGGTGGACCCTTCTTCTTCTGTTCAGTCACATGCCTTACAGCTAAGGGCTCCCCCACTCCCAGCATTTGCGCCATCGACGTGTAGCACCCAAAGTTCTGGTTCTGTATCTACCAGCGGTTCCACGACTGCGCGCAGCATTCGCTGCAAGAACTTGGAGACGAGAGGTAATTTAGGGTTACTGCCTTTTATTTCATTAAGGATAGATATAGATGATATGAAAGCTTCTAATTGATTTGGTAATAAAGGATTTAATGCTTATAAGCTTGTTTCAGCGTTTCTGTGTAGATACACCAGTAAGAAAGACGAGAGGTGTGGTGGTTGGTCTCAAGACCCAGCAGCTAGTCCGGACTACGGGAGGGAAGATCGTGGTGGAGTATGATGAGTTTCACAAAGGCCCGAAAAATCCGCAAGTCCGAAGCCTGATTTCTAGAGACATAGGAAGTTGTGTGAAGGACTCCGTGCCTATGATAAAGCCCACATACAGGGAACTAGATAATACACAACGAGGGATCGTAGTTAACTACCTCTCTGTAAGTTTGTTCTTTAGTATGTTTTTTACTCTACAACTTGATTTTATTTTTCTCTCTTAAGTTTTCTTAGTAATGTGGGTCCATTCTATATATGTAGCCACACTACGCGATTCCTTTGGATCATGATGGCCTGTGGAGTTATGTTCAGGACGCTGCAGCAGATCAATACAAGGACTGGAAGTCCGATTGCAGACAACATTGGCTGTTATGGAAGGAAGAGTTCCTCTTGAGTTTTTCCATCGTGCGGCCCAATGGGAGTGGCTGTGCATTCAGTTCAACGACCATACTCATATGGTAATCAATCTCTCTCTCCTTTTCATGGTTAATATTAGTTGTGTTTAAAATGTAATAGTTGTTAATAATGTGTTATAGGCCTTATGCGCAAAAATGAAGGAGATTCGATCGGCTGCTACAAGGATGAATCACCACTCTGGCCCAACCGCCTTCAGTTATCGGGCAAAGAAGCATCAAGATGAAGGACATCCAGCCCCTTTCGTCTGTGCCTTCGAGGATGCATATGCCAAAGACTCTGTGGGCAGTGCACACGTGGTGAGACTTCTATTTTTTGTTCCATTTCCTGTTTTACAAATGCACTGTATTTCTTATTAACATTGGTCACTACAACAATGGAAATCTTAGGCGACGAAAAATTTTCGTCACCTAAGAGTAATTTTCGTCTCCTAAGCACTTAGGTGACGAAATTTTCGTCACCTAAGTTACTCGTCTAAAGTTTGTGGCCTAAGCAAGTAGACGACGAAAATTATAAATTTCGTCGCCTAAGAAAGTACTTAGACGACGAATAAGGATTGGTGACGAAAAAATTCTTAGAGGACGATGTTTTTCGTCGGCTATGGACTTATTTAGACGACGAAAAATTATAGTTTCCTCACCTAAGTGATTTACTTAGGCGAAGAAAAATGATAGTTTCGTCGCCTCAGTGATTTACTTAGTCGACGAAAAAAAGTATTTTCGTCGCCTAAGTAAATCACTTAGGGGAGGAAAATGATAGTTTCGTCGCCTAAGTAAGAATTTATATTTTTAAAAAAAAGCATGAATACATTTCTGATTATAGAACATTAGTGTGACCATCTACTTCACTGTATATTTGTATATATCAAAGAAAGAAGTAAATTACCAGATCAAATGATAACACAAGAAACCAAAAGATGAAAAGGGTATCGTTTACAGAAACTAAACGCTAATCAGTTTACATCCCTTTCAAGTTCAATGTGCATGGGGAAGGATTGGTTTACAGACCAAACAGAGGCAGAAAAACAATGTTAATCTAGCTTATTTCTAACTCCTGCAGTTTGGCAACAACTCCAGCTTCAGTGAGCAGAGGGATAAGTTTTCCTTCGTTGTGAAAATCCCAGGTTGCTGCAGAAGATTCCAAATAGAATCATCACAAGAGAAATGAGGAAGAAAGCTACTAAGAGTTGAAAACTGAGAATATGGTGGCTTAGTGGATTCAAGTAGGATCTTACTATCACAATCACCAATATGGTTCCCACCAACGAAAACATTGGGCAGAGTCTGCTGTCCAGTCCACTCAGCAAGCGCCGATTGCATCTCACTACCATCACCTTCATAATGCCACAACAAAAACCACCATTAATCCGGAAGTCATTTCCTAAACGAAAGGTTATAAATCAATAACTCAATGCTTAATGTCAACTTGTCAAGTGACTCAAGTCTAATGTATAATCTATATTCCATGTAACAAGTTCACAAAACTGAAAGGAGCGCTGTAGAGCTTCAAATGCTTACATCAACCAGTTTCATGTTTCGAGAAACTGTAATAAAATCAAGTCTAGCTAGTTAGATTACATCATCTTAAAGTGGAAGCAAAGCCACAACTGAAGAACACTAATTAACTACTCATACAAATTCGCACTTAGGCCTCCCTCTATACACATAGATACATATAGTTTATAAAACAATGAGAGCATATAAAACAAGTGGTACTGGTTCAAGGTTTATAGAGATGACCAAAGATAAGTGTTCATTCTATTTCCAAGTCAGTACCAAGTTTTCAAATGGTTATGAGGAAACCTAGTTCATGAGGCAACCTAATAAATTAAAGAATAGAAACTCTGAGTGTGAAATACCTGAAAGTTTGCAAACTCCAGCGACCGAGGCGGAGGCTGGGGCGGGGGCCACAAGGCGGAGGCGGGAGCGGGGACTGAAGCAGAGGGTGGGGATAGCTGGCAGAGGCGGAGGAGGGACCGGCGACCGAGGCGGAGGCGGGAGCGGGGGCCACTAGGCGGAGGCGGGACCGGCGACTGAGGCGGAGGCGGGAGCGGGAGCCACTAGGCCGAGGCGGGACCGGGGGCTACTAGGCAGAGGCGGGACTGGCGACTGAGGCGGAGGACTGAAGAATTTTGGATTGGGGATCGAGAGAATGGGATTTAGGGATTGCAGAACTAACTGATCGAGTATATAAATTTAACTGACTTAGGCGACGAAAAATTTCTCTTCGTCTCCTAAGAATAGTTCTTAGGCGACGAAAAAAATAGTTTCGTCTCCTAAGTTAATTTCGAATTTTGACAAAATTTTTAGGTAGAAAAATAACCGCCAATAGAATTTTTTTTTTAAATGAAATTTACTTAGACGACGAAAAAAAAACATATTCGTGGCCTAAGTTATCACTTAGGCCACGAAACTAATAAGTTTCGTCGTCTAAGTGATAACTTAGGCCACGAATATGTTGTTTTCGTCGCCTAAGTAAAAAGAATTTTTTGAAAATCTAAAAGCTGATTTTAAGGGCCTAAACGACGTCGGATGGCCGAAAAAGTCCACACATCGTAGCTTGGCTACGAGTATTGTTTCTGGCATCGTTTCCTTTCTGAAAAGGTATCACACACCCTATTCTGAGCTCGCAGCCCAGGCATGAACAGTACCGATCCTTCCATTCTTGCGACGGTCCATCTGCTCTTCTATCCTTGCTGCCATCTATTCTACATCAAATAGCATTTGATCGTTATGATGAAATACGTTGATGCTAAAAAAATCACTTAAATTCGACAAAGTTAGATCCCCGATCGATTGGGTTAATCTTATTTAAACTTATCTCTCTCTATGGGAGCCATAGTATCAGGTGGTAAAAATTTCTAAATTTTTACATGGATAATTACGTCTCATCTATATGAGAGTTTAATGTTTGGAAGTGTCGACGAAACAAGGACATCTAAAGGTACGTAATAGCGTTTTCGTGTGATAAGTTTTATGAAAATGTGGTTGACCGTTTCGATCGAGCATCGAACGTTCACGAAACGAGTTGATTTTTATACTCTACTCAGATTTAACTATAACAATCACATCAGACGGTCAAAATTTTCATTTTGTGAATTTAGCCATTATAATGACAACATGCTTACTAATGCGGTATAACTTGATTAGTAGATTATATTGAAGTGTACAACTTTTCGAAACAACTATATAAAAGAAGTCAAATTTTGAAAAACGCTGTGAAATAGCATTTGATCGTTATGATGAAATACGGTGATGGTAAAAAAATCACTTAAATCCGACTAAGTTAGAGTCTCGATCGATGCAGTCAACCTTATTTAAACTTATCTCTCTCTATGAGGAGTCATAGTATCGGGTGATAAAAGTAACTAAATTTTTACATGGATAATTATGTCTCATCTATATGAGAGTTTAATTTTTTAGAAGAGTCGATGAAACAAGGTCATCTAAAGGTACGTAATACCGTATTTGTGTGATAAGTTTACTTGGGCGACGAAATATTACTTTCCTTGCCTAAGATACACACTTAGGCGACGAAAAAATGGTTTCCTCGCCTAAGTAAAAACTTAGGAGACGAAAATGATTATTTCGTGGTCTAAGAGAAAATAATTTTTTTTTAAATCTATTGGCGGCTTAATGTTAATGTGTTTAGGGTTTTACGACGAGTTCATAGGTGCATTTGGTCGACTCGGACCCCAAATATACATATATATATATATATTTATTAATTAATATATAAAAAAAATTAATAAGCCCATTTTTATTATCTTGAGGAAACTCTAATCCAACATAACCCGCGAAATCTCCAAATAGTCAATCAGATATTCATAAAACTTATCACATAAAAACGCTATCACCTTGTCAATTTCTCTTCGTCGCAAGTCTTTACTCTTTAGACACCATATCCCACCAATAGTTTCTGCACAAACCAAGTGCAGCTGAGCTGTAAAAAGGAGACATATTGTCACTTTTCTGGACTTTAAGCTCTACTCCAACAAGGACATGCTTAACACAATTGACAAGTTGAATCATCAGTTCACTACTATAAAACTGATGACTGATTACATGGGGTGTTCCTTGTGGTTCAATCTGCATAGTAACAAGTGTTCCTTGTGGTTCCTTTAGGAAACAAGGCTTACTGGGAGTCTGAGACTTTATTTTTAATAGTAACGAGTGATTCTAGAATCAGTTTCCAGAAGTTGTTCTGTTCAGTGAACTCCCTGGGCATATGAAATCCTCGAGCTAAACAGAAAAGAACAATCAATAACAAACTTGGATAGCAGAACTTTTAAAGAACACAGAACTTGGACATGATTAGCAGATGTATATAGATTTCACTAAAGATAAACATAAAAGAAGTTTTCAGACTTGGTCAGAATCAGCACAAGGCCGGTTCAAAATACCCAATCAAAACTCCAAACACCTAAACACAAACACCCCCACCCCCCACATCTTCTCTCAGCAGAAAACAAACAATGAATCAAAATACAACTTAGTCAACTTCCTCAATCTTGGGACCAGCACCACTGCCACCAGCAGGAACATCTTCATCCATGCCTCCACCCATGCCCATGTCAGGAGCAGCACCACCTTGATACATCTTGGCAATGATGGGATTGCAGATGCCTTCAAGCTCCTTGACCTTGTCATCGTACTCCTCAGCCTCAGCAAGTTGATTTCCATCCAACCACTGAATGGCTTGCTCAATGGCATCTTCAATCTTCTTCTTGTCAGCAGCATCGAGCTTGGAAGCAATCTTATCGTCTTTGATTGTGTTCCTCATGTTATAAGCATAGTTCTCCAGGGCATTCTTTGACTCCACCTTCTTCTTGACCTCCTCATCTTCTGACTTGTACTTCTCAGCTTCTTGCACCATCTTCTCAATCTCTTCCTTAGACAATCTTCCCTTGTCATTAGTGATTGTAATCTTGTTCTTCTGGCCTGTAGTCTTGTCCTCCGCAGAGACATTGAGAATACCATTGGCATCAATATCAAAGCAGACAGTGATCTGAGGGACTCCCCTTGGTGCTGGAGGAATGCCTGAAAGCTCAAACTTGCCCAGCAAGTTGTTATCACGAGTCCTTGCCCTTTCACCCTCAAAGACCTGAATCAAGACACCGGGCTGATTGTCTGAGTAAGTAGAGAACACCTGCTCCTTCTTGGTAGGAATTGTTGTGTTCCTGGGAATTAACACAGTCATCACACCTCCAGCTGTTTCCAGACCAAGGGACAGAGGAGTCACATCGAGAAGCAATAGGTCCTGCACCTTTTCATTACCCTCGCCACTTAAAATAGCAGCCTGCACAGCAGCTCCATAAGCAACAGCTTCATCTGGGTTAATGCTTTTGCACAGTTCTTTTCCGTTGAAGAAGTCCTGCAACAACTGCTGCACCTTGGGAATCCTAGTAGAACCACCAACAAGAACCACATCATGGACAGTACTCTTGTCCATCTTCGCATCTCTCAAACACTTTTCGACAGGCTCCATACACTTTCTAAACAAATCCATGTTCAACTCCTCAAACCTTGCACGGGTTATGGTTGAATAGAAGTCGATACCCTCAAACAGCGAGTCAATCTCGATGGTAGTCTGCGCAGTCGAAGAGAGAGTCCTCTTCGCTCTCTCGCAAGCTGTCCTCAACCTCCTAAGAGCTCTTGGATTTCCACTGATGTCTTTCTTGCTCTTCCTCTTAAACTCCTGGACAAAGTGATTCACCATCCTGTTATCAAAGTCCTCACCACCCAAATGGGTATCCCCAGCAGTAGCCTTAACCTCGAAAATACCTTCTTCGATGGTAAGTAGAGACACATCAAAAGTACCTCCACCAAGATCGAAAATCAATACATTCTTCTCACCGACACTGGTTGCCTTCTTGTCAAGACCATATGCGATGGCAGCAGCAGTAGGCTCATTTATAATACGAAGAACATTAAGCCCAGCAATAACACCAGCATCCTTTGTAGCCTGTCTCTGAGAGTCGTTGAAGTAAGCAGGCACGGTCACAACAGCATTCTTCACTGTTGTCCCAAGATAAGCCTCTGCAATCTCCCTCATCTTGACTAAAACCATGGACGAGATTTCTTCCGCAGCAAACTGCTTCTCCTCACCTTTGTAACTAACACTTATCATGGGCTTGTCACCAGGGCCGGCAACAACCTTGAAAGGCCATAGCTTCATGTCTCCCTGGACAGAGGCGTCACTAAACCTCCTACCAATTAGCCGCTTTGCATCTGCAATCATAACAAAATCCCATTCAGAATGCAATTCATACAGAACCATCCAACCAAAGATATAGTAATCAACTGAATAATGCTACTACTACAAACACAGCTACAATAATACACACGAAATTGGGAACTGAATAACACTCGGATACAAAGACCAAACCAAATTGACATATACCAAAAAAACACAAACTTACAGCCTTAATAAACAAACCCAACAATCAAAAACAACAATTTTGCCCAGTAAAAATTGCCAGCTACTTCACGAAATTAAACAAACAGAAAGTCCAGTAGCACTAAGGAACTTCATCACATCTGAATTCAGGCTAATCTATTTCTTTACATAAATTTGACCAATTGCTTAAGATCCAGGTATTAACCTATTGAAGTACAATCACAAGATATAGTCTTTTGTTCAACCTAAGCATTTAAAAGCCTGAATAAACTGCATCAGTAAAACTAGAAATTTCTATAGTAATTCCACCAAATTAACCTAACCAATGGCGAGTTGCAATTAACTAAACAATACACCAGAAGCACCAAACCACTAAGCAAAACATTGAATCTAATCCAGTAAATCTAGCTACACAGTAAAAATTGCTATAGTAATTCACCAAATTAACCACACATACAACAAATTAATACATCAAATCACAATAATGAAAGCTCAAATCTTGAATTAAAGAACCGGATTCCGAAATCTTACCGAAAACAGTGTTGATTGGGTTCATAGCGACCTGGTTCTTAGCCGCGTCTCCGATCAAACGCTCGGTATCAGTAAAGGCGACATAAGACGGCGTCGTTCTGTTGCCCTGATCGTTGGCGATGATCTCGACACGGTCGTGCTGCCACACTCCGACGCAGCTGTAAGTTGTTCCGAGATCGATTCCGATCGCTGGTCCCTCTCCTTTTCCGGCCATTGTAAAATCAAGAACTCAAAAGACTCGAATCGAACAAAAAATTAACAGAGAAAAAAAAAGAAAAGCTTGGATCTTGGATTGTAGAGAATCTAGGGATTTTGAATTGCGGAGAATTCTGATTTGCTGGTGTGAGAGGATTTGGGGGTTGGCTTTTATAGGGGGATTGGGTGTGGCTGTCTAGAATGTTCGCACATAAGATCTTTTTGGAGGGAGTGTCTCTAGAATGTTCGGGGTTTAATGTCGACCGCTTGTTTTGATGATGTGGACGGTGAGGATTCTGTTTTCTTATTGGTGGCGGTTTCCTGAATTATTACCTTTCCCAGGCGCCGACGCGGTCACGTTGACTCCGCGGACCCTTTTCTCATTTGGGTCGCTTTAGCTTTGGGTCTTCCTCTTTGGGCTTTTAAAACATTGTTGAAATCTAGGCCCATGCATTTAGTGGGCCGTTTATGTGTTACCATGCGTATACTGTACTGTTCACGCGATACATCGAATCATTGATTCATCTCTACTGTTAGAGCACCGAATGGGTACGAGACTAGTTCATAAGAAGTTGACGAGTTGGAAGGAGAAAATGTGATTAATTAGTGTGGTTAGAAATTTAATCTTGCCATGATTTGAAGATTGTTGTCATACGTACGTGTCCTCATCATATGCTCTGAAGAACAAAACTTGTAAGAGAACTTTCAATCTGCCCGTCTAACCAGCCCAATGGTATGTAAGACTTGAGGAAGCTAGGGTTGCATGCACTAGCTCTTGCTCTTTGTACATTTGTACTAGCCCTCTCCCACATCTACACTTGCGACTAGTAAATAGGTTGAATGATATTTTGAAAACAAATCGATGCAAATACGACGTTTCAAAAAGTTTGAGATCTCTTTCTTCGGGCTTCGACGTCTGCTGCTGTATGCAAACTGATATCAGAAACTTAACTAACAAGACCATTTCTTGACCTCCAATATTTGTCTTCAAATTATGCAAAAAACAACTAGCTAGTTTACCCCATATAATTGTATGCAGAATATATATATATATATATTGGACCACTACCTTTAACCCTAGGAAAAGCTAAAGCACGTGAGGAGAATCAAGAGTGAGATTTGTGAGCTTCAATTCTTAATCTAGATTTACAATTCTGGAATCCCTTCTTCTGATCGACCAAGCCCATATTACAGCAAAAATATGGTGACCGATTAAGTATACTAATGAATCAACACTACTGCATTTGAGATGTAAATTAATGTGTATATGTGGCAGGGATAGGTGACAACAAGCAGAAAAACAAATAATGGGGGCACAAAAGCTGCAGGGCTAGCTAAAGATTTCCTTTGCTGCTTTGCATAATTGTACAGCTGAGTACTACTGCTTCCTTTCTCTTTTGCATGAAAATGAGTTAAAGAAATATTCTGCAGATATTGATTAGATAGGGGAATTAGATTCCTACACCACTCACCAACCGTAAAACTTACTCAGATTTCCCCAGATCACTGATCACATGCTGTCATGCTATAGATGCAAGCTAAGTCAATTTGAGATCTGATTCCTGTTTATATATAATAGTTTCATGCACAAAAAAGGATACATTCCATGTAATTTCCTGGTGCAGCAGGCAGATATATATCCTTAGATCTTTTGCTGCATATTGCTGTATTTTATAAGATTATAGTGATCATTAAGTGATTAGCATTAAACACTAAGCTTGCACTTGAATGTTTTTATGACTAATATATATATAGCTATACATATATATGTTTAATTAGACAGTGAAATCGTGTTCAAGGGATTCTTTCAAGGTCAATTTTGTTGTTGCCGTGTAAACAGCAGAGAAAACAATCAATTTTATCATTTAATTTCTTTCGATTATAAAATCGAAAGAACTATGTGAGAATTTAGAATTGAAGGGTTCGTGTAGTGAACATAGATAACTAGGTTTCTCGGAGTTTCAGTAAGTTGTAAAAGAACTGTACTAAGTATAATAAAAATGCATCAGAGATCTCTACAGATGGCAAGAACAACGGAAGCTAGCTAGGCATGCATGCTTAATAACTCATTTCTCCTAAGATTATGTCGTTCTACTTACAACAAAGCAAAAGCAATCTGTCAAAGAATCCCCACTGGATTGGAAGATTTAAGTGGTAAGCTAGCTAGCTGGAGTTACAGATCGAGTCTGTATGTACGTGTTACGTTGTCACCCCTACAGCCCTAATTAATGGTGTACGTGACATTTGCAACCGGAGTGAATGTCAACAATTAATAGTATTGATTGAGCTTGGTACAATATTGAAGCGAATAGGACTGGGATATGTATACGCGGATTGTCTTACAACGATTAATCAGTACGTAGCAATCATATTGTAGGTAAGCTTTCTGCACCTTGCTAGCTTGCAAATGGCTATTGTCAATAACTGTACGTACGTGAGTATATATTGAAACTTATAATTATAGAGAAAAAAACCCTAGGAATGATATAAGTGACACAGAAGATCGAAGAATACTGGTATACATATGTGAGGATGATCCAGGCACAAATGAAAAGCGTACGTAATCGACAAATTATCTCTTCTTCCAAATAGTTGATGATGAAGGACCAAAATGCATCCAAGTGGTTGTAAAATTGGATGGGGGCAACTACTGGATTTAAGGGGGCCAAAACAAGTAGCATTTCTTACAATAATGTAGAACAAAGTTTCATCTAAACCATGTGAAATAAAATGCAGAAAGAGCACGTACAGGTAATTTGGCAACAAAGGACATGCATATGATGCTGGAAAGGCATGAGGATGTTGATCATGAATTTGTCTTTGTTGGGGTGATCAAGCAGTGCACTAATTCCCACTGCATGACCGCAGTGTGCCTCTTAATCTTGCTTATTACAACGTAACTTCTCTTAAAAATATATAAGAATCTCTTTATTCACCTTGTAGGTTTAAGTTTTTATTCAGATTATCAGAAGGCATGGGTTTGAGTGTGAGAGTGTGACCACTGTTATAGAGCTAAGGAAAGCAAATTATCCATGTCCCGACTTTTCAGAGCATACAACACTGGGCGGGGGTCCATATCCTGAAGATTATAAACAGTTTCATCCTAGCTAATGTACATTGGAGTTCCAAAGATAAATCATATCAGATGCAGATAAATACACGTACAAATTGATTCATGATGGATCAAACAGAGCTAGGTAGCTAAGACATTTAGCTCATTGGATACATTCTTAACTGTGGGTTAGGGTTTCATATGATTTGATTCATATAAGTTGTTGGTAGAGGCTGCATCTAGCAACATTATGCCTATAAATTTGATTCGTTGTAGTGGGTAAAATATGTTATTAGCTTACTGTTTGGACCACAGGAGCTAGCTAGCTAGCTTGCTTCTTTGTGTTGGGACAGCACCATATCCTGAATCGTTTTTCTTCTTTTCCGTCTTATGATCGAGTTACAATACGTACTGTTGCTCAACTCAGCAATTTAGTTTTAGTCGAATATCGATCACCTTCTGTTCATCCCCCATTTTGTGTGAGAAAAAATGATAAAAATACACCTAAAGAGAGGGTACTACAACCATGGAATTTTCATAGGTACCCGAATGTTTGTCATACTCTATTTTGACAAATATTTTAGGTCATTAGATTAGTAATATATCCAATGGTTCTGGATATTCTAAATTTCATAACCAATATATCCTTTTAACCTTTTTAAATATATAAAGAAAAAATACAGGTAACTAATACTCCCTCCGATTTTTTATACAAGTCGTTTTAGGAGTTTCCACAGAGATTAAGAAACAATTCTAATGACAATTTAACCCCTATTTATCCATGTCATTTATTGATACAAATAGCATGAGAATTGATATAAATTCCCACGATGAATTTTTTTTATCCATGTCATTTATTGTGACTCAGGGATAAATTGAGAAATATAAGCTAAAACGACTTATATATTGAAATAAAATTCAAACCGTAAAACGACCTATATAAAAAATCGGAGGGAGTATTTGATTATCAATTGACCATACATGTACATTTTTCCTTTTTAAAAAAAAAATTAAAAAAAAACTTCTATTCTAAGATCATCGGAACATAATCAGTTAAATAGTCTTTCCTATTAATTAATTTATCACTAACTAATTACTATTTCGGGAATAATTTATTATTAGTGGACAATTGCACCATTGATAATTATTACGTCATTTCCTTTTAAAATAAAAATATTCTATAATAGGCGCTCAATGTATGGGTATTAGTTAAATAGTCTTTATCAGAAATTAATTCTAGCATTAGTAGTTTCTTTAACTAAATATAATTCTTTCTACATGCATTTTACAACAACCACAATAATTAGTGTAAAAAATAGATAATATTTGTTTTAGATGTAGTAACTACTTTACGTACAACCTGTAATTACTGTTCTTTGAACTAATTTATACATGTTTCCACTATATGTTTTGTGTAATTTTCATTGTCAATGTGGTAATTACATTTAATCAACGAAATTTAATGAAAATTATAATAACTGATCTAAAAAATGATATTTTTGTTCTAATCTTAGTAATTACTCCACCTACAATCTATTTACTAATTTATGCACAATTTACAGTGTGACAAAATATTAGTTATCAAAGTGGTAAATCTTTATGTTTTTATCATTAATCAAATACTTACTACAACGACTATATATTTTACCACAACCCACAACAATTGATACTAAAGTGGTAAATCTTATTCTAGTCGTAGTAAGTACTCCACCTAAATTAATGTTCTAGTTTATAAATATTTTAACAAGTGCGAGAACAAATTTGTTGTCACACTAGTAAATCTTTATGTTTTTATCATTAATGAAATGATTACTACAATGACTACACGTTTTAGCACAATTTACACTTATTGATGTGAAAACGGTAATTTTTGTTCTATATGTGGTAATTATTTTAAAACTATATCATTTACAACGATTATCAACCATTTTACAATTCTGACAACATTTGCTTTGTGTACGTACATGGTAAAATTGAAATTTGACCAAAAGATATATAAAATCTCATTGTTGTAATATGGTTCTCCACTTGATAATCAAGGTTCTCCATTTGATAAAAGTTGTCCAAATGTGATATTTACATTTTTTTACAACTCAATTACATGCAGTTAGAGCAATTTCAGCAGACTCTTTATTATAACTCTTTAGCTAATTTAGAGAACATATTTAGTTTTTTGTGAAAAATAGCAGTTATATCAGACTCTCTATTATAATTCTATATTAACTTTTAGCTATCTCGCTAGCCAAATTTGGAGAGCGTGATAGCTAAAAGTTAAAACATTTAAATTTAATACATTCCTTATATGTAATTATATATAATTTATATATACATTTAAACCACTTTTTATTCATTTAATAAATATTTAAAATTCAAATCAAGCTAAAATAGAGAGAACTATATAGACATATTTCTAAACTAGCTAGCCAAAATGAAATTTTAGCTATTTTGGTTAAAATTTGACAAAAAAATGGCTAGTATTGCTAAAGTTGCTCTTACCACAACAAGTGTTGTCATAAGTTATAATTGTAGTTCTACTAGGTGTAATTTATTATTCTGACCATATTAGTTACATAATTTTGAACGATTTTACTTATTAAGAATTAATTTATTATAGATATGGTAGATTTTATTTTTAAAATTGACACATGTCGATAGTTAACTAGGTAACTTGTTAACCTATTCAATAGATTTCCACTATATTATTAAAAAAAAAAGGAATTGCATACCTAAAGGTACTCTAGACGACCCCCTACAACCATATCTTTCGATTATAAATGAGCGTATCACATACAAATAGGTAACATATAATTTTCCCGATCGATATATAGTACTTAAAATTTATTAGGCGTCATTTTCTTTCCATCATTGTGCACGTGTACCTAAAGAGCATCAATCACCATTGAAAGTTAAGGTGTCAACATGCACCGATCAGCATAGAACTAGCTAATTCCGGTATCAATTCCTCTCCTTAATTATCACCTTTGATTGATTATATGTGTTTTTGTCACTCCAGCTAGCTGTTATAGCATCGATCTCCTTGTCAATTCTGTCTCATCTCTCTGTAGTCCTCATAATAATGATATCCATTTATTAATCCTTGGGTAACTCCAGGTTTGTGTAAAACCATGCCAGGGCCTTGATTTTATATGTTGTCATGATCATGTATATGATTCATGCGTACATTCATCAACTTCATATCTGAAGGTCACACAATCTGATGCAAAAAACAAAGATATAGATTTGATGCGCACGATGCGTGAGCTATGTTCTGGGTACGTGAATGAAAGCTTGGACTAGAATTAACCTAGCTTGGCCTCAAATATATACTTCATGTGGGGGACCTGCTGGATAATACATATATATTTCTGAGTTGGCAAAATGAGGACAAGAAGGTGAGATTGGGACCCCTTCACATCAACTGGAAAAAAAAAAAGTTGAGAGTCCCCGACCGTAAGCATCTGATGACGACCACTCCAGCCACCCCACACCCCGCGGCTTGGCCACCACAGGGGTAATCTGCCAAACCCTAAGCTAGCTAGTTTGTGTTAAAGCTTAGTAACAATATAATTTCTGGTGGGATAACCCTTCCAAATAATCTAAAAAGAAGAAGAGTAGGAAATAGGGTTTGATCGATCGTAAGATTAGAACTTTCGCCGTTGCTAATCTGATCCGAAGATGATCGCGATCGATTTAGTGATCGAAACATGCTTCACATATGGAATGATTAACTATATATATATATATATATATATATATATATATATATATATATATATAGGTTAACTGATATGCATGGCTAACTTATGAGAGTCGTGGAGTATGTAATATATATATATATATATATATCAAACTGATTTTCCTCTTAGTTTCTTTGCTTTTGACCTTTCTTGACCGAATTTTAGACCAGTTTCATACACATTTGAGTTCAAAACACCTTTCAGTGAATGGCCAGTTTGCCACCCCTTTCAGCTTCAAGCATACATTTCCATATATACAGGTTGGCATACACGTACAGTACTCTAAATTCGAATTTAAAGCCATAAAAAGACTTCAACTTAACTAACTTCTTGATGAACGCAGCTAGCTGCGGGTGAATTAGCTAGGTAGAATAGCTAGTATTCTGATCGAGTTTCTAACTAGTTACATCGAATAGTGAGGATAGTTATTCTTGTTTCTCTGATGCATAAATATATAAATGAGCTAATTGAATAGAGTTAAATAACCCTAAAGCTCCCACAAATATAATGGTTCGTCGGTATGCATTAACGGTCATTCATCCTTTTGGTTATTTTCCCATCATTTCACTTGTAACTTTTTGACCTGCACTTTTATACTTCTACTTGAAACAGTTTGACTGTCCGGACAGTAAAAAGGGAAAGTATATTGATTGTTGAATGAGGTTGAATGAGATCAGTAAGTACTTGTTGCTTAATAGCATGCAGTAGCAATAATATCTCAATCTCTTTTCACAGTTTTGGCGAGACAGTTTCTGGGTGGGGAATCAGCTTGTAGCTTCCATTCTATTCCAAATGCCGAGTTAAAAGGACTGAGTAAATAATACTACAATTTCCAAAATTTTGTATGTTACTACTGTTTACGCTAAACCCTAATATATGTTACATTGGGAGAGGGTAATAGTAATGTAGTAACTGCATATATACATTTCCATGCAAAAATAATTAATTAACACTCGATCTGTCAAGAACAGATTGGAGAAACAAAGGTACATTCGACTGTGACACTTCCACCCATACCATCCCCCACAATCACTAACCTTTTCATTATTAGTTCCTTATTAAATCTATTAAGTTACATGTTGCTAGAATGCTAGCTCATATAATATTATTGATTTTTCATTTTTTTTTTACAAATCGTTGGCGCTCTCTGATCTATTTCTATCTACATGCATGGCCATTGGTCCTGTAATCTTTCTGGCCGGGGTTGCTGCTGTAAAAACAGCATCATCGAAAAGAAACTTAAAGACTAAGGACACGGTTTTGTAGTCTCGT
Organism: Potentilla sterilis; assembly: GCA_963682095.1. Lineage (NCBI taxonomy): Eukaryota > Viridiplantae > Streptophyta > Magnoliopsida > Rosales > Rosaceae > Potentilla > Potentilla sterilis. Next base: position 9,651,774 of record OY821763.1, on the reverse strand, counting down.
TCAAACCCTAAAAATTTAATAAAACAAAAAGAGAGGAACTAGAGGGAGAGAGCTAGTGGGTATGGGGTGAGAGAGGAGAATGAACAGAGAATATAAATAAATTAAACGAGCACCAGCTAGCAAGCTGTGCCTCCTTTATCTTTCCGTCTCCTTCTCATCTTTTCTCTCTTTCTCTGCAACTCTCTTGTGTTTGATGTGATTCTCTTCATTACTTCCCCCTAAAAAACCCACACCAACCCGGCCTTTACAAAAAGAGAAAGCTCTCCGAGAGATAAGAGCCATGGTTTTCTCATTCATTCCCGGCTACCTGGATCCACCCAACTGGCAGCAACAGGTAACAATAAGGGTTTTGTTTCAACCATTTTGTTTCCTTTTTTCTTTCCGTATAGCTTCTTCATCAATAAAGTTAATTCTAAAGATAATTATTCCTACCTTTTTTTTTCATTCTATCAAATCTTCTTGAATATACACACACTGGTTTTCGATTTGTTTCTCATATTCTTTGTTTCTTTAATTTTGTATTTTTTGTTTGGTTCTGTTACCAGTCATCTCATCATCAACAGCAACAAGGAAATGGCACGGATCAGAATCACCATCTTCTTCCACCGCCCCCGCCATCTTCCGGAGGACCTGGAGATGCTGGTAACGGCGGAGCAGGCACGATCAGACCTGGATCCATGTCTGATCGTGCCAGACAGGCCAAGTTGCCGCAGCCCGAGACAGCCCTAAAATGTCCTCGATGCGAGTCCACAAACACCAAGTTCTGCTACTTCAACAATTACAGCCTCACGCAGCCGCGCCATTTCTGCAAGACCTGCCGGCGTTACTGGACCCGAGGAGGAGCGCTAAGAAGTGTGCCGGTTGGCGGAGGCTGCAGAAGGAACAAAAGAAGCAAAAGGTCAAAGTCACCAGCATCTGCATCAGCAGCAGATCATCATCATCACCGTCAAGGTGGAGCTGGTTCGAGCTCGAGCACTGTTTCAAACTCCAATAGCTGCAGTACTAGTGAGAATCTCTTAGGCCATTTGGCAGCTCCACCACATCAGTTTCCTTTTCTGCCCTCGTTACACCATCTAAGTGATTATAGTTCCGGCGGCTTAAGTTTTGGGGGGATTCAACAACCTTCTGGTGTTGAATTTCATAGTCAGAATATTGGTGCTAGTGGAAGTAGTGGTGGTCTTGGGTCTATTTTGTCAACTGGGATTGCTGAGCATTGGAGATCATCACTTCATCATCATCAGGTTCAACAAGGGCAGCAATATCCTTTCTTGGCTAATTTGGAGCCATCAAGTAGTCATGGATTATTCCAGTTTGAAGGTAATCAAAATAATGGTCAGGATACAGCAAGCTATGGAAGAGGAGGTGGTCAGCTCCTTTCAAAGCCATTAGTGGATTCAAGCAATGGGGCTACTCAGGTGGCTAATGTGAAAATGGAAGAAAGCAGCCAAGCATTGAATATGTCAAGAAATTTCTTGGGTAGTCTTGGAAATGATCATCATCAGCAATACTGGGCTAGTACTACTAGTGCTGCTGGTGGCATTAATAATGCTTGGACTGATCTTTCAGGTTTCACTTCTTCTACCAGTCATCTCTTATAATGTTTTGATGATCATCTAGGCCTGAGTTCCAAACCAACAATCAAGCAACCCTAACCGTTGAGCTTTATCGAAACTTCAAAGTTCTAATGCGAAACTAATATCATCTATATATGATGAAATGGGAAAGATGGATGGAGTGATCTTCCTATTTTGATGAAACAGACTTAGAGTGGTAGGTTTTTCTAGCATTGAAACGTTTTGTTGTGTGTTTATTGCTTGAGAGCTTGGGGGTTATTCAATTGGTATGTCCAAAAGTAGCTAGGCTAGCTTGTCTTTCATGTATTAGTACTCTGATATCTGACCTGAAGGGATTAAATTGTTATCATTATCATAGCAATGCAATATGTACTGAAGTAATTTTCCTTCATTAATATTATGGAATTGTAGCCACTAAAATCTTCTGCGTTGTCTGTACTCTCAATCAGTTATTTCAGTTGAGAGGGTGGAGGAAAATCACCCACACATTATCTTAGCTCCTTCCACACTCTAACTAGAGTTGAAACTTGAAACAAGTTAAAGCATAGCAGAGACAGTTATTTCAGTTTTAAAGTTTCAGTTCTGACCTATTGGGTTATCCTTCCATAGAAGAGTACTGATCATTCATCAACGTACGTACTCTCTATGCTTCTCCAGTCATCACCATCAAGCTTGAAGATTAAGTAGTCCTTTATTGCTTGCTTCTAGTAGTTAATAACCCAGTTTAAGTTTCCTTCAGCATCGCAGTGGCAATATCTCTAGCAGATATTTTGGTCTCATATTTTCTGGAAAATCTGTATTTACTTCCAGCTCTTCCTAGTTACATTTCACCCGAGCTCCCAAAAGTTTGTTCCCCTTGTGTGCTTTTAGACTCGAGGAGAGTAACTTGTGGGTAGTGCGATTAGTAGAGAGTCGAGTGATCGAGATATGGACGACTATAAAGGAACTAAAGGAAGACTCCAAGATCACACTCAAAACCATGCAAAGGAGCAAAGGACATATATATTCTTCGAATTTTGTTGGAAGAAAAAACTAAGAGACCGCGACCATACTACACATGGTCAAAACTCAAAAGCATAAGAAACAACCAAAAAGAAGAAAATTAAGAAAACTTAAGTAACTCGAGAGATCTAAATCCCACTTGATACATGTTAATCATATTCTAGATTAGGATTATGATGTAACGTACTTTTGATTAATTAATAATTACTTTTCTGTGGTAAAGGAAGTGGAATCGGGGTTTTAGATTTGCTTTTGCATTAACCAATGTAAGCAATAAACTGTCAAAAAAGCTAGTCCATCTGTGTCTTCCTCACTATAGTGCAACAGTGAAGATGGGTTTCTTTGGTCGGTTTGTCGTAGACTACGATAATGACGTGAAATATATGTTTGAACTCTAGCTTTGCCATATCACGTACACTGGATACAGAGTACGCTGTTGCTTATATTCATACAAAGAGGCCGAGACAATACGTAACTGGATGCCCTAGTGATCAATGGAGAATACACTAGTCCATCTCCAATCGAATTCTATTTCCTCATTATTCGTGGTTAGATTGCATGTCAAGGCTCTATTTAGGTGACTTTTAATGATCTCGGTCTCTTGGAATCATATTGATGTTCAAACATAACGATCCCAAAGATTCAGTACTGCAGTCTGATTGGAATGGGGCGCTTGTCTGTCTCACTGTACTGTCTGATTGAAAAGAAAACGAGGAGAAAAGGAAATACGGAAGTAGAAGAAGAAGAAGATCGAAGAAATTAAGAAAGAAGCAAAGGAGATAAAGAAAATCATGTAGCTCGGAAATTCAAGGTGTAATAAAGGATTATTTACTGTTGATGGTCACAATATGCTGGAGAGGCGTGAAGATGTCCTCTCTCTTCAGACCACAAAAGAAAATAAGGAAGGAAGAGCTCTCTCTCTCTCTGTTTCCATTCTATGGCAGCTTTCCCTTTTGTGACGTCGTTGTTAATAACTGGTTAATGCTAGCTCTCTCATCCCGTACTGGTATTCATATACAGCAGATCGAGTCTGATATATATGGGCACGCGCGCACACGCACAGATTCCAATCGAGCTAGCTGCTGCAAATGCTTCTTCTAATTCTAATTCTTGGTTATCAATCCTCACGTTCTCCCACATGTGCTCAATCATACATGTACTAGATTCTTTCCTCACTTAATTCAAGAATCCAGACTAGTTCTAGAAAATCATAAACTGCATGCAGAAAATAATTGAAAAAATTATACTAACATAGAAACCCTAACTACGTACTTAACTATAGGTGTGGTTTGGATCCCATTTGATCTGATGTAACTCTATTGAATGACCTTATTGATTGATCTTTTTAAGATAAAAATTCAGTGATTGATGGATTCATATCCAATTTTCTCTTCTTCATTACATCAAATTAACCATCATATGTACAACCAAGCTTGAATGGAATCTTGCGTAACCAAGCACTAAAGTTTCAATCAAACGTGGATTCCTTCTAATTGATTATATTACAATATCGTAATTGGACTATTGAGAGAGAGAGAGATGTTTGACTATCTAGTCTAGCGGTATGGAAAATTTCACTATTTAACTGTAATAACGATATGAACACAATTATTAAATTAACTGATTAATCACCGCAGGTGGTCGAGTTGGTAAGAGTTTTTGTGTGAGAATCTCTCATACCCAGGTTTGAATCCCGCCGACGCTAATTGGAGTTTAAATCCCAATTTATTCTTGGTGGCCAGGGGGGAGGAAGCGTTTTGACATGATCCCCCGACGCGGATTAGTCTCTGGGCCTAGAAAGTCTTTGAGGATACCGTCGTTGATAGATTCAAAAAAAAAAAAATTAAGTTAACTGATTAGTTTTAAAGCGCTTCTTATATATATATATATATATATATACTAGCCACAAACACACCCTATGGGTATGAAAAACAGAAATTTATAGTTACTGAAATACTAGATAAGCTGTTCTACTTTTTTATTCAAATTTCAATTGAGCAGTTTGACGAACGTGAGAGAAAAGTGGGGGTGGAGGAGAGAAAATAGTGGGGAAAACTATATGAGAGTTGTAGATAAGATTGTTTTATATTTTATTTTTGTATTTATTTAAATTTTTCTTTTTATGTAATTTGACGTACAGAAAAAGTTATTGAAAGTTATTTAATATTTGGAGGGCAAAAAAGTAAATTTTTTTTATTTTGGCTAACAGAGCTTGTTTATTTAATAATAGTACAGATACGTTCATTGATTTCATCTAGTTGGATGCCTTAACGATCACTATTTTGTCTAAAAATTTACAGGAATGATCTAAACATACAAATCTAGTAATTGAACGGTAGAGATGTAAAAATGTGATAAAAAAAATTGGTCTAATTATCGATCCCTTAAAATGAACAAATCCCTTAGTAGTAGGACACCCTCCCTCTATATATATATATATATATATATATATATATATATATATATATATAATGGCAATGGTTATTATAATTATTTAGTCTATATCTGAAAGTAAATAATTTTTTTAAAAAAGTGCTAACTAAGAACATTTCCCGTTTGTATATAAAGCGAGTGATCGTTTATGCTGAAAATTAGCAAAAGATGGGAGATTTTCGGTGAAGACAGCTTACAGGTATGCCTTTGTTATTTCTTCTAGTCACTCTCCTATTCTCCAAACGTCTGGGGGAGCTTTCTGGAAAAAATTATGGAAAACTAATATTCCGAATAAGGCTAAAGTTCATGGTTGGAGAGTATGCCTTGATATTTTACCTTCTTTAGCGAGTTTGGCGTTGAAAAGAGTAGAGTTAGATGGAACTAATTGTGTGTTATGTGGTTGTTTGGGTGAATCTACTTTGCATTTGAGTCGGGATTGTCAGTTTACTAAACAGGTGATCTCGTCACATCCTGTTCTCTGCGGGGTTTGTTACCGATGGGGTTGTGTCCATACCACGACTCAGGAATGGCTTGAGCAGTGTGCTAAGGATCTGACCTTAACACGTTTTGGAGACCTGTTGTTTATTATGTGGTCTATTTGGCAGGAAAGAAACGAGAGAGTCTGGAACCAAAAGTCGGTCTTGGCTTTGGATGTGGGGGTGCAACTAGCTGCACGCCTGGGGGGGAGTACCACTTTCACTCTTCTCCTGTTTTACAGGTTCAGCAGCGGAGGTCAGTTAAGTGGAAACCTCCACCCTTAGGTTGTTGTAAAATAAATGTGGATGGAGCTTATTATCAGTCTAATATGTTGGCGGTTTATTATTCGGGACCATTCAGGCAAAATGTTGGCGGGAGGTGCAGATCCTTTATAGAGTCTGGTGTCAGCTGAGCATGCTGAGATCATACCTTGTAGCAAGTCTATTTTCTTCGCCTTAGACCAAGGGTTTACCTCAGTAATTTTAGAGACAGATGCGTCAGAAGTTAAACGTCAGTTGGAGGTATCAGCTGTTGCTAATACTTCATATTTGGGTCGTATTTATGATGATTTGAGGGTCCAACTTCAATCCAAGGACTCTTGGATATTGACTTATACTGGACGGCAAGAAAATAAGGCTGCGCATCTATTGGCAGCACATGCTAGCAGTTTGGTTAGGGATGAATTTTATTTTGCTGCTCCTCTTTTTCTTGAAGCTGTGATTATAGCTGAATTTTGTAATATTTAAACTTTTGTTTTTCTAATAAAGATTGGTTAACTGATTTAAAAAAATAATAATAAAGGAAATTCTATTGTTTCAGTCGTCCTTGTTCGAAGGCTCAAATTAAGCATGCACCACACTGATTACGCATCACTAATTACTTTAGTTCATGAGTACTTTAGATTCTGTAATCATCTGAGTTCAGTAGACTCACCGACATAATTTTCTTCCATTCTTTGGACGTGTTATTACGTAAGAGGATCGTGCATGTATATTCCTAACCGTACGGTCCTACACTTTGCTTTTCATTTTCATAATTTAGTGTGACATGTTTATCTTTAATCATATATATATTCTAAAGTTGATGACTCATTATTTCTCTTCCAACTGATAATTAATATGCTCGATATATATATAATTGACAGGCGCATAGTCCAGAATATAAAGGGCAAATTCTTACAATTCAAGTCCAATTCTAGGCAGTCAAAAAGTTATGTGAAATAGCGTCAAACGTGGCTTGTGAATCACCGTTATACCAATATTGCACTAACTAGATCGACATCTCTCATCTCCAACACGTTGAATACATCTGCTATTTTGACATTTTTTTTTCCATATGTTTTGCTCTTTTGGATCCTTAACTTACGAGTTAAGATCACAAATTAAAGTATTAATCCTCAAGGAGAAAATAATATTGCAGGTTTCTTATTTTAGGAGGTTAGTCACAGTGCACTGGTTCGACTCGTCACGGTCTATGGCCATGCATGCTTAGTAGTAAAGCAGCTGCTTCTACAGGTTGAGGAAAAGTGATGGAAAGGCCATTTTGCTGTGGTCCAAAACAAGACATCGATCTTCTACATGACTTGGAAAGCAATATACATATTGGGAGCACGGTAGGGAAGCCATTGTTGTTGAAGAAATAATGGGAGGGCCAAGTAAGGTGACTGAGCAAATAGGAATGCCATTATGCTAAAGATAGAACACATAATCCTTATGCTTTACATGTCAAGCCCTGCGCAAGTAATATAATCTGGACCACGTTCTGCAGCCTTTGAACACGCATCATGCGAAAGACTGTAGCATCCCGATCATAGTACATTCTTAAGAATAGCAACTCTTAGACCCTTAACTAATCAACCTTAAATTTGTAAGACATTACTTAAGAACAATCAACAATAAACTTCAACGTTTTGCACAGTGTTATGAAAGGCTCTCTGGAAACTGCGCGCTAGAGTCCCCAACATCAAGCTTGTCATGAATTCATAACCGGGAGAATTTGCCCGCGAGCCTCCCTTCTACCGTTCTACTTGTTTTGCAGAGTTCCTTTAGATTACTGATTATCCTTTCACATCTGTCCGTTGTCCGATCTCCACTTCTCCGTCATACCATCAGAGTACCGATGATGTATATTCACACCGGCCGCGCCGCTACCAATATTGGTCATCATATGGAAATCCCGTAATCTTTTAATTTTGGAAGTACAACTTCTCCATGTATACCTGCTGCTGTTGCTGTCCGTGCATCTATCTACGGCTACTGCTGTCACGGTTCTCCAATACCCCAAGGAAAATAAAATTGTGGACTATGGGAATGGGATATGAACACTGGAAATGAAGTGCTGAAGCTTAATTTAGTGTGACAAGGTCTGCAAAACCTCCACAAGAGAAGGTTTAGTAGTTTTTTTTGGGATCATTTAATTAAAGGAGAAACTCAAAATCACTTGATCCCGCCATTTTATTAAGAACAAATTTTTAGTGTAACATATTACATATGAGAAGTATTTCTGAGTTTTATTTCTGTCTCATATAGCTCTTGAATAATGTTGATCTATGATATTGATAGTCGCTGTAGACAGAGCTTCAGGGAACTTCAGAATGGTTATTTGGGCTATGGATGTGGGTTTTCTAATTACTTCCATCAAGTTTGTCTCTCGGCATGTGGACTATATGTTTGTATATGTGCAGACGTGCAGCCCAATCGGTCCTCGTGGGCATGTTGTCCTTTTTTTTTTTTGAGAGAGAGAGAGGAGGCATGTTGTCCTTTGTTCTCTCTCGTTCGAACAAGAAATAGGCACTGGCCAAGTAGAGACATTATACAGGTTACCAAGTACCGATTAACGTTAAAACATAACTCATTGAGTGATTATGCTAAATAATCCCATGTATGACAGCAATTTGCACTTAATCAAGAATGCCAAATCATCATTGAAATGATAACGTATATGGTCAACAAGACTTGAAGATCAATATTCAATTGGAGCTTTAAATCCAAGTAACCGTTAACATTATTGCTGTCAAACTTTGCTTCCCCTATGCAGAAAAGAGTTGACAAAACTAATATATACCCTTTTTTAGTTTTGGAACCATACTGATCATAAGAAGACCAATGACATAGTACTCTCATACACAACTTCCTTTCTAATACTCTGGTCTAAATTTTCTGAGTAACATCCACTTTGGCAAGCAAAACAATCTAAACAAAGTCAATGAAGGCAACTTTCTACAACCCCCTTGTGTTCGATTCCTTGTTTTGCATACCAGCACTTCCGGGTCAAGCACGTTCAATTTAAATGGCTGGAGCTATTGGAAAAGCCAACTCTCATATATTCTCAATGGTTAAGTACTTACTTAGTCATTGACTTCGAAATCAAGTGGTAGGTACCAAGTAAATACAAGGAAATGTTGCTCAAGTAACGGGTGGCATAGCAATCATTTGAATTTTGAAGTCTGGTTTATAAAAGGCTAGCAGTTGCACTTAAATGTGCAGCAAGTAAATTAAGCCAGGCATACAAGAAGAAGAAGAAGATTGAAGAATAAAATGGCACAATCGTCATCTGCATCCTCCGCATCCTCTGCATCTTCACGAACTGCCTCGTTCATATTGAGGATCTTGGCCTTCGCTCTCTCGCTTGTATCACTCATAGTGCTCGCCACCAATACCGTAATCGCCACCGATTACGATTATAATGAGGCAAAAGTTCGTTTTCAGGATTTTCATGCCTACCGGTAATCCAGCAATTAGCTAGCTACTTCATCACATTTTAGGTCGTTCTGTTTCAATGGAATAGTTATCTTTGAATATGTGGAATTCATGTAAAGAATTAATTTTGCAGATACATGCTTGCTACAATGGTTATTGGTACTGCATACAGCCTCGTGCAACTCGTGGTATCAATCTGTAATGCAGTATCTGGTGGTGAGGGAATGCTCGTACTTGCTTTCTTTGGTGACAAGGTACATACTTTGAGCTAGTACTCAACACTCTTGATAAAACAATAGCTAGATTTTAACTCAAGTAAGACTAAAAAGGCCTATGTAGTTCGATTCTCTGCCCATAACAAGAAAGAAACCAATGAAGAAAATGTAGAATTCATTTGCTTTTATGTGAAAAAAAGATAACACCGAAAATTGGAGCATTAATTAGTATTGTGGATTTAACAGAGTTTATTGACCCTATCCTCTTTTGGATATGCAGTTCATGTCCTATGTGCTAGCCACCGGAGCTGCTGCTGGATTTGGTGTAACTGTAGACCTGAAGAGAGTCACAGATGGCGGGGGTTTAGAGATGAGCAAGTTCTATGAGAAGGCATATGCATCAGCTAGTCTCCTCCTTCTTGCTTTTATTTGCACTGCTCTGCTATCTATTATATCTGCCTTTGCACTCCCAAGGCGATCACTTTGATTCCATTTCCATCGACTTTCCACAGGCATATATAGATGCATACATTGTCTTTATTTGACTCATGAGTTGTAATTGTCAATTCTGCTCTCTTGTTTAATTTCTGTATCTTCCCAAGTTGTATTATATGCCGTCTTCATGGTGTGCTAATGCTTTCTCAAGTAATAAGAGATCCATATATTGATTATCAAATCTCAATCGACCAATTCTAAAATTAAGGATATAATTCTACGCCTCATATAGAAGCAGGATCAAGATATGCTAAAGTATAAGGAATTCAAATTAAGGATATAATTTTCAAATCGGTGAATCTCCATTCGGGTTACTTCAGAACTATTGGTTGGCTTTGAATCTTCGGGAATATTGCGTTTCCAGGGCAAACTCATTCAAAGAGCCAAATAGAGGCTGGCGGACGCTAGGGGGCCTAAGCAAGCGCTAGGCGGGCGATTAGGCTGTTAAGGCGGTACTAGGTGGGTGCCTAGGTGTGTTAACTATGTGCTAGGCGGTCTAGGCGGGTGCTAGGCGGTTACTAGAGGGGCGCCTAGGCTGGTTATGTAAGAACTAGGCGGGACCTAGACGGGAGTTGTATGAGTTGATTTCTGACATAGAGATGATCTTAACTATTGCCGGAATCGTCCGTTTGTTTAATTAATTCGATAACTAATAGCCATGCTTCGGTGCCTTTCAAGGGTAGTTTTGAATCTCTTTCGTTTGCCGTCGAGATTTACATAACCAACAACTCGAAGCTAGCCACCGATCCAAGATCTGATGGAACTCGAGAAGAGAATCTACAGAATGCGCGCACTGTAATGACAGTAGCACAGTAATAATATACGTACTTAATAGAGATGGACTGCATTAAGGCGCTTGTGTAAGTAATATCATTAGAGCTGCAAAGTATCGAGTTTGTTTCTGCAATCGGATGAAAGGCTATATATTCAGACGAAGTTAATCCTGAGACTGATAATCTTGGGAGATGAGGATGAATGTACTATCTGTTTGGACAAACCTCTGATAATGATACTGCTGCTCGCTTTAACTGGTGGAAGAAGAAGCATCCCTAGCTCGTGCCATCAGCGGATGGATGTTGTGGAGGTGGACTGATACCCGGTGGAGAGCTTATTCGGTGCTTGACTCAAGTATGTGCTTGAGTCTAGAAACCATGACGTGGCAGTTAGGAGAAGAAGGTGGAGAGGACGCGCGGTTAGGTGAGCTTTGGTTCCTCTCTCCTGCTCTGATATCTCGATTTGCTCCCATCTCTCATCTCTCCTCTCATATCCCTCTCTGTTCGTCTCTTCCGCTATCATATCCCATATCCCATATCCCTCTGCTCTCATCTCTATTCATCTCTCTGCTCTCATCTCCTCTCTCAGCTTCCATTCTCCTATTTTCATGCTCATATATCCCTCTAATCGTTCTTCTCTCTCCTTCACTTCTCTATAACACTTTCTATCTTCATTCCCCCTTCTCTCCATCTCATCTCCTCCATGGTGGACTATCACCAGCAAGCCCAGCCGACTCAGCAGAACCACCAGCACCGATCTCAAACACATTCTTCTCCACCCAACACATTCCACCCCATAACATGCACATCATTCTCAATCTCATCCTCTGTAAACACCCCACTGTCTCCGAATCCCAACACAGTCAACACCTCCATTTTCAAAGTAGTCGTCCCAGTCCATGGCCTGCGACTCCGCCGAGTGCGATTCCTGCCGCCGCGCTCAATCTTGAGTTCAATGCCATCGCCTCCATTCTCCTCGTCGGAGTCCCCAGAATTTCTATTCCTTTGATCAGCAAGTACTGGAGGCTTCTGCGAACGGACGACAGCCACTTCGTCATAGAGAAAGCTTTCGCAGCCGGGGTTATTTTGGCGATGGGGTTCGTCCACATACTCCCCAGCGGGTCCGCCGCGCTGAACAGCCCGTGCCTGCCGGAGTTTCCCTGGTCAAAGTTCTCGTTCTCTGAATTCTTCGCCATGATGGCATTGCTTGCCACCTTGGTCGTTGACTTCGTCGGCATGCAGTACTATGAGCGCAAGCAGGGCCTGGCCCGGCCCGGCCCAGAGAGGCCCAGGTTCGAGTCGGGTCAGATGACTCGGGTATCGAGAAGGAAGGGAGTGGGGTGTTGATTTTTGGGAAAGAAGAAGGCGGTGGGATGCACATTGTCGAAATGCATATATTGATTTAAAAATGATTTCACTTAATTGTATGAACTTACACTGTTGCCCTTGTATTGATCTAAGTAAAAACTGATTTGACCAACTCAAAAGAATTACATTTATACCCTTCTGTTAACAGAAGGAAGTTAGGTGTGAGAAGAGATGGAAAAGTCTGGTATTATTTTAGTGTTCTTGGGATGGTGTGAGTTATAAATGGTGGAGTACAGAGGTGACTGATTGTGAGTGAGGGATTGATTGCTATCATCTAATCATGGACCCTATTGGAATTAGGACCGTGTGTCATCATCATCATCCAGGAAGAAGATGACGCATAGAGGTCAGAACTGTAAGGACTTTATAATTAAAGACCTCCACACGTGGCTCGATCCTCGAACAAATAGTGACACTACACACATAGTACGTGGCATAATCACTGTACCATATAGGGGGGGCCTCCATATTGACATTAATAATGTACTAGTAAGAATTTTTTCTATCATGTATGCATGTAATCAAAACCATAAGTAATTAGCTTCATCCCCGTTATTAGCTCGGGTGCTCAAAAAGTTCCTTATGTGTAGTTAGTTTGGAAACATATATATTTATTTATAACATAATAAACAAGTTATACCACATTAGTAGTCATATAGGGACTCACTTACCTAAAACAAACATGATGAAAATATGACCGTCGGATTTGTTCACGATAGTAAAATATTGTTATGGTTAAAATTTCACATATTTTGACGACGTTTGGGTCTCGATCACGAGTTAGAACTCATGTGTCATCCTCTCTCCCTAAGAGCGGCAGTGTCGCCCGAAGGTAAATTTTTCTAAATTTTTATATGGGTGGACAGAGCGCATCAGCGTGAGAGTGTGGTAATTTTTAGAGATTTTTTTGAGCACTCGAACTATTTACTACGATTTTCGGAAGATTTGAGCATTTTTAAAAGTTAGAAAAAGACAAAAAATGACCATATTCCATTTTCTATCCCTAACGATAAACCATTGCTTCATCCTTCAAATGAAAAAATGTTGTGAAATAAGATATGACCGAAATAATGAAATACGTCTACGGTTAAAAATGACAAGATTCCGATAAAATCTGAGTGTCGAAAGATGCGGTCAAAGGTTTTATTCCTTCGTTTCCCTAATGGTAGCGTTACCTTCGGTAAATATTTTGAAGAAAATTTTTATACGATTAGTTGCATCTCATCGATTCGAAACTATTATCTGTTGAAGGTCAGGCCAAAAAACGTCATTTAGACAGTCCAATTACCATTTCTAAGCGTTTAGAGGTTTGACTGACCCAGTTGACCGTTCCGATCGAGCCTTTAACGTTGTCAGATGTAGTTGGATTTTTTTCTATACATATATTTAATCTTAACGGTGATATCTGACGGTTGGAATAGATTTTCTAAACTTTTAGATTCAAAATAAGAACATATGCACTAATGTTCCTTAATTTGTTTACTAAGTGTTTAAGTGAATGTATAGTTTCAAATAGTTACTATACGTAAATTCTTCAAATGCAAAAATTTTGTGAAATAAGATATGACCGAAATAATGAAATACGTCTACGGTTGAAAAATAACAAGATTCCGATAAAATCTGAGTGTCGAAAGATGCGGTCAAAGGTTTTATTCCTTCGTTTCCCTAATGGTAGCGTTACCTTCGGTAAATATTTTGAGGAAAACTTTTATACGATTAGTTGCATCTCATCGATTTGAAACTATTATCTGTTGAATATCAGGCCAAAAAACGTCATTTAGACAGTCCAATTACCATTTCTAAGCGTTTAGAGGTTTGACTGACCCGGTTGACCGTTCCGATCGAGCCTTTAACATTGTCAGATGTAGTTGGATTTTTTTCCATACATGTATTTAATCTTAACGGTGATATCTGACGGTTGGAATAGATTTTCTAAACTTTTAGATTCAAAATCAGAACATATGCACTAATGTTCCTTAACTTGTTTACTAAGTGTTTAAGTGAATGTATAGTTTCAAATAGTTACTATACGTAGACTCTTCAAATGCAAAAATTTTGTGAAATAAGATATGACTGAAATAATGAAATACGTCTACAGTTGAAAAATGACAAGATTCCGATAAAATCTGAGTGTCGAAAGATGCGGTCAAAGGTTTTATTCCTTCGTTTCCCTAATGATAGCGTTACCTTCGGTAAATATTTTGAGGAAATTTTTATACGATTAGTTGCATCTCATCGATTTGAATCTATTATCTGTTGAAGGTCAGGCAAAAAAACGTCATTTAGACAGTTGTTGACAGTAGCCAGAGAGGCTACACCAGGGCCCGCAGACCCGCAGCGACCGCACCAGGGCCCGGCCCAGGACCCAGGATCGGATCACCAGCACCAGGCCTCGGGGCCCAGCGGTCTATCCTGCCTCCAGGGGTCCTGGGACCGGGGACGCCTGCCTGCCAAAGAGGGCACCAGAATGTCCAAACAGAAGAGAACTAGTCCCACATCGAAGAGTGAGGCCAGCCCTCACCCCCAACCACCTATATATGGGCCTCGACTACCACCATAAATAGGTAACTTGTCTCTCTCCCGGCTTACATACGTGCTATAAGTTATTTGTATTCCAACTATACTAACTTAGGCATCGGAGAGGAGAAGACCGGCCCGCCCGGTATTCCCCTTAGTAAGCAGGATTGCAGGAGATCAAGGTGGATTCGTCTGTGGCTACAAGACCCCCGGGTTTAGGCAGAAACAATTGGCGCCATCTGTGGGAATCAGTTCAAAAAGTTGTGTTACTCTACCAGCTGGGTAGAGATCTGTGGGAAGATTAAGCAAGAACCGTGTAAGCAACACCGCCGGCTGAGATGGTGGAAAAGAGTCAAGAGGGAAGAACCACCGAGGAGGGACGTGTTGCAACTGAGCAAACGCTAGCCTCCACCCCTATCATCGCGCGAGAGCTGCGTGGTGATCAGGGCAGCAGTTTGGGAAGGAGCCGTGGAGGACCCTCCGGTAATCCGGAGCCCCGCCACGAGAGCTCGCGCGGGAAAGACCCGATTGACGACGAGGGCAGCCCGGTGCTTCGTGGCACATCCCTAACATTCTCAGATGATCCGAGTGACCAGTCTGAGAGTCCGGACCGAGACCCCACGTACAGTCCCGACCATGACGGCATGGCGGGACAGGTACGAGCAATGGCGGCGGAAGTTAGTCGTCTGAGAGAGGAGAACGACCGGGACCGAGCCAAGTCCCAGGCCCGCTACGAAGAGATGGAGGCAGTGAACGCCGCCCTGGTAGCCGCCCTTGAGAGGGGTCAGCAGCGCAGAGCCGCCATGACCGAGGCGCGAGCAGCACCCTACCGGCAGCCAGAGGCAGGGCAATCTTCGGGCGCCCGGCCCGGCGAACCTGTGCAAGAGAAGTCGCAAGCCGGCGAAGGCCCGCCAGAGTGCACGCCCGCCTCCCGCCAACCGCACGCTTCGTTTGTAGATGAAGCTGATACTCCAACAGCCCGGGCGTTGCAGCTGCTAGCCAGCTCCGTGTCAGAACTGAAGGCCCAGATGGAGGCAAACGAGAGAAGAGCATCCAGGCCATTGGAAGGCGCCCGGTTCAACGAGCGCATGGGCCCCTTTTCACACCGAGTTATAGAGTCGGGAAGATCTGGCAACCAGAAGTCCCTCAAGCTCACCTATTCCGGGTCCGGTTGCCCGTATCAGCATCTGGACAGTTTCCGGTCCCAGACTTGCGCCAAGGGCTACTCCGATGCAGTCTGCTGCAACATCTTCCAGGAAACCCTGTCTGGAGAAGCGCTCAGCTGGTTCTACGAGCTTCCAGCGAATTCAATTGAGGCATTCGAGCAGCTGGCCGACCGGTTTGTAGGCCGCTTCATCCTCCGAGTCGAGGGAGCACGAACGTCCACCATCCTCTTCAACTGCATCCAGGCCCCCGGGGAAGAGTTGAGAACCTTTGTCAACCGGTGGCAAACGGCCACGGCCGGGGTCCGGAACCTGGATAAGGGCATTGCCGAAATGGCATTCAAGCAAGGACTTCGGGCCGGGAAGTTTTCCTACGCTGTCAGGGTAGAACTCCCGCAGGGCTACGACGAGCTGATGGCTATGGCCATCCGGCATGCCCAGGCTGATCATGAGACCTACGGGAACCACCTGCTGAAGAGGAAGCAGGATGATCTGTCTTCGGACCACCCCCGGGAGGATAATCCCCCGCACAGACACGAGAGCAGTACCGGCCAGCGAACCGAGCACGGGAATCGCCGATCCAACCGGAACAACAACAACAACCACGGCAAAAGCTGGCCGCAACGGCAACAGAGGCCCTTCTCCGACAGGCCCCAGCCCCGGAATGAGAACAAGCCGGCACCGTACCGCCAAGAGCGCCCCCTGGCAATTATGCCAGCACCCCCAGCCAATCAGGACGTCTTCTCCACCCTCACCGCATCCTATGAGGACATTCTGCTGGAGAACGGGAACATCATCGCCCCACCGCCCCAGAGAAAGTACCCCAAGGGAAAACTTACCACGGCGCAGACAGGCAAGTACTGCTCATACCATGATGAGGCGATTCATCGGACGAACCAGTGCTTCGCCCTCAAGACCGCGGTGCAGGGCTTGATTGATAGCGGTCAGCTCCAGAGGTATGTCGGGGAGAAGAGAGAAGACCCCAACCGGGAGAGTGACCCGGCTTGGTAAACCCGCTGAGTCCAAGCGGTTAGTTTGGCATATCGCCGGTTCAACCGATTGTAAAGATCAAATATATGCCAACTACTTTTGAAAAAACTCTGGCCCCGCAAGCTCAGATATATATTCATAGTCAATCGAAGTGTACAAGCAGTAACCGCTCCGGAGAGTTTTTTTCAGAAAGAAAGCAAGAAAAATATCCTAAGGAGCCGCCTCTCCAGCAATAGCTTCGTCGTCGACCGCAGTTCCTCCAGGCACGGCACTGTTGGTAAAAGAATCCAAGTCCGAGCGAAGCTCCGGTCCTGGCTGCCCCTCTACCGGCTGCCGATGGATGTCCGACTGCTCATGGATATCTCTTTCAGCAGCAGTCGGCATCAGGGAAATATTCAACCACCCCTTTGCCGCCCATTCCGTGTACGCATCCGAGATGCCTTCTTCCCGGGCCTTGTCCAGAAAGTCCAGGAACCGCTCGCTCTTCTCATATTGAAGAACGAACCGGTCGAACTGTCCCGGGTCATCTCCTCCGGCAGCAGCAGCCGAGGTGGCATGCGCCTGGAGCTCGTCTATCTTGGCCTCCAGCCCGGCCCTCTCGGCGTCAGCTCGCTCCTGCTCCCTCTCCATGCTCCGGTTCTGCTCCTCCAGCTCCCGGGCCCTCTCCTCCATCCTCCGGGCTTTCTCCTCCATCTTCTTGGCCCTCTCCTCCGCCCTGGCCTTCTCCCGATCTGAGCGGGACTTCTCCACCTCCAGCAGCTTCTGAGACTTGGATAGAGCAGTTGTCTGTCTCTTCAGCTCCAGGAGCTCCTCGCTCGCATCCGGCTGGTATAGGCTGTAGAGCAGCTGCAGGACAGCAAAGGCAGTTAGTCAGGCGGCAATGATGAAGGCAGGATATAAAGGCAGTACAGTGGTATCATGCGGTACTTACCCGGAAGATGGATTCCTTGCATTTTGACCGATTGCCACCTGCCAGCACGCCATCAATCCCGGGCTTGTCCAGGCCGAGGCTGGCCAGGTCCGCCACCATCTGCCGGACGAGAGCATTGTCCGGGCTTCCCCTTGACACCTCCGCAGGCGCAGGACTCCTCTGCTGACCAAAGTCAACTCCCTCCCCAGCATTGGATGGTACACCGCTGGTTGTCCTGACCCGCTTCGCCATACTCTCCCGGGACGACCCACCGGTTAGCGTCACCAGCCGGGAGGCTGGACCGTCCGGTCCTTTCCGCTTCTCTCCCCGCCCTTCAAGAGAAGAAGAACGTGCGTTCGCACGAGGAACAAAGGCAGCAATGGGCAGGGTCACCGCACGGTTGGGTATCCTGTGTGCTCCCCCAGGAAACCGCGCCGGCCCTCCAACGTTCTTGCCCTTCCCAGGCACCGCTGCTGCCGCTGAGCTATGAGTCTTCACCCGCTCCAAAAGATAGGACGACTCGTCCATATCCCGGGCCCTGGGGTCCGCATGCAGCATAACCCGCCCGTCCTCTTCCAGCGAGGACCGGGCGACGGCCGCGCCCTTCTCCGTAAGCTGCCTCAGGAGTTCTTCCCCGTCCATTGAGAGAGTGTTCTCGGGCTTGATCACCGCCCGGGTTGACGCACCTGCATGACAAGCAAAAAGTTAGAAATCAGTGAGCACAACTGGCACAAGTACCATCGCTAGGGTTTGCTAACACACCGGGATCCCGCCCAAGCTCACAGTATTCCAGCACTTCTCGCCGGATGAAATTATACGAACTTCGTTCCAGGTAGTCCCAGCAGCCGCGAATAATCGAGATCCTCTCCTGCTCCACCTCGGAGAGCTGGAAAGACTGGTCGCTTAGGGGCTGGAAGGCGCCAGGCACCCGGTACTTCCTCCTCTTCACCTGCCAGGCCCCGCCGGCCATCACCACCTTCTTTCTCCAGCTGTTGTCTACCCATGAAGGCATGATGGTGATGACCGCTTGATTGCTGCGGGAGTTGAAGGATAAGCAGCCTTTGGACCCCGCCTTCCTCGAGTAGGACACCCTATACAACGCCCAAAATTCGTTGATCGTAGGCATGCTCATTCCGGACAAGTCATATAGGCAGCCCAGACTCAGTAACCGCCTCCATTGGAGACTGGGCAGCTGCGCGGGCGACGCTGGCAGGGCACTCAGAATATATTGTACAAAGTCGGGCAGCGGTAGCGACATCCAGTGCCGGAACTGGTCCGGATGCACGGCAACCCAACCCTCCTCCGGGTTACAGGCTGACTCTCCAGGGTTCAGGGGACGCAGAAAGATATCGTCCGGGATACCCCACGTTTCCCGGAACGCGGCAATCTCCGCGGGAGTCATGCTCTCCTCCGGTTCGTCACACACCACGGCAGTTTTTCCCCTACCAAGCGTGTAGCTTCCAGTGGGCGCACCGTCCATGCGCACCCCGTGCGGTATCTCATCACCCGAGGACTCTGACCCGGAATCTGAGGACGTGGACGTGGACGCGGCACCGCTCCCGGAGCAGTCTGCGGCTTCACGCTCCGGGGCTTCAGAATCAAGCCAGTCCTGCATCCTCTCCACATCATCCACCACAGGATCTCTTACGGCAGATTCAGAAGCCCCCTCCGAGCTCGAAGTGTACATCTTAATCTAGGGCAGAAAGCAAAACCCTAGCGCTCGTTAGCAACAGACGCCTCTCCCCAAAAGTTTGCCGCTGAGCAACCCAGTCAGCGACACAGATCCCTCCCACCACCCCCCGCCGCAAAACAACAACAAAAAAAAGCAAGAAACACCGGGGCAAAGAACACAACTTACCGATTAGTATGCTCAGCCGAGGACAATCCGCCCTGCGAAAGCAACGAGCAATGGTAAAAGGGAGACTTGGGAGCACTTCAAACAACGGATCTCTTGGAGCAAGGAACTTAGGGCTTTCTTCTCGCCGGACCACCTCCTTTTTCTCTCAGTCTCTCTTAAAAGTGCAAGAGGCAAAAAGTGGAAAAGAAGAGCAGAAGAGACCTATTTATAGAGGGGACCGGTGCCCTAGGCACTTTGTAAATCCTCCAAAAGGCGCGATCAGAACAACTCAAACGCCTGCGAATCCAGGCCCTCCATCACAAAACCGTTCCCGGATGACACGTGTCCCAGCATTGGAAAACTGCCCACGCCATCATAGCTGACGGGACTGATGGACTTCCTCCTTAAATGCATGTCAGCTACCTGTCCCACACGCTGGCGACAGGAAGGTAGGAGCAGGAACCAAGGAGTCAGACTCCCCTACGCTTCCCCAGATTCCACGGTTACACACCATCATCATTGCAATTCAACCACTTGAAGACCTCTCACCGGTTACGCTTATCCAACCGCTCCGAGAGCATCTATCCGGGTTTGAGCAGGACTTCGTTTCGATATGGCATGTCGCCCGTGCGAGTCCCGCCCGGTACCATGACAGTTCGCGGTTGTGATCATCCAACCGCCTGCATGGCTTCTTCACTGCAAAGCTTGAAGACCTCTCACCGGTTATGATTATCCAACCGCTCAGAGAGCATCTCCACCATCGGTTCCATCATATCCAACCCGCTCGAGAGTACTTTCCGGAAACATAATCACCCGGACCCATGGCTATTTCACAGGGGGACTCGTTTCGACAGGCATGTCTACCGTCGAGTCCGCCCGCCTCCATGGCAAACGCATGGGCTTTATAAACCGGGCGAGTTTACATCTAACACATGTACTCTTGTCCAGCAGGATAAAAACCCTGCGTCGCATTGAACCGCGATACTGTCCAGCGGGATAAAAACCCCGCATCGCACTGAACTGCGATACCTTTGGGAACATATGGGGGAGACTCGTTATCTCTACACCATCCCACAGGGCAGATTGTATCTCTAACACAGAACAAATCTCCCCGCAGGCTAACAAACCTGCACATTTACCTCATCGCTTATTCAACACAAGCTGAGAAGAACTAGCAAACGTTTGCACCGCTTCGTTCTGATTTGGCAGAACACCCGGTTCTGGCCCAGTTTGCACCGCTTCGTTCTGATTTGACAGAACACCCGGTTCTGGCCCAGTTTGCACCGCTTCGTTCTGATTTGGCAGAACACCCGGTTCTGGCCCAGTTTGCACCGCTCCGCTCTGATTTGGCTCAGTATGCCCAGTTCGGGATCAGTGAGCTCTGCCTCATTCCGAAGGGCACCAGGCCCAATCAGAATCCCGTGCATAAATCTCTTGCATGGCGGATATCAACTCCTCATTATCATTCCATGCACCATCTCTTGCATGGCGGATTTCAACGCTTCATCATCATTTCATACACCATCTATCGCATGACATCATCTCATGCACTCTTCGGGTTTCCACCCCGCCCCATACTCAATCCTGTTTTACATTACCAAGCACGCTTATAAATTATTTCTTGCCATCAAAAAACAGGTACTCACCTCGGTCACGCCCAATCTTCAACGCGGACTTGGGGGACTGGGGGCCAGTAGGTTGGTAACCCTGCGGGTCTGCAGGCCAAGAGCAAGACAGATCTTAAGTCCCCATTCAAGATTGCACTTGACCGGGAACTTGGGGGACTTGTTGACAGTAGCCAGAGAGGCTACACCAGGGCCCGCAGACCCGCAGCGACCGCACCAGGACCCGGCCCAGGACCCAGGATCGGATCACCAGCACCAGGCCTCGGGGCCCAGCGGTCTATCCTGCCTCCAGGGGTCCTGGGACCGGGGACGCCTGCCTGCCAAAGAGGGCACCAGAATGTCCAAACAGAAGAGAACTAGTCCCACATCGAAGAGTGAGGCCAGCCCTCACCCCCAACCACCTATATATGGGCCTCGACTACCACCATAAATAGGTAACTTGTCTCTCTCCCGGCTTACATACGTGCTATAAGTTATTTGTATTCCAACTATACTAACTTAGGCATCGGAGAGGAGAAGACCGGCCCGCCCGGTATTCCCCTTAGTAAGCAGGATTGCAGGAGATCAAGGTGAATTCGTCTGTGGCTACTAGACCCCCGGGTTTAGGCAGAAACAACAGTCCAATTACCATTTCTAAGCGTTTAGAGGTTTGACTGACCCGGTTATCTGACGGTTGGAATAGATTTTCTAAACTTTTAGATTCAAAATCAGAGCATATGCAGTAATGTTCCTTAACTTGTTTACTAAGTGTTTAAGTGAATGTATAGTTTCAAATAGTTACTATACGTAGACTCTTCAAATGTAAAAATTTTGTGAAATAAGACATGACCGAAATAATGAAATACGTCTACGGTTGAAAAATGACAAGATTCCGATAAAATCTGAGTGTCGAAAGATGCGGTCAAAGGTTTCATTCCTTCATTTCCCTAATGGTAGCGTTACCTTCGGTAAATATTTTGAAGAAAATTTTTATACGATTAGTTGCATCTCATCGATTTGAAACTATTATCTGTTGAAGGTCAAGCCAAAAAACGTCATTTAGACAGTCCAATTATTATTTGTAAGCGTTTAAAGGTTTGACTAACCCGGTTGACTGTTCCGATCGAGCCTTTAACGTTGTCAGAATATAGTTGGATTTTTTTCCATACATGTATTTAACCTTAACGGTGATATCTGACGGTTGGAATAGATTTTCTAAACTTTTAGATTCAAAATCAGAACATATGCACTAATGTTCCTTAACTTGTTTACTAAGTGTTTAAGTGAATGTATAGTTTCAAATAGTTACTATACGTAGACTCTTCAAATGTAAAATTTTTGTGAAATAAGACATGACCGAAATAATGAAATACGTCTACGGTTGAAAAATGGCAAGATTCCGATAAAATCTGAGTGTCGAAAGATGCGGTCAAAGGTTTTATTCCTTCATTTCCCTAATGGTAGCGTTACCTTCGGTAAATATTTTGAAGAAAATTTTTATACGATTAGTTGCATCTCATCGATTTGAAACTATTATCTGTTGAAAGTCAGGCAAAAAAACATCATTTAGACAGTCCAATTACTATTTGTAAGCGTTTAAAGGTTTGACTGACCCGGTTGACTGTTCCGATCGAGCCTTTAACGTTGTCAGAATATAGTTGGATTTTTTTCCATACATGTATTTAACCTTAACGGTGATATCTGACGGTTGGAATAGATTTTCTAAACTTTTAGATTCAAAATCAGAACATATGCTCTAATGTTCCTTAACTTGTTTACTAAGTGTTTAAGTGAATGTATAGTTTCAAATAGTTACTATACGTAGACTCTTTAAATGCAAAAATGTTGTGAAATAAGATATGACCGAAATAATGAAATACGTCTACGGTTGAAAAATGACAAGATTCTGATAAAATCTGTGTACCGAATGTTGCGGTTAACTGTTTTTTACTTTCGTTTTCCTATGGGTAGCCTGACGTTCGTTAAATCAATTTTGTAAAATTTTTATATTATTAGTTGCGTCTCGTTGATTTGAAACTATTATCTGTTGAAGGTGAGGCCAGAAACCGTCCTTTAACCAGACTAATTTCCGTTTTATATGGCTCAGATCCGACGGCTGTTGATCTTCCAAAGTATAGCCGACGAGATTCAAAGAATAGCCGACGACATCCAAACAATAGCCGACGAATAATCCGTCTCCATATTTGGGTGAAAGGAATTAGAGTTCATGGTTTAGGTTGACATATAATTGTTTTCCCCCGAGATCATGATGAACACGTATTCCGGTGGTGTTAAATCACCTTTTCCCTTGAGCCGTGTGCGTGTAACAATTTCTATGCATGAAACAAATAGGTATAGGGTTTGCATGGTTTGTCATTGGTCAATATTGTATCATAGTGGTTGAGTGATGGTTGAGTGAGTGATGGTTGAGTGATGGTTTGTCATTGGTCAATATTGTATCATAATGATGGTAGCATCATATCAGTAGAGAGCCAAGTTTAGGGGTTAATGTCAAATCGACATTTTCCCTAGGAATTTTTTATACGGTTTAGGACAAGTGTATAGGATTTAATGTCAAATCAATCATTACGCTAGGAATTATTGAGGGTTTAGGGTTCATTTATATAATTTAGGGCACGTGGGTGGCCGGATTGATGGCTGATCTTGCTTCTGTGAATGAAGACACCATAAACATGGCATAATACTTGATAGATATATAACTGACTACACTTATCTGCCATGCTTGAGACAAAACCCATCAATCCAAGAACAAAGTTTGGCAAGAACTATGAACCGATTCGAACAAAACCAGATGGGATTCAATATGGAAAGAACCCAAATCCAAAGTATTCAATAAAAATAGAAAATTATGAAAATTCCAAAAATTCTAAAACGTCAAAAATGGGACAATCAAATGAGAAAACCATAACCCACTTGATGAGAATTAAAGGGTCTGGAGTATCCTTCGCCGATCGAGACGGCGGAGCTCGGCGACTTTGCAAATGACTTGGTTGGAGTCGGACACTCAGAGTGGTCGACCTATGGGCAATCGGGTCCAGCTCCGCCATCTCCGCCACCAGCTTCACCGCTGCCTCCTGATCAACTATGCAACCACAATCTCAAATCCATCAATTTGTAAAATCACAACTCTTCAAAATTAAGCACAGAGAAAAAGAGAGAACGAGAACCCACTTGATACCCATGCCGTTTTGCAAGAATTAGAGGCTCTAGAGTAAGCATGTTGCCGATCGAGATAACGGATCTCGATTGGCCATTAAAGAACGATTACATGGATATATGAGCATGAAAATAGGAGAATGGAAGATGGGAGAGGAGATGGGAGCAAAGATGAGAGCAGAGATACGAACAGAGATGCAGAGAAGGATATGCGATATCAGAGCTGAAGAGACGAAGAGAGAGAGATATGAGAGCAGAGAGATAGGAGATGGGAGCAGAGAGAGATATGAGAGCAGAAGACATGAACAAAACCTCGGACTCGCATACTACCCGCGCGTCCTCTCCACCTTCTGTTACTGAGTGCCACGTCAGATTTTTCAGACTCAAGCATGTGCTTGAGTCACGCAGGGAATAATTTTCGTACCCAGTGTATCTCATAGTTTGGAGGAACACAGGCCCAAGAGATCCACTCAAGGGCAACCTCCTAGTTATTTGCAAGACTATGTTAGGAAATAAGCTTCCTAGTTTAATTAAGAATCTCTGTATTAAATGACTCTTGTATCAATCCCTTTAGTGCCGTATCTTTTATGATTTTCTTCTAAGTTGGCTAGGTTTTTTATGTATTGTTTGTCAGACTTGGAGGGGAGAGTTGTTAATATAGAAAACGTGGCTTTTGCTACAAGTACTTGTGAGTTCTTTGATCATTCTTGTTTTTGGTGTCTCGTGGTTGAGTTGGAGGCCTGTGTTCGAGTTAATTTCCCATTAATTTGGTATCAAGAGCTCGGTTTCTGTTTGGTGGAATCGGTGGACGGTTTCCATGGCTAACAGACACGGTCGAGGAGGTTTTCGAATGGAGGGTCGTGACAATACCAACGACATGGAGGAAATTAGAGGATTGATTGAACAACATAATGAACGTCTCGCTCGCATCGAAACTCAAGACCATGATGATGGTGAGAGTTCCGACGGGGAGGAGAGCGTTCATTCTTCTCAGGGTGATAGGAGGCATGGTAATAACCATGGTCACCATTCCTTGAACTTGAGGGATCTCCCTGAATTTGAAGGAAGAATGCGACCAGATGAATTTATTGATTGGCTTAACACCATTGAAAGACTTTTTGATTGCAAGTATATTCCTGATGACAAAATGGTGAAGATGGTGGCAGTTAAATTGACCAAGCAGGCCTCTGCTTGGTGGGAGTCCTTGCTATTTCGTCGTGAACGTCAAGGGAAGAAGAAGATCAAAACTTGGGAAAAGATGAAGAAAGAATTGAGAAAAAGATTCTTACCAGAAAATTATGTTCAAAACAGCTTTATGAAACTTCACAGCTTAAGGCAAGGATCGAGGACAATTGATGAGTTTACAGAGGAGTTTGATCTTTTGACTACAAGAAGTGGAGTGATAGAGGCATAGGAGCAAACAATTGCAAGATATCTTGGAGGGTTGCGAAAAGAAATTCATGATGTGGTGGTGTTACAACAATACTGGAGTTACAATGATGTTTACAAGTTGGCCAACGAAGTAGAGAAACAACTGAAGTCGAAGCAAAAGCGGCCTATCAACAAAGACCCTTACAACAAGCAGTTTTCTGCAACAAAGTGGGTTGCGCCAGTTGACAATGAGAAGAAAGTGGAACAAAAGCCCCAAATCCCAGAAAATCGCACTAATGTCAAGGAGGGTGGCAGACCTAAAAAGTGTTTTAAGTGCTCGGGGCTGGGCCATATAGCATCTGAATGTCCTAACCGGCGGGTGGTGAGCTTGATTGAGGAATTAGGAGAAACAAGTGAAGCAAAACATGGAGATTTAATGATGTCTGAAGAGTGTCATTATAGTGATGAGGAAATTACCTGGAGTGATCAAGGTGAGTCACTTGTGATAAGAAGAAGCATGAATGCATTAAAAGTAGAAGAGCATCCAGATTGGAGAAGACATAGTATATTTCATACGAAGTGCACTTCAAATGGCAAGGTGTGTCAGGTTATCATAGACGGTGGTAGTTGTGAAAACATTGTTGCACAAGAGATGGTAGACAAGCTGAACTTACAAACGGAAAGGAAGCCAGTATCCTACAAACTGCAATGGTTCAAAAAAGGTAATGATGTAGTCGTGAATCAATGTTATTTGGTGTCATTCTCTATTGGAAAGAACTATCAAGACTCACAATGGTGTGATGTAGCACCAATGGACGCTTGTCATCTTTTATTATGTCGTCCTTGGCAGTTTGATAGGAGAGCTCACCATGACGGATATCAGAACACCTATTCTTTCTTGAAGGATGGAAATAAAATTATCTTGGGTCCTTCAAGAGCAGATTTCAAGCCCAAACCGCCTAAGACAGAGAGTTGCAGTTTTCTCTCCACAAAGAAATTTCTTGCTGCATCTAAAGAGAGTGGAGAATTATATATGTTGATAGTGAAAGAAGCAGACATTGAGGGTTTTAATTGTCCTAAAGCATTAGAACCTTTGCTGAAAGAATATAGTGAAGTCATTCCTGAGGAGTTACCTATTGGATTACCGCCTATGCGTGACATACAACACCACGTTGATCTCATGCCAGGTTCAAGTTTGCCAAACAGACCTCACTACCGTATGAGCCCACAGGAATATGAAGAGTTAAATAAACAAGTGACTGAGCTGCTCAAGAAGGGAGTGATCCGGGAAAGTATGAGTCTAAGTGCTGATACGGGTGTATCTCATAGTTTGGAGGAACACAGGCTCAAGAGATCCACTCAAAGGCAACCTCCTGGTTATTTGCAAGACTATGTTAGGAAATAAGATTCCTAGTTTAATTAAGAATCTCTGTATTAAATGACTCTTGTATCAATCCCTTTAGTGCCGTATCTTTTATGATTTCCTTCTAAGTTGGCTAGGTTTTGGTTCTCTATTTATGTATTGTTTGTCAGACTTGGAGGGGAGAGTTATTAATATAGAAAACGTGGCTTTTGCTACAACTACTTGTGAGTTCTTTGATCATTCTTGTTTCTGGTGTCTCGTGGTTGAGTTGGAGGCCTGTGTTCGAGTTAATTTCCCATTATGGACGACGACGATGCCTACCAGCCATCAAGACGAACAATAACCAAACGAGACAAAATTAACCAACGCGATGATATGCATTGGCCTGTTGAGTGGAGGCCATCATCATTAACTGCATGTCCCCAACAAGACTGGTCGAACCATGCAAGTACTTACCCGGCAAGTCATCCGCAATTGGGCATGGTTGGTAAGTCATACTTACACAAGTTTAGGATTGAGACCGCTGCATATCATTTTCACATGATTGTTGTAAGCCAGCTCAGTTTTTATTTTTTTATTTTTTTTATTCTAACCATACGAAGTAGTTTATACTTCTTTCACTATCAACATTTTGGCATCTTTGGATCCTTCAACCAAGATTTCGATCATTATAATTTATGCTCCGCACTACCCTGCATCTTCTATGTATATAGTATATACACCCTTCGCACCAATCAGTAGCTGCTGCCATGCCAGTTTTATCGTACACATGACCACAGTTTCGATAACTAATTACATACTAAGTAGACTCCACCATACATCGTTAAAGCTTAAGTATAAGTCAACCCCATATATGCCAGAAAAAAACTAAACCTTGTTAATCCAGGAAGGTCCTAGCTGTTTGATTGTCTTTCTTGCTACCTGTTTGCTATTTGGAATGGCCGGCGGTTTGTTGTACGTACGTACATTTTTTCGATCTAAAACAAATGGCAAAATGAGCACTATTTCGATCATTATCTATGGTTGTCATTATGTGTTTGTTTCCCTTGGTTTTGCCAAATGAGAAAAACAATTTCAAGCATAGCCTCAACAAACCTGGCTATATAAGGAGGGCACATGTATTAGTGGCAACATACACTTATACCTGTGTTTAATTCGATAGCAAGCTAGATATGGATCAGCATACGTATTCAGAAAAACCAGCAGTGTTCACCCCCAGAGTTCTAAAGATTTCTGCTATTGGTCTGAGGATCCTCACCAACATTTTCCTCTTTCTGTCTCTCATCATCCTCATCACCAAAGTTAATGCAAACGGGCCGGGCGAGGATGACACAGTTCACTTTTACGAACTTGTTGGATACCGGTAAGCCATTAGTTAGTTTGATTTCTAGTCTCATTTTGTTCCAGTGTCCAGTCAAGTCGAGGGTACTAGCTGAAGCAAGGGTTTAGAGTACGACCTTTATATATATATGTCTTATGAAGTCGCTCATATATATATATAATTGCAGATACATGACTGCCACCATTATACTTGGAGGTGCATATTCAATCTGGCAATCCATGGCAGCAGTTATCCGCCTCAAGAAAGGATATGAGGGGAACCTTGTACTTGAATACTATGGTGATAAGGTACACGTACACATACTGCGGATACGTATGCATACTCAAGTAGTTACTTCTGGTAAACGAACATTAACCCCAACTGGTTTAATTCCTAGTAGTGACCACACTGTGACAATCATCAATATATAGCTTAGTCGGTATGTGTACGTGCATGTGTGTGTTTTTTCTTTCTCCTTGAATGAATAATAACGCATGAAGATGATTGGGGCAGGTTATGTCGATAGCACTAGCCACAGGATCGGTTGCAGGATTTGTTATGACTGGAGAATTACAAAGAGAAGCCTACAAAGTTAACAAAGATACTGGTGATTATTACCACAAGTTTTTCAAAATGGGATATGCAGCAGATGGTTTCCTCTTCCTTGGATTCATTTGCGCTCTTGTACTATCGGAACTCTCTTCATACGCACTCCCCAGGAGATTTTAGATTTCATATGCACCAGCGCCAACATCATTGCAGTATCCTTATCAGTTGTTATTTGAATTCATGTCTTACTTTTAATCTTGTTTGGTTTCAGGGTCCCTGGTTTAAGGTTTGATAAGGTGTGATTATATGCATGTAACATGTAAGGCTACTGGTGTAAGTTACTATTAAACAAAACATATTATTCCACATTTCCACTGAGACAGAGGTGGCAGAGATTTGGCTTCTTTGTTTCTTTCATACTTTTTGCCGAGAGAAAGAACAACACCACTTTGTGAGGCCATCCCGCTCTTACATACGTCAGTGAGAATCTAACTATGACATTGTTGGAAATTAGTAATTTTTTTTGTCCTAGCTGGTATCCTTTTTTTTTTGGTCGTCAATTAGTCACTAGCTATCAAGTAATTTGATATAGCAACCCATATTAATGGGTACAATGAGAACTTAAGCAAGCAAAAGTTCCCATCACGACACAACGAGAGGCAGGGATGCCCATCATGAAGAATAGTCATATAACATCCTATAAGAAACAAACACCATCCCTCTAACTTCTCCTTGGCTCCATAAGATTTCAGTACTATTTCGGGAACGGATTAATCTCATCGTTTTTTTTCTTCTTCTAAAAATAAAAACTAATCCAGAGACAAGTAATGGTCTACCTGGAGTCATTAACCTGTGTTTTAAAATTAGAAATGGTGAAGAAGAAGAAGAAGAAAGAAAAACTTGGGCCTGTGGAATAGTGTTGTTCCAAAGGCCAGGGCTTACAGTACATGCTCTGGACTTGTCATCCTTGCCTTCCTCCTCTCTGTAGTAGTATCGATCCTGTCTACCCATACTGTTGCTAGGAGTGATGGATTAGGCCCTCACAGCAAGCTTGAGCATCGTTGTAGCATGTAACGAAAAGCCTCTACTCGTTTCGTTTTTGTATTGTGTCGTAGCTCAAACATATATATTACTTTGGTTTAAATCTTATGAATTCACAAAGGACTTAACATGCGATAAATCTTGATCTATATAAAACTCATCTTCCTATATAAATCTTGTACATTGCAGTCATCTATCAATCCAGACCAATGAAAGCGTCAATAAATTTAGAAACATGTAGCCTTCTTTTGCCATGGTACTTATCTCTATTCAAACGATTTCAGAGGATACAACACTTAAATTCTTCTCAACTTTGATAGTCATGCAGTCATAAGGTTTACTGACACCTAATTATAACTATTTTTGCCTCCTTCTCTACACTTTTCTTGTCTTCATTAGTTTTGGTTAGAAAGTCACCAAAAATATGGGAGAATCGAACAGGCGGTATACTGATATAGAACTTGGGACCTCATCCACACCATTGTGAAGAGAACACCCTTAATGGACCAACATGGTTTATTATTATTATTATTATTATTATTATGTGAGTTTGACCTAAGGCTAACCCAAATCAACAAGGAAAACGAAAAATACGCCCATATATATTAGGGCTGCCTACGTTAAAGGAGTTCTTCTCCTCTAGACCTCTGCTTTCGTCCTGCCTTCTCTTGAGTCTCGTCCAGTTTATGAAACCAGGCTTCCTCTGATCTCATACTTTGAAGACTATGGGAGGAGGAGGAGAGGGTCCTGCAATAGGTATTGACTTGGGGACAACCTATTCATGTGTAGCAGTGTGGGAGCACGGTCATGTAGAAATCATAGTGAATGATCAGGGTAACAGGACAACTCCATCTTATGTTGCCTTCACTGATTCAGAGCAATTTGTAGGCGATGCTGCATTCCACCAGATCATTAAGAACCCAACAAACTCAATCTTTGGTACGGTCTTCTTCCCACATCCACAACACTAGTACTCATAGCCATGCTATATGTTTCTCAGTGTAGCTTATGTTCGTATGAGATTCTTATATTCTGAATACTTGAATAGCGTACACTAGCACACCACATAGGTTAGTTGTTGGTATATATTCGAATACTTGAATAGCATACACTAACAAACCACATAGTTTAGTTGTTGGAATATATCCTTTATTATGTAGGTGACTGAGTATTTATTTGAATAGTATACACCAAGACTAGGAGATTACTATGAAGCTTAATGTGTGAACAAATATTGTGTTGCTTTGTATGTGCAATTAACTCTTTGCTGTTTCAATTAGAATTTCAATGACAGATGAACAAAGTTATGTTTGTATTCACTTGTTTTTTCTCGACCATTGGCTTGCTTTTTTGGGGAATGTGTATATTCTCAACTGGACTTTCATCTGCAGATGCAAAGCGGTTAATAGGCAGGAGATATAGTGATGCCTCTGTTCAAAATGATATGAAACTCTGGCCATTCAAGGTTATTGAAGGTCCTGCTGAGAAGCCAGCGATTGTGGTTACCCACAAGGGTGAGGAGAAACAGTTTTCTGCTGAAGAAATCTCATCTATGGTTCTTGCAAAGATGCGGGAGATTGCTGAGGCCTATCTTGGTTCACCTGTGAAAAATGCAGTTATCACTGTCCCTGCCTACTTCAATAATTCACAGCGTCAGGCTACTCATGATGCCGCAGTCACTGCTGGCCTAAACGTGATGCGTATGATCAACGAACCAACTGCAGCAGCCATTGCTTATGGACTTCACAGAAAGGGTGGCTGGTATAGCAGGAGAAATGTAATGATATTTGATTTCGGTGGTGGTACATTAGATGTGTCATTGCTTACCATAGGTGATGGTATATTCGAAGTGATAGCTACAGCTGGAGACACTCACCTTGGAGGTGAAGACATTGATGACAGAATGGTGAGCTATTGTGTTGAGGAATTTAAGAAAAAGCACAATCTAGACATCACTGGAAACGCTAGAACTCTTAGAAGGTTAAGAAATGCATGTGAGAAGGCAAAGAGGAGACTCTCATTTGAGTCTATAGTTGACATTGAAATTGAGTGTTTGGATTTCTATTTGACTATCAGTCGAGCCAAGTTTGAACAACTCAACAAAGATCTGTTCGACAAGTGCATAGAGCCTGTAAAAAAGTGTTTAAGCGATGCTGAAATGGAGATAACGAGTGTTGACGATGTTGTTCTTGCGGGTGGTTCTTCTAGAATTCCCAAAGTGCAAGAGCTATTACAAGATGTCTTCAATGGGAAACAGCTGTGCAAGGGAGTTAATCCAGATGAGGCAATCGCATGTGGAGCCGCAATTCATGCTGCAGTTTTGAGAGGACATGAAGATCGGAAACTTCAAGGCTTCGCTCTCTTTGATGTCACCCCCCTGTCACTCGGGTCGGAGAGTTTCAAACTTGATACGCTCGAGAAGTACATGAATGTCGCGATCCCAAAGAACACTAGAGTACCTGTTATGAAGAGGATAACTATAACTACTATAAAAGACAACCAGCACTCGATTACATTCCCCATATATGAGGGTGAGAGCAAAGTAGCCAAAGAGAATAACTTTTTGGGAGAATTTACCCTCTGGAACATTCCTCTGGCTCCCAAAAATGTTCCCGAGTTCAATGTCTGCTTTGATGTTGATGCAAGTGGTATCCTGCGTGTCTCCGCGGAGGACATGACTACTGGGCAGAGGAAGGAGATTACGATCAACATTGACAGAAAAAATCTGGGAATTGAGAACTTGAGTCTAGGTGACAGTCGATAGTCTTTCTTATTGCTGATTATTTGCAGTGGTGCATTCCATTTGCTAATGGACTTCCTTTCTTTTTTTACTACCTTAACTATGATTCTATGAATGAAGTCTTGGTTTTGAGACCTGAAAAGGGAACCTGGTGTTTTAGATAAAAGGTCCAATAATAATCCTATTCTACTCTTAACGTATACAAGTACAGAACTATACGGGTTAGTGATCACAACTCATATGATTAGAATTCTTCGTCTTTTTGGTAGATTGGCATTCACACTCCAACTTAGTTGTTTGACAGGGTTGAACATGAATGCTTGAGAAAGTCGACAGATTTGCTAAGCATAATTGAAGCAAATACATGACTGGTTAATACGCTTCTGGCCTCCTGCAAACAATCAATCAAGTGATACAAGCTCCCCGCCTAGGGAATTTTGATAGAGCTACTTGTCACGACCCGCCAGGCCAAGGGCCTTAGGCAGCGTCGTGCCAAGCCGGAGTGAGTGTCCGAAGACAGCATGCAGGAGCAGCTCGAGGACAAAGGCTGGCAACGTTGCGAGCACACGACGGGGGCGTCGCGTGCATACCCGCGGAAGTCTGCCACGACCCGCGAGGCTCCTTGAGCAGCATAAGGGTGATGCATTGCTCAAGGAAGGATCTGGAGAAGGGCCAAGGGTCCTAGGACGGTCTGGAGAGTCGCTGAAGCGTCCAGCTGACTCTAGAAGTTTCCGGACGTGTCCGGGTATCTCCGGAGTATCGCGCAGCACTGTACAGGGCAGTGCAGCGCAAGGCACAGGGCTGTGGAGCGCACAGCAGCCTAGCGCAAGGCAGCACAGCAAGGTTGTGCAAGGCGACACTGCACGGCAGGGCCGTGCAGGGCGGCGCAGCTCAGAGGCGCAATGCTGCAGGGTAGCACAGCATGCCGGGACGGCAGAGCGTGTCGGAGGACGACACAGCGTGTCGGAAGACGACACGGCGTGGCGGAGCAACCGAGCATGCATCATCGAGCCACGCAAGGCGGAGCAGCGTGGTGCAGGGCCACGCGAGCCAAGTGAGAGTGGCGCAGGAAGACGCCACACTCTCCGGAAGGTTCTAGAGAGGACCTCGGTGTATCCGGAACTTTCTAGGATACGATACGAAGTGTCTAGATTGTTCTAGGATACTCTTGTATAGTCTTGGCATCTCTAGTGTGTGTAGAAAGATCTAGAGTGCCCTTGTATATATCTAGCTAGGCCTAGATAATTCCGGAGGCATGGTGTCACGGGCCGACTTTGCGGGAGCGCAAAGAGGACCGTGCGGCACTTACTGTCCCTTTGAGAAGGTAGTAAGTCAGCCTTGAGCGTACCTTGCAAGGAACAATGGAAACCACACGATATTAATATATTGCACGCAACAAGTAAGAACAGTATAATATAGTTGTGGGGCGAGCTCGTCGACAAGCGAGCGAGCAATTGAATGCAAAGTTACAAAAGATCTCACGCGACACAGATGATTGAATAATTCCTCTCTTTATTGATGGTAAGACGTTTACAGGGGCGCAAGTACATGTGCTTACCTATACTAGTTCACTAGTCCAACCGTCGCCGACTAGGAACCCCCCTGTATAGTGCAAGTCGGACAAATAGTAACTTGGCACTAGGGAAACATGAATATTAGGAAATATTAATTACAGAAATGCCACTAGCACACAAGCAACCGGCCATAGGCTTAACTCTTGACCTTGGACAAGGTTGCTTGTGGCGTTACAAGTTATATCCCTAACATGCTCCCCCACTTAAGCTGTCGGCGCTCTCGACGACGGCATTAAGGCTAGAGTGCTGCAATCTTCTCCCTGAGCTGCTGGCTTCGTCTTGTGCCTTGAAGTCTTCAATCTGCTGCTGGAACCTTCTGAGTGCTTCGACGTTCTCCCAGCTTGTCTCTTCGTCTCCAACCCCCTTCCACTTGACTAAGAACTGCTGCTGCGGGATAACTTGGACAGCTTGACTGGGGCCTTGGCGATACTTGTTCACCACCCGTTCAGCAAGGATTGCTTCGACTTCCCTCGACTTAGTGGGCTTGATCTCCACATGGGGTCGAGTTGGCTTGTTGCGAGAGCCATCTTCAGGATCTGGATGATGGGGTTTGAGATTGCTGACATGAAAGACCGGGTGAACCTTCATCCAAGTGGGGAGGTCGACTTTGTAAGAGCACTTCCCCACTTTCTTGAGAACCGGGAGCGGGCCTTCATATCGGCGGAACAACCTCTTGTCTTTGTTGCGAAGGAACCGGAGCTGTTCGGGGAGTAACTTGACAAGCACCATGTCTCCTTCTTTGAACTCTCGAGACTGGCGGCCTTGGTCGGCCCACTTCTTCATTCGCCTCGCCGCTTTCTCTAAGTAACTCTTGGCAATCTCTGTATTGGCCTTCCACTCTTTAGTGAAGTTGAAAGCCCGCGGATTCTTCCCCTTGTACACTTCTTGTACTGTGTGAGGCAGGAAAGGCTGCTGACCCATCACTACTTCGAACGCACTCATGTTGGTGGCTGAACTCTTCTTCGAGTTAAAACAGAACTGGGCCACGTCTAGGAGTTCCACCCAATTCTTCATGTTGGCATGGACAAAGTGTCGTAAATACTCTTCAAGCATTCCATTGAATCTCTCAGTTTGCCCATCTGTCTGAGGATGGTAACTAGAAGAGATGTTGAGCTCCGACCCAAGTAGCTTGAACAACTCTGTCCAGAAGGACCCAGTAAACCTTGTGTCTCGATCACTGACAATACTCTGTGGCACGCCCCAATACTTGACCACATGCTTGAAAAAGAGACTTGCTGTGTCTTCGGCAGAGCAATGCTTTGGGGTTGGCACAAATGTTGCATACTTAGAGAACCTGTCCACCACAACGAGGATACCAGAAATGTCCCCCACCTTAGGGAGGCTTGTAATGAAGTCCAGGGAGACACTCTCCCAGGGCCGAGTCGGTGTGGACAGTGGTTCCAACAAGCCCGGTGTCTTTTGTCTCTCCACCTTGTCTTGCTGGCAGATGAGGCAGGTTCGAGTGTACTCCATCACGTCATCTCTCATTTATGGCCAATAGTATCCCTGCTTCAGAAGAGCATGTGTTCTCTGCCATCCTGGGTGCCCTGCCCACAAGGTGTCATGACACTCTTTCATAAGCATTCTTCGTAATCCCTCGGCACGAGGGACATACATTCGGCCCCCTTTTGTCATTAGCAGGCCGGCTTCCACCCAAAACCTTTGACTTTTCCCTTCCTCTACTAGCTTGACAAGGGCTTGAGCGGCAGGATCCTTTCTCAGACCCTCTTTAACTCTTCCTTTGATGTCGGTTGCGACAGCACTGCCTGTCAACGTCGCTAACACTCGGGTGCTAGCAAGATCCGCCTTCCGACTTAAGGCATCGGCCACTTGGTTCGAGTGACCCGCTTTGTGCTCAAATTGGAAATCAAATTCTGCTAGGAACTCTTGCCACCGCGCCTGTTTAGAGGTCAGCTTCGGGTGTGTTAGGAAGTGACTGACTGCAGAGTTGTCTGTCTTTACAACAAATTTTGCCCCCAACAAGTAATGTCTCCATGTTCTCAGACAATGGATCACCGCCAACATTTCTCTCTCATGTGCGGTATATCTCCTCTCTACCGGAGATAGCTTGTGGCTTTCATATGCCACTGGATGTCCTTCTTGCAGCAAAACTCCCCCGAGCGCAAAGTCAGACGCATCAGTCTGCACTTCAAATGGCTTGTTCAGATCAGGTAATGCAAGGACAGGATCTTTCATCACGGCCCCTTTCAACTTCTTGAAGGCCTGTTCACATTCCTCCTTCCAGTCCCACGTCACTCCCTTCTTTAGAAGCTCTGTCAGGGGAGTGGTCTTCAGCGAGTAATTCTCAATGAACCGCCTATAGTAGTTGGCCAGTCCAAGGAAAGATCGCAATTCTTTCACATTCTTGGGGCTTTGCCACTCTTCAATGGCCTTCACTTTC
Source organism: Potentilla sterilis (assembly GCA_963682095.1). Taxonomy (NCBI): domain Eukaryota; kingdom Viridiplantae; phylum Streptophyta; class Magnoliopsida; order Rosales; family Rosaceae; genus Potentilla; species Potentilla sterilis. The sequence goes on along the minus strand of OY821763.1, from coordinate 9,615,181 downwards.
TCCATGTCCATTCGAATTCTCCCCCTTTCTATGACATGCCCCAAGAATTTAATGGTATCCTGCGCGAAGGAACACTTCTCGCGCTTGACATACAGCTGGTTGGCACGCAGCTGCTGGAACACTATCTTTAGATGCTCCACATGCTCTTCCAAGGTGGAACTGTAGACCACAATGTCATCTAGGTACACCACCACGAACTTGTCCAGGTAGTCATGGAAGACCTGGTTCATCAATGTGCAGAATGTGGCTGGCGCGTTGGTCAATCCGAATGGCATCACTAGAAATTCAAATGCGCCGTATCGGGTGACGCAAGTAGTCTTTGGCTCATCCCCTTCCGCAATGCGTACTTGATAGTATCCCGACCGAAGATCCAGCTTGGTGAAATATTTGGCACCACTAAGCTGGTCGAACAAGTCGGCAATCAGAGGGATAGGGTACTTGTTTCGCACCGTGACCTTGTTGAGAGCTCTGTAGTCTACACACAATCGCAAGCTCCCGTCATGCTTCTTTTGAAAAAGTACCGGTGCGCCATATGGGGCCTTCGAAGGTTGAATGAACCCTGCTTCTAATAGCTCTCCCAACTGCCTCCTTAACTCGGCCAGTTCTGGTGGAGCCATTCGATAGGGAGCCCTCGCGGGTGGTTTAGCCCCGGGAAGCAACTCAATCTCATGATCCACATTCCTTCTTGGAGGAAGTTCTTTAGGAAGCTCTGCCGGCATCACATCTTTGTAGTTCTCGAGCACTCCCTGAACTTCACGTGGCACTACTTCCTGCTCTATCTCGCCTTTCATCAAAGGAACGAGAACATAAGAGGGGTCCTGACGCTTCACCCCCTTCTTGAATTGGAGTGCTGACAAGAGTCGAGGTTCACTTGGCGAGATTATTTTCACAGGCACAACACATGGCTTCTCTCCCATAATTAGTAAGTTTCGTGCATTCGGAATGGGGATGACTTTGTTCTCCAGCAAGAAGTCCATCCCTAGTATGACATCGAAGTCATCCATCTTTACAATAACAAGGTCCGTCTTCCCTTCCCAACAGTCTAGTTTCAAGGACACCCCTCGAGACAACCCGACTGTGGCTGACGGTGGGGAGTTGACTGCTTTCATGCGGCCGACATCCTTCTCCCACTTTAACTCCAGTCTGCGTGCCTCTACTTCTGACACGAAACTGTGGGTGGCGCCAGTGTCAATCATCACACTCTTGGCCACTTTCCCATTTAGGCTTCCGCTTACAAACATGAGACCTTTGGGCTGAGACTTCTTAGATGCAATCGGTTGCTTCCCCACTGCATTCAGAAAACTCAGAGCCCCCATATGACCAGGTTCTTCCTCTTCATCTGGGTGGACTTCCGACTCCTTTGCATGAATGTGGGCTTGCAGGGCTGTCAATGCTGTCTTGTGTGGACATTCATTCACCCTGTGAGGCCCTTTACATAGAAAGCATGATAGGGGTCTCGGGGTGAACCAAGTAGCATTGGGTTGTCTTGGAGGGTACACCCCAGTTGAGGCAACTGGCTTGGAGGAGGCGGTATCTCTCACGTTACCCGCTCTTCTGTCTCCTCCCCCAAAACTCGAGAACCTTGACTCGGCTCCCCCACTTTTGCTCTGTCCTGGTCTCGCATTTCTGTGGACATTCATGTTTGTAGAGGTTGTGGGTCTCTTGGCAGAGTTCTCTTCAAAAGTATAATCTGTTAGTCTTTCTGCAGCTGCCTGAGCAGAAGCTAGATCTTGAACTCTTTGCCTCTGGAGTTCCGTCCTTGCCCACGGTTTCAACCCTTCAAGGAAATAGAATAGTCGATCCTTCTCTGACATATCTGGAAGGTCGAGCATGATCACAGAGAATTTGCTCACGAATTCTCGTATATTGTTGGTGTGTTTCAACTCCCTTAATTGCCTTCTGGCAATGTAATCTACGTTCTCGGGGAAGAACTGTGCCTTCAATTCTCTCTTGAAGTCTTCCCATGTTTCAATAGTACAAACATTCCTCTGAATGTCGTTGTACTTCGTTCGCCACCATAGTTTTGCATCGCCCGACAAATACATTGTCGTCATGTTTACTTTGGCTTCTTCCGAATCTGGTTTCATCGCTCGGAAGTATTGTTCCATATCAAATAGAAAGTTCTCAAGCTCCTTGGCATCTCGCGCCCCTCCGTAAGCTTGAGGTTCCGGAACCTTCACCTTCCTGTAGTCCGTCACAGGTTGGGTGTTCATCGCCCGGATAGCTAGGTTGAGCTTTGTGTTCATCTCGAACAGCTCATTCTTAAACGCATCGATAGTGGCACGGACATCCTCCGTCATCGTGTCCACAGTCACTTGTAGCGTCTCAAGGGCATCGCCCATTGCCCCCACTTGCTCTGGGGAGACAATTCCTTCATCTCTTTCAATCTCTGTTTCAGACCTCGGGGCTTCCTTCTTCTCAAGGGCCTTCACTCGCCCTTTTAACCCTTCGAGGTCCGCGACACGCGTCACCAATTCATCTAGGTCGACGCGGTGTAGTGCGGCACTAATATCAATCACAGTGTCAGGGACACCCGCAAGTTCTGCGAGTTGAGTCTCGATCCATTCGAACTTTTGTGCATTCGTCATCCCTCCCGGCATGTTCTGAGCCTTCGAGCCAAGTTGGCTCTGATACCAGCTGTCACGGGCCGACTTTGCGGGAGCGCAAAGAGGACCGTGCGGCACTTACTGTCCCTTTGAGAAGGTAGTAAGTCAGCCTTGAGCGTACCTTGCAAGGAACAATGGAAACCACACGATATTAATATATTGCACGCAACAAGTAAGAACAGTATAATATAGTTGTGGGGCGAGCTCGTCGACAAGCGAGCGAGCAATTGAATGCAAAGTTACAAAAGATCTCACGCGACACAGATGATTGAATAATTCCTCTCTTTATTGATGGTAAGACGTTTACAGGGGCGCAAGTACATGTGCTTACCTATACTAGTTCACTAGTCCAACCGTCGCCGACTAGGAACCCCCCTGTATAGTGCAAGTCGGACAAATAGTAACTTGGCACTAGGGAAACATGAATATTAGGAAATATTAATTACAGAAATGCCACTAGCACACAAGCAACCGGCCATAGGCTTAACTCTTGACCTTGGACAAGGTTGCTTGTGGCGTTACAAGTTATATCCCTAACACATGGCAAGGTTGGTTGCCCATGTCTATATATAGGCTGCCGAGGTAACATTGCCTTGGCACGAGGGAAACATAGCTTTCAGGAATTTTTCACATTTTGTAAACTTTCTCCAAAGCTCAATACAAGTTGATTTCCTTCATCGACTTGGGTTTCTCTCACACTTTTGTTCTTGCCTAAGGGTTGTTCGACCATCGGAAAGGCTGACTTAGCATAGGGGTTGCTAAGGCCGCACGAGCCATCGGGGAGCCGAAATTTAAGCTCGTGACAGTTGGTATCAGAGCGGGTCCGATACCTGCGCCTACGTTTCCGATACGTGGTGGTATCGAAGTCCAACTGCGATACCAAGGGGTTGGTATTCGCCAAGTTCCGATAAATAGCCATCCGATACCGAGGTGTGGTATCAGCGTTCGTGACGCCAAGCGCTCACTCGTGGAAGAGTCGAGTAGGCAGGGATCCGACAGTCCGCAAGTCGCCAAGCGCTCACACTAGGGAGTGTCCTCGAGGAAGAGGGTCTTCGTGTGTAGAAGACGAGTAGGCAGGGAGCCTTCAAGGAGTCGAGGGAGGACCATTGAAGGAGGACTCGTTCCGGCACGAAGCTCTGTGGGGTGGTCTATCCGGGAACTGAGTTGGAGTAGAGCTGTTCGCAACCGAAGCCAGTGTCCGATACGAGGGGTCGTGTCCGATACTCAGTCCAACACCATGGTTAGGGGTGTAGCTGCTAAGCCAATCGAGGGTGCCAAGGGTGGTGCTTCTCGGACTGATCCTGTCACCGTGGCGACGCAAGAGAGTGGCCACGCCGATGTCTCCGTTTCGCAAGCGAAGGAGTTGTTAGCTGACCTTGATGCACGACTTGCTCATGTTGAGGCAAGCGTGAGTAACAATGGTGCCCAAGTGGAGGAGATTGGCCTCCGTGTGGAAGATCTAAGCCAACGGGCCGATGGCCTAGAGGAGGAGGCTGCGACAATCGAATCCGCAATCAAGGACATGCTAGTCCAAATGGAGATGAGGCTGCGCGAGGAGCTCAAGGGTGAACTCGCCAAAATGCGTCAAGCCCACGAGAAGGAGCTCAACAGCACGCTAGCTCGCATGGAAGAGATGCAAGCGGAGCTGGTCCTATGCAAGCGTGCGTTGGCGGCAGGAGTAGGCAGCAGCGGGACGATAGAGGCTAGGCGCATCGAAGTGCCAAAGCCTAGCAGCTTCGGGGGTTCGCGGAACGCTCGCGAAGTCGACAACTTCCTATGGGGGCTAGAACAATACTTTGGAGCCGTAGGCATCACGGAGGACGATGCCAAAGTGAAGACGGCGGCTCTATACCTCACCGACACCGCCATGCTCTGGTGGAGGAGAAGGCGAAGTGATGTCGAGAGAGGGACGTGCACCATAGCTACCTACGATGACTTCGTAAAGGACCTTAGGAGGCAATTCTATCCCGAGAATGCTGAAGATGAGGCGAGAGCTCGTTTGCGGAGACTCACGCACAAGGGGGTGATTCGCGATTACATCACGGAGTTCACCAACTTGGTGCTGGAGATCCCCGATATGTCCGACAAGGAGGCGCTCTTCAACTTCATGGATGGTCTCCAATCATGGGCCAAGGTTGAACTACGCCGTCGTGGGGTGCAAGATCTTGCGACCGCGATAGCTACAGCCGAAAGCCTTGTCGACTACTCTAGTCCAAAGGAGACATAGAGATCGGAGGACAAGGAGAGCAGCCATGTCAAAGGCGGGGACAATCGAGAGTACCGCAGCGACAAGCCCCGACATGAGGGATACTCGGCAAGACGTAGGGATGAAAGCAAAGGAAAGGAGGCAAGAGACACCAAGTGTTTCCTTTGCGACGGTCCGCATCGGACGAAGGATTGCCCAATAAAGAAGAAGGCAATGAGTGCCATGCAAGCGAGTCATCAAGACGAGGTACCCGCCAAGGACGGCGATGGTGGTGCACCTTTTGGGTCTTGGATGCGGCTGAATTCGATCCGGTCCATACCTGGGGATCGAGTCAAAGGTCTACTGTACGTAGACATTGCGTTAGATGGCAAGCAGACGAAGGCAATGCTCGACACGGGGTCGACGCATAAATTCATCGCAACCGGGGAGGCTCGACGATTGGGACTTAAGGGCCAAGATGGAGGGGGCTCCGTCAAAGGGATCATTACGCCAGCTCGACCCATTGAAGGCATACTTCGAGGAGTCATGACCAGCGTAGGAGCTTGGTCCGGAGAGTTAGACTTCTCGATAACGCCGATGGATGACGAGAAGATCATCCTGGGCATGGAGTTCCTCGACCAAGCCAAGGCATATCCGATACCGTTTGCCAACAGCCTGTGCATTATGGATGGTGACAGGGCCTGTATGGTGCCCATGAGGAGAGGCACGCAAGGAGAGGTGAAGGTATTGTCGGCGTTAATACTGCGAGGTCCGGGTGAGACTATGGGGCAGGAGTCGACGACACCTCGTTCCCTTGTCACGCGACCCGACGGACGGGGTCGTGCCGCGTTTGGTGATGCGGGGGCGTCACACGAGCAAGGGGTAGCTCGAGCGGCGTTGCACAAGGTTTCCGCTGGGAGCAAGGTGTGCTCGCGGAAGGGGCGGTATAAGGCACAGGGGTGCCATCGGACAAGGAGTGCCTTGAGAAGGGGAACGTGCAGTGAGATGCCACGACAAGATGAGAGTCCCATAAGCGACGGTACTGCAGGGACTAAGTCGGGCAACTTCGCAGCACCTCGACGAGGGCGTCGAGGAAATAGGCGGGGGAGAATGTCACGACCCGCCAGGCCAAGGGCCTTAGGCAGCGTCGTGCCAAGCCGGAGTGAGTGTCCGAAGACAGCATGCAGGGGCAGCTCGAGGACAAAGGCTGGCAACGTTGCGAGCACACGACGGGGGCGTCGCGTGCATACCCGCGGAAGTCTGCCACGACCCGCGAGGCTCCTTGAGCAGCATAAGGGTGATGCATTGCTCAAGGAAGGATCCGGAGAAGGGCCAAGGGTCCTAGGACGGTCTGGAGAGTCGCTGAAGCGTCCAGCTGACTCTAGAAGTTTCCGGACGTGTCCGGGTATCTCCGGAGTATCGCGCAGCACTGTACAGGGCAGTGCAGCGCAAGGCACAGGGCTGTGGAGCGCACAGCAGCCTAGCGCAAGGCAGCACAGCAAGGCTGTGCAAGGCGACACTGCACGGCAGGGCCGTGCAGGGCGGCGCAGCTCAGAGGCGCAATGCTGCGCAGGGCGTCGCAGCGTGCTGCAGGGCAGCACAGCATGCCGGGACGGCAGAGCGTGTCGGAGGACGACACAGCGTGTCGGAAGACGACACGGCGTGGCGGAGCAACCGAGCAACCGAGCATGCAGCATCGAGCCACGCAAGGCGGAGCAGCGTGGTGCAGGGCCACGCGAGCCAAGTGAGAGTGGTGCAGGAAGACGCCACACTCTCCGGAAGGTTCTAGAGAGGACCTCGGTGTATCCGGAACTTTCTAGGATACGATACGAAGTGTCTAGATTGTTCTAGGATACTCTTGTATAGTCTTGGCATCTCTAGTGTGTAGAAAGATCTAGAGTGCCCTTGTATATATCTAGCTAGGCCTAGATAATTCCGGAGGCATGGCAAGGTTGGTTGCCCATGTCTATATATAGGCTGCCGGGGTAACATTGCCTTGGCACGAGGGAAACATAGCTTTCAGGAATTTTTCACATTTTGTAAACTTTCTCCAAAGCTCAATACAAGTTGATTTCCTTCATCGACTTGGGTTTCTCTCACACTTTTGTTCTTGCCTAAGGGTTGTTCGACCATCGGAAAGGCTGACTTAGCATAGGGGTTGCTAAGGCCGCACGAGCCATCGGGGCGCCGAAATTTAAGCTCGTGACATACTGCTCACTAGTCACTACTACCACTTTTTCCAATCCCACATTCATTCCAATGTACAGTCGAAAATTTAAACAATTTCAGAATGAGATGCCATTTTTTTTTTTATTTCTACACACATCATTACTCAACCAACATCCCTAAACAATTCCATTAGTTTGGACGTTTGGACAAGTGCTATGGACTCATGGGTAACAAATCCATGAAAACTCAGTCTCATACTCATTTCTGTTGAAGGAAAAACACATTATGTGCCATAATGTGAAGGTCATACCACGAGTGAACCTGATGTTCAATATGAACCTCTGTGTTCGGTTCATGAACAACCTTATCCTCAAGATCAAAGTAAATTAAGTTAGATCTACGGACGATGTGGCAAGATTTAGTTACTAAATCATTGCTCAAAGTCATATTTGGAAAAACATGTGAAAATGCATAACTATGCTAATGTTACTGAAGCTCCCTTGATCAGATGAAAGAATCAGGGAGAATCCCATGATTAATGTAAAAATCAGGGGGAGGTGCAGACATCAGGGGGAGTCTAGCACATACATATTGTTTTCAAATGTAATAGGTACGTTGTGCTCTTTTTCTCCTTCGACCAAAATTTTATTTTCTCCCATTGGGTTTTTGTTACTTGGCAAGGTTTTTAATGAGACAACACCATATGCACCATTTTATCTCTGACTAAGCACAAGGGGGAGTGTTGAAGGAAAAACACATTATGTGTCTTCGTCAATGTAACTGACGAGAGATAATTATGTAATCATTATTGTCATTTATATATTTACTCTTACCGTTGTAATACTCGCCCTATATAAAGGGGATTATCAATGAAATAAGTAGACAAATTCCCATTTTCCTACAACAACTTCATATTAATCATAGTTTTTTTTTTTTTAAAAAAAAAAACTTTTTATTAAATAAATCATACACCCTTACATATGTCAATGAGATTTGAACCTATGACCTCAACATTGTCAGTTAAGTTATTTAACCAAGCAAGCCACAGCTCACTGACCATATTAATCATAGTTCAAGCATGAGTTCTCCTCGAATCACTTTAAATTACCCTTTCACAATGCATACACGAACTCGATCATCACAAGTTTTCTCACCTTAAAATACCACGACATATATGAATGGGACTGTTTTGAGTTAAATGAAGGGATTTAAATGGTGGGCATTGGTCAATTTGGGCCTATCACCTAGAAAAAGAAAGACGTGTGATTGGCTTCCATTTCATTTTTATATTTTTTGTTTTGGGCCAATTTCCTGTCTTCATTTTTAGAGCGCCAAAGTTAAAGCGGGATAGGGAAAAGAGCAAAACCCAAATTGTTTGAGAGCATAAAGGGACAGAGGCGCTTTGGTTTAGGTTTACTCTGCTCCTCACTCGAGAGTCGAGATTGTTTAGAACTGAAGAGGTTCCTACTTAAAGGTAAGGCCTTTCGTTCTCTACTGATTAAAGGTAAGAACTTGATGTTTAAACTTTAAAGGTTAGACCTTTGTTATGCTTAAAGGTAGGGCCTTTAAAGCCCTCTCTCCCAATCGTTTTGGTTCTATAGTTTCACATCTTTAGTTGGTTCTGGACTAAATAGAAATGGGGTTTAAGGTGCTGTTCAGATAGAGGTCTCACATCTTGATTGCTCTACTAGTCTTATTAACTTCTAAATCTGGATCAACCCTGCCATGAATTTTGGGGCTGGTTTAAACAAAGGAAAGATAATCGTCATTGCATGTGTTGCTCTAGTTTCTATGTTCAATTAGGTCTGTGTATAACCGAAATGCCAATAAAGAAAGAATCTTGAGTATACTAAAACCTGATGAGGAACTAATCACAAACAAACTTGAAAATGCTACTGTTTTTTTTTTCAATAATGATTTTTTTTTTAATTTCCATTTGATACATGGGGGGCCTGTACCCCAGACAATCTAAAGGGTTGAATTTGGGTAGCCTTTATGGATTGTTTAGTTATTATTGTGTAGTGTCATGATACGTAATTCCATTGAGGTGTTATTCTAGTCTGAGAAACAATGAGAATTAGAGTTTAGAGACATGCGATTGTGAGCTAGATATTGCATTTAAAGTTTATATGTTTATCAGTTCATTGCAGTTCCACAAAGTGAAAATGTAATCAACCATCCTTCTGCATTCTCCATGTTTAGCTTTCTCTTTGATTGTGTTTTCTTGTTTGTTCTCCAGCTTTTGAGATGAGTATGGGGGGGTAACGAAGACCATGCAATCGGGATTGATCTTGGGACAACATATTCGTGTGTGGCGGTGTGGAAACACGACCATGTGGAAGTCATAGTGAATGACCAGGGCAACAGAATGACTCCATCTTGTGTTGCTTTCACTGATACGGAACGATTGATAGGTGATGCAGCATATAACCAAGTCATCAGAAACCCTGCAAACTCAATCTATGGTAAGATTATTGTCACATCTATTATTGCAGTTAAATACCCTAATAGTGTATATAGAGAGTAATTCTGTAAAACATGGAACCATAGATCATACGATATGTACATCTTGTTTATTTGTCCTATCCTAACTTAATGAGATACATAGTCTAATTCTATAATGATATAAATTCTCATAACAAGATGTTTTTACTCATCTTCAGGACTTCTGCATTTATTGCTAAATCATGCATATAAGTTTATTTATCCTATCTAGTTAACCAACTGTATTTTGTGGAAGTGCACAGAATGTATGGGCAGAGTTAGTGAAGTATGCAAATATAGCCATATGTCATAAAAGCAACTAGAACATTCTTCAAACTAGCAATTTCAGTTTCATTGTGGGTTCTGAGATAAATCATGTGGCATATGGATGAGGATTAAATGTTTAGATTTAACATCATTTATGCAGATCTAACATGGTTATTATTTCGTAACCTATCATGTATATCAGCCAATTAAAACTTCGGTTTTATTCACTCTTATTGAAGTTTCTCTCCATTGACTCAATCTAATTAGTTTCCTTATATGGTATCAATTTGCAGATGCAAAAAGGTTAATTGGTAGAAGATTCACTGATGCAGTTGTTCAGAACGATATGATGCTCTGGCCATTCAAGGTCATTGAAGGTCCAGCTGACAAGCCCATGATTGTGATTGCCCAGAAGGGTGAGGAGAAACAATTTGTGGCTGAAGAAATTTCATCCATGATCCTTGGAAAGATACGGGAAATTGCTTTCTAGGCTCAACTGTGAGGAATGCAGTTATAACTGTCCCTGCTTACTTTAATGACTCACAGCGTCAGGCTACTAAAAATGCTGCTGTCACTGCTGGTCTGAAGGTGATGCGCCTCATCAACGAACCAACTGCTGCAGCTATTGCTTATGGGATTGACAATAAAGTTGGTTGGTATAGCAAGAGAAACGTGATGATATTTGATCTAGGTGGTGGTACTATTGATGTTTCACTGCTTACTATAGGTTATGGTGTCTTTGAAGTGAAGGCTACGGCTGGAGACACCCATCTAGGAGGGGAGGACTTCAGTAACAAAATGGTCGATTACTGTGTTGAACAGTTCAAGAAGCAGCATAATGTGGATGTTAGTGGAAACTCCAGAGCTCTTAGGAGGTTAAGAAATGAATGTGAAAAGGCAAAGAGGAGGCTTTCGAGTGCAACTACAACTGACATTGAAATTGATTGTTTGCATCATGATAATGATTTCTACGTAACTATTACCCGTGCTGAATTTGAACAACTCAACATGGAGTTCTTCGATAAATGTATGGATCCTGTGAAGAAGTGTTTGAGAGATGCTAACATGGACATAAGCAGTGTCGATGATGTTGTTCTTGCTGGTGGCTCTTCTAGAATTCCCAAGGTGCAGCAGCTATTACAGAATCTGTTTCAGGGAAAGGCACTGTGCAAGGGCATGAATCCAGATGAGGCTGTGGCATATGGTGCCGCTGTTCAAGCTGCCAGTTTAAGTGGAAAGATCTTTAACCTTCAAAATTTCATTCTCTTGGATGTCACCCCTCTATCACTTGGGGTGGAAACACGACCGTTAATTGCTGGTGATCGACTTTTCATGTCAGTTGTGATACCAAGAAACACAAGGACTCCGGTCATGAAGCATAAAGTATATGGAACTGCTTATGACAACCAAGGCACTGCTGCGTTCCGTATTTATGAGGGTGAGAGTGAAAGCACCATAGATAATAACTTTTTGGGCGAATTTAAGATTGATGGTATTCCTCCAGGTCCAAGAGGTTTTTACAAATTTGATGTTTACTTTGATATTGATGCAAATGGGATCTTGAGTGTGTGCGCCGAGGACAGGTTTTCTGGGCGGCGGAGAGGGATTACAATCAATCGTGAAAGAACTCTGGGAATTGAGGGGGCTGAAAATTAAATGGTAGTCTTTCATTCTGTAGATGGCACCTATTGTCAAGTGATTTTTATCTACAGGTTTAGCTATATATGAACATTGTTTTACTTTGTCCATTGCGTTCCTTTATAAATGTTGGGAAGAGGAGGCAGCTGGTGGCTATTCTCTCTTTATGCCAATGTAACAGGTGCATTCTGCTAACTAATTTCCGTGGTTTAATTCTCATTTTGCTAAGAGATCCTATATGTTTTCGTCCCTGGTCAGTTTTTTTTCAGATAAACAGTGTTTTATATCATCTTAATTATTTCTATCTATTATCTCACTGCAGCTTAACGAATTAGACATGGTTAATATAGTAGAAAAGAATGGTTGGATATTTGCTTAGTTATTATTCTTCTCCATAAGGAGATATATATAGTGATACAAACCTATATCTACAAGAAAAATATGTCTAAAGATTACACAGAATAATCTATCTATACATACAAGAAAAGTAATAATCCTAGAATATTCTATAAATATCATGGAGATATTAAGCTTCCAGCTTATTTTTTTTTCCCCAATAAAATGCTTATTATTGGTATCATTGTCGTAGGATCAGTGTTGATGTATGTTGATACTATGACAATGATACTAATAAGCATATGGAAATCTTTGATCACTATTTGACAATGATAAAAGAATGATAAGAAAACTGTGTCTTTATTGATTGATAAGGAGACCTTTATATAGGCATTACATCAAGTATCCCTGGTAAACAGAGATTCCATATATAATAAAGAATCTAGACTACTAGCTTTAGTAGGAAAAGACACACCACGGAAGTTACAAAATTAACTTAGGCGCTTTAGGCGCATACAATGCATCAGTTACTTTTATTTCAGTGCCATTTGACAATAAGAATTGAGCAACTCCGCGACCTTTAACAATAGGTCTTGATCCTGTCATCGTAGATAATGACGATCCACATGGCGTAAATTCCGAAAACAATTGCCGATTCCTCAGAATCGTGTGAGTCGTTGCACAATCCAACAGACACTCGATCTCGCCTTGAAACATCTACAAAAACAATGTAAATTGAATCAATTGTCTATTTTAGACTTTGGCGAACACTTGAATAAAAGTGTATTGAAGCAATTATGTCATCACAAAATGAAGTGCATTAAGGCCAATAACATAGCCATGGCATCGACATAACTTGAGATAAAGAGACAAGCCTTATGTTAATCACCGAATACCAACATGGACAGAAAACATAGCCTAGAATAGAGAGTGAGACCGGATGCCGTCATAGAGGGGGCGTGGCCGAGCCAAGGCCGAAGCCAAGGCAAAGGCCGGAGCCAAGCCAAAGCCTAAGTTGAGGCAAGGTCAAAGCCGTCCTGAAGCCGAACCGAAGCAAGGCGAAAGGTGAGGGCCGGTCAGGCATGGAGGCAATGATGCGACGGTTGAGCTAAAGCCGAAGCATGTCAAGTCCGGAGACAAGTCGTTGCCGAGCCATTATGCAAATGTTGCATTTTTCGATAGGCTATCTATGTTGGTTTCAAAGCCGGGTTCATGGCCGAGGACTTGTCGGGACAAAAGTCGAGACGTGTCCAAGGCGGAAGATGAAAAACCGGGTTCGGTGTCAAGCCGGCATGATGCCGGGTTGCTAAAAGGGCTGTCGAGGCACGCTGCCGAGTTGTAGCCAAGCGGCCGAGTTGCCTTGGCGAGCGAGGCCTGCTGCCGAGACGTAGCCAGGCGGCCGAGTGGCCTAGGCGAGCGGGGTCTGGCGAGTCGCAGCCAAGCGGCCGAGTGGCCTAGGCGAGCGGAGCCTGCTGCTGAGACGCAGCTAGGTGGCCGAGTGGCCTAGGCGAGCGGGGTCTGGCGAGTCGCAGCCAAGCGGCCGAGTAGCCTAGGTGAGCGGAGCCTGCTGCCGATAGTCTGGCCTAATGTGCAACGCGATTTCTCGCGAGTCTCTTGTTTTGTCTTTGTGATTTTATTTCGGATTTGAGTTAACAGCACCAGAATTATGGTGAACTCAAAATAATTATGCCATTGTAAATTGGACGTATTGAACTATTTATGCTTTCATAGGGATGTAAAAATCTTGAATCATTCATAGAATAAGAGAAATTTTATTGATGACAACTTAGAAGTACATCAAGGATGTTCTAAAAATAAACGACTTATCGAACAAAGTCGGAACTATGACTAAAATAAGCCAAAATAATAATCAAATCAAACTTGAACATGTATCTCATGACCTAAGTCAAATACTTATTCATAATCTGGAGTATCATACTCCTTAGTCCTACGCTTCTTAGTAGGTTGGAAGTCATTGATGGTGAAGTTGGTATCATCTTCATCGTACTCTTCTTCCTCAAAGTCTCCTACATAGTTCGTTTCTTGTTCCATGTATTGCTTGTGTTTCTTGTAAGCAGCTTGGACATCTCTACTTGCTTTGCAATCACGTTGAAAGTGATTCTTGGAGCCGCATTTGAAGCAAGGAGCCGAAGCATTGTTTGAGACGTGGCCACCACGCTTAGGGCCGGAACCGAACCGGTTCCCCCCTCTAGGAGCGGCGGCGCCACCGCCGTCCCGTTTCCATGTGACGTTCCGGCTAGGGCCGGCGCCTCCTCTTCCTCATCTTCCTCCACGTGTTGCTCTTGGCGCACGTGATGGTGGTGCTTGACGTTCACGAGGTTGACTCTTAGGCTTTGGAACCCTACCACGGGCTTGATGAGATTCTGCTAAGAATTTCGGACCTCTAGGTCTTTTGTTGGTAGTAAGAATCAACTCATGATACATCTCCTTTCTTTGGAGCACATTCATCAAATCACTGAAGGTTTTGATGGTGCCTTTCTCACGGAGATCACGGTATTGATGCGACAACATGGACGCAGATTCTGGGAACGTCGTGAAAGTCTTCTCCATCATATCATCGTCGGTCTTGTCGACCCCACAAAAGCTCAGATCAGACTGTAAATTCAGCATAGTCTGATGGTATTCCTGTACGGAATCAAAATTCAATAACCGGATTTGCTCCCAATCTGACAGAAGGTCATGGAGCTGTGCGTCATGCACATTGTCGAAGCGGTTTTTGAGGATGTCCCATAGCTCTTTGGGATCGGTTTTCCTCAGGTATTGCTTCTTGAGCGTTGGATGGATATGGCGCCTGAGAAACATCAGGGCCTGAGCTTTCAGTTCAGGAGAAGCTTGCAAGTTTTCATCCTCAGGAGGGACAATGGTGGCCGTATATCTTTTGCCAATGAAGGTGCTCTCAATATCTGAGACCCACCTCTTGTATTCCTTGCCTTTGACATCCAAGATGTCGAATTCTGGACGCTGAGTGTCAGCCATCTACAAAACACAATTAGAGAGACGTTAGTATTTTGAATACTAATCAAGTTTGATTTTTTTTTTCTTTTAGAACAGTGCCAAGATATATTATGGTTACATAAATCGATGCATAATGTGACATCAAGTCACGATTGATATCTTCCCTTTATTCTCTTTTGAAAAAGAAACGTTATGGTTCACAGTGACATCACAGTCACGAGCATAACGGTGGCCGGTAACATCACAGTTACCCCAATAAACGTTGGCACCGGGGTGACTAAATCCCCGTACGCCGGCCCGAGAAGGGATAGAATCGGGATGAGGTAGCAGGGACACGAAAAGGTCCCGAAAGAAAACACAACCCAACTATTGAAATTTCATAAGCGGGAACTTTTATAAAAGTTTTACCTCTTCAATTGAAGTTTGATCGAAGGAGACTTGACTTTTGGGGAAGCTTGTTTTCTTCGATTTTTCTTGATTTCTTCTAAGCAACGAGCTAGGCCTTGAAGGGCGTTTGTTTGGCTTGCGAGCAATCTTGGCCTTCGAGGTTTGCGTGCAAAAGGAAGCACGCAAGGGGCTGCCGAGTGAGGACTGCTGAGGCGTGGAACGGGTAGGAGGCAGGAGCCGGTGATGCTTGTACGTAGCCGACAGCGCAGGTGCTGCCGAGAAGAGGTCGACGGTGCCGGTAGGGAGGACGGCGGCCGACGACGTAGGAATTAGGGTTTCGAAAAAAAAAATTCGGAATTAGGGTTTAGGGCTATTAGACGGGAGGCTAGAGCAACGTGCTGATAATGTGTTGTAGGATAAAAGAATGATAAGAAAACTGTGTCTTTATTGATTGATAAGGAAACCTTTATATAGACATTACATCAAGTATCCCTGGTAAACAGGGATTCCATATCTAATACAGAATCTAGACTACTAGCCTTATTAGGACAAGACACACCACGGAAGTTACGGAATTAACCTTATTGGTATCATTGTCGTAGGATCAGTGTTGATGTATATTGATACTATGACAATGATACTAATAAGCATATGGAAATCTTTGATCACTATTTGACAATGATACTAATAAGTAATAACCATATAATCAAAGATTTAATCGAATAAAAACTGAAGGTAGCCGAAAGCTAGAAGCATAAATTAAACTGCAAATCATATCTCCCGCCTAAAACTGTGAAATGGAAACGACGCTACATTTTCATAGTCGAAATGGAAATGAATAATACTCATTCAGTATCTTTCAAGATTTTTTCAATTTTATTTTTATTATTATCGAGATAACAGGTTTTCTTAATGATTTTTTAAGAGACTAAAATCTGTGTCAGAAAAGAAATGGATTGGAGTTAAGAAGTGTTTTAGCTTCAAATTTCAAAAAGATTTCGTGATCTTTTCAATTTTAAATTTCCAAAAAATTAGCAGATCATGTGGCGGCCAATTTCATCATTACAAATGGGATCTAGTCACTCTAGTGCCATCAACATCAGAAAGTCCCTGGCTTTGCGTATAAAAGCTCGCAAAATATCGATCTTTTCATTTCTATCTTCCCCAAGATGCTTGCTTTTCTCTTACCTCTTCACTGTTCTCAACTCTGTCTTCTGAAATAAGGAGCTCTCATTCTGTAGCCTTCACAGAATTTTTGAACCAAAAATAAAGGGAAAAGAAGAACAAAGCAATAGGGATCGACCTGGGAACCACGTACCCGTGTGTTGCAGTGTGGCCGCACGGTCGTGTTGAGATCATACCAAACGAACAGGGAAACAGGACGACTCCTTCTTACGTTGCCTTCACCGACTCCGAGAGCTTGGTCGGCGATGGAACTATTAACCAGGTGGCCAGAAACCCCACCAACAACACACTTGAAGAATGAAGAATATTCTTGTGTGGGCAAGAGGCTCTTCTCGCCCATTTGAAGAATGAAGAGTCTTTTTTTTTGGGAAAATCCCCTATTTGATCAAGAAAATTGAAATCCATATGAAGATTTTTGTTTGGGCCTAAATTGACATTTGGCCGAGACTGTGGATCGAGGCCCGGGAGGTTATTTATTAAAGAATAATCTGATATACATTTACTATTTTCCTTCTTAGAAAGGATTTGGGGTTCCTTTAAGAATCCGTAAAGGGGTTGGTTTAAGGTAATTGAACCCTAGTTGATCTCCGAATCTATTATGCTGCTTGATACGCAAGTATTAGGGTTTTGCATCCTCTATATAAAGAGCTCTTGTACAACGTAAAAAGGGTTCTCAACCATTAAACAAACACACAAGCTTTTGCGCATCGCAAATCTTGCAAAGCCTCTCCGGAGCATCTTACGCGTACAGCCTCCACAAACTGCAAACAACCACCATCCAACCTCACTGCAACCCTATACCTGCCATCGATCGCTGTATACTTGCACGGTTGTTGAAGTGTGCCTTGCATTCGTGTGAGCATCGCTAAGACCTATCGCTTCCAGCATCCGCATCTCGTAGCACACCTGCCATCATACGTACAGAGTCGCGCTCACCACCATACGTACAGAGTTGCACGTTCGCCTCGTGCTGCGCTCGCTGAAGCACCCAGTGTCAGTTGCTACACCCGTAGCCAATCGAGTCGTTACTTCGGTAACAAAACACATACCAATCTGCGATAGGTTGGAAAATGATCGTTTTCCGCGGTCTTGAATTATTGCTCTGCTTTGCGTCTCAGGATCAAAGTAAGATTGCTCAATCTGCAATAGGTTGAGAGAAAAATCCTAATATACTTTTGTTAGGTCTTGTTCGAGCCTCTTACGCCGGCTTAGTCAACGCCCGCGTAACAGTCGCTTGGTCAAGAAGTCAGGAATTGGGAGCAGACAGATAAACTCGCCAGAGATATATTCCCTAGAAGTACGCTCGCCAGAGGTCGTTTGCATCAGAAGTTGTACCTAACTCAAAGGTACTGGCACGCTCGCGCACTAGAGGACTGAAATGAACGTCCGCCACCCCCACGTGTTGACCGTTCGCCGGACGCTAAATCCGCCACGAACATTTTGGCACGCCTAGTGGGACTTGTGTCAAGCTTAAGGATCAAATCCAAATGTGGATTAATGACGGTCACATGCAATTGGAAGATCCCAAGGAACCCGCGTTGATCGAGACGACGCCATTTCCTCATCATGTAAACACAATAGATTTTACTCCCCTGTTGACAGTAGCCACAGAGGGGCTACACAGGCCCACAGACCAGCAGTTAGCATGCCCGGGGCCGGACCGAGGCCCGGAGCAGGATCCCCAGCACCCGGACCCGAGGCCCAGCAGTCTAACTTATGGCCAGGGGCCCAGGAGCCGGGGACACCAGCCTGCCGAACAGGTCACCAAACAGAAGGGAACCAGTTCCACATCGAAGAGTAAGGTCAGACCTCACGCTCGACCACCTATATAAGGGCCTCAACCACCCTCATTAATAGGTAATTGATCTATCCAACTACTTACCATTCCCGCTTAAGTTATCTATTTGTCCCAACGGTACTAACTTAGGCATCGGAGAGGAGAAGACCGGCCCGCCCGGTATTCCCCTTAGTTAGCAGGTTCACAGGAGGAAACTACGTCCAGATCCACCAGTCTCTGCCAGGCCTACGGGTTTGAACAGAAACATCCCCATTCATGTCAAGAGTTGGAACCTAGCAAGCGGATTTCTAAGTTTGTACATTATACATATGATGCAAACAAGGCCCCAGAGATTTGGGAGTTCTTGATCCAAGAGGGTATGATCAATCGTGCTACCACTCGCCTGTCACAAGGAGAAGTAGCGCATGGCGAATCTTATTGTACCTTTCATCATTCTAATGACCATCATACCTTCAGGTGTGTTGCGTTAATGGACTAGATTCAAGAATGGTTGAATGATGGAACGTTGAGGTTTGCAGAAGAAGCGGTGACGTTTATCCCAGAGTTTTGGGTAAATGCCATCGACGAGCATAGGTCAGAGTCAAAGCAGCAAGCTGACAACAACACGCATCCGCCAGAGCAGGAAGACATGGTGCTCGTGCCGCGCTCCAAGTTATGCCTTAATTGTAAAGTAGGCTGTCAATTGCCTATAACGCATGAAGAGCTGCAGGTTGCACTTAGGCAGGCGGAACAAAAAGCCTTAGAAAAGGTCAGGCAAATTCCTCTACCTCTTGAACAGTCTAGGACTGATGATTTTAAGTGGGCAAAGTACCATCACAATGGGTAGGAAACTTACGCCAGCAAGCTGAGGTCTCGGCCAGATTCAGGACCTAGTGGAGTCAAGTCTGTACCGGTTTATGGTCCGTCCAGAGTGTCGGATCAGGATATTACGAATAGGCCCTATATTCCACCAGCATCGAGGTCAGAACCTAAACCTGACAGGTGGTATCAACAGCAAAATGGTAAAGCTGTGGAGGTACCTCCTAATCCAACTAGGAATACGCAGAAACGATATGGCAAAGCGAAAAGAACTCTGGACGCTTAAGGCCACAGGGGAGATGACTTCGGCAGAACTTTCGGTTCCGGTTAAACATATACGAGAAACGTACAAGCGATACAGGGCTAAAACATATGTTGATACTCGCTGAGCGCGAAATAGAGATGTTTCACCATTTCAGAGGAAAAGTGTTCACGTCAGGCTTTCAGAGCCAGATCGGGCTGCAGGTGCGCCTAGGAATCCCCGAGGAGAAGGCTAGCCTATTCCCCAGAAAGGGAATCTGTCATCACCACAAACCAGTCAGATCCTTTGCCTAAGCAGGGCATTCTAGAAGCTGGAGTAAAGAAGAACTCCACTATCTTGAGGTGGAAGCCTAAAAAGGCGAGTATCTCTGAAGGTAAAGTTGAAACAGAGGTTCCTGAGGGGCAAACTATTGCTAAGGAATCTAACCAAGCGAAGGGAAAGCCAATCAAGCCTATTACGATCTTGGCTCGATCAAAGTCCTCAGATATTCCGCTTGGTATGTCGTTGCCTCAGTACGTGGCACAAAAGCTGGGCACTGACCCACCTTCGAGAAAAGCGGAGAGTCAAGCCAAATCCCAATCTTCAAATGTGATGACGGACGACGTTTCACCAGGAACGGATGATGAGATACTGGAAGAGGATGAAGAGCTGTTGGATGAGGATGATGCTATCTTGGATTGTAACATGGTTTTCATCTTATCCTCCGCTTATGCCTTACCTGCACCTGTGCCTATTGCCCAGTTTATCTTAGAAGCGGGGCAGGACAACCCAATTTATCATATACAGGAGCCTCAAGATGAGGTAGTAGTCGGCATGGAAGGAGAAGGACTTCAATCCACCCACAAACCTACAGAGGGTTTGACTGACTTTTCAAAGCTGAACGTGGTGTTTTCAAAGCCTACATTCGCCATGCCCCAGCACCTCAAACCTCTGTATGTGTCAGCGGAGGTGGCGGGCCTTAAAGTCAACAAAATTCTCATCGACACAGGAGCTGTGGTGAGCGTTATCACACTTAGTACTATAGAGAAGCTCCAAATTCCTAAGGAAAGGATTATAAGCACCACTATGAAGGTCAGAGGCTTCGTGGGCGCAGTAACCCCAACCAATGGTATCTTAATGCTCCAAATCAAACTTGGGCCTTCTAATGCTTTTCAGGGACTCTTTGTCACATAAACCACTGCCCCATACAGTATGATCCTGGGGAGAGATTGGATCCACAAGACACTTGCTGTTCCATCATCATTGCATCAAGAGATGATTATGTGAGATCCAGTGGCGGACGTTCCGGTACTAATCAAGGCGGATGAATGCCCAGACACCATAGCAGCCTATTCCCTAGAGGCTGACTACTATTATAGCTCTATAACACCTCTCAAGATTGAGGGTGTTGACAACAAAGGACATCCAATTGGGGTGACCTCAACCGATCTCACTCGATGGGGCTTCACACAAGCCAAGTTAGACTCTTCCAGGCCTGTCTCCGTCGACTTCTCACCAAATAATATCAATGAGTGACAACCTTACAGTTGAGGAGGCAGAAGCCTTTGCTTCTCTGATGCAGCGCTTAGCTATTTTTAGAGAGGAGCAATTGGCTTGGAACACGGTCGCTCTAGTGGAGTGTATCGACGAAGATGAGACGGTAACTGTAGAAGAGGTGGAGGATTTACAACCAACTCCAGCAGCATTAGATGATACTCCACCTAAGGTACTTGATCCAGTGGAAAAGGTTAATTTAGGCACTATCGAAGAGCCTATGGAAGTTGGGATCAGCCAGTACTTGGAACCTGAATTGAGGCAGCAACTAATTGAGTTGCTGCAGGAATTCAAGGACTGCTTTGCAGAAAAATATCAAGATATGCCTGGATTATCAAAGGAATTGGTCTGCCATCGCTTACCTATCAAGGAAGGGTTTAAACCAGTTAGGCAGGAGCAGAGGCGGATGAACGCTGAAACTGTAATAGCAGTTAAGAAGGAGGTTCAGAGCATGCTTGACGCGAGAATTATCAGGCCAGCACAATATTCACAATGGCTGGCGAACGTAGTTCCGGTCAAGAAGAAGAACGGCAAGATCAGAGTTTGCGTTGATTATAGAGATCTCAATGCTGCATCACCAAAGGATATTTACCCTATGCCTATTGCAGACATGCTCGTTGACGCAGTAGCAGGACATGAGATATTGTCTTTCATGGATGGAACAGCTGGATACCATCAAATTCCAATCTATGAGCCCGACATCCCTGAGACTGCTTTTCGTTGTCCTGGTTTTACAGGGGCTTTTGACTACCTTAGTATGCCATTTGGCTTAACCAATGCAGGAGCTACATATCAACTATCTATGAATCTAATATTCTATGATATCCTAGGGAGTATTTTGGAGGTTTATATCGATGATGTCGTGGTAAAGACAAAGCAGAGGAAGGATCACATCACTCACCTTCGAGATGTCTTCACCAGAATGAGGAAGCACCAACTCAGAATGAATCCAGCCAAATGTGTGTTTGGGGTTCGTGCAGGAGATTTCCTGGGGTTTGTGGTGCATGAACGAGGCATTGAGGTGTCTGGAGATAAGGCACAGGCGGTATTGGGCGCTCCAGTACCTAGAACCAAGAAGGAGCTTCAGAGCTTGTTGGGTAAGATCAATTTTCTCAGAAGATTCATATCCAACTCAGCTGGAAAGATTGCTCCTTTCTCCCCGATCTCCTGAAACTCAAGGACGGGGAAGGCTTCAAATGGGGTCCTGAACATCAAGCTGCGTTTGATCAAATCAAGGAATATCTGGCGAGCCCGCCAGTGTTGCGGCCTCCTCAACCAGGGATCCCACTCAAGTTATATATTTCCGCTTCTACCAGCTCTGTTGCAGGTTTGCTAGCCCAGGATGAAACAACGAGTGAAGGAAAGAAAATCGAATACGCGGTTTACTACCTTAGCAGGACCTTGTTAGATGCAGAGACTAGGTACTCACTAATTGAAAGGTTATGCTTAGCATTGTACTTTGCCGGCACCAAACTTCGTCATTACATGCCTTCTTTTACTACTATTGTGGTAGCTCAGACGGACTTGGTGAAGTATATGCTTACCAAACCTATTTTGAGAGGTAGGGTTGGCAAATGGATTTTGGCCCTATCTGAATTATCTTTACAATATACTCCTTTAAAGGCAATGACGGGACAAGCAATTGCTGATTTCTTACTCCATCATCCGCTCGAAGAAGAGATTCCAGAACAAAGTTGGTCTGTCACTATGATCCGGACTCAACCTTGGATACTATACTTCCACTACCAGCTTTGACAGAATAGCCGACGAAATTTTTTTCGTCGGCTATTCTAAATTTTCGTCGGCTATTCCTTCTACCGACGAAAATTTCGTCGACTATAATTCGTCGTTAAAAGAGCGTCGGTAAAACCAATGGCCGAGGAAAAAAATGAAATCGTCGGCCATTCCAAAATTATCACCGACGAAAATTCATTTTCGTCGGCCAAACCATGGCAAAATATCCGACGAAATTCGTCGGATATTTTAGAGTATGGCCGACGATTTTGCCAACTATAGCCGACGAATAAAATCCATTTCGTCGGCTATTTGTTCTGAAATATAGCCGACGATTTTGTCTATTTCGTCGGTGATTTCGTTAGAATATATTAATATTTAGGGTTTTTATTTAGGGTTTAGGGTTTAGGGCCGACGAAATAATGTGATTTTCGTCCGTAATAAAAGTTATAGCCGACTAAATTTGGTAAAAATCGTCGGCTATAACAGTTATAGCCGACGAAATAAGGTCAATTTCGTTGGCTATAACTGTTATAGCCGACGAAATAAGGTCAAATTCGTCGGCGATTCTTAAATTTTGGGAAAAAAATATTAAATTAATTTCTAAATTACCATTCCAAGCAACCTGCAATTCACAATGACAATCCATGCATTTACACCAACAAGAAACACGTCTAAATGACTTATTTAATTTGTTCTAATATACATAAAATATAACCCTAATCATCACCTAAAGCACTAAAATCCACCACGTCATCCTGACCACCATCGTGCTCGTCATCCTGCTGAATGAACTCGTCGGCTCTCGGCATTCGAGGTTCATCTAACGGCTCAAATGGGGGCGGGGGTCCAATGCCTTGTTGTTGTGCCGCGAACATAGCACACCACCAGTTTTGTTGGCCGTAGTAGTTCTGTCGCCGAATTCTCTCGCACTCAGAATGCCAACGCTCCATTTCCATCTGATACTGCTGTGTTCTGCGTTGCTGCTCCTGTGATCTCTAGAACTGGGTCTCCTGTGATCTCTGGAACTGGGCCGCCAATCTTGCATTTTCTTCGGCCAATCTCTGCATTTCCCCCCTCATCTGTTGGGTGTCCCCGCCTCCCCTCTTTTGAGCTCCCTTAGTGGTCTTCAGGACTCCTATTCCAGAACTTCCCAAACCCCGGCAGTAGTAGTCGTTTGACCGGTTTGGGAAGGCTGCGTCGAATATCCTCGCTGCAGTTTGGACATTCGATCTGTCGACCTGGCTCAGGGCTTCTTGCAGATTTTCCTCTGAAATGTTCGGTTGTGTCCGCCGAACTTCTGCCTGCAACACTTCTTCTTCGGCCCGGTTCACCCTCTCCTAATTGAACGGGAAAAAAAAAAAATTAATATTCTAACAAATATATAATTAAGTAAAATTAATAATTAAAATTTTAAAATCGTAATCAACGACTTACAAGGTCTTCTGGAACGTCTGGATAAACCGTCCTGAACGTCTGTACGTACGGGTTGCAGTCAGGATGATCTCTAAGCGCCTCCTCCTGATATTGGGAAAATGGCCTAGAACCACCATGATGGGGGGTTGTGTTACGGCGGCGGTTCACAGAGTTTATCCGAGACCGTTCCTTCAAACAAATAATAAAATATTAGTGTAATAATTATAAAATAATTAAACTAATAATTAAAATATTAACAAAATAAAAATTTATAGTTAATTTTAGTATTTACCTGCATAACTGGGTTGTTGAACTCTACTGTCTTCAACCAACGCCACTCATACTCCCTGAACATTAACTCTCTTGGAGTACCCATACGACCAATATGGTCGTATTGGGTAAAGTGGGTACGAAGCTCGTTCTTCCACTCTTTGAACCTACGGAAAAAATAAAAGTGCATTAGAAATATTATTAATATCATAAAATATTTTTAATTATAAGATGAGGAATTTCCAACGTACCTCGAGTTCTGCATCGCGTACGCCCAATCCTGCTTGTGTTCGGCAATCTCGAAGTATGCCTGAAAGATAATATTTTATTAGGTTTAAAATTATAATAATACCGAAAATTATTAAATATTACGATAAAGAAATTAAGTTTTTTAAATTACTCACCGACGCCGCGTTGTTGACCTCCCTCTTGATCTCTTCCGGCACATCAGCCTACCGGCTCCACAACATAGGGACTCTATCCCTAATTAGTGATCCCACGCAACCCGCGTAATCGCGGCGTTTTTTCCCCTTAACATCCTCATTAGGGGGTTCGTTGATTTGGATCCTCCCGCTGGTGTCAACACTCCTCCTGAGCGTATCAAAATTTATGACACCTCTCGTATTCCTGCTTGAACTCCCTATCACATAAACGACGATTGGTTAATAAAATTAAATATTAGTGCGTTAATTTTAATAAAACATTTAATTAATAAAATCAAATGTTACCTGAACTCGATGACGCTTCTGTCGACTTTGCTTTTAATCTCGCCGAAATCAGGAGGTCAGGTCTCTCAAACGGCTCGAAATGGTATGCCTCCGCAACACTCACGTACTGAGGCGTAATAGGCCATATGGGCACACCACTATCGTCGACCTCGGGTATCGCAGGAATGTTGTACGGGAGGTAGAGCTGATTTGGGAGAGTAGGCCCCTCAGTTGAGTCAGCAGCAGACGGCGCCGGACTCGTCATCGGCTCCCGATGAACCTCAGGCATACGGACCTGATGAACGTCTACAGCTATCTCGTCCTGAAATAGCTGCCTACTCGACCTCGGAGCATCTGGCCGGAGAGGGGGACGTGAACTGGTCGATGGCCGCCCCGCCGATAAAAGTGTCTGGTGCCGAGAACTGACACTCCTATACTTTGAATGTCGTCGGCTATACTTTGGAATGTCGTCTATACTTTGAATGTCGTCGGCTATACTTTGGAAGATCAACGGCCGTCGGATCTGAGCCATCCAACGGCAGACAATGAAAAGGAGCGGATCGCTAGAGTTTAGCCGACGAAATATAATTTTCGTCGGCTAAACTATTGGTCAAACCACTAAGTCAAACCTCTAAACGCTTAAAAACGGAAATTAGTCTAGTTAAACGACGGTTTCTGGCTTGACCTTCAACAGATAATAGTTTCAAATCGATGAGACGCAACTAATCGTATAAAAATTTTCCTCAAAATATTTACCGAACGCCAGGCTACCCATAGGAAAACGAAAGTAAAAAACAGTTAACCGCAACATTCGGCACCAAGATTTTATGGGAATCTTGTCATTTTTCAACCGTAAACGTATTTCATAATTTCAGTCATATCTTATTTTACGACTTTTTTGCATCTGAAGAGTCTACGTATAGTAACTATTTGAAACTATACATTCACTTAAACACTTAGTAAACAAGTTAAGGAACATTAGTGCATATGTTCTGATTTTGAATATAAAAGTTTACAAAATCTATTCCAACCGTTAGATATCACCGTTAAGATTAAATACATGTATGGAAAAAAATCCAACTACATCTGACAACGTTAAAGGCTCGATCGGAACTGTCAACCGAGTAAGTCAAACCTCTAAACGCTTAAAAATGGTAATTGGACTGTCTAAATGACGTTTTTTGGCCTGACCTTCAACAGATAATAGTTTCAGATCGATGAGACGCAACTAATCGTATAAAAATTATCCTCAAAATTTTTACCGAACGTCAGGCTACCCATAGGGAAACGAGAGTAAAAAACAGTCAACCACAACATTCGGCACACATAATTTATCAGAATCTTGTCATTTTTCAACCGTAGACGTATTTCGTTATTTCGGTCATATCTTATTTCACGACTTTTTTCTGTTTGAAGGATGAAGCAATGGTTTATCATTAGTGATAGAAAATGGAATCTGGTTATTTAATTTTTTTATTTTTAAATCATAGCCGATGAGAGACAACCTAGTACTCGTCGACTATCCTGTTGTCGTTTTCTGTCTAAAATAAAATAATGCATTTTTCGTAGTTATGGCCGACGAATAATGCATTTTTCGTCGGCTATTATGAATATAGCCGACGAAATCAGGTGTTTTTCGTCGGCTATTATATGAAAAAGGAAAAAAAAAAACAGTAGGTTTACACTTCTCGTATTCCTATTTCCTGTTCATATATAACCAAAATTGAACATCAAGAAAACAGAAACCCAGCTGTCAACATATTTCAATTTTTTTTTTAAGGGGTTTGGAACCCAGCCTAGCTGGGAGGCTCATCCCCACGCCCATTCATTAGAAATTAGTGAATTACAAATGAAAGTATTACATCATCTAAATTACTTAATCCGTCGGATTGTAATCGGAATCATCGTATGAGTCTTCTTCGGTTTCTGAATTGCTCGATAGGGGTAATCTATGTATTTCCTCACCACTAGAGTCCTCGTTAGTTTCTTCATTTGGATCAACATCAACAAGCAGTGGCTCATCACGTTTAATTCGCACCGGCGTGTCTAGGCGAATAAAAGAGGAGTCAGGAATACCGTTTGAGTTGGGCTCTTGATACGCGGTGCCACATTCCTCGTTCTCTTCAGCCACTCTAAATGTAGACGCCCGGTAAATGTTGCTATGGTGGATAGTGTTGACTACTTTCCACGGGTCACCCTTGGCGAGATCATCAAGATAAAACACTTGTTTCACCCATGTGGCTAAAACGAACGGGTCATCCTCATACCATGATGTACTAGTGTTCACAGAAGTTATGCCGTATTGATCGGTTTTCATGCTCTGCGGCCGTGTGTCAAACCATCTACACTTGAAAAGGTGCACTTTCATGCCTTCCCCATAATGCAGTTCCACAACTGAATGGAGAACACCGTAACAGTCAACTCCATCATCCCCACCATGTGCCATAACCCCTAAATTTTGTGTTTTCAGTCTGATGTCTCTCTCTTCACATCGAAATAACACATCATTGACCTTGCACGTCGCATGAACTTTTGAATAGACCGGCTTCATCGCTAGAAGTCTGAGTTCGTGCGACCAATTTGGGTGATTGTCATTTTTAATAAGGTCCATCTGCAACCGTCAGAATCAACTATAAATATGAATAATTATACACAATAATATATAAATACGTATAGAATAATGTTAAAGTCACGTACCCAGCGGCCGAAATACTCTGCGAATGTCCGGTTGTGGTAATCGAGATCACCTCCTACTTGTTCACAGTTTAGATGCATGTTCTTCCAAAACTGAACTTCTGGACAGTTAATTAGTACCCACCAATGTGCAATGGTTACCTCATAATCTTTCAACTTGTAGGAAACTGACATTTTTCTACTGAGTACAACATCGTCGGAGAGTATGGAAAGATTGAACTGTGAAGGTACATCTTCCGGTATGCTTTCCTGTAACGCTCCTAAATACAGCTTCATGTAGGTGACGCACTCGTGCGCAATATATGCTTCTGCTATACATCCTTCGGGTGCAGATCTGTTTTGGACAAAAGCACTGTATTGTCCGAGTTGCCTATAAATTAAGTTTTTAAAGTGTTATGATAATACATTAATACTAAATCACATATGTTGATGAGGAAATTAACATAAGGTGTAAAATACGTACCTTTCCATCGGATACATCCAAGTGAAGTGCACATGACCGGTAAGCAACAACTGCCGAGGAAGATGGATCATGAGGTGAGGCATGATGTCGAAAAAATTTGGAGGAAATATCATCTCAAATTTACACATGATATGAACGATGTCTTGTTGCATTTCCCGGAGGTCAGATTTTCTCACTTCCCGTGTGCATACCTTCTGGAAAAATCTTGCCAACGCTACTAACGGCTCCACAACGTGACGGGGAAGGAACGGTCGAATGAAAACAGGGAAGAGACGTTGTAGCAGGATATGATTGTCATGACTTTTCAACCCGTAAAGATTGTTGAATTGTCTGTTCACACACTTGGCTATATTTCCAGCAAAGCCTGAAGGATACTTGGCCCGACTTATCCAATGGAAAATTTCTGATTTATGCTCAGGCTTGACGGTGTAAGGAGCTTGAGGCATTTTTCTCTTCCCTTGTTTCAACCACAGTTGTTTTCTGATATTCATGTTTTGCAGATCAGTGCGAGCCTTAGGACCGTCTTTCGTCTTCCCTCCAAGTTCAGCGTCGTGCCCACCACACTTTCAGAAACATTTTTTTCTATGTGCATAACGTCTAGGAAGTGACGGATCAACAACTCACACCAGTACGGAAGTTCCCACAATATGCTTTTATGTGTCCAGAATTTGTACTCCTCATGTCTTTCAGGTATTTCCGCTACAATATCGGGATGATTGCTGAGGGGCCCAAAATCGTACTCATTAAGCACCGCTAAAATTTCTCTTCCCGTCCATCTTCTGGGAGGACGGCCGTGTTATTCGGTTCCATCAAATGCGGCGGACTCGTAACGCCAGTGGTGATCCGCCGGAAGGAACACACGATGACCCATTCTGCATATCTTGTTGCAATGAGGGGTGCTCCCATAATCGCTGAGGCACTCTGGACAAGCCTTGTATCCCCTAACAACGCTGCCCGACAACATCCCATAAGCAGGAAAATCACTGATGGTACCAATAACCATGGCATGCATCTGGAACGTCTGCTGCTTGTACTTGTCAAAAGTGGGATGACCAACGTCCCACAATACCTTAAGCTCTTCAATCAATGGTCTCATATACACATCGAGACATTTCCCTGGGTAACCAGGCCCCGGAATCAACAACGTCAACATATTATATTCCTTCTTCATGCACATCCACGGAGGAAGGTTGTAAGGTACCAAAATCACCGGCCATATACTGTATGAAAGACTCATGGTGCCGAAAGGGTTGAACCCGTCGGTTGAGAGCCCGAGCCTGACGTTTCTGACATCTGACGCAAAATGAGGAAACTCATTGTTTATATGCTTCCAAGTCGCTCCGTCAGAGATGTGTGTCATGATATCTGCGTCTCCCAAGTCCCGCTCACCGTGCCATCTCATAGCTTTTGCGGTGGTTTCTGACATGTACAACCGCTCAAGCCTATCTCTCAACGGAAAATACCGAAGCACTTTCACAGGTTTCCTATTGCCTGCTCCCGTCAACTTATATCGGTCAGAATGACATATCGGACATGCGTCAAGGCTAGCAAGGTCATTCCCTCCTGCATCTTTACCCCAGAAGAGAACGCAGTCAAATGCGCATGCATGGATCTTAATGTAGGAAAGCCCTAGATCTTTGAGGATACTTCGGACCTTACGGTGATTGGTAGGATTACGATGACCCTCCTCCAACAACGAAGAAGTGTACTGTAGATATTCATCCACTTGCCTGATAGTCGATTTTGTCTCGACTTTAATCCTCATTACCTCCATCACACTTTGAAGAACTGTCTTCTCAGAACTTGAAGACACATGGGTCTGTTGCAATGCAATCAGTTTGTTGTACTTGTCAAAGGCAGCAGTGTTGACAACTGCTGGGAAGGGCTGCACCGGGTCATGCATATATTGTTCCCCACGTACACCGCTTTCAAAAGGAAACACGTCGTTGACGAATGCCATTGTTGGATCGTTGGATGTACTACTACTGCCCGCCTCAAAAAACTGCCCATGATCATGCGATCCATCTAATGATGGCTCACCGTGATATATCCAACGTCTGTACTTCGGCCAAAACTCATTACTCTTTAGGTGCTCCCATACTGTCCTAATCGGAAATCGACACATATCACTGCGACACATACATTTATTGCACGGGCAATAATGGTATTCATTCCCGTTTGCATTATTTTCCTCGACGAACTGCAAAAAATTCACAACTCCTCTAGTGTATCGTCGGTCATGCCTTGGAAGTGAAATCCAACTCTTATCCGGATCCATATATAGCCTAAAAATAATATATATAAATATATATATATATATAACTTTAATTAATAAGAAATTAATTAACACATATATATATATATATATAAATCCTTAATAATTAATTACATTACAATATATATTATTATCAACATCAACTCATATATATATATATATACCATTAACAACCATTATTTAAGTTACACTATATATCAACCATTATTTAAGGTAATTACACTATCAACAACCATTAATTAACATATATATATATATATATATATATATATATATATATATATATATATAAACTCCACACACACACACACACACACACATTTTTAATTAACTATATTTTAACACTAATTAAAATAACATCAAATTAAAACACATAATTAAACTCTAACTTAAAATCAACTCAACTACAACTCAAAATCAACATATATACATACATTCTAACACTAAAACAACAACAAAACAAAAAATCACTTACTAAATCAAAATCACTAAAACTCAAAATCAACTAAACTAAAACTCAAAATCAACATATATACACATATACGTACCTATATATAGCTCCACAATGTAAGAGAGGACGGATTTCAACAATACCCACAGATTTTTCACTCTTCCTCCCGTTTTTTTTCGTTTTTTTTGAAATGAGCAGCTGCTGTCTAGATCTGAAAATATATAGACTTATAGCCGACGAAAATGTCAATTTCATCGGCTAAACTTTCAAAAGTTTTCGTCGGCTAATGTTTCTGAGAAAAGCCGACGAAAATACAAAATCGTCGACTAAAATATGAGTATAGCCGACGATTTTTTTTTTACCGACGAAAAAACAAATCGTCGGCCATTCCCATACTATGGCTGACGATTTTTTTTTTTCCACCGACGAAAAATAAAATCATCGGCCATTCTATGGAATAGCCGACGAAAATTTTTCGTCGTCGGCCGTTTTTTTTTATTTCGTCGGGAATGGCTATTTTTCTGGTAGTGTTCGATGGCAGTAGTACTGATACCCTGGCGGGTGCAGGTATTTGTATCCATGGCCCAACTGGGGCTAAGCACTCGTACTCTTTTCAACTAGAGTGGACTTGCACTAACAACCAGGCAGAATACGAGGCGCTAATTATTGGTTTGGAATTGCTACTGGATATGGACGCTAAGGAGATCGAAGTTTATGGTGATTCTTTATTAGTCATCAATCAGCTCACTGGAGTATACAAATGCCTTTCTTTCCATCTATTACGTTATTGGGAACGAGCATCCGAATTACTTGAACGGTTTACTGATGTGGTGCTTGATTATGTTCCTCGCGAGTGGCGAGTGGCGTTATGGAAAGGATCCTGAAAGTAGAACGGCGCACTTTACCATCTTTTGTCGTTCGACAAGAACACCGCAATGAGTGGTTGGTGGCTACGGTCGAACCAATTGATACAGACTGGCGGCTCCCAATCATCAAATATTTACAAGACCCCTCTGCACCATCAAAAAGGCGGATCAGATTCATGGCCACTAATTATTTACTTCGTGGCGATGAGTTACTTCGCAGAGGAGAAGATGGTGTTGACCTTAGGTGTGTCTATGGGACGGAGGCCAAGCGGCTCATGCGAGAGGTACACCTTGGCGTTTGTGGTTCACATCAAAGCGGACCAAAGATGAGGTGGCTTATTCGTCGCTACGGATATTATTGGCCATCTATTCTTAAAGACTGTATCAGTTTTGCATAGGGTTGCATTGATTGCCAAATTCATGGGTCAGTCCAGCGAATTCCCAATATACCCATGCAACCTATCATCAAGCCTTGGCCCGCCAGGGGCTGGGCACTGGATTTTGTTGGCGAGATTCACCCTAATTCGTCTCTCCAGCATAAGTATTTGCTCATTGGTACAGATTTCTTCACTAAATGGGTTGAAGCAGTGCATGTCTGAAATTGTGACGCGGCTACCGTCATCCGATTTATATTTCAGAATATCATTTGCAGATATGGTATTCCTGAATGTATAGTGGCAGACAGGGGGGCAGCGTTTATGACAGGACCCGCCCCGGATTTCACCCTGAAATCCGGATAAGATCCTGCGGGGACCACCTTAAGAGAGATTTTACCGAAAAATCGGCATGACCTCTCTTAAAATGGACAACCCAAACCTGTCAAACAAAACATAAAACACTTCAACCAAAACCATCCTGACTCCAGGAGCCACCTGCTCCCCCATAATCAAACAACTTCCCCAATTAAACATAAGACCAATTTCAATTGATTTACAATCCATCAGAGCAATCTAATAATGAATTGGAGATACAAGAATCAAAAAGTAAAAGGATCAACGGATTCTACCAAGCAGAAGCAAAGACGACGACTATGCTTCGACTCCGAGTACTCTTGACCTCAATTAAACTAGTCTGCAACTGGGCGATTTAAAACGAAGAGCCCAGGGGAAAGTAAATTAAAAACGTTAGAGTGAGTGGATAAAACAAATTTTATATAATACCTTAAACAAATAAAAACATTATTTTACTTTCCCAACATTTTCGTACATAAAATCCACTATGCATGCACTTTAATAAAACGTCCCACGTTTAAGAAAAACCGTATTTAAAATAAATCAGCCCCGCTGATATATCAATTAAACAAATAATATTTTGTTTATATATGTATTCAAACGAAATACTTTTGAAATTCAATTAATAACATTTCACGACCAATCTCATTGGTCACATAAAAACCCAAGCCCCGCTGGTTCGGGAATTTATTAAATAACAGAAAGTCTTATAGAGAAAACATTCCCGAAACCCAAATGATATAAAATCCTGACCAATCCCATTGGTCATATCGTATAATAAAATAGGGGAAACGTACTACCCACCATTTATTAGTAGCCCCTAAGGCTAAGGGTCAAATCACAGAGTCCCAATAGCGTCATCACGCTATGCCTGTACACGTCGACCACCGAGCGTGAATCTGACCTATATGGTCAAGTCGTCACCTCGCGTGGGCTCAGGCGACTAAGCTAGCTAGCATCAACACATACATATCCCGACCCTTATATGGTGAAAACAAAACCGAAATTACGTATCCCCTTATATATCATAACTCCGTACGATCCCCGACCGTACATCTGAGGCTAATATATATAATCAAATAAAATCATAGCCTCGAAGGAACGTATATATACCTGACACGTCTCAATGTCATAAAAATAATATCGAAAAGAATATATAACTTCGACATGTCTCCCATGTCGGAAAAATCACAAATACCGAAAACATAAAATCTCCGGAGTCCTTTCATTTAAATACCACTAAAACTTATTCAGCATGATCAATTATGAATAATTAAAACATACTATTTCCGGAAACCTCGTTTCCGGATGAAATCACGTACTACTAAAATAGTAGTAAAAGCATAACCCCAAAACCATAAAATTCTTTGAATATCAATATTATTTTAATTATACGAATTCTCATGCTTTTCAAATCATTCATTTAAAATAAACTTCATTTCATTAAAACAATTATGCATGCATTTATTTAAAATAAAAATCCACTCACTGTAACCGGCTATGCTCGACGCCTCTCGGAAGTCTCTTCGATACGAGCGTCCTCACATCCTGTAAGATTATTCAATTAATTTCCCTTTTTCTCAAATGTACAAAAGAATTCAAAATATTAACGTATTCACACGATCTCGACGTGTGCCAAAACCTTGCCCTTCACCCTTGATATTTTCTCTCCTAAAATCAATCCTTAAACCTTAAATTCCCAGTCAATCTCCTCATAGTTCAAGAACCACAACAACAACATTAACCCTTTAATCCTCCACCAAACCCATTTATCTAAAACTTAAACAATTAAACTTATCCCGTGTTAAATTCCTCTAAAAAAATTCTAAAATAAATGCCAATAAATTCCATTCTTCATAACTAACCCAAATTCAACCTAAAAAACCACCCACAGCGGGTGCACCGCCGCCGGCAGTGGCGGTCAACGGCGGTCAGCGCCCCAAAAAAATACCAAAATTCAACAGTAGCTTCATCTCAACATTTCTAACAGTTTTCCCTTCTACAACAATCACCAATTTCAAGTCTAAAGTAGTCAATTTACAAAAACCCCCAATTCGGCACTATTCACCAAGAACCCTAGAAATTTCAATTTCTCAATTCTCCTTACCTACTACAAATCGAGCTAAATCCTTTGGAGGGGTTGTTCACGACGACCTAAGCTTCAATTCAACACCAAGAAATCGTTCTAATTCGGCCTGAAGAGAGAGAATCAATGAAATGAGTGAATGAATAGTAATCGGCATAAACCGAATGATTTCTCTCAATCGATAGCGAGAAGAGAGGAAATACCTACCTAGACTTGTAGAGGGGAAGAGCAGCTTCGTCTGGATATCAAGAACACCACCTATGGTGGTCAGACGGCGGAGCTCGGGGTCGGGGTCGGGGAGAGAGGAGGAAAAAAAATATTTTTCTGATTTTCGGCTTTTTACCATGTTGCCCTTACCATTTCCTTTTATATCCGCAACGAAAATGGAAACTATTGTTTTTACGTTACAACTTTTGTGTTCTAACTCCGATTATAACAAATAATATACCGATAAGTTCGCAACGACGACCTCTTCGACTTCCTCGAGCAATAAAATTATCGTTTTAGTCAACTTATAAAAAAATCAACCATTAGAATTTTCGAATCGTAAAAACAATTACCGGAACGTAAAAATAAAAGATAAAACTGTCAAAAGTAACTTGAGATTCGGGTCGTATCAGTTTATGGCGGAGAAGACTCAAGAATTTTTGCAAGGATATGGCATTCAATTCCTCCACTCTTCCCCTTATTATGCTCAATCGAATGGCCAAGCAGAGGCCAGTAACAAGGTCATTCTCTCTATTCTCAAGCGGATGCTCGAAGACAACCCAAGGACTTGGCATACTGAACTGGATAACACTTTGTGGGCATACCGAACGCCTACAGGGACTACTCCATATGCTTTGATGTATGGCCATGATGCGGTTTTACCCTTACAGATTAACATACAGTCCATTCGAGTTAGAGAGAAGCATCAGCTGATTGGTGCTGACTATGTTCAAGCAATGTTTCAAGAACATGAGGACCTCGATATCAGGCGGATGGAAGCTCTAGAAAATATAATCATGGAAAAGAAGAAGGTTGCTAGAGCTTATGATAAGCGGACTAAGGGAAAGTCTTATGGCGAAGGCGATTTAGTCTGGAAAGTAGTACTTCCCTTTGGCGAACGTGATACGGGTCGTGGTAAGTGGTCTCCCAAATGGGAGGGTCCTTTTGTCATTGACCTGATTCTTGGCAAAGGTGCTTATCAACTCAGAGACATTGAAGGCGACGTCCACAAAAATCCCATTAATGGCCGCTACCTCAAGAAATATTTTCCAAGTGTTTGGGAGTATGAGGACCCGCTAGCCATGGTCGAGCTCCTTGGAATTATATACTTAGTTTCCTTAGCTTTGATTCATATCCCGTACTCGCCTCCGCCAAGCTACACTAGGGGGGCAACACAGGGCAACATCAGAAGTCTTGCATATTAGAAGCCTTGCATACGAGCATTCGCCGAGGCTAGAAGTTGTATGCCCCAAATTTTCAGAATTTTTATATGAGACTGCAAGAGTTTCATTGAGATTTACTTGATTTCAATTCAACCTTTGGATCAATACCTGTGGTTCCTAAGTTTGTATTTTGTATTTAAGTTAATGCAATTTCAATTTAAAGAGGAAAACAATATATGTGTTTTTCAAGTTATTTGATGACTTTGCGGTCAAAGCTTTTTCAAAGTATGAAGTTATAAGATAAAGAGCTACTAGCTAGCTCTGAAACCATGTCTATACTAAAGAGCTTTGATCGATCATAAGGAAGGTTTGAATTTCTATTTTGAATTCTGCTTCACAATTCCACCGACAAAAAGGTGGGCTAGTGACAGGTTCATTACCTTAAGTTGGCGAACGTAGAATTCCCTTCCTTGATCGATCTTCATTGTCATCCTCCTTGTCTTTTGGGAACCAACAGACAGCAATCCTCATCCGCCAATTTTCAAATTGACCCTTGACGAATGGTTAGGCCATCTTCTTAGGGTTCAGAACTTCTGGGTTGATAGAAGAGCGAAAGGGCAAGGAGTTTCCGTCCGCCAGGTTGGAGCAGTTCAGATGTTAGCATGGACGGAAATGTCATCCACAGGTCATTCTCTGTTTCTGCCCTAATGCTAAGGAGCAGTAGAAGGAATACGTCCACACGGCTGACAGATGACACCTAAATCGACAATCAGTATTATACCAATGGAGGACGTGAAGAATATGGCCAAATTCTGACCAACCGTTCAGAAATCACGTCATCCAAGGGCATAGTACCAGATTATGCGACTTAGGATTTTGCTAATACCAGATTATACGACTTAGAGGTGTTCATAAGAACATCTTAGTATAGTCTGGAGGGAAGGATTGTGGAAGCCATAAGGGCTTGAAGGTAAACAGGGGAGAAACCATGGCGATAATGAAAGGAATTGAAGGTTTGATCAACCCTAGCGAGAGGGTTCCTTTATATAGTAAATTGGGTAAGGGATCTTACGGCTGAGATTGATTCGGGTTGATCACAAGAAATGCCAGAATTTATGGTATAGTTATTATTTTCAACCGTTTGCATTGGAACCGGTAAAGGGTTTTGGTTTTCAAAATCTGTGGAGTGATATCAGCAGTTACTAGGCATTAAATCGGAGCGTTGAATTGTAGGTACAGACTTGCACGTTCGTCTCATGTCTGCGCTCGCTGAAGCACCCAGTGTCAATCGCTACACCCGTAGCCAATCGAGTCGTTACTTCGGTAACAAAATACAGACCAATCTGCGATAGGTTGGAAAATGATCGTTTCCCGCGGTCTTGAATTATTGCTCTGCTTTGCGTCTCAGGATTAAAGTAAGATTACTCAATCTGCAATAGGTTGAGAGAAAAATCCTAATATACTTTTGTTAGGTCTTGTTCGAGCCTCTTACGCCGGCCTAGTCAACGCCCGCGTAACAGTCGCTTGGTTAAGAAGTCAGAAATTAGGAGCAGACAGATACACTCGCCAGAGATATATTCGCCAGAAGTACGCTCGCCAGAGGTCGTCCGCATCAGAAGTTGTACCTAACTCAAAGGTACTGGCACGCTCGCGCACTAGAGGACTGAAATCAACGTCCGCCACCCCGACGTGTTGAGCGTTCGCCGGACGCTAAATCCACCACGAACATTTTGGCACGCCCAGTGGGACCTTTTTCAAGATTGCGGGATCTAATCCATATCGTCGAATTATGCCTTCTTGTACTAAACCAGAGCACAGGTTATGCACTCCGCATAATTCATCTGAGTGTAGGGGTTTAACAGAGGAAGACGCTCGCCACAAGTTTGGGACAAGCGTTTTGGTTGAACATTCCCCGAGGGCCACCAATCATAATAAGGAGACTCTTGGGAGTTCAGAAGTTGCTGCTGACGAGAGTAGCATCACCTCGCAGAAGGCAGCGACTACCGCACCAGAAATTGAAGAGGAGAGGAACGATGCGGTTCTCGTCGTTACATCTCCTGAAGATGTAATGGACTCTTTGAACTTGGTGTTGGCAAAATCAGCATCAACCTATAGATTGGGCTAGTGACAGGTTCATTGCCTTAAGTTGGCGAACGTAGAATTCCCTTCCTTGATCGATCTTCATTGTCATCCTCCTTGTCTTTTGGGAACCAACAGACAGCAATCCTCATCCGCCAATTTTCAAATTGACCCTTGACGAATGGTTAGGCCATCTTCTTGGGGTTCAGAACTTCTGGGTTGACAGAAGAGCGAAAGGGCAAGGAGTTTCCGTCCGCCAGGTTGGAGCAGTTCAGATGTTAGCATGGACGGAAATGTCATCTGCAGGTCATTCTCTGTTTCTGCCCTAATGCTAAAGAGCAGTAGAAGGAATACGTCCACACGGCTGACAGATGACACCTAAATCGACAATCAGTATTATACCAATGGAGGACGTGAAGAATATGGCCAAATTCTGACCAACCGTTCAGAAATCACGTCATCCAAGGGCATAGTACCAGATTATGCGACTTAGGATTTTGCTAATACCAGATTATACGACTTAGAGGTGTTCATAAGAACATCTTAGTATAGTCTGGAGGGAAGGATTGTGGAAGCCATAAGGGCTTGAAGGTAAACAGGCGAGAAACCATGGCGATAATGAAAGGAATTGAAGGTTTGATCAACCCTAGCGAGAGGGTTCCTTTATATAGTAAATTGGGTAAGGGATCTTACGGCTGAGATTGATTCGGGTTGATCACAAGAAATGCCAGAATTTATGGTATAGTTATTATTTTCAACCGTTTGCATTGGAACCGGTAAAGGGTTTTGGTTTTCAAAATCTGTGGAGTGATATCAGCAGTTACTAGGCATTAAATCGGAGCGTTGAATTGTAGGTACAGACTTGCACGTTCGTCTCATGTCTGCGCTCGCTGAAGCACCCAGTGTCAATCGCTACACCCGTAGCCAATCGAGTCGTTACTTCGGTAACAAAATACAGACCAATCTGCGATAGGTTGGAAAATGATCGTTTCCCGCGGTCTTGAATTATTGCTCTGCTTTGCGTCTCAGGATTAAAGTAAGATTACTCAATCTGCAATAGGTTGAGAGAAAAATCCTAATATACTTTTGTTAGGTCTTGTTCGAGCCTCTTACGCCGGCCTAGTCAACGCCCGCGTAACAGTCGCTTGGTTAAGAAGTCAGAAATTAGGAGCAGACAGATACACTCGCCAGAGATATATTCGCCAGAAGTACGCTCGCCAGAGGTCGTCCGCATCAGAAGTTGTACCTAACTCAAAGGTACTGGCACGCTCGCGCACTAGAGGACTGAAATCAACGTCCGCCACCCCGACGTGTTGAGCGTTCGCCGGACGCTAAATCCACCACGAACATTTTGGCACGCCCAGTGGGACCTTTTTCAAGATTGCGGGATCTAATCCATATCGTCGAATTATGCCTTCTTGTACTAAACCAGAGCACAGGTTATGCACTCCGCATAATTCATCTGAGTGTAGGGGTTTAACAGAGGAAGACGCTCGCCACAAGTTTGGGACAAGCGTTTTGGTTGAACATTCCCCGAGGGCCACCAATCATAATAAGGAGACTCTTGGGAGTTCAGAAGTTGCTGCTGACGAGAGTAGCATCACCTCGCAGAAGGCAGCGACTACCGCACCAGAAATTGAAGAGGAGAGGAACGATGCGGTTCTCGTCGTTACATCTCCTGAAGATGTAATGGACTCTTTGAACTTGGTGTTGGCAAAATCAGCATCAACCTATAGATTGGGCTAGTGACAGGTTCATTGCCTTAAGTTGGCGAACGTAGAATTCCCTTCCTTGATCGATCTTCATTGTCATCCTCCTTGTCTTTTGGGAACCAACAGACAGCAATCCTCATCCGCCAATTTTCAAATTGACCCTTGACGAATGGTTAGGCCATCTTCTTGGGGTTCAGAACTTCTGGGTTGACAGAAGAGCGAAAGGGCAAGGAGTTTCCGTCCGCCAGGTTGGAGCAGTTCAGATGTTAGCATGGACGGAAATGTCATCTGCAGGTCATTCTCTGTTTCTGCCCTAATGCTAAAGAGCAGTAGAAGGAATACGTCCACACGGCTGACAGATGACACCTAAATCGACAATCAGTATTATACCAATGGAGGATGTGAAGAATATGGCCAAATTCTGACCAACCGTTCAGAAATCACGTCATCCAAGGGCATAGTACCAGATTATGCGACTTAGGATTTTGCTAATACCAGATTATACGACTTAGAGGTGTTCATAAGAACATCTTAGTATAGTCTGGAGGGAAGGATTGTGGAAGCCATAAGGGCTTGAAGGTAAACAGGCGAGAAACCATGGCGATAATGAAAGGAATTGAAGGTTTGATCAACCCTAGCGAGAGGGTTCCTTTATATAGTAAATTGGGTAAGGGATCTTACGGCTGAGATTGATTCGGGTTGATCACAAGAAATGCCAGAATTTATGGTATAGTTATTATTTTCAACCGTTTGCATTGGAACCGGTAAAGGGTTTTGGTTTTCAAAATCTGTGGAGTGATATCAGCAGTTACTAGGCATTAAATCGGAGCGTTGAATTGTAGGTACAGACTTGCACGTTCGTCTCATGTCTGCGCTCGCTGAAGCACCCAGTGTCAATCGCTACACCCGTAGCCAATCGAGTCGTTACTTCGGTAACAAAATACAGACCAATCTGCGATAGGTTGGAAAATGATCGTTTCCCGCGGTCTTGAATTATTGC
The DNA here is from genome assembly GCA_963682095.1 of Potentilla sterilis. NCBI lineage: Eukaryota > Viridiplantae > Streptophyta > Magnoliopsida > Rosales > Rosaceae > Potentilla > Potentilla sterilis. Next base: position 9,574,703 of record OY821763.1, on the reverse strand, counting down.
TCTGCTTTGCGTCTCAGGATTAAAGTAAGATTACTCAATCTGCAATAGGTTGAGAGAAAAATCCTAATATACTTTTGTTAGGTCTTGTTCGAGCCTCTTACGCCGGCCTAGTCAACGCCCGCGTAACAGTCGCTTGGTTAAGAAGTCAGAAATTAGGAGCAGACAGATACACTCGCCAGAGATATATTCGCCAGAAGTACGCTCGCCAGAGGTCGTCCGCATCAGAAGTTGTACCTAACTCAAAGGTACTGGCACGCTCGCGCACTAGAGGACTGAAATCAACGTCCGCCACCCCGACGTGTTGAGCGTTCGCCGGACGCTAAATCCACCACGAACATTTTGGCACGCCCAGTGGGACCTTTTTCAAGATTGCGGGATCTAATCCATATCGTCGAATTATGCCTTCTTGTACTAAACCAGAGCACAGGTTATGCACTCCGCATAATTCATCTGAGTGTAGGGGTTTAACAGAGGAAGACGCTCGCCACAAGTTTGGGACAAGCGTTTTGGTTGAACATTCCCCGAGGGCCACCAATCATAATAAGGAGACTCTTGGGAGTTCAGAAGTTGCTGCTGACGAGAGTAGCATCACCTCGCAGAAGGCAGCGACTACCGCACCAGAAATTGAAGAGGAGAGGAACGATGCGGTTCTCGTCGTTACATCTCCTGAAGATGTAATGGACTCTTTGAACTTGGTGTTGGCAAAATCAGCATCAACCTATAGATTGGGCTAGTGACAGGTTCATTGCCTTAAGTTGGCGAACGTAGAATTCCCTTCCTTGATCGATCTTCATTGTCATCCTCCTTGTCTTTTGGGAACCAACAGACAGCAATCCTCATCCGCCAATTTTCAAATTGACCCTTGACGAATGGTTAGGCCATCTTCTTGGGGTTCAGAACTTCTGGGTTGACAGAAGAGCGAAAGGGCAAGGAGTTTCCGTCCGCCAGGTTGGAGCAGTTCAGATGTTAGCATGGACGGAAATGTCATCTGCAGGTCATTCTCTGTTTCTGCCCTAATGCTAAAGAGCAGTAGAAGGAATACGTCCACACGGCTGACAGATGACACCTAAATCGACAATCAGTATTATACCAATGGAGGATGTGAAGAATATGGCCAAATTCTGACCAACCGTTCAGAAATCACGTCATCCAAGGGCATAGTACCAGATTATGCGACTTAGGATTTTGCTAATACCAGATTATACGACTTAGAGGTGTTCATAAGAACATCTTAGTATAGTCTGGAGGGAAGGATTGTGGAAGCCATAAGGGCTTGAAGGTAAACAGGCGAGAAACCATGGCGATAATGAAAGGAATTGAAGGTTTGATCAACCCTAGCGAGAGGGTTCCTTTATATAGTAAATTGGGTAAGGGATCTTACGGCTGAGATTGATTCGGGTTGATCACAAGAAATGCCAGAATTTATGGTATAGTTATTATTTTCAACCGTTTGCATTGGAACCGGTAAAGGGTTTTGGTTTTCAAAATCTGTGGAGTGATATCAGCAGTTACTAGGCATTAAATCGGAGCGTTGAATTGTAGGTACAGACTTGCACGTTCGTCTCATGTCTGCGCTCGCTGAAGCACCCAGTGTCAATCGCTACACCCGTAGCCAATCGAGTCGTTACTTCGGTAACAAAATACAGACCAATCTGCGATAGGTTGGAAAATGATCGTTTCCCGCGGTCTTGAATTATTGCTCTGCTTTGCGTCTCAGGATTAAAGTAAGATTACTCAATCTGCAATAGGTTGAGAGAAAAATCCTAATATACTTTTGTTAGGTCTTGTTCGAGCCTCTTACGCCGGCCTAGTCAACGCCCGCGTAACAGTCGCTTGGTTAAGAAGTCAGAAATTAGGAGCAGACAGATACACTCGCCAGAGATATATTCGCCAGAAGTACGCTCGCCAGAGGTCGTCCGCATCAGAAGTTGTACCTAACTCAAAGGTACTGGCACGCTCGCGCACTAGAGGACTGAAATCAACGTCCGCCACCCCGACGTGTTGAGCGTTCGCCGGACGCTAAATCCACCACGAACATTTTGGCACGCCCAGTGGGACCTTTTTCAAGATTGCGGGATCTAATCCATATCGTCGAATTATGCCTTCTTGTACTAAACCAGAGCACAGGTTATGCACTCCGCATAATTCATCTGAGTGTAGGGGTTTAACAGAGGAAGACGCTCGCCACAAGTTTGGGACAAGCGTTTTGGTTGAACATTCCCCGAGGGCCACCAATCATAATAAGGAGACTCTTGGGAGTTCAGAAGTTGCTGCTGACGAGAGTAGCATCACCTCGCAGAAGGCAGCGACTACCGCACCAGAAATTGAAGAGGAGAGGAACGATGCGGTTCTCGTCGTTACATCTCCTGAAGATGTAATGGACTCTTTGAACTTGGTGTTGGCAAAATCAGCATCAACCTATAGATTGGGCTAGTGACAGGTTCATTGCCTTAAGTTGGCGAACGTAGAATTCCCTTCCTTGATCGATCTTCATTGTCATCCTCCTTGTCTTTTGGGAACCAACAGACAGCAATCCTCATCCGCCAATTTTCAAATTGACCCTTGACGAATGGTTAGGCCATCTTCTTGGGGTTCAGAACTTCTGGGTTGACAGAAGAGCGAAAGGGCAAGGAGTTTCCGTCCGCCAGGTTGGAGCAGTTCAGATGTTAGCATGGACGGAAATGTCATCTGCAGGTCATTCTCTGTTTCTGCCCTAATGCTAAAGAGCAGTAGAAGGAATACGTCCACACGGCTGACAGATGACACCTAAATCGACAATCAGTATTATACCAATGGAGGATGTGAAGAATATGGCCAAATTCTGACCAACCGTTCAGAAATCACGTCATCCAAGGGCATAGTACCAGATTATGCGACTTAGGATTTTGCTAATACCAGATTATACGACTTAGAGGTGTTCATAAGAACATCTTAGTATAGTCTGGAGGGAAGGATTGTGGAAGCCATAAGGGCTTGAAGGTAAACAGGCGAGAAACCATGGCGATAATGAAAGGAATTGAAGGTTTGATCAACCCTAGCGAGAGGGTTCCTTTATATAGTAAATTGGGTAAGGGATCTTACGGCTGAGATTGATTCGGGTTGATCACAAGAAATGCCAGAATTTATGGTATAGTTATTATTTTCAACCGTTTGCATTGGAACCGGTAAAGGGTTTTGGTTTTCAAAATCTGTGGAGTGATATCAGCAGTTACTAGGCATTAAATCGGAGCGTTGAATTGTAGGTACAGACTTGCACGTTCGTCTCATGTCTGCGCTCGCTGAAGCACCCAGTGTCAATCGCTACACCCGTAGCCAATCGAGTCGTTACTTCGGTAACAAAATACAGACCAATCTGCGATAGGTTGGAAAATGATCGTTTCCCGCGGTCTTGAATTATTGCTCTGCTTTGCGTCTCAGGATTAAAGTAAGATTACTCAATCTGCAATAGGTTGAGAGAAAAATCCTAATATACTTTTGTTAGGTCTTGTTCGAGCCTCTTACGCCGGCCTAGTCAACGCCCGCGTAACAGTCGCTTGGTTAAGAAGTCAGAAATTAGGAGCAGACAGATACACTCGCCAGAGATATATTCGCCAGAAGTACGCTCGCCAGAGGTCGTCCGCATCAGAAGTTGTACCTAACTCAAAGGTACTGGCACGCTCGCGCACTAGAGGACTGAAATCAACGTCCGCCACCCCGACGTGTTGAGCGTTCGCCGGACGCTAAATCCACCACGAACATTTTGGCACGCCCAGTGGGACCTTTTTCAAGATTGCGGGATCTAATCCATATCGTCGAATTATGCCTTCTTGTACTAAACCAGAGCACAGGTTATGCACTCCGCATAATTCATCTGAGTGTAGGGGTTTAACAGAGGAAGACGCTCGCCACAAGTTTGGGACAAGCGTTTTGGTTGAACATTCCCCGAGGGCCACCAATCATAATAAGGAGACTCTTGGGAGTTCAGAAGTTGCTGCTGACGAGAGTAGCATCACCTCGCAGAAGGCAGCGACTACCGCACCAGAAATTGAAGAGGAGAGGAACGATGCGGTTCTCGTCGTTACATCTCCTGAAGATGTAATGGACTCTTTGAACTTGGTGTTGGCAAAATCAGCATCAACCTATAGATTGGGCTAGTGACAGGTTCATTGCCTTAAGTTGGCGAACGTAGAATTCCCTTCCTTGATCGATCTTCATTGTCATCCTCCTTGTCTTTTGGGAACCAACAGACAGCAATCCTCATCCGCCAATTTTCAAATTGACCCTTGACGAATGGTTAGGCCATCTTCTTGGGGTTCAGAACTTCTGGGTTGACAGAAGAGCGAAAGGGCAAGGAGTTTCCGTCCGCCAGGTTGGAGCAGTTCAGATGTTAGCATGGACGGAAATGTCATCTGCAGGTCATTCTCTGTTTCTGCCCTAATGCTAAAGAGCAGTAGAAGGAATACGTCCACACGGCTGACAGATGACACCTAAATCGACAATCAGTATTATACCAATGGAGGACGTGAAGAATATGGCCAAATTCTGACCAACCGTTCAGAAATCACGTCATCCAAGGGCATAGTACCAGATTATGCGACTTAGGATTTTGCTAATACCAGATTATACGACTTAGAGGTGTTCATAAGAACATCTTAGTATAGTCTGGAGGGAAGGATTGTGGAAGCCATAAGGGCTTGAAGGTAAACAGGCGAGAAACCATGGCGATAATGAAAGGAATTGAAGGTTTGATCAACCCTAGCGAGAGGGTTCCTTTATATAGTAAATTGGGTAAGGGATCTTACGGCTGAGATTGATTCGGGTTGATCACAAGAAATGCCAGAATTTATGGTATAGTTATTATTTTCAACCGTTTGCATTGGAACCGGTAAAGGGTTTTGGTTTTCAAAATCTGTGGAGTGATATCAGCAGTTACTAGGCATTAAATCGGAGCGTTGAATTGTAGGTACAGACTTGCACGTTCGTCTCATGTCTGCGCTCGCTGAAGCACCCAGTGTCAATCGCTACACCCGTAGCCAATCGAGTCGTTACTTCGGTAACAAAATACAGACCAATCTGCGATAGGTTGGAAAATGATCGTTTCCCGCGGTCTTGAATTATTGCTCTGCTTTGCGTCTCAGGATTAAAGTAAGATTACTCAATCTGCAATAGGTTGAGAGAAAAATCCTAATATACTTTTGTTAGGTCTTGTTCGAGCCTCTTACGCCGGCCTAGTCAACGCCCGCGTAACAGTCGCTTGGTTAAGAAGTCAGAAATTAGGAGCAGACAGATACACTCGCCAGAGATATATTCGCCAGAAGTACGCTCGCCAGAGGTCGTCCGCATCAGAAGTTGTACCTAACTCAAAGGTACTGGCACGCTCGCGCACTAGAGGACTGAAATCAACGTCCGCCACCCCGACGTGTTGAGCGTTCGCCGGACGCTAAATCCACCACGAACATTTTGGCACGCCCAGTGGGACCTTTTTCAAGATTGCGGGATCTAATCCATATCGTCGAATTATGCCTTCTTGTACTAAACCAGAGCACAGGTTATGCACTCCGCATAATTCATCTGAGTGTAGGGGTTTAACAGAGGAAGACGCTCGCCACAAGTTTGGGACAAGCGTTTTGGTTGAACATTCCCCGAGGGCCACCAATCATAATAAGGAGACTCTTGGGAGTTCAGAAGTTGCTGCTGACGAGAGTAGCATCACCTCGCAGAAGGCAGCGACTACCGCACCAGAAATTGAAGAGGAGAGGAACGATGCGGTTCTCGTCGTTACATCTCCTGAAGATGTAATGGACTCTTTGAACTTGGTGTTGGCAAAATCAGCATCAACCTATAGATTGGGCTAGTGACAGGTTCATTGCCTTAAGTTGGCGAACGTAGAATTCCCTTCCTTGATCGATCTTCATTGTCATCCTCCTTGTCTTTTGGGAACCAACAGACAGCAATCCTCATCCGCCAATTTTCAAATTGACCCTTGACGAATGGTTAGGCCATCTTCTTGGGGTTCAGAACTTCTGGGTTGACAGAAGAGCGAAAGGGCAAGGAGTTTCCGTCCGCCAGGTTGGAGCAGTTCAGATGTTAGCATGGACGGAAATGTCATCTGCAGGTCATTCTCTGTTTCTGCCCTAATGCTAAAGAGCAGTAGAAGGAATACGTCCACACGGCTGACAGATGACACCTAAATCGACAATCAGTATTATACCAATGGAGGACGTGAAGAATATGGCCAAATTCTGACCAACCGTTCAGAAATCACGTCATCCAAGGGCATAGTACCAGATTATGCGACTTAGGATTTTGCTAATACCAGATTATACGACTTAGAGGTGTTCATAAGAACATCTTAGTATAGTCTGGAGGGAAGGATTGTGGAAGCCATAAGGGCTTGAAGGTAAACAGGCGAGAAACCATGGCGATAATGAAAGGAATTGAAGGTTTGATCAACCCTAGCGAGAGGGTTCCTTTATATAGTAAATTGGGTAAGGGATCTTACGGCTGAGATTGATTCGGGTTGATCACAAGAAATGCCAGAATTTATGGTATAGTTATTATTTTCAACCGTTTGCATTGGAACCGGTAAAGGGTTTTGGTTTTCAAAATCTGTGGAGTGATATCAGCAGTTACTAGGCATTAAATCGGAGCGTTGAATTGTAGGTACAGACTTGCACGTTCGTCTCATGTCTGCGCTCGCTGAAGCACCCAGTGTCAATCGCTACACCCGTAGCCAATCGAGTCGTTACTTCGGTAACAAAATACAGACCAATCTGCGATAGGTTGGAAAATGATCGTTTCCCGCGGTCTTGAATTATTGCTCTGCTTTGCGTCTCAGGATTAAAGTAAGATTACTCAATCTGCAATAGGTTGAGAGAAAAATCCTAATATACTTTTGTTAGGTCTTGTTCGAGCCTCTTACGCCGGCCTAGTCAACGCCCGCGTAACAGTCGCTTGGTTAAGAAGTCAGAAATTAGGAGCAGACAGATACACTCGCCAGAGATATATTCGCCAGAAGTACGCTCGCCAGAGGTCGTCCGCATCAGAAGTTGTACCTAACTCAAAGGTACTGGCACGCTCGCGCACTAGAGGACTGAAATCAACGTCCGCCACCCCGACGTGTTGAGCGTTCGCCGGACGCTAAATCCACCACGAACATTTTGGCACGCCCAGTGGGACCTTTTTCAAGATTGCGGGATCTAATCCATATCGTCGAATTATGCCTTCTTGTACTAAACCAGAGCACAGGTTATGCACTCCGCATAATTCATCTGAGTGTAGGGGTTTAACAGAGGAAGACGCTCGCCACAAGTTTGGGACAAGCGTTTTGGTTGAACATTCCCCGAGGGCCACCAATCATAATAAGGAGACTCTTGGGAGTTCAGAAGTTGCTGCTGACGAGAGTAGCATCACCTCGCAGAAGGCAGCGACTACCGCACCAGAAATTGAAGAGGAGAGGAACGATGCGGTTCTCGTCGTTACATCTCCTGAAGATGTAATGGACTCTTTGAACTTGGTGTTGGCAAAATCAGCATCAACCTATAGATTGGGCTAGTGACAGGTTCATTGCCTTAAGTTGGCGAACGTAGAATTCCCTTCCTTGATCGATCTTCATTGTCATCCTCCTTGTCTTTTGGGAACCAACAGACAGCAATCCTCATCCGCCAATTTTCAAATTGACCCTTGACGAATGGTTAGGCCATCTTCTTGGGGTTCAGAACTTCTGGGTTGACAGAAGAGCGAAAGGGCAAGGAGTTTCCGTCCGCCAGGTTGGAGCAGTTCAGATGTTAGCATGGACGAAAATGTCATCCGCAGGTCATTCTCTGTTTCTGCCCTAATGCTAAGGAGCAGTAGAAGGAATACGTCCACACGGCTAACAGATGACACCTAAATCGACAATCAGTATTATACCAATGGAGGACGTGAAGAATATGGCCAAATTCTGACCAACTATTCAGAAATCACGTCATCCAAGGGCATAGTACCAGATTATGCGACTTAGGATTTTGCTAATACCAGATTATACGACTTAGAGGTGTTCATAAAAACATCTTAGTATAGTCTGGAGGGAAGGATTGTGGAAGCCATAAGGGCTTGAAGGTAAACAGGGGAGAAACCATGGCGATAATGAAAGGAATTGAAGGTTTGATCAACCCTAGCGAGAGGATTCCTTTATATAGTAAATTGGGTAAGGGATCTTACGGCTGAGATTGATTCGGGTTCATCACAAGAAATGCAAGAATTTACGGTATAGTTATTATTTTCAACCGTTTGCATTGGAACCGGTAAAGGGTTTTGGTTTTCAAAATCTGTGGAGTGATATCAGCAGTTACTAGGCATTAAATCGGAGCGTTGAATTGTAGTTTGAATGAAGCGGTTTAATAAGTTGGGCCGGGTTGCATTCATTAGATGATAACAATGATAAGATAACTATTACAATCTAAAGCCCAATCTATTTGGGGGGCATTGTTTTAAGTTCAATCATGTGCATTCCTATTCTTCGAATCTTCGCTTGCAAGTGATCAATCTGGTCCATAAGCTCCTCCTCTTCTGCTAGACTCTGCTGGGCTTCGTTATGAAGAGTGGTCAAGAGCGCCCTTTGTTCGTTCGCATGTTGGAGATGTTCCTCTTGCCTTGCTTTGACAAGGGTGATTTTTTTGTCAAGGATATCCCTTTCCCTCTCCAGGCGAGCAAGTTCTTCCCCGTCATCGTGGCTTAAGGTTGCTACCGTGGCAGAGTAGGCATTTATTGCACTTGTAAGGGCTACATTTACATCTTGCGTCTTGAATTGTCGAGATGGAACTATTGTAAGTTTTTCATGGAGCTGCTTCAGAAGATCAGGAAGGCTCGCCAGGAAGTTCTTAAAATCCGATTGAACCGTGGCGGACTGGCGCTTGACATGACGATGCAGTAGTTGGACCGAGGACTGCAACTTGGTTGCCACTACTGCATCTTTCAGATTCAGGCCTCCCAATTGTTCGATGAAATCCCATGCCTCTCTTACTTCAGGGAGATCTCTCTTTGGGGTTGGGAGTTTCAGAAGAGGATCCTCTTCTATTGAGGGGAAAGGTAGGCTCATCTTCAGAGGTGAGGGGGTTGGACCCTTGATAGGGGATGCTCCAATCTGTACATCCTGGCGGGGCAAAGTTGCAATTGGAGTTGGTTCACCAGAAGCCTCATTACTCCTAATCGCAACAAGGACTTCACTTACCTATACAAACATAATGGTGGTAAGGCTTAGTAAAAAATATCATCAAAAAACAACTTACAAAGGATTTCAAGGGAGCTCGAGAGGTACCTCCGATACTAGGGGGCATCTGACAGATGTTCAGCTTGGGGTTGCTCTTGAGGTTTTGGAGAGGTGGGCAACCTGCTTGAGCTCGCTCCAGTATCCGTGTAGCTTTTAAGTGGCGAGTGAGGAGTTATATTCGGGTCTTCCAAGATGACCACCTCAGGAGACAAAGATGTGTCCTCCTCGCCAGCAGCTACTTAGGGCATTAGGATGCTTTCTGGTTCTGTCCAAGTAAGGGCAGGAACTTGTTCAGCCTCCGCCACAACTTCAGGGATTTGAATATCCGCCTCTTCAATCACTGGCTCTGCAGGGAGAGTTGGAGTGATCAGAGGGAGAGCTTCGGCAGTAATTGAAGCAATCGCCAGGGGGTTGACTGGGAGACTAGGAGTACCTGTATCAGCAGGAAGAAAGCTTAGTGGTGGTACATCAAGAGTAGTTTTCTCACGAACCCGTTGAATTTCCTTTTCAAATTGCTTAATCATTCGTTGGACTTCAGCAAAGTCAACAGGCCCTTCGCCTCTTATCTCAGAATCCCCAAGGGAAGATGAACTATGAGGTGATTCAGATGACTCACCTGAAGGAACTTCAATCACAGTGGCTGATGGGTTTGAAGTTGGTTTCTTTTTCCTTATTAATCCCTGTGAGAGAAAATTTGACAACTGCATCAGGCTTGATATGTCAAAATCATTGTATAAATCAATGGTGCAGTAATATATTGGGGTAAGTGCAGAAAACTTACTGGCTCGTGGTCGTCAGGATCTGATTCTTCTTCAGCCACTGCAGCCACGATGGGAGGTTTTGCCTTCTTTTTGGCAGGTTTGCTTGCAGAGGTCTGCGAACCCTTTCTTTTTCCTTTACTCTTGCTCGATTTGCCAGAAGGCTATAACAAGGGAAATCAATCAGTCAGTGATTTTTCACCTACAATTCGTTATAATACACAGATCTATAAATATTGATAATACCTGTTCAAGGGTTAAGTCTGGGTAGAGAGGGCCTCCATCAAGCACTTTTGTGATGACCCGACCTGACCTGGCTAGGGAAGCTAGCAGGTAGGCGACCTGACCTGGCTAGGGAAGGGAAGCTAGCAGGTAGGTAGGTCACACATCCCACATCGCCCGGGGAAGAGTGGATGCTGTGTTTATATGTGCAGAGTTAGCTCAATACTTAAAGACGCGTTTTGGGGGCTCAATGGCTTCGGAGGGGATGGGAACTCTGAAGTTAAGCTTGCTGAGCTCAGAGCAATCCCAAGATGGGTGACCTACTGGGAAGTTCCTCATGAGCGAGCCTCCAGAAGTAAATCCGTGCGGGAGTGCGGGCCCAAAGTAGATAATATCTTAAGTATATGAGCTGGGCTGTTACAAATGGTATCAGAGCCTGTCCCCGGCTGGAAGTGTGCTGACGCGAACGTCGGACCCTAAGGGGGGTGGATTGTGATGACCCGACCTGACCTGGCTAAGGAAGCTAGCAGGTAGGTAGGTCACACATCCCACATCGCCCGGGGAAGAGTGGATGCTGTGCTTATATGTGCAGAGTTAGCTCAATACTTAAGGACGCTTTTTGGGGGCTCAATGGCTTCAGAGGGGATGGGAACTCCGAAGTTAAGCTTGCTGACCTCAGAGCAATCCCAAGATGGGTGACCTACTGGGAAGTTACTCATGAGCGAGCCTCCAGAAGTAAATCTGTGCGGGAGTGCGGGCCCAAAGCGGACAATATCCTAAGTATATGAGCTGGGCTGTTACAACTTTGGCATCCTCAATGGTGAGGAAGGAGTGTTGCCCGCCAAAAAGGGCTCTGAAATAGTGAAGGGACTCCTTCTTGAAGTGGTCTCCTCTGAGCTGCAACCACCATGTCTGATAATCCTCACAGACTAGTCCAGACAGTTCTATGGCTGAGCAATGGTCCAAGTTTGGATAATTGGCGGGTCTCAGGGCGGAGACAAGGTTGGCGTCCTCATCGGCAGAAGTGTTCTTGCTTGGCCGCCAGGATGAAAACATGTTCAAGCTCTGAACAGGCGGATATGGTAGAACCTGGCTTAGGCCAAATTGTCTGGCAAACAGTTGAGGAGCATACACCTCGACTCCCTGCTCGCCTTTGTCAGAAGAGAAAAGGGGAATATCCGCCATGGAAATGCATTGAAAGAACAGCCTTTTTCGTTCTTCGCATTGATTAATGGAGGGCAAAAAACCATCTCTCAGTGCCCTTGGATACACCATTTGGAGGAATGCCTGGACTTCTGAGTAGAATCCTTGGGCATCGGTTTTGAAGATTATGTGGAGGCAGATGGCATAACCTTGGCCATAGTTGGGTTTGCACCCTGCACATGCCAGCCCTAATACTCTATCATCCCCAAGGCGGATAGGGTCAGGTGGTGCTAATCCGGGGAAGTGCATGTAGGACCAAATCTCTAATATCCAGAGAGGGCCAGCAACCTTGCAATTCAAGGGCGAGGTGGATAGCGTATGCAAACACCTATACAAATGGGCGAGTACTATTTGGCCTAGGCCAATTTCCTTACGAGCGTATAGGACTTCTGCCATTCTATTATAGGTTTTGGTCATTTTGTTGGCTGTTGAACAGAATATGAATTTGTTCAACCAAAAGTCTAGAAAGGCTATCCCACCTATGTCGTCTCTGTGGTTTTTGAATGAAGCTATCGAGTTTGAAAAGCTCCTAGTGGGGGGTTCAGGAAGGGTGGTTGAAGGGACATCCGCCTCAGGGTAGTCATCGGCATCAAAAGGTTTTCTACCTAGAGGAAAACCTAGGCCGGCATACATGTCTAGCAAGGTAATGCTAGCCTGGCCAAATTGGAAATCAAAGGCATTGGCGGATGAGTTCCAGAAACTAATTAAAGTCATGAGAGCACACCTGTTTCCTCCCTTGGGGTTGAGTGCAAAGCTGATTCAGAGGATTTCATCAATTCCGGCCGCGCGCCACCGGCTTTCGTCAAGTAGTTGTCGGTCATGGTACCACTGGATCATGGACGGGGTCGGTAGAGGCCAGGAGGAGTAGGCTACCAGAATTTCGTAGTGATTGGAAGTTTGCCAATCTCTATACGAAACGTGCCTTTCTCGGAAAATTACTGGAGAAGGTCGGGCGCTATGAACAAATGGGTGGATTGAATGTTGACCTAGTTCTCATTACCAAGGACCCAGCCCGGCACGGCAGTAGTCATCGGGCGTCATGATTGAGGTCTGATAAGCACTCCCGACCTCGATAATGTGCGAGGTGATTGCTTCTTTTCCTCTGACAGCTTGATAGTATTGAATCTCGTCGGCCATGGTTTATCTGATTGGGAGTAAAAGAAATGGAGGTTTGTTATATGAATTGATGATTCTCAATCTGGGTCTTATAGAATCTGAAAGGGGTTCTCTGAATTGGAATCGGTAGGGTTTGCAGCGGTCGAGGGTTTGGTGAACAGTGCTCTAAGCTCGATTTGGTAAAGTTGTGTTGTTAGAGGGAACGACACAATGCTTCAGAATTTTAAAAGAGGTTTGGGTTAGGCTTTCTAACCTTCATCAATTTCACCGGGCTTTCAATTTCAAAGGTTGGGGGGCAATGTTTGGGCCTAAATTGACATTTGGCCGAGACTGTGGATCGAGGCCCGGGAGGTTATTTATTAAAGAATAATCTGATATACATTTAATCTTTTCCTTCTTAGAAAGGATTTGAGGTTCCTTTAGGATTCCGTAAAGGGGTTGGTTTAAGGTAATTGAACCCTAGTTGATCTCCGAATCTATTATGCTGCTTGATAAGCAAGTATTAGGGTTTGGCATCCTCTATATAAAGAGCTCTTGTACAACGTAAAAAGGGTTCTCAACCATCAAACAAACACACAAGCTTTTGCGCATCGCAAATCTTGCAAAGCCTCTCCGGAGCATCTTACTCGTACAGCCTCCACAAACTGCAAACAACCACCATCCAACCTCACTGCAACCCTATACCCGCCATCGATCCTTGTATACTTGCACGGTTGTCGAAGTGTGCCTTGCATTCGTGTGAGCGTCGCTAAGACCAATCGCTTCCAGCATCCGCATCTCGTAGCACACCTGTCATCATACGTACAGAGTCGTGCTCGCCACCATACGTACAGAGTTGCACGATCGCCTCGTGTCTGCGCTCGCTGAAGCACCCAGTGTCAGTCGCTACACGCGTAGCCAATCGAGTCGTTACTTCGGTAACAAAACACAGACCAATCTGCGATAGGATGGAAAAGGATCGTTTCCCGCGGTCTTGAATTATTGCTCTGCTTTGCGTCTCAGGATCAAAGTAAGATTGCTCAATCTGCAATAGGTTGAGAGAAAAATCATAATATACTGTTGTTAGGTCTTGTTCGAGCCTCTTACGCCGGCCTAGTCAACGCCCGCGTAACAGTCGCTTGGTCAAGAAGTCAGGAATTATGAGCAGACAGATACACTCGCCAGAGATATATTCGCCAGAAGTACGCTCGCCAGAGGTCGTCCGCATCAGAAGTTGTACCTAACTCAAAGGTACTGGCACGCTCGCGCACTAGAGGACTGAAATCAACGTCCGCCACCCCCCACGTGTTAACCGTTCGCCGGACGCTAAATCCGCCACGAACAATTTTGAGTACAAAGAACGGAGAATTTAGATTTTGATTTAAGGTCAGAGTGATGGTATCGGCGTAGCCACCGTCGTCGATTTTGAGCATAGTCACGAAAAAGAAAAGAAAGAAGGAATAAGGAGAGGAAAGGGGCTTATTTTATTTTAGAAAGAGTAATTAATAGAGGTATATTGGACCAGAAGCTGTTATTCGATCATGGCATTGAAAAGCTTCCGTTAACCAACAACAACTTTGGATTGAACATCTAACCTGGCCATAGAGGAAGAAGGACAAGGAAAGGTGGGTCGTTGTTTGATCGGATATTTCTTTCCGGCTGTGTGGGTTTTTCTAGCAATGTTTATGTGGAAAAAAATTGGGCACGTGTCGATAGGAGATTGGCTGGTCCAGGATCCACGTGGTGCATGTGGCCCATGCAAGAATTTCTCTTATACACTTGCACCTGTTTTGTTTATCTAAACTTTTGATATATAGTTCGACTCGTTTGTATTTGCTTCAGAGATCATTGTGTAAAGTTTGAGTCATGTTTACGGATTTTAGTTATTGACTAAGAACGAGAGGGAATGAACGATCTTTTACGTTTAAGTTAGATCAAGTCGTTAATCCTCGATTGCATACTTGAGTTTACCCACAATTCTGGGATATAGGAAAGAAAGTCTTTGATCTATTGGTACAATTTCTATTAGACCTCTGCAGGTATAGACTGAAATATCTTTATGCCCAATTAGGCTGAACAGTAGAACTCACATAATAAGGAAAGAAGTATCTTATGACGTTTTTCGTCTTGGTTTTCCCCGAAGGAAATTGTTTCTTTGTTGAACTGTGTTTTTAGCTTTGTAATCATTTTGCAGATGCAAAGAGGTTGATTGGTAGAACATTTGACACTTGTGTTCAAGATGATATGAAGCTTTGGCCATTCAAGGTCATTGAGGGTTCGGCCGACAAGCCCATGATTGTGGTCAACCACATGGGTCAAGAGAGACAGTATGCTGCTGAAGAAATTTCATCCATGGTTTTGGCAAAGATGCGTGAGATTGCCGAAGCCTACATTAGCAAAACTGTGAAGAATGCAGTAGTTACTGTCCCTGCCTACTTCAACAACTCACAGCGTGAAGCTGCAAAACATGCTGCAGCCACTGCCGGCCTCAATGTGATTCGTATGAGCAACGAACCAACTGCTGCAGCCATCGCTTATGGGCTTGACAAGAAGGCTGGTTGGTATAACAACAGAAATGTGATGATTTCTGACTTGGGTGGTGCGTGGTGGCACTTTAGTTGTTTCTCTGCTTAGCATAAATAGTTCTGGTGTCTTTGAAGTGAAGGCAACCGCTGGTGATACTCACCTTGGGGGTACAGACTTCGATAACAGAATGGTCAACTTCTGTGTTGAGGAATTCAAGAGGAAGCATAATGTGAATGTTAGTGCAAACGTCAAGGCTCTTATGCATGTGAGAAGGCAAAGAGAAGGCTTTCCTTTGTCGCTACAACTGATATTGAGATTGAATGTTTGCATCAGGGTACCGATTTCTTTTTAAGTTTCACCCGTGCAAAATTCGAAGAACTCAACAAGGGTTTCTTCATCAAGTGCATAGAGCCTGTGGTCAAGTGTTTGAAGGATTCTAAAATGGATATAAGCAGAGTCCATGATGTTGTCCTCGCTGGTGGTTCATCTAGAATTCCCAAGTTGTAGCAGCTATTACAGGATCTGTTCAAGGGGAAGCAATTGTGCAAAAGCGTTAATCCTGATGAGGCAGTGGCATATGGTGTTGCTGTTCAAGCTGCAGCGTTGGGAATGAAAATCTTCGAGGCTTTGTTCTCTTGGATGTCACCCCACTCTCACTTGGTGTTGAGACTCGAGACTGCAACTGCATGTGTGTGGTGATCCCATGAAACACTAGAATTCCCACCACTATGAAAAGAGGTCTGGTTACTTTGTATGACTACCAAACTTCCATGTCCACACCCATTTTCGAGGGGGAGAGTCAGACATAAGAAAACAACTTATTGGCTGACTTTCGTATCTATAACATTCCTCCAACTCCCAAGGGTGTTGCTCAATATAACATTTGCTTTGACATTTGTTTGGGCCGAAACTGACGTTTGGGCCGAGACTTTAGATCGAGACCCACAAGGTTGTTCAGTAAAGGATAAATCTGATACACATTTAATCTTTTCTTTTTCTGGAAAGGATTTGGGGTTCCTTTAGGAATCTGAAAGGGAGTTGGTTTATGGTAATTGAATCCTGATCGATCTCCGAATCCATTATGCTACTTGATACACAAGTATTGGGATTTGGCATCCTCTATATAAAGAACTCTTGTACAACGTAATAAAGATCCCCGATCAATCAAACAAACACACAAGCTTTTTCTCATCGCAATCCTTGCAAAGCCTCTCCGGAGCATCTTACGCGCACCGCCTCCACAAACTGCAAACAACCACCATTCAACCTCCCTGCAACCTTACGCCCGCCACCGGTCGTTGTATCCTTGCACGGTTGTCGAAGTGTGCCTTGCATTCGTGTGAGCGTCGCTGAGACCTATCGCTTCCAGCATATCCGCACATCGCAGTCGCAACTTGCTACCATACGTACAGAGCCGCACCTCGCCGCCATACGTACAGAGTTGCTCGCCCGCCTCGTGTTCGTGTTCGCTGAAGCACCCAGTGTCAGTCGCTACGCCGTAGCCAATCGAGTCGTTACTCAGGTAACAAAACACATACCAATCTGCCATAGGTTGGAAAAGGATCGTTTCCCTCGGTCTTGAATTATTGCACTGCTTTGCGTCTCAAGATCAAAGTAAGATTACTCGATCTGCAATAGGTTGAGAGAAAAATCCTAATATACTCTTATTAGGTCTTGTTCGAACCTCTTACGCCGGTCTTGTCAACGCCCGCGTAACAGTCGTTTGATCAGGAAGACAGGAATTGGGAGCAGATAGACACGCTAGCCATAAGTACGCTCGCCAGAGGTCGTCTGCATCGAAGTTGTACCTAACTGAAAGGTACTGGCAAGCTCGCACACACCACAACAGGACTGAGATTGACGTCCGCCACTCCACGTATTGACCGTTCGCCGGATACTAAATCCGCCACGAACAACATTGATGCTGATGGTATCTTGTGCGTCTCTGTTGAGAATAAGCTAACTGCTGAGAAGCAAGGGTGTACAGTCATCTCGCCAAGCAAGATAAAGCAAGAAGGAATTGGGACTGGCAATTGAAAACTGGAAAGAAGTGAGCTAAGCAAGATAAAACAAGAAGGGAATGAGACAAGCGAGATCAAATGTGAAGCAACCAAGAGAAGGAAGACAACAATGGAACACTATAACACTGAAAAGCTTAGGTGACGAAAAATTTTCGTCACCTAAGAAGGTTTTTCGTGGCCTAAGTTCTTAGGTGACGAAAAATTGGTGGCCTAAGTTTCGTCGTCTAAAGATTGTGGTCTAAGAAAGTAGGCGACGAAAAAAAACAATTTCGTCGACTAAGAAAACACTTAGACGACGAAATAATTTCGTCGTCTAAGAAAGTTAGTGAGGACAAAAAATCTCTTGGAAGACGAATTTTTTAGTCGGCAGAATGCAACTTAGTCGACGAAAGAAGAATTTTCGTCAACTAAGTGAAACACTTAGTCGACGAAACATTAATATTTCGTCGACTAAGAGACCCACTTAGTTGACGAAGCTTTAATATTTCGTCGATTAAGAGACCCACTTAGTCGACGAAACAAGAATATTTCGTCGAATATCGTCGAATAAGTGTGTCTCTTAGCCGACGAAATATTAAAGCTTCGTCGACTAAGTATTAATTATTTAAATAAAAAAATAATTGAGACTAAATGTAAATATATTAAATTTTATTCATATAAATTAAATACTTATTTATTAATAAAATTTATTCATACAAATTAAATAGTATTTAATACATTTGTTCATACAAATTAACAATTTAAACTGATCAACAATAGCAACTAATATAAAAGGTAGCTACTTATGAAGATTTGTAAACATGGTGAACTTGTCCTCCAACAGAGCAAGACGGTCTTGACCTGCTTGGACCGTCTGTCTGGACAGTCGTCCCTCCTCCTCAAGTAGGGCGATACGTTCATGAGCTTGTCGAGCCTCCTCTTGTGCCAGTCGTGCCTTCTCCTGGGCCTGTCGAATCTCCTCCTGGGCACGTGTGATAAGCTCTCTAGCCTCTCGGGCCTCGTCCTCTGCACGTGCGATACGCTCTCTAGCCTCTCGGGCCTCCTACTCCGCTAGTCTCAGACGCTCCGTATTTGTAGACCGAGTTCGTGCAGTGGAATTTTCCCCTTGAGATGATTGAGAACTAACACCGAAGGTCACTCGACCTAACCCCCGAATCTCGCCCCTGTTTCGCTGTCCTAGTGCGTCTACAAGCACTTGGGCCTGAGTTGGCTCGTCAAAATAGTGAATGATCTGATCTTCCGGAACGTCGGGGTGGTCTTGCCTCACTGTAGCCATCACCCTATCGATCTCAACGTTGATCTTTTGCTGCAATATAAAATGAAATGCATTAACATCATTAATTACATTAAAAATAAATAATAGATCATGAATTGAAACATAATAGGAAACTTACTATATTTTCCGCCGCTTCCGGGTGCTCAGGAGGGTACACCATCTCATAATTCTTCACCAACGCCAATGGTTCACCATTTTCCTTCAACTCGAGTGCCCCATAGATGAAAGGTTTTGAACCAGACCGATGGTGCAATGTCTTCTTCCCCCGGTTGATTGTGTTGGCGGCCGATCATATCTGTAGAAGTTTAATTAAAATTGAGATAACTAATTAGAATTCAAACAAGACAAAAATAAATGATGTTTACATTTGAAAGCACAGACTAATAATTGTATACCTGGAACTCATCGCTCTGAAAGTGTTGAACCAGCCAAGACCACTCCTCCTTCCTATCTTTGAACTCTTTCGGGATTTTGTTAGGATTCGCAATCCTGAGCCTATTGAGCTTGCTCTTGAAGGCTGTGAAGATCTTGGCGGCATGCTTGTGAACCCACTCACTCATGTGAGGATCATTCCAAGGAATGTCATAAACAAGCTGTTACAAAAAATAGAAATGAAATTAATATGAAAACTGACTTGAGTATAGAAAAATAAAATATAAAAAATTGTCTTACGTCGAGTTCATTTTTCAGCTTGTTATGATCATCTTCGTCCAGATCCCACCAACTCCCAGCAATCATGGGAATGCTGTCCCGAATGATATGGCCGATATCATGAGTCAGCCATGAGTTCTGTACACTGGTCTTAGGTCCGTGTAAGAACTCATCATCCATGACGATCGTCAACATCTCTCTATGCTGCACCCAATAGTTATAGGCCTTTAAGCCTTTAAGCCTTTAACCAACCCCCGTTTGTGTTTGGGAGGAAGTGCTGCCAAAATAATAACAGTTTTATTCTAATAACATATTTATAACTAAATAACTTAACTCAATACACAAAGTAGATTATCTTTACCTCCTTCGGGCCGAGGATGATATGTGCGCCGACAACTAATCTCTTCACCGTCGCTTTGTTCGGCTTCAGATGAAGTAGCCGCTAATGGAGGGGCGGCTGAAGTAGGTGGTAATGGATAACCAGCTGAAGTATCTTCCACCGACAACGGGGGAGAGGGGGGAGGTGCTGATCTGCTCGCAGACGCTTCTTCGGTTGGTCGAGACGAACTCTCTTCTGAGGCATTTGACCTGTAGAAGCGGCCAAATGCCAGGAGCTTCTTCTTCAGCTTCCCGTGAGTCGACGGCATATTTTTCCTGTCAAGAAATATAAATTATATAAATATGAATATATAAATTGAAGGTACATATTATCATGAGAAGTACATACATTGCACTCATTCTGTTTTCATGTTGCCTCTCAATTTTTGGTACATAAGATTACCAACAAAACTACAACATTGGCTACAACACTAAGATATCCTGAAAACCCAGAAGATGACATACTGTAACATAGGAAGCGAATCATAAGCTTTGCAGCTGTGCAGAACTGTAGTAATTAAGGTTGATCCTTATAATGAGAGGGACAAAAATACTCTATCATAGGAAGAGAATCACATTTAACCTCAGGAGCACGAACACCTGTGGTCCAAGCGAAGTTTAACAAATTATACAACCCCCATCTTCAAGCACAGAACAAAAGTTTAACAACTAGCATGACAATATGACATTTATATATGAAAAAAAGTAAAAGAAGAGCTTACATGCACCTTATACCTAAACAAACGTAGATATTTTTAAGCCATAACTGAACTGAACTGAAATGAACTGAACTGCATACCTAATTCAACTGGGTTCTGGCCAGATATAGAAATTAATGCAACATATTTCAGACAATGTATTGACAGTCTTAAATAAAAATGGCTCCAGCTGCACTGAAATTTAGCCAAACAACTTTATTTGGAATTGCTGTAGCTGCAAAATGTAACATCTAGTGTAGAAGCAGACCAAACCATGTTGTAGACAATCTTTAAAAGAAAAACAAAAGGAATGCAGAGGTTGGTGTTGCTAGCTGGTGCCATGATCATAAAACAACCCAATTAAATTTGAAGCCATTGATGCAATACATTCCAAATGCTCTTTGATGTCATTCATGTCAGCCTAAAAGAATTACATACAACAATATGGACAAGAGGATAAAACAACTCAGAGTAATGATTACTAATAAGCTACAAAAATTGACCAACTTAGAAATAGTTTATGGTCTGCAATAATCATATTTACAGTTAATTAAGAGCCCATCATATTTACAGTTAACTAAAACAGTTAATTAAGGCAATTGTCTGATGGCAACAGAGAACAAAGAGCCCATATTTACATTGCAACATAAGGTTAGAGTTCATGACCGACAATAAGAGATAGAAATCAATCAATTGAGCAAAATAAAGTGAACATCGTCATCATCGGAGCTCCACCAGATTCATCATACAAAAAATTGAGTTTCAGAAAAAAAAAATTAAAAAAAAAATGAACTCACCCGAAGAGAGAGAGAGAGAGAGAGAGAGAGAGAGAGAGAGGGAGAGGTCGCGCGAGAAAGAGGGAGAGGCTCCGGGCAGGAACGAAGGCGGGGGCGGCGTCCGAGGCGGAGGCTGGGGCGGGACTGAGGCCGGAAGGAGGTAGAGGCTGGGGCGGGACTGAGGCTGGACTGAGGCGGGGACTGAGGCTGCGGCACGACTGAGGCGGAGGGTGGGACGTCGTGGGACACGAGGCGGGGCGGTGACCGGGGCGGGGAGGGAAATCGGGAGAAGTAAGGATTTTTTCCCAAAGAACAGAATTAGGCTTTCTTTGCGAATTTGGGAATTATAACATTCCCACTTAGGCGACGAAACATGAGTTTTCGTCTTCTAAGTGTAGGATTTAGTCGACGAAATCATATTTTCGTGGCCTAAGTATTTGAACTTAGGCGACGATTTCTTTTTTCGTCTCCTAAGAAAATTTAAATTTTTTACCAAATTTTTCGACGAAAAAAAAACCGCCAAAATAGAATTCCCAAAAAATCCAAGCAATCTTAGACGACGAATACAATATTTCGTCGCCTAAGTGTCAATCTTAGACGACGAAATAAATATTTCGTCGTATAAGTAAAAACTTAGGCCACGAATTTATATTTTTCGTCGCCTAAGAAAAAAGAATTTTTTGAAAATATATTGTCCCGAGTTAAAAATTATATTTTCATGGCCTGAGTAAAAACTTAGGCCACGTTATAAAAGAAGTCAAATTTTGAAAAACGTTGTGAAATAGCATTTGATCGTTATGATGAAATACAGTGATGGTAAAAAAATCACTTAAATTCGACAAAGTTATAGCCCCGATCGATGCGGTCAACCTTCTTTAAATTTATCTCTCTCTATGGAAGCCATAGTATCAGGTGGTAAAAGTTTCTAAATTTTTACATGGATAATTACGTCTCATCTATATGAGAGTTTAATATTTAGAAGTGTCGACGAAACAAGGATATCTAAAGGTACGTAATAGCGTTTTCGTGTGATAAGTTTTATGAAAATGTGGTTGACCGTTTCGATCGAGCATCGAACGTTCACGAAACGAATTGATTTTTATACTCTACTCATATTTAACTATAAAGATCACATCAGACGGTCAAAATTTTCATTTTGTGAATTTAGCCATTATGATGACAACATGTTTACTAATGCGGTATAACTTGATTAGTAGATTATACTGAAGTATACAGCTTTTCGAAACAACTATATAAAAGAAGTCAAATTTTGAAAAACGCTGTGAAATAGCATTGATCGTCATGATGAAATATGGTGATGGTAAAAAAATCACTTAAATTCGACAAAGTTAGAGCCCCGATCGATGTGGTCAACCTTATTTAAACTTATCTCTCTCTATGAGAGCCATAGTATCAGGTGGTAAAAGTTTCCAAATTTTTACATGGATAATTACGTCTCATCTATATGTGAGTTTAATGTTTGAAAGTGTCGACGAAACAAGGACATCTAAAGGTACGTAATAGCGTTTTCGCCGATTCCAACTCTAAATATACGTACATATATATAATGTTGAAAACGCTATTACGACGAAAACGTACGTCCACACAATTAGAAACAATTAAAAACAAATTTAATTGAATTAAAAACAAGGGCATCTAACATTAACATATAGTACTTATTTTTAAATCGAAGAAGTACGTACGTCCACACAATTAGAATCCTTGTAATTATACATCACAAACAAATTTATTGAATTTAAAAACATAATTTAAATCATCATGGTTCTCCATCATAATCGTCATCGTCTGTATCGTCTGCATCTTCAATCATATCAGTGAAGTCTTCACTAGAATCCTCATAATCTTCTGATTCCTCATCATCCTCGTCATTAATGAAGTCGTCATTGACTCTGTTTTGAGATGTAGATGCATTTGGGACTGCAATGTATTCATCAGAAGTGACGAAATTTAAGCAGTTGTTGTCGCGAATAGCCTCTACATTAGGGATTTCAGAAGCCGAATGCTTTTGATATGGTTCATCAGTGTCGCCGTCATCTTCATCATCATGTTCTTCACCCCCTTCAATTGTAGACGCACTCCATATATTCCTATGTGACATTTGGTTAACCACTTTCCAAAATCCACCGGCTTTTGAATCATCAAGATAAAATACTTGTTTTGCCATGCTGGCAAGAATGAAAGGCTCGTTTTCATACCAGCTTGTGCTTGTATTCACTGATAACATGCCGTATTCCATCTTTGTACTCGTACGAACACTTGGATCAGTATTGAACCATCTACACTTGAACAAGACAACACTCATATTTCCATATAGTAGTTCGACAACGGCGAGCAGCATTCCGTAGTAGGTTGAGTCGTCACCATCTACCATGACCCCGCAATTTTGTGTTTTGCGGTTTACATCTCGTTGAAGTGTCACAAACTTGATGCCGTTGACAAAACACATCGCTCGCACACTGTGAGAAATCGGCGTTCTAGACAAATAGTGCAATTCTGGTGAGTACCAATCACTGTTCTGTTTTTGGAGATTTTCCACCTGCCAATTTGTGATAAATTATTTAAATTGAACTGACCACAATATTAATATTGAAATGGAGATATTCTAACATAAAAAATGTTGTGACGTACCCATTTGCGAAAGTAATCAGGAAATGTTCTTTTGTGAGTCTCTTTCGGCCTTCTGTCTCTACGATTTCCTTCAATGAGTTTCAAATGCTCACTCATGAAATATTGTGTTTCGTCACAGTGTTGTAGTACGCACCAATGAGCTTCAATTATCTCAACATCTGTCAATCTTTCTGAACTTGGTAAATTACCAAACGGACGTACGACACTAGATACGACTGAAAGTTTGAACTCAGGTACTGTGGAGGCCGGTGTAGAAGATTCTGCTTCGTCACTGTTACGGAGATATAAGTTGCAGTATGTTACACATTCATGTGTAATGTACGACTCCGCTATCGATCCTTCAGGGTTACTCTTGCTCTTACATAACCGTTTGTATTGAAACAGTTGTCTGAAATTACACAGTTATTAGTGAAGTATATATATATATATATAAGACAAAATTACGAATAATAAATAGTACGTACCTTTCTTGGGGATACATCCAAGTTGTATGAACCGGACCAGTGAGTAGCGCTTGATCTGGAAGATGGATCATCAGGTGAATCATACTGTCAAAGAAAGCGGGGGGGGGGAAATCCTCTCTAATTTGCACAAAATGTAGATGATGTCTTCTTTCAAAATAAGAACATCTGACTTCTTCAGCTCCTTAGCGCATAACTTCTGAAAGAACCTACACAATGCTATTATCGGTTCCGCCACATCTGGATGCAAATAGGGTCGGATAACCATTGGAATAAGGCGTTGCAGAAAAACATGCCATTCATGACTCTTCAATCCGTAAAACGTATTCTGCCCCACGTTAATACACCGAGCTATATTTCCTGCATACCCATGAGGATATTTGACTCCTTTAAACCATATGAAAACCTGCTTCTTGAAAGTCGGTTTAACTGTGTAAGGTGCAACAGGTATGAAAATCCCTGACGCCGTCTTCACTGGCCACAAGTGTTTTCGTATTTCCTTGAACTGCAGATACTCACGTGCTTTCAAAGTGTCCTTACTCTTTCCTTTAATGTCAAGAACAGTTCCCACAAGGCTTTCACCTACATTCTTTTCTATGTGCATGACATCTAGGGTATGCCTAAGAATTAGTTTCGGCCAGTAAGGCAAAGCATAAAATGCACTCTTGTGTGTAAAACACTTGTACTCATCGGGCCGTTCCGGAACTGGTATTGTTTTATCACCGCTCAACAAGCCGAAATCGAAAGAGTTCAACTTCTCCAAAATTTCATCACCACTCCAGGGATGGGGTTTAGAACGAAGCTCTATTGTATTGTCAAATGCTTGGCCATCAAATCGCCACGCGTGGTTAGTTGGAAGCCATCTACGGTGACCCAAGTAACACACATTCCCAGCGCACCAAACAGAATGAACTTCGTTCAAGCAAACAGGACAAGCTTTGTAACCTTTAGTGGCCTGAGACGACAACATCCCGTAACCAGGAAAATCACTTATGGTAAACATCAGCATTGCTCTCATCACAAATGATCTTCCACTGTGCCTGTCAAAAGTAAGAGCCCCATTTTCCCATAAGTCTAACAGCTCGTCGATTAAAGGTTGCAGATACACATTCAGACACTTTCCTGGAGATGTTGGACCGGGAATTAACAGAGACATCATGCTAAATTCCTCATTCATACACATCCAAGGAGGCAGGTTGTATGACACGAGAATAACAGGCCATGTACTATGACTCAAACTCATATTTCCATGGGGATTGAATCCATCTGAGGCAAGCCCGAGTCTTACATTTCTAACATCTCTTGCAAAATGTGGGAATGATCTGTCAAATGACTTCCACGCCTCGCCATCTGCAGGGTGTCTGAGACTATCATCATCTGTCATTCTCTCTCCATGCCATCTCATTTCTTTTGCTGTGTATAAAGACATGTAAAGACGGTTCAATCTAGGAATTAAAGGGAAATGACGAAGCACCTTCACAGGAACACTGTTTTCCTTAACTGTGCCTTGCTCCCACCTAGACGCGTGGCATATGGGACATTCATCAAGCTTGTCTTTCTCTTTGTAAAACAGAACACATTTATTCTTGCAGGCGTGGATTTTGTTATAACCGAGACCGAGATCGCCCAATATCTTGTGTACCTTGTAATAACTATCAGGTAGATAGTTAGGTTGTGGAAGAGTTTCCTTACACTGTTTTAGCAGACTATCAAAAGAGTCATTTGTCCACCTACTCTTGACTTTCAACTGCATCTGTGAGATGATGGTCCCTAAAACAGTGTGAGGATTACCCTCGAATAATGGGATCTGCACTTGAGCAAGGAGTCTGGTATACTTATCATAATCAGCACTGTCAACAACAGGAATTCTGTCATCCTCAAAAACTGCCTCTTGGAATTCCTCTTCCTCGCGTACTGGGGAAAATGTAGGAAAAATGTCGTGTAGAATGTTCATAGTTGGGTCTTCATAAGGGTCGAAAGCACCAGTAGATGTCCGGCCATAGTATCCCGCCTGGATTTCGCCAACCGTAGGTTCATAATATTCTGATTCACCGTGTTTACTCCATGTTGTATAATTCTGCATAATACCTTTGTTATACAGGTGATCGACGATTCTTCCTATCACCTTGAATTTTGTATTCATACAACTTAAGCAGGGACACCTGTGAGTTTTCTTTCCACCACCATGTTCACGTACAAAATTAATAAAACTTTCTACTCCTTTTTGGTATTCTTCGCTCTCCCTTGGGTACCGCATCCAACTCCTATCTCTATCCATCGAACACCTGTCATATATAGATATATATATATATATATATAAGGAAAATCATAAATAATCACAAATTAACAAATTGTAAACAATTTATATGCTTGTTTCTTCTCGACCTTATGCCTCCTGTTAGGGTCCTAATCCCATTCAGGAGCTTACCGACTTTGTTTCACAGTTTGTAGGTCTTCTGTATTCGTTTTAAGTCGTGGCGAAATTTCGGCAGCATCTCCCCACAGTTCCTCAAGTGCACGAATATTTATACACCTAGGATGCACTCGAAGAACAGTGTTGGGAGACCCCGTCGAAATTTATAGCCACGACCGCAAACGAATACACAAGACCTATACAAACTGTGAAACAAAAGTCCTCTGCCCCTGAACTGTCCAAAAATGGGACAATTCGAGAATCTCTCCATGATTCTCGAACGGGATTTTCTAAGGATATATATAAATATTGCATCTAGATCAGTGAATGAAAGAATGATTTATATATTTTTTTCATTCACCGCTAATTACAAATCATATAACAATGATTTTCGTAACATAATTACAATTATTAATTAAATTAATTAAGACAATATTTTTAAAATAAATAATTAATATATATAATTCAACAATTTCACAAAAACCAACAATTTAATTGAGTATATATATGGATCAACAAAAGCAATATGCTATCTATCACCTCCTAATATATATACACACAACAATATATATAATTATCTACCTCAAAAATGAAATATTTCAATGGAAAAAACTCAAATTTTTGTGAAAAAGATGAAGAAAGAGATCATACCAAGTTAAAAATCGATGGGTAGTAGTGGAGAAGGCTTAGGAAGACCCGATTTTAAGCTTTTCACATCCAAAACTGAAAATTGGTGGAAAAATTTTAGGAGAGAAAAAAATTTCAGTTTTTTTCTCTTCTTCCCGATCTGGAAATTTGGGTTTGTATATATACTGGGTTTACTTAGGCGACGAAATTAATTTTTTCGTCGCCTAAGCTACACACTTAGGAGACGAAAAAACCATTTTCGTCGTCGTAGAATAAAGCTTTAACGACAAACTGTGGTCGGTGTTTCTGAGCAATCTTAGACGACGAAAAAATCATTTTCGTCTCCCAAGTGTAACACTTAGACGACGGATATATTATTTCGTCGCCTAAGTTTCAATCTTAGACGACGAAATAAATATTTCGTCGCCTAAGAAAATACCAAGACGACGATAAATTGTTTCGTCGTTAAGTTCTTCTCTTAGAAGACGAAATACTTTTTTCGTCGTCTTAGAAGCATCTTAGGCCACGAAAAAAATTTCTTAGAGGAAGAAAAAATTTCCGTCGGCTAAGTTTTCTTAGGAGACGATTTTTTTTTATTTTCGTCGCCTAAGGTTTTTTTTCTTGTAGTGGAAGGTGGTGAGACACATTTTGATTAAACCTGAAGAAAGTGAAAGCAAGTGAAAAGAAGGGAAGACACTAAAACATGTAGGCCTGTTTATTTTTGATACTTAATTGGTCTGCCTCTGGGTAATTGTGCTTGTGGTTTTGGATAAATGTTCAATATGCCTGAACTATTTAACATGTATTGTCATCTTTAGTTTTGCTGAGTGAGGCAGCGGATGTGCATCCATTTTCTGGTTGTTAATGTAATCATTTGCTGTATCTTTTACTAAACAGACTTATAATTTTGCTCTTGTTCAAGGAAGGTTAACTCCGTAACTTCCGTGGTGTGTCTTGTCCTAATAAGACTTGTAGTCTAGATACTCTATTAGATAGGGAATCCCTGTTCGCCAGGGATACTTGATGTAATGCCTATATAAAGGCCTCCTTATCAATGAATAAACAGAGAGAGATTTATCAATCTATTTCTCCTACAACACGTTATCAGCACATTGCTCTAGCCTCCCGTCTAATAACCCTAGAAACCCTAATTCCGAATTTTTTTTCGAAACCCTAACCTACCGTCGGCCGCCGATTCTTCCCTTCGGCACCGTCGGCCTCTTCTCAGCAGCATCTGCGCTGCTCGCCTGCCGTTTTGTACCTTCGCGTACTACTTCTCCTCTGCCTCTAGGCAGACAACCCGCTCGCCAGCAGCTCTCCCTTGCGTGCTACTTTTTGCACGCACCCGCCAGAAGATCAAAATTGCTCGCAAGCCAAGCAAGCGATCCGCGAACCCTTATTCGTGGTTGAGAAGAAATCAAGAAAAATCGAAGAAAACAAGCTTCCCCAAGAGTCAAGTTTCGTTTGATCAAGCTTCTCTTGAAGAGGTAAATATTTTCATAAACGTTCCCGCTTCTGAAATTTCAATAGTTGGGTTTTGTTTTCTCTTCCGGGACCTTTCCGTGTCCCTGCTTCTTCATCCCGATTCTATCGCTTCTCGGGACGGCATACGGGGATTTAGTCACCCCGGTGCCAACGTTTATTGGGGTAACTGTGATGTTACCGGCCACCGTTATGCTTGTGACTGTGATGTCACTGTGAACCATAACGTATTATTCTTTTTTGGAAAGAAAACAAAGGGAAGATATCGATTGTGACTTGAAGTCACGTTAAGCATCGATTTATGTGACCATGATATATCTTGGCACTGTTCTAAAAGAACAATCAAACTTGATTAGTATTCAAACATACTAACGTCTCCCTGTTTGTGTTCTGTAGATGACTGACACTCAGCGTCCAGAATTTGACATCTTGGATGTCCAAGGCAAGGAATACAAGAGGTGGGTCTCAGATGTTGAGAACACTTTCATTGGTAAAAGATTTACTGCCACCATCAACCCTCCTGAGGATGAAAGCTTACACGCTTCTCCTGAACAGAAAGCACAAGCCCTGATGTTTCTCAGGCGCCATATCCATCCAACGCTCAAGAAGCAATACCTGAGGAAAACTGATCCCAAAGAGCTATGGGATATCCTCAAGGACCGCTTCAACAATGTGCATGACGCACAACTCCCAGACCTCATGTCTGATTGGGAGCAAATCCGCTTACTGGATTTTGATTCCGTCCAGGAATATCATCAGACTATGCTAAACTTGCAATCTGATTTGAGCTTTTGTGGGGTCGAAAAGACCGATGATGATATGATGGAGAAGACTTTCACGACGTTCCCAGAATCTGCGTCCATGTTGTCGCATCAGTACCGCGATCTCCGCGAGAAAGGCACTATCAAAACCTTCAGTGATTTGATGAATGTCCTTCAAAGAAAGGAGAGGTACCATGAGTTGATTCTTACCACCAATAAGAGGCCTCGAGGACCGAAATCCATTGCGGAATCTCATCAAGCCCGTGGTAAAGCTTTTAAGCAGAAGCATCAACCTCATGAACGTCAAGCACCGCCACCACGTACGCCAAGAGCAATACGTGGCGGACGAGGAGGGAGAAGAGGCGTCGGCCGTGGCCGACCGCTTTCTTGGACAAGGGATGATGGCAGAGCCGCCGCTCCCAGAGGGAGGAACAGTTTTGGTTCCGGTCCCAGGCGTGGTGGCCATCCGCCGAACAATGCTTCGGCTCCTTGCTTCAAATGTGGTTCTACGAATCATCTCCAACGCGATTGCATAGCAAGCAGAGATATTCAAGCCGCTTACAAGAAACACAAACAATACATAGAACAAGAAGCACACTATGTAGGAGACTTTGAGGAAGAAGTATACGATGAGGAAGATACGAACTTCGCCATCGATGACTTCCAACCTACCAAGAAACGTAGGACTCAGGAGTATGATACTCCAGACTATGAATAAGTATTTGACTTCGGTCATGAGATACGTGTTCAAGTTTGATTTTGATTGTTATTTTGACAGAATAGTCAATAAATCACGACTTTGTTCGATAAGTCGTTCTATTTAGAACAACCATGATGTATTTTTGAGTTGTCATCAATAAAATCTATCTTATTCTACGAATGATTTGAGATTTTTACATCCCTGAAAGCAAAATTGGTTCAATGCGTCCAATTCTCAATGGCATAATCATTTTGAGTTCACCAAAATTCTGGTGATGTTAACTCATATCCGAAAAAAAAAAAATCACAAAGACAAAAGGAGAGATCCGCGAGCCACGATACGCGATACGCCATCCGCGAGCCACGATACGCGAGCCGCGATACGCGATACGCCATCCGCGAGCCGCGATGCACGATCCGCGATCCGAGATCCGCGATCCGTGATTCGCGATCCGCTATCCGCCAACTTGGCCGCGATCCGCCAGGCCTCGCTCGCCATGTCTATTCGCCAACTGATCTGAGATCCGCGATTCGCCAACTTGGCTGCGATCCGCTATGCCTCGCTCGCCAAAGCCTAAGCGCTTGGCCGCGACTCGCTAGGCCTCACTCGCCATGGCCATTCGCCAGCTTGGCTCAGCACCGAATCCGGTTTTTGAAACCAACAATCGATAGCCTATCGAACAAATGCAACTTTTGCATCAATGGCTCGGCAACAAAGTGTCTTCGGACTCGCCATGCTTCGGATTTAGCTCAACCGTCGCATCGCATTGCCTCAATGCCTGACCGATTCTCACCACCCGCCTTGCTTCGGCTCGGCCTCTGGGTCGCTTTGGCCTTACCACAGCTTCGGCTTTGGCTTGGCTCCGGCCTTTGCCTTGGCCTCGGTCTTGGCTCGGCCACGCCACCTACGACGGTGTCCGGTCTCAATCTCAGACCTAGGCTATGATTATCAATGGTGATACTCGGTGATAAAAATGCGGCTTATCTCTTTCTCTCAAGTTTTGTCGTTGCCATGGCTATGTTATTGGCCTTAATGCACTTCATTTTGTGATGATATATTGTTTCAGTACACTTACTTTAAAGTGTTCGCCAAAGTCTAAAGTCGACTATTGATTCAATTTACATTGTTTTTGTAGATGTATCAAGGCGAGATTGAGTGTTTGTTGGATTGTGCAACAACTCACACGATTCTGAGAAATCGGCAATTGTTTTCGGATTTTACGCCAAGAGAATCGTCGTTATCTACGATGACAGGAACTGGACCCGTAATTAAGGGTCATGGCACTGCTCAATTCTTACTGCCAAATGGCACTGAGATTCGGGTAGAGGACGCCCTATATGCGCCTAAGGCGCCAAGAACCTTGCTAGCTTTCAAGGATGTGCGTGACAATGACTATCACCTCAGCACTTATGTTGAAGATGGAACTGAATATCTGTTGATCACCTCCACTCAATCTATGCGCACTCGCATTGTGGAGAAGTGTAAGCGAGTTCGTAATGGCATGTATTTCACAACCATTCGAGCCAACGAATCTCATGTTGTTATATTATGTGATTCTGATGCTTATAAGCTTTGGCATGATAGACTCGGTCATCCGGGTCGTGATCTGATGATCCGTATTTTGAAATGCTCCCACGGTCATCCATTTTTCCGATCACAAAAGCACAGAGGGCGCCTCGGCCTCGGTTCGGCCGTGCCGTCGATAGCCGCCTCTCAACTCCAAGGAGAGGTTCGGTCCCCTCCTGCTTCTCATGCTTCTGTAGCGATGTCTAATGCTCATCGTTCGTTTTGTAAAGCTTGTTCACTAGCAAAACTTCAAGCAAGACCATCTTTTGCTATTGATAATAAACAGAATATTCCGTTTCTACAACGAATACAAGGTGATATTTGTGGACCTATAACACCAGAATGCGGACCATTTCGATATTTCATGGTTCTGGTTGATGCATCAACGCGTTGGTCACACGTAGCGTTGTTGTCCACGAGGAATGCTGCATTCGCTAAACTCCTAGCTCAGATTATTAAGCTTCGGGCTCACCACCCAGACAATCCGATTAAGTCCATCAGACTGGATAATGCTGGAGAGTTTACCTCAAAGTGTTTTGATGACTATTGCATGTCAGTTGGGATTGAAGTTGAACATCCCGTACCCCACGTTCATTCTCAGAACGGTCTTGCAGAAGCCGCTATCAAGAGACTACAGCTTGTAGCTAGGTCTCTTGTCATGGCCACAAACTTGCCAGTTTCGGCATGGGGATATGCAATATTACATGCAGCTATGCTTATTCGTCTACGACCCACAGATAGCCAACCATTTAGTGCGTACCAGTTGGTAACTGGTTACGAGCCTGATATTTCGCATCTGCGTACTTTTGGTTGTGCCGTATATGTGCCTATCACGCCTCCACTGCGTACCAAGATGGGTCCACAACGACGATCAGCTATTTATGTTGGATATGAAGCACCAACTATTGTCCGCTATATAGAGCCTATGACAGGTGATCTATTTACTGCAAGATTTGCAGATTGTCACTTTGATGAGACATCCTTCCCGCCGTTAGGGGGAGATGGGGCCGCATCCGTCCCAAATGAACGTCAGGAATTGACGTGGTTCTCTCCCACTATGTCTCATTATGATCCCCGTACGTCTCAGTGTGAGACTGAAATACAACGCATATTAGAACTACAAAAGGTGGCGGATACGATGCCCGACTCCTTTACTGATATTGCGAAAGTGACAAGATCAACCATACCTGCTGCGAATGTACCTGCAAGGCTTAACATTCCTCGCCATGCGCGAGCACGCGCCGCCGGTCTCGGACCCGCAGCCCTAGGTGCCATCGGCAGCCTAGGCTCGGCACCTCCAAGTGGAGAGCCGGCGTCGACTTCGGATCCTCCTAGAAAGAGGGGGAGACCAATCGGTTCCAAAGACAATGTACCTAGAAAGAGGGCATGTGTCCAGGCACAAAGCGATCCGTTCATCATTGATACTGTGACGCCGTCACACGAGATTGTCTCCGACTATACCTATGTCCAAGAATCAACTCTGAATCATCTGGGGGACGCCTCAGACTCACTGTTGATGTTGGAGAACAAGGAAATCTCACTAAACTACTTATGCATGCACAATCTGATGGAAAGAAATTCCATGTATATCGATGATGCATTCGCCTACGCCGTTGCTCAAGAAGTTATTGACGACGACGATATGGAACCCCGCACTGTTGATGAATGTCAACGTAGGGCGGATTGGCCGAAGTGGGAAGAAGCAATCCAGGCTGAACTAGACTCTCTAAAGAAAAGGCAAGTATTCGGACCGGTTGTGCCTACACCGCCGAACGTGAAGCCTGTTGGACATAAATGGGTCTTTGTCAGAAAGCGCAATGAGAATGGCGAAGTCCAGCGATATAAAGCTCGACTCGTGGCGCAAGGTTTTTCTCAACGCCCTGGAATTGATTATGAGGAGACGTATTCTCCTGTCATGGATACTATTACCTTCCGATACTTAATAAGTTTGGTAGTCTCAGAGAGACTCAATATGCAGCTTATGGATGTTGTAACTGCGTATCTTTATGGGGACCTAGATACGGAGATGTACATGAAAGTGCCAGAAGGACTTTCGTTACCCAAGTCAAGTGAGCAAAAACCACGAAGTTCATTTGCTATCAGGTTGAGACGATCTCTATATGGACTCCGACAATCTGGTAGGATGTGGTACACACGGTTAAGTGATTACTTGATTGGGAAAGGATACAAGAATGATGAGTTGTGCCCTTGTGTGTTCATAAAGAGAACAAGTTCAGGATTTGCCATTATAGCCGTCTATGTCGATGATATGAACATCATTGGAACTCTGAATGAGATCAATGAGACCGCTAGCTATTTGAAATCCGAATTCGAGATGAAAGATCTGGGAAGGACTCGGTTTTGCCTAGGCTTAGAACTAGAGCACCGAAGTGGTGGAATTTTTATACACCAGTCTGCATATGTCCGAAAGATGCTCAGGCGATTTAACATGGACAAAGTTATGCATCCTACAGGCACTCCCATGGTCGTTAGAAGTCTGGATATCAACAAAGATCCCTTTCGTCCGAAAGAAGATGACGAAGAGGTCTTGGGAGCTGAATATCCATATCTTAGTGCGATTGGAGCTTTGTTATACTTAGCTCAGTGTACTAGGCCAGACATCGCTTTCTCTGTGAACTTGTTAGCTAGATTTAGCTCTGCGCCAACACAACGTCATTGGGTTGGAATCAAGAACATCTTCCGATACCTTAAAGGAACCCTTGACATGGGCTTGTACTATCGATACACTCATCAGGATTCGACACATAGTCGATCTCTTGCATCTAACAGCACAAACCATGGCTCGGATTGCCATCCGCCAGCCATATCCGCCAAGACTGGCTTTGGTTCATCCATCCGCCATCTTGCAGACATATCCGCCAACTTATCCGGACCCGCGGATGCTAAGTCGTGGTCCCGATACGGCTTTGGCGATACCCCCTCCTACTCAGATACACCAAATGATGTGATGGTAGGATTTGCTGATGCTGGATATTTGTCAGATCCACACAAAGGACGTTCCCAAACAGGTTATGTTTTTACCATTGGGAATACGGCGATATCTTGGAGATCAACCAAGCAAACCCTTGTTGCTACCTCCTCGAACCATGCTGAGATTATTGCACTACATGAAGCAGTCAAAGAATGTATTTGGCTTCGCTCGGTTATATCTCACATTCGAGAGTCTAGTGGACTTGAGTCTACTACGATGGGACCAACTTGCATATTTGAAGATAATGCAGCATGCATTGAGCAGATGAAGTTGGGATACATTAAGGGTGACAATACTAAACACATTTCGCCTAAGTTCTTCTACAATCAGCAGCAGCAAGAGACTTTGAATATCCAGGTGAAGCAAGTCAGCTCAGAAGAAAATGCAGCGGATCTGTTCACCAAGTCTCTACCTAAATCTACATTTATGAAGCATGTAAAGCGCATTGGAATGTGTCGCTTATCCGAACTCGAAGACTGATTGACTATCAGGGGGAGTTCTCATCTAGACTTCAGGGGGAGCCTAGCTATGCATGTCTCACATACTTGTAGTTGGTGCGTTGTACTCTTTTTCCTTAGACCATGCTTTTATTTTTGCCCAAGAGGTTTTTGTTTGCTGGCAAAGGTTTTAACGAGGCAACGGTTCATGCACCATTGAGGACGCGACACAAGGGGGAGTGTTCAAGGAAGGTTAACTCCGTAACTTCCGTGGTGTGTCTTGTCCTAATAAGACTTGTAGTCTAGATACTCTATTAGATAGGGAATCCCTGTTCGCCAGGGATACTTGATGTAATGCCTATATAAAGGCCTCCTTATCAATGAATAAACAGAGAGAGATTTATCAATCTATTTCTCCTACAACAGCTCTGAGATTATGCCTGCTTTAATACTTTAGCTTGAAAACTTATTATGTGTATTTATTTTTTTCTTCCTATTTTATGAAGTATAAACCCCCTAAGAGCATATGCACCGCATAGAAGCAATCAAGCAAAAATGCAGGGATATTGCTTAATTCATGGTTATGAGTTATGCAGCGCAACTAATGGAAAGAGGTAAGAGATGTGGGACCCAGAGTGAAAGATGCAGTCCAGCAACAGCTCTATCACTGATTGCATGCCTGGGTGATGGCTGCAATTGGTGGGCCCGCCCAGAAAAATCAACCCACATATGTTGACCCTTTTTTTTTTTTTTTTTAATTCTGGCACATTAGGAAAAAAAAAAAACTGAACTTACCTTTTCCAACGGCTCCAAACGGCTCTTTTGACCGTTTGAGAATTTTTTTTTTTTTTTTCAAAAGTTCTTCAAATTTTCTTATAAATACTCATTCTCTTCTTACACAATTTCCACTCCAATATCTCACCTCACTCCTCTCACTCCTCTCATCTTCTTCCATTTTCCCTATCGATTTTTCGAGTGTTTTTTGAAAATGGCTAATTGGCTTCCTTCCGAAGAGCTACAATTGTGTATTTCTTGGGTACGACAATCCACTTGCCCCATCACCGGCCGATATTAAAGCAAAAACAGTTTGTGGAGAAAAGTTTTTGACGATTACGTTAAAAATTAGAGTCCATCTCCCGGCGAACCTCAAGCAATTGATCGTACAAAAGTTGGTATGGAGTCACACTTTCCACGCTTGAAGAAGTGTCTCGTAAAGTGGCATTCATGTCAAAAAAAGGCAAGTGATCGTGCAGCTAGCGGAACGAATTTGGTGGATGAGGTATGCCTTTTTTTGGTTCATGTTAATTTTTTGTTTAACATATATTAAATTTCGTATAAATATAACGTTTGTTGATTTTTTAATATGTTTTTCTTCATGTAATTTTTTTTGTTTAAAATAGATTAAATTTTGGCATAAATATAAATGTTGGTGTTATATTGCCCTATTTTCAGATGATGGAATTTAAAGATCATGATACTTGTCGAATCGTCATTTGTTGAAAATCTTATCGGAAATCCTATGACATTATTTGTCCGACAAATACACGTGGCAATGACACGTGTCCAATTTTGGTTGGTCGAAATCATATCGAAAATCCTATAACATTATTGTAGTCATAAGAATGCCTGGCAATGCCACGTGTCATTTGGTAATTGGTTGAAAATCTCATATAAAATCTATAAAATAAAATATTAATTCGATGAATAGTAACGCTAAATTGATGGAGTTGCACCGCTGCATAAAAACATTCACAGAAAAGCAATTTGCAGTGAATAGTAACTGATGGAAGCAATTGAATTGCTAGATTGATGGTTTGATGGAGGCAATGGGGTGCATATGCCCTAAGGGAGTTGTAGATTAGTTGATCAATATGGTCTATGTAAAATATGAACAAGACAGATTACTGGGAATTTGATTGAACACCTCTAGCATATTCACAGAAGGGGCATAAAATCATCACCAACTATATCCCACTGCAAATGAATTTAACTAAAACTTTTAATCACATCAGCGTCAGAACTCAGAAGGCTCTGGTCTCTGTCTTTGAGTATTAAACCTTGCAAAAAAATCTCTTTTTTCCTATTTATCTTCCCAAAGCTTTAATCTTTAATTTTTTTAAAAACTTTTCATCTCTCTCATAAAAATTGCAGCTTTACTTTCCTCCTGGACTCTTTTCAACTTCATCTGCCTCTCTCTGAACCCTAAATAAATTCCCAGTGAGTATTCAGCTCTTGTTGTATAAAACCCAACCAACCTTCTAGGCGGCATTCTCTTCTTCAGTTGGTAAGAAGCAAAAAGGGTGTTCAACTTGTTTGGTCTGAGAATGGGCGGAGGAGGAGAGGGTCATGCAATAGGGATTGACTTAGGAACAACCAACACGTGCGTTGCTGTCTGGGAGAACGACCATGTTGAAGTGATAGTGAACGACCAGGGCAGCAAGACAACTCCTTCTTGTGTTGCTTTTACTGATACACAAACCTTGGTGGGTGATGCAGCACTTGACCAGAATATCCGAAACCCCACCAACACCATTTTTGGTAAACCCATCATTCCAATTCCACAATCAGTTTTACTGTTTACTCTCTTTTTTCTCATTCTTCTCATCATTGCAACTTATTTCATTCTCGTCTCTTAGTCAAGATATACAGAGTTCTTATTTCGTAGCAGAGTAAACGAGGCTAGTTCTGATAGAATTTGGGTTAGTATTAGATTTTCTGTATCATATACGTAACAAAAGTTAAAAATTTAGTTCATGAGCGGAGTGAGAGACTAGTATTGAGAGAATTTTGATTATTATTCATAATATATGTTACACATGTGAATAATGTAGCTAATGAGTGTTGCTCATATATTCGATATTCATAGATTCTATTTCATGGTCATGATTGTGATTTTGAAAACGATTTGTAGATGCAAAGAGGTTGATTGGCAGGAGGTTCAGTGATGCTTCTGTTCAAAATGACATGAAGCTTTGGCCTTTTAAGGTTATTAAAGGTCCTGATGAGAAGCCTATGATTGTGGTTATCCAGGAGGGTAAAGAAAAGAGGTTTGCTGCTGAGGAAATCTCGTCCATGGTTCTTGCAAAGATGCGTGAGGTTGCTGAGGCCTATCTTGGCTCAACTGTGAAGAATGCAGTTATCACTGTCCCTGCATACTTCAATAATTCACAGCGGCAGGCTACCCATGATGCAGGTACTACCACTGGTCTAAATGTGATGCGTATAATAAATGAACCTACTGCAGCCGCAATTGCTTATGGACTTAACAAGAAAGCTGGCTGGTATACCAAGAGAAATGTGTTAATATTTGATTTGGGTGGTGGAACTTTAGATGTGTCTCTCCTTAGCATAGGGGATGATGTTTTTGAAGTGAAGGCCACTGCTGGAGACACTCATCTTGGAGGTGAAGACTTTGATAACAAAATGGTGAATTATTGTGTTGAGGAATTTAAAAGGAAGCATCAATTGGGAGTCATTGGTAACTCCAGAGCTCTAAGGAGGATAAGAAATGCATGTGAAAAGGCTAAGAAGAGGCTTTCATTTACTTGTTCTGTTGACATAGAAATTGATTGTTTGTTCTTGAGTACTGATTTCTATATGACATTCACTCGTGACAAATTCGAAAACCTGAACATGGAGTTGTTTAATAAGTGTATGGAGCCCGTGGAGAAGTGTTTGAGGGATGCCAAAATGGACACAAGCAGTGTCCATGATATTGTTCTTATTGGTGGCTCTTCTAGAATTCCCAGGGTGCAACAGCTATTGCAGGATGTGTTCAAAGGGAAGGAGCTTTGCAAAGGAATTAATCCTGAAGAGGCTGTGGCTTATGGTGCAGCTGTTCAAGCAGCAGTCTTGAATGAGAATGGAAATGGACATGGAAAGCTTAAAGACCTCACTCTCATGGATGTCACCCCAATGTCTCTTGGGGTTAGGACTAAAAATCCGGCGGCTCCTATGGAATCCGAATTTATGTATATTGTGATACCAAGAAATACTAGAATTCCAGTCATACAGAACACAACTTTGTACACTTCCAAAGACTACCAAGTTTCATGTCCGTTTGCTATTTTTGAGGGCGAGAGTGAAACAACCTTAAAGAACAATCTCTTGGGTAGCTTTACCATCCACGACCTTCCCCCAGCTCCAAAGCAGGCCGTTAAGTTCAATGTTTGCTTTGAAATTGATGCAAATGGTATCTTGAGTGTCTCTGCTGAAGAGAAATCTACAGGCAAGAGGAAAAATATCACAATTACTTGCGACAGACGATCGTTAAGACTTGAGAAGATGAGGTACCGTATAATTTGTTATGGCTGAAAATCATATGTATACTTTAAAACTAATTTCATGTGGGTTTTGCTGTGTTTCTAAGTTGTTTCACTTATTCCAGGTGAACTAAAGTCCTCCCTTTGGTGATCAAGTGAGGCAGTAGCCAGTAGGTGGACGGTCTTCTTTTGCTGTGGTGGTACTTTTGTTAATACTGTGCCTTGTTATGTGGTTGAGTGCTGAGGACTTTGAGTAATCATGTATTTGCATTCTGTAATTTTACAACAGAGTATGCATGGGCGCTTTTTGTCTTTTTGATGTTTGTCATAGATACTCATTGAGTGCTCAACTCCTTAGCATCAGCAGTGCGGACTTATTTTTTAGACTCAAATTTGGATCCAAATAAGTCTGAATAGTGATTTGAGTCCATCTGAATAGTGTATAACAAGACTTATTTTTTTGAGTGCTGTAGTGGTACATGACTTATTTTTGGACCTATATTTTTAATTCAATTTTTTAGACTCATATGTAGGTTTAGAACACAATTGTTTTTTACTCATATTCATACTTGAGTCTTTTATTTATGTTTGATTTAATTTTTAGGTATGTATACATTCATTCAAATTAAGTTAAAAAAAAAAATTAATAAACTTAGTTTAAAATAATAGAATTTATTCATCAGACATGAAACATAAAATCAAGAATTTTTATTCATTACAATATAACAAATATAAACGTGAATTACATGTGTTAGTAAACTTGAATATCAACTCAATATATAGAATTTGAATATATAATGATATTATCCAACTTCAATAATAACCAATTGAACATGTAAAAGATTATTAGGCATAGTCAGAAATATAGTCGTTGTCTCAATAGGGTTCACCAAAACAGCCTCATTTGGTGGGTCCCAGTTTTGAGTCCAAAGTAAATTTGCTCACACTTTGGGTCACATTTGATCCAACATTTGGCTCTCCGACTAATTTGGGTTTTTTTTTTTCTAATCCACTTTTTTTAACTCAAATTTCAAATAAGGACCCAAATATAGGTCCCCACTGCTAATGCTCTTACGGCTCTGATAATGTGCTTCACAGCAGGATTGGGATTAGTATCCTTATGTACTCTTTCTAGTTTTCTTTAAGGGTGATGTTATTAATACACCCAAAATCTCTATTCACACACCTTATCAAATATTTTGTTCTTTAAATTAGATGTGTGAATAGAGAAAAAATGTGTGTTAATAACATTATTCTTCTTAGAAAAATACATGGTGTGTGTGAATAGAAATTTTGAGTGTGTTAATATCACCGCTTTTTCTTTAATTGGGAATATATTATTCCACATGTTTTGACAGTACTGTTGTACATGAATTTCTGATTAATAAATTGAAGTGTTCCAAGAGCTTAACCAGCGAAATGAAAGCATATGGTGAATTTCCCTTCGCGTAATTCGTCTTCTGTATCCGTAGTTCATACGCTTTTAAATTTTAATTATAGAAATATGAATTACAACATTTGCAACTCGGAAGTAAGACATATTCAGCTCATATGTCTCAAGGATCTGTAGCTAAGGCGTAAGGAGGTTCTACATTTGTGAGTGCAGAGAGCTAAGTTATTTGATCATTTTGGCCATGTATATGATGAACAAAATAACTAACTTATTAACTCAAATAAGCTTTGTTTAATTAGGAACTTGGTTGAAGACTTTTTCAGATGGTTCTTGCTATAGATAGTTTTCGAATACCACTACTAATGAGTTCAGACTTCAGACTTAAGTACACATCAGCATCAGAAGGCTCTGGCTTTGCGTTTAAAACCTTGCAAAAAATCTCACTTTTCCCGATTCTCTCTCTATTTACATTGCAAAAGCACTCATCTCTCTTTTATTTTGTTTCACTCTTCATCAAATGCTTCACTCTCAATCATAGTTACTACTGCCTCACTCTCCCTCACTGTTTTCGACTTCATCGTCTTCATTCTTCAAGAACCTCTCTTTCCTTCACTGTTTCTGAGTTTCTGACCCGCAAATGGAGGGAAAAGAAGAATAAGCAATTGGGATTGATCTGGGTACAACCAGTTTGCAGCCAGTAAATGACAATGTAGACGAACAGGGCAACATGACAACTCCATCTTGTGTTACCTTCACTCAAACAGACAAGTTTGGTTGGTGAGGCAGCCATTAACCACCTCATTAGGAACCCACAAAGTTCCATGTTTGGGTAAAGCTCGAATCTTTATTTCTCGAAACTATATTTTCTTTGATCAGCTAAACTATATGTTGCCCTTTTTTTAATGTGAGACTGGAGATTGAAACGCTCTGGTTAATGTTAATAGAATTTGATGTCTTCAATGAGATTATGAGATATTGAAAAAGAGTGTTGCTATTGGGACCTTCACATTTACTCATTAGACCTCCAATACTTTCTATACCTCCATTATACTTTTGAATATAAGCATTTACTCACTAGACTTCCATTCAAATTACCGAAATAACCTTAAATATGTTATTCACACATATTTCAATAACTTACTCATTCAACCTCATATTCACTCACTAGACTTCTATTTCTTAATTTTTTTTTTTTTTCATGTGTAAGATCTAATGAGATAAATCAAAACATAGGATATACAAATATTTCAAAACACACTAGCATATGCCCTTGTACTATTTCAATAGTTACTAGTGTGTTGCAAATATATTTAAGGTCTAATAAGATATATAAAAATATTCAATATATATATAAATATATAGAGCTCTTCCAACGAGGGATCCCTTATTATGACTTATATGAGGGATTGAGAATTACACCAACTTTTCGATCACAATTTTCAAGCTTAACCATTCAATCTCTTCATATATATGAGTACATCATTTCTGAAAAATTTCATCCCAATTGGTGATCGTTGAGGTGCTCAAAACTGCGATTTGCATTAATGGTTCAAATCTGCCAGATTTGAACCGTCTATTAATTTAAGCTAGTTCGAAACCTTAACGATCACCAATTGGGATGAAATTTTCCAGAAATGATCTACTTATATATATGAAGAGATTGAATGGTTAAGATTGAAAATGGTGATAGAAAAGTTGGTGTAATTCTCAATCCCTCATATAAGTCATAATAAGAGATCCCTAATTAGAAGGGGCCTGTATATATATATATATATATATATATATATATATATATATATATATATCAAAACAATTCACTTTTTATTTATTTATTTATTTATTTTATTTTTTTTCATGTTGCAAACTTATTAAAATATATGCGCTTAGTTTTCAACACTTACTCTTGACCTTATATTTTGTATATGCGCTTAAACATGTATAATTATAGTAACTTTATGTCACATTAACAATTTTATAATTTATATATTTACTTAGTTTCAGCACTTACTGAAATTGGAAAATAAATTGATAAGGAAAATAATAAATAACATTATTATTGAATTAGAAAGTCTACAGACAATAAATATAAGGGTCCCTAAATATAATATTCTTTTTATACACTTATTGTTCTCAATAGTCTTTATGTAAGAGGATACAAAAGTAATTCAATAATTGAAAATAGAGGGAGGTCAAGTGAGCAAATGTGGAGGTTTCAATAGCAACACTCATTGAAAAATTGTGTCTTTCGAAGTCATTACGATAAGCTCAAAATATGATAACAAAGTTACATTCAGATTTCCGAGTTTTGTTGTATGTGATATGATTGTATTTGCAATGCTAGAGTTGTAAGCGTAAAGAGTATATAGTAATTTTCGTCAATTTTCTCACATTATGTGTTATGATATTGTTCCTCTTGGCCTATGAACTTTTCATTTTCATCATAACAAACAACGTATCTTGGGGGGGGGGGGGGGGGGGGGGGAATAAGACAACTTGCAACTTTTTCGTTTCAAATTGTTTTCAAGACTAGTAATAAAAGTTACTAACTTCAACCACAATCATACGATAATTAAATGTAAAATTGCATGAATAACAAACAACACGGAGATGTTTTTTATTCGCAGAAACCCTGTTTTCAGGGAGAAAAACTTTGTGCTGTGGGGAATAAGACAACTTGGAACTTTTTCGTTTCAAATTGTTTTCAAGACTAGTAATAAAAGTTACTAACTTGAACCACAATCATACGAATTAAATGTAAAATTGCATGAATAATAAACAACACGGAGATGTTTTTTATTCGCAGAAAACCTGTTTTCAGGGAGAAAAACTGTGTGCTGTGGGGAATAAGACAACTTGCAACTTTTTCGTTTCAAATTGTTTTCAAGACTAGTAATAAAAGTTACTAACATCAACCACAATCATACAATAATTAAATGTAAAATTGTATGAATAATAAACAACACGGAGATGTTTTTTATTCGCAGAAACCCTGTTTTCAGGGAAAAAAACTGTGTGCTCCCAACTCTTGGAGAGCAAAGCTTTGCACTATGACACACAACGCTTATTAGAAGTTTGTAGCAACACGAGGATAGCAAACCACGTTTCTATCCGGTCTCAGACTACTCTAGTCTCTCTACTGTTCTACCTCACTTATCTCTCAAGTGTTTGTTCACTAGTAAGCTACACATAAGTTCTAGGGAGAAAAACTGTGTGCTCCCAACTCTTGGAGAGAAAAGTTTTGCACTATGTGTCACGCCCCGAATTTGAAAAAATAAAATTCAAATTCGAAAACATGATAATTTAATAATCACAACCAACTAAAAATAAGACAACTTGCATCTTTTTCGTTTCAAATTGTTTTCAAGACTAGTAATAAAAGTTACTAACTTGAACCACAATCATACGCTAATTAAATGTAAAATTGCAAGAATAGTAAACAACACGGAGATATTTTTTATTCGCAGAAACTCTGTTTTCAGGGAGAAAAATTGTGTGCTCCCAACTCTTGGAGAGCAAAGCTTTGCACTATGACACACAACGCTTATTACAAGTTTGTAGCAACACGAGGATAACAAACCACGTTTCTATCCGGTCTCAGACTACTCTAGTCTCTCGACTGTTCTACCTCACTTATCTCTCAAGTGTTTGTTCACTAGTAAGCTACACATAAGTTCTAGGGAGAAAAACTGTGTGCTCCCAACTCTTAGAGAGCAAAGCTTTGCACTATGTTTCACGCCCCGAATTTGAAAAGATAAAATTCAAATTCGAAAATATGATAATTCAATAATCACAACGAACTAAAAATAAGACAACTTGCAACTTTTTTGTTTCAAATTGTTTTCAAGACTAGTAATAAAAGTTACTAACTTGAACCACAATCATTCGATAATTAAATGTAAAATTGCATGAATAATAGACAACACGGAGATGTTTTTTATTCGCAGAAACTCTGTTTTCATGGAGAAAAACTGTGTGCTCCCACCTCTTGGAGAGCAAAGCTTTGTATTATGACACACAACGCTTATTACAAGTTTGTAGCAACACGAGGATAGAAAACCACGTTTCTATTTGGTCTCAGACTACTCTAGTCTCTCGACTGTTCTACCTCACTTAACTCTCAAGTGTTTGTTCACTAGTAAGCTACACATAAGTTCTAGGGAGAAAAACTGTACGTGTGCACCCAACTCTTGGAGAGCAAAGCTTTGCACTATGTGTCACGCCCCGAATTTGAAAAGATAAAATTCAAATTCGAAAATATAATAATCCAATAATCACAACAAACTAAAATAAAATACAATTTACTATGCGTTAAAGAGTCCAAAGAAAATACAACTCCGGCGAATTCAATTATTACATCACCAATC
The DNA here is from genome assembly GCA_963682095.1 of Potentilla sterilis. NCBI lineage: Eukaryota > Viridiplantae > Streptophyta > Magnoliopsida > Rosales > Rosaceae > Potentilla > Potentilla sterilis. The sequence goes on along the minus strand of OY821763.1, from coordinate 9,529,763 downwards.
TTACACAAGTTGTAAAGTATCGGACAATGTAATTATTCAACTCATGCCTCACTATGCTTAAAGAAAAACAAGACTAATAAGTAGAATCATTTCTATTCACCGCACAATCAACCAATGTCTCAACTCTGCTAATCCTCACCTGCACAATTAACCCCTAAAACATGGATTGGTGCACCGGGTTGTAAATAACAAACCCGGTAAGCTTATAAAGCTCGTGTGAGTAAACTCAGACTCACGCAACAACTCTTAAACCAACATACCACACGCACACAAAAATACAAGGTAAGATTCAGACTTTCCTGCTTAAAAGCATAGTTCAGGAAAGCACAAATCTTACACAATTAAAATCGGGACTCCTGTATATAACTTAGTTCAGGAAGTCACGCACAAACAAGTAAAATTGTGACTCCTGTATATAGCTTAGTTCAGGAAGCCACGCACAAACAAATAACAAAAATATATAACAAATGAAAGTAGATAAGAACTCCGACAACCCCAAAACGAGGTCAAGATGTTGCCATCATAAACTCAAGAAAAACATCGCACACTTTCTTTTCTTTTAAAACCCAACTCCCTTTTTGACAACAAAAGAAGAACACCATAAAAACTCATTTTTTTTAAGATCAAACACGAGACCTCGGTAACCCCACATGGGTACCCACCAGACATGCACATAATCATGAGACGCAAGTACCCCACATGGTACTTCCATAATTAAAACATCAAATGGGAAAGACATACGCTTTCCTCACGTAAACTGTATTCGTGGGTTCTCCAACACTAAGTCATCCCCCATGGAATACCAAACGACAACATGTACTCATGGGATCTTCAACACTAAGTCATCACCCATGAAATACCAGACAGACAGATAGACTAGAGCTCTAACTGATCGTAACCAATAACCCGGCCGGAGGTTTGGTTTCTGATTTACTGCCATAAGGATCCTTTTCGCCACCAGGCAAAATCCTTTCCGCCACACATGAAAGATCCCCATCAAACACAAGAAATATCTTACATTGGTCGTTGGTTTCCAAACCAACCCATTCACACATCACATAACTCACACATTCACAATTATGATAATTTCATAACAAAATAATGCACAACCTCAATATATATATTTCACGTAAATATATATATATATATATGTATATATATGTATATATGTATATATATATATATATGTATATATATATATATACATATATACACACACGTAAGCATTCGATCAGGAACCGCCCACTAATACCAACTGTAGTTCATTGATCGTAAAACCCTTTAAAAATTATTTATATATTAAAACCATTTTACTTACCGATGAACCGTAGTCGATCAAGTTCATTCAATTTAAAACAAATATCATTTCCATAAAACAATTTTGCATATAACGATCCATTTACTATAATTTAACTCGTATTAAATACGAACACTGTGAGGTTTACTCACCTTAATTACTCCCGCTGCGTCTTCAACCTCACAAAGGTGAGATACTCATGCACGGTCAATCACCTAAGCGACATTATCGAAACTTAGCATTCAGTTTAAATAAAATATATTATAAATCGCTCCAAACGCATAAATCTTAACCCCGAGGCTTGCCAACACACCACAAACCTCATTCGGAGCCTCTCAAAGCTCCTAAACAGCCTAATCGACCCTAGGATCGAACACCAAGCCCATATTCTAGGTCGATTTGCACGTACATTAATAATTGCATGATTAACGGATTGAAAAATACATAACTCGGTCATACGGCGCCCGAATCGCGCATATAATATATTCTCGCGCTTGTATCGACGAGCACGATACAACAGGACAACCTACTGCCCCAACAACTCACTGACGCGCCGCCACACGCAGCCCAAAGTGGCTGCGCGTGAGCCCCACTCGCCACCACCAAAATCTCCCTCAAATCTGCAACCAAGGCTACCAACATGTAGATCGAGGTTCAAGGATTCAGAATCTACCTGGGATACGCACGGATTCGGCCGGAAAGTGGCCGGATACGGCTGGTACAGGACCGGATACGTCGTCGTGTACTGTATAGGATACGGCTGAACCCAGTCGCTTCACCTTTGCGAACTGGACCTCGAGACCAGCACCAACGTGTTAAGAGGGAAGAGGCGAACCAGAAGAAGGCCACCTCAAGCTCCGGCGCCGCCTGGAACCGCAAGCAGCTCCGTCGCACACGGTGGCTGCAGCTTCCACGCGTTGCAGCGTTGCGCACAGTTGCTCCCCCGGGCCGATCCCTAGCTGGAAATGGAGAGGAGGTCGAGACGAGTCGAATGCGGGGTGGCGCGCGAGCAGTGGTGGCCGGACTGCGGAGATCGGCGGAGGAGAAGACCGACGTCGGGGAGAGAGAAAATGAACAGTAAAATCCTGATATTTTTGGAAATTACTGATTTTGGAAACTTTGACTTTTAATCACATATTTTTACTATTTATAGTAATTTCTGATTTTGGAAATAACTTCAACAAGTCGTAACTTCTTCATACGATGTCCGTTTCACGCATGCCACGTGTCTACGAACTTGTATCGTCAAGCTCTACGACTTTCGTGAAGGAAACTTTTTGAAATTCACAACGAATAAAAATGTCAACTTTTAACCTATCTGAATTTAAACGTTTTTCGGATTTTAATTCTTGGAATCACTTCTGACGTCGCGCAACGACTAATTAAAAAGGGTATGAAATACGAATTCTGTAAACCACCATTCCATTAATTTCGAGGAATTTACACGAAATTGAATTATAAAATCGGGGTTACTACACTATGACACACAACATTTATTACAAGTTTGTAGCAACACGAGGATAGCAAACCACGTTTCTATCCGATCTCAGACTACTTTAGTCTCTCGACTGTTCTACCTCACTTATCTCTCAAGTGTTTGTTCACTAGTAAGCTACACAGAAGTTCCAACTCAAGATCTCAGCTAAACTTAACTGAACCTATCAAGGACACTTCATGAATTTGTTGCATCACCAATCACCATCTCATGGTATGCAAATGCTATATGAGTTTTTAAAAAGTTGTGTTCAAGCTCAAGAGATTATAATCACAAGTATAACTTTGAGCTTAATGGAACAATACAAGACACAAAAACAATATCTCAATAGAGAGAATAAATGCACACAGACACTATGAAACACAGACACCGAATAAGGAAGCGTATGCCTCCTTTATATAGGCCAATGAGAAGGCTTCAAATAAGCATAGTGTTTGTGAAGAACCTAGTTGTCTAGGGACATCCCCAAGAAATGCAACTTGACAGAAACACTGTTGGTATATCTTCTAAACATGTTAAGATATTAAGAAGAGAGGGGACACAATCTCAATTGCATTTAATGAGATATGTGGAGCATTTAATGAAGTTAGATATTTTCAACTAAGTGAGACAGTTCTAGAAAATCATATGAATTTCAAAAGCAGAAGATCTTTACCCAATGAATAACTAAGGAAAGATCTTATGATCAATGAGTATATTAAGCAGTACAGAAGTCCTAGGATGGCAGACAGAAGTCCTATCCTAAATGAAAACTCATGAGATATACCTGAGTGTAAATGAGCATTTGTACTTTAACTTGGGTTTTCCTGGACTGGGTCTTTGTACTTTATTGTACATCATCTGGGCTTTTTATTCAAGATCAAGATTGCCAATATTTTCAGACTAACAATATCTAATTTTACTCTAGAGTCCAGTTGTGTAAAATATGCTAGCTAATAAGAATGGAAGCATTCTATCTAAAAAAAGAGGAAATTTTATAATTGATGCATATGGAACTAAACAATTCTCACTACCAGAAAAGGGGTTATAGCCGACGATATGGGAAAAAACGGCCGACGAAATAGTACCTCGTCGGCTATAACCCCTTATAGCCGACGAACTACTATTTCGTCGGCCACATCGTCGGCTATAATATTATAGCCGACGACTGCCGACAACTCGTCGGCTATAACTATAGCCGACGAAACGTTTTTGGTTATAGCCGACGAGAATGGTATTCGTCGGCTATAAGAGTTATAGCCGACGAAAAGTTTTTGGTTATAGCCGACGAGGAGGGTATTCGTCGGCTATAACTCTTATATCAGATCGACCTTCTGCATCAGGGAGCTCATTCGTCGATGAAATCGTCCAAAACGCTCTGAAATCGTCCAAAACCTCGGCCATAAGCTTGAAAGGTACGTATATTGCTGTGTGTGTTGATTTAGTTGGTTATATGCAGAGGTGTGTTAATTTAGAGTTTAATTAGAATAAATGTGTGATTAATTTGATATATATATATATATATATGTGTTGAGATGAGATTATTAATGGGTTGATATATATGTTGTATTGGTTAGATAGAATTGAAGTTTTGTTGAAGATTAGTGATTGATTGTTGATTTATGGGTGATTTTAGATGAATTTGATGAAAAAATGTATATATATATTAATTAATTTAATTGTAATTAAAAATATATTGTTGGTATATATAAAAAATACATTGTGTTTAATTAATTAGGGAGATTGACGATGTTTTAATTAATTTAGGGATGCATGTGTATATATATATATATGTGTGTGTGTGTAATGATGAATTTTTTAATTAATTAGTACGTGCGTACGTACGTAGTACGTGCATATATACATATCTATATATAGCTATATTTATTTCTTGAATTTACAGGATGGACAAGAGTTGGATTACCCTTGGAAGATGGGATCAGGCGTATCATGATGGAGTTAGGAGTTTCCTGGATTTTGTGATGGCTAACTGTGGAGACACTACACTTCATTATTGTCCGTGTAAAAAGTGCAAGTGTGCCACCCCACGACACCGGTTTTCCATAGAGACAGTGGAGCAACACCTGGCTAGATATGGATTTTGGGTCCTATACACTAATTGGATTTATCACGGTGAACCAGAGTTTGCGGGTCGTCATGATCAAGGACAATTTGCCGAGAGAGGGAGTTCCTCCAATGATCCGACAACGAACTGGATCAACGATATGTTTCCTCGTGAGAGCGGTGTCTTTGAGGAAGCACCAGATGTGCAACTCCCACCTCCGGAGATGGAGTGTTTCCCTGATATTGAGCCACTCGAGCCATTACCCCGATCTCCGGTCAACACAAGTGGTATGGAAAAGTACAACAACCTGATCGCATTGCAACAGACTCCGTTGTACCCCGGATGCAGTAAGACTGTCCTTGAATCTGTCATGGGAGTGATGAAGATCAAAACGGAGAACAAAGGCACTGTCAAATCGGTTGATGATTGGCTTCGGCTATGGGGTGGGGCGATGCCCCCCGGACATCGGCTTCCTACCAGTCATCATAAGGTGCGACATATCCTTAAAGATCTCGGCCTTTCCTACATCAAGATTCATGCATGCAGATACGATTGCGTTCTGTTTTACGGGGAAGGACTTGCAGATCTTGAATACTGCCCATTATGCAATACAGAGCGGTATAAGTTCACTCCTAAAGGGAACAAGAAAGCTGTGAAGATACTTCGGTACTTCCCGCTGATTGATAGGCTTGAGCGGTTGTTCATGTGTGCTTTCACGGCCGAAGCTATGAGATGGTGGGCTGAGAGGAATGTGCCTGACGATGACACCCTTAGACATCCCGCCGACGGAGAGGCTTGGAAGAAGAACGTGTTGGAGTTTCCCGAATTTGCATCAGAGGTTCGAAATGTTTGGCTAGGGCTATCATCCGACGGTTTCAACCCTTTTGGCAAGAAAGAGCTTCAGTACAGTGTGTGGCCAGTTATTTTGATTCCGTACAACTTTCCACCGTGGATGTGCATGAAGAAGGAATATAACATGCTCACATTGTTGATTCCAGGCCCAGGTTATCCGGGAAAGTGTCTCGATGTGTATTTGAGACCCGTAATTGAGGAGCTTCGGTACTTGAGTCTGAACGGCCACCTGGTCTACGACCGGTTCAAAAATGAGATGTTCCGGATGCATGCCATGCTTGTTGGCACGATCAGTGACTTTCCTGGGAGGGGTATGTTGTCGGGCAGCGTCACCAGGGGTTACAGGGCTTGTTCAGAGTGCATGACTGTTGATTGCTCCAGTCCTCATTGCAGCAAGATTGTCCAGATGCGTCACCGTCGTTGGCTTCCGCATGACCATCCATTTAGGGACGATGCACAGGCTTTTGATGGGACTGAAGAAAGGGGCTGGGCACCGGAGCAATGGACAGGGGAGGAAATATTGGCAGTGTTGAATGAGTATGACTTTGGTCCGCTTAGCAATCATCCCGATGTGTTGCGCACGATTCCAGAGAGGCCGGATCGGTATAGGTTCTGGTCACACAAGAGCATCTTATGGGAACTTCCTTATTGGGCCAGGTTGGCTACCAGATACTACCTGGATGTCATGCATATAGAGAAGAACGTGGGTGAAGCCGTGGTTGGCACAGTTTTGAATTGGGAGAAGAAAACAAAAGACACCCCCAAGGCACGCGTTGATCTGAGAAATATGGGACTGCGGGACCATTTGTGGTTGAGAGAGGGCAGGAGCAAAATGCCCCAAGCTCCTTACACCGTCACCAGGGACCAGAAACATGAAATCTTTGGATGGCTGAGTAATGTCAGGTAACTTTTTATTAATTAGGCATGTATTCCTAAAGAATCCATCTGTTGTTGGACGACTATATATGCATGAAATCTAACTGTTGTTAATGGCTATGCAGGTATCCTTATGGCTATGCGGGTAACATAAGCAAGTGTGTTAACTACCGAGACAACAAGATGTACGGATTGAAGAGTCACGACTGCCATGTACTGCTTCAACGCCTCTTCCCTATTTTCATTCGAGCGTACTTGGAGGATGAAGTGGTTGAGCCGTTGGTGGCGTTGTCAAGATTCTTCCAGAAGTTATGCGCTAGAGAAGTTAGAAAATCAGACCTCATGAGAATGCATGAGGAAATCGTTTTTATCTTGTGCAAGTTCGAGAGGATATTTCCCCCAAACTTCTTTGACATCATGCCTCACCTGATGATCCATCTTCCCCAACAATTGTTGCTTACCGGTCCCGTACACTACACTTGGATGTATCCCATCGAAAGGTACATGTTATTCATAAATTTGATTTATACATGTTTTTAAATAAAAGTTGCATGCTCTTAACACGCACTTGTTAACCTTGCAGACAACTTGGAGACTACAAGAAATATGTGCACAATAAATCTGCGCCTGAGGGGTGTATTGCTGAAGCTTACATTGCGCATGAGTGTGTAACGTACGCCAAGTTGTACTTGGGAGCGATGGAGGACCCCCCACAACATCCAAGTCGAGATGACCCCGAGTTCAACCTATCTATCGTCGCCAACTCTGTTGTACCATACGGAAGCTTCAAGAAAAAGGGTGTGGACAAGTTGCCTGACCATGAGGTAGGGATTGCCCACTGGTGGGTTCTAATAAACTGTCCGGAGGTACAATATTGGAAACGTCACCATCTTCACAGCAAGGAAGTTCGCGGTGATGTCGAGTACCACAACACGACGTTTGTAGACTATTTTCCACAATGGGTAAGTGTATAAATATATATATTAGATGGCTTTCTTTTACAGTTCCCTATTCTTTAATCATAAACACACCGAGTGATTTGAGTTATATTTTTCAGCTGATGCAAGTGGCTGCGAGGGGTGGTCATACAAATTACTCAGAGGAATTGAGGCTGTTGTCGATGAAGCCGATATCTTCCACAGTCCGCCCAATGTGTGATGTCAACGGCGTTAAGTATATATGTGAAGCTAGAGACGGGGAACGCAAAACACAGAATTGTGGGGTGATGGTCGATGGTGCAGAGGGGGGCGTGGATTTTTACGGTGTCCTACAGTCAGTTGTTGAACTCATTTATGGGAACCGCATGAAAGTCCACTTGTTCAAGTGTCGATGGTTTGATACTAGGCCGCACCGCATACGGATCGATCAGTACGGCATACTTTCGGTGAATACCGCCACTAGTGTGTATGAAGACGACCCCTTTGTTTTCGCCACAGCGGCCAAAAAGGTCTTTTATCTTGACGATCCTTTGAACAAAGGCACGTGGAAGGTAGTTAACCATGTGTCTCAGCGAGACATATACAGTGCTACCACACTTGGTGTGAGCACAGAGTGTCAAGAAGCGACCGCATACCAAGAGCCGGACGCCGGCGACATTCCGGAATCCTCCACCATCCGCGATAATAATGTGACGCCGGGCAGAGTGGTCCGACTTCCTAGGGGTCAGGTGCCCATGTATGATGTTAATCCGAATCGTCTATATCAGCCCGACGATGACTCAGACGACGAGTACGAGCACCGGTTGCCAGATATTAACTACTATACTACGTCTGACTCAAGTGATGAGGATGATTCTGATTATCATCCTTAGTATACTATTTATGTATGTATTTGTGTACGATGGTGCATGCATGAATACATTTTTGTCCTTAATTAGCGTTTTCCGAGTTTATGGGAAATTGTATTGAATTGTTTGTGTTATGTTTAGGAATTTATCAGGTGAAATAGGCAATTTTCAGGCCCTAAATGGCAAATTTTCAGAAAGATCAGAATTATAGCCGACGAAATGGACCATAATTCGTCGGCTATAATGCCCATACTTTAGCCGACGACTTGCAATTCGTCGGCTATAATGCCCATACTGTAGCCGACGACTTGCAAGTCGTCGGCTAAAGTATATTGACCGAAACCATACGTAGACCGTTCAAATGCAAAAGTGTCGTGAAATAAGATACGACCGAAATATGGAAATACGACTACGGTTGAAAAATGGGAAGATTCCGACAAAATCTGTGTGCCGAATGTTGCGATTAGGTGTTTTTTACTTCCGTTTTCCTATGGGTAGCCTGACGGTCGGTAAATTTTTGGAGGAAAATTTTTATACGGTTAGTTGCGTCGCATCGATTTGAAACTATTCTCTGTTGAAGGTCAGGCCAAAAAACGTCATTTAGACGGGCCAATTGCCGTTTTAAAGCGTTTCGAGGTTTGACCATGCAGTTTGACCGTCCCGATCGAGCCTTTAACGTTGTCAGATGTAGTTGGATTTTTTTTCCTACATGTATTTAAGCTTAACGGTGATATCTGACGGTTGGAATAGATTTTCCAAACTTTTAGATTCGAAATCGGAACATATGCACTAATATTCCTTAACTTATTTACTAAGTGTTTAAGTGAATGTATAGTTTCAAATAGTTGCTATACGTAGACCGTTCAAATGCAAAAGTGTCGTGAAATAAGATACGACCGAAATATGGAAATACGACTACGGTTGAAAAATGGGAAGATTCCGACAAAATCTGTGTGCCGAATGTTGCGATTAGGTGTTTTTTACTTCCGTTTTCCTATGGGTAGCCTGACGGTCGGTAAATTTTTGGAGGAAAATTTTTATACGGTTAGTTGCGTCGCATCGATTTGAAACTATTCTCTGTTGAAGGTCAGGCCAAAAAACGTCATTTAGACGGGCCAATTGCCGTTTTAAAGCGTTTCGAGGTTTGACCATGCAGTTTGACCGTCCCGATCGAGCCTTTAACGTTGTCAGATGTAGTTGGATTTTTTTTCCTACATGTATTTAAGCTTAACGGTGATATCTGACGGTTGGAATAGATTTTCCAAACTTTTAGATTCGAAATCGGAACATATGCACTAATATTCCTTAACTTATTTACTAAGTGTTTAAGTGAATGTATAGTTTCAAATAGTTGCTATACGTAGACCGTTCAAATGCAAAAGTGTCGTGAAATAAGATACGACCGAAATATGGAAATACGACTACGGTTGAAAAATGGGAAGATTCCGACAAAATCTGTGTGCCGAATGTTGCGATTAGGTGTTTTTTACTTCCGTTTTCCTATGGGTAGCCTGACGGTCGGTAAATTTTTGGAGGAAAATTTTTATACGGTTAGTTGCGTCGCATCGATTTGAAACTATTCTCTGTTGAAGGTCAGGCCAAAAAACGTCATTTAGACGGGCCAATTGCCGTTTTAAAGCGTTTCGAGGTTTGACCAAAAGTTGACCAGGGAATAGCCGACGAAATACTTAACTTCGTCGGCTAAACTCTTGCGATCCGCGCCGTTTCATTGTCCGCCGTTGGATGGGCGAGATCTGACGGCTGGTGAGAGCTTATAGTATAGCCGACGAGATTCATATTATAGCCGACGAGATTCATAGTATAGCCGACGACATTCATATTATAGCCGACGAGATACTTAACTTCGTCGGCTATAATCGGCCCGCAAAGCCCAACTCCGGCCCGGCCCGGATTTTGGCCCGGCCCGTAAGAGTATAGCCGACGAATTTCGTCGGCTATGACTATAGCCGACGAATTAAAATTAGATCGTCGGCTATAGTCCTTCGATTTAAACCGAAACAGAGCGCGCCTCCCTCATTTTCTGCTAACCCTAAATCCCTAAATCCCCACCTGCTGCAGCCGCCCGCCCCTCCCCGACGCCGACCGACCACGACGGAGCCTCCCCGACGCCGATCGACCCTCCCCGGCCCCACCCGATACCTCCCCGCCCCGGCCCCCTCCTTCCCGAGCCCTCCCCGACCCGAAAGCCGCTGCCGGAGCCGCCCCGAGCCGCCCTACCCGCCCCTGCCGCAGCCGCCCCTACCCGCCCCTGCCGCAGCCGCCCCTGCCCGCCCCTGCCGCCCCTGCTGCAGCCGCCCGTAGCCGCAGCTGCCCCTGCCGCAGCCGCCCCTGCCGCCGTCGCCGCCGTCGCCGTCGCCGCCGCACCGCACCACCGGTCCTCGTCCAGACTGCACCACCATGTCAGGTAGTCCCGATCGAGCCTCATTTACGGTTTTTATTAATTTTGTCGAATTTTGTGAATTTTAGGGTTTTTGTGAATTTTTTGTGGAATTTAGGGTTTTTGTGAAATTTATGGAATTGTGTGGATTTTTTGTTAAATTTGTTAATTTTGTGGAATTTATATACTAATTTTGTGGATTTTTTGTTAAATTTACGGTTTTTATATACTAATTGTGGAATTTTGTTGAATTTATATACTAGTATGCCCATTATATACTAATTTATATATAATTAGGTATAAATATTTTTTTTCATTTTTATGACGATATATATATATATATATTTTTCGGAATATATATATATATATATAATTAGGTATAAATATAGTTATGTATATATATAATTAGGTGTATATATATTTAAAAAAGTTTTTTATTTTTTTGTGAAATTTAAGGAATTTTGTGTTATATTTCGGAATATATATATATATAATTAGGTATAAATATATTTAGGTACGTATATATATAATTAGGTATATATACATTGAATGATGTTTTTAATTTTGTTTTGTGGAATTTTTGTGCAATTTATGGAATTTATATACTAATTGTGCAGGAAACCGGTGCTTTGTAGACCGATGGCTTGGCAGACGGACCGAGAGCGACCCCGACGCTCAGGCAGGATCCAGCCGTGGGGGGAGCGGATCCAGCGGTCGTCGGGGCCTAGGCCGGCCTTTGAGTTGACGAGAGGAGACGTTGATGGGATTGACGCCGAGCGATCCACGTGGGGGCTCCTCGTATGAGTCGACGGGAGCGGGCCCTGACTCGAGTGTCGGAGGAGGACGCAGAGCCACCAGACCCCAGTGCACTTCAGCACTGTTCCAGGATCGGCAGCCGACCCCACCGCGCGCCGATCTGGACCCTCCAGAGATGCTCCCTGTCCCCCCACAGCGACAGCGTCCACAGCTACGGGGCCCACCGTCAGGGGGAGCAGGCCCCTCAGGGTCCACGCCCCGTATGTCTCCGCCATCGGGGATGTACATGGTCCAGTTCCTCCCTGCCATCCCTGAGTACGACGCCAGGGGGAGGCAGATTTGGAGGCACGACCGGCCTCACGAGATTCCCTGGGAGGAGGCCTACTTCTACAGTCCTTTCGACTCAGAGGACTGCCGCGGCCTGTGGGCCGTTCGTGAGAAGGACAAGCAGTACAACGACGCAGGTAATTGGTTAGTTTAATTAATTATTTAGATTGTTTAATTAATTATTTAATTAGTTAGTTTAAATAATTATTTAACTATGTGTTCATTTTAACAGGCGTCCTCGTCAATAAACCCGCGGGGACGAGACGGACCAGAGGGCCAGCGAACATGTCGACCCTGGAGAGGGAGCTGGCCGGTGGGATCAGAGAGATCCTGCCCGGTCCCGGTGAGGATGGACGCCCGATTGAGCGGAGAGACACCACCACCAAGTACATCAACGCGACGGGCATGCTCGTGCGGGACAGGGTCCCACTGTTGTGGCCCGACTGGGGCTCTGTGCCCGATGAGATCAAGGCGCGAGTGTACAATGCACTGTCGGTGAGTTAAATATGATTTTTATTATAGAAAATAAACAATTATGAATTCAGTCCTTATAACTATATAAAAATATTTTCTAATTAATTTATAATGTTGCAGCAATGGTTTAGAGTCCATCCTACCTTGGACTGGTGGAGAGACGAGCAGCTGAAGAACAGGTTATGTGTTTTGTTTTTTTTTGTATAAATATATTTATTGGCAGTGTACGAATATATCTAACAGTTGTGTTCTGTTAATATAGGTACTCCGAGTGGAAGAACGAGCTGTCCACGCACTACAGGACGTACCATGTGGAGCAGCGCTTGGGGCGAGCTGCAACCCCCCACGAGTTCCGGTACAGGGAGTACGAGTGGCTATGGCTGGTAGCCTACTTCGGGAGCGACAGGGTCTCGGTAAGAAAGTTTAGCCTGGTAGTATATAACTTTTTAATGTTATTTAATAATTAAATTATGTAGTTACTTAATTCAATTAATTAGTTAGTTAGTTAGTTATTAGTTATTAAATTAAGTCAGTTGGTTAGTTACATAGTTAGTTAGTTCGTTACTAAATTAAATCAAATTAAATTAAATAAAATTAGGTAGTTAGTAAGTTAGTTAGTTACTAAATTAAATTAGTTAGTTAAGTAGTTACTAATTAAATTAGTTAGTTAAGTAGTTACTAATTAAATTAAATTAGTTAGTAACTAAATTAGTTATTAATTTTATTTTGGTTAGTTCCTAATATTTTAATTTAGTTACTAATTTATATTTGCGTTTATATGTTTGTTGTTATAATACAGAAAATCTCGCGGACGAACAGCGACAACCGCAGGAGGAACGAGCACCCCCACCACGGCGGCGCCCGCTCCTGGAGGCAGTGGGCAGAGATGGCGAGGAGGGACCGACCGCTGAGACCGTTGTCGTGGATTCATGCGCAGATGTATCCGGGGCGTCCCGACCAAGTGGTAAGTATTCGTCCATCTTCAATAAAAGTGTTTCATGAAATTAATTTATATATATATATTTTTTAATTCGTTTATTATATTTTCTTGTCAATTAGGCGGAAATAGATGCGGAGACCGACGCGATCACCTTCGGGATCGCGCGAGACACTCTGGGAGACGGGGCGTCCGACGAGGCGATCGCGGAGTTTGCCTCCACGATCGACACCCTTGAGCCGCGCTTGGCCTCTCAGATCATGCACGCGGCGGTAGGGACGGGGAACAACTACTTCTACCAGAGAGGCCTAGGCGCGGCGGGAGATGGGGTTCTCAAGTTCACGCCGGCCAATCCCAGCACGCAGCGTGCGGCTTCGACGAGAGGAGACTTGCAGACGCAGCTGCAGAGGACTCAGGCGGAGTTGGCGAGGGCGGTGGAGGCGCTCCAGCAGGCGGAGTTGGCGAGGGCTGCGGAGGCTTCGGCGCAGCAGGCCAGAGACGCATCTGTGGCGGAGATGTACCGATGGATGCAGCAGTCTTGGGAGGCCCAGCAGGCTGGACTCCAGCCCCCGCCTCCGCCACAGATGCCCCAGTTCGTCGTCCCCACTCCCCCCCCGCATCGGAGTACGCCAGCCGATCAGGACAGCCATAGCCACCGGAACTCGAACGATCCGGTCGACGACGCTACGCGTTTAGGGGGTGATGATGAGTAGATATAGTGGGTTAATTTGTACAGTATGTAGGATATTAGGGATGGATTGATGTGGATATTTGTTGGATATTTGGATGTTTGTTTGTGCATTTTCTGCAGCCCCCGAAGACGAAGAGAAATTGGGCCCGAGTAAAATTTTTTAATTTTTTTAAATATTTAGGGGTTATAGCCGACGATATTGGCATTATTTCGTCGGCTATAACAGTTATAGCCGACGATTTTTACCAAATTTCGTCGGCTATAACCGTTATAGCCGACGAACATGACATATGTCGTCGGCTATACCCTCCCGGCTTCCGGCAAAAAAAAGCCGTTTCTGGTACCGGCGATTGTTATGGCCGACGATAGTGTCGTCGGCTATATTGGACGTATAGCCGACGATAGTGTCGTCGGCTATACTTCGGTTTAGGGGCAATTACGTAATTGTTGAAGCCGACGATCTTGTCGTCGGCAATGTTCGAAGTATAGCCGACGACACTTTATTCGTCGGCTATACCCCGCGGTTTATAAGCCGACGACTTACGCCTCGTGTCGTCGGCTATACTATAGCCGACGGAGCATTCCCGACGAGACTATAGCCGACGATACTTCGTCGGCTATGACTATAGCCGACGAATTAATGGAAACGGCCGACGAGATGGCGTCGTCGGCTATGACGCCTTTTCTGGTAGTGTCTGCCGATGTATTAGAACTAACTGAGCTTTTATATGTAACTGCATCTGTACTAATTTCTAGGTTTTTGTTTCTTTCCTGTGATATTTTGATTCAAGTAAGATGCAAACCGCTTAGAAGGAGCCTGTCTTGAAGTGTTTAAGTGATGCTAGAAGGCAAGCAGTTTCCATGTATTGAAGGGGAAGGAGATGTGCAAAGGCATTAATTTGAATGAGGGAACTGCATTTGGTGCTGCTGTTCATGCTGCAGTGTTGAGTGGGCATGTGATTTGGAAGCTTCAAGACTTCTCTCTCTTGGATGTCATCCCTCTCTCATTTGGTGTAGAGATTGTTAAAGAAACAGTTATGATTCTCATTGTTCCAAGAAACAGCACAGTTCCTATCAAGAAGTACAAAACTCTGTGCAATTTAAGTGATAATCGAACTGTTGGCAGCATCTACATTTATGAGGTGAGACTGTATCAACCTTGAATAATAACTTTCCGGGTGAATTTGGACTTCAGAGCATTCCTCCAGCTCCTGCCCGTGAAATTCATTGATGTTTGCTTTGAAATTGGTACAAATGGTACTTTGACTGTCTTACTGAGGACATGTCCACTGGCCAAAGGAAAGGAATTTCAATCCACAAAACAGTGACGGAGAAGCTCTGAGAATTTTGGGAAGATGAGGTGAGAAATAATCAGTTATGGAAACCTAAGGCTGAAATGGCATTTATGATAAAATCGTTTTGATCTCTATACTGAAAATTACTGTAGTTCTTCCAGGTTAGCGGAAAGTTAGGCAGTCATTGGGTACTTAATTTTGCTGGCCGGTTGTTTTTCTTACATATATACTTCTAGGTTCTTTTTCTTGCATGCTAACATAGTTTTGCAAAGAACAATAAGAGTGATGCACACACACATTGTTTCACATGATTCTACCTTAATTTGTCGGTTCTAGTATAAAATGGGAAAGAAGGTAAAGTTAACTAAATACAGCAAAATTAATAAGCATGAAATTAAGTTGATGGTACTGATAGTACTACAAGTTAGTGAGTTATGACTTATGAGTATATGTCACTTATCTGTTAATTTTAGTTATAATATTATTTTATATTTTTATGTAAATTCTTTTCACTGCTAGGGTGGGAGATCGGTCACACACAGGACCGAGAATTAGCTGACACTTGTAGCGGTATATTTCACACCAAATTACTTGTCCATTTCCAACTCTATCTTCCCCAATTCCATTTTTCAGCTACTACGCTTGGTATAGCTAGGTGTCCATGTGCCTTTGACTTGGTTTTTGGTTTATAATTAAATGGGGCACTGAATAAAGATTACAGACACAAAAATAATGGTTCTTGTATTTTGGATAGTTGTTATTTTGCAGAACAAATAAACATGTGCAAGTCAATGCTTGAGTTGGCAAAGTTGGTTAGTAATCACCATAAATTTATTTGCAAGTAGCTCCATAACATCAGTATGACTTTCCTGCTATATTATTTTTGCCAAAAAGTCTCTGGGTGCATGTTCAGAACAGTTGTTACGACTCATTTCTCCTAAAACAATGAAACATAACAGTACAAATTCTTCTAAATTCATAGCATAAACAAATGATTTTTTCCAAAAACTGGACCAAAAATGACCAGTTCTACAGATTGACTTTGACTTGTTCCGTCATTGGTTTGGTTCCCAGGCACTTTTTATATCTTCCACACAAGTTTATCACTACAGTAGTTTAACTTTCTTTTCTTCATTTGATATATTGCTTGAGAATGGCAGGAGCAAGAGGCCGTGCAATTGGGATTGATCTGGGGACAACATATTCGTGTGTAGCAGTGTGGGAGCACGAACAGGGTCACGTGGAAATCATAGTGAATGATCAGGGCAACAGGACTACACCATCTTATGTTGCATTCACTGATACTGAGAGCTTAGTAGGGGATGCAGCATTTAACCAAATTCTGAGAAACCCTACCAACTCAATCTTTGGTATGATTATTAATTCTCTCAGACCACCAATTTTTATTTCATGTGTTCTCTTTGTGCAATTGGTTCTCTGTGAATGTTAGTCTTCTTAATTTGTTGACTACTTTTCTTTGATCCACCACAAATTATTAGCTACAGAATGTGAGCCTAATTCTGTAGGAGTTAGGATTATGATAATGATAAGTTGGGGATCTTTAGTATAATAAATCAAAGTTTTCATATTGTTCTGTTAAACAAAGTTTTGAGTTCTTAGGAATTAGGAGGTTCAAAGTTTTGTCTTCAGTTTCATCTTTGGTTCATCAAAATTTCTCTATTTGTTAGGTAGTACACGAATTCAACTGTTGCTAACTGTTATTTGCTAACCTATATTTGTTAGTATAGTTTAGTGAAAGTGGGGATATTTATAGATAATTCTTTTCATGATAGAATCTAAAATTTCATAAATTTGTCAATTCACAGATGCAAAGAGGCTAATTGGTAGGAAATTCAGTGATGCTACTGTTCAAAGTGATTTGAAACTCTGGCCATTCAAAGTCATTAAAGGTCCTGATGATAAGCCAATGATTGTCGTTACCCACCAAGGACAAGAAAAGAAGTTTGCTGCTGAAGAAATCTCATCCATGGTTCTCACTAAGATGCGGAAGACTGCTGAAGCCTATCTCGGATCACCTGTGACGAATGCAGTTATCACTGTCCCTGCTTACTTCAATAATTCTCAACGTCAGGCTACAAAAGATGCAGGTGCCACTGCTGGCTTAAATGTGATGCGTATCATCAATGAACCAACTGCTGCAGCCATTGCTTATGGCATTGACAAGAAGGACGGTGGGCATAGGAAGAAAAATGTGCTGATATTTGATTTAGGTGGCGGTACTTTAGATGTGTCAATACTAAGTATATGTGATGGTGTTTTTGAAGTTAAAGCCACGGCGGGAGAGACTCATCTTGGAGGTGGAGATTTTGATAACAGAATGGTGAGTTACTGTGTTGAGCAATTCAAGAGGAAGCATAAGGTGGACCTTCTTGGAAATGCTAGAGCTCTTAGGAGGTTAAGAAATGAATGCGAGAAGGCAAAGAGGAGGCTCTCATCTACGACCACAACAGACATTGAAATTGACTGTTTGGATAAAGAGAATGATTTCTATGCAACTATTACCCGTGCTAAATTTGAACAACTCAATATTGATTTCTTCAACAAATGTATGAAGCCTGTTGAGAAGTGTTTGAGGGATGCTACGATGGATGTAAACAGTGTCGACGATGTTGTTCTTGCTGGTGGATCTTCTAGAATTCCCAAAGTGCAGCAGTTACTACAGGATTTGTTTAAGGGGAAGGAGCTTTGCAAGGGAATTAATCCTGATGAGGCTATAGCATATGGTGCTGCAGTTCAAGCTGCAGTTTTGAGTGGGTATGGAAATGAGAAGCTTCAAGGTTTTACTCTCTTGGATGTCATCCCTCTGTCACTTGGAGTGGAGACCAATGACTATGGTAACAGTCATTTTATGTGGGCTGTGCTTCCAAGAAACACCAGAATTCCCGCCAAAAAGAATGGAATTATTTTGGAAACTTCTGTTGACAACCAGGTTTCAGTTCCATTCTCAATTTATGAGGGGGAGAGTTCAACAACCTTAGATAATAATTTTTTGGGTAAATTTTGTATGGATGGCATTCTTCCATTACCTGCAGGTGAAGTTTCCTTCGAACTTTGCTTCGATATTGATGCAAACGGTATCCTTACTGTCTCAGCTGAGGACAGGGGAACCGGCCAGAAGAAAAAGATTACAATTGTCACTAATAAATTGTGAAGGAACTGAGGGCATGAAGTAAGAAGGCATAATGTATGCTGTAGTACTGGAAAGGAAATGTCTTACAAATGAATAAATTGACATTCTAATATATTAAGGGTTTTCCCATATCTAAAAGTTTTATGCATGGCTTGATGAACTTATCTGGTATGTAGTTGAATATGAATGTTCTACACTGAAATGGTAATTTAAGTGAATAATGGGAGCAGGGAGATGAGTTTAATGAACAGTTAACTGAAGTTAGTTTCATTTGTATGTCTAGTAATGTACTATTATCGCTATGAATTTGTGAATCCATGAGCAGCATGCCTCCTTTGTGTTCGGTAATAATTGAGTGAGGAAGGCAGCCATCAATCCTTTGTTGGCTTGGTTGTTTCATGTGTTACAAATTGTCATTTCGCTTTTTAATTACAGTATAAATATCTGATTCACAATGTCTATTTCCAATCTGCAGTGTAGTTCAATAGTTGGAAGAATTCACTACTTAGGTCACTCTGCAAGGATATTGAAGGTCCCGGAGAGGGGGGTGAATAGGTCCTGAAAACTTTTTCGTTCAATTTCGCTCTCCGGGATAGCAGTAGTTGGTGCTATCCTGTATAGTAGAAATACGATGACTAAAAAGTATAAAGGTGTAATAATAATTAAACAACACCAAAAAAATTTTACTCGCAGAAACCCTGTAACAGGGAGAAAAACTGCGTGTGCTCCCAACTCTTGGAGAGCAAAGCTTCTTCACTATGACACATAACACTCTTTACAAGTATGTAGCAACACAGGGATAGCAAACCACGTTTCTATCCAGTTTCAGACTACTCTAGTCTCTCAACCTGTTCTACCTCACTTGCCTCTCAAGTGCTTGTTCATAAGTAAGCTGCAGAACTTCCAACTCAAGATCTCAATTACACTCAACTGAATCTGTCAAGGACACTTCATGAATATATTGCATCACCCATCATCACTTCATGGTATGCAGCATGCTATATGAGTTTTGAAAAGATTTTGTTCAAGCTCAAAAGATTATAACACAAGTATAACTTTGAGCTTTCTTGAACAATGCAAGACACAGCATCAATATATATTAGCAGAGAGAATAAATTCTCATCAAGCTAAGTATGAAACACACATATCCCCACAAAGATAAGAATCAATGGAGAGAATAAAAGCTTATCATGCTATGTAAGAATACATACTGATTTTTGTAAAAAAAAAAAAGGGTTTAGTATCCAGCTCTAAGTTTTATAATCAAAAAAGGAAGACTTAGAGCAATTTGACATTGAAGGGAATAAAACCCAACATAAGAAAATGTAATACTACATTTTGAACAACCCACAACAAAGAGCAAAATCAGCATATCAATGCTGTGTAAAAAACACAGCCCCTCAAGCATCTGCCTCCTTTATATAGCCGATCAGAAGGCATAAAAGGAGCATGGTGTTTTATGACCAACGTAGTACTCTCTCATCAATGCAGCATGGCAGAGCCACTGTTTAGAGCAGAGGACAACTTCTAACCAGTAATGACATCTTCTACACAGTAAGAAGAAATACAACAAAGAGAGAACACCACTACCAGATTTGACAGAATAGCCGACGAAAAAAATTTCGTCAACTATTCAAAATTTTCGTCGGGTATTCCTTCTACAGACGAAAATTTCGTCGGCTATTATTCGTCGTTAAAACGGCGTCGGTAAAACTAATAGCCGACGAAAATAAAGACATCGTCGGCCATTCCAAGGTTATCACCGACGAAAATACATTTTTGTCGACTAAACCTTGGAATAATGACCGACGAAATTCGTCGGATATTTTCACATATGGCCGACGATATCGTAAACTATAGCCGACGATCTCTTATATTTCGTCGGCTATATTTTTTCTGAAAAAAATATTTTAAGAGGCAGTAATTAGTTATAGCCGACGAAAACGTCACTATTTAACATAGACCACCGACGAAATAATGTCATTTTCGTCGGGTATAACAGTTATAGCCGACGAAATTTGGTAAAAATCGTCGGCTATAGTATTGATAGCCGACGAAATAATGTCAAAATCGTCGGCTATAATGTCATTTTGGGGAAAAAAAATTAAATTAATTTCTAAATTACCATTCCAAGCAACCTGCAATTCACAATGACAATCCATGCATTTACACCAATAAGAAACATGTCAATATCGTCGGCTGTTATTACATTTTGGTGAAAAAAAATTAAATTAATTTATACATTACTTATATAATTAATCTACAAATTAATGTTAATCATTAAATGGTTATATTTATTAAAGGAGGAGGAGGAGGAGACCGGAGGAGGAGGAGGAGGAGGGGAAGAAGGAGGAGGAGGAGGAGAATCGAAGGAGGAGGATAGAAAAAGTCGGGCTTTCAGCTTTTATAGCAGAGAGAATAGCCGACGATTTAAAATATTTCGTCGACTATTCTTTGGAAGATCAACAGCCGTCGGATCTGAGCCATCCAACGGCGGACAATAAAAAGGCGCGGATCGCATAGAGAATAGCCGACGATTTAAAAGATTTCGTCGGCTATTCTTTGAATGTCGTCGGCTATTCTATGAACATCGTCGGCTATACTTTGGAAGATCAACAGCCGTCGGATCTGAGTCATCCAACGGCGGACAATAAAAAGGCGCGGATCGCCAGAGTTTAGCCAACGAAATATAATTTTCGTCGGCTAAACTCTTGGTCAAACCACTAAGTCAAACCTCTAAACGCTTAAAAACGGAAATTAGTCTAGTTAAACGACGATTTCTGGCCTGACCTTCAACAGATAATAGTTTCAAATCGATGAGACGCAACAAATCATATAAAAATTTTACAAAATTGATTTAACGAACGTCAGGCTACCCATAGGAAAACGAGAGTAAAAAACAGTTAACCGCAACATTCGGCACACAGATTTTATCAGAATCTTGTCATTTTTCTACTGTAGACGTATTTCATTATTTCGGTCATATCTTACTTCACAACATTTTTGCATTTGAAGAGTCTACGTATAGTAGCTATTTGAAACTATACATTCACTTAAACACTTAGTAAACAAGTTAAGGAACATTAGTGCATATGTTCTGATTTTGAATCTAAAAGTTTATAAAATCTATTCCAACCGTCAGATATCACCGTTAAGATTAAATACATGTATGGGAAAAAATCCAACTTTAGCTGACAACGTTAAAGGCTCGATCGGAACGGTCAACTGGGTAAGTCAAACCTCTAAACGCTTAGAAATGGTAATTGGACTGTCTAAATGACGTTTTTTGGCCTGACCTTCAACAGATAATAGTTTCAAATCGATGAGATGCAACTAATCGTATAAAAATTTTACAAAATTGATTTAACGAACGTCAGGCTACCATAGGAAAACGAGAGTAAAAAACAGTTAACCGCAACATTCGACACACAGATTTTATCAGAATCTTGTCATTTTTCAATCGTAGACGTATTTCATTATTTCGGTCATATCTTATTTCACAATATTTTTGCATTTGAAGAGTCTACGTATAGTAGCTATTTGAAACTATACATTTACTTAAACACTTAGTAAACAAGTTAAGGAACATTAGTGCATATGTTTTGATTTTGAATCTAAAAGTTTAGAAAATTTATTCCAACCGTCAGATATCACCGTTAAGATTAAATACATGTATGGAAAAAAATCCAACTTCAGCTGACAACGTTAACGGCTCGATCGGAACGGTCAACCGGGTAAGTCAAACATCTAAACGCTTAGAAATGGTAATTGGACTGTCAAAATGACGTTTTTTAGCCTGACCTTCAACATATAATAGTTTCAAATCGATGAGATGCAACTAATCATATAAAAATTTTCCTCAAAATATTTACCGAAGGTAACGCTACCATTAGGGAAACGAAGGAATAAAACATTTGACCTCATCTTTCGACACTCAGATTTTATCGGAATCTTGTCATTTTTCAACCGTAAATGTATTTTATCATTTTGGTCATATCTTATTTCACGACTTTTTTCTGTTTAAAGGATGAAGCAATGGTTTATCGTTAGTGATAGAAAATGAAATCTGGTCATTTTTTGTTTTTGTTTTTTAAATCATAGCCGATGAGAGACTCGTACTCGTCGGCTATTCTTTTATTTTAAATCATAGAAAATGAAAATATATAGACTTATAGCCGACGAAAATGTCATTTTCGTCGGCCAAAATTTCAAAACTTTTCGTCGGCTAATGTTTCGGAGAAAGGCCGACGAAAATCCAAATCGTCGACTGAAATATGAATATAGCCGACGAAAATTTGTTTATACCAACGAAAAAAAGTCTCGTCGGCTATAGTTTAACCATAGCCGACGATTTTGTTTTTTCACCGACGAAAAATAAAATCGTCGGCTATTCCTTAGAATTACCGACGAAAATTTTAATTCGTCGGCCCTTTTTTTTTAATTTCGTCGGAAAAAGCCTTTTTTCTGGTAGTGCACAATCTCAATCACATTAAATGAGATGTAACTAGCATTTAATGGCATTCAATGAGGCTAGATATTTCTATCTAAGAGATAGATGTTTTACAAAAAATATCTACACCAAAAAGTAGAAGATCTTTAACAAGAAAATATCTTCTGATTTAAGAGTATATTATGCAGTCCAGAAGTTTTGGGATGACAGACAGAAGTCATATCCTAAATGAAAAACTTATGAACAAGTGACTGGGTGATAAACAATAAAACCCAGAACGTACATGATGACAAGATAACTTCCCATCCTCAGTGAAAAACTCATGAGATGAACATGCATGATTTATACCTGAGTGTAGAGAGATCACATTTGTTCTTCAACTTGATCTTCGACTTCAAACTTCATTCGATTGTGCTTAATATACTAAAACTGGTTGTGTTTTGTTAAATACAAGGATTGCCAACATATGTTATACCAACAATCTCCCCCTTTGGCATTTCTCAAGAAAACACACCTTGACTATCGTAAACTACTCCTATCAACTAGCAAACAACCAGAGTAATCATAGCAACCAACCTGTATAACCAATCTCACAAGAGCAAGTGAAGTATGAGGAAGATATATGATAAGTTAAACATCAGGATGGCATAGGCATCATATATCACAACATCATAAACTAAACTCTATGATAGCAGATATGATAGATATCACAGCACATAAAGTTTATGAACACCTCACATAGTCAATAACTACTTTTTCCCCTTTTTGGCAAGGAATGTCAAAGGGAAAACATTAAATCCAGATGTTCAAACAATGAAACAGTAGCCGAGAATGATAAGGTGATATAAAACATATCAAAAGCATCACAATTACAAGAAATGTAATGACATAGAGGCATCAACCTCATCACCACCAGCTTTTTCATCCTTATCCTCAGTATCAGAGCTAATATGGCTCACCTCCATATAGAAAGAGTTGCTCAAAACTTAAAGAAGATACCAACCTCAAGAATTTCTTTCCAAGAACACAAAAACATCATTGTATCCTGAGTAGGGAAGCAAGGAAGCCTAGATATTGGAAGCAGAAGCTTAAGACAAACATTTGGGTTCTTCCTGATATTCCAGATTAGAGCTACAGGAACCAGTCACACAAGATGACTACATAGATAGGCTCCCTGACACAAGTTTCTAATTCTTCTACTCAGATTTTGAGAAATCCTCATCTGAGGATGGGAAAGATCCCTCCTATCATTTCTCAGGTTACAAAAATCTGTGATACCAGAGGGGTTTGAATGGACTGCCATTCGTTTCAATGAGAATAAAAGAAAAAAAATAGATATCTCATAAATTGAGAGAGTGGTGCAGTTACAACAACATGTATAAGTGTAGGAGGCAACACAATATATCATCGATGAGAGCCTTGAGAACTGCAAACCTACTCACACCTAAGATCGACTCTCTTAATTTCAACTCTCACATCAAGTGGGACACTTGTTAACCCCTGTATCACATAGTCACAACTTATCCTTCAGAGGATCATTTCATAGCACAGAATCAAAGTACTACCAGTACTCACACACACCAAAAAGTGTCTTTTCAAACCAATTCAACAACCTTAATTTTAAGGATAAATGATGAATGTGTGCAACACAGAATTCAATTTCTCCCCCTAAGAACATGCCTAGGAAACACAATGTTTTTTATACAAAGACAACAACACAAAAAGACAAATAAGGAGCAAATTGATTAGTCACCCAATCTGGGATATGAACACCTTTTCGGATCCAGTAATTTTGCAAGTATGTAGTCAAAGCATAGACTCACAAAGTAAGACACCTACACTTAATTGTTCAGAACGCTCTTTTAAGATAAACATGTAGGTGTGACTGAGATGGATCAGTATGGTCAAAAATCCAACTACAAAGTCATCAAATGTGAGTATGTGAAATGATTCAAATATGGGGCTTTAGCATGTGACCAACTAAGATGAAATCTGGGATATCATGAATTCCAGACCAGCACAAGACATTCCCATCCTTATGTCACCAAAGCCATTTTCAACCTTATAACACCAAAGATATATCAATTCAGTTCAGAGGTAAATTTGCCTATTCAATACTTTATCTTTAGTCTAAGTCCTTCTGGAAAATCGTCTTCATAGGGTCATATTATGAGAGGGTCAATATTGACAAACATCTCGACCCCATCGAAGGATAGAATGCATTCCAGTATTCCTCACTGATTTATATAGCGAAACATTCACCAATGGCTCTCAAGTCAGTTGACTTTAGGCATTAAGCATAACAAAGATGCTCCTAAGGGTAAACAGTTCAGATCAAGTGATAGAAACAACAATATTTCATATTAATCTTGAATTCAAAGTAACCAACCACCGGGGTGACCAAGCTATTCACATTTCTGCCCACCCTTGTATCGTAGTAGCGACCAAGACATGTGTACTCAGAATAGCATGGCCAATATCACACAAAATACATCATCCACCGGGGTGACCAAACCATTCTCGTTTCTTCCCACCCTTATATCGTTGTTACGACCAAGGAATGTATACTTTGAGAATAGTCTGGCCAATATCAATCCCTAAACCTCATCTCAATTAAATTACAATGCTTAAAGCATCCCACAAAGATTCTCAAGTGATGCAAGTAGTGATACCAGCAAGTATGGTTATTTCTGACTTGTAGTGAGATGAAGACCACAATTAATAAGCATTAAGCATACAAATGCACACAAACATGTGGACTTAAGAGTGTACCTAACAAAAGATGTATGGACACTTACTTAGGTTAAGTTCAGAAACTACTGAGGGATATCAACTTGTCATTGTATCTTGATTGTGACATAGAACCTCTGAAGCACAAGTAAACAAATATATATAATTTTCAATGGACTTTAATCATGCTCAAAAATATATACAAACACGTACTTTTGGGGAGAGTCTATTCCATATCACGCACACCAATGACCTTTAAAGGTTTGTAGAAAAAATGAAAGTTGTCAAGAGGTTTTTAGAGACCAAAATTGCACATTATTTCTCAAAAGATATAAAGCACATACCAAACAAGTTCTCATCAACCAAATTTCTAGTGGAATAATACCTATAATCAAATATGCATAGTTCTAGAATGCAACATAAGATTCTAGAGATATATATATGGCAAATGTATTATCACTTTAAAAGGATAGAGTACCTTGTATGAATTATCAGTCAGTCAACATGTGCTTGATCTATGATAGTTGTGTGCACAAACTTGTTGAAATAATGTCCTTGACTTGTGCATTCGAAAGAGAGACATGTATGATCACATCAGAAGTCTCCTCCCTCAGGCTCATCCGCACATAGTTCATGAATAATGACAAATGATGAACTAGAGTAAGGAGAGATGTCCATATTGTCATCCTGACTATCAGCAACATGCAACTGGGATAGCATGAGTCCCACTAATCCCTTCCAAGAAAGTCTTCAATTTGGGCAGTAATGGGCTCCTCGAACTCACACACATCACTAGTGATGGCCTTGCCCATGAAGCACTTATCCTCAAGCTTGAGAAATGTCTGCTCAAAGATAATCCAAATAACCGTTGCATTTAAGCAAATGACTTGGCAATGGTGATACCATCGACAAAGGGAAGCATAAACATCTTCATTTCAAGCGTGGATTCCTGCCTCAAGTCACAGCTGAATACTCAAAATGGAAAAACCAAAGAGCAGCTCTTGGTCATATGCTGAGGGATAACAGACCTTATGATATCCAAATCATGTGATACCTGACTGTCAGGATAGGAAAGACTTGGGTGCAGAAGTAATCAATGAGAGCAGCTTGCAGCAAGGAATGTTGCTGGTTTGAGCGATGAGATAAGAAATCTCATGGTCTTCTACAATTCGTTCATGAACTTACTAGATAAGAACTTATTAGTAAGATGCTCAGTGAAAGAGACCAAGATAGGCTCCACAGACCTAAACTTCACCACAGCCAAATTCATCAGGAAATGTAGCACACGTACAGTTCCTATGTCATAAGATTCACCCTAGAGAGGATTGCTAGGGCCCTCACCAATTCCAAACGTGTGACAATGTTCTTATCAGCAGAGGGAAATATTTTGGAATCACAGAGCTTCTCAATGACAATGACACTCGAGATGGTGTATGCAGTAAAGATGGGCATAGCTTCATTATTCATAAAATGAATCATTGAAGGGATAGATGATACCTCAGCCATACTCTACATGGGACTCAACATGGCCATGGTATCCGTTCCTAAAGAAACCTTGGGCTTGATAGATGCTGCCTTAGCAGAAGCTGCAGATATCCTAACGTGACGCTTGGTTCTATCTAAAGATGGCATATCATCCTTCTATCCCTGTTCCACACATGTAACAATCAAGTTGCAGCAGCAGAGGTAGTGAGTGCAATAGCTGTAAACTACAAAGCCGATAAAGACAGTGTCGGCTTGTGATTGTTTTGCACTTGGCATTTCCAGATCTCCAGGTTGTCTGGATGGCAAGCATCTCATCTCTCCTACCATTTTAACGGTCTTTATCCTTGTTTCTGTCGGAATCCGTAGACTCCCAGAAGAACAATAAAGATAAATGAACACAAGGATGTATAGTGGTTCACCGTGTCATCGGAAGGCATGGCTACGTCCACTTGGAATATAGTATGATCGGCCGATAAGCCATCGGGTGGTGGTTACATGCCAAGAGTAGCAAGTATCCAATTATCCCTAACTCTAAGGGGGAAGCCTTCTATATATAAGGAAGGAGGCTTCCCACCTCTACTACATCTCCAATGTGGGATGCAAACATACTATTACATATTTCCCTACTCTGGAGGCTACTTCAGGTGCCCCGTGGCATGCCCTCCGGGTGCGGCACCGGTGATCTCTGACATTGGGAATGTAGCCGGGGTGGCGGTCTATCCGAGGCATGCCGGAAGTAGGGCATATCACGCCGGTTGCACGGTCCACGAGATCGCCGAATATGCTTGGCGGTGCACCATATATGTCCCCAACAAGTCCCCCCAGTTCCCGAGTAAGAGTGCAATCTTACTTGGGGAATTAATCATCATGTGCCGCCAAGCGTAGATGGTGACCGAGTCACCCCTACTACCACCAGTCCCCCAAGTCCCTAAGTGAGATTGGACTCTTACCGGGCGTTCGAGTGTCGAGTTCCACAGGTTTCCCGGTGGATCGTATTTGCCGCGGGTTGATCTCTAGCGGAAGTGATGCTGCTTTTCTAGTGCTCTCCGCGAGTTGGGTGCCCACAGTAATTACCAGAAGTGGCTTGTGGGTGTACGGAGCAGGAATGCCTCCGGATCAAGCCAGCGTTGATAGTCACTGAAACCGACCTGCATCTGACCCCTTCATGACCGGATCAAGCCAGCGTGAACTCGGCCGGGTTCGGTCCCGCTGACCCCTTCATGACCGGGCGGGTCCCTGTTTCTGCCTCTGACACGTTTTCTTTCTTCTTTCTTTCCTTCCTGCTGACTTTTTCGTTTCTTCTCTCTCTTTATTTTTCTTGGTTTCTGTTTCTTTGTCTTCCTCTGCTTTGTTTCTTCTTTCCCTCCGGCTTCGGCATTGGTGCCGGGGTCGAGGTTGCGGGGCACCGGAGACATCACAAGAGCTTCTAAAGCTGACTTGCTTGACTGTTGGACCGGGAGGTGACCTGATAGACCGGGCGGCCGAGTTCACGAGGCCGAAAGTGAGGCGCTAGCGTGAGCGGTGGTGCAGGGGTCGAGGCTCTGGCGCAGCGGTGTGGAACCGGGGTGCCCAGAGAAGATTCGCCCCGAGGTTGACCCGTTGGAGATCTTGGCCCGCTGACCATGATTGGGCTCATGCTGGGTCGCTGACTGGGGTTTGCAGACCCACTGACTGGGGTGGAGTGCATTTGGAATACCGTTGGAATGCCTTTGGAATACCGTTAGAATGCCTTTTACTGTTGGAATGCCTTACCAATGGAATGCCTTTTACTGTTGGAATGCCTTACCAATGGAATGCCTTTGGAATACCGTTGGAATGCCTTTTACTGTTGGAATGCCTGTTACCAGTGGAATGCCTTTGGAATACCGTTGGAATGCCTTTTACTGTTGGAATGCCTGTTACCAGTGGAATGCCTTTGGAATACCGTTGGAATATATATAGCTTCCAATAAGTCCCCCAAGTTCAAATATGGACTCGGCCGGGAGTTCGAGTATTCCCGTTGGTTCGTGGTGGGGTGTTGCGGGCATGCTGGTGCACCGGTCAGCACTCGCTGATTCATCCCAGCCTGTGTTGGAATAAGCGTGGGGTAATGTGCAGGGTTGCGAGCTTGCGGGGAGACCTGTTGGGTACAAGCCAACAGATTTGCCGGTGGGGTGTTGCGGCCATGTTCTTGCACCGATCAACACTAGCTCATACTTCTCAGCCTGAACGTTATAGGTGTGAGGTGAGGTGCAGGGTTACAAGCCTGCAGGGAGACCTGTTGGGTACAAGCCAACAGTCTGCCTAATGGGATGTTGCGGCCATGGTGTTGCACCGGTCGGCATCCGCTGGGTTTATAAAGCCCAATGGTACCGAAAGCCCTGAGGCTTGTCCGTAGGAATATGTCGATTTTTCAACCGGTTTATTCCGTAGGAATGTGCGCGGGAACTTCGTGCCGGACTGATGCATAATGATATGCGCAGCACTGATAAGCGCATAATGATATGCGTGCAACGATGCATACTAATATGATCGTGCAATGCTGAAATGATCGACCGATGCATAATGATATGCGCAGCACTGATAAGCGCATAATGATATGCGTGCAACGATGCATACTGATATGATCGTGCAATGCTGAAATGATCGACCGATGCATAATGATATGCGCTGCATTGAGCAAGTATGGAATAGAAGCATGTAATGCTCGATGTTTTGAGAGTGCATGATATATGCCTCCGGTGTGGTTGGCTTACCCTTTCCTGTTGTTATACCTCGGCCAACCACACACGAAAGACCATGTTGCTATGCAAAGACAATGTTGCTATGCACCAACAAGCAAAATTATACCGTTCCAGCAGGTAATTATGCGCATATGTATCGTATGTTCCCAAAAATGTTATGCACAGGTGAAGCATGAGTTGAGTGATGAAAAAAGTACTTATCTTTGGAGAAAGCTGCCGGGTGTTTGAAAAGCCTGCGGGAGTGGTTCCCGGGTTGCCCGGTGATTGTCTACGAGAGTAGAGAGCAGCTTGGGTGCCCAAAGAAAACTAGTGGGTGTCCGGAGAAGATTGCCCTCTGTCTAGCTTGCTGCAGCTCCGGCCTGGCCCGGCCCATCTGCTGACCCGCTGACCCAATTTTTTTTTTTTTTTTTCGTTTTCCCGCTCATTCTCTTCTTCTTTTGTTTCTTTCTCTAGTTTCTCTCTCTAACCTTTTGGTTTCTTTCTCGCTGGTTTCTCTTCTGCTTTCTCTTCCTTCTGTCTTTATTTTCTTCTTTGCCTCCCTCTGGCTCTTTCCTTCCTTTATCTCTCTCGATGGGTGCCCAAAGAGGGCAGCCGGGTGCCTTGAGTAAATGTGGGACGACCCGCGCTGGAGGAGACGATCCATCACTCGGACCCGGAGAGAAGGATGTCCCGCATGGCAGGGGTACTTCCATCGACCGGAGGTGGAGACCGAGCCTTGCCCAGAGAGGAAGAGAGTCACCCGAACCGGAGAGGGCAGCCTGAGACTAAATGACCGCCCGGGGAGAGGAAAACGCCAGTGACTCGAGGAACTCACCGGTGCCCGGAAAGAATCATTTCCCGGATGAAGAGCTGCTCACCTCCGGATCGCCCACTGCTCACTAGCTCGAGCTTCGACGCCCCGGCTATTCTGACATCTTGCTTCGAACTTTCGTGCCCTCGAACCTCCGCACCGGGGGTACCTATGCAAGCCGCGCCGAAAGAAGCTTCGGCTGCCGGGCCGTTAGTCAGTCGACCGGGCTGCATCTGTTGGACCGCTGACTTGCTACCTTGGACCCGCTGACCAGCTAGCTGCCAGGCCTGGGCTTGCTGGACCACCAACTTGCTGACTGGGTGGACTGGTGGAGTGGTTACATGAACCGAGCCAGTAGGATGTTTCGGGAGATGATTCTACTGCCTCCCAACGGATTTAACAAAACGAAAATGGACCGATTGATCTCTACCCGCCGGTAGAAAAACACAACTTTTCGTTTACGTTCCCACAGACGGCACCAATTGTTTCTGTCGGAATCCGTAGACTCCCAGAAGAACAATAAAGATAAATGAACACAAGGATGTATAGTGGTTCACCGTGTCATCGGAAGGCACGGCTACATCCACTTGGAATATAGTATGATCAGCCGATAAGCCATCGGGTGGTGGTTACATGCCAAGAGTAGCAAGTATCCAATTATCCCTAACTCTAAGGGGGAAGCCTTCTATTAATAAGGAAGGAGGCTTCCCACCTCTACTACATCTCCAATGTGGGATGCAAACATACTATTACATATTTCCCTACTCTGGAGGCTACTTCAGGTGCCCGGTGGCATGCCCTCCGGGTGCGGCACCGGTGATCTCTGACATTGGGAATGTAGCCGGGGTAGCGGTCTATCCGAGGCATGCCGGAAGTAGGGCATATCACGCCGGTTGCACGGTCCACGAGATCGCCGAATATGCTTGGCGGTGCACCATATATGTCCCCAACAATCCTCATATGAAGATTTCCCATTTGGGATGACAGCAGCAATTGTTGTCCATTCTGTGGAAGCACTTGGAGTTCACTACCAGATACGGGGGAATAGCCGACGAAAATTTTTTCGTCGGCCATTCCATTTTTTCGTCGGCTATACCCTCTGCCGACGAAAATTTCGTCGGCCATAAGTCGTCGGGAATACGCCGTCGGTAATACCAATGGCCGACGAAAAAAAAAATTTCGTCGGCTATAGTTAAATATGGCCGACGAATCCAAAAATTCGTCGGGCAAACGTGGGAGAAATAGCCGACGAATTTCGTCGGGTATTTTTGAGTATGGCCGACGAAATCCATTAAGTATGGCCGACGAATTTCGTCGGCTATTGTGTTTTAACTATAGCCGACGATTTAATAAAATTTCGTCGGCTATTTCCTCGAAATATATTAATATTTTAATAGGCATAATTAGTTATAGCCGACGAAATACTAGAATTTTCGTCGGCTATACAACTTATAGCCGACGAAAATTGGTAAAATTCGTCGGCTATTCTTAAATTTTAGGCAAAAAAAAAATTAAATTATGCTTTGGATGGAGGAGGGGAATGAGGAGGGGAAGGAGGAGGAGGAGGCCGGAGGAGGGGAAGGAGGAGGAGGGGAAGGAGGAGGAGGAGGAGGCCGGAGGAGGAGGAGGGGAAGGAGGAGGAGGAGGAGGCCGGAGGAGGAGGAGGAGGCCGGAGGAGGGGAAGGAGGGGAAGGAGGGGAAGGAGGAGGAGGCCGGAGGAGGGGAAGGAGGAGGAGGAGGAGGAGGAGGAGGAGGGGAAGGAGGGGGAGGAGGAGGAGGAGGAGGGGAAGGAGGAAGAGGAGGAGGCCGGAGGAGGGGAAGGAGGAAGAGGAGGCCGGAGGAGGGGGGGGAAGGAGGAGAGAAAAAAGGCGGGAGGATTTAAAAGATTTAGAAGGAGTATAGCCGACGAAATTAAAATATTTCGTCGGCTATTCTCTAAGTATAGCCGACGAAATCTTTTATTTCGTCGGCTATACTTTGGAAAATCAACAGCCGTCGGATCTGAGCCATCCAACGGCGGACAATAAAAAGGCGCGGATCAAGAGTTTAGCCGACGAAATATTTGAATTCGTCGGCTATACTTAGAGAATAGCCGACGAAATTTGAATGTTTCGTCGGCTATTCTATGAAAACATACTAAAATGCCGTTTTGAGGCCC
Source organism: Potentilla sterilis (assembly GCA_963682095.1). Taxonomy (NCBI): domain Eukaryota; kingdom Viridiplantae; phylum Streptophyta; class Magnoliopsida; order Rosales; family Rosaceae; genus Potentilla; species Potentilla sterilis. Next base: position 9,497,048 of record OY821763.1, on the reverse strand, counting down.
TAAACGAACTCGAAAGCCCGAAAAAGCCCACACGTCGTGGCAAAGCGACGAGTTTTGTTCCTGGCGTCGTTCCCTTTCCGGAATGGTATCACAATCGTCATTCGGACGCCGGACGCCAAATCTGCAGTAAACCGGGTTTTGACTGATTTCATTATTTCGGCACACGGATTTTATCGGAATCTTGTCATTTTTCAACCGTAGACGTATTTCATTATTTCGGTCATATCTTATTTGACGACATATTTGCATTTGAAGAGTGTACGTATAGTAACTATTTGAAACTATACATTCACTTAAACACTTAGTAAACAAGTTAAGGAACATTAGTGCATATGTTCCGATTTTGAATCTAAAAGTTTGGAAAATCTATTCCAACCGTCAGATATCACCGTTAAGATTAAATACATGTATGAAAAAAAATCCAACTACATCTGACAACGTTAAAGGCTCGATCGGGACGGTCAACCGGGTGAGTCAAATCTCTAAACACTTTAAAACGGAAATTGGCCCGTCTAAATGACGTTTTTTGGCCTGATCTTCAATAGAGAATAGTTTCAGATTGATGAGACGCGACTAATCGTATAAAAATTTTCCTCAAAATATTTACCGACCGTCAGGCTACCCATAGGAAAACGGGAGTAAAAAACAGTTAACCGCAACATTCGGCACACAGATTTTGTCGGAATCTTCCCATTTTTCAACCGTAGCCGTATTTCAATATTTTGGTCATGTCTTATTTCACGACACATTTGCATTTGAAGGATGAAGCAATGGTTTGTCGATAGTGATAGAAAATGGAAACTGCTCTTTTTTTGTTTTTTTTTTTAATCATAGCCGACGAAATCAAACCTAGTATTCGTCGGCTATGCTATTCTTTTGTCGTTTTCTGTCAAAAATAATCGTATAATTATTTTTTTTAAAACTTATGGCCGACGAAATACTTAATTTTCGTCGGCCATTGTTCGTAAATAATTATTTTTAAAAAAAGTATGGCCGACGAAATAATTAATTTTCGTCGGCCATTGTTCGTAAAATAATTATTTTTAAATAATTTATGGCCGACGAAATAATTAATTTTCGTCGGCCATTATTCGTAAAATAATTATTTTTAAAAAAACTTATGGCCGACGAAATAAAAAAGTTTCGTCGGCCATTCTTCCAAAAGTTTATAGCCGACGAAAACTTTAAATCGTCGGCCATTATAGGAGTATAGCCGACGATTTTTCATTTTTACCGACGAAAAAAAAAATCGTCGGCCATTCTATGGGAATGGCCGACGAAATTTTTTTTTTGCCGACGACAAAAATTTTCGTCGGCCATTCTTGGGAATAGCCGACGAAAAAAGTGTTTCGTCGGCCGTTTTTTTTTTTTTCATCGGCAAAGCCTTTTTTTCTTGTAGTGGTTGGTTCTGTTCATACATATCACCAGATTTATGAGAACACACAAAGACCATCATTGATGGCCAGATTTAAGAGAAATATCATTATAGACTAATATGCTCAATTTCTCAAATCATAACCAAGAAATACCCCATTTTCAAAGTATAACCAATAAAGAATACTCCCTTGTCAAATCTCCCAATGTGTCTTGTGATACATGAGCTCGAAAAAGACATGATTCACAATATAACCAACATTGTTAATAGTCTCAGCTCAAAAAGGAGTGTGGATGGCTCGAGTCCAATCTATCCCAGAATCTGGGAGAATAAATTCAGTCTCAATGAATTTCTCATTAGACATGGGAGTTCTCTCAATAGAGGGTGCATCTAGGTCTTGTTCCTGTCCAGACACAGAAAGACAACCATGAGAGCATATAAGAGAATCAAAGATTGCAAGATATACCATTCCCATCATTTCCAATGATCTCTTGTTGTACACAAGAAATGCTCGGTTATCCAAGGAGTAACCACCCTTATCACAATTGAGATCTCTCATTTATGAAGCTCATAGAGAGTCTTGAGAGGTTGACCTGCAAATCATTCTATTCAAGGTATAGCAGGCAATAGATACATCCTCTTCCCAAAAGGAATGAGGGATGTCAGAGGCATTAAGCAACACCCTACTCAAGCAACAAGAGCACCACCAATCTCAAAAGTTGGGATGTAACAGGAGTAGAAAAATCATGATACACACCAAACTCCACATGATAATCATGGAATAAGACATTCAAAAATTATTGAGTCATGATCAGACCTAAGTCTATAGTTAGCATGTCATCAAACTCCTCAATTTGTGACTCATTTTGGCGAAGCTGAAATGATTTTCAAAAGTCTCAAACATCTTAGCTTAAGTATTTAAACCCACATGAAACTTTGAAGAAAAGCAAAAAATGAGCATATATTTATTTCTAAACATGATTTTTAGTTCCAACATATCCTACTAAATCTTGCAACAAATCAAGTACATTAGAAACAGGTTTAGTGCTAAGTGAAGCATGAGGAAAATGATTCAGCTTACCAGTTTTGCAATCCTCAACCATACCTGTGGGATACTAGAGAGCATAGGTATCCGTCTGACACCTTGTTTGGTGGATAACATCATGCATGCTTGAGAGCATAGGTTGCACATGCGCTTGTGTTGAGGATCAAGAGTGTCCTTACATACCATCGATTGAAAACACAATTGAGGCGTGAAAATCATATGAGCAAGAATGCAATTTCATTAGACTTTGATTCTCTCACAAAACTTTAACATTACCATCAAACGTGACGAACACATTTTCATCAACAATTTAACTCATAAAATCCATACTGAGATACCAGGAGTTTTAACTGTCCTATGACCTATAATTTCAGCTTTGGCATCATCACCAAACACAATATGTTCATAAGGATGTGAACCATTTTGGATCACAGGTCATGTGCATGCAACAACCCTACCTCACATACCAAGAATCAGACAGTCTTGCAATGAATGCAGTAAGGACAATATATCATACAACAACCATATTATCCTTAGATTTAGATTGGAACTTATCTCTAGTGAAGAAAACACAAGCTTGGTCTGAATAAGTGACCTACAATATCAAGACATGTCAATTATGCTTTTAAGGGATTGCAACTCCTTGAATCCCTAACTTTGTCTTCTCACTTTTTGTTAATTTATCAAGAGAATACCAATCTTAGTGAGCAAAGACATGAAGTAGAAAACAACTCAGTATACTAGTCAAGTATACACTCAATAGAATAATTGTTCTTGAAGAACACATCTTAAATGACCAAAGCTACAAAAACCACCATTTTCTCAATATGGCATGAAGATGGTTCGAGCTCACAATTACTCCAAATTTCATGAAGACATTTTGGGGTGTATTATTTCTGTTCAGCACAGTCAACAATTATGTGTTTTATCCCACCACACTCAAAACACTTTGTCATTCTTTTGAAAAAGATTTAGACCTGGGATTCCTACCATTTGAGGGATCATTGATTCTAGGATACCTAAACGTCGAACCTTAAAAAAAATTACCAGAAGTAAAAGAGTTTTGCTTCCTAAAATATTTTTCTAAATGTTTTGTCAAATAGGCAAATATCAAAATTCAAGAAACAAACTTTCAAGGTGTTGAGCTTTTACCTTAGAATTACCTTTGCACGTAGTGGATAGGATATCATGAGCATGCTTTGCAATTGACAATGAATGATTCTTTGACGCACTTTGTCAAAGAGAGCAGAGAACAAGCTATTTAAAGCTTAAGTGTTCATCCAACCAATATCACTCAATTAAGCTTTAAGTGTTCATCCAACCAATATCACTCAATTAAGCTTTAGGTTTCTGGATAAAAATCTCAGAACCTTCAACAATGAGTGAAATAGGAGAATCACCTCCATCATCAACCATAAACCACTGTTTCCCATCATCTTAGGAGCAGAGGAAAGTAGTCATCATGGCCTTTCATTATAAAAACCATCCCAACAAGTAAGGTGGAGGTAAATGAAAGATAGGCCTTTACTCTCACCAGCGAAGCTAGTGGCTGCTCTGATACCACTTGAAGGTCCTGGGGGGGGGTGGTGAATAGGTCCTGAAAACTTTTTCGTTCAATTTCGCTCTCAGGGATAGCAGTAGTTGGTGCTATCCTGTATAGAAGAAATACGATGACTAAAAAGTATAAAGGTACAATAATAAATAAACAACACCAAGATGTTTTTTACTCGCAAAAACCCTGCAACAGGGAGAAAAACTGCGTGCTCCCAACTCTTGGAGAGCAAAGCTTCTTCACTATGACACATAACACTCTTTACAAGTATGTAGCAACACAGGGATAGCAAACCACGTTTCTATCCAGTTTCAGACTACTCTAGTCTCTCAACCTGTTCTACCTCACTTGCCTCTCAAGTGCTTGTTCATAAGTAAGCTGCAGAAGTTCCAACTCAAGATCTCAGTTACACTTAACTGAATCTGTCAAGGACACTTCATGAATATATTGCATCACCCATCATCACTTCATGGTATGCAGCATGCTATATGAGTTTTGAAAAGATTTTGTTCAAGCTCAAAAGATTATAACACAAGTATAACTTTGAGCTTTCTTGAACAATACAAGACACAGAATCAATATATATTAGCAGAGAGAATAAATTCTCATCAAGCTAAGTATGAAACACACATATCCCCACAAAGATAAGAATCATTAATGGAGAGAATAAAAGCTTATCATGCTATGTAAGAACACATACTGATTTTTGCAAAAAAAAAAAAAAAGGGTTTAGTATCCAGCTCTAAGTTTTATAATCACAAAATGAAGACTTAGAGCAATTTGACATTGAAGGGAATAAAACCCAACAGAAGAAAATGTAATACTACATTTTGAACAACCCACAACAAAGAGCAAAATCAGCATATCAATGCTGTGTAAAAAACACAGCCCCTCAAGCATCTGCCTCCTTTATATAGCCGATCAGAAGGCATAAAAGGAGCATGGTGTTTTATGACCAACCTAGTACTCTCTCATCAATGCAACATGGCAGAGCCACTGTTTAGAGCAGAGAACAACTTCTAAACAGTAATGATGTAACAGCCCAGCTCATATACTTAGGATATTGTCCGCTTTGGGCCCGCACTCCCGCACGGATTTACTTCTGGAGGCTCGCTCATGAGCAACTTCCCAATAGGTCACCCATCCTAGGATTGCTCTGAGCTTAGCAAGCTTAACTTCGGAGTTCTCAACCCCTTCCGAAGCCATTGCGCCCCCAAAACGCGTCCTTAAGTATTGAGCTAACTCTGCACATATAAACACAGCATCCACTCTTCCCCGGGCGATGTGGGATGTGTGACCTACCTACCTGCTAGCTTCCCTTCCCTAGCCAGGTCAGGTCGCCTACTTGCTAGCTTCCCTAGTCAGGTCAGGTCGGGTCATCACAAATGACATCTTCTACACAGTAAGAAGAAATACAACAAAGAGAGAACACAATCTCAATCACATTAAATGAGATATAACTAGCATTTAATGGCATTCAATGAGGCTAGATATTTCTATCTAAGAGATAGATGTTTTACAGAAAAATATCTAAACCAAAAAATAGAAGATCTTTAACAAGAAAATATCTTCTGATTTAAGAGTATATTATGCAGTCCAGAAGTTTTGGGATGGCAGACAGAAATCATATCCTAAATGAAAAATTTATGAACAAGTGACTGGGTGATAAACAAGAAAACCCAGAACGTACAGGATGACAAGATAACTTCCCATCCTCAGTGAAAAACTCATGAGATGAACATGCATGATTTATACCTGAGTGTAGAGAGATCACATTTGTTCTTCAACTTGATCTTCGACTTCAAACTTCATTCGATTGTGCTTAATATACTAAAACTGGTTGTGTTTTGTTAAATACAAGGATTGCCAACATATGTTATACCAACAGATATCATTCGAAACTCCTGCAATGACTACTGATCTAAATTTCTCATGGTGCATCAATTATATATGACCGATTGTCTTCAAGTGGAGGGAGTTGCACAAGGCTGTGCTCATGTTGCAGTCTTGTGTCAAAATCTGAGAGAGGAGCTTAACTCGAGGTTTCACTCACTTCCATGATAAGTTCTTATAATACTGTATTAAAGAAGCATAACACTTTTACTGGTGCCACTTTGATATTTACTTTTGGCAAGAAGTTGACATTTTCTTTATGTAAATTTTTGTTTATAGCTTCCTTGGGTGATCGGTCAGGGAGGACCACGATTTTTCAGAAGAATTACTTCGCTGCTACACTTATGGAATATACCAACATCCCCACCTCTCTTCCTCATCCGTCTGTGAGCTGGTAAGCTTGGTATGTTTCTGTGCACCTCTCAGTCTCTCACTATTTTTTTTCCCTTTATAAATAAGTGCAGCATAGAATACAGATAATTTAATAAGTTAAGAATCTTGTATTTTGTATACTACTAGCCTTCAATGGTGTTCTGCAGAATTATGCTGAAGTCAACGGTTGAGTTACCAGAATAGGGTTTGTCTCATCTTAATTTCAACTGTTAATTACTTGAGCAGAAAAGTCTTTGTGGGCATGTTCAGTCCAATAGTTATGCTTGGACACTTTACTTATAATATGGGAATCATTTGCCTCCTATCTGTTCAAAATTTTGTTGAAGACTTTTCCTAATTATAGGACAGAGACTAAAAAATGGTTCTTCCCTACAACTTGCTGAAAATGTATTGACGTAGACTTGCTAATTGACTTGGCATGCAGGCAGATTTCTATTATTCCACATGTGATCCCTGGAGTCGTTTGATTCAACTTTCTGCTTCATACTTTAATCTTCTTCTTCAACTCTTTGGGAGCTGAGAATGGCAGGAGCAGGCAGGGCAATAGGGATTGATCTGGGCACTACGTATTCGTGTGTAGCCGTGTGGGAGCAGGAACAGGGTCATGTAGAAATCATAGTGAACGATCAGGGCAACAGGACTACTCCATCTTATGTTGCATTCACTGATACTGAGAGCTTAGTAGGTGATGCAGCATTTAACCAAATCCTCAGAAACCCCACCAACTCAGTCTTTGGTAAGATTTATTTTACAACATCCATATAAACTTGCAATTTGCTTATATTGTTTCTCAGTTTATGCAGATGTACTCTGTTGAGCTATTGGTCTTTCCATATTAACTCTTTTGCTGTATTTCTTGCATTTGATATATCATATATGTGATATGTATATAATATCTGTTACTAATTTGAGCTTTTGGGCCAGGACTGGTTGGGTTCAATCCCTTCCAATAGCAATGAATCCAAGCTTGCTAGCATATATCTTGTGAAATAGGAGGTCAAGCTTGTTGTCTCAGTTTTCCTTTTTGGTTTATCTGAGAAGAGAAGATTGCACACCTAAGTCAGCTTAACTAAATTTGGTTAATAAATTCTTGACATGCATATGGTTCACTTAAAGCAGATTTCATTTCTTTCGGGATGAAAAATAATCTATATTTTTAAATTTGTCATCCTTTTGCAGATGCAAAGAGATTGATTGGCAGGAAATTCAGTGACGACACTATTCAAGGTGATATTAAACTTTGGCCATTCAAGGTCATTGAAGGTGCTGATGATAAGCCCATGATTGTGGTAACCTATCAGGAACAGGAAAAGCAATTCACTGCTGAAGAAATCTCATCCATGGTTCTGACAAAGATGCGAAAGATTGCTGAGGCCTACATCGGCTCAACTGTGACGAATGCAGTCATCACTGTCCCTGCTTACTTCAATAACTCTCAACGGCAGGCTACAAAAGATGCTGGTGCCACTGCTGGCTTAAATGTGTTGCGCATTATCAACGAACCAACTGCTGCAGCCATTGCTTATGGCATTGACAAGAAGGCTGGTTGGCATGGCAAGAGAAATGTGATGATATTTGATTTAGGTGGAGGTACTTTGGATGTGTCACTACTTACGATAGGTAATGGTGTCTTTGACGTGAAAGCCACTGCTGGAGAGACTCATCTCGGAGGTGAAGATTTTGATAACAGATTGGTGAGTTATTGCGTTGAGCAATTCAAGAGGAAGACTAATGCGGACCTTACTGGAAACGCTAGAGCTCTTAGGAGGCTGAGAAATGAATGTGAGAAGGCAAAAAGGAGGCTCTCATTTTCAGCTACGACTGAGATTGAGATCGATTGTTTGGATAAAGACAATGATTTTTATGTAACAATTACTCGTGCCAAATTTGAACAACTGAACATTGACTTCTTCAACAAGTGTATGGAGCCTGTGGAGAAGGTTTTGAGGGATGCTAATATGGATGTAGATAGTGTCGATGATGTTGTTCTTGCTGGAGGTTCGTCTAGAATTCCAAAGGTGCAGCAACTGTTGGAGAATGTGTTTAAGGGGAAGGAGCTGTGCAAGGGCATTAATCCTGATGAGGCAATCGCATATGGTGCTGCTGTTCAAGCTGCAGTGTTGAGTGGATATGAGATCGAGAAGCTTCAAGATTTCACTCTCTCGGATGTCATCCCTCTATCGCTTGGACTGGAGACTACGGTAATGGTGTTGGATACAATTGATGAACACGTCATGCAGGTTATGATTCCAAGAAACACCAAGGTTCCCATAAAAATGAGCAGTACTTTTTGGACTATGTTTGACAACCAAGTGGAAGCTAAATTCGGGATTTATGAGGGTGAGAGTTCATCAACCTTAGACAATAACTTTTTGGGTAAGATTATTCTTGAAGGCATTCCTCCAGCCCCTGCCGGACACGCTAAATTCGATGTGATCTTTGATATGGATGCCAATGGTATATTGAGTGTGTCTGCTCGGGACATGTCCACCGGCCAGAAGAAAGAAATAACTATCGTCACTAAGAAATAGTGGGTGAGTATATTGCTGCTGAAGCCTAAGTTGCATTTCTTATACTGATTCTGCATGTACTTCTGTTAACGTATAAATTGGTGAATCCATGAGGGCCGGGCGTGCCTCTTATGTATTTTTCCTCCTTTGCAATGTCTACAATAATACTCTGTTTCCTGTTTTCAATTGATAGTACTCAGGTTTGTAGTTCAATCATATAACTATTTGTTGCTTTGGTCACTCTTCAAGGATCAACGAAAGAATTTTTGGTCTATTCATAATAGAATTCTTCTTAAAAAAAGAACGTATAATCGAAGCAATTTAAATTCAAACTCTACACAAAGGGGGTATCCTTAGATCCAATAACAAAGCCTTTTATGCAAGGCCAATAGGACACCCCAAGTAAAAAGACCCATAGGCAGCACTGCAACAGGGCAAAAACCCTCGGCCATTTCCATCATCACCAGCATATAGCCTGACTATATCGTTAACGAGTCGCCCGATGACCAGCAGAACCACCGGTGACAATTCCGGCAGCACCACAACGCAAATGCACTGCACATTTTGGTTACCATTCTAACATCCATAAGGACAATGTGACATTATTCCTAAGTATCTGCACATCCACCATGAATTTACATATGAACCTTTATTTTCTTATTGAAACTATAATGAACTCAATAGTCAAAATGACATACAAATTGACAATATAATAAAATCCAAATGGCCATTAACTATATTTGATCATCTGACAATCTCACTGGCATTTGGCCACATGCACCAACTTTTTTAACAAGTCAGCCATTCAAAAGTCTACCATTCATTCACCATAAGCCTCCCGCTCCTCTCAATCAAACTCAAAGTGGAGAGGATCGAAGTGATCGAACAAACTGTACAAACCCAGCAAAGAAAGATTCAGGCTTTTCAGTTACAGCTTATATGCTACTTCCTTAAAGGTATACAATCTTCTTACAGTCTATGGGATGAATTAGTTGAATGACTTGAGTCTATATTGTGTACCAAATTCTCTACCTTCTTTTCTTTCTTTCTTGAAGTTTGAACTATATGAAATAGGATCTGATTTACTGTTGGTTAAATTAGTTTATATGATTTTGTATTGGTATGAAATGTACGTATATGCTTTCGTTGGATAAAAGTTTCATGGTTCAAGAATTAGAATGCCCTGTGGCTGTGGATGTGTGTCTAGTCTAGAATTTTGATGGGTTCTGCTTGTGGAAATAGTCCATATGCTTTGCAGAGAAAAAAAAAATCGAAAAGATATATATGGAAGTGGTTCATGTGTTGCTTTCTATGATTCAGTAGCAAAATTGCAACTCACTGAAGCGTTTTGGTAATGTTTATTGGGTATTAAGAGGTGAATTACATATATAAACATGAAAAGTTCACCTCAAGACCAATGAGGCTATTGCAATTCAGGTCAGTAATCACTAGCAAGATGTAGTTGCTGATTTTTTATTCTGATGGCATTTTCAGTTAAGCAACATTTTTCTTTGGGAAGTTGAAAAGCTTAGTGGAAGGAAGGAAATATATAAGAGATGGAGAATGACTTTCAGGCGATGACTACCAATGCATTGAAGACTTATGGAAGAGACCTTATAGAACAAGCAGCGAAGTTTGACCCGGTTATTGGCCGAGACCAGGAAATAAGGCAGGTAATTCAGAATCTCTCAAGGAGAACTAAGAACAATCCAATGCTGGTTGGAGAACCGGGAGTTGGAAAAACTGCTGTAGTTGAAGGCTTGGCTCAGAGGATAATAAGAGGTGATGTCCCTAGTAGTCTTGCCAATGTGAGGATCATAGAATTGGATATGGGGGGTTTGCTGGGTGGCGCGACATATAGAGGAGAATTTGAGGGGAGGTTGAAGGCTGTTTTGAAAGAAGTGGAAGAGGCAGAAGGGAAGGTGATTCTTTTCATTGATGAGATACACCTTGTTCTTGGTGCAGGTAGATTTGAGGGGTCTAATATGGATGCAGCCAACCTCTTCAAGCCAATGCTTGCTAGAGGTCAGCTGCGGTGCATTGGTGCAACAACTCTTGAAGAGTACCGGAAATACGTAGAAAAGGATGCTGCATTTGAGAGAAGGTTCCAAAAGATTATTGTGGCTGAACCTAGTGTGGAGGACACAGTTAGTATACTTCGAGGCCTGAAAGAGAGATATGAAAGTCATCATGGTGTACGAATTTTGGACCGAGCCCTGGTTGTTGCTGCAGAACTTTCAAGCCGATACATCACAGGTAACAAAATACAGATGACTGATACAGTGTGGTACATGTGTTCCCGTATAAAAGTATTGCAAAATATTGGTGCTTTGGATGTGTTAATAGTAAGATTAATTTAGTGGTAAAATTTACTCTGGCTGTTTTATAGGCAGACGTCTTCCTGACAAGGCAATTGATCTAGTTGATGAAGCATGTGCAAATGTGAGAGTCCGGCTTGATAGTCGGCCTGAAGAAATTGACAGCATTGAAAGAAAGATAATGCAGCTGAAAGTTGAAGTTCATGCACTTGAGAAAGAGAAGGACAAAAGTAGCAAAGCTCGTCTTGTTGAAGTATGTATTTCATCTCCATTTTACTGTTGGAAAATATCTTTTGGTTTCACTTGATTACAGAATGTGTTTCCACTTTCCACTGATTATGGTTGTTCTTTGTTGGATTTGTAAATTGATATTCAGGTGAGAAAAGAGCTCAATGACTTGAAAGACAAACTGCAGCCTTTGATGATCAAATATAGAAGAGAGAAGGAAAAGGTAGATGAAACTCAACGGTTTAAGCAGAAGCGCGAAAAGCTGTTACTTGCTTTAGCACAAGCTGAAAGAAGAGGTGATTTTGCCAAGGTTGCTGACTTGCGTTATGGAGCTATTCAGGAATTGGAAAATGCTGTTGCACAGCGTGAAGAGAACAGCAATAACAACTTGATGTTGACAACAGCTGTTTCACCAGAGCACATTGCAGAGGTTGTGAGCCGTTCCACTGGCATACCTGTCACAAGGCTTGACCAGAATGGGAAAGAGAGACTAATTGGACTTGCTGAGAGGCTACATAAAAGAGTAGTTGGTCAAGAACAGGCAGTTGTTGCTGTTTCCGAGGCGGTTTTGAGGTCAAGAGCAGGGTTAGGAAGGTCAGAACAACCAACTGGTTCATTCCTGTTCTTGGGTCCAACTGGTGTCGGCAAAACTGAGCTTGCAAAGGCTCTTGCTGAGCAACTTTTTGATGATGAAAATCTAATTGTGAGACTAGACATGTCTGAGTACCTTTCTGAGTATTCTCTTTCGCGCTTGATTGGTGCTCCTCCAGGGTAAGCACATTTTGAGTTTTGTTCAAACGTTAACAACTTTTCTCGAGTATAGCGTGATTAAAGTTGGTTCCTTCTTTGTTATAGGTATGTTGGTCATGATGAAGGTGGCCAACTCACAGAAGCTGTGAGACGGAGACCCTATAGTGTTGTACTATTTGATGAAGTGGAAAAGGCACACACCTCCATTTTCAACATTCTGCTACAAGTATTAGACGATGGAAGGTTAACTGATGCACAAGGTCATGTTGTGGACTTTAAGAACACTATGATTATTATGACCTCTAACCTTGGAGCAAAACATCTTCTGTCTGGTTTGGTGGGAGAGTGTTCAATGCAAGTTGCTCGTTCTCGAGTTATGCCAGAGGTAGTTTTACTATCCACCTTAGCTTCCATGCCAAATTTATAGTTCCATTTGTATGACACAGAAGTATTCTGAATAAGCTTTCGGTGATTGATAGGTGAGAAGTCACTTCAGTCCTGAGTTTCTAAATCGCCTTGATGAGATTGTCATATTTGATCCTCTTTCATATGAACAAGTAAAAAAGGTGGCCAGGTTGCAAATGAAGGATGTTGTTGCCCGACTTTCTGAGAGAGGTGTTGCTTTGGAATTGACTGATGCAGCATTGGACTATATTATGCATAAGAGCTATGATCCGGTCAGTTTCTACTTCTCTTGAATTGCAATTGGTTAATCAACTACCTATCCAATCTGCTCTCTAAGTGTGCTTGAGCATTTTTCACAAACAATGAAAATACAAATTAGTCGATTTTTATCGATGATTTCACGGATGAAAAATGTTTACCAAAGGTGTTGGTATTAAACGGTGACAAACGTGGCCCTTGACCAAACATTGTACCAATAGCGTCTAAGCTTAACCTCATGTTAGGTGGTCACACTTACAGGCTATATATTTTTGTTACATTTCTGAGGTGGGATCATGCTATCCAAACTTTTGCACATTTTTTCACTCTTTTTTTTTTTTTTTTTTTAATGAGTACGTTTTGCAGAGCTAGTGCTAGCTAGTCGGTAAAGCTAAGTGTTTGTGCATCTGATAACAATTCTCCACATGACAGCATCTTTGCCCTTTTACATGAAAGCTAAACAACTGGTGTCGTTTCTATTCAGGCTTATGGGGCTAGACCAATTCGGAGATGGCTTGAAAAGAAGGTGGTGACAGAGTTGTCAAGAATGCTTGTTGGAGAAGAGATGGATGAGAACTCGACTGTGTATATAGATGCAAGGCCATCTGGAAGTGAGTTGGTGTATCGGGTGGAAAAGAACTGAGACAGCCTTTACGCACTCATCGGTGAAAAGATACATGTATTATTCAACTTCCGGACACGTTGTGCTGATGAACAATGAGGAAAATGTATGCATATATATAACTTCTGTTCTGAAGCTCACCAGGCAATGAATGCATTTTGTGGATTTCAATAGACATATAATTAAAGGTGCAGACTTGTGGTATGAATATTCAAAAAAATAAATATGGAGATAGATTCCAATTTCCGAGGTTTCATGCACAGAAAACTAAACGAACATAAATGAGTACCGCTCTGCATTGCCTAAGGCTATTTGAATCCTCCATCTTACACCAACACTCAAAAGCTTTTCCTTCCAACACGCGGCCCCCGAGTCTCTTCAGTGTTCAGCCGTATAGACTCTATCAACCTTTCTCTGAGATTATTATTTCTTTGTGCTTTGATATTTCTTTCGATTCTTCAGCTAAACATGGCTGGAGAAGAAGGGTGCCATGCCATCGGAATTGACTTGGGAACAACATACTCTTGTGTCGGAGTATGACAGGTTGATCATGTAGAGATCATACTGAATGATCAAGGGAAAAGAACCACTCCATCTTATGTTGCTTTTACTGATGCTGAGCGGTTGATAGGAGATGCAGCATTCAACCAAGTTTTCACAAACCCCACCAACTCTATCTTTGGTATGCCTCTTTCCGAATCCTTAGGTCACAATCATTATCTAGAAACTCTTGATGCATGTACTGTTTCTCAGCTGTCAGCACACATTCTATATAAATATGTATCATTGAACCAAGTACGTTCTTACTATATATATTGTTTACCGTCCTGATTTCTTCTACATAGGAAGTGCAATTCAATTGTTCCATACTTTATTCTATTTTGTGTTAAGTAACTCATAGGAATGATGCCTAAATAGGCATAATATTTAGTTACTCCATAGACGGTGAAATATTTTAGTATATGATGCTAATTTATTGATAATTGACATTAGTTAATTCCATGATCAATTTGCAGATGTAAAAAGGCTCATTGGTAGGAGATTCAGTGATAATTCTGTTCAAAATTATATGAAACATTGGCCATTCAAGGTCATTAAAGGTGCTGGTGACAAGCCCCTGATTGAGGTTATTATCGAAATGGGAGAACATAAACAATAACAGATTTCTGAGGCTTACCTCGGATCAACTGTGCAGAATGCTGTTATCACTGTCCCGGCTTACTTCAATAACTCGCAGCGTGAGGCTACAAAGAGAGCTGGTGCTACTGCCGGCCTAAATGTGATGCGTATTATCAATGAACCAACTGCCGCAGCTATTGCTTATGGGCTTGACAAGAAGGCTGGTTGGTATGGTAAGAGAAAGGTGCTGGTATTTGACTTTGGTGGTGGTACTTTGGATGTTTCTCTACTTGTCATAGCTGATAGTGTCTTTGAAGTTAAGGCCACTGCTGGAGACACACACCTCGGAGGTGAAGACTTTGTTAACAACATGGTGGATTATTGTGTGAAGCAATTCAGGAGGAAGCAAAAAGTAGATATTCGGGGGAATCCCAGGGCTCTTCGGAGGTTGCGAGATGCATGTGAAAAGGCAAAGAGGATGCTTTCAACTGTGTGTGAGACTGACATAGACATTGACCATGTAGACCAGGGTATTGATTTCTCTTTAACTATGACCCGCGCGAAATTCGAGCAACTCAATGCAGGTCTCTTCAGCAAGTGCATGGAGCCTGTGGAGAAGTGTTTGAAAGATGCTAAGTTGAAAGTAGGCAATGTGCATGATGTTGTTCTTGTTGGCGGCTCTTCTCGGATTCCCAAAATCCTGATGAGGCTGTTGCATATGGTGCAGCTGTATTTAAGGGGAAGGAGCTGTGCAAAGTAATTAATCCTGATGAGGCTGTTGCATATGGTGCAGCTGTTCAAGCAGCTGTATTGAGTGGGAATGAAAATGGGAAGCTTCAAGGCTTTTCCCTCTTGGATGTCACTCCTCTTTCACTTGGAATGCAACTAAGGGATCGTGTGTCAGGTCATGTTTACATGGATGTAATAATTCCAAAAAACTCGAGCATTCCTGTCAGAAAGAGAATAACTACACGGACGTGTGACCACAACCAAGTTACAGTTCACTTTCGTATTTTTGAGGGTGAGAGTGCAATACCTGCAGAAAATAACTTTTTGGGTGAATTTATACACAGGGACCTTCCCCGAGCTCCTGCAGGCCAAGTTAGATTTGATGTTTGCTTTGATATCGATGCAAATGGAATCCTCAGTGTTACTTCTGAAGAAATATCCACTGGCCGAAAGAAAGGGATCACAATGAACTGTGACAGAATAACTTTTGAAGGCATTGAGGATGTCAACTAAGAACTTATATGTCAGTTGTGTGACAACTATAACAATTTTGCCAACTGTATTTTGTGGGTAGTTGGAACTCTTGCTAATGAACACTCCTTTTGTTGGCTTGGTTGTGAACCTTGTCCTGTTTCTGTTATTTTTCTGAGAGCCATCCTTGCTTCAGTTGAACAATACCTTAATTGGCTAGCTATATATGTTTTAAAATGTTGAAGGACTACTTAATACTTGCTTTAAATTCTTAATATGTTTGGCAACCAAACACCAGCTGTAGAGATGGTGAATGCATTCTATGGGTTGCAGTGAGAATGTGCAATGTAAACAAGTATATTAATCTTGCCATCTTAGGAAGGATTTCACTTTATTTTTTTTTTATTTTTATTTTTTTAAAAGGTGGTGTCGTTTCAACCCCCTCTTCAAGTCGGGTCGAACCGCCGTGGCGGGGAAGCTCTCCCAACACCCAATGCTGTATCCACAAGGTTTCGAACTCGAGACCTTGTTTAAGCTGTCCTAGCTCCTTACCACTAGTGCAACCAAGTGTTGGTAGGATTTCACTTTATACAACCTACAGAAATGATTTTTACTGAAAATGAGCTGAAAGGAGAGACGAGAATTGATTTTAGAAAAACATAATAGATCTTATTCTTTCCATAAGGCCCAGAAACCCTAATCTATATAAATGTTGGGAGTCCATACCCAATATTGATCCACCCGAGTGAGCCTTCTTCTTTCTCAGTTGCTCTCTGCATCTTTCCCAAAGCTGCCATTGAAATGGTCGCCGAAGATGAAGAATTCTCAGATGAGTTGGTGCAAGATACCAAAATGTCAGTCTTCTTCCTCTTACTGTGTCGAGTTCCACCTTCCAAATCCAAAGGAGTCATCTTTCACTCGGTATGTCATTATGGGACTGAGCATCTTGGTTTTCTTATTTACTTATTAATTTTAAAACTGATAAAAATTGGATCTTGGGTACCTTTTATTGTGTTGTTCTAGAATTTGTTATGTTATTAAGTAGTGAGTAGCTGAGAAGGTTATGTTATGCAACAGTTCAATTCTTGAACATTGTTATGAGTGATGGGTCTGTCTGTTACTCTGTACATTGAACATTGTGCTTTGGCATTGATGAATCAGATTGTGGTCAAAAACCAAATTAAATCACTACTCACATTCCAAGTTCATAACTTTAATCACCACACACAAAGGACTCTACCTTTGCTTACCTTGACTACTCCAGACCATAGAATTACCTTAACAAATTGTATCCCCATCAGTTTATTTTGTTTGAGTTTTGTCATCTGACAATGGCTGGAGAAGAAACTGTACATGCTATTGGGATTGATTTGGGAACTACAAACTCATGCGTCGCAGTATGGGAAAATGATCATGTCAAAATCATAGTAAACGATCAGGGGATGAGGACCACCCCATCAGTTGTTGCCTTCAGGGGTAGTCACAAGTTAGTTGGTGATGCAGCCATTTACCAACTCGAAAGAAATCCTGCAAATTCTGTCTTTGGTAAGATCAAATTCTCACGCTTGTTTCTTTAATCAGTTATAGTTCACTTGATTATGCGTCCGCACTTTATCTCTATAGTATCATATTAACATAAATAAGTTCTTATAAAGATTTCATGTTCATAAGTTCCTCAGTTGCGCAATTAGACAAATATCTCTACTGTTCATCTTATTTCATTTTGGAATTATATCACTTTACAGTAAGTTTAACATGTACCGTTTCATGGAGTAAAGTTTACCTCAGGAAAAGGAAATCGATTGATTTTCATTTCATAGGTGATCATGTTTATTTTGTATACACAACGTTGCCTTCTCAGTTCTCACTCTGCTCAGCTTTTCTGTTTGTAATGTATATAATTATTCTTTGTATAGGTGAAAACTATATTGTATAATCTGTTAAATGGCGTGACTGATTTGCAGTTACTCCAGATTAGTTGGTTCGAATTGTCTATGTAATGACTTGTTTTCTCCGGTTCCTTTCTTTAACAATACGTCTCTCTTTTAAATTTGCAGATGCCAAGCGGTTGATAGGCAGGAGATTTAGTGACCCATCTGTTCAAAATGATATAAAGCTTTGGCCATTTAAAGTAACTAAAGGTCCTGGTGACAAGCCCAGGATTGTGGTTACCCAGGAGGATAAAGAGAAACAGTTTTCTGCTGAAGATATCTCATCCATGGTTCTCACAAAGATGTGTGGTATCGCTGAAGCATATATCGGAACAACTGTAAAGAATGCAGTAATCACTGTCCCTGCTTTTTTCAATGACTCACAGAGACAATCTACAAAAACTGCTGGTGTTGCAGCTGGACTAAATGTGATGCGTATAATCAATGAACCAACTGCTGCAGCCATAGCTTATGGGTTGGTTAAGAAGGCTGGGTGGTATTGCAAGAGAAATGTGGTGGTATTTGACTTGGGTGGTGGAACTTTGGATGTCTCATTGCTTACCATAGGAGATGGTACCTGTGAAGTGAAGACCACAGCTGGAGACACCCACCTAGGTGGTGAAGACTTCGACAACAGAATGGTGAGTTTTTGTGCTGAGGAATTTAAAAGGCAGTATAATTTGAACATTAGTAGGAATTCTAAGGCTCTTAGGAGGTTGAGAAATGCATGTGAGGAGGCAAAGAAGAATCTTTCACTAATGACTACAACAAGCATTGTGGTTGATGGTCTACATCAGGGTCTTGATTTCATTATGACTATTACCCGTGCCAAGTTTGAACAGCTGAACATGGATCTCTTCAAAAAGTGTATGAATCAGGTGAAGAAGTGTTTAAAGGATGCTAAAATGGACATAGACCATGTCGATGATGTTGTTCTTGTTGGTGGCTCTTCTAGAATTCCAAAATTGCAACAGTTATTACAAGATATTTTTAAGGGGAAGGAGCTGTGTAAAGGTATAAATCCTGATGAGTCAGTGGCATATGGTGCTGCTGTTCTAGCCGAACTCTTGAATGGAAATAGAAGTGAGAAGCTTCAAGGTTTTACTCTTTTGGATGTCACCCCTTTGTCACTCGGGGTGAGGATCTGTGGAGATCTGATGTCTGTTGTTGTTCCTAAAAACACCAAAGTCCCCACCAAGAAGCAACGCACACCGACTACATCTTATGCAAACCAAGATGTTATTGAGTTTGCTATATTTGAGGGTGAGAGCAAAACAACCTCAAAGAATAACCTTTTGGCTGTATTTAATATCGATGGCATTCCTCCTTCTCCCGAGGGTCTTCCTGATCTTGATGTTTGCTTTGATATTGATGCTAACGGTGTCTTTGTTCGTGGCGGATTTAGCACCCGGCGAACAGTCAGCACTTGGGGTCGGAGGATGCGTGCTCCTCGCGTGTCTCTTGTGTCTTTTGTGTGCTTAGGCGTGCCAGCACCCTTGGAGTGGTGTCACTCGACTGCGTGCGACCCTCGGCGAGTCTTCTCGTCTGCTCCCAATTGACTCTGACTTCCTGATCAAGCAACTGTTACGCGGGCGCTGACTATGCCGACGTAAAGAGCTCGAACAAGACCTGAATAGAACTCTCTAACAGGATTTCTTTCTCAACCCCTTAAGGATTGAGGATCTTACTCTGATCCGGAGAAGCAAAGCAGAGCTTAAACCAAGACCACGGGTGTGTTACCGGGGATAACGACTCGATTGCTACTTGAGTAGCGGACTGACTCGATAGTCTCAGCAACCGCTCGACACGAATACGAAAGATTGATCGCAGGTGGAAGCTAATTGCGTGAGTTGCTCCGGGGGAGGCTTTGGCAAGTTAGCGGTGCGCTAGAACTTGTGTGTGTTTGTTTTTGGTTGAGAACCCTTTTTTCCGTTGCAAAAGGTTTATATTTATATGAGTCTAGAAACCCTAAGGTTTAAAGATCCAGCCTGGCAGATTCCGAGATTGTCTAGGACTGTCCTTCCTTAAGACGCCTCCACCAAATCAGCTACGAATAAAAAGAGATCTATCCTCCTTTAAATTTGGAGATTCATTCCCATCCAAATACTGTCAAGATCAATACCAATTAAAGCCGAGATAAGCCAAATCGAGTCCAAAGAGAATCAATCACTGATTCAACTAAGACATCTTTTCCGAATGGATTACTATCTGAAACAATCCCTAATTATCTCAATCAGTAATTATACCTCATTATCTGTTAAGGTAACTCACAAATTGTGTAATTGGATTACTGTCAAATAACCCCAAATGACTAAGAAAAAGCTGAAAACTCTCCTTCATCCGCCGCTTCCCCTAAATGAAAGAAGAGAAGACCAATGCTGGGTTCGGTTTAACCTAAACCCCTCTGGGCCTCGGGACAAAAGCCCAATTGTAGTAAATTCCAATTGTGGCCCAAACATTGCCCCCCAGTCTCCGATATTGAGGGTTTTACGAAATAGAAGAGAGACTGAGCCCAAATAGCAGTCCATCCGCCATATTTAAATATTGAAACTGTTTCATCGTTTCCTCTTCAGCCTCGATTTCCCAATTCGAAACGGTATCACTATTCATCTAAAACCCTTGATTTCCGCAAAGACCCAACGCTTCGAAAAACCCAAGAACCCCTTTCGGATCCTCATTTACCAAGCATAGACCCTTTGGTTTTTCAATCAGACCACCCTTCTTGCTTCCTCAGTTCAAACCCAGAAGAAACCCTAAATTTCGAATTCAATGGCCTCAATAATGAACTTTGCCATCCGCTGCTCTGTTGCAAACAAAGCAAAAAATCAACTCCTTCCCCTCATTACCTGCTCCGGCGAGGATGACCGGACTAGTCTCAGTCTACCCCAAGAGGGACAAGCCTCTCTGGGTCCTTATGTAGTGGGCTACGATGCTGACAAAGTCGACGACGGAGCAAACAGAATACTTGACGGACCGGCTCGCCCGCTGCCGGTGATTTTCCGCTCCGAAGATCCGGTGGAATGTCCCAACTTCCAATCCAACCACCACCATGCCGCCGTTAACCACGCTGCTTGGCCCCTGGTTAAACCCTGGATGAAGGAATGGTATCAAGCACGGCTTCTCCTCGACAAAGAGATCTGGAGGAAAGCTGGAGTCGCAGATGTGCTCAAACTCTGCTTCAGCCTTAGCCCAAAAGGAGGGAATAGGTGTGCTCTCGTTCCGCTGATCAGCCTCTGGAACCCCTCCGTCAACGCCTTTGAATTTGAATTCGGCCACGCTTCCGTCACGCTGCTGGACCTCTATGCTGGCTTTGGTTTTCCTCTCTGCTCCAGACCCTATGATGAGAGCGATTACCCAGAGAAAGCATTCCCCCGGAGCAACATTAACATGATCGAGGTCGGCGGGTTTAAAAAGTGGAAGGATGGGTTCTGCAAGCTAGACAATGCGCATGGCAGAGTAGCCTTTCTATCGTTCTGGCTTAATAAGTTCGTATTCTGTTCCAACACCAACAAGATGACCAAGCTCTATCACCGCATGGCGGAGGTGATTTACGCTGGCCAAGAGATTGGCCTTGGTCAAATTGTTCTTGCACATCTCTACCGCTGCCTTCATCAGATATCCGCCCGGCCTATGGATTGTGCCCAGTCAGGCCCGCTCTGGATCTTGGATATCTGGTGCCAGATGCATTTTCCCCAACTCATTCCAGCCATGAAAGGGAGTCCCAAGCCTGATCGGGTTGTCGGGCAGGAATATGTCGGATGTGCTCCCAACCCTGACCTCAGCTATGCTGTCTGCCTCGACATTTTTTACAACACCTCTGCCCACGAGTTTTATACTGAGGCACAGCGACTGATCCACTTGAGGTACCCGAGAGGGTTAGCATACGGCTTTCTCCCGTCCAGTGAGCTAGGAACCAGAGGTCGCCGGCTCTTTAAACACTGCACTTCCATGGCGGACCTACCTCTTTTTTGCAGTGACAAGAGGAATCCCGGCTTCGAGCTCTATGCGCCTCATTTCTTTGCCCGGCAGTTCGGGCTTATTCAACTCCTGCCATATCCGCCACTAAAGAGTGTGAATCTTTTTTCGGCATGGCGGAATAGCAAGGAATTTCCTCCCGCGTCTGGTGTTAGCCAACAGCCATGCTTGGAGCCTATTTCCATGCCAGGCATAGAACATTATCCAAGCCTGAAGGCGTCCATGGAAGCCACTAGCTCGTACCAATTCTGGTGGGCACACCTGAGAGGTGCACTCTTTGCTCAGCCTTCCCTCTTCTACTTTTGGAGGCTCTTTCGAAACCAAGGTGCGCACCTTCCCCCAGCTGATCAAGCAGTACTTAAAGGCAATCCACTACACCTCAATCTGCCCCTTGGGAAGGTAATAAACTTCTGTTTTTAAAGAATGTTGCTTTGGTTTGTCAGAAATACTCGCATATCCCCTAATTGCTTAATGACACAGGCATCCGGACACACCTCGACGGATAGGGGGAAACGGAAAGCCGTTTGTGACCCTCATCCGCGGTCAAAGAAAAGCAGGACTATCATTGAGACGGATGCAGACTTTGATGAAATAGAAGAGGACACACCCATAAGTGAGGTCAGCTTTTACCTCCTCTCCTTGATTTCTTACAATCTCAACTCATGAGTATGTACATGATGTAGATAGCCAAACTCTCTTTCTTCCTGCAGGCACTTCTACTTCGGAGGAGGCGCTCCTCATCTGTTGCAACCGTCGACCGAGTCCCCACAGCAATTCCGCTGTCTTCTGGTGAGTCCTCGGAGTCCTCAAGCTCTTCAAGTTATTCTAGTGAGGATCAAGATCACCTGGAACTCCTCCTAAATGTTCAAGAAATTTGTGGCGATTGTTGTCCTCAACCAGTTCCTCTACGTATTTTTAATCCTAATGCAGGTACCCCCTCCAATCTAGCACTAGCAGTTGGTCCAAGTTCCATTGAGCCAACTTTGACACCCTCTGCCGCTGCAGAAACTGGGCCGGAGGTGAGGGAAAACCCTACTGACACCGCGGCGACGGCCTCAGCAGATGAGCCTCTATTGCTGATTTGTGGTGCGTCCGGCAGCTCCTCAACTTTAAACCCGCCGCTCCCCGACTCACCCCATGAGCTGGAACAAGAAGGAGAAGCAGAAGAGCCGGCGGATGGCGTTGAGCAGACAATCGTTGGCGAACCCCCATCATCTCCAACTGATCACTCTCAGGCAGAGGAGGAAGTCAATGGTGGTATAGCATCTTTGGCGGCGGATATTGCCCCCCAGTTCGAGCTAGCTCCAAACCCTGCTGATGACCAGGCTGAAACTGATCAGCAGGAACAAACAGAGCCTCCAATGGATGAGCCAGGACGAACCTCTCAACCAAAGAATGTTGAGGTATGATAAAGGGAATCCATCTGAAGTACCAACTCCCTTGGTTAGAACTGCTTCTAACCCTTCTTTCTTATGAACAGGTGAATGATAATGTGGAGACCGTCAGTGCCGCCCCACTGACAGCGGATTATGACATAGTGGAATCGGTTGCCGCACTGATCCCCCTTCCCCAGGCTCAAGCCCCCGAAGACCTGGTTGTTGGTGCTCTAATTGCACAGCCTTCCGCGACCCCTGGCGGATCTGGCCCTGAAATCCAGGATCAGGTTGCTTCTTCCTCCAATCTAGCTGAAGACCCCTTCCTTGCTCCAACCAGCCCTGAAGAAGAACCCTCAGAAGTGCAGAAGGCATGGGGATTCCTAGAATGCCTGGGAGAAAAGGATCCTGTAGACGCCCAGGTGGCGGACGAACTCTTCGCCACCCTCGAAGTTCTTAAGGGTTATTTCCAGCAGCTGCCCTCCGAGCACCAGCCCGAAGCAAGTGCCTCTCTCATGCGTCTCCCGGCAGAACTAAAAAGTCTGCACGAGTGTCTGTCTCCACCATCTCCTCCGCAAGCCAGGCTCCAAGAAGTTGGTACGGCCCTGGCCAATGCAGCCCGTGCTTATAAAGATCTGGTCGCTGCTGCTGATACCGATCCGGAGGCGGCTGAAATAGCCATGCTTGAGCAGAGAATCGCCCTCCTCCGCCAGAAGCAAACTCAACGCGCGGACCAAGTCAAACAGCAAAAGCTTTTGGCGACCAAACTACAAGAGGAGAAGCGCCAAGCAAAGAAAGCAGCAGCGGAGCTGGAACATCGGATTAGTAGGACCAAGGCCACCATCAAGAGATTGGGCCTTCACCTGTATGAATTTAGGCCTAGCCCTTAGTGAAACTGGCCTGATGTATGTATATTCAAATTCTGCTATTCAAGTCGAGCAAAGTCCCATATTTTGCAAACAAAATATCATTCTAAAATCAAGATTTGCACTGAATGTCCTATTACCAAAGGCGAGAAGTAGGGTCCACCCCAAGCGGATGTTCCCAAAAAACCAAAACGTAAACGGGCGAAAGGACTTAACCCTAGAAAGCTTTCAAAAATTTTGAAAATTCTGCCCCAGTTTTCCCCTTATGTTGCCCCCCTAGGTTGCTTGGCGGCGCGGATGTGTGAAGACAGAGCAAAGCCGAGCAAACTAGATAGCAAAGACCAAAGGCCAATGGCTGCCCCAATTATGAATGTAAACCACATGGCCAACCACTACCTAGGCAATATTAATTCAAAACCAACAACCACAATCTTCACTGTCCCCAAGATTCGGTATTATAACCCCGTCAACGCTCTAAGTAAAAACGGTTGGGCGTGATAACTGCATAATAAATTGGACCGAATCCCGTGATTATCCAAATCAATCGCCACCGCTGGATCCCCTTTTCAATCTGCTATAAAAAGGAATCCCCGTATGAGGTTAAATCACAGATCTCGTTTCCTCAGAAAATCAAAGGATGATTCGCTCTTTTGTAATTTCGGAGCCCCTATGGCTTCCGCAATTGTTTCCTCCAGATCGCATTCAGATGCTCCTATGAGCACCCCTGAGTCGCATAATCTGGTATTAGGATAGCCTTAAGTCGCATAATCTGGTATTATGCTTTTGGAATCTGGGATACGGAAAGGGGTGGCCAGAGTTGAGCCAAAACCATGATATCCTCCAAAAGTGTAATATCGGACAGCGACTTTAGGCGTCCCCAATCGGCTATATTCCTGAGGTAGTTCCCGTACGCCTTCCCAACTGCTGGGGGTCAATTGGGAAAGTTGGCGGATGAGCACTTCCGCTTGAAGGAAGAGAGCTGCAAATGAAATCGCCTTCAATCAGCCATTTTGCTCGACAAACCCCAAACAGAGCATCTCTTATCGGATTTGGAATGGACAAGAAGCATCCGCCAGCAGCAAAGATGTTGAAAACGTAGATATGGTTTCAAAGCTAGCTAGTATCTGTATGTGTTTTCCTGTTCCTGTAATACTTTTGGCCGCAAAGCCTTATATGAATGTAGCATGGTTGTAATTGCAAGACTGGTAGCCAAAGGTAGCAAATGTAGGAAATAAATTGATAAATAAAAATGTACGAACATAGCCACCCCAAGCGGATGTCTAAGTAAAATAAGAAAAACGCAAGAAACCCAACCAGGTTGTAATAAAAGTTAGCAAAAACAAAACAAGGCGGACGCATCCCTAACGGATGCACCGCTCTAACTTGATGTCCCCCGAGCCCGTCGAGCTAGGTAGAACTCGGACCAAAGTCTGCATCCGCCGGGGGCACTTCATATTCCCAAACACTTGGAAAGTACTTCTTGAGGTAGCGCCCATTGATTGGGTTTCGATGTACTTCCCCTTCCAGGTCTCTGAGCTGGTAAGCTCCCTTGCCCACAATACGATCAACGACAAATGGACCCTCCCAGCGAGCACTCCATTTGCCCCGACCCGGCTCATCAAGGGGTAGAGCTACCTTCCAGACCAAGTCACCTTCGCCATAGGATTTGCCCTTGGTCCGCTTATCATATGCCTTGGCGATCTTCTGCTTTTCCTGGATGATGCTTTCCAGGGCCTCCAACCGCTTCTCGTCTAGGTCTTCATGTTCTTGGAACATGGCTTGTACATAGTCGTCACCGAGCAGCTGATGTTGTTCTCGAACTCTCAAAGAGGCTACATTGATCTCCAAAGGCAAAACAGCATCATGGCCATACATCAACGAATAAGGAGTAGTACCCGTAGGAGTTCTTTTGGAAGTCCTAAAGGCCCAGAGTGTGTTATCTAGCTGAGTGTGCCATGATCGTGGGTTATCTGCGAGCATCTTCTTCATGATGGATACAATAACCTTGTTAGTAGCTTCGGCTTGGCCATTGGATTGAGCGTAATAAGGAGAAGAATGCCGGAATTGAATACCATAATCCGCGAGCCAAGTTTGGGTTTTCTCGGCTATGAAGCCTGCCCCCCTGTCCGCCACAATGCATTCCGGGATACCATATCGACAAATAATATTTTGGAACACAAAGCGGATGACGGTATCAGCACCACAGTTCCTTGTTGGGACAACCTCTACCCATTTGGTAAAGAAATCAGTACCCAACAAAATAAACTTGTGCTGTAAAGATGAATGGGGGTTAATTTCCCCTACGAAATCCAATGCCCAACCCCTGGCGGGCCAGGGCTTGATAATAGGTTGTAACGGAACGTTCGGAATCCGCTGAACTGGTCCATGCCTTTGGCATTCTTGACAACCCCGAGCAAACTCATGACAATCCTTCAAAATAGATGGCCAATGGTAACCATATCTGCGAATAAGCCATCTCATTTTGGGTCCGGACTGATGAGAACCACAGACCCCTAAATGTACCTCTCTCATAATCCGCTTGGCCTCAATGCCAAAGATACACCTTAATAAGATTCCCTCTTCCCCTCTCCGGAATAGTTCTTCTCCCTTGAGAAGGTAACTAGTCGAAAGGTATCTGACTCTTCGTTCAGATGGGGCGGAAGGGTCTTTCAAATATGCGATGATTGGTATCCGCCAGTCAGTGTCAATAAGCTCGATTGTAGCGACCAACCACTCTCCGCGGTCCTCCCGGCGGATGGCAAAAGATGGTAGAGTTCTGCGCTCTACTTTAAGAATTCGTTCCTTCACTCCATGGGCTAAACTAATTCCTGTGGCCAACTGTGCCAACTCATTAGCCGCAGAGTTCAATTCCCTCGGAATATAATCTAAAGAAACGTCAATGAATCGGTCCAGCAGCTCAATAGCTCGCTCGTAGTAGCGCAGCAGATGGAAAGAAACACACTTGTAGACCCCCGAAAGTTGATTAATGACTAGCATGGAGTCTCCAAGTACTTCAATTTCTTGCGCACCCAGGTCTATCAATAACTCCAGGCCAATGAGAAGCGCTTCATATTCCGCCTGGTTATTGGTGCACGTCCACTCCAGCTGAAACGAATAGAGATACTTGGTACCTGCTGGATTCTGGATACAAATCCCTGCACCCGCCAATTTACTGGTACTGCTACCGTCAAAGTGTAATATCCAAGGTTGGTAGCGGATCATGCTGGCAAACTTTGGCGGCTCTGTGAATTCGTCCTCGATAGGATGGTGTAAAAGGAAATCTGCTATCGCCTGCCCAGTCATAGCCTTTAGCGGCGCATATTGCAGCGAAAATTCTGAGAGGGCTAACACCCACTTGCCAATCCTACCCCTCAGGATAGGTCTCGTTAACATATATTTCACCAAATCCGTCTGTGCCACCACTATTGTTGTGAATGAAAGCATGTAATGGCGGAGCTTAACACCAGCAAAGTACAGGGCCAAACACAGCCGCTCGATTGGTGAGTACCTGGTTTCTGCGTCCAACAGTGTCCGGCTGATGTAGGAAACTGCATATTCAATTTTCTTTCCATCCGCCAGGGTTTCATCCTGTGCCAGCAGTCCTGGAATGGAAATATCAGACGCAGAAATATATAACTTGAGGGGAAGACCAGGCGTGGGCGGCCGCAAGACTGGCGGACTAGCCAAGTATTCCTTGATCCTGTCAAAAGCAGCCTGGTGCTCAGGACCCCATTTAAATGTTTCGCCTGGTTTGAGCTTGAGCAGAGGAGAGAAAGGTGTCACCTTGCCTGCTGAGTTGGATATAAACCTTCGGAGGAAATTAATTTTTCCCAACAAGCTCTGTAGCTCTTTCTTGTTCCTTGGTGCTGGTGCTGCCAATACAGCCTGCACTTTGTCACTAGCCACCTCAATGCCTCTCTCATGCACCACAAACCCTAAAAAGTCACCAGCACAAACCCCAAAAACGCACTTGGCTGGATTCATTTTAAGCTGGTGCTGTCTCATGATAGTGAATACCCCTCGAAGGTGATCAATGTGGTCTGCCTTTTTCTTGGACTTGACCACCACATCATCAATGTAAACCTCTAGGATGTCCCCTAGTATCTTGCTGAAAATCACGTTCATAGCACATTGGTACGTGGCTCCTGCGTTGGTTAGGCCAAATGGCATACTAAGATATTCAAATGCCCCTGTGAACCCAGGGCAGCGGAAGGCTGTTTTAGGGATGTCCGGCTCATATATAGGAATCTGGTGATAACCTGCCGTTCCATCCATAAAAGATAACAACTCATGCCCCGCTACTGCATCCACCAACATATCCGCTATGGGCATAGGATAGACGTCCTTGGGCGATGCAGCATTCAAGTCCCTGTAGTCCACACAGACTCTAATCTTGCCATTCTTCTTCCTAACAGGAACAATGTTGGATAACCATTCCGGATAAAGAGTCGGTCTGATTATCCCCGCCGCGAGCATGCTTTGAACCTCTTGCTTGACCGCCATTGCAGTTTCAGCATTCATCCGCCGTTGTTCTTGTTTAACTGGTCGACATCCTTCTTTAATGGGAATGTGATGGCAAGCCAGCTCTTTTGACAAACCCGGCATGTCTTGGTACTTCTCCGCAAAACAGTCCTTAAACTCTTGCAGCAACCCAATCAGTTGCTGCTTCAAACTTGGTTCAAGGGCTTGACTAATCCCCACTTCCATGGGCTCTGTTGCTGTGCCCAAGTTAACTTTCTCCACGGGATCGCGTACCTTGGGTGGAGTATCATCCAACGCTGCTGGAGCAGGCTGAATTACGTCCACCCCTATAAAAACGTCAATGTCTTCCTCCTCGATGCACTCGATCAGTGCCACCTCTTCCCAGACCATTTGCTCTAATCTATAGATAGCTAATCTTTGCATCAAAAGAGCAAAGGCCTCTGACTCCTCTTGTGAGAGGACGTTACTCATTGGATAATTTGGGAGGAAGCTCAATGGAAGTTGGCCGGCTGTAATCCGCCATAGCCTGGGCAAGCCCCCATTGAGATAATTCATTCTGGGTCACCCCGATTGGATGCCCCTTATGGTCGACACTCTCAACTCTGAGAGGTCGCATGCTCCTGTTGTAATAGCCGGCTTCTAACTGGACGGCCGCTATGGAATAAGGACGCTCATCCGCCCTGATGAGCACTGGTAAATCCGCGACAGGATCCCACATAATCATCTCTTGATGAAGAGATGATGGAATTGCAAGTGCCTTATGGATCCAGTCTCGCCCCAAAATTATATGATAGGGAGCGTCTACGTCAGCCACGAAGAGCCCTTGATACGCGTCGGACGGGCCAATCTTCACCTTGAGCATGACTACTCCAGCCGTAGGAGTAACGTTTCCTGAAAACCCCTTCACCTTGGAGACGGTAGTAATAAGCTTCGTTTCGGAAACCTTGAGCTGTTCCTTGGTTTTGGTGGTAATGATACTCACCGCGGCCCCGGTATCTATCAATACCTTGTGGACCTTGATCCCTTCCACCTCCGCCGTGACGTACAACGGCTTTATATGCTGAGACATGTCGAAAGTTGGCTTGGCGAACATTACACATTGCCTCAAAAAGTCTCCGGCCCCTTCAGGATATTGATGGTTAGACTGGAAGACCCCAGGCTCTGTCTCTGCCTCACTCTCGTCCTCAGGCTCTTGTACTGAATATATCGGCCTAGTCGATTCCTCATTATTGATAAAATGGGCAGTGGGAACCGGCTCAGGCAAGGCATAAGCTGACGAGAGTATATATGCCATGTTGCAATAATGATCCACAGCTGCATCTTCAGCTTGCGCTTCCTCCAAGGGCATCTCTTCCTCATCCGCCGCCTCTGGCTCATCTTCGTAATCAACCACTTCATCTTCTTTGTCGAAGTCTGCGTCTCCTACTTCGGAATCAGCCTTCACGCTGGAGGCGACTGAAGATGGCCTTGTTGGCACATGCATCTGCAGCTTCTTAGCCGCATATTCCACAAAGTTGGCCGGCGCTTTTGGTTCTTTTGGCCTAACTTGAGATGAGATATATAGCGGCTTGCTTGATTCTGCTGTTGCTAAATTGGATTCCTTGGGAACAACCTCCCCCGCTGGAACCCCTACGTTACTTGCGCTCGCACCCATTGATTTGCTGTTCTCTTTTGGCATCCACCTCATGACGGTGGAATCCTTCCTGGTGTCAATCACCATCATGTCCTCCTGAGATTCGGACATCACTTGCTTCCCGGCAACCTCTGGTTGGGACCTCCTTTGGGGCGATTGTCCGGCCTTTGAACGTTCAGGAGAAAATGCTAGCTTTCTCCTTGGTCTAGACTGAGGCGCTCCGGTGGATCTTGGTAGATCTGCCAGCCTATCATGTACGTTTCTCCGCGGCGCTGGCGGAGCCTCTGCGGATCGCTGTCGTCTAGAGTCCACATAGGACTTAGTTCTGACCTTGTACCGCCTATGGACCTGCTCCACCTGCTCCACAGGTACCGACAGCTCCTCCTCAGTCACCTTCCCCGAAGCCAGATCCTCCAAGGTCCGCTTTGCCTTCCCAAAGCGTCTTCTCTCGTTCCGAGTAGTCACGGCAGAAAGCTCAATTGCCCTACCATCTCTCTGAGTATACCACCTGTCCGGCTTTGGGTCATTTCTAGAAGCTGGCGGAATATAAACCTTCACAGATACGTCCGGATCCGCAGCTTTGTGCAGACCCCCAGCCGTAGCTGACTTTACCCCCGAAGATCCTGGGTCCTGCCTGGGCATCGCCCTGCTAGCATAACTGTCCTCGGACCCATGATGGTATTTCATCCGCTTGTATCCCTCTCTTCCTGCTCTCTCGGGCAGCGGATGCTCTAACTTGGCCTTCTCCAAGGCTCTCTTTTCGGCCTTCTCCTCCGCCTCTTTCAAAGCCGCCTGAAATTCATCGTATGTGATCGGCTGCCCTGTATTCAACCGACAGGTGAGGCAGAGCTTAGAACGCGGGACTAATACCATGTCCTCTTCTTCAATAGCCCCAATCCAGAACCTTGGACCGGGACTAGACTCGCTATCAGCGAACTCCAACTTTCCATCATTCAGCCACTCCTGGAGCTGATCCTTCACGCCTACACAGTGAGACGTGCAATGATTAAATGAACGATGAAAAGTACACGTATATCCGCCATCCCCACTATTGGGATGGCATTGGTAAAATTCCTGAATTTCTGGTGCCCCTTCATGCACCATCGCTTCCCAGATTTCTGCCGCCTTGCTCGCGTCATATGTATAGTTCTGAAACCTGGAAACCTGCTCCCCCAGCTGCTGCGCTGGACTCAAACCAACACTGATTTCAATGGCATTGATCCGCGGACCTTTCTTAGCAGTTACCCATTGAGGTAGCTTGGGAGCGTCTAACTGCAGGGTTTTATCATTGATCCATATCTGCAGCTGATCTTTTAGCTTCACACAATCCTTGGTATTATGATTGTTCATATTGTGGAAGCTGCAATACGTCTTCCCAGCCATGTGGTCCTGTTTGGGAATAAACCCATCATGGTGCAGACGCCCCTGGTTGAACAGCTCCTGTAGAATCTCCGGAGCCTTGTGGGCGTTGTAGGTATACTCTGCAAAAACTGACTTGGTTGGAAGTGGATCCAATACCTTCACAGGGTCTTTGACCAAATGTGCGGTCTTAGACTGCAAAGGCCTCTGATCAATCCGCTCTATAGCCGCTACCTCACGATCCAACTCCTCCTCCTCAACCCAAGTCAAGATTGGTCTAGGCACAGCATCCGCCTGGATAGTTGCCACTGTCTTAGCAGCGGCCGAAAGTGGAGTTTTGGGCTTTAGAGTCCCCGAATAATAAGACACAGGAGTCCCCTTCCTCCTTTCATTTCTTTCTTTGGACCGATTAACATAATGCTGCTCCTGACCCAACCTATTGGTCAGATCCGCCATAGTGGTCACATGAACCTGCCGGAACCCTTGGCGGATCTCATCCAACAAACCATCAATTGCCATTCTTACCGCATGCTCTTCTGGAATATCCATCTCGCAACGGGTTAACTCCAGCTTAAACCTTCTTAGGTAATCAGTGGCGGACACATTAAGCCCCTGTTCCGTCTCTGCTAGGTCCTTGACCCCAATCTTTGGTTCCACAACGCCAAACATGGTCCTAAAAAGGACCTCCATAGTTTTCCAGTCTGGTATTGATCCAGGCTTCAACCGTTTGTACCAAAGAGCTGCTTCCCCTGCCAGAGATGTAGGAAAGAGCTTCAACTTCATAATTGGGTCCTCAGCATACGGACCCGATTCGTTAGTGAAACGCATGATATGTGTCTCAGCATCCTCCGACGTCTGACTAGTAAATGGGGTGAAACGGATTGGCTTCTACCCGGTTGGGAACGAAATGGCATTGATCTCTCGGGTTAAAGGATTCTCATATGTCTTATCGACGTCGGGCAACCCATGCAGCTCCCTAAGTTTTTCAACAAAAACCCTGTCAATATCCGCCATGGTCAACTGGGCCACGACATCCGCTGGCTGCTCTGGCGGATTGTTGCCAACTGGCCTAATAGGAGGGACATTGCTGCCCGTCTGATTGTTAGCAGCCCCAATATTAGGTCCGACGGTTCCACCGCGACCAATTGCTCGTCCCCGCCTATCTCTCGGTGGGTTTGTACGATCAGCCACCTCAAATTGGTCGATCCGATCAAAGAGCTGTCCCATCAAACCGTTCATGCTCTCAAGCGTGGCATTAGTAGCCGCTAACTGCTCCTGTTGCTGTCGCCAGCCATTATCAGAATTCCTAACATGAGTGGCTAAGTTATCCCCCAGCTGTTTCTGCTGTTCGAAATTGGCAGTGAACCCCTTCTGCTCTGTCTCCATACTCTTCATGGATTCGCTTAGATTCACGACCACATTGTTGGCCTTCTTCAGGACTTCATCAGTACGACAAGACTTGTCGATTAGCATCTTCAGAGTATCAGTTACCTCTGTGGGAGATGCAGTATCCCCAGTAAATGGTGCAACTGGTGACGCGGGCGGATCCGCGGACTCGTCCGCGCACCCCTCATCCAAGAAGCCAAAAGATGCTGCCCGATTTGAAATGCCCAGAGACCTGTTGTCAGCCTGAGACACGTCTGTCACCACTACAATCTCTCCCTTAGTCGCCACAGCTAGTGCCGAGGACTCTGGGACTTGATTCTTCCTGTTTCGCACGACCTTGAGGGCTGCAGCAATAGTTGCTTCATCCGCCACGGTCCCGCCAAACACTTCCGTAGCTTCAGCGTCAGTTAATCCCCTACACTCAGCTGTACCATGCTTGAGCAGCTCCTTGTGGGAATTCTTTAAACAATGCATGGTTATCCTTCCGTAAGGATCACCCTTTGTAGATCCCGCAATCTTGACACTGTCCCACTGGGCGTGCCAAAATGTTCGTGGCGGATTTAGCACCCGGCGAACAGTCAGCACTTGGGGTCGGAGGATGCGTGCTCCTCGCGTGTCTCTTGTGTCTTTTGTGTGCTTAGGCGTGCCAGCACCCTTGGAGTGGTGCCACTCGACTGCGTGCGACCCTCGGCGAGTCTTCTCGTCTGCTCCCAATTGACTCTGACTTCCTGACCAAGCAACTGTTACGCGGGCGCTGACTATGCCGACGTAAAGAGCTCGAACAAGACCTGAATAGAACTCTCTAACAGGATTTCTTTCTCAACCCCTTAAGGATTGAGGATCTTACTCTGATCCGGAGAAGCAAAACAGAGCTTAAACCAAGACCACGGGTGTGTTACCGGGGTAACGACTCGATTGCTACCTGAGTAGCGGACTGACTCGATAGTCTCAGCAACCGCTCGACACGAATACGAAAGATTGATCGCAGGTGGAGGCTAATTGCGTGAGTTGCTCCGGGGGAGGCTTTGGCAAGTTAGCGGTGCGCTAGAACTTGTGTGTGTTTGTTTTTGGTTGAGAACCCTTTTTTCCGTTGCAAAAGGTTTATATTTATATGAGTCTAGAAACCCTAAGGTTTAAAGATCCAGCCTGGCAGATTCCGAGATTGTCTAGGACTGTCCTTCCTTAAGACGCCTCCACCAAATCAGCTACGAATAAAAAGAGATCTATCCTCCTTTAAATTTGGAGATTCATTCCCATCCAAATACTGTCAAGATCAATACCAATTAAAGCCGAGATAAGCCAAATCGAGTCCAAAGAGAATCAATCACTGATTCAACTAAGACATCTTTTCCGAATGGATTGCTATCTGAAACAATCCCTAATTATCTCAATCAGTAATTATACCTCATTATCTGTTAAGGTAACTCACAAATTGTGTAATTGGATTACTGTC
This sequence comes from Potentilla sterilis, assembly GCA_963682095.1. Lineage (NCBI taxonomy): Eukaryota > Viridiplantae > Streptophyta > Magnoliopsida > Rosales > Rosaceae > Potentilla > Potentilla sterilis. The sequence continues at coordinate 9,462,922 of OY821763.1, read as the reverse complement.
AAATAACCCCAAATGACTAAGAAAAAGCTGAAAACTCTCCTTCATCCGCCGCTTCCCCTAAATGAAAGAAGAGAAGACCAATGCTGGGTTCGGTTTAACCTAAACCCCTCTGGGCCTCGGGACAAAAGCCCAATTGTAGTAAATTCCAATTGTGGCCCAAACAGTCTTAAGTGTCTCAGCCGTGGAGAAATCCACTGGCAAGTCGAACGGGATTTCAATTAACACCAGAATTAACAGAAAGCAAGATGCGGAAATCATATGTGTGGACTAGCAGAAATAGTATGTTTGATCTTCCCTAAATTACTGCTCATGGAAAAGCAAGATTCTTAGTCCAGTTTTAAGGGTGAGAAAAAACAACCTCGAACATTAACTCTTTTGGCAAATATTCATCAATGCATTCCTTCTTCTGAGGGTTGACCTGAAGGAATTGAGGAACTGATGTAAGAAGCTTTAAGCATCCTACTGCACTATGTAATGTTATCAGCTTGATACTTTACGTATTTTTTTCCTATTTACAGTTTTAAATATTAGATAGATTCTGAATTTTACTTTTCATAATGTGAAATATAAATTACACGGTGGTCACAGTTTTTACAACTATCACATCAATGTAATTTCGTGCCCCCAATGCATCCCCTTTCTGTTTTTACATCAGAAATGAGTAGGCTTCATTCATGAAATAAGATATTCATATATAGCCTGTAGAGTTGTTTAGTAAACTTGACATATTTTAGAAGCCTGTTTGGATCTTGGTGACCATCATATAATTGGAGAAATATTCATGCTATCTGGGCTGGCTTTTCAAATATATCTTTTGACATCATGGATAGTGCCTGCATAATCTACTGCATTTTCCTTCTGTGCAATATAAATGCAAAATGATTTATTGCTTTCCATCTCTGCAAGTGATTGGTCCAAATCTGCTTTTAGAGATATTGACTCTCCTTTTGTAGTTGCTGAACTTTTCTGATTGCAAATCAGAAAGAACACCTGGACAGTTGTTCCAGACCCCCGTACATTAGGTTGAAACCAATGGAAAATTATCTGTTGTGACAATATGAAGTGGAAATATCTCATCATCTAGTTATTCACTTTGACATATTTTGTGAAACACAGCCCCACATCCCCTAACTGCACAAACAGAAGCAAAGTTATAACTCGTGTTATCTTCAAGAGCAAGAAAATACAATAAATTTTTGCAGGTGTGTGCGTAGTTTCCATTTTATAATTCATAGATATGAAATGCTAACCCACATGCTAATCCATGTTATAAATCCTCCTTGACTAGTTAATTTTGGTCAAATATTTATTATTATTATTATTTTTTTCACAGTGAGTGTTTGATGTAAATAAACTTATAAACCTTTGAAGTTTGTAGTTTAAAATAGACAGAGCAAATATAAATGAAATAAATAAAAAATAACATTATTAATTTATTTATTACGGGATTCAACCTTAGAAGTCTCAGTTTATTTATGCGAATTTTTATTGGAATTTGGAAAGCTGAGGCTGAAGATCTTCAGAGTAGCTAAAGAGGTTGAACTTATAAAAACTACTGTATTTTGGTACAGTGCATTGATGAACTTGAACCAAAAATCAATTCTCATCGAGTATACATCTGTATCCAATGCACCAATATGAACGAGTTCTTGCTCTCCCATTTTGAATTTAGTCAACCATTGACAGTCCTCCTATCAACTCTCATCTGTTCTTCATTCTTCTTAGAATTTTGGAGGTGAGAATGCCAGGATCAGAAGAAACACCTGCTATTGGGATCGATCTGGGTACAACATATTCGTGTGTTGCTGTATGAAAGCATGATCACATAGAAATAATTGTCAATGATCAAGGCAACAGGACGACTCCATCTCAGGTTGCCTTCACTGAGACTGAGAGATTAGTAGGTCAAGCTGCATCAAACCAGGCCATGATAAACCTTCTAAACTCTATTTGGGGTTAGTTTCCTTTTTTACATGTACTGATATTGTAGTTTTTTTTTTTTTTTTTTTTTTAACTCAAGTGCAATGCCTATGAGGCTAATGAATTTTCCTTTATGTTCGATTGTCAACTCATTCTGTGGTTTTTCTGTTATAAATTTCATTGTTCCACTACTTTAATTAGACATGCATTGCTTAGTTTCTTGAGACTGGAAACTTGACAATGTTTTGGTTACAGCTGATGAGAGACTTAAGAGCATTGCTTCGAAGTTGTCAAACAGTCCTAGCATTAAGCTTTGTGTTTTGTAAAAGAAATAGTACTTTCACACTATTATATGAAAACAGTTGCTCAATTGTGTTACTGCTATCAAAGTTTCTTAAGTATTGTGTGGTTTGTTTCTTATGTTGGGTTTGCACCAAATTCTCAGATTCAAAAAGGCTAATTGGTAGGAGATTCAGTGATCATTCAGTTCAGATTGATGTGAAGCGATGGCCATTTCAGGTCAGGCAAGGTCTTTATGATATGCCAATGATCGTGGTTACCGATCAGGGCCAAGAAAAAATGTTTTCCCCAGTAGAAATATCATCCATGGTTCTCTCAAAGATGAGGGAGATTGCTGAAGCCTACCTTGGCTCTGCTGTGAAAAATGCAGTAATCACAGTCCCTGCTTACTTCAATGACTCACAACGGCAGGCTACCAAAGATGTTGGTAACACTGCTGGTTTAAATGTGATGAGTATTCTCAATGAACCAACTGCTGCAACCATTGCTTATGGCCTTGAAAAGAATGCTGCTTTGCATGGCAATAAAAATGTGATGATATTTGATTTTGGTGGTGGTACTTTGGATGTTTCATTAGTCTCCATGGTTGGTGCTGTATATGAAGTAAAGGCCACAGCTGGAGACACACATCTTGGTGGCGGAGACTTTGATAACAATATGGTGAACTACCGTGTTGCGCAATTCAAAAGGAAGCATGGGTTGGACGTAGGTGAGAATGCTCGAGCTCTTGCAAGGCTGAGAGTTGGTTGTGAGAAGGCAAAGAGAAGGCTGAGAGCTATTTATGTCTGAAATAGAATTTGAAATTAGCTACCTATATCAGGATACTGATTTTGATATAACTATAACACGTGCCAAATTTGAGGAACTGAACAAAGGGATCTTCATCAGGTGTATGGAGCCCGTTGAGAAGTGTTTGCAGGACGCTAAAGTGGATATTAACAGTGTTCATCATGTTGTTCTTGTCGGTGGGTCTTCTAGAATTCCCTAAGTCCAACAACTTTTGGAGGACTTCTTCAATGGAAAGGAGCTTTGTAGAACCATTAACCCTGACGAGGCTGTGGCATACGGTGCCGCCGTTCAAGCTGCAGTCATGAGTGGAACTGGAAATGGGAAGCTTCAAGACTTCAGCCTTTTGGACGTCACACCTTTGTCACTTGGGGTGGAAACTGGTAGAGAGCGAGACATGACGGTTGTAATTCCAAGAAACACGAGCATTCCAGTAAAGAAGAACTACACTGTAACTACTCGCCATGACAGCCAATATGTTGTTAAATTTGCTATATATGAGGGTGAGAGTACAACAACTGTGAATAATCACTTCTTGGGTGATTTTAGGCTCCGTGATATTCCTCCAGCTCCCAAGGGTGTTCCTAAATTCAATATCTACTTCGACATCGATTCTAGTGGTATTCTTAATGTATCGGCTGAGGACATGTTAACTGGGCAGAAGAAAGGGATTACACTCACGAATGACAGAAACTGTGATGGTATTGAGAGGACAGCTTAATAAACTTAGTGCGTGATTTCCAAGTCTGAGGTAGGCGATTTCAATTTGAAATTGTCTCATAAAAACTGGCTGTTTCTTCTATGTTTTATTCCTGTCATGTTTCCAACTATCACATGCATCAATATGAGTTTCTGCACCTAGATGTGTCCCTGTTCTATACCACTATGGATCTTGCCTATGATAATATACTGCGCGCACATTTCTAATATATGAACTAGATAGAGTATAATTGGCTAATGGATACATCTGCTGCAAAAAAAGTTTGCAAATGTAGTCCCAAGTGTTACTGCTTAAACGAAAGGGATCACATCAACTGTGATAGAACTTGTGTGGGAGTCGAGCCAGTGGAGTAAGAAGTACGATGTATGGCATGGTACACGCCAAGTCTCCAACTGAAAGTCATGTTAGAATCTTTGGATTCCGAAATCATTTCACTACGTTTTAAAGCTTTTTGAAGTCCTATGGAAATGCCTCACTTACATGATCAGCTTCATCACAGCTTGGCTTTGTTGAACACCATTCTTCACTGCAATTTTTCAAAATGCTCAATTCACTACTCAATTGGTGTTTATTGATGGTCCTTTTGGCTCATTTCAATGTGATGCCAAGGGGGTGCAATGAGGTACCCCTGTAGGCTGTAGCTGGTTTTGTGGTAGCATCAGTTTCTTTTTCTTTTCTTTTTTTCTTGAGAAGGCAATTGTTAATTTTTTTTCTTTTTCTTTTAGAACTATTTTTCTGGATGCTTTTCTACTCGAAGAAGAAAAATGTACTCGACTCTGTAAGCTTTCCACCAAGATTTCTCCACAAAGATCTTGGCATCTTCATATATACTTAGTGGCTTCGTGCCGTAGCAAAATATTAATTTGTACAAGTTGAATATAACACAATTTGGGAGAATAATTTTCTGATATATTATTCATGTCACAGTGGAGGCTATATATACTGATACAAGATGTACAAACCCTACGTACTATGTACTACATGTACTACACACATAGAATAGGAAAGCAATAACAAGTTATTTACATTCCTAAACTGACTCCTTGACTCACGCTAACACTCCCCCTCAAGTTGGCGCATATACATCAACCATGCCCAACTTGCTAAGTGAGTCATAAAAGGCCTTCTTAGAAACTCCTTTTGTGAGTATATCAGCAAGTTGCTCTTCTGTAGGGACAAAGGGAAAGCTAATTATCTTAGCATCTAGCTTCTCCTTTATAAAGTGACGATCAACCTCCACGTGTTTAGTACGATCATGTTGCACAGGATTCTGTGAGATGTCAATGGCTGCCTTGTTATCACAATACAACTGCATCACAATACAACTGCATAGCACACTTGGGCTTAACTCCTAAATCTCGTAACACATTTTTCAGCCATAACAACTCGCACACTCCATGAGCCATACCTCTATATTCTGCTTCAGCACTAGACCGAGCCACCACCTTTTGCTTCTTACTCTTCCAAGTAACAAGATTACCTCCCACAAAGGTAAAATATCCTGATGTAGACCTCCGATCTGTAATATTTCCAGCCCAGTCTGCATCTGTAAAACCAGAAACCTCAAGAATATTGTTGTGTTTAGAAAACATTACTCCTCTCCCAGGAGCTGACTTCAGGTACCTCAAAATTCTCACAACAGCATCCATGTGATCTACACTGGGATTATGCATGAACTGACTCACCACACTTACTGCATATGCAACATCAGGTCTGGTGTGTGCTAAATAAATCAGACGTCCAACTAACCTCTGATAACGAGGCTTGTCGGTAGGTACCTGATCAGGATACTCTGCTAATCGGTGATTCTGCTCAATAGGAGTGTCAATTGGAGTACAATCCAACATACCTGTCTCTGCTAATAGATCAAGTATATACTTCCTCTGACACAGATAAATACCCTCACTCCCCCTAGCTACCTCAATGCCCAAGAAGTACTTGAGTGCACCAAGGTCCTTCATCTCAAACTCTGTGGCTAGCTGTTTTTGCAATCTATCTATCTCAACAGTATCATTACCAGTAACAACCATATCATCAACATATATGATCAGAGCTGTTACCTTCCCTTGTTGATGTCTGAGAAACAACGTGTGGTCTGAGTTACTCTGCTTATAACCAATCTTCCTCATAAACTGTGAAAACCTTCCAAACCAAGCACGAGGTGATTGTTTAAGACCATACAACGACTTTCTCAATCTGCACACAAAGTTACCTGAAGGAGCAGTTTTATATCCAGGTGGAAGATCCATATACACTTCCTCCACAAGTTCTCCATGAAGGAAAGCATTTTTGACATCAAACTGTCTAAGAGGCCAGTTTAAGTTAGCAGCAAGAGAGAGCAATACCCGGATAGTATTCATCTTTGCAACTGGTGCAAATGTCTCATCATAGTCAATGCCGTATGTCTGAGTGAATCCTTTTGCCACCAGGCGTGCTTTATATCGACTCACTGACCCATCTGGATTATGCTTCACTGTAAACACCCATCGACATCCCACAGTCTTCTTTCCATGTGGTGGGGATATAAGCTCCCAAGTATTGTTCTTCTGTAATGCTTCCATCTCCTCATCCATTGCTTTCCTCCATTTTGGATCTCCCAACGCATCCTGCACTTTGTTAGGTACTGATACAGCAGATATTTGATTCACAAATGATTCATATGACTTAGACAATCTCTTGGTAGACATAAAATTTGTCACTGGATACTTAGCTTTAGCTTGAAGGGTAGGTTCATACTTTTTTGCTGGTTTACCCCTAGTAGACCTATTTGGTAACACATATTGTCTACTATTAGCATTACTAGTATTAATCCCAATAGGATCACTAACCTCAGATTGAAGATCTTCTGTACCAGGGAGACATGAGTCAGGGGTATTAGTAACAGCAGGCAAGGCAGGAGGGGCAGCTTCTGGTACTTGTCTATCAGCCTCTGATTCCTGAACCTCTGGGGTAACTGGTACATGTGAAGCTGATGCATCAGTAACCTCAACTGAATGACCTATCTCCCCCTCTCCATCTGGTGCATGTGAAGCTGATGCATTAGTAACCTTAGTAACCTCAACTGAATGACCTATCTCCCCCTCTCCATGATACAGCTCTTCAAAATATGAATGCTCCCCCTGAAGAGCAGTATCAGAAGAGGTGTAATAGCTCATGTCCTCAAAGAAAGTGACATCCATAGTGACATAATACTTCCCAGTAGGTGGATGGTAGCACTTATATCCTTTCTGATGTCCCCCATAGCCAACAAACACACATTTCAGCGCCCGGGCATCCAACTTACTTGACCTTTGACTCTTTGGTATATGGACGAAAGCAACACAACCAAAAACACGAGCAGGGAGATTATGAAAGGAAGATAGAGTGACATAAGAAGCCAGTACCTCAAATGGTACCTTTCCCTGGAGGACACTAGATGGAAGACGATTAATAAGATGGGTAGATGCGATGATAGCATCACCCCAGAGATCCTTAGGACAATGTGCACTGAAAAGAATACAACGAGCCATATCAAGTAAATGGCGATTTTTCCTTTCAGAGACCCCATTTTGTTCAGGTGTGTAAGGACATGTTTTCTGGTGGATAATCCCATGTGTTTGTAGAAAAGACTGAAAGACACGGTTCACATATTCCCCCCCATTATCAGAACGAAGAACTTTAATTTTTGCATTGTACTGTGTTTGGACTTCAGAAAGGAAGGCTTGAAAAGCCGGAAAAACCTCATCCTTAGTTTTAAGAAGAACAACCCAAGTAAGACGTGTACAATCATCTATAAATGACACATACTATCGCATACCAGACACAGTAGGTTCCTTTGAAGGTCCCCAAACATCAGAATGGATTAATTCAAAAGGAACGACACTTTTATTAGAAATACGAGGTGAATAAGTCGAGCGATGACTCTTGCCCAAAACACATGTTTCACAATGTAAGACTGACTCGTCCACACCAATAAATAAAGAAGGCATGGATTTTTTCATAACACTAAAAGATGGATGCCCTAAGCGACGATGCCATAACCAAACTTCACCTAACCTGTCAGAAGTTGACATTAAAGCGGTCCGTGGCTGTGCTCCTGGTTTCTCCCCGACATATGTCTGGTCCAGACGAAACAGCTTGCCCCTCAAGTACCCCCGACCTAGTAACTCCCCAGTGAGAAGATCCTGAAAAATCACATACATAGGAAAAAAAGTCACAGAGCATTTGGAATCAACATTTAACTGTGAGACAGATATCAAATGATGAGATAAAGCAGGCACATATAACACATTTTGTAGTACTATTGTGGGAGTGATACGAACTGACCCCTTTCCTAACACAGGGAAGGCTTCACCATTAGCATTAGTAACAAATGGTACTGGTGGAGAGGATAACTCAGTAAAATAAGATTTGTCATAAGTCATATGATCTGAAGCACCTGAATCAATAATCCATGTATCACCACCAACAAAGCTAGAAATATTTAAGGTCATACCGATCTTACCACATGCGGGAGTCTGTTTAGTTGTGGAAATATTACCATTGTTGCAGTATTGACCAACCGCATGTATAGATTTATGTGAAAACTCAACTCTCCAGCCATTCTTGCCATCTAACTCATTAACAGCATTCTCTGCATCCTTACTACGCACAAAATCAATGAAGGCATAACCCGGTGGCCTTTTTGCAACCCATATTCTTCTGATAATTCCAAAATCACGGAACTCATTTTCAAGTTCTCTTTCTGAAATCCAATAACCCAAATTTCCAACATACACCCGTGACATTCTTCCGGAGCGGGTCAGACAGCAAACGGGTCAGGAACCGGGTCAGGTAGTAAGAAACGGGTCAGGCAGAAACAGGAACCGGGTCGGGCTGGAGCAGAATTCGGGTCGGGTCAGCAGGAACCGGGTCAGCAGGAATTTCTGGGTTTTTTTTTTTTTTTTTTTTTTTCTTTTCTTCGTTTAAGGAGGAACCGGACCGGTTGAGAGGTGAGGACGCCGGAGTGACGAGCCGATTCGATGCCGGATCGATGGATCGGTGGTGAGGACGCCGGATCGGAGAGGATGCCGGATTGATGGATTTGTGGTGAGGACGCCGGATCGGTGGATCGGTGGATCGGTCACGGTGGTTCGAGAGAGAGAGGCTGAGCCGAGGACGACGCCGGATTGATTGGTTGAGCCGAGGACGACGCCGGATCGAGGATGCAGGGTCGCCGGATCGGGGGGTTGAGCCGAGAACGACGCCGGCTGGGTCGAGGTGGCTGACAGAGAACGCCGGATCTGCTTCAAGGTCAAAGAACGGTAACGGGTCGAAGACCAAAAACAAGGTCAACCAAAAACGAAGGTCAACGGCCAAAGGTTACGAACGCGGGTTCCGAAACCAAAAAACAAAACAAATAACAAGCACAATGGCTGTGGAGTCTGACAAGGAACCAACGCCAGACGATCTGATAGTTTTAGACAATAAACCCTAACAATGGAGTTTAGTTAGAAGAAGACAATATTCTTCACACGTCTGACAGAGAACCAACGTCAGACGAAGAATTGCAGCGGAAAACAAAGAGACAAAGTCCTTTCGGATCTTTGCTCTGATACCAAGTTGAATATAACACAATTTGGGAGAATAATTTTCTGATATATTATTCATGTCACAGTGGAGGCTATATATACTGATACAAGATGTACAAACCCTACGTACTATGTACTACATGTACTACACACATAGAATAGGAAAGCAATAACAAGTTATTTACATTCCTAAACTGACTCCTTGACTCACGCTAACAGTACAAAGCTATATACAACTTCCAAATTGGCCTTCATTTCTATCAACTACTGTATTATTGTATATTTTTAAATTAGTCTGAAATGGTTTTTCTGTGTCTTTATCTAATACAACAATACAACATGGTGGTGAATTTTTGAATTAAAACATGGCCCATTTGGCTTCTCCATTGTTGAGGTCAACAATTCACCACTTGGTTTCTTTCGTTAACGTGTCTTAATGTGTTTGGTAAGACATTTCTTTTGAGTTTTTTTTTTTGTTGCCAAATAGTTTGAATAATGATCATTTCAATCGCACTAAATAAAATTACTCTTTCGGGTGTTATATCTTGGGGAGTCATGCAACCTGTATAAGACATTTTCCTCAGGAGTCTTGTTTGTATATTGACTTGGAGCACTTATTGACTTGGTTCCTATATAGGTATGAGAAGCTCTTGAACCATCTATATTTTTGTATAAGTTTCCTCTGGCTTCATTTTAATAATTCTTCATTCAAAGTACATTTTGAGCTGAACGAGAATGGCAGGAGAAGGCCATGCGATAGGGATCGATCTGTGGACAACTTATTCATGTGTAGCAGTGTGGCAGCACGATCATATAGAAGTCATCGTGAACGATCAAGGCCACAGGATGACTCCATCCTACGTTGCCTTCACTGATACTGAGCAAATGGCAGGTGATGCAGCATTTAATCAAGTCATGAGTAATCCAACCAACTCAATCTATGGTACGTTTAATTTTCATTTCCATCAAACCTGCATCTACTTTTGATCAAGTCACCAGACATAAACAAATACACACATATGTGCAATTGGACTGTTAATATTTGCTTAAATGATAGATTACTCTGTATTTGTCACTTGTAATCTCTTGTCTGCAGTTATTTTATTTGAGCTTTTAGGAAGTTGAATTTCTGTTTCGGTATAATTTCTGTGTTCTGCTAAGCAAGCAGTTTATTGCTCAATTGTTGTCGTTGTGTCACATGAGAAGCAGTTTACAATTTTAATAATGGCATATACGTACGCGATTATGATATAATCTAAACTCGCCATCACTTTGCAGATGCAAAGAGTTTAATTGGCAGGAAATTCAGTGACGCCTCTGTTCAAAGTGATTTCAAACGATGGCCATTTCAGGTCATCAAAGGACCTGCAGACAAGCCCATGATTGTGGTTAACCATAAGGGTGAAAAGAAACAATTTGCTGCTGAAGATATCTCATCCGTTATGCTCGGAAAGATGCGAGAGGTTGCTGAGGCTTACCTAGGCACAACTGTGAAGAATGCTGTCATTACTGCCCCTTCTAACTTCAATGACTCACAACGTCAAGCTACAAAAAGTGCTGGTGTTGCTGCCGGCCTAAACGTGTTGCGTATTATCAATGAACCAACAGTAGCGGCATTGAATTGAGCATTGTATGGGGAGGAATGGAGAAACTGAACACCATATCCTTGCAAAAACTCTTGAGTCTTCTCTGCCATAAAAGCTGCCCCCCAGTCCGCCACTAGACATTCATGAATACCATATCTACAAATGATATTTTGAAAGACAAATCGGATGACTGTTGCGGCGTCACAATTCCGGACAGGCACTGCTTCAACCCATTTAGTAAAGAAATCCGTTCCAATTAACAGATACTTATGTTGGAGGGAAGAATTAGGGTGTATCTCTCCAACAAAATCCAGTGCCCAGCCTCTGGCGGGCCAAGGCTTAATAATAAGTTGCATAGGGATGTTGGGAATTCTCTGTACTGGCCCATGAACTTGACAATCGATGCAACCTTGTGCAAAACTGATACAGTCTTTAAGAATAGATGACCAATAATATCTGTATCTACGAATAAGTCACCTCATCTTTGGTCCACTTTGATGCGAACCACAAACGCCAAGGTGGACCTCTCGCATAAGCCTCTTGGCTTCTGTCCCATAGACACATCGAAGATCAATGCCGTCTTCACCTCTGCGAAGTAACTCGCCTCCCTTAAGTAAATAATTAGTGGCCAAGTACCTAATCCGTTTTTCGTACGGTGCAGAGGGATTTTGTAAATACTGGATGATTGGTTGTCGTCAATCTGTATCAATTGGTTCTACTGTAGCAATCAACCACTCACCGCATTCTTCTCGACGAACGGCAAAAGATGGTAAAGTTCTGCGTTCCACCTTCAAGATTCTTTCCGTAGCACCATAAGCCAGACAAATGCCCGTTGCCAATTGTGCTAACTCATTAGCCGCAAAGTTCTTCTCGCGAGGGACGTAATCAAGCACCACATCAGCAAATTGCTCAAGCAATTCTGATGCTCGTTCCCAATAATGTACTAGGTGGAAAGAAATACATTTGTAAGCCTCCAGAAAGCTGATTGATGACCAATAGAGAATCACCATAGACTTTAATCTCCTTAGCATCCATATCCAACAATAACTCCACACCAATAATCAACGCCTCATATTCTGCTTGGTTGTTGGTACAACTTCATTCTAATTGAAAAGAATATGAGTGTATAATCCCAGTTGGTCCTTGTATACAAATATCTGCACCCGCCAAAGAATCAGTACTACTGCCATCAAAGTAGAGTACCCAAGGTTGAGTCCTGATCATGGCTACAGACCAACTTTGTTCAGGGTCTCCTCTTCAAGAGGATGATGGAGCAAGAAATCAACAACCACTTGTCCAGTCATTGCCTTCAACGTACGGTGCATATTGTAATGCAAAATCAGATAGGGCCAAGATCCACTTGCCAACCCTACCTCTCATAATAGGTCTAGTAAGCATATATTTTACCAAGTCAGTCTGAGCAACCACAATGGTGGTGAAAGAAAGCATATAATGACGAAGTTTGATACCGGAAAAATACAGTGCTAAGCATAACCGCTCTATTGGCGTGTACCGAGTTTCTACGTCTAACAAAGTCCTATAAAATAATAAACCGCATACTCGATTCTCTTTCCTTCCCCGGTTGTTTCATCTTGAGCTAACAACCCTGCAATAGAATTGCTGGAAGCAGAAATGTATAATTTAAGTGGGATCCCTGGTAAAGGAGGTCGTAATACTGGCGAGCTCTCCAGACACTCCTTAATTTTATCGAATGCAGCTTGATGTTCAGTTCCCCATGTGAAGTGTTCCCCGTCTTTGAGTTTCAAAAGACCTGAAAACGGAGCAATCTTTCCAGCTGAGTTGGATATGAATCTCCTAAGGAAATTGATCTTGCCTAGCAAGCTCTGAAGCTCCTTCTTATTCCTAGGTGTTGGCGCTTCTAAGACAGCTTGTGCCTTATCTCCAGATACCTCAATACCCCGTTCATGCACCATAAACCCCAGGAAGTCTCCTGCACGAACCCCAAATATACATTTAGCTGGATTCATTCTAAGTTGATGCATTCGCATTCTGGTGAATACGTCTCGAAGGTGAGTAATGTGATCTTTCTTCAGCTTTGATTTCACCACCACATCATCAATGTACACTTCCAAAATACCTCCTAAGATATCATGGAATATGAGATTCATAGCGCGTTGATAGGTTGCTCCTGCATTGGTGAGACCAAAGGGCATACTGATATACTCAAAAGCTCATGTAAAACTAGGAAAGCGAAAAACAGTCTTGAGGATATCAGGCTCATAAATTGGAATTTGATGATACCCAGCCGTCCCATCCATGAAAGACAACATCTCGTGTCCTGCCACTGCATCAACTAACATATCCGCAATAGGCATTGGGTAAATATCCTTTGGTGAAGCAGCATTGAGATCTCTATAATCCACACATACTCTGATTTTACCATTCTTTTTCTTGACAGGAATCACGTTCGCCAGCCATTGTGAGTATTGTGCTGGCCTGACAATGCCCGCGTCAAGCATGCTCTGAACCTCCTTCTTAACCACCAGGACAGTCTCGGCATTCATCCGCCTTTGCGCCTGCTTGACTGGTCTAAATCCCTCTTTGATTGGTATCCGATGGCAAACCAATTTCTTGATAGTCCTGGCATATCTTGATACTTTTCGGCAAAACAGTCTTTAAATTCTCGCAGCAACTCAATTAGTTGCTGCCTTAGTTCTGGTTCTAAGTACTGACTAATCCCAACCTCCATATATAGGTTCTTCATTGGTGCCGAGATTAACTATTTCCACTGGATCATGTACTTTAGGTGGAGTATCATCTAATGCTGCTGGGGCTGGTTGTATAGCTTCCACCTCGTCTAGAATCGTTGTTTCATCTTCATCGATACACTCAACTAGAGCGACCGCTTCCCTTGCCAATTGCTCATCTCTAAAAACAGCACAACGCTGCATCATAGAAGCAAGGGCTTCCGTTTCCTCAACTTTGAGGTTGTCACTCATTGATCTTATTTGATAAGAAATCGATGGAGGTGGGCCTTGAACCGTCTGATTTGGCTTGTGTCAAACCCCATCGAGCTAGATCATTTGAGGTCACCCCAATTGGATGTCCTGCGTCGTCCACACCCTCAACCCTGAGAGGCTTTATGGAACTATAATACTAGTCTGCCTCAAGCGAACAAGCAGCTATTGTATAAGGGCGGTCATCCGCCTTGACCAATATCGGAATGTTAGCTACTGGATCCCACATGATCATCTCTTGATGCAATGAAGATGAAACCGAGAGTGTCTTGTGAATCCAGTCTCTTTCCAAGATCATGCTATATGGGGCACTGGCTGTTTCCGTGACAATGAACCCTTGAAAAGCATCAGAGGGCCCGAGTTTCACCTTGAGCATCAAGATACCATTGGTTGGCGTGACCGCACCAACGAAATCTCTAACCTTCATAGTGGTACCTATAATCTTCTCTTCAGGAATCTGAAGCTTCTCCATGGTACTAAGTGTGATAACGCTCACCGCAGCTCCTGTGTCGATGAGAATATTGTTAACTTTCAGGCCCGCCACCTCTGCTGACACAAACAGCGGCTTGAGGTGTTGAGACATGGCGAATGTAGGTTTTGGGAACACCACATTTAGCCGTGAATGTTCAGCCAACCTCCTTGGAGGTTCATTGGTGGATTGAGATCCTTTACCTTCCATGCTCGTCATTGCCTCATCTTGAGGTTCTTGTATAAGGTATACTAGCCTGTCCTTCCCCTCCACTTGGATAAATTGAGAAGTAGGAATGGGTGTTGGTACGGCGTAATCAGAATATAAAATAAAAGCCATTTGACAATCCAACACCTCTGGATCCAATGAGACCATGCCATGTTGCAGTCCACGATATCATCATCTTCATCCATCTGCTCGTCATCATCATCCTGCATCTCTTCATCCGCTTCTGGTAGATCTTCGTCCGCCTCTATGTTTGAAGGCAGGGATCTGGACTCACCCTCCGCTTTTCTCGAAGGTGGATCAACACCTAGCTTTTGCGCGACGTACTGAGGCAAGGACATTCCAAGAGGAATACCCGATGATTTTGACCGAGACAATATCATAATAGGCTTGGTCGGTTCTGCTTTCGCGAGCCTGGATTCCTTGGCAACTGCTTGCCCCTCAGGAACCCTTGCTACTGTAGTAACACTCGCCTCCTTCGGTTTCCACTTCAGAATATTGGCGTATTTATTTCCTCCAACCTCTAAGATCTTCTCTCTAGATTGAGAATTTGCTTTGTCAGACGCCGCGGTCCTAATATGATGTCTTTCTGGGGAGTAATCCAGGTTCCTAGCTCCTTGGTGACTGCCTTGGTGCACCTGCTGCTTGATCCGGCTTCGAAAGCCTCTCATGAGCACTTCTTCTGCAAGGCGGCGAAACTTGACTACTTCGTGCTCGGCGAGTATCAACATATGTTTTGGCCCTATACCGCTTACAGGTGTCCCGTATATGTCTAATCGGGACCGAAAGCTCGGATGGGATCAACTCCCCCGTGGCCAAAGCATCCAGGGTTCTTTTTGCTCTGCCATACCTCTTCTGCATGTTCCTAGTTGGATTAGGAGGTACCTTCACAGCTTTACCATCTTGCTGTTGATACCACCTATCAGTCTTGATCTCTGAACCTGATGCTGGTGGAATGTACGGCTTAGTAATAACCTCAGGATCGGTTGTTTTAGAAGGACCATAAGCCGGTACAGATTTAACCCCACTAGGCCCTGGATCTTGCTGAGACCCCATCTTGCTAGCATAGGTTTCTCGGTCATAAGGATGATATTTCGTTCGCCTGTAAGCGTCTGGCCTGGATCGCTCGGGAACTGGACGAGTGCGCTTGACCCTCTCTAAGGCTTTTTGCTTTGCCTCTTTCAGTGCCAACTGCAGCTCTTCATGTGTGATAGGTAGGTGACAGCTCACCTTACAATTAAGGCATAACTTAGATCGTGGTACCAGCACCATCTCTTCCTTTCCTGGCGGATGCCCATTGTTATCAATTGGCTGTTCCGCTTCTTTATTCTCGTCGATGACATTTACCCAAAATTCAGGTATGGAAGCCACCGCCTCTTCAACAAACCTCAATGTTCCATCATTCAACCATTCTTGAATTTGATCCATTAACGCAACGCACCCGAAGGTACAGTGGTTGTTAGAATGATGAAAGGCACAGTAGGATTCGCCCGGCCATATTCCCTTTTGTGGTAGGCGAGCGCTAGCAAGCTTGACCATACCTTGTTGGACCAAGACCTCCCAAATCTTTGGGGCCCTATTCGCATCATATGTGTAATGCGTAAACTTGGAAACGTACTCGCCAGGTTCCAATTATTGACGTGGATTATTGGAAACAACATCTATCATGTTCACCTGGTGGAACGACTTAGTTTCTGTCCAAGTAGGTTCCTTATGAGCATCTATCTTCATAACATTATCATTAATCCATATTTGGATCTGATCTTTGAGCTTGACACAATCTTTAGTATAATGGTTATTCATGTTATGGTAGCTACAATACTTCTTACCCGCCATGTAGTCTGGCTTGGGAATGAAACCTCCGTCATGTTTAAGTCGGCCTAGGTTGAATAGCTCTTGCAAGATCTCTGGAGCCTTGTATGCGTTATAACTATATGTTTCAAAGGCAGACTTAGTCGGCACAGAAGTCGTAATCTTGATTGGCTCCTTGGCCATTGTCAAATTCTTTGATTGTAGTTGCTGACGACCAACCACTTCTACAACCGCGATCCCTCCATCGTTTTCCTCCTCAACCCAAGCCAGGTTTGGAGATGACTCGGTATTTATAGTTGCAACTGTCTTTGAGCCAGAAGGAACACCAGTTTTAGGCTTCAGAGAGCTAGGGTAATAAGACATAGGGATGCCCTTCTTTCTTTCCCTCTTTTCCTTCATTCGATCAACCCAATGTTGCTGATTGGCCAACCTATTGGTCAGATCGGCCATATTGGCAACATAAACCTGCTGAAAGCCAGCCTGGACTTCCTCCTCTAACCCAGCAATAGCTAAATCCACTATAGTGTCCTCTGGGAGCTTATCCTTACACTTGGTTATCAGCAGCTT
The DNA here is from genome assembly GCA_963682095.1 of Potentilla sterilis. Lineage (NCBI taxonomy): Eukaryota > Viridiplantae > Streptophyta > Magnoliopsida > Rosales > Rosaceae > Potentilla > Potentilla sterilis. The sequence continues at coordinate 9,446,009 of OY821763.1, read as the reverse complement.
GAAGCGTTTCAGAAAATCTATGGCTGACTCACCGGGTTGTTGTTTTGTTCCGGCTAAGATTTTCACAGTAACCTTGGCCTCAACAACCCCAAACATGGTGTTAAACAAGATTTCCATAGTCCTCCAGTCCGGAATCGAACCTGGAGCTAAATCCTTATACCATGCCAATGCCGACCCTGTTAACGATGTACCGAATACTCGCAGCTTGAGTATGGGATTGTTCACATAGGGACCACATTCGTTGTTAAAACGAGTGATATGAGTCTCAGCATCTTCTGAGGAATCCCCAGAGAATTGGGTGAATCGGACGTACTTAAAGTTCTGCGGCCAAGGAAGCACATTCACCTATGAGGGAAACAGATTAGCATAAGTTCGGTTTGTGTCTGGCAAACCATGCATAACCCTCATTCTTTCTTCAAACAGCCGATTCACATCGTCGACAGTTAGAACCAAGCCTTCCTCATTTTCTAGCTCTTCAGTTTCTTCGTCATCAGATGGAAGGGTAGTGAACTTTCCTCCACCTCCTCTTCTCCGTTTTGTAACCTCAGAAGAGTCCACACCTCCATTTGTGCGAGACTGATTAGGAGGCCTCATCGTGCTGGAAGAACCCTTCCCTTGCCTTTTTCCGATGACCTTATGTTGATTCGGATCCTCCGATTCTTGAAACTTAGATTCCAACCTCTGTTCGAACAATAGTGATAACTGTTCAATAGTAGCTGAGGTTTTTGTTGTCTGATCCTGCTGAGCTTTTACTTTCTCATTGAATTCCTTAGCATGGGTAGCCATCCGGTTGGCGATTCTGTCCTACTGTTGCGCCAACCACTTCATACTGGCTGAACTCCCAATCTGTTCCGTTCTTAGTCTTCCAAATTAGCTTCAATCCTTTGAAGGGCGTCATCTGTCCTTTTTGACTTTGCCAACACTAGGTTCAAAGACTCCATTACATCCTCAGAAGATGGAACGGTAAGGATCGCAATGTTATCTTTCTCAGAAACCTCTAAAGATTCTGAGACATCGGCCGTATTCTTAGTTAGAATGCTGGTGGGTTCATCCTGGCTGTCAGCAACCATTGTAATTTCAGGAACCCCTTGGCCAACCTTGGTGACCCAGAAAGAACCTCAATGCTGGCTGCCACACCTCCGTACTTGAGGCCTACCTCATTCTTTGATAAACCTCTGCAGTCAGAAGAGTTGTGCCTAGCGAACAACCTGTGTTCTGGCTTATTGCACGAAGGCATGATTCGTCGATGAGGATTAGATCCCGCAATCTTGACACTGGTCCCACTGGGTGTGCCAAAATGTTCGTGGCGGATTTAGTATCCGGCGAACGGTCAACACGTGGAGTGGCGGACGTCAATCTCAGTCCTGTTGTGATGTGTGCGAGTGTGCCAGTACCTTTGAGTTAGGTACAACTTCGATGCGGACGACCTCTGGCGAGCGTACTTCTCTGGTAAGCGTGTCTGTCTGCTCCCAATTCCTGACTTCCTGACCAAGCGACTGTTACGCGGGCGTTGACAAGGCCGGCGTAAGAGGCTTGAACAAGACCTAACAAAAGTATATTAAGATTTTTCTCTCAACCTATTGTAGATCGAGTAATCTTACTTTGATCCTGAGACGCAAAGCAGAGCAATAATTCAAGACCGCGGGAAACGATCATTTTCCAACCTATCGCAGATTGGTTTGTGTTTTGTTACCGGAGTAACGACTCGATTGGCTACGGCGTAGCGACTGACACTGGGTGCTTCAGCGAACACGAACACGAGGCGAGCGAGCGACTCTGTACGTATGGCGGCGAGGTGCGGCTCTGTACGTATGGTGGCAAGTTGCGGCTACGATGTGCGGATGCTGGAAGCGATAGGTCTCAGCGACGCTCACACGAATGCAAGGCACACTTCGACAACCGTGCAAGGATACAGCGACCAGTGGCGGGCGTAAGGTTGCACATAGGTTGGATGGTGGTTGTTTGCAGTTTGTGGAGGCTATGCGCGTAAGATGCTCCGGAGAGGCTTTGCAAGGATTGCGATGTGCAAAAGCTTGTGTGTTTGTTTGATGGTTGGGAACCTTTTTTACGTTGTACAAGAGCTCTTTATATAGAGGATGCCAAACCCTAATACTTGCGTATCAAGTAGCAGAATAGATTTGGAAATCGATCAGGATTCAATTACCATAAACCATCTCCTTTTCGGATTCCTAAAGGAACCCCAAATCCTTCCTAAGAAGGAAAAGATTAAATGTTTATCAGATTATCCTTTACTGAATAACCTTATGGGCCTTGATCCATAGTCTCGGACAAATGTCAGTTTCGGTCCAAACATTCACTCTGTTGGATATCACCCCTCTCTCACTTGGAGTGGAGTGTACTGACTGTACTGACCCTCACAAACACGAGCGATACGTGAGTGTGATGATTCCAAGAAACTCTCGCATTCCCATCAAGAAAAAAAGGATCTTCAGTACTGTGAAGGACAACCAAACCTCAGTCCCCTTCTCTGTTTATGAGGGTGAGAGCAGAATACCCAAAGAAAATAACTTTTTAGGTTAATTTTCACTTGATGACATTCCTCCTGTTCCTGCGGGTGAAGCTAAATTTGATGTTTGCTTTGATATTGATGCAAATGGTATCTTGAGTGTCTCTGCGGTCGACCTGTCCACTGGCCGAAAGAAAGGGATCAAATTTAAAAGTGAGAGAAGAACTTAGAAGGAACTGAGACTGTGAAGTAAGAAATCTTAATGCATGGTTTGCTGAAGAGTGAAGTAGCATATGCAGTTAAACTGAATTGCAGCACATATGCATATTTTGTTTGTTTCATTTACGTTATCATCATTTACCAGCACAATACATAATGCTCTATTTATCACGTTGACAAGAATTCAGAGTTTAATTTTTTTAATTTTATTTTTAAATACTTTTGGCCCCTCTTTTCCTATCCGGGCTAGTAAAAGTGAAATTTGTGATCTCATACATGGCACCTTCATAATCTCATTGCAACGTTCAATATGGTTTACAGAGAGATGTACAGTTTACTGTATATTGATAATTAGACACGACAAATATTGAATCTGGTAAGAAGGGGTTTGTGTACTCAAACAATTATGGAGATTGAATTCCAATTTTTCCAAGGTTCCATATGGACGCACGCACACAGAAAAACAACATGAATGAAAGGTTGTCCACATTCCCCAAGTCTAGCTATATATATGAATCCTCCAACTTATTATACCATCACTATCTCAGATAATTTATCCTTTGTTCTTTGATAGAAATATCAGTTCCATCTTCTATCAGCTGAGAATGGCGGGAGAATTAAGAAGTGTGCCATGCGATTGGGATTGACGTGGGAACAACTTACTCATGCGTGTCTGTGTGGCAGAATGATCATTTCGAAGTCATAGCAAATGATCAGGGAAATAGGACTACTCCGATCCATCTTATGTTGCTTTCACTGATAGTGAGAGGTTGATGAATTGGAGATGCAGCATTTAACCAAGCCATCAGAAACCCCAGCAACTCTGTACGTCTTTGTTAGGCATCTCTCCAAATCAATAATTTTCTACAAATCTACGGCATCTAATGTTGTTAATGATTTGCAGATGCAAGACGACTCATAGGTAGGAGATTTAGTGACAACCTGTTCAAAATGATATGAAGCATTGGCCATTCAACAAAGAAGCATCTACAACTCGAAACCCTCACCCTACAACCCCCTTCAGAAAACCCAGAAGAAATGAACCCCAAGCCGCTCAGAAGAAGCTCGAGATTCTCTGCCAAACCCTAAACCCGATCCCCTTCGTCCCCGCCAAAGCCCTAGACTTCGACGCCCACGAGGACCTCCTCAAGCGCCTGGGCCTCTGGGACTTTGTCCACGTCAAGTTCAACCAGAGCATTAGGGCTGATCTGCTCGCTCAGCTGATCTCTCTTGCTCTCTTGGCTCCGCCCCGCGCCGCTTAAGGAATAGAGAAAGCCTGAAAACATAGATCTACAATGTCTCCCTCTCCCACTTAAACTACCTCATTTCAGAACTTACCCTGCCACTTACCCTCCTCAATTCACTCCCTTCAATTACCATTAAAGATGCTTTGGTTGACTAACTCTACTAACGATAAAGACTTCAACCTCAACCAATTAAAATTTGACACCTGTCCACACGACCATGGTGTTGTACCATTCCAGACTTTGCCGTAGACTCAACTGTAGAAAATGCAGTGATCTTTGTCCCTGCTTACTTCTGTGACTCAGATGAATGCTACCAAAAAATGCTGCCATCACAGCTGAGACCGTGAAATTCTCAATTAGGATGGTTGTTTATGGGGGATCATTCTATAAGAGGCTAGACCAATTGGGACATTTTTCATTTTCGAATAAAACCTCTAGACTTAAATAAGTGTAACACTTGGGCCTTATATGCCTCCTCTGTAACCAAATAATAAAAATTAGTGTAACAACAAGTCGCCATTCGAAACTTAGAGTGCCATTCTTGCCCCCATAAAAAGTCTCCCGCTCATCGATCAAAATAAAGTAGTCTCTACTGCGTTCATGAATAGTCAGGATCGACGTGACCGTATCATATAGAAGTTAGAAAGAAAAGGAAGGGTAGAAAGCAAAGAGACCCAAAATCGAAGTGGCCAAACACAATTGTGTATGCTGCATGCACACCAAGGAAAATTTCAGGCTGTAGCTTCAGCTCCCTTAAAAGGTGTAGAAATCGCTCCCTCCTTACAGTTTCAGACCTTCAAGCCTATGATTCTGAGAGAATAATGAAAATTTGATTCCTTGTTAGTTTATGTGGTAATTATTATCTCTTTAGTTGATATAATCCAAATTTATACTTAGGTTCCTTTTTTCATTTGGTTGAATTTAAGGTTTCTTGGTGAAGAGTCGGAATTATGCAGTGAGCGGATGGGTTCTGAACTTTGATGGATTTTGCTTGTAGAAATATTCACTTTTCTTTTTGGTGTGGTGATCAGCCATATGCTTTGCAGAGTGATTAGTATCAATAGTATGTGTGCTTTTTATGCTCTATCAGAAAATTTGCATTGGTTATACTTATTGAAGCATCTTCATGTACATTTTTCTTTGTTAGTTTTATATACTTGTCTTTCAGTTGGTGTGATATATATTCTATATTTAACAGGCTCAAATTTAAGGTTTCATGGTTTACGAATCAGAATGTGTTGTGTCTTGAATTCTAGTGATTTCCAATTGTAGAAAGAGATGCATGTATTTTTTGTGAGAGGAAAATTGAAAGAGGAACTGTGGATGGTTGACAAGCATATGTGTGTTGGTTATGTTTATAACCACATTCTATTCAAGTTTTACTTATTCATGAATTATATTTTTTGTTATATTTCTTGGTTATGAAGAGATCAAGTAAAAATGAAGTAATAAAATCATGAAAGTTCACCTTAAGATGAGTTATGAGTCAATTGCAATTGAAGCCGCTACATCTTGCAGTCTTGCTGATTTTGTCTGTGATGGCCTTTTACAACAAAGCAATTTTGTTTCGTGTGAGCAGAAGAGGTGGTGGAAAAAATGACTCCCACAGCATTAAACACTTACGGCAGAGACATTGTTGAGCAAGCAGCAAAGTTTGACCCAGTCATTGGACGAGACCAGGAAATAAGGAGGGTGATTCAGAATCTTTCAAGGCGAACGAAGAGTAACCCGATTCTAATTGGAGAGCCCGGAGTTGGAAAAACTGCTGTAGTTGAAGGCTTGGCTCAAAGGATCATAAGAGGTGATGTCCCTAGTACTCTTGCCTGTTAAAATGTTAATGCTTTCCTTGGGTGACTAGGAGTTGACTGAAAAGCTAATATGCTTTCCAGCAACTATCTACTGTTCATTCCACTGAGATTTTGTTAGCTAGATATTTGTAGTATCATAGTACTATAAATTGTCAAGTTGATGTCTAGCTTACTAGCTTATATATTTGTAGGTTACTTTGTATCCCTATAAAAGGGAAGTGTTTTCATTGTAATCTTCAAGTGAGAATCTTAGATCAAAAGACTGCATAAGTTCAGTTCATCTATTCTTCTTCAAATACTATTCACCGAGTGAGCTGTGTGTTATACCTCACTCGTCTCGAGCAATCAGTCTCCACTTGCCACGATCTAGTGGTTGCTGATCTCACTCGCCAGAGCTTAAGTGAGAGTATTGTGAATTCTAACATGGATTCCAACATGGTATCAGAGCTCTGTTGATCAATATCAACTGGGGTGTACCATCTGTTGATTCAGAAACAAAAAAAACAAACACAAGTCTTTATTTTTCTGTTACTGGTATGGCTACATCAGGAAGCAGTTCAGAAAACAGAGTTCCAATCTTCAATGGAGAGAACTTTGATTTCTGGATAATCAAGATGGAGACCATGTTCATCTCACGAGATCTATGGAGTTTCGTAGAAGAAGGATACAGAAGACCAGGTGCAGCAGAAGATGTGACAATAGCACAAATAGCAGAACTGAAGTCGAATATCAAGAAGGATGCTAGAGCACTCAACATCTTGCAGACTTCGGTAACAGATGAGATTTTTCCCAGAATCTCAAATGAGAAAACAACCAAAGCAGCATGGGATGCACTCAGCCTTGAGTACAGAGGATCAGCAAAGGTCAGAGCTATCAAGGTACAATCTATTAGAAGAGATTTTGAGTATACAAAAATGAATGATACTGAGTTGTTAGGTGATTATAGCACTAGATTGACTAATATTGTTAATCAAATGAGAACCTACAAAGAACCAATACCTGAGAAGAGAGTAGTACAAAAAATCCTTATGAGCTTGAATAGAAAGTATGATGCTATAGTTAGTATTATAGAGGAGATTAGGGATCTGGAAACTCTAGGTGTACAGGATCTGATGGGGACTCTGAAAGCTTTCGATCATAGGTTGTCTAGTTATGATGAAGAAACTGAAAAAGCTTTCCAAACACTCAACCTTAACTCTAACAGGAGTGAGCCATCTAGTTCAAATTCTAAGCAGAAAAAGAACTGGAAAGGTAAAGGAAAGAAGTGGGAGGGAAAAACAAATCAGCGGATGAAGAGCAACAATGAAGAAGGTAGCAACTCAGGGTATTCTAAATGCACTGTCTGTAATAAGCTTCATGCAGGCGAGTGTTGGTTCAAAGGGAAACCAAAATGTTCAAACTGTGATAAGTTTGGTCATGTCAGAAAGGATTGTAACTACAAGGGAAATCAACAGGCGAACAGCATAGAGGCGAGTGACACAAACATATTCTGTGTTACTCATGCTGCAAGTGTTGCAGTAGAGGAGAATGCTTGGCTTGTTGATAGTGCTTGCAGTAATCATATGACGGCGAATGCCAACCTTCTACATGATATTGACCACAACAGCATTACAAGAGTGAAGATGGGAAATGGAATGTTGGTGGATACAAAAGGCAAGGGAAGCATTGCTGTTGAAACCAAGTCTGGAAAGATGTACATCAGAGATGTGATGTTGGTTCCAACTCTGGATTCAAATCTGCTAAGTGTTGGTCAGCTCATTGAGCACAATTATCACCTTCATTTTGGTGATGACACTTGCAAGATATATCAGAAAGGGAGCAGCAAGAACCTGATGGTAGAAATCCAGATGAAGAGGAACAGAAGTTTTCCTCTGACTCTCAATTATGCAACTGAGAGTGCAAGAAGAATGGAGCTAAAGAATGATCCCTGGCTCTGGCACAAGAGACTTGGACATTTGAATTTCCAGAGTCTCAAGTTGCTGCATCAAAAGGAAATGGTGCAGGGACTGCCAAAAATTAATGATGTAAAAGAAGTGTGTGAAGGATGTGCATTGGGGAAGCAGCACATACTCCCATTCCCAAAAGGGAAAGCCTGGAGAGCAAAAGTACCTCTGGAGCTGGTACATTCTGATGTTTGTGGTCCAATGAGAACCACAACTGATGGAGGAAACAGATACTTTCTGACCTTCATAGATGATTTCACAAGAATGACTTGGGTTTATTTCCTAAGGCAAAAGTCTGATGTATTCGCCGTGTTCAGAAAGTTTCAAGCAATGGTGGAGAGACAATCTGGCCTCAAGCTGAAGAAGTTAAGAACAGATAGAGGTGGCGAGTACACATCAAATGAATTCAAGAAGTTCTGTGAAGATATTAGGCTGGAAAGGCAGCTCACTGTTAGCTACACACCTTAGCAGAATGGCGTAGCTGAGAGGAAGAACAGAACAATCATTAAGATGGCCAAGTCCATGCTCCATGACAAGTCAGTACCTCAAGAATATTGGGGAGAAGCAGTTAATACTGCTGTGTATTTAATGAACAGACATCCAACTGTTGCTGTCCAAGGAAAGACTCCGTTTGAAGCATGGAGTGGCAGGAAGCCAAGTGTAAATCACTTGAGGGTGTTTGGATCAATTTGTTATGCACATATCCCAGAGGAGCTAAGATATAAACTGGATGAAACCAGTGAGAAGTGTGTATTCATGGGATACAGCTCTCAATCAAAGGGCTATAGGCTCTACAATCTGCAAAAGAAGAAAATGATAATCTGCAAAGATGTTCTCTTCAGTGAGAATTCATCTTGGGATTGGAATCGAGGTTCAGTCCAAAATGAACAAGAGGATCCAGTAGAACTGGAACTCAATCCGCCAGCAACTCACTCGCCAGAAACTCACTTGCCAGCGACACATTCGCCAGCGACATACTCGCCAGTGACACATTCGCCAGCACCTCATTCGCCAGTGAATCAACCGCCAGCGACTCACTCGCCAGTGAATCAACCGCCAGCGACTCACTCGCCAGTGAATCAATCGCCAGCACCTCACCCGCCAGCGAATCACTCGCCAGTGAATCAATCGCCAGCACCTCACTCCCCAGCGACTCACTCGCCAGGATCTTCAGAAGCTCAATCAACACCAAGCTCTCCACCAGTAAGGATGAGAAGCTTGAATGAATTGTATGAAAGCTGCAATGCATGCTTGTTTGAGTCAGAAAGATTTGAAGAAGCAGTGAAGGAAAATGAATGGAGGTCTGCAATGCAAGAGGAGATCAATGTGATTGTGAAGAACAACACATGAGAGCTAGTTGACAAACCAGACAACAAGGATGTCATAGGTTTGAAGTGGATATACAAGACCAAGCTGAATTCAGATGGTTCTGTGCAAAGAAATAAAGCAAGATTGGTGGCGAAGGGATACTCGCAGATACCTGGAGTGGACTTCAATGAGACATTTGCACCAGTGGCAAGGCATGAGACCATAAGAGGTCTGATTTCTATTGCTGCACAAAAGGGTTGGTATCTACACCAACTTGATGTCAAATCGGCATTTCTAAATGGAGTGCTGAAAGAAGAAGTGTTTGTGGAACAACCACAAGGTTTCATCATCAAAGGCAAAGAGCAGAAAGTTTACAAGCTGAAGAAAGCTCTATATGGCCTGAAACAAGCCCCAAGAGCTTGGTATGGTGAAATCGATTCCTATTTCACAGAGAGGGGTTTTCAAAGGAGTGAAAACGAACCTGCCCTTTACACAAAGACTGAAGGTAAATTAAACATTCTTATTGTCTCCTTATATGTTGATGATCTGATATTTACTGGAAGCTGTGAAAAAATGATTTCAAATTTCAAGTCTGATATGATGAAGAAATATGAAATGAGTGATTTGGGAATCTTGCATTACTTTCTGGGAATTGAAATAATTCAAGCAGTGGAGGGAATCTTCATTACCCAGAAGAGATATGCAAAGACTATATTAGAGAAGTTTAAAATGTTAGGTTGCAATCCAGTTGCAATTCCTCTAGTGGTCAGTGAAAAATTCTCCAAAGAAGACGGGAGTGGTCCTGCGGATGAGAATTTATACAGAAGCTTAGTGGGAAGCTTGCTATATTTGACTGCAACAAGACCAGACATAATGTATGCAGCAAGTTTGATGTCCAGATTTATGCACAATCCAACCAAGATACACTATGGAGCTGCAAAGAGAATCCTGAGATACATCCAAGGAACAATGGACTTTGGAATCCTGTATGAGAGGAATGTAGATCCAAAACTCTTTGGGTTCTGTGACAGTGACTGGGGAGGCAGTGTAGATGACTTGAAGAGCACATCTGGATACACTTTCACACTGGGAACAGGAGTATTCTCCTGGGCTTCAAAGAAGCAGAAATCAGTGGCATTGTCCACAGCTGAAGCCGAATATGTCGCAGTTTCACTCGCCACTTCACAAGCAATATGGCTAAGAAGAGTCATAGAAGACTTTGGTGAGAAGAACAGAACAGCAACAACCATTCTCAGTGATAACAAGTCTGCAATCGCCATGAGCAAGAATCCTGTCTATCACAGTCGGGCAAAGCACATCGCCTTGAAGTTTCATTACATCAGGGATGCAGTCGAGGAGAATGAGATTGATTTGGTGTACTGCAATACAGACGACCAAGTTGCTGATATCTTCACCAAGGCGCTCGCCAGAGATAGGTTTGAGTATCTCAGAGGCCTACTCGGAATGCTAAGGCAAAGCATTAAGGGGGAGTGTTAAAATGTTAATGCTTTCCTTGGGTGACTAGGAGTTGACTGAAAAGCTAATATGCTTTCCAGCAACTATCTACTGTTCATTCCACTGAGATTTTGTTAGCTAGATATTTGTAGTATCATAGTACTATAAATTGTTAAGTTGATGTCTAGCTTACTAGCTTAGATATTTTTGTAGGTTACTTTGTATCCCTATAAAAGGGAAGTGTTTTCATTGTAATCTTCAAGTGAGAATGTTAGATCAAAAGACTGCATAAGTACAGTTCATCTATTCTTCTTCAAACACTATTCACCGAGTGAACTGTGTGTTATACCTCACTCGTCTCGAGCAATCAGTCTCCACTCGCCACGATCTAGTGGTTGCTGATCTCACTCGCCAGAGCTTAAGTGAGAGTATTGTGAATTCTAACATGGATTCCAACATTGCCAATGTAAGGATCATAGAATTGGATATGGGTGCTTTGCTTGCTGGGACGCAGTATAGAGGAGAATTTGAGAAGAGGTTAAAGGATGTTTTGATAGAAGTAGAAGAGGCTGAAGGTAAGGTCATTCTCTTCATTAATGAGATTCACCTTGTTCTTGGTGCCGGTAGAGCGGGGGGATCCATGGATATGCAGCCAACCTCTTTAAGCCAATGCTTGCTAGAGGCCAGCTGCGATGCATTGGTGCTACGACTCTTGAAGAATATAGGAAATATGTGGAGAAGGATGCTGCATTTGCGAGAAGGTTCCAAAAGATTACTGTGGCTGAGCCTAGTGTTGAAGACACAATTAGTATCCTCCGAGGATTGAAAGAGAGATATGAAAGTCATCATGGTTTTCGAATTTGGACAGGGCTTTAATTGCTGCTGCACAACTTTCAAGCCGATATATTACAGGTATGTGTTACAACTTACAATTTACAATTAAGTAATATATTGCATGTACGGTTTCTTAATTATGTGTTCCTTCTTACTTGGGTGCAAGTGTTCGAGTTCCTTGGAACTGAAATTTGTTATATGTTTATTTATAGGGCGTCATCTTCCTGACGAGGCAATTGATATATTAGATGAGGCTTGTGCAAATGTGAGAGTCCGACTTGATAGTCAGCCTGAAGAAATTGATGATCTTGAAAGAAAGATAATGCAGCTTAAAGTTGAGGTTCATGCACTGGAGAAAGACGATGATAAAACTAGCATAGCTCGTCTTGTTGAAGTAAGTATCACATTAATGTATATATATTGGAGAAAACTTGACTGGTTCTTTAACTCATTTGTTATCTTCAGGTTCGAAAAGAGCTTCATGACTCTGGACACAAATTGCAGCCCTTGATGATAAAATATGGAACTGAGAAGCAAAGGATTGATGAAACTCATCGGTTGAAGCAAAAGCGTGAAAAGCTGTTGATTTCTTTAGCAGAGGCTGAAAGAAGATGTGACTATGCCAAGGTTGCTGACTTGCGTTATGGAGCTATTCAGGAATTGGAATCTGCCATTGCACAACTTGATGGGAGCAACAACGACAACTTAATGTTGACAGAAGTTGTTAAACCAGAACACATTGCAGAAGTTGTAAGCCGTTCTACTGGCATAGATGTAACAAGGCTTGACCAGAATGGAAAAGAAAGGTTAATTGGACTTTCTGAGAGCTTGCATAAAAGAGTAATCGGCCAAGAACAGGCAGTTGATGCTGTTGCAGAGGCAGTGCTGAGGTCAAGAGCTGGTCTTGGCAGACCAGAACAGCCTATTGGTTCCTTCTTATTTCTGGGTCCAACTGGTGCCGGAAAAACTGAGCTCGCAAAGGCTCTTGCTGAGCAACTTTTTGATGATGAAAATCTAATCGTACGAATAGACATGTCTGAGTACATGGAGCGACATTCAGTTTCCCGCTTAATTGGTTCTCCTCCTGGGTAAGTGCATTTTGACTTTCTTAATGCATATGCAACTTCTCATTGTTTACATCATTTAACTTGAGTCTGGACAGGTATGTTGGTTATGACGATGGTGGGCAACTGACTGAGGCCGTAAGACGGAGACCTTATGGTGTTGTATTATTTGATGAAGTGGAGAAGGCACACAGCTCTGTGTTTAATGTTCTCCTACAAGTTTTAGATGATGGAAGGTTAACTGATGGACAAGGTGTTGTCGTCGACTTCAAAAATACTTTGATTATTCTGACCTCTAACCTTGGGGCAAAGCATCTCATTTCTGGTTTAATAGGAGAGTGTACAATGAAAGATGCTCATGACCGAGTTATGCCAGAGGTACTTACAGTACATATCCAGCTAAATTTCTTAAATTGATAGTTCCATTTCTTTTCAATCATTGTAAACAATCTCTTGGTCGTCGGATAGGTGAGAAGTCACTTTAGTCCAGAATTACTAAATCGGCTTGATGAGATTGTCATATTTGATCCACTTTCACACGAGCAATTGAAGAAGGTGGCCAGGTTGCAGATGAATGATGTTGCTGTCAGACTTGCCAATAGAGGTGTTACTTTGGAATTGACTGATGCAGCATTGAATTATATTATGCAGAAGAGTTATGATCCGGTTAGTTTCATTGCCTTCATTTTTAATTTATAGCTCCATCTACTCAATCTGCTTTATATACATAAAATGCCAAACAAGGAGTGTTTTTTTATCTTCAGGTTTATGGTGCTAGACCAATCAGAAGATGGCTTGAGAAGAAGGTGGTGACAAAGTTATCAAGAATGTTGATTGATGAAGAGATGAATGAGAACTCAACAGTTTACATAGATGCAGGAGGAGGTGAGTTGGTGTATCGGGTTGAGAAGAATTGAAGCAGTTATTAACACATGTAAAAGGTTAAAAGATCAGTGTACTGATGCTGGAGTTATGAAGGGAGATTAAGGAAGTATGAGTGGTACATTTTTATGGGTAAAGTGTTGTAAGATGATTGATTTTGTGATAGTGAACTCCATGCTTAAGCATTCAAGGTCTTGATGCGCGCAACCACTTATGTACGTAGCGCCATATACGTTTACTCCTTACACACAAATTGCACGTACACAATACACTCTTTTTTGTCTTGTCTAATGAATCGAATCGAAGGTGATTAATTTGTTCAATGATAACAATATTTTGTTAAGCTGGTGAAGCATTTTGAGTGTGAGAAGTTTTATACACACTCTTGAAACTACTTAATACACATACCTATTATTATATATTTATACATTTCAAATATAATTGTATAAATATATCAAATGACCAAAATAAACATATGTAATAATTAAGAAAATCAGAAGAAAATAAATATCAAAAATCAAAAATTTATTTTTAGAAACTAATAAAAGAATTCGATAAAAAAAATTAAAAATAAGAAAATAAACTTTTATAAGATTTTTGAATTAGTTATAATGGGAATTTAAACAATCAATTCCTTTCTTTATTTTCACGAAAAAAAATCATAATTTTCTTTTTTAGAATTCTAAATTAAGTAGTAATTTATGTTGAAAACCTTATTATTTTCATTTTATTAAATTTTATCTTGTTCTTTTTTCTTCTTCGTCTAAATACAATGATGAGAATGTATTAATTTTTCACTTTATTTAACATTTTCATGTTTAAGAATTTGAAGAGAATAATAATAGATTTGTAATGATTTTATAAACTAATATAAGTAGTCGATTTGAACATCTACAAAACGTCAATATAAAGTAACATATTAAACATAGTAACCTTGTATAGTCAAATAATAGGGTATTTCATGATTTTTAGTTTAAGGGTATTTTAAGTAGTTTGGGTTGTATATTTAGCAAAAATATGAGATTCATAATTTAAATGTGTGGTGTATTAAATATGTATGTATATTAAGTAGTTTGAGGAGAGTATTTAAAAAAAAAATTGCACGTGTTCTTTTCTAATACGGATCAAATATATTTAACATATAGGGGTATTTATAAAAAAAAGGGCATTTGAAGGCCCAAAATTATAAAAAAAAGCTTGAACTTTGCACTGATTATAAAAAGGGCATAAATTAACAAATAACCAAAAAACATCACAATTATAAAATATGCCACTGTAATTCTTTTAATTAAATCCCTCTACTATAATACCAGCCACCCCTCTCTCTTAGATTAAAACAATCTCTCTCTCTCTCTAAAATTCAACTCTCTCTCTCTCTCTCGCCACCATCTCCGTTGGTGCCACCATATCCGTCAGATCCCACACGGTGGAGAAGTACAACCACATCTCGTCAGCGTCACCGTTAAAGTTGTCGTCAAGGCTCCGCTGCCGCCATTCTGGAAAGCTCCTCCTTCTCTCTCAACGGCGTCGTCTCTCTGCCGCTCCCACTCGTCGCGCATCTTAGTCACCTCGTGCGCTAAGGCCTTGAAGAGGCCGAACTGGACCTGCACGTCCAATTTTGAACTCTCCACCGCCTCACGCGCCTGCCGCTCGCGATCTAGCTCGGCCAGGAACTCGCGGAATCGGTCGGCGGATTCGGTTACGAAGCCCCGTCCTCTACCGTTGAGAATGCTCATGATCGAGGAGGAGCGTGACACCGCCGCCGCGTCGTGGCCGTCTTCCAAGGCCGACGACTTCGAGGAGGAGCAGCAAAGGCAAAGACTTGAGAGGGACTCAGACGAGACTTAGGGTTTTTGAATCGAGGATGGCGCCCAATGATCCCAAGCAAGGCAGGCGAGGAGGCGTCTTCGCCTCCGTAGCCTCCACTTTCAGCGTCGTCACCAAATCCGTAAACGGGTACCGATTTCTATTTTTCCAGCTGCTTTGTTTTTTCTGCAAATTTTTAGCTACGAGTTTGATTTTTATACAATTTTACTTCTCAATTTTACTGCTAATTGCTGCTGTGGTGGTTGATATGGGTTTCTAGTGTTGTTTCTGTTTGGAATTGGATCTGTTGCTTGTTTTAAGTTTTGATTGGTGTTGAATTAGGTTAGGTGATATGGTAATTGCATATGTGCTGTTCAAGTGCCATAGATTCTCTAAACTCAGTAGCACACGTCTACCAACCCGGCTTTGTAATTATTGATTGTTCTTAGCAAGTCAACCGTTTGTTTAGGTTCATGTTATACTTATTTACCTCCATACTCTAGCATTGACATGTTTCAGCTAAGAGCAATGCTTTTGTTGGAAATTTGTATTTGATACATTTCATAATAGATTAATAGTTATTGACTACATAATTGATAAAGATTGCAAATATCAACAGGAACAATGCGGGCATTGGATGCAAGGCGTTTGGGGAGATGGAGTATGGGGACTGTGTTAAGGCGTTTGATGTTTATGTAAATGAGGCCAAGATAATTGATGCATTGTAGTTGTTTTATGGTTGGTGTAATGATTTGTGGTTTAATTGAGAACGATTTGTACTCATACACATATCTTTCTTTTATCATGAGCTTCGATCTATCAGATAGTTACTTGTTAGCTACAAAATAATTACATGATAGTTACTTTACATAGCAAGTTAACATAATAATTACTTGTGTAGTTACTTGGTCAAAATTGATAGTTACTAAAATAGTTACTGATAAGGTTACACATAATAGTTTACTGAGATGATAGTTACTAAGATATTTACTAAGATAGTTACACAGATAGTTACAAAACTGATAGTTACTGAAATAGTTATCAATGTAGTTACACAGATAGTTACAATGATAATAGTTACAAAGTTGATAGTTATTAACATAGTCACAAAGAATAGTTTACTCAGATGATAGTTACCAAGATAGTTACACAGATAGTTACTAAAATAGTTACATAGATAGTTAAAAGGATAATAGTTACAAAATTGATAGTTACTAAGATAATTCACAAATAATTAAAAAATTGATAGTTACTAAGATAGTTACAAAGATAGTTATTAAGGTACTTACACAGATAGTTGATAGTTAGTAAGGTAGTTACACCGATAGTTAGAAAATTGATAGTTACTAAGATAGTTACAAAAAATAGTTTACTCAGATGATAGTTAATAAGATAGTTAATAAGGTAGTTACAAAATTGATAGTTACTAAGATAGTAATAGTTTACTCAGATGATAGTTACTAACATAGTTACACAGATAGTTACAAAATTGATAGTTACTAATATAATCACAAAAAATAGTTTACTCAGATGATAGTTACTAACATAGTTACAAATTAAATTGATAGTTACTAAGATAGTTACTAACATAGTTACAAAGAATAGTTTATTCAGATGATAGTTATTAAGATAGTTACTAATGTACTTACACAGATAGTTAGAAAATTGAAAGTTACTAAGATAGCTACTAACATAGTTACACATATATAATAGTTTACTCAAATGATAGTTACTAAGATAGTTACTAAGGTAGTTACACATATAGTTACAAAATTGATAGTTACTAAGATAGTTATACAGATAGTTCCAAGATAGTTTCAAAATTGATAGTTACTACGTAGTTCACAAATCATTACAAAATTGATAGTTACTAAGATAGTTACAAAGAATAGTTTACTCAGATGATAGTTACTAAGATAGTTACTAAGGTAGTTACACAGAATAGGTACAAGGATGATAGTTACTAAAGTAGAATAGTTAGTAGAATAGTTACACATATAGTTACAAAATTGTTAGTTACTACTCAAATGATAGTTACTAAGGTAGTTATACAGATAGTTACAAAATTGATAGTTATTAAGGTAGTTATACAGATAGTTACAAAATTGATAGTTACTAAGGTAGTTACACATAATAATTTACTTAGATGATAGTTACTAAGATAGTTACACATAATAGTTACAAAATTGATAATTACTAAAATAGTTACTAACATAGTTACACTGAATAGTTACACAGATAGTTACAAAATTAATAGTTACTAAGATAATTACACAGAATAGTTACACAAATAGTTACAAAATTGATAGTTACTAATGTTTATGTCAGAATCCCGTAGGCCTGGCAGAGACGGGTGGATCCGGACGTAGACTCCTCCTGCTCAACCTGCTAACTAAGGGGAATACCAGGCGGGCCGGTCTTCTCCTCTCCGATGCCTAAGTTAGTGCGGGTAGGATAAATAGATAACTTGAGCAGGAATGATAAGTAGTGAGAAGGATCAGTTACCTATTAATGAGGGTGGTTGAGGCCCTTATATAGGTGGTCGAGCGTGAGGTCTGGCCTTACTCTTCGATGTGGGACTGGTTCCCTTCCGTCTGTATGAAAGGGACAGCTCTGGTGACCTGTTCAGCCGGCTGATGCCCTCGGCTCCCGGGCCCCTGGTCACTAGTTAAACTGCTGGGCCCCGGGTCCGGGTGCTGGGGATCCTGCTCCGGGCCTCGGTTCGGCCCTGGGCGTGCTAGCTGCGGGTCTGTGGGTTTGTGTAGCCCCCTTTGTGGCTATTGTCAACAAGTCCCCCAAGTTCCCGGTCAAGTGCAATCTTGAATGGGGACTTAACATGTCTCACTCTGCTGTCCCACAGACCCGCAGGGTTACCAACCCAACGGTGCCCTAGTCCCCCAAGTCCGTATTGAAGATTGGGCTTGGCCGGGCGTTCGAGCAGGCACCGGTATGAGTACCTATTTTGTGATGGCGTATCACAACTTTTATGAGTAATAAAAATGGTGTGCTACAATGGTGTTATGCCAGGAGCATGGAATAATGATGTGGCGTTGAAATCCGCCATGTAATGTGTATGGAGCGGGGTGATACCCGGATAGATGCATGGGATGATGTGGCGTTGAAATCCGTCATGTAATGAATGTGGAGCGGGGTGATACCCGGATAGATGCATGAGATGATGTGGCGTTGAAATCCGCCATGCAATGAATGTGGAGCGGGGTGAATTGGTGGACTGCCATGCCTGGATAAGTCCCCCAAGTGTCAAAGGTAGTGCTACCAACGGTAGCATGAGCCGGGAAATGGCCCCCTGGGGTGTGTTAAGCTATAGTCCGCACCCGATGGTGCGTCCCAGCTTGTGTTGGGATAAGCTTGGGGTAGCGGGAAGGATTGCGGCCTTGTGTAAGCACCGGTCATCAACCTCTAGTTCTTAGCTTGGTGTGATGCAGGGTTTTTATCCTGCTGGAAGATTTTTACATGTGTTAGAGGAAAAATCTCTCGGGTTTATAAAGCCCATACGTCCGTAGCCGTTAGGCACGGAGAGTGGCATCCGATGGATTGCCAGCGACCCGGTGGAAGTCGACTTCACCGTTGGAGTGCCTGAAAACCGGTGGGATGCTACATCACCGTTGGAGTGCCTGAAAACAGGTGGGATGCTACATCACCGATGGAGCGGCAAAAACCCGGTGGGATGCTACATCACCTTTGGAGTGGCTGTCCTCGTTTTGAAGTTGCCGCTTGGGGAAGTGAGAGGGGCTGGACGCCTCGGTTCTTGCCCCTATTTTCCTCAACTGCCGCTTGTAGGCAGGGCAGGTGGCTGA
Source organism: Potentilla sterilis (assembly GCA_963682095.1). Classification (NCBI taxonomy): domain Eukaryota; kingdom Viridiplantae; phylum Streptophyta; class Magnoliopsida; order Rosales; family Rosaceae; genus Potentilla; species Potentilla sterilis. The sequence goes on along the minus strand of OY821763.1, from coordinate 9,427,158 downwards.
CATGCATTGAAGGGGAAACCCCATCAGTCCCATCAGTTATGATGGCGTGGGAGTTTTACCGACGCTAGGACACGTGTCCGCAGGGAGAGGAGTGAGATGAAGGGCCTGGATCCGTAGGCGTTTAACTTGCCCCGAATGAGTTTTTTTGGGGGGATTATAGGGGTACCTAGGGCATCGGACCCGTCTATAAAAAGAGCTCATTTGTCCTCTGTGTGCCGTTTCTGCTCTTGAGTAAAAGAAAGAGAACGTGAAGGAGGAGTCCGGCGAAAGTTCTGTGAAGGCATTCTCTCGCTATCTTCAAGCGTTCTTGTGCTTGCCCCAATATTGCTCGCTGTTTTTCTAGGACTGACTGCCCTCAGTTGTGCACAATAATCGGTAAGTTTCGCCGCCTTTGCTTGGTGTTTTTCTTTTCTTTGTGTTTTGTGGGGGGTTGGGGGGGGGGGGGGGGGTGGGGGCTGTCTCGGCCCTGGTTAGCCGTTTGGGGCGGGGAACTTGCGGCGGGTTTGGGGAGCAGTCGTAGAGAACGCTGTTTTAGCTTGTGGCTGACCAGCGGTGGGGTTTTGTTTTCATCCCCTAGGTTAAAATGGTTTCTGGGAGCTCTGATGGGACTTCTGAATCGGCCGGTAAGCGCCCGGTGGTGGACGATGAGGAGAGATTGGAAGATTGGCTCGCTTCGAGTTCTTCGGAGTCAGAAGCCGTTGCCCGTTCCGGGGGAGAAGCGTCGCCGTCCGGGTGTTCGGGGTCGGATAGCATTCCGCACGGGGTACGTTTTCGTGATACTGCGCCCCCGGCTTACACCATTGGTGACAGGGAAGGGGCGGTAGTTTGTGATGAACCGGAGGGTACTATGAGCCCTGCTGAGATCGCCATCTTCCGGGAGACGTGGAGTATCCCAGACGAGGTGAAATTACGGCCGCTAAACCCCGGAGAGTCGGCCTGTAATCCGGAGCAGGGTTGGGTCGCTGTGCATCCGGACCAGTTTCGCCATGGGTTTTCCCTTCCACTGCCAGACTTTATGCAGTACATGCTCAGCGCTCTGCAGGTGTGCCCTGCGCAGCTTCCCGGGAACCAATGGAGGCAGCTACTGAGCCTTGGTTGCCTGTACGAACTGTCCGGGATGAGCATGCCGTCCGTGAACGAATTCCGGGCGTTGTATAGGCTGTCCTTCTCAAAAAAGAAGGGGTGTCGGGGTTCGCTTACTTTTAGCGCCCGAGACTTTCAGCCTATCGTAACCCGCTTGCCTAGCTTCTTGGGTAGGCAATAACTGGAGGAAGAAGGTGGTGATGGCAGGCGGGAAGTGGCAGAAAAGGAGTATGATGTACCGGGTTCCTGGCACCTTCCAGCCTCTTGGTGACCAGTCGTACGTACTGTCTGAGTTGGAGCGGGACAGGATCGCCAGGGTTTTCGGGTGCTGGGACAGTCTTGATCGAAGCTCCTACAATTTCATACGGCGGGAGGTGTTGGAGTACTGCGGCCTCGGGCGGGATCCCGGTGCGTAGCAGGGTCTTTAGTAGTGGTGTTCCTGCTGGCTACGTTGATTCTAACTCTTTGTTTGTTCTGTAGGTGCAGCTTCTCGGACGGTCGTCAAGCCCGACAATACGCTATCCATGGATGGTGAGGATCTCGTGTCGAAGTTGAAGGAGAAGGGGGAGGTCGCTTCGCGGACCGCGGTGGATCTGGAGGCTAACCGGCTTACCGTGCATGCCGAACCGGTGGACCTGGATCTTGGTGATGAGACCTATGTCCTGAGGCGTGTCAAGACTCATGCCTCAGCCTCCGATCCAGTACCCGGTAAGGGGAAATCCATCGGAGGGCAGTCGAGGCTTCCCGGTGGTATAACTAGGATTCCACACCGGCCTGGGTCGGTCCCGCTTGTCACCCGGGTCACTTTGACAGGCGCACAATCTTCTTCACCGGGTGATTGGGGTGACAAGAGGCGAAGGGTCATGGATGTCCCGGCCGCTGTGGTGGTGACGCTGACCGGTGGGTCGTCCGGTGAGAACTTGGCGAAGCGGCTCAAGTTAACCAGTGGTACGGTGAGTCCCGCTAGGGATGGTACCGTCGTGGCTTCAAGCTCTGCCGGTCAGCGGAGCAGCCCCTCTCCGATGGAAGAATCGAGGGGAACTCCGGATAGTCCCTTCGTCCGGAATCTGGTGGAGGACGTGACCGGTCTTGGTCTGGATAAACCTGGCGCTGCTGGGGCCCTGTCGGCGGAAGATCGCCGGAAAAGTAAGGAGTTGGTCCTCCGGGTAAGAAATTTACCGCCCATAAAACTTCTGGTATCTTGTTGTATAGTAGAATTTTTTTTTTTTTTTTATTGGCTCCTTGTCGCCTTGTAGTTGTTGTTCAGTCTGTACCAGCCGGACCCGAACGAGGAGCTGCCGGAGTTGAAGAGGCAGGTGGCCGCTCTGACCGCAGCTCGCGACCGCCTGGAAGCTGAAAAGGCAAAGCTTGAACGGGAGAAGGTCAGACTGGAGGAGAGGGCCAAGAAGTAGGTGGCCAAACTAGAAGGCCAGGTCCGAAGCCTGGAAGAGGAGAAGGAGCGGGCTGAGGAGGATAAGGCCGAGCTGGAGGCCAAAGTGGATGAACTCCGCGTGGAGGCTGCTGCTGTTCGTGCCGCCACCGCCGCTGCGGTTGGTGAAGAAGATCCTGAGGTTTTCCAGCGGGTTATCCAGAAATATCACGATAGTGATCAATTTCTTCATCTTCTGGAGAAGGCCAGGGAGTCGGGTATCGCCGATGCCTATATAGAGTGGGAAGAGAAGGGGTACCTGGATACCTCTCAAATGCCAAAGGCGGAGGCTGATGAAGCTGACGGTCAGCAGTCGGAGGAAGGCGGACCGGGGGAAGAAGGCGAACTTCCACCCTCCAAGCCTACTGAGGAAGGCGTACCTCCGCCATCTGAGCCTACTGAGGAGGGCGTAGTGGCTCCGGCTGAGGGAGCCGGAGGACAGGGTAGACCCGCTGAGGAGGTGGCTCCTTAGGTTTTTCCGTTGTAAACTTTCATTTGGACCGACTGTTCTATACTACTAGCGGATTTTGTTCTCTTTCTTTGGTTTGCCTGCTTTCTGACTTTTGATTTACCTTGGATTTTTTGTTTCAAAAGTAGTTAGCATATACATCGTGTGATATTACATCTTTTAAGCCGTTGGCATGCCAAACTAATCAGATAATCTAGCCCATACGTCCGTCAGGTGCAAATGCGCCTACCAGTCCTGGTCCCGGTCCCGGGCGGCATCTGCCCTTCTCGCTCCTACATACCGCTGAAGCTGACCGCTGCTTACTAACCCCTCTATCGCTGTCTTGAGGGTGAAGCAATTGTTTGTCCGATGTGTAGCTTCGTCGTGGTAGGAGCAGTATTTGCCGGTTTGGGCGGGGGTGAGCCTTGCCCTTGGAAACCTCCTCTTTGGCGGCGGGGGAATGGTGTTCCCGTTCTCGTGCAGGATGTCCTCGTACGAGGAGGTTAAAGTAGTGAAGACTTCCTGGCGTTCTGCTGGCATGATCGCCAGGGGGCGCTCTTGCCGGTAGTTCGTTGGCTTGTGTTCGGCTTGGGGTTTATCGGGGTAGGGTTTCTGCTGCGGTTGGTTCCCCCAGTTTTTGTTCGGCCTGCTTGGTCGGGCATCCCGATCTTCGGTCCGCTAAACCCCGGCCTTGTTCTCTCGGTGGGCGGGAAGGAAATCCTCCTGCTTCCTCTTGAGCAGGTGAGGGCCGTACGTCTCGTGGTCCGCTTGGGCGTGCCTGATGGCCATCGCCATTAGTTCATCATACCCCTGCGGGAGTTCCACTCGCACGGGGTAGGAAAATTTCACCGGTCGGAGACCCTGCTTAAACGTCATCTCGGCGATTTTCTTATCAAGGTTCCGTACCCCGGCCGTCGCCGTTTGCCAACGGTTTACGTACGTCCTCAGCTCCTCGCCGTGCGCCTGCTTGCAGTTAAAGAGGACCGTTGATGTCCGAGCTCCCTCGACCCGGGGGATGAAACGACCGACGAACCGATCGGCCAATTGTTCGAAAGCCTCAATGGAGTTCGCCGGGAGCTCATAAAACCAGCTCAGCGCCTCTCCAGATAGGGTTTCTTGAAAAATGTTGCAGCATACGGCGTCAGAGTAGCCCTTGGCGCATGTCTGAGACCGGAAGCTATCCAGGTGCTGGTACGGGCAGCCGGCTCCTGTGTACGTTAGCTTCAGGGATTTTTGATTGCCGGACCTCCCGGACTCCAGGACCCGGTGTGAAAAAGGGCCCGTGCGCTCGTTGAACCGCGCGCCTTCTAACGGTCGCGCTACCCTCCTCTCATTGGCCTCCATTTGGGCCTTTAAGTCCGACACGGAGTCGGTGAGTATTTGCAATGCCCGTTCGGTCGGGATCGCAACCTCGCCTTCGAACGAAGTGTGTGACTGCCGAGGCACCGACGCGCTCCCGGGTAGGGCCTCCGCGCCCCCGGACTCCATCTTTTTGCGGCCGGTGGGCCTTCCGCCCGACGATTGCCCCGCCTCAGGGTTCCGGGACCGACCTGGTGCAGATGCCCGCGCCTTGTTCAAAGCGGCGTCGTGTTGCTGTCCCCTCTCCAGGACAGCCACCAAGGCGGCATTTATCGTCTCTATTTCTCGGTACCGAGCATCGGAGTCTGCCCTGTCTCTATCGCTCTCCGCGCGCAGTCGATCAACCTCTGCGCGCATCCTCTCTAATTCCCTCGCCATATCGTACCGGTCGGGGCTGTACGTGGTGTCCCGGTCGCTCTCGCCGGCCAGACTGTCTCCCTCCTCACTGTACTCGTCCGAGAACGTCAGCAGGGGGGCCTGGTGAGTTATCTGGTCGTCCTCCGCCGGGGCTTTCCCGCGCGTGCCGTGGTCGCACGTCCCTGGCGCGCGGCTCGGTTCTCGACCGTTGTCGTTCTGGATATCTCGGCCGGGGAGCTGCTCTAGTGCCGCACCTGGGGCCATGCTGAGCACTTGCTCTAGTACGATCCGCTGATCGTCTACCGCGTCTCTTCCTTGCCCTACCTCTGAGCTTTCTGTCATGTATCTCCCTTTGACTAACGCTTAAGTAATTTTTTGACTGATCTCTACCCGCTGGTAGAGCAACACAACTTTTTGAACAGTTTCCCACAGACTGCGCCAATTGTTTCTGTCAGAATCCCGTAGGCCTGGCAGAGACGGGTGGATCCGGACGTAGACTCCTCCTGCTCAACCTGCTAACTAAGGGGAATACCGGGCGGGCCGGTCTTCTCCTCTCCGATGCCTAAGTTAGTGCGGGTAGGATAAATAGATAACTTGAGCAGGAATGATAAGTAATGAGAAGGATCAGTTACCTATTAATGAGGGTGGTTGAGGCCCTTATATAGGTGGTCGAGCGTGAGGTCTGGCCTTACTCTTCGATGTGGGACTTGTTCCCTTCCGTCTGTATGAAAGGGACAGCTCTGGTGACCTGTTCAGCCGGCTGATGCCCTCGGCTCCCGGGCCCCTGGTCACTAGTTAGACTGCTGGGCCCCGGGTCCGGGTGCTGGGGATCCTGCTCCGGGCCTCGGTTCGGCCCTGGGCGTGCTAGCTGCGGGTCTGTGGGTTTGTGTAGCCCCCTTTGTGGCTACTGTCAACAACTAAGATAGTTACTAACATAATTACACAGATAGTTACAAAAATTGATAATTACTAATATAGTTACAAATAATAGTTATTTAACTGAGTAACTATCGAAGTAACTATCTGAGTAACTATCCAAGCAATAAGTAACTATCCCGGTAACTTTATAGTTATTTAATAGTTACTATCCCGGTAACTATCAATTTACTAACTATCTAAATAATTATAATCTTAGTAACTATCTTACTAACTATCGTACTAACTATCTAAGTAACTATCGTACTAACTATCTAAGTAACTATAAATTTTGTAACTACCTTAGTAACTATCATCTTAGTAACCATCTTACTAACTAACTATCCAAGTAACTACCGAATTAACTATCCTAATAACTATCCAAGTAACAAGTAACTATCCAAGTAACAAGTAACTATCCAAGTTACAGCTCTTATTTCTTCAAAACTGAGACATATATAAGTAACTATCAGAGTAACTATCTAAGTAACTATCTGAGTAACAAATCTTGTTTCAAAATTGAGACATATATAAGTAACTATTGGAGTAACTATCCAACTAAACAGACAAACACAAATACAATTCCAACTAGCTGCATAGCTGATCAAGTAATTAATCACTGTAAACTACTGTAAACTAGTTTCTTTTCAGATATCTTTTTTTGTCTCTCGAAATAAACCAGGAGTATAAATAGTCATCTTCTCCAGAACTCGACCATTTTTCAGCATAAACTTGGTCACTTCCATCTCGTCCAGATATACAATGCAACCTTTTCCAATAAATCCCCTTACAATTTCAAGTTATACTATCCCGGTAACTATCAATTTACTAACTATCTAAATAATTATAATCTTAGTAACTATCTTACTAACTATCGTACTAACTATCTAAGTAACTATCGTACTAACTATCTAAGTAACTATCGTACTAACTATCTAAGTAACTATAAATTTTGTAACTACCTTAGTAACTATCATTTTAGTAACCATCTTACTAACTAACTATCCAAGTAACTACCGAATTAACTATCCTAATAACTATCCAAGTAACAAGTAACTATCCAAGTTACAGCTCTTATTTCTTCAAAACTGAGACATATATAAGTAACTATCAGAGTAACTATCTAAGTAACTATCTGAGTAACAAATCTTGTTTCAAAATTGAGACATATATAAGTAACTATTGGAGTAACTATCCAACTAAACAGACAAACACAAATACAATTCCAACTAGCTGCATAGCTGATCAAGTAATTAATCACTGTAAACTACTGTAAACTAGTTTCTTTTCAGATATCTTTTTTTGTCTCTCGAAATAAACCAGGAGTATAAATAGTCATCTTCTCCAGAACTCGACCATTTTTCAGCATAAACTTGGTCACTTCCATCTCGTCCAGATATACAATGCAACCTTTTCCAATAAATCCCCTTACAATTTCAAGTTATACTATCCCGGTAACTATCAATTTACTAACTATCTAAATAATTATAATCTTAGTAACTATCTTACTAACTATCGTACTAACTATCTAAGTAACTATCGTACTAACTATCTAAGTAACTATAAATTTTGTAACTACCTTAGTAACTATCATTTTAGTAACCATCTTACTAACTAACTATCCAAGTAACTACCGAATTAACTATCCTAATAACTATCCAAGTAACAAGTAACTATCCAAGTTACAGCTCTTATTTCTTCAAAACTGAGACATATATAAGTAACTATCAGAGTAACTATCAGAGTAACTATCTAAGTAACTATCTGAGTAACAAATCTTGTTTCAAAATTGAGACATATATAAGTAACTATTGGAGTAACTATCCAACTAAACAGACAAACACAAATACAATTCCAACTAGCTGCATAGCTGATCAAGTAATTAATCACTGTAAACTACTGTAAACTAGTTTCTTTTCAGATATCTTTTTTTGTCTCTCGAAATAAACCAGGAGTATAAATAGTCATCTTCTCCAGAACTCGACCATTTTTCAGCATAAACTTGGTCACTTCCATCTCGTCCAGATATACAATGCAACCTTTTCCAATAAATCCCCTTATGGCTATGGTCTTCAGGTGAGACAAGAGACAGTTAGGAACAGTGTTTGTTGGACACCAGTTCTGCACATTTGTGAGCTTTGTAATTTCACTCATCGGCACTTCATTTCCAGTATGCTCAATCACCTCATCTTCTTCTTCATCAATCTCCTCCACTTCCAACTGTTTTCGGATTGGATAGTTCCCGTTGTCTATGAAGAGACATTGTAGATTAGGTGAACTCTCTGACAGCAGCCAAAATGAACCAGCTTCAATTAGATCAAATTATTAAAAGCTGGCACAGAGCAGCCCTTCATCAAAAGAAACAAAACTAATTAATCAAACAGCGTCTGGAGGAATTGGGATGCATTTCCAACTCTATCTCTTTAATAGTTCCATGCCAAAAACATTACAAGTATCTAATTTTTTTCACTAAAGTACACAAATACTAAGATCTAAATGCAAGTGTAAACACCTGAAATTGTTGCACGATTCACTATAGTCACTGACCCTAAGTTCAAATTCCATGTTTTAATCAATATGGGGCTATGAGCTAACAGTTTCAGTAAACTAGCAAAGCAACTAAACTCAAAAGCAACTACATTACCATACATCGATTTGAGAAAGATCAGATAACGGGTCGGAACTCTTTCTAGCTTTATCCTGTGGATTTTTAACACCACCAGAGTTGATCTAGCAGCAACAGGATCATTACACATAAACTATCAATTGAGGAATATGATTGAATACACTACAACAATGGAAATCTTAGGCGACGAAAAATTTTCGTCACCTAAGAGTAATTTTCGTCTCCTAAGCACTTAGGTGACGAAATTTTCGTCGCCTAAGTTTCGTCGTCTAAAGTTTGTGGCCTAAGCAAGTAGACGACGAAAATTATAAATTTCGTCGCCTAAGAAAGTACTTAGACGACGAATATAATTCGTCGTCTAAGAAGGATTGGTGACGAAAAAAATTCTTAGAGGACGATGTTTTTCGTCGGCTATGGATTTACTTAGACGACGAATATATTATTTTCGTCGTCTAAGTGATTTACTTAGACAACGAAAATTATTTTTTTCGTCGACTAAGTGATTTACTTAAGCGACGAAAATTATTTTTTCGTCGACTAAGTGATTTACTTAGGCGACGAAAATTATTTTTTCGTCGACTAAGTGATTTACTTAGGCGACGAAAATTATTTTTTCGTCATCTAAGTAAATCACTTAGGCGAGGAAAATGATAGTTTCGTCGCCTAAGTAAAAATTTTATATTAAAAAAAAAAACCGAAATTGAGACAAAATATTAATTAATATATTAAAAAAATTATTAATACAAATTAAATACTTAATATTAATAAATTTATACATACAAATTAAAATATTTAATACTTAATATTAAACCGAACAACAATTAATATGCAAAGGGACTCGAGCTTCTAAGCCCCAGGCAGATGTTGATTTGTTTGCCCTTAGGCAATCATACATGTGCAGTGCTTTGATCTGCATCCCAGCAAAGAATGGAGTTGTGCTCCCTATTGCTTGGCTGCCTTTGTGCCGGCCAGGTGACGAGCAGTAGAGGCAACCAAAGATGAATCTAAGCCTCCAGACAGAAGAACTCCAAAAGGCACATTAGTCTTTTGATCACAGCCTGCATGAGTTACACTAAACATGTAAGCTATAATTCCATATTTCTCTTTGGCAATTAACATGTACAAGTAACACAGTATAAATTCCAATACGAGGCACCTAAAGGAGCAATTGCATAAAAAAAAAAGCTTTGCTGCAGAAATATTACCATCAAGACTCCAGCCCATGTAGAGGGAAGTGATTCTGATAGCATCACGAGCAACAATGAAGCTGTTGTCACGGGTATCCAGCAGCACGAAAGAGAACATGCCTTGAGCATGCCCACACAGTCCTCTCCAAACTCTTCATACTAAAACAGATAACAGAAGTATCACAAATTTTGCTCATCATCAAACTCATAGAAGTAATGAAAATACATGTCCATCATAGCAAAAACTCATCATCTCATAACTTGATCAAACTGATAGATGCAAATGAAACGAAGACTTGTTCATGCTTTGATTCTATCAAACAAGTTGGTACAAATCAGTGTGGAAGAAATCGTTTAGGTGCCTCACCAGATGAGCAATGACATCACAATCACTGCCGGCAATTGAAAGAAAATACACAACCGACACTTTTGACTTGGTTCAGGTGAACGGGGCGATCAATGAGGAGGAGACTGGGGCGGGGGCTAGCTGGCAGAGGCAGAGGCCGGAGCGGCGACCGAGGCGGAGGCTGGGGCGGGAGTGGGGACTGAAGCGGACAACAAACATGCATGGAATACGAACAGTATAACAAACCCAAAAGGCAAAAGTAAAGAAAACCCAACACCTACAACACTAACACACCACAGTTTCCGGCAACCAACCTGAAAATAAAGCAGAAAAAGGGAAGAGGACCGGCCCGAGCCCGAGCCCGACGAGCCGAGCCGGGCTATTTGGGGCTTCGAGTGGCTGGAAGAGAGGCGATCGGAGAGCCGAGCAACTAGGGGAGGAGCAGGCTCAGGCGAGGAGGAGGAGTTTTTTTGGGGGGGGGGGGGGGGGGGGGGAGGGGTCGGCGGAGAACTGGAGTTGGTTGCGGGAAGAAGGAGATCGGCGATGCGGTCGGAGGAGAGGTGAGGTCGTCATCGGGCTTGAGGCGAGAGGGGAGGCGGTCGGAGGAGGCGCGGAGACAAGAGGGGAGACGAGGAGCACTGAAGGCGAGTGGGCGACGGGGAGTTTTGTATTTTGTTTGTGTGGGGGGGCGACGAGAGAAGAGAAGGGGGGGGTGGGGGGTGGTGGCTGAGAGAAAGAGAGAGAGAGGGGGGGGGGGGGGGGGGGGAGCAGAAGGGGTGTGTGAGAGAGAAGAGAAAAGGGGGAGCGGCGGCACAAAGAGCGAGAGAGAGAGGGGGAGTTTTTAGTAGGGTATGTATTGGTTTAACTTAGACGACGACAATACACAATTGGTCTCCTAAGTCACTTACTTGGCCGACGAAAAAACCATATTCGTCTCCTAAAATTATTTCGAATTTTGGTAAAATTTATTGGCGGAAAATTAAGCCGCTAATAGATTTTCAAAATATTCTTTTTACTTAGGCGACGAAAAATATAAATTCGTGGCCTAAGTAAATCACTTAGACGACGAAATAAGTAAAAAGAATTTATATTTTTCGTCGCCTAAGTAAAAAGAATATTTTGAAAATCTATTGGCCTTAGTTAAAAATTATATTTTCGAAACAACTATATAAAAGAAGTCAAATTTTGAAAAACGCTGTGAAATAGCATTTGATCGTTATGATGAAATACGGTGATGGTAAAAAAATCACTTAAATCCGATAAAATTAAAGCCCCGATGGATGCGGTCAACCTTATTTAAACTTATCTCTCTCTATGGGAGCCATAGTATCAGGTGGTAAAAGTTCTCAAATTTTTACATGGATAATAACGTCTCATCTATATGAGAGTTTAATGTTTGGAAGTGTCGACAAAACAAGGACATCTAAAGGTACGTAATAGCGTTTTCGTGTGATAAGTTTTATGAAAATGTGGTTGACCGTTTCGATCGAGCATCGAACGTTCACGAAACGAGTTGATTTTTATACTCTACTCATATTTAACTATAACGATCACATCAGACGGTCAAAATTTTCATTTTGTGAATTTAGCCATTATAATGACAACATGTTTACTAATGCGGTATAACTTGATTAGTAGATTATACTGAAATGTACAACTTTTCGAAACAACTATATAAAAGAAGTGAAATTTTGAAAAACGCTGTGAAATAGCATTTGATCGTGATGATGAAATACGATGATGGTAAAAAAATCACTTAAATTCAACAAAATTAGATCCCCGATCGATTGGGTCAACCTTATTTAAACTTATCTCTCTCTATGGGAGCCATAGTATCAGGTGGTAAAAGTTCCCAAATTTTTACATGGATAATTACGTCTCATCTATATGAGAGTTTAATGTTTGGAAGTGTCGACGAAACAAGGACATCTAAAGGTACGTAATAGCATTTTCGTGTGATAAGTTTTATGAAAATGTGGTTGACCGTTTCGATCGAGTATCGAATGTTCACGAAACGAGTTGATTTTTATACTCTACTCATATTTAACTATAACGATCACATCAGACGGACAAAATTTTCATTTTGTGAATTTAGCCATTATAATGACAACATGTTTACTAATGCGGTATAACTTGATTAGTAGATTATATTGAAATGTACAACTTTTCGAAACAACTATATAAAAGAAGTGAAATTTTGAAAAACGCTGTGAAATAGCATTTGATCGTTATGATGAAATACGGTGATGGTAAAAAAATCACTTAAATTCGACAAAATTAGAGCCCCGATCGATTGGTATGACGACATGTTTTTTTTTCGTCACCTAAGCTTAGACGACGAAATTTTTTTTCGTCATCTAAGTACTTAACTTAGGCGACGAAATCAATAAATTTCGTCTCCTAAGTACTTAACTTAGGTGACGAAATTTTTTTTCGTCACCTAAGAAAATAAAAGGACGACGAAATTATTTTTCGTCGTTAGGGTCTTTTCTTAGACGACGAAAAATATTTTTCGTCGCCTAAGAATTTACTTAGGCCACGAAACTTCTAGCTTAGAGGAGGAAATTTTTTTCGTCGCCTAAGAGTTCTTAGGTGACAAAAATTTAAATTTTTCGTCGTCTAAGGTATTTTTTCTTGTAGTGATACATGTACTACGCTATAACAAGACTAAATATCAGCAAACTAGTACTCTTCAAACAAGAATAACTGACCATAATTTGGACGATCCGGCTGCTTCCCTTCGCATTCCGAGGAACTACTCTCATCACCTACATTTTCAAATTGTATAACATTTAGTGCAAAGATATTAACAACATAGCGGTCGGAGAAACTTGTAATAGAAGCAAGCAAAATCACAGAAGAACTTACTGTCATAGTGTACCAAATTTAAACACGAACCAGAAGCTCCATGCTTCCCCTGGCATGTCGAAAACGCCATCTCAAATATCTCATCTTGATCAGCCGCCTGCACAACACACTACAACAGCAGAAATCTTAGGCGACGAAAATTTTTCGTCACCTAAGAAGGTTTTTCGTGGCCTAAATTCTTAGGTGACGAAAAATTGGTGGCCTAAGCTTCGTCGTCTAAAGATTGTGGTCTAAGAATGTAGGCGACGAAAAAAAACAATTTCGTTGACTAAGAAAACACTTAGACGACGAAATAATTTCGTCGTCTAAGAAAGTTAGTGAGGACAAAAATCTCTTGGAAGACGAATTTTTTCGTCGGCAGAATTCAACTTAGTCGACGAAAGTCTAGTTTCGTCGACTAAGTGTGTTTCTTAGTCGACGAAATATTAAACATTCGTCGACTAAGATACCCACTTAGTCGACGAAATCTTAAATCTTCGTCGAATAAGAGACCCACTTAGTCGACGAAACTAGACTTTCGTCGACTAAGCTGATTTACTTAGTCGACGAAACTTTAATTTTTCGTCGACTAAGAAACACACTTAATCGACGAAACTAGACTTTTCGTCGAGGTAGTAATTTACTTAGTCGACGAAAATTTAATATTTCGTCGACTAAGTAATTAAACTTCTAAGTCGACGAAATTTGATTTTTTCGTCGACTAATTGTGTCTCTTAGTCGACGAAATATTAAAGTTTCGTCGACTAAGTATTAATTATTTAAATAAAAAAATAATATATACTAAATGTAAATATATTAAAATTTAATCATATAAATTAAATACTTATTTATTCCTACAAATTAAATAGTATTTAATACATTTGTTCATACAAATTAAATAATATTTAATACATTTGTTCATACAAATTAACAATTTAAACTAGGAAACAATAGCGACTAATATAAAAGAGGAGCGCGCCAACCTGCTAGCTAGGTAGCTACTTATGAAGATTTGTAAACATGCTGAACTTGTCCTCCAACAGAGCAAGACGGTCTTGACCTGCTTGGACCGTCTGTCTGGACAGTCGTCCCTCCTCCTCAAGTAGGGCAATACGCTCATGAGCTTGTCGAGCGTCCTCTTGTGCCAGTTGTGCAAGCTCTCTAGCCTCTCGGGCCTCCTCCTCTGCACGTGCGAAACGCTCTCTAGCCTCTCGGGCCTCCTGCTCCACTAGTCTCAGACGCTCCGCATTTGTAGACCGAGTTCGTGCAGTGGAATTCTCCCCTTGAGATGATTGAGAACTGACACCGAAGGTCACTCGACCTAACCCCAGAATCTCGCCCCTGTTTCGCTGTCCTAGTGCGTCTACAAGCACTTGGGCCTGAGTTGGCTCGTCAAAATAGTGAATGATCTGATCTTCCGGAACGTCGGGGTGGTCTTGCCTCACTGTAGTCATCACCCTATCGATCTCAACGTTGATCTTTCGCTGTAATTGAAAATGAAATGCATTAACATCATTAATTACATTAAAAATAAATAATAGATCATGAATTGAAACATAATAGGAAACTTACTATATTTTCCGCCGCTTCCGGATGCTCAGGAGGGTACACCATCTCATAATTCTTCACCAACGCCAATGGTTCACCCTTTTCCTTCAACTCGAGCGCCCCATAGATGAAAGGTTTTGAACCGGACCGATGGTGCAATGTCTTCTTCTCCCGGTTGATTGTGTTGGCGGCCGATCGTCTCTGTAGAAGTTTAATTAAAATTGAGACAAATAATTAGAATTCAAACAAAACAAAAATAAATGATGTTTACATTTGAAAGCACAGACTAATAATTGTATACCTGGAACTGATCGCTCTGAAAGTGTTGAACCAGCCAAGACCACTCCTCCTTCCTATCTTTGAAATCTTTCGGGATTTTGTTAGGATTCGCAATCCTGAGCCTATTGAGCTTGCTCTTGAAGGCTGTGAAGATCTTGGCGGCATGCTTGTGAACCCACTCACTCATGTGAGGATCATTCCAAGGAATGTCATAAACAAGCTGTTACAAAAAATTGAAATGAAATTAATATGAAAACTGACTTGAGTATAGAAAAATAAAATATAAAAAATTGTCTTACGTCGAGTTCATTTTTCAGCTTGTTTTGATCATCTTCGTCCAGATCCCACCAACTCCCAGCAGTCATGGGAATGTTGTCCCGAATGATATGGCCGATATCATAAGTCAACCATGAGTTTTGTACACTGGTCTTAGGTCCGTGTAAGAACTCATCATCCATGACGATCGACAACTTCTCTATATGCTGCACCCAATAGTTATAGGTCTTTAAGCCTTTAACCAACCCCCGTTTGTGTTTGGGAGGAAGTGCTGCCAAAATAATAACAGTTTTATTCTAATAACACATTATAACTAAATAACTTAACTCAATACACAAGGTAGATTATCTTTACCTCCTTCGGGCCGAGGACGATATGTGCGCCGACAACTAATCTCTTCACCGTCGCTAATGGAGGGGCGGCTGAAGTAGGCGCTAATGGAGGGGCGGCTGAAGTAGGTGGTAATGGATAACCAGCTGAAGTATCTTCCACCGGCAACGGGGGGGGGGGGGGGGGGGGGAGGTGCTGATCTGCCCGCAGACGCTTCTTCGGTTGGTCGGGTCGAACTCTCTTCTGAGGCATTTGACCTGTAGAAGCGGCCAAATGCCAGGAGCTTCTTCTTCAGCTTCCCGTGAGTCGGCGGCATTTTTCTCCTGTAAAAAAACACAAATTTCATCACAAATAGTAGTAATGCAAATATTCAGTAAGGAGTGTTTGATCTCATCTCTAGTAAATAAATACCCTATAAGCATTTCTTTGTAAGTTATTGTTGAACAATGAACATCAATATATCATCATTATAAGTTGGACCTATACTAACTGCACATGCATCATATTTGATGTTGAAGATTTAAGAAATCACTTGCTTAATTAAGAGACTAGTATGGTTTTCAGAACCAAGCTTAAGGATATCAGACGAATATTTAGTTGGCTATAGCTAATCTTGGTTGACATTTTCCATTTAGAATAAAAGAATAATTTGAACTTATTTATGCCCATTACAAGTAACAGTCCACTTCGATCAATTGGGATGTCAAGCCTGCACTCCAGCACTGTCACCATTGATGAGACACTAGAATCAGCGGCCAAACCACTCCAAAATTGCGAGGAAACAGAGAAGGAGAGGATCAGATACAAGTATATTGTAATTTGTTTTGATGTAATTATCCCCAGATTTAATTTGGTTTTGTAATCAATTAGTCAGAATTGCCTAAGACATATCCTTGAACATTCGAGATGGCGTATAATTATATAAAAGTTTCAAATTAAACGATGCACCTTGCCTAAAGATCGATGAGTTCATCATAACAAGTACGTACACCACTATATATATGTACGTCATGATCGACCGCAACCCTTATTTAATTAATCAAAATGTCAACACTGAATCAAAACCATTGGAGTAATGGTGACCACTATGTATATAGATGATTATATACCTTCTAAATGTAAGAAAGAACTAAAGATTTCAAAGATGTCATTTTATTACTATAGCCAAGCAGAGAGCATCTCATCCCAATAACTTATACAGATTAATTTACACAGACGTCCTCATCCATATCACATCAACTTGTATATATATTTTTTTGGAAATGAATACTATCGATCAACTTGGTATATATTGCCACAGAATTCCTAGGGTTCTTCATTTACTCACAAATATCCACCATACATTATTACATTACTACAAATCTCCTACTTAGAAAAATTAAAACTAATTCCAATTCCAATTCCAATTCTTATATCCCCAATTCCAAATCACCTACGGGAAACTACAAATCTCCTACAAATCACCGTGTATCCCCAATTCCAATTCTTATACCAAGCACAAAATCAATCAATCAATCCATCCATATTATCCACATATACCAATTCTTATATCAAAATAAATCAAATCTAAATTTTCCTATACCAATATCAAGTCAAATTTTGAAAAACGCTGTGAAATAGCATTTGATCGTTATGATGAAATACGGTGATGGTAAAAAAATCACTTAAATTCGACAAAGTTAGAGCCCCGATCGATGCGGTCAACCTTATTTAAACTTATCTCTCTCTATGAGAGCCATAGTATCAGATGGTAAAAGTTTCCAAATTTTTACATGGATAACTACGTCTCATCTATATGAGAGTTTAATGTTTGGAAGTGTCGACGAAACAAGGACATCTAAAGGTACGTAATAGCGTTTTCGTCGATTCCAACTCTAAATATATATACGTACATATATATAAGGTTGAAAACGCTATTAGGACGAAAACGTACGTCCACACAATTAGAAACAATTAAAAACAAATTTAATTGAATTAAAAACAAGGACATCTAACATTAACATATAGTACTTATTTTTAAATCGAAGAAGTACGTACGTCCACACAATTAGAATCTTTGTAATTATACATCACAAACAAATTTATTGAATTTAAAAACATAATTTAAATCATCATGGTTCTTCATCATAATCGTCATCGTCTGTATCGTCTGCATCTTCAATCATATCAGTGATGTCTTCACTAGAATCCTCATAATCTTCTGATTCCTCATCATCCTCGTCATTAATGAAGTCGTCATTGACTCTGTTTTGAGATGTAGATGCATTTGGGACTGCAATGTATTCATCAGAAGTGACGAAATTTAAGCGGTTGTTGTCGCGAATAGCCTCTACATTAGGGATTTCAGAAGCCGAATGCTCTTGATATGGTTCATCAGTGTCGTCGTCATCTTCATCATCATGTTCTTCACCCCCTTCATTTGTAGACGCACTCCATATATTCCTATGTGACATTTGGTTAACCACTTTCCAAAATCCACCGGCCTTTGAATCATCAAGATAAAACACTTGTTTTGCCATGCTGGCAAGAATGAAAGGCTTGTTTTCATACCAGCTTGTGCTTGTATTCACTGATAACATGCCGTATTCCATCTTTGTACTCATACGAACACTTGGATCAGTATTGAACCATCTACACTTGAACAAGACAACGCTCATATTTCCATATAGTAGTTCGACAACGGCGAACAGCACTCCGTAGTAGGTTGAGTCGTCACCATCTACCATGACCCCGCAATTTTGTATTTTGCGGTTTACATCTCGTTGAAGTGTCACAAACTTGAAGCCGTTGACAAAACACATCGCTCGCACACTGTGAGAAATCGGCGTTCTAGACAAATAGTGCAATTCTGGTGAGTACTAATCACTGTTCTGTTTTTGGAGATTTTCCACCTGCCAATTTGTGAAAAATAATTTAGCCATTTGAACTGACCACAATATTAATATTGAAATGGAGATATTCTAACACAAAAAATGTTGTGACGTACCCATTTGCGAAAGTAATCAGGAAATGTTCTTTTGTGCGTCTCTTTCGGTCTTCTCTGTCTCTACGATTTCCTTCAATGAGTTTCAAATGCTCACTCATGAAATATTGTGCTTCGTCACAGTGTTGTAGTACGCACCAATGAGCTTCAATTAGTTCAGCATCTGTCAATCTTTCTGAACTTGGTAAATTACCAAATGGACGTACGACACTAGATACGACTGAAAGTTTGAACTCAGGTAATGTGGAGGCCGGTGTAGAAGATTCTGCTTCGTCACTGTTACGGAGATATAAGTTGCAGTATGTTACACATTCATGTGTAATGTACGACTCCGCTATCGATCCTTCAGGGTTACTCTTGCTCTTACATAACCGTTTGTATTGAAACAGTTGTCTGAAATTACACAGTTATTAGTGAAGTATATATATATATATATATATATATATATATATATATATATATATATTTATATATATAAGACAAAATTACGAATAATAAATAGTACGTACCTTTCTTGGGGATACATCCAAGTTGTATGAACCGGACCAGTGAGCAGCGCTTGATCTGGAAGATGGATCATCAGGTGAATCATACTGTCAAAGAAAGTGGGGGGGAAAATCCTCTCTAATTTGCACAAAATGTAGATGATGTCTTCTTTCAAAATAAGAACATCTGACTTCTTCAGCTCCTTAGCGCATAACTTCTGAAAGAACCTACACAATGCTATTATCGGTTCCACCACATCTGGATGCAAATAGGGTCGGATAACCACTGGAATAAGGCGTTGCAGCAAAACATGCCAGTCATGACTCTTCAATCCGTAAAACGTATTTTGCCCCACGTTAATACACCGAGCTATATTTCCTGCATACCCATGAGGATATTTGACTCCTTTAAACCATATGAAAACCTGCTTCTTGAAAGCCGGTTTAACTGTGTAAGGTGCAACATGTATGAAAATCCCTGACACCGTCTTCACTGGCCACAAGTGTTCTCGTATTTCCTTGAACTGCAGATACTCACGTGCTTTCAAAGTGTCCTTACTCTTTCCTTTAATGTCAAGGACAGTTCCCACAAGGCTTTCACCTACATTTTTTTCTATGTGCATGACATCTAGGGTATGCCTAAGAATTAGTTTCGGCCAGTAAGGCAAAGCATAAAATGCACTCTTGTGTGTAAAACACTTGTACTCATCGGGCCGTTCCGGAACTGGTATTGTTTTATCACCGCTCAACAAGCCGAAATCGAAAGAGTTCAACTTTTTCAAAATTTCATCACCACTCCAGGGATGGGGTTTAGAACGAAGCTCTATTGTATTGTCAAATGTTTGGCCTTCAAATCGCCACGCGTGGTTAGTTGGAAGCCATCTACGGTGACCCAAGTAACACACCTTCCCAGCGCACCAAACAGAATGAACTTCGTTCAAGCAAACAGGACAAACTTTGTAACCTTTAGTGGCCTGAGACGACAACATCCCGTAACCAGGAAAATCACTTATGGTAAACATCAGCATTGCTCTCATCACAAATGATCTTCCACTGTGCCTGTCAAAAGTAAGAGCCCCATTTTCCCATAAGTCTAACAGCTCGTCGATTAAAGGTTGCAGATACACATCCAGACACTTTCCTGGAGATGTTGGACCGGGAATTAACAGAGACATCATGCTAAATTCCTTCTTCATACACATCCAAGGAGGCAGGTTGTACGGCACGAGAATAACAGGCCATGTACTATGACTCAAACTCATATTTCCATTGGGATTGAATCCATCTGAGGCAAGCCCGAGTCTTACATTTCTAACATCTCTTGCAAAATGTGGGAATGATCTGTCAAATGACTTCCACGCCTCGCCATCTGCAGGGTGTCTGAGAGTATCATCATCTGTCCTTCTCTCTCCATGCCATCTCATTTCTTTTGCTGTGTGTAAAGACATGTAAAGACGCTTCAATCTAGGAATTAAAGGGAAATGACGAAGCACCTTCACAGGAACACTATTTTCCTTAACTGTGCCTTGCTCCCACCTAGACGCGTGGCATATGGGACATTCATCAAGCTTGGCTTTCTCTTTGTAAAACAGAACACAGTTATTCTTGCAGGCGTGGATTTTGTTATAACCGAGACCGAGATCGCCCAATATCTTGTGTACCTTGTAATAACTATCAGGTAGATAGTTAGGTTGTGGAAGATTTTCCTTACACTGTTTTAGCAGACTATCAAAAGAGTCATTTGTCCACCTACTCTTGACTTTCAACTGCATCTGTGAGATGGTGGTCCCTAAAACAGTGTGAGGACTACCCTCGAATAATGGGATCTGCACTTGAGCAAGGAGTTTGGTATACTTATCATAATCAGCACTGTCAACAACAGGAATTCTGTCATCCTCAAAAACTGCCTCTTGGAATTCCTCTTCCTCGCGTACTGGGGCAAATGTAGGAAAAGTGTCGTGTAGAATGTTCATAATCGGGTCTTCATAAGGGTCAAAAGCACCAGTAGATGTCCGGCCATAGTATCCCGCCTGGATTTTGCCTACCGTAGGTTCATAATGTTCTGATTCACCGTGTTTACTCCATGTTGTATAATTCTGCATAATACCTTTGTTATACAATTTCACAAAAACCAACAATTTAATTGAGTATATATATATATGGATCAACAAAAGCAATATATGTTATCTATCATCACCTCCTAATATATATAATTATCTACCTCAAAAATGAAATATTTCAATGGAAAAAACTCAAATTTTTGTGAAAAAGATGAAGAAAGAGATCATACCAAGTTAAAAATCGATGGGTAGTAGTGGAGAAGGCTTAGGAAGACCCGATTTGAAGCTTTTCACATCCAAAACTGAAAATCGGTGGAAAAATTTTAGGGGAGAAAAAAATTTCAGTTTTTTTCTCTTCTTCCCGATCTGGAAATTTGGGTGTATATATACTGGGTTTACTTAGGCGACGAAAAAATTATTTTCGTCGCCTAAGATTCACACTTAGGAGACGAAAAAATTGTTTTCGTCGCCTAAGCTACATACTTAGGAGACGAAAAAACCATTTTCGTCGTCTTAGAATAAAGCTTTAACGACAAACTGTCGTCGGTGCTTCTTAGACGACGAATAAAGTGTTTGGTCGCCTAAGTGTCAATCTTAGACGACGAAATAAAAATTTCGTCGCCTAAGAAAACACCAAGACGACGATAAATTGTTTCGTCGTTAAGTTCTTCTCTTAGAAGAAGAAATACTTTTTTCGTCGTCTAAGAAGCATCTTAGGCCACGAAAAAATTTTCTTAGAGGAAGAAAAAATTTCCGTCGCCTAAGTTTTCTTAGGAGACGAAATTTTTTTTTTTCCGTCGCCTAAGGTATTTTTCTTGTAGTGACACCAAAATCAACAAGCAAACTAAGTTCTACAATGCAGGCCTAGGCGTAACTTAGCACACATTGGCATTTTACAAAACAATGCAAATGTACCTCATCAACATCTGCATAAGCCACTTCCAAACCTCCGAGTCATATCAAACCAGCCAAAAGAGCCGGATACACAAGATCCCGCCCACCAGGACCGCCCCGGCCTGGCACCGATTTCGGCAGCTGAATTTTGGATGCATTGGAATGATATGGCTGCTCAAAACACCCTGCATTTTCATCACTCAAATGCATAAACATCTAACCTAATCCTCCATGAAACTCACAAAAACAAATCATAAACACATGAACAAGCACAAACACTCTCTGGCGCCGGCCTTATCAACCACCGTACTCACCACCGGATCCACCAGATTGTTCGCCCACACCGACGCCGAGTCCTCCTCCGCCACCAACAGAATCGACGGGAACCGCCGCCCTAGCTCTGCTCGTTTTCCACCGATTTTGAAATCAAGGCCTCAAAATCGTAATTAGATTCAAAATAAAGAACTAATCAGCAAAAATCTAACCTAAACTGATGAGCGCCTGGACGTTGAAATCGGCGATGGTGAACGGAGTCTGGTCGTTCTTCTCGAGAACACCACCGGGGCTCGGCAACGTCGTCTGGACCTCAACGTAGAGCTTGGAGGCGGCTTCGACGACGTCAATGGTGGCTTTTAGCACTCTGTAGTGCTTGGCGGTCTCGGCGGCGAAGGGAAGAGCGGAGCTGCAATTTGAAATGGGAGAGGCGGTGGGGGAGAGAGATTCGGCTGGGGAGAGGCGCAGGGGAAGATGAGGTGGGGAGGATGAATTGGACGGTGAAGAATTGGCGTAGCTATCCCGGCCGGCGAGGAGCAGCGCGACGACGAGGACGGTGGCATTGGTGAAGAGGCCGACGTACTGGCTGGTAAGGGCGTTGGGTGGAGTTGGTGAGAGAGAGAGAGAGACAAGTCTGTTGATCGGATCATGTTAGAAAAAGAAAAAGAAAAAAAGAAAAGGGTATTATGGTCACAAATAAAATTAAAAATAGCCATTTTTTATAATTTAGTGAAATTGAATGGAGGTTTTTATGATAAATATATTAAAATAATGACCTTATTTATAAAGTGAAAAAGAAGAGGTTTTTTTTTCTAATTTTCAAATGTGGATAGCCCTTTTTTTCTAAAATGTGCTTAAATATATTACTTTGATAGGGGGATTCTATTATGGGAGAGGATCCTCTCCTGTCCTCTTGTTTTGCCTGACCTGACCTGACCTCCATGTCATCTTTTTTTTTCCTGACCTGACCTCCATGTCCTCTTTTCTTGCCTGACCTGACCTGACCTCCATTCGACGATGGAGAGGCCTTGCACGGGATGGGGCTATTGTGTGCAGGGAGGTGGGGCTGTTGTGAGGTGCGATCTGGACTGTTGGATCAGCTCAACTCTTTTAGGAGCTCAGGAGAGGATCCTCTCCCTTCTATTATACTGAACACCCAAATACAGTTAAGGTTCTATGCCCTTTTGTATTCAATAAATAGCTGCTATGCGGGCCATCCTCAAAACGAAAATAATAATAATATCACAAGGACAAAGGACAACTTGTGCGGATGCGTGTGTAGAAGTCGGAGATGTATAAGAAAGTTCCTGTCAGAGCAAGTCCAACAGATTCCCTATAATATGGATTTTACTTAAATTTGGGAATTTTGGGTTCTAAATCTCCTCCAACAGATTCTCCATCTCATTCCCTAAAATGGGAATTTGGATGAGAGAGAATATATGCATCCCTATATTTGTAGAGAGAGAAAGAAAAATTTGCAGAATGAAAAATTAATGATCAAATCAATTTGACACAGAAAACTAAAAAGTAATCATTAATTATAGAATTTTATATGGAATTTTATTTAAAATAAATAAATTTATTATTATAGAATAACTTAAAAGTAGTCATTAATTACAATTTACAATAAATGTTGAATATTTATTATTGTATTATAAATGTCAGAATCTGCAAAATAGAGAATCTGTTGGAGTTGGAGCAAAAAATTATAGAGAAAATGAGTTTTATTTCTCCATTTTAGAGAAACTTTTGGAGAAGCTGTTGGACTTGCTCTCATCTCCCAAGCAGAAATTGTCCATAAAGTTTGTCATCTTCCGATAGGCTTCGTGCATAACAAGATAGGAAATTGGGTAGAAGATACTAATTTGTATTGACCAAATACATCAATTGCAATTTGGCCTTCATTTCTATCAGCTACTCTGTTATTATAGTTTTTTTAATAGAAAATGATCATTTAGTACTAATTTGGCCCCCTCATTACCCATTTCAATGATCATCTTATTTTTCTCTCCTATTTAACATAAAGTTACAACTCTATTGCCTATTTGAACAAATCTTTTTCAACCCTAGTACAATTTTAATTTTTTCCTTCCTTTTTTGTCCTTCTGTCTTCGCCAGATTTTTGTTTTTTTTTCACCGGAATTTTTTTTATTTTTTATTTATTTATTTATAATCAGGTTATTGGATTATGGTTACTAGCCCCCAGTAAGCAATTTGCAGATTACAGATTTCCAGTAATCAAGTTACTGACCCCCAGTAATCAAGTTACTGACATCTAGTAATCAATTACTGACCCCCCAGTAATCAATTACTGACCCCCAATAATCAATTTACTGACCCCCAGTAATCAATTACTGACCCCTAATAATCAATTTACAGATTTCAGATTTTCAGTAATCAAGTTACTGACCCCCAGTATTCAAGTTATTGACCCCCAGTAATCCGGTTACTGACCCCCAGTAATCCAGAACCAGAATTCATCGAGTTGCAAAACTTTAATCACAAAACATCCACATTATATAGAATTCTGAGCATTTCATTGATAACTAGACAATAACATAAATCAATTACTGACCCCCAGTAAACGTATTACGATCCGAGTAAACGTATTACTGACCCCCAGTAATAGTTTTACTGATTAGGGTAAATGTTAAAGAAGAATAGCTAAAACATGTGCCGACTCCGTTTCCTACCCTCACCTCCCCTCCCATGCATAGCCTTGCATTTTCAATCGCGTCTTCAATTCCAACCATTATAATCAACTATAATCAAACCCAGCTTCTCTTCCTCTCAATCGTGAAACCCTAGATCGCCCATCGAACACCTAATCCCGGATGGGCTGGGCTGGGCTTTCATTCCTTGATTGAATTGAACGTCATATCCAACAACCACGTTCAATTCCCGACTCGCGAATTTGCTGGGCTGAGGGCTGTGTCGTCGACGCTCGGCTGGGCTCGACATCAACGATGTGGGACTGTTGGGTCGACGCGGCGGAGGTCCGATTTGGGTTGAGCACAGGCAGTGGCTTTGATCTGCGCTCAATGTGGCGAGGTCACGGGTGCAGGAATCGGGTGCAGGTGTTGATCCGAGATCGGGAGGGGCTGCTGCGGCGGTGGAGGCCGAGTTGGTGGAGCAGATGAAGTTGGAGGTTGTGGTTTCCGGCGGTGAGGTGGCGGTGGAGGAGAGGAGGAGGAGGATGAGGGTAGTGACTAGTGAGGATCGGAGAGTGATTGCGAAAAGTGAAACCCTAACTTGAGAGAGAAATATATATATGGTTTTAATATAGGGTAATTAGGTATTTTTGCCAAGATTCATTAGAATGGGTAGGTAACATTGGAATGGGCAAGTTTTTCACCTTTTTTGTGCAAATAGTCTTTTTCCCTTTTTTTAATTAGTCTAAGATGTTTTTTTTATTATTCTCTATTACTAAATTACAACACGGCCCATTTGGCCTCTCCCTTGTTGAGGTAAACAATTAACCAATTTGTTTGTTTCGTTAAGGTGTCTTAATCTGTTTGGTAAGACACTGCATCGAGTTCTAATAAAGAATGATTTCAACATCACTGAGTGTGATACATGTATAAGGATTAAGGAGTCACTTGCCTCTTGTCTACCTGTATAAGACTTTATCCTCAAGTCTTTGGAAAAAAAAGAAGAAAAAAAAAAAAGACCAAAACTTCAAAGTTCTTGTCCATCTAATGACTTGGTACCTATATATCTTCGAGCTCGATCTTCGACCATCTATATTTCTTGCTTAAGTTTCCTGTTCATTGTCTTAATTCTTTGTTCGAATTACGTTTTGAGCTGAGAATGGCAGGAGTGTTAGATCAATATGGACTTGTCACATATTATATGATAATTATGCTAAATGACAATATCTACTTCTACATGGAAACAAATACAGAACCATATCTAGTTAATAATGATTTCGTGTATTACTTCATTATTATAAGGAATCCTGGTTATAGTCTAGAAGCAAGACAACAATCAGTATTATATTAGGAATCTAATTAGAAGACTTAACTCGCAAGGAATGTCCTTAATGGGAGGACTCTTTAGGGTTAATGATTCTATATATATAGATGGTATTGGTCCATGTTATCACCACGAGTAATAGCGTAAGTTCTGTCCATTGAGAAACTTATTGTGGTGACTAACAGAAGACCTTGCCTAGTATTATTGTGTTTCAGGTTTGCATCAATGGAAGGAACTATGGTTCACGATGACGGTGAGTTAAACTCTAAAGCTTAAAGTTTTATAATTTATGTTATGCATATGATCTTCTGTATTTGTGAACATATTGAATTTGGTTTACAAGGAGAAGACCATGCGATCGGAATCGATCTTGGGACAACTTATTCATGTGTAGCAGTGTGGCAGCACGATCATATAGAAGTCATTGTGAACGATCAGGGCCGCAGGATGACTCCATCCTACGTTGCCTTCACTGATACCGAGCAATTGGCAGGTGATGCAGCATTTAACCAAGTCATGACTAACCCAACCAACTCAATCTATGGTAATTTTCCCAAACCTGAATCTTCATGTATAGAGAGCATTTGATCAAGTCACCAGCCATGCGTACACAAATACATATATGTATTGGACTGCTAATATTTGCTTAAACGATAGATACTCTGTATTTTTCACTAGTAATTTCTTGTCTCTGCAGTTATTTTTTAATTGAGAAACGTTGTCAACTGCTACATATATATTGGCATATATACGTACACAAATATGATACAATCTAAACTCGCCATCAATTTGCAGATGCAAAGAGGTTAATTGGAAGGAAATTCAATGACGCCTCTGTTCAAAGTGATGTAAAACGATGGCCGTTCCAGGTAATCGAAGGACCTGTAGACAAGCCCATGATTGTGGTTAACCATAAGGGAGAAACGAAACAATTTGCTGCTGAAGATATCTCATCCATTATGCTCGGAAAGATGCGAGAGGTTGCTGAGGCTTACCTAGGCACAACTGTGAAGAATGCTGTCATTACTGTCCCTTCTAACTTCAATGACTCACAACGTCAAGCTACAAAAAGTGCTGGTGTTGCTGCCGGCCTAAACGTGTTGCGTATTATCAATGAACCAACAGCAGCGGCAATCGGTTATGGCATTGACAAGAAGGCAGGTTGGTATAGCAAGAGAACTGTGATGATATTTGATTTGGGCGGCGGTACTTTAGATGTGTCACTGCTGACCATTAATGGTGATGGTGTCTTTGAAGTGAAGGCCACGGCCGGAGAAACTCATCTTGGAGGTGAAGATTTTGATCACAAAATGGTCGACTACTGTGTTCAGGAGTTCAAGAAGAAGAATGGTGTGGATGTTTGTAAAAACTTCAAAGCTCTTAGGAGGTTGAGAAATGCTTGCGAGAAGGCAAAGATATCACTGTCTTCTTCTTTGACAACTAGATTTGAAATCGACTGTTTGGCACAGGGTATTGATTTCTGTATAACTATCACTCGGGCCAAATTCGAGCAACTGAACATGGAATTCTTCAACAAATGTATGGAGCCAGTAAAGAAGTGTTTGGAAGATGCTAAAATGGAAGTAAGTTGTGTGGATGACGTTGTACTTGCTGGGGGTTCTTCTAGGATTCCCAAGGTGCAGCAGCTATTACAAGATCTGTTCAAGGGGAAAGAATTATGCAAGGGTCTTAATCCAGATGAGGCTATAGCATATGGTGCCGCTGTTCAGGCTGTCGTCTTGAATGGTAGCAATCTACCCGGGAAGCTCCAAGACTTCACTCTCATGGATGTGATCCCTCTGTCACTTGGTGTGAAGGCCATAATTGATTCAGTTGAAGGTGTAATGAGTGTTGTCGTTCCAAGAAACACGAAAATTCCCATCAAGAAGAACAGTACTTATCAAACTAAGGATGACAACCAAACTTCTATCTGCTTTTCCATTTTTGAAGGAGAGAGTGAAAGAGCCATAGATAACAACTTTTTGGGTAAATTTGAGATTGATGACATTCCTCCAGCTCCTGCGGGTGAAGCTAAATATGATGTAAGCTTTGATATTGATGCAAATGGAATCCTGAGTGTTACTGCTGAGGAAATATCCACTGGCCGGAAAAAAGGGATCACAATAAACTGTGACAGAAAAACTTGACGAAATTGCGAAGATGCAGTGATAAATGACATGACATTGTAAGACGGAAATGGTATTTTATTAAGCAACGATGTCTCCTTCAGTTTCCTTTTTTTTTTTTTTTTTGTTCTTGGCGTCTCCTTCAGTTGACCTCAGTTTACCTTAAACAAAAAAGTAGAGGCCTCCACATTCTTCAAATATTCTACTATTGCATTCTTAATTATTAATCAAATCCAATATAATTCTTCAATCTTTGCAAAAAAAAAAAAAAAAAAAAAAAAAAAAAAAAACAGAGAACGACTGACTTTTTATCCCAGTACTCAACTACTCGTGCAATGCCGGAAAAGCCCATTCCTTGTATTATTCATGTATCTTGGGGTCCGAGAAATTTTATATAAACGATTTTTTTTGGTTACCGTGTCAATTTTTAACCATGTTTTCTAATTTAACTGAAAAAAGACCATATGAAAATGCAAAAGATTATGTGTACCCTTATTGAATTCCTTCACTAACCATTTTAATTTGAATTTGACATTTCTAACTAGGGATAGTTTTTAAGAACAGTACACGATCTTTGTCGACCCCGAAAATTAGTTCATCTTTTCTATTAAAAAAACAAAAAATAAATTGGAACATGAACTTGTAAGCTGTACCTGCCGTTATATCTGCCGATATTTAGTGTGTTTTCTCACTTTTCTGTAAATTTTTGAGGGGCAAATCAGTCACTTTGTAATTACTCATCTATCTCTATTAATTAAGTAAATTCTCCTTATGAAACTGACAACTCCTAATGTCAATAATGCCCTTAGTTTATTAAATTGTTTATATAGAAACATTTACTTAAATAAAGGATGAAAGAGTAAAAAAATAATATTGGAAACTACTTCTTCTACAAATTTTCTCAAATAAAACTGAATAAAAAGATAGGAAAGGAAGACTAGTGTTTCATAATAGGAAGTTTTGTCAACCAAAAGTGTTTTTTTATATTTTTTTATTTTATGGTCCTTATTTTATACCCTCAAAATATTAGATAATTTTAGATATGCGCATATCTAATTATTAGGAATAAGGAATTGAAAATTAAAAAAATAATTATTTATTTCTCAGAAATTAACTTTCCAGTTTTAAGTTGTTAACTGAAGCACAAAATGTCTTTGCAGGAAAGAAGATTTGAGCCCTGATGGAGCCTTAGTTGATGAAACAACAGTTCTAGTCATTTTCAGTTTTGAAGTTGGGATTTTGCTCTTAGAAAATCCAAGCTGCGCATAAGGTAGCTAAAATAACACTTGCTCTTCCTTTCCCTACCTATTGGTGGCAAATGGTCCCTGATTGGTTGCATTTAGGGGTGGGCACGGGTCGGGCCAGGCCTAAAATTTGTGTAACCCGACCTAAACCCCCAAAAATCGGTTCTAGCTTTCTGAGCTTTGCGGACTGACCAAAACCCGTTCGGGCCGGGTTCGGGCCCAAAAACTGAGGAGAGGCATAGGCGAGACCGAGGCTGCATTGAGCCGAAAAGCCAGGTTCAAAATCTAAGCTTGGCAAATCCACAAACAACCCAACATATGCAACCAGGCATTCCACCACCAAAAATCTAAACTTTATTGAGTACAACAATCAGAGAACAAAACTTTCTTGAAACAAATCAGATGGTTAAGCCTTACCTTCTTTAGTTCGCGAGGCCGAGGCTGGGTTGAGGCGAGGCCGAGGCTAGGCTGGACGAGGCGAAATGAAGATGATGAGTTTAGAGGATGAGACGAAGACGATGAGACGAAGACGAAGATGAAGAGGACGAGGCGAGACGACGAGGGTGATCGAGACAAAGATGAGGCTCTGAGGAAGTGAGGCGCAGGGTGAGGAAGTGAAGCGCACTGATGCGGTTGTGAAGAACTGAAAATGAGGCTGTGAGGAAGTGAGGCGCAGGGTGAGGAAGATGACGCTCCTAGGGTTTTTGTCATCTAAATCGGGCCGGGTCGGGCTTCGATCCAATGAAAAACTAGGCCCGAGCCTGACCCTTTTTACATTCGGTTCGAGTCTTCGGTTTGGTCTTTCAGAAATCATGGTCCGGTCCGTTTAGGGCTTTTTCGGGTTTTTCGAGCTGGGTTTTCGGTCCCTTAGGCCAAAACGCCCAGCCCTAGTTGCATTTAGTCATTGTTGAAGAGTCGAGTCCTTAGGTTTTCCATTGTTTTTTCAAATGGAGTGTGGTACTCTTTCTACTTATAGCATAGGTTTAATGATACCACTTGTTTCTGTTCAAACCCGTAGGCCTGACAGAGACTGGTGGACCCGGATGTAGTTTCCTCCTGCAAACCTGCTAACTAAGGGGAATACCGGGCGGGCCGGTCTTCTTCTCTCCAATGCCTAAGTTAGTACAGTTGGGACAAATAGACAACTTTAGGCGGGAATGATAAGTAGTTGGAGAAATCAGTTACCTATTAATGAGGGTGGTTGAGGCCCTTATATAGGTGGTCGAGCGTGAGGTCTGCCCTTACTCTTCGATGTGGGACTGGTTCCCTTCTGTTTGTATACAAAGGGGCAGCTTTGGTGACCTGTTCGGCAGGCTGGTGTCCCCGGCTCCCAGGCTCTTGGTCACAAGTTAGACTGCTGGGCCTCGGGTCCGGGTGCTGGGGATCCTGCTCTGGGCCTCGGGCCAGTCTCAGGCATGCTAGCTGCGGGTCTGTGTAGCCCCTCTGTGGCTACTGTCAACAAGTCCCCCAAGTTCCTAGTCAAGTGCAATCTTGAATGGGGACTTATATGTCTCGTTCTGTTGTCCCGCAGACCCGCAGGGTTACCAACCCAACGGTGCCCAGTCCACCAAGTCCGTATTGAAGATTGGGTTTGGCCGGGCGTTCGAGCAGAGGCTGTTACAATGGTGCGTGGTGATGCCCAGTCCACCAAGTCCGTATTGAAGATTGGGCTTGGCCGGGCGTTCGAGCAGAGGCTGTTACAATGGT
The DNA here is from genome assembly GCA_963682095.1 of Potentilla sterilis. Lineage (NCBI taxonomy): Eukaryota > Viridiplantae > Streptophyta > Magnoliopsida > Rosales > Rosaceae > Potentilla > Potentilla sterilis. The sequence goes on along the minus strand of OY821763.1, from coordinate 9,396,381 downwards.
GCGTGGTGATGTGAGTACCTATTAGTGATGACGTGCGACAGTTTATGAGTGTGTTTGTAATAATAGTGGTGTTGTGCTCCAATGTCGTTATGCCATGGGTATGGAACGGGGTGAAACCCGGACGAGTGCATGGAATGATGACGTGGAGTTGAAATCCGCCATGCAATGAATATGGAGCGGGGTGAAACCCGGACGAGTGCATGGAATGATGATGTGGCGTTGAAATCCGCCGTGCAATGGATATGGAAGGACTCGACCGGTGGACTGCCATGCCGGAACGAGTCCCCCAGGTTCCCCAAGTTGAAAGTGCTACCAACGGTAGTATAGGCCGGGGAGTAGCCCAGTGGCGTGTTTAGGCCATGTCGTAGCACCAATCCACGCCCGATGATTCGTCCCAGCTTGTGTTGGAATAAGCGTGGGGTACTGTGCAAGATTACGGCCATGTTTAAGCACCGGTCATCGCCCACTGGTTTTTCAGATCGGTGTGATGCAGGGTTTTTAGCCTGCTGGAAGATTTTTGCATGTGTTAGAGGAAAAATCTTCCGGGTTTATAAAGCCCATGTGTCCGTGGCCGTAGGCGCGGAAAGTGAACCGGTGGGATGCTACATTACCGTTGGAATGCCTGTAAACCGGTGGGATGCTACATCACCGTTGGAATGTCTGTGAACAGGTGGGATGCTACATCACCGTTGGAATGCCTGTGAACCGGTGGGATGCTACATCACCGTTGGAATACCTGTGAACCGGTGGGATACTACATCACCGTTGGAATGCCTGCCCTTGACTTAAGGTTGGCGCTTGGGGAAGTGGGGGGGGGGGCTGGACGCCTCGGTTCCTGCCCCTATTTCCCCTAACTGCCGCTTGTAGGCGGGGCAAGTGGCTGACATGCATTGAAGGAAAGAGCCTATCAGTCCCATCAGTTATGATGGCGTGGGGATTTTACCGATGCTAGGACACGTGTCAGTAGGAAGCGGTGTGAGATGGAGGGCCTGGATTCGTGGGCGTTTGACTTGCCCCAATTGAGTATTTTGGGGGGATTACAGGGGTACCTAGGGCATCGGACCCGTCTATAAAAAGACCTCATTTGTCTTCATTGTTTGCTGTTTTTGCTCTTGGCTCAGAGAGAAGAAGAGAACGTTGGACAGGAATCCGGCGAAAGTTTTGTGAAGGTACCCTAGCGCTATCCGTGCTTCAGGCGTTCTTGTGCTTGCCTACGATTGCTCGTTGTTTTCCTAGGACTGACTTTCCTTGGTTGTGCATAGTAATCGGTAAGTTTCGCCGCCTTTGCTTCGTGTTTTTCTTTTCTTTGTTTGTTGGTGTTTTGCGGTGTGGGGGGGGGGGGGGGGGGGCTGTGTCGCAACGGGTGAGTTGTTTGGAGCGGGGGATCTGCGGCAGATTTGGGGAGCAGCCGCAGAGAACGTTGTTTTACCTTGTGGCTTACCAACGGTGGGGTTTTGTTTTCCTCCCCCTAGGTTAAATGGCTTCCGGGAGCTCTGATGGGACTTCCGAATCGGCCGGCAGGCGTCCTGTGGTGGACGATGAGGAGAGATTGGAAGATTGGCTTGCTTCGGATTCCTCGGAGTCAGAAGCCGTTGCCCGCACCTGGGGCGAGGTCTCGCCGTCCGGGTCTTCGGGGCATGAGAGCATCCCGCACGGGGTACCCTTTCCTGGTACTTCGCCCGTGAGTTACACCATCGGGGATGGGGAAGGGACCGTGGTTTGTGATGAACCGGAGGGTACTATGAACCCTGCGGAGATTGCCGTCTTCCAGGAGACGTGGAGTATCCCGGATGAAGTGAGATTACGGCCGCTGAATCTCAGAGAGTCGGCCTGTAATCCGGAGGAGGGTTGGGTTGCTGTGAATGGAGACCAGTTTCGCCATGGGTTCTCCCTTCCGCTGCCAGACTTTGTGCAGTATATGCTCAGCGCTCTGCAGGTGTCTCCTGCGCAGCTTCCCGAAAACCAGTGGAGGCAGCTGCTGAGCCTTGGTTGTCTGTACGAACTGTCCGGGATGAGCATGCCGTAGGTGAACGAGTTCCGGGCATTGTACAGATTGTCCTTCTCAAAAAAGAAAGGGTGTCTGGGTTGTCTCACTTTTAGAGCCCGACACTTTCAGCCTATTATCACCCGCCTGCCTTCTTAGGTAGACAATAACTGGAGAAAGAAGGTGGTGATGGCGGGCGGGAAGTAGCAGAAAAGGAGGAGGATGTACCGGGTCCCTGGCGCCTTCCAGCCCCTTGGTGATCAATCGTACGTACTGTCTGAGTTGGAGCGGGACAGGATCGCCAGGGTATTCGGGTGCTGGGACAGTCTTGATCGAAGCTCCTACAACTTCATACGGCGGGAGGTGTTAGAATACTGCTGTCTCAGGCGGGATCCCGGTGCGTAGCAGGGTTTTTAGTAGTGACGTTCCCGCTGACTGAGTTGATACTAACCCTTTGTTTGTTCTGTAGGTGCATCTTCCCGGACGGTCGTCAAGCCCGATAACACACTATCCATGGACGGTGAGGACCTTGTCTTGAAGTTGAAGGAGAAAGAGGAGGTCGCTTCGCGGACCTCGGTGGATCGGGAGTCTGGCCGGCTTACCGTCCAAGCTGAACCGGTGGCCCTGGATCTTGCCGATGACGCCTACATCTTGAGGCGTGTGAAGACTCATGCCTCAGCACCCTCTGCGGGACCCGGAAAGGGTAAGACCACCGGAGGGCCACCAAGGGTTCCTGGTGGCACGAATAGGATTCCATATCGACCGGGATCGGTCCCGCTTGCACCAGGGTCTCCTTGACTGGCGCACAATCTTCTTCACCGGGCGACTTGGGTGAGAAGAGGCGGAGGATCATGGACGTCTCGCCCTCAGGGCTGGTGACGCTGACCGGCCGGTCGTCTGGTGAGAACTTGGTGAAACGGCTCAAGTTGACCAGTAGTGCGACGAGTCCCCCTAGGGATAGAGCCGGTGCTGGTTCAAGTTCTGCCGGTCCGCAGAGTAGCCCCTCTCCGGTGGAAGAACAGAGGAGGGGAGGTCCGGAGAGTCCCTTCTTTAGGAACCTGGTGGAGGACGTGACCGGCCTTGGTCTGGATAGGCCTGGTACCGCTGGAGCCCTGTCAACGGAGAATCGTCAGAAGAGCAAGGAGTTGGTCCTCCGGGTAAGAATAGTTTGGCGTTACGGAACCGGCCGAGTTTGTTGCTGTTTTGTTGTTGTTGTTTTTTTTTTTTTGCCCTTTATATCTGGGCCCTGTCCTTCTGCAGCTGCTGTACGATCTGTACCAGCCGGACCCGAGTGAGGAGCTGCCGGAGTTGAAGAGGCAGGTGGCCGCTCTGACCGTAGCTCGTGAGCGCCTGGAGGTTGAGAAGTCCAGGCTTGAGCGGGAGAAGGTCAGATTGGAGGAGAGGGCCAAGAAGCAGGTGGCCAAGCTAGAAGGCCAGGTCCGGAGCCTCGAGGAGGAGAAAGAGCGGGCTGAGGAGGAGATGGTCGAGCTAGAGGCCAAAGTGGATGAGCTCCAGGTGGAGGCTGCCGCTGTACGTGCCGCCACCGCCGCTGCGGCTGGAGAAGAAGACCCGGAGCTTTTCCAGCGGGTTGTCCGAAAATATCACGATAGTGATCAGTTTCTTAAGCTCCTGGAGAAGGCTAGGGAGTCGGGTATCGCCGATGCCTACGTGGAGTGGGAAGAGAAGGGGTATCTGAATACCTCTCAAATGCCGAAGGCGCAGGCTGATGATGATGTTGATGGGCAGCAGCGGGAGGAGGAGCAATCAGAGGAGGAAGGCGGACTTCAGCCATCTGAGCCCACTGAGGAGGATATGGTGGTTCCATCTGAGGGAGCCGGTGGACAGGCTACGCCCGTTGGGGAGGAGGCTCTTTAGGATTTTTTTTTTTTGTTGTAAATTTGCTGTTGGACTGATTATTTTATAGTGCTGGTGGATTTTGTTCTCTTTCTCTGGTTTGCCTGCTCTTGGACTTTTGACGGTACCGGTGGTTGGCCTTGGATTTTGTTCAAAATAGTTGGCATATACATCTCGTAATATTACATTGGTCAAGCCGTTGGTATGCCAAGCTACTTGTATTTGAAAATTTAGCATTTTGAACGGGAGCCGAAGCTCGCATGCAATGATAACCCTACAATCGTTAGTAGTATAGAATAAGTAGGGATCGTTCTAGGCCGGGGATTAAGGGTACCTGAGATATGAAATTGTTAGACAAACATATATACATATATACATCAAACACGTCACAAATATGGGGGATAGTGGTTCGGCAGCAATGCTGCCCTAGTACTAGGCACGTCAGCAGAATTTAAATGCTGAAAATAAATCCTAAATCTACTATTTACAAAGTTGGTCGACATTCTTCCACAAAGCACTAACACAAAAGCAATCAAAACACATAGCAAATTAACAAGATGAGACACGGCAAGTGCACAGCTATATCCTAGATCCGATTTAGTTCCAACCCAACTAGGGCCGCAGCGGTTATCTAAGTTGTTTCAGATTTCACAAAAGTATTTAGAATTAGCTCAGCGCATAACCCTAATCTTTAGCTAACCGATTAAAAACACGCAGCGTAGAAGATAATCAATTAACCAATGAAGCACGAAATCCTTTTAATTGGAAATACATTAATCAAGCAAGGCGTCACCACTTCTTGTTAACATGCATAGTCATTTAAACCACTCTAGTCCTATTATTGACAGATACAAGACCAATACTCAAGCACATCGCGAATATGCTAAGCACCAATCTTTGCGGCACACGGATTTAAAAGACTAAACCAAAAACGAACTACTAGAATCAAAGTGAACATGCTTGCCTATCTAATCTTATTTCTTTACTTCATGTTTTCATTACAATTTAGCATGCAATTCGAAACTTATCTTTGAAATTCTTTATTAATACCATAAGAATTAAATTAACATGCATCATTATAAAACCAAATTCACAATTGTTTTTCACATAGACATGAAAACACAATAACCAAACATACACATGAGTTTCATAGACAAAACTACACATAACTACATAAAAACTATTACAAACCAAGAGTAGGGAGTAGATCACACTTTTGGAGACACCTTTGAGAGCTTCAAGTCGTGTGAATCCAATGGAATATGGCTCGGTGGTGGCTGGATGAAAGGTGAGGATAATCGGCAGGATTATATGGTGGTGGTGGTGGCTTTTGGTTTGTGTTTTTATGTAGGATCTTTGGCTGAAAATTGGTAGAGCTTTGGCTAGGGTTTTTGCTTTAGAATGTGACCCCCTTTTTATGATGGAAGCAAGCTTCTATATATAGGAGAAAAGGTCTGTGCAGTTTGAAGCCTTTCCTTGTTCAAATCGGCAAAGAAATCTTCAGTAAATAAGGTTTCCCAATCCAAGTTGGCATAGGCTTTTCTTTCCGTATTGAACAAAGAAACCTTGCTTGGTCAACTTATAATTTCTTCTTGGCCGTTTCATAGCTCTTTGGAATGATTTGGCACGCTCGCAGCCGCTTGATGACAATACAGGAAATTCCTCTCTGCTCGCGAGTACAGACTTTGCTAGTATCGGGTACTGGCGAGGCTAATCTGGGTGGCGAGGCTAGGCTTCTGGCGATAGCGCGAACATGCATGTGGGCATGTGCGGATGGTTGGCGAGCGGACATGTACTAGCTGGTGAGCTGACCAGTTCTGCTGAATCTGCTGGCGGATGAAGCTTGGCGGATGCAACTTGGCGGATGCAACTTGGCGGATGAGCTTCTGGCGAGCAAGATCGTTGGCGAGCGAGCAAGGGCTTGGCGAATGAGACCTGGCGGATGATACCTTTGTGTCTTCAGTCGAGTATAACTTTTTCTTCGATGCTCTGATTGATCTGAAATTTTAACACAACATTCCTCAGCATATGAATATTAAGCACGCCAAATTTCATAGAATTTGGACAAGGATAGATCATATTTGTACTTGTCACAAAATCACGAAAAAGACATATTTTGCATTATTTTCCAGTTTTCTCAAACTTAGTCATTTTTCGGATTCTTAACCATATTTCACCAAAACTCAACCAAAATGACACTAACTACATTATGACTCTATTTTAGACAAATAAGGGTTAAACAAAGCATAAACGAGGGCATAAGCATATAATATCGTCGCACATTGTGCTCCTATCAACTACCCCACACTTATCCTTTGCTAGTCCCTTAGCAAACTAAATTAAACTAGACTCTAAACAAACTATTGCCCCTAACAATTTGTCTCAGGCTCGTATGTACACATAGCTTTCAAGTTAAATGCATGAGAATGCTAAGCACGAAAATTCCAAGTTTCATGAACATGTGACATCAATATGAACATATAAGAGCAAAAAGGTAAGCATGTAAACATGTTGAGCTAATTCAAATCACCTCACTAGGCATACTCTCTTCTTTTCTCTCGAAGCATGGTAATTCACTCATAAGTATATGCAAGTGAAAGATAATGAATTACAAAGAGTAACTTGCATATGTCATGAAACGAAAGCACTTTGTGATTTTTTTATGGAAAAACCTCATATGACAACTATATGCACCAATGAACCAAAACCATATGCTTACTCTTGAGATAATCTCCACAATCAAATTTAACCATCTTAAGAATCATGAAAAAGATCAATAAAAGGGTTGTAATGGGGCTAGGCTAAGAGGTATTCGATATTTGGATAAGGAGGCTCAAAACGTCACCGTGGCATTTGGCAAAGCTCGAATTTCCTTATGTCTTCTCGCCGAAAGGGTCAAATTTCATCTTGTTGGACCCATACTTCATTCTTTTCCTCCCATAACATTACAACAATAATCTAGACAATAGCCATGCACAAAATTGATCTTTTCTATGCCTATGCCGTACCCTTCTTTTTCTTCTTTTTCTCACGGCTCTTTTATTTTCTTTTTAATTCGAGCCAATTATTTTTTTCTTTTTTCTAGGTACGGCATGCATACATTTTACATACAAATTCATGGCTAAGTCTACCCCACACTTATTCTTCTTCATCACACACGCGAAAACGCTTTCAAAAATCAAGCTTTGCCAACACTTTAATCAATGGTAAAGGCATCACTATACTAAGCTCATGGAAAGTGTTTAAGGGTGATGAAAGAAAAGGCTATACGTAGGCTCAAAGGGGGTTTACTAAGGTGTCCCACGACGGGCTCCAATAGGCTCATGCTTTATTTGGCTTTGGTGGTAAACCTAAATGATCTTTATTCAATCACATTCAAAATCAAGGTATCTTATGATATAAACGTTTCGAAAATCAACAAGAGTAAGTTCTAGCATACTAGAGTTCATTAAAAATCTATGGCACATAGTCATCGAATAATCAAAGAATTATGAGGTTTCATGCTTCCTACAAATCTATCGAATTTTATCTTTTGTCGCTCAAGAAGAAAGCAATTTGGCACAAAAGCTCACATAGGTTATAATCGAAATAAATTAGCTCAAACATGCATGCTTCATAATCAACAAGTCCTACATGCTCCTACCAATGCACAAAATCCATGAAACTCACAATTTTAATTGTATGCATAACCATCATCTATGTATGCAAAGAGGAGAAAAACATCATTGACATATTAGGGGCATCCTAAGACTCGAAACAAACAATATTTAAACACTCTATTTTTGTGGAACAATTTTCTGAAATTTTCTTTTCTAGACTAAGCACACGAAAACATAAACGGAATACGTTATCCCACCCCACACTTAGAAAAGTACATTGTCCTCAATGTAAGCACAAAACAATATCAATGAATTTCCTAAGCATGCAATAGTCTAACACATTCCAACAAATCATCACAAATCAAAGAAAAAGAGAAGGGTTAAGAAATTTCAAACTCTCGGTGATGGCTCCTTCACTTTTCTTTGATCGGCATGGGTGGCCTCCCAAGTAGCGCTTTGTGTTTATAGTCCATAGCCTAGACTTTTCACCGTGTTTTGCATGTGTTCATCGTGCTCCAAAGCATCCCAAATCGGCAAGAAGAAGGGCAACAAGTATTTCGTTGCAAGTTGCAGCCGTGTCGGACGCTGCATATGAAAAGGTGGTTGTTTCCTGTGTCGTATCGGAGGCAGCGGATGGCGTGTCCGATCCAGCGGATGGCGTGTCCGGCCTTGGTACCGACGTATCCGGCGTATCCTCTTCGTACCCAGCCTCTTGTGGCCGTGTGTCAACCCTGCCGGCAATGGCAGGTCCGGCAAGGTGTGGTGGTGCGACTGGAGAAGTACAATGCTGCTCGGCAGCAAGGTGAGTGATGGATGGACGCTCGGCAATTGTGTCCGTGTCCGGCCTTGTAATGCTAGTGCTGCCGGCAATTTCAGGTCCGGCAGCTTGGTTTAGTGGTGGAGGCTGCAGCTCGGCATGCAAGGGATGCTGCTGCTCGGCAGCATTGTTTGTGGCCTCTTGGTTCGGTGGTGGGGATTGTGGGGCATTGTAGATGGCGGTTTCTTCCCCCGTGCTCTCTTGAAAGGAAGAGTAATAATGCTTGAGACGATGGCCATTTACCTTGAACGTGTTTCCCGTAGCTTCATTACGAATCTCTATGGCTCCATGTGGAAATACTTGAAGAATAACAAAAGGTCCAAGCCAACGAGAGCGCAACTTTCCCGGAAAAAGTTTAAGTCGTGAATGATACAAGAGAACTTGTTGACCAACTTCAAACTCCTTCCGTCGAAGCATCTTATCATGAGCAACCTTAGCCTTTTGCTTGTAAATCCATGCGGCTTCATAAGCTTCATTCCGTATTTCTTCAAGTTCGTTGAGTTGAAGCTTTCTATGAAGACCGGCATCATCAATGTTCATGTTGAAGGCCTTGATTGCCCACCATGCCTTATGCTCTAGCTCAACCGGTAAGTGACATGCTTTGCCATAAACTAACCGAAAAGGAGACATACCTATCGGTGTCTTGTACGCGGTCCTATAAGCCCACAAAGCATCATCGAGACGATCACTCCAATCCTTCCTTGAAGGTCCAACGGTTTTCTCCAAAATTTGCTTGATCTCTCGATTACTCACCTCGGCCATGCCACTCGTTTGGGGGTGATAAGGTGTAGAAACCTTGTGTGTGACTCCATATTTCCTCAATAAGGCTTCAATGGTGCGGTTACAAAAATGGGATCCTCCATCGCTAATCAAGACCCTTGGAACTCCAAAACGTGAAAAGATGTTGGTCTTGAGAAACTTGGCTACCACCTTGGCATCGTTGGTGTGTGTAGCCTTGGCTTCAATCCACTTTGACACATAATCCACCGCAAGCAATATGTAGAGAAAGCCCTTACTTGAAGGAAACGGTCCCATGAAGTCAATACCCCATAAATCGAAAATCTCAACCTCAATGATAGGCGTGAGCGGCATTTGGTCCCTAGCTCCAATGTTCCCCATTCTTTGGCATCTATCACATGCTTTGCAAAACATGAATGCATCTTTAAAAATCGTAGGCCAAAAGAATCCACACGAAAGTACCTTTAAAGCCGTTTTCTTTGGTCCAAAATGACCTCCACACGCCTCACTATGACAAAAAGCAAGGATGGAGCGATGCTCATTTTCCGGCACACATCTTCGAATCACTTGATCACCACATTGCTTCCATAAGTACGGATCATCCCACAAGAAGTGTTGAGCTTGCTTCCTTACTCTCTTTTGTTGGTGGCTCGGCATTTCTTTGGGAAATCGGTTTGTGGCTAGAAAATTTGCAATGTCGGCATACCAAGGCTCATGTACTTCAAGTCGAAAAAGTTGCTCATCCGGAAAGCTATCACATAGGGGCAGCCGATCCTCCTTGTGCACAAGCCTACTCAAATGATCGGCTACGACATTCTCTACCCCTTTCTTGTCTTTGATCTCAATATCGAACTCTTGAAGTAAAAGAATCCATCGAATAAGCCTCGGCTTAGCATCCTTCTTCGTCATAAGATATCTCAAAGCGGCATGATCACTATAAACAATAACCTTGGAATTCAAAAGATATGATCGAAACTTTTCCAATGCAAAGATTACCGCTAAGAGTTCCTTCTCCGTTGTTGTGTAGTTGAGTTGTGCATCGTTGAGAGTCCTTGAAGCATAGTAAATGGCGCATGGTTTCTTCTCAATTCGTTGTCCAAGTACCGCTCCAAGTGCATAATCACTAGCATCACACATCAACTCAAATGGCTCATCCCAATTTGGGAAAACAAGAATCGGTGCCGTGCATAGTAACATCTTCAATCGGCAAAATGCTTGCTCACATGATTCCGACCACTTAAACGTCACCTCCTTTTGTAACAAGTTGCTCAATGGCTTGGCAATTGACGAGAAGTCTTTGATAAATCGTCGATAAAACCCCGCATGGCCAAGAAAACTTCTCACGTCCTTTACACACCTAGGGCTCGGCAATGCTTGAATTAGCTCCACCTTGGCTTTGTCAACTTCTAAGCCTCTTGCCGAAATTATGTGCCCTAGAACAATGCCTTGCGTGACCATGAAGTGACACTTCTCCCAATTGAGCACAAGATTTGTCTCTACACACCTCTCAAGTATCTTCTCCAAGTTCCCCAAACATGAATCGAAGGTGCCTCCATACACACTAAAATCATCCATAAACACTTCGATAATGTCTTCAATAAAATCCGAGAAGATAGCATACATACATCTTTGAAAAGTGCCGGGTGCGTTTCAAAGTCCGAATGGCATCCGCCGATAAGCAAACGTGCCAAATGGACAAGTGAAAGTGGTCTTCTCTTGATCATCCGGGTGTATCATGATTTGGTTGTAGCCACTATATCCGTCAAGAAAACAATAGTAAGAATGACCGGCTAACCTCTCTAGCATTTGATCCATAAACGGCAAAGGCATGTGATCCTTCCTCGTTGTAGCGTTGAGCTTCCTATAATCGATGCACATCCGATGACCGGTTACAAGTCTTTGTGGCACAAGCTCATTCTTCTCATTCTTGACAACCGTTACACCACTCTTCTTTGGCACTACTTGCACGGGAGATATCCACTTACTATCCGAAATTGGGTAGATCACCCCACAATCAAGCAACTTGATAATCTCTTCTTTCACAACTTTCATCATGGGAGGGTGAAGTCGACGTTGAGCTTCCTTCGTTGGCTTAGCTCCTTCTTCCAACAAAATACGATGAACACAAGTAGTAGGGCTTATTCCCTTGATATCCGCTAAGGTCCAACCTATGGCGGTCTTGTACTTTTTAAGCACACAAATCAAATCCTCCTCTTGCTTCTTATTAAGCATTGAAGACACAATAACCGGTAGTGTGTCTCCTTCTCCAAGATAAACATACTTCAAGTGACTAGGGAGTTCTTTTAGTTCTAACTTTGGGGCCTCTTCCACACTTGGTCGAAATTTGGTTGTGGCACTTGGAATTGACAAAAACGAATCAAAAACTTTGTTGTATGGCCGAGCCTCTATCTCGGCACAAACCTCCATTGGACTCGGCATGATCATGAAGGGCTCGGCATACACCCCTATCTCGGCAATGCTTGACTCGGCTTCTCCCTTCTCAATCGTGACTCGTTCTCCCTTCTTGTCAAATCCGACCCCTTGCTCAATCGCTAATTGCTATGCGTCGAGCGAGGTCGACATAACTTGCTCGACCTCCTCCAAAACATCAATGGCACAACCCTCCTTCAAATCAACATTGGGAAATTTCATGGCATCAAACACATTGAACTTTATCACCTCACCATCAAATTCCATAGTTAGGTTGCCCTCGGCCACATCTATCTTTGTACGCGCGGTCCTCATGAATGGTCGCCCTAAAAGTAATTGAGTGTTGTTGACCGGCGAATCCTCCATCTCAACCACATAGAAATCGGCGGGAAAAATCAATTGGTTGACTTGCACCAACACATCCTCTACATAGCCTTCCGGATATTTGCTTGAGCGATCCGCAAGTTGAATGATAACATTGTCCTTCTTGAGAGGCCCTATACTCAATGTTTGATACACATTGAGTGGCATGACATTGATCGATGCTCCCAAATCCAACATAACATCATCAAACCGTGTATTGCCTATGACACAAGGCACATTGAAGCTCCCCGGATCCTTCATCTTTGGTGGCAACTTCCTTTGAATAACGGCCGACACCGTCTCGCTCATTGTTACCACACGAGTCTCTCTAGTATGCCTTCTTGCCGTACAAAGCTCCTTTAAAAACTTAGCATACTTGGGCACTTGCTTGATGCACTCCAACAAAGGGATGTTGACTTGCACTTTCCGGAAAATCTCCAATACCTCTTCATCGGACTTATCTTTCTTTGTTCTAGCAAAACGAGAAGGGAATGGAATGCTTGATGATTGCACCCCTCCCTTACTTGCTTGGTTTGGCAATAACTCATTCTTTGAAGTGGCGGGATCGTACTCAAGCTCGTTGCGAAGCCCCTTATCATTCACATTAGTGTTTCCGGCATCAAACCTTTGCTCGGCAGAATTTCCCTTGCCGGCAGCCTTTTGCTCGGCACTCTCTCCTCTCTCGGCATCATGGTCCTTCTCGGCACTCTCTCTATGGCTGCCGGCAATTGCAGGTCCGGCAGCCCTCTCATCACCTCCAATGCCCTTGAAAGTCACTCGCTTCTTCTTTGGACTTGTTGGAGGAACCAACTCTCTTCCGCTTCGAGTTTGAATCACTTTGGCTTGCTCGTTCCTCGGATTTGGAATTGTATTGCTTGGCAACTTCCCTTGCTCATTGAATCTTCCCATAAAATCCACAACTTGCCCCATTTGAGTCTTGAGCTCACCAATGTCCTTTTGATGATTTTGTTGCCCCGCGAGTAATGCTTGAGTAGCACTTGACAAAGATTGAAGCAAAGCATCGTAGTTTGGATTGCTTGTGGCTTGGCCTTGGCTCGGCCCTCCTTGTGGCTGGTTCGGCAGTGCTCCATAAGATCCTTGGTTCAGCATATAAGGTTGCCGAGGCACAAAGGATGGCCTCGGTGCAAATGGCGCTCCTCCCTCTCTCGGTTGCATAGGTGCCCTAAGCACGTTATCATTATTCGCCCATCGAAAGTTCGGATGATCATTGAACCTTGGATTGAAATTGCCAAATCGTTGGCCTCCTTGAAAACCAATTGCATTGCACTCCTCTACTCCCTCATTAACTCCAAATTGAGGGCATTGTTCGGTCTCATGGCCCTCGGTGCAAATTCCACATACACTAGCACGCTTCTTCATCAAATTACTCACCAAGTCGGTGAGCTTGTCCACTTTATCTTCTAACTTTGAGCTCGAAGACGTTTCATGCACTTTCTCATTCCTTTGCACATTGCCTCGTGCCATGCCAAATTGTTGGTTGTTCAAGGTACGAACTTCCAACAAACTTCTCGCCGCTCCGGCGTTTAACTCCAAAAAACTACCTCCCGCGGCCGAGTCAAGAAACTCTCTCTCCATGACGCGCAATCCCTCATAGAAATATTGTAGCAAGAGTCCATCGCTAATGCCATGCGATGGACACAAAGAAACTAGGGACTTGAACCTCTTGTAGTAGTCGAAGAAAGTCTCATCTCCGGCTTGCTTCACACTTGTAATTTGCTTCCTCAGATCAGTGATACGTGAAGCAGGAAAGTACTTGAGCAAAAACTCATCCATCATAGTACTCCACGAAACAATGCGACCACTAGGCACCTCAAACAACCACTCCTTCGCTTGATCTTCTAAAGAAAACGGAAATGCCTTCATTTTGAAGTGTTGCAAATCGGTCCCTCTTGGGCACATAGACTCTGTGGTGAAGTTAAACCACTGTAGATGCTTGTTAGGGTCCTCACTCGGCATCCCATAAAATGACTTCAGCTTATGGAGGAATCCACTCCTTAATTCAATCTCTCCAGTCTTGTCAGTTTCCAAGGGAGGATAAGTAATATTAGAAGGAGCAACTCCAGCTCCAGCAACATGACCATTCTGTGATCTGATTGATGCCATAATCTCTTCTTCTTCTTCTAATTCGGCAAAGGCTTCAAATTCTGGGTTCTGAAGATCACACGATGATGAAACAACTGACGGTGAACTCGGCAAGGATGATGACACTGATGAACTGGTTGGTGACGATGGTGGTAATGGCACAAAACGAGCAATAGCGAGTTCTTGCTCTAAACGTTGCAAACGGCCTTGAAGATCTCTTGTCCAAATACTAGATTCGGACATGCATTATTTCTGAAATTTGCAACATTTTAAACAAGTTAGAACCTTATAAGGAAATAGAAAGCAAGAATATACATCATTACAAGCCACGGCATTGGCGATTACACAACATATTTCAAACCATAACACATATATACATTCGGCACAACACAAAGCAGCATTCGGCAAAGCATACATATATTCGGCAACAAGAGGGCAAAAAATCGGAAAGTTCATGAGCATGTAATCGCTAAGTCTAATTTCTTTTTAAATTTGTTCTAACTCTCGAAGTACGTGGAGCAGAGGAGATAACGGTGCAATGGACTGATACAGCCCCCGGTAGTATCATGCTTAATCCGATATACCTCAAGAGTTTGAACCACACAACATGTTTTATCTTTGAAGAAAATAGGCCACATATGTCAAGTTATGTTCTAGCGTCTAAAGTGAGGTGATGCTTCGGCACAAGCTATCGACTAGGTCGTGCGGATTTTACGTTTCAAAGGTCATTACAATCACGGAGGGCGAACCCCCTACAGGAACCAGGCAGGACTCGTTGTTGGACACCATGGAGGGCGAACCCCCTATCGACTCACTCACCGAGAATGAACATCAGTCTATGGGCCTTGAGATCCAGTTAAACAAACCTGAGAACCATATCTATGAAAATAACTTCCCCATACTTTGTAAAACAAACACGGATCCCTAGCGGTCTCAAGTGTTGATTAAAACCGCCCTCAACCTCATAAAAATAATACCAAGTTAGCGTCGTTATGCGTGGGGGGCCAACGATGGACTAATTCCAACATTGCAGGGCCCGTTTCCCAATCTACACAAAAACATACCTAACATGGCATCACTCGTATGAAGGGTTATGGTTATGATCAACAAAAGAGGCTTCACCTACATGTTACACTTTAGAAACTACAATAAACTCAAACATACACAACACTATCAACTTCCTAGAATTTAAACTAAGTGATTACCAACATGCATCATTATACATCATGCAGCTTTCGAAATTTAAACTCTACATGCCGAAGCATATTTCTACATAATCCCAAAATAAACTTAAAATTTACAACTTTACAACTTCACAACAAAAATTTCCAGCAACATATATACACAACAATAACATAAAACAAGCTTTTATAATCCCCGGCAACGGCGCCAAAAATTGAACGGGAGCCGAAGCTCGCATGCAATGATAACCCTACAATCGTTAGTAGTATAGAATAAGTAGGGATCGTTCTAGGCCGGGGATTAAGGGTACCTGAGATATGAAATTGTTAGACAAACATATATACATATATACATCAAACACGTCACAAATATGGGGGATAGTGGTTCGGCAGCAATGCTGCCCTAGTACTAGGCACGTCAGCAGAATTTAAATGCTGAAAATAAATCCTAAATCTACTATTTACAAAGTTGGTCGACATTCTTCCACAAAGCACTAACACAAAAGCAATCAAAACACATAGCAAATTAACAAGATGAGACACGGCAAGTGCACAGCTATATCCTAGATCCGATTTAGTTCCAACCCAACTAGGGCCGCAGCGGTTATCTAAGTTGTTTCAGATTTCACAAAAGTATTTAGAATTAGCTCAGCGCATAACCCTAATCTTTAGCTAACCGATTAAAAACACGCAGCGTAGAAGATAATCAATTAACCAATGAAGCACGAAATCCTTTTAATTGGAAATACATTAATCAAGCAAGGCGTCACCACTTCTTGTTAACATGCATAGTCATTTAAACCACTCTAGTCCTATTATTGACAGATACAAGACCAATACTCAAGCACATCGCGAATATGCTAAGCACCAATCTTTGCGGCACACGGATTTAAAAGACTAAACCAAAAACGAACTACTAGAATCAAAGTGAACATGCTTGCCTATCTAATCTTATTTCTTTACTTCATGTTTTCATTACAATTTAGCATGCAATTCGAAACTTATCTTTGAAATTCTTTATTAATACCATAAGAATTAAATTAACATGCATCATTATAAAACCAAATTCACAATTGTTTTTCACATAGACATGAAAACACAATAACCAAACATACACATGAGTTTCATAGACAAAACTACACATAACTACATAAAAACTATTACAAACCAAGAGTAGGGAGTAGATCACACTTTTGGAGACACCTTTGAGAGCTTCAAGTCGTGTGAATCCAATGGAATATGGCTCGGTGGTGGCTGGATGAAAGGTGAGGATAATCGGCAGGATTATATGGTGGTGGTGGTGGCTTTTGGTTTGTGTTTTTATGTAGGATCTTTGGCTGAAAATTGGTAGAGCTTTGGCTAGGGTTTTTGCTTTAGAATGTGACCCCCTTTTTATGATGGAAGCAAGCTTCTATATATAGGAGAAAAGGTCTGTGCAGTTTGAAGCCTTTCCTTGTTCAAATCGGCAAAGAAATCTTCAGTAAATAAGGTTTCCCAATCCAAGTTGGCATAGGCTTTTCTTTCCGTATTGAACAAAGAAACCTTGCTTGGTCAACTTATAATTTCTTCTTGGCCGTTTCATAGCTCTTTGGAATGATTTGGCACGCTCGCAGCCGCTTGATGACAATACAGGAAATTCCTCTCTGCTCGCGAGTACAGACTTTGCTAGTATCGGGTACTGGCGAGGCTAATCTGGGTGGCGAGGCTAGGCTTCTGGCGATAGCGCGAACATGCATGTGGGCATGTGCGGATGGTTGGCGAGCGGACATGTACTAGCTGGTGAGCTGACCAGTTCTGCTGAATCTGCTGGCGGATGAAGCTTGGCGGATGCAACTTGGCGGATGCAACTTGGCGGATGAGCTTCTGGCGAGCAAGATCGTTGGCGAGCGAGCAAGGGCTTGGCGAATGAGACCTGGCGGATGATACCTTTGTGTCTTCAGTCGAGTATAACTTTTTCTTCGATGCTCTGATTGATCTGAAATTTTAACACAACATTCCTCAGCATATGAATATTAAGCACGCCAAATTTCATAGAATTTGGACAAGGATAGATCATATTTGTACTTGTCACAAAATCACGAAAAAGACATATTTTGCATTATTTTCCAGTTTTCTCAAACTTAGTCATTTTTCGGATTCTTAACCATATTTCACCAAAACTCAACCAAAATGACACTAACTACATTATGACTCTATTTTAGACAAATAAGGGTTAAACAAAGCATAAACGAGGGCATAAGCATATAATATCGTCGCACATTGTGCTCCTATCACATTTACACCTTTCACCGGGTACATACGTGCTTACCAGTCCTGGTCCCGGTCCCGGGCGGGATCTGCCCTTCTTTCTCCTAAATACCGTTGAAGCTGACCGCTACTTACTAATCTCTTTACCGCTGTCTTGAGGGCGATGCAGTTGTTTGTCCTATGTGTAGCTTCATTGTGGTAGGAGCAGTATTTGCCTGTCCACGCGGGGGTGAGCTTCCCTTTTGGGTACCTCCTTTTTGGCGGCGGGGGGATGATGTTCCCGTTCTCGTGCAGGATGTCCTCGTACGAAGAGGTTAGAGTGGTGAAGACTTCCTGATGTTCCGCTGGCATGATTGCCAGGGGGCGCTCTTGTCGGTAGTGCGCAGGCTTGTGCTCGCCTTGGGGCCTATCAGGGTATGGTTTCTGCTGGGGTTGGTTCCCCCAGTTTCTGTTCGGCTTGTTTGGTCGGGTGCCCCGGTCATCGGTCCGCTGGGGCCTATCAGGCTTGTGCTCGCCCTGCCCTGTTTTCTCTGTGGGCCGGAAGGAAGTCCTCCTGCTTCCTCTTAAGTAGGTGATGGCCGTATGTTTCGTGGTCCGCCTGGGCGTGCCTGATGGCCATCGCCATTAGTTCATCGTACCCCTGCAGGAGCTCTACCCGTACGGCGTAGGAAAATTTTCCCGGCCGGAAACCCTGTTTGAATGTCATTTCGGCGATGCCCTTATCAAGGTTCCGCACCCCAGCCGTCGCCATCTGCCACCAGTTAACGTACGTCCTTAGTTCCTCGCCGTGTGCCTGTCGGTAATTGAAGAGGACTGTCGACGTCCGGGCTCCCTCAACCCGGAGGATGAAACGGCCAATAAATCGATCGGCCAATTGCTCAAATGCCTCAATAGAGTTCGCCGGGAGCTCATAAAACCAGCTTAGCGCCTCTCCGGACAGGGTTTCCTGGAAAATGTTGCAACATACGGCATCGGAGTAGCCCTTGGTGCACGTCTGAGACCGGAAGCTATTCAAGTGCTGGTACGGGCAGCCGGCTCCTGTGTATGTCAGCTTCAGGGATTTTTGGTTACCAGATCTCCCGGATTCCAAGACCCAGTGTGAGAAGGGGCCCGTGCGTTCGTTGAATCGCGCGCCTTCCAGCGGTCGCGCTGCCCTTCTCTCGTTGGCCTCCATCTAGGCCTTTAAATCCTACACGGAGTCAGTAAGTACTTGCAGTGCCCTTGCGGTCGGGGTCATGGCTTCCTCCTCGAATGAGGCGTGTGATTGCCGGGTTACCGGCGTGCTCCTGGGTAGGGCCTCACCGCCCGTGGACTCCCCCCCCCCCCCCCTTGCGGTTGGTGGGCCTTCCGCCCGATGACTGCCCCGCCTCAGGGTTCCGAGATCAGCCTGGTGTAGATACTTGTGCCCTTGTCAAAGCGGCGTTGCGCTGCTGTCCTCTCTCCAGGGCAGCCACCAGGGCGGCATTCATTGTCTCCATTTCCCGATACCGGGCATCGGAGTCTGCTCTATCCCGATCGCTCTCCGCGCGCAGGCGATCGACTTCCGCTCGCATCGCCTCTACTTCCCCCGCCATATCGTACCGGTCGGGGCTGTACGTGGTGTCCCGGTCGCTGTCGCCGACCAGACTATCTCCCTCTTCGCTGGGGTCGTCCGAGAACGTCAGCAAGAGGCCCTGGTGTGTTAATTGATCGTCTTTCGCCGGGCCTTTCCCGCGTGAGGTTCCGTCGCATGCCCCTGGCGTGCTGCTTGGCTCTTGATAGCTGTCGTTCTGATTGTCTCGGTTGGGAGGCTGCTCCCGTGCCGCAACTGGAGTAGTGCCGAGCACTTGCTCTGGCACGATCCGCTGACCCTCTGTCGTATTTCTTTCCCGCCCTGCCTCTGAGCTTTCTGCCATTTTTCGGATAAATACCACGTGATTTTTCACTTCCCCTAGATTGATGTTTGATCTTAACTCGTTGGTAGAGCAACACAACTTTTCGTATAGGTTCCCACAGACGGCGCCAATTGTTTCTGTTCAAACTCATAGGCCTGGCAGAGACTGGTGGACCCGGATGTAGTTTCCTCCTGCAAACCTGCTAACTAAGGGAAATACCGGGCGGGCCGGTCTTCTCCTCTCCGATGCCTAAGTTAGTACAGTTGGGACAAATAGACAAGTTTAGGCGGGAATGATAAGTAGTTGGAGAAATCAGTTACCTATTAATGAGGGTGGTTGAGGCCCTTATATAGGTGGTCGAGCGTGATGTCTGGCCTTACTCTTCGATGTGGCACTGGTTCCCTTCTGTTTGTATAGAAAGGGGCAGCTTTGGTGTCCTGTTCGGCAGGCTGGTGTCCCCGGTTCCCGGGCCCCTGGTCACAAGTTAGACTGCTGGGCCTCGGGTCCGGGTGCTGGGGATCCTGCTCCTGGCCTCGGGCCGGTCTCAGGCATGCTAGCTGCGGGTCTGTGGGCCTGTGTAGCCCCTCTGTGGCTACTGTCAACACCACTATACTCTTTGATGTACTCTATCAATATTTTTTTTGAAAGAAGAACGTTAATTAAGCGCTATGTTAGATGAAGTTTTATACAAATACAAAGGGCGGCAATGTAAACACATCGACAATAAAAACGGAAAAACAAAGTAAAATGTAAAGACATCTAAAATAAAGAGCAATAAAGTATAACAAGGTACTTTATTGACCATTTATATATCAAGAGAGCAGTGTTAAACGTAATAGTCATAACGGTAACGGTAAACGTAATAGTCATGTTGATATATTATCTCTTTTCATATTTAGGTGATCACGATGTTGGTGTATGTTATACATCTGTCTTTTGATCCTCGACTCCATTTTTCTGTACCTGATATTCCAATACACTTCCGTTTTGCCCTGCATTTATGTAGACAGTCGAGTTTTCATTTATCTCTTCTTCAACCAACATTCTTGATAACTCTATCAGCACATTCTGTTCGAACCATCTCTTGATTGGTCTAGCTCCATTAACCTGAAAACAAATCACTCTTATAAGCTTTTTCACAATTTCATTTAAACAATAGAGCATGTTTAGCAATAGTGAATTCAGAGATCAAGTAGCTAGTAATCCTAACCGGATCATAATTTTTTCCCATGATATAATCCAATGCCTCATCAGTCAGTTCCAAAGCAATGCTCTTGTGAGCAAGTTGGGATGCAACATCCTTCATTTGCAACTTGGCTACCTTCTTTAGTTGTTCACTTGAAAGAGGATTAAATATAACAATCTCATCAAGCCGATTCAGAAGTTCATGACTAAAGTGGCCCGTCACCTATCCAAGAATTTAGTTAGATGTTTATGATACTTGTGCCCAGCCTACTATAATTTAATCTAAATATAATTTAGAGAAAATTAGAGATAAATCCATATTTCGAGCCTCATTTCAAGATAAACTCACACCTGTTCAAGGAGAAATTATAATAGGGAGAATTCTCTGTTATTGATTAATTGAGAGACATTTATATAGGCATTACAATAAAAATCCCGATAAATCAGGGATTCCTTATCTATTACAGAATCTACAATACTAGTCTAATTAGGTCAAGACACATCCAGGAAGTTACGGAAATAACCTTCCTACAACACTCCCCCTTGTGTCGTGCGCCTAATGTCTTCATGGTGCTTACCATGTTGCCTCACTAAAACATTGTCAGCAAAACAAAAACCTCTTGGGCAAAAATAAAATGCATGGACGAAGGAAAAAGAGCACAACACACCAACACTACACTTGTGAATAACATGTGATGTAGACTCCCCCTGATGTCTAACAAACTTAGAGCTCTGATATATGGCGTATGCCTAGGCTCTTCACATGTTTCACATGCATAGATTTTCCCAAAGACTTGGTAAACAAATCTGCAACATTTGCATCTGAACTCACTAGATTAACTTGGATGTTCAGGAATTCTTGTTGTTGCACATTGTAAAAGAACTTAGGCGATATATGCTTAGTGTTATCACCTTTGATAAAGCCTAACTTCATCTGCTCAATGCAGGCAGCATTATCTTCATAGATACACGTAGGTTTATCTGTGGTAGACACTAGTCCACACGAATCACGAATGTGGTGAATAACTGATCTTAGCCAGACACATTCTCTAACAGCCTCATGGAGGGCAATGATCTCTGCGTGATTCGATGAAGTAGCAACCAAAGTTTGCTTGGTTGATCTCCAGGATATCGCTGTATTTCCCATGGTAAAGACATAACCAGTTTGGGAACGAGCGCGATGTGGGTCAGAGAGATACCCAGCATCTGCAAAACCAACTAACACGTTGTTGGGAGTCTTTGAGTAAGGGAGACGTCCAAAAAAGGGCACATTTGAATGGCCGGACGCGTCGCCATCATCATCCTCCACGCCTCCCGCACCAGCGGCAGTATCATGGCTTACGATGGTACTACTGAGGCAGCCGGAAGCGTCGGTGTGAGGAGGGTGATTGGCGGAATCTTCTCTCTTTGTGCTGAAGGGATAGAACATACCCAAATCAATGGAACCTTTCAGGTAACGAAACAGATGTTTGATACCGTTCCAATGACGAAGCGTAGGCGCTGAGCTAAATCTAGCCAGTAAGTTCACAGCTAAAGAAATGTCTGGTCTAGTGCATTGTGCCAAATACAATAGTGCCCCAATCGCACTCAAGTATGGGTACTCAGCACCAAGAATCTCTTCTTCATCCTCCTTCGGACGGAATGGATCCTTGTTTATATCCAGACTGCGAACGACCATGGGAGTAGACAATGGCGTACATGTATCCATGTTGAAACGCCTGAGCATCTTCTGCGTATAAGCAGACTGGTGAACCAGAATACTCTTGGTTCTATGCTCTAACTCAAGTCCTAAACAGAACTTAGTCTTCCCAAGATCCTTCATTTCGAACTCGGATTTTAAGAATGAAACTGTCTCTTCAATCTCACGTGAAGTACTGATGACATTCATGTCATCAACATAGACAGCTACAATGGCGAATCCAGAGTCGGTCTTTCTAATGAACACGCATGGGCATAATTCATCGTTCTTGTAACCCCTCCGAATCAAGTATTCACGTAGGCGATTGTACCACATCCTTCCGGATTGTTTAAGTCCATACAGTGAACGTTGCAGCCTAACTGCATAAGCACTCCGTGGTTTAGAGTCTTTTGATTCGGGCACATGAATTCCTTCAGGAACTCTCATGTAGATATCGGTATCTAGATCCCCATATAGATACGCAGTAACTACATCCATCAGTTGCATATTCAGTTTTTCGGACACTACTAAACTGATCAAGTAGCGGAAAGTAATGATGTCCATTACAGGAGAGTACGTCTCCTCGTAGTCAATACCAGGACGCTGTGAGAAACCTTGCGCCACGAGTCTTGCCTTATACCACAAGATCTCATGTTTCTCATTGCGCTTACGAACAAAAACCCATTTATGTCCGATAGGTTTAACGCCTTTAGGGATCAATTCAACAGATCCAAAGACTTGCCTTTTGTCTAATGAGTCAAGTTCTGCCTGTATTGCTTCTTTCCACTTCGGCCAATCTGCTCTTTGTTGGCATTCAGTCACTGAGCGTGGATCAACTTCGTCGTCATGGATGATCTCTTGTGCGACGGAATAAGCATATATATCATCGACGTGTGTGGAGGCTCTATCCACTAAGAGACACGCGTTATTCAAACTGAGCGAGATTTCTTTATTCTCTGGAGTCAACATTGGATCTGTGTCATCCCACATATATGATTCAGTTGACTCATGGACATAGCTATAGTCAGAGACAATCTCATGCGATGGATTCGCATCGTCGATGATGAGCGGATTTTGTGCCTTCGCTCGCTTCTTTCGAGGGTTTTTATCTCGAGAATTTTTCGGTCTCCCCCTCTTCCTGGTGGGAGCCGAGGCCGAAGCTGCTGCCCCTTCAAAGTCCATCAGGGCACCCTCATGTGTCCCAACGGGCTGATCGAAGAAATACTCTGAAAGAAAAAAAAAAGTTGGAGAAGGGGAAGAAATGAGAGAAAGAGTTTTCTTCTAGAGATTGGTTTGTGTTTGCACTTTTGTGCTCACATTTGGTGTCTCCCTACATACTCAAATGATATCTAATTGTAAGGTACATGGTGATCTTGTCATTTGATTACTTTTTCTCTTCTTTTTAGGTATTTTATTATGATAGAGAGATTACACTTTATACTTATAACTATTTATTTCTAATGTACCTAATAAGTAGGGTTTAAGTACATAACATAACTTTTAAATCAAAACAAATATTGATTGCAGTAATATATGTGTGTGTGGGTATTCCACAATCATAGGTATAATGTAATAGGAAACCTAACAAAGAGGTATAATAAAAATTAAAATCTAATATAGAGGTGTCATACGGAAATAAAGTTCCTATATATTAGATGCTTAAGTTTACTAGAATAGTACTCTAATAGTTAGATATCTTATAAATACAGCCAATTATGTATCTATTTTAAGATTCTACTTGATTGGGGGGCTGGAATCAAGCCACTTTGATTGGGGGCCTAGAATCAAGCATCTTTGATTGGGGGGCTAGAATCAAGCATCTTTAATTGAAGACCATATTGAAATTTTGCTGTGTGGTATTTTCAGTAAATATGTACAAAAACATGTTCTTTTGTTTAGACATAAAAGATATCATTTAAAAAAAAATGACATAATTAATAGGTTTGGGTGTATTTTAAAAGGGAAAAAGACCATTTGAACAAAATGAGTTTAAAAATTACCCATTCCAATGTTTATATCCCAAACCAATGAATCTTGACAGAATTACACAACTACCCTAGTAAATATAATTCAGTCATATTAAAACATATTTACCCTAACCAATTATATATTAACCTCTCTCTCAACAACACAGAAAAAGAAAAAGAAAAAACCCTAGTTCCCCAAATCCCCGTCGCCGCCGCAGCAGCCCCTTCCCCTCTCTCTCTAGCCGACTCTCTCATTTTCCCCTCTCTCTCTCTCTCTCTCTCTCTCTCACGGTAAGGGTGAGAATGATGCTTTCGTTTTTTACCATGGTGTTGGTTCGGCCTATAGACCTTGGATATAGGCTTTGGACTTTGGATGCCACTCTTGTACAATGGTGTTGGTTCGGCCTTGAGCAAATTCCCTGCACAATACCTCAGCGGCATTTCGGGGATAATTATGTAGTGCTCGGTCACTGGAAAGCTATGAACCCACCCTGGCGCAGGACCTTGGGTGCAATCAACCCGCCCGATTACCTTCCTTTCATTCGTACCAGGCTCCATCCTCACCGCCAAGTAACCCGGGTTGATCAAATCTGGCAACAAAGTCAGGAACTCGGAATCTGTAAGAATTCCCGTAGACTCCATATACAATCAGCATAATCAATTAGTGGGGGTCAGTAATCGATTACTGGGGGTCAGTAATACTATTGACGGCGGGTCCTCCTCCTCCTCCAACATTAGGGTTTTGATCGAATTGGGAATACTATTACTGGGGGTCAGTAATCGATTACTGGGGGTCAGTAATCGATTACTGGGGGTCCGTAATCGATTACTGGGGGTCAGTAATCAATTACTGGGGGTCAGTAATCGATTATTGGGGGTCAATAATCGATTATTGGGGGTCAATAATCGATTATTGACGGCGGGTCCTCCTCCTCCTCCAACATTAGGGTTTTGATCGAATTGGGAATACTATTACTGGGGGTCAGTAATCGATTACTGGGGGTTAATAATTGATTATTGGGGGTCAATAACATGATTACTGGACAATATGAAATCTGTAACCTGATTACTGGGGGTCAGTAATCGATTACTGGGGGTCAGTAATCGATTACTGGGGGTCAGTAACTTGATTACTATGGATCAGTAACTCCAGTAACCTGATTACTGGGGGTCAATAATCGATTATTTACTGTAATCTGTAAATTATTTACTGAGGGTCAGTAACCATCGTCAATAACCTGATTATAAAAAAAAATAAAAAATAAAAAATCTGGCGAAAAAAAAAATTCCGGCGAAAAAAAAAATTGGTGCCCGGAATCCGGCGACTCCGGCGACCGGCCATGGGAGGCCGGAGGAGTTGAGTGATATTTCGGCAAAGTTCGTTTTTTTTATCTTCCACTTTTTCAACACATTATAATTCAAAAATATGTTAGATAAGACAAAAGGACAAAAAAGGAAGAAAAAAATTAAATTTGTACTAGAATTGAAAAAGATTTGTTCAAATGGGCAATAGAGTTGTTACCTTATGTTGAATAGGGAAAAAAAATAAGTTTGTCATTTGAATGGGCAGTCAGGGGGTCAAATTAGCACCAAATAGACATTTTCCCATTTTAAAAAAACTTTAAGGGGTAGGTTTAATCGAAAACAGGTCTTCAAATATGGGTGTATATCTAAATTTCCTATAATTTAATTTGTTCACAGCTGGGATAACTAAAGAAGTACCTCTGGCATAACTCGCTCGCGAGCCACCAGCATTGAACACTCTCCAGCTAAACCAGACAAGAGATGTTTTGCTCCAAGGTTAGAAGTGTTGAAAAAATGGGTTGAAAACCATTTATAAAACCAAATTTAAATGGATTAATTAAAGTGTGATGCACTTATAATTATTGAAAAATGAACTTGGATTTGTATTCTCCATAATGAGGACTACAAGATTATGTGTTCATATGTCTAATTTGGTTTTGGGATGAATGAAAAATTGTCATCCAAATTTGCCTATTTGAAATGGGAAAACAAAGTTGGTCTCACATTGGAAAAAGGGAAATGGTAAGAGCCCAGGTGACTCTTCAGTTGCTACTGGAAAAACCTTTTGATATTCCAGTAACATATGATGTAATGTGTATTATGACCATTCAAGTGAGATGTTTATGACCATTGAGTGAGATGTTCATAACCATTGAGTTCCCTATATTGATGATTGATTTTAATAGCCTTGGCCATTCCTCACACTATAAAAAGGGCCTCCTATTCCTTAGTTTTACACACCAAAAGCATTCAGCTCTTCTCCTCTCAAAAGTTTTCTCTCTTCTGCTCTTGTGTTCCTATTATGGTAATA
Organism: Potentilla sterilis; assembly: GCA_963682095.1. Lineage (NCBI taxonomy): Eukaryota > Viridiplantae > Streptophyta > Magnoliopsida > Rosales > Rosaceae > Potentilla > Potentilla sterilis. The sequence continues at coordinate 9,370,026 of OY821763.1, read as the reverse complement.
GAAAGAGGTACTGCCTCCAGTTCGCAGACTTTCTTGAAGCAGTGCAGCTCCAAGAATTTGTTAGTTATTGTATCCTGGGAGACGAGCGCCAACAGACCTTTTGCATTCGTAGAGGCGGCGTAGTTGTCTTAAGGAGAGTGTGTGACACACACGACTTGACTGTTCGTAATCTATCGTCAAACTCGTTCGGTATTGGTTGAATATTTCTTCATACCTTATTCTATATTTCTGGAATTTTAATTTCTAAATTCAAGTTAATATTTATCTCAATTTATATATGCAATATCATACTAATATATATTTTACAATCTTAAGACAACTATATTGATATTGCTTATATAATTTGTGAATACTCGTTTTCATCGAGTTTCAATATTCTTACACTTATGTGTGTGTTTCGTTTAAGGAAAACATGACTAATGGAAAAATTCAGATTCTATGAATGCTGGTAAGGGACCAGTTCAAATGCCTACCATGCAAGCACCAACCGCGCATGTACCTGTCTCAGTTTCCCACGGGGAAAAACCTGAAAAGTTTAATGGGCTGTATTTCAAGAGATGGCAACAAAAGATGATGTTCTATCTTACCACTCTTGGCCTGGTTAAATTCCTGACTGAGAATGCTCCTGAATTCAACGAAGGTGACCTAAATGATCAAGCAAAAATTGTTGCTGTGAATGCATGGAATAGTTCTGACTATTTGTGCAGGAATTATATCATGAACGGTCTGGCTGACTCATTGTACAATGTGTACATTAATATGGGAACGGCCAAGGAGCTGTGGGAATCCCTTGAAAAGAAATATAAAACAGAGGATGCCGGTGCCAAGAAATTTATCGTGGGCCGCTTCCTTGATTATAAGATGGTGGATTCTAAGATTGTAATGAGTCAATTCTCAGAAATCCAGCTGATCTTGCATGAGATTCATGCTGAAGGGATAGTGCTTGGTGAGAGCTTTCAAGTGGCTTGTGCTATTGAGAAGCTCCCACCCGCTTGGAAAGACTTCAAAAACTACCTGAAGCACAAGCGAAAGGAAATGAGCATGGAAGATCTAGAGGTCAGGCTTCGCATTGAAGAAGACAACCGAGGATCTGAGAAGAAGACATTGGGCAGTGGGTATTCTGCCAAGGCAAATGTCATGGAACACGGCCAGAGTTCCAAGAACAAAAGGATCAAGGATCAAAGGTTCAAGCTGAAACCAAAAGGAGGTGTCTCCAAAAAGCAGAGGTTTGAAGGCAAGTGCTACAACTATGACAAGGCTGGTCACAAGTCTGTTGATTGCAACAAACCAAGGAGGTACAAGAAGAAGGAGGCCAACCTGATTGATGATGTCACTCAAGAGGTTGTTGAGATGAACCTCTGTGCTATGATATCTGAGCTGAACATGGTGGATTCAAACCCCAAGGAATGGTGGATGGACACTGGAGCCACCAAACATGTCTGTGCTCACAAGAAGATGTTTTCCACCTTCGAACCATCTGAGGAAGGGGAGATTCTGTACATGGGGAATTCTGCCACCTCTACCATCAAGGAGAAAGGGAAGGTGACTCTGAAGATGACCTCTGGGAAAGAGCTGACTCTGAACAATGTTCTGTATGTTCCAGAGATCCGGAAGAATCTGATTTCCGGTGCACTGTTGAACACTCATGGGTTATGCATAGTGATAGAGTCTAATAAGCTTGTTTTGTCCAAAAACGCAATGTTTGAGGGTAAGGGTTATGTAACTGGTGGTATGATCAAAATGAATGTAATGACTATAGTCAAGAAAATGAATGAAGCTTCATCTTCCACCTATATGCTTGAGTCTTCCAATTTGTGGCATGGTAGACTAGGACATGTTAATTATGATACCTTGCGGAAATTAATTAACATGGACCACTTACCAAAATTCCAAATTGACACAAAACATAAGTGTGAAACTTGTGTAGAGGCAAAATTAACAAGATCATCATTCCAAAATGTTGAAAGAAATAATGAACCCCTTGATCTGATTCATTCAGATGTGTGTGATTTGAAATTAACATAATCGAGAGGCGGTAATAAGTACTTTATCACTTTTATTGATGATAGTACGAAGTACTGCTATGTGTATTTGCTAAAGAGCAAAGATGAGGCTACAGAGAAATTTGTGCTCTATAAGAATGAGGTTAAGAATCAACTCAACAAGAAAATAAAAATACTGAGAAGTGACCGTGGAGGTGAGTATGAATCGTCATTTGCTGATATTTGTGCTCAGCATGAGATTATACATCAAAGAACAGCACCTTACTCACCACAATCGAATGGTGTGGCAGAACGGAAAAATCGTACCTTGAAGGATATGATGAATGTCATGCTACTCAGTTTTGGAATGCCCCTCAACATGTGGGGAGACGCAATTCTCACGGCTAATTACCTTTTAAATAAGGTGCCCAAAAAGAAAGAGGAGAAAACTCCATATGAATTATGAAAAGGTATGAAGCCACCTTATAAATACTTGCGAGTATGGGGATGTTTCGCCAAGGTGAAAATTCCTAAACCCAAAAGGGTAAAGAATGGGCCTAAAACAGTTGATTGCATTTTTATTGGATATGCACATAACAGTTCAGCTTATCGGTTTCTCGTGCATGAATCAAAAGTTCTTGATATTCATAAGGACACGATAATAGAATCGAGGAATGCATCATTTTTTGAAAATGTATTTCCACGCAGGTCCATAGATGAATCTAATTCTTCTAAACGGACACGTTAAGACAGTCAAGCTGTTACTGATAACGATCAGGATCAATAAGCTGAGTCGGAGTCTGAGGTTGAAATTGAACCTACGAAGTAAAAGGGCAAGGATAGAAAAATCATTTGGTTTCGATTTTTTGACTTATGTGTGGTTGAAGGTGAACATCGTACATTTAAAGAGGCAGTAAGCTCTACTGATAGTCCTCTGTGGAAAGATGCAATCAAAAGTGAGATTGACTCCTTGCAAAATCACACATGGGAACTTGTGGATCTGCCACTTGGTTGTAAACCTTTAAGGCTTTAACGTCCAAGTGGATTTTTAAAAGGAAGTTGAAAGCAGATGGATCAATAGACAAGTACAAGGCAAAACTTGTTATTAAAGACTATAGGAAAAAGGAAGGTGTGGATTATTTTGACACCTATTCTCCTGTGACGAGAATAACGTCTATCCGGATGGTAGTTGCAATTGCAGCTTTGTGTAATCTTGAAGTACATCAAATGGATGTGAAAACGACATTTCTGAATGGAGATGTAGATGAAGAAATTTGCATGGAACAACCTGAGGGTTTTTCAGCTCCTGGACAAGACAGGAAAGTGTGCAAATTGGTAAAATCATTATATGGCTTAAAACAAGCACCAAAGCAATGGTATGAAAAATTTGACAACGCCATGATCACCAATGGTTTTTAAATTAATGAATGTGTAAGTGCGTATACGTTAAGGACACGGAAAATGAATATGTCATTTTGTGCCTATATGTGGATGATATGCTTATCATCAGAAGTAATGATAAAATGATCAACTCCACTAAAAACATGTTAAATTCCAAATTTGACATGAAGGATATGGGACTTGCTTATGTGATCTTAGGGATAAAAATCACAAGAACATCAGAAGGACTTGTACTGGATCAAACACATTATGTGGACAATATCCTAGAGAAATTTGACAAGGAAGGATCATTTCCAGAACTCCGGTAGACATGACTCTGCACCTATCGAAGAATAAAGGAGAAAGTGTTTCTCAATTAAAATATTCGAGAGTCATTGGAAGTCTAATGTACTTAATGAGTTGTACAAGACCGGATATAGCTTATGCAGTGAGTAACCTAAGTAGGTATACGAGTAATCCTGGAGCCATGCATTGGCAAGCAATTACAAGAGTACTAAAGTACTTAAGGTATACTCGTACCTATGGGCTGCACTACACAACATACCCAGATGTTATAGATGGATTCAGTGATGCAAACTAGATATCTGACATAAAAGACTCAAGGTCTACTAGTGGATATGTATTCACCCTAGGAGGTGCAACGGTGTCCTGGAAGTCCTCAAAGCAAACGATCATAACCAGATCCACGATGGAATCTGAGTTTGTTGCACTAAACAAATGTGGGGAGGAAGCAGAATGGCTACGCCAATTCATAGAGGATATTCCTAGATGGACAAGACCTGTGCCTGCAATTTGCATACATTGTGATAGTCAATCTGCGATTGGCAGGGCACATAGCAAGATGTACAATGGTAAGTCTAGACACATTCGTCGAAGACATAACACCATTAAACAACTACTCTCTACTGGAGTTATCTCAATAGACTATGTAAGGTCTAAGGATAATATTGCGGATCCGCTAACCAAATGGTTAAATAGAGAGTTGGTTGATAAATCATCGAGGGGAATGGAATTAAAGCCCATTGGAAAATAAAATTTCTACAGTGGATACCCAACCTAGTAGACTGGAGATCCCAAGAGCTAGGTTCAAATGAGAAAACTAAATTTTGGAGATGAAATTGGATCACTGTGGGGAGCACCCAAATCCAGTCCTATGATGAAAAACAGTGATACCCGTAAGAGTAAGGTTAAACCAAGTTTTTAATGATTCTTATGCGTCGGGTAAAACCGAGCGGAGTAATGCGGGTTACTCTTATATAAGAGATCACCTATGCAAGAGAGAAGTGGGGCCGCTTCTAAAGGGAGTTATGCAGGGCATAACTCTTATCAAACTACTTGCAGAACCAGGCGTGTATCCAGGGCTAAAACAGGCACAATAGTGAGAACTAGAATGTACCAGGAAGACTCCTGTGTGAGGTATGCCATCAGTTACACAAAATAACGAATAGTTCAAGGACATCGCGTCTACCGTTCAGTTATTAAGGTAATCATATTTTCATAAGGGAAGGTTCAAAGGGTAAAACCTACCTATCCTATGCAGGTTTCGACCATAGAAATCTATCACTAATTCTATCGAGTCTTTGGTGACCAATTTTATTCATGTGGGGAATTGTTGGAAAAATGGGTTAAAAACCATTTATAAAACCAAATTTAAATGGATTAATTAAAGTGTGATGCACTTATAATTATTGGAAAATGAACTTGGATTTGTATTCTCCATAATGAAGACTACAAGATTATGTGTTCATATGTCTAATTTGGTTTTGGGATGAATGAAAAATTGTCATCCAAATTTGGCTATTTGAAATGGGAAAACAAAGTTTGTCCCACATTGAAAAAAGGGAAATGGTAAGAGCCCATGTGACTCTTCAGTTGCTACTGGAAAAACCTTTTGATATTCCAGTAACATATGATGTAATGTGTATTATGACCATTCAAGTGAGATGTTCATGACCATTGAGTGAGATGTTCATAACCATTGAGTTCCCTATATCGATGATTGATTTTAATAGCCTTGGTCATTCCTCACACTATAAAAAGGGTCTCATATTCCTTAGTTTTACACACCAAAAGCATTCAGCTCTTCTCCTCTCAAAAACTTTCTCTCTTCTGCTCTTGTGTTCCTATTATGGTGATAGAAAGAGGTACTGCCTCCAGTTCGCAGACTTTCTTGAAGCAGTGCAGTTCCAAGAATTTGTTAGTCATTGTATCCTGGGAGACGAACGCCAATAGACCTTTTGCACTCATAGAGGCGGCGTAGTTGTCTTAAGGAGAGTGTATGACACACACGACTTGACTGTTCGTAATCCATCGTCAAACTCGTTCGGTATTGGTTGAATATTTCTTCATATCTTATTCTATATTTCTGGAATTTTAATTTTTAAATTCAAGTTAATATTTATCTCAAATTATATATGTAATATCATACCAATATATATTTTACAAGAAGTCATAATAATCACTGTATTCTTGAAGTCAACAACACGACCTTGTCCATCAGTTAAGCTTCCATGGTCTAGTACTTGAAGAAGAATATTGAAAACAGAGGTATTTGCTTTCTCCACTTCATCAAATAATACAACACTGTAAGGTCTCCGCCTTACGGCCTCAGTAAGCTGCCCTCCATCTTCATGACCAGCATACCTTTAGATACATCATGAGCGAGTCAAATTTATGATGCTAGGGAGGTATTACGAATGCAAAAAAGTAAAGTAGAAAACTAGAAAAGCATTTACCCAGGTGGAGCACCAATCAAGCGCGAAATAGAGTGTCTTTCTATAAATTCTGACATGTCTACTTTCACAATTAGTTTTTCATCATCAAATAGTTGCTCAACAAGAGCCTTTGCCATCTCAGTTTTTCCAACACCATTTGGACCCAAGAATAGGAACGAACCAGTCGGCTGTTCTGGCCTTCCAAGCCCAGCTCTTGATCTCAACACTACCTTTGCAATAGCCTCAACTGCGTGTTCTTGCCCAACTACTCTTTTGTGCAACCTACTAGCAAGTCCAACTAGTCTCTCTTTGCCACTTCTGTCAATCCTTGTGACAGGTATACCAGTAGAACGGCTTACAGCTTCAGCAATGTGTTTCGATAGTACAGTCTCTGTCAACATCAGGTTGTCATCGCTTCTCTGTTCAAGTTGTGCAATGGCAGATTCCAATTCGGGTAAAGCTCCGAAACGCAAGTCAGCAACCGTAGCAAAATCAGAATTTCTTTCAGCCTCTGCTAAAGCGCCTACCAACTTTTCACGTCTCTTCTTCAGCAGTAGAATCTCATCGATCCCTTCCTTCTCATATTTGTATTTTATCATTAGATAATTACCAAAAACTACAATTTGGTGGTGATATTTACCAATAGCAAGATCAGATTTTTGTTTACCACCAGCAGGGTTTAACAGTAACAGACTTTTAAATTGTCTAATGTTTAATGACATAATTAACCCTGAAAATCTAAAAATTACAACATATGCCATCTATATATATTTAAAGAAAAAAAAACCCACAGATCTCTCTCTATCTGCTCCTCAAAACCCATACCCAAACCCTAGATCTGAGATTGGAGGCGGCGAGCGGCGATGTGGGCGGAGGTGCGGCGAGGCGAGGCTGGGAGGCAGGCCGGAGGCGGATACGAGGTGGAGGAGAGAGACCGGAGGAGAGATCAGCGAGGCAGGCCGTCGTGAAGAACGAGGTCGACCTCATGGTGGAGGAAGAGCTCCGTCGCAGCGCCAAGAAGCCTGCCGAGGTGGAGGAGCGAGACAGGAGGAGAGATCATCGAGGCGGAGGAGCGAGATCGGAGGCCCGAGGCAGCGAGCGAGGCTGCGAAGACACGAGGGCAGAGGCGGAGGCGCGAGGTGGACGGCGCGCGAGGCAGCGAAGGCGCGCGAGGGCGGAGGTGGAGGCGCGCGAGGGCGGAGGCAGAGGCGCCCGAGGTGGACGACGACGACGACGACCGCTGCTTCATCTTCCTCCCTCTGCCGCGGCTTCGTCCCGGACTCCGACGGTCTTCGTCTCTCTCTCTCGGTCTTCGTCTCTCTCTCTCTCTCTCTCTCTCTACTGATCTCTCTCTCTCTACTGATCAATTTTTAATTTTTAATTTTTTCAATTGTTTTTCTTGTCCTATTTTTGATTTTTAGCTTCCTGATCTGAAATCTTGTTCAATGTTGATTCAAATCACTTTATTCTTTAGCGATTTGATTGTTGTATGTTGGGATTTTTTCTTATTTGTTGGGATTTTTGTTTGTGTGTTGGATTTTTGCTTGTGTGTTGGTTAGGGTGTGGTGGGATTTGGTGGTTGGGATTGGATCGGTGGAGGCCGGTTTGTGGAGGGGTGAGAGATCTGGAATTTTTTTGGGAGAATTAGGGTTTTGAGTGGGAGATATTGAGGGTCAGTAGTATTGGAGCGCGGCGGAGGACGGCGGAGCTACTGAGGGTCAGTAGTATTGAAGCGCGGCGGAGGACGGCGGTTCTACTGAGGGTCAGTAGTATTAAGACGGCGGAGCTACTGAGGGTCAGTATATTAGGTTGAGTTCTGAGGATCAGTAGCATTAGGCTCACTGAGGGTCAGTAGTATTAGGTTGAGTTCTGAGGATCAGTAGCATTAGGCTGACTGAGGGTAATTTTGTAATTTGAGAGTTAACTGATTCTGTTAGTTTTGGATGGAACTTTGCTAGTGGTAATTTGAAAAGGGGATTTTGCTACTGGTAAATACTAACACAAAATTGTAGTTTTGGGTAAAAACCTCTTTTATCATCAAGGGCTGAAGCTTGTCTCTCAAGTCACCAAGCTCAGTTCAATATAGTTGTCTTAAGATTGTAAAATATAGTTATCTTAACCCTAAACCCTAAACCCACCTGAAAATTTAAGAATTAAAAAACCGAAATAGAAAAAACAAGAACAATAAATGAAATAAAACCACTTCCTAAAATTAGAAAGAGATCATGATTACAATTATATATCTTTTAAGTATAATACATCCTTACTTCAAGAATACGAGCTCTGCTACCTGTATCCCCAAGTGCATGTTCCTCAACTTTCAGCTGGCTAATCTTCTTCACGAGGTAATCAATTTCTTCAGGCCGACTATCAATACGCACTCTGACAATTGCGCAAGCTATATCAATTAGATCAATTGCCTTGTCAGGGAGTCGACGCTCTGTCAAATATATGTAGATCATATATTAGCAAGCAAAGGATCTAACACTCAGAAAAAAAATATATAAAAAAAAAAGTATATAAAAAAAAAACAAAAAAAAAAAACACATGCCTGCAATGTATCGGCTTGAAAGTTGCGCAGCATCAACAAGAGCCCCGTCCGAAATTCGAAGCCCATGGTAACCTTCATATCTCTCTTTCACCCCCCCGAAGGATAGTAATCGTGTCCTCAACGCTAGGTTCAGCCACAATAATCTTTTGGAACCTTCTCTCAATTGCAGCATCCTTCTCCACATATTTTCTGTAATCATCTAGAGTTGTCGCACCAATGCACCGCAGTTGACCGGCCTCTCGCAAGCATCGGCTTCAAGAGGTTGGCTGCATCCATACTAGACCCCTCCACTCTACCGGCTCCAAGAACAAGGTGAATCTCGTCAATGAATAGAATCACCTTCCCTTTAGCCTCTTCCACTTCATTCAAAACAGCCTTCAGTCTCTTTTCAAATTCTCCTCTATACTTCGCCCCGGCCACCAAAGCACCCATATCTAGAGCTATAAGCACTACGCCAAAGGTCCTTCCAAGCGACCGGAGAAAAACAGGGAAGGCGACTACAGAACAGTCGCACAAGACAATTTGCGACTGGAAAGTAGTCGCTTATAAGAGGTCGCAAGCAACATGTAGCTACATCTAAAATGCAACGGGAATAGATAACAAGTCGCTTTTACCTCCCTCCATAGCGACAGGAATATAATGTCGTCTCTTAACATGTGTCCCCATTAGCGACTGGAATACCATGTCGCTAGTAACGTTAGAGCGACTAACTTGTAGTCGCTATCCCTGTCAGAGCGACTGGCTTTTGTTGTCACTGAGTGTGTTAGAGCGACAGATATGTAGCTGATTTACTAGCGACAGGGTATTCCAGTCGCTAGTAACGTTAGAGTGACTAACTTAGTGTCTCTTGAAGCGACTGATTTATGTTTCTTAGTCGCCTGAATCAATTCCCTGTATTGCAATGCAGGGCCTGTATCTGTAATGCCTAGTTTTGTGCAAAAAAACCTACATTATTCCAAAATCTTTCACAGCAACATTCAACTCAACATAGCCAACAAATCTCACACACAAACATTGCATTGACATTAAATAGAGTTTAAAACATTACATTGTCTTGAAACTCAATATCCATTACAAACCACTGTACAAACTCCTAATTGTACCATAAAACTAACACAAACTAACCCAAATATGACCTAAACACTAAACCAGAAGCCGCAGCAGTCCCCCTCGGCTCGTTGGTGATGAAGCAACAACCAAATAAAGAGACTAAGTGTTAGAGGGTGAGGGGTTGTCATTGGAGGTAGTACCTTGTTGCAATTGGGATCGCTTCTCCAAAAGTTTGGCCACAGCAAGAGCCACTGCTGCATCCACTTGCTGCTGCATTTGTTGCTGCATTCGCTGCTGCATTTACTGCTGCATTTGCTCCTGCATAGCGTTCATTTGCTCCACAACTCGCTCCTGCACTTTTGCCTCCACGATGGCATCTACGTCAACACGGGAGACACCTCCTCTCTTCTTGGGCTCTCGCCTTATGTATCTGCCGAGTCCTCTATATGTTGTGCCCTTTCCTTCACCAACTCATGCCGTTATGACACTGAGCTGGGTTTCAACAGGCAGTGGCTCTCCATCTTCAACGTCGGGGTGGTCTCTACTCCACTGGTCGACTTTCTCTTTAACCTCCCGTTCCATTGCTTCCTACAATATTACAGAAGAGCTATCGTTAATTACGTGATACAAAGAGAATATAAAACATATGAATGAATCTTAGTTTAGTTTTAGGTAATTACCACATATGTAGCGCCAATCTTATCCTTGGCGTATGCATCCTTAAAGGCTGCGACCAAGGGGGCTGCATGTCCCGCTAACGCATGCTCCTGTGCCCGGTAACTAATTGCAGTGGTTCCCGAATGGTGGTTCATCCGGGTGGGAGCCCTTCGGATACTCTTCATCCTCAAACTTAACTCCTGGACACAAATCAAATCAAGGATAAGTGGTGTTAAACTGGTTTCAGCAAAGGTGTTAAACTACAGTTATCAGCGAGCTTGAAATATCAAAATCAAGATGATAACTCACAAGTCATAACAAAATTTTTGAGGGTACTGTGACATAGATATGAAGACAAAATATGGAAATGACAAGAGCAGAAGAAACAAACAACATGGATGTACATATACTTGTTAATCCTGATCCTAGCAATTTGCATAAATATATCGAGGCAACTGAGTTTACCTTATTCTCCTCACTGCTGAATTCAGTGACCAACCACTCCCACTCTTTAGGCCGTTTAAGGAACTCCAATGGAACGTCAGCCCCGAATTTTTCCCAATGTCTTCTGCAATCCTGCTTCCAATCCTTGTACCGAGAAGCTGCCACATCTTGAACCCATTGGAACTGGCCATCGTGTTGAAGGTCGATTGCATAGAAGCCCTACAGTTTAATCAAGGACAAATATTAGTAATAGTATACGTGTAATTGTTTGAAAAGTAGAAGAACACACTACCAGATTTGACACAATAGCCGACGAAAAATTTTTCGTCGGCTATTCCCAAATTTCGTCGGCTATACCTTCTACCGACGAAAACTTCGTTGGCTATTCTTCGTCGTTAAAACCCCGTCGGTAATACGTATGGCCGACGAAATTTTTGAAATCGTCGGCCATTATAGAAGTATAGCCGACGAAAGTTTATTTCGTCGACCAAACCTTTGAAAAATAACCGACGAAATTTGTCGGAAATTTTCGAGAACGACCGACGATTTTGGCAACTATAGCCGACGAAATTAGTCTATTTCGTCGGCTATACTTGGCAAAATATATTAATATTTTAAAGAATAGCCGACGAAATATGGTAAAAATCGTCGGTTATAACAGTTATAGCCGACGAAATTGGGTAAAAATCGTCGGCTATAATAGCTATAGCCGACGAAATATGGTCAAATTTTGTCGGCTATTCTGTAATTTTCGGAAAAAAAATTAAATTAATTTCTAAATTACCATTCCAAGCAACCTGCAATTCATAGTAACAATCCATGCAGTTACACCAACAAGAAACACGTCTAAATTGAACGGTTTTTAATTTGTTCTAATATACATATAATATAACCCTAATCATCACCTAAAGCACTAAAGTCTATCAAATCATCCCCAGCATGCCCGGCATCCTCCTGGCCACCATCCTCGTCATCCTGCTGAAGGAACTCGGGAACTCTCGGCATTCGGGGTTCATCTAACGGCTGAAATGGGGGCGGGGGTTCATGGCCTTGCTGTTGTGCCGCGAACATAGCACACCACCAGTTTTGTTGGCCGGCGTAGTTCTCTCGCCGATTTCTCTCGCATTCCGCATTCCAACGCTCCATTTCCATCGCATAATGCTGTGTTCTGCGCTGTTGCTCCTGCGCTCTGCGATGCTGCTCTTGTGCTATGCGTTGTTGCTCCTGTAATGTCTCGAACATGGCCGCCAATCTTGCATTTTCTTCGGCCAATCTCTGCATTTCTCCCCTCATCTGTTGGGTGTCCCCGCCTCTCTTCTTTTCAGCTCCCTTAACGGTCTTCAGGACCCCCATTCCTGAATTTCCCAAACCCCGGCAGTAGTAGTCGTTTGACCAGTTTGGGAAAGCTGCGTCGAATATCCTCGCTGCAGTGGTGACATTCGATCGGTCGACCTGGGTCAGGGCTTCTGGCAGATCTTCCTCTGAAATGTTCAGTTGTGTCTCCCGAACTACTGTCGAATACACGTCTTCTTCAGCCAGGTTCACCCTCTCCTAATTGAACGGGGAAAAAAAATAATTAATATTCTAACAAATATATAATTAAGTAAAATTAATAATTTAAAATTTAAAATCTGATTCTGACTTACAAGGTCTTTTGCCGTTTGTGGATAAACCCTCTTGAACGTCTCTACGTACGGGTTGACCTCAGGATGATCTCTAAGCGCCTCCTCCTGATATTGTGAAAATGGCCTAGAACCACCATGATGGAGGGTTGTGTTACGGCAGCGGTTCACAGAGTTCTGCCGAGACCGTTCCTTCAAACAAATAATATAATATTAGTGTAATAATTATCAAATAATTAAACTAATAATTAAAATATTAACAAAATATTTTAATTTATCGTTAAGTTTAGTATTTACCTGCATAACTGGGTTGTTGAAGTCTACTGTCTTCAACCAACGCCACTCGTACTCCCTGAACATCAACTCTTTTGGAGTACCCATACGACCAAGTCTGTCGTATTTGGCAAAGTGGGTACGGAGCTCGTTCTTCCACTCTTTGAACCTACGGAAAAAACAAAATTGCATTAGAAATATTATTAATATCATAAAATATTTATAATTATAAGATTAGGAATTCCTAACGTACCTCGAGTTCTGCATCCCGTCCACCCAATCCTGCTTGTGGTCGGCAATCTCGAAGTATGTCTGAAAGATAATATTTTATTAGTTTTAAAATTATAACAATAACGAAAATGATTAAATATTACGATTAAAAAATTATGTTTTTTAAATTACTCACCGACGCCGCGTTGTTGAGCTCCCTCTTGATCTCTTCCGGCACATCAGCCCACCGCGTCCACAACATAGGGACTCTATCCCTAATCAGTGATCCCACGCAACCCGCGTAATCGCGCCGTTTTTTCCCCTTAACATCCTCATTGGGGGGCTCGTTGATCTGGATCCTCCCGCTGGTCTCAACACTCCTCCTGAGCGTCTCAAAACATATGACCCCTCTCGTATTGCGGGAACTGCTACCTGAACTCGATGACGCTTCTGTCGACTTTGCTTTTAATCGAGCCGAGATCAGGAGCGCAGGCCTCTCAAACGGCTCATAGCTGTATGCCTCCGCAGCACTCACGTACTGAGGCCTAGGAGGCCATATGGGAACACCCCTATCGTCCACCTCGGGTATCGCAGGAATGTTGTACGGCAGGAAGAGCTGATTTGAGAGAGTAGGCCCCTCAGTCGAGTCAGCATCAGACGGCGCCGGACTCGCCATCGGCTCCCGATGAACCTCAGGCATACGGACCTGATGAACGTCCTGATGAACGTCTGGAGCTATCTCGTCCTGAAATAGCTGCCTACTCGACCTCGGAGCATCTGGCCCGATAGGGGGACGTGAACTGCTCGACGGCCGCCCCGCCTGGAGAAGGGTCTGGTGCCGAGAACTCACAGTCCTCCGCGGCTGGGAAGAATCCACAGTCCTCCGCGGCTGGGATGAATCCACACTCCTCCGCGGCTGGCTGGTGGTCCTCTCAGGCTGGCTAATGGTCCTTTCGAAGTCTCCGGATCCGCCAGCACTTCCAGAACCCCTAGATCTGGAAGAACGACGGCCTCCGAAAAACGTTCTAATTGCATCGGCCATCTAGAGCTTGAGGGATTAATATATTAATTAATATTAAATTATATTATATTAAATAACAAATTCTAATTAATATAATAACTAAAATAGCCCCATATTTTAACAATTATATAAATTAAATTAACATAAATACCTAAATTAACATAAATACCTAAATTAACAACCTAAATTAACATAAATACATAAATTAACAATTATATCTAAATTAACATAAATACCTAAATTATAAAATTAAAATTAACATAAATACCAAAATTAACATAAATACATAAATTAACATAAAATACCTAAATTAACAATTATATATAAATTAACATAAATACCTAAATTATAAAATTAAAATTAACATAAATACCAAAATTAACATACATACATAAATTAACATAAAATACCTAAATTAACATAAATACCTAAATTATAAAATTTAAAAAAAAAAAAAAAAACCTTAAAGGAGGAGGAGGGGACGGCCGGCCGGAGGAGGGGCGGCAGGCGGCGGGCTGGCGGATGGAGGGAGGAGGAGGGGAGGCAAGTGGCGAATTGGAGGAGGAGGAGGAGGAATGGCGTGCGGATCGAGGGAGGAGGAGGAGGAGGAGGCAGGCGGATCGAGGGAGGAGGAGGCGGCAGGCGGCGGCGGGCTGGCGGATGGAGGAGCAGGAGGAGGCGAGCGGCGATTGGAGGAGGAGGAGAGAAAAATGCAGAAACTGTCGCGATAGAGTTCGGTTATAGCAGAAGGAATAGCCGACGAATTAAAAAATTTCGTCGGCTATTCCAGGAATGGCCGACGACATCATCAATTTCGTCGGCTATTCTAGGAATGGCCGACGAAATATTCAATTTCGTCGGGTATTCTTTGAATATCGTCGGCTATTCTATGAACATCGTCGGCTATACTTTGGAAGATCAACGGCCGTCGGATCTGAGTCATCCAACGGCGGACAATGAAAAGGCGCGGATCGCGAAAGTTTAGCCGACGAAAAATAATTTTCGTCGGCTAAACTATTGGTCAAAGCTTCTGGTCAAACCTCTAAACGCTAAAAAACGGAAATTAGTCTAGTTAAACGACGGTTTCTAGCCTGACCTTCAACAGATAATAGTTTCAAATCGATGAGACGCAACTAATCGTATAAAAATTTTCCTCAAAATATTTACCGAACGTCAGGCTACCCATTGGTCCAATCGAAAGTAAAAAAAAGTTAACCGCAACATTCGGCACCAAGATTTTATCGGAATCTTGTCATTTTTCAACCGTAAACGTATTTCATTATTTCGGTCATATCTTATTTCACGAATTTTTTACATTTGAAGAGTCTACGTATAGTAACTATTTGAAACTATACATTCACTCGAACACTTAGTAAACAAGTTAAGGAACATTAGTGTATATGTTCTAATTTTGAATATAAAAGTTTACAAAATCTATTCCAACCGTCAGATATCACCGTTAAGATTAAATACATGTAAGGAAAAAAATCCAACTACATCTGACAACGTTAAAGACTCGATCAGAACGGTCAACCGGGTAAGTCAAACCTCTAAACGCTTAGAAATGGTAATTGGACTGTCTAAATGACGTTTTTTTGGCCTGAAGTTCAACAGATAATAGTTTCAAATCGATGAGATGCAACTAATCGTATAAAAATATTTCTCAAATTATTTGCCGAACAAAATGCTACCCATAGGAAAACGAGAGTAAAAAACAGTTGACCGCAACATTCGGCACGCAGATTTTATCAGAATCTTGTCATTTTTCAACCGTAGTCGTATTTCCTTATTTCGATCATATCTTATTTCACGACTTTTTTCTGTTTGAAGGATGAAGCAATGGTTTATCGTTAGTGATAGGAAATGGAATATGGTCATTTAATTTTTTTTATTTTTAAATCATAGCCGACGAGAGACAACCTAGTACTCCTCGGCTATTCTTTTGTCGTTTTCTAACTAAAATAAAATAATGCATTTTTCGTAGTTATGGCCGACGAAATTTTGAATTTTTCGTCGGCTATGATTAATATACCCGACGAAATAATGCATTTTTCGTCGGCTATGATGAGTATAGCCGACGAAATAAGGTGTTTTTCATCAGCTATTATATGAAAAAGGGAAAAAACCAGTAGGTTTACACCTCTCGTATTCCTATTTCATGTTCATATATAACCAAAATTGAACATCAAGAAAACAGAAACCCAGCAGTTAACATATTTCAAATTATTTTTAAGGGGTTTGGAACCCAGCCTAGCTGGGAGGCTCATCCCCACGCCCGTTCATTAGAAATTAGTGGATTACAAATGAAAAGATTACATCATCTAAATTACTTAATCCGTCGGATTGTAATCGGAATCATCGGATGAGTCTTCTTCGGTTTCTGAATTGCTCGATAGGGGTAATCTATGTATTTCCTCACCACTAGAGTCTTCGTTAGTTTCTTCATTTGGATCAACATCAACAAGCAGGGGCTCTTCACGTCAAATTCGCACCGGCGTGTCTAAGCGAACAAAAGAGGAGTCAGGAATATCGTTTGAGTTAGGTTCTTGATACGCGGTGCCACCTTCCTCGTTCTCTTCAGCCACTCCAAGTGTAGACGCCCGGTAAATGTTGCAATGGTGGATAGTGTTGACTACTTTCCACGGGTTACCTTTGGCGAGATCATCAAGATAAAACACTTGTTTCACCCATGTGGCTAAAACGAACGGGTCGTCCTCATACCATATCTATCTTCCCCACCATGTGCCATAACCCCTGAATTTTGTGTTTTCAGTCTTTTGTCTCTCTCTTCACATCGAAATAACACACAATTGACCTTGCACGTCGCATGAACTTTTGAATAGACCGGCTTCATCGCTAGAAGTCTGAGTTCGTGCGACCAATTTGGGTGATTGTCATTTTTAATAAGGTCCATCTGCAACCGTCAGAATCAACTATAAATATGAATAATTATACACAATAATATATAAATACGTATAGAATAATGTTAAAGTTACGTACCCAGCGGCCGAAATACTCTGCGAATGTCCGGTTGTGGTAATCGAGATCACCTCCTACTTGTTCACAGTTTAGATGCATGTTCTTCCAAAACTGAACTTCTGGACAGTTAATTAGTACCCACCAATGTGCAATGGCTACCTCATGGACATTCAACTTGTAGGAAACTGGCACATTCCCACTGAGTACAACATCATCGGAGAGTATGGAAAGATTGAACTGTGAAGGTACATCTTCCGGGATGCTTTCCTGGAGCGCTCCTAAATACAGCTTCATGTTGGTGACGCACTCGTGCGCAATATATGCTTCAGCTATACATCCTTCGGGTGCGGATCTGTTTTGGACAAAAGCACCGTATTGTCCGAGTTGCCTATAAATCAAGTTTTTAAAGTGTTATGATAATACATTAATACTAAATCACATATGTTGATGAGGAAATTAACATAAGGTGTAAAATACGTACCTTTCCATCGGATACATCCAAGTGAAGTGCACAGGACCGGTAAGCAACAACTGCCGAGGAAGATGGATCATGAGGTGAGGCATGATGTCGAAAAAATTTGGAGGAAATATCATCTCAAATTTACACATGATATGAACGATGTCTTGTTGCATTTCCCGGAGGTCAGATATTCTCACTTCCCGTGTGCATACCTTCTGGAAAAATCTTGCCAACGCTACTAACGGCTCCACAACGTGACGGGGAAGGAACGGTCGAATGAAAACAAGGAAGAGACGTTGTAGCAGGTTATGATTGTCATGACTTTTCAACCCGTAAAGATTGTTGAATTGTCTGTTCACACACTTGGCTATATTTCCAGCAAAGCCTGAAGGATACTTGGCCCAACTTATCCAATGGAAAATTTCTGATTTATGCTCAGGCTTGACGGTGTAAGGAGCTTGAGGCATTTTTCTCTTCCCTTGTTTCAACCACAGTTGTTTTCTGATATTCATGTTTTGCAGATCAGCGCGAGCCTTAGGACCGTCTTTCGTCTTCCCCTCCAAGTTCAGCGTCGTGCCCACCACACTTTCAGAAACATTTTTTTCTATGTGCATAACGTCTAGGAAGTGACGGATCAACAACTCACACCAGTACGGGAGTTCCCACAATATGCTCTTATGTGTCCAGAATTTGTACTCCTCAGGTCTTTCAGGTATTTTCGCTATAATATCGGGATGATTGCTGAGGGGCCCAAAATCGTACTCATTAAGTACTGCTAAAATTTCTCTTCCCGTCCATCTTCTGGGAGGACCGCCGTGTTCTTCGGTTCCATCAAATGCGGTGGACTCGTAACGCCAGTGGTGATCCGCCGGAAGGAACAAACGATGACCCATTCTGCATATCTTGTTGCAATGAGGGGTGCTCCCATAATCGCTGAGGCACTCTGGACAAGCCTTGTATCCCCTAACAACGGTGCCCGACAACATCCCATAAGCAGGAAAATCACTGATGGTACCTATAACCATGGCATGCATCTGGAACGTCTCCTGCTTGTACTTGTCAAAAGTGGGATGACCGACGTCCCACAATACCTTAAGCTCTTCAATCAATGGTCTCATATACACATCGAGACATTTCCCTGGGTAACCAGGCCCCGGAATCAACAACGTCAACATATTATATTCCTTCTTCATGCACATCCACGGAGGTAGGTTGTAAGGTACCAAAATCACCGGCCATATACTGTATGAAAGACTCATGGTGCCGAAAGGGTTGAACCCGTCGGTTGAGAGCCCGAGCTTGACGTTTCTGACATCTGACGTAAAATGAGGAAACTCATTGTTTATATGCTTCCAAGCTGCTCCGTCAGAGACGTGTGTCATGATATCTGCGTCTCCCGAGTCCCGCTCACCGTGCCATCTCATAGCTTTGGCGGTGGTTTCTGACATGTACAACCGCTCAAGCCTATCTCTCAACGAAAAATACCGAAGCACTTTCACAGGTTTCCTATTGCCTGCTCCCGTCAACTTATATCGGTCAGAATGACATATCGGACACGCGTCAAGGCTAGCAAGGTCATTCCCTTCTGCATCTTTACCCCAGAATAGAACGCAGTCAAATGCGCATGCATGGATCTTAATGTAGGAAAGCCCTAGATCTTTGAGGATACTTCGGACCTTACGGTGATTGGTAGGATTACGATGACCCTCCTCCAACAACGAAGAAGTGTACTGTAGATATTCATCCACTTGCCTGATAGTCGATTTTGTCTCGACTTTAATCCTCATTACCTCCATCACACTTTCAAGAACTGTCTTCTCAGAACTGGAAGACACAGGGGTTTGTTGCAGTGCAATCAGTTTGTTGTACTTGTCAAAGGCAGCAGTGTTGACAACTTGTGGGAAGGGCTGGACCGGGTCATGCATATATTGTTCCCCACGTACACCGCTTTCAAAAGGAAACACGTCGTTGACGAATGCCATTGTCGGATCATTGGATGTACTACTACTGCCCGCCTCAAAAAACTGTCCATGATCATGCGATCCATCTAATGATGGCTCACCGTGATATATCCAATGTGTGTACTTCGGCCAAAACTCATTCCTCTTTAGGTGCTCCCATACTGTCCTAATCGGAAATCGATACATATCACTGCGACACCTACATTTATTGCACGGGCAATAAATGTATTCATTCTCTTTTAAATTTGCATTTTCCTCGACGAACTGCAAAAAATCCACAACTCCTGTAGTGTATCGTCGGTCATGCCTTGGAAGCGAAATCCAACTCTTATCCCGATCCATATATAGCCTGAATATAATATATATATATATAACTTTAATTAATAAGAAATTAATTAACATATATATATATATATATATATATATCAATCCTTAATAATTAATTACATTACAATATATATTATTATGGGGTGTGCTGTCCCTATTGGGCTGGGACCTTCCCCATAACATCAACTCATATATATATATATACCATTAAGAACCATTATTTAAGTTACACTATATATCAACCATTATTTAAGGTAATTACACTATCAACAACCATTAATTAACATATATATATATATATATATATATATATATATATATATATATATAATTCAACTTCACACACACATGCACACACACACATATATATATAAATTTTAACACTAATTAAAATAACATCAAATTAAAACACATAATTAAACTATAACTTAAAATCAACTCAACTACAACTCAAAATCAACATATATACATAGATTCTAACACTAAACCAACAACGTACAAAACAAAAAATCACTTACTAAATCAAAATCACTAAAACTCAAAATCAACATATATATATATATATATATATACACACACTTATACGTAACTATATATAGCTCCACAATGTAAGAGAGGACGGATTTCAACAATACCCACAGATTTTTCACTTTTTCTCCCGTTTTTTTTTAAATGAGCAGCTGCTGTCCAGATCTGAAAATATATAGACTTATAGCCAACGAAAATGTCAATTTCGTCGGCCAAAATTTCAAAAAGTTTTCGTCGGCTATACTTTCAGAGTATAGCCGACGAAAATCCAAAATCGTCGGCCATTTTAGGTATAGCCGACGATTTCTTTTTTTAAGGGACGAAACCAAAAATCGTCGGTCTTTCTATGGGAATAGCCGAGGAATTTTTTTTTTTGGCGATGAAAAAAAATTTTCGTCGGCCATTGTTGGGAATAGCCGACGAAAAATTTTCCTCGTCAGCCGTTTTTTTTTTTTCGTCTGTAAAACTGTTTTTTCTGGTAGTGACATATAAAAAATTGGACACTTACTGTAATGTAGGTGTACACAATGCCCTTGAACTCATGATCAAGATCGCCGTAAACGGAGGCAAGCATTGGTACGTCGTCCTTCACCTTCATGCCTATGTCACGGGACAGTTGAGCTGCGACTTTTTTATCGGTAGGCATGTTGTGCTTATCGCCCCACTCCACAATAATTTTGGCTTTGGTAAGGCGCACCATCTCCTTCGTCTTCATACCGACCACCACACCTCTTTTTCTTTTGGGTGGTCCAGCTACACAAAATAGGGGACAAGTTATCAAATCAACATCATTAATATAATGCATAAACACTTATCACTCCATCACTAAGATATAAAGTGTGATAACTTGATAAAAAGAAGTTAATTGAGTTCAAAAAACAGAAAATGAGAGTCTCTTTCATAAATATCATATCTATTTCCATCAAGCCCCTACATAACTTGGAAATTAATGGCCATTCTTGTTGCACTGTTCTTGCCCTTGAGAAGCAATAAGAAGTTTATGCATAAGTGTTTTCTGTTTTTTGAACTAACATTAGAATTCCTAAACTAACATTAGAAGTTTATGGAAATTAATTTATCCATATTCCTCAGTGAATCAATCTAAATTCCTAA
Source organism: Potentilla sterilis (assembly GCA_963682095.1). Classification (NCBI taxonomy): domain Eukaryota; kingdom Viridiplantae; phylum Streptophyta; class Magnoliopsida; order Rosales; family Rosaceae; genus Potentilla; species Potentilla sterilis. The sequence continues at coordinate 9,348,733 of OY821763.1, read as the reverse complement.
ACTAACATTAGAATTTTATGAAAATTCATAATAACTTGATATAAAAACCCTATGACTTTTGTATGTACACAAAAAAGTGGTTTTCATTTCAGTAATTTTCCGCACAATGACTTTAATTCTTTACATGATAATTGAAGTATGAGATTGTGAGACATTACCAATAGAAGCAAGTAATTAAGATTTCCAACAAGAACAAGAAACCAACAAAATGCATCACTTCAATGAAACTTAAACCAACAAGATCTAACTTCAACAACAATTCATCAATTACCTGATGGGTCGACGACCAGATCTTTGCAGCGAATGCTGCGCACCATCGTACCGGCGGTGGAGTCGGTGGTGGAAGCAGAATTCCTTGTCGTGGGGGAGTTGGAGTGGGAGGCAGAATTATGTAGAGACTGCTGGTTGATTGGAGGACCCAGTTCGAAGTCGTCGTTGGGAGCAGGACCAGCAGCGGCAGCGGAGGTGTCGACCAAAGCAGGAGCAGAAATAGCCCCACGTGGTGGGGGTGGTGGTGGCTGTACATGAACTGTTGCAGCGGTGGGGGTGTTTTCGGCAGATTCCGAGGTAGTGGCGGAATTGGAAAGCGGCGCCGGCGTCGGTGATCTTCGTTTCTGAAGAGTCGATTGAATAGCTACATTATCGGCCAGGCGTTGGGCCCTTGTCTTTACGAAACGTGGTTTAACGTTCTTCGGAGGCATTTTGTGATTTCGGGGATTGGGGCTGAAATTGGGGGTTAGGGTTTGCGAATTTGGGGCTAAGGGATGATGGAAGATGATGAGTGTCAGAAGATTGGGGATGAAATTAGGGTTTCTGGGTTCGGGATCGGAGAGTGAGAAGAGGGTGAGGAGTGAGATCGAAGAGGAAGAATGAGTCGAAGAAATTGGGTTTTAATTGAACCCTATAGGCGATGGCAAAACAATAACCCCGTCGCACCATGTATTACGAAATGGAATTTCAAATTTTGGCTAAAAATTTTGGCTGCAAATTTTCGCGGAAAAATTCTCAAAACATTTAGAGCGACTCATATATAAAACTTAGTTGCCTCACATACTGTGAAGCGACTTATTTAATAACATAGTGACTTCTAAACTTGCGAATTGAAACAAATTTATAATTACAAAGAAGGGTTATATGCAACGGCCCTCCGATTGAGTCTAATACCCCTAATCTATGACAACTACAGAAAATGAGAGTTGTGGTTCAAATTAGAACCAAAACGGAGGTTGTTAGAGTCGCGGTCAAAGCGTAGTTTTAAAGTCAACGAGTATACATATGCGATTTCCTGAACGATCGAACGGCAAATTTACACCCGATTCATTCCAAAATTTAACCACATACTCTGTAATACGTACGTTCAAAATCTAACGGTCATTTTGTTCAAATGGATTACCTTGATAAATGAAGTTGTAAATGAGAGGTTAAGTTTCATAACCGTTTCATTGAGGTAAGAAAGTTAGTGTTGGTTATTAAAGGCGCTATATGCTACCGACATCCGATTGAGAAATTGACCGTTAGATATAATAATACGTCTAAAAAATGATGTGTTTCAAATTTTGAGCAAATCGGAGGTCGTTAGGGTCGCCAATCGTGAGAAAAATAGGTGCGGTTAACATAGTTACATATTAGGTTTTTTCGACTTTTGAATGGTTAAATAACATCCGATTTGTACCAAATTTTAATTACTGACTCTACAATACATACATTAACATGTCTATCGTTCAAAACGTCCTAACGTTTTATATTTTTGCATACTCTATAAGTAAAATATATGTTATATGAAGGAAATAAGCGACGGGTATATATAATATTAGTCGCTTATAGAACTTTTAAGCTACCTAATAAATATCTCAGTCGCTTATAGTTTTCTATATAAATCAAAGTTTTCTATATAAATCCCCACGGATCCTACCTGTGCTTTGTTTTCATAGTTGTGGTGCAGTTGGGTGTTGAAGAAGTAGAATGCAGTTTTGGCTCTGTGACACTCATGTCAAATAGAGTTCATGTACATGAATGAATAAAAATGATCAATCATATTCATGTAGCCACTCGTCGTCATAATCGTCATCATCCTCCTCCTTATTGGCATCATCATCTTCTGTGTCGTCGTCCGGATCTTCATACCCGGCGTTATCGCCGTCTTCTTCTTCATCACTATCCTCTTCATCTTCATCACCATCCTCGTCATTGTCAAAGTCAGTGTTAGGCTCAATGTGTGGTAGTTCGCCGTAGTCCATTGTGAAACCGTCTATAGGAATGTAATTTGTGATCGAGGCTGGTGTGGGTTCTTGATAAGGTTCATCCACTTCAAGTCGGTTACTTTCATCCGTTGCAAGTGTACTAGCACTGTACGTACCTTTATGTGACACCACATTAACGACTCTCCAAGGTTCACCGGCTTTTGGGTCATCTAGGTAAAACACTTGTCTTGTCGTAGACGCCAGGATGAATGGTGATGAGTCCTCAAACACGCTAGTAGATGTGTCCAATGACAGAAGGCCGTAATCCCACTTCACTGTATCAGTGTCGTACCACCTACACTTGAACAAAATGACTGACATGCATTCTGTATATAATAGTTCGACAACAGCTTTGAGAATCCCATAGTACATGACGTCGTCCACCTCTACCATGACCCCGCAGTTCTGATTTTTCAACCTCTGATCTCGCTGCCATGTGACATACTTCACTCCATTCACAATACATTGTGAATAAATATTATGTGCATGAGGGAGTGATGCCAAAATGTCAAGTTCACGCTTATAAAGTCTAGATCCTTTAGATCCCAAACTTTCCATCTGTAACACAATATAAGCCACAGTTACTATAAACTCAAAGAAATGTAGCAACTATGACCTTAAACATCCACACGAAAGTGATGGTATACGTACCCATGATCTAAAATATGGATGAAAGTGCTCAATGCGTCTTTCATCAGTGATATCTGGAGCGACTTTTAGTAATTATTGTTGGTGCTTTATGATGAATTTGGCCGCTTCTGTACAATGTTGCATCACACACCAATGAGCCGTCATAACCTCTTCCCTAGTGAATTGAGCACTTCTGACGAAACTTTTGGGAATGACAAGTTCAGAAACTACAGAAATGTCGAAGGAGGGTACATTGGGGACATTTTCATCTCCCGTACCGTCACCCATATAGAAACTGCAGTACATCACACACTCATGTGCAATGTACTGCTCAGCAATACATCCCTCTGGATAACGTGTGTTTCCAACAGACTTCTTATAGTCCCCAAGTTGTCTGTGAAATAAACAGGTTCAGAGTCAGAAACTGTAAGTAGAATACGTAATGTAATTAAAATGTATACAAAAAAGACTTGTCATACGCACCTTTCCATTGGAAACATCCATGTGAAATGTACTGGACCGGTAAGCAAAACTTGATCAGGGAGGTGAATCATAAGATGAACCATGATGGTGAAGGAAGCAGGAGGGAAGATTCTTTCCGATTTACAAAGAATCAAGACAATTTCTTCCTTCATGTCTTTGGCGTCCTGTTTCTTTAACTCTCTTGCACATAGTTTCTGAAACCATCTGGATAGCCCTATTAGCGGCTCAACGACATAATGTGGCAAATACTCTCGGATAACCACAGGAAGGAGACGCTGCAGTAGTACATGGCAGTCATGCCTCTTCAGTCCATAGAACTTCTTATCCTCCACATTGACCTTATTCTTCAAACTTCCTGCATAACCGCAAGGATACTGAGTTTCTTTAATCCATTTGAAGATCTCTGGCCTTTTCTCAGGAAGCACCGTATATTCTGCTTGAGAGACCTTCTCTTTTCTTGAGGAAGACGAACTTTTCAATTTCTTCCACAACTTCTCACGTACCCCCAATTTTTTCAGACCATCGCGGGCTTTGAGATCGTCCTTTGTCTTTCCTTCAAGACCAGAAATTGTCCCACTTATGTTGTCGTACACATTCTTCTCAATGTGCATGACATCCAATGTGTACCTCTGTTTAGATTCAATCCAGTACGGCAGCTCCCAGAATAAACTTACGTGAGTCCAACAAAGTCTCTCCCCACTCGAATGTACCTTGAACTTCGGATGTAAACTATGTACCGGGTACTCATGAGATATGATTTGGGCATAAATCTCATCCCCAGACAACGACCGCGGTGGCTGCCTTTCGTCAACCTTCCCATTAAACTTATCTGCTGCATAACGCCATTTGTGGCATTCGCCTAACCACCGACGATGACCCTGGTATGCCATCCTCCCTGTCAAGTTATTTGCATCAACATCATCCAAACAGAGGGGACATGCTTTGTATCCTTTAGTCTGGATGCCTCCTAACATCCCTAATCCCCGAAAGTCGCTGATAGTCCACATCACTACTGCTCTCATTCTGAAAGTTCTCTGCTCATGTACATCATAAGTCTGAATTCCAGTACTCCACAACATCTTCAGCTTATCGATCAATGGTCTTATAAAGACATTCAAACACTTTCCCGGAGACTTTGGACCATATATTAACATAACAAGCATGTTAAACTCCTTTTTCATTGCCATTGAAGGAGGCAAGTTGTAAGGCATTGCCACACTAGGCCAACTGCTGTGAGAGAGACCCGTCTTTCCAAACGGATTAAACCCGTCAGTGGCTAGTCCGAGTCGCACATTCCTGATCTCGCGAGCAAAATCTGGAAATGACCTGTCGAACTCTTGCCATGCTTCCCCGTCTGCTGGGTGTTTAAGAACTTCTGGATCTGCCATCCTTTCCCCGTACCACCGCATGTCCTTTGCTGTGTGAGGTGACATGTACAGACGTTGCAACCTCGGTGTAAGAGGAAAGTATCGAACCACCTTCTTTGGAACCCTCGTACCGTCCTCTGTGGATCTCCATCTAGACTCCTCGCATATGTTACATTTTTCGAGGCCTGCGTCATCTTTGTAAAACAACATACAACCATGCTCGCATGCGTGGATGATCTGATAACCCAAACCCATGTCCTTCAGGATCTTCCTCATAGCCCGGTATGAATCTGGATACTTGTTTGGTTCTAGGAGGAGATCTTTGATGTACTGACAATTTTGATCAAAGCTTTTGTCTGACCATTTATTCTCTATTTTCATCTTCATTGCTTTCAGGATGGTGGTCAAAACAGTCTCCTTACTACCCTCGTACACCGGAGTCTGAGCTTCAGTTAAGAGTCTGTTATACTTCTCAAAAGCATCTTTAGCAATAGGGTCTAAATGATCAACATCATCAACAAAGGCATCCCCTAAACCACTAACATTTTGTTTTGTAGCCCACCTATCCATAAACGGGAAAGTGTCGTACATAATGTCCATGGTTGGGTTCACAGCAAAATCAGTGGCCACGTGTGTACTAGAAGAAGCCCTCTCTGCAACAATCTGCTGTCTTCGATCATACATAGAGGGAATGTCTGCACGTTCACCGTGCTCTTCCCATATAGTATAACCACTCATAAAGCCGTTATTCCACAAATGATGAAACATGTCAGATAATGGCAGAGGAACCCATTATAACTGGCATTTTTTACACGGGCACTTGTGCAATTTCGGTTCGGTCTTGCAATTGGAGGCCGCAAAATTACAAAATTCTGTTATCCCATCAAGAAACCTTTTATCACCTCTACATAATCTCATCCAACTCTTATCCCCTGGTATGCCATCTAGAGAAGAATAATTTCACAAATAATGTATTAATAATTGCCAAATTTTATCAAATACACTACCATAAAAGTTTCAAAATATTCTATATAATGATACTATAAATTTAACTATGCACATATTATACCAAAAACCTATATTCTCAACCAAATTCCTTAATAATTCTAACACTAATTCACTAATCAACCACAAATAAACAAAAAGTCATCAATTTAAATTACACTATCCACTATATGTATAAATATATATATATATATATATATATATATATATATATATATATATATATATATACATATATATTGTTAAAGGAAAAACACATTATGTGCCTTCGTCAATGTAACTGACGAGAGGTAATTAGGTAGTCATTATTGTCATTAATGTATTTACTATTACCGTTGTAATACTCACCCTATATAAAGGGGATTATCAATGAAATGAGTAGACCAATTCCGATTTTCCTACAACACGTTATCAGCACGATACTTTAGCCAGAGAGAAAGAGAAAAAAAACCCTAGGTTTTGTCTTTTAAAAAAAAAAAAAAAAAACCCCAAAACCCTAATATTTTTCTGCCGGCAACTGTTTGCCGGCAAAGAAGGCAAACCACCCCCAGAAATCCTCTTCTGCCGACGATAGCTTTGTCGGCAGAGAGTGTCAACTCAGGAAACCCAGAAATCTTCTCTAGGCACCCTTCCGATCTCAGCTCCGCGCCGCCGATCGTCCAGCCCCGACGCCGCCTCGGCCAGGGTTCTCCCGACGAGTCCGGCAACCACTCGATGGCAGGTCGACGCTGATCTACTCCGCTCGCCGCCACGCCCTTGAGCCGATCCTCAGCCAGTCGACTCAACTCGACCCAGCCCAGCCTGCTCCGATCGGGTACGAACCCATCGCCGATTCAGTCGTCCTCGATGACCGAACCGGAGCACCACAGAAGCCCCGCCCCACATAGCCCGACGACTGGACGAGATCCAGCCACTCCGGCTGCGATTTGCAGAAGAAAAAAAAAAAAAAAAAATTTTTTTTTCGACCCGGATATTTTGGGCCTGACCGACCCGGATCTTTTAGGCTGGACCCGGATTCCTTGCGCCTGACCCGGAATCTGGGTGACCCGACCCACGAAGAAAAAAAAATAAAAATTTAAAGGTAATTTTTGAAATTACCGTATAGTAATTTATATTTACTGTGTAACTATTTACTGTTTTACGAATTTAATAGTAAATATGAAATTATTTAATTTATATGCTAAAAGTGAAATATATATGATTAAAGTGACTAATCATATGAACATTGTTTGTTTTTTTTTGTGACATATCAATTACGATGCGGCGATCAATATGTGACGACTATTTGGAGTCGGAGATCGAGCAATCGCCTCATATGCAGTTTATTTGGCAAACTTACAGTATGAATTTCGCCGCTTTCGTTAAATCTCGTTTAAATTATTCTATCATATAATGCTTTTATTAAATCGCATTAATATTTATTTAAATGATAAATATAGAGCATTATATGTTCATTTTATTACTGTTAGATAATTACTCTATTTAATAGTTTAAGCATTGCCATGATAATGCAATTTTATGAGCATTGTAGTATAAAGAAAAAGTGACAAACCTATATTGTGAAAAAGCATTTTCACAAAGTAAGAAAAATATGACCATTACAAATTTCGGTCTTGAAATCCAATTTTTATTTCTTGAAATTTTTTTCAAGATGTGATATCTTATTAATTGTGTAAAAAGCAACAATAATGGAATTTCATTAGCTTCACATGCAATGAAAATAGAGAAACCAAAATTTTACTGTGATAACGTAATTTCACAAAGCATCAGATTTACCATAATGTATCTTGGTTTATATTAGTTGTCGTGAATGTCATTTAGACCGCGAAGCTAACACATTTTATTCTTCCTATATTTTACAGATGGTTTAACCATCACAGTTTGACTTTGACACATTGGACTCTGAAGAACTTGAGTACCAAATTCCCCTATTGAGCCAACTAAGGCTTGAGCATGATATATTTATGCAAACTGCTTTATGTAAATAGCTAAGAAATAATTATAATATCTTCAATGACGATGTAAGGTCTGAGAAAACAAAGGGTAATGACGATGTAAAGTTTGAGAAAAAGATATTTCTTGGAACAAATTGTGCAAAGTAATGCAACAACCCTAAAACAAAGGGCAATTACCATGGACGTAAAGATTTCTATAATCATCCAAAAGCAAGTGGAGATAATGTACCATTTGAAAAGATGACATAGGGGACATGTCATGTGCAGTAAAGCACTCTGTCATTGTTGTAAATCAATGAAGTATTGATACGTACATTACAAGCTAACAAAGAATTAGCTGTGACTTATAATAAGTATAAAGAATCATACGAGTAAACGGATTTTTGGAAAAGTATCTTCAATATCCAACAAGAACATTGAAAATGAATTTACAACTAAAGCCATATCTTATGGGAAGAAGATGCCAATGAAACATCTCATCATTGCAACTATTAAAAGAGCAAAAAGGATCTGGCTCAATCCAAAATAGACGTTGATTAGTCTACTTTTAAATTTTCAAGATATCCTTATACAGGCTATTACGCCTAAATTAGACTTTTTGGTCTTAAAGTTTCTATCTCTAAATTGGACAAGACTAAATGCAATTGTTGGCATATTAATTTTTGAATTTTCTCAAAAGGAATTGAGATTATTCAAATTTTATTCATGATATACATGATTCAATTTTCTGCATATAACTTTGCAAAGTATTGCATAAAGTAAAACAATATATCATAATGTAGGCATGACACAAAGAACTGTGTGCAAAGAAACGCACCATGTAATCCCTAGAATAATAGTACTGAAGGATAATGGTACTAATATATCACAAAAATAGCACAATAGTACTGAAGAACAGTAGTACTATAATGAAAGTGATAAGGATCGGTATATCTGTTCCTCTGGGATTCATAATGCACCTGCCTAACTGGGATTACCATACCTTTTATTACAATCCCCATCGAGTTACTCTAAAGAACTTGAGTTACGTTTCGATGTATATATATTGAGCATATGTCAAATTGACAAATTATGCCAACAGAAAATTGAATTTTTTCCACATTATAAAGAAATTTATGCCACGATTTTCATGTGAAAAAGACACAAGTGAGAATTCATTTGTGCTCATTTGCATTACCTCTAATGATTACGGATGAACACGAGTATTAGAGAAATTTATATGTCAACTTAGTGGGTTATATGTAACCGCTAATTGAATCCAAAATCATAAGAAAATAATCTTTTTGAAATTCTGACATAGATTGGCTTTGATATGGTGATCCGTACATTAAAGAAATTACTATGGACACCCATATTTTGGATGAATAGAAGCAAATACCAGAAGAATATAGTTCACACACGAAACCGAGGATGACCAAAGAACATTTTATCCTCAAATATTGTTTCGACATAATCCATGTAGGGTTGAAGACGTGTGTTCAATTCCTAAATTCCACCGCTCCCCTAAGGTGGCATTATAATATATTTGATGCACAAGTATATGCACTTATACCCTATTATGCTTCTGACATCCATCGTGATTTTATGAATAAAAGTATATCATTCAAAGCCTACTCGTAAAATTATGATTGACACCATCATATGCAAAGGAAACATGTGTTCTCATTATGTTCTTATATTGAATCCAAAGATAATTCAGTGGACTGATTCAACCAACTTGCGGACACCTTAGATATTTTATGGTGTTGGTTGTTGTGTCGACACGCTGGTCACGTGTCATGACACCATCCACAATTAAAATTTATGCTGCTTATGCTAGAAAGTCAAAACACCTAGGCCGGGTTAATTTCCGTAGGCGCAATGATTTTATAGCTAATTATAGGATCTGTAATGGGCATCATAGTCCTATATCAAAACTCAATTGGTCTCACGGAAAACGACTACAGTAATAGTCTTAATATTGGTAAAGCATACCAATACTTCCGTTTTGGGTTATGCAATTTTGCATGCAGCGATACTTATTCATCTATGGCCATCATCATTGAACTAATTTACACCACAGCTAGTGACTGTGTGTGATGATTTTAAAGGATTTCAAACGAACTTGTAATCCTTGAGCTCTTTTGGATTGACACGGATCTACAATCCTTGAGCTCGGTTAAATGTTTTTATGTGCCAAAATTGCGCCGCTACAGCGCACAATGATGGGTTATTTGAGATGAAAAAAAAAATTTATGCTGGATATGAACTTCCAGCTATAGTCCGCTATGTCGAAACCTTGACAGGCGATCTCCTCATCGTTAGATTTGCGGTGTGTCACTTTGATGAGACAGTCTTCCCGTCGTTAGGAGGAGATAAGAACAAGCATGTTCAAGTGGAACGACATGAATTGTCGTGGTTTGTCCCCACTGTGTCTCATCTCGATCCCCAAAATAATACAAAGTAAAGTGTGCAGATGTCTTATACATTAAAGTGACGAGATCATATAAACCTGCTGCAAATATACCTGCAAGGATTGTGTTTTATCAAAAGGACATGGTACCACCCAAGAGGAATTGGGTATTGCACTGCCACCATGAATGATGGCATGGTGACGCCATAAGTGGCATAAATGGTGTCACAGGCCGTGGCTCTCCAAGGAAGAGGGGGAGGCCACCTTAGGTTCGATACATACTTGTGTAAAGGAAGAAAACAAGTTTGGCACAACCTGATCTATTGATCAGTGATACTCAAATCTGTCTCATGAGAATATTTATGGATTGTGGTTATCATTGGGGGACGCCTCAAATGTTAGAACCAATCCTTAAAGTATAGAGATCTCTACAAACACATTACACTAGTGTACATGAGGACGTGGAAAAATGAGTCTAATATCGAACCATACTTCGTTGAAAAATGTCAACGTAGTAGACTGGCCAAACGGAAAGAAGCGATCCAGTATAAACAAAGAGATAGGTCTTTGGGCAGGTGACGCCGACACCGCAAACATAAACCCTATCAAATATATCTTTGTTAGAATGCGTAATGAGAATAAGAGTATGTAAACTCACCTTATGGCGCAAGGTTTCTCAAAAACGCACTGGAATCGACTACGAGGAGATATTCTCTCGTAATGGACTACGAGGAGACAATCTCTCGTAATGGACTACGAGGAGACAATCTCTCGTAATGAATGTCATTGCACTCCACTACCTTGCCAGTTTGGTAGTTTCCGAAAAACTGAACATGCAGCTTATGAAAGTGGTCAAAACACATATCTCTATGGGGATCTAAATTAAGAGATATACATGAGGATCCTAAACGGACTTCATCCACCCAAATCAAGTTACTCTAAATCACATAAGTGCGTTTGCAAAAGAAATTGAAACGTTCACTAAAGTGACTACTTGATTGGGAAGAGATTGGCGAATTATGCCCTTGCGTGCTCATTATGGATATACACAGACTCTCAATGAATTAAGAGATACTCTATGTATTGTGAATCATAAGTTAAGAATGAAAAAGATCTTGAGAATACACAGTCTTGAAATGGAACTCAAGGACTGTAATGATGGTGACCATCCATCAATCGGCTTAGGCACTCTAAAGAATAAAGTGAGGCCTACAGATACTCCCATGATCAGTCGAAGTCTTTACTCTAACAATAGATCCGTTTTTTCATCTAAAGGAAGATGACGAAGAAGTGTTGGGAAATGAAATTCCTATACAAGTGCAATGACGCATAATTGTACTTAAACACAATATGTAAGACTCGACCTCTCATTCGATGAAAATTTGTAAAGCTATGTTTAGCTCTGCGCCCACGCAACGCAAATGGTTCTTTCAAATACTTAAAGATATGAAAGATTTGGGGCTTATTCAATCTCTACATAGAATGTGACATGATAAAGAAATTATCCAAGTCATAGCTAACTATGCGTACAGAAAAACGCATTAAAGGTGAGATAAGAAAATCTGTTATTACAGATCAATTTCAAATCTCTTAATGGTTCACCCATACTCTAGACGAAGTTTATGACTATTTTGTTATATGAAGGTTATACCACGAGTGAACCTGATGTTCAATATGAACCTATGCGTTTGGTTCATGAACAATCTTATCCTCAAGATCAAAGTAAATCAAGTTGAATATGAGGACGATGTGGCAAGATTTAGTTACTAAATCATTGCTCAAAGTCATATTTGGAAAAACATGTGAAAACACATAACTATGCTAATGTTACTAAAGCTCCCTTGATCAAATGAAAGAATCAGGGAGAATCCCATGATTAATGTAAAAATCAGGGGGAGGTGCAGACATCAAGGGGAGTCTAGCACATACATGTTGTTTCCAAATGTAATAGGTGCGTTGTGCTCTTTTTGTCCTTAGACCAAAGTTTTATTTTCTCCCATTGGGTTTTTGTTACTTGGCAAGGTTTTTAATGAGGTAACACCACATGCACCATTTTACCTCTGACTCGGCACAAGGGGGAGTGTTAAAGGAAAAACACATTATGTGCCTTCGTCAATGTAACTGACGAGAGGTAATTAGGTAGTCATTATTGTCATTAATGTATTTACTATTACCGTTGTAATACTCACCCTATATAAAGGGGATTATCAATGAAATGAGTAGACCAATTCCGATTTTCCTACAACATATATATATATATATATTTCAACATTTTCTTACTCTAAGAGTCTAAATTTGAATGTAAACATATTATAACATAAATATGGTAAAAAACACAAAATCTATACAAAATCTATCACAAATTAAAGAACCCAATAGTAAATTACACACAAATACATCAAAATATAAAGATCAAACCCAACATTTCAAAACCTACAATCAACATAGTAACACAAAAAATGGTATTTAAGATGAAAAGGAGAGATCACACAAACCTTCAAAGTAATTATAAGTGAAGCCCAACCTTTACAACCCCGAAAGAGAAAAAATCACCAATTTTCAGCAAAATCGCATTTCCACCACAGTTTTGGAAAAAGTGCGACCTGAAAGATATATATTTAAAAGATATATGTGACGCAACAAGTATCACAGTCGCTCTAAGATGAAAGCGACGGGAATATTGCTACGGAAATAGGTTTCGGTCGCTTAGACTGATTTAAGGCGACTGGTAACGTCTCTGTCGCTTATTATCGTACACAGGTGCGACAGGTCGTAGTTAAGTCGCTCTAGATATTGTTAAGCGACTTACCTGTTTTCCTTGACTTTTCCTCGTCGCTTGACGAGCAACATGGCGTAGTGAAGACTACTTGGAACATCACCTCTTATTATCCACTGGGCCAACCCCTCAACTACAGCAGTTTTCCCAACACCCGGTTCTCCAATTAAAATTGAGTTGTTCTTAGTTCTCCTGCAGAGATTCTGAATCACCATTCTTATCTCCTCATCTCTGCCAATGACCGGATCAAACTCCCCAGCCTGCTCAACGAGGTATCGTCCATAAGTTCTCAATGGTTTAAAAGCCACGTCATGAAAGGCCTTCCTTAAGGTCTCAACCACCAAATCTTCGATCCCCAGTAGCTTTCCAATCCATTTACCTAGGAAGATGATTGCTTGGACGAAAGGGCCACCGGGGTCAGGTATAAGCGAGGATGCAAAGTTCATCATTGGTCTTGACGATGAAGTTCTTATGGTTTATTTCCTTTTAGTACCCAAAACGACATATTACAAAGAATTAATGTTGTAAAACCAGATCGAGAGAGTATATCAGTCCTCATATAATTGATAGTAATCAAGGCTAATTCAAATGAAAGATGCAGAAAAGAGAAGAATGCAGTAATTAAAGGAAAAACGCAGAAACTGTAATCGTCTACATTGTGAATTCTTGGTTACTTGTTACAGTACATGACAATGCTATATAAAGGGGTAGGGATAACTAATAAATGACCTAAACACCCTTATATGGTTAACAATAATGACGACGAGTTCATCGATCATTGTGTTTTAGACTATTTTTTTTCTTCTTCAAAGTATATCAGTCCTCATACAATTTAACAATGTCTGCTCGGGAAGTCATCTTATTACTTTATGTGCGGACATTTACTTTACAAACAGAAGAAAACGAAAGTATGTACGTAAAACTGTAAAAGGAAACTAATTTAATTACTTGTACCAAAAAAGGAAACTAATTTACTTCATGCTTGAAACTAATATATTTATGAAGTACTACTTCATACTTCATATATAGTTATTCATGTGGAAAATAATCAAAATATATAATTCTATCTGATAGCAAATCTGTTGACATGCAGTAAATTAACGTTTATGCAAGAATCGGGGAAATATAATAGAAACTTTTCTATAGTACTTTGCAATATGAAGGTCCTAGAGGGGGGGTGAATAGGACACTTTGCAACTTTTTCGTTGATTGTTGTAACTCGAGGCTAGCAAGGAGTTGTGCTATCCCGATTCACAGTTTGTAACGATTATGCAAGTAATGAAAAAGATTGTTGAAGGTAGAACCAACAAAGAGATGTTTTTCTTTAAAGCAGAAATCCTGAATCTAGGGAAGAAAACTGCGTGCCCTTATCCTAAGAACAAACATTTACACTATGTGATTCGTAGACTTATACAAGAATAGAGTTTGGGATACCAGACCTTGTTGTTATCCTGCTCTATGACTCTACCTAGTCTATCTAGAACGCTCTCCCATCTTGTCCCCTAAGTCCTCACACATGAAAGGGATACAAGAGCTTCACTCAGACCTTAACTACGCCTTAGCTAACTTTGCTTGTGAACTCTTGGGGTCGTTGCACCTCCAATCACAACCTCATGTATTGGAATGCAAATGTTATATGATTTTTGAAAAGCGGTTTTGATTTCTCAAGCTCTAAGATCTATAATCACTAAGAAGACTTAGAGCAGTAGAGAATGAGAAAACAAGCAAGCTGATTTTCTCAACAACAAAACAAAGACACAATAAAAATTGACCACCAAGCAAAGACACTTTACTTGGTATTTATAGGCAAGTGTGAATTGCTAAGAGAGCAACACGCATGCCTAAGGATTCAGATAGTTTGGACTGATGTGTTTGGCTTAGATACTGTTGAAAACCTTTGAAGGACAAAGCCAAGCGCAAATGGACAAAACCAACTTTCCGAAAATTGCTAACTTTTCATAATAGGGAAAAAGGTTTTGCAAAAGCATTCAAAAAGAATGTTAACATGTATGAATAGGCAAAACAGCTTCCTCCTAGGATCAAACAACCTACTATCAACTGCATAGGTAAGTGTATCACAAACCAAGCATAAACAAATGGACCTTGAAAACATCAAGGTCACGGGTTGAAGAATTCCTTCACCTTTTGATAGTTTGAGCGCCAAGAACATCACATGCTTGGCTAGCTGTTTGAATTTCAAAAAGCAAATCGACTGGAAAGATCTAGAAATGCATTAAGAAGATAAATCACAGCTTTCAAGACGATTTGGACATAGTCATATAAAATACCCATAAAACTCGGGATACAAAGCAGTACTCCTATCCTTAGTAAAAGACATAGGATACAAAGTGGTACTGCTATCCTCAGTGAAAACATGATATGAATATGCATGAATATACCTTAGTTTTCTGAGGTTGTGTTGGGCCTTGAACTAGTTGGGCTTCAGAACTTCACTTGTACTTGTGCTGGGACTCATCATACTACATCTTGGGTTGTGTTTTGGTCCATAATGAGGACTGCCAACATCTTTATACTTACACAAAACGAAAGCTTAAGCTGGAATTTATATTTAGTTCAAAGTACGTAGTGTATAGCAGGCTTACCAGCTCAGAGATGTCTTTGGGAAAGAGGTGGTGCTGACCCAGCTTATATTTGAAACTGTATCTGATATTCGTTGTACGTATCAAGTATCAACTTCTCGATCTCAGAGAGCTTCTTGCCTGAAGTGATCGACTTTGTTTTTAGAAGTGCATGTTTAAGCCTAGACGCCTAGTTCATAGTTTCATATACAGCACATAATATTTTCATTTTCTTAAGTTTGACGTGTAACGACAAAGTCACGCAGAACGGACGAAGTCAGACTCGATCTGTCGATGAAGAAAAATATAAGTAGATGTCGTCCTCTAAAATTCCGTTCGAAAAGTCTCGTTTCCAGTTGCAATAGTTTTTCTGTATCATGGGAACATAGGCGACGTACAGTATACTTGGTCTTGGTATTTATTAATACGTCTATTTAGTATAGTTTTGCAAGTGGTGTTTCTCCTTGTACAAGTATAACTAATGAACTGCTCGACGACTTTTATCTGTCTCTGATAAGATATTTAATAAGGGAATTGAAAAATGCACTCCTGGAATTACATTCTGCACTCCTTGCCCAACAATTTTACCATAATACCCTCTTGCCATATAATTAAATTATTATTATTTTTTTTTTCTTTTCCTGTTTACTTTCATACTAAAACTTAATTATCTATCTTTCCTAAGAACTAGCCTTCTCATGCCAATTTCACCTAACGACCTCTTGTCTAAACGGTTACTGTTCTGGCGGGATCACTGCTGCTTTAGATTGGAAAGGTTTCTTAGGTTCTAGTAAAAAATGAACAAGATTTAAAATTCTGGATAAGTAAATTTTAAACATAACTGTCTCAAATACCACTCCTAGGAGGTAATCCTCCACCTGAGGTTTGAGAGAAGATTTAAAACAAAAATAACTAAAAATATGACGGATATGGTGAACACACAAAACTTATTTATTTAAACATTCATACATATACATAACCCAGAGCCTCACTCTTGGGTAAACAGCTAAAAGCTGTTTAGCTACTCATACTGGAAATTGAAATACAAACTTACATGTAAGTAAAGCGCTCCACACTGAGTTACAGCAGCACACTTACAATCTCACACTATTTATTTCACACTATTTATTACTCACAACTTATTCTGAAGAGAATTTAAAACTTAAGGCTAGCTCCATCTTTTTTGCTCTCTCCTCTGATTTCGAATGCATTCCTCTGAGCCTTCAACTTCCTTATATAGCCTCCGGATTTCAAACTGGAATTAAATTCCAATAAGAAAAGTAGACAGGAGGAATCCTTATCCTGATAGCTGACCTCCATTATCTTTAAAGGAGCTTGTCTTTAAGCGTCGGCAACAACTTTATTTTAAACACACTTATCTTACATCTGAGCTAGCTTCCACTAGCTAGTTCCCACTCACCTAAAATTACTTGTCTTGATGCGTCGGCAGCTTATCTTGATGCGTCGGCAGCTAACACTCCATCATATTATTGATATTGTGCAATTCCTCATTAGCAAAAGAGGCTCCTGAGTCATTATTTTCTTTGACTTCAGATTCCATATCCGAATCATACGGATCTTTGAATTCTGGCTCCTTTTCTAATTTTTCTATCCACGTGGTAGTTGCTAACGTACCATCGATTTCTCGCATTTCTAAGGCCTTATACAAATCACAGTGCTCTGGAGGTGGATAGTTATAGCTGGCAACTATAATTTTTTCTCCTCTGGCTAGAAGGGTAGTGTCACTGTCTTTCTGGATTAAGTTCTGGATACGAATTATCGCCATTGCCTTCATCTAGGGAATACTCTGATTAGGTTTTCCATTGCTTGATGACCATTTTTGTGCCTGAGAGGCACAACTCTGAATAATTCTGACATAATGATAAGGAGAAATATAACTCTTTCTCCCTTCTTCTTTAGTCCATACAGGAGAAGTTGAAATGAACTTTAATCTCAGGGTACAACCATCATGGTCTAATGTTCTTGACTGCTTGGTAAATTGCTTCAGGGAGACCTTCTAGGTCTTTATTGGTTTTCGTCCAAAGGTTATGAACAAAACCATTTTCAATTAGCCACAATTTGTTCTTCTGCGGATGCTCTGCTTGAACATCAACCAAGTATCTTCCATAATAAGAACCTGCTACTACTAGTAAGGTTGATGGAAGAGCTTTTCTGTTCTTGAAATCTCCTAAGAGATTATGGAAACTGAACCATTCAGATTCTAATAGGGCTAAAAGTGGGACCTTAGCACTTTCAGGGTTCTCGAGGTATTGTATATCAAGCTTTTCCTTGAGATGCTTCTCCTTATCTTCTAATCTGTAGCTGCAAAATTCTTCAGCTAGAGTTTCTAGGGCTTGAAGTACCAGTGCTTCGTTATTTTCTCGGGATGCTGCTAAAATATTATCCATGATAATTCTCTGATTGAGCTGCAAGTTCCTGCTGGTTCTGAACACCGGCCTTTCATAAATCCTCATGGGATGATTAAAAATCTTTCTCAGTCCTTTTACTGCTGGTAACCTGAAGGATGCTATCCTATCAGTGGTTCTTGCCTTATAAGGTTGTCTTCTTTGAAACCAGTCATTTGTGACTGTAGCTCTGGGATGCTGTAAATATTCATTTACAATTGTTTCTTCTTCTGGGTTGGAAGATTGCTTATCTTCTGGATTACTTTCCCATCTTATTGGATTGGGCTGAATTTTTTCAGAGGCACTACTGGATTCAGCAGGAGAATATGATACCAGATATTGGTAACCTGGTCCATCATGTAATGGTCCAACAGTTTTGTCTCCATCTCTGTATCTCTCTTGCAGAGATTTGTTCTTTGATCCTTTGTCTTCAGGCCTGTTTCTTGTTTCAAACTCGGGCCTTCTTCTTTCTTCAATTTCTGGTTCAGGTTCGGGCCTTCTGCTTCTTGGGTTACGGCCTTCACCTGTTTCTAACATTGCCATTTCTCTAGTGAGAGCGTCAGGCAGATAATTCTTGTTTCCTGCAATCATTTTAACATCATATTCATATTGAGATAAAAACATATGCCATCTAAGAACTCTTCCTCTATCAGCTGCATCTGTTAACTTATAGTTCTTAAAGTTTTTTACTCTCTTATTATCTGTCCTGACTAGAAACTTATTTCCTAAAAAGGCTTCTGCTCCCTTAATGGATTTGATTAGGGCTAAAATCTCTTTATCTCCTGTGGAATAATTCAATTTTGCTGGATTAAATTTTCCTGACAGGAATTTACAAATCTTTTCTTGATTTGTATCGAGTGCTATTGCTAAAACTACTCCCGCCCAATAATAATCATTTGCATCTGTTTGCAAAATAATCAGGTCACCCTCTTCAGGTAACTGCAAAGGGGGAAGGTTTTTTGTAAGTTCCTTAATTTTCTTAACAGTGTCGCTATCATCCGTTGTGAATGATCATTTCTTCTTCGTGCTTGTCTTTAGAGAGAGAAGAGCAGTGAGGCCACTCACTTGAGGAATAAAATCTCTCGCAAAGTTAACAACTACCAAAAATCTCTGTAGAGACTTAGCATCTGAGATATTGTCAGGGAATTGGCTTATTTTCTTTACTATATGTTCTTGAAGACGAATTTATCCATCATTGACATGTATGCCAAGGAAGTCAATTTCCTGTTTTATAAGATGAATTTTCTTTTATCCAAGGATGATTCCTTTCTGGACTATGAGCTTGCAAATTTGCTCAAGATGCTTCAGATGTTCATTCATAGTTTTTGAGAAGACAAGAATGTCATCAATGTAAACCATGCAGAAATCTGAGTATGGCTTAAATATGTTATCCATCTTTCTTTGGAAGATAGATGGAGCTTGCTTAAGTCCAAACGGCATTACAAGCCATTCGTAATGTCCTTGAGGAGTTCCAAAGGTTGTTAAGGCTATGGAATCCTGGTGCATTCTTACTTGCCAAAAGCCTGATTTAGCATCGAACTTTGAGAATATCTTTGCTCCTTTTAGTCTATTTATCAAGACTCTGACCTGAGCAATCTGATAACAATCTTTGACGGTTTTCTTATTGACGTCCCTATAGTCTATGACCATCCTTGCTTTTCCTCTTAGTTGTTCAGCATGGTTTCTAACCAAGAATGATGGAGCATGATGAGGGCTATCTGAGGGTCTAATTAGTTTCTTTTCAAGCAATTCTTGAATTTGACTCTCCATTTCTTTTCGATCTTCATCTCTATAATGAGGTATAGCTTTGACATGGCATATTGCATTGGCATCATGCATTTTTAGCTGACAATATACCGGGTCTCTTTCCCAGTATAGCTGGGGATCTTCACTGATTATGGGTTTTAGTAGATTTTCTATTTCAACGAGCTTTGAGATTTTCTTTTGCTCTATCTTATTAATGTATACTTTTAGGTTGTGTTCTCGGATGAATTCTTCTTCACCATCCGAGCTATCTGAATCTTGAGGTTCTTCCTCTGATTCTGAGTCTTCTGAAGTTGTTGCTTCATTTTGCACAATTTCTTGGTGCTCTTGAAATGTTAATACCGGTTGCATAACCGGTTCAAAAGGTGGTTTATGATCACCACGCTTGGCTCGCAACTTCTGATATTGCTCTGTGAGTCCTTTACTTGCAATGCTGACAGCATCTAGTAATTTGGATTCCCAGTAGAACTTGCTGTTCTTTTCGAACCCTATCATTTCGAGGATTTGTATTATTTTCTGCTGAAGTAGGAAATCATTTCCTATTAGCATATCGGCTCCTTGGGCTTCACTCTGCCAAATTCTATTAAACGTAAAGGTTCCTCCGCTTATCGAGATCTTAACGTTTCTGGCTACATAGCTCATTGTAAACTCATTATCTCCCATTCCAATTCCAGTAACTGCTTTATTAGACTTTTCCCAATATTCCTCTGGAATAGCATATTTCTTTGCTAGACTATATCCTAAACCATTGTCTACAAAGGCATGTAGATGGTATTTCTTATAGTTGGGAAATTTCAGACCTATAGTAATATAATTGCTATATATACTAGCCTGAACCTGTTTTACTGGTTGGATTGTATCCTCCTTTCCAGTGAATTCTATGAAAGGGTTTATAATCTTTTCCCCTTCTTGAAGAGGTTCGAGTTTTACTTCTGTTTGGCTAAGTTCTTGTGCTACTATTGGGGTACTTGGTTCTTCTTTTACAATTTTTGAAGTTGCTAACTTCATTTTCTCGAGGTTTTTCTCAAGGTCAGGTTTTTGATCTTGAGCAAAAAATATATCATATTCCTTGTTTACTAGGATATGTGCATCAGGCTCTTTTGTTTTACGCCTTACTTCTGCTATGAAACATTCCTTGTGATAGGTTTCTCTCATTTCTTTACAATACATGGGTAATGTAGTAACATCATCACACTTGCAAAAGTCACAAGTGAAAGCTCCTGGTCTAGGAAGAAACTGACTGATACTATCAGTAGTTTTTTTTATCCCAATTTTGGATTAACATGAATATAGGTCGATATCTATATTCACTTTCTTCTTCGGAGCTGTTAGAGATACTTTCTGTATCACTTCCTGATGTATCTTCAAGAGAATATACAGATTCATTCTCTTCATCAGAATAGACTACTTCAAACTCTTTTAGATTTGCGTATTCTATGACTTCATCGTATTCTGCTAGGAGGGCTTTAGAGGATCTTTTATCTCTTTTAGGACACTCGTTTACATAATGTCCTTCGGCCTTGCAAAGCCAACATCTACAAGGCTTTGTGTCTCTAGAAGTGTTTTTCTTCAGAGTTTTTCTCTTAAAAAATCTCTTTCTAGGAGATCTCTTTTCTTTGTCTTGTTCAGAACTTTTTCTGAACTTATACTTATTTTTAGAAGTAAATTTATTGTATTTCTTATTTCAAAATCTACTCTTATTTTTTCTATCAGAGTAGAGATGACATCCCCATTGTGTTGGTGTGTCTAAGATTTTTGGGCACATGTTCTCAACTCCTCTGAGTTGTTTCTTGGCAGTTTTTGACTTTTGATTTTCTGTGCACTGTTTTCTTAACAGATATCTTACTCTTTCTGCTATTCCTCCTATAGAAAAATATTCTAAAGGATTTTCTTCAAGGGACTGTACTACAACATTATTCCAGGGTTCTGGTAATTTTCTGTAATATGTTCTGATAAGATCTATGTTTTTGAAATCTCCTATTGTACAATAGTAGTTTTGGAACTCATTTGTGTATTCTTCAAAATATCTCATATTGCAGATGCTTAATTTTTGAATGTTTGCTTTGGCTCTTTCCTTGGTTTGTTCACTATGTCCAGTTATATCTCCACAGAATTGTGCATATATGGGAATAGCGAAGTCCATTGGGTCATTAGTAGTGGCTAATTTTGCTTCCCAATCTGCCCAACTATTACTTCTCTTAAAGGAATTGTACCATTTCTGGACTATTCCCGTTAGGGTTGCTTCATAGTAAGCGTGGGCTTCTTTATAGTGGAATTTGGATAAAACCAGGGTTTGGGTTAGCTTTAAACTTGCTACCCAGTTATCTATGGTTTTTCTTTTGTCTCCGACTTTATCGAGGTCTAGATAAACCCCTCTTTCAGAGATTGCTTGTCCCCAGTGTGGTTCTGTAGGAATGTACTTTTGAGAACTTCGTTCTCCTATTTTCCTGTAGGCGGTTGTCCTTTAGGAAGTTTGATTTTTTCTTCCCTAATGATCTTGGTAGGGTTATTTGTAATGTTGTTAATGATAGTGTTTCCTGCCAATGGTGGCTGGCTAGTGCTAGTTTCTGCATCCATGGTACTTGTTTCAGCATCCATGGTGCTTGATTGCTTCTGCCTCTGCCGCTTGGTAAGGTAGAATTTTTCTTTTAGTTTGAACTAAAGAGATTTTCTTGACTATCTCTTCTAACCTTTCTAAGGTTTCGCAATTTTCTGCTTGCTTATAAAGTTCTTTTAACCCTTCTACCCTAAGCATTCTTATAGGTCTTTTTGAGTCTTCTACTTCCTCAAAAGACTCTTCAGGAATTGATCCTGAAGTACTTGCATGCTCATAGTTAGCAAAAGAATGCATATGGAACTAGAGACTTATTTTTCCTCCAGTGTCTTCATAGATGGAAGCATTAGAGCTTTGTATCTGCCTCTCAGGAGGTGCTAAATTTCATTCTCTAGGGAATGATACTTCATCCCATTTTGTGATGTGCTTTTGCTGGGAATTATTTCTAGGATTGGTAAGGACAGATGTTGTACGACCAGGACTGTTGACGAATCTAGTATTTGGTGTCACATAAGAGCTCATTAGCTTGTAATAGATCCTATAGTCAACGGCAAGTTCCATCATGCCTTGTCTCATGGCAATCTCATCTGTTTTGATTCTCAGTCTTAGGCAATGTGCTGCGTCTTTCAGATGAGTGGTGAAGTTTGGGAAGACATTGAAATATGCAACCTGGTTGCATAGTGAAGCTTCCACTGTTCCTAACAGGCTTTTCTTGAAGTCTGTTATTCCGTCGTCTTGTAGAATACACAAGACCGAACAGTCTATACCGTCTCTTGCTAAGAGTTTTATGGATATTTGGACAGCACCAATGTGTATGTAAGAATATTTTCTTTGAAATGCTTCACGCACTTCTCTAGAAGTGATTAATCTGATGTCTGTCTCACCACCAGTTGCTGGTACTGTTAGCTCTAACATCTTGAATCGGTGAGAATCCATAATAAAGGATCATTTCTTATAGATCTCATTGAACCTAAATTTCGGTGCTGAGGCTTCCCTCACACTAGATTCAATTTCGTTGTACTCAAATTCTTGAGCATTTATAAACTGTACTGCTGGTACAGTAAGTCTTTTGCTAAATACTCTACTAATTAGCATCTTTGTATCCCTTTTGAATTCTTTCCATTTTAATAACTTAGGTTCACTGAATTGGAACCCACTTTCTATCTTTGGTTGGGGTATAATGATTTTACTAGCTACTGTTTGTACTAGTGTTTCTTCGTTGATTCTTTCAACGGTTGAAGTTTCTTTCATTTTTTCTATACTTTTTTGTAGACTAGAGATTTTCGTGCTTAGTTCTTGGAACTGTTCTTCAATATCTTTACATATTTCTTGAAGATAAGTGTTGCTGTAATTTTGCTGATGGATTATTGCTTCAACGTTTTCAGCAAGTTTTTATGTTGGAAGATAAACACTTATAGCTTTTAAGTCTTCCTGTCTTGCTTTTAACTCAACTCTTTGTTTCATCCTATGCGGGATATAAGGGTTTGTAAAAGTTGTGTAAGATTTTCTTGCGTGCTTTTTAAATCAACTGCTTGTTGATGAATATTATTTGCAAGATTTTCAGTTCTTACTAATTTCTTTTCAATATCTACAAGATATTGTTTTTCTTTAAGATAATCAAGCTTGAGTTCAAGTCTTGATATCTTTGTTTGAATTTCTTCTAGCTGATTTACTCTGAGATTAAATCTCTCGAGTTGTTCTTTTACTTAATTTCTCAGTAGTCTTATCTCTATATATGTGATCTAGAAATTCAACTATGCTTGGTCTAGCAGGGTCAAGTTCTTCTACTCCTATCTCTTTCTGGAGATGAATATGCTCGTCGTATAGAGTGTTTAGGACTTTACAAGCATATTCAATGGAGTATTGGTTTTCTTGGATGTGTCTTGTGTGAAAGCACAAGTTCCACTTTTCTTTTTCTTTTTCTATGCAATAAGTTTGATAATTTTTAGTTTTGGCTCTCTTTTATTTGTTAAAAGAAGCCAACTTTGTGGCATAAGCCTTTGCTTTACCTGTTTTTGAGCAAAACAGGCTCTGATACCAACTGAGGTGGATCTAACCAGCGGCTCTAACCGCGGCTCAAAACGTTAAGGGGTTCTTGTTCTTGTTCCCAAATTTCTTCAAATCTGTCTTTCTAAAATATGGATGTCTTGTGTAAATCTAAAAATTATCTCCCAATATCCTTGTCGATGTCTAGGAAGTCTTTCTCTAAAGCTTTTTAATTTTTTCAATTTTTCTTTTTTGTCTTTTAATTCCTTTTCAGTTAAACGGATATTCTCTAGATAAATTAACCTCTGAGAAGAAATACTTTATAGATAAAAATTAACTGTTTACATTCGAGTATAGAGGATAAATTATATATATGCAGTATGTCAAGTAAACAAATTTATGGGCCCACCACGCTCCTTCAAAATGTAATAGAGAAATTTAAACAGAAAAATTTGGTAAATTAAAGAGAAATGGCAGTTTGGTCTTTTCATAGAGGAAGAAGTTAAAAGAGGAGTGTGGTTTGTAAAAATGGGAGCGTGGATTTCCCACGCTTTTAATAATCATCATCATCATCTTCTTCTTCATAGCTGTTTCCTAACTCGGCTGACTTAGCGCTCTGCTAGACCTTGCAAGCAGGCTTTGCTGGTTTAGTCTTCCTCGATCTTCTTCGTTGGTCAGGTGGGTGATGACGATGGAGCTCATACATTGACTTCAGCCGGGGTACCTTGCAGTCATTATCAATAGATTATGATTTCATTTCAGTAGTAGCTGATCCTTATTAGAATCGATCAAGTGGTATACTATTAAACCAGACAGGATGATATCTGGATGAATAGACTTGCTTTTCCTTCCTAATTAATATTTCATACTTGTTCAAAGACGAACAAATGCAGCTAGACTTGGTACGCAGGCGCGTTCTTTTCCGTCCACGTCAATATCTATCTTAGGTCAAGTGGATATTTCATTAATGGAAGCTGGGAATTTTGTGGTCACCATCACTGGAGGTTCACCTCTTACCGGCCAGTTCGATCTCTATCAATTGACTTGGACTTTGCTCATTGGGTTGGTACGTGTATATATATGCACACATTTGTTCCCCATTCGAAAACTATAATATAACAATACTGGATTCACAACAATCGTTTTGATTTCCTCTCAAAGTTTTGAGCTGATCAGAATGGCAGTAGAAAGCCGTACTATAGGAATTGATTTGGGGACAACGAATTCATGCGTAGCAGTCTGGACGGTTGATGGCGGTGTGGAAATCATAGTGAATGGCCATGGCAAGAAGATCACGCCATCGGTAGTTGCCTTTACTAAAGATGATGAGCGATTGGTCGGCGATGAAGCATTTAACCAAGTCATGACAAACACCGCCAACTCGATCTTTGGTAAATGTGATTATATACTGATTTATGGTTTGAAAAATCATCCTAAATTTGTCTCTCTCTTTTGCAGACGCAAAGCGGTTAATTGGTCGAAGATTTACTGACGACTGTGTTCAAAAGGATATGAAGCATTGGCCGTTCAAGGTCATTGAAGGTCGTGGTGAAAAGCCCATTATTGTGGTTACTGATCATGAGGGTCAAAAAAAGCAGTATGCTCCCGAAGATATCTCCGCCATGATTTTGACAAAGATGCGAGAGATTGCTGAGATCCACTTGCAGTCATCTGTGACCGTTGCCGTTATCACTGTCTACGCCAAACAAGTATTAAGGCGACGGACATACACTGTCGCCTAAAAGACGAAATCTGTCGCCTAAGTCTCTGGCCACACGCAAACACGTCGCCTAAGTGACGTCGCCTAAGTCGTGTCGCCTAAGTTCTTACGCGACACATTTTGCATTAACAGTCACCTAAGTGGAACTTTAGGCGACTAACTTTATAACGTGTCGCATAAAATGAAATACATAGGCGACTAACATATGTTCAGTATGTGTCGCTTAAAAATGATGTACCCGTCGCCTAAGTATAATTTTTTTATTTATTTTTTTTCAAAAAATAGTTTTATATTAATCTTAAACGACGGGCATATAAATGTTTGTCACCTAAGATTCACTTAGGCGACGCACTTTGTTGATTCTTCGTCGCTGAAGATGCATCTAGGTGACGAATTTTGTTATGCATGTCGCCTAAGAATAATTTATTTATTTAGGCGACGCACTTTGTTGATCTCTATCAATTGACTTGGACGTCCCGGCTTACTTTAATAATGCACAACGTGAAGCTACAAAAAGGGCTGGTGTTAGTGCTGGTTTAAACGTGAAGCATATATATCATCAATGAACCAACAGCTGCAGCAATCGCTTATGGGCTTCACAAGAATGTCAGTCAGTATAGCAAGAGAAATGTTTTCATATTTGATCTCGGTGGTGGTACCTTAGATGTTTCCCTGCTTAGCATAGTTGATAATGTCTTTAAAGTAATGGCCACAGCTGGAGACACACATCTTGGAGGTGAAGACATTGATAGCAGAATGGTGGATTACTGTGTTCAGCAATTTAAGAGGGATCATAATGTGGACGTTGGTCAAAATCCTAGGAGTGTTAGGAGGCTAAGAAATAAGTGCGAGGAGGCCAAAAAGCAACTCTCCTTTGCGTCTTCAGTTACATTGGGAATTGACTGTTTACATAAGGACCTCGATTTCAGCTTAAAGCTTACCCGAGGTGAATTTGAAGAAATAAACATGGATTTGTTCAAAAAATGTATGGAACCTGTGGAGAAGTGTCCGAGGGATGCTAAGATGGAGGCAAATGAGGTTGATGACGTTGTTCTTGTTGGTGGCTCTTCTAGAATCCCCAAGGTACAACAACTACTTCAGACTGTGTTCAATGGGAAGGAGCTGTGCAAGAGTATTAATCCAGATGAGGCTATAGCATATGGTGCCGCTGTTCAAGCTGCAGCCTTGAGTGGTGGGAATCTAACCGGCAGATTTCAAGACTTTAATCTCTTGGATGTCACCCCTCTGTCACTTGGAATGAAGGTTCATCAGACAAGTCTTATGTCTGTTGTGATTCCAAGGAACAGCCAAATTCCCATAACCCAGAGCCAAACTTATGGTACTTTCTCTGACAATCAAACTGGTGCCCAGTTCTGCCTTTTTGAGGGTGAGAGTAAACACACTGCAGATAACTACTTTTTGGGTGATTTTACAATCCATGACATTCCTCGAGCTCCTGCGGGTGAAGTTAAATTTGATGTTTGCTTTGATATTGATGCAAATGGCATCTTGAGTGTCTCTGCTGTGGACAAGTCCACTGGCCAAAAGAAAGGAATTACAATCAACTATGACGGACGAACTAGATAAGGTAGTGAGATCTGTTGAGAGAATTTGTCCATAAGATCTCACAACGCTGAAATAGAATGTTTCAGTAATTGGGTTTGGGAATGAATAAGAATGTCCGTCAGTGGAGTTTCTCCTGCTCATTTTTTTGCCTTGGTTACTTCAATTTCATATCCTTAATTTACATTATGATAGAAGTTTTCCCATGGCTAATCATTTGGTATATTTAGTAGGACGTGAACTATATATGCAAATACGCAGTACCCATATTGAGCATGAAAGGTAGAAGGAGGGCAGTACCTTGGGTGTATCCAGTAGGTGCAATTGCGTCTGTCACAAAATTGAGTCTCTCTCCTTATGCGTTTGAAATTGATATAATGGAATTAACTTACCAAATACCGTATGTCACATACGAACCACAATCCTGATTATCCAACAAACATCAATGATTCTAGGGTTTTTTACTAAAAACTACAATTTTGTGATGTTATTTACCAATAACAAAACTTAAAATATCTTTACTATCTGCAGGGTTTTAACAGTAACAGTGATTTCTACTGTTTAAAATGTCATTTATAGCGCCCCTCAAAATTCCAAAAACCACAAAAATGCCATCCTTTATATGATAAACGCTGCACCTATTTCCAAAACCAGATCTAGAAACCGAAGCTCAATTCTCGACGGCGATCCTCGATTTATTGAGGCTCAGTAGCCTTCGAAGCACGGCGGAGCAAGGAGGAGGACGGCGGACCTCGATTTATTGAGGCTCAGTAGCCTTCGAAGCACGGCGGAGCAAGGAGGAGGACGGCGATCCTCGATTTATTGAGGCTCAGTAGCCTTCGAAGCACGGCGGAGCAAGGAGGAGGACGGGGATCCTCGATTTATTGAGGCTCAGTAGCCTTCGAAGCACGGCGGAGCAAGGAGGAGGACGGCGGACCTCGATTCCTGAGGCTCAGTAGCCTTCGAAGCACGGCGGAGCAAGGAGGAGGACGGCGATCCTTGATTTATTGAGGCTCAGTAGCCTTCGAAGCACGGCGGAGCAAGGAGGAGGACGGCGGACCTCGATTCCTGAGGCTCAGTAGCCTTCGAAGCACGGCGGAGCAAGGAGGAGGACGGCGGACCACGATTTATTGAGGCTCAGTAGCCTTCGAAGCACGGCGGAGCAAGGAGGAGGACGGCGGACCACGATTTATTGAGGCTCAGTAGCCTTCGAAGCACGGCGGAGCAAGGAGGAGGACGGCGATCCTCGATTTATTGAGGCTCAGTAGCCTTCGAAGCACGGCGGAGCAAGGAGGAGGACGGCGGACCACGATTTATTGAGGCTCAGTAGCCTTCGAAGCACGGCGGAGCAAGGAGGAGGACGGCGGACCACGATTCCTGAGGCTCAGTAGCCTTCGAAGCACGGCGGAGCAAGGAGGAGGACGGCGATCCTCGATTTATTGAGGCTCAGTAGCCTTCGAAGCACGGTGGTTAGTTTGTTATTGAGAGTCAGTTGCTTTAATTGATGGTTTATATTGAGGTTCCATTTTGTTTCCATTTTTGTTTGCTTTATATGATATCATTTACAGAGAAAAAAAACACTAAACTTATTGAGGTTCAGTAGCGTAATGAGCGTCAGTAGTTTACGATGCATTGCTCTGTCTTGTATTCATGGTCTCTTGGCATTCAATTGATGGTTAGTAGGTTTAAATACATAATGTGGTTTAGATGGTTAGTATTTCCATTGTGTTTCAATTATAGAGAAACTTACTAAACTTATTGATTTTCAGTAACATATTAGTGTCAGTAGTTTTCAATGATCTGCATTGCTTTGTATTTCATACTGTCCTTGCTTTAATTGATGGTTAGTGTATTATTGTAACTGAGGGTCAGTAGTTAAGTTCTGTTGAGGTCAATGGCTTTACAGATTGTTTTGGTTTTGTAATTGAGTGTAAAAAGCTTTAAAAGCACACTCATATATATGCATATCTTGTATGCAGATGACAAAGAGAAAGGCAGCTGCAGCTGTTGTAGCGGAAGAGCCAGACAATATAAAGAAAACCAGACCACACAGACCAGATTACATTCAGTTCAAATGTAATTTGCATGGTTTCTGGAATTTCATGAACGAAAACAAGAAACAAATGGGAAAAGAAGTTTGGGCTAGAGTGAAGAAAACTCCGTTTTGGGGGTTTATCAAGCCTTTCTATGATGGGAAGATCACCAAGGATCAGATTACCAAGTCCGATGAGCTGATTGCGCGTCTTGTAAACTTTTATGACTCGAAAGCAGCTTGTTTTGTGTTTGCACAAGGTCAATATCAAATCACAGCAGTGGATGTTCAAAATGCATTTGGTATTCCAAACATTGGGGAAAATATTGACATGGCAGGGAGACAGTCAAAGGGGAACACAGATTTGGTCACAAGGGCATTCAACACTTGTGATAAGTATATAAGAAAAAGTGACATTGATTTGGCATTAACCAAAGCTCTTAACCTGGGAGAAAAGGGAGCAGACGATGTGGCAAGATTGTTGATCATGACTGTCTTAGTATCTTTTCTGCTATGTGCATCAGGAGCTGCACTGCCGTGGAATATAGTCAATCTTGTTACTTCTGATCTGGAGTTGCTGAATAAATACAACTGGGCCCAAGCAACTGCTGATTTTTTGGCGAGAGGCTTATCAAAGGTGGAGAAGGACAAGCCATGCGCATTATCCGGATGCCTGGTATTGATCATGGTAAGTGGTTATCAAAGGAGCATAATGTTATTGAGGTTCAGGAATGTTATCTTTTATCTAATCAATTTGTATTGTTTGATTAATGTAGTATTGGGTGTGTGAAAAAACTGGACTCATGACACCAATTCCTGGTAGAGAGGATGATGAGCCAACATTCGTTAAATGGGGACTTCCGAAGTTACATGCCTCGATGTTGGAAATCAGTAACGAGTATTTTGAGGTATCATAATACCTTTGAAATTAAATAAGTTTAATTTCAATTGAATAATGTGTTGACATTACTATCATGTTGTAATCAGGCCCTGTTCCAAGAACGTATAGAAGGTTTGCAACAAGGGCAAAAAATAGATGAGGTAGTTGAAGAAATCAATCATACGCCATCATTTGCTGAATGGGTAAGTTCAAAACATACTGTGGTTCAATACTTCTCTGAAAAATTATTGTTTGAGATGCGACTGATTCACTGACAAGAAAATTTCTATGTGGCTCAATATTTTTAGGCATTTCCTAGCAGCCAGGAAATGAAAAATGAACTACAAAAAACCGGAGAAGCAATGAAGAACATACTGAAGAACATTGAACCAGCTGCAAAGGAAATGGATAAGGATGGTGTAGAAGATGCTCAAGAAATGGTGGAACAGCTAAAAAGAATTAAAAAAAATTAAATAAAAGAATCAAGGCACTTCGGGATAAGATTGAGGACCTGGAGAGAGGAAAATTCCATTGATATGAGGATGATTCAAGTGAGAATGAAAGGGAGCAGGGGCATGGGCAGAATGATGAAGTGGAAAGAAAGGAAGGCCTGGATGATGATAATGCTACTGAGGAGCATAAGCAGTCACCGGAAAACTCTGTAGAAAAGGAGCAGAAACTGCCACACAAACAGGCTGTAGCACAGACGGGTAAAAGAGCCTTACCAAACTCTATGATTTCAGTATTTTATTTCCTATTATTGGAGTTGTATATGAATGTTACTAATGTTTGTTTGGTGCAGGAACGGACAATGCGACTGCTATGATTCAGGAATGCCTTAATGACATACAAAAGGGAGAAGGGGAAGGAGAAAAATATAAACAAAAAGCGGAGAATCGCACTGTAATGAATTTGAGGAGGGAAGAACAAAGAAAGGGTACAAAGGACAACATCAATTACTACTTCGATACTCCTCCAGAAATTAAAGGGAAAAATGCAAAGTATAAGCCTCCTCCGAAAGCTTCGTACAAACTGAAGGGAGTCAAATGCAGGGGGCAGCATTGGAAAAACTTGTCGCTGAAGGAGCAAGAAATGATGCAGACTTACTGGGAAAAAGCTGAAAAAGAGTAAGCACCTAATATTACCTAACTGAGGGTCAATATCATTGTATATCAGTGTTAGTATTCACTCTTAACTGACCACGTTCTTTCTTTTCTTTTTCAAATTACAGTGCCTGCTTTTGGGATGCAGGAAAAATAGGAAGTGTATCTAAAAAAGATGTCAAAGATCTGATTGAAGGAAACGCACTAAAGTCCAATGTATGTACTCGTATAACTTTCAGACAATTATTAGTAGTGCTAATACTATCGAATAAAAGATAATACATACATTAATGCATCTCTGTGGCAAACATATTTTTCTGAAGGTGGTAGATGCATACCTGGAGATCATTCAAGACGACTTGAGTAAAGGGAGCATGCAGAACCAGGGAATATTGTCGACATTCGTGTTGGTAAGTCTATCAATCACTACTGACACTCAATATAATTACTTACAATGCCTAGAAAAAAAAGCATTAATAAAAAATCTGTTTGTTTTTTTTTTTTTTTTTTTTTATTCAGAGATTTGTGATAGGTGAAAATGTAAAGGCAGACTTAAGGGACAATTTTCTATTCAAACCAATTTTCGATATGGTAGGACGTTGTGAAAACATATTCATCCCATTGATTGTGAGTGAAGACTATCACTACACAATGTTGCGGTTTAACAAGAAGGCTTCCCAATGGGTTCATTACAACCCGATGCGGGGGAGAAGGCCTGAAACAAGCAAAGGATACAAGAATGCAACAGCAGTGGTAAGTTTGAAAAATTATCTACGACTTATTCAGTGTATTGACCCTCAGTAGCTTTACTGGTTCAAGATTTTGATGGGTTTTATTGTACACAGGTAAAGGCAGTGAATGCATATATGCTTGAGTTAAAAAGTAACTATAAAAAGGTGGGAGGCTGGTACATGCATGTGGTCGAAACTGAGATCAAGGGAGAAAAGAGAATATTCCATGAAGTTCAACTCACTGAAAATGAAAAAAAGACTGTGAATTGGCTTCAAGAAAATACTGTGGAAAGTTTGGACCTTAATGAAGACTTAGATTGTGTCCAGCAACATTCTGACACGTAAGTGAAGACTTATTGGTAATGTGTATGAGTATTGTTGACTATATAAGAAAAATGCCTCTTTACAAGTTTCTTTTCTCATTTTGTACATTGGATTGTGGACCATACATTGCAAACTACATTGAGAATATTGCAAAAAACAAGTTGCAAATAAACAAGGAGGATGGATTGGTTTCGGTTGAGGATATGTCCAAAATGCAGAAGTTCATCAAAAATAGCCTCAAGGACATGAGAAGAACAATGTTAGAAAGGTTTCTGAACCATGAAAATAGCTGGTATTCACTAGTTGCTGAAAATTAGAGACAGAATGTACCCCTTAAATTTAGCCAACTCATAGAATTGAGTTTTTATGTTGATGTGTTGCTAGCTTTTTAGATGAAAATGTGAACGTATCTTTTGTTTGTGTTGTTAAAGGTTAAAGGACTCTTGTGTCAAAGTTCAGTTCTTTTCTTGAAATTTACTTTGCTGTTGATTTACATTTTTCTAAAAAAAAAACTCCAGCATTTGATAAACTTATTGAACCACAGTAACATAGCTTAGTCGGGGATTGAACTTCTCTCTCTCAAAACTTTGCAGCGTGCCGCTCCACCGCTGCGGCAGCGTGCCGCTGCCCAACAAATAGAAAATTTGATAAACTTATTGAACCACAGTAACATAGCTTAGTCGGGGATTGAACTTCTCTCTCTCAAAACCTACTGAAGGACAGTAACATAGTTTAGTCAGACATTGAACTTCTTTCTCTCATACTGAACCACCCTAACATAGCTTACCCTAATATAGCTTACATAATCATACTGAACCAGACTAACATAGCTTACATAACAAAAAAAAATAAAAATTCAGAAATAAAAAGTGCTGAACAACAATTGCATATATCAACCCTCCTTTTCAAAATGAATCTGTAACCTTAATCACAAAGCTACTGAGAATCAGTAGCTAGCCAATCAAAATCCTATTGTGTATCAGAACGAAAGTTATTTTATAATAGTTCAATATTAGAACTATTTATCAGTAGCTACTCAACAACTGCTAATCATATTGGAACAATACAAGAGGTCCTGTTATGCCTCTCTGCTTTGCCGCAACGGTTGCAGGTTATCGCCCTCACAGCCACCTCACCTTTTGACTTTATCCGCTTAGACTTTGGCCTTCCAGATGGTCGTCTAGTTAAAGGAGGCTTAACCAACACAGTACTAGAAGATTCAACATACTTCCTCTCCATATCTGGGATGGGCTTAATACCAACTGAATAACTCTTCAAATACTCACTTTTAAAATAAAAAGGAGCAATGATTGAGTATACATCATAACCACTTTTCTGCATGGCGGCAAGAGCATGTGCGCACGGAAATGACTTGGTCTGCCACTGTCGACATGTGCAAGTATTGGCCCAGAGGTCAACTGATGATGAATAAGGTGAGTGAACCTCATAAACATATATATCTGACCTGGTAACAGTCCAATCCCTCCCTATATCCATATTTTTCACAAGTTCTTTTTGCATCACGGGACACAGAGGAAGAGTCCACTTCTGAACCAACACCTTTCTTTCAGCCATCATTCCCATCATCTTCTTTCGAACCTTTTCCAGCATAGGGAAAACTGGCAAACCCCGAGCATCAAGAGTCCAGCTATTAAAAGCTTCTGCGGTGCTATTTGCCATCTCTCCAAATCTGCAACCTTTAAAGAATGCATTACACCATTTCTCAACAGGCAGGTCTTTAAGGAATTTTTGCGCAACATCCTGATCCTCATCAAGAAACTGCCTCAGAGCATAGTAATACTGACGCTCAGTACATGAGTATGCAACGCTATAAAACTTTTCAGCAAGCGTGTTGCGGAGTGCCTTGTTCTTATCACCCTTCAACATATCTTGGAGATTAAGCTTCAGGTGAAACAAGCAATAGGAATGAGGATTCTCTGGAAAAACTCTACCCAAGGAATTTATCAAACCCCTCCCACGATCAGTGACAAACGTAATCATTCTTCCTTGCGGATCCAAAATTGATTTCAGGTTTTCAAAAAACCAGTTCCAATTATCATCGGTTTCACCACTAACAATTGCAATGGCAAAAGGAAAAAAAACCTGAAGGAGAAGAACACAAATAAAAAAAAAAAAAAGGAAGTCATAAACAGAAAACAACAATACTAAAACTCAGTAACACAGTAATTTTTCAACAGAAAAAAATGAAAAACAGAAAATTTAGCATCATACCTTGATTACCATCTTTTCCTGTGGCAGAAAGCATAGTGCCCTTAAACTTGCTTTTCACGTGTGCACCATCCACAAACAAAAGGGGAATGCAGGACTTGAACCCTTCAATTACACCACCAAAACACATGAAAAGCCTCTGAAAACGACCGTTGTGTTCATCCCACTCCAACACAAAACAGGACCCTGGATTAGTCTCCAAAACAGCATCACGGTACCAGCTTAACATCCCATATGACTCCTCATCTGAACCGTGCAACTCATTCAATGCCTTTTCTTTACTATTCCATGCCACACGATATGTAATATCAATACCATATGTGTTCCTTAACCTATCCATAATATCATGAGGCTTGAGAGATGGATTTGAACGGAACTCATCAATAATCAACATTTTGACAAGACCTGAACTCATGAGCTTATGCTTTTGCTGCCTCAATACACTAGAACATGTATGCACATTATTCAGCTTCCTGATATAAAAGAACTTATTCGCAGGACAACTTGAGGCATTAACATGCCACTCACAACCCTCAGATTCTTTGTTGGAACAATGCGCAACAACTCTCCATCGATCATTTCTAGTATACGTAAACATAAAACCAAGCTCAATTGCAAATAAACGTAGCTTTTCACGAAATTCTTTAGCCCCACCTAAAAATTTCTGGTCCACACTTTTGATGAAATCTTTCCACTGCCTAGACATAAAAACTTTAGGATCCTCCGGCCTAAAATCACCTAAGTAGTCTGCCCCTTCACAATAGCGAAACCCCAAACTATCATCAACATTGAAGGCCATCTCACCATCAACACATTTAGCAGTAGCAGTCCTCACCAAAACATCAACAGATTTTTTATTATACTCAGTCAAAGAGCGAAGCATCAGCTTCAAATCAACATCAGAACTAAGAGCGCATGACGGATGATCTGGAAGAGAATACTTGAGCTCAAACATGCCTGCCTTTAAATCAAAACGCATGCCAACCTCATTTGAAAAATCCAAGAAACTTGTGGTATTATCAATACTAAAAACCACAGTTTCGGATCCATATGTACCCCTTACAATCACCTCTGAAAACATATAACCTGACACATATAAAGTCTAACCATAAGAATCTCAAAAAGAACTTATGATTCTTGTATTCTAAAAGAGACAGAATATAAAGATACTGAACCTCAATAACACAGCCTTTATTAAGCAAAATCGATATATGTCAAAAACAAACAGCTTCTAACAGTAATCGAAGCAAAAAAAGATAATCAAAGCATAATTGAAACAAATCTGAAAATCATCGGAGAGCAACAACATGAAAATCAACATAAAGCACATCATCAAATCCATCGATGAAAACAAAGTAAACTCAACGATTTCTTATATCTAACAGTAATCGAAGACAAAAAAGAGAATCGAAGCCAAAAAAACAGAATCGAAGCATAATAGAACCAAATCAAAGTAAAAACATAACATAATTGAAGTAAAACGAAGCAAAAAAATGAATCAAAATTGAAGTAAATCGATGCTAAGAAGAGAGAAACTTACCAGAACTGAAGTTAGGGTTCATATTATCCATGAGGAGGACTTGAGCTTCGGAGAGAGAGAGAGAGCAATTGAAGCAAGCGAAAGCTTCAGACAGAATGAACAGTAAAAATACTGTTGATCAGCTGAAGGGTATTTTAGTAATATAACATGTAACGAAATAAAAGCCCACTAACAGATAAAACTAACGGCCCTGCTCAAGGGATAAATAGAGACAAGCCTTGCTATTGATAATTTTAGAGTGAAAAATGTAGTTTTTGGTAATTTTTTAATGATTCTATATATGAGAATCTTAGAATCTCCCTCCACTTTGTTCATGTAACTATGAAGAAGAGCATCATTGCAGCATGTAAACCAGTTCATATGATAACGGCTAAAGCTTCAGTTGAAAGAACATCAGAAAAGCCCATCTTACAACGGGCCTCAAAGCCCATTTTTCATATTATATAGGGGGTCAAAACCCAATGCACAAAACCATTCACCAGTTCTTCGTCCAAAAATTGACAAAAAAATCACAGGATCAGTTATCAAGCTGAACACTGTGAACAGCAAACTCTGTTCCATAAAAGAGCACCCACTCACAGTATCAGTTATCTAGCTGTCTTCCCATGTCACCAAGCATGAAACTTTCTCGGAGTATTTCCGACTCACTTTTTAATTTTTTGCCATTGGAAGATATATAGACGCGCATGAAACTCACTATATAGGCTATCATTTTGAAGTTCTGTTAGTTTGTTTCCAGAGGCTGATGCATTGGAATACGTACAGACAGTGAACCAGAAATAAATATTTGTCTATTGCATTCCCCAACAAGCCTTCCTCTAGTCTAATAAATAAGCACTAACCCTCATCTTTCTTTTATGCTGATATAACAATTTCTACATTCTCGGAGGCCATTTCATTCACTTCTTTCATTTATACCTTTCTTTCAGTTTTTGAGCTGAGAATGGCAGGAGATCTAGAGAACCATGCAATTGGAATTGACCTGGGAACAACCTACTCGTGCGTGGCGGTGTGGCAGGAGGACCATGTAGAAGTGATATTGAACGACCAAGGAAACAGAACCACTCCATCCTATGTTGCTTTCACTGAGACTGAGAGGTTGATAGGTGATGCAGCTTTCAACCAAGTCATTAGAAACCCAGCTAACTCCATCTTTGGTAAGCTTTTCCAACAGTCACCGCATATACAAGTTTTATGTCTTTTATATTCTCAAGTTGGCTTTTGTCATCCACTCAGTTTTCTTTGTCATCCTTTATTTTTCACATTGGAATGCTGGTTTGAGATAGTTTCCCCGTTATTGTTTTTCTGTGACAGAAGCTACAATAATTGGTTTATTCTCTGCTAATTTTACTGTTTTTGCGTGCTTCAATCTTAGTTGTGTAATGCGATTTGGAAATCCAAGACATCACATTTGATCTGTGCTTACCCAAATGTGAAGTCCAGCATGCCACTCTTTTGTTCATACATCCTATATATAATCTAAAGTAAAAGTATGAAGCATCCTATAAAACCCTAGTATATTAAGGATCTGGATTACCGGATAAAAGCTTATACTTTCTCACTACCCCTCATGACTAGATAAAATTATTAGTACCAAGACAATTACTATGAATGCTCATATCAAGAGTCATCCTCTAACAACATAATCATGTAGTTCAGCATTCTGTTGTTTCTCTTTCAAAATCCTCTTCTTTTCTTTCTTGTTATCTGCAATTCCGCGCTCTGATCATATTGTATATGTTAATTGACACCAACTTGTAGATGTGAAAAGATTGATTGGTAGGAGATTCAGTGGCGCCTCTGTTCAAATGGATATGACGCTCTGGCCCTTCAAGGTTATTGAAGGTCCTGGTGATAAACCCCTCATTGTGGTTACCAACAAGGGTGTGGAGAAACAATTTTCTGCTGATGAAATCTCATCCATGGTTCTAGTTAAGTTGCGGGAGATTTCTGAGGCCTACATTGGTTCAGAGGTGAAAAATGCAGTCATCACAGTGCCTGCTTACTTTAACGATGCACAACGTCAAGCTACAAAAAGTGCTGGTGTTGTTGCTGGCCTAAACGTGTTGCGTATTATCAATGAACCAACAGCAGCCGCCATTGCATATGGGCTTGACAAGAAGGCTGGTTGGTATAGCAAGAGAAATGTGCTGATATATGATTTGGGGGGTGGCACTTTGGATGTGTCATTGCTTTCGATAGGGGATGGTGTCTTTGAAGTCAAAGCCACTTCTGGAAACACTCGACTTGGAGGTGAAGACTTCCACAATAGAATGGTTCAACATTGTGTTAAGCAGTTCAAAAAGACACATAGTTTGGATGTAAGTGGTAACCCTAGAGCACTTGGAAGATTAAGAACCGCATGTGAAAAGGCAAAGAGGGTACTTTCACTTGCATATGCAACTGACATTGAAATTGATTGTTTGTATCATAATACTGATTTCTGTTTAAACATGACCCGTGCCAAATTTGAAGAACTCAACTCGGATTTTTTCACTCAATGTTTGGATCCTGTTAAGAGGTGTTTGAGAGATGCTAAGATGGACAGTAGCAGCGTCCATGATGTTGTTCTAGTTGGTGGATCTTCTAGAATCCCCATCATTCAGCAGCTACTAAGAAA
This sequence comes from Potentilla sterilis, assembly GCA_963682095.1. Taxonomy (NCBI): domain Eukaryota; kingdom Viridiplantae; phylum Streptophyta; class Magnoliopsida; order Rosales; family Rosaceae; genus Potentilla; species Potentilla sterilis. Next base: position 9,309,855 of record OY821763.1, on the reverse strand, counting down.
TCTATTCCAAGGGAAGGAGCTTTGCAAGAACATCAATCCAGATGAGGCTGTGGCATGTGGTGCTGCTGTTTTAGCTGCTTCCTTGAGTGGTGGTGGGAATCTAATCGGAAAGCTTCAAGATTTCACACTCTTGGATATCACCCCTTTATCACTCGGGATTGAGATTAAAAATCATATCATGTCAGTTGTGATTCCTAGAAACACTAGAGTGCCTGTTGTGAAGAAGAAGACTTTCACTACTACGGTTGACAACCAAGTTTGTGGCGCATTCTCTATTTATGAGGGTGAGAGTGAGACATCCTTAAAAAATAACTATTTAGGTGGATTCGATCTTGAAGGCATTCCTCCAGCTCGTGCAGGTGAAGCTAAAATTGATGTATGCTTTGATATTGATGAAAACGGTATCTTGAGTGTGTCGGCCGAGGAAATGTCCACTGGCCAGAAGAAAGGGATTACAATCAACAGTGGGAGAAGAACTCATGAAGGAATTGAGACAGTGATGTAACAGATGTTAATGTGATTTGAAGAGTGAAGTAGCACATATATATTTAAGCTAAATTGTAGCTGTTACATTTCTTTGTTTCATTTATGTTCTTATCCTTCAGCCAATCTATTTATCATCGTAACTATTGTGGTGTGGTAGTTCTCTTCTAAATTTCTAAATATAAAATGCGTAAAAATCTGTAAGATTAGTGTTCTTGCTATTCTAAAATGAATTATGAGGGCTTCACAAGTCTGTTTCCATGTTCTTGCATACTGATGACCACTATCAGATGTGTCATTTTTATCACTCTCAATCTGTATGCAAATCCTCGATCTTGTTTACTGCAAAAGTAGGGTCTTTTGGCATTCTTGTGTAAGAGACTGTTTGAGTAATTTGTATGTAGCTGAAAAGATGTTCAAAATTTCGATTTATCACAATTGGTGTTTGTTCATTTATGATGAAGATATTGTGCTTTGGCAAACATCACTGCACCAAAAGTATGTTATTGAGACTTATCGCATTCCAAAGTTCCCTGCACACCAATCTAGGCAGAAAAAATATCATTGGTTGCTCCACTATCAAAACTATATTTTAATACTACAACTTCAAATACCAACACAGCTAGGACTTTCCATTACCCCCTCTCGCCACCACTCCAGCCATAAGACACTCTCCCAAGGATAGAGCATCATCTGACATCATTCACCCTCCTTATTCTGATCTGAGGTTTTAAGCTGACAATGGCAGCAGGAGAAGAAGGTCATGCAATCGGTATTGATCTAGGGACAACATACTCGTGTGTGGCAGTGTGGCAGCATGATCATGTAGAAGTCATAGTGAATGATCAGGGCAACAGGACTACTCCATCTCAAGTTGCCTTCACTGATACTGAGACGTTTGTAGGTGATGCAGCACTCAACCAGATCATCAGAAATCCTACAAACTCCATCTTTGGTACGGTTATCTTCCCATATACACATTTTCGCTGATATTGAAAACCTCTGATCCAGTGATTAAGTGATCAGTTCATTCACTGTTTATTATTTAGTGTCACTTTGAATAGCTGATTCTTTTATTTTCAGTATCTCATGATTTTAATGAGGTTAACTCAATAAAGGTTGTAGCCAACTACACTAACATAGCTTCGTTAGAAGAAGGCTGGTATCACCAAACTATGAATAAATTCTTATCTTGGCATGTTTAATAGTTTTGATGTTCTACATTTGCCCTTTTCATAGTTTTGATGTTCTAAATTTTGTGGTTACCTGTGTTGTTTTTTTATGTTCTACTTCAAGTAGATATAAATTCTTTGACCCATGTTTTGAGTATGGTTGACTCCATATTTTGTTTCTACTTATGGTTCCAGCTGTACGTTTGGCTTAATGCTACTACATAAGAACAGTGAAACTAGCTACTAAAAGATTTTTAGTTAATTTTGTTAATGACCAATTTCTGAGATTTTTGTTTTAGCCTGTTTTTGCGAAGTCTAGGTTTCCTGGAGGGTTCTGATTCTATTTTTGTTATCAATTCAGATGCAAAGCGTTTAATCGGTAGGAGGTTCAGTGATACTTCTGTTCAAATTGATATAAAGCTCTGGCCATTCAAGGTCATCGGAGGTCTTGATGATAAGCCTATGATTGTGGTTACTCACATGGGCCAAGAGAAAAAGTTTTCTGCTGAAGATATCTCTTCCATGGTCCTCTCAAAGATGCGGGAGATTGCTGAGTCCTATTTAGGCTCGACTGTTAAAAATGCAGTTATCACAGTCCCTGCTTACTTCACTGACTCACAGCGGAATGCTACCAAAAATGCTGCCATCACAGCTGGCCTGAAGGTGCTGCTCATGATCAATGAACCAACTGCTGCAGCCATTGCATATGGCCTTGACAAGAAAGCCAGTTGGTATAGAAAGAGAACAGTGATGATGTTTGATTTTGGTGGTGGTACATTAGATGTGTCACTACTTACCATCAGTGGTGGCGTCTTTCAAGTCCATGCTACAGCTGGAGACAATCACCTTGGTGGTGAAGACATTGATAGCCGAATGGTGAAGCATTGTGCTGACCATTTCAAAAGGAAGCACAATTTGGATATTGATGAAAACCCAAAAGCTCTTGGGAGGTTGAAAAGTGCTTGTGAGAAGGCAAAGAGGCGACTTTCATTTTCAGCTTCAACTGATGTAGAAATTGACTGTCTGTATCAGAATACTGATTTCTACATTACCTTTACCCGTGCCAAGTTTGAAGAAATCAACAAGGATTTCTTCAACCAGTGTATGATGCCAGTAGAGAAATGCTTGAAGGATGCTAAAATGGACAAAGGAAGTATTGATGATGTTGTTCTTGTTGGTGGGTCATCTAGAATTCCCAAGGTTCAAAAACTATTGCAAAATCTTTTCGAGGGTAAGGAGTTGTGCAAAGGCATTAATCCTGATGAAGCTATTGCACAAGGTGCTGCTATTCAAGCTGCAGTTTTTACTGGGAATGGTAATGGGAAGCTTCAAGACTTTAGTCTTTTGGATGTCACACCCTTTTCACTAGGGATTGAAACTGGGAGAGAACGTGACATGACAGTTCTGATTCCAAGAAACTCCAGCATTCCCATCAAGAAGAACTATACTGTGACTACTCGCCATGATAACCAAGCTGTTGTAAAGTTTGCTGTTTATGAGGGTGAGAGTATAACAACCGTGAATAATTACTTTCTTGGTGACTTTAGGCTCCAAGATATTCCGCCAGCTCCCAAGGGTGTTCCTAAATTCGACATCTGCTTTGACATTGATGCGAGTGGCATTCTGAAAGTATCTGCTAAGGACATGTTGACAGGCCAAAAGAAAGGGATTACCTTCTCAAATGACAGGAACTGTGATGGAATTGAGAGGTTTATGTTATAATCAGTATTTATTATGCCATGCTTGAAATTGAATGTCCAGACTATAATCAGTGGTTAAAACTGTGTATTTTTCTTGGTTTTATGATCAGATTGTTTCCGATTAACGTTGGTATGAATTGGTGCTGTCAAATGCTTTAGTTTTCCTACCAGAAATGCTTTTCCTTAAGTAAACTTTTTTGCCATCTATATAGTCCCTTCTACAACACATAAGTAAAAGTTTATAAATTGAAATGTGGTTCAAAATCTCATCTTCTCTTTTTAATTATGATATTCACTATGACACTCTAGACAAATCCAAAACATGCTAGTTTTCTAATATTTCTCTTCCAATAAGCAGTAAGAATAGTTGAACTGTTTCTCATGCCATTTAAAGGATTTGGGGAATAAGATTTTGAAGTCCCCAACAGTTCTGTGTTTGCCTTGAAATCATAGATTTATTCTTGTTTTGTTTGAAGTTTGATTATACCAATGGAGTTGGGTAAGTTGGAAAGGCCTGTTTCAGTTTTTGAAGGATAAAAGATTTAAATGATGGTATGTGTGGTATTTAACAAAACAAATTTGTGCTTCTCTATGGTTTGGTGCTTTGGTATTAATAATGAATATACATTGAGACAAACACACAATAGATCAGTCCTTTAAGTTTAAATCTATACACTACTCCAAACGTTTTCTCTTCCCCAACTTTAACTTAGGCAACCGTAGAGACACAGTACCTTAACTGTGATCATTTTTTTTTTCAAGGTGGGAATGGCAGGATCAGAAAAAGGTCATGCAATAGGAATCGATCTAGGGACAACATACTCCTGCGTGGCAGTGTGGCAGCACGATCATGTAGAAGTCATTGTGAATGATCAAGGAAACAGAACTACTCCATCATGTGTTGCCTTCACTGATACTGAACAGTTGGTAGGAGAGGCAGCACTTAACCAGTTCATAAGAAACCCCTTAAATTCTATCTTCGGTAAGGTTTTTCTTCCTACTTCAATCTGTAGCAGTAGTATATATGTAATTTAGTCATCTACTCCTTCATGTCAATTTCATCCACTTTTTAATCTTTTAAAGAATTGAGATCTTAAAATATACAGTATCCTGCTAATGAATAGCTTAAGGGTGACATTAATAAAAACAATATAAGATTAATTAGTTTGTTTTCCATTATGATGGATCATTGAAACTACAAGTTTGTGTGATTGGCATCTTGAATCCAAGTATCCTCTCATTTCTGATTGATTATGTTCAACATTTGGCATCTAGCTAGTATTCTCTTATTCTATGTACATTGTTTGAAAGAAATTTGGCTTAAATTTGTAGATTCAAAGCGGCTGATTGGCAGGAGATTCAGTGACACCTTGGTTCAAAGTGACATGAAGCTCTGGCCATTCAAGGTGATTGGAGGTCCTAGTGACAAGCCTCTCATTGTGGTTACTCACAAGGGCAGAGAGAAACATTTTGGTGCTGAGGAAATCTCGTCTATGGTTCTTGCAAAGATGCGAGAAATCGCTGAAGCCTATCTTGGATCAACTGTGGATAATGCTGTCATCACTGTCCCTGCTTACTTCAACAACTCACAGCGTGAGGCAACAAAATATGCTGGAGTTAGTGCTGGCCTAAAGGTAATGCGTATTATTAACGAACCAACTGCTGCAGCCATTGCTTATGGGATTGACAACAAAGCTGGTTGGTATAGCAAGAGAAATGTGCTCATATTTGATTTGGGTGGAGGAACTTTGGATGTGTCACTCCTTACCATTGGTGATGGTGTCTTTGAAGTTAAGGCCACTGCTGGAGATACACACCTTGGAGGTGAAGACTTCGACAACAACATGGTGAGCTATTGTGTTGAGCAATTCAAGAAGAAGCACAATTTGGATGTCAGTGGAAATTCCAAACCTATTAGAAAGTTAAGGAATGCATGTGAAAAGGCAAAGAGAAGACTTTCATTTACGTCTTCAACCGACATTGAAATTGATAGTTTGCATCAAGGTATCGACTTCTATGTAACGTTTACCCGTGCCAAATTTGAACAACTCAACCATGATTTCTTCATGAGGTGTATGGTGCCTGTAAAAAAGTGTTTGATGGATGCTAAAATTGGAATAAGCAGTGTCCATGATGTTGTTCTAGCTGGTGGGTCTTCGCGAATCCCCAAGGTTCAACAACTATTACAGGATGTGTTCATGGGGAAGGAGTTGTGCAAGAGCCTCAACCCTGATGAGGCTATAGCACATGGTGCCGCTATTCAGTCTGCTGTTTTGAATGGTAAAAATGTACTTGGGAAGCTTCAAGACTTCACTCTATTGGATGTCATCCCTCTCTCACTTGGAGTGGGGAGTGCCAAAGTTTCCAAAGATGGTAGTTTGGAGCCGTTCATGAATGTCTTGATTCCAAGAAACTCGAGAATTCCTCTAAGGAAGAGAGACGGGGTTACTACTGTTAGTGACAACCAACCTTTTGTCAGCTTTCCCATTTATGAGGGTGAGAGTAAACTTCCCAAAGATAATAACTTTTTGGGTAAGCTTAAGCTTGATGGCATTCCTCGAGCTCCTAGAGGTGTTCCCAGAATCTATATCTGCTTCGATATTGATGCCAACGGTATCCTGAGTATCTCAGCCGAGGACATGTCCACTGGACAAAAGAAAGAGATTAAGATCAACAGTGATCGAAGAACCAGTGAAGGAATTGAGTCGGTGAATTAATAGGTGTGCATGACTAAATCTGCATTATCTGCCATATTTAAACCCAGCTCTATGTTGTAAGTTGCACTATATATGTAACGTAAGAATTATAAGAATAAGAAGTATCATGGCAAGTTTAAAATCAAAATGGTACACTACAGCTCAAATTGGCTTTTCTGGTTATATATATAGTTTCTGTCATACTGATGTGTGCTTTATGAAATAATGCTGTTTATTTTCACTTTAGAACTGCCATTCAGACGAAAATTGTTTCCACGACTACAAAAGTGCAGAGTATCAGAATTGAACACTGTCATTTTCAGTCAAAGTATAGGTTGTATTTCATATGGTTGGATTTTTTACAGTATATAATGTACCCTTGTGCAACACAATCACAACACTTGAACTCAATTTACACTGTTTATTCGCTGCAGTGAATACAGCTATATAGATGTTTTCTTTGTGATCGAGGGCAAAATGAAGAAGCTATCAAATAACTTCAAACCCCATCATGTTTTGCCTTGCAGCTTGCCCCTTAGAAAATTTAGGCTCTTAGAGGCAATCCATCTAACATTTTGGAACATGACCATATTTCTGCCCCTTTGATCATTTTCAGATAACTTATAGGAACGTTTGAGCAGTAGCAGCAGGGCAACAGCTTTTCAAATTCACTGATTTACTGGTCTACAGCCTAAGCTTTAAACTTGCCCCATTAAATTACCAATTTTATTTTATCTTAAAAGATTTGAAGGAGATAAATACATATACAGAGTGAACCAAATAAAGTCTCTAGGACCTATTGCATTCCCCAATAAGTTCATGCAAGCTGAACAGACTAAACTTTACTTATTCCCATAAATCTTATTTTTCTTTATTAAACCGAAAGGACTCTCAATCTACTCAAACATTAGTCTCCCATCTCTGTTACCATTTTTTTTTTTCTGTTTTAAATCAGTTTCAAGCTTTTTGAACAGATCAATGGCAGGAGGATTTGGAGGTCATGCAATAGGTATTGATTTGGGGACAACGTACTCATGTGTGGCAGTATGGCAGCATGATCGGGTAGAAATCATAGTGAACGATCAGGGCAATAGGACTACTCCATCTTGTGTTGCCTTCACTGATACAGAAGTACTGGTAGGTGATGCAGCACTAAACCAGATCATCAGAAACCCCACCAACTCCATCTTTGGTATGTTCACTCTTTCACTCATCTTTCTCAAAGTTGCATATTCATTTGAATGTATATAAGTTTTTTTTTTAATTCTTTTTCCTTTGGAACTGTGTTATCAAAAATATAACCTTTTGAGATTGCCGGTTTGTGGCACATCCATCATTTGCTCTAGTTTTTATTTTTCTTGACTTTACTTCTAAATGTGCAGATGCAAAGAGGTTAATCGGTAGGAGATTCAGTGATACTTCTGTTCAAGATGATATGAAACTCTGGCCTTTCAAAGTTGTTAAAGGTCTTTGTGACAAACCTATGATTGTCGTCACCCAAAATGATCAAGAAAAGAAGTTTGCTGCTGAAGAGATCTCATCCATGATTCTTGCAAAGATGCGTGAGATTGCTGAGAGCTATATTGGATCAACTGTGAAAAATGCTGTCATAACTGTACCTGCATATTTCAGTGACGCGCAACGTCAAGCTACCAAAAATGCTGGTGCCTCTGCTGGCCTAAATGTGATTCGTATAATCAACGAACCGACAGCTGCAGCCATTGCTTATGGGCTTGACAGGAAGGCTGGTTTGTATTGTCAGAGAAATATTATGATATTTGATTTTGGTGGTGGCACTTTAGATGTCTCATTGCTTAATATTGGAGATGGTGTCTTTGAGGTGAAGGCTACAGCTGGCGACACTCACCTTGGAGGTGAGGACTTCAATAATAGAATGGTAAATTACTGTGTTGAGCAATTCAAGAGGAAGCATAAAGTGGATCTTAGTGGAGACTCTAGAGCTCTCAGGAGGCTTCGAAATGAATGTGAGAAGGCAAAGAGGAGGCTCTCATATTCCTCTTCAATTGGTATTGAAGTTGACTGTTTGAAGGAGGGTATTGATTTCTCTACTAATATTACTCTAGCCAAATTTGAAGATCTCAACAGGGATTTCTTTAACAAGTGTGTGAAGCCTGTGGAGAAATGTTTGAGTGATGCTAATATGGACATAAGCAGTGTTGATGACATTGTTCTTGTTGGTGGGTCTTCTAGAGTTCCGAAGGTACAGCAGCTATTGCAGAATTTCTTCAAAGGGAAGGAGCTGTGCAAGGGCATTAATCCGGATGAGGCGGTGGCTTACGGTGCTTCTGTTCAAGCTGCAATCCTGAGTGGCAATAGAAATGAGAAGATTTGCGACATAAGCCTCTTGGATGTCACACCTCTGTCACTTGGCATGGCGAGTGGCACACAACGTGCCATGGGAGTTTTTATTCCAAGAAACTCAAGAATTCCCATTACTGTTAGGCGAACTTCCACTACTACTTCAAATAGACAATGCAGTGGCAGGGTAGCCATTTATGAGGGTGAGAGTTCAGCAGCTGCGGAAAATAATTTCTTGGGTGAATTTATCCTTGATGACATTCCTCCTTGTCCTGTAGGTGTCCCTAAAATTGATATTTTTTTTGATATTGATGCTGATGGTATCCTTAGTGTTTATGCTGAGGACAAGTCTACTGGTCGGAAGAGAGGGATTACAATTAACAGTGACAGGAGATCTTGTGATGGAATTGAGGAGATGAAGTAAGAAATGAGGAATGATGTAATAAAATTGTCATCAGTTTGTTGTTAATGGACTTTGCTACTTTGCCATATAATGTTTGTATGTTTTAAACCGTCTGTCCAGAAGCCTCTGCTGGTCAATATTGTTGTCTTAACTTTTGTCAATAATTATAATCTTTCAATCTCCAAATTGTTCTACAGCTCCACAAGATCTAGAGCTGTTGGTAAATAAATCTACCCCTAAATCCCTAATATAGATGGAACTTGGAAGCCACTTAAGTACCAAATAATTATAATTAGGATTATTCTTCGGGTTCCTATAAACTTATAAAGTTTAGTCTTGCAATTACTAAACTATATATAGTCTATTTAGTCTTAAGCCTAGGTGTTTAAATGGAAAAATGCAGTTCCTGGGATCTATATTATTTCTCTTCCTGATCTCCATACTCTAGTCTCTCCACGAATGCTCTTTTATCTATTCCATCGTATTCTTAACCAGTTAACCTAGCTAACGTCTTCTTCCGGCTTATTTTTCTGTTTTCTCTCCAATTGATGCTACCTGTATTTTTATGTCTGTGTTTTGTTAAGCTAGCCTAAGAGGTGTTTTAAGGCCAAGAAATCTACATGAAAATAATCGATCAGAGACAAATATTATAGGTGACAAAGTCTCCTATTAGGAGTGGGAGACGCATTTTTGACTCGGTCAATAATTTTCTTTTGGGCCTTGAAACGGGCAGGAAGTCACAAAAATTTGCTTGGGCCTTGAATGAAACGGGCGGGAAGTTTTAGCGCCACAAGTGAGGATTGAGTACCCAAACGACAACGCTTCGATGAAAGGGAAACGCTTGGTCTTCATCAGCATCCTCTTTCCTCTTCATCCTCTTTAACTCCCAGAAATTTTCTACCCTAAGCGGCTACGCCTTTAACTCTCTCCCGGGATTGAAAAGCTCCGTAAAAAATCATCGAGGCTTAATCTTCAAATCGATCGGTGGGTGTCTATGTATGTCTTATATGATTAATTAATTTGTGCCCACATCCCCTATTACTTGTCTGGGTGTGTATTTGTTAATGTAGTTGTGTTTGGTTAATTTACAGCATTGTCTAGCTTTAACTCACAATATCTGATGAAAAGTGTTGTTTATTTTAATTTTTAAGTTTTTGAGGTGAGAATGGCTGGAAAATGTCATGCAATAGGAATTGATTTGGGTACGAAGAATTCATGTGTGGGAGTTTGGAAGCATGATGACAACAATGTAGATATCATAGTGAATGATCAGGGCAACAGGACCACGCCATCATGTGTTGCCTTCACTGACACTGAGCTTCTCGTAGGGGAAGCAGCCTATAATCAAGTCATCAGAAACCCCGAGAACTCCATATTTGGTATAGCTTCTTGATCCTCATATTGATATTCATAACAATATACAGATATGTGCATAAGTCTATTTCCTCGAATTGGATTCATGTTTACTTGAACTGTTTTTTTATTTTTTTATTACTGTTTTGGTTTTATAGGAGTTGAAAACTTCATATTTGTTTTGGTATGTATCCTTGTAAAGACACCTGAATTGCAAAAAATGATGAATCTCATAAAAGAAAATTGATCTGTATCAATTTGCAGATGCAAAGCGATTGATTGGCAGGAAATTCAGTGATACGACTGTTCAAAGTGACAAGAAACTGTGGCCATTCAAGGTAGTGGAAGGTTCTGATAATAAGCCTATGATTTCGGTCAAGCACAAAGGCAAACAGAAACAGTGTGCTGCTGAAGAGATATCATCCATGGTTCTTGCCAAAATGCGGGAGATTGCTGAAACCTATCTGGGATCAACTGTGAAGAATGCAGTAATCACGGTCCCTGCCTACTTTAATAATTCACAGCGCGAGGCAACAAAAAAAGCTGGTATTACCGCAGGCTTAAATGTGATGCGTATTATTAATGAACCAACTGCAGCAGCCATTGCTTATGGCCTGGATAAGAAGGCTGGCTGGTATAGCAAGAGAAATGTACTCATATTTGATTTGGGTGGGGGTACTCTGGATGTGTCACTACTTACAATAGGTGATGGTGTCTTTGAAGTAAAAGCTACTGCTGGAGATACTCACCTTGGTGGTGAGGACTTCGATAACAAAATGGTGAATTACTGCGTTGAGGAATTCATGAGGAAGCACAATTTGGATGTCAGTGGAAACATCAAAGCTCTTAGGAGGTTAAGAAATGCATGTGAAAAAGCAAAGAGGATACTTTCATTTACAACTACGACTGACATTGAAATTGAATGTTTGCATCAGGGTATTGATTTCTATAAGAGTTTTACTCGTGCCAAATTTGAACAGCTCAACCTTGATTTCTTCAATAGGTGTATGGAGCCAGTGGAGAAGTGTTTGGAGGATGCCAAAATGGACATAGGTAGTGTGCATGATGTGGTTCTTGCTGGTGGCTCTTCTAGAATTCCCAAGGTGCAGCAACTTCTACAGAATGTGTTTAAAGGGAAGGAGCTGTGCAAGAGCATAAATCCTGATGAGGCAATAGCATATGGTGCAGCTGTTCAAGCTGCAGTCTTGACAGGTTGTAAATTGCATGAGAAACTTCAAGACTTTACTCTTTTGGATGTCACCCCTCTCTCACTTGGAGTGGAGAGTACTGATACTAGTGACCCTCACAACTTCAAGAAATACATGAATGTGGTGATTCCAAGAAACTCTTGCATTCCCATCAAGAGGAATAAGATCCTAGTAACTGTGTATGACAACCAAAAATCAGTTGGCTTCCCTGTTTATGAGGGTGAGAGTAGAATACCCGAACAAAATAACCTTTTAGGTAAATTTTCACTTGATGGCATTCCTCCAGCTCCCAAGGGCGAAGCTAAATTTGATGTTTGCTTTGATATTGATGCAAATGGTATTTTGAGTGTCTCTGCTGAAGACATGTCCACAGGCCAAAAGAAGGGGATTACAATCAACAGTGAAAGATGTACTTTTGAAGGTATTGAGAGCGCATTGTAGGAATTGTCAATTTTATGGCATCCTAAGACTGAGTCAGCAGGTGTGCTCGAGAACATAATTTTCTTTTACAGTAATCCTGCTTATGGATGCTCCTTCATTGGCTTGATCATGAATCTCTCTCATTCACTTCAATTATGAAACAAACCTTGTTTATTATTTGGTATTGTTTGAAGGCATTTTTCTTCGCATTTACTCTATTTCAGATATAAATCTATTGCATTTTCTTGAGTATATGGTCTGTGTTACTGTTACATACTCGTTTAGATGCTGTGAAGTACTGATTGTCTCATCAACTTTACATTAGCATAAATAAGTGCTGGACAAAATAAAATATCTTCAGTTGATTAAAATTACTGAATGCATACAGGGGAGTTGGACAACTGTGTTATGTTGCTTTTATTGAACAAGGTAAACTATGAAGTGTTTCTTGAGCCAATGTTTTGTCATTCCACCAAGTTACCAATATATACATGACCGATCATTTATCTGAGAGATCTAACTCAGATTTCAACTTCTTTCTCTATTTTTCCCACAAAAATTAACCTCTTTGTCTATTTAATTTACATTTACATCGACCTTCAATTTTATTTCATCAAGTATCTAGTTTCACAATGGTAAATAAACTTCATACCATTCAAAGCAAGGCACACATACAGCATCCACTCTTCAAGGTTTTGCTTATACTTACCGACTTGGAGGAGGCAATTTCATGTTTCTACATGCCATACAGGTTTTGGGGTTGGACTCCTCATTCCTCAAGGTATCAAACAAGGCTAAAATGGTAAATTAACACAAATGTACAAAAAAATAAAAACAAAAATAACACAATTAACGAAGGAGACGGCCTCTTCGCTTTTCCTCCTCTGAAATTAGACGCGTTCTCTGTTCCCAACTGCCTCTCCCCAAATTTCAATCCTAGGGTTAGGGTTAGGGTTTCCACCCCCAATCAAAATCCCGACTCCAATTCCACCATGGGGAAGAACGACTTCCTCACCCCGAAGGCAATCGCGAACCGAATCAAAGCCAAAGGTCTCCAGAAGCTCCGGTGGTACTGCCAGATGTGCCAGAAGCAGTGCCGCGATGAGAACGGCTTCAAGTGCCACTGCATGAGCGAGAGCCACCAGCGCCAGATGCTCATCTTCGGCGAGAATCCCAACCGAGTCGTCGAGGGCTACTCCGAGGAGTTCGAGACCAGCTTCCTCGACCACATGAAGCGCAGCCACCGCTTCAGCCGCATCGCCGCCACCGTCGTCTACAACGAGTACATCAACGACCGCCACCATGTTCACATGAACTCAACCGAGTGGGCGACGTTGACTGAGTTTGTTAAGCATTTGGGCCGCACCGGGAAGTGTAAGGTGGAGGAGACGCCGAAAGGGTGGTTCATAACCTATATTGATAGGGATTCAGAGACTTTGTTTAAGGAGAGGGAGAAGATGAAGAGAGTCAAGGCCGATTTGGCGGAGGAGGAGAAGCAGGAGAGGGAGATTAAGAAGCAGATTGAGAGGGTTTATCAGGCAATGCCGAGTGCGGCGACGGACAATGTGGATGGTGGAGAGGAGGTTAGTAGGGAGCTGAAGGTTGAGAGTGGAGTGAAGATCGGTTTCGCTCTTGGAGGAGTGAAGAAGGAGAGAGGAGAGAAGGGGGAGAGTTCGAAGATGGTGTTTGATGAGGTGGAGGAGAGTGCTCGTCCGAGTAAGAAGGCGAAGAGTGGTGGTGGTGGTGGTGCAGCGTTGGAGGAGTTGATGAGGGAGGAGGAGAGGAAGAAGGAGAGGGTGAATAGGAAGGACTATTGGGTGTGCGAGGGGATTGTGGTGAAGGTGATGAGTAAGGCGTTGGCGGAGAAGGGGTACTATAAGCAGAAGGGGGTTGTGAGGAAGGTGATTGATAAGTATGTTGGGGAGATTGAGATGCTTGAGAGTAAGCATGTGTTGAGAGTTGATCAGCAGGAGCTTGAGACGGTGATTCCGCAGATTGGGTGCCTTGTGAAGATAGTGAATGGGGCGTATAGAGGATCGAATGCGAGGTTGCTGGCGGTGGACACGGATAAGTTTTGTGCGAAGGTGCAGATAGAGAAGGGGGTCTATGATGGTAGAGTGCTTAAAGCTGTTGAGTATGAGGATATTTGTAAACTTGCCTAGTGCGTTTGATACAATGCTGTCCTCTGATGGAGATTGAACCATAATGCGGATAATCATCTGCTTTTCAAAGGTGTTACCCTCTTTCGAAACTCCTGATACTTGTGCACTCATTATATGTTTTAAAATGTTCTGGTAATTTGAATAACTACAAATGTAGTATTTGAGAGTTTGAATTTTACTATTTATCCATATCTGTTTTCACTTGTAATTGTTTGCGCAAACACTACACACATTGCTTGATTATTGACCCAATTGTGGTGAAATTCTTGCAGATATATGTATGATCAATATAATTTACTCTTTCATCTGAAATAGAAATGTATACTGCTTTCTAAACTCTATGCAGTAGTCTAATGTGCTAAGTAATTCATCAATGTTGATTGTGGTCAGAGGACAAACTAGAGTTTTTCCTGCAATTTGCAGTACATGATTTTAGTTTCCCAAGTTGTTGGTTGTTTTTTTTTTATTACTATAACTGTGACGGTGATGTCCAAGTTTCTAGTTCCCTTTGACCAATCTTTATTAGAGATATCGAAGGGACACAGCGTGGTTTGTTATGTATGTTGTATGATCCTTTTTTACATCGAGTTAAGTTTCAAGAGTTGACCATATAGTTCTGAGCTCTCCTTGAATTTTCACATTTGTGCATAACCACAGTTAGCCTTTTCCTCCCAGAGCTCTGTTATTTATGACTTTATGCTTTTCATATTCTTGGGATACAAGCTTCTTTTCGGTGGTTACATTCTCATTTCTTTGGTCTCCATTAACGTCCTCATCACAACTGATGTGACTGCATTTTATTGTTATATACGTATCTTTTCCTTTGGATGTATTCTCTGTGTGGTCTAGCTTCTGAATCTTGTGTAATCTGTGTTGCAGTATCCAGCATTATTCGTCAGCTTAAGAGACTTGTCTGCCAATCATATAATTGGTAATTGAGGTTGAGAGTTATCTGGTTAGGTGTGATTTTGAAGGCAATTGTTTGTCAGATTAAGAGATTGACCGAGATGGGGATTCCACGTGATGATCATTTTTATCTGTTGAATGTGATATACGAAAATAGCAAATTTCATCCACGCTTGCCTTACCAATGTTATAGAACTGAAGTTCATTTGGTTATCCATTCAAAAAAGTTCATTTGGTTATTCTGCTTTCTTTGGATGGTATGAAACATGAACCTGTTTACATTATCTATGTCACAATGTGCTGGTTCTTGTTTTGCACTTACCAAGTTCTTAAATCTGTGGATGCTTCTTGGCAACCAGCAGTTCGCATACTACTGACTATACAGTTCCTACTTCACTTTGCTGGAGTTAGCCATATTGTGGCTCTTAAACAATGTCATAGGCAGGAAGGCTTGTGTTTTTTGTTGAAAGGAAGGAAGTTGTTGCTATCTGTATGGAGTTTGTTTATAAATGAACACAAGCAGTATACACAACGGAAAGTAGTACAGATTTCTGAGATATCAAGTACCATACCAGGTTGTCCTTCTATCAATTTGTAATAAGCAATCATACTTGGAGACTGGTCGATTCTGGGTGGTTTACAGGTTGGACTATCCTGACTTGTGGAAGTCTCACTTTGGTATGTTTCGGATGAACCAAGACGCTGCTCATTCGGGAAAAACAAATGGAAGCAACCATTAACCAACCCTTGCAACTGTGAACCATTCCTTGTCATAAACACAACTTAACAACTAAACTGGTCCTGCACAACAAATATGAACCTTCATATGTCATAGCAACAAACACTGATCAATGCACGTCGATGTAACCAAAGACTTCCGTAGTGTACTTGTAATAGACTAATAGGTACGTTTTTATGAGTCGTGTGTGTGGTTGATCAGCCTCCCAAAGTTAGCTTTCCTACCCCAACCACACGCCTTAATTGTATATCCAATATCGCCCAAACTAACTACTACTACAACTCCTGTCCTACTCATAACTAATTCCCACATCGATATTAAAGAAGAGAGCTCCATAAACCCGTTTCCGGATCTAACACTCTCCCACCTCTCATTCCCACTCTCTGCAACTTTGCTTTGCTCAATTTGGTGAAACGGGTCTCTTTCTCTCTGACCCGAGAAGATGAAGGTCACCGTAGTCACCAGGAGTGGCAGAGAGCTTTTCAAGGGTGGTCTTGTGCTCAGTGACTCTGTAAGCTCTTGTTTTCTTGTTTGGAATTTGTGGGCAGCTGTTTGTTTCATTTGGGTTTTTGAAAGTTATGGACTTTATTGTACTGGATTGGAGTTTTGGGGTTAAAGATTCGAAATTTATGTCATTTGAAGTATTGAAGAGTTAAAGTTTGGTTCTTTCGTGTTTTTGAGTATAGGGGAACTCGTTTGTTAGATTTTTCTGACTGTGTTTGTCTATCTGGTTTTGTTGCAGGCCACAGTTGCTGATCTACAGGAGGAGATCCATAAGCGATGTAAGTACTGCTGGATATGCTTCTCATTTATTAGGGACTTTATAGCTGTGTCAAGCATAGTTATCGAAATGGTTTCTTTTCGGGTCGATTAACACCTTTGAATACTAATCTGATTGATTTGTGACTTTAGAGGTGGTTCCATACTTCATACTTTCTTTTTAGTTTTGGAATAGTAGTTTGCAGATGCATACTTTACATCCTGTAGTACTTATATAGATACCAAACTTAAGACAGCTTGTTTGAACAAGCCTGTAATCTTTAGCTCCTTTTGGCATTTTAAACCTATAAATTAATATTGACTAACAGCTAGAGATAATTGCGTTGCAATTGAATACCTAAGGCATCTGATAACCTAGTCTAGATAAACATCATCACAATTTGAAAGCTAATGAAGTAGATACATGGGGAGTATCTTTGCTTGAAGCATTAGATTCAGTTATGGACGAGCATCTTTTGGAGTAGGATTGGTGGAAAAATAAGAATGGAAAAATGATTCTTTTAGGAAATGTAGGAATCATGTTGCTTAATGCATGAAGTACTCAGTCTGTGATTCATTGTTTGCCCATAGCGTTTCGTTAGTTTTGGTTTAATGATGGCCAGAGCTTTTGCCTTATGCACATTTGATGCTTTAGTAAATTCTCTGTATTCCTTCTTTTTATCTCTTTTTCTTGTTACAATTTCCCCGTCACATTTGACAATAAAATACAATCATGTTTTGATGTCTTTGTTTAAAAAAGCTAGTATGTATGTATCATGACTGGTAATGGTGTTTAGATTATTATGCATTCTAGGAAGAGAATAGTGGAATTAAGGATATGAAATCCAATGTAACTGAAATTCAAGGATTTATCGGACTGTTAGAAAAAATTGGATTTCCTGGCCTGAAAAATTTGTTGTTTTCTGGGTTGGTATATTTCACTACTCATGCTTTTGTCATCCTAAATGCATTGTTCCCATTATAAGTTCCCTCCATTTAAGAATAAAATAAAAGTGAATAGAGAACTGTGTAGGTGGAACTTCCTATCATAAGATAAATGTAACATGACTGCATCTCTTATGTCAACAGCCAAAAAGTTCTATCCATCACGGCAGCGACTTACTCTTCCCGTGCAACCCGGATCAAAAGAGAAGGCAGTTGTCCTTGCCTCCAAGAAGAGTCTCAAAGATTATTACAGTGGAAACTCAGACAGCCTAACTGTGGTGTTTAAGGACTTGGGCCCACAAGTTGAATACAGAACACTCTTCTTCTTTGAGTATATCGGTCCTTTGCTCATTTATCCAATATTTTACTTCTTCCCTGTTTACCAGTACTTCGGCTTCAAAGGAGACCGTGTCATCCACCCAGTGCAGACATATGCTCTATACTATTATTGCTTCCACTACTTTAAACGTATTATGGAAACATTTTTCATACATAGGTTCAGCCATGCAACCTCACCTGTATCCTATGTAACCCGAAATTGTGCATATTATTGGAGCTTTGCAGCACTCATGTCTTACTACGTGAATCACCCACTTTACACCCCTGTGAGCGACCTCCAAATGAAGATTGGGTTTGGTTTTGGGATAGTAAATCAAATTGCGAACTTGTATTGCCATATTCTACTAAGGAATCTGCGAAGCCCTGATGGAAGTGGAGGCTATCAAATACCACGTGGTTTTCTATTCAATATTGTGACATGTGCAAATTACACAACTGAGATTTATCAGTGGTTGGGTTTCAATATTGCAACGCAGACGGTTGCTGGTTATCTTTTTGCTGTAGTTGCTGCTTCTATCATGACCAACTGGGCTCTCGGAAAGCACCGCCGTTTAAAGAAGGTACTCCTCTATACTAATTATCTTTTTAATACCAAATATGTTGCTTGGTATGCTAATAAATTCTAGTGCTCTTCATTTGCGTGAATTTGTTGTCTTTATTTTACCTTACATCTTGGTCTAGTTAAGCTCACCTTGATTGGTATTAAATTGCAAGTGTTTATATGAGTTTGTATGTCGAATCTCCGGACATGCATATTTACATATATCATTATTCTGCAAGCGCCAGAACTATATGAGTTTGTATGTAGAAGCTCTG
This sequence comes from Potentilla sterilis, assembly GCA_963682095.1. Classification (NCBI taxonomy): domain Eukaryota; kingdom Viridiplantae; phylum Streptophyta; class Magnoliopsida; order Rosales; family Rosaceae; genus Potentilla; species Potentilla sterilis. Next base: position 9,291,435 of record OY821763.1, on the reverse strand, counting down.
TACATGCAATATTGATCTTTTGTGACACCCTGCCATCTGCAGATATTTGATGGAAAGGACGGAAGACCTAAGTATCCACGTCGATGGGTGATTCTACCCCCATTCTTGTAGAAGTGATAGGCAAGCCTGCGTTTGTTGGTCTCTCTAGTTTGAAGTATTCAATTCCATTCCCGCCAATAGGTGATCAACGTGAAGAAGTTCAAATCGCATATTTATCCAATTTCAAGATTGATGTCAGTATTCTGCTTAGACTTTGTAATAATTCATTAGAAAGACTTGGAGATTCGCTTGTTGATCTATACAACAGTTGTCTATCTTATGCTAGTCAAGTTGTACTATTTTGTCATTTGCACTTAACTAATGTAATTTTAGAATTGAGAGCAATAATATTAGTTATGTTGTGGCTTTAGACACTGCGATAACCCTTTGAGCTCTTCGGATGAGTTTGTTAAATGGATTATACAATGTCATCATGATCTGGAAACAAGTAAATGGAAGTTGGTGAGCTTGTTGCTTGTAAGAATCCCCCAAGCTGTGACTTGGTGAGCACTTCATGAACAAGCCTTTCTGTTATTGCTTTAGAATAACTTTTGCTTGTTTCATCATCTCTTCCATTTTCTATGATCTGAATGATGAGTCTCCCACCTACAGGTAGCTGTAGCTATTATGCATTGCCAATGCCTAGCTGGTGACAGTTAGGATTCTGATTTTGCCAACCATAGTAATCTGGATTTGGAGTAGATACTCATCATTTTAAAAGGTTGTTAAAAGCAAATACCATCTTTTCTTTTATGTTGTATAATGTTCTGATTGATCCATTATAGGATGCAGCTTGTAGTTGTGCTCATTACCCTACATTAAAGCTCTTTAAAAATGCCGGGGTTGACACTTTCACCCACACTCTTCATTCCATATGAAAATCTGACAGGCATGATCATGCCTCACTCGTATGTGACATATATCACGTTCCTGTTCAAAAAAAACGATCAACCATTTCATTTCCAAACTAAACGAAAGAAGTAAAAGCACGACGCACATCCTTCCTATGTTGTGTTGACAACATGAAGCTTCTGAAACATATTGGTTTAACGTTTAAGCAATAAAAACGAAATGCAATTAGGCCATTAGACTAAAGAGCTGAGAGAGTTGGGGAGAAGAGGAAGGGGGGGGGGAGGGGCAAAACGGTCAAGAGAGGTGGAGAAAAAATGACTGGAACAGCGGAAGGAGCTGTAAAAAAGAGGCAATAATGGCCCCACAAAAGGGCCCATGGACGCGGTCCATAAATCCAACGGCTGAAAGCCTAAGATTAGTCCTCATCTGACCCTTCAATATTTGTTGAGAGTTTCCTCCCATTGTTTCTCGCCCACTCTCAAAACTCACTCGTCTCTATCTCTCTGCTTCGTCTTCGATCTCTCCCTCTCAAAACTCCCTCACATTCAACAGGTCTACTTCCTCATCTCTCGTCTTTCCTATCCTTCTCTTTGTTCATCGCTTTAGATCTGTAAATATTTATTCTCTTTATAATTTTATTTGAAATGATTTGATTGCTGCATTGTTTGGTTTTGTTTGATTACGTATCAGTTTTCATATAAAGATTCAAACTTTAGGCATTTCTAATATGAAAGATCGTTTCTTTACTAGTTTCCAATGCCTTTTGATTGTGGAATTTTGTCAAGAGAATCATTGATGTTCTAGTTTTGTTTTTTGCATTGTGCTTTGATTTCTGGGCTGCATTGCTAGTCTATGATTTGGATTGGAGATTCTATCTGATAGATTTAGGGAAACCCATTTTGTAAATGTTAGCATTGTGTAATATGTAAATGTCTGTTTTATTTCAGTGAGGCATCGTTTGTAATTGAGTGTGGTGTATATTGCAGGTAGAAGAAGATGGCCGAAAACGAGGACATTCAACCCCTCGTGTGTGATAATGGAACCGGAATGGTTAAGGTATAAAATGATGATCATTTTTTGTTGTGCCGAAATTCGGTTTTATGTCCTGATTGTTTGAATGGTTGTTTTTTTGGTGGTACCCTTTATTGTCTTTGTTCTGTACATTAAATCTGTTGGACTGGTTTTGATGTTAATGTTTAGGCCGGGTTTGCTGGAGATGATGCTCCGCGAGCTGTTTTCCCTAGCATTGTAGGGCGGCCTCGACACACTGGTGTCATGGTTGGCATGGGCCAGAAAGATGCGTATGTCGGTGACGAGGCTCAATCCAAGCGGGGTATTTTGACTTTGAAATACCCAATTGAGCACGGTATTGTGAGCAACTGGGATGACATGGAGAAGATTTGGCATCACACCTTCTACAATGAGCTTCGTGTTGCCCCTGAAGAGCACCCAGTTCTCCTAACTGAGGCCCCTCTGAATCCCAAGGCTAATCGTGAGAAGATGACCCAGATTATGTTCGAAACTTTCAACACTCCTGCCATGTATGTGGCCATTCAAGCTGTTCTTTCCCTGTATGCAAGTGGTCGTACAACTGGTGAGGATTCTGTTTGCTGTTTCATGAATGGGAGGGCATATCTCTAGCTTTAGTTTTGCTACTTGTTGGAAATTCTATTTTTGGACATATTATTGTTAGAGTATACTTTTGTTATTCAAATTAATTTTTTCTTTTATCTTTATTGATTTGTTTTTTTCTTGGCTGTGAAGGTATTGTGCTTGACTCTGGTGATGGTGTCAGCCATACAGTACCCATATACGAGGGATATGCCCTCCCTCATGCCATCCTTCGTCTTGACCTTGCTGGTCGTGACCTCACTGATGGCTTGATGAAAATTCTCACTGAGCGTGGATATTCTTTCACTACCACTGCTGAGCGTGAAATTGTTAGGGACATGAAGGAAAAACTTGCTTACATTGCCCTTGACTATGAGCAGGAGCTGGAGACTTCCAAAACCAGCTCTTCAGTTGAGAAGAGCTATGAATTACCAGACGGGCAGGTAATTACCATTGGTGCAGAGCGTTTCAGATGCCCAGAAGTCCTTTTCCAACCCTCAATGATCGGAATGGAAGCAGCTGGCATTCACGAGACCACTTATAACTCAATCATGAAGTGTGATGTTGATATCAGGAAAGACCTTTACGGAAATATTGTACTCTCTGGTGGTTCAACCATGTTCCCAGGCATTGCTGATAGGATGAGCAAGGAAATTTCTGCTCTAGCCCCAAGCAGCATGAAGATCAAGGTGGTGGCACCACCTGAGAGGAAATACAGTGTCTGGATTGGAGGCTCCATCTTGGCTTCACTCAGTACCTTCCAGCAGGTTTGGTTTCATTTCCTCATTTTTCTATACAACCATGTTCAACTTTGATCTTGGGATGAATACTAACTTTGGGGTACTGTACTTGTTTCTTTGCAGATGTGGATTGCCAAAGCAGAGTATGATGAGTCTGGGCCATCCATAGTTCATAGGAAATGCTTCTAAGTTTATGCAAATAGGACCATGGAAGAGTTAGTGCTGTTTTTATTGTTTGTGTTTAACTTTGTTATCTCTATTTTAATTTCTTGTTGAGATGATACTTTCATGAGATTTTATAGTGGTAAATTCTTTCATTATAAATGTTGTCATTGCCGTTCGAGTTCATATAAATCAGTCTGAGTTTTCAACTTCAAAAAAACCTTAAGAGTTGCCAGGAAAAAAAAAAAACAAGTGTGTATCATTGTATATGTATCCAAACTGTGCATCAGAGAAACTTTGCAACTGGGTTTATCACAAACAACATGAAGTCTGCCATTTAACTACTCTAGAATGGCTTTTAGCGAACTAGTTGACGTCTCTCATGATTTATTCTTCTGAAGAAAGAAGGGGTTCTTCCTTCTGATGCTCATTCTTGCAAAATGGGTGATCCCTTGTGTGGAGTTTCATTTTAGGTTTCGATGCCATGGTGTCTTGATCACCAATTTGCAGTTGGTTCTTCACCAAGAAATGCTCATTTAAGTCAAATGACTTATCTTCCCTACTCTGATTATCATTGTAGTGTGAGTTACTCCTCTCATACGTCTTAAGGGATAGCTCCTTCAAGGTAGAATCTGTGAAAGAAGAATGCTGCTGACTGAAGCTCCCAAACCCTTGTATTCCACGAGTTAGATTTCGAGCTCTGGCTCTCTCTTCTTTGAGAAATTCAGTGTCTCCAAGAAGCTTGAGTACTCTATCAGATAGCTTCCTCACACTTGAGCCCCAATTATACCTGCATACATACCACACACATTTCATAGATGTTTGGTTTAACTAAGGTAGAGTTTTGTCTCGAAAATTCGAAGCAATTTGACAGAATCACATGACATTCAAACTGAACTATGTGAATCAAGATTATAAATGTTCTAACCCTTTTTCATCAATATGCTGAAACCTTCCCATCTGCTTGATAACATCAGTATCATCCTCAAACTCCTCAGCAAGTCTCAGAGGTCCATGGCTTAGAAGGTATTCCAACAGAATCAGAGCCTTGTAAGAGACTCGCCAGTTCTTTCTATCAAAGTTCAACAACCTGAACTCAAAACGAAAATTAACTTGACTGAATCGTAATTAAGAGATTATTTGGCTAAAGAGAGCAGATTACAGTATGCACATAAATATAATTAACCTCCTATGCAGAATATCCACAATCCTGCAGTAATCATCAACTTCGAAGGCAGCCCTGGATATTACCCCAATGGTTCGTGTGTCTGGTGGCCATGAATTTTCATTTGTAGCTTCCTCTGTCATTCTGTAAATTTTTCATCCATAAAAACTTATTAAAATCAAATGAACTGAAGAACGTATTGAAATGATCATATGTCCAGAAAACTTACAGCTCTACCGGTGTTACATCAGTCAGCGCGAGGCGAGCGGTTTTGATCTTCTCTTTCAAGAAGAAAGAGGCTTGCTTCTTCAATTCACAGAACAAAGGAGTGCTCATGTTGCTGTTTCTATTTTGAACATTGACCATCATGCAGGGCAATGTTTCTTTTGCTGATAAAGTTTTGCTATTGATTTGGTTATGAACCTTGTCTACGTAAGAAATGTAACTACTCCATTACCCACAAACACCAACTACTCTTTAAATGTGACTTTGCATTTGTAATAATAAACATTAGGACATTTAAGACTTTAATATAGTAGACTATTGATATTAAGAAATTCTTAATGAGGCTTTAAGCCGGTATGCACTCTATGTGCCGTGTCTACCCTAATAAGCTTACTAGCTAGTAAGGTAACTGGTTCCTTGCGTTGTCAAATAGTAATAGCCTGTTAGTGACAGAATGAAACAAAGTTTTACTGAATTTAATTTATGCTGTCAGAATTTATGCCTACTAGTGAGAAAACTAATTATTTCAGGATTTATACTACGCGCCAATTGTATGTAAATTTCTATATATTAATTAGATTTATACGGAGATAATCTAATTTCATGTCAAGTACCATGTTTTATTTCTGTCATGAAAGAATCTGCCTAGCCTGCTTAGCTCATGACTAGCCGCGAATAGCTTTGCCTAGCCCCCGCCTAGGTCAGAACTCAGAACCAGTGGCTTAAGGAAGCTAGCTGCTCGCTTGTGGACGGTGAGGAAATCAAGGTACTGCTTTCATTTAGATAGCTTTCCACAGTTGCAAAGGTTGTGAACAGGCATATTAAAATCTTGTTGCTGATTCCTAAACCCGTCCATCAGACTGAAGAGAAGAGAATGGTGACATCAAATGACAAACTAATAAGGCATCTTAGGCTTAACTTCTTTGTCTTCAATATAGTTTTGCTAAAAACTCGTTTTTGTTTCAATTTATCTTCATTTCCAACAACAACAAAATTAAAAACTCGTTCTTGTCACGTAAACTAACTACATTTATCTGTAATTGTGCCGCTGATTCCTCACAAATGGCGTATCGGTATTGATTCTCCCATAGGAACAGCTGGAACTCTGTTTCATAAATTCATTCATTCATCATAGCTTAAGCTTCTTTGTTTTGAGAAATTTCATAGAGCTAAACTAAAGTTTTTTCTGTTGGATCCGATTATCATATCACTTACAACCAAGTATCGCCAATGAAAACTTACGATGAGACCACAAGTCACATGGAGAAGCTGCAAGCCTGCAACAAAGAAGTGAAAGAACCTTGAGTTTACCCAGCATACTAACAAAATAAATCAATTAATACAAGTTAGGAAGAAATTAATCAAACCATAATCATCAAATTTCAAGCTTTAAAGCATCATCAGAGGTCGGGGTACACAGAAAGTAGAAACAAACACCATTACACCAAGCACAAATATAACGTAGATCAATCAAACTCATGTACCTCATAGACTCACCCAGCCCTTCATCAACAATTTGGCACAGTTAGGCGTTCGCTGCAACATCTATTGTTGGTTTCCCATAGCCATAGGAGGTGGAAAAGACCGTGGAGGAGCTGGAGTGGCCTGTGGAGGAGGTGGCGGCATATTCCAGGGGGCAAGTCCGAACTGCTGCATTGGGGGCGGAGGCATATTCGGCGGAGCATGTCTGAACTGCTGCATTGGCGGTGGAGGCATCATTGGCTGTTGAGGCTGACCTTGCCAAGTTGGTTGTACACCCATCTGCATCGGCGGGAAAGCCATACCTTGCGGAGGAATCACACCAGAACCAACACCACCATTCGTAAAGGGTGGAGGCACCGGAGCACCCATGGCACCATTGGCCTGAGCACCATTGGGATGTGTTGGAGGGCCACTAGCAAATAGTGTGTGAGGTCTCTTTTGGCTCTTTGAGCTAGGGTTAGTAGCAGCCAGAACTCTCTCTGCTGGAGTACCATGGCGCTCTTTAGTGTCTTTCTTATAGGCATACGACACTGTTACTTGACGATTGCATAGGTACTGGCCATGCATTGCCTCAATAGCTGCGTCAGATGCTTCAAAGGAATCATAGCTTACGAAGGCGAAACCGCGGGAGTTTCCAGTTTCAGGGTCTCTCATTATCTTCGGGCTTGTAACGATGACTCCAAACGCACTGAAAGTATCGTAGAGAAGTTTCTCATCCACATCAGGATCAAGATTTCCGATGAAAAGGTTTGCGCCTACATCCAATCTTCTTTTATCTTGGGAATTCTTATTTACACGAATTGGCTTTCCATAGAGTTTGATCATATTAAACACCTTGATGGCATAATCAGCATCCTCTTCGCTTCGTAGTTCCACGAATCCATATCCTTGAAGTTGGTTTGTCACTCTATCTTTGGGAAGATAAACATGAACAACAGGGCCAGCTTGAACAAACAGCTCCCAGAGCAATTCTTCACTAACTCGAGGGTCGAGATTGCCGACGTGAACAGTGGCGTCTTGGTTTCTCTCAGCGGAGTGTTGACCGAGCAAGTTGGCTCCGACTCCAGGAGCAATTCGAGTTGTCATCGTGGAGGGGAGAAGGGAGGCTGGAGACGAGCGATTTATGTTTTTCTTTAACCTCGGGTGTATATGTAACGTAATGTAATATAAGTATTCAAAAAAAAAAAAGTAATACAAATACTTATTCTACTTGGAAAATAAACCTTGATCAAATAAGAGTTCTATTTTCTGAATGTGTCGGGAAATATATCTAAGCCTCATCAGTTACAAATCAGACCCAACATTCTACCGCTCATGCTTATGCTGCTACTAAATTATGATAGATAATCGATCTAGGATGAGTATGCTTATAGTAGAATGTAAGTTGTGATGTCCAAAAAGTAACTTTTATCAAGTATTCTAAAAAAAGATGGGAGTTAACTTTAAAATGTATGTAGAGGAAGAAACCAGTAGCCCTATATTGATTTTACATTACTAGAATCTCATTGTTAGATAATGGAGTCCCAAATCGAAGTATAAAACCCCTCTATATTTGATCTTTGTGAATGCCTCGGGAGCAAAAGAACCAGAGGCCCTGAGATTGTGTTAAAGGATATGTCTGATTTCTACTGCTGATGTATAGAGGACAGGAGGACGACAATGCTTCTGAAAAAGTTTAGCTCCTAAACTGTGCAATCAGCTGGAAATTCTCCACATACCACTTCTATATCCAACAGACATCAGCACAAGCTCCCAAAGCATATTTGGAATGCTTAATGGGTTCACCTTTGACCCAGGAATTTCAGACCAGTTCACAGATATCTCACCCATTGGAATTTCAAACCGCTTGCAAAGGAAAACCAACTCAACGTCAAAACACCACCTGCAGACAATTGAAGTCACATCAGTCCCCAATAAAAGAACCTACTATCTCACAGATGCACAGGAAAACTTAATATGAGTCATGAGACCAAACACAAAATTTCTTGCAAATGAAAACTGAAAGTGTAGTTACCTCTTCAAACGGATGTTAGTGAAAAGCTTCCTTGCGGCAGACCTAGTGAACATCTTAAAACCACACTACAATGTATGAAGGATTCTATGTCAGCATTATAACTTGAGTAGCTTTATCAAGAGTCAGTCCACAGTCTATCAAAAAGAGGAAAACTAGCAACCAGGAGCAATTTCAAGCTGGAAGAAGAAATGATATAAAATAAAAATTAAAAAAAATTAAAAAAAAAATTAAGCAACTACCTGGGTATCACGAATTCCAGGACCAGCAGCCAAAAGAACCACAAGATGGAAACCTTTCATTAAGAAATTTCTGTACCACTTCCTCTGAAACATGAAATGAATCAACTCAAGTACTTGTAAAAGATAACAAGAATGCAAATATAGCAGTGTACAGATTAGCAGAACTTACTGAAGCCAAGGCCTTCTCCTCAAGATGAGCACGGGAACCAAATGCTGCAATTGGGACATCAGATATTCTAAAATTTGGATTACTAGCAGATGAGTCCCCACGCATACATTCTGCATGGATCTGGAATACAAAAAAGAAGCTTCATTAGCATGTCCACAAGATTTGCAAATGGTTTGAAAATCTTGGAGGGCATTTAATCTTATCACAATTGAGACAGACCTGTTTTTCAAGTTTTTCTGCATCATTAACCTTTGTTGCTCCATCTGCATCCAGCATTAGAAGTAGCTCACCCCTCGAATGAAGCATGCCCTGTTTTACAATGCTTTCACAGAAGTAAAAAGCTTCAATTAACTATTGTCATTCCAAAAGGGAGAAAAAGGAAAGTTTGACAACATGAGTATACATTTACAAGGGAGTGGTTTAGATTAAACTCACTTTTCTGATAGCCTCTCCTTTTCCATGATTTCGTCCAAGAGGGATAAACCTCACATTGTCTACAGTGTATTTCTTAACAAATTCAAATGCTACTCTTTTTGTCCCGTCAACACTCCCATCATCAACGATAAGCACCTGTCCAACATGAATATCTCTATAAGCAAAGGAAAGAAGCTCCAGGACAAAATAGGCCCAAACTATATCGTTAAGTTTTTCCCATTAGTAACTATGATATCTAAATATCCAAGAACTTGATAGGGGTAAACTGTAAAGGCAATTTCTTAGAAGATTCTCGTTCATCACATCCTTTCTCTACGAGCTAGGGTGCTAGATAAAAGGAAAACCTTGCTCCCACATTCATAGGGAAATTAATGAACTGAGCATGCAATATGGGAATACAGACCACATCTGTCAAAGAGAATTCCAAAGATCTAGAATTGAAAGATTCAAAGAGGTACCTCATAAGAAAACGACTTATCCTTGGCTGCACGTTGTTGGAGATAACTACAGAGAAAATGAAGGAATATAATTATGAAGGCTTTACCAAGCACTCATAAACACTGAACGACAAATGAAAATGGTGCAATCATGAATTATCTGCGATACAAATGCATGAGCCAACTCAAACTCTAGCAAACCAGCTCAAAAATAGTAGCCTTATCAAGCTTCTCTAATACTTCGGTATCACATAGAGCAACGATGAAACTATATGACAACCGAAAGCGTCATTTTGCTAAAAACTCCTGCACCGCAAGCTATATCGTGCAAAAAATGCGAACGGAAACAAATCAAGAAGGTTTCTTTTCCAGTTGTACGTTTTCACTAAACATATTGACACAAGAACTGAAATTCAAAATAGGTGTGAGCTTCAACTTACTTCATGGTTTCCTCAAGGGCGACAGGAAGCCTAAGCTCTTCATTGAATGCAGGGATAATCAAAGACAGATACTTCTCCGCCGGATCGTAAATTGAAGGACACTCAACCTAAACACAAATTGCATCCACAATAGTCAGCAACACACCAATCCAACATTCAACGCAGTCATTTTGACTAACAACACAGCACCAAATTCACATGATTCTAAATCCAATTCCTGATCAACGCCTAGAAACCCTAATTCAGCTAAAAACTACAACATATAACAGTAAATAAACACAATTACATTAATCTAAAGTACCTGCTTCAACGACTTGGGGTCTTGGAAGATCGCCGGAGCATCGACGTGCCTGAAAGACATTGAAATGTATCAGAAATAATCTGAAAGATAAGGAATTGCGGTATAAGATTGAATGGAGAAAAATCAAAAGAGGAAAGAGAGAGATTGGGGGGAGTACGCGTTGTTGTGGCGGCGTCTATGAGCTTCGAAGAAGACTACGGAGATGAAACCTAGGGCTACGATGAGAATGAAGGCTAGCAGGAGCTCCACCATCGTCCATACGACTACGATCTCCATTTTTCTAAGGAGACGACGATGAGATTGTGAACAAAACCAAGGAGTCGTGCACCAGCTGACTGTGGCTTTATTTATTCTGTTCCATAAACTACTATTACTACTTCCGGGGTAGACTTTTCAACAAGCCCGTCTAGCTCAGTTGGTAGAGCGCAAGGCTCTTAACCTTGTGGTCGAGGGTTCGAGCCCCTCGGTGGGCGTTTTGTATTTGCTTTTTTGTATTACAGTCTATATATGCTAAGCTACCGTTCTGAGATCTAGGATTTGGCAGAGAAAGCCTAAATTTGGTGGTGTCCCCATTATTTACTGGGCCCTTACTAGTTACTACTACAATCCACAAGTGGAGCTCTATCTTAGTTAGCATAGTATAGTTAGGGGTTGCATAATGAGAGCTGCTTTTCTTCTTGCTTGTTCATCACATTTTGGTAGTTGTACCTCAGATCACCTTAGATTTAGGCCTACCAATATGAGAAAATCCAACCATTTGTGAGCCTTTGCTTAGCAGATGTTAAACCACAGCAGACAGCACCTACCAAGGATTTAGAAATTAGTACTCTTCCTTCTGTAGATGATTGATTGCATGCGACACCATAATATCTTATGGTGGAACCACCATGTTCTATACTCATTATGGTTCTCACAAACATGTACTCATGTATTCATAATATGTAGAGATCGAGCTTCTATCATACACCGGATTCGCTCATCGTTAGATTTTTGTTTATCAGCTAATCTAACTACAGAAAAACAACGTCAATGTGGTGCGCCGCGCCGGAGTATTGTAGAATTACTGGTATTTGTATACCATAACATAAAGCAGTATGCTAGCTAATTGCCTGATTCAGTACTCAACTACTCATTACTCAAGTTGAAGACAGACAGGGATGTCCATGATTCTTTTGGAAGGAAAAGGTAGTTGGTGTTGGGCCTTCATCTCCGGCCATGGCTATGATTAAAGCCACAAGAAATGAAAATCAATTCCACAGATTGAAAATAAAAACACAAGTTTTCTTTCTTTTTCCCTCATCACTTTCTTGGACCAGGAAAGCTTTTGGAAGAAAAATGGCCCTTCACCTTTCATCACTACTAGTACTACTGCCCCATTCTCTCTGCTTTTTCCATCATGCCAAACAGACCTTTCATTAACCATGTATGCATCCTCATAACTCATCACATTCACATCCATACTTCCATACCATAAGCGCTCTAGTCTCAACTCTCAAGCAATTTCTGCCATTATAATCTGTCATATGGTAATAAAATACTACTAGACCTTTTGGTTTAAACCAATGGGCAGATTGTGGCTTCAATGTCTGATTCACGGGGGTTAAATCTGGGCACAATTTACTATATAACAGTGTCAGAATCAACCATATACCTAATATAGGTAAGATACTGATGTTCATGCAGATTCCTCCCTCTTCTGGACTTACAAACTTGTAGCATACATAATAATATCATATTTACTGCAGAAGTTCTAACTATAGTAAATGAAAAGGCTTTTTTAAATGTCAAGTACCAGTCTTTGACTCTGAATTATAAACATATTTGAATTATGAATTTCATGAACAGTGTTGTAAAAACTGTAGCAAAGTTTGTCAGGCACTTACAGACTATGCAGGAGCAGCATGTGCCATTCTGCAGAAATGGCCAGAGAGATGAACACAGCCATATAGGGAAGCTCAATTCTACTGCTGACAGAATTCCCAAAAAAAATATTCATACTAATTAAAAGTACAATATATTCTTAGTTTCCAAGAGACACAAATTAAACCAAGATCTTCAACAAATAAACCAATTCCCCCATCATAATGACAAAACTAAAAAGACAAGAGTCAACAACCAAATTAAGAAAAAAAATGCCTAGTAGAAGATGATGATGATGTTGATATTAAACAAGGTGATCGGTGATCGGTGATCAAAGAATAGAACTTGATTCTAGTGAGCCATGGCTGTAGGAGGTTGTTGAAAGTTAATGCTTCTCTGGTTAGGCATGGCAAGCATAGCAGTGTGATCCAAGAAATCTTGAAGAGCAACCACAGACTGTAGAATTGTTCTGAGATCATCAGCATTTGCAAAACCCAAGTTCCCAATTCGCCTAACTGCATACACATAAAAAGTAATGCACCCTTTCCTGAACTTGAACCTTGCCATCTCACAACCACTGAGCCCTCGGATGAGCTTTTTGTTCACTTCCCCAAGTGGAATTTCCGGCGGCCAAACACGGTCCACGGCGGCCTTCATGGCCTCATTTTCGAACACAAAGACGACTACTTTGGACTTCTTGGTGCCTAGGCCAAGTGTGAGGGTGTGCCAGGCATGGTGTGCTAGAATGGTGAAGTTTGTAGGCATAAAAGCTATGGTGGAAGGAAAAGGCAGCTTCTTGCTGTTGTTGTGTTCTTTGATGTTTGGTGTGACTGAGAGGAGTTGTAGAAGCTCAAAGGGCCTTGCACGGCGGATTGTGAAGGACTTTACGATGAACTGGCCTCCAAATCGGAGACCCTTTACGTCGGAGCTTGGCTTGAAGGAGAAATCTGATGCTGGTTTAGTGCTGGTTTGGTCATCTTTGGGATTCTGGTGCTTGAGTTTTTGCTTCTTGTTCTTGTTCTTCTTCTCTTCTTTTTCTCCCATGGTGTGTGGGATTGACTGGTTTTGGTGGTTGCTTTGGTGGGTTTTTATTTTGTGTGATAACAAACCAATGTAGAGCTTTTGATGTATATTGTATTGGGGGGTTCTGCTTTATTTTTCTAATGATGGATTATAGTAGAAAAGGTGGGTTAACCATAAAAGCATATTTGATCATCCTCTGTTGAAGAAGAATCTAGCTTAATTTTATAAAATGATATATTCCAACTATATATATATTTCTTTTCTGATACATTATATATTTGTTTAGTGGTTTTACAAGAGAATAATGAATGAAGTAGCTGATGATGTTGCCCCTTCATCCATCTCCTTATCTGTATCTCTTTCTATATATGTATGAACACTATGATATGCTACCAATTGGAGAATGTATGTATCCTCTAACTATCTGATGTATATATGTGAACAATTTCTTGCAGTTCATGGAAGTTGGCATTGTGTTGTGCCATCAAGATAGGATTTGGCTCACCACCATAGATGGTGAGGATTTTGGTGAAAAACCAACCAGATCTATATGTATAAGTCTTAGAAGGCTGGGGGAAGTAAATCTGTTTCCCTTTTATCAGAACTCAGAAACATCAGCATGTGCAACTAGAAAGATTTTGGGTTTTACAAATGATAATTAAACTTCAAGTTTGGTGCATAAGCTCAATCACAGAGGTTTTGGGACCACATTTTGGAGAGCCCTCCAATCATAATTACACCCATTTGTTCAAGTTCATTCATCTAAAGCCTAATTACATGTACTAATTTTACTAATTATGAATGCTGTTAAGCTGTTAGTTAACTTTGGTGCTTCAAAAACTTGAACAGTGAGGGTAGGGACAGAAAACATGCATGCTGACTCCTCTCTTATAGATGCAAACACACATAATCACGGAATAGAGAAATTGAACCGGAAAGCTCATTTGAATGCGCTTCTTATGTTATCCTAGACATGATATTTGGTTATCTAACGCGATAAATCATGGTTGTATGAATAGTGAATGTAAGATGGGCATAAATTGGTAAGCAACAAAGACTACAATTTGGGAAAACATAATTAGCAATGCCTTTGTGGGATTGCTAGGTCACTGGCCCCATTGTGTTATATGAAATTGGTAGAGGAAAGGAAAGATCTAAGTTTGATGGAGACTACTTAACAGAAAGAAGTGTATACCAGTTGATTAATTTCATTTCTCCTATGACTTTTAAGATAGAAGAGACCATTTAACATGCTTCATAAAACTAATGTTTGATGTGGAGATAAGGTATGGTTGCATCATGCCCTCATATAAATAACTCCTGTGACAACCCAAAAGTCTTCTTCCACATTTAAAGTGGTTTCCTTCTAAAGCTACCCTCTGTGTTTAATCAATTCATGAGAAACATATGGTAGAGGTTCTGGCAGGCCCAACTAAAAGCAATAAGTACTGGAAGAGGGGCAAAGATAGAGGGGCCTATCAAAATTAAATTTGAGAGGCTTCTGAAGGTATATAAAGAGCTAGCAATTCAAGAATATCATGTGTATAAAGTATAACAAAATGAAATGAATGGGAGTCTATCTGTCAATGTTTTGCTTCAGATTGTTAATGAAGAAACCTGAGTGTGGATATATGAAGCAGTTGATTAGAGAAGACTCAGAAGAACCTGCAGCATGAAGCAAATAAGATGAAGACATATAGCTGATATAAGTATATAACAGATTTACTGGAAACATAATTCTAGCAATTTTCACTTAGCTTTCTTTGTGCTCTATTACATTCACCTTAAAAGATCTTCATATGCATGTGAAGAGAAAAAATTAACCAACTTGTAACTTATTTAGCAGTTAGATATCTTTTGAGCTTAGTATTCGCCTGTTTATCTGATAACGGTTGAATGAATGACTGTGATTTTCAATTTATTTTTTCTTCACAAAATATTTTTAAGAGATGAGAAGTAGTAAGAAGGTAGAAGCTGGGATGAACTAGAAAGGAAAAGGGTTCTCGCAGATTTTCTTCACCATCAAATTGATGGCTTTAAACAAAGACTATACATTATCTTATGGTATAAGAATATATTGTTGGATTGTAGAAGTTGCTAGCTACAAGAAATTGGAATCAATAGCAGTAAGTACCAGACTACCAGCTGACTGCTACATATTATAAATATCCTTGATCAATTTGTAGCAGAAAACTTAATCGAGTATGATTGAGACTTGACCAAGAGGCCCAAGTAGCTCTTCAGGCCTACAAAGTACACACATTCTTCAATGAGCTAATCACAAGCATATATTCTGTGTATAATTAGACATTTGAATTGCAATATGCAGGTTTTAGGTTTTGGCTTTTCTTATCAGAGACCTTAGGCTAATTGACATCTCATTTATCTACTTTGTTCATCTTCCTTAAATTCTCTTTTTAGTTATTACCATTTAAGTGACTAATATCTGATTCTTCAGTTTCAGTACGTGGATGATAAATGTACCTACTTAACTGTCATCACCTTGATGCCAGCCACAGAGCTTTTTATTGGTTCCATGACCTAAAATCATCCATTACGATCCAATATCTCTCATGCTTGAACTGTACATGATACCAGATCATGCCCGGAGGAGTTCATGTTCGATCTGCTTCTATGGTCCATTTGCATTATGTTCCTAATACTATTGTAATAGTTTATGGAATTAGACTTTCGTAAA
Source organism: Potentilla sterilis (assembly GCA_963682095.1). Lineage (NCBI taxonomy): Eukaryota > Viridiplantae > Streptophyta > Magnoliopsida > Rosales > Rosaceae > Potentilla > Potentilla sterilis. The sequence continues at coordinate 9,275,543 of OY821763.1, read as the reverse complement.
TTCGGTGATGCCAACTCAAAAATTATGATGTTTTTGACAACGTATAGTTTTTTCGATTAGATTTTGACAACTTTTAGTTGCGAAATGACAGAATTATGAAAGTGCCTTCATTAATCAGTCCTTGTTCAATTGATTTGTACAATACGCTATAGCAATGGCAGCATAGTCAGTTCGACAACATACTTCCCAAAAAATTTGAAATTAAAAAGAGTAATTACTACGATTTCAAAACCAGTGGATCTTTCTCTTCCTCTTGGCTTGTTCAAGCATTGTATGCACATGCCCCTTTGCTGGGGTTCACGGTGGTGATTTGCCCACTACCAGAGAAGTCGCAGTTGAAGTTGTTGCGGCCGTTGGCCTGATAGTAAGCATTCATCAGGTAAGACGCCTTACCAACAAGATCATTGGAGGCGCATACACCACCTGGTTGAATTGGCTTGCAATCCACTCCCTTGCCACAGACGTAATCAATGTTTGCCTGCAAAGCTTGAGCACTTGCCCCTGGTTTCGCTACACACCACTTCTTGCCTGCAGCAACAGGTGTAGCTGGTCTTGCTGACTTTCCTGGTTTGCCTGGGTGCTTTCCTGCCTTTCCTGGCTTGCCTGGGTTAACTGGTTGAGCTGGTTGGTTTGGCACTGGTCCAGTTGGTCCAGGCAATGCACCTCCCTGAATAAGACAACAATTTAGAAGTGAGAAAACAAATAATTATTTGGATCACAGATCAAAACCCATTCCAGCTCACGGCCCATGACATAAACTCTCTTTGCCTAATTCAGTTGCAATTGTCAAGATTTCTAATTTGTATGTGGGGAAGAACTTGCTACCCTATCTTTTTATCTCCCTGGTTACATACCTTCAGAATCCAAAGATGTTAGTAAAATTACTTGCATTTTACCCTAGTCACTTATAATTATCGATGTGAACAAAACAATTTCGATGAATTATCTTAAAGAATGATGAGTTTGCTCTCATAAACCCACGCCAAAACTTGTAAACCGCAAACAAGAAAGCTAGTGTTCAAAAGTGATACCCATGCCATGTGCCCAGAATTTTTAACTTTTCTAAAAGCATGGATTTGAGCAAATCTAACATCATGACAAACCAAGTTCACATGACGTCTTCTAAGAAACAGAGCAAGGATAAAAAGGTCAAAAGAAAATTATTAAGAACCAACCTGCTGGTTGCGCAAAACACCGGCATTGTAAACCGGAGAAAAGTCGGGCCTGAACAGCCCCCAGTTCTTCTCGGCGAGCGGGCCAGGCTTCTGGTTCTCATTGAACAAGGCAAAGATGTAAGTCTCGAACTTCCTGTTAGGCATTAAAGGAGTTCCCTTGCCGGAGTTCACGTGCTTGATCAAGTTACCGTTGTAGTCCACGGCGTTCTGAACTGAGCAGACCGGGAACTCACAAGCCGAAGGCCACCCTGTCTCGGCGGCAACGAACTGGACGTCGGCGAACCCGAGAGCCTTGCAAGCAGAGAAAACAGCGTCCATCAAGTTATCAAACATGTTGCTGTACATTTTCTTGGTGAACTGGTCCAAAATGCCCTTGTTGGGTCGGAACAAAGCGAAGTTCTCCTTCTCAGGCGACCAACCGAAGTAGGGGTAGGGGTTGAAAATGAAGGGGGTCTTGGTCTCCCTGCAGAACTTGAGCTGATCAAGCAATATCGGGATCACTTCGGGTCTGAATCGGCCAGCGCTGGCCGGTTCAGACGCGAGCATGATCCCGAGGGAGTGTGGGGTAGAGACCTTGATGCCTCCCATACCCTCCTGAACCAAAGCCGCGTACATCATCCTCATTGCGGGGACGAGTCCATTTTTCTGAGCAGCGTCTCCCCAGTGGAGGATTTCATTCCCCATGAGAATGTACTTGAACTTAGTAGCAGGGTGGAAAGGCTTGATGTGCTGGGCGATGTAACGCTTGGCGCCATCGAGTGTCGTTAGGCCGGGGATCTCGCCGTTAGGGATGGTGATGGTTAGGGAGATGCCGGTGTTGGCGAAGGCCTTGATGATGTCGGGGTTGACGTCGAAGATCTTAACGGCGTCGATGATGGTTTGGGACTTGATGAAGTTGGCGACCTGAGCAGGAGGAGGGAGGTTGTCGGCGAGGGTGCCGTAGTTGACGCCGATGGAGTAGGCAGTGGTGGCGAGCTGGAAGAAGAGAAGGGAGAGAACGAGCTTGGTGGCTGCTGCCATGGTTTTCTCCTACCTGAGGTTGTGAGGATTGGAATGCGACTCTAGTGGCTTATATAGTGAGAAAAGGGTCCAAGCATAATTGTGGTCAATTTCTAATTACAGCTAAATTCTGTTTGTTTTTTTACCCCTATCAGAAACCTTTTTATGAGGGTAGTTTTCTCTACTTCCGGTTTTGGTAACTGTCAACAGATCAAAACGTCTGCATCAGATAAAAATGGGTATATTTTTTAGATCAAATGGGTAAGTTTGGCAAGGAGTTAACGTAAAATTATGGCAACATGGGTAATTTATAAATGCCAACTCACCTTGGGATTCGCTTGGGGACAAAACTAGCCGTTTGCCTGTATGATTCATGAGAAAGAGACCTTTCGGTCAGAAAAGAGTTTAGGGAGTCAGTTTAGTCTTAATTGAGACATAATGGAAGCTCTCGTTACTATTGTTAATTAACTGAAATCATTGAAGAAAGCATAAAGTAAACCGGCCAAGAAAAGATTATTGCTATACTTATAATAACTGAAGAGAATTAAGAGTGATTGAAGTTGGTGGAGATTATGAAAGAGAAGATTAGCTAGCTAAACTATTACGTAGATATGATACAAAATTGATAGAGTGCACCACGGGCAGAAGTGCTTCAAGCCTTGAAGGGTTGCCGAGAGATTAGAGCTTAATTGATAGATTTGATCGGAGCTAATTAAAGTCCGAGATATATAATTATTATAATGTCATAATAGATTATGTTCTTTAGCGTATATAATAGGTTAATTTCACTAATTGTTATACAAACAATATCTAAAATGGTCATAAGTTGGACGTAATACGCTAGCTTCATCGGCAATCATTTTTCCGACTTGCCTTTCATTTTTCTTTCCGATTAGCCACTAAGTATACACAAAGCAACATTTTTTGTTAGTATCTAACTAAAGACGCACGTGTCTACGAGGCACTTGGAGAACGTTCCTCCGGTCAAAAACAAGAGTCGCACTTTAGTATCTGATTCTCTTCCCAGCTTCAAAGTGCTCGGTGCTTCTTTATATTATTGCTTCTGAGACGTGTGAATATGTTCACATCTTTTTGACCTCTCTCTAATACATTGGCCAACAACGTGTTTGCTTGGCATGGGTTGGCTGTCAAACACGATGATAAACATCAATCTTTCTTTCTAAAAGTCGTGTGCTTCTGGGATTGCGCACATTGCTTCTTTTGTCTGGAAACTACTAAAGTGCTGCGTATCAGTGCATGTCTTACGCGGTTTGAAGTAGAAGAAAACCCAGAAGGGTCGCAAGAGTAACACAGAACTCAGTTGCTTATGTTTCCTAGCATAACATATTATTGCTTCTACCTGAGATAAACTTCCCTCCGACACCTAATTGGTGGTCGGATCAATGAAATAATACGGCTGCATAGCGGAGGTTTTCTCTTTTCTCAACTCTTACATCACATGTATACATTTGTGACGTATTGTATTCAAGTGATTCAATTTCATCTAATAATCTATTGAGTTGATTAATTGTTAATAGTCATGCCAGTTACAAGTGTTTGATAGCAAAAAAACTACGAGTGTTTGATTGTTACAAGTGTTTGATAGGGTTATCTCCCTATATCTTCACCTTAATTAATCCTCAAGAGACGAATTTACATGGACCGTGGCCTGAAAAAGAAAAATAAAATTGTGCAATTAGTACGTTGAAGTCATAAAAGTAAAAGTAAAAGAAAAAACGAGTACGTTTATTTCCCTGTTATAGAAAGGAAAAGAGGAAAAAGAGATCAAGTAAGAAAAAAAAGTTGACGTACTTGGGATCTGTGATGGTGATCATTGCGGTGCCGGTGAAGTCACACATGTCCCCGCGGCGACCATGAATCTGAAAGTAAATATTCATAGCATACGAGGTTCGGGACCTCACATCACTGTCGAAGCAAACAACGCCTGGGTTTATGGCACTGCAGTCGACCTGGTTACACAACTAGTCTAAGCGTTTTTGCAAGTTTTGGGTATTAGCCTGTGGTTTCGCTATGCACCACTTCTTGCCTAATCTTTCTGCGTCACCTTCTGGCGTAGGAGTTGGTGGTTTAGGTCCGCCTTGTGTGTTCAGTGTTTGTACAACCGGTCCGCCTTGTCCGGTGGCTGATGGTTGTTTAGGTCCACCTTGTAATAGATCAGATAAGCCATGCAATTCAAATATGTCTCCTACCTCTCTTAGGAGTCCTCAATCTACAAGAACTCCTTGAAAATAATCATCTCTTCTCATCTGTAACTATAATAGATAGATACTCTTGTAACTAATCCTTATCATTTTGTTACAAATGTAATCTCTGTATAAATCTGATCAACTGATGCAATATATATACATACATCAGGCACTCATTTGAGTATCCTAAAATTCTCAAATCCTCTTCTTCTTCTGTATTCGTTTATGGTATCAAGAGCCTAAACGTCTAACGACATAATTTTTTTTCCCTCCCTCATATCCAAACACATCTGCAATGGCCACCGAACCTGCTACTGTTTCATCCCCCACCAACTCTACCACCTCTGCCTCTGCCACCACTCCACCATATCTTCCTCCGCTCGCACATCTTCTTACCAGAGTCCAAACATCACAAACTATCTCTCTATCAAACTCAATAGAACAAACTACCCTTTATGGCTCGCGCAGATTAAGCTACTACTAAGAAGCCGTGGTCTCATGTGTTTTGTTGAAGGCACAAAATCATGCCCCCCATGCTTCATCACCACTGAAGATAGTGAACTCACTACTGAGATCAATCCAGCATATGAGCAGTGGATAGCCCAGGATCAGATGGTGCTAGGCTAGATCAACAACTCCCTTACCCCTCCTGTCCTAGCCACAGTGGCTAGATCGACCAATTCTTTCTTCACTTGGTCATCTCTCGCTAAGCGATTCGCTAGCTAGTCACAAAATAGGATCCTCCAACTCCGAGGAGAACTTCTACGCACCATGCGTGGCACTATGAGCATCTCTAATTTTCTTGACAAAATTAGTGCTATTGCTGACAACCTTGCTCTTGCAAGCAACCCTATATGTGACACTGATTTGGTCATCATGAACAATGTTGGTCCTATTTATGAAACAACTGTAAGCTCTACTCAGGCTAGGGATACGCCAATAACCTATGATACCCTTGAAGCTCTCTTGCTTTCAGCTGAACAGCGTATTAAGGACCAGCAACAGGCAGCCCTAAATGTCAACTCTGTGACCACAGCTCTTCAAGCTACTCACATATCCAATCGGGGACGTGGCCGCGGAAGAGTCTCCTCATATAATACTCGAGGTTCTTTCCCAAGTTTTGGATGTGGTTTCAATCCTTCCCGAGGAAGAGGAACCTCAGCCCTTGGCCCTGCTCCTTCCACAACAATGTTTTATGGCAGCTCCTCCTCCACTCGACCTGTTTGCCAAATCTGTACCATACCAGGTCAAATTGCTCTTGATTGCTACAATAGGCTCAACATGGCGTATGAAGGAAGGGTTCCTAGAAAGAAGCTCAGTGTTATGGCTGCCTCAACATCCACTCCGGCCTCGTCCACTTGGTTACTTGACATAGGGGCCAACTCTCATGTCACTGCTGATTTGAACAACTTGCAATATCCTACACCCTATAATGGTAATGATCAAATCAATGGCATAGGTACAAACACTCTTTCCATATCTCATACTGGCTCTAGCTCTATTCGTCTAGATAACCAAACACTCCTTCTTAACAATATTCTTCACTGCCCTAATGCTTCCATCAATCTTTTATCTATTTATAAACTCACTCATGACAATAATTGTTATCTCCTAATCTATCATGATTTCTTTCTTATTAAGGACATCCGGACGGGGAGGATCCTCTATGGAGGACTCAGTGAGAATGGTATGTACCCTCTGCGTCTTCATCCTCAATATGGACTTGATCCTCCGAAACACTTCGCACTTGTAGGCGCACGAGTGTCAGCACAACTTCGGCATTCAAGACTAGGCCACACCTCATTCAAAACTCTTTCTAAAATTCTGTCTAATAAAGTCGTGCCTCTTGCCGGCACTAGTTTAATTTGTTTTTGTCATTCTTGTCCATTAGGTAAGATCACCAAGTTACCTTTTGTATTGTCTTCTTCAGTTTCAAATAAACCTCTTGATTTAATACATTCTGATGTCTGATCTTGTTCAACTTTATCTACTCAAGGTTTTCAATATTATGTTTTGTTTGTTGATGACTACTCACGATACACTTGGATTTTTCCCATGAAACACAAACATGAAGTCTTCAATCTCTTTGTTCAATTTAAAACATATGCTGAAAAAAAATTCTCAAGTACTATCAAACAATTCCAATCTGATGAAGGAGGTCAATATAAATCAAACTCTTTCAAAACATATTTTCAAACTCATGGTATTCACTATCGATTTTCCTGCCCTAAACATCCAGAACAAAACGGTTTGGCGGAACGAAAACATAGGCATATAGTTGACACAGGACTCACTCTCTTAACACATGCTCATATGCCTTCTTCCTATTGGACTGAAGCATTTCTAGCCGCAGTATACATCATAAATCGTCTTCCCTCTCCTGTTATTCAAAATCAAACACCATATGAAAAACTTTTTCATCGACTCCCTGACTACACCTTTCTCCGTACTTTCGGATGTGCATGCTACCCTCATCTTCGCCCCTACAATAAGATTAAGCTTCAACAACGATCCATACAATGTATTTTTCTTGGCTATTCGCTGAATTATGTTGGTTATACGTGTCTCGATAAGTCTACTGGTCGTGACTATCTATCCAGGCATGTTCTATTTGACGAGGAGTCCTTCCCTTTCCAGCAGACCATTCTTTCCTCTCCCACAAGTATGTCCACTACTACTGACTCTCATCTACACTTCTTCTCTCTTTCAACCTCTTCCCAGTCATATTTCTTTCCACTGGATCTGCCAACCTCATCTACTATTACTCCAAATCCTACACCTTCAACTTTATCTCCTACAACAACCACCTCCCCTATACTCGACTCTCCACCCTCAAACAGGTCACCTCCAAATTCCTCTGCACCTTCTCAGCCATCTCTCCCTCATCCTACCACTACCTCATCATCTTCAACTCACCTTCGGATGCTGCAAGTGATTCAACTATGGAGGGAACCTCTAATGATCATCAAATGGTTACTCGACTCAAACTTGGGGTCCGGAAACCCAATCTAAAATATGCAATGAATGTTGCCCTACTCTCTGACATGCTCGAACCTACATCTTATACCAAAGCAGTCAAACAAGATTGTTGGCAACAGGCCATGCAAGAAGAATACACCGCACTTCATAAGAATGATACATGGGAGCTGGTTCCTTTTCATACCTCAATGAATGTTCTTCCCAATAAGTGGATTTACAAAATTAAAAAGAGAGCAAACTGATCAATTGAGCGTTACAAAGCACACTTAGTCGCCAATGGTTTTCATCAGCAAGAGGGAGTAGAATTTCATGAAACATTTAGTCCGGTTGTCAAACATTCTACTATTCGGTTGATCTTAGCCTTAGCTGTGAGCAATAGATGGCACGTACGACAACTTGACGTTCATAATGCCTTCTTACATGGTCACTTACAAGATGAAGTCTATATGAGGCAACCAACTGGTTTCATTGATCCACAGTATCCAAAACATGTGTGCAGGCTCAAACGTTCTCTTTACGGCCTTAAACAAGCTCCATGGGCCTGGTTTCAATGCTTTACGGATTACTTGGAAGGACTTGGTTTTCGTGAATCACTCTCTGATTACTCCATGTTTACTTATGCACAAAATGACATTTTCCTTGTGTTACTAATCTATGTTGATGACATATTGATCACAGGCAACAGTCTTAGTCACTTGTCGAAACTCATTCATGACATTGCCAAGCAGTTCTCAATGAAAGATCTCGGAGACATTCACTATTTTCTGGGAATAGAAGCTTCATATGATGGTTCAACTCTCTACTTAACTCAGAAGAAATATATTGTGGATCTCCTACGTCGAACCAAGATGCTTGATATCAAACCATGTTCAAAACCTGCTGCTTCCGGTCAAAAACTGAGTATTCATGCTGGTAACAAACTTGATAATCCAACTGAATATCGAAGTGTCGTTGGCGCTCTTCAGTACCTCACTCTCACTAGACCAGACATCTCCTATTCTGTGAACCAAGTGTGCAAGTTCATGCATTCTCCTACCTCTGTACATTGGACTGCTGTGAAGCGTATTTTACCTATTTAAAATTCTCCATCAATAATGGTTTGAAATATCAACCTGGTTCATTGTTTCTTAGAGCTTATTCGGATGCGGACTATGCTGGAGACCATGACAACAGATAATCTACTGGTAGCTACTGTGTGTATCTAGGTCCGAATCTAATTTCATTGAGCTCAAAGACACACAGAACGGTCTCTAGGTCTAGTGCCGAAGCGGAGTACAAACAACTTGCTTTCACGGCTGCTGAAATATCTTGGCTTCGCTCTATGTTTTGTGATCTCAGCCTCTTCCTACAATGTCCCAAAATCTTGTGTGACAACATCTCTGCTATTGCCATTGCATCAAATCCAGTATTCCATGCCAGGACTAAACATGTGGAAGTCGACTACCATTATGTCAGAGAGAAAGTTGTCAACAAGGAACTCCAAGTTCACTTTGTTTCCACTACTGATCAAGTCGCAGATATATTCACAAATGGCCTTTCTTCTTCTCGATTTCACTTTCTTGTCTCCAAGCTGCCTGTTCTTGAACGACCATACAGCTTGCGGGGGAGTAATAGATCAGATAAGCCATGCAATTCAAATATGTCTCCTACCTCTCTTAGGAGTCCTCAATCTACAAGAACTCCTTGAAGATAATCATCTCTTCTCATCTGTAACTATAATAGATAGATACTCTTGTAACTAATCCTTATCATTCTATTACAAATGTAATCTCTGTATAAATCTCATCAACTGATGCAATATATATAGATACATCAGGCACTCATTTGAGTATCCTGAAATTCTCAAATCCTCTTCTTCTTCTGTATTCATTTACCTTGTGCTTCCTTATCTGATTTAACTGGTGTTATCACAGGGTATCTACATTCACCGCAGCCTATAAACAAATATGGGAGAAAAGAAGGTCAATCTTGTAGAAACGAAAGTAAAATGAAACATGTACTCTCCTTCTCCCTATATCCATGCACTTTATACTTCCTATCTTAATCTTTTAGACCTAGCGTAGTTGGCAAGAATGTAAGATCCTATATCTTGGGACATAAATCTTCGACCTGAATGTTCGCCTATGATGAAGGCTAACCTTAGACAAAGTTGGAAAGAAGAAAATAAGAGTGAACATTTGGCGTACTTGGGTCGGTGAGAGTGATAATTGCGGTCTAAGAGAAATCACAATTAAAATCGTTTTGGCCATAAGTCTGGTAGAAAGCGTTCATATATGGCGTAGGATGCCCTAGTCTGGACTTGTTCGACATAGGAAACACCTTCGGGTCTTATGGGGCTATAATCTATGCCCTTGGTGCGTGCATACGTAGTCTATAGCTTTTGATAAAGATTTTTCATCAGCCCCGGTGATCGATATGCATCACTTGGGTTGAGAGTTAGCCGTGGCGGCGAGCTGGAGGAGGACAAGTGAGAGGACGAGCTTGGTGCCCGTGGTTTTCATTTTCGTGTGGAAGGTACGTGGTAAGAAACCCTTGTTTTCTGAGATTGGTAATATGGGCAAGGAAGTGTTTATAATTAGAAAGAATGGATATTCTTATCCCTTTGAGAATATGAAATGTGTTAAAGAAAAATAACATTTATCTGCCTTCGGCAAACTAATGACGATAGTGAATTAGGTATGATCATAAAGTTTATTTGAATAATGGTTTGTTGAATTAGACTTTGATGCCCAAGACTTTGATTTGATTATCGTTGGCTTATTAATAAATTTCGGATTTTATTCTAAAGCATTGAATATTATTCGATTTTATTCCCTATATATTGTTCGAAAATAGCACTATTACGATGTAAAGTAATACATCTAGCAAATAAAAGAAAAACAATATTAGAATGACAAGCATATCATTCTACCTCAATCGAAATACTCTAAAGAATATGAGATATATTTTTCGTCTTTATAATTTCCTCCAATTTAATTGTAGGGATGTATCGAGGAGAAATAGAGTGTTTAGCTGATAGTGGGACTACTCACACTATCTTAAGGAATCGACAATTATTTGTTGAATTAATTCCTTATAACACATCTGTGACCATGTTAGAGGGATCATCACAAGTAAGAAAGGGGCGAGGAAATGCCTCCTTTTTCATGCCTAACAATACATTGATAACAGTCACAAACGCTCTATATGCACCTAGAGGCAATCGAACCTTGTTAAGTTTCAAAGATATCCGTGCCAACGGTTATCATTTGCAAACTTACTGTGAGAATAAAATTGAATACTTGTATATTACTTCTTATGAATGTGGAAGGAAACGCATTCTAGAAAAACTAATGCGTCAAGATAATGGATTATATCTTACTACGATCCGGATTATTGAACCCTATGTTGTCACCAACAAAGAAATTTGGGATACTGACGCATACAGACTTTGGCATGACCGACTAGGATACCCTGGTCGCGACATGATGGTTCGTGTTTTAAAGAACTCACACGGACATCCCTTCTTCCGAGGAAGAAATAAAATGGGACAAAAATCTGACACAATGAAAAGTGTCGGTCGTAGTGTTGCTTCAACACAACCATTACATTCTGAAACACCAGATGTACTATGTCCCTCTGCCTCATTGACTATTTCAAAGGCACATCACTCGTTTTACAAAGCCTGCTCTTTAGCAAAAACAGGATCGAGACCTTCCTATGCTAAAGATATGAAACAAAATATTTCACTTACAAAGGATACAAGGTGATATATGTGGACCTATCCATCCAGAATGCGGGTCATTCAAGTACTTTATGGTTCTGGTAGATGCTTCGACACGCTGGTCACATGTCGCATTATTGTCCACAAGAAATGCTGCATTTGCAAAACTCCTAGCACATATTATACATTTAAGGGCTCACCACCCTGATCACCCTATCAAGTCTATAAGGCTTGATAACGCTGGAGAGTTCACATCAAAAGTATTTGATGATTACTGCATGTCAGTTGGTCACTGGATATGAGTCTGATATTTCACACTTACGCATATTTGGTTGCGCAGTATATGTGTCTATTACGCCCCCACAACGCAATAAAATGGGTCCTCATAGACGATTAGGTATTTATGTTAGATATGAATCCCTAACTATTATCCGCTATTTGGAACCTTTGACAGACGATATTTTTACCGCTAGATTTGCGGATTGTCACTTTGATGAGACAGTATTCCCGTCGTTAGGGGGAGATAAGAAAAAGAAATTTCTAAGGGAACAACAGGAATTGTCATGGTCTGTCCCCACTCAGTCTCATTTTGATCCACACACTTCACAATGTGAAAGTGAAGTGAAAAGAATAATCAATCTTCAGAACGTAGCAGATTTGATGCCTGATGCATTTTCTGATATTGCTAAAGTGACAAGATCACATATACTAGCTGCAAATGTGTCTGCAAGGTTGGAAGTCCCCAAAAAGGGGCACAATGCCGCAGAGAGAGGCATTGCTACCACACTTAGTGGAGGTGTGGTTGAGGCCTTGGCTCCCCAAAGGAAGAGGGGAATGCCACATGGTTCGATTGACACTCACCCAAGGAAAAAGAGGGCGACTAAGGCACAACCCAATCCATTAATCATCAATTTAAAGAATCCCTCCCATGAGATTGTCTCTGACTATAGTTATATCCATAAATCAATACTGGAGGACGCTCCGATGTTTGAAATGATTCCAGAGAACAAAGAAATATCAATGGATTATGAGAATGCATACGAGTTTATGGAAAGATCTTCCATGTACATTGATGATGTATTTGCATACATTGTTGCTCAAGAAATCATAGACCACAATGATATCGAACCACGCTCTGTTGCAGAATGTCAACAAAGAGCAGACTGGCCTCAATGGAAAGAAGCAATCCAGACAAAACTAGATTCTCTGACAAAAAGACAGGTATTTGGTCTGGTAGTGTTAACCCCACCAAGTGTAAAGCATGTAGGACATAAATGGTCTTTGTTAGAAAGCGTAATGAGAAGAATGAAGTCCTAAAGTACGAGGCTCGCCTTGTAGCGCAAGGTTCATCACAATGTCCTGGAGTTGACTATGAGGAGACATACTCTCCCGTAATGGACGTTATAACGTTCCGCTACTTAGTTAGCTTGTTAGTTTCCGAAGGACTGGAAATGCCGCTCATGGATGTCGTTACAACATATTTCTATGGGGATCTTGATTCAGACATATATATGAAAGTGCCTGATCGCCTTCCATTGCCCAAGTCAAGTGACTCTAAACTACGGAGTGCGTTTGCAATCAGATTGAAACGCTCACTTTACGGATTGAAACAATCCAGACGGATGTGGTATACCCATCTAAGTGACTACTTAATTGGGAAGGGATATGAGAATGATGAACTATGCCCCTGCGTATTCATAAAGAAAACAAGTTCCGGATTTGCAATTATAGCTGTATATGTTGATGATATGAACATAATAGGTACTCTTATTGAAATAAGAGAAACTGCGAGCTACTTGAAATCTGAGTTTGAGATGAAAGATCTTGGGAAAAGGCGGTTCTGTCTAGGCCTTGAACTAGAACACCGAGTTTGTGGAATACTTATCCACCAGTCTGCGTATGTCAAAAAGATGCTCACGCGATTTAACATGGACAAAGAGCATCCTGTTAGCACTCCCATGATCGGTCGGAGTCTGGATATAAAGAAAGATCCATTTCGTCCAAAGAAATATGACGAAGAGCTATTGGGAGCTGAAATTCCCTACTTAAGTGCAATAGACGCATTATTGTATCTAACTCAATGTACTCGACCATATATTGCATTCTCAGTGAACTTGTTAGTCAGATTTAGCTCAGCGCCAACGCAGCGCCATTGGAATGGTATTAAGAACATATTTCGAAACCTAAAATGAACCATTGACTTGGGTCTATTATTTCCCTACATAAAGACAAGAGGGACCACAAATGGAAATGTAACCCCTAAAGGAAATGTAAATAGAGAAGGTACCACCCCCTACACTGAAACCCCATATAATGTTATAGTTGAGTTTGCTGATGCTGGGTACCTCTCTGACTCACATAAATGTCGTTCTCAAACTGGTTATGTATTTACCATTGGGAACACGGTGATATCTTGGAGATTAACCAAGCAAAACCTTGTGGCTACTTCCTCGAACCACTCTGAGATTATTGCTCTGCATGAGGCGGTTCGTGAGTGTATATGGTTTAGGTCCATCATTACACATATCCGAGGGACTAGTGGTTTAAGTACTACCACTGAAGAGCCTACTTGCATTTATGAATTCAATGCAGCTTGCATCGAACAGATAAAACTAGGTTATATCAAGGGTGATAACACAAAGCACATATCGCCAAAGTTTTCTATAATCAGTAACAACAAGCTCTTCTCAAGATTCAAGTGAATCAAGTAAGGTCTGAGGAGAATGTGGCAGATTTGTTTACCAAATCATTACCCAAAATAATATTTGAGGAACATGTGAAAAACATAGGAATGCTAAAGCTTTCAAAGCTTCCTTGATTGATGTAAGGATTAGGGGGAGATGTAGACTTCAGGGGGAATCTAATACACACGTCATCCTTAAAAGTTAAAGGTACGTTGTGCTCTTTTTCCCTTCGACCAAGTTTTATTTTGTCTCACTGGGTTTTGTTACTTAGCAAGGTTTTTAATGAGGCAACGATCTATGCACCATTTCGTCTTTGACTCGGCACAAGGGGGAGTGTTAAAGGAAAATAACATTTGTGTGTCTTCGTCGAAGTAATGACGATAGTGAATTAGGTATGATCATAAATATAATTGTTATTACCGTTGTAATCGTCACCCTATATAAAGGGATTCTCTAATAAAATGAGTAGACATATTTTCATTTTCTCTATTATAAAATGTTATTATTTGGTCTATTGTAAGAGCATCTCCAAGTATTTAGCTAAAAGTTATAGTTAAATTACATAAAAAGTTAAATTTAACTTGTATGTTTTTAACTTTCTATTCAGCAGTTGTAGTTATTTTAGAGTCAATTCAGCAGTTGTAGTTCTATTTGGGACGTTTAACAGAAAAATTGAACGTTGGGGGATTTTAACTTCAAGCTATATTCTCTCTCCTAAATAGTTAAAAGTAGCTAGAGATTATTTCGGGAAGCTAAAATTGACTTAGCTATAGGGTACCTGTTGGATGCTATTTTAGCTATATTTCTGTTAATTTTCAAAAAATAATAACTTTGGGGTATCTGTTGGAGATGCCCTAAGTAATTACTATTTACAGCTGAAATTTGGTTCTATTTTTATTTCTTTCATTGAGAATTACAATAGCCATAGAAGTAAAATTTACCCATAGATTGTTGCATGTAAGAGTACGTTCGCTTATTATTCTAGAAAAACTGTTAAGTGGCCGGTCATAAAACAGAACAATTTTTCTTGTGGTTGCCGGCCGTGCCATTGCAGTAAGCTAGAAAGAGTACTTCTTATAATTCCATTTAGTAGATCGAAGTTTTACAACTAGTTAATCTCACTTATAATCCTTGCCTCTTCTTGACATCACTTATAAATAGACTGTAATAAGAACATTATTCGTCCAAAATAATAAAACTTACGTTTTGTGTATACATGCACCGCGAGGTAATATTCACCCCCTCGGACGTGTTGTCCTACTCGCTAGGGTTTTAAAAGAAACAATTTACAAAAAAATTAAATAAATAAATAAAATAAAATAAAATATACCTCCGAAGTCCGGAATGAAGAGGGATTTCCTAATACTAAACTGAACCTAACTTGGAGACCTAAATGGTTTAGGAGAGTGAGATTACATTTCTTGTGCTAGTACTTCGGTTTCCTATATAATCCCTAGCTCACTATATATCTCCACCACAACAATCATTCTTCTCTTCACTTCTTTCCTTTCTTTCCAACAAGAAAGGAAACCCCACTGTAGGTACGTACGTCCACCCCCTTCATCTTCTGCAAACTTGAATTATAATCAGGCCAGGTTTCTATTTTCTGTGATTTGAGATGGCCGTTCTAGCTCTCAGTCCGCAAAATTGCCTCAAAAACCCACCCTTTAACCTCACGACAACCATCACTCTCTCCTTTGTTGATATATACACCTAAACCTGAACCTAACCCTAGCCTTAGCCCTTGCCCTAACCATAAGCCGAAGACTAATCCTAACCCTGAGCAGGCCCGTGCTCAACCCAACTGTCGAAAGCAGCGGAAGCGAAGGCGACCCAACAACAGCAACTCTCCGCCGGCCAGATCCACTGTCCAGAAACTTACTGTGGCCAGTAACCAGCCGAGTGGTCAGGTCAAAATCCTCAAGCGCTGCGGTGAGAAATTGACCAAAGTCACCAAACCTGGAGCGCCACATCAGCCATCACCCACTCCTAAAGAAAATCGCCTTTCTCCAAAGAAAATTCAAGAACACAGGTTCTTTGCCGGGTCGTGCACCTCTACCGCCTCCCCGCCTCCAAGTTCTCTTCCTATGCCATCATTTCTTGCGCGCTAAGAATAGAGTGGTTTCAAACACCGAGGATGTGCAAGGCATTGCGGAAACTTAATTCTAAGTACGGTTTAATCTGCCCTAGGATCCTGCTTGTAAATGTGTCGGCGCGGCTTTGTATACACACACATGTATGTGCTGTTCTTGTTTATGTAGATGATCGATGATTGAGTTTGTGATAGAGGGATATTCAACTGTAATTGTAGCCTTGTACGAAGTGCTATTTATTTGTTAGACATAGGACTCTCTTGTCAGTATATTTCATAATTGATCTATCGAATCCATACACATCCTCCGATATCAGATGAGCACGTACACGTACTATGTATTATATATATATATATATATATATGTTGTAGGAGAAATAGATTGATAAATCTCTCTCTGTTTATTCATTGATAAGGAGGCCTTTATATAGGCATTACATCAAGTATCCCTGGCGAACAGGGATTCCCTATCTAATAGAGTATCTAGACTTCTAGTCTTATTAGGACAAGACACACCACGGAAGTTACTGAGTTAACCTTCCTTGAACACTCCCCCTTGTGTCGCGTCCTCAATGGTGCATGAACTGTTGCCTCGTTAAAACCTTTGCCAGCAAACAAAAACCTCTTGGGCAAAAATAAAAGCATGGTCTAAGGAAAAAGAGTACAACGCACCAACTACAAGTATGTGAGACATGCATAACTAGGCTCCCCCTGAAGTCTAGATGAGAACTCCCCCTGATAGTCATTCAGTCTTTGAGTTCGGATAAGCGACACATTCCAATGCGCTTTACATGCTTCATAAATGTAGATTTGGGTAGAGACTTGGTGAACAGATCCGCTGCATTTTCTTCTGAGCTGACTTGCTTCACCTGGATATTCAAAGTCTCTTGCTGCTGCTGATTGTAGAATAACTTAGGCGAAATGTGTTTAGTATTGTCACCCTTAATGTATCCCAACTTCATCTGCTCAATGCATGCTGCATTATCTTCAAATATGCAAGTTGGTCCCATCGTAGTAGACTCAAGTCCACTAGACTCTCGAATGTGAGATATAACTGAGCGAAGCCAAATACATTCTTTGACTGCTTCATGTAGTGCAATAATCTCAGCATGGTTCGAGGAGGTAGCAACAAGGGTTTGCTTGGTTGATCTCCAAGATATCGCCGTATTCCCAATGGTAAAAACATAACCGGTTTGGGAACGTCCTTTGTGTGGATCTGACAAATATCCAGCATCAGCAAATCCTACCATCACATCATTTGGTGTATCTGAGTAGGAGGGGGTATTGCCAAAATCGTATCGGGACCACGACTTAGCATCCGCGGGTCCGGATAATTTGGCGGATATGTCTGCAAGATGGCGGATGGATGAACCAAAGCCAGTCTTGGCGGATATGGCTGGCGGATGGCAATCCGAGCCATGGTTTGTGCTGTTAGATGCAAGAGATCGACTAGGTGTCGAATCCTGATGAGTGTATCGATAGTACAAGCCCATGTCAAGGGTTCCTTTAAGGTATCGGAAGATGTTCTTGATTCCAACCCAATGACGTTGTGTTGGCGCAGAGCTAAATCTAGCTAACAAGTTCACAGAGAAAGCGATGTCTGGTCTAGTACACTGAGCTAAGTATAACAAAGCTCCAATCGCACTAAGATATGGATATTCAGCTCCCAAGACCTCTTCGTCATCTTCTTTCGGACGAAAGGGATCTTTGTTGATATCCAGACTTCTAACGACCATGGGAGTGCCTGTAGGATGCATAACTTTGTCCATGTTAAATCGCCTGAGCATCTTTCGGACATATGCAGACTGGTGTATAAAAATTCCACCACTTCGGTGCTCTAGTTCTAAGCCTAGGCAAAACCGAGTCCTTCCCAGATCTTTCATCTCGAATTCGGATTTCAAATAGCTAGCGGTCTCATTGATCTCATTCAGAGTTCCAATGATGTTCATATCATCGACATAGACGGCTATAATGGCAAATCCTGAACTTGTTCTCTTTATGAACACACAAGGGCACAACTCATCATTCTTGTATCCTTTCCCAATCAAGTAATCACTTAACCGTGTGTACCACATCCTACCAGATTGTCGGAGTCCATATAGAGATCGTCTCAACCTGATAGCAAATGAACTTCGTGGTTTTTGCTCACTTGACTTGGGTAACGAAAGTCCTTCTGGCACTTTCATGTACATCTCCGTATCTAGGTCCCCATAAAGATACGCAGTTACAACATCCATAAGCTGCATATTGAGTCTCTCTGAGACTACCAAACTTATTAAGTATCGGAAGGTAATAGTATCCATGACAGGAGAATACGTCTCCTCATAATCAATTCCAGGGCGTTGAGAAAAACCTTGCGCCACGAGTCGAGCTTTATATCGCTGGACTTCGCCATTCTCATTGCGCTTTCTGACAAAGACCCATTTATGTCCAACAGGCTTCACGTTCGGCGGTGTAGGCACAACCGGTCCGAATACTTGCCTTTTCTTTAGAGAGTCTAGTTCAGCCTGGATTGCTTCTTCCCACTTCGGCCAATCCGCCCTACGTTGACATTCATCAACAGTGCGGGGTTCCATATCGTCGTCGTTAATGACTTCTTGAGCAACGGCGTAGGCGAATGCATCATCGATATACATGGAATTTCTTTCCATCAGATTGTGCATGCATAAGTAGTTTAGTGAGATTTCCTTGTTCTCCAACATCAACAGTGAGTCTGAGGCGTCCCCCAGATGATTCAGAGTTGATTCTTGGACATAGGTATAGTCGGAGACAATCTCGTGTGACGGCGTCACAGTATCAATGATGAACGGATCGCTTTGTGCCTGGACACATGCCCTCTTTCTAGGTACATTGTCTTTGGAACCGATTGGTCTCCCCCTCTTTCTAGGAGGATCCGAAGTCGACGCCGGCTCTCCACTTGGAGGTGCCGAGCCTAGGCTGCCGATGGCACCTAGGGCTGCGGGTCCGAGACCGGCGGCGCGTGCTCGCGCATGGCGAGGAATGTTAAGCCTTGCAGGTACATTCGCAGCAGGTATGGTTGATCTTGTCACTTTCGCAATATCAGTAAAGGAGTCGGGCATCGTATCCGCCACCTTTTGTAGTTCTAATATGCGTTGTATTTCAGTCTCACACTGAGACGTACGGGGATCATAATGAGACATAGTGGGAGAGAACCACGTCAATTCCTGACGTTCATTTGGGACGGATGCGGCCCCATCTCCCCCTAACGGCGGGAAGGATGTCTCATCAAAGTGACAATCTGCAAATCTTGCAGTAAACAGATCACCTGTCATAGGCTCTATATAGCGGACAATAGTTGGTGCTTCATATCCAACATAAATAGCTGATCGTCGTTGTGGACCCATCTTGGTACGCAGTGGAGGCGTGATAGGCACATATACGGCACAACCAAAAGTACGCAGATGCGAAATATCAGGCTCGTAACCAGTTACCAACTGGTACGCACTAAATGGTTGGCTATCTGTGGGTCGTAGACGAATAAGCATAGCTGCATGTAATATTGCATATCCCCATGCCGAAACTGGCAAGTTTGTGGCCATGACAAGAGACCTAGCTACAAGCTGTAGTCTCTTGATAGCGGCTTCTGCAAGACCGTTCTGAGAATGAACGTGGGGTACGGGATGTTCAACTTCAATCCCAACTGACATGCAATAGTCATCAAAACACTTTGAGGTAAACTCTCCAGCATTATCCAGTCTGATGGACTTAATCGGATTGTCCGGGTGGTGAGCCCGAAGCTTAATAATCTGAGCTAGGAGTTTAGCGAATGCAGCATTCCTCGTGGACAACAACGCTACGTGTGACCAACGCGTTGATGCATCAACCAGAACCATGAAATATCGAAATGGTCCGCATTCTGGTGTTATAGGTCCACAAATATCACCTTGTATTCGTTGTAGAAACGGAATATTCTGTTTATTATCAATAGCAAAAGATGGTCTTGCTTGAAGTTTTGCTAGTGAACAAGCTTTACAAAACGAACGATGAGCATTAGACATCGCTACAGAAGCATGAGAAGCAGGAGGGGGCCGAACCTCTCCTTGGAGCTGAGAGGCGGCTATCGACGGCACGGCCGAACCGAGGCCGAGGCGCCCTCTGTGCTTTTGTGATCGGAAAAATGGATGACCGTGGGAGCATTTCAAAATACGGATCATCAGATCACGACCCGGATGACCGAGTCTATCATGCCAAAGCTTATAAGCATCAGAATCACATAATATAACAACATGAGATTCGTTGGCTCGAATGGTTGTGAAATACATGCCATTGCGAACTCGCTTACACTTCTCCACAATGCGAGTACGCATAGATTGAGTGGAGGTGATCAACAGATATTCAGTTCCATCTTCAACATAAGTGCTGAGGTGATAGTCATTGTCACGCACATCCTTGAAAGCTAGCAAGGTTCTTGGCGCCTTAGGCGCATATAGGGCGTCCTCTACCCGAATCTCAGTGCCATTTGGCAGTAAGAATTGAGCAGTGCCGCGACCCTTAATTACGGGTCCAGTTCCTGTCATCGTAGATAACGACGATTCTCTTGGCGTAAAATCCGAAAACAATTGCCGATTTCTCAGAATCGTTTGAGTTGTTGCACAATCCAACAAACACTCAATCTCGCCTTGATACATCTACAAAAACAATGTAAATTGAATCAATAGTCTACTTTAGACTTTGGCGAACACTTTAGAGTAAGTGTACTGAAACAATATATCATCACAAAATGAAGTGCATTAAGGCCAATAACATAGCCATGGCAACGACAAAATTTGAGAGAAAGATATAAGCCGCATTTTAATCACCGAGTATCACCATTGATAATCATAGCCTAGGTCAGAGATTGAGACCGGACACCGTCGTAGGTGGCGTGGCCGAGCCAAGGCCGAGGCCAAGGCAAAGGCCGGGGCCAAGCCAAAGCCGAAGCTGTGGTAAGGCCAAAGCGACCCAGAGGCCGAGCCGAAGCAAGGCGAGTGGTGAGAGTCGGTCAGGCATTGAGGCAATGCGATGCGACGGTTGAGCTAAATCCGAAGCATGGCGAGTCCGAAGACACTTTGTTGCCGAGCCATTGATGCAAAAGTTGCATTTGTTCGATAGGCTATCGATTGTTGGTTTCAAAAACCGGATTCGGTGCTGAGCCAAGCTGGCGAATGGCCATGGCGAGTGAGGCCTAGCGAGTCGCGGCCAAGCGCTTATGGGCTTTGGCGAGCGAGGCATGGCGGATCGCAGCCAAGTTGGCGGATCGCTGATCGCGGATCGCGGGTTAGTTGGCGAATAGCCATGGCGAGCGAGTCCTGGCGGATCGCGACCAAGTTGGCGGATAGCGGATCGCGGATCTCGGATCGCGGATCGTGTATCGCGGCTCGCGGATGGCGTATCGCGCATCGCGGATGGCGTATCACGGATCTCTCCTTTTGTCTTTGTGATTTTTCGGATATGAGTTAACATCACCAGAATTTTGGTGAACTCAAAATGATTATGCCATTGAGAATTGGACGCATTGAACCAATTTTGCTTTCAGGGATGTAAAAATCTCAAATCATTCGTAGAATAAGATAGATTTTATTGATGACAACTCAAGAATACATCAAGGTTGTTCTAAATAGAACGACTTATCGAACAAAGTCGTGATTTATTGACTATTCTGTCAAAATAATAATCAAAATCAAACTTGAACACGTATCTCATGACCTAAGTCAAATACTTATTCATAGTCTGGAGTATCATACTCCTGAGTCCTACGTTTCTTGGTAGGTTGGAAGTCATCGATGGCGAAGTTCGTATTTTCCTCATCGTATACTTCTTCCTTAAAGTCTCCTACATAGTGTGCTTCTTGTTCTATGTATTGTTTGTGTTTCTTGTAAGCGGCTTGAATATCTCTGCTTGCTATGCAATCGCGTTGGAGATGATTCTTAGAACCACATTTGAAGCAAGGAGCCGAAGCATTGTTCGGCGAATGGCCACCACGCCTGGGACCGGAACCAAAACTGTTCCTCCCTCTGGGAGCGGCGGCTCTGCCATCATCCCTTGTCCAAGAAAGCGGTCGGCCACGGCCGACGCCTCTTCTCCCTCCTCGTCCGCCACGTATTGCTCTTGGCGTACGTGGTGGCGGTGCTTGACGTTCATGAGGTTGATGCTTCTGCTTAAAAGCTTTACCACGGGCTTGATGAGATTCCGCAATGAATTTCGGTCCTCGAGGCCTCTTATTGGTGGTAAGAATCAACTCATGGTACCTCTCCTTTCTTTGAAGCACATTCATCAAATCGCTGAAGGTTTTGATAGTGCCTTTCTCACGGAGATCGCGGTACTGATGCGACAACATGGACGCAGATTCTGGGAACGTCGTGAAAGTCTTCTCCATCATATCATCATCGGTCTTTTCGACCCCACAAAAGCTCAAATCAGATTGCAAGTTTAGCATAGTCTGATGATATTCCTGGACGGAATCAAAATCCAGTAAGCGGATTTGCTCCCAATCAGACATGAGGTCTGGGAGTTGTGCGTCATGCACATTGTCGAAGCGGTCCTTGAGGATATCCCATAGCTCTTTGGGATCAGTTTTCCTCAGGTATTGCTTCTTGAGCGTTGGATGGATATGGCGCCTGAGAAACATCAGGGCTTGTGCTTTCTGTTCAGGAGAAGCGTGTAAGCTTTCATCCTCAGGAGGGTTGATGGTGGCAGTAAATCTTTTACCAATGAAAGTGTTCTCAACATCTGAGACCCACCTCTTGTATTCCTTGCCTTGGACATCCAAGATGTCAAATTCTGGACGCTGAGTGTCAGCCATCTACAGAACACAAACAGGGAGACGTTAGTATGTTTGAATACTAATCAAGTTTGATTGTTCTTTTAGAACAGTGCCAAGATATATCATGGTCACATAAATCGATGCTTAATGTGACTTCAAGTCACAATCGATATCTTCCCTTTGTTTTCTTTCCAAAAAAGAATAATACGTTATGGTTCACAGTGACATCACAGTCACAAGCATAACGGTGGCCGGTAACATCACAGTTACCCCAATAAACGTTGGCACCGGGGTGACTAAATCCCCGTATGCCGTCCCGAGAAGCGATAGAATCGGGATGAAGAAGCAGGGACACGGAAAGGTCCCGGAAGAAAACAAAACCCAACTATTGAAATTTCAGAAGCGGGAACGTTTATGAAAATATTTACCTCTTCAAGAGAAGCTTGATCAAACGAAACTTGACTCTTGGGGAAGCTTGTTTTCTTCGATTTTTCTTGATTTCTTCTCAACCACGAATAAGGGTTCGCGGATCGCTTGCTTGGCTTGCGAGCAATTTTGATCGTCTGGCGGATGCGTGCAAAAAGTAGCACGCAAGGGAGAGCTGCTGGCGAGCGGGTTGTCTGCCTAGAGGCAGAGGAGGAGCAGTACTCGAGGGTACAGTGCGGCAGGCGAACAGCGCAGATGCTGCTGAGAAGAGGCCGACGGTGCCGAAGGGAAGAATCGGCGGCCGACGGTAGGTTAGGGTTTCGAAGAAAAAAAAAATTCGGAATTAGGGTTTCTAGGGTTTATTAGACGGGAGGCTAGAGCAATGTGCTGATAACGTGTTGTAGGAGAAATAGATTGATAAATCTCTCTCTGTTTATTCATTGATAAGGAGGCCTTTATATAGGCATTACATCAAGTATCCCTGGCGAACAGGGATTCCCTATCTAATAGAGTATCTAGACTTCTAGTCTTATTAGGACAAGACACACCACGGAAGTTACTGAGTTAACCTTCCTTGAACAATATATATATATATATATATATATATATATATATATATATATATATATATATATATATATTCAGTACTCTTCAATTGATTTAAACACAATCGATCATTCTCTTCATGCCGATCCAGTAACTATTTTGCATAAGAATTACAATCAACAAGTATATGAGCCATGACTTCAAAACCGGGAAGACCACTAGCTAGCTAGGGTCATATCTTCTATTGGTCTTCATTTACAAAAGTTTATTTTTAAGCAACTACGTATCACAGGAAAGTGCTCACACCGACTCCTGATCGATATATAGCTCTGTCCTAGCTAGCGTCTTTCGTACGAACCATAACATAAACGAACATGTACACAAGAAGCAAGTAAATGCTCAACATGATTTCCTTGCCTTCTTCTCCTCGTGCGCTCTTAGAAAAGGTAGCGACACGGACCATGACCTGGGAAGAGAAACAAAACAAAAGAAGAAAGAAACTTGAAATTAGTTAATCGAAACTTGTATTTTCTTTCTCCTGTGCACTGGTATTTGGGATTTTGCTTACAGTGGGGACTGGGAAAACCAAAGAGAACAGGCAAATTAAGAAAGAGAGTAGGCATTTTAACGTACTTGGGTCTACAGTGGTGATGAGTCCAGTTCCAGAGAAATCACAATGGTAGTCGTTACGACCCTTTGTCTGATAGTAAGAATTCATAGCGAAGGATGCTTGGGCCCTGATAGATTCGTCATAGCAAGCACCACCTGGTTGTATGGCTTGGCATTCTATCATGCCACACAACCAGTCTAAGTTTTTCTCCAAAGTTTCAGTATCAGCATGGGGGTTCGCTATGCACCACTTACGGCCCGGACCATCCCCTGGTGAAGGTTTTGGTGTTTTAGGTATAGGTGTTGGTGTGCCATAACGATTAACTGGTGTATGCTTAAATCCAGCGTCACTATCACTAGCAGTAAACTTGCATTGGCCGTTACCTGAAAATAAGAAACCAAAAAAGAAAGTCTGAGTCTTATATATGGGAATCATCAAGAAGATATAGAGGTATAATGTGAAGCTGTTTACACACTTGGGTCAGAGTTAAGGACTTGTCCGGAACCAGAGAAATCGCAGGTGCCGCCTAGTGAACGGTAAAGGTTGAAGTAAGCGTTCATTGCGAATGATGCCCGGGTTCTGAGATCGTTGTTAAAACAAGCGCCTCCTGGTCGTATGTCCTGGCAATTTACGTTGGCCTGGTTACAAGCATAGTCTATGTTTGCTGATAAAGCTTGATCGCTAGTTCCTTGTTTCGCAACGCAATAATATTTGGGGCCGGCCTAAGTCATGCAGAAAGGTTAGTATAAATAAACAAGAAGATTGAATCCAATATTTTTCATGAAAAGGGGAAAGGAGGGAAAGACACAACTCACATTTTGGCTGAAAGCGGTGGTGGAGAGTTGGAGGAGGAGAAGCGGGATGATGAGCTTAGTAACCATTGTTTTCGATTGGACAATCTCGATTGGATTCGATCATTAGCATTGGAGGGGATGAAGGATTTATAGTGGAGAATAATGAATTAGGGAGCTCAACTAAAATTCTGGGATGTTGTTGGTGAATTGGAAATTGTTACTATTTACAGATGATTAACATTTAGAGCTAGATTTCTATAGCCGCACACTTATGTTTATTTATGAAATCCTTCATCCTTTAATTGGAGGAGATTGCCTATTTCTTGCTTCATAAATCGTAAAAGGTGCTAATGCAATTACAAGGAATTATGTTCTAGCTATATTAAGAAAGGAAATCATATATGGACGTCGATGGTTGGTGTAGACAAATCTCAACTCAAAATACGTTGAATTTGTTTTGCAATATTCATACAGGCGGTTGCCAAAGGAACACTGATCACACGAATTAAGGATGGAGGTATATAGCGCGCTAGATCTAATTGATAGCATTAGTGTGAGCTCAGTTTAAGTCGATAAGAAAATATACTTTGATGAGTTATACGTACTCATCTAAAAGACAAGTTCTCAAACAAGTGAATCTAACTATTAGAGAAATTTTAAAGCTTTTGAATTGGGATTAGACACTATATATTGCGGTATTCATTTTCTATCCAAATTCTATGGCTCCGTCCTAGTGTCTAGTTATCACTTATCTGTGTGCATTTGACATCGTCTAGATGAGCATGCAGCTGCCTTTATGTGTGCGTACTTTCATTGGGTGGGTCTTATTTTTGTAATCTTCTTCTCTAATCGGATAGAACTGTCGTATTTTACTAACCAAGTCCTTTCATAAAACTTCTCTTTAGTCTATTTCTTAATTTCAATATCCTTATAGTATATTGATTGGCATACGTATATAATGAATGTACTCGAACATATATACAGTTTTGTACAAGAGAATATCCCTTCTTTCACATAATGAGATTGAGGTGACAACTTGACAATGCGAGTTTTCCACTTAATAGTTTTAGTAATATAGTTGTTAATTAAGTTGTTATACACTTATATATGAACCTTAGAAACTCTATGCGTTGCATGCGATATGAAGTTTCTACTACTTAATGTCTTAATCATGTCAGGGTTAATCTAACACGTAGTTGGTTTGTTCTTGGTTTTACAACAATTGTTCATTAATTATCTAGCTAGGTTTGTTGATTCAATCAAGTTTATAGCTAAGTATTAACAATTCTTGAATTCTGTTAATTCAGTTTCTCTTTTCAAGTTTATATAATTCTTTGCTGCAGAATAGACATAAGAGAGTGGTAATATTTTGACGCATTAGGATCAGTACGTGCGTGGAGGGGAGTTCCACATTGGGTGGAGTCATAGTGCCACCCTTTCAGCGGTAGACATTGTAGTAATTAAGCATAAAGCATTCATAGTGTAGAAGGCTAGCTTGTAGCATTCATGCAATTACTTCTAGCCGTCCGATTACAATTTCAGTTTTTCTTTTTGTTACTTCTTATTTCAAAGGACTACATCAAGACAATGCTCACATTGATAGAGCCTATCTTGTGCCAATTAACTAAAATATGTACAACGTAGAAACAAAGAAGAAAATTATGCTCAACACATTCTCGTTGTTTGCTGCTCCTTCAATTTTCAAGGCTCGTAAATACAACTGCCCCAGCCTGAAAAAGAAATAATATAATGAAGAATGTAGAAGTTATAAAAACTGGAGGTAGTTAAAAGAAACTAGCTAGTATTTTTCTATCCACAACGAATCAAAAGAAGAGAGTAAACATCTCAACATACTTGGGTTGGTGTTGGTTATTTGGGCGCTTCCGGTGAAATCACAGTCGTAATCGTGGCGGCCGTTTTTCTTGTAGTAAACATCCATGAGGTAGGTTGCCTTTGGAAGAACTGTCTTGGCATAGCATTTACCACCACCCATTATATCGTTACAATCCACCTTCTTGGTTCCGCACAACCAGTTTATGTTTTGCTGCAGAACTGCGTCGGATACCCCTTGTTTTGGTACGCACCACTGTCCAACAGATGGTCGAGCAGATATGTTCGGTTGAGTTGGTGTTGGTCCAGATGGTCCAGATGGACCTTGGCCACCAGGCTAAATCATAAAACGAAATTTTAAGTTAAAACTTGTAGGGCGCATTATTCAAGAATTGTGTTTACATAGTCTCTGATCACTTTTCAACTGCAACAAATTTATATAGAAAAACTGGCCGTAGTGACTATATAGTTGATTATGGTGAACCATTACCTGGATATTTGCATCCGCCGTGACCTGAATAATGGAAGAACGAAATTAGGATATATTATAGACACAGTTTCAGGTAAAAGAGTGAACAAAACATATTTTGACGTACTTGGGTCGCTAATGGTGATGAGTCCGGTTCCGGAGAAATCGCAGTTGAAATCGTTACGACCCTTGAGCTGATAGTAAGAATTCATGGCGTAGGACACCCGAGCCCGGATATCGTTATCAAAGCAAGCACCACCGGGCTGTATGGGGCCGCAGTCCACGCCCTGGTTTGTGCACACCCAGTTCAGGTTTACTTGCAAGTCTTGTTGGCTAGCCTGGTGCTTGGCTATGCACCACTTCTTGCCACGGCGAGAGGGTGTATTTGGTGGAGCCGATCCAGTAGCCGGTGGATTCGAACCAGGTCCTGATTGACCAAACTTGCACGAGCCATTGCCTATAAGAAAAGAAAATGCAAACGAACCCTGAATGTGGTTCGGCCTTCACTGCATGCATGTCCCTCGTACTCTCTCAGCTCCGACAAAAGAAAATTACAAGAAAATAGGGCAAGAGAAATGAAAATAAGGGTAGTGAGCATTAGAAGATATGACGTACTTGGATCAACGGAGGTGAGCTGTGCCGATTGAGTGAAATCACAAGTAGCGCCCTTTGAGCGGAAGACATTGAAGTAAGTAGTCAAGGCGTAGGCGGCCTTAGTGCCGAGATCGCTTTTAAAGCATGAACCACCTGGTTGTAGAATTGGGGAACAATCCACACCTTGCTGGGCGCACGCATAGTTTATGTTTGCTGACAAAGTTTGGTCCATAACGCCTGGTTTTGGTACGCAGAAGTCGGCGGCTCTGATTGTGGAGGCCAACCGGAGAAGTGTTAAACTTAATGCTTAGTTACTTTTCTAACCTATGTTAGTTTATTTTTAACTATAGTTAAGTTTTTGTGTACTGTACTGTAGGCTGGTATAATAGTATCAGTCCTTATCCTGTCCTTATCCGGTAAGAGAGCAGATCAGCAGAAACAAATCAGTAAAAAAAAGAAAACAGAGGTCTGAGAGCATAATAGTGCCACAGCCTCTTTCATCAAAATATCTCTTTGTATCTCATTGATTCTACCACCATCTCTGTATCAAATATATAGTGTTGTGTGTGTGATTGAGTGTAGAAAATCAGAGAAAAAGAAGATCAAGGCTACGTACCTGATTGGAGTGTGAAGAGCAGTTGCATAATAAGGCAGCAAGCTTGGATCAAAGGAGGTGAGTAATAGCTCTACCCCAACATCTGATATCAGAGCTTAGTCAGATCAAGACTAGGCTGCTGGGTATAGTGATTTTAGAAGGAAAAAAAAAAAAAAAAGGGAAATTCAATTTGAATCCCTAAATCTGAAATTCAAATTTCTTGGAGTCAACCACAGCAAGCTCAAGCTCAAGTGGTGATCTTCGAACACCAATGTTTGTTGGAGAAAACTATAACTTCTGGAGAAGTAAGATGAGGATAATCCTCAAATCTTATGATATTTGGTATATAGTCGAAGATGGTTTCGAAACTCCGGCAAGTATGGAAGGTCTGACTGAGACTCAGAAGGTGGAGGTGAAATCAAACCTGAAAAAGGATGCTAAAGCTCTTGCAGTAATCCATGGAGCTGTTTCAGATGAAATCTTACCCAGAATCTCAAATGAGGAGACTTCAAAATCTGCGTGGGATGTTTTAGCCGAAGAATACAGAGGTACTGATGTGGTTATTGCTGTTAAAGTTCAATCTTTACGTAGAGATTTTGAATATACTAGAATGATGGATGGTGAATCTCTTGATGCTTATCTCACTAGGCTGACAAATATAGTGAACCAAATGAAAACTTATGGAAAACCTCTAGATGATGAGAGAGTAGTCCAGAAAATTCTTATCAGTTTAACAGAGAAGTATGATGCCATAGTCTCTGTTATTGATTTGACAAAAGACCTTAAAACCTTAGGGGTTTAACAGGTTATTGGTTCTCTAAAAGCCTATGATCAAATGGTGAATAAGCGCGCTGAAGATGCAACAGAGAGTGTCTTCAAAACTCTCAGCCTTAGTTCGAAAAATTCTGGTCAAGCTAGTTCATCTCAAGGCAAAAGCAATGTGCCTAAGAAGAAATGGAAAGGCAAAAACAAGAAGTGGGAGAAGAGGAGCAGCAATGAAGAGAGTGGTAGTACGAGTTATAATCCTATGGTGAAATGCAAAGTTTGTGGTAATTTTCATCTTGGTGTTTGTTGGTTTAAAGGAAAACCAAAATGTCAAAACTGTAACAAGTTTGGACATGTGGCGAAGGATTGCAATCTGAACAAGCATCAAGCACACTTCACTGAAGAGCAAGACAATGATGGCAACATGTTCTTTGCTTGTCAAGCAGCAACTATACATAAAAATGAAAATGTTTGGTTTGTGGATAGTGGCTGCAGCAATCACATGACACCATATCAGTCCATTCTTGTGGATATTGATAATTCCTTCATATCAAGAGTAAAGGTGGGTACTGGTACTTTGGTGCAGGCAAGAGGAAGAGGAACACTTGTTGTGGAAACAAAGAAAGGAAGAAAATATATAAGAGAAGTGTTGTTGGTTCCAGAATTGGACCAAAGCCTTCTAAGTGTTGGGCAACTTCAAGAAAAAGGTTACCCGGTATTTTTTGATGAAGATTTGTGCACAATATATGATAAGAAAAGGGAAATGCACTACCCGCTTTGACAGAATAGCCGACGAAATTTTTTTTGTCGGCTATTCCAAATTTTCGTCGGGTATTCCTTCTACCGACGAAAATTTCGTCGGCTATAATTCGTCGGTAAAAGCCCGTCGGTAAAAGTAATGGCCGACGAAAAAAACGACATCGTCGGCCATTCCAACCTTGGCCGACGAATTATGGCCGACGAAAATGATTTCGTCGACCAAAGCTTGGTCACATATGCGACGAAATTCGTCGGCTATTTTCGAGTATGGCCGACGATTTCGTCAGAATATATTAATATTTTAAAGTTATAGCCGATGAAATAATGTCAATTTCGTCGGCTATAACTGCATTTTGGGCAAAAAAAAAATACCGGATCGGAGGAGGAGAAGGAGGAGGAGGAGGAGGCCGGAGGAGGAGGGGAAGGAGGAGGAGGCCGGAGGAGGAGGAGGAGGAGGAGGCCGGAGGAGGGGGGGGGGGGGAAGGAGGAGAGAAAAAAGGCGGGAGGAAGCGATTTAAAAGATTTAGAAGGAGAATAACCGACGATTTAATATATTTTGTCGGCTATACTTAGAGAATAGCCGACGATTTAATATATTTCGTCGGCTATACTTTGGAAAATCAACAGCCGTCGGATCTGAGCCATCCAACGGCGGACAATGAAAAGGCGCGGATCGCAAGAGTTTAGCCGACGAAAATTATATTTCGTCGGCTATGCTTTGGAAAATCAGCAAGCGTTGGATCTGAGCCATCCAACGGCGGACAATAAGCGGATCGAAGGAGTTTAGCCGACGAAATATAATTTTCGTCGGCTAAACTTAGAGAATAGCCGACGATTTACAATATTTCGTCGGCTATTCTATGAAAACATATTAAACTGCCGTTTTGAGGCCCTAAACGAACTCGAAATCCCGAAAAGACCCACACATCGTAGCATAGCTACGTGTTTGATTCCTGGCGTCGTTCCCTTTCCGGAATGGTATCACAATCGTCATTCGGACGCTGGACGCCAAATCTGCCGTAAACCGGGTTTTCACTTGCAACGGTCAATCTGCTCTTCAATTTTGTCGGAATCTTGTCATTTTTCAACCGTAGCCGTATTTCATTATTTTGGTCATATCTTATTTGATGACATATTTGCATTTGAAGAGTGTACGTATAGTAACTATTTGAAACTATACATTCACTTAAACACTTAGTAAACAAGTTAAGGAACATTAGTGCATATGTTCCGATTTTGAATCTAAAAGTTTGGAAAATCTATTCCAACCGTCAGATATCACCGTTTAGATTAAATACATGTATGAAAAAAAATCCAACTACATCTGACAACGTTAAAGGCTCGATCGGGACGGTCAACCGGGTGAGTCAACCCTTTAAACGCTTAGAAATGGTAATTGGCCTGTCTAAATGACATTTTTTTGCCTGACCTTCAACAGATAATAGTTTCAAATCGATGAGACGCAACTAATCGTATAAAAATTTTCCTCAAAATTTTTACCGAATGTCAGGCTACTCATTGGAAAACGAAAGTAAAAAACAGTTAACCGTAACATTCGGCACACAGATTTTGTCGGAATCTCGTCATTTTTCAACCGTTGACGTATTTCATTATTTCGGTCATATCTTATTTGACGACATATTTGCATTTGAAGAGTGTACGTATAGTAACTATTTGAAACTATACATTCACTTAAATAAAATTTAATTTTAATCATAGCCGACGAAATCAAACCTAGTACTCGTCGGCTATATAAACTTATAGCTGACGAAAATGCCAATTTCATCGGCCAAACTTTCAAAAGTTTTCGTCGGCTAAAGTTTCAGAGAAAGGCCGACGAAAATACAAATCGTCGACTATTCCATGGGAATAGCCGATGATTTTTTTTGTTTACCAACGAAAAAAAAAACCGTCAGCCATTCTATGGGAATAGCCGACGATTGTTTTTTTTTACTGACGAAAATAAAAATCGTCGGCCATTCTTGGGAATAGCCGACGAAAATTTTAGGTCGTTGGCCGTTTTTTTTTTTCGTCGGGAAAAGTGTTTTTTCTGGTAGTGATGCATGTTGTGGCAGCCATCAAGATGGAGAAGAAAAAAAACTTTCCTATCTCTTTCAAATATCCAAGCAACATGGCTTTGAAAGTCGATGTCTTAGATGACTCTTGGCTTTGGCATAGGAGGTTTGGGCATCTAAACTTTCAGAGTTTAAAAGACCTGAAACAGAGGGACATGGTGCATGGATTACCCACCATTCAAGAAGCCAATGAAGTGTGTAAGAGCTGTGCTATTGGAAAGCATCATCGAGAATCATTTCCTAAAGGGAAAGCTTAGAGAGCATCTACTCCATTAGAGCTCGTCCATACTGATGTGTGTGGTCCAATGAAGACAAAAACTCATAGTGGCAACAGGTACTTTATATCATTTATTGATGATTTCTTTAGAATGACATGGGTGTATTTCTTGAGACAAAAATCAGAAGTATTCACTGTATTATGAAGTTTCAAGTGATGGTAGAAAGACAAAGTGGGCATCTGATCAAGGTCTTAAGAAGTGATAGAGGTGGAGAGTATAACTCAATGCAGTTTGATAAATTCTGTGAAGACATTGGGCTTCTACGGCAGCTCACAGTGGCTTATACTCCATAGCAAAATGGAGTAGCCGAAAGAAAAAATAGAACCATAGTCGAAATGGCTAAGTC
This sequence comes from Potentilla sterilis, assembly GCA_963682095.1. Lineage (NCBI taxonomy): Eukaryota > Viridiplantae > Streptophyta > Magnoliopsida > Rosales > Rosaceae > Potentilla > Potentilla sterilis. Next base: position 9,242,854 of record OY821763.1, on the reverse strand, counting down.
TATGTTGCACGAGAAGGGGATGACCGATGAATTTTGGGGTGAAGCAGTATTTACAGCTGTGTACCTATCAAATAGGTGTCCTACAAAAGCAGTGCAAAATAAAACACCAATTGAAGCATGGAGTGGTAGAAGACCCTCGGTAAATCACTTCAAGGTGTTCGATTCTGTTTGTTTTGCCTATATTCTAAAGGAAAGAAGGCATAAATTTGACGATAAAAGTGAGAAGTGCATTTTTGTGGGCTATAGCACACAAAGCAAAGGCTATATACTCTACAATTTGAAGAAAAAGAAGGTGATAACCTACAGAGATGTGATCTTCAATGAAAAAACATCTTGGAATTGGAAGCAAAATGTAGTCCAAGGTCCTAACATTGAAATGGAAGATGAGGTAGAGAATCAAGAAAATGAAGTTGAAGTTGTTGAAGGAACTCCTCAACAAGTGACTCCAATGGGCAGTCCACAATCTCAATCATCCAGCTCTTCATCACCAAACTCAACTCCTACTAGAATGAGAGATTTGAGTGAAGTCTATGCAAGCTGCAATTTCTGTTTTACAGAACCAGAAAAATATGAAGATGCAGTGCAAGATGAAGCTTGGAAGAAAGCTATGGTGGAAGAGATCGATGTAATTGAGAAAAACAAGACATGGGAGCTTGTGAACAGACCTAGTGATAAATAAGTCATTGGAGTGAAGTGGATTTATAGGTCAAAGTTGAATCCTGATGGTTCCATTCAAAGGAACAAAGCGAGGCTGGTTGCAAAAGGGTATGCACAACAACCCAGAATTGATTACAATGAGACGTTTGCACCTGTAGCAAGGCTTGATACAATTAGGAGTGTAATCTCCTTAGCTGCTGAAAAAGGTTGGTCTCTACACCAACTCGATGTGAAATCTGCATTCCTAAATGGAGTCCTAAAGGAATAGGTCTATGTTGATCAACCGGAGGGCTTTGTTGTTAAAGGAGAAGAGATAAAAGTGTACAAGTTAAAGAAAGATTTTTATGGCATGAAACAAGCACCTAGAGCATGGTATGGGGAGATTGACTCTTATTTCATTGAGCAAGGCTTTCAAAGAAGCCACAATGAACCAACTCTCTACATCAAAATTACAGGTAAAACTAATATCCTCATAGTTTTATTATATGTTGATGACTTAGTTTTTACTGGAAGTAATGAGAGTTTGATCAAGAAGTTCAAAGAAAAGATGATGAAAAAATATGAAATGGGCAATTTGGGTCTGCTGCATTATTTTCTTGGAATTGAGGTGTGTCAGAATGAAGATGGCATATTCATATCTCAAAAGAAGTATGCAAAGACTATCCTGAAAAAGTTTGGGATGGAAGGATGCAATTTTGTTCCTACACCATTAGTGGTGAATGAAAAACTTCAAAAAGAAGATGGAAGCAAAGAAGTGGATGCGTCAATTTATAGAATCTTAGTTGGGAGTTTGTTATATTTGACAGCAACAAGGCCAAACATCATGTATGCAACAAGTCTGCTATCAAGGTTCATGCACAAGCCTACTCAAATTCACTTTGGGACAGCAAAGAGGGTACTGAGGTACATTCAAGGTTCTATAGATTTTGGTATTATGTTTGAGAGAGCTGTGGTGCCAAAACTATATGGATTTTGTGATAGTGATTGGGGAGGTAGTGTTGATGATTCAAAGAGTACTTCTGGCTATGCTTTCACTCTTGGAACATGTGTGTTCTCATGGCAGTCTAAGAAGCAAAAGATAGTTGTTTTGTCTACTGCTGAAGCTGAGTATGTTTCAGCATCATTGGCAACTTCTCAAGCAATATGGCTGAGAAGTATCATGGAAGATGTTGGTAAAAAGCAAGGAGAACCTACTCAAATACTTTGTGACAACAAATCTACAATTGCGATGGCTAAGAATCCGGTGTTCCACAACTGAACCAAGCACATAGCTCGCAAGCATCACTTCATCAGAGATGTTGTTGAAGATAATGTAATTGATGTAGTATATTGCAGAACAGAAGAACAAGTAGCTGACATTTTCACCAAGGCTTTGGCAAAAGACAAGTTTGAGTATTTCAGAGAATTGCTGGGAGTCAAGAAACAAAGCATTAAGGGGGAGTGTTAAACTTAATGCTTAGTGTTCGTACCTAAAACCCGTAGGCCTGGCAGAGACAGATGAATCCAAGTGTGATCTCCTGTAAACCTGCTTACTAAGGGGAATATCGGACGGGCCGGTCTTCTCCTCTCCGATGTCTAAGTTAGTACAGTTGGGATGAATAGATAACTTAAGCACGTATGATAAGCAGTAGGAAAGATCAGTTACCTATTAATGAGGGTAGTTGAGGCCCTTATATAGGTGGCCGGGCGCGAGGTCTGGCCTCACCCTTCGATGTGAGACTGGTTTCCTTCTGTTTGCACACCAAATGGCAGCTCTGGTGACCTCTTTGGCAGGCTGGCGCCCCCGGTCCCCGGGTCCCTGGTCGCAAGGTAGACTGCTGGACCCCGGGTCCAGGTGCTGATGATCCAGTTCCGGGCCCTAGGCAGGCCCCGGGTGCACTGGCTGCGGGTCTGTGGGCCTGTTGCAACCCCTCTGTAGCTACTGTCAACAAGTCCCCCAAGTTCCCGGTCAAGTGCAATCTTGAATGGGGACTTAATATGTCTTGCAACCCTTAATATGTCTTGCTTCTGTCCCGCAGACCCGCAAGGTTACCAACCCAACGGTGCCCAGTCTCCCAAGTCCGTATTGAAGATTGGGCGTGACCGGGCGTTCGGTCAGAGTAGGCGTGGTGAGTACCTGTTAATGATGATGTGCGACAGTTATGAGTATGCTTGCAATACAAATGGTATTGTGCTTAAGTGTTGTCGTGCCATGAGCATAGAGTGGGGTGAAACCCGGAGAGTGCATGGGATGATAATGGGGCGTTGAAATCCGCCATGCAATAGATATGGAGCAGGGTGAAACCCGGAGAGTGCATGGGATGATAATAGGGCGTTGAAATCCGTCATGCAATAGATATGGAGCATGGGATCTCGACCGGACGTTCTGCTATATCGGAACGAGTCCCCCAAGGCGAAATTGGCGAACCGACCGGTGGACCCCCATACCGTATCGAGTCGGAGAGTGCCTGGGAACTCGACCGGGCGTTCTGCCATATTGGAACGAGTCCCCCAAGGCGAAATTGCTGCCAATGGCAGGCGGGGAGGGGCCCGGTGGCTCGGCCCAGCTTGTGTTGGAATAAGCATGGGGCGACGTGCCTGCGGGGAGAGTTCTGGATCAGAGAAACAATCTGCCTGGTGGGGAGGCGTTGAGATGACAAGTCTCGCCTTGAATCCCCATTTTGATCGCAGTTCAGTGCGATGCAGGGTTTTTATCCTGCTGGACAAGAGTACATGTGTTAGATGTAAACTCGCCCGGGTGTATAAAGCCCATGCCGGTTGAATGTTCTCATAACCGGAGTCATGCCATGGAGCCGGTTGAATGATACCTAACCGGTGAGGGGCCATGGAGCCGGTTGAATGTTACCTAACCGGTGAAATGCTCTCAAGCGGGTTGAATGTTACCTAACCGGTGAGAGGCCATGGAGCCGGTTGAATTATACCTAACCGGTGAGCTGCCATGGAGCCGGTTGGATTATTCCTAACCGGTGAAATGCTCTCAAGCCGGTTGCCGGTTGGAAGATCATAACCGGAGAGAAGCCTTCGAGCATAACTGGAGAGATGTCGTGGAGATGCCATACAGCCGGTTGAATGATACCTAACCGGTGAACTGTCGTGGCTCCGGTTGGAAGATCATAACCGGAGAGAAGCCTTCGAGCCGGTTGAAAAATCATAACCGGAGAGCTGTCGTGGAGATGCCATGCAGCCGGTTGAATGAAACCTAACCGATGAACTGCCGTGGCTCCGGTTGGAAGATCATAACCAGAGAGAAGCCTTTGAGCCGGTTGAAAAATCATAACCGGAGAGCTGTCGTAGAGATGCCATACAGCCGGTTGAATGATACCTAACCGATGAACTGCCGTGGCTCCGGTTGGAAGATCATAACCGGAGAGAAGCCTTCGAGCCGGTTGAAAAATCATAACCGGAGAGCTGTCGTGGAGATGCCATGCTCCTAGGGGAAGTGAGGGGGGGGGGGGGGGGGGGGGGGGGCTTGACGCCTCGGTTCCTGCTCCATCTCCCCTCCATGTCACTCGTGGGCGGGACAAGTGCCTGACATGCATTTAAGGAGGAAGCCCATCAGTCCCGTCAGTTATGATGGTGTGGGAAGTTTACCAATGCTGGGACACGTGCCAGTAGGGAGCGATCTGAGATGGAGGGTATGGATTCGCAAGCGTTTGAGTTGCCCTGATTGCATGTTTTGGGGGGATTACAAGTGCCTAGGGCATCAGACCCCTCTATAAAAAGGCCTCCTCTTCCTTCATAAGTTCTGTTTTGTTCTTTGGCTCAGAGAGACGAAGAGAAGGTTAGAGAGGGATCTGGTGAAAGCTTTGTGAAGGTGCCCCGCGACATCCGTTGCTTCAAGCGTTCTTGTTCTTTGCCTACCATTGCTCGGTGTTTTCGCAGAACGGACTTTCCTCGGTTGTGCATAATAATCGGTAAGTCTTGCTTTCTTTGTCTGATATTTTTTCTTTTTCTTTTTGGCGTTTTGCGGCGAGAGAGGGGGGGGCTCTGTTGCCGACAGTGAGTTGTTTTGAGTGGGGCGGCTACGGTAATCTTGGGGAGGAGCCGCAGAGGGCGTTGTTCTAGCCTGTTGCTGACCAGCGGTGGGGTTTTGTTTTCTTCCCCTTAGGATAAATAGCTTCTGCAAGTTCTGATGGGACTTCCGAATCTGCCGACAGGCGTCCCGTCGTGGACGATGAGGAGAGACTGGAGGATTGGCTCGGTTCGGAATCCCTTGATGCCGAAGCCGCTGACCGCTCCCGGAGCGAGGTTTCATCTTCCGGGTCCTCGGGATCTGAGGAAATCCCGCACGGGGTGCGCTTTTCTGGCACTCCGTCCGTGAGCTACTCCATCGGGAGTGGGAAAGGAGTCGTGGTGTGTGATGAACCGGAGCGTAGTATGAATCTCGAAGAGATTGCCGCCTTCCGGGAGACGTGGAGTATCCCTGATGAGGTGGCGTTACGGCCGCTGAATCCTGGAGAATCGGCCTGTAACCCGGAGGCGGGTTGGGTTGCCGTGCACTTGGACCAATTTCACCACGGGTTTTCCCTCCCGCTGCCAGACTTCGTGCAGTACACGCTCAGTGCCCTGCAAGTGTCTCCCGCGCAGCTTCCTGGGAATCAGTGGAGGAAGCTGCTAAGCCTCGGTTGCCTGTACGAGTTGTCCGGGATGAGTATGCCGACGGTGAACGAGTTCTGGGCATTGTACAGAATATCCTTCTCGAAGAAGAGGGGCTCCCGGGGTTGTCTGACCTTTAGCGGCCGACAGTTCCAGCCCATCATCACCCACATGCCTTCCTGGATAGACAATAGCTGGAGGAAAAAGGTGGTGATGGCGAGGGGGAAGTGGCAGAAGAGGAGTAAAATGTACCGGGTTCCTGGTGCCTTCCAGCCCCTTGGCGACCAATCGTTCGAACTATCCGAGTTGGAGCGGGAAAGGATTACGACTATACTCGGATGCTGGGACGATCTCGAGCGAAGCTCTTACAACTTCATTCGGCGGGAGCTGTTAGAGTACTGCGGTCTCGGGCGAGATCCTGGTGCGTAGCAAGGTTTAGCGGTGGCGTTTCTTCTGGCCGAGTTTTTTAAACACTTACGTTTTGCTTGTCCTGCAGGTGCATCTTCCCGGGCGGTCATTAAACCGGACAATACCTTATCCATGGACGGTGAAGACCTTCTCTCAAGTCTGAAGGAGAAAGGGGAGGCCGTTTCGCGGACCTCGGTGGACGAGGAGTCCGGTCGGCTTACCGTTCACGCCGAACCGAGAGCCATGGACTTTGAGGGCGACGCCTATATTCTGAGGCGTGTGAAGAGCCACCTTGCTGCGCCCAAGGCGGGACCTGGAAAGGGCAAGACCACCGGGGGGCCACCAAAGGTTCCTGGTGGGGTGAACCGGATTCCGTACCGGCCGGGATCTGTCCCGCTAGTCACGAGGGTCACCCGGTTAGGCGCACAATCTTCTTCACCGGACGGCCAGGGTGAGAAGAGGCGGAGGGTCATGGACGTTCCTCCCTCCACGCTGGTGACGCTGACTGGCCGGTGGTCAGGTGATAACTTGGCGAAGCGGCTCAAGGTGAGCAGTGGTGCGTCGAGTTCCGCTGGGGACAAGGCTGCCGCTGCTCCAAACTCTGTCTGTCAGCCGAGTAGCGCCGCTCCTGCGGAGGAACAGGGGGGGAGTCTGGAGAATCCCCTCCTCCGGAAGGTGGCGGCAGATGTGGCTGGCCTTGGCCTGGACAGGCCTGGGGTCACCGGAGCCTTGGCGGGGGAGAACCGCCAAAAGTGCAAGGAGTCGGTCCTCCGGGTAAGAATTGCTCGGTGCCATGGCACTGCTCGTAACTCGTTACCTTTGCTGCTTGTCTAATTGGCTCCCTGTTGTTGTGTAGTTATTGTACAATCTGTACCAGCCGGATCCGAGCGAGGAGCTGCCAGGGTTGAAGAGGCAGGTGGCCGCTCTGACAGAAGCCCGCGAGCGTCTGGAGGTAGAGAAGTCTAGGCTGGAGCGGGAGAAGGTCAGACTGGAGGAGAGGGCCAAGAAGCAGGTGGCCAAACTGGAAGAGCGGGTCCGGAGCCTTGAGGAGGAGAAGGAGCTGGCCGAAGAGGAGAGGGCCGAGCTGGAGGCAAAGGTGGATGAGCTCCAGGTGGGAGCTGCTGCTGCGTCTGGAGAAGAGGGCCCGGAGCTTTACCAGCGGGTTGTTCTCAAGTATCATGAGAGTGACCAGTTCCTCGAGTTCCTGGAGAAGGCCAGGGAATCGGGTATCGCGGACGCCTACGTGGAGTGGGAGGAGAATGGGTACCTAGATACCTCTCGAATGCCGAAGGCCGGAGCTGATGAGAATATCCATGAGCAGTCGGATATCCATGAGCAGTCGGTAGGCAAGGCGCAACCGGAAGGGGTAGGCGGGCCTGTAGAAGGTGCGGCGGCTTCACCTGGAGAAGCTGGTGGAATGCCCGCTGAAGGGGGAAGCGCGGCTCCTTGAGATTTTTGCTTTGCTCTCTTTTTCTTTTGTAAACCCGGCGGAACGGTTTTTGTTTGTATTATTCCTTGGATATAAACACTTGTACTGGCGTAACCGGTGGAATTTTTTCTCAAAATAGTTGGCATACATCCCATGATATTATAGTAACCGAACCGATGATATGCCAAACTAACCGCTTGGAGGTTTGGGCGTGCCTACCAGGCCTGGCCAGGCTCTCGGTCGGGGTCTGCTCTCCTTTCCCCTATATACCGCTGGAGCTAGCCGTTGCTAATCAAACCCTCCACCGCTGTCTTGAGAGCGAAGCACTTGTTTGTGCGATGAGTAGCTTCATCGTGATAGGCGCAGTGCTTGCCCGTTTGAGCCGGGGTAAGCTTCCCCTTTAGGTACTTTCTCCTGGGCGGTGGGGGAATGATGTTCCCGTTCTCGTGCAAGATGTCTTCGTATGAAGAGGTTAGGGTAGTGAATACCTCTTGACGTTCTGCTGGCATGATTGCCAGGGGGCGTTCTTGCCGGTACTGCACCGGTTTGTGCTCGTTCTGGGGTTTGTCATGATAGGGTCTCTGCTGCCGTTGCCCCCAATATCTGCTGGGCCGGCTCGGTCGGGCACCTCGGTTCTCGGTCCGGTGGCTGGCCTTGTCTTCTTGGCCGGGAGGGGGGTGATCCTCCTGGGGGTGCTCCTCTTGCTGCTCGTCCCGTTTTCTTTTCAGCAGGTGCTGCCCGTACATTTCATGGTCAGCCTGAGCATGCCTGATGGCCATTGCCATCAGCTCGTCATACTCCTGCGGGAGTTCCACCCGTACGGTGCAGGAAAATTTTCCTGGCCGGAGCCCTTGTTTGAACGCCATCTCGGCGATACCCTTGTCGAGGTTCCGAACCCCGGCCGTCGCCGTCTACCAGCGGTTGACAAAGGTTCTCAGCTCCTCGCCGGGTGCCTGCATGCAGTTGAAGAGGATGGTCGATGTCCGGGCTCCTTCGACCAGGAGGATGAAGCGGCCTACGAACCGATCGGCCAGCTGCTCGAACGCCTCGATGGAGTTTGCCGGAAGCTCCTAGAACCAGCTGAGCGCTTCTCCAGACAGGGTTTCCTGGAAAATGTTGCAGCATACTGCGTCAGAATAGCCCTTGGCGCATGTCTGGGACCGGAAGCTGTCCAAATGCTGGTACGGGCAGCTGGATCCTGAGTATGTAAGTTTTAGGGATTTCTGGTTACTAGATCTCCCCGATTCCAGAACCTGGTGAGAGAAAGGGCCCGTGCGCTCGTTGAATCGCGCGCCTTCCATCGACCGCGTGATGTGTCGCCGAAGCGAGCATCAAGCAATAATAACCCTACAATCGTTAGTAGTATAGACATAAGTAGGGATCGTTCTAAGCCGGGGATTAAGGGTACTTGAAATATGAAATTGTTAGTCAAGATATTTACACTTATTTACATAAAAACATGTCACAAATTCACACAATGGGGGGTGTAGGAATTGGCAGCCCTATGGCTGCCCTAAGTCTATGGTTCGGCAACAAAAGAAAACACATAAAACATGAAACAAAGATACCTATGGTTCGGCAGCCTATTGCCGCCCATAAATTGACTCATGCATAAAAAAAAACTGAAATTTAAATCCTAAATTACTATATACAAGTTTGGTCGACAACTCTCACGCAAAACACTCATCAAAACTATCACAAATCGAAACAAGTAACAAGTAAGAACTCATGGAAACATGCATAGAAATATTCAGGACTCAACTTAATTCCAACCTAACTAGCTCCTCAGTGGTTTACTAATTTTTTTAGATTTCACGAAAATACTTAGAATTAGCTCAGTGCATAACCCTAATCTTTAGCTAACCAGTTAAAAACACTCAGCGTAGAAATTAACCAATTAACATATAGAGCACGAAATCTTTTAGTCGGAAACAAGTTAACATGCAAGGCGTCACTCTTCATATTAGACAAGCAAGTTGTACGAATTACTCTAGCCCTAGGTAACAACATAGACCAAATTGACTCAGCGTTCTAACTTGACCTATGTTACTACGGCAAGTGAATTCAACATCTAGACAACAACCATGGCCTGCGATTGCATCTAAACATCTCCTTCGGTTGCACACGAATTCAAACAACTAATCAAGAAGAAATCGAGAATCAAGTCAAGCATGCATCTCTAAGACCTAACCGGTTACATATTTACAAATTATGTTTACATGTTTATCTTTCATAAAACCATGAAATCAATACCTTAGAGTTAATTAGGCTCAAAGAATCGAATTCATAAACAACTTTAAACATGCAAAACCCAACAAACAAATTGTCTTTACATAGACATAAAAATAAATACCAAAAGAACATATGTTTTACATAGACATAAAACCATAAAACCATAAAACTATAAGCCGGAGGGAGTAGATCACACATTTAGACACCTTGGGAGGCAGCAGCTCGTGTGGATCTGTGACAGAGGATAGTTGGCGGCTGCACGGCAGAAAGGTAGGCTCGGCAGAAAGTTTCTGGTGGTGATGAAGGATGGTGATCGGCTAGGAATTTTATGTAGGACTTAAGGCAGAAAATTGGGTAGAGTTTGGACTTGTATTTTGGCTTGAGATGTGACACTTTTCAGAATGAGAAGATGAGGTTATATATAGAGGAGAGGCTGCCGGCAACCCTAGTGCAAGAGGAATTCAGAAAACCTAATTGGTTAAGGATTTGAAACCTTCCTTTTCAAAGTCTAATTAGGTTTTCTTTTTCTGATTTTTTTCTTCAAGGCTTGGGCTTCACATCTTTAAGGACTTCTTGTATAGGCTTTGGACTCCATTTGAAAGGTCTTGATACATCGAAAATGCCCCAAACCGGCAGTTCTTCATTTTGGCACAAATCTGCCTATTCCGGCAGCTTCTCCTAGTTTGACTAGAAGAACTTCTTTCTTCGTATTTTTCTTCAATGCCTTGGCTTGGTGTCATCCTCCTTCCTTCCTTAAGCTTGGACCATCTTTAAATATGCATTTGTACACCATTTGGTCCATTGAAAATAGAATTTGCAAAAAGGAGGCAGTAGCATCCTGGAATCGGCAGACTTGACGTTGTTGCAGTAACTCCAGCATATCTCCCTCCTCGGAGCTCCAATTGATGCGATTCCAAGTCTCAGATAAACTAGACACACAAAGAAACCTCCATATAAAACAGTTTCATCAAATTCCCTGTGAAACGTTGGGAATGAATTTTTAAATTTGGGACACAGTCCCAGGAAAATCCTGGAAGTCCCTGGATTGGTTTGCTCGAACTGATGTTTTGCAGCCATCTTTTGGGCGACTTCCCGAACTCCGATTGATCTGAAATTTTAACACAACATTCCTCAGTATATGAATAATATGCACACCAAATTTCATTAAATTCGGACAAGGATAGATCGCATTTGTACTCATCTCAAAATCACAAAAAAGACATTTTGCACTATTTTCCAGATTTCTCAAACTTAGTCATTTTTCGGATTCATAACCAACTTTTCGCCAAACTCTACCAAATTAACACTAAACTATATTATGACTCTATCTTAGATAAATAAGGGTTAAACAAAGCATAAATGAGGGCATAAGCATATAATATCGTCGCACATTGTGCTCCTATCACCGCGCCGCCATTCTCTCGTTGGCCTCCACTTGGGCCTTCAGATCCGACACAGTGTCGGTGAGTATCTGCAATGCCCGCGCAGTCGGGGTCGTGGCTTCATCCTCGAGTGAAGCGTGTGGTTGCCGGGAGGTCGGCGCGCTCTTTTGCGGGGCCGTGCCGGCCGGGATCTCCGCTTGCTCGGGGGAGCAGGGCCTTCCGCCCGATGACTGTCCCTCTTCAAACAGCTGGGATCGGCCCAGCGTAGGTGCATGTGCCCTAGTCATAGCATCGCCGCGCTTCTGTCCTCCCTCCAGGGCGGCTACCAGGGCAGCATTTACCGCCTCCATTTCCTCATACCGGGCATTGGATCTTGCCCTATCCCGGTCGCCCTCCTCGCGCAGGCGACCGACTTCCGCTGCCATTGCCCGTATCTCCCCCGCTATATCGAGCCGCCCGGGGCTGTACGTGGTATCCCGGTCACTGCCACCGAGCGGGCTCTCTTCCCTGCCGCTCGAATCGTCCGAGAATGTCAGCGAAAATCCCCGGTGCGCTGGTCGGTCGCCCTTCACTGGGCCTTTCCCGCGCGAGCTATCAAGGTTTGGCCCCGGCGTGCCGGTCAGCCTCCCACAGCTCCCACCTTCCTGGTTGTCCTGGTCACTGCGCTGTTCTCGCGCGTTGACTGGGGTGGAGATGAGCTCTTGTTCTGGCCTAACACGCTACTCCTTGGTGGTATTTATTTCCTGGCCTGCCTCAGAACTTTCTGTCATTGGTAATGCTTACGTGGTTTTATCGTATCACTTCCCACAGACGGCGCCAATTGTTCGTACCTAAACCCGTAGGCCTGGCAGAGACAGATGAATCCAAGTGTGATCTCCTGTAAACCTGCTTACTAAGGGGAATACCGGGGGGGCTGGTCTTCTCTTCTCCGATGCCTAAATTAGTATAGTTGGGATGAATAGATAACTTAAGCACGTATGATAAGCAGTAGGAAAGATCAGTTACCTATTAATGAGGGTAGTTGAGGCCCTTATATAGGTGGCCGGGCGCGAGGTCTGGCCTCACCCTTCGATGTGGGACTGGTTTCCTTCTGTTTGCACACCAAAGGGCAACTATGGTGGCCTCTTTGGCAGGCTGGCGCCCCCGGTCCCCGGGTCCCTGGTCGCAAGGTAGACTGCTGGACCCCGGGTACGGGTGCTGGTGATCCGGTTCCGGGCCCTAGGCCGGCCCCGGGTGCACTAGCTGCGGGTCTGTGGGCCTGTTGTAGCCCCTCAGTGGCTACTGTCAACACTTAGTTACTTTTCTAACCTATGCTAGTTTGTTTTTAACTATAGTTAAGCTTTTGTGTACTGTACTGTAGGCTGATATAATAGTATCAGTCCTTATCCTGTAAGAGAGCAGATCAGCAGAAACAAATCAGTAAAAAGAAGAAAATAGAGGTCTGAGAGCATAATAGTGCCACAGCCTCTTTCATCAAAATATATCTTTGTATCTCATTGATTCTACCACCATCTCTGTATCAAATATATAGTGTTGTGTGTGTGATTGAGTGCAGGAAATCAGAGAAGAAGAAGAAGATCAAGGCTACGTACCTGATTGGAGTGTGAAGAGCAGTTGCATAATAAGGCAGCAAGCTTGGATCAAAGGAGGTGAGTAATAGCTCTACCCCAACAAGAAGGAGGAGAAGGGAGAAGACGAGCTTGGTGGTGGCCATTGTTTTCATTATGTTTTTTTTTTCCTTCTATTTTTTTTTTCTTAATTGAGAGAGAGGCTGCTGGGAGTGGATCCTCTCCTTTATCTTGCAAATTGTGAAATTGGCTATATATTTGCGTGGTGGTATATATATTGAACGAGGGAAGGGAGAAATCCAATGGAACTGCATGTGACATGTTGTTGGTCGGACTATTTAGAGGTTGAATCAAGCTATACTAAATCCAGAAGACGATTTCACCCATAAACTAATCAATCCTCAATCTAGAGGTCTGATTCATGAGTTGACTATTTTTGGTGTTTAATATATATAAGAGAAGATGTCATACCGTAAATTCTAAATTTGTTTGCAAAACTATATATATATATATATAGACAACGTATCCACATGTACGTATCTAATAGACCAGTAGATTTACTCTAGGGTGTGCAGTATTGTGGCTCCTTGCAAAGCCGATGCTCAATTGATGCACGAACAGAAACTGCACTACCAGAAAAGGGGTCATAGCCGACGACGCCATCTCGTCGGCCGTTTTCATTAAATCGTCGGCTATAGTCATAGCCGACGAAGTATCGTCGGCTATTCTGTCGTCGGGAATGCCCCGTCGGCTATAGTATAGCCGACGACACTAAGGGTAAGTCGTCGACTTATAAACCACGAAGTATAGCCGACGAACAAAGCGTCGTCGGCTATTATGAGAACATTGCCGACGATAGAGTCGTCAGCTATAACTCTCCCCTAACCCCTAAACCCCGAAGTATAGCCGACGACTCTATCATCGGCTATAAGTCGAGGCATAGTCGACGAGTTAATTCGCCGGCTATAACCTTCGCCGGCACCGGAAACGGCTTATTTTTGCCGGAAGCCGGGAGGTTATAGCCGACGAAATATGGTCCATTTCGTCGGCTATAACCCTTAAATATTTTTAAAAAAAATTATAAATTTTGTTCGGGCCCAATTCCACTTCGTCTTCGGTTTGCCTGCAGAAAATCCACAAATGTACATCCAAATAGCCAACAAATATCCACATCAATCCATCCGTAATATCCTACTGTACAAACCCCCTAACTAGCCATCTACGTACACTAACTACTCATCACCCCCTAAATGGATGGCGTCGTCGACGGGATAGTTCGAGTTCCGGTGGCTATGGCTACCCTGATCGACTGGCGTACTCCGATGCGGGGGAGGAGTGGGGACGACGAAATCGGGCATCTGTGGCGGAGGCGGGGGCTCCTCTCCAGCTCGCTGGGCCTCCCAAGATTGCCGCATCCATCGGTACATCTCCGCCGCGGCCAGCAACTGCACCGAAGCCTGCTGCTGGAGCGCCTCCACCGCCCTCGCCAAATTCGCCTGCGTCCTCTGCAGCTCTGTCTGCAAGTCTCTCCTCGTCGAAGCCGCACGCTGCGTGCTGGGATTGGCCGGCGTGTACTTCAGAATGTATTAGAATCTTTGAAATTGAAGAAACACTCATATAACATGTAAACTACACAAAAACACAACGGTGCCTAAACAAAAACTACTTGAACAAAAACTAGAAACCGAAATAGAAACTAGGAAATCTCCAAGCTTGATTTCTCCCCCTAAGTCCATGAAGGACAAAGAGAAAGAAACACATTATCATGAACAATAACGCCTAGCCACTGAAAAGGCCACGAGGATGAGGAGTGACCGGACGGCGGGGGTTGTCAGGAACAATCCACCAATTTTCGTCACCAGCATCCCGTGCAACTGCCTCCATGCGATGAATCTCCAAGATGTCATAGGAAAATTTTCAACTAGTTTTTCATCAAGACCAACCTCTCGGCATGACATCAATATTACACTTCCAAAATAATCTTGCATGCAATGAGTGTAAGGAAGAAAGAGCAATCTATCATATTGTGCATGTAAAGAGAATTTTGCTTCCCTAGAATAAATAGACAATTAATCATGACATTCTCATTCTACTTAGGCAAGTAGCCGATCAAAACCTAGAAGAATCATAGGCAATTATACACATGCAACAATTTTAAAGAAATAGAATGACATCAATCCAAATCAAAAGATTTGTGTATGGAATCAAGGAATATAATATGATCATGAAAATCTCAAATTTTCACACAATTAGATAGAAATATATTATAACATATTATAATCACATCAAATATAATTCTAGAGTTGCATCCGGGTGTGTGAGGTGATTCTCCTAATCCAACTTGCACTTGTAAACCGTATGAACCAAATAGACAAGGAAATCACTAAACGAATCAGACCAAGATACCTACAGAACAATGACAAAAAAAAAATAAGCAATGAAACTCACAATAAGAAAAAAAAATTTAGTGCCCACACGACAAAGTAAAACGTTCATGGTTCGAGCAGAATACATATCTGAGAGAATTGAAAATAACGTTTCTTAGATCATTCAATTCTCAAGCTTGATGAAGTTGGACCAAACACCTAGAAAGACGAGCAATGTGCAAAGACATTAGCCAAAATGATAGAGTGTAGTGCATAAGTGTACTTCGATATGGGAATAGATTTAGAGGAGTAATTAAGTATGTAAGCAAAATTTTAACGACTCTCCCCCTTATTTCAACCATAAATTTTCACATTGATGTTTCACATATTTTGAATGTTAGCTCATAATATACGTGACCAGGAAAGTGACAGTAGCTCCCAAGTCAGACGACTTTAGGGTACTAGACATAACAAGGATGTCCTTCGGTCAACTCAACTGACACAGAAAGAGCAAATAGAACCACCGGGGGGACCAAGCCAGTCCATTCCAACAAGCATCGAGTAGTTAGTCAACACCTGAAAAGTAGAACGTACTAACCTGGCCAAAAGACTGCAACAATAATATTTTTATTTTCTGTTTACTTTTTATACAGTCGGTAACGAAGTACAATATTCGACTACACCTGCTCCTGACTAGGTGACTCAACTCAAAATAATCTCCCCACAAAGAAGTACGTGTAATTGGTGAGCTAAACACAATGGCTAATATAAATGAAGTGCTACTAACAAGTCATAAGTGCTGGCCCAAAATCATCAAATTCAATAATGAATAACCAAGAGAAATTATTTCCACAATCAAGGCAAGATTCAGATCAAGAACTATAAGCAATTACCTTGAAGGGGTGCCCAACAAACTACTTTTCAATATTGTGAGCAAATGCCCAATGCATTACGCAAGGTCATAAAACGTTCTGTATCAAGCGGTTTTGTGAACAAGTCAGCCCATTGATAATCTGTAAAAACAAATTCTAATGCAAGTATGTCTTTTTCAACAAGTTCACGTATAAAATGATACCTGATGTCTATATGTTTGGTTCTAGTATGTTGAACAGGATTCTTAGAAATATTAATTGCACTTGTGTTATCACAAAATATAACTAGTTTTCCTTGAGAAATACGATAATTACTTAACATATTTTTCATCCAAAGCATCTGAGTGCAACAACTACCTGCGGCAACATATTCTGCTTCAGCAGTGGATAAAGAAGTACAGTTCTGTTTCTTGCTGTGCCAAGCAGCTAAATTCTTACCAATGAAGAAACAACCACCACTAGTACTTTTTCTATCTTGTAAATTACCTCCCCAATCAGCATCTGAATATCCTGCAATTTCAGCATTAGTAGCATTTGTATAAAATATCCCACAATTTATACTTCCAGATATGTATCTAAAAATTCTTTTAACTGCTTCGAGGTGTGACTCCTTTGGATTTGCCTGAAACCTGGCACACACACCAACACTATAAGAAATATCTGGTCTACTTGCAGTTAGATAAAGTAAACTACCAATCATACTTCGATATTTAGTTTGATCAACGGACTTACCAGTTAAGTCATAGCATAATTTTGTAGTAGTACTCATAGGCGTTTTAACGGACTTCAAGTTGATTATATCAAATTTCTTTAACATATTTTCAGCATATTTAGTTTGGGACAGAAGAATACCATTTTCTTCTTGTTTTACTTGCAAACCTAGAAAATATGTTAATTCACCGCACATACTCATTTCAAATTTATTAGTCATAATATTGGTAAATTCTTTCGCCAAAAATTCAGAAGTAAACCCAAAAACGATATCATCAACAGACACCTGAGCTACAATAAAATGCTTACCAATATGTTTAACAAATAACGTTTTGTCCACATTACCTTGGGAATAACCCTGAGAAATAAGGTATGTAGAGAGTTTTTCATACCAGGCACGAGGAGCTTGTTTAAGTCCATAAACGGCTTTCTTCAATTTGCACACATAGTCTGGGTGATGTATATCTTTAAAACCAGGAGGTTGTTCTACATAAACTTCTTCACGTACGTCACCATTTAAGAAAGCTGTCTTTACATCCATCTGATATAATTTAAAACGACGAAAACAGGCAATAGCAAGTAATATTCTGATGGATTCTAATCTAGCAACAGGGGCAAAGGATACATCAAAGTCTAATCCAAGAATCTGTGAATAGCCTTGAACTACTAACCTTGCTTTATTTCTAGTAATATTACCATGCTCATCTACCTTATTACGAAAAATCCATCTGGTACCAATGATATTGACGTTCTCAGGTCTAGGGACAAGTGTCCAAACATCATTTTTCTCAAATTGATTAAGCTCTTCTTGCATAGCATTAATCCAATAGTCATCCGAAAGAGCTTCCTGCACATTCTTTGGTTCAACTACATAACATGCAGTATTTACTGCTTCTGCCCAGAAATTTTCACTGAGTCTAGAGGAATGAATCATAGCTCTAGCCATGTCAATTAAGGATCTGTTTTTCGTTCTACAATTTTGTTCTGTTGTGGAGTAATAGGAGCTGAAAATTCATGAAAAACACCATATCAGATCTAATCCACAATATTTAGTAAATTTTGAATTCTTGAATTCAGTTCCATTATCATATCTAATCCTTTTTATTTTCAAGTTTTCATGATGTTTTTCGTTTAGAAGACGTTTACTAAGGGTGGAAAAGGAATCAAACGCCTCACCTTTGTCATTTAAAAATTCAACCCAAGCAAACCTGGAATAATCATCTACCACAACAAAAATATACTCCTTACCTACCAAGCTGGATGTAGCTGTGGGTCCCATTAGATCAATATGCAGAAACTCAAGAGGTTTAGAAGAAGGAGAAGAATTAACTACCTTGTGACTTGCTCTTGTCTGTTTACCTGTTTTACAACCTCCACATATAATATCAGTACGTCCATTTAATGTAGGTAAACCTCTTATTAATTTTTGAGTAGATAGTTTTAATAAATCCTGGAAGTTTATATGTTCAAGTCTTTTGTGCCATAGTTCCATGGTTTCATCAGCTGAACTAACTCTAAGACAAGAAAGAAAATCGTTAGGGGTATCCATGGAAACTTGATAACAGTTATCTTCTGATCTAGAACCTCCTAGAATTAATTTACCATTTAGATCAAACACAATACACCTTCGTCGATTAATTAAACCATATATCCTCAAATTCATCAGCTAATTGACTTACACTAATTAAATTAGTAGAGAGTCCCTCAACAAATAAAACATTGTTTAAGCAAGTGAGGTTGTGAATAGTAATCGTTCCTTTTCCTTTAATTCTAGCTTTTCTTCCATCTCCGAAAGTCACAGTACCTGAAACACCTGAATCTTGAAAGTTAGTAAATAAACATCTATTTCCACACATATGTCTAGAGCAACCGCTGTCAATGTACCAGATATCTTCCCTTCTAACTGACAAAGCTGTAAGAGCAACATTACATGTAGCTTCAATGTGGTCAGTCTCATAATCAATCTCAACAGTTGATAAACTACAAATTAAATTTGAAGGGTTAGAACTGTTCTTTTTCTTCCATACCTTCTTTCCTGAACTTGAATTTTGAATTTCTGCAAAAGACTTTGTTAGACCAACAAAATGGGATATATCATTTAACAAGGAATTATGTTGATCTAATTTTGAGTTTAAATCATTAAAATTATTTTCAACTTTTGAACTAATAGAATCAAATTTTGATTCTAAAGAAACTCTAAAACCAGAGACTTTACCTTTCTTAGGAATATCAGTAATAGTGCAATCATCATCAGACACGTAACTTGAGTTTCTATCATAACCGAGGCCAGTTTTATCATTGTAAGATTTTCCAGAATTTATAATTTCAGACAGCATTTGAGAGTTCATTTTAAATTGTCCAAACTTATCTTCTGTTTTATCTAAGGTATCTTGTAATAAATCGATTTTTATATTTAACATGCTAATACAATTGTCCCTTTCAATTAGCGCATTTTGTAGATAATTAATTTTAGCATGCAAGCGTTTCTTTTCAATTTCAAATTCATCACTAGAATTACTACCTGAACTCGTTTCTATGTTCTTTATCCATTTCTTCTTCTCTTCAAGTAACATACTTACTTGAGCCTTCAATTCTTTATTTTTTTCGGATACAGATTCTGCAATGTCAATAATTCTCCTTTGATACTCCATCAACTCGTCATCTTCTAGAACTTGTTCTTCTTGCTTTTCTTCAGAATCTGAAATATTTAAAGTAAACGAAGAGACAAGTGCAAAATTTTTATTTCTCTTACCATTATTTTCGTCCTCTTCATCACTCCATGTGGACTTGTATGCTTTCCTTTCTGTACTTGAAAATTTCTTAGTACAGTTAGTAGAGATATGACCATATTCATTACAATTATAACATCGGGGTTTATTCCGATTATTTTGATAGACAAATTTATTTTGAGAACTAATTTGATTTTGAAAATCTCTATTCTGAAAATTCCTAGCATTTTGATTGTTTTGATTAATTCGACTATTTCTAATATTTGTAGTTCTCTGATTAATCATGCGTTTCAGACCATTAGCTAAGAACAGGAGTTCATCATCTTCTGTTTTTTCATTTTTCACATGATTATTTGTTTTCTCTGCCATAGAGAGAGCAAAGTTTTTAGGGGACATACCTTTTGGCTTGTTCTTACCTTTAAGCTCGTTCTCCCAAGCTTTGATGTCTCCGATCAACAATTCTACAGAATGTTCATCCAAATTTATTGATTGTTGAATTGCGGTTTTCTTCATAGTATATCTTTCTGACAAAGATCTCAAAATTTTCCTGATAATGTCTGATTCAGACATAGGTTTTCCTAGACTTTCAACTAAACTTGTTAGTTCAGAAACACGTGCATAAAATTCATCAATAGTTTCTTCATCATATTGTTCTAATTTATCAATTTCTACATATGCAAGCTGAACTCTTTGTTGTTTAATCAGATCATTACCTTCATTTAATGTACACAATTTTTCCCATACCTGTTTAGCAGTTGTACAATTTTGTACCTTTTTCTTTTCAGCTTTGGTCAAGGTATTGTAGATTGGTGTTAGGGCTTTATGATTGGCCTCATATTGCTTGACACGCTCCTCTGACCATTTTTCTTCGGGAATTAATGTTTCTTCACCTTCAGTATTTACCGAGCCTTCTTCTCCCTTTTCTTTCTTTAAGGTTGGATATTTCCATCTAATCTGAACGCTTCTCCACGTGTAATAGTCTATTCCACACAGAAAAGACTTCATTTGGATCTTCCATTGAGCAAAGTCCATCTCGGATAGTTGTGGAGGTCGATTCATTGTGTTTCGTTCCATCTTCCACAGGATCTACCGAATTTTTCAGTACCTGCTCTGATGCCAATTGAAAATATTAGATAGAACGAGTATACAATATAAACATAAATATTCAGCGGAAGAAATTGAATATAGCAACAAAATATGTAACTGTATTAATTTGATACTGAGTTACAGATTTTCTGTCAACTACACAAGTTGAGGTTGCAACGGAAGACTACACAAGTCTTGATCTTCTAGACACTAAGTCCACACAATACTAGAGACACTAAGTCCACAAAGACACTAAGTCCACACAATACTAGAGACACTAAGTCCACAAAGACACTAAGTCCACACAATACTAGAGACACTAAGTCCACAACTATCTCTCTCAATGATTTTTCTGCTGAGAGGGAAGATACTGTAAAGCTATCACAGTAGCTTGAAAAACAGAAGATAGCACATATATGTTTTGTTCTCTCCGAAGGTTCCTTCTATTCCACTCTCTGTATTCGACTTTCTCCTTTTCTATACTAACTACCTTCTCTCCGAATCCTTCTCTGTATCTCCGTTTTTTCTCCTCTCAGACCCCATCACATATATATATATATATATATATATATATATATATATATATATATATATATATATATATATATATATATATATATGCAATCAATCCAGCAAAGTCCCTTAACTTTCTTGGCAGCCAAGTCATGTCAAGAGGAGTCCATCAAGTAACAAACCCTTGACCCTCAAGCCTCTGCAACGTCAAGTAACAAAATACTTGATCACCAAGTTGATTAACTTGATCACCAAGACATAACCACGCAGAACCAAGAAGACTTCATCAACCAGCCGAACCAAGACTTCATCAAGACATTAACTACTTGAACTCCATGAAGACTTCCTTCTCCATCAGCCGAACCAAAACTTCATCAATACTTACACCAAGAATTGATCTCTGCACCCATATCTCCTAGTTGAAGTAGGAAACCCCCAAACGCATCAAACCAACTCCAAACTTGAACCAACTACTCCATGCTTTCTCTTTGGACTTCATGATTAACCATGGGAGGACAATCTTGTACCTTCAATCTCATTGACCATCACCCTCCCCAACGGGGACATCCCCACCCTCACCAACCCCCGAGCAGCTCGCCTGTGGATCCAGCAGAACATCAAACCCTTCTACCCAGCGACCCAAATACGTTACATCTGCGTCGGCACCGAGGTTCTTCACTGGGGAGATGATGCCCAGAAGTCCAACCTAGTCCTGGCCATGAGAACCCTAAACCACGCCTTAAGTGTTGAGGATTTCAAGGACATTAAGGTCTCCACCCCACACTCCCTAGGCATCATGCTGACGTCGGAGCCTCCAAGTCAGGGCCGGTTCCGACCGGAGGTGACGCCAATTTTGATACAAATGCTGCAGTTCTTGCGACAATCCAAGTCCCCGCTCATGGTGAATCGCTACCCTTACTTCGGATGGAGCCCTCAAAACGAAAACTACGCACTGTTTAAGCAGTCAACGGTGGATCCGATCACAAAGCTAACGTACACAAGTATGTTGGACGGCTTGATGGATGCCGTTTACTCTGCGGCAAAGGCGCTAGGGTTCCCTGACGTCAATATACTTGTCGGCGAGACCGGTTGGCCTTCGGCTTGCGAATTTCCAGTTTGCTCGATCCAACATGCTGCGGACTATAATGGTAACTTGGTCAAGCACGTTGAGTCAGGTCAGGGCACGCCTTTGATGCCGAACCGGAAGTTCGAGACCTACATCTTTTCCTTGTTTAATGAGAACCAGAAACCCGGTCCGCTAGCTGAGAAGAACTGGGGTCTGTTCTTCCCTAATTTGGCTCCGGTTTACAACGCTGGAATCATGCGCAATCAACAGGTTGCTTAGCTGTTTGCTGCTCCTCAATTAACTTCCTCTCTTGTTTCATGCAAAATATATGTACTAAATTGTCGTTTTATTTAGGGCGGCGGTGGAGCAGTACCTAATCCAACACCGGCTCAACCTGCCACACCAACATTAATGCCGGGTAAACCAGCTCCAAACCCACTAAGTAATGGAGGCAAAGTGTGGTGCGTATCAAAGCAAGGTGCTACCAACCAGGCCTTGCATGCAAACTTAGACTACGCTTGCAGCCAGCCGGGTGTGGATTGCAGTCCTATACAACCAAATGGGCCTTGCTTTTCCACCGATGTCCGATCCCAGGCATCCTATGCTATGAATTCTTATTTTCAGAAAAACGGCCGCAACAATTTGAGTTGTGATTTCTCTCAAACTGGAGTTGTCACCACCATCAACCCAAGTACGTTAATTCAGATATTTTCTTTGTTTTTCCGAGTTCTACAATTAGATGAGTTTTAATTTGTTTGTTTGTTTTTTTTTTTTCAGGTCATGGCGTGTGTACATTCGTCGGTTGATAGATTGAGAGGAAGCAAAGAAGAAGCTAGATTACGTTGAGCGTGATCATGTTGGTTTATGTTATTTGTTGTCTGTATATATATGTTGTAAATATTTAGGTAGACTAAGGTTGAGCTCTACTTATATGAGTAGCAATGTTTTTAATTGATGTAATTTTTTAGAAGAAAAATTGAGCGTAAAGATTCAACACTAAATTTCTTGAGCATGCATACCTACTTGCCGGCCAGTATCATGAAATTTAACTTCCAGCACAACTTAAATCAATCAAGTACGTACGGATCATTAGTCAATTACAGTCGTTACACATTAAGAAGAAAAAAAATTAAGAGATATTTCTCAAAACGATATTTCTCAAAATATTGATATTCCGAGAGAGAGAGAGAGAGAGAGAGAGATATATATATATATATATATATATATATATATATATATATATATATATATATATATGTTGACAGTAGCCACAAAGAGGCTACAGCAGGCCCACAGACCCGCAGCAAGCGCACCAGGGCCCGGCCCAAGGGTCGGGACCGGATCACCAGCACCCGGCCTCGGGGCCTGGCACTCTATCCTGCCTCCAGAGACCCAGGGGCCGGGGGCGCCAGCCTGCCTAAGGGGGCACCAGAAAGTATAAACAGAAGGGAACCAGTCCCACATCGAAGAGTAAGGCCAGTCCTTACCCCCAACCACCTATATATGGGTCCCAACTACCTTCTTTATGAGGTAACTTGTCTCTCTCCCTGCTTACATACGTGCCTTAGTTATATGCATTCCAACTATACTAACTTAGGCATCGCAGAGGTGAAGGCCGGCCCGCCGGGTATTCCCCTTAGTAAGCAGGATTGCAGGAGATCGAGTTGGATTCATCAAGTATCTACTAGACCCCCGGGTTTAGGCAGAAACAATTGGCGCCGTCTGTGGGAATCAGTTCAAAAGGCTGTGTTGCTCTACCAACAGGTAGAGATCGGTCAGTGTTCTTATTATTCCATCGGGAAGAAAAAAAAAAAAAAAAGAAGTAGAGAGATAGGAGATGAGTCAAGAGAAAGGTACCACCGAGGAGGGACGCCCTGTAATAGTGCAGACGCTTACCTTCACCCCAGCCATCACACGGGAACCGCGTGGCGACCGGAGCAACGGTCAGGATGGAGAGAGTTATGGGGGACCATCCGGCGTGCCGGATCCCCATCGCGACAGCTCGCGAGGTAAAGGCCCGGCAGAAGAGGAAGACAGTCCGGAGCGACGGGGCTTCGCCTTGACATTCTCAGATGATTCAAGCGATCGATCTGAGAGCCCGGACCGGGACCTCACGTACAGCCCCGGCCATAGCGGTATGGCGGGAGAACTACGGGCGATGGCCGCAGAGGTCAGTCGTCTGAAAGAGGAGAGCGACAGGGACAGAGCTAAGTCCAACGCTCGGTACAAAGAGATGGAGGCGGTGAATACTGCCCTAGTGGCCGCCCTGGAGAGGGGACAGCAGCGTAATGACGCCATGGCCGGGGCACAGGCCGCAATCCCGCCGGTCCCACCTCAACGCACCGATGGAGGGCAATCTTCGGGCGGTCGGTCCGGTGACCCCGTACAGCAGAAGTCGCCATTAGACGCAGGCCCGCCAAAGAGCGCGACGACCTCCCGCCAGCCCGACGCTTCGTCAGTAGATGGAGCTGAGACGCCAACCGCGCGAGCACTGCAGGCGCTGGCCGACACCATGTCGAGCTTGAAAGCCCAGATGGAGGCTAACGAGAGAAGAGCCACGCGGCCGATGGAGGGCGCCCGGTTTAATGAGCGCATGGGTCCCTTTTCGCACCGGGTCATGGAGTCGGGAAGATCTGGCAACCAGAAATCCTTCAAGCTCACCTACTCAGGATCCGGCTGCCCGTACCAGCATCTGGACACCCGTACCAGCATCTGGACAGCTTCCGGTCCCAAACCTACGCCAAGGGATACTCCGATGCAGTTTGCTGCAGCATCTTCCAGGAGACTTTGTCCAGAGAGGCACTCGGCTGGTTCTACGAGCTTCCGGCAAACTCGATCGAGGCGTTCGAGCAGTTAGCCGACCGGTTCGTGGGCCGCTTCATCCTCCGAGTCGAGGGAGCCCGGACGTCGACCATCCTCTTCAATTGCAGGCAAGCCCCTGGAGAGGAGCTGAGAACCTTTGTCAACCGCTGGCAGACGGCTACGGCCGGAGTTCGGAACCTGGACAAGGGCATCGCCGAGATGGCGTTTAAACAAGGGCTCCGAGCGGGCAAGTTTTCCTACGCCGTCCGGGTAGAACTCCCGCAGGGGTACGATGAGTTGATGGCTATGGCCATCAGGCATGCTCAGGCCGATCATGAGACCTATGGGCACCACCTGCAGAAGAGGAAGCGGGATGAGGAGCAGGAGGACCATCCCCGGGAAGAGAACCCCCCACGCGCCCAGGAAGCCAAGCCCAATCAGCGGACCGACAACCGCACCGCTCGGCCCAGCCGGAACGCCAACAACAGAAACTGGCCGCAGCGGCAGCAGAGGTCCTATTCTGATAAGCCTCAGAATGAGCACAAGCCAGCGCCGTTCCGCCAAGAGCGCCCCCTAGCAATCATGCCAGCACCACCACCGGCCAACCAAAAAGTCTTCACCGCTCTCACCACATCCTACGAGGATATCCTACTTGAGAACGGGAGTGTCATTCCCCCACCGCCCCCGAGAAGGTTCCCGAAGGGGAAACTTACAACAGCGCAGACGGGCAAGTACTGCTCGTACCATGATGAGGCTACTCATCGAACGAGCAAGTGCCACGCTCTCAGGCAAGCGGTGCAGGTTTTGATTGATAACGGCCAGCTCCAGCGGTACGTGGGGAAAAGAGGGACAGACCCCGACCGGGAGCATGACCAGTCCTGGTGAAACCCGCTAGTCTGAGCGGTTAGTTTGGCATAGTTCGCGGTTCAACCGCTGTAACAAAAACAAATATATATGCAAACTACTTTTGAGAAAATTTCACCGGCTTTGCCAGTTCCAGTATATTCATATTCATGCAAGTATACAAGCAGTAACCGATCCGGAAAGATTACAAGGAAAAGGGCAAGAAAATCCTAAGGAGCTATGACTCCGCCTTCGGCAGGAAATCCGCCAGCCTCTCCTGCGGTACCCTCGTCGTCGACGTCAGTTCCGGTGTGGACTTCGGCCCGGGCAGACTCGGCACCGTTGGTAAAAGAATCCAAGTCCGAGAGAATCGCTTCACCCGGCTGCTCCTCCACCGCCTCCTGATGGATGTCCGACTGCTCATGGATATCTCCTTCAGCAGCAGTCGACATCAAGGAAGTGTCTAGCCATCCCTTCCCCGCCCATTCCGTGTACGCATCTGAGATGCCCCTTTCCCTGGCCTTCACCAGAAACTCCAGGAACTGATCGCTCTAGCGGTATTTGAGAGCGACCCGCTCGAAGAGTTCCGGGTCATCTTCCCCGGCCGGAGCGGCCGAAGCGGCGCGAAGAGCAGCACCTCCCACTTGGAGCTCGTCCACCTTGGACTCCAGTTCGGCCCTCTCCTCCTCCAGGAGCCGATTTTGCTCTTTCAGTTCGGCCCTCTCCTTCTCCAGGATCCGGTTCTGCTCCTCCAGCTTCTTGGCCCTCTCCTCCGATCTGGCCTTCTCCCGGTCCGAGCGAGACTTCTCCACCTCCAGGCGCTGTCGGGTCTCGGATAAAGCAGTTATCTGTCTCTGCAGCTCCGACAGCCCCTCGCTCGCGTCCGGTTCGTACAGACTGTACAGCAACTGCGCAACACCAAAGAGTTAGTCAAGCAGCGAAACAAACAAGTTACAAGCAGTACAATGGTACCATGCGGTATTTACCCGGAGGACGGATTCCTTGCATTTTGGACGATTCCCGCCCGCCAAAGCTCCAGCAACCCCGGGTCTATCCAGACCAAGGCCGGCCAAATCCGCCGCCACTTGCTGGGCGATTGCACCATCCGGGCTTCCCCTTGGTGCATCCGCAGGCGCTGGACTACTCTGCCGAGCAGCAGCAGCAGCATTCTCCCCAGCAGCGTTGGTCTGCGCACTGAGCATGTACTGCACATAGTGTGGCAGGGGGAACGAGAGTCCATGCCGGAACTGATCCTGATGCGCGGCAACCCAACCCTTTTCCAGGTTGGAAGCTGACTCTCCAGGATTCAAGGGCCGTAGCAGAACGTTATCCGGGATACCCCACGCTTCCCGCAGCGCCTCAATCTCTTCCGGGGTCATGCTCTCCTCCGGTTCGTCACACACCACAGCATGCTTCCCTCTCCCTATGGTGTAGCTCGCAACCGGAGCATCTGTAAGCCGCACCCCGTGCGGTATTTCAGTCTCCGAGGATTCAGCCCCGGAAGACGAAGAGGAGGACGGAGTTGAAACCCTGCTCCCGGAGCAGTCAGCGACTTCGGTCTCCGGAGATTCCGAACTGAGCCAGTCGTCCAGCCTCTGCGCATCGTCTACGAGGGGACCTCTGGCAGCCAATTCGGAAGCCCGGTCAGAATCTGAGGACGACATCTTAACCTAGGGGAAGAACACAAAACCCTAGTGCTCGTCAGCAACAGGCTACAACAACGCCTTCTACGGCCTCTCCCCAAGTTCGCCGCAAAGCAGTTCCGTCAGCGGCAGAGATCCCCCCCCCCCCCCCCCCCCCGCAAAACAACAAAGGCAAAAGCAATAACAACACCGGGACAAAGAAATCAAACAAACTTACCGATTAGTATGCTTAACCGAGGACAATCGGCCCTGGGAAAGCAGCGCGCAATGGTAGGGAGCGTTCAAGAAAACAGATCTCGTGACGCAAGAAGGGCTCAGAGTGGTCGCCGGATTCCTCTCTTTCTCTTAGTTTCTCCAAAGCAAGAAGCAACAACAGAAAGAAGAGCAGAAGAGGCCTTTTTATAGAGGGGACCAGTGCCCTAGGTAATCGAAATCCCTCCAAAAACAAGTAATCAGAGCAACTCAAACGCCTGCGAATCCACGCCCTACATCTCAAGACCGCCCCGCGCTGGCACGTGTCCCAGCATTGGTAACCTCCCCATGCCATCATAACTGACAGGACTGATGGACTTCCTCCTTAAATGCATGTCAGCCACTTGTCCCACACGCTGGCGACAGGAAGGTAGGAGCGGGAATCAAGGAGTCAGGCCCTCCCACTTCCCCAGATTCCACGCTTGCACGGCAATCTTCGCTGCATTTCTCGAAGACCTCTCTCGCGGTTATGATCATCCAACCGCTTGGAGAGCACCCATCCGGGTATGAAGCCTCGTCTCGCTATGGCTGGACGCCCGGTCGAGGATCGCCCGGCACCATGGCAGTTCGCGGTTATGATCATCCAACCGGCTGCATGGCTTCTTCGCTGCATATCTCGAAGACCTCTCTCGCGGATATGATCATCCAACCGCTTGGAGAGCACCCATCCGGGTATGAAGCCTCGTCTCGCTATGGCTGGATGCCCGGTCGAGGATCGCCCGGCACCATGGCAGTTCGCGGTTATGATCATCCAACCGGCTGCATGGCTTCTTCGCTGCATATCTCGAAGACCTCTCTCGCGGTTATGATCATCCAACTTCTTGGAGAGCACCCATCCGGGTATGAAGCCTCGTCTCGCTATGGCTGGACGCCCGGTCGAGTTCCGCCCGGCACCATGGCAGTTCGCGGTTATGATCATTCAACCGGCTGCATGGCTTCTTCATCGCATATTACTGGAGACCTCGTCCGGATATGGCATGACGACCGGACACCGGTCGAGGTCCGTCCAGTCGCATCTCTCTTGGGGGACTCGTCTCGATATGGCAGGACGTCCGGTCGAGTTCCGCCCACCGGTTACGACGCATCCAACCGGCTCAAGAGCACATTCCGGGAATAGGATCCACCCGGCACCATGGCACTTCACTGGGGGACTCGTCCGGAGATGGCATGATGTCCGGGCACCGGTCGAGTTCCGCCCAATACCATGGCTGACCCCGGTCATGAGAACATTCGACCGGCTTGGGCTTTATACACCCGGGTGAGTTTACATCTAACCCATGTACGATTGTCCAGCAGGATAAAAACCCTGCATCGCACTAGCTGCGGCAACAGGGAGACGCATGGCGAGCTTTGTCACCTCAACGCCACCCCCCTACTAGGAACATAATGCACCTGGCCCCATGGCACTTCACTGGGGGACTCGTCCGGAGATGGCATGATGTCCGGGCACCGGTCGAGTTCCGCCCAATACCATGGCTGACACCGGTCGAAAATATTCGACCGGCGGGCTTTATACACCCAGGCGAGTCTGCATCTAACCCATGCACGCTTGTCCAGCAGGATAAAAACTCTGCATCGCATTGAAAGGCGATCAAACATGGGGCTACATGGCGAGCTTTGTCACCTCAATGCCACCCCCTTACCTCAACGCTTATTCAATACAAGCTGAGAAGAACTAGCAAGTGTTCGCCGGTGCTTCAAATAGGTCGCAACACCAGGGTAATCTCCCTGCAGCCTAGCAATAGGAAACTAGTCCCGTTTTGGCAGATCGCCCGGTAGGGGCTCAGTGAATCCCGTTTTGGCAGCTCGCCCGGTAGAGGCTCAGTGAATCCCGTTTTGGCAGATCGCCCGGTAGAGGCTCAGTGAACTCCGCTCCGCTTTGATTCGGCAGATCGCCCAGTTGAGGCCCAGTGAAGCTCCGCTTCGTACCGAGAGGGCAGAGTGCCCGGCCAAAATTCCGTGCACATTCCTTGCATGGCGGATTTCAATGCCTCATTGTCATCCCATGCACAAATCTCTTGCATGGCGGATTTCAACGCCTCATTGTCATTCGATGCACACATCTGTTGCATGGCATCATGGCATCATAACATCATGGCATCATCATTATCATCTTGGCTCCATGCTCATAACACCACAACACTTAGCCATATTACTGCTTATATTGCAAGTGTGCTTATAAACTATTGCTTCCCATCGGTAACAGGTACTCACCTCGGTCACGCCCAATATTTAACGCGGACTTGGGGGACTGGGCACCGGTAGGTTGGTAGCCCCACGGGTCTGCGGGACAAGAGCAAGACAGATTTAAGTCCCCATTCAAGATTGCACTTGACCGGGAACTTGGGGGAATTGTTGACAGTAGCCACAGAGAGGCTACAGCATGCCCACAGACCCGCAGCAAGCGCACCAGGGCCCGGCCCAAGGGTCGGGACCGGATCACCAGCACCCGGCCTCGGGGCCTGGCACTCTATCCTGCCTCCAGGGACCCAGGGGCCGGGGGCGCCAGCCTGCCTAAGGGGGCACCAGAAAGTATAAACAGAAGGGAACCAGTCCCACATCGAAGAGTAAGGCCAGTCCTTACCCCCAACCACCTATATATGGGTCCCAACTACCTTCTTTATGAGGTAACTTGTCTCTCTCCCTGTTTACATACGTGCCTTAGTTATATACATTCCAACTATACTAACTTAGGCATCGGAGAGGTGAAGGCCGGCCCGCCCGGTATTCCCCTTAGTAAGCAGGATTGCAGGAGATCGAGTTGGATTCATCAAGTATCTACTAGACCCCCGGGTTTAGGCAGAAACAATATATATATATATATATATATATATATATATATATATATATATATATATGTGTGTGTGTGTGTGTGTGTGTAAAATGGGTCAAATGCCATACCCACACAGCCAAACTAATTCACCAAAGTCTGTTTGTTGATCAAAATTCTTACTGTAAAATGATTTGACACTCCGGCCAACCGCCAAAATTGTATTTCCATGCTGAAAGTCGACGTTAACATATCGATCTGCACGTAACACCCTTCTGCATGCATGGTTTTACGAACCCTCTACGGCCCTAGGTAATTGCAATTCGAACCTGGTTATATATAGGTCTTTGACTCTTTGGGACAGCTAGTGCGATCATCTCACTACACTAAAATGTAGCGTGAGTTCAACAAGCATATTTGGTTTCAACATTTCAAGACATGTTCTCTTTCTTTTCTCAGTTGTGCACTTCTGCTATTTCATCAATCTATATGAGATGTGAGAATTGCTTCAGCAGCGATTCTTTACGTTGTTGCTGGAATGATGCATGGACAATTGGACATCATGATATTGTTATCGCAGTTTCAGCAAATACAAACTCTTCTTCAAACTGTTCTACATATACTGATATACGTACGATATGTAGAATAGAATTGTTAACTCAAAATATATACCCCGGCCGCAATTCTAAGAAATGATACTTTTTTCTCGTTCAGAAAAAACATAACAGCTCACTACCAGAAAAGGGGTCATAGCCGACGATATGAAAAAAAACGGCCGACGAAAGAGTACTTCGTCGGCTATAAGGGGTTATAGCCGACGAATTACTCTTTCGTCGGCCACATCGTCGGCTATAATATTATAGCCGACGAGTCGTCGACTATTACTTGACGTCGTCGGCTATAACTATACCCGACGAAATTTTTTTTGTTATAGCCGACGAGGAGGGTCTTCGTCGGCTAGAACCCTTATATCAGATCTATTCTGCACCAGCGAGCTCACTTCGTCGAAATTTTTTCGAAAAATTTCGAAAACGCTCTGAAATCGTCCAAAACTTCGGCCATAAGCTTGAAAGGTACGTATATTGCTGTGTGTGTTGATTTAGTTGGTTATATGCAGAGGTGTGTTAATTTAGAGTTTAATTAGAATAAATGTGTGATTAATTTGATATATATATATGTGTTGAGATGAGATTATTAATGGGTTGATATGTTGGTTAGATAGAATTGAAGTTTTGTTGAAGATTAGTGATTGATTGTTGATTTAGAGGTGATTTTAGATGAATTTGATGAAAAAATGTATATATATATATTAATTAATGTAATTGTAATTAAAAATATATTGTTGGTATATATAAAAAATATATTGTGTTTAATTAATTAGGGAGCTTGACGATGTTTTAATTAATTTAGGGATGTGTATATATATATGTGTGTGTGTGTGTGTGTAATGATGAATTTTTTAATTAATTAGTACGTACGTACGTACGTATATATACATATCTATATATAATTATATTTATTTATTGAATTTACAGGATGGACAAGAGTTGGATTACCCTTAGAAGATGGGATCAGGCGTATCATGATGGAGTTAGGAGTTTCCTGGAATTTGTGATGGCTAACTGTGGAGACACTACACTTCATTATTGCCCGTGTAAAAACTGCAAGTGTGCCAGCCCACGACAACGTTTTTCCATAGAGAAAGTGGAGCAACACCTGGCTAGATATGGATTTTGGGTCCTATACACTAATTGGATTTATCACGGTGAACCAGAGTTTGCGGGTCCTCATGATCATGGACAATTTTCCGAGAGAGGGAGTTCGTCCAATGATCCAACAACGAACTGGATCAACGATATGTTTCCTCGTGAGAGCGGTGTCTTTGATGAAGCACCAGATGTGCAACTCCCTCCTCTGGAGATGGAGTGTTTCCCTGATATTGAGCCACTCGAGTCATTACTCCGATCACCGGTCAACACAAGTGGTATGGAAAAGTACAACAACCTGATCGCATTGCAACAGACTCCGTTGTACCCCGGATGCAGTAAGACTGTCCTTGAATCTGTCATGGGAGTGATGAAGATCAAAACGGAGAACAAAGGCACTGTCAAATCGGTTGATGATTGGCTGAAGATATGGGGTGGGGCGATGCCCCCCGGACATCGGCTTCCTACCAGTCATCATAAGGTGCGACATATCCTTAAAGATCTCGGCCTGCTTTCCTACATCAAGATTCATGCATGCAGATACGATTGCGTTCTGTTTTACGGGGAAGGACTTGCAGATCTTGAATACTGCCCAGTATGCAATACAGAGCGGTATAAGTTCACTCCTAAAGGGAACAAGAAAGCTGTGAAGATACTTCGGTACTTCCCGCTGATTGATAGGCTTGAGCGGTTGTTCATGTGTGCTTTCACGGCCGAAGCTATGAGATGGTGGGCTGAGAGGAATGTGCCTGACGATGACACCCTTAGACATCCCGCCGACGGAGAGGCTTGGAAGAAGAATGTGTTGGAGTTTCCTGAATTTGCATCAGAGGTTCGAAATGTTTGGCTAGGGCTATCATCCGACGGTTTCAACCCTTTTGGCAAGAAAGAGCTTCAGTACAGTGTGTGGCCAGTTATTTTGATTCCGTACAACCTTCCACCGTGGATGTGCATGAAGAAGGAATATAAAATGCTCACATTGTTGATTTCAGGCCCAGGTTATCCGGGAAAGTGTCTTGATGTGTATTTGAGACCCGTAATTGAGGAGCTTCGGTACTTGAGTCTGAAAGGCCACCTGGTCTACGACCGGTTCAAAAATGAGATGTTCCGGATGCGTGCCATGCTTGTTGGCACGATCAGTGACTTTCCTGGGAGGGGTATGTTGTCGGGCAGCGTCACCAGGGGTTACAGGGCTTGTTCAGAGTGCATGACTGTTGATTGCTCCAGTCCTCATTGCAGTAAGATTGTCCAGATGCGTCACCGTTGTTGGCTTCCGCATGACCATCCATTTAGGAACGATGCACAGGCTTTTGATGGGACTGAAGAAAGGGGCTGGGCACCGGAACGATGGACAGGGGAGGAAATATTGGCAGTGTTGAATGAGTATGACTTTGGTCCGCTTAGCAATCATCCCGATGTGTTGCGCACGATTCCAGAGAGGCCCGATCGGTATAGGTTCTGGTCACACAAGAGCATCTTCTGGGAACTTCCTTATTGGTCCAGGTTGGCTATTAGACACTACCTGGATGTCATGCATATAGAGAAGAACGTGTGTGAAGCCGTGGTTGGCACAGTTTTGAATTGGGAGAAGAAAACAAAAGACACCCCCAAGGCACGCGTTGATCTGAGAAATATGGGACTGCGAGACATTTGTGGTTGAGAGAGGGCTGGAGCAAAATGCCCCAAGCTCCTTACACCGTCACCAGGGACCAGAAACATGAAATCTTTGGATGGATGAGTAATGTCAGGTAACTTTTTATTAGGCATGTATTCCAGAAGCATGGGACTGCATGAAATCTAATTGTTGTTAATGGTTATGTAGGTATCCTTATGGCTATGCGGGTAACATAAGCAAGTGTGTTAACTACCGAGACAACAAGATGTACGGATTGAAAAGTCACGACTGCCATGTACTGCTTCAACGCCTCTTCCCTATTTTCATTCGAGCGTACTTGGAGGATGAAGTGGTTGAGCCGTTGGTGGCGTTGTCAAGATTCTTCCAGAAGGTATGCGCTAGAGAAGTTAGAAAATCAGACCTCATGAGAATGCATGAGGAAATCGTTTTTATCTTGTGCAAGTTCGAGAGGATATTTCCCCCAAACTTCTTTGACATCATGCCTCACCTGATGATCCATCTTCCCCAACAATTGTTGCTTACCGGTCCCGTACACTACACTTGGATGTATCCCATCGAAAGGTACATGTTATTCATAAATTTGATTTATACATGTTTTTAAATAAATTTTGCATGCTCTTAACATGCACTTGTTAACCTTGCAGACAACTTGGAAACTACAAGAAATATGTGCACAATAAATCTGCGCCTGAGGGGTGTATTGTTGAAGCTTACATTGCGCATGAGTGTGTAACGTACGCCAAGTTGTACTTGAGAGCGATGGAGGACCCCCCACAACATCCAAGTCGAGATGACCCCGAGTTCAACCTATCTATCGTCGCCAACGATGTTGTACCATACGGAAGCTTCAAGAAGAAGGGTGTGGACAAGTTACCTAACCATGAGGTAGGGATTGCCCACTGGTGGGTTCTAATAAACTGTCCGGAGGTACAATATTGGAAACGAACCCATCTTAACTGCAAGGAAGTTGGCGGTGATCTCGAGTACCACAACACGACGTTTGCAGACTATTTTCCACAATGGGTAAGTGTATAAATATATATATTAGATGACTTTCTTTTACAGTTCCCTATTCTTTAATCATAAACACACCAAGTGATTTGAGTTATATTTTTCAGCTGATGCACGTGGCTGCGAAGGGTGGTCATAGAAATTACTCAGAGGAATTGAGGCTGTTGTCGATGAAGCCGATATCTTCCACAGTCCGCCCATTGTGTGATGTCAACGGCGTTAAGTATATATGTGAAGCTAGAGACGGGGAACGCAAAACACAGAATTGTTGGGTGATGGTCGATGGTGCAGAGGGGGGCGTGGATTATTACGGTGTCCTACAGTCAGTTGTTGAACTCATTTATGGGAACCGCATGAAAGTCCACTTGTTCAAGTGTCGATGGTTACTAGGCCGCACCGCATAAGGACCGATCAGTACGGCATACTTTCGGTGAATACCGCCACTAGTGTGTATGAAGATGACCCTTTTGTTTTCGCCACAGCGGCCAAAAAGGTCTTTTATCTTGATGATCCATTGAACAAAGACACGTGGAAGGTAGTTAACCATGTGTCTCAGCGAGACATATACAGTGCTACCACACTTGGTGTGAGCACAGAGTGTCAAGAAGCGACCGCATACCAAGAGCCGGACGCCGTCGACATTCCGGAATCCTCCACCATCCGCGATAATAATGTGACGCCGGGCAGAGTGGTTCGACTTCCTAGGGGTCAGGTGCCCATGTATGATGTTAATCTGAATCGTCTATCTCAGGCAGACGATGACTCAGACGACGAGTACGAGCACCGGTTGCCAGATATTAACTACTATACTACGTCTGACTCAAGTGATGAGGATGATTCTGATTATCATCCTTAGTATACTATTTATGTATGTATTTGTGTACGATGGTGCATGCATGTATGAATACATTTTTTGTCCTTAATTACCGTTTTCGGAGTTTATGGGAAATTGTATTGAATTGTTTGTGCGGTGTTCAGGAATTTATCAGGTGAAATAGGCAACTTTCAGGCCCTAAATGGCAAATTTTCAGAAAGATAAGCATTATAGCCGACGAAATAGACCATACTTCGTCGGCTATAATGCCCATTCTGGGTAATTTAATATGCAAGTCGTCGGCTAACGACAAAACGTTGAAGGTCGTCGGCTAAAGTATAGCCGACGACTTGCAATTCGTCGGCTAAAGTATATTGACCGAAACCATTGCTTCATCCTTCAAATGCAAATGTGTCGTGAAATAAGATATGACCGAAATATTGAAATACGTCTACGGTTGAAAAATGAGAAGATTCTGACAAAATCTGTGTGCCGAATGTTGCGGTTAGCTGTTTTTTACTTTCGTTTTCCTATGAGTAGCCTGACGGTCGGTAAATTTTTTGAGGAAAATTTTTATACGATTAGTTGCGTCGCATCGATTTGAAACTATTCTCTGTTGAAGGTCAGGCAAAAAAACGTCATTTAGACGGGCCAATTGCCGTTTTAAAGCGTTTAGAGGTTTGACTTTGCAGTTTGACCGTCCCGATCGAGCCTTTAACGTTGTCAGATGTAGTTGGATTTTTTTTCATACATGTATTTAATCTTAATGGTGATATCTGACGGTTGGAATAGATTTTCCAAACTTTTAGATTCAAAATCGTAACATATGCACTAATGTTCCTTAACTTGTTTACTAAGTGTTTAAGTGAATGTATAGTTTCAAATAGTTACTATACGTAGACCCTTCAAATGCAAATGTGTCGTGAAATAATATATGACCGAAATATTGAAATACGTCTACGGTTGAAAAATGAGAAGATTCCGACAAAATCTGTGTGCCGAATGTTGCGGTTAGCTGTTTTTTACTTCCGTTTTCCTATGGGTAGCCTGACGGTCGGTAAATATTTTATACGATTAGTTGCGTCGCATCGATTTGAAACTATTCTCTGTTGAAGGTCAGGCCAAAAAACGTCATTTAGACGGGCCAATTGCCGTTTTAAAGCGTTTAGAGGGACCAAGGAATAGCCGACGAAATATTTAACTTCGTCGGCTAAACTCTTGCGATCCGCGCCGTTTCATTGTCCGCCGTTGGATGGGGGAGATCGGACGGCTGCTGAGCGCGTGAAGTATAGCCGACGATATTAAAGGTATAGCCGACGACATTCATACTATAGGCGACGAAATGGCTAAATTCGTCGGCTATAACCGGCCCGCCCCCCGCACAGCCCAAGGCCTGGCCCGTACCTCGGCTCGCAAAGCCCAACTTCGGCCCGGCCCGGATTTAGGGTCTATAGTAGAGCCGACGAATTAAAATGGACATCGTTGGCTATAGTCCTTCGATTTAAAGCGAAGCAGACCGCGCCTCTCTCATATTCTACCGGCTCCCCTCAAAACCCTAATCGCCGCCCGACCCTCCCCGACGCCGACCGACCACCACCGACCCTCCCCGAGCCCTCCCGACCCTCCCCGTCCCTACCCGACCCCTCCCCGTCCTTCCTGACCTTCACCCATTCCAGAACAGGTGCGAACGCAGCCGCCGTCGCCGCCGCACCGCACCACCACCGGACCTCGTCCCCGTCGCACCACCATGTCAGGTAGTCCCGGCTCTCCCTCATTTGTGATTTATTGAATTATTTAGGGTTTTGAATTAGAATTTTTTTGATTGAATTAGGGTTAATTGTTTTTTAGGGTTAAATGATTTAGGTATAAGTGTTGTAGGGCTAATTGTGAATTTTGTGGAATTTTTTTTAATTTTGTGGAATTAACAAGAATTTTTAGGAGGATATATATATATATTGTTGTAGAATAATCGTAATTGGTCTACTCATTTCATTGATAATCCCCTTTATATAGGGTGAGTATTACAACGGTAATAGGAAATACATTAATGACAATAATGACTACATAATTATCTATCGTCAGTTACATTGACGAAGGCACATAATACGTTTTTCCTTCAACACTCCCCCTTGTGCCGAGTCAGAAATAAAATGGTGCATGTGGTGTTGCCTCATTAAAAACCTTGCCAAGTAACAAAAACCCAATGGGAGAAAATAAAACTTTGGTCGAAGGATAAAAAGAGCACAACGCACCTATTACATTTAAAAACAACATGTGTGTGCTAGACTCCCCCTGATGTCTGCACCTCCCCCTGATTTTTACATTAATCATGGGATTCATCTTGATTCTTTCATTTGATCAAGGAAGTTTTAGTAACATTAACATAGTTATGCATTTTCACATGTTTTTCCAAATATGACTTTGAACAATGATTTAATAACTAAATCTTGCCACATCGTCCTCAGATCCAACTTGATTTACTTTGATCTTGAGGATAAGTTTGTTCATGAACTGAATACATAGGTTCATATTGAACATCATGTTCACTCGTGGTATGACCTTTATATAACAAAATAGTTATAACTTCGTCTAGAATATGGGTGAACCATTAAGAGATTTGAAATTGATCTGTAATAACAGATTTTCTTATCTCACCTTTAATGCGTTTTTCCGTACGCATAGTTAGCTATGACGTGGATAATTTCTTTATCATGTCACATTCTATGTAGAGATTGAATAAGCTCAAATCTTTCATATCTTTAATGAAAGAACGATTTGCGTTGTGTAGGCGCAGAGCTAAACATAGCTTTACAAATTTACATCGAATGAGAGGTCGAGTCTTACATATTATGTTTAAGTACAATCATACGTGATTGCACTTGTATAGGAATTTCATTTCCCAACACTTCATCATCATCTTCCTTTAGATGATAAATGGATCTATTATTAGAGTAAAGACTTCGACTGATCATAGGAATATATGTAGGCCTCACTTTATTCTTTAGAGTGCCTAAGCCGATTGATGGATGATCACCATCATTACAGTCCTTGAGTTCCATTTCAAGACTGTGTATTCCCAAAATCTTTTTCATTCTCAACTTAGGATTTACAATACACTGAGTTTCTCTGATTTCATTTAGAGTTCATATATATCCATAATGAAAACGCAAGGGCATAATTCATCAATCCCTTCCCAATCAAGTAGTCACTTTAGTGAATGTTTCAATTTCTTTTGCAAACGTACTCATGTGATCTAGAGCCACTTGATTTGAGTGAATGAAATCCGTTTAGGATCCTCATGTATATCTCTTAATCTAGATCCCCATAGAGATATATGTTTTGACCACTTTCATAAGCTGCATGTTCAGTTTTTCGGAAACTACCAAACTGATAAGGTAGTGGAGTGCAATGACGTCCATTACGAGAGATTGTCTCCTCATAGTCCATTATGAGAGAATATCTCCTCGTAGTCGATTCCAGTGTATTTTTGAGAGACCTTGCGCCATAAGGTGAGTCTACATACTCTTATTCTCATTACGCATTCTAACAAAGATATATTTGATAGGTTTTATATTTGCGGTGTCGGCGTCACCTGCCCAAAAGACCTATCTCTTTGTTTATACTGGATCGCTTCTTTCCATTTGGCCAGTTTACTACGTTGACATTTTTCAACGAAGTATGGTTCGATATTAGACTCATTATTCCACGTCCTCATGTACACTAGTGTAATGTGTTTGTAGAGATCTCTATACTTTAAGGATTGGTTCTAACATTTGAGGCGTCCCCCAATGATAACCACAATCCATAAATATTCTCATGAGACGAATTTGAGTATCACTGATCAATAGATCAGGTTGTGCCAAACTTGTTTTCTTCCTTTACACAAGTATATATCGAACTTAAGGTGGTCTCCCCCTCTTCCTTGAAGAGCCACAGCCTGTGACACCATTTATGCCACTTATGGCGTCACCATGCCACCATCCATGGTGGTAGTACAATACTCAATTCCTCTTGGGTGGTACCATGTCCTTTTGATAAAACACAATCCTTGCAGGTATATTTGCAGCAGGTTTATATGATCTCGTCACTTTAATGTATAAGACATCTGCACACTTTACTTTGTGTGATTTTAGGGATCGAGATGAGACACAGTGGGGACAAACCACGACAATTCCTGTCGTTCCACTTGAACATGCTTGTTCTTATCTCCCCCTAACGACGGGAAGACTGTCTCATCAAAGTGACACTCCGCAAATCTAGCGGTGAAGAGATCGCCTGTCAAGGTTTCGACATAGCAGACTAGCTGGAAGTTCATATCCATCATAAATATTTATTCATCTCAATGGACCCATCATTGTGCGCTGTGGCGGCGCAATTTTGGCACATAAAACATTTAATGGAGCTCAAGGATTGTAGATCCGTGTCAATCCAAAAGAGCTCAAGGATTACAAGTTCGTTTGAAATCTTTTAAAATCATCACACATAGTCACTAGCTATGGTGTAAATTGGTTCAATGATGATGGTCATAGATGAAAAAGTAATGCTGCATGCAAAAATTGCATAACCCAAAACGGAAGTATTGGTGTGCTTTACCAATATTAAGACTATTACTGTAGTCGTTTTCCGTGAGACCAATTGGGGTTTTATATAGGAATATGATGTCCATTAGAAATCTCATATAATAAGCCATAAAATCATCACACCTACGAAAATTAACCCGGCCTAGGTGGTTTGACTTTCTAGCATAAGCAGCATAAATTTTAATTGTGGATGGTGTCATGACACGTGACCAGCGTGTCGACACAACAACCAACACCATAAAATATCTAAGGTGTCCGCAAGTTGGTTGAATCAATCCACTGAATCCTCTTTGAATTCAATATAAGAATATAATGAGAATACATGTGTCCTTTGCATATGATGGTGTCAATCATAAATTTTACGAGTAGGCTTTGAATGATGTACTTTTATTCATAAAATCACGATGGATATCAGAAGCAGAATAGGGTATAAGTGCATGTACTTTGTGCATCAATCATAATGCCACCTTTGGGGAGCGGTGGAATCTAGGGTTTGAACACACGTCTTCAACCTTACATGGATTGTATCGAAATAATATTTGAGGATAAAATGTTCTTTGATCGTCCTCAGTTTCGTGTGTGAACCATATTCTTCTGGTGTTTGCTTCTATTCATCCAAATTATGGGTGTCCATAGTAATTTCTTTAATGTTCGGATCACCAGATCAAAGCCAATGTATGTCAGATTTCCAAAAAATATCATTTTCTTATGATTTTGGATTCAATTAGTGGTTACATATAACCCACTAAGTTGACATATAAACTTCTCTAATACTCGTTTACATCCGCAGTCATTAGAGGTAATGTAAAGGAGCTCAGATGAAATTCTCATCTATGTCTTATTACATGAACATCGTGGCAGAAATTTCTTTAAAATGTGGAACAAATTCAATTTTCTTTTATCGCATAAATTGTCAATTTGACATATGCTCAATATATACATCGAAACGTAACTCAAGTTCTTTAGAGTAAATTGATGGGGATTGTAATAAAAATGTATTGTAATCCCAGTTAGGCAAGTGCATTATGAATCCCAAAAGAACAGATATTTAGATCCTTATCACTTTCATTATAGTACTACAGTTCTTCAGTACTATTGTGCTATTTTTGTGATATACTAGTACTATTGTCCTTCAGTACTATTATTTTAGGGAGTACATGGTGCATTTCTTTGCACACAGTTCTTTTCATGCCTATATTATGATGTGTTGCTTTACTTTATGCAATACTTTACAAATGTAGATGTAGAAAATTGAATCATGTATCTCATGAAAAGAAAAAATTTGAATAATCTCAATTCATTGAGAGAAAATTTAAAAATTAACATGCCAACGATGACATTCAGTCTTGTCCAATTAGAGATAGAAACTTTAACACTAAAAGTTTAATTTAGGCGTAATAGCCTTTATAAGGATATCTTAGAAATTTTAAAGTAGACTAATCAAAGTCTATCTTGGATTGAGCCAGACTATTTTTGCTCTTTTAATAGCTGCAATGATGAGTCGTTTCATTGACATCTTCTTCCCATTTTGTATGCTTTTAGTTGTAAATTTATTTTCAATGTTCTTGTTGGATATTGAAGATACTTTTTCAAAATTATGCGTACTCGTATGATTCTTTATACTTATTGTAAGTCGCAGCTAATTCTTTGCTAGCTTATAATGTACGTATCAATACTTCATTGATTTACAACAATGACAGAGTGCTTCACTGCACATGACATGTCCCCAATGTCAGCTTTTCAAATGTTACATTGTTTCCACTTACTTTTGGATGATTATATGAATTTTACGTCCATGGTAATTACCCTTTGTTTTAGGGTCGTTGCATTACTTTGCCCAATTTGTTCAAGAATATATATATATTTCTAAGACCTTACATCGTCATTACCTTTTGATTTAGGGTTGTTGCATTACTTTGCATAATGTGTTCCAGAAAATTTCTTTTTCTCATACCTTACATTGTCATTGAATATATTATAATTATTTCTTAGCTATTTACATAAAGCAGTTTGCATAAATATACCATGCTCAAGCTTTAGTTGGCTCAATAGGGGAATTTGGTACTCAAGTTCTTCAGAGTCCAATGTGTCAAAGTCAAACTGTGATGGTTAAACTATCTATAAAATATAGGAAAAATAAAATGTATTAGCTTCGCGGTCTAAATGACATTCACGACAACTAATATAAACCAAGAAACATTATGGTAAATCCGATGTTTTGTGAAATTACGTTATCACTGTAAAATTTTGGTTTCTCCGTTTTCATTGCATGTGAAGCTAATGAAATTTCATTATTGTTGCTTTTTACACAATTAATAAGATATCCATCTTGAAAAAATTTCAAGAAATAAAAATTGGATTTCAAGACTGAAATTTGTAATGATCATATTTTTCTTACTTCGTGAAAATGTTTTTTCACAATATAGGTTTGTCACTTTTTCTTTATATTACAATGCTCATGAAATTACATTA
The DNA here is from genome assembly GCA_963682095.1 of Potentilla sterilis. NCBI lineage: Eukaryota > Viridiplantae > Streptophyta > Magnoliopsida > Rosales > Rosaceae > Potentilla > Potentilla sterilis. The sequence goes on along the minus strand of OY821763.1, from coordinate 9,200,710 downwards.
TCAGGACAATGTTTAAACTAAATAACATGTTAAATAAATTAATTATCTAACAGCAAAAATGAACATATAATGCTCTATATTTAACATTTAAATAAATATTAATGCGATTTAATAAAAGCATTATATGATAGAGATTTAACGAAAGCAGCGAAATTCATACTGTCAGTTTGCCAAATAAACTGCATATAAAGCGATTACTTTATCTCCGTCTCCAAGTAGTCGTCACATATTGATCGCCGTATCGTAATTGTTATGCCACATAAAAACAAATAATATTCATATGATTAGTCACTTTAATCATATATATTTCACATTTATCATATAAATTAAATAATTTCATATGATTTTCACATTTAAACAATATCTATATGAATAATCACACAGTAAATATAAATTACTATACGATAATTTCAAAAGTTACCTTCAAATTTTTATCCCAAAAAGAAAATTCTGTTTTTTATTCGTGGGTCGAGTCACCCAGATCCGGGTCGGGTCGGGTCGAGTGCAAGCTCTGCCGACAAAATTTTCGTTGGGAGAACTTCTGAGGCAGCCTTTTCCCGACGAGCTGTCGTCGGTAGAAGCTGGATCGGGTTTCACAGATCCGGTTCAGGCATCAAGGGGTTCGTCTTCCGATCTGGATCGAGGCGAGTTGACCGGCGACGGATTCTGGCGATGGAGAGACTGGGTTGTCCAATCGGAGGTCGACGATGGGCCGGGTTAGTCTAGAGTGGACCGCAAGTGGGAGAAGGCTGGATCGGAGCCCGATTGGAGCAGACTGGATCGGGGACGAAGCGGGCTAGGCAGAAGGCGGCGCTGGTTTGTCGTCGAGGGCGACTGGATCGGGGACGAACCTGGGTGCCCAGAGTAGATTGCGTCGGGGCATCAAAGAAATTCGATCAGATCGGGGCTGCATCGATCTGAGATCGGAGGACCTTGGCTCGTCGGCGCGGAGGCGAGGACGGCTGGATCGGTGAAGACGATGGGTGCCCAGAGAAAAATTCTGAGTGCCCTGAGAATCTTCCGTCTCTGCCGACAAATCTGTCGTCGGCAGATTGCCTGACTTTCTTTTACCGACGAAATAGTCGTCGGGAAAAGAGTTTCTGGGGAAGGAGGCATTCTTTGCTGACAAAAATGTGGCCGGCAAAAGAGAATTTCTGGGATTTTGCTTTCTTTGCCAGCAAACAGTTGCATATTAGGGTTTTGATTTTTTTTTTTCAGGGACAAAACTTAGGGTTTTTTTTTTCTCAAGCTAAAGTCTCAGCTAGTAAAACTACGTGCTGATAACGTGTTGTAGAATAATCGTAATTGGTCTACTCATTTCATTGATAATCCCCTTTATATAGGGTGAGTATTACAACGGTAATAGGAAATACATTAATGACAATAATGACTACATAATTATCTATCGTCAGTTACATTGACGAAGGCACATAATACGTTTTTCCTTCAACATATATATATATATATATATATATATATATATATATATATATATATATATATATATTCCGAAATATATATATATATATAATTAGGTATAAATATATTTAGGTATATATATAATTAGGTATATATATATTTAATGAAGTTTTTTTATTTTTTTGTGGAATTAACAAGAATTTTTAGGAGGATATATATATATATATATATATATATATATATTTCGGAATATATATATATATATAATTAGGTATAAATATATTTAGGTATATATATAATTAGGTATATATATTTAATGAAGTTTTTTATTTTTTTGTGGAATTAACAAGAATTTTTAGGAGGATATATATATATCTATATATATATTTCGGAATATATATATATATATAATTAGGTATAAATATATTTAGGTATATATATATTTAATGAAGTTTTTTATTTTTTTGTGGAATTAACAAGAATTTTTAGGAGGATATATATATATATATCTATATATATATATATATATATATCGGAATATATATATAATTAGGTATAAATATATTTAGGTATATATATAATTAGGTATATATATTTAATGAAGTTTTTTATTTTTTTGTGGAATTTTTGTGAAATTTATGGAATTTATATACTAATTGTGCAGAAAACCGCCGCGCTGTAGACCGCTGGATTGCCAGACCGAGCGAGAGCGACCCCGAAGCTCAGGCAGGACACAGCTGTGGGGGGGGGGGGGGCGGACCCAGCGGTCGTCGGGGCCTACGCCGGCCAATGAACAGGCGCGAGGAGACGTTGATGGGATTTACCCCGAGCGATACACGTGGGGGCTCATCGTATGAGTCGACGGGAGCGGGCCCAATCTCGAGCGTCAGAGGAGGACGCACAGCCGCACCCTCCAGACCCCACTGCACTTCAGCACTGTTCCAGGATCGGCAGCCGACCCCACTGCGCGACGATCAGGACCCTCCAGAGATGCTCCCTGTCCCCCCACAGCGACAGCGTCCACAGCGACAGGGCCCACCGACAAGGGGATCAGGCCCCTCAGGGTCCACGCCCCGTATGTCTCCGCCATCGGGGATGTACATGGTCCAGTTCCTCCCTGCCATCCCCTAGTACGACGCTAGGGGGAGGCAGATTTGGAGGCACGACCGGCCGCACGAGATTCCCTGGGAGGAGGCCTACGTCCACAGGAATTTCGACTCAGAGGACTGCCGCGGCCTGTGGTGTGTTCGTGAGAAGGACAAACAGTACAACGACGCAGGTAATTAGTTAGTTTAATTAATTATTTAGATTGTTTAATTAATTATTTAACTACGTCGAAGCTTAGTTCATAATTAGTTAGTAAATTAAATTAGTTAGGTCGTTAGTTAGTTATTAAATTAAATTAGTTCGTTAGTTAGTAAATTAAATGTGTTAGTTAGTTAGTAATTTAAATTAGTTAGTAAATTAAAGAATTTAGCTAGTTAATCTAGTTACTAAATTAAATTATTTAGTAAATTAATTTAATTTAGCTAGTTGGTTATTAAATTAAATTATTTAGCAAATTATTTAGTTAGTTAATTACTAAATTAAATTAGTTAGTTAGTAAATTATGTATGTAGTTGGTTAGTCAATTAGTTAGTTAGTACGGAATTTTTATTAGGCATGTATTCATTTTAATTATGAAATAGGCGTCCTCGTAAATAAACCCGCGCGGACGAGAAGGACCAGAGGGCCAGCGAACATGTCGACCCTGGAGAGGGAACTCGCCGGTGGGATCAGGGAGATCATGCCCGGTCTCGGTGAGGATGGACGCCCGATCGAGAGGAGAGAAACCACGACCAAGTATATCAACGTGACGGGCATGATCGTGCGGGACAGGGTCCCAATGTTGTGGCCCGACTGGGGCTCTGTGCACGATGACATCAAGACGCGAGTGTACAATGCACTGTCGGTGAGTTAAATCGTATTTTTATTATAGAAAATAAACATTTATGAATTGAGTCTTTATAACTATATAAAAATATTTTCTAATTAATTTAGAATATTGCAGCAATGGTTTAGAGTCCATCCTACCTTGGACTGGTGGAGAGACGAGCAGCTGAAGAACAGGTTATGTGTTTCGCGTTATTTTACTATCATTCGAGTTAGATTGAAGACGATTAAAGATGTACGAATATATCTAACAGTTGTGTTCTGTTAATATAGGTACTCCGAGTGGAAGAACGAGCTGTCGACGCACCACAGGACGTACCATGTGGAGAAGGGCTTGGGGCGAGGTGCAACCCCCCACGAGTTCCGGTACAGGGAGTATGAGTGGCTATGGCTGGTAGCCTACTTCGGGAGCGACAGGGTCTCGGTAAGAAAATTTAGCCTAGTCTATAACTTTTTAATGTTATTTAGTAATTAAATTATGTAGTTACTAAATTAAATTAATTAGTTAGTTAGTTAGTTATTAAATTAAGTTAGTTAGTTAGTTACATAGTTAGTTAGTTCGTTACTAAATTAAATTAAATTAAATTAAATTAGGTAGTTAGTAAGTTAGTTAGTTACTAAATTAAATTAGTTAGTTAGTTAGTTACTAATTAAACTAAATTAGTTAGTAACTAAATTAGTTAATAATTTTTTTTTCGTTAGTTCCTAATATTTTAAGTTAGTTACTAATTTATATTTGCGTTTATATGTTCGTTCTTATAATAAAGAAAATCTCGAAGACGAACAGTGACAACCGCAAGAGGAACGAGCACTCCCACCACGGCGGCGCCCGCTCCTGGAGGCAGTGGGCAGAGATTGCAAGGAGGGACCGACCGCCGAGCCCGTTGTCGTGGATTCATGCGCAGATGTATCCGGACCGTCCCGACCAAGTGGTAAGTATTCGCCCATTTTCAATAAAAGTGTTTCATTAAATTAATTTATATTTTTTTTTTATTAATTCGTTTATTATATTTTCTTGTCAATTTGGCGAGAATAGATGCGGAGACCGACGCGATCACCTTGAGGATCGCGCGAGAGACGCTGGGGGAAGGGGCGTCCGACGAGGCGATCGTGCAGTTTGCCTACACGATCGACACCCTTGAGCCGCGCTTGGCCTCTCAGATCATGCACGCGGCGGTAGGGACTGGCAACAACTACTTCTACCAGAGAGGCCTAGGCGCGGCGGGAGATGGGGTTCGATTTTTCTTTTGAAGAAGCTTGATGAAAAGGAAGTCCATGGAAGGACAAAGGGGGAGATTGAAGGTACAAGATTTTCCTCCCATGGTTAATCATGAAGTCCAAAGAGAAAGCATGGAGTAGTTGGTTCAAGTTTGGAGTTGGTTTGATGCGTTTGGGGGTTTCCTACTTCAACTAGGAGATATGGGTGCAGAGATCAATTCTTGGTGTAAGTATTGATGAAGTTTTGGTTCGGCTAATGGAGAAGGAAGTCTTCATGGAGTTCAAGTAGTTAATGTCTTGATGAAGTCTTGATTCGGCTGGTTGATGAAGTCTTCTTGGTTCTGCGTGGTTATGTCTTGGTGATCAAGTTAATCAACTTGGTGATCAAGTATTTTGTTACTTGACGTTGCAGAGGCTTGAGGGTCAAGAGTTTGTTACTTGATGGACTCCTCTTGACATGACTTGGCTGCCAAGAAAGTTAAGGGACTTTGCTGGATTGATTGCATATATATATATATATATATATATATACATATGTGATGGGGTCTGAGAGGAGAAAAAACGGAGATACAGAGAAGGATTCGGAGAGAAGGTAGTTAGTATAGAAAAGGAGAAAGTCGAATACAGAGAGTAGAACAGAAGGAACCTTCGGAGAGAACAAAACATATATGTGCTATCTTCTGTTTTTCAAGCTACTGTGATAGCTTTACAGTATCTTCCCTCTCAGCAGAAAAATCATTGAGAGAGATAGTTGTGGACTTAGTGTCTTTGTGGACTTAGTGTCTCTAGTATTGTGTGGACTTAGTGTCTAGAAGATCAAGACTTGTGTAGTCTTCCGTTGCAACCTCAACTTGTGTAGTTGATAGAAAATCTGTAACTCAGTATCAAATTAATACAGTTACATATTTTGTTGCTGTATTCAATTTCTTCCGCTGAATATTTATGTTTATATTGTATACTCGTTCTATCTAATATTTTCAGAGATGCCCGAGTTTGCAAAAGCTCTGATGATGTTCGGGTTCATATCGAAGATTTTCACTGAGTTGATAATGGTTTGGGTTTTGAGGAAGTTCGCAACCTGAGCCGGTGGCGGGAGGTTGTCTCCGAGCGTGCCGTAGTTGACACCGATGGAGTGGGCCGTGCTGGAGAGATGGAAGAGGAGAAGAGTCGGGAGGAATTTTGTGGCCATAGTTTTGTAACTCGATAATATTCTACCTATATCTTACTGTCTATAAACTATATTTTCTCCTATTTTTTTCTTTGTAAAAATATTGGGAGGTGAATCCTCTCCTATATTACTGCCATTGTCAATGCGAATGTGCAGTATTTATAATGAAGAAAGAAAGAGCAAGAGGTTTTTACAAAACAAAAACCAGGCATGCAGGATAAGAGGTCAATCATTAGTCTTTGCTATTTACAGCTAAATTCTGTTCTTCTTGAAGGAGATCACTCAATCCTCTTATTAATTACGGCAGATTGTCGATATCTTGTTTTAGATTTTAGAACTTGTAAGGCCAACATAATTTCAACTGCATGGTTTGGATTGATCATGATATTCGCTATAGAGGTTGCTAAAGGAATGAGGCACATTTTTTTTTTTTAATGTTTTGTTAGTGCTTCTTGGCTTAGACTCGGCTCAAATTATAAAGTTGGTAGAGTTTTGTTTCTGTTCAAACCCGTAGGCCTGACAGAAGTACAATAATAAAGACTAAGGGCTTGCTGACTAGGTGGAGCCGTTGGCCCTGGATACACTTCCTCTGGTAGTACCGGTGGATCCTCTGGCGAGTCTCCTCCTAACAAACCTGAACCTGCTAACTATAGGGAATACCGAGCGGGCCGGTCTATTCCGCTCTGATACTTAAGTCAGTATAGGTGTGGTAAACTGATAAATTGTCAACGGGGGATTAGTAGTTGAGGAATTGGTTACCCTTAATGAGGTTGGTCGAGGCCTTTATATAAGCATCAAAGAGTGAGGGCTAGCCTTATTCTTCGATGTGGGACGCTTTCCTCCGGACTCACCACTGGGCCGCCTGGGCCACTGCTTGGGCGAGCCGTCCTTCTCCGGTCATAAGTAGCCGCTGGGCAGTCTGGGCCACCGCTGGGTAAGCCCATGCTTTGTTTCTTGCTTCCTGGGCCGAGGCCTAGTATTTGGGTATGTGGGCCTGAGTAGCCAGCCTGTGGCTACTGTCAACAAGTCCCCCAAGTTCCCGGTTAAGTGTCATCTTGAACGGGGACTTAAATATGTCTTGCTCTTTCAGGCCCTCAGACCCGATGGACCTCGGACCCCCCGGTGCCCCTATCCCCCCAAGTTCCTGGGCCCTCAGACCCGATGGACCTCGGACCCCCCGGTGCCCCTAGCCCCCCAAGTTCCTGTTGAAAATTAGACTTGGCCGGGCGGTTGGGAGTACCTATGTTTTACCGTGAGATGCTGTCATGAGTATATGTAGGCCAACGGTGCTATAGGAAAATAGATGCCAATCAATGCTATAAGTAAATAGATGCCATCGGTGCTATAAGGTGTTTCGGTGTGAGTCCCCTAGTGAGAGTAGAGATCGATGGGAAATATGCCGTTTGTCAGAGTGAATTTTCCCGTTGGGGTGTTGCGGCCGTGTTAGAGCACCAGTCAACACGCGGTAGTTCGTCCCAGCTTGTGTTTGAAATAAGCGTGGGGTAAGGGGATGTTGCAGCCGTGTTAAAGCACTGGTCAACATCCGCTAGCTCTTCTCAGCCTGATCGTTATAGGCGTGAGGTAAGGTGGATGTTGCGGCCGTGTTAAAGCACCGGTCAACATTCGCTAGTTCTTCTCAGCCTGATCGTTATAGGCGTGAAGTAAGGTGGATGTTGCAGCCGTGTTAAAGCACCGGTCAACATCTGCTAGTTCTTCTCAGCCAGAACGTTATAGGCGTGAGGTGGGTGCAGGGTTGCGAGCCTGCAGGGAGGCCTGTTAGGTGCGAGCCAACAGACTTGCCTAATGGGATGTTGCGGCCGTGTTAAAGAACCGGTCAACATCCGCTGGGTCTATAAAGCCCAATGGTACCGAAAGCCCGGAGGCTGGTCCGTAGGAACATGTCAATTTTGCAACCAGTTTATTACGTAGGACTATATACGGGAGCTCCGAGCCGGCAGAGCCGGTGGAGTTCCGCAGCCACTGGTGCAAGCTGGCTATGCATGGTGAGTGATTTATGTGAACTAACCTGTACCGTTGCCACGTACGGTGGAGTCCCTGATTTTGTGAATTTCCCTAAAACCGATGATTAATTTTGTGGTGCCTGGAAGTTGGAGTTGTTATTGTCGTTGGCCTGTGGTGTAGCCGATGACCGTTGACGTAAATACGTCCGGACAGGCGTACTTGGACCAGGCATCAGGAGTGGCGCGTTTGAGCGGCCGAGGCTCCTGGTGCAGTGTGGGCGTCCTTGCTCAGCCTCCGTATAGCAGGCACGTGGGCCTCCGTGCACTGTGTGGTATTTTAATGCGAGAGTCTATCAGTCGTGTATGTGGGAGGCTGTCGTGCATGGAGTGGTGGAGATCTGCGGCTGGGATTGCTTTGGTCTGTGGGATACCCTAATTACTTTTTTTGGGGGAAACAATGGGTCGGCGCTGCCACCTATAAAGTTCGTCGAGCCTCTCTCCATTCCACCTATAATACCAGTGTTATTTTTTAGGGGAATTTTTCCAGAGAAAGAAATCCCACGGAGAGTGTCGCGGCCGTTTCACCCAGCACCTTGCTTGTTGTGTGTTTGTGGATTTGCACTGTGATTTGGCTGGGTTCCGTCGACTACCGGCTGGAAAGTAGTGGTTGTTTGGATTTGTGGTGTAAGATTGATGGCGTCTAAGAAATCTGGCGTCCCTATGCGATCTGCTGCTAGGGGGTCGATCGGTGGGGAGAGTTTCGGGCCAATGTCTGAGACCGGGCGCATGGCCGTCGCAACTACCGCTGCCGGGGGTAGAGGGGGCCCAGCTAAGATGTACTCGTTCTTAGATGGTGACACGGTGGTGTATTGTTCCGAACCTGGCCGTAGCATGTCTTTTGGGGAGATTATAGACTTCCGGGCGAGGTGGGGCATAGACCAGGTGGTGGGGCTACGGGCACTGAAGCCCGGAGAGCTGGCTTGCAACCCAGAGGAAGTTTGGGTTGCGGTGTACGAAGATTAGTTTCCTTATGGGTTCCCCCTGCCCTTACCGGAGCCTGTCCAGTACCTACTGAGCGTGCTGAACTTGTCCCCCGCCCAGCTTCCTTGCAATCAATGGAGGCAAATGCTCAGTGTTGTGTGCCTGTTTAGCCTCTCCAATATGGGCTGGCCAATGGCGAATGAGTTTAGGGCTATGTACCGGATGCAGTACTGCCGGGAGAAGGACTCCACCGGGTGCATCACATTTACCGCGCGGGACGCCACCCCTGCCGTGACGAATTTGTTCTCGAGTTCCGCAGGCGGGTGGAGGGACCGGGTGGTGATGGCCGGGGGGAGGTGGAAAAAGAGCTCTCGTGTTTTCCCCGTTTCGGGAGCTTACCAGCCTATTAGAGATCAGTTGTTCCATCTGGAAAGGCAGCGGCTAGGAAGGATTTTTGGCTGCTGGAGTAAAGTGGGTCGGAGCTCCTACAACTTCATCCGGTGGAATGTCCTAGAAATATACGGCGCGGGGAAGAAGCCTGGTGGGGATCAATATGTTGTATATATGATGTTTTGTTCCCGCTGGGGCTATCTTGTAGAAACTGACCCCATGCTAACCGCTTTGTACTATTTGATATTTCAGATGTGCCTGTCCGGATGAACGTACCGTTGACGTATTCCCTTGATGCGGATGACGAGGTGTTGGCCCAGAAGCTGGCGGAGATAGGGGAGGCTGCGTCGAAGACGATTGTGGATCCCGATACCCTGGGGAAGACGGTGTACGAGGATCCGGTGGCCATGGAATTCTCGCCAGCTTGGTACAGGGAACACGCGATCCGTGCAGCGGAGATCCGGCAAGGAGCTACCGGTCAGTCGAGGAGCATGGGTACAGCGGAAATGGCTGCAGAGTCAAGCGGTACCCTGGGCAGTCAGGAGGTGACACCAGGGACGGCGTCTGCTCGGACAAGCGACAGGCTCCCACGAAGAGGGTCGCGACGACCGACTTGGTTATTTTCCGGGGCAGGACCGCTGACGAGGGTTCCGCCAAGAGGGCCAGGGTTGCTGGTGTGGGGATGTCCGCTACCGCAAGTGGGAGGTCAACTTTTCCACAGGCGCCCCATACGTCTCCCGTGCGCGGGGAGTCAACCAGCGGGACGGAGGAGGAGGGATTCCTTCGCTCCCTCGTGGATACTGCTAGAGGCTTGGGGCTTGATTGTGGGGTTCCCATGAGGGCACCGTTAGGTGACAGGGGGAAGAAAGTGTTGGAAATGACCCTGTAGGTAAGCAGTCCCTCTGTTTGGTTTTGCCGTACTTGTGTGTTATGGTTGCTTTGAACGCTTCTCACCGTTCTTCTCTTCCAGGCCAAGCACACTTTACACGTCGCTGCAGCCAGCGATATGGTCCGGCTCTGAGGAGTGAGGTTGCGGAGCTGAAGAGATAGCTGACGGCGCTGGAATCGGAGCTGCAGGAATAGAAGGACCGAGTTGCAGGACACGCTGAGCTGGCGAGAAAACGGGCTGTTGCTGATGATGAGAAGATCAGGGAGCTGAGTTCGCAGTTAACCGGTGTCGCAGAGCGGGCCTCCGGCTTGGAAGTTCAGCTTGCTAAAGTTTCTGGGCGGGTGACTGACCTGGAGGTTGAGAATTTGGAGCTCAAAGCTAAGGTCATCGCTGCTTGGACGGGGGTGCGGAAAGCATTGGAGTCCCAGCGCTTGGAGGCTGAGGACAAGATTATCAATGACTTTACACGCTCCCCGGCTTTTGATGACATGCTGGACGCTGCCCGAAAAAAAGGCATAAACGAGGCCTTCATGTAGTGGAGGGATAAGGACTGGCTTGACGTTGAGCAAATGGAAGCTTATGTGGCCGAAACGGACTGGTTGGTGCAAGAGCAGACTCTCAAGGTCGGTGGTTCAGGGGTAGCCATTCCTAGTGATTCTGATTCTGAGTGAGGCCCCTGACCGTGAGTTGTAAAAGATATTGTTTGTGAAATTGGCTCTTCTTATTTCTGAGCTCGTTAACTGCTATGAAACTTTACTTTCCGTCTTCAGTGTTGTGCCCGAAACTTACTGGATTTCCATGTTGTATTGACTGGAAACGCTGGGGTATTCTACCCCTGCCTGATAGTGGAAATAGGCCTTGGGGGAGAGGGGCGGTCCGGGCTGCTTTGATACCGCTAAGCCTTGACCATCGTAGCCTGACCAGTCCTGCACCGCTTGACCATCGTAGCCTGACCAGTCCCGCACTACTTGACCATCGTAGCCTGATGATGGGCCTGGATGCTGGGTCGCGGGGGGATTTGGGTGGGTTTGGTGGCCTCGATTTTAGCCCCTGCTCCTCCAACTACCCTTGGCATGCGTGGCTGACATGCATTTAAGGAGGTATTTCGTCCGTCCCATCAGTGATGATGGCCTAGGAAGCTGTCGGGAGTGGGACACGTGTCACGAAGGGACGGTACTTGATGGGCGGTCCGGATTCGTGAGCGTTTGATTTGCCCTACCTTAGAGTTGGGGGGAATCTGAAGGGGCAGTTTGTGTTGCCGGACCTGTATATAAGCCCCTTCGCTGCTTATGCCCCTTTCTTTGAAGCTTTGTACTAAAGAGAAAGCGCTGCCAATTTTTATACTTTTCTTGTGTTGTCGGTTTTCACAATTGCGCATTGCCTTTTTGTGGATAGCTTTCCGTGGTCGCATACACGAAGAGGTAATCTAAGCTTCTATGCTTTCATATTGATTCTGCTTTCTTGGGTATGGGTTGATCCGATGGGCACACTGCTGGATAGGGTTGGGCGTTTGGGCCCGAAAGCCAGGCCCGAAAAAAGACCGACACGGGCCGAGTCCGAAAATTTTTAGGACCGGCCTGAGAAAAGCCCGGCCTGAAAATGATATTGTCGGTCCGAGCTCGGACTTGAATTTATTTGGGCCCGAAATCCCGGCCCGACTGGTTTAATATATATATATATATAAAAAAAAAAAAACAGAAATACCAAAACCCTCCTCGACCTCTGCTCTCCTCCTTCTCCAGCTTCATCACCCACCTCGAGCTCTTCTTCTCCTTCAAAACCTCATCAATCCTCATCACCCACCTCGACCTCTTCTTCTCCTTCAAAACCTTCCTCGACCTCGACCCCGACCCCGACCCCGAACCTGACTCGCTCATCACCCCATCAGCCTTCTTCCTCACGATCAAACATCCCGATGAGTTCATGTTCTTCACTAACACCCCAGATGGCCCCACAGATCTCACTCTTTCGTCCATCACCACACCTCAAACCCCTTCAATTCATCCCCAATTTCACCTCACAAACCCTAACCCTAACAAACCTACCAGATCTGACTCACCTCCGCCAGAAATCCGCCAATCGCCGCCGTAATTCGCCGGGAGACAAAGAGAGAGAGATAAGGTAGGTTTGTGATTTATGTATTGATGGAATTGGGCACTTTGTAAATACCAGAAAACAGAGAACCCATTCCCAGGCTCTCTCTCTCTCCGTCTTCGCCACAGGCCCACCACAGCAGCACAGCGCTGTCTCCTTTGTCTCGCAATCCTCCATCGCGGCGTGGCCGTCTCGCAAAACCCAAAAAAGCCCGAAGGCTCGGCTCGGCCGGTCGGGCTCGGTCTCGGGCCGATCCTCTTCTTGGAAAAAGCCCGGCTCGACTCGGACCGAGGGGGTCGGGCTTTGGGAATTTTGGGGTCGGCCCGGCCCGCGCCCACCCCTACTGCTGGATACTGGCTTGCCCTTTGGGTGTGACCCGGTTTTATCCGGATCTGGCCGGGATCTGAGGCCGTTGGGCTGTGAAGCCCGGCGATCGTTGGTAGGTCGTGTTTGGTAGTTTGCTGACCGGTCGTAGGGTTTTGTTGCTTTTCCCCTTAGGTGCATGGCTTCTAGGACTTCCAGTGAGACGAGTGAGTCAACCTCTAGGCAGCCGGTCGTTGACGACCAAGGGACGATGGAGGACTAGCTTGCCTCCTCGCATTCTGGTAGGGATGCACCTGCCCGCTCCCTTGGGGAGGCGTCCTTCTGGGTCTCCAGACCAGGAGAGTGTTCCTCGTGGGGTCTACGGGAGGTCCCGTGAGACCGCTCAGACCCCTCGTCCGGCCTATACCATGGTAGACAGGGGAAAGACCATACCATGTGATGAGCCGGGGAGGTCCATGACGTCCCTGGAAGTAGACATGTTTCGGGCGAAGTGGGACATTCCTGCGAAGGTAGAGCTCCGGCCCTTGAACCCCGGAGAGTCGGCTTGCAACCCGGAGGAGGGCTAGGTGGCGGTACATGAGGACCAATTTCGCCACGGATTCTCCTTCCCGTTGCCCAATTTTGTGCAGTACCTGCTTAGCACGATAAACATATCACCGGCACAACTGCCTAGGAACCAATGGAGGCAGCTTTTAAGCTTGGCCTGTATGTATGAGCTGAGTGATATGACAATCAGGAGTTGCTCCGGAAACTGACGGAGAAGGGGAATGAAGCCGCACGGTCGACGGTCGACCGGGAAACCGGGGTACTGACCATACATGATGACCCGGTGTCTCTGGACGTGCCGGAGGAGGAATACGTCCCGGTGGGGGTGAATGAGCCTAATGAGCCCGTTTTCGCTCCGGTTCCTACGCCCGCTCCTGGTGGGGTGGGAAAATCTGGTGGACACCGGGACGTGCCAGCTTATGGCGCCAGCCGGATTCCAAGGCGTACCGGTCTGGTACCGATTATTACCGGGTCCTTGCCCCCTGGCCAGTCTTCTTCTCCAGTGGCCACCCTAGGGGAGAAGAGGAAAAGAAACATTGGGCTTCCCGCCCTTGCGGCTGTTGCTACTGGGCTGGGCCATGTTGAAAGCCTGGCCAAGAGGCTGAGGGCTGCCGCTAGTGTCCCTACCACCTCAAAGGGGAAAGCTCCGGCCGGATTGAGGCTGGCTGAGAGTGGCGCAGGCGCGTCGGTGGTGGAGAAGACTCTAGCTAAGGAGCCTGCTGCTGCGAGCGATTATCTGGACGAGCTGTTTGTCAACGGTCTTCTACGATACCTGAAGGGGGATGTACCGGAGGAAGTGAAAGCTCCGGATGCCACAAGGGACATAGAGATGGCCGCTCGGGTGAGTTGTGTGTTACCAGTTGGATGACCATCCTGTGTATTTTTCTTTCTAACTGCTGGCTCTGATTTTGTAGGTGATACATAGCTTGTGCCAACTGGGTGCAAGGGATGATCAACCAGAGCTGAGGAGGGAGCTGGCTGAGGCCAATAGCGCTCGGGAGCTGTTGGAGGCTGAGAAGGCTCAGCTTCTGCGGGAGAAGGCCCGTGCGGAGGAGAGGGCCAAGAGGCATGCGACCAAGCTGGAAGGACAGGTCCAGGCTCTTCAGGAGGAGAAGAGGATCTTGGAGGAGGAGAGGGCAGAGTGGGAAGGGGAGGCCAAGGAGCTGTAGTAGCGGCTGGCGAGTGCTTCCACCTCTACTCGTGGTGCGCCGCCTGAAGAAAACCCGGTGGTCTATCAACGGTGCGTTGAGAAGTATCCCTGCAGCCGGGAGCTGGTGGAGACCTTGGATCAAGCTCGGCTGGTGGGTATTGATGATGCCTTCTTGGAATGGAAGGCCAAAGGGTGGTTTGATCTGTCCAAGCTGCCGGTGGAGGAAGAGGAGGAGGCTTGCCCGGCAACTCCGGGCCCTGATATGGTCGCTCCGGTGGAGGGGGCTGCTCCAGCTGAAGAAGCTCCTGCACAGGGGGGGACCGCTGCTGAGCAGAGGGAGGCGTCTGTACAGTAGGATGGGCAGTAGACCCCTCGCATGGCTTGGCCCATTTTTTTTGTTCTCTTTTTTTTTGTATATTTTCCGGGGCTTTGCTCCTTGACCTGTTAATGAACCCAATTTTTGGCTAGACTTTCTGTTATGCCCCTTGCTTTTTGAACTTGACTGCCGATTAGACTGCGAATCCTGGCCTTTGTTGAAATAAAATTGGAATATATAACTGCTGATATGTACATCGGTTAGAGACCGCTGGGATGCCTTGGCTAGTTTTGTGCCAATATATAGTACTTGCACCGCTGGGCCTATAAGAGTTTAGGTCGTCGGGTAGCTTTACTTTCTGAACCGCTGAAACATTGGGCCTTAAATGGGGTGGTAGGAATCGCGAAACCGTGCGGTGGCTACCGGTTGGGTTCTCCTTGATACCGTTGTAAGTCACCGCTACGGATGAGTTTTTCCACTGTTGTCTTTAGGGCAAGACAATCGTTTGTCTGGTGCGTGGCCTCGTCATGGTAGGAGCAGTATTTACCGGTTTGCTCCTTGGTTAATCTGCCCTTCGGGTGCCTCCTCTTCGGTGGTGGGGGCATGTTGTGTCCGTTCTCATAGAGGATGTCCTCATAGGAAGTGGTCAAGGTGGAGAAAACCTCCTCCTGCCGTCCTGCCGGCACAATCGCCAGCGGGCAGGCCTGCACAGGCACCTGTTGACAGGCCGTGGTTCCTTGCTGGTAGGCCGGGGGCGGCTTACCTCTCTGGGGACGGTTGAAATTGTCCCTTCGGCGTTACTGGTTCCCCCAACTCCTGGACTTCCTGCCAAAGGTAGCCCCTCGGTCTTGGCCCTGCTGCCAGTTCCGGGCTTCCTGTCGGACTGGTTCATGGGCGGGTTCTCGGAATGACTCCTGTTCTTCCAGCTTTCTCTTCTGCGGGCGACCCCCGTACGTCTCATGGTCATCCTGGGCGTGTCTGATGGCCATTGCCATCAACTCGTCGTAACCCTGCGGGGTCTCCACCCGTACGGCGTACGAGATCTTTCCGGGCTGGAGGCCTTGCTTGAAGGCCTGCTCGGAAATTCCTTTGTCCAAGTTCCTTACTCCGCCTGTGGCCGTCTGCCAACGGTTGACGAAAGTCTTCAGTTCCTCGCCATATGCCTGTTTGCAGTTGAAGAGAACAGTGGACGTCCGGGCTCCCTCGACCCGTAGGATAAATCTGCCCACGAACCGGTCGGCTAACTGCTCGAAAGCCTCTATGGAGCTGGCCGGGAGCTCGTAAAACCAGCTGAGGGCTTCTCCAGACAAGGTTTCCTGGAAGATGTTGCAGCAGACAGCATCAGAGTAACCTTTGGTACAGGTTTGGAACCGGAAACTATCCAGATGCTGGTACGGGCACCCGGCCCCTGAGTAGGTTAGCTTGAGGGACTTCTGGTTGCCTGATCTTCCAGACTCCTTTACCTGGAGGGAGAAAGGCCCGGATCGCTCGTTAAATCGAGCACTCTCTGCTGGTCTTGCCCCCTTTTTCTCATTGGCCTCTAATTGAGCCTTCATATCTGCGACAGATTTAAATAATATCTGGAGCGCCTGTGCGGTCGGGCTCAGGGCGTTATCCGTGAAAGAGGTACTGATCCGTTGGGGAGTCGGCACAATCTCTGGCGGGGCAGTCGGGGTTGGGAACTCCTTCCCTGCTACGCCGGCATTCTGTCCTCCCGATGACTGCCCTTCCTCCCTACGGGGATATTACTTGTCTAGCGCCCATGGGGCTCTTGCGGAAACGGCGTCATGGCGCTGCCCCCTTTCTAAGGCTGCAATTAGAGCGGTATTCAGTGTCTCCATGTCTTGGTACCGGATATTGGCCTCGGCTTTATCCCAGTCGCTCTCCACCCGCAGGCGGCCGATCTCTGCTTGCATTTCTTTCACCTCCCCTGACGTGTCGTATCGGTCGGGACTTGGGGCGTCATCCTGATCGGAATCGCCAGTCAGTTCAACCGATTCATAGGCCGGGATAATGGGGGGTGCAGGCACGAGTCCCACGCCTGCGACCGGGCGGGCCTCAGCTGGCCCCTTTCCTCGTGCCCGTCGGATGGACTGTCCTTGAGAATCGCTCGGGTTAGGAGCGGCTGCGGCGTCCTGAACGTTGCCATCGGTGAACCGTTCCGAACCCATACCGGGGGCAATGACTCCTATTGGCTCCTGGACATGCGGGTCCAACTCTCTTTCAACGTCAAGCTCCCTCCCTTCTGAACTCCCTGACATGTTTTTCGAACTACCTTCTTTGGCGGGTCGTTAGGATCTTTATCCACTAGCAGAACAACAAGAAATTTTTGTATTGGTTCCCACAGACGGCGCCAATTGTTTCTGTTCAAACCCGTAGGCCTGACAGAAGTACAATAATAAAGACTAAGGGCTTGCTAACTAGGTGGAGCCGTTGGCCCTGGATACACTTACTCTGGTAGTACCGGTGGATCCTCTGGCGAGTCTCCTCCTAGCAAACCTGAACCTGCTAACTATAGGGAATACCGGGCGGGCCGGTCTATTCTGCTCAGATTCTTAAGTCAGTATAGGTGTGGTAAACTGATAAATTGCCAACGGGGGATTAATAGTTGAGGAATTGGTTACCTTTAATGAGGTTGGTCGAGGCCTTTATATAAGCATCCAAGAGTGAGGACTAGCCTTATTCTTCGATATGGGACGCTTTCCCCCGGACTCACCGCCGGGCCGCTTGGGCGAGCCGTCCTTCTCCGGTCATAAGTAGCCGCTGGGCAGTCTAGGCCATCGCTGGGCAAGCCCATGTTTTGTTTCTTGCTTCCTGGGCCGATGCCTAGTATTTGGGTCTGTGGGCCTGAGTAGCGGGCCTGAGTAGCCAGCCTGTGGCTACTGTCAACAAGTTTATCATTCAAGGAAAATGATTGTTGGCCTCAGAAATTTAGACCTCAATCTTATGTGTCATGCATAGTCATATAGACACATCACATTTAAAAAAAAAAAAAAAAAAACACATCATGTCATTTTTGAGTGAAATATAATCATATCCTTCCCAAATCTAATAGCTCTAAATTATTTATGTTTTCTTCTATAAAAAATTTATTTTTTATTTATTTTTTTCATTACACTCATACCTAGTGTTTCTGTTCAAACACGTAGGCCTGACAGAAGCACAATAATAAAGACTAAGAACTTGCTGACTAAGTGGTACCGTTGACCCTTGATATGCTTCCTCTGATAGTACCGGTGGATCCTCTAGCGAGTCTCTTCCTTGAAAACCTGAACCTGCTAACTATAGGGAATACTGGGCAGGCCAATCTATTCCGCTCCGATGCTTAAGTCAGTATAGATGTGATAAACTGATAAATAGCCAACGGGAATAGTAGTTGAGGAATTGATTACCCTTAATGAGATTGGTCGAGGCTTTTATATAGGCACCCAAGAATGAGAGCTAGCCTCATTCTTCGATGTGGGATGTTTTCCCCTGAACTCACCGCTGGGCCGCCTGGGCCATCGTTGGGCAAGCCGTCCTTCTCCGGTCATAAGTAACCGCTGGGCAGCCTGGGCCACCGCTGGGCAAGCCCATGTTTTGTTTCTTACTTCCTGGGCCGAGGCCTTGTATTTGGGTCTGTGGGCTTGAGTAGCCAGCTTGTGGCTACTGTCAACACCTAGATTTAAACACCAAAATATAATGTGAAAATACATGGATTTTTGAAATTATAATAATACAAAAATGTAAATTCTGTTCAAGAAAGGTTAATTCCGTAACTTCTGTGGTGTGTCTTGTCCTAATAAGGCTAGTAGTCTAGATACTTTATTAGATAGGGAATCCCTGATTACCAGGGATACTTGATGTAATGTCTATATAAAGGTCTCCTTATCAATCAATAAAGACAAAGTTTACTATCATCTATTTCTCCTAGAACAAATTCATATATATATATATATATATATATATATATATATATATAAGTATAATTTGTCCCAAAAAAAATCGTCCAACATATAACATATATAATTCGGGAATCGAAAATAAAAGTTTATATATATTTAATTCTCTAAAAGGAATTCGATTATTTGGAATGTGAATGAGAATATGCTGGTATGTATGTTGATATGGTAATTCTAACCATAAAAATAAAAGAAAAAAAAATCAATAAATTTAAAAGTCAAAAATTAAATTTTCTTTATAAAATTGGAAAGAAAATATATTAATTAGTATCATTTTGGTAAATGATAATCTTAAACTCTTTTAAGGTAAGAAACTATCAATAATACATTTAATTAATAAAGGATATGATTGTCTTTTACTCAAAAATGACATGGAATGATTTAGTTTTAAAAATGTGATGCGTCTTTTTGACAAGACATGACACATATATAGGATTGAGGTCTAAATTTTTTAGGCCCTATATCATTTCCCCTCATTCAATTGAGTATTTTTCTCAGGATGTTGTTATGCCTTGTATTTCTCTCATGATGTTCTTAATGTCATTTTGGTAAGGATTATGCAACTTAAATAAGATCAAATTTTCCCTAAATTTGTTCAAATAGAAGAAACAAAATTGAAGACACATAAGATTTGATACATCCCTGCAGCATTAAAACCGACAAACAATTTTGTTATACATTCAACCCATTTGTTTGATTATTTCCCTTTTTTATTTTTATTTTGAGAAGAACTTTGATTATAATTTACCATGTATATGCCTAAAACTTAAAACAGAGGTCCTTTACAGATGGAGCTCATGCATGCATTTTGCAGGAAAAACAAGAAACTTTCGCGTCATTCAAATTTTCAGTTGGCACATTTACTGGTTTACATAAACTACAGCCTAGCTTGTATTCTCAGGTAGCAACCAAATCAAAGTACGTTTCCTCGGAAAAGGAAAAGAGAAATACCAAATCCATTTACGTTTATTTTTGTCCATTTATACCTGGATTGGGGGGCGCGTTCTTAAGATTTCAGAGACCGCCAAATTTTATTTTCATTTTGGTCCATTACTTCTTTGGTTTCTGACAATTGGCCTCTATATAATCTAAATTTTACATAAGAACCTACAAACTTAATATATTTCTTCGCTACTCCACCAACTATTCATCAATTGCTAATTCAGTGAGATTTTAATTCATGAACCACCTCTATAGTGTCAATTACATAGACAACTATTAACATATATACAAGAAAATTTACTTCTAAATAGATAATAAAATTTCTATGCTCTTTCATCTTTAAATTTGTATCTACGTAATTCAAAATTCTTTGTCTATGAATGTTGTTTAAGACACTAATATCAACATCTTTTAACCGTATTCTTGAATTTGGAATGAAAAGAAGAATAATGCTTCCTAATTAAAATGGGGAATAATTCTATGACCATGCCACTTAGACCAGCATCTATAAAAATATTTTAGCATAGAGTATAATCAGTAATTTTAAGTTCGGTCATATTCTAAAAATGATGATGAGCGAGAATAATACATCCTCTTATGGGAATGAGAATATCGAACCCCCTAATGCCAGGCGTCTTGCTTCAAATAAATTTAAAGATACGAATTTCCTCGATCGCCTCAATGTCACCCTGGTCCTGACCCTCAAGGAAAAATAATAATAGAACTCCTGAGAAAATTTGATCACGTTAATTTCTATATCCGGTTCACTTACGTACGTTATGGTATTTGCATGTCGCATTAATAAAAGAAGTGAAGTTTCATGATTGAGTGTTTTCACCGTAATGATTAAGAAGTATGGTAAATCCAACGATACTATAGTTGAGATCTCAATTAAATTTCGAACCATATTATATATATACCGTTACTCATTGATTATTATAATCTTTAAATGAGTCAAAACAGACAACGGATTTCTAAATCAAACTAACTAGAGTTATTTAAGTCTGAATAATAATAATAAAAAAAGTATAGACCGTTAATTCAGTTTTCGCAATGATTGTCCCATAATAGCATCGTTAGAGGTAGGTTTACGTATGAAAACTCCATATGTCTATGATCAAGAGTTGTGTTGGATGAAATCCTCCTCCTAAGGTTAAAACCTAATGTACATATGCGCAACAAATATAATCAAGTATAATGTACGTACTTAAGCTGAGGTTGCTCCATTGGCACCAGTACATAAAATTTAGGCCCCCATTTATAAATAATACTTATTAATTCCCGTCCTTCCTCTTTGTTAAATTAAACTAAGACCCCGGGATATATATATATATATATATATATATATATATATATATATATATATATATATATCACCCGAGCTGTGTTTTTAAGGCCAAACCTTATAGCCGATATTAGCACTCATACTACCACCTTTAAGACGTACAGACCAGATATTACAATGCCGAATACATGTAGCAAGCAGCCAAAGGAAAAACCTATACCTATCATGGATCAAGAAAAGCCAGATCGACTCTCAATCATAACAATAAACAGAGTGATGGAACTGCAAGCTCGGAAAGTTCCCAGGGTTCCCGGAGCCAAAATCTTGTTCTATTCGACGCCAACAGCGGGAAAAAGTATAGCTGGATGGAACCTGGGTGGGTTGCCCAGGAGCGTCATATGCCCGATACGGGACGGATTTATAGGGTAAGATGATCATTTTATCCCCTCACATATATAGCGGTCTTGATTTTCTTTTTCTTTTTTTTCAGTCATATACTGTGATTTATTTGTTTTTAATTTTATTTTTTTTGATTAATTTTTTGTGTTCGTTTAGTGTTGTGGGTCTGAATCATTTTCTTTTAGAACGATATATAGTTTTGTGATGTTATATTAGATGCAGGAGAATTGGTTGATTAAGCTGCAAATTAAGATCTTAATTATTTGTTGTCCCCAGTCGAAGATGGTTGAGCGGGATAACAATAATCAGAATTGATTTATTTTTATTTTCTTTTATGTGCTTTTTCTTTTCTTTTCTTTCATTTCAATAGTTGTCGTAATGTAATTAAATCATTTCAAACTTCCAACGAATCAAGAAGGTATCGTATACTAGTTACTCCATCGCATTATGTACATTTTTTATCATTCATGCATGGGTTGTTTCCTGTAAGTCGAGCATCACACACACTCGTATATATATTAATTCAAGTTTTCTGAAAAATAAATCAATTAATTAATATGTGATGAATGTGAATACATGCAGTACTATTACGACCCTTCAGGATTTAAGTACGATAAGGAGGACGATGCAAGGTTTGCCTTTGCAGACATGAAAAGAGATCCAGGTACATCGTTTCACTCATATGCAACATACTCTATCTTCTCTTGTTTGCTATTACAAATTAATTCATGACAACCTATCAAAATATATGCATGCAAACTCAAAATAGATGTTTCTCTATCTTTTGTTACAGATGCAGAAGAGTTGGTAGCAATCGACGTCGAATCCTCCGGGGTTTCTGACGAGAGAGAAGAGCCTCCAGTGGTCTAAAGAGGGGCAGCACTCCTATGGCCGGCCAGAAAAGCCTCACCGCAGTCAGATCGATCATTTTATGCTTGTCTTAGTGTTGTTGTAATTCCTAGCTAGCTCAATTGGTACTTTGAAACTGTTTTTTTTATACATGAGTGTCTTTTATCAATACTTGGTGATGGTTTCTTGTTTCTGGCTTCTTATTCCTTAAGTTACAATTTGGAATGCACCTTGGTTTGGCTAGTATCCGTACTTCAATTACACAATGAGATTGACATGAACATCTGATGTAAATGTAATATCTCGAGTATTTTGAGCATTTTCAACTCAAGGATTAATTCATGCGTATATGCTTGATATCACAATGCAAAAAAAAAAAAAAAAAAAACTTCTCTTTGATCTTTTACACCTACAGTAATACTTCCTACCACCACCAAATCAATATGTTTTCACCAAACTTGGGGGTTTAATAGCACAATAATCTCCAAAGCAGGAGAAGTAAAATAAGGAAATATTTGTAAAGCATAAACAAACATTAACCCATTATTTTGTGGGGGATTCTAGTTGCACCTCCATTAATTTTACTATTTGTACCTTAACAACATTTTTTTTTTCTTTAAATTGTCAATTTTAGCCTTTATTATTGTTATTTTCTTTTGTTTTCTTTTGTTTGTATGTTTGGGTTTGTGAGTCTAAAACCTCTCTCTCTTTACACTCTAAATTCTATAGCTTCACTGATTATCACAAGCACCAGTACGTACTCGTCATCTTAACAAAAACTGAACAGTTTTTTTTATTTATAAAAATTATTATAGACCAATAAATTAATAAGATTGATAGTTTTAGATATGTGCTAAAATGATCAGATCAATTAAGATTCGTGAAAATTGTGATATAGACCAAAACCTTGATGGCCTGATCTGGAGTTGATGTTGTTATTTCAAAGTGTTGAATATCGATCCAAAATATTTGATTCATTTAATTCGGGATAGTGAACAACAAAGAAGAAATAAAAGAGGAAAAAAATATAAAAAAATAAAACAGTTGTGAACAATTGTGTGAAGACGGAAGAACATAAAAATGAAAATAAAGAAGGGGAAAGACAGAAGAGAAAGATGTACTGGAAGAGAATTCTGAGTGAGAATTAACATATTTTTTTGTTAGAATTTTTTTTTTTGGAAAATCATTAGAGGGCATAACAGTAATAAAAATGTTACAAAAATTAGTGGAGGTGTATTTAACAAATTTTGAGGTCTAATTTATTTTGTTGTTGTTTAATACTTTAATTTGGTCATTCATGCATGCATGTTTTTTGTTGGGTAGTCAATAGCGGTTACATATTGAATGACTATAATTGATTCAAACATAGGTAGCAACAAGATTCAAATCGGATTTATGTCCTTTTATAATTAGATAATTTTCTCTAAATATATATGGTGTGTTGTTCATACCATAATTTTGAACCTAGCTAGACTTCCATACCTATGAAGCGTATTATCCTCACACATACGCCAATTCACTGCAATTAATTCCCACAAATACATACGTGAATATAAAACAACACTCTCGCCAACTCTCTAAAACATACCAGCAAGCAGGCAGCAGCTTCTTTCCCTAGCCTTCACTCTTTTTAACTGTCTGCTACAATGGAGAGAGGTGAGTCGAGTCTTACAGCTCTTTACCGAGCCTATGCGGACAATAAAATTAGCCTCCACATTACACACCCCGACTCGCTACAAACTTTGGATGCGATTGAAGCACGCCCCAGAAGGGGCAGGGGGAAGACGGATCCGGAGAACACCATATCTGACATATGGGGCTTTGAGAACTCCAATGAAACAAAGTATGCATCTCGACTCCCTCAAGGCTGGCTGTTTGAGAAGAGAGTACGTGATGCAGCACGGCAGAAAGTATATGGTGTGTAAACTACCTTATTAATTTTCTAGTCGATCTTCTTCGTTGATTTGGTTTGTTTTTCTCTCACTGATAGCTAGATCCGTAATTTGCTAACCCTTGATTTTGCAGAAAGCATATATACATGCAATCACGTAGACCTCTTTGGTGACATTTAGTTTTAAGATTTATAGAATATCTTTTTATATTATATAAAAAGAAGAAGATAATCTGTGAAGAAATCTGTTGATAATAGGTCGATCTGATTGTTTCTGATCTGAATATAAGTACTGAAGACTTTGTGCTTCATGCATGCTATTATTTGATGATCATTGTCCCCAACGAGTTGAATTTGCAATTAGATCTACAAAAATGAAATGTATTTTGTAGAACAAATCTTTTCACTCAGAATCAGGTTAGAGGTTAGACTGGTTGAGCAGCAAAAACATGGTTGAAGTACTTGGTGTGGAGAAATGTTGCGAGAGATCAAGAGAATTAACAATCAGAAGTTTTTTTTTTTCTAGACTAATTCTTTTTCACCATCAATGTCCTGTTTGATTGAAGTTGTCCAAAATTTGGTGGATAAATTTTCATTTTGATTTACAGTATAAGTGCACTTGTAAATTAAAAAGGCGGTCTTAATAACGGTAATACCGAACTTTTAAAATGATTTTTTTAATTATAAATAAACTTGATTTTGCCGCGTATATTAATATTTAAACACATGAGTAAATGTTATGTCATATGTTAGTATAGCTTAATTAAAAGGGATATCATTATTACGCGATCCATACATTTCCGTAGGGTTTCAAAATCCCCAAGAATGAAAACTTGTAAACTCCATAAACAAGTTATGGATGTTAAACTAATAAGTTGGTGAAGCTTATTGCAGTATTACTATGATCGGGCGGGAAAGCAGTACCGCCATTTTAAGGATGCCCAAAGAGCCATAGAAGCAGCTAGGGCTGCTGAAGAACCCCTCGGAAATGAGGATTAAGAACTGTATATCTTTTATGTAATTAAGGGACATCTTCCTTATATGTAGTCTTTCAACAAGAGGCAATTTGTAATGCATATGTACGTATTGGATATGAGGATTAAGAAATCTTTTTTTTACAATTCTTATTATCACGCTTTAATTTAACTCTTTATTATATATTTCAATTGTTTATTCAAAAAAAAAAAATTCAATTGTTCAAGTTCCCTCTCCAACTGATCGATATATTCAAATGATGAATAGACTTTCAGCCACCCAAAAAAAAATCATATTATTAGCTTGTTTGGAGGTTACCTAGCTCACTAATAATCTCCAAATTCTAATTCGATATCTTGAGAGGTCTTTCATTTGTCTTAGTGATCGATATGTAAATATATGTATGATGGATACACATATACAGTAAACTTTATGAATTGAAATTAATTAATTTCTTTCTAAGGAAAATGTTAAAATTCATGTCTTTTAAGAATTAAAAGCAAAAATAGAAAACAGACAATTTTCATAAGCCAAAATCAGGATAAATTACATGTACCAAACACTAAAATGGTCTAATCAAATTCCTTCCAAACATACGAGTGGTATATAATTTCATATATCCTTGATATTTTTTGTCAAAAAAGCGACACAACTACAGCCCAAAACTCATTTCCATCTACATCATACAACAGCTTTAAAAAAGCCAAAGCACTGCCCTATCAATCGAACCCTAACAAGTAGACATGGATGCTTCTAATACCATTGCTACGGTACCGACACACACACACCGTGATGCACTATACAAAAGGCTCACTTGCTGCCTCCACCACAACTAGATGAAACGTTTTTAGGGCGATCGTCAAGTTTTTCATCACTCATAGTTTTATGAAGTCACAAGGCATCTAATGCAATTGGGAACATTAGCTACTTAGAGCTCTCATTTTATATTGATCTCAAAATCCAAAGATTATTGAACTGTGTCGTAGGACACATTTGCGCATATAACAAGTAGGCTGACTCTTAATTATGCAAACAATCGGTCAATTAACCCTCTTAGACTCTTGATTACCATATTTTCAGATGCTCAATTTCCTTCTACAAGAGACTACAAATGAATCAGAAACACATTTTCTTCAAAGTCCCAAAAGATATGCACCTACGTTGTTGGCACCCTTCAAATCAAAAGCTTATGCAGTCCCAGCTTAGGCAACTATACAATTGAAAACTTTAAATGGCAGGATGATGTAAAATGGGCCAATACCACAAGCCCAAATCTTGAACTACCACTCCTGCTAACTTCCCTTGGCCCATATCGACCGAACTTTAGTATTCAAGATTTCAAGTAATGGAAACAACAGAGTATCAACAAGCCAATAACATCTGCAGAACCATATAGCTAATAGATGAGAACCTTTACATGACAACCAAACCACCACAGATAACAATTTGTGGCAAGCAGCGTGTTCATAATACTAACACTGATTCTCCAGAAATATAACGTATATCTTCTTGTTTCTGTAACATGAAGACAGCAACAGTAGCAACTTCATATCTCACATAAACTTTATTGTATTTATTGGGTGAATAAAATTATGCTCCAAGAAAACATTCCGACTGGGGAGAAACGAAACTCAACATTGGTACAGAAAGAAAAAAAAAAAAAAAAAAAAAAAAAAAAAAGGAAAAAGAGATTACAATGACTAAAATTCCTTGGCCAACAAAAATAAGGACAAGGGATACATTTCAAGAAGATAACAAAGAACAAAAACAAAACTAGTGCGCCATCGTCAACCAAGTACCAGATAGTTCAGCGATGCTGCTGGACTGAACCAGCAGTGATTCCAGAACCGGATAGCATTGCTTGATGGTTGTGCACTGTAGGTGAAAGAATATAGTATGACTCCCCAGCAGAAACGACATAATGAAAATGTCTCCAGTATAGTATATGCCTCAGGTTATTGCTAATTCGTGTTGGTATTATGGACCTCTGCCCTTCATTCTGGTTCTCACTTATTCGATGTCATAGGTGAAAAAAAAAAATTCTGAAAAGCCGCAGTACTATTCTCTCTCATCTCAAAGGCCAAAAATCTGTACATCTCAAAGATTCCGGAACATAGAATAACTCCTCACAGGCCTGTGTCTCCTGATATTATCATTGCTTTTAGGCTTTAACAGTCTATCTGCTTCTATTTCAGAGTGAAGCAGGGACTGCAGCATCTTCAAATGTCCACTGCATTGCTTGTGGTCCAAAGAGAAGACACTAATGTCAGTATCTTCATCTAAATTGAACTGTCTCTGATAAGGTGACTGCCATTTTGCTTGCAAATAAGCAAGTGATCTCCACGGAGGTAGAGGCATCGAATTCTGCTTGAGGGAAGATCTAGCTGCTTCAACCATAACTTGAAGAAACTGTTTCAACCTGGTCAAGGAGCCCACATAAACAACTGGCAGTGAATTCAATATCCGGTCATATGATTGAACAGCTCTAGCTATTTCAAAGTGGCTTCGAAAATCAATGTCAATGATAAGACGCTCAGAACTCTCCGTATTACTGTGGTTGATCACATCTATATATTCATGATCCCCTGCGATGATGCAAAATAAAACTGTCAGAAATGAAGGAATTTGATTTTCACAAACCTCAATCAAAGTCAGAAAAATCTCTAACACCCAGTTAAGTTCAGCATAAGAAACTATCCTACAAGCCAATCCTCCACCTATTTCTAATTGCTTGAGACAATATTGGAAATTGTTGAGGAATGTATATGGAACACTGCTCAGATTTTGTGGGACAGATAACAACACTGAGTAGGAAAGAACAACCCTGCTTCTTAATAAGAGTTTTGCAAAAATGAAGAATGGCATACCTCCAGGGACCTTTCCACTGCCTTGCCATCTGGCCGAACATACAGCAGCATCATAACCAGAACTTCTGAGAAGCTTTACCAGAGTTGCCTTGAGGCAGCTGGCATTACATGGACCCGGCTTGACAAGATTAAGATTATTTTCACTGATGGATTGTATAAGAGAATGAACGACCGATGCCAAATCACTTTCGTACTGAGCCACAGAGCACTTGTAAAACTGTTGTACAACACAGCATCATCATTAAAACCATGCACACATTAACTTGCACAACTTCAATACTTGGAACAACCAATTGCTAAAAAGCTATTCAGCTTCTGACTAATTTGAAATTGCAGACTCTCAAGTATTAAAAACTCATCCAAATATCAAAATCTAACAAGTCGCTTCTGATTAAATTCAAATTGCAGACTCTTATAGAACAGAAACTCATCCAAATATCACAATTTGACTTGTAATACAAAACTAGTCCTAAATAAACAAATAAAGCAAGTCAGATTACCCAGAAATCAATAATTCAACCTAGAATTTGAGAATTTTTGTAGAATTGACCTCAGAATAGTCAAGCAAGCTACTTCTTTCTTCTGTTAAGCAAAATAAAGCTCCTAACTGAGTTCAAATTGATCGAAATGGTCGAAATTACACTCCAATTATAGAATCAGCCAACAAAGCCAATTCAATTTAGGAAATTTCGTAGCTTTAATTCAAATTTTACTAAAAAAAAATAAAAAATTATCAAAAAATTTGTAAAATTCGAACCTTAATCTTATCGGCGAGGTGAGCGAGATCGGAGAAATGAGCAGAGTCGCTATCGCTGCTACACCAAGAGTCGGCGCCGGCGCTCCCGTTCTCCAAGAAATCGCTGACCATCAAAGCCAGGTCGTGCTCGCTCTCGTGGCTCAGCGCCCCTCCGATCTGACCTCTCATCCACACGTCACCTCCGGCCATCATAACACGGCAATCCATTCTCTCAACACGGCGTCGTTTCGCTCCTCCTCCAAATTCTTCCAGCGTCAGAGAACCCAACTCCAGCTCATTTTTTCCTCAAAACCCTACCTTCCTCCTCAAATTCAGCTCCCAATTTCTCAACAGAAACGAAATTAAAAAATTAAAAAAGAACGCCACGAAATTCACAAAACAATTACAAGATCAAAATTGCTCGAATTACGTGGTTTTCTTCGGTTTTTTAAAATTCTTTTGTTTCGTTTTTCTGGTCTTCGGAAACGAAATTTCGTGAAGATTCCAGGTGATCAAGAATTAAGGGGAGAAGAGGAAAACGGTCTCTTTCTTTTCAGGAGAGCGATGGGTTCTCAGACTTCATATAAAGAAGACGGGGGGTGATTGGTCGAAATGACGGAACTGCCCTCGCCGGATGACTTAAGGACCACGAAATCCTCGTTTACGCCGCAACAGTGGATAAGGGGGGAAGTTGTATTTGGACGGTAATTGAGGTGGGTGCTGGATTCGTCTTTGTAAATTCAAACTTGAATCCTTTTTGGTAATATATAT
This sequence comes from Potentilla sterilis, assembly GCA_963682095.1. Lineage (NCBI taxonomy): Eukaryota > Viridiplantae > Streptophyta > Magnoliopsida > Rosales > Rosaceae > Potentilla > Potentilla sterilis. The sequence continues at coordinate 9,171,666 of OY821763.1, read as the reverse complement.
ATATATATATATATATATATATTAATTTTTCTCATTTTATAGGAAGGTAATTTCGTTTTAGGTGCAAAACTCATCCAATTATTGAGTGCTGTAGTGGTTTCACCAACCAGATTACACCTATTTTTTGTGGCGAAATTACTAAATAATGAAAAATGCTACCAAAACGTGTACAGGACAATTCATGTTGGGAAGCCACATGGGTAGAATGGGAAATCCGTGACAGCAATAACTATAATTATAATTAAATCAAACTTGGGACCAAGTCACAATCCACTTTAATTGAAATCTTTTATCTAAATGAAGATGACGTGAGCTATGAAACATATTTCATAAATGAAAATTAAGCAATAATTTTGAATTTTAACTTCTTTTACGAATTTTTTAGTAGATTGATCTGTGTTGTTGTGGCGTAGTACATTCAATAATGTATAGAAATCAAAATATAGATGTTGACAGTAGCCGCAGAGGGGCTACAGCAGGCCCACAGACCCGCAGCTAGTGCACTAGGGTCCGGCCCGAGGCCCAGTACCGAACCACCAGCACCCGGCCTCGGGGTCCAGCAGTCTATCCTGCCAGCCAGGGACCCTGGGACCGGGGGCGCCTGCCTGTCAAAGAGGACACCAGAGTGTACAAACAGAAGGGAGCCAGTCCCACATCAAAGGGTGAGGCCAGCCCTCACCCCCAACCACCTATATAAGGGCCTCAACTCTCACTCACCGCTTACATACGTGCTCAGGTTATATATATTCCAACTATACTAACTTAGGCATCGGAGAGGAGAAGACCGGTCCGCCCGGTATTCCCCTTAGTAAGCAGGTTGGCAGGAGATCACACGAGGATTCACCTGTATCTACCAGGCCCCAGGGTTTGTGCAGAAACAATTGGCGCCGTCTGTGGGAAGCCTGAACAAGAAGCCGTGTAAGCAACACCAATAGCAGAGAGTTCGGAAGTAAGTAAAGAGAGAGGTACCACCGAGGAGGGGCGTGTTGCATTAGTGCAAACGCTCGTCTCCACCCCGGTTGTCACGCGGGAGCCGCATGGCGCCCAGGGCAACGGTCAGGAAGGAGGAAGCTGTGGTAGGCCGTCCGGCATGCCGGAACCGGGACACCACGACAGCTCGCGCGGGAAAGGCCCGGCGGAGGATGAAGACAGTCCAGTGCACCGGGGCTTCTCCTTGACGTTCTCGGATGATCCGAGCGATCAATCTGAGAGCCCGGACCGGGACCCTACGTACAGCCCCGACCAGAGCGGTATGGCGGGAGAGATACGGGCAATGGCCTCAGAGGTCAACCGTCTAAGAGAGGAGGGCGACAGGGACAGAGCCAAGTCCAACGCCCGGTACGAAGAGATGGAAGCGGTGAATTATGCCATGGTAGCCGCCCTAGAGAGAGGACAACAGCGTAATGACGCTATGATCAAGGCGCAAGCGGCACCCTCGCCAGTCCAACCTCAGCAGTTCGAGGCAGGGCAATCATTGGGCGGTCGGCCCAGTGATCCCGTGCGAGAGAAGTCACCGGCCGGCTCAGGCCCGCTGAAGAGCACGCCGATCTCCCGCCAGCTCCACACTTCGTCTGTGGATGAAGTTGAGACCCCGACTGCACGGGCGTTGCAGATGTTAACCGACACTGTGTCGGATTTAAAGGCCCAAATGGAGGCCAACGAGAGAAGAGCCGCGCGGCCGATGGAGGGCGCCCGGTTTAACGAGCGTATGGGCCCTTTCTCGCACCTGGTCATAGAGTCGGGGAGGTTTGGCAACCAGAAGTCGCTCAAGCTCACCTATTCAGGGTCCGGCTGCCCGTATCAGCACCTGGACAGTTTCCGGTCCCAGACCTGCGCTAAGGGCCACTCTGATGCAGTCTGCTGCAACATCTTCCAGAAAACTCTGTCCGGAGAGGCGCTAAGTTGGTTCTACGAGCTTCCGGCGAACTCGATTGAAGCATTCGAGCTGTTAGCCGACCGGTTCGTAGGCCGCTTCATCCTCCGGGTCGAGGGAGCCCGGACGTCGACCATCCTCTTCAACTGTATGCAAGCACCCGGAGAGGAGCTGAGGACATTTGTCAACCGTTGGCAGACGGCCACGGCCGGGGTTCGGAACCTTGACAAGGGCATCGCCGAGATGGCGTTCAAGCAAGGGCTCCGGCCAGGGAAGTTTTCCTACGCCGTCCGGGTTGAGCTCCCGCAGGGGTATGATGAGTTGATGGCTATGGCCATCCGGCATGCTCAGGCCGATCACGAGACATATGGGCACCACCTGCTGAAGAGGAAGCAGGATGAGCAGTAGGAAGACCATCCCCGGGAGGAGAACCCCCCGCCCAGTCAAGAGGACAAGCCCAGTCAGCGGACCGAGAACCGCGCCACCCGGCCGAACCGGCCCAATAGAAACTGGCCACAAAGGCAGCAGAGGCCTTATCCTGACAAGCCCCAGGGCGAGCATAAGCCAGCACCGTACCGCCAAGAACGTCCCCTGGCGATCATGCCAGCACCACCGGCCGGTCAAGAAGTCTTCACCGCTCTCACCACTTCCTACGAGGATATCTTACTTGAGAACGGGAGCGTCATCCCCCCACCGCCCAAGAGAAAGTACCCGAAGGGGAAACTTACAACGACGCAAACGGGCAAGTACTGCTCCTATCATGATGAGGCTACTCATCGAACGAGCCAGTGCTGTGCTCTCAAGACAGCGGTGCAGGGCCTGATTAATAACGGCCAGCTCCAGCGGTACGTGGGGGAAAGAAGAGCAGACCCCGACCGGGAGCATGACCAGGCCTGGTAAACCCGCTAAGTCTCCGAGCGATTAGTTTGGCATATCACCGGTTCTACCGTTGTAAAAAAAAAAACAACACAAATATATACAAACTACTTTTGAGAAACTTCTACCGGCTCCGCCAGTTCAAGTATATTCATAATCAAGCAAGTGTACAAGCAGTAACCGCTCCGGAGAGTTTACAAAAAGAAAGAGAGCAAGGGCAAGATCCTAAGAGGCCACGCCTCCACCTTCAGCGGGCAATCCGCCAGCCTCTCCTGCGGTAGCCTCGTCGTCGACCTCAGTTCCGACGCCGGCTCTGGCTCGGGGAGACTTGGTACCGTTGGTAAAAGAATCCAAGTCCGAGCGAATCACTTCTTCTGGCTGCCCCTCCACCGGCTGTTGATGGATGTCCGACTGCTCGTGGACACCTCCTTCAGCAGCAGCATCCGGCATCAAGGAAGTGTCCAGCCACCCCTTCCCCGCCCATTCCGTGTACGCATCTGAGATGCCCTCTTCCCTGGCCTTCTCCAAGAACTCCAGGAACTCGTCGCTCTCTTGGTATCGGAGAACGAACCGCTCATATTGTCCTGGGCCCTCTTCCCCGGCAGGAGCAGCGGCAGCGGCGCGCAGAGCGGTGGCTCCCACCTGGAGCTCATCCACCTTGGCTTCCAGCTCGGCCCTCTCAGCTTCGGCCCGCTCCTTCTCCTTCTCCAGGCTCCGGTTCTGCTCCTCCAGCTTCTTGGCCCTCTCCTCCGATCTGGCCCTCTCCTGCTCCGCCCGGGACTTCTCTACCTCCAGGCGTTGTCGGGACTCTGTTAAAGCAGCTATCTGCCTCTTCAGCTCCGGCAGCTCCTCGCTCTGGTCCGGTTGGTACAGACTGTACAGCAACTGCACAACAACAGACTTAATCAAGCAGCAAGGGAAAACAAACTACAAGCGGTGTAGTGGCACCAGTTAGTGCTTACCCGGAGGACGGATTCCTTGCATTTTGACGGGCGGGCCCCGGTGACCCCGGGCCTGTCCAGGCCGAGGCCAGCCAAGTCTGCCGCCACCTGCCGGACGAATGCACTGTCCGGGCTTCCCCTTGGTGCCTCCGCAGGCGCGGGGCTACCCTGCCGGGCAGCGGCAGCCTTCTCCCCAGCGGAGTTAGGTTGTGCACCGCTGGTTACCCTGAGCCGTTTGGCCAGGTTCTCCCGGGACGACCCGCCGGTGAGCGTCACCAGCGCGGACGGAGGAATGTCTACGCCCCTCCGTTTCTCTCCCCGGCCTTCCGGAGAAGAAGATCGTGCGCCTACCCGGGCGACACGGGTCACGAGCGGCACAGACACTGGGCGGTTGGGGATCCTGCTCACTCCACCGGGAATCCTCACTGGCCCCCCGGTAGTCTTGCCCTTACCGGGCACCGCCTTGGGCGCAGCAGCATGTCTCTTCACCCGCCTCAGGATGTAGGCGCCGTCATCAACATCCATGGCCCTCGGTTCCGGATGAGTGGTGAGCCGCCCGGACTCCTCGTCCACCGAGGTCCGCGAGACGGTCACTTGTCCCACACGCTGGCGACAGGAAGGTAGGAGCAGGAACCGAGGCGTCAGGCCCTCCCACACTTCCCCAGGCTCCACGGTTGCACGCCATCTTCATTACAAGTCACCGGTTATGATCCTCCAACCGGCTTTAAGACCTCTCACCGGTTATGATTTTTTCAACCGGTTCTAGAGCATCGATCCGGGTATGAGCCATCCATCCGACACCATGGCAGTTTACGGTTATGATCTTTCAACCGGCTGCATGGCTTCTTCGCTTTATGTCTTGAAGACCTCTCACCGGTTATGATTTTTCAACCGGTTCTAGAGCATCGATCCGGGTATGAGCCATCCATCCGGCACCATGGCAGTTTGCGGTTATGATCTTTCAACCGGCTGCATGGCTTCTTCGCTGCAAGTCTTGAAGACCTCTCACCGGTTGTGATTTTCCAACCGCTTCGAGAGCATCGATCCGGGTCACTGGGGGACTCGTCTCGATATGGCAGAACGCCCGGTCGAGGTCCGCCCGGCTCCATGACAGCTCACGGTTAGGTATCATTCAACCGGCCCCATGACATTTCACTGGGGGACTCGTCTTGATATGGCAGAACGCCCGGTCGGGGTCCACCCAGCTGCATCTCTCTTGGGGACTCGTCTCGATATGGCAGGACGCCCGGTCGAGATCCGCCCACCGGTTACGTAACATCCAACCGGCTCGAGAGCATTTTCCGGGAACGCGATCCACCCGGCCCCATGGCATTTCACTGGGGGACTCGTCTCGATATGGCAGGACGCCCGGTCATGAGAACATTCGACCGGCATGGGCTTTATACACCCGGGTGAGTTTACATCTAACCCATGTACTCTTGTCCAGCAGGATAAAAACCCTGCATCGCATTGAACCGCGATTAACGAGGGGCTGCATGGCGAGCCTTGTCACCTCAACGCCACCCCCCCCCCCCCCCCCTATTCCTCAACGCTTATTCAACACAAGCTGAGAAGAACTAGCAAGTGTTCACCGGCGCTTCAAACAAGCCGCAACACCGGGGTCATCTCCCCGCAGCCTAGCAATATGGACTCGTCTCGATATGGCAGAACGCCCGGTCGAGGTCCCATACTCCTGGACTCGTCTCGTTATGGCAGAACGCCCGGTCGAGGTCCAGTACTTAAGTTCACCTGGGACTCGTCTCGATATGGCAGAACGCCCGGTCGAGGTCCCATGAACTCCGCTCCGTACCGATATGGCAGAACGCCCGGTAGAGGCCCAGTGAACTCCGCTCCGTACCGATATGGCAGAACGCCCGGTCGGGATTTCATGCACATCTATTGCATGGCGGATTTCAACGCCCCATTATCATTCCATGCACACATCTATTGCATGGCGGATTTCAACGCTCCATTATCATTCCATGCACACATCTTTTGCATGGCATCATCTCATACACTCCGGGTTTCACCTCACTCCATGCTCATAGCACCACAACACTTGAGCACAGTACTACTTATATTGCAAACGTACTTATAAACTGTTGCTTACCATCGGTAACAGGTACTCACCCCGATCACGCCCAATCTTCAACGCGGACTTAGGGGACTGGGCACCGTTGGGTTGGTAACCCTGCGGGTCTGCGGGACAAGAGCAAGACAGACTTAAGTCCCCATTCAAGATTGCACTTGACCGGGAACTTGGGGGACTTGTTGACAGTAGCCGCAGAGGGGCTACAGCAGGCCCACAGACCCGCAGCTAGTGCACCAGGGCCCGGCCCGAGGCCTAGTACCGAACCACCAGCACCCGGCCTCGGGGTCCAGCAGTCTATCCTGCCAGCCAGGGACCCTGAGACCGGGGGCGCCTGCCTGCCAACACCAGAGTGTACAAACAGAAGGGAGCCAGTCTCACATCGAAGGGTGAGGTCAGCCCTCACCCCCAACCACCTATATAAGGGCCCCAACTACCCTCATTAATAGGTAACTGATCTCACTCACCGCTTACATACGTGCTCAAGTTATATATGTTCCAACTATACTAACTTAGGCATCGGAGAGGAGAAGACCGGCCCGCCCGGTATTCCCCTTAGTAAGCAGGTTGGCAGGAGATCACACGAGGATTCACCTGTATCTATCAGACCCTAGGGTTTGTGTAGAAACAATAGAGTTCATATATTATCTTTCAACGAATGAATTAATTGAAACGTTTGTGTGACATGAACTGTTCCAACACGCCCTCTTTTTATAGATCAACTCATTCACAAGATGTTGATCACCAATCAATCTAGAGAATACAAATTTGCCAAAATCCAATAGTTTCTTTTTTGAATCACCAGTTGTTATTATTTTTTTTTATCAACTAAACAACTGAAATATTATAACAAGTCTGAAGCTGAGTCGAACTCACAACCTCACTTATAAAAGAGAAATTATACAAATAGACAAAATAGTACGGGACTCTATACTGAAAAGAATAATAACAAATAAAGAAAAAAAAAGAGCAAAGAAGAGAAAATGATTTTGATGCGAAAGCGCGCGGGGGCGGGGCGCCAAAGGGGGGCCACGCGCTCAGAAGCAGTATCTTTCACTGTCGTTTCGACTACTTTAAACAAGATGAGGACATTTGGCACGCTGTGAGTTTATGATGACTCTCCACCTAAAATGACCGAACCAACCAAAGTCATGCTTTTCATGAATGGTCTATAGAGAGACCAAACAAAAACTAGTTCATGCTTTTTGTAATGGCTGGTCGGTTTGTTAGGACCGGGAAGCATCCTGTGCTATACTATTTACCCAAAAAACAAGAACCATCGTGTGGCCTCCCGCGATCTTACCATTAAACGGCGACGTGGCGTAGTGTGAATCGTATTTATGATATTTTACACGGTAAATGATTTATTAAAGAATTTAAATTCAGTCATCTAAATTTAGTGTTCTTCTAAAAACATCGATATAAATTCATGAAAACTAGTAGACAACTTCATGTATCATGTAGAGGTAGACAATAGGCAACAGCTGCATATAGCTGGTCTATGGTCTTCCTCTACACGGTAAAACTACTTATGGAGAAACTAGTCTACCACGAACAAAGAGCTAATGTAGCATGTTCATGAATCGTTAGGAATCCACACAGGTTGAACATGAATGGCTATCCAAAGATTTTGACCAAAACCTCTTTACCGAATCACTACGCTACATCCTTAAACTTAGTAGCACACTAGAGAAGACCAAACTATATAATGTATTAAGCATTGACTATTGTATTCTATCCTAATCTATCTAGCAAATTCGAAATTTAAATACACCCACAAGCTAGGCCAAGCCAGGCTGGAGTGGAGGCCCTGGGAGCAAAAGCATATGCAAAGACTCGAAGGAATGGAATAGACTAATACTTGCTGCATCTCCCACTTTGAAATCTGAGTATTTCTGTTAGGATAAGTTAACAGCACAAGAGAAATCCAGATAATTCTACCCTACAATATCAGTGGGAATCTAATGATTGCAGAGATCATTGGAGAAGTGGACCTGGAATCAAATAATTGATGGATAAAATAAATCCTTGGAAATTTGTTTATGCAAACTAGGCTTGTACAACAAACTAGCATATGTCAAAAGCTCCATACCCACAGATTAGTTTATCAGTTTATGATGACTAACTAAGTTGAATCACAACCACAGCAGGCAGCAACTTTAAAAATTTGAATTCAACAACTAACTACTTCTAATGAATTTTTACACATGATTAAACCATTTAACTTAAACTTTTCTTGTCCATTTTAAAATTTATTTGGCCAAACCCATGAATTGCATCCAGGATTAGGCGCTACAATGGTTTCTGACCATCCCTATATTCAAAAGCACTTCTTTATTAAGTGCTTCTAAGTGCATTTCAAACACTCTTGTGTTCCGCAAAAAAGCTCATATAGGCTTCAGCAGAAGTGCTTCGAGCAGATGAGCTATCGAGTAAACTGTAAATGCACTTCTTACAGGGGCAAGGATCCTCTCCTATCTTTTTTTGTTACCTAACCTTATCTGACCTTGATCTGACGGTGGAGAGGCCTTGCAGGGGGTGGGGTTTTGTGAGGTGGATTTTGGGCTGTTGGATCAGCTCAACTCCCAAGAAAATTCTCTCCTCTCCCAAGAAAAGCCAGGAGAGGATCCTAATCCTTCTTACAGAAATACTGACAGACAGGCTCAGCAATTTCTGGGAGGCAAGGAGGTCTATTGAGGGTTAGCCGTTAGGCATCAGCAGCATCAATCCCCTCTGTTTATTGGTTGTATGTTGGCCTAACAATGAACACCAAAACTAGACAAACCAAATGCATGTGGCAGGAAGACTATTTAATACCTCTTTTGATTCAGAGTGGAGACAGAGGGAACATGAGGCATGTTATGGCTCTATGCCTCTATCTACTTGGGCCACCGAGGAATATCCAGACGTCCACCCTGTATTTGTAAACAAGATTCTCTATGATGACTCTGGAACTCAATATAGGCTACCAGGGAATACTAATATAAAATATGTATATATATATATAATATAATTATATATACTCATAAAATAAAAAGGAATTCTGCAAGCAGTTTTTTTTTTTTTTTGAATGTTCAAGTCTTGTTTATTTTCAGTGAATGCAGGATCATAAACAGAATATTGTTTATAATGCAAATTGTCCCCACCTAAAGCTATTTCCCAGCACAGGGGAATTGGGAAAAGAACATGCAGCTTCATATCCAAGAAGAGCATCAATACTATAGTTTTCAGGAAACAGATTTACGTTTGCAGTGACACAAGCCAATAAAAGAGGATATCCTTATAATTTAATTGGAAATAGGGAAAGAGAATAAATGCTTCCCATGTGTTGATAAGCCGGAAACATTGATTAACTGGAAAAGGAAAAGAAAAAGGAGGCTGCTGCAAAAGGCATCCATTTCTATGGATCAAATGTCAAGCAATCACTAAACACATGCTATAGTAGATACAAATGAAAGGTAGCTACCCAAAGCTAGACATAGAACAAGAATGATTTAGACAAACTCATTGAAAATGATCATGGCAGATGTATCAATGCTTATAATCTGCATATAGTCTCAAACAAGGCATACAAAATTGTGACAGAAATGGAGTGTGACAAACAAAAGGCTTCATATAGTGTTGTATCATAAAAAGGAAAAGGGAACCTTTGAATCATTTACAACTATGCAAGAATGTAAAACTTCGGAACTGTATCATAGAAGACTTTCAAAAACTTTAAAAGAAAGCATTATAAAATACATCGGGGATTCTGCTTAGATTGTTGTTCAAAGAGCATCCTACTTACTTGAGAGCTAAATTAGTGTTTCTGGCGGAACTAAAGGGTCCCTGCTGACACCATGAGAGCTTCTACCGTTTCCGCAGAGGGCGCTGAAAAGGAAGAAAATACAGTCAACAATTGTATAAACCGTTTTGTTTGTGCCACTATAGTTGTACTTCAGTAGGCTGGCAATTGTTTTGTCAGAAATGGATATTCAAAAGTATGATATAAACAAAAGGGGGCTTAGCACTGACGCACTGTGAAACATATAGCATCGTCACAGTTGCTAATGAAACAAGTGATCACAGCTACAAATTCATGTTCTATTAAGCAGTGTGGATCACACAAGGACATACTTCATGGTTGTGCCTGTGTGCGTGTGTTTACATACAGGATCTAGCAAGTATTTTGATAGATAACCAACTCTGGACTGTGGTTGGAAGAATAAATTAATCAAATGAATACTGAGCTTTGTGAAAATATAGAGCAGATATATTAGTTAATATAATAAATGGTCACTTCACTTTGCTCCATTCTACTACGGAAAGAAAACAAAGAGCATGGATCACATTAGCACTTACTCTTTGAATGTTATCAGTTGCTTGTGGTCGTCTGGGAGGCATTCTCTCTGGATTTGGAACCAGCTCTGGACTGCCATGCTTATAAAATGCCTGTAAGGCTCTCCCAACAAATGGACGAACTAAATTCACTTCCATTGCAGATAGATTTTTTACCTGCAAATGCAAATAAAAAATCAACTCCGGAACACAAATCAAAGAGGACAAGAAACAATTCATAATAATTGATGCACTCAATGCACTTTCTCATAAAGATGGAGAAAAACTCGAGGCCTTTGGAACAACATTATACATGTCATTTTTTTTTTTTTGAAAGGAACATTATACATGTCATTGCAATGTGTTATGTAGGATACACTATTGTAAAGAAAGTACCAATTCTCCCACATTTACATATTGATCCATCCAAACAAACAATGAGAAATTCAACTGTTAAATCCCAACGTGCCAAATAGTTTAGTCCATAGGGACTGAGGAATTTATTTGCTTGTTTTACAAGTTCCATTACTTTAAAATTAATCAGTACTTTCGTTTGGCTCATCCAAATGCATGATAAGAAAAAACATACCTTCACTGCAGAAGAGCGAGCATCCTCAAATGATTCTAAGCTAGTCTCGACCTTATGAAACCTTACATCCCTAATGTCTTCTATAAGAGACCTCACCTATTTGAAAGAGCTTTAGTCAGGTGGTGAAAGGACAACTGAACAATTTAAAAAAGGTTAGATAAGTCTTCAACTCACCGTATATACATCAGGAATGTCACCACGCGCACTAGATCAAACAAATTACAGCTGAGATTAAAACACTTCTACAATAAATGTAGATTTTGTACAATGTTTCTATACTTACTGATCAAAAAGAAGCCTCGAAATTTCCACATAATGGAAAGGTAGCACTTGAAAGGATTCCTGAGAGTCACGCTCCGCTTCCAAAGTCTGGCTCAAGTTTTCTAGTTCAAATACAGAAAGTAAGATAATTAACACCTTTCTCTTTTCTTCTCCACTTTTAACTTTGATCTTAGTACACCTTATTCTTGATTACTCGCAAGAATAAAATCCTGAATGATTATTAGCTAGATAAGTGAAATTGAAATAAGTAAATTGGGTAGATAGGGAAAACATAGTTGATTAACTGATATTGGCAGTGATCGAATCCCCAGATCAGTCTGATACTACATCCTATTGATTTTGGATCCCACATGTAAAAATACCACGTTACGTCCTGAAACTGTTATAGGTCAAATTAATCCTTAGTAATGATGTAAATGCCGACTCTTATCATCCCTAATTCCCAACACTGCTATGATTGCAGATGATACGAATGAAGCAACACCACTCCGATACAATTCCAACAACCAAGGTGAGCATTCTTACTTGATCATTGCCTGAAATCAGTTATCTCTTCCCGAAAAAGTAGACCTACAAGTTCTATTAATGTACTGCAGATGGTGAGATTCCCATAAACAATTTCAACATAACTCCCATAGCAGCCAATAGGAAACATATTTTAACAAATTTCCGCAAAAACAGGCAGCTTGGTGATGTTAATGATGACAAGTGTACAGTTATCAACCAAATCAATCCACATTCGGTAGCATAACAATTACATCACAAGTTCAAACCATCTATTAATCTGGATTTGTAGTGAACTATTGGACAACAAATCAAATTAACACACAAAAAAGCGAGACTCACCGACCGACATCCAATCCGGGAGTCGAATTGTACACTTCCCCCTCCTCTTCAACGCAATTGCCAGCCACAGCGGTACTTGTGCAGGCATTTGGGGGAAGAATGGACCAAAATCTCCCTGCAAGCAGTGAAAAATAGTTACCAAACTCCGTAAATCAACTCAAACTATGGTCTACTAAGATGTTAAAACTGAAGAACATACAGAGATTAAAGTGAGTTTATCCATTCTCATATTGGGGACAATCTCCACCAACTCATCTTCGGCCATAAACTCAACCTGGGCATTTCAAATATCGAATTTAATTCACATCACAAATCGAAATAGAAAACAAATTAAGCCAATTAAACACATAGAAACATACAATAGGAGAAAAAGATAAACCTCTTCTGCGGAAAAGATGGAAAGATTGGGGTCAGTTTGGCCGGCCATCGGTTAGATTAGTATGGAGATGAAGATTTGAGACCGATTCGGAAGAAATCTCAGTATAAGAGAAGCGAAGAGGGTCGGAGATTGAAGGGGGACTCCAGAGACTGGTGCATCAAAATGAGTGTGACTGTGATAAAGATTTTTGATTTTTTTTTTTTTGTGTCAAATTGGTATTTATGAACCCTAATCTGTGATGGCGGGAAATGAGTTTCCGCCTTTCACTTTTTAACTTGGTTTGATTAAACGTCACATTTTTCACCATGGGAAAACGGTTAAAAGATGAGTAATTATTTTTGCAACTTTCATAATGTTTTTCTAGTGAATTGCATTTAAACTCAAAATATATATATATATATATAACAAGTGAATTGAATTGGTGCTCACTAGGACAACGTTCTAATTGTTCTATACAATATTATTAGTTACAATGTGGTTGAATTCTATTCAACAGCCCCAATGAAATAACTCTAGAGTACTCCCTTGTGGGCGAGTGGATCGAAAGAGAAAAGAATTCGACTAGCTAAATTGCACCCATATGGAAGAGATTGTAAGAAGAGGTTACTCCCTTGTGATACATTTTATGTGTGTGAACACGCTCACGCATCTCCATAGTGAGACGTGTTATGATTTTATGATTTTATGATCGTATGAAACAAATGTGTCTGAAGAGTCAAGATCGGGGGTAAATTCAAGTATTATTATGATCATCTAATTCCTTACTTTTTCTAGACTCGGATTGTCAAAAACATGTCTTGTGACACGACTAGGGGTGGGCATTTAGTCCCGAAATTCCGATCTCGTCCCGATCCCATCCTGATGCCGTCCGGGACGAGACGAGATTCATGTTTGAAAAATAGAGATCTCGTCCCGTCCCATTTAAAATCTCACGGGACAGGACCGAGATCAGCTAAATGAATCACGTCCCGTCCCGTCTCGTATAAATATAAAATTTAAATAATTATATTATATATATATATATATATATATTTTTTGATTTGATCTCAGCCGTTGTTATCATCAAAACAAAACATCAACCGTTAGATTCAACTCTATCTCAGTATCTCTCAAGTCCTCTCAGCCTCTCGTCCTCTCAGGCTCTCACTCTCTCCCTCAGACGCTCCCCCTCACCTCTCCGGCTCTCCCTCACAGAGTCATGCTCTCCCTCACCTCTCCGGCTCTCCCTCACAGAATCATGCTCTCCCTCATCTCTCCCTCAGATCCCTAACCCAAATTCTCGATCCTTAGACCGTCAGATGCGCTCAGATTCTCGATCCTCTTACGAGGAGCCCAACTCATCCGCCGCCAGCACCGGCGGCCTCGGCTTCGTCTTCTTCCTCTCCAACCAGATCCGCAAGCTCCTCAACCACCTCGCCCGCTCCTTCTTCCTCTCCCGCCTCTTCCACCTCGAGGTCCGCTCCTCAACCACTCATCTATGATTGCTTCTTCCCCTCCTCCACCGCCTCAGCCTCAGCCTCAACCATGTCGCCTCATCTACCTCTGCTTCACTTCCCTTTCCCTCCTCCGCCGCATCACTAGTCTTCAAGGACTCCGCCGCCTCAGCCTCAGTCTCAGTCTCCAACTCTCCTTGGTCTCTTTTTTTTTTTTTTTTTTTTTTTAGTTTTTGGGATTGTGGGTTTTTATTCAGTAAGGGATCCCGTTTTGGTCCCGGTCCCGTCCCAGTTCCGGCGGGATCCCGGATCTGGCAGGACCACTTTTAAAAAAGTGTAATTCCGTCCCATCCCGTTTAAAATCTCACGGGACAGGACCGGGATCAGGTGAATCTCGGCCCGTCCCGGCTATGCCCACCCCTAGAACCACCGCTTCATTCAAGACTTCTTTTGTTAAAAGGATCTTGGGCCCTTGGACCGTATGTGTACAATGTACAAATTACACAATGGGCCGTATGCAGAAGGTTTGGTAAGAATCCGTGGACTCAGCTCGCCTTGGCTCCACCTAATCCGCTAATAGCCATCCACGTTTTGTGACGCAGGAAACAGAACCCGTGCGCCAGTGAAGTCCCTTTTTTAGTCATTTAAGACAATATCTCAACAGACCAAACTACCCCTATCCCTCTCGTAGTTTTCCCCAAAGAATATTCTAGATCCTCAGCCCCCAACCGTAATTCCACAACACCCAGTGGGCCCACCGGCCCAATCCAATGCAGCAAGTATCTGCCCTTGCGCACCAAGAAAAAGCCGAAATAAAAACAGACCCGAAAAGCCATCACACTCACTCACCTCTCTATTCATTCATCTATTTCGTCAGTACCGAGAAATTTAATCTTCAACCAAAATGGGCAGGAAATTCTTCGTCGGCGGCAATTGGAAATGCGTAAGTCTCCGATCCGATCTCTACTTTTTTTACCTGTTTTTTATTGCCGCGAATCAGATTCCGATCACTCACTGTAGTCTCTAACCGATCAGCTTAGCAGATCTTTAGTTTTTGGTGTCTGATTTGTGATTAACTTTGAGTTTGATCAAATTAGGGTTGATGTGCTTATATTTGAGTTGAATCTGAGTGCAGAATGGAACAATCGATGAGGTGAAGAAGATCGTGAACTTGCTCAATGACGGAAAAGTGCCGTCATCAGATGTTGTGGGTGAGTGTTGGCCTCTGATTAGTTAATTTGTACTAATTGGATTAGATTTTCGAGTTTTTACTGTTTTAATTGATCAGATTTGGATTGGAGTTACTGTGATCTGTATTAGATATCGGATTGTTAATTTTTTTTTTTTTTTTTTACTGTGTGTTGTTGTTGGTGATGCAGAGGTTGTGGTTAGTCCTCCATATGTGTTTCTTCAATTGGTGAAGAGCTCGTTGAGGTCAGATTTCCATGTCGCGGCACAGAACTGCTGGGTGAAGAAGGGTGGTGCCTTCACTGGTGAAGTTAGGTGTGTATTTGTGACTAACTAGTGACTTGTATTTCGACACGATCTTGATGTAACTATTGTCTAATGCTATTTTCGTAGTTATATCAGTCTATCCAAAGAACAGAAATCATCAATAACGAGATGCTAAATTTGTGTTACGAGTGAAGGATTAATACTATACTGTAGTCATAGTTGGATAATATCTGTTTCCTGTTAAGTAACTTCGAGCTGATTTTCTGTGTGTATACAGTGCTGAAATGCTTAAGAACCTTGAGGTTCCATGGGTCATCCTTGGTCATTCTGAAAGAAGAGCTCTTTTGGGTGAATCCAATGAGGTAATTTCTTCCTCCAGTAGCATGTATGTTAATTTTGTGTTTCTATTGGATTCATCACTGGGCAGTCTTTGCCTATTATTAACAACATAGTTTCTCATTCTTTGAACACTGTTACAGTTTGTTGGAGACAAGGTTGCTTATGCACTTTCCCAAGGTCTGAAGGTGATCGCCTGTGTAGGTGAGACTCTTGAGCAGCGTGAAGCTGGATCAACTATGGAAGTTGTTGCTGCACAAACTAAGGCAATTGCAGGTACATATCAAAATCCCTCTCTGGATCATTTTTCAGATACTCTTTAGAACTTTGATTTCCTTAGTTAGTGTTAATTTATAATGTTTGTTTTCCCTGCAGAGAAAGTGAAAGATTGGACCAACATTGTTTTGGCTTATGAGCCAGTGTGGGCTATTGGAACTGGGAAGGTTGCATCTCCAGCTCAGGCCCAGGAAGTAAGTTATGCTTTACCAAATTTTCTTGATGTAGTTTTACTGATGTGGAAACGGTCTTTTGTTCTGATGCTTGAAAAAACTAAACATTAATTAACTGAAAATAAGTGAAACAATTTTTTCTTAGCAGTACCAGCCTCTTTTGTGGTGATATCCTGGGTCATATATGCGAGTTATTTACATTTACTGCGATATATTCTGCTATGTTTATTCACAGAAGTTTTCTCTTTACAACAGGTGCATTGTGAATTGAGGAAATGGCTTCATGCAAACACAAGTCCCGAGGTTGCTGCAACAACCAGGATCATATATGGAGGTGCTGTTATGAATCTCTATAGCATAAGCTTGTTGTTTATCTGTTTGTGTAGTCTGTTTCTGGCTAAATTAGTTTCCTCTCTCTTGCTTTTGCATATAGTAGAAGCATCTGGAATATACATTTGTTTGCTGATGAGCCTCATTCAACTCTTGTTTTGCTCTCGTATAATATTCTGTCATATTTTTTATACTGAATAAAAGATGTATGATTTTCTCTCGCCAAGAATTCATGTTCTTGTGGTTGAAAACGGCATGGCGTGGCATGGTATGCTTTTGATTATATAGGGTACTGTTTTTTAATGGAAGGTGATGGCGATACTATACTAAACAATAAGCTTGTTTTCCTGTTCGCTTTCTCATTACTTTGTTTGATTGTATTCCTCAGGCTCCGTCAATGGTGCAAACTCCAAAGAGTTGGCAGGTCAGCCTGATCTTGATGGATTTTTGGTTGGTGGTGCTTCTCTAAAGGTAATGATAACGATGTTAATTGAGCTTCTGGATATTACATGTTCATCTGGTTTCTTTGGTCAAAAAAAGTTTTCTCATCTTATTTTCTTACATCTGTGCCCTTGCATCTTTTTCTGCAGCCCGAGTTTATTGACATTATCAACGCTGCTGAGGTGAAGAAAGCCTAGAGGGTTGGTACCCGAGGAGAGTAGTGTGACTTCAAATCTCATGTTCATGTCCGTACAATTTTACAAATAATTATGCTTTTTGTATTGCGATCAGCACCCGGTTCTTGGGTTTCCCTGTATGAACACTTACAGTTTCAGTGGTTTTAATGTTTTTTGCGCTAGCTTTCAATTTGGGACCAAAACAAAGTGAAGTCAATGAAGATTGATGATCAGATGTAGCAACTTTTTCCCTTTTTCTTTAATATGAAAGGAAATCATAATTGCTTGATAGAACTGAACCATCTTTTTGTTATACCCGAAAGTTTCTCTAGCTTTGTGGTTTGATGGTGTACATCGACTCATCAGACACTTTCTTATCTTTTCATCTTCTGTAAAGGTCATCTGCTGTGAGTGCCCTCCACAGCAACACAATCAAGATTGCTCTTGGTTTCCCCCAAATATCTTGATACAGATTTTCCAGTTGACTAATGCCTCTATATCAATAGAGTAGTGGTTCTTTTTGACACTTTCTCGTGGACTCTTCAAGCCAGCAGATACTTATAATCATAGATGCATGAATATTGAAACCAATAAGTTACACAAAAGTCATTGGTAGGGGTCGATATGTCGTCGTTGACTCAATCGGAGAACACCTTCTGTCGCTTTGAATCGCCGAAGTCCGTGAGCCATATCTGATGAGTTGCTGTCATTTTCCATGTGGAGCTTATTTTTATACCAATGACCATCCAGAACTTAGTTTAAACATTAAGGATACATGATAAACGAGAGTTGTTTCAAGATTGGCCGAAAACTCAAAAACAAAGGAATATAACATTAGCTTGATGGTCAAGGATTACCAAACTTAAGAGCGATAATAGAGACTAATGAATCTTATATTATGAATGACGTTACAATGTTTAATAGAGTACTTAATGTTTTAACATATCTTTTGCACGCTTTGGAAAGTCAGAGCTAATATTGTTAGGCTGGGAAAAGTCCTACATCGATTGTTTTTCTGGTGTTTTTTCTTCTTCCTAAAATTCGTCTTTTCACACTAAAGTGCATAGACTGCGTGGCATTGTATATTTCTTTAGTCACTGATTGTAGTTAGATAGTTAGATCTCTTCATCTATTCAAAGCATAGAGCATGCCGAACTTAGAGCATGCATGCAGCGATAAAAAGTACTTAGTGAAAGATCACAAATCAGGAGTGTGAAATGAAACTATTATATGTTTCATTAGATCACATGTCGATGGGTTTTAGTGTACTATCATCCATTTTGAGTTGTATGAGACATATGGTCGGTTTTTTTTTTTTTTTATAATTTTAATAATTTACTAAAAAATCTATTTTTTCACACCGCGTTAAATTATCTATCTGTTGAGGGTGGTACACGATATTTCATTAATGTGATCTAGTGATCAATACTCTAGATTCTTTGTGTCTATTTTTGATATACTTTTATGCTCGTGTTTAAGTTTTCACACTCACACCACCATTCATTTGATCCGTAAACAGAGTTCACTTTCACTTTCTCTGTCTTTCCATATTTGGTTAGATTCTTGCTTCTGTAAATTAAACTCTCTATATATAGCAAAATTTCCAAGACAAGGTATAAGAGGTTGCAGCCATGCAAAACTGTCACATGAACTATGGATAGCCTCCAACACTTAATTACTTCTCAAAATTTCTCATCCACCCTCCGCCGCGTGTGTCTTCTCTTTTAATAAAACCTCTACAAGTTGCGGATAAAGAAACTTCAAATGGGAGGCCAAGTCAACCATTCCACTCTTGTTGTCCTTCCCGAAGGTCCGTTTGATTTTTAATCACAGAACACCTTCCCAGAAGGCTAATAACCCCACAAGCCTCCAAAGTTTCCATCGTTAATAATCAACGCTAGTGGCTTTTGCTCACTCATTTGCGGGTCACGCATTGTTGGTCACCGTTAGGTGGTTGTAGAAACGCCCGAGCTTTCACACAGGGAAGAGCAGGAGGATTAGGGAGTTAGGACATCATCTTTGATTCACGGGTTTCGCTTTTTGGTGTTCTCAACTTGTTTACACTAGTTGGGTTTCTCTCTATTTCATCTTTCTTCTGTTTGTTGGTTCTGACAGAAACAGAGCTTGAGCCTTGAGGTTTGCTGTCATGGGTTCCTGCTTTAGTTCTAGGATCAAAGCTGATAGCCCACTTCATAATGGTATGCGTTTTTTGATCCATGAACTCGTTTCTGTTTTAGTTTCATGATAAAGTTTTGATATATTAGCTCTAGAAACTTCATTGGCAACTGGGATTTTGGTTTCAGTAGCTGCTTCTGAACATTGAAGTTTGAATTTTTTGGTATTACTATGCTTGGGGATGTTAAAGTCGGTTAGCTTGGATTTGATGGATTGGGTACTAGAAACTTCATTTAGGTTTTTGGTTTCACTATCTGCTTTGTTCATTGAAGTATTGGGAATTTGGGATCATAAAGATCTAATATTTTGGTGTTACTATGTTAATGAAGTTGGGGGGTAAGTTTGCTGATTTGGGTTCAAAAGACTATTGCAGCTCTGAATTGGTTTTTTTTTTTTTTTGGTTTCAGTATCTGCTTCTGGACATTGTTGTTCAGTTGGGTCCTGCTCTTTTCCTGTTTATGATTGTTAATTGTTACTACTCTGGTTGATCAGTATTGATCAGTAATTAGAGAGATACAGAGATAAAAACGGGAATCTTGGTTCTAGTTAGTGATCATATTCAAGTTCAAAGCGAAAAGAAACTTCTGAGTTCAAAGATTCGATCTTTGTTCTGGTTTACTTTTGTCAAAAGACAATGGATTAGATTCCATGTCTTTTGCTTTAGAGAGGAATATCAAGGGAATAAACCTTTCTAAGGCACTCTTTTCTCTTGATTTTTATGATTTTCTAAGATTCATTCAATGAAGCTTGTATTCTTCATCAATTAAATATGAGATTGAGTGAGCAAGCTGGTTTTCATTACATTGTTCTGTACTTCTACCATATGCTTGCTAATACATCTTTGACTGAATCTCTAGTACCATGTTAGATATTGATTACCGTCATAGTACAGAACTAAAGTTCCAAGGAACGAGCCAATCCCGTATTATTATCAAACAAATCATTTACTCTTCAAAGTCATGGAAGGCCTAAATTGAACTTAATATGGACAATATGTAACCCGTGTTACTCTTATTACTGATTACACAGTGATATTGTAGAAATTTGTTAAAAACCCTTACATCTGTCATGTACTCAAAGTTGATCTCTTCTATTCCTTGTTTAGGGAACTCTAATAGCAAGGTGTCATCTGTCTCGGTACCTTCAACTCCTCGAACAGAGGGTGAGATCTTGATGTCCTCCAACTTGAAGAACTTCTTCTTTAATGAACTAAAAACAGCCACCAGGAATTTTCGTCCTGACAGTATGGTGGGAGAAGGCGGTTTTGGCTGTGTTTTTAAGGGCTGGGTTGATGAGAATGCATTAACAGCTGCCAAGCCTGGTACTGGAATGGTTATTGCTGTGAAGAGGCTTAACCAAGAAGGTCTCCAGGGTCACAAGGAATGGTTGGTGAGTATTACTTTTTCCTTCATTTGTGTGCATTTACTTCTTTGATATCTTGTTCATTTTCTTTCTTGGTATCCCCAGAATTAGAATTTGCTCATGCTAATGGAGTATGGCACAATAAATATTTTTGAGAATGTATTACACATTGGTCCTCAATTGATTGTAGTTGAAGGTCAATGTATGTCATAGTCTTATTGTTTATTGCCAGTAATGTTTTTAGGGAATTATTAGCTAACTTTGTGGTTTTCGTTGACCTACAGACCGAAATCAACTATCTTGGACAGCTCCGACACCCAAATCTCGTGAAGCTGATTGGTTACTGCTTGGAGGACGACCACCGGCTTCTGGTATATGAATTCATGCCTCGTGGCAGCTTGGACAATCATCTATTTAGAAGTGAGTTACGAACTTCCTTCACTTTTTGGACCTTTACTCTTCTGTAGGAAACAATACCATCAACATAACCTTTCCAGTTGTTCTGTATAAAATATAGATTTGGGACTAACCTGTTGTTGGAACAGGGGCTTCCTACTTTCAACCACTTTCATGGTCCCTTCGTATGAAGATTGCCCTTGGTGCTGCTAAGGGTCTAGCATTTCTTCACAGTGATGAGGCAAAAGTGATCTATCGAGACTTTAAAACTTCTAATATCCTGTTGGATTCAGTAAGTGAATTGTTTAATTTTTGAACTTTATGGCTCCTAAAAGACTTCTGATAGACTTGCTCACAATCTTCTTTTTCCTTTCATTGAAAAATAACAGGCCTACAATGCCAAACTCTCAGATTTTGGCTTAGCCAAGGATGGACCAGCAGGTGATAAAAGTTACGTCTCAACAAGGGTCATGGGGACATATGGTTATGCGGCTCCTGAGTATATGGCTACAGGTACCAGAATTTGCAGAATGGGGATATTTATGAATGCGCATATTTTGAACATATCCTAAACTATGTACGCCATTCTTCCCTTCAGTAGTAATTTGTCCATTTGATACCATGACCAAAGATACAGTGTCCCTACCAAACCAGGCCTATTTCATATTGGGAGAAGGGTAATTACTAATTAGTGACATGGGCAATGAAATCTTCTATTTTTGTGCGGTAAGAGTTTTCAAAGAATTTTTAGGGTTCAAAAGAAGGGGTTGATTTCTCATTTTCTTCAATTATATATTCTTCTGGAAGAAATTGCTTCTCCAATCCCCAATGTTCTGACCAGCTTCTGGCATTGATTCCTTGTTCATTCTTTTTTCAGATATCCTTAGAATCAACTCTCCATCGTCGACTAAACCATTAAAGTTTCCAATTTTATGCTCAACCATGTAAACTGCTATGATTTTGTTAACCAGAAAGTAAAGACAAACTATCATGCCTGCTTCTTTCTGATCCTTATTTCATTCTTTTTGTGAAGGTCATTTAACAGCCAAAAGTGATGTGTATAGTTTTGGGGTTGTAATGCTCGAAATGTTGTCTGGAAGACGAGCTGTGGACAAGAACCGGCCTACAGGGGAACACAACTTAGTTGAATGGGCCAAACCTTACCTTGCCAGCAAACGCAGAGTTCTCCAAGTTTTTGATGCTCGTATTGACGGCCAGTACTCTGTAGCTTCAGCTCTTAAAGCTATTAACCTTGCAATTCGATGCTTATCAACAGAACCCAAGTTTAGACCAGTCATGAATGACGTGGTGAAATCATTGGAGCAGCTTCAGGAACCTGAAGACATGGAGGGTCCCGGTCCCTCTCAAAATGAACATCGCCAAAATCTGCATGCCAGTTCAAGTAATGGTCCCCAAAGTCGAAGGAGAAGTATGAACGGAACCAGCAATGCAAAAAATGCTTCTCTTCACAGGCCAGCTGCTTCAAGGGGAAATACATAAGAGATCCCTGCACGGTTTATCATTTATTCAAAGAAAAATGGTGTTTCATACCATAGAGGAGAGGAGAGAGGGAGAGAGGGAGGGGGAGGAGAACAAGGAGGGCACATATATATTGAACAATGTAATCTTGTAATGAATATGTACCACGATAATCGATTATTGTACAGCTTTTGTTATGTGAATGTCTTCATCATTACTGTTGTCTAGAGCATATTATGCAGACGTGTTTCGAGCAATATGTTGAGGTTTAGTCCTCAGGGATTATCGACCCGGTAGCACTTTGCAAATTGAAGGTTCTGCTTATAGCTGCCATACGAGGATTGTTTGGCTTTTCAGGTTCTGCAGTTTCCAGTCATTCGCTGTTCCATGGATGCTATCTGTTCCTCTTGTATATCTGTATTTGGCATTGTGTAAATTTACATGCATAGAAGTGTATTTGGCATTGTGCTTCTCTACTTCATGATACAAAAAGGGCTCATCTTTGTCTGTGATTAGTGTATTATAAGTAGAAATGGAAGCGGATCAGTTTGATTTGATTGATACTCAGAAACGGAAAACTTTAATTCGACTAATTAGTATTTTCTTTCAAAAGCCAGGGTCGTCGGTACAAATCAATTCCAAAACCTTAGTTTTACTGCCTTACTTTGAACAGCAGGAGGAAACTTTGATTTGTATCCCGACTCCTTCAGGCTTAGGCCACCATGAATGTAATGAAATAAAAAGCTTTGGAGGAGCTTCATGATGCAATGACATGTCTCATGAGTCATGACGAACCTACCACATGTTTTAAGAGACTGCAATCTGTTGGAATTATCTGATGGCCTGGTATTGCTCATTTTCCATCATTAACTGAAAACATTAAGGCTGAGTTGAAATAATTTGGAGAGCTTACCTCTGACGATGAATCGACGTGATCGTTGTTTAACACATCCAGAATTGACAGAATGAGATAGCCTGGAATCAATACCAGAGATTTCATCGAGTATAAATTACTTAAATGCGCAGTTTTGGAAATAGTTTTGATGCCAACACTTCAGTATGGTAAAATCACGAATCATTTCCTTACATTTTTGCCTAGACCGTCTAGTGCCCGTCTAGGATCCGCCTAGCTCTTGCCTAAGTCCGCCTAGTTCCGCCTATCTCCCACCTAATTAGCCTAGGCAGTTTGGAAAATCTTATATTTCGGAGCGAGTTATATATGATCTTCCTTTAGCCAATTAATCTTTTAAAGAAGGCAATTCCATCAATAAATCCCTGAAGCATTTCTCTTTCTGGGCCCGGAATATGATCAAGAACACAAGCTCTGATCATCACACCACTTTGTTACATCATGCTTCGCAGCCTTGCTGCTGAAGCTGATCATTACTCGGAAGAATTGAACGCGTGTCAAGAACTGGTCAACATGTTGTTACTTAGTGAGTCCAAGTCAACTGTTTCGTCTCCATCAGCTTTCCAAGTCATCTGTTTCTCCTCCCTATATATGTCTCTGATTAACTCGTAGCTTCTTGATCATCGTCTATGAGTCAACCACTCGTCAGCCCTTTGAACTCGGTTAGTTCCTTTCTAAACTGTATACAAGCACATGCAAATTACAACATTTACAATAGCTAGCAGCCATTTATCACTAAACTTGCTTCACTTTTTCATACACAAATTTCTCTGTTTCTCGATTTCCAAGTCACTTGAAGAACTGGATCAGCTTCAGTGCTCAAGAAGTCGACCAGACTCGTGGGAAGTGATCAGAATCCGCAATTTGGTAATATTCTAGAATTTTTTTGGTACAAGTTTAGATGGGAACCCAGAAAATTTGATGGGCTTTTTATAATTGATCGAATTGAACGCAAATGTTCTTGGTTTTGAACTTTTTCTCACGATAAGTCTCAGGGTTTTCTCTGAATTTTCTTATACTGCTAGCTATTAACTACTTGGCCTTCTGATGTCTTGGTTTCCAGTCCCCATGTTGCCACAGAATAAATTTCGAGTAATTAAGTTCCAAAAGTGGTTATGTGATTGTGGTAAATGCAGAGTTTTCCATTGAAGATATGGGTGGGGGAATTCGCACAAGCGTGAAGGGGTACCTCCATTCTCAGCGGCTCACTATGGCTTCGGACACAGTGCATGAAAATGAGAGCACTAATAGAAATTTCACTGCACCTCAAGCTGTAGTAACAGAGCAAGAGACGAGCATGGACTCGGATACAACTGATTCATATTGCCTCAGAAGGTTTAGTGGCAGCATTCGTTGCTTGCCAATTTTAAGCTTTGCTTCAAAGGTACATTAATCAGAGTCACACATTTGGTTTATGCATTCCATAAATTGTCGGCAAATCATATATGTATAGAGTATAGACTTAGTTATTTGTTTATTGGGCTTGTGCCTTGATTAACGAATTATTCATTTCTCTCAAAAAAAAAAAAAAGGTTACTTGTTTAAGCGAATCAGTACATGTTTGATTTGCTATTAGTTACAGATGAACTAATAAGTTTCTGCATTAATTCTTCGTTTAAGTACTAGCCAGTATGTACACACTAACATACACACAAATACGTTTCTTGCTGAGCTCATTAGCTAGTATATATTACTCGTCTCCTCCGCTTAATAATGTTTAAGTGGAATTGCAGAGCAGGGTTTCGAATGGAACTAGAATCAGAGGTGGGAGTCTGCCTCACAGAGGTATTTGTGATTCATCCACTATATTTTCTGGTTTGTTAATTTATGAGCCTGTAGATTAAAAGTTGGTTTTCTTTTATGAGGGGATATCAATGGGTGGACTGCAGTTAGACACACTGCATGATTATCATATTAAGGATGTTCGTGGAAAATTTGGTGTTATTGCACCCTTTAATTCTCAAATTGCACTACCCAAAGAACAGATAAAAAATTTTAAGTATGTTTTCTAAGGTAGACAACAACAACAAGGACGGGAACTAAAATTGGAACCCGATAATTTACTTTAAACAACTCTGAAAACAAAAACTATCGGCTCAATAATCTTAACATTTTAAGTACCTGGATTAATTCAATGTTGATGAAAGTATCAAGTCTGAAGGTTCATTTATGGACTGTAAACAGCAGGCACCAACAGTCTTACTATTCTTTTTAAATTAAAGATTGTTATTAGTTTCAAACACCTTCTTTCATGTTTTCTCAGAAGAAAAAAACACCTTCTGTCATATAATTGAAGGTTCGGGGTTTAAGTTGCTAAATGCATTTTACATTTACATTAGATGTATTGGGATGAAATTCTAATAAAATAAAAAATCATCTGTCTCAGTGCCTTCAATTCCTCGGAGAGATGTTGAGATCTTGCTAAAGAGCTTCTTTTTTTATGAACTGAAAACTGCCACCAGGAACTTTAGCCCTGATTCTGTGCTAGGTGAAGGTGGTTTTGGTACTGTCTTTAAGGGGTGGATTGATCAGAATTCATTAGCAGCATCCGAGCCTGGTACAGGAATGGCTGTTGCTGTAAAAAGGCTTAACCAAGAAGGTTTCCAGGGCCAGGATGAATGGTTTGTGAGTATCACTTATATCCTTCATTTTCTTACATGCACTCTCCAGATACAAGATGTTTCCTTCTTTATACTTGATATTGGTCATGTTAGTCAAGTATGGTAGATCAAACATATGAGGATCTGGAACACATTGATATTAAATTCAGTGTAGTTGAAGGCCAAATCTTAATTGATTTTACTCATAGTTGGTACAGATAAGTGATGATGCATTGCTACATGTAATATTTTGACATAAACTCATAGGATTTATATATAATGCCTCTTAAAAATCAGAAAGAAGTGTACTACCTTGGACAGTTGCGTCACCCGAATCTTGTGAAGTTGATAGGCTATTGCTCAGAGGATAACGAACTGCTTCTGGTGTATGAATTTCTGCCCGGTGGTAATTTGGAAAATCATATATTTGGAAGTGAGTTATGATCTTCCTTCACCTTTAGCATTAATTTTTTTTTAAAGAGGGCAATACCATCAATAAGGAGATCAAACATTTTCTAATTTCTATTCTCATATGGTTGGACTTGAATGTTGTGGACAGGGAGTCGAAGTCAAAAACCACTTTCATGGACTACTCGTATGAAGATTGCCCTTGGTGCGGCGAAGGCTCTAGCATTTCTTCACAACGAAGCAAAACTTATCCATCGTGACTTTAAATCATCTAATATATTGTTGGATTCGGTAAGTGAGACATTTTAGTGCTGAATCTTATGGCTTGTTGAAGACTACTGGTAGACTTGCTCACGTCATATTTTTCATTGGATTAATAGACCTACAATGTCAAAATCAGTGATTTTGGTTTGGCCATGGATCAGCGATCAATCAGACACTCAGGTGCTAAAACAAAAGTCATGGGCACAAATGGATATGCAGCTCCTGAGTATATAGAAACAAGGATCATGGGCACATATGGATATTCAGCTCCCGAATATCTAGCTACAGGTATCTTATTTTATATATATATATATTTTTTAATTAAAATACAGAAGCAATATACCCTTGTACCTTTACAAAAGTAATCTATCATTCTATAATTCACTAATTCAGTGCAATCTGTCACCCCAAATATTTTTCATCTCTGAGCCAGAGGCAGGCCAGGCTTCCATCATTCATTCCTTTGTAGAAAAGAAAGAAAAGAGAGTAAAACATGTTATAAGTACCATATATAGATGACGGTCTCCATTCTTAATAGTCCCCTGAATTCCTGACGAATGACCAGCTTTTTCTAGTTCGATTCGTTTCTCTAATTTTGTGGTTTAGAGTATGTGCAGATTTACAAAACTGTGATGTGTATTTCATGATTTGTTTGTGTTGAAGGTCGTTTGACCACCAAATGTGATGTGTATGGTTTGGGAGCTGTTATGCTCGAATTGTTGTCTGGAAGACGAGTTTTTGACGCGAACCGGCCACCCGCGGAACAGAACTTAGTTGAATGGACCAAACCTTTCCTTGTCAGAAAACACAGAGTCCTCCAAGTTTTCGATAGTCATATTAAAGGCCAGTTCTCTATGGTCAGTGCTCTGAAAGCAGTTGACCTTGCATTTCTATGCTTATCAAGAGATCCCAAGCTTAGGCCAAACATGAATAATGTGGTAAAAGCATTGGAGAAGCTTCAGCAATCTAGTGACATGGATGACTTGAGGATCTCTCAAGAGAAACCTTATGCACAGGCAATGGTCCCAGATAGTGCAGGAGAAGTATCAATAGAACCAGAAATTCAATACCCTTAAGTATGCATGGGGAATATACATTGAAAGTCGTATTTTTTGTAATGAGTATTTACTATGACAGTTTATTGTACAGATTCTTTGGTTCCTGAACATCTGCGTGGTTACTTGTTCCTGAAGCATTTCTCTTTCTGGGCCTGGAATATGAGGACATCACTCTGTAACATCATGCTGCGTGGTCTTGCAGCTTAAGCTGATCATGACTCTGGAGTTGAAGATCTAATGTAGATACTTTTGATTCGAAATTAGCGTAATATTAAGTAATGTAGAACAGAAGGTTGATGCAGCCTGTCTTGATTATTAAAAGTTATCTACGGTTGATTTCTAGGGGGAAGGGCACCAATGGGCCAGGATCGTAAATTCAAATGAGTTGATTTCTAAGTCTGGAAGGAAAGATAATCTGCAATTATACTAATTGATATTCAGATTATCGATTGGAGCTAATTGTGGATCATATCAGATCAATAGGATTTAAGAGTGATTGTAGGATCATGATATTGTACATAATTGCCTTCCTGAAATAGTTTTGGTAGCTGCTATATGTATCTGCATAATTGTACAGAAACAATAATCTAATATACAGACTTTCACATTCATACTTGTTTATGGTATCAGAGCACCAATCCTGGTGTCTTTAACCCACCCCATCTTCCGCTACCAACATCATCACCAACCATACCATGGTTGAAATCACAGAAAGCACCAACTACAATACCAAAAACAACACCACTCCTTCATCCAAATCTATGGAGGATATTGAAATACAATTACCTGATCCTTTGATCCTACACCCTTCTGACACACCAGTTCTCTGTAGATACCCCGCTTGATGGACACAACTATGGCGAGTGGAGCCGTTCGATGCGTCTCAGCCTCAGCGCCAAGAACAAGATTGGATTGATCGATGGCACCATCAAGCCATTCTCTGTTACACATCCCAGGTATCCTCTATGGCGACGCTACAACGACATGGTCTTGACTTGGATCCTCCATTCAATTCAGCCCAACACCGC
The DNA here is from genome assembly GCA_963682095.1 of Potentilla sterilis. Classification (NCBI taxonomy): domain Eukaryota; kingdom Viridiplantae; phylum Streptophyta; class Magnoliopsida; order Rosales; family Rosaceae; genus Potentilla; species Potentilla sterilis. Next base: position 9,143,174 of record OY821763.1, on the reverse strand, counting down.
CCGCAGCGTGATCTTCTCTGATTCGGCAGCAGCAGTATGGAGTGACCTCGAGGACAGATTCTCACAAAGGAATGACACTCGAATCTATGAGATTCAACAAGAGATCGCCGAATGCCGCCAAGGTTCTGAATCGGTTTCCTCACACTACACCAGACTCAAGGCCCTTTGGGATGAGCTAGCCTCCCATCAGGAACCGATCATGTGTAGCTGTGATGGTGCTAAGATCTTGGCCCATCGAGTAGAAAAAGAAAGAGTCATGCAATTTTTGATGGGGCTGAATGACTCTTACTCCACAATTTCTGGCTCAATCTTGATGATGAGTCCACTCCCAGACACAAAGAAAGTCCATGGTCTCATCCTCCAACATGAGAGGCAGATGGAAGCAGCAAGCCGCCGCGAACCAGCACCACTTTCCCATGCCATGCAAGTAGCACGCCCAGCTTCATCATCATTTTCTCGTAAGCCACTCAAATGCACATATTGTGAAGGAGACACCCATCTTGTGGATCGCTGTTATTTTCTGAAAAATTTCCAGTGGGTCATAAATGGCACAGAAAGAATGTGAAGCCTAGAAAAGGGAAACATGATGCCAACAATGTTGAATTAAAGGAGGACCCCGATGAAAGCTACACTTTCACAGCCAAGGAGTACCAGGAATATATGGCCATGCTTGAGGAAAAGAAGGGTAAAAATCAATCATTTGCAAATGCGACAGGTATATTTACACCCAGCTGTCATAATATAACCAATGATGCACATTCCACATTATATTGGATTGTGGATAGTGGAGTAACAGATCACATCTCACACCTAGCACCTACTCACAATAACAATCAGGCCTCTCATAATTTTGTTGGCCTCCCAAATGGGGATCAAGCCACCATTGAAAATGTTGGGTCCATTCAGTTATCACCAGATTTGCCTCTTCATGGAGTTTTACATGTGCCCAACTTTAGAGTAAACTTGATATCCGTGAGTAAGCTGACGCGAGCCTTGAAATGTATTGTGATATTTTACTCAGATTTTTGTATTGTGCAGGACGTGGATACGAGGAGGACGATTTGCCTGGGCAAGCATGTTAATGGTCTCTATTATCTCACACCAACCCAAAATCCCCATCTTGTCAACCACATCAACCGTCACTACCAGAAAAAAGGCTTTTCCCGACGAAATAAAAAAAAACGGCCGACGAAATAAAATTTTCGTCGGCTATTCCCAAGAATGGCCGACGAATTTTTTTTTCGTCGCTAAAAAAAAAAATCGTCGGCTGTTCCCCTAGAATGGCCGACGATTTGAATTTTCGTCGGCCTTTCTCTGAAACTTTAGCCGACGAAAATTTTTGGAAGTATGGCCGACGAGTACTAGGTTTGATTTCGTCGGCTATGATTAAAAAAAAAAAAAAGAACAACTTCCATTTTCTATCACTATCGACAAACCATTGCTTCGTCCTTCAAATGCAAATGTGTCGTGAAATAAGATATGACCGAAATAATGAAATACGTCTACGGTTGAAAAATGAGAAGATTCCGACAAAATCTGTGTGCCGAATGTTGCGGTTAACTGTTTTTTACTTCCGTTTTCCTATGGGTAGCCTGACGGTCGGTAAATATTTTGAGGAAAATTTTTATATGATTAGTTGCGTCTCATCGATTTGAAACTATTATCTGTTGAACGTCAGGCAAAAAAACGTCATTTAGACAGGCCAATTACCATTTCTAAGCGTTTGAAGGGTTGACTCACCCGGTTGACCGTCCCGATCGAGCCTTTAACGTTGTCAGATGTAGTTGGATTTTTTTTAATACATGTATTTAATCTTAACGGTGATATCTGACGGTTGGAATAGATTTTCCAAACTTTTAGATTCAAAATCGGAATATACGCACTAATGTTCTTTAACTTGTTTATTAAGTGTTTAAGTGAATGTATAGTTTCAAATAGTTACTATACGTACACTCTTCAAATGCAAATATGTCGTCAAATAACATATGACCGAAATAATGAAATACGTCTACGGTTGAAAAATGACAAGATTCCGATAAAATCCGTGTGCTGAAATAATGAAATAAGTCAAAAACCGGTTTACTGTAGATTTGGCGTCCAGCGTCTGAATGATGATTGTGATACCATTCCGGAAAGGGAACGACGCCAGGAATCAAACTCGTTGCTCTGCCACGACGTGTGGGCATTTTCAAGCTTTCGAGTTCGTTTAGGGCCTCAAAACCGCAGTTTAGTATGTTTTCATAGAATAGTCGACGAAATATTTGAATTCGTCGGCTATTCTCTAAGTATAGCCGACGAATTCAAATATTTCGTCGGTTAAACTCTTGATCCGCGCCTTTTTATTATCCGCCGTTGGATGACTCAGATCCAACGGCTGTTGATTTTCCAAAGTATAGCCGACGAAATATATTAAATCGTCGGCTATTCTCTAAGTATAGCCGACGAAATCTTTTATTTCGTCGGCTATTCTCTAAGTATATCCGACGAAATCTTTTATTTCGTCGGCTATTCTCCTTCTAAATCTTTTAAATCGCTTCCTCCCGCCTTTTTTCTCTCCTCCTTCCCCCCCCCCCCCCCCCCCCCCTCCTCCTCCTCCTCCTCCTCCTCCGGCCTCCTTCCCCTCCTCCTTCTCCTCCTCCTCCTCCTCCTCCGGCCTCCTCCTCCTCCTCCTCCTCCTCCTTCCCCTCCTCCTCCTCCGGCCTCCTCCTTCCCCTCCTCCTCCGGCCTCCTTCCCCTCCTCCTTCCCCTCCTCCTCCTCCTCCTCCTCCGGCCTCCTTCCCCTCCTCCTTCCCCTCCTCCTCCTCCTCCTCCGGCCTCCTCCTCCTCCTTGTCCTCCTTCGATCCGGTATTTTTTTTTGCCCAAAATGCAATTATAGCCGACGAAATTGACATTATTTCGTCGGCTATAACTTTAAAATATTAATATATTCCGACGAAATAGCCGACGAAATAGCCCAAATCGTCGGCTATACTTCAGAACAAATAGCCGACGAAACCAAATTTCGTCGGCCATACTCGAAAATAGCCGACGAATTTCGTCGGATATTTGACCAAGCTTTGGTCGACGAAATCATTTTCGTCGGCCAAGGTTGGAATGGCCGACGAAATGGTTTTTTTCGTCGGCCATTGGTATTACCGACGGGGTATTTCCAACGACTTATAACCGATGAAAATTTCGTCGGTAGAAGGTATAGCCGACGAAAAATTGGCATAGCCGACGAAATTTTTTTCGTCGGCTATTCTCTCCGATTTGGTAGTGCGTACCTCCACTCTTTGGCACCAATGTCTTGGACATTCGTCAGATGCTCCCCTCCACCATCTCTCCCAAGTCTTTCCAGATATTGTTTTCGATTCCAATAAGCATGTTTATGAGATTTGTCCCTTAGCTAAACAAACTCGGTTGTCTTTCCCTTCCAGTTCATTAAAAATAATTGCACCATTTGATCTAATTCATTGTGATATTTAGGGTCCACTCAAAACTCATACACATTCTGGGGCTCGTTATTTTCTAACGATTGTCGATGACTTTACCGACTTCACTTGGGTGCATCTTAATAATTTCAAATCCAACACTCATTCTCTCCTCAAATCTTTTTTCTCTTGGGTCAAAACTCAATTCTAACGAGACATTAAAATATTACGTGCACATAATGGGTGAGAATTTACATCAAAATTAATGCGTTCATTCCTTGTTGAACGCGACACCACCTTTCAACACACCTGTGCCTACACCCCACAACAAAACGGGGTAGTGGAACGCAAACATCGTCACCTCTTAAATGTTGCTCGTGCCCTACGTTTTCGAGCCAACCTCCCATTACGTTTTTGGGGGGAAAGTGTTCAAACAACATGTTATCTTGTCAATCGCCTACCCACACCCCTCTTCTCCCACAAGTCTCTATTTGAACTTTTACATCACACCCCACCCATCTATTCCCATCTTCGGGCTTTCGGATGCCTCTGCTATGCAACTAACCGCAACCCCACTAATAAATTTGATTGTCGTGCACGACGTTGCATTTTCATCGGCTATCCTCTTAGACAAAAGGGTTACCGAGTTTATGACCTTGACAATAAGAAAATTTTCACCTCTCGGGATGTCACCTTTCATGAAAGTGTCTTTCCTTTGCACAAATTACCACCCGAGGATCAAGAAGCCACACTAGTCTTACCTTTTTCTGATGGCCCAATTCCCTCTCCCGAGCCCACTTCTTCACCCAAGCCCAAGCCCAAACCCAACACAACGCATACACCAACCCATCCACCAACCCCTTCTCCTCCTTCCCAACACTTACCTTCTGCTCCCCAAAACTCTCTCCGTGTCTACACTTGTCGCTCCCAACCTGCCGCCACCACCCCTTCGGCCCCACCTTCAGCGTCGGCACCACCCCCAGCGCCGACATCCCCAGTGGTGCGTCCATCTCCGCCACCCGACATACCATCCTCGTCCACCCCCTCTTCGTCTCCCTCGGATCCGCCATCTTTGAGTCGATCGGCTTCACCTACCTCTCCTCGCTCGCCACCGTCCTTGGCACCATCTCCTCCCTCTCCACCACCTATTTCTCCTCTAACAGTTCACCCCCCACTACACCCACCTCAACCCGGCCCGCCCCCTATCGCCCCTGATCTCCGTCGCTCTTTTCGTTCTCATCAATTTTCTTCCAAATACCGAGATTTCAAGACGTACCATGCTACTCTCCTGGGCCCTGACGCCTCCTCTTCCTCCTCATCCGACACTCGGTACCCACTTCAACGGTATGTTTCTTATTCTGGGCTCTCTGGTCAATATCGTACCTTTGTGCATAACATCTCCCGATTGGTAGAACCGGCTACTTTTGAACAGGCTCGTCATGACCCCCAATGGGTTGCCGCTATGGAAGCTGAAATTCAGGCCCTTGAGAACAACAACACTTGGTCAGTAGTTCCTCTGCCTGTTGGCCAGCGGCTCATTGGCTGCAAATGGGTCTTTAAGATCAAGTATCATGCTGATGGTACAGTGGAGCGCTACAAGGCTCGACTTGTTGCCAAGGGATTCACCCAACGTGAAGGCATTGACTACAAAGATACATTCGCTCCTGTTGCTAAGTTAATCACTGTTCGTTGCTTGCTTGCCATTGCTGATGTTCGGGATTGGCCCTTGCACCAGATGGACGTGCAGAATGCCTTTTTACATGGCGACCTCCACGAGGAAGTTTACATGCATCTTCCTCCCGGCTATCGTCGACAGGGGGAGCATATTGTTTGTCGACTCAACAAATCCCTTTATGGCCTTAAGCAAGCATCTCACAGTTGGTTTCCTCGCTTCTCCTGTGCAATCCAAGAAATTGGTTTTCAACAGTCCCGAGCCGATTACTCACTCTTTACACAGGTTCGTGGAAACTCCATTACTATAGTGCTACTATATGTGGATGATATGATTATAACATGCAACAATGAAAAGTCCATCAATGATCTCAAGAGGTTCATGCATAGTTGTTTTAAAATTAAAGATCTTGGACCACTTAAATACTTTCTTGGCATTGAGATAGCACGTTCTAAAGCTGGAATCACAGTGTGTCAACGAAAGTACACGTTGGACATATTGGAAGAAGCCGGATTGCTAGGAGTAAAACCAGCAACAGTTCCCATGGAGCCTGATTTGGTGCTAACAGATTCTGGCAGCAAAGTCCTCAACGATCCCACTAGATATAGAAGATCGACTAGTTGGGAAACTAATATACCTCACAATCAGCCGGCCGGAAATTACATACTCAGTTAACACACTTAGTCAATTCATGCAAGAACCCAAAATCCATCATCCCAAGGCTACCCAACGACTTCTCCAGTACTTAAAGGCAGCTCCAGGACATGGTATATTATTTCCATCAGACAACTCACTTGAGTTAATTGGTTATTGTGATGCCGATTGGGCAAGGTGTCCAGCTACACGCAGGTCAGTGACCAGCTATTGCATCTTCCTTGGAGAATCGCTTGTGTCCTGGAAAAGTAAAAAACAAGCAACTGTATCACGATCATCAGCTGAAGCCCAATATCGATCCATGGCTGCAGCCGCTTGTGAGTTAACTTGGTTGAGATATTTATTGAAAGATCTATGTGTTCCACATCCTCAACCAGCAAGGTTGTTTTGTGACAACCAGACAGCCTTACACATTGCGGCAAATCCAGTCTATCACGTGCGAACGAAGCACATTGAGCTAGATTGTCACACAGTTCGTGAAAGAATATAAAGAGGAGAAGTCAAAACAGCATATGTGTCTACTGGTAGTCAAATTGCAGATCTATTCACCAAGCCATTACGAACGCCAGCATTTCACACGCATCTCAGCAAGTTGGGTGTCATTGACATTCACACTCCAACTTGAGGGGGAGTATTAAAAGAAAGATAATCTGCAATTATACTAATTGATATTCATATTATCGATTGGAGCTAATTGTGGATCATATCAGATCAATAGGATTTGAGAGTGATTGTAGGATCATGATATTGTACATAATTGCCTTCCTGAAATAGTTTTGGTAGCTGCTATATGTATCTGCATCATAATTGTACAGAAACAATAATCTAATATACAGACTTTCACATTCATACTTGTTTAAGTATTACATGAGATTATTGAGATAAGTAGGAGTAAAAAACTGTGTCGATTGACGATTGGTCAACATAATGTTAGGTGGTGCGTCCAAGTCTTAGTCGTGCCTCTCTTAACTCTGTCTCTCTCTCTCTCTGCTGAACTTGTAAGCTTCTCAAATCATCGATTGTGATCTTCTTTGGAAACTTTCATGTTTACATAAGTCTTGGTCGTTGTCTTACCTCTTTCTCGTTTGTTCTCCAAGAGAAGACCTCTCTGTCTCTCTTCCTGGCTCCCTTGTTAATTGGCAAACTTGTCAGTTCCTAGTTATTCTTTGTAAATTCTCTCTTACTTCAGTTGCTGGCTGAAGTACTGTCTGAACTATATGTATTCTTGCCTATGTTCACTTTTCTTCAAATCTGGGCTTTTAATTTCGGTACTTGATGAACCAGCTGTTTTAGTCCTTCCATACTTGAAGAACTGGAGCTTCAGTTCTTAGTTAGTGATCAGGAGTAGTAATTTGGTAAGTTTCTTGTTGGGTAACTAACGAAAGTTTAATGGAAAAATTTTAATGATATGAGTGCTTGAATTTAATTCATAGCTATTTGAACTAGATGAATTATGAGTGTTACAGCCTTTAAACTTTTATAGCCCTTCAAGTTACAAGCTTCTTATACGACTAGTGCCTAAGCTAAGCTACTGATTAATTTTAGTTTCTGATGATTGGTTTCAGTTGTCAAGGGGTGATTTAGTTTCTTAGTAACTGAGACTATGACTAGTGGTGGACTTCGCACAAGCGTGAAAGGGTATCTTATTGTACAACGCCTCACTGTGGCACTGGATATAAACACAGTGCATGATGATGAGATGAGCATAGATGTAACTAGCAATTCCACTGCTGCTGAGTCTGTGCATCATCCACCTCCACTTTCAGTTCCGGATACTTCATCTCCATATAGGCTCAATATCTGTGATGGAAACATTCCTTGTTTTCCAATGTTGAGCTCTGCTGCAAAGGTACACAAATCAAAGACAAGCATAACTTTACTTTCGTGTTTGATGTAATATCTTCGATCCCATTCATACATGGTAGTATAGCAGTTAAATGCAGTGAACGAATTAGTTTGCTAGATAAGGATTATTGTATGAAAATTGGTAGGCTACTGTGTAATAGTATAATGGCAATATTACACTTTACGCGCAGAGGAACTCTTCCTTTCAAGTTTCAAGATCTAGTCAGTGTGTTCCTGTGTGCGCGTGAATTTCTTTACCTCTCCCACTTACATTGTGTAAGTGGAACTGCAGGGCATAACTTCCTATGGTGCTAAAACAAAATCTGAGAGTCCACCTCACAATTGTACGTTGTTGATATGTTCATTAGTGATTTAGTGTAATGGTTCATTCCTATCTAATTTTTTTATTTTTTTTAAGGCGGAGCATTGTACAGTTATCTTTACATTGCATGTCTATGATTAATTCGAATAATAACGCGCATATCATTTCTCTTAGTGCCTTCATCTCCTCGGACAGAGGTTGAGATATGGCAGTCCTTCCATTTGAGAAGCTTCCAGTTTCATGAGCTGAAAGCAGCCACTACAGACTTCTGTCCTGATAGTATTATGGCTCAAGGTGGGTTTGGTTCTGTCTATAAGGGGTGGATTGATTCGTTCAGAGCTGCCAAGCCTGGTACCGGCATTGCCGTTGTAATAAAGAGGCTTAGACAACAAAGGACCCTGCAGAGCCACAAGGACTGGTTGGTGAGTATCACTTCTCTCTTTCATGGTCATATGCACTTAAACCATAACTTGTTTGGCCTCCGAATGGCTCAAGTTATTCGACTGTTCAGAAGCTAATATACATTTGGTGCTCTATTACTCAAAGTGCTCCTGAAAGAATGATTATAGTTAAATTTATCCAAAACATTTGTAATGGTTTTTGTTCCTTGATAATAGGTACCAAGATGAATTTGTGTAAAATATTTTCAGACAGAAGTTAGCTTTATTGCACAGTTGGGTCACCCAAATCTCGTAAAACTGATAGGTTACTGCCTAGAGGATGGCATGCGGTTTCTGGTGAATGAATTTATCCCTCAAGAAAGCCTGAACATTCATCTATATGAAAGTGAGTAATGAACTTGCTCTACCTTTCAACCATTCAGATTATTCAATATCATTGATATCCGGTATTTCTATAGAATATTTAACTTTAAGGATGTTGATCTTGTTACCAGGTGCTTCTCACTTTAAACGACTTTCGTGGAACCGGCGTATGAAGATTGCCCTCGGTGCTGCCAAGGGTCTAGCATTTCTTCATAGTAATGAGGCAAAAGTGATTTATGGGGACTTTGAAACTTCCAAGATCCTTCTTGATTCAGTATGTAAATGTTTAAGTTTTGAAGTTTGTGGCTTCTGGAAAAGTTCATAAGACTTCTTACTAATTGGATTTTCATATTGAAATGACAGGACTATAATGCCAAACTTTATGGTTATGGTTCGGGCATTGAGAGACTTCAGGGTTATAGGAGTCGTGTCTCAGAAGCGGACGTAGCTATGTATGAGGATTCGCTCTTTCATGTAGCTACTGCTCACAGTGTGTATGCAGCTCCTGAGACTTCTAAAGGTATTCTTCTGTCACCACTCACCACCTAAACAAGACATATAATCTCCTATTATCTCATGATCGAAATATATCACTATCTTTACTAGAGAACCTCAGACTTTCCAACTTTTTGTCATCCTTCATGTAGCACCTACATGTACTCTCTCAGCCATTTCATCTTTTATCAGCTCAACATGATATGTACAAGCATTTTCATCTAATCGATCTACGGTTGATTCAATTTTGGTTGGTGCAGGGGACTATTCTTATGAAGATCCCTCAACCCCGAAAAGTGATGTATACAGTTATGGGGTTGTTCTGCTTGAAATATTATCTGGCAGACGAGCTTTTGACGATAGCAGGCCACTTAGAGAAAACAATTTACTTCAGTTTGTGAAAGACATATCATCGCAAGGTGGTGCTGCCAAGCATGCTAGCAAATGCAAAGTTGAACAACTTGCAATTCAGTGTATATCATTTGGACCGGAGTCCAGGCCAAACATGAATGAGGTGGCAGAAGTATTGGAGCAGCTTCAGTCATCAATATGAACCTTTTCCAAAGACTCTGTGGTCTGTGCCAATTCAAGCAATGTTCTTAAAATTTTTGCAGCAAAGTATCAAATCCATAATGGACCAGTTGCTTCTCATCACAGGCCATATGTTTTGTGCAAGCCATACATACACAAGACATTATTGCATGATTGCATCAAACAGTTTTTGATTCAGACCGTTGTTTTGACTTACGTGTTCGCTCATATACTGGTAACTTATTGAAAAGTGAAAGAGTTTTAAACACCAATAGTATCTAAACTATACTTACCGGACAGTTTGATAACTGAACTTTAAAAAGAGTCAAAGTGATACCTAAACTCTTATTTCCTTATCAATGTCATATCTTTGTTAATTATTAGAGGCAATCCTGACTTGTTATTTTTTTTATTTTTATTTTCTCTCTCTCTCTCTAGATCTTAATTAAACTTATCAATTTTAAGAACTAGCCTTCAACATGTCAATTTCACCTAACGACTTTCTACCTACGCGGTTACTATTCTGGCGGTATTACTATTGTCTAAGTATAGAAAGTTTCTTAAGATCTAGATCTAGTAAGAGTTTTACATAATTCTAAAACACAGAAAAGGTATCTCAAAAACCACTCTTAGCTTTAGGAGGTAGTCCTCCACTTAGGGTTTGAGATAGTTTTAAAACAAACAAACAAACTAAAATTTATTTTAACGGATAAGGTGGAAACCCAACTGTAATTTATTTATTCAAACATACATCCATATACATAACCCAAAGCCTCAACTCTTGGGTAAAAAGTTGTTTAGCTACTCATGCTGGAAATTGAAATTACAAACTTACTTGTAAATAACAGCACTCCACACCGGTTGACTGGTAGGATACAATATCACACTTACAATACTACACTCTGATTTATACTATTTATCTTATAACAACTCTCCCACCACTATAATGGACAAACTTTGAACACTAAGTCTTTTCTTCTTCCTCTCCAATCTCGAATGCATTCTCTTGAGGGTTTCCTCTCCTTATATAGGAGCCGGACTCCAAACTAGAATTGAAATCACCTCTGAGCTGAGGACAAGAGGGACCTTATCACCACTAAAAATGCTCTTAGCTGGCTTCCACTGAGCTAAAGCTACTTGTCTTCAAGCGTCGGCAACTACCACTTGCAAAAAGGCACCTTCCACTTAGAAAAAGCAATATGTCTTCATGCGTCGACACCTAATATTCTATCATATTGTTGATATTGTGGAGTTCTTCAACATGAAATGACGCCCCTGTATTGGAGCATTCTCCCTCTTCTTCATGTTCCATGTCTGAGTCATATGACACCTTGTGTTTTTGTTCTTTTTCAACCCTTTATATCCACTTAATGGTGGCCGGCGTACCATCTATCTCTTGCATTTCTAAGGTTTCGAAAAAGTCACAGTTATCTGGAGAGGGATGATTATAGCTTGTGACCATTATTTTTTCTCCGCTAGTTAGGAGGGTGGTGTACTTGTCTTTTTGGATTAATTTCTTTATGAGGTTTATCGTCATTGCTTTCATCCATGATAAGCTCTGGTTTGGAGATCCATTGTTTACGGAGGACTTGTTTCCTTGAGTACAACCTTGGACTATTCTCACATAATGGTATGGAGATATGTAACTCTTCTGTCCTGCTTCAGTAATCCATTATGGAGGGGTTGAGATGAATTTAAGTCTTAAGACGCATCCTTCTAGCTTGACATTTTTAACAGCCTCATCGATTTTCTCAGGAAACCTTCTAGGTCTTTATTAGTTTTGGTCCAAAGATTACGAACAAAACCATTCTCTACTAACCATAGCTTATACTTCTTGGGATGCTCTGCTAGAACATCAACCATATATCTCCCATAATAGGGACCTGCTACTGCTGATAGAGTTGATTGGAGAACTTCTCTATTTTTAAAATCTCCTAAGAGATTATGAAAACGGAACTATTCCAACTCTGATAAAGTCATTACCAGAATTTTTGCACTTTTAGGATTTTCAAGATAATGAATTTTTCTGGCTTTTTCAGACTCTTGTTCCCCTTTTTCCATGCTGTGGTTGGAAAGTTATTCAGTTAATGCTTCTAGGGCTTAAAGCACAAGAGCTTCATTTTGATTTCTAGAGGCAGTCAAGAGATTATCCATAATAACCCTCTGATTGAATTGCAGAATTTTACTGGTTCTGAAAACTGGCTTCTCATAAATTCTCATTGGGTGATTGAATATCATGGTCATTCCTGCTACAACTGGTTGCTTTCTTTTGTAGGCTACTAGCCTGTCATAACTTGGCTTCTCTGTTTGAAAAGGCCTGGTTGGCTTTCTTGGGATTTTATTCCAAGTGCTTTCATTTTTGGGATGTTGTAAAAATTCGTCTAAAAGTTTTTTCTCATCTTTAGCGGGAACATCATCCTGTGAGGAGGTTCTAGATTGATTATATTCATCCCATTCTGTTGGATCTGGTTGAATTTTCTCAGATGCTGGTATCCTTTTGATTGCTTTACTTGATTCTGCGGAAGAGTAAGATACAATGTATTGATAACCTGGTCTATCGTGCAGAGGTCCAACTGTTTTATCTCCTTCTTTGTACCTATCCCATAAGGTTTTTGCTTTCAGTATTCCTTCTTAAGTTTTTGGTCTGTCTTCAAAATATGGCCTTCTTCTTTCAGGTTCAAGCTTTTCTTCAACATTGGGTCTTCTTCTTTTGTTCGAGCTCTTGCTCTGGTCTCCTGCTTCTAGGATTACAGCCTTCACTTCTTTCAAGTATTGTCATTTCTCTTGTAAGAGCGTCTGACAGATAGTTTTTATCTTTTGCAATCATTTCAACATCATAATCATATTGAGTTAAAAACATTTGCCACCTAAGGACTCTTCATCTATCAGTTGCATCTGTGAGTTTATAGTTCTTGAAGTTTTTAACTCTTTTATTATCAGTTCTAACTAGGAACTTATTTCCTAAAAAGGCTTCTGCTCCTTTAATGGATTTTATCAGGGCTAGAGCTTCTTTATCTCCCGTGGAGTAATTTAATTCTGCAGGATTGAACTTTCCTGACAAGAATTTACAAATTTTTTCTTGATTTGTATCTGGCGTGACCGCCAAGACTACTCCTGCCCAATAAAAATCATTTGTATCAGTTTGCAGAATGATCAAGTCACCTTCTTCAAGTAACTGTAAAGGAGGGAGCTGCTTTGTGAGTTCCTTGATTTTCTTAACGGTGTTACTATCATCCGTTGTAAATGACCATTTCTTTTTTGAACTCGTCTTTGGAGAGAGAAGAGCAGTAAGACCACTCACTTGAGGGATAAAATCTCTGAAGATACTTTGTGTCAGGGATATCTTCAGGGAACTGGCTAATTTTCTTAACAATATATTCTTGAAGACGAATTTCTCCATCCTTCACATGTATGCCGAGAAAGTCTATTTCTCCTTTTATAAGTCAAATTTTCTTTTGTCCAAGAATGATTACTTTCTAAACCATAAGCTTACAAATTTGCTCAAAATGTTTCAGATGTTCATTCATAGTTTTAGAGAAGACAAGGATGTCATCAATGTAAACTATGTAGAAATCTGAGTATGGCCTAAAAATGTTATCCATCTTTCTCTGAAAGATAGATGGAGCTTGCTTGAGTCCAAATGGCATCACTAACCATTCGTAATGTCCTTGAGGAGTTCCAAATGCTGTTAACGCAATAGAATCAGGGTGCATCTTGACTTGCCAGAATCCTGACTTTGCGTCAAATTTTGAGACTATTTTTGCTTCTTTGAGTCTATTGATGAGGACTCTTACTTGTGCTATTTGATAGCCATCCTTGACTGTTTTCTTATTGACATCTCTATAATCTATTACCATTCTTGCTTTTTCTCTTAGTTGTTCTACATGGTTTCTAACCAAGAAGGCAGGAGCATGATGAGGACTGTCTGAGGGTCTGATTAGCTTCTTTTTAAGCAATTCTTGAACTTGACTCTCCATCTCCTTCCTATCTTCATCTTTATAATGAGGAATGGCTTTAACATGACAGATCGCGTTTGCATCATGCATTTTTAACTGACAACATATTGGATCTCTTTCCCAAAATAGGTGAGGATCTTCACTGATTATAAGCTTAATTAAATTTTCTATTTCAACAAGATTTGAGATTTTCTTTTGTTCTATCTTGTTTGTATATATTTTAAGATTATGCTCTCTGATGAATTCTTCTTCACCATCAGAACTTTCTGAATCTTGAGGTTCTACCTCTGATTTTGACTCTTCAAAGCTTGTTTCTTCATTTGGTATAATTTCTTGGTGTTCTTGGTATGTCATTACCGGTTGCATAACCAGCTCAAAAGGTTTTGGTTTATGATCACCACGTTTTGCTGGCGACTTCTGATAGTGCTCTGTGAATCCTTTGTGTGCAATACTAACTGCATCATTTCAAAATCAGTAGAGTTTATTGTGTTTTTCAAACCCGATCATTTCTAGGGTTTGTACCATTTTTTGTTGTAACAGGAAATCATTTCTTATTAGCAGATCGGCTCCTTGAGCTTCACTTTGACAGATTCTTTGGAAGATGAAGGTTCCTCCTCCTATAGAAATTCTGATATTTCTAGCTACATGATCCATGATAAATTCATTATCTCCCATTCATATTCCAGTAACCTTTTTGTCAGATTATTCTGGTCTTTTTGATAGTACTAACAAAATATTCTAACGGAATATGTCAAATTTTTAATGGTAGGTATTTTGAGTTCAGGTGTCATATTGATACATTTGAAAGTCTAGGTATAATATTTATAGGTGTATGAAAGTTGAGGTACTAATGGTGCACTTTTCCCAAAGTGAAATGAAACCAAACATAGGTTCCCATTTTTCTTTGGAAATGACTTGGCTGACCCATGTTGGTCAGCTAGAACAGACACCAGCCAATCATATGCTGACACATGAGGTTAAATGAGTTTTTTTGGTAATATAAAGGACTCAACAAGGGCTGAATGAGTTTTTACAAGGGTTGAACGAGTATTTTAAGGGACACGTGACTTCTTTTCATTGGAGGGAGTCAGTTGGGGTTGACCAACTGTGGTCAGCCAAGTTTTTTCCTTTTTCTTTGCCGTTTCAATTCATTTACAACACAAAATACTGGAAACAATGAAGAATTGATGGTGTGACATTTGGATATTAGTGATATCCATTTTCCATGTAACCCTTGAAAATAGCTGGAGGCCTATAGGCCGAAGAGATCCATAAATTCGCGGTGGCTCTGTCTCTCTCTCTCTGAATCTTCCACCCAAAATACAACCTCATCGCGCCAGAACTGAGCCAGCTTGATGGTTCACTCTTGGTGAAAGGCAGGCAAGGAAGCAGTTTATATTACTGTGTTTCTTTTTTTAAAGGCTTTCTTTATGCATGATCGGAATTAAGATTTCCCGTCAATCCCAATTCCTAGTCTTTGTCGATTCTTTACCGAAAACCATAATTCCCAAATCCCAGCTTGTGATATCAGAATGGAAGAGCAAGAAACTCAAAACCCTGTTTTCGATTCTCAAGGAATGTTTCCCCCCGGCTGCTGAGAATCAATCATGATGTTTCATCAATTATATGTCAGGTACTACATACAATCAAACTTCTCATCACATTATCATAATAAACATTCTTCATTTTTCTTATCAGTATGCTTTCTACATGTCAGAATATACAACTCAACTCAAACAGATGCTTCACAATGTGTAGTTTATTTGAATTCAGTATCCCAAACCTAGCCTTAGTTACTATTAGTTGACAATGGGAGAATCCAAAACATACTGATATTCAATTCCTAAATAAGAGATAAAAATGGTTATTTACCAGCTATCAAAAGGACATTATTCAAGTTCATGAAACAATTTCACGGATCTTGCCCCTTCGTGGATTATACAGATAAACTAGGTAACATGTATTATTATCACAGACATTATTAATTATCCCTTGAACTGCATACAGAGATTTACTACTTAGGAAGGCTGCGCCATCCAAGAAATTGTTGGGTTATTACTTTGAGGATGATCATCAGCTTCTGGTCTTTGAATTTATATCTCGTGGCAGCTTGGATAATCACCTATTTGGAAGTGTATTTCACCTTGACATGTTTCCTTTTTAATGAAGCAATTTAATTAGTATAAGGATTCCAATTTTTCAATATGATATATTGAATTTGGGACTAATTTTCTGTTGAAACAGGAGATCCTTGCCTTCAACCTCTTTCATAGATACTGGTATGAAGATTTCCCTTGCAGCAGCAGTCAAGGTGCTAGCATTTCTTCAGAATTGTGAGAAGGCAGTGATCCATCAGCGGACGTTACAAGTTCTAATATTCTGCTGGATTCAGTAAGTGAAACATTTAATTGTTAAATCATATGGCTTTAAGAAGTATTCTGGAAGACTTGTCCACACTAATTCATACTTTCATTCAAAAAATAGAACTACAGATTACAAATGCTACTTCTCACTGTTGGCATTGCTTCATCAAGCATTGGTTGTTGCTGAGATTCGTTGTTTAATTGATCAATTGTTAATTAAACAAAGTCGGCCTTGGAGGTTTATCGAACCAACCGGCCATGATGTGCATCCTAATTAAGTTATTAAACACCAAGTCTTCGGTAGACTTGGTTTTGTTTAATTATGTTGAGTTAATACACATGCTAAGCAGCATGATACCAGTCATACCACTCGCTTATAAACTACTCATTTTATATTAATATTTGAATTATTTTTCCTGAGTTAATAATTAAGCCAATGGATCCGTGAATTTAAATATCAAGATTGAAGATGATTTGGTTCACACTAGCTAGCCACAAGACCACTTGTATTTAGGGTTCAGACAGTCAACTCACTTACTGCTATATAATGTGGGTATTACAAAGATGATATCACACCAATTCTAAACAGTACTCTTACTTTTATTTTCCACTTTGATTTCCGATCAGACTTTGAAGTGCGAACATGGCTGAAGCACTGGTTAACATTCTCCTTGAGCGTTTGGCTACGATCGCCCTTGACAAAGTTGAAGAAGAATTCAAGCTGGTCCTTGGGGTTGACAAAGTAGTCGCGAGCCTCACTCGCAATCTCGAAGCCATTCAAGCTGTGCTGGAGGATGCAGAGCAGAGGCAAGTGACTGAGGCCACCGTCAGACATTGGCTGAGTGAGCTGACGGAGGTTTCATACGAGATGGATGACGTCTTGGATGAGTGGATCACTCGAGTTCTAAAGAGGAAGATGGAGAAGGGAGAAAAGCATGCTCCTTGTATTGCAAACAAGGTATGTTCCTCTGCCTCCTCTTTCATCTCTGGTAGCAAGCTCAGGCGGTTAATTCATCGTCGCGAAATTGCTGGGAGGATTCAAGAGATAAATGAAAGAATAGATTTGATAGCTAAACAAAAGCAAGATTTTAGTTTTCAAAACATCATTGCGAGGGTTCCCCAACTACCTCAAAGGCTAAAAACTACTTCTCTTCCCAATGTTAAAACATTTGGTCGAGATAGTGAAAAAAACCTCATCGTTAGCAAACTGCTATGTGAGAGTAGTGAAGGAATCGAGGTTCCTCTTATCATTCCTATTGTAGGGATGGGAGGGATGGGGAAAACATCTCTTGCCAACTTCGTCTATAATGATGAGAAGATCAAATCTCATTTTGACATGAGCATATGGGTATGTGTCTCAGACCCTTTTGAAGAGATCAAAATAGTTAAAGCTATCCTTGAAGGTCTAGAAATAAATAATACCTCAAATGAGTTGGAAACTTTGACGAAAACAATTAATGGATCAATTATGGGTAAAAAGTTTCTCCTTGTTTTAGATGATGTTTGGAGCCCAAGATTGAGTCAATGGGAAGAATTAATCAAACCGTTACGCAATGGTGCTACGGGCAGTAGGGTATTGGTAACCACTAGAAAGGAGGAGGTTGTCGCTTTAATGAAAGCAAAAACTCAAATGATTCATTTGAAGGAGCTAGGTGAAACATTTTGTTTGTCATTGTTTTATTACAATGCATACATGGATGAAAGTAGTGTATCCAAAGAGTTTTCTGACATTGGGTTAGAGCTTGTGAGAAGGTGCAATGGGTTGCCTCTTGCTGCAAAGTCTTTAGGAAGTCTCATGCAAAATAAGAAAACGATTCATGAATGGCGAGCTATTTTAAATAGTAAGACATGGGAGTTGAAGGAGATTGAACATGATGTTTTTCAACCTTTACTACTAAGTTATCATGATTTAGGTCCAGCAATCAAACGTCGTCTTTTATAGTGTCTTATTTCCCAAAGATTACATGTATAATAAGACTGCATTGATTGAGTGGTGGATGTCGCAAGATTATCTGAATGTTAAAGAAAGTAAAGAAGTTGAAATTACTGATCAAAATTATTTTGATGATTTAGTAAAGCGATCGTTCTTTCAAGATGTTGAGGTAAATGATGAGAATGGAAACATAACATGCAAAATTCATGATATTGTACATGACTTTTTGCAATTTTTGACCGAGAATGCATATTTGATTTTGGACGGTGTTGAAAGAAAGCAGGTACCAAAAGATAAACTTTATCATTTGGCCACAGTGTTAGACACCGACAGTGACTTTTTGGCACCTCTTCTCTTCAAATGTACCAAATTACGTAGTTTCAGAGTTACTCAATATCGGTCCTCCACTGGTCCATTGTTAGAGTCGATACTACAGTTGAAAGGCCTTAGAACATTAAACTTGTGCCATGAAGGAGACTGGAGGAATCATATACACAAAATTCCGGGGACGATAGGTGGATTGATACACTTGAGGTACCTTAATTTATCCGGTAATGAAGAGTTGAATAAATTACCAAAGGCCATGAGTAGGTTATACAACCTGCAAACCTTGCGACTTGTCGGTTGTAGGGAGCTCAAGAAATTAGATGTGAGAAGGCTGATCAACTTGAGGTATCTTTTTGTTGAAGGTTGTCATTGTCTACAGATAATAGGGATTGAGAAATTAACACATCTGCTAACACTAGATGAGTTTCATGTCTCGGATGGTGATGAAGTAAACAAGTTTGAAGATCTGAAAGACTTAAACCAGCTTCAAGGGAGTCTTACTATTCTATATGCGGGAGCTGGAATCATGTTGGAGAATGCTGCCATTAAGGTTAAGGTTCACCTTATGCAATTGAACCTATTCTTCGATTATGGTCGGCATAGAGAAATTATGGATGGGTTAGAACCGCATCCAGGTTTGGAATCTTTATCCATCTATTGTTACGGTGGCGGCGCCTTCTCCGATTGGTTGTTGTCTTTACACAGCTTGAGAGTCCTCACCCTTTCAAATTGCAATATCTGTAAGATTTTGCCTCCTTTAGGGAAACTGGCATCCCTTGAATCATTGTTTATTTATCATCTCGATGGAGTTAACAAAGTAGGAGTTGAGTTTTTGGCCTCGTCTTCGTCTTCCCATTTCATATCATTCCCCAAACTCAAACAACTCACCATAGATAACATGATGTCATGGGAAGAGTGGGAGGGAGTAGGAGAGGAGGGAGTAGGAGAGGAGACTTCTGAGAAGAATATTACAATCATGCCCTGCCTCTCTCACTTGGAAATTGCTTACTGCAAGTACCTAAAAGCACTGCCGGACTTCCTGTGGAACACACCACTACAGAAATTGGAGATCAGCAACTCACCAATTCTCCAAGACCTTTACAATGAAGGAAAAGGTGAGGAGTGGGCCAAGATTTCTCACATCCCAAGCATCAACATGAATGACTATGTGCTTGCATATCAGAGGTACATTTGATTCAATGCTTAGGTGACAGTTGCTTCATTTAATTGGATATTTCTTATTAGGGTTAATTTCAGTTTACTACCCAAAACTTTGGGTCAGGTTTCAGTTTCATCTTTATTCTTTTAATTTAATCACGTGTGCCCTCCTACTTCTAATTTTCTATCAACCCGAGACAAAAATTCAATTTCACTTCGAATATGACGTCATTATCCGACGTGGACGAGACATGCTGGCCTACTTTTCAGTTTCCAACCCTTTTCAAATGACATACCTTTTATTTTTGGCGCCAGCATGTCTCTTCCACGTCGGATGATGACGTCATATTCGAAGTGAAATTGAATTTTTGTCTCGGGTTGATAGAAAATTAGAAGTAGGAGGGCACACGTGATTAAATTAAAAGAATAAGGACGAAACTGAAACCTGACCCAAAGTTTTGGGTAGTAAACTGAAATTAATCCTTCTTATTATATTGGATGCGTTATTTCTCTGATTCTCTCTATCAATTGTCACGTTTCAGGCTTCAGATAGCTCTCTTGAAGCAATAAATTTTTAAGAGGAAAGGGCTCTCGTGTATTGCACTGGCAACCAAACTTCAGATGCTCAACTCTTACCAACTCAGCCGTTTTCCTTCTTCGGTTTAGTTTCTTCGAATACAGGTAATTTCACTGCTCTGATGATTTTTATGCCGAGTCTCTGGACCTATTAGAGAAGCTAACTCACTTATATACAGCACGTGATTATGGTTTACAGCCAGGCCACTTGAACTGCTTTCATTGAAGCTTGATGCATTCGGAATGGCATGAGACTGTCAGAGTTTGGTAAGCTGCATGCCTACATTCTTGTAGATTATATCTCAACTTAAATTTTGTGGTTTTCAAGTTGGACTAATTAGCTATCAAAGATATCATTTGGTCAATGACATGCCCCGAGGATGGAGCCGACTCAGCCGAGTCAAGAACATCTCTTCCAAGTGTCTGGACTTTATTAAGAGTTATTGGGAAGGTATGAAAGGTTGTAACTTGTAACAATGACCTGTCATCGGAGAAGTTAGACTCCGGATTGTTCCTTTGGTCTAACTAGGTCCTGCTAGCTTGTGTGCCCTGCTGAGTTAAATTGGAGAAGGCATGATATGATGGTACTAAAGGATTGGAAGCAATTGCATTTTAGGGAATTGGGAGGTTGCTGGCTAGACTCCCCAAGAAAATTAAGATGGACCTCAGGTATTTATGTCATTATGTTTGCAAATTTCCGGATACGAAATTTGAAAAATAGTAGTTTGTAGAAGAAACCTTTTTGTTATGTTCTGACTTCCTTCACCTTAATCAAAAAAAAAAAAACTTTCTGTTGTGAAAATCGATCATTTTCTTTTAATTCAAATTATATTCAAGTCTAATTGTGATTCTATTGCAGAAGAAAATAGCACCAAGATACATCTACAGCTCATACCGACACGCGAAGCATTTAGAATGGTATTGGAGTTGTAAAAGTGATGGGATTCTACTTAATTTGGTAAGTTCTCTGTGGCATAACCTTAAGTTCCTGGTTCATACTGAGTCAAGCATCGTTGATTGCTTTAAACAGATTTTTTTAAATTTTTTTCTAGGTTGAACTGTTCGAGCAAAACATTTGACTGATATGAGGCACCAATCACACCTACATTCAACAAGTTGTGGGATGCCTAAGAGATCAAAGAAGAATAATTTGATAGTAGACACGAAGTCTGCTTCATTCACTTTTGTTTCCAGTCACTTGACCACTAGGAGATTCAGAGGATGGGGCAAGTACTCATACATAATCAGCCCAGGTCTCACTTCACTATTCCCAACTTTCTATGCTATACAGCATTTATATACCAACTAATGCATGCTGATCTCTAGTTCTCTACTTGTGCAGAGAGAATAACCGCTGCATCTTCCTTTGGTGACTGAATGGAACATTCATAATCTATAGGACGTCATTGAAAGAGCCGGTGAAGAACTAATGACTAGGTAGCCGTCATTTTTTTGTTAAATAGTGTTGTATTGCATGCTTGCACCTTCTTGCTCTGTCATTCAAAATGAGATAATGATGGAACTCATCAGGAGAAGCCATTACTGATGTTTATTATCTATTTTTAGTCACTGTATGATATGAACTCTTTTACAGTGATCAGAAACCTCAAATCTCCAAGAGGCTCAACAAGATGCACAGCAGCAATTTGCATTTCAGATTTTTCAACTTCACTTGGATGAATTCAAAACTCCTGATTCTAGATTCAGTCGGTATACACAGAGGTATGTGTCTGCTACTGCTCGAGTTATTCCCTCGTTGTTTATGTTCTTATTTAGTTCCTCAATTACATTCCTGAACCATTACGCAGACGAAAAGTTGAAAACGTCAACCCTCAACAGTGACGACTAATGAGTACAGTTCTATAAAACCAAGCATAGTTGATGAAAGAAGCAAATCTCCTGGAAAGAAAACATATGCAGCTCCGGCAACAGTCATGAAGACTGCATTAGGCCATTAGTATTAATCGTATATTATCGATTGGGGCAGTTGTTTCCTCTTTTTTTCTAATTCAATTGAGGGATGTGGTGCTCTTTTTCCCTTCGCCTGGGATTTTGTCCCACTGGGTTTTTACTGGGCAAGGTTTTGACGAGGCTACTCACTAGCACTCACCTATAAATTGTAATCCTTTCAAATCTCAATGAAATCCATTTTGATCAAAAGTGAAAGACTACCCCTTGTATCCCAGCTTACATCATTGAAAGACAATTTCACGTATTGCTTTTGTTGTTCCATTTTGATCAACACGGAAACATACTGCAGTTAGAAGGAGATGCAATAAGAGACTTCAAGTAAAAACTTGGAACCCTAGCAGTAGTGGGACTGTTATAACTTATAACCAGCAACACGAATCAACCAACAACAATGTGCTTGGGCGAGCTTGGGCCCATAATAAAAAAGCCCATACATACACTCTTCTTCTGCTTATCATCTTGGGCTACATCAAAGCACGAGATTAGGCCCATAAATCAATTCTTAATTAAAAACCAAAGCATCAAAATCGAGACGACGACAACCGCATCGATGACAGAGCACCACACGCTGTGCCCTTCACGCGTGCATTTCCTACTGGCAGCCATCTCCGTTATCGCTCAAGCAGTTTGCCGTCGACTTCCGTCAGGCCAACAAAGAATCGTCTGTTTTTGTTTGATCTTCAAGTACGTAATCACGTCCAAAGTGTAGTTATTAGTAATTTTTTAAAATTACTATTCGGAAAATATAGGTATAGCGATGAAACAAAACATTCTTATTAACCGTCACATACTTCTCAGAATTGTATGTGTGTCAGTGACTCAGTGTGTGTATGTATCTATATGTTTGACTATTAGTTTCTAGTCATGGTTATGGAGCGCGTTAATTAGTTTGGTCAAACACTCTATAGTCAGTTTCTTCTGCATTCCAAGTGGTTTCTCTCTCCCTTGCTCAATCTCAAATCTCAATCTCTGGTTTATTGGTAACCTCAAGAAAACCATCTCTTGTCAAATTTAATTTCTTATATCAGAATTCTACTCCATTTAGTCTTTTGTAGATGCATTTTGTTCTAAGTTTCTTTCTATCTTATTATATAATCCTATATTTGATTTAAAGATCACTAATTGATGAATTTGATGATTTCTGCATTTCTTTTGAGTTATGTATGGTACTGCTCTTGCATGCTACGTGCTGGTTACTTGAGCTTCTAATGGTTTGGTTCGAATTGCAAACCATATAATTTCTTAGATTTGATGCCATGAGTGGTGGGCTTCGTACAAGTGTGAAATTGATGCAGTGCACCATCAATAGCAATTTTACTGGTCTGCGAGCTTCTGATGATTTCGTAGATAAGAGACCACAAGATCATCCAGAGACGAGCATTGCTTCATCTTTACATGGGCTCAGTAGCGGTGATGATAGCATTCTTCGCTTGCCAATGTTGGGCTACGCCGAAAAGGTACCTAAATCAAAGTGTCACATGTGTTTATGCACTTCATATGGATATGTTTTAATGTTCCAGCCATTGAAATATGGTAGTATGTAAGTGAATGAGTATATGGGAGGAAAGCAAAACTCAGTACTGATCCTAATAGTTGCATTCATTCCAGTGATTTGACTAATCTTTTACAAAGAAGCAGAGAGTAGTATTGTACTCATATTCTTTCTTAAAGAGCTTGTCAAATTTTTATTTACGCGTCACATTTGTATGTATGTCTTGAACTGGACAACATTACATTTTAATCTTACTCCCACTTACACTATGAAAATGGAACTGCAGAGCATGGATTCAAATTGGAATAGGATCTGTAGAGCTGTGAGTCTGCCCCATGAAGGTACGTTTTCAATTCATGCTTCTTTCTGTCTTATCATGTTAAAAGTTAGTACAAGAAGGTATATGAACTAAAGTCAGTACTAATCCTGCTTCATGAAGAAAATGAAAGAAATAGAGGACTAAAATTTACAATCCAGTTATAGAAGTTTACGACTCAGAGTCTAGGGTTTAGAAATTGCCTATCAATAACTAGTTATATGGCATTTTTGGTACCTGTCTGGATTGAATTTTAATAGCAATGGTGTCATCTTTTCCTTGGATAGAAGGTAAAATTTTGCCTAGGAGATTCTTCTTGAATGAACTGAAAATAGCGACATGGAACTTTCATCCCGATAATAAGGTGGGGGAAGGCGGTTTTGGTTCTGTTTTTAAGGGGTGGGTTGTTGACTCTTCAACAACTGCCAACCCTGGTAAGGGCATGTTGATTGCTGTAAAGAGGATTAACAAAGAAGGATTCTTGGGTCAGCAGCAATGGTTGGTGAGTATCACTTATATCCATCATTTGCTTACTTTCATTTTCACAAACCTAAATCAATATTAGTTGACAATGTGCACGTACATAGGAGAATTTTATACATATTGAATTCAGTTCCTAAAAGAAGAGATCAAAACGGTCATTTAACAGCAGTCAAAAGGACATTTTTCAAATTCATGAAACAATCTCAATGGTTCTTGCACCCTAATGGATTATACAGATAAATGATGTTACATGTAGTATTTTCACAGAAATTATTAACTCAGTTGTATCCCTTCAACTGTAGACAGAAATTTACTACCTAGGAAGGCTGCGTCATCCAAGTCTTGTGAAATTGTTGGGTTATTGCTTTGAGGATGGTCATCGGCTTCTGGTGTTTGAATTTATATCTCGTGGCGGCTTGGATAATCATATATTTGGAAGTGAGAAGCAATTTAGTACAAGGATTCAAACTTTTCAGTATGAATAGTTTTGGGACTAATATGTTGTTGGCCTGACTTAACTTTTGCCTTATCCCCCAATCCAAAGCCTGAACATGTTTCCAGCCTGGCGGCCGAGCAGAAACACCCCTGCTGATGAGGATGCCAACTTTCCAAGTTTGAAACAATGCCCTGGACTGGAAATCTCTAGCGAAGCTGCTAAAGAGTACCATGCCTGGTGGGCTCAACTTAGAGAAGAGTTCTTTCAGAAATAATCCCTTCACTACTTCAGGGCTCTTTTCAACAACCAACGCCAGCATCTCACTGCCGAAGATGTCAAAGTGCTTGATGGAGGTCCACTCTACCCTGAAATAGACCCTGAGCAGGTATTTCTTTGTTTTTCACTGATTTATATATTAGTTTGCAAGCGAAAACCACTGACTGATTTCCCTTACTACAGATCCCTAACAAATCAAGCAAGAGTAAAGGGAAAAAGAAGACCCCTCAGACCTCTATCAGCAGACCCACCAAGAAAAGAGGAAGAACTCATATTGTTGCTGATGAATCAGATCCTGAGGATCATGAGCCAGTAAGCTATCTGTGTTTTTTATGTTACTGCAACACTGATCTATTAATAAATTAACATGTCAAGTTTGATGCAGTTGATGAAATCTTTCCCACAGGGATTAGCAAGGCAAAGAAACAAGACAACTTCAACCTCTGCTGCTGCTGTGATTGAAGTATCTTCAGGTGAGTCTTCTGAGTCACCTCACAATTCATCTCCCCCTAGCAATTTTGAGTTGGGAGATGAAGATGTCCATGATTTTGCTGGAGTCCAACGAGCTTGTAAACAGTTTGAAGATGATTATCAATGGGTTCGCGAGAATGTTGTTATTGGAGTACCACCTCTAAATTTTCTTCATGCTGATACAGGTACTTCTAGTCTTCTAAACAATCCCCTGGCGATTACTTCGATTACCACCGAGATTGTCTCTCTGATCACTCCAACTCCCCCTGCAGAGCCAGTGATTGAAGAGTTCGTTGCTATACCAGCCTCTGAAGCTGTGCCGGATGCTGGGCAACATCTTTCAATTACTTGGACAGAACAAGAAAACGTTTCAGTATCCCAAGCAGCTGTTGGTGAAGAGGAAACACCTCTGTCTCCTGGGGTAGTTACCTTGGGAGATGAAGATGAAGATCTCCCCTCTCCTACTAGAACCTATGCAGATGCTGGAGAAAGTTCAACCATATTGTCCAATTCCCCAGAACCTCAAGAGCGACCACAAGTTGAGCTTCTGACAGATGCCTCTCCTGTGGCAGAGGTACCTCTTAGAAACCTTTTGGCTCTTTGCATTTTTGATGATATCTTTACCAATCCTCACCACAATTGTGTTTATATAGGTAAATGAAGTTCCTAATGCAACTAGGAATGATGAGGTTTCTGGCGAGCAAACTCCAGTTACAATTTTGCCCAGCCAGGACATACAGATTGGGGTATCTCCTATCAAGGTTTCAACTCCTCAACCTCCAAAGATGAGCTTGTCCATTCCTCCACTAGGGGAAGATCCACTCCTAAAACTTCCAACCCCTAAAAGAGATTTCCCTGAAGTGAGAGAATGCTGCAACTTTTTGCAGCAGTTGGGAAGAGAAGACCCCGCGGATGTAAAAGTGGCGGCCAAAATCCACTCTTCTATCCAGGCCTTGCAAAGTCAAGTTGACCACCTGCATGCTGAGGTCCAAACAAAAGTGAAGAAAATCCTGACGGCCTTCCCAGACCTTCTAAGATCCCTTCAAGATAAATTGGATGCACTTCAAAATCAGCAGTTTAAGACTCAGGACTCAACTACAGCTCTTACAAGTGTTGTGAATTAGTACTTTGCCCTTGTGTCTGCTGCCAGTGATGATGATGAAAACGAGATTGCTCGCTTGGAGAAGGAAAAGGAACTGCTCGACCAGAAGATAGCTGCTATCAGGGCCAGGCAAAACTAACGTCTCCAAAGCGTGAGTGAGAAAATGGCACTCTTAACTGTTCTTCAGGAAGAAACCCAACAAAACCAAGTCGAAGAGGAAAAACTCACCGACCATATCGATTACTTGAAGTCCCAGATAAGGAGGTTAGGGATGAAATTGTATGAACTAAAGATAATGCCTCCCAAGTAAATTGGGCTTCAGTAATAAATATTTTATCTTATTTTGCTCTGATCCAATGAACGTAATTCAGCCCACCTCTCCATTCATACTTATCCGGTCCATTTTCAAACCGCTTCGTTAACCAACAAGTCAACATTTCGATTTAATGTTCAGTAACTGCTAACATCAATTCCAAGGATTCGATATTAAACCCCTTTACCGGCCTCAACGCAAAACGGTTGAATGTGATAACTACACAATAAATTTTGTACCAATCCCGGGAGTAGATAAATTTTGTAAACGGTTGGTACCTATAAATGTTGGCGATTTGCGTGATAAACCTAAATCAAGCCTTCAGTTTTCACCATGTTGTCTACTCTTTTCTCCAATTTCGCCTCCAAGCCTTTATGGCTTCCACAATCTTTTCCCCCAGATTACAACCAAATGTTCCTAGAAACACCTCTAAGTCGTGTAATCTGGTATTAGCGAAATCCTAAGTTGCATAATCTGGTATTATGTCTGGACGACGTGATTTATGAATAGTTTGTCAGAATTTGGTCATATTCTTCACGTTCTCCTTTGGCATAATACTGGGTGCCGACTTAGGTGTCATCTGTCAGCCTCGTGATCCCGTTCCTCCAATTTCTCCTCAACATTAGGCAGAAAACTGGGAAAGACTTTGAGCTGACACTTCCATGCAAGATCTGGCAAGAAAGATGGTAACATCTCGATTGCTTCGATCTGGCGGATGACGGATCCTTGCCCATTGTTCTTCTGAACCCCAAGAAAATATCCCATTCTTGTGGGGTCAATTAGGAAAATTGGCGGATGAAGAATGTGTATCTGTTGAGTTCAAAAGGCAAGGAGGATGACGAGTAGAGAGATTAAAGGAAGAAAACCCCAAAATCGACATGATGAGGATGAACCTGCCTCAAGCCCACCTTTTTGTCCTTCCTTCTGATCGATCAAATCTCTTTAGTATAGACATGGTTTCAGAGCTAGTTAATAGCTCTTTTATATTGTAACATTTATGCTTTGTAAAAGCTTTGACCGCAAAGTCATTGAATAAATTGAAATTTCAGAAAAACACATATATTGTCTTCCTTCTACAAAACATAAGATTGAGGACCACATGTATTGGTCCTAGGGTTAAGCAAATCTCAATGAACCTCTTATCAGTTTCATTGTAAAAATGAAAATTCCAAAAAATTAGGGAATAAGCCCTAGCGGAGGCGAGCGCAAGTTTTCCGATATTGCCCTATGTTGCCCCCCAGTTTACTTTGGCTGGGGCAAGCATGGAAACGTAAAGCCAAGAAAACTAAGAAATGATAAGAAAAGGGTTGCCCCCAGGCGAGCAATGTTAAGAAGAGGGCTGCCCCCAGTCTCAACCATAGCTAGCGAGTCCTCGTATTCCCAGACACTTGGAAAATATTTCTTGAGATGGCGACCATTAATGGGATTTTTGTGGACATCACCTTCAATGTCTCTGAGTTGATAAGCACCCTTTTCGATAATCCGGTTAATGACAAAGGGACCCTCCCATTTGAGAGACCACTTACCACGACCGGTGTCGCGCTCGTCAAAGGGAAGTACAACTTTCCAGACTAAATCGCCTTCACCATAAGACTTACCATTGGTCCTTTTATCATAAGCTCTTGCAACCTTCTTCTTTTCCATGATTATATTCTCTAGAGCTTCTAGTCGCCTTGCATCAAGGTCTTCATGTTCTTGAAACATAGCTTGAACATAGTCATCACCAATCAACTGATGCTGCTCTCTAACTCGAAGATATTGCACATTAATCTCCAAGGGTAAGACTGCATCATGGTCATACATCAAAGCATATGGTGTAATCCTTGTGGGAGTTCTTTTGGATGTTCGGTATGCCCACAGAGTGTTGTCTAGTTCAGTATGCCATGTCCTTGGGTTATCTTCAAGCATCCGCTTGAGAATGGATATAATCACCTTGTTACCGGCTTTTGCCTGGCCATTGGATTGAGCATAATATGGGGAAGAATGGAGAAATTGAATATCATATTCCTGCAGAAATTCTTGGGTCATCTCTGCCATAAAAGCTGCCCCCCTGTCCACCACTATACATTCAGGAATACAATATCTGCAGATAATATTCTGAAATACAAATCGGATAACCGTAGCGGCGTCACAATTCCTGACAGGCACTGCTTCAACCCATTTAGTGAAGAAATCTGTACCAATTAACAAATATTTATGTTGGATGGATGAATTGGGGTGGATCTCTCCAACAAAATCCAGTGCCCAGCCCCTGACGGGCCAAGGCTTGATGATAGGTTGCATGGGTATATTGGGAATTCGTTGAACTGGCCCATGAACTTGACAATCAATGCAACCATGTGCAAAACTGATACAGTCTTTAAGAATAGATGGCCAATAATACCCGTATCTGCGAATAAGCCACCTTATCTTTGGTCCACTTTGATGTGAACCACAAATGCCAAGGCGTACCTCTCGCATGAGCCTTTTGGCTTCTGTTCCATAGACACACCTAAGGTCAATACCCTCTTCACCTCTGCGAAGTAACTCACCACCCTTAAGTAAATACTTGGTGGCAACGTAACTAATTCGTCTTTCTGACAGTACAGAGGGGTTTTGTAAATATTGGATGATCGGTAACCGCCAATCGGTATCAATTGGCTCAACTGAAGCCACCAACCACTCATCTCGTTGTTCTCGTCTAACGGCAAAAGATGGTAAAGTTCTCTGTTCCACTTTCAAGATTCTTTCATTCATGCCCTTCGCCAAACTAATGCTTGTTGCCAATTGCGCCAATTCATTAGCCGCAAAGTTCTGCTCGCGAGGCACATAATCAAGCACCACATCCATAAATTGTTCAAGTACTTCTGATGCTCGTTCCCAATAATGTACCAGATGGAAAGAAAGACACTTATATACTCCAGTGAGCTGGTTGATGACCAGTAAAGAATCACCATAAACTTCAATCTCCCTAGCGTCCATATCCAACAGTAATTCCAGACCAATGATTAGCACCTCATATTCTGCTTGGTTGTTGGTGCAAGTCCATTCTAATTGAAAAGAATATGAGTGCATGGTCCCAGTTGGGCCTTGGATACAGATACCTGCACCCGCCAAGGTGTTAGTACTACTGCCATCAAAGTATAGTCTCCACGGTTGAGTCCGGATCATGGCTACAAACCCACTTTGTTCTGGAATCTCTTCTTCAAGAGGGTGATGGAGCAAGAAATCAGCAATCGCCTGTCCAGTCATCGCCTTCAAAGGAGCATACTGTAAAGAAAATTCAGATAGGGCTAAAATCAACTTGCCAACCCTACCTCTCATGATAGGTTTAGTAAGCATATACTTTACCAAGTCAGTCTGAGCTACCACAATAGTGGTGAAAGACATCATGTAATGATGGAGTTTGGTACCGGCAAAGTATAGCGCTAAGCATAACCTTTCAATTGGCGAGTACCTAGTCTCTGCGTCTAACAAAGTCCTTAGGTAATAAACCGCATATTCGATTTTCTTTCCTTCACTGGTTGTTTCATCCTGAGCTAACAATCCTGCAATAGAGTTGCTAGAAGCATAAATATATAATTTGAGTGAGATCCCTGGTCGTGGAGGTCGTAATACTGGCGGGCTCGCCAGATATTCCTTAACCTTATCAAATGCAGCTTGATGTTTAGGTCCCCATTTGAAAGTTTTCCCCGTCTTTGAGTTTCAAAAGAGAGGAAAAAGGAGCAATCTTTCCACCTAAGTTAGATATGAACCTCCTGAGGAAATTGATCTTGCCTAACAAACTCTGAAGCTCCTTTTTGTTTCTAGGTGTTGGAGCCTCCAAAACGGCTTTTGCCTTATCTCCAGACACCTCAATGCCCCTTTCATGCACCACAAACCCCAGGAAATCTCCTGCACGAACCTCAAACACACATTTGGCTGGATTCATTCTGAGTTGGTGCCTTCTCATTCTGGTAAATACATCTCGAAGGTGAGTCATGTGGTCCTTCTTTTGCTATGATTTTACCACCACGTCATCGATGTAAACCTCCAAAATACCCCTAGGATATCATGGAATATTAGATTCATAGCACGTTGATAGATTGCCCCTGCATTGGTTAGGCCAAATGACATACTGAGATATTCAAAAGCCCCTGTAAAACCAGGACAGCGAAAAGCAGTCTTAGGGATGTCGGGCTCATAAATTGGAATTTGATGGTAGCCAGCTGTCCCATCCATGAAAGACAACATTTCATGTCTTGCCACTACATCAACTAGCATGTCTACAATAGGCATATGGTAAATTTCCTTTGGGGATGCAGCATTGAGATCTCTATAATCAACACAGACTCTAATTTTGCCATTCTTTTTCCTGACAGGAACAACGTTCGCCAGTCATTGTGAATATTGTGCAGGCCTGATGATTTCTGCATCAATCATGCTCTGAACCTCCTTCTTAACCGCTATTACAGTTTTAGCATTCATCCGCCTTTGCTCCTGTCTGACTGGTCTGAATCCCTCCTTGATAGGTAAACGATGACAGACTAATTCCTTTGATAGTCCAGGCATATCCTGATATTTTTCTGCAAAGCAGTCTTTAAATTCTTGCAACAACTCAATTAGTTGCTGCCTCAATTCTGGTTCCAAGTACTGGCTGATCCCAACTTCCATAGGTTCTTCAACAGTACCTAGGTTAACATTTTCCACTGGATCACGTACCTTAGGTGGAGTATCATCTAATGTTGCTGGGGCTGGTTGTATAGCCTCCACCTCTTCTATAGTTATTGTCTCGTCTTCATCGATACACTCAACTAGAGCGACCGTTTTCCAATCCAATTGCTCCTCTCTAAAAATAGTCAAACGCTGCATCAGAAAAGCAAAGGCTCCGCTTCCTCAGCTGTGAGGTTGCCACTCATTGATAGTATTTGGTAAGAAGTCGATGGAGACTGGCCTGGAATAGTCTGATTTGGCCTTTATCAATCCCCACCGAGCGAGATCAGTTGAGGTCACCCCAATTGGATGTCATTTGTTGTTAACACCCTCAATCCTGAGAGGTTTAATAGAACTATAATAGTAGTCAGCTTCAAGCGAGCAAGCTACTACTGAGTAAGGGCGTTCATCCGCCTTGATCAATACCGGAACGTCTGTCACTGGATCTCACATGATCATCTCTTGATGCAATGATGATGGAACAGAAAGTGTCTTGTGGATCCAATCTCTCCCCAAAATCATATTATATGGGGCATTGGTTTCTGTGACAATGAGTCCCTGAAAAGCATCAGAAGGCCCAAGTTTTATTTTGAGCATTAAGATACCAATGGTTGGGGTTACCGCACCAGCGAAGCCTCTGACCTTCATAGTGGTACCTATAATCTTTTCCTTAGGAATCTTGAGCTTTTCCATAGTACTAAGTGTGATAATGCTCACCGCGGCTCCTGTGTCGATGAGAATTTTGTTAACTTTACAACCTGCCACCTCGATCTGCTGATACATAGAGAGGTTTAAGGTGTTGAGACATGGCGAATGTAGGCTTTGAAAACACCACACTTAGCTTGAGAAGGTCATCCAACCCCTCTGGAGGTTTGTGGGTAGATTGAGACCTTTCTCCTTCCATGCTCGCCACTGCCTCATCTTGAGGTTCTTGAATATGGCAAATTGATCTGTCCTCCCTATCCTCTAGGATGAATTGAGAAGTAGGCATAGGTGCTGGTAAGGCATAAGCAGAAGATAAGATAAAAGTCATGTAGCAATCCAGCACCTCTGGGTCTAAAGAAACCATGTTGCAGTCTAAGATGGCTTCATCCTCGTCCAAAAACTCTTCATCATCATCTAGCATCTCATCATCCACTATTGGTAGATCTTCGTCCGCCACCGGGTCCGAAGGTTGGGATTTGGACTCACTCTTCGCTTTTCTCGAAGGCAGGACAATACCTAGCTTTTGTGCCACGTATTGAGGCAAAGACATACCTGGAGGAATACCTAAGGACTTTGACCGAGCCAAGATCATAACAGGCTTAGTTGGCCCTGCCTTCGCTAGTGTGGATTCCTTTGTAGCTACCTGCCCCGGTTGCATCAGTAGCTTTAGCGACACTCGCCTCTTTAGGTTTCCGCTTCATGATAGTGGAGTCCTTCTTTACCCCAGCCTCTGGGATGCTCTTTTCGGGCAAAGGATTTGACCGATTTGATGTGACAGGTCGGTCAGACTCTCTTTCTGGAGAGTAGACTAATCTCCTCCTTGCTGAATTCCTAGGTGTACCCACTGCTTGATCTGGCTCCGAAAGCCTCTAGTGAATACTTTTTCTACGAGGCGGTGAAATGTCTCTATTTCGTGTCCGGCGAGCGTCAACATATGTTTTGGCCTTGTACCGCTTGTAAGTCTCTCGTATGTGTTCAACCGGAACCGAAAGCTCATCCGGGGTCACCTCACCCTTGGCCAAAGCATCTAGAGTTCTCTTTGCTTTGCCATACCTCTTCTGCATATTCCTAGTCTGATTAGGTAGTACCTCCACAGCTTTACCATTCTGCTGTCGATACCACTTGTCAATCTTGAGCTCTGAACTTGACGCCGGCGGAACATAAGGTTTATTTGTAACATCATGATCCGATACTCTGGAAGGACCATAAACTGTTACAGACTTGACCCCAGTAGGTCCTGGATCTGGCCGGGACCTCAGCTTGCTAGCATAAGTCTTATGTTCAACATGACGGTACTTCACCTGCTTGCAGTTATCAGACCTGGATCGTTCAAGAGCTGGATGAGTGCGCTTGACCTTTTCTAAAGCTTTTTGTTCTGCCTCCTTAAGTGCAATCTGCAGCTCATCATATATTATAGGCAGGTGACAACATATTTTGCAAGTAAGGCATACCTTAGAACGTGATACTAGCACCATCTCTTCCTGTCCTGGCGGATGCGTATTATTGTCAGTTTGTTGTTTTGCTTCTGACTTATTCTCGTCGATGGAATTTACCCAAAACTCAGGGATAGAAGCTGTTGACAGTAGCCGCAGACGGCTACACAGGCCCACAGACCCGCAGCCATCATGTCTGGGGTCGGACTGAAGCCCAGAGCAGGATCACCAGCACCCGGACCCGAGGCCCAGCAGTCTACCTTGTGACCAGGGGCCAGGGAACCGGGGACGCCAGCCGGCAGAACAGACCACCAGAGCTGCCCTATTATGTGCAAACAGAAGGAAACCAGTCCCACATCGAAGAGTAAGACCAGACCTCACGCTCAACCACCTATATAAGTGCCTCAACTACCCTCTTTAATAGGTAACTGATCTCTCCAACTGCTTATCATTCTTGCTTAAGTTATCTATTCATCACAACTGAACTAACTTAGGCATCGGAGAGGAGAAGACCGGCCCGCCCAGTATTTCCCTTAGATAGCAGGTTTGCAGGATGAGATCACATCTAGATTCACCCGTTTCTACTAGGCCTACGGGTTTACGCAGAAACAATTGGCGCCGTCTGTGGGAACCAATAAAATCACATAGGCACTATTCAAAAAAATGGCAGAAAGCTCAGAAGCAGGGCGGGAAAGAAATACAACAGAGGACCAGTGGGTCATACAGGAGCAAGTGCTCATCACTACCCCGGTCGCTGAACGGGAGCAGCACCCCGGCCAAGACAACCAGGATGACGGCAGCTATGGGGGGACAAACGCCACGCCGGGGGCAGGCAACGGTAGCACGCGCGGGAAAGGCCCGGTGAAAGGCGACCAACCAACACACCAGGGCTTTTCGCTGACGTTCTCAGACGACCCGAGCAACAAAGAGGAGAGTCTGCTCGGTGACAGCTACCGGGACACCACATACAGCCCCGACCGGCACGATATGGCGGAGGAGATAGAGGCGATGAGAGCAGAAGTCGATCGCCTGCGCACGGAGAGCGACCGGGATAGAGCAAAATATAATGCCCGGTATAAGGAAATGGAGACGGTAAAGGCCGCCCTGGTGGCTGCCCTGGAAAGAGGACAGCAGCGCAACGCTGCTATGGCAAGGGCGCATGTACCCACACCAGGCCAACCTCGGCGCCTGGAGGCGGGACAGTCATCGGGCGGAAGGCCCAGCGACCCCAAGAGGGCGGAGTCCCCAGGCGGCATGGCCTTACCAAAGAGCACGCCCCAACCCCCGCAATCACACGCTTCATTTGAGGATGAAGTCATGACCCCAACCGCACGGGCGCTACAGATACTCACCGACTCTGTGTCGGATCTAAAGGCCCAAATGGAGGCCAATGAGAGAAGGGCATCGCGGCCAATGGAAGGCGCGCGATTCAACGAACGCACGGGCCCCTTCTCGCACTGGGTTCTGGAATCAGGGAGGTCTGGTAACCAGAAATCCCTAAAGCTCACGTACTCAGGATCCGGCTGCCCATATCAACATTTGGACAGCTTTCGGTCCCAAACGTCGTGCGCCAAGGGCTACTCCGATGATGTGTGCTGTAACATCTTCCAGGAAACCCTGTCTGGAGAGGCGCTCAGCTGGTTCTTTGAGCTACCGGTAAACTCCATCGAGGCGTTCGAGCAACTCGCCAATCGGTTTGTAGGCCGCTTCATCCTCTGGGTCGAAAGAGCCCGGACGTCGACGATCCTCTTCAACTGCAGGCAGGCACCTGGCGAGGAGCTAAGGACGTTTGTTAACCGCTTGCAAACGACGACGACCGGGGTTAGGAACCTAGACAAGGGCATCGCCGAGATGGCGTTCAAACAGGGGCTTCGGCCAGGAAAATTTTCCTATGCCGTACGAGTGGAACTCCTGCAGGGGTACGATGAGCTAATGGCGATGGCCATTAGGCATGCTCAGGCAGATCATGAAACGTATGGGCATCACCTGTTGAAGAGGAAGCGGGAGGAGCCCCTTCCGGCCCCCCGAGAAAACAACCCCAGCCAACGGAGCGAGAACCGAGGCGCCCAACCAAGCAGACTCGGCAGAAATTGGGGGAACCAACCGCAGTAGAAACCCTACCCTGACAGACCCCAGGGCGAGCACAGGCCGGCGCAGTACCGACAAGAGCGCCTCCTGGCGATCATGCCAGCATAACGTCAAGAAGTCTTCACCACCCTAACCTCCTCATACGAGGACATCTTGCACGAGAATGGGAGCATCATCCCCCCACCGCCAAGGAGGAGGTACCCAAAGGGGAAACTCACCCCGGCGCGAACGGGCAAATACTGCTCCTACCACGATGAAGCTACCCATCAGACGAACAATTGTTTCGCCCTTAAGACAGTAGTGGAGGGGTTGGTTAGCAGCGGCCAACTTCAGTGGTATATAGGGGAAAGAAGGGCAGATCCCGACCGGGACCGGGACCAGGACCAGGGCTAGTAAGCACGCCCGGACCCAGTGAAGGGTTAGGTGCTAGAAATTTCAAGCACAATCAGTTTGGCATACCAGCGGTTCAACCAGTGTAACATTATAAGATATGTATGCCAACTATTTTGAGAGAAATCCAAGGCAAACCACCGGTACTAAAATATATGTCCAAAGGCAGGCAAAAAAAAAAAAAACTAGTTCCAGCAAATTTACAAAGAAAGAAAAAGAGAGAAAGAGACGACAAACAAAAGCCTAAGGAGCCACATCTTCCTCCCAAGCGGACCTAGCCTGTCCACCAGCCTCCCCAGATGGAACCGCCGCGTCCTCTCTAACAGGCTCAGATGGCTGAAGTCCGCCTTCCCCTTCCGGCTGCTCCTCTACCAGCTACCCGTCAACATCATCATCGGCCTGCGCCTTCGGCATTAGTGAGGTATTCAGGTACCCCTTCTCTTCCCACTCCACGTAGGGGTCAACGATACGCAACTCCCTAGCCTTCTCTAGGAGCTCCAGAAACTGATCACTATCGTGATATTTCTGGACAACCCGCTGGAAAAGCTCCGGGTCCTCTTCTCCAACCGCAGCGGTGGTGGCGGCACGCACAGCGGCAACTTCCACCTGAAGCTCATCCACTTTGGCCTCCAGCTCGGCCCTCTCCTCCTCAGCCCGCTCCCTCTCCTCCTCAGCTCGCTTCTTCTCCTCCTCGAGGCTCCGGACCTGCCCTTCTAGCTTGGCCACCTGCTTCTTGGCCCTCTCCTCCAGTCTGACCTTCTCCTGCTCAAGCCTGGACTTCTCAGCCTCCAGGTGTTCAAGGACTCAGGTCAGAGCGGCCACCTGCCTCTTCAACTCCGGCAGCTCCTCACTCGGGTCCGGCTGGTACAGGTTGTACAACAGCTACAGAACGACGGGGAGCCAGTTAAACAAAAAAAAAAAAAACAACCTTGCAGAAGTTTTATGAGCGGTACCGTAAACCCAAGCAATTCTTACCCGGAGGACAGACTCCTTGCTCTTCTGGCGATTCTCCCCCGACAGGGCTCCAGCGGCCCCGGGCCTGTCCAGACCAAGACGAGTCACATCTTCCGCCAGGTTCTGGACGAAGGGACTCTTCGGACCTCCCCTTCTCTGTTCCTCCACCGGAGCGGGGCTACTCTGCTGACCGGCAGAGCTTGAATCAGCAGCGGCCCTGTCCCTAGCAGGACTCGTCGCACCGCTGGTCAACTTGAGCCGTTTTGCCAAGTTCCCATCAGATGACCGGCCAGTCAGCGTCACCAGCGCGGGGGCGGGACGTCCATGATCATCCGCCTCTTCTCACCCAGGTCGGCCGGTGAAGATGATTTTGCGCCTGCCAAGGAGACATTGGTGACAAGCGGGACCGATCTCGGCCGATATGGAATCTATCCGTTCCACCGAGAACCTTTGGCGGCCCTCTGATGGCTTTCCCCTTACCGGGTCTCGCAGAGGGTGCTGCGGGATGAGTCTTCACACGCCTCAAGATGTAGGCGTCATCCGCAAGATCCAAGGCCCTCGGTTCGGCATGAACGGTAAGTCGGCCAGACTCCTGATCCACCGAGGTCCGTGAAACGGCCTCCCCTCTCTCCTTCAACTTCGAGACAAGGTCCTCACCGTCCATGGACAATGTGTTACCGGGCTTGACGACCGTTCGGGAAGATGCACCTACAGAACAAACAAAGGGTTAGTATCAACTCAGTCAGCGGGAACGTTACTACTAAGACCCTGCTACGCACCGGGTTCCCGCCCGAGGCAGCAGTACGCCAACACCTCCCGCCGTATGAAGTTGTAGGAGCTTCGCTCAAGGTCGTCCCAGCACCCGAGTATCGTCCTAATCCTCTCCCGCTCCAAGTCGGACAGCACGTACGATTGGTCACCAAGGGGCTGGAAGGCACCAGGAACCCAGTACATCCTCCTCCTTTTCTGCCACTTCCCACCAGCCATCACCACCTTCTTCCTCCAGTTATTGTCCACCCAGGAAGGCAGGTGGGTGATGATAGGCTGAAAGTGTCGGGCGCTAAAAGTAAGACAACCCCGACACCCTTTCTTCTTCGAGAAGGACAATCTGTACAACGCCCGGAACTCGTCCACCGACGGCATGCTCATCTCGGACAGTTCGTACAGACAATCAAGGCTCAGCAGCTGCCTCCACTTGTTTCCGGGAAGCTGCGCAGGAGATACGTGCAGAGCACTGAGCATGTGCTGCACAGAGTCAGGCAGTGGAAGGGAGAACCCTTGACAGAATTGGTCTCCATGAACAGCAACCCAACCCTCCTCCGGGTTACAGGCCGATTCTCCGGGATTCAGTGGCCGTAACTTCACCTCATCAGGGATATTCCACGTCTCCCGGAAGACGGCAATCTCTGCAGGGCTCATAGTACCCTCCGGTTCATCACACACTACAGCCCCTTCCCCACTCCCGATAGTGTAACTCACGGGCGAAGTACCAGTAAAACGTACTCCGTGCGGGATGCCCTCACGTCCCAGACACCCGGACGAGGAGACCCCGCCCCGGGAGCGGGCAGCGGCTTCGGACTCCGACGAATCCGAACCAAGCCAATCCCCCAATCTCTCCTCATCGTCCACCGCGAGACGTCTGTCGGCCGATTCGGAAGTCCCATCAGAGCTCCCAGAAGCCATTTAACCTAGAGGGAGGAAAACAAAACCCCACCGCTGGTCAGCAACAGGCTAAAACAACGCTCTATACTGCTGCTCCCCAAATCTGCCGCAGATGCCCCGCTCAAAACAACTCACCCGTTGGCGACAGAGCACCCCCCCCCCCCCCCCCCCCCCCCCACAAAACACCAACCAACAAAGAACAAAAAAAACACGAAGCAAAGAAGGCGAGACTTACCGATTACTATGCACAACCGAGGAAAGTCAGTCTTGGAAAAACACCGAGCAATCGTGGGTAAGAACCAGAGCGCCTGAGGCACGGACAGCAGAGGGCACTTCACAGAATTTTCGCCGGATTCCTCTCCAACCTTCTCTTCTTTTCTCTGAGCAAAGAGCAAAAACAGCAAACAATGAAGACAAAGGAGGCCTTTTTATAGACGGGTCTGATGCCCTAGGCACCCCTGTAATCCCCTCAAAATACTCAATCAGGGCAAATCAAACACCTGCGAATCTAGGCCCTCCATCTCAGATCGCTCCCTACTGACACGTGTCCCAGCATCGGTAAAATCCCCATGCCATCATAACTGATTGGACCGATGGGCTTCCTCCTTAAATGCATGTCAGCCACTTGTCCCGCCTACAAGTGGCAGTTGAGAGAGATAGGGGCAATAACCGAGGCGTCCAGCCCCCCCACTTCCCCAAGAGCCAATCTCAAATCAAGGAAAGGCATTCCATCGGTCATGGAACACTCCACCGGTTCTCAGGCATCCCACCGGTTCTCAGGCATTCCACCGGTTATGTAGTATTCAACCGGCTCCAAGGCATCCCACCAGTTTAGACACTTTCCTTCGCCCCTGCGGGCAAGGACAAGCCAGCAACAACTCAAGGCTTCAAACACATGGGCTTTATAAACCCGGGAGAGTTTACATCTAACACATGCAAGCTCTTCCAGCAGGCTAAAAACCCTGCATCACACTGAACTGTGATAAATATGGGGATCCATGGCGAGACTTGTTATCTCTACGCCACCTCACCGGGCTACTCCCCGGCCTGCCCCACCGTTGGCAGCAATCTTATTAAAACACCTCACCGGGCTACTCCCCGGCCTGCCCCACCGTTGGCAGGAATGTTATTAAAACACCTCACCGGGCTATTCCCCGGCCTGCCCCATCATTGGCGGCAATTTTACTGGGGGACTCATTCCGACATGGCAGTCCACCGGTCGAGTCCCCACATTATCATCCCATGCACTCGTCCAGGTTTCACCCCGCTCCATATTCATTGCATGGCGGATTTCAACTCCACATTATCATCTCATGCACTCGTCCGGGTTTCACCCCGCTCCATAGTCATTACATAGCGGATTTCAACGCCACATCATCATCACATGCACTCGTCCGGGTTTCATCCCGCTCCATAGTCATTGCATGGCGGATTTCAACGCCACATCATCATCCCATGCACTCGTCTTGGTTTCACCCCGTTCCATACTCATGGCATGACGACATTTGAGCACAATATCATTATTATTGCAAACATACTCATAACTGTCACACGTCATCATTAATAGGTACTCACATCACCACGCCTTTTTCCTGCCCGAACGCCCGGCCAAGCCCAATCTTCAATACGGACTTGGGGGACTGGGCACCGTGGGGTCGGTAACCCTGCGGGTCTGCGGGACAAGAGTGAGACATATTAAGTCCCCATTCAAGATTGCACTTGACCGGGAACTTGGGGGACTTGTTGACAGTAGCCGCAGAGGGGCTACACAGGCCCACAGACCCGCAGCCATCATGCCCGGGGCCAGACTGAAGCCCAGAGCAGGATCACCAGCACCCGGACCCGAGGCCCAGCAGTCTACCTTGTGACCAGGGGCCCGGGAACCGGGGACGCCAGCCGGCAGAACAGACCACCAGAGCTGCCCTATTATGTGCAAATAGAAGGAAACCAGTCCCACATCGAAGAGTAAGACCAGACCTCACGCTCAACCACCTATATAAGGGCCTCAACTACCCTCTTTAATAGGTAACTGATCTCTCCAACTGCTATCATTCTTGCTTAAGTTATCTATTCATCCCAACTGAACTAACTTAGGCATCGGAGAGGAGAAGACCGGCCCGCCCGGTATTCCCCTTAGTTAGCAGGTTTGTGATGAGTCGCCGAAGCGAGCATCAAGCAATAATAACCCTACAATCGTTAGTAGTATAGAATAAGTAGGGATCGTTCTAGCCGGGGATTAAGGGTACCTGAAATATGAGAATGTTAGACACACATATATACATATATACATTAAAAACGTCACAATGGGGTATGAGTATGTGGATCGGCAGCAAAGCTGCCCTAGAACTAGGTGACACGAAAAAGTTGCTGAAAATAAATCCTAAGTCTAATATTTACAAGTTTTGGTCGACATCTTTCACACAAAGCACTCCACACTCAACTCATTTAACACATAAGATTCACACAAAAGAAGGTAAGGAACAAGTATTTAGCATGCATTGGACTTAAACAAGTTTCGACCTACAACTAGAACGTTTCCGATTTTACCTAGTTGAGAGACTTTTTCTTATGTTTTAAGATCGAGCTATTCGCATGGTGATCCTAAAAGTTATGCTACCTTATACAAGTAATAGCATTGAAGCACAAAAGTCTATAATCGAAAACATGTAAACAAGCAAGGTTGTCAATCATCTCATTTAACATGCAAGTTTTAGCTAAGGTTATACCCTAAGTGAGCACAATAGAATCAAAGCAACATACGTTTCATCTTTATTCATTCTACTCGGGTTAAATGAAACCTAACATCTAGATTTACTTGTTTGCCAAACAACACTAATGAGTCGG
Organism: Potentilla sterilis; assembly: GCA_963682095.1. Classification (NCBI taxonomy): domain Eukaryota; kingdom Viridiplantae; phylum Streptophyta; class Magnoliopsida; order Rosales; family Rosaceae; genus Potentilla; species Potentilla sterilis. Next base: position 9,101,560 of record OY821763.1, on the reverse strand, counting down.
TTTTTAAGTCACGCCCTTAGATTACTAACCGATTTAAATCCTCAACATGCATCAATACCGCTGTCCTAATTATCTAAGTGTGTTCATCTTACACGTTTTATACTACAAATTTAGCATGCAAATTCATTGTAGCCGAAATTTAAACCTAAGTCTAAACATCGAATCAAACAATTCATCAACATACAATTCATAAAACCAATCTCCAATTTGAATCATACATAGACATATAATCCAAAACCAAAAATACAAAAGAGTTTCATAGACAAAACAATTCATAACTACACAAACAAAAGCTAAACCGAAAGAGGGGAGTGGATCACACTTTAGAAACCTTGGAGAGCTTCGTCTTGGTGTGGATCCGGTGGCGTATGGTGGTCGGATGGACTGCTGCACAGCAACAAAGTGGCTCGGCAGTAGGTATTTTCCAAGTTCGGCAGAAACTTGGTTGAGGGTGGTGGTGATTTTCGGCTAGGGTTTGTGTAGGATTTTTGGGGAGAATTTGGTAGAGCTTTGGCTTTGTGTTTTGGCTGGAGATGTGACAGGTTTTTCTGTGTATGAGATGGCTATATATAGAGGAAAAGGGAGAGAGGCTGCCGGCCAACAAGAAGGGGAAACAAAGAATAGGTTTCCTTGTAGGTTTATGTTTCCTTGTTGAATAAAGATTTGCATTCTTGATTTTCTTTTTCTGATTTTTCTTCAAGGCTTGGGCTGCACATCTTCATGGACTTCTTGTATGATCTTGGACGTCATTTGACATGTCTTGGTCCATCGAAAATTGCCCCAAACGCCGGCAGCACTCAAAGACAGCAAATCTGCCAGAATCGGCAGCTTCTCCTAGTTTGACTAGGAGAACTTGTTTCTTCATGTTTTTCTTCAATGCTATGGCCAAGTGTCGTCCTCCTTCCTTCCATATGCTTGGCATGTCTTCACAAATGCTTTTGTACATCATAAGGTTCATTGAAAAGAAACAATTGCGAAAAGGAGGCAATCTGTCCCTGGAATCGGCAGCTTTGACCTTGTAGCAGTAATTCCGGCATAACTCCACCTGCGGAGCTCCGATTGATGCGATTCCAAGTCTCACGTAAACTAGACACATAGGGCCATCTCCCCATAAAATATCTCAGTCAAATTCCTTGTGAAACGTCGGGAATGAATTTTCGAAGTTGGGACAAAGTCCCAGGAAAATCCTGTAAGCCCCTGGATTGGAATGTTCGGACTGCCATTTTGCAGCCAACTTTTGGGCGACTTCCCGGACTCCGATTGATCTGAAATTTTAACACAGCATTCCTCAACATATGAATATTAAGCACACAAATTTTCATAGAATTCGGACAAGGATAGATCGTATTTTTACTTATCACAAAATCGCGAAAAAGACATATTTTACACTATTTTCCAGATTTCTCAAACTTAGTCATTTTTCGGATTCTTAATCATATTTCACCAAAACTCTACCAAAATTGACACTAACTATATTATGACTCTATCTTACACAAATAAGGGTTAAACAAAGCATAAACGAGGGCATAAACATATAATATCGTCGCACATTGTGCTCCTATCAACTACCCCACACTTATCCTTTGCTAGTCCCTTAGCAAACTAAATTAAACTAGACTCTAAACAAACTATTGCCCCTAACAATTTGTCTCAGGCTCGTATGTACACATAGCTTTCAAGTTAATGCATGAGAATGCTAAGCACGAAAATTCCAAGTTTCATGAACATGCGACATCAATATGAACATATAAGAACAAAAAGGTAAGCATGTAAACATGTTAAAGCTAATTCAAACCACCTCACTAGGCATACTCTCTTCTTTTTTCTCGAAGCATGGTTAATCACACATAAGTATATGCAAGCGAAAGATCATGAATTGCAAAGAGTGACTTGCATATATCAAAGAAACGAAAGCACTTTGTGAATTTTGATGGAAAAACCTCATATGACAACTATATGCACCAATGAACCAAAACCATATGCTTACTCTTGAGATAATCTCCACAAATCAAGTTTAACCATCTTAAGAATCATGAAAAAGATCAATAAGAAGGGTTGTAATGGGGCTAGGCTAAGAGGTATTCGATATTTGGATAAGGAGGCTTAAGAACGTCACCATGCGCTTTAGCAAAGCTCGAATCTCCTTATGTCTCCTCGCCGAAAGGGTCAAATTTCATCTTGTTGGACCCATACTTCATTCTTTTCTTCCCATACAACATTACAACAATAATCTAGACAATAGCCATGCACAACATTTTTATTTTTCAAACCTATGCCGTGCCCTCTTCTTTTCTTGCTCTCGGCCTCCATTCTTTCTCTTTTTTTTTTTAAACCGAGCATTTTTCTTTCTTTTCTTTTCATAGGCACGGCATGCATATATTTTTCACAAAATTTCATGGCTAAGTCTACCCCACACTTGTTCTTCTTCATCACACACGCGAAAACGCCTTCAAAAATCAAGCTTTGCCGATACTTTGATCAAGGGTAAAGGCACAACTATACTAAGCTCATGGAAAGTGTTTAAGGGTGATGAAAGAAAAGGCTAATCGTAGGCTCAAAGGGGGTTTACTAAGGTGTCCCACGACGGGCTCCAATAGGGCTCATGCTTTATTTGGCAATGGTGGTAAACCTAAATGATCTTTATTCAATCACATTCAAAATCAAGGTATTTTATGATATAAACGTTTCGAAAATCAACAAGAGTAAGTTCTAGCATACTAGAGTTCATTAAAAAGCTATGGCACATAGTCATCGAATAGTCAAAGAATTATGAGGTTTCATGCTTCCTACGAATCTATCGACTTTTATCTTTTATCGCTCAAGAAGAAAACAATTTGGCACAAAAGCTCACATAGGTTATAATCGAAATAAATTAGCTTAAACATGCATGCTTCATAATCAACAAGTCCTACATGCTCCTACCAATGCACATAATCCATGAAACTTACAATTTTAATAGTATGCACAACCATCATCTATGTATGCAAAGAGGAGAAAAACATCATTGACATATTAGGGGCATCCTAAGACTCGAAACAAATTTAAACACTCTATTTTTATGGGACAATTTTCTGAATTTTTTCTCTTCTAAACTAAGCACACAAAAAGTAAAAACAAAAACGGAACATGCTATCCCACCCCACACTTAGAAAATTACATTGCCCTCAATGTAAGCACAAAACAATATCAATGAATTTCCTAAGCATGCAATAGTCTAACATATACCAACATATCATCACAAATCAAAGAAAAAGAGAAGGGTTAGGAAATTGCAAACTCTCGGTGATGGCTCCTTCACTTTTCTTTGATTGAATTGGGTTGCCTCCCAAGTAGCGCTTTGTGTTTATAGTCCATAGCCTAGACTTTTCACCGTGTTAATTGCATGTGTTCATCTTGATCCAAAGTAGCTCAAATCGGCAATGAGAAGTTTGATGAGAGAATCGGTGCATGTGGTGTCCGATACGGGACTTGGGGAGGGTAGGGTATCCGGCAGCAAAAGCTGCGTGTCCGAGGTGGCTGGCGTATCCGGCTTGGGGTGCAGCTGCATCTCGGCAGCAAGGTGGCTTGTGGCAGCACTGCCGGCAATGGCAGGTCCGGAGGCTGCACTTGAATGCTGCGTCATGGCCGAGACAAGGGAGGCCGGAGGTGCGTCTTTGACATGTTGAGAATCAATGATGTGTTCGTGGAATGATTCATAGTAAAGCTTCAAACGATGGCCATTAACCTTGAACTCTTTGTTGCTTTTTGGATTTAGAATCTCGATGGCTCCATGAGCAAATACTTTAGTGACTATGAAAGGTCCAATCCATCGAGAACGAAGCTTACCCGGGAAGAGTCGAAGTCGAGTATTGAATAAGAGAACTTTTTGGCCAACTTCAAACTTTTTTCCTCGAATCATCTTATCATGATACGCTCGTGTCTTCTCCTTGTAAATCCATGCGGCATCATAGGCTTCATTACGGATTTCTTCAAGTTCGTTGAGTTGAAGCTTTCTATGAAGACCGGCATCATCAATGTTCATATTAAAGGCTTTGATGGCCCACCATGCCTTGTGCTCTAGCTCCACCGGTAAGTGACATGCTTTGCCATAAACTAACCGAAAAGGTGACATGCCTATCGGTGTCTTGTATGCAGTCCTATACGCCCACAAAGCATCATCGAGACGATCACTCCAATCCTTCCTTGAAGGTCCAACCGATTTCTCTAGTACTTGCTTGATCTCCCGATTACTTACCTCGGCCATACCACTTGTTTGAGGATGATAAGGTGTAGAGACCTTATGTGTGACGCCGTATTTCCTTAGCAAAGCTTCAATAGTTCGGTTGCAAAAATGGGAGCCTCCATCACTTATCAAGACCCTTGGAACTCCAAAACGTGTAAAGATATTGGTCTTGAGGAATTTGGCAACCACCTTTGAGTCATTGGTGCGTGTAGGCTTAGCTTCGATCCACTTTGATACATAGTCAACCGCTAACAATATGTAAAGGAAGCCTTTGCTAGAGGGAAACGGCCCCATGAAATCAATTCCCCATAAGTCGAAAATTTCTACCTCAATGATAGGTTGTAGAGGCATTTGATCTCGGGCTCCAATATTGCCGGTTCGTTGGCAACGATCACATGTCACACATGCCATAAATGCATCCTTAAACAAAGTTGGCCAAAAGAAACCACACTCAAGTACCTTCAATGCCGTTCTCTTAGGCCCAAAGTGACCACCACATGCTTCGGAATGACAAAAAGATAGAATGGATTGATGCTCTTCTTTCGGAACACATCTTCTTACCACTTGATCACTACATTGCTTCCACAAATATGGCTCATCCCAAAAGAAGTGTCGAGCTTGCTTCTTGATCCTATTCTTGACTCGGCTCGGCATATCTCTTGGAAATTCATGGGTTGCAAGATAATTTGCAATGTCGGCGTACCAAGGTTCACTTGTAGCATTAATCCGAAAGAGTTGCTCATCTGGGAAGCTTTCAACCAAGGGCAGCCGATCCTCCTCTTTATGAATTCGGCTAAGGTGATCGGCTACCACATTCTCTACTCCCTTCTTGTCTTTTATTTCAATGTCGAACTCTTGTAGCAAAAGAATCCAACGTATGAGCCTTGGCTTTGCATCTTTCTTCGTCATAAGATATCTCAAGGCGGCATGATCACTATAAACAATGACTTTGGAATTCAAAAGATATGAACGAAACTTTTCCAAAGCAAAAATTACCGCCAAGAGTTCTTTCTCCGTTGTGGTGTAGTTGAGTTGAGCATCATTAAGGGTCCTCGAAGCATAATAGATGGCACACGGTTTCTTCTCTCTTCTTTGGCCGAGTACGGCCCCCATTGCATAATCGGAGGCGTCGCACATGAGCTCGAATGGAAGCTCCCAATCCGGTGCTACCATGATCGGTGCCGTGCACAATGCTTGCTTCAACCGGCCAAATGCATCTTCACATGCTTCCGTCCACTCGAACGTTACTTCCTTTTGTAGCAAGTTGCTCAACGGCTTGGCTATTGATGAGAAGTCCTTGATAAATCGTCTATAAAATCCGGCATGGCCAAGGAAGCTTCTAACGTCCCTCACATTTTTAGGGCTCGGCAAGTGTTGAATCAACTCGACCTTAGCTTTGTCGACTTGAATTCCCTCCTCGCTTATGATATGGCCGAGCACTATGCCATTGTTCACCATGAAGTGACATTTTTCCCAATTAAGCACAAGGTTGGTCTCAACACACCTCTCAAGTATCTCCTCCAAATTTACCAAACATGTGTCGAAGTTGCGTCCATAAACGCTAAAATCATCCATGAATACTTCGATTTTACTCTCAATAAAGTCGGAGAAGATGTTGTACATGCATCGTTGAAATGTACCGGGTGCATTACAAAGTCCAAATGGCATGCGTCGATAAGCAAAGGTGCCAAACGGACAAGTGAAAGTAGTCTTCTCTTGATCATCCGGGTGTATGGCGATTTGGTTGTATCCACTATAACCGTCAAGAAAGCAATAAAACTTGTGGCCGGCTAGTCTCTCTAGCATTTGATCCATAAACGGCAAAGGCATGTGATCCTTCCTCGTTGTTGCATTGAGCTTCCTATAATCGATACACATTCTATGACCGGTCACAAGTCGTTGTGGCACGAGTTCATTCTTCTCATTCTTGACAACCACTTTTCTTTGGCACTACTTGCACTGGTGAGACCCACTTGCTATCCGAAATAGGGTATATGACGCCACAATCAAGCAATTTTATGATCTCGTCTTTCACTACCTTCATCATTGGGGGGTGGAGGCGTCTTTGACCCTCTCTTGTAGGCTTTGCACCTTCTTCAAGCAATATTCGATGAACACATGTTGTAGGGCTTATTCCCTTGATATCCGCCAAGGTCCAACCTATAGCGGTTTTATGCTTTTTAAGCACATGCACTAACTCCTCTTCTTGCTTCTTACTAAGCGATGAAGACACAATAACCGGTAAAGTATCTCCCTTTCCAAGATAAACATACTTCAAAGTACTAGGGAGTTCTTTGAGTTCTAACTTTGGGGCCTCTTCCACACTTGGTCGAAATTTTGTTGTGGCACTTGGAATTGACAAGAACGAATTAAAAGCTTTGGCATAGGGCCGAGCCTCTAGCTCGGCACAAACTTCCTTTTGGCTCGGCACCATAATGAAAGGCTCGGCAATGAGTCCTTGATCGGCAATGCTTGACTCGGCTGGCACCACTTCCTCATTCTCATGCATGATTCGTTCTCCCCTCTTGTCAAATCCGACCCCTTGCTCAATCGCTAATTGCTATGCGTCAAGGGTGGCCGACATAACTTGCTCGGCCTCCTCAACATCTTCCAAAAATCGGCACTCTTCACTCTCTTTAACAATAGGAAACTTCATGGCCTTAAAAACATTGAACTTGATTACCTCACCATCAAATTCCATTGTAAGATTACCCGCGGCAACATCAATCTTCGTCCTTGCCGTCCTCATGAATGGCCGGCCAAGCAATAGTTGTGTGCATTGCTCCGGTGAGTCCTCCATCTCAATAATGTAGAAATCAGCTGGAAAGATTAATTCATTGACTTGCACAAGCACATCCTCCACATAACCTTCCGGATACTTGTTAGAACGATCCGCTAGTTGTATGATGACATTATCCTTCTTGAGAGGTCCAAGGTTCAACGTTTCATAAACATTGAGTGGCATCACATTAATCGATGCTCCCAAATCCAACATCACATCCTCAAACTTGGTGTTGCCGATCACACATGGAACATTGAAGCTTCCGGGATCCTTCATCTTTGGTGGTAACTTTCTTTGTATAACGGCCGACACCGTCTCACTCATTCGTACCACTTGTGTCTCCCTTGTGTGTCTTCGTGTAGTGCATAGCTCTTTGAGGAATTTTGCATATCGTGGCACTTGTCTAATGCACTCCAACAAAGGAATGTTCACTTCAACCTTCCGAAATACCTCCAACACTTCTTCATCGGATTTCTCCTTCTTAGATTTTGCGAAACGTGAAGGGAAGGGCATGCATGAGTTAGGCACACCTCCCTTTGTTGGATTGGTTGGAACATGCTCTCTCTTTGAAGTCGCGGGATCTCGTTCCATGTCATTCTTGCTTAAGGCTCAGCTTGGCCTTTCCGCAGCATCCCTTTGCTCGGCTGCTGCCCTTTGTAATTCCGGTGTCTCCACCGGTAGTAGCAATGGTTCGGCTGCAGTCTCTACATGTTGCTCGGCTGCAAGGTGGCCGGTTGTGGTTCCAAATGGCTGTTCGGCATTAATGTCACTACCGGCAGCTTTTCCTCTATTCTTGGCTTGTGGCTCGGCTAATGCTTTACCACTTCGAGTAACAATAACTTGAGCTTGCTCATTCCTCGGATTCTTTATCACTCCACCCGGTAACTTTCCTTGCTCAGTAAACTTCCCCATAAAGTCCACGACTTGTCCCATTTGGGTTTTGAGTTCCCCAATATCCTTCGAGTGAGTTTGTTGTCCCGCAAGTAATGCTTGAGTAGCACTCGAAAGAGATTGAATCAATGCCTCGTAGTTGGGGTTGCTTGTTGCTCCTTGAGATTGGTTCGGCAAGGGTTGGAATGTGGGGTGGCTCGGCTGCCCTTGGTGTGCTTGGTACGGCTGCCGTGGCACAAATGGTGCCCTTGGTTGGTAGGGTGCGGCAGCCCCTTGATTTGGTTGCATTGGTGCTCTAAGCACGTTGTCATTGTTTGCCCACCGAAAGTTTGGATGATCATTGAACCTTGGATTAAAGTTCCCAAACCGTTGACCTCCTTGAAAGCCAATTGCATTGCACTCTTCTATGCCCTCATTCGATCCAAATTGAGGGCATTGCTCGGTCTCATGGCCCTCGGTGCAAATTCCACAAACACTTGCACGCTTCTTCATCAAATTACTCACCAAGTCGGTAAGCTTGTCCACTTTCTCCTCTAACTTTAAGCTCGAAGAAGTCTCATGCACTTTCTCATTCCTTTGCACATTGCTTCGTGCCATGCCAAATTGTTGGTTGTTCAAAGCACGAACTTCCAACAAACTTCTCGCCGCTCCGGCGTTCAACTCCAAAAAGCTACCTCCCGCGGCCGAGTCAAGAAACTCTCTCTCCATGACGCGCAATCCCTCATAAAAATATTGTAGCAAGAGCCCATCGCTAATGCCATGCGATGGACACAAAGATACTAGGGACTTGAACCTCTTGTAGTAGTCGAAGAAAGTCTCATCTCCGGCTTGCTTCACACTTGTAATTTGCTTCCTCAGATCAGTAATACGTGAAGCAGGAAAGTACTTGAGTAGAAACTCATCCATCATAGAGCTCCACGAAACAATACGACCACTAGGCACCTCAAACAACCACTCCTTAGCTTGATCTTCTAGAGAAAACGGAAATGCCTTCATTTTGAAGTGTTGTAAATCGGTCCCTCTTGGACACATAGACTCCGTGGTGAAGTTAAACCACTGCAGATGCTTGTTAGGGTCCTCACTCGGCATCCCATAAAATGATTTCAGCTTATGGAGGAATCCACTCCTCAATTCAATCTCTCCAGTTTTGTCAGCTTCCAAGGGAGGATAAGTGATATTCGAAGGAGCAACTCCAGCTCCAGCAACATGACCATTCTGTGATCTGATTGATGCCATGATCTCTTCTTCTTCTTCTGATTCGGCAAAGGCCTCAAACTCTGGATTCTGAAGATCACACGACGATGAAACTACTGAAGGGGAGCTCGGCACAGACTCTGATGAAACTGACGGCACTAAGGGTGAACTCGGCAAGGATGATGACACTGATGAACTGGGTGGTGACGATGGCGGTAATGGCACAAAACGAGCAATAGCGAGTTCTTGCTCTAAACGTTGCAAACGGCCTTGAAGATCTCTTGCCCAAATACTAGATTCGGACATGCACTATTTCTGAAATTTGCAACATTTAAACAAGTTAGAACCTCGTAAAGAAATCGAAGACAAGAATATACATCATTACAAGCCACAGCATTGGCGATTACACAACAAATTTCAGCAATAACATACAGAATCACAATCGGCACAACATACAAAACACACGGCAGAAATTCAAGCATACACGGCAAGATACAAATATGGCTCGGCAATAAGAGATGATCATGTAATCACTAAGTCTAGTTCCTTTTAAATTTGTTCTAACTCTCGAAGTACGTGGAGCAGAGGAGATAACGGTGCAATGGACTGATACAGCCCCCGGTAGTATCATGCTTAATCCGATATACCTCAAGAGTTTGAACCACACAACATGTTTTATCTTCGAAGAAAATAGGCCACATATGTCAAGTTATGTTCTAGCGTCTAAAGTGAGGTGATGCTTCGGCACAAGCTGTCGACTAGGTCGAGCGTGCTCTACTTTTCAAAGGCGGTGTCGTTAAGATTCACGGAGGGCAAGCCCCCTACAGGAACCAGGCAGGACTCGTTGTTGGACACCACGGAGGGCGAACCCCCTATCGACTCACTCACCGAGAATGAACATCAGTCTATGGGCCTTGAGATCCAGTTAAACAAACCTGAGAACCATATCTATGAAACTAACTTGCCCCATACTTGGTAAAACAAACTCGGGTCCTAGCAGTCTACAAGTGTTGATTAAAACCGCCCTCAACCTCATAGAAGTAATACTATTACCGAAGAAACGCTTATATGCGTGGGGGGGAAGTATCCCGCGTTTCCCAATCTACATAGAAACGCCCTCCGACATAGCACCATTCACATGAAGGGTTTTGGTTATGATCAACAAAAGAGGCTTCACCTACATGTTACACTTTAGAAACTACAATAAACTCAAACATACACAACACTATCAACTCCCTAGAAATTAAACTAAGTGACTACCAACATACAACAATATATCATGCAACTTGCGAAATTTAAACTCTACATGCCGAAGCATATTTCTACTTTACAAAATCCCAAAACAAAATTAAAATTACAACTTTACAAATATGCAACAAAAATTTCCAGCAAACATATATACACAACAATAACATAAAACAAGCTTTTATAATCCCCGGCAACGGCGCCAAAAATTGATGAGTCGCCGAAGCGAGCATCAAGCAATAATAACCCTACAATCGTTAGTAGTATAGAATAAGTAGGGATCGTTCTAGCCGGGGATTAAGGGTACCTGAAATATGAGAATGTTAGACACACATATATACATATATACATTAAAAACGTCACAATGGGGTATGAGTATGTGGATCGGCAGCAAAGCTGCCCTAGAACTAGGTGACACGAAAAAGTTGCTGAAAATAAATCCTAAGTCTAATATTTACAAGTTTTGGTCGACATCTTTCACACAAAGCACTCCACACTCAACTCATTTAACACATAAGATTCACACAAAAGAAGGTAAGGAACAAGTATTTAGCATGCATTGGACTTAAACAAGTTTCGACCTACAACTAGAACGTTTCCGATTTTACCTAGTTGAGAGACTTTTTCTTATGTTTTAAGATCGAGCTATTCGCATGGTGATCCTAAAAGTTATGCTACCTTATACAAGTAATAGCATTGAAGCACAAAAGTCTATAATCGAAAACATGTAAACAAGCAAGGTTGTCAATCATCTCATTTAACATGCAAGTTTTAGCTAAGGTTATACCCTAAGTGAGCACAATAGAATCAAAGCAACATACGTTTCATCTTTATTCATTCTACTCGGGTTAAATGAAACCTAACATCTAGATTTACTTGTTTGCCAAACAACACTAATGAGTCGGTTTTTAAGTCACGCCCTTAGATTACTAACCGATTTAAATCCTCAACATGCATCAATACCGCTGTCCTAATTATCTAAGTGTGTTCATCTTACACGTTTTATACTACAAATTTAGCATGCAAATTCATTGTAGCCGAAATTTAAACCTAAGTCTAAACATCGAATCAAACAATTCATCAACATACAATTCATAAAACCAATCTCCAATTTGAATCATACATAGACATATAATCCAAAACCAAAAATACAAAAGAGTTTCATAGACAAAACAATTCATAACTACACAAACAAAAGCTAAACCGAAAGAGGGGAGTGGATCACACTTTAGAAACCTTGGAGAGCTTCGTCTTGGTGTGGATCCGGTGGCGTATGGTGGTCGGATGGACTGCTGCACAGCAACAAAGTGGCTCGGCAGTAGGTATTTTCCAAGTTCGGCAGAAACTTGGTTGAGGGTGGTGGTGATTTTCGGCTAGGGTTTGTGTAGGATTTTTGGGGAGAATTTGGTAGAGCTTTGGCTTTGTGTTTTGGCTGGAGATGTGACAGGTTTTTCTGTGTATGAGATGGCTATATATAGAGGAAAAGGGAGAGAGGCTGCCGGCCAACAAGAAGGGGAAACAAAGAATAGGTTTCCTTGTAGGTTTATGTTTCCTTGTTGAATAAAGATTTGCATTCTTGATTTTCTTTTTCTGATTTTTCTTCAAGGCTTGGGCTGCACATCTTCATGGACTTCTTGTATGATCTTGGACGTCATTTGACATGTCTTGGTCCATCGAAAATTGCCCCAAACGCCGGCAGCACTCAAAGACAGCAAATCTGCCAGAATCGGCAGCTTCTCCTAGTTTGACTAGGAGAACTTGTTTCTTCATGTTTTTCTTCAATGCTATGGCCAAGTGTCGTCCTCCTTCCTTCCATATGCTTGGCATGTCTTCACAAATGCTTTTGTACATCATAAGGTTCATTGAAAAGAAACAATTGCGAAAAGGAGGCAATCTGTCCCTGGAATCGGCAGCTTTGACCTTGTAGCAGTAATTCCGGCATAACTCCACCTGCGGAGCTCCGATTGATGCGATTCCAAGTCTCACGTAAACTAGACACATAGGGCCATCTCCCCATAAAATATCTCAGTCAAATTCCTTGTGAAACGTCGGGAATGAATTTTCGAAGTTGGGACAAAGTCCCAGGAAAATCCTGTAAGCCCCTGGATTGGAATGTTCGGACTGCCATTTTGCAGCCAACTTTTGGGCGACTTTCCGGACTCCGATTGATCTGAAATTTTAACACAGCATTCCTCAACATATGAATATTAAGCACACAAATTTTCATAGAATTCGGACAAGGATAGATCGTATTTTTACTTATCACAAAATCGCGAAAAAGACATATTTTACACTATTTTCCAGATTTCTCAAACTTAGTCATTTTTCGGATTCTTAATCATATTTCACCAAAACTCTACCAAAATTGACACTAACTATATTATGACTCTATCTTACACAAATAAGGGTTAAACAAAGCATAAACGAGGGCATAAACATATAATATCGTCGCACATTGTGCTCCTATCAGTTTGCAGGAGGAGATCACATCTAGATTCACCCGTTTCTACTAGGCCTACAGGTTTACGCAGAAACAGAAGCCACCGCTTCTTCAGCAAACCTCAAAGTTCCATCATTCAACCATTCTTGAATTTGGTCCATTAACGCAACACACCTGAATGTAGAATGGTCATCAGAATGATGAAAAGTACAATAGGATTCGCCAAACTGTGTCTCCCTATGTGGCAGGCGAGTTGTAGCAGGATCAATCATCCCCTCCTGTACCAAGAAATCCCAAATTTCTGGGGCCTTACTTGCATCATATGTATAATGTGCAAACTTGGAAACCTGCTTGCCCGGCTCCAATTCTTGACATGGACTGGGAACAAAATCTATCATGTTCACATTAGAGAATGGCCTAGATTCTGTCCAAGTAGGTTCCTTGGCAGCTTCCACCTTCATGACACCATCATTAATCCATGTTTGGATCTGATCTTTGAGCTTGACACAATCTTTGGTATAATGGTTATTCATGTTATGGAAGCTGCAATATTTCTTACCCGCCATGTAGTCTGGCTTGGGAATGAAACCTCCTTCATGTCGAAGCCGCCCTTGCTTAAATAGTTTAAGTAAGATCTCTGGAGCCTTGTGTGCATTATAGGTATATGACTCAAAGGCGGACTTAGTAGGCACAGAGGTCACAATCTTGATTGGCTCCTTGGTCAGTCTTACCTTCTGTGATTGTAGTTGCTGGCGACCAACCACTTCTACAACCGCTACTCCTTCTTCCTCATCCTCCTCAACCCAAGTTAGATTTGGAGGTGAATCGGCTTGTACAGTCGCCACCATCTTTGAACCAGAAGGAACACTCAGCTTAGGCTTCAAAGTGCCTGGATAGTAAGATAATGGGATGCCTTTCTTCCTTTCTCTTCTCTCCCTCATCCGATCAATCCAATGTTGCTAGTCAGCCAACCTATTAGTTAGATCAGCCATATTAGTGACATACACCTGTTTCTAAATAGGATTTCCATAGTCCTCTAATCTGGAACCGACTCTGGCGTTAAATCCTTATACCATCCTAATGCCGACCCCGTTAATAAAGTACCAAATACTCGCAGCTTGAGTATGAAATTGTTTGCATAAGGACCACACTCGTTATTAAAGCGAGTGATATGAGTCTCAGCATCTTCCGAGGAATCCCTAGAGAATTGGATAAATCGGATATGCTTAAAATTCTGCGGCCATGGAAGTGCATTCACCTCTCTGGAAAACGGATTAGCATAAGTTCGGTTGGTATCTGGAAAACCATGCATAACCCTCATCTTTTCTTCGAATAGTTTATTCACATCGTCTAAAGTGAGAGTCTGAACTTCTTCCTTTCCTGACTCCTCGTTCTCTTCATCAGATGAAGGATTATTAAGCCTTCCACCTCTTCTTCTCCGTCTTGAAGATCCAGAAACATTAAACCCCTGAGGTTGCATAGGTCGCCGTAACACGGTGGAAGAACCCTTTTCTTGTCTTCTTCCTATTGTCACAGGCTGAATAGGTTCCTCTGTTTCCTGCATCTCAGAGTCTATCTTCTGTTTAAACAATTTTGATAACTGTTCAATAGCAGCCAAGGTTTTGGTCAACTGCTCTTGGTGTGTCTTCACTTGCTCATTGAAGTTCTTAGCATAAGTAGCAAGCTGCCCGGCAGCTTTCTCCTGCTGATTCGCCAACCAATTAATGTTGGATGAATGTCCAACCTGTTCAGTCCTCAGCTCTTTCAAACTACCTTCGATCCTCTGAAGAGTGTTATCCGTTGATGATGATTTTGCCAACATCATGTTCAAAGAGTCCATTACATCCTCAGGAAATGTAACAACAAGGACCGCACTATTATTGTCCTTAGAAACCTCTAGAATTTCTGCGGTACCAACCGTCTTTTCAACCAAGATGTTGGTGGGATCACTCCCAGGAATCCCTTTACCATCACTGGTGACCCCCGTAAGATCCTCAATGGCAGCCATTATGCCTCCAAACTGGAGGGCTGCTTGCACCTCTGTTAAACCTCTACACTCATATGAGTTGTGCGGGGTGCACAACCTGTGTTCTGGTTTATTGCAAGAAGGCATGATTCGTCGATATGGATGAGATCCCGCAATCTTGACACTGGTCCCACCAGGTGTGCCAAAATGTTCGTGGCGGATTCAGCACCCGGCGAACAGTCAACAGGTGGGGGTGGCGGACGTCAATTTCAGTCCTCTTGTGATGTGCGCGAGCGTGCCAGTACCTTTGAGTTGGTATAACTTTGATGCGGACGACCTCTGGCGAGCGTATCTGTCTGCTCCAGATACCTGACCTCTTGACCAAGCGACTGTTACGCGGGCATTGACTAGGCCGGCGTAAAGAGGCTCGAACAAGACCTAACAAAAGTATATTAGGATTTTCTCTCAACCTATTGCAGATTGAGTAATTCTTACTTCGATCCTGAGATGCAAAGCAGAGCAATAATTCAAGACCGTGGAGAATGGTTTGTTATGCAAGATAGCGACTCGATTTACCACAAGATGTGGCGACTGGACACGATAGGTCTTAGTGACGCTCGACACGAATGCAAGGCACTCTTCGACAACCGCGCAAGTCTACAACGACCAGTGGCGGGCGTAAGGTTGCAGCTGGGTTGGATGGTTGTTGTTTGCAGTTTGTGGAGGCAGTACGCGTAAGAGATTGCTCCGGAGAGACTTTGTAAGATTTGCGATGCGCAAAAGCTTGTGTGTTTGTAAGATGATTGTGAACCCTTTTCACGTTGAACAAGAGTTCTTTATATAGAGAACGCAGAACCTCAATACTTGCATATCAAGCATAATAGATTCGGAGATCACTTAGGATTCTATTACCTTAAACCACCTCCTTCTCGGATTTCCCAAAGGAATCCCAATTCCTTTCTAAGAAGGAAAGATATCAAATACATCATATTATTCTTTAATAAATAACCTCTTGGGCCTCGATCCATAATCTCGGACAAATATCAATTTAGGCCCAAACACAAGGCCACTTGTATTTAGGGTTCAGACAGTCAACTCACTTACTACTATATAATGTGGGTATTACTAAGATGATATCACGCCAATTCTAAACACTCTTACTTTTATTTTCCACTTTGATTTCCGATCAGACTTTGAAGTGCGAACATGGCTGAAGCACTGGTTAACATTCTCCTTGAGCGTTTGGCTACGATCGCCCTTGACAAAGTTGAAGAAGAATTCAAGCTGGTCCTTGGGGTTGACAAAGAAGTCGGGAGCCTCACTCGCAATCTCGAAGCCATTCAAGCTGTGCTGGAGGATGCAGAGCAGAGGCAAGTGACTGAGGCCACTGTCAGACATTGGCTGAGTGAGCTGATGGAGGTTTCATACGAGATGGATGACGTCTTGGATGATTGGATCACTCGAGTTCTAAAGAGGCATATGGAGAAGGGAGAAAAGCATGCTCTTGGTATTGCAAACAAGGTATGATCCTCTGCCTCCTCTTTCTTCTCTGGTAGCAAGCTCAGGCAGTTAATTCATCGTCGCGAAATTACTGGGAGGATTCAAGAGATAAATGAAAGAATAGATTTGATAGCTAAACAAAAGCAAGATTTTAGTTTTCAAAACATCATTGCTAGGGTTCCCCAACTACCTCAAAGGCCAAAAACTACGTCTCTTCCCAATGTTAAAACATTTGGTCGAGATAGTGAAAAAAACCTCATCGTTAGCAAACTGCTATGTGAGACTAGTGAAGGAAACGAGCACTACTACAAAAAACTCAATACACAACGGTGCTGCACCGTTGTGTAAGTTCGAAAAAACCGTTGTATATCTCGAGCTCGTGTGATGAAACGTCCAACAACCAACTTATAATTTCTGTTGTACAACTTATATGCCATGCCATGGCTGGCTTGGCATTCACTGCACTGACATGTCTAGTTCATACAACAGAATATACATACTTTTATGTTGTGTAAGTTTTAAACATACAACAGAATATTGCAATTTTATTCCGTTGTCTCATTCGCACAACAGATTTCATCTCCCACTTATTTAGTTGTCTGATTCAGACAACTGGTTTCGTTTCATTTTTATTGAGTTGTATGATTCTACAAATCAAACAACAGATTTGAGGATTTTGTGACACAGGTTTGATGTGGCTTTTAGTCATATTGTACAACATATGATATTTTTACAGTTGTATGATTCGACAACCAGACAACAGAATCCTTCTTTTACTGTATAATGCAGCAGTACTATTTTTCTAACAAAACTATTGTCAAAACCAAACAAATCATGAACACCTGGTGATGACAACAGGGATACCAGCAGAAGCTGCATCAGAAGCAGCCTTTACTTTCGCTGACATCCCCCCTCGTCCCACTCTTGATTTTTCTCCGAAAGTGATTTCACCTTGATGCCTATCCTTTGTGTATGTATGAATAAGCTGCGAATTTTTGTCACTTGGAGGCCCACTGTAGACACCCTCCACATCACTCATAAGGATAAGAAGATCAGCCTTTAACTCCTTAGCTAGTAGAGCTGCCAAACTATCATTGTCCCAAAATATACCAGAAGAATCCTGCACAAAGATTAGTAAAAGATTATTTGGTTTACCATTTTCCAAATCAATAATCTTAATAATGACATCATTTCTAAGATCCTAGGCTCTGTTTGGACATATTCAATATTGGCTTATTGACTGATATGGAAAAAAATAGTTAAAATGAGAAACGAAAAGGAAGGCAAGGAGGCGAGACAGACCAGGCATTTTGTTGGTCAAGCCAAGCGAGACGGCGAGCTTAGGCATCTGCTTACGCCAGGCGGAACTAACCACAAGCTTCCTGTACAAATCGACATCATCCTCTTTAACAATCCCAAAAGTGACCAAATGCTGCAGAAATGTATGCACATCAGGAGTCTTGACATTCTCAATCCCCCCTCTCTCCTCCAAGCTCTTCTTCCAAGTCTCAGCAATCTCTCTGGCGCGTCTCTTCACGCTCGGGGCCACCAGTAGCCTCGACCTCCCAATTTTCGGGTCAACCACAACCGGAATCAGCGACTCCAGCACCAGTACACAGGCCCAGCCCAAATCATTACCCTTATCACTCTTCTCCGATCTCCTGTCCACCGGAAACACCTCCGCGATCGCCTCCATTACAAACCTCGCCGTATCCACGCACTCCTTCAGCGCCTTCGACATCTGCGCCCTCAGCGCCTCCAGCTCCTTCTTCCTTGACGTCACGAACCTCCAGAACCTTCCAGAATCCATCTTCAAACACATGGATTTCATCTCCATAAGCAATCCCTCGCTGTTGTCGACCTCGCCGTACTCGTCGTCGGTGCGGGCCCGCTTCAGGACCTTGAGTGCGGCCTTCTTGGTCTCCTCGACCTTGACCATGGCGATCTCGACGCTCTGGTTGATGGTGATCTCTCTCCGCTCCAGCTCGTCCAGGCTTGACTTGGTCTCGTGCTCTAGTGTTTCGATCTTCCGCTTGATCGCCTCCGATTTCTGCAGGAGGTTCTGCTCTAAGGAGAGGAAGTGGTCCGAGAGCTCCTTCCAGAGGAGAGTGCAGCTCGTCATCAGTGACGTCTGCCTCTGGAACTCGTCGAAGCTCGGAGGCGTCGTCAGCTCGGTTAACTCTCCGGGATCGGGGATCGACCCCATCGTCGCCGCCGTCAGTTGGCTGTCCGTACGGTTGGGATGTGTATATCAAAAACTAACTATACGACGGCGGCGATGACTTGTCCTTCTTCCGCCGGACTTGGGGGTAGCTTGAAAATACAGTGCGAGCGCGAGAGAGAGAGAGAGAGGCGCAGAGAGAGCTGGGAAGACTTTGGAATGAGCCGGCTGGGTTTGAGAACTATTGGGATATTAGGGTTTCCAATTTGGAGAATTTGGGAGAGAGAGTGGGGAGAGACTGAGAGAGAGAGGAGGAGCGGGCCGGTTTCAGAGAGTTTAGGGAGATGGGAAGAGACGGAGAGACGGAGAGACTGAGAGAGAGAGGAGGAGCGGGCCGGTTTCAAAGAGTTTAGGGTGATGGGGAGAGAAAGGGGCCAGTGGAATTGGGGCGTATAGCCGTATAGCAAGAATTGACATAGGTTCCGAAAGAAGTGAAAGAAGTTGCACTGAACGAACTGAACAAAGTGCTCTTAGTTAGGAGAGGATCTGAAATGAGAGACTGAGAGAGAGAGGAGGAGCGGGCCGGTTTCAGAGAGTTTAGGGTGATGGGGAGAGACGGAGAGACTGAGAGCTGAGGGCAACCGAAATAGAATGTATCATTTGGCTCAAATGTTTTGGTAAAATAGGGAAATCTGCCGCCAACCAAAAATTTGGCAAGTTTAACATAACCTTAGGTTTAACCTTCATACAACCAAAAACTTTTAAACTGTTGTACCAATTTCTTTTTCTTTACACAAGGTATTCTATAGGTGTGTTCTTGTAGAATCTTAAAAACAATTGCACAACAGAATAAAAAACAGTTGTTGTGAGAATTGTAACACATGTATGTTTTCAAAACCAAAAAACGATGGAGGCAAATTTCCCGCTTTGAGAAATGCTACCCCCAAGCCATTGGAGCCAAAATGAATGTGAGGAATGGCAAGCAAAACAAGTCATACAACAAAACTACGAAATTCTGTTGTACAAGTATTTGTCACTTTGCACTTGGTGACACCTAATGCAGGATGTGACATTATCACACAACACAAAAGAATAACTTTGTTGTCTGTCCATCTAGACCTTGCCCAAATTTGAGTTTCAATGTCGGAGGGAGTTCTGCCGCCAAGATTTTCATTAATCATACAACCGAAAATGTATGTCAGAGTTGTGTGACAAAATCTGGAAAAATGTTTTTCAGAATATGGAAAATGTGTACCATCATACAACACAAATTATTCACTTTAGGTTGTGTGAAACAGTTCAGTCATTCACACAACATGTAACTTTCAAAGTGTTGTCTGATTTGTGTTGTGTATTGAGTTTTTTGTAGTAGTGGAGGTTCCTCTTATCATCCCTATTGTAGGGATGGGAGGGATGGGGAAAACATCTCTTGCCAACTTAGTCTATAATGATGAGAAGATCAAATATCATTTTGACATGAGCATATGGGTATGTGTCTCAGACCCTTTTGAAGAGATCAAAATTGCTAAAGCTATAGTTGAAGGTCTAGCAAAAAACAATACCTCAAATGAGTTGGAAACTTTGATGAAAACAATTAATGAATCAATTATGGGTAAAAAGTTTCTCCTTGTTTTAGATGATGTTTGGAGCCCAAGATTAAGTCAATGGGAAGAATTAATCAAACCATTACGCAATGGTGCTACGGGCAGTAGGGTATTGGTAACCACTAGAAAGGAGGAGGTTGTTGCTTTAATGAAAGCAAAAACTCAAATGATTCATTTGAAGGAGCTAGGTGAAACATTTTGTTTGTCATTGTTTTATTACAATGCAGGCATGGATGAGGGTACTGTATCCAAAGAGTTTTCTGACATTGGGTTAGAGCTTGTGAGAATGTGCAAAGTGTTGTCTCTTGCTGCAAAGACATTAGGAAGCCTCATGCGCACTAAAAAAACCATTCATGAATGACAAACTATTTTAAAGAGTAAACCATGGGAATTGAAAGATATACAACATGATGTTTTTCGACCACTACTACTAAGTTATCATGACTTGACTCTAGCAACCAAACGATGTATTTTGTATTGTGCCATATTTTCAAAAGATTATGTGTATGATATGAATACATTGATTGAGTTGTGGATGTCGCAAGACTATTTGAATGTCAAAGAAAGTAAAGATAAGATGATAGTTGGTCAAAATATTTTTAATGACTTAGTAATGCGGTCATTCTTTCAAGATATTGAAGATGCGAGGTATAGAAGCATAAGTTGTAAAATTCATGATATTGTACATGACTTTCTACAATATTTGACCAAGAATGAATGTTTGATTTTGGATGTTGAGTTGGATGCTAGTGAAAGAAAAGAGCAGTGGAGTGATAAAATTCGTCATTTGACCTCAGTGGATGCAAGGAGGAGTAATTCATTGGTATCTTTTCTCTGCAATTGTAAAAAGTTGTGCACCTTAACAATGTTAGGGTCCCATCCCATTGGCCCAATATTCATAGAGTTGATAGTACAATTGAAGTGTCTTAGGACAATAACCTTGTGTCCCAGGTGGGGTTACTGGATGGAGGAAATAGTAGAAATTCCGGAGACGATAGGTGGATTGATACATTTGAGATAGGGATCTGAAAACACCACCCCCCC
The DNA here is from genome assembly GCA_963682095.1 of Potentilla sterilis. Classification (NCBI taxonomy): domain Eukaryota; kingdom Viridiplantae; phylum Streptophyta; class Magnoliopsida; order Rosales; family Rosaceae; genus Potentilla; species Potentilla sterilis. The sequence goes on along the minus strand of OY821763.1, from coordinate 9,080,511 downwards.
CCCCCCCATCTTACAAAACACACCCCCTTTCTAACTTTTTCCTAGGGAAAAAGACCAAACTGCCCTTTCTTTTTATTCCTTTTAAAAATTAACAATATCCTGTTTATACTTATTTATTTTCCTTTTGACGGAGCGTGGTGGGCCCATAATTTTGTTTACTCAGCATATTACATATATATAATTTATCCTCTGTACTCAAGGGTAAACAGTTAATTTTAATCATTAAAGTATTTCTTCACAGCGTTTAATTTATTTAGAAGATATCAGAATTACTGAAAAAGAATTAAAAGATAAAAAAGAAAAATTAAGAAAATTAAAAGATTATAGAGAAAGACTTTCCAGAAGAAGACAAGGATATTGGTAAATAATTTTCAGATTTACACAAGGTATCCATATCCTAGAAAGACAAATTTCAGTTCTTGAAGAAACTTGGGAACGAGAACAAGAACCTCTTGAAATTTTGAGCCGCGTTTAGAGCCGCTGGTTAGATCCGCCTCAGTTGGTATCAGAGCCTGTTTAGCTCAAAAACAGTTAAAGCAAAGGCTTATGCCACAAAGTTGGCTCCTCTTAACAAATAAAAAGAGTCAAAGCAGCTAAAAAATTATCAATCTTATTGCATAGAAAAAGAAAAAGAAAAGTGGAACTTGTGTTTTGCACACAAGACATATCCAAGAAAACCAATACTCCATTGAATACGCTTGTAGAGTCCTAAACACTCTATACGACGAGCATATTCATCTCCAGAAAGAAATAGGAATAGAAGAACTTGACCCCTCTAGGCCAAGTATAGTTGAATTTCTAGACCATATATCTAGAGATAAGACTACTGAGAAAGTAAAAGAACAACTCGAGAGATTCAATCTCAGAGTAACTCAGCTAGAAGAAATTCAAACAAAGATATCAAGACTTGAAATCAAGACTTGAAATCAAGCTTGATTATCTTAAGGAAAAGCAATATCTTGTAGATATTGAGAAGAAATTAGTAAGAACTGAAAATCTTACAAATAATATTCATCAACAAGCAGTTGATCTAAAAAGTACGCAAGAAAATCTAAATAAACTTTTAGAAACTCTTATATCCCGCATAGGATGAAACAAAGAGTTGAGCTAAAAGTAAAGGATGAAGACTTAAAAGCCATAAGCATTTATCTTCCGACAGAAAAGCTTGCTGAGAACGTTGAAGCAATAATACATCAACAGAATTATAGCAATATATATCTTCAAGAAATAGGGAAAGATATTGAAGAACAGTTCTAAGAACTAAGCATAAAAATTTCTGGTTTACAAAAAAGTATAGAAAAAATGAAAGAAAATTCACCCGTTGAAAGAATCATTGAAGAATCACTAGCACAAACAGTAGCTAGTAAAATCATTATACCTCAACCCAAAATAGAAAGTGGGTTCAATTTCAGTGAACCTAAGCTATTAAAATGGAAAGAATCCAAAAGGGATACAAAGATGTTAAGTAGAGTCTTCAGCAAAAGACATACTGTACCAGCAGTACAACTTGTAAATGCTCAAGAATTTGAGTATAACGAAATTGAATCTAGCGTAAGAGAAGCCTCAGCACCGAAATTTAGATTCAATGAGATTTATAAGAAATGATCCTTTATTATGGATTCTCACAGATTCAAAATGTTAGAACTAACAATACCAGCAACTGGTGGTGAAACAGACATCAGGCTAATCACTTCTAGAGAAGTGAGTGAAGCATTTCAAAGAAAATATTCTTATATGCACATTGGTGCAGTCCAAATTTCCATAAAACTCTTAGCAAGAGATGGTATAGACTGTTCGGTCTTGTGTATTCTGCAAGACGACAGAATAACAAATTTCAAGAAAAGCCTGTTAGGAATAGTAGAAGCTTCACTATGCAACCAAGTTGCATATTTCAATGTCTTCCCAAACTTCACCACTCATCTGAAAGATGCAGCACACTGTCTAAGACTGAGAATCAAAACAGATGGGATTGCCATGAAACAAGGCATGATGGAACTTGTCGTTGACTATAGGATCTATTACAAGTTGATGAGCTCCAATGTAACACCAAATACTAGATTCGTCAACAGTCCTAGTCTTACAACATCTGTCCTAACTAATCCTAGAAATAATACCCAACAAAAGCACATCACAAAATGGGATGAAGTATCATTTCCTAGAGAATGGAACTTAGCACCTCCTGAGAGGCAGAAACAAATCTCTAATGCTTCTATCTATGAAGACACTGGAGGAAAAATAAGTCTCCAATTCCATAGGCATTCTTTTGCTAAATATGAGCAAGCAAGTACTTCAGGATCAGTTCCTGAAGAATCTTTTGAGGAAGAAGAAGAAGACTCAAAAAGACCTATAAGGATGCTTAGAGTAGAAGGGTTAAAAGAACTCTACAAGCAAGCAGAAACTTGTGAAACCTTAGAAAGGTTAGAAGAGATAGTTAAGAAAATTTCTTTAGTCCAAACTAAAAGAAAAATTCTACCTTACCAAGCGGCAGAGGCAGAAGCAAGCACCATGGATGCTGAAGCAAGTACCATGGATGCAGAAGCAAGCACTAGCCAGCCACCATTGGCAGGAAACACTATCATCAACAACATTACAAATAACCCTACCAAGATCATTAGAGAAGAAAAAATCAAGCTTCCTAAAGGACAACCGCCTACAGGAAAGATAGGAGAAATAAGCTCCCAAAAATATATCCCCACAGAACTACACTGGGGACAAGCAATCTCTGAAATAGGAGTTTACCTAGACCTCGATAAAGTATGAGATAAAAGAAAAACCATAGATAACTGGGTAGCCAATTTAAAGTTAACCCAAGCCCTGGTTTTATCCAAATTCCACTATAAAGAAGCACACGCTTACTATGAAGCAACCCTAACAGGAATAGTCCAGAAATGGTACAATTCTTTTAAAAGAAGTAGTAGTTGGGCAGATTGGTAAGCAAAATTAGCCAAGACTAATGACCCAATGGACTTCGCTATCCCTATATATGCACAGTTTTGTGAAGATATAACGGGACATAATGAGCAAACCAAAGAAAGAGCTAAAGCAAATATCCTAAAATTAAGCATCTGCAATATGAGGTATTTTGAAGAATACACAAATGAGTTCCAAAACTACTATTGTACGATAGGAGATTTGGAAAACATATATCTTATTAGAACATATTACAGAAAGTTACCAGAACCCTGGAATAATGCTGTGGCACAGTCCCTTGAAGAAAATCCTTTAGAATATTTTTCTATAGGAGGAATAGCAGAAAGAGTAAGAGACCTGTTAAGAAAACAGTGCACGGAAAATCAAAAGTCAAAAACTGCTAAGAAACAACTCAGAGGAGTTGAGAACATGTGCCCCAAAATCTTAGACACACCAACCCAATGAGGATGTCATCTCTACAATGAAAGAAAAAATAGGAGCAGGTTTAGGAACAAAAAATACAATAAATTTACTTCTAAAAAGAAGTATAAGTTCAGAAAGAGCTCTGAACAAGATAAAGAAAAAAGATCTTCTAGAAAGAGATTTTTTAAGAAAAGAAACCCAAACCCGAAGAAAAATACTTCTAGAGACACAAAGCCCTGTAGATGCTGGCTTTGCAAGGCTGAAGGTCATTATGCAAACGAGTGCCCTAAAAGGGATAAAAGATCTTCTAAAGCCCTTCTAGCAGAATACGATGAAGCTGTAGAATACGCAAACATAAAAGGGTTTGAAGTAGCCTATTCTGATGAAGAGAATGAATTTGTATATTCTCTTGAAGATACATCAAGCAGCGATACTGAAAGCCTCTCTAATAGCTCCGAAGAAGAAAATGAATACAGTTACAGAACTATATTCATGTTGATCCAAAATTGGAGAGAAAAAACCAATGATAAAATCAGTCAGTTTACTCCAAGGCCTGGAGCTTTCACTTGTGATTACTGCAAATGTGAAGATAATAATACAGTACCTATGTACTGTAAAGAAACAGGAGAAACCTATCATAAAGAATGCTTCATAGCAAAAGTAAGAAGAAAAACAAAAGAATTTGATGCACATACACTAGTAAATCAAGAATATGATATATTCCTTGATCAAATCCAAAAACAGGATCTTGAGAAAAACCTCGAGAAAATGAAGTTAGAAACTTCAAGAATTATAAAAGAAGAACCAAGTTCCTCAATAGTAGTACAAGAAAGTAGCCCAAATGAGGTAGAACCTGAGCCTCTTCAAGAAGAAGAAAGAACTATAAACCCTTACATAGAATTCACTAGAATGGAGGATACAATCCAACCAGTAAAACAAGTTCAGACGAGTATATATAGCAATTATATTACTATAAATCTGAAATTTCCCAACTATAAGAAATACCATCTACATGCTTTTGTAGACAATGGTTCAGGATATAGCTTAGCAAAGAAATATGCTATTCCTGAAGAATATTGGGAAAAGTCGGATAAGGCAGTTACTGGGATTGGAATGGGAGATAACGAGTCCACAATGAACTACGTAGCCAGAAATGTCAAAATCTCATTAGGTGGAGGAACTTTTACGTTCCAAAGAATTTGGCAAAGTGAAGCCCAAGGGGCCGATATGCTGATAGGAAACGATTTCCTACTTTAGCAAAGGATAATACAAACCCTCGAAATGATCAGGTTTGAAAAAAATAACAAGTTATACTGGGAATCCAGATTACTAGATGCAGTCAGCATTGCAAGTAAATGATTCACAGAGCAATATCAGAAGTCGTGAGCCAAGCGTGGTGATCATAAACCACCTTTTGAACTGGTTATACAACCGGTATTAGCATTTCAAGGACACCAAGAAATTGTGCAAAATGAAGAGTCAACTTCGGAAGATTCAGAATCAGAAGAAGAACCTCAAGATTCAGACAACTCGGATGGTGAAGAAGAATTCATCCGAGAACACAATCTAAAAGTATACATTAATAAAATAGAGCAAAAGAAAATCCCAAAGCTCGTTGAGATATAAAATCTGCTGAAACCCATAATCAGTGAAGATCCTCAACTATATTGGGAAAGAGACCCGGTATATTGTCAGCCAAAAAGGCATGATGCCAATGCAATATGCCATGTCAAAGCCATACCACATTATAGAAATGAAGATCGAAAAGAAATTGACGGCCAAATTCAAGAATTGCTTGACAAGAAATTAATTAGACCCTCAGATAGCCCTCATCATGCTCCATCATTTTTTGCTAGAAACCATGCAGAGCAATTAAGAGGAAAAGCAAGAATGGTCATAGACTATAGGGATGTCAACAAGAAAACCGTCAAAGATGGTTATCAGATTGCTCAAGTAAGTGTCTTGATAAATAGACTAAAAGGAGCAAAGATATTCTCAAAGTTCGATGCAAAATCAGGCTTTTGGCAAGTAAGAATGCACCAGGATTCCATAGCCCTAACAGCCTTTGGAACTCCTCAAGGACATTACGAATGGCTTGTAATGCCGTTTGGACTTAAGCAAGCTCCATCTATCTTCCAAAGAAAGATGGATAACATATTTAAACCATACTCAGATTTCTGTATAGTTTACATTGATGACATTCTTGTCTTCTCTAAAACTATGAATGAACATCTGAAGCATCTTGAGCAGATTTGCAAGCTCATAGTTCAGAAAGGAATCATCCTTGGACAAATAAAAATTCATCTTATAAAAGGAGAAATTGACTTCCTTGGCATACACGTCAAGGACGGAGAGATTCGTCTTCAAAAACATATAGTAAAGAAAATAAGCCAATTCCCTGACAGTATCCCAGATGCAAAGTCTCTACAGAGATTTTTGGGAGTTCTCAACTTTGCGAGAGATTTTATTCCTCAAGTGAGTGGCCTCACTGCTCTTCTCTCCCCAAAGACAAGCACGAAGAAAAAATGGTCATTTACAACGGATGATAGCAACACCATTAAGAAAATTAAAGAACTCACAAAAAACCTCCCCCCTTTGCAGTTGCCTGAAGAAGGTGACCTGATTATTTTGCAAACGGATGCAAATGATTATTATTGGGCAGGAGTAGTTTTAGCAATGGCACCTAATACAAATCAAGAAAAGATCTATAAATTCCTGTCAGGAAAATTTAATCCAGCAGAATTAAATTATTCCACAGGAGATAAAGAAGTTTTAGCCCTAATTAAATCCATTAAAGGAGTCGAAGCCTTTTTAGGAAACAAGTTTCTCGTCAGAACAGATAATAAGAGAGTGAAAAACTTTAAGAACTATAAGCTTACAGATGCAGCTGATAGAGGAATAGTTCTTAGATGGCAGATGTTTTTATCTCAATATGAATATGATGTTGAAATGATTGCAGGAAACAAGAATTATCTACCTGACGCTCTCACCAGAGAAATGGCAATGTTCGGAAGGGATGAAGGTCGTAACCCGAGAAGCAAAAGGCCCGAACCTGAACCAGAAATCAAAGAAAGAAGAAGGCCCAATTTCGGAACAAGAGCTAGGCCTGAAAACAAAGTATCAAAGGACAAAGCCCTATAACAGAGATACAGAGATGGAGACAAGACTGTTGGACCATTACATGATGGACCAGGTTACCAATATCTGGTATCCTACTCTCCTGCTGGATCCAGTAGTGCCCCTGAAAAAATTCAGCATGACCTGATAAGAAAAGAAAATGATCCGGAAGATAAGCAATCTTCCCACACAAAAGAAGAAACTGTAAATGAATATCTACAGCATCCTAGAGCTACAGTCTCAAAAGACTAGTTTCAAAGAAGATAGCCTTATAAGGCAAGAACCACTGACAGGATAGCTAGCATCCTTCAGGTTACCAGCAGTAAAAGGTTTGAGAAAAATCTTTAATCATCCTATGAGAATTTATGAAACACCGGTGTTCAGAACTAGCAGAATTTGCAGTTCAATCAGAGAATTATCATGGATAATATTTTAGCAGCATCTCGAGAAAATAATGAAGCACTTGTTCTACAAGCCCTGGAAACCCTAGCTGAGGAATTCTGCAGCTACGAGTTAGAAAATGATCAGCAGCTCAAGGAAAAGCTTGATATTCAATACCTTGAGAACCCTGAAAGTGCTAAAGTCCCACTTTTAGCCCTATCGGAATCAGAATGGTTCAGTTTCCATAATCTCTTAGAAGATTCCAAGAACAGAAAGACTCTTCCATCAACCTTGCTAGTAGTAGCAGGTCCTTATTATGGAAGATATTTGGTTGATGTTCAAGCAGAGCATCCGCAGAAGAACAAGTTGTGGTTAATTGAGAATGGCTTTGTTCATAACCTTTGGACAAAAACCAACAAAGACCTAGAAGGTCTCCCTGAAGCAATTTACCAAGCAGTCAAGAATATTAGACCAGATGGTTGTACTCTGAGATTAAAATTCATTTTAACTCCTCCTGAATGGACTAGAGAAGAAGGGAGAAAGAGTTATATTTCTCCTTATCATTATGTCAGAATTATCCAGAGTTGTGCTTCTCAAGCACAAAAATGGTCATCAAGCAATGGAAGACCCAATCAGAGCATCCCGTGGATGAAGGCAATGGCGATAATTCGTATCCAGAACTTAATCCAGAAAGACAATGCCGCTATTCTTCTGGCCAAAGGAGAAAAGATTATAGTAACCAGCTATAACCATCCACCTCCAGAGCACTGTGATCTGTATAAGGCCCTAGAAATGCAAGAAATCGATGGTACGTTAACAACTACCATGTGGATAGAGAAACTAGAAAAGGAGCCAGAATTCAAAGATCCATATGATTCTGATATGGAATCCGAAGTCGAAGAAAATGACTCAGGAGCCTCTTTTGCTGACGAAGAGCTACACAACATCAATAATATGATGGAGTATTAGCTGCCGACGCATCAAGACAAGCTGCCGACGCATCAGGACAAAAACTTTAGGTGAGTGGAATCCAGCTAGTGGAAGCCAGCTCAGAAATAAGATAAGTTTGCTTAAAATAAAGTTGCTGCCGACGCTTAAAGACAAGCTCCTTTAAGATAATGGAAGCTAGCTATCAGGATAAGGATTCCTCCTGTCTGCTTTTCTTAATGGAATTCAATTCCATTTTGAGATCCGAAGGCTATTTAAGGAGGCTGAGAGCTCAAGAGAAGGCATTCGAAAATCAAGGAAGAAAGGAGTAGTCTGAAGCTTAAAGGCCTGTGAAAAGTTTGTGAGTGTTTAATATAGTAAAATAAGAGTGAATAGTGAGAGAGTGATTTCTTGCTAAGTCATCTGGTGTGGAGTGCTTTATTTTACAAGTAAGTTTGTATTTTAATTCCAGCATGAGTAGCTAAATAGCTTTTAGCTGTTTACCCAAGAGTGAGGCTCTGGGTTATGTATATGAAAGTATGTTTGAGTAAATAAACTTCTGATGGTGTCCCCCATATCCGTCTTGGTTTAAAATTTCTGTATTCATTTAGATTTCTCAAACCCCAGGTGGAGGACTACCTCCTGGGAGTGGTATTTGAGATAGAATTGGCTGTCATTTTCCTACTTTCTGCTTAACTAGAACTTAAGGATTCTTATTTATTCGTTTTACTAGAACTTACGAAACTTTTCAAAACTAAGACAACAGTGATTCCGCCAGAATAGTAGCCGTTGAGACAGAGAGTCGTTAGGTGAAATTGGCATGATGAAGGTTAGTTCTTAGAATTGATATGTAATTAGGATCTAGTAGACAAATAAGTAGTGGGTAATTAAGTTTCAGCCAACAAAAAAAATCAGAATTAGAGTTAGGGGTATTTTGGGAAGTTTACAGACTAAGGGGTGGGGATTTCAATTTGGGAAAATGTCTATTTGGTGCTAATTTGACCCCCTGACTGCCCATTCAAATGACCATCTTATTTTCTTCCCCTATTCAACATAAGGTAACAACTCTATTGCCCATTTGAACAAATCTTTTTAAACCCTAGTACAATTTTATTTTTTGTCTTCCGTTTTTGCCCTCAAACCCTATCTAATAGATTTGTTGAATTATTACTTGCCGATAGGTTTTATCAGAAAACCTTAGGGCACGACTTTTCCAGGGAAGGAGAGAGCGAACGAGGGAGAAACGGAAGAAGAGAAGAGAATAAAAGAGACGATTTTGCAGAGAAGAGAGAGAGATTGCGAGCGATTTGTACAGATCGAGAAGATAATGAGGGTTTAGGGTTTGCCTTAGGGTTTCATATTGAATTCGGGTAAATATAGGTGATGTTTTTTTCGGCGGATTGGAGTTGATTCAAGCTGGGATCGAATCCGAAATCTGGAAATCTGATATCTGAAATAGTATTTGAACATCAGGTGATTATCTGTTTTCTCTTTTCTTGATGTTTTGTTGATGTTGTTGAATTTAGGGTTTATTACGTTCGATACATATTTTATGTGTGCATCATACAATCTGCATTCTTCAGATTTACAATCGAGTTTGGTTTTTTACCCTCAGTAATCGGCTACTGACCCCCAGCAATCTGTTACTGACCCCCAGTAATATGTTACCGACCCCCAGTAATCGGTTACTGATCCCCAGTAATCTGTTACTGACCCCCAGTAATTGATTACTGACCCCCAGTAATCGATTACTGATCCCCAGTAATCGATTACTGGGGGTCAGTAATGTTGTTTCGGTTTTGGTAAGTACTGCTTGTATTTGTTACTGACGGACATTCTATTCAATGCAGGAACATGGCTCATTTATTGCTTGCTCAGTTTATATGTTCTGGAGAGGGTTTTCATCATTCACTCAATGAGTACATTACTTTTTCTGATTTGTGTATTACTATTCGTCGACGATTTAGGTTCCGTGCTAGTGATAAATTTCGTCTTCATTATTCTTCTCCTTCATGTGCTGTGATTTATTTGGATAGCGAGGAAGATTTGAAGATGCTATTTTGTTGTGCTAGGATATATAAGATGGAACATGTTGATGTTTCTGTTGTGAAAGAGTTTGGAAGTGGTTGTGGTTCAGGATTGTTGTCATTGGAGGATAGTGTGTCTGCCGTAATTGATGAAAATGATTTTCTGTGTGAGCCATTCAGAGATGGGCCGAAGAAGTCTTATTTGTCTGATGAGTGGAGCTCTCTAATTACTAATGAAGACCAAAAAATTATAAATATTGATGATTTTCGTGACAATTTGAGAAAATATGCAGTGGGATGTGGCTTTTGCGTAATATTAGTTAGGAATGATTCTATCTATGTTCATGCAGGATGTGAAAATCATGGTATTGAGAAGTGCGAATGGTTTGTCAATGGTGCTGTTTCATCTATCAATAGTTGTTTTTACATTAGAGGACTAAATAACGTGCACAGTTGTAAAGGGGTTCTTAGAACCCAAAAGCATAGGCAGCTTGGGTCTAAGATAGTTATGAATTTGATTGAAACTTATGTTAGCTATAATCTTGGTTTGAAGCCGGGTGATATCATCAACAAGCTTAAGTCTGCCTATGGTTTTCATATCAGTTACAAAGTTGCTTTGACTGTGACTGCGAAAAGAAAGGCTATGGAGAAGCTTTATGGATCTGATGCTGCTTCTTTTAACATGCATAGTTGGTATAGAGATGTGGTTTTGGACAGTAATCCTGGATCTTCTTTTGTTCTTGAAGTTGATGAGGGCACTAATAAGTTTGAAAGAGTTTTTGTTGCTTACGGTGGGCAAGTTGCGGGGTTCAAGTACTGCCTCCCTGTTTTATATGTGGATGGTACATTTGGTAAGAGTATATACAAGGGGCAGATACTATCAGCCACCGGAAGAAATGGGAATAAAGGTACTGCTTAAGCGCTTACTGACCCCTAGTAAAATAATTACTGACCCCCAATAATCGATTACTGATCCCCAATAATCGATTATTGACCCTAAATAAAAGATTACTGACCCCCTATAACTAACGATTTTATTTGTTGTTTTGACAGGTTTTTTTCCATTAGCCCTATGTATTTGTGACTCAGAGACCGAATTCAATTGGTTATTTTTTTTCAAACACTTGAAGAATTTGTTAGAACCTCAAGGAAGAGTTATTACTTTCATTAGTGATCAAGGTAATGGACTCTTGAAAGCTTTTGATATTGTGTTTACTGGAAATCCTCATCTCTATTGTTTCAAGCATTTGACCTATAATCTGACCCGTAGATATGCTGGTAAGGGTCATGGTGTGATGATTGATAAAGTTATTGGTAAGTTTTGTGAGGTTGCTTATTCTTCAACGGAGAAGCAGTTTTACCATAAATTGGCAGAACTTAGAGAGGAGGGTGGTGCAGAGATTATTAACAGTTTCATTAATGATATCCCCTTGGAACATTGCTGTAGAGCATTTTTTAAGGGCTGCCGTTATGGAATAATGGCCAATGGCATAGCTGAATCGTTCAATAAGTGGATTTATGTAGACCGGTTGATGCCTCCTTATGCTATGCTAGATCAAACCCGCTTAAGAGAGATGAGTCAGATGGCTGAGAGGAGTGCAAATGCAGAAAGTTGGACAACACAACTAACACCAAAGATGGAGACTCATCTTAAGACTGAGATGGAGAAGAGTCGAAATTACAGAGTGATTTCTTCTCAAAGTGGTGTATATGAGGTACTGTCCTAACACGAAATGTGCCCCAATAACAATTTTTTTTTCTTTTTTGCCATTTTTGTTGCTGTTTTGCTTAATTGTATATATGTATAATTTTAAGGGAAGGATTAGCATTCATTTTCATGTTTACTGACCCCCAATAATCGATTATTGGGGGTCAGTAACCGATTACTGACCCCTAATAATCGATTACTGACCCCCAATAACCAATTACTGACCCCCAATAATATATTACTGACCCCTAATAATCAACCAAATAAAGCCAATTGAGATACAAAGTTACTGTTTTTTTACCTTTTTCTTTTTTGTCCCTACTTCTGTTTTCTTCTTATAATTTCGAGTAAATCGTTCTCGTTGGCTATCTATTATTTATTGGCCCGTATAATTTTTTGTTTACTGACCTCTAGTTGTTATGTGCAGGTTAGGAATGATAAATATTCTTACAGTGTCAACATTAATGAGCATTCGTGTTCTTGTGTAAAGTGGCAAATCAATTGCTTTCCTTGTCCTCATGGTCTTTCGGCAATACAATATGCTTCTTTGAATGTTTACGACTTTATTGATAGGTATATTTTTTGTTAGTGTGTGTCAATACTCATGATTATTAGTTATTTTTGGGACCTGATAAATGTTTTTGATAGGTATTTCCATGTCGAAACTTATAGGAAGAGCTACAGTTTTCCCATTCATCCTGTGAGCAATGTTGATGCTTGTTTTTCGGATTATAGTGATGAGCTTATATTACCTCCTTCTTGCAAGAGGCCAGCTCGGAGGCCTAAAGTGAAGCAAATAAAGTCTGCTGGAGAGAACAATAAGAAGGTGATACAGTGTGGTCGTTGTCACAAAATGGGTAATTATAACAAGCTCACATGCACGGAACCTCTGCCGGGCTAGTTGTTTGGTTGTTTGTCACCTTTTTTTGCCAAGAGATTTTGTTTACTATCTTTGTTATAATCTTACCACGGGTCTGTAATCTTGATTCTTGGGGGTCAGTAATCGTTTTCTGGGGGTCAGTAATCGATTTACGTGTTTGTCAGTAATACGTTTTGGGAAGGAAATATTATCGATATTCTATACAATTTTTTCATCAATTTTCATATTTTAAGATTTGCTTGGAATGAATCATGTTCATAATGATTTGCACTTGATTCTTTTACATATGTTGCTCTATTTTTCCTTTTTTAAATGTAACTAAGTAGCATCATACCATATAGATCATACAAGATTCCAAAAATATGTTTACTAACTAACTCCGACTAATGAGGTTACTGACCATCATCACTATGATTATTGTCTCTAATTAATCGAGTACAGGTCCCCGATAATCATGATTACTTACCCCCAGTAATCGATTACTGACCCCCAGTAATCGATTACTGACCCCCAAAAATTCCACATACTAACTTCCTGCTGACTTCCTGTAAGCATTTTCTCACATGTCAAACAATTCAAATGAAAGCATATAACACAGATAATAACAGTTTCTTCAAAGATGACAATTGACAATTGCAAAAGGGGTTCAAAATAAAAATAAAGAAGGTGTTGACAGTAGCCGCAGAGGGGCTACAGCAAGCCCACAGACCCGCGGGAAGTGCACCAGGGCCCGGCCCAGGACCCAGGATCGGATCACCAGCACCAGGCCTCGGGGCAGCACTCTATCCTGCCTACAGGGATCCTGGGACCAGGGGCGCCTGCCTGCCAAAGAGGGCACCAGAATGTCCAAACAGAAGGGAACCAGTCCCACATCGAAGGGTAAGGCCAGCCCTCACCCTCAACCACCTATATATGGGCCTCAGCTACCACCATAAATAGGTAACTGATCTCACTCACCGCTTACATACGTGCTTAAGTTATATACATTCCAACTATACTGACTTAGGCATCGGAGAGGAGAAGACCGGCCCGCCCGGTATTCCCCTTAGTGAGCAGGTTTGCAGGAGATCACTTGGAGGATTCATCTGTATCTACTAGACCCCCGGGTTTAGGTAGAAACAATTGGCGCCGTCTGTGGGAAGTTTGAACAAGAAGCCGTGCAAGCAACACCGCTGGCTAAGATGGTGGAAATGAGTCAAGAGAGAGGAACCACTGAGGAGGGGCGTGTTGCAGCTGTGCAAACGCTCGCCTCCACCCCTATCATCACGCGGGAGCCGCGTGGTGATCAGGGCAGCGATTTGGGAAGGAGCCGTGGAGGACCCTCCGGTGATCCGGAGCCCCGCCACGAGAGCTCGCGCGGGAAAGACCCGATAGAAGACGAAGGCAGTCCGGTGCTTCGTGGCCTATCCCTGACGTTCTCAGATGATCCGAGTGATCAGTCTGAGAGCCAGGACCGAGACCCCACGTACAGTCCCGACCATGACGGCATGGCGGGAGAGGTACGGGCAATGGCCGCAGAGGTTAGTCGTCTCAGAGAGGAGAACGACCGGGACCGAGCCAAGTCCCAGGCCCGCTACGAAGAGATGGAGGCAGTGAATGCCGCCCTGGTAGCCGCCCTAGAGAGGGGGCATCAGCGCAGTACCGCCATGGCCGAGGCACAAGCAGCACCCCTGCCAGTTCAACCCCGGCAGCTAGAGGCAGGGCAATCTTCGGGCGCCCGGCCCAGTGAGCCTATGCAAGAGAAGTCACAAGCCGGCGAAGGCCTGCCGAAGAGCGCGCCCGCCTCCCACCAGCCGCACGCTTCGTCTATGGATGAAGTTGATACTCCAACCGCCCGGGCGTTGCAGCTGCTAGCTAACACCGTGTCGGATCTGAAGGCACAGATGGAGGCAAAAGAGAGAAGAGCAGCCCGGCCATTGGAAGGCGCCCGGTTCAACGAGCGCATGGGCCCCTTTTCGCACCGAGTTATAGAGTCGGGGAGATCTGGCAACCAGAAGTCCCTCAAGCTCACCTATTCCGGGTCCGGTTGCCCGTATCAGCATCTGGACAGCTTCTGGTCCCAGACTTGCGCCAAGGGCTACTCCGATGCAGTCTGCTGCAACATCTTCCAGGAGACCCTGTATGGAGAAGCGCTCAGCTGGTTCTACGAGCTTCCTACTAATTCGATTGAGGCATTTGAGCAGCTGGCTGACCGGTTCGTAGGCCGCTTCATCCTCCGAGTCGAGGGAGCACGGACGTCCACCATCCTCTTCAACTGCATCCAGGCCCCCGGGGAAGAGTTGAGAACCTTTGTCAACCGGTGGCAGACGGCCACGGCCCGGGTCCGGAACCTGGACAAGGGCATTGCCGAAATGGCATTCAAGCAAGGGCTTCGGGCCGGGAAGTTTTCCTACGCCGTCAGGGTAGAACTCCCGCAGGGCTACGACGAGTTGATGGCTATGGCCATCCGGCATGCCCAGGCTGATCATGAGACCTACGGGAACCACCTGCTGAAGAGGAAGCATGATGAGCAGTCTTTGGACCATCCCCGGGAGGAGAATCCCCCGCGCAATCAAGAGAGCAAGACCGGCCAGCGAGCCGAGCATGGGAGTCACCGACCCAGCCGGAATAACAACAACAACGGCAAGAGCTGGCCGCAGCGGCAACAGAGGCCCTTCTCTGACAGGCCCCAGCCCCGGAACGAGAACAAGCCGGCACCGTACCGCCAAGAGCGCCCCCTGGCAATTATGCCAGCACCCACAGCCAATCAAGAAGTCTTCTCCACTCTCACCGCATCCTATGAGGACATTCTGCTGGAGAACGGGAACATCATCGCCCCACCGCCCCAGAGAAAGTACCCCAAGGGGAAGCTTACCACGGCGCAGACGGGCAAGTACTGCTCGTACCATGATGAGGCGACTCATCGGACGAACCAGTGCTTCGCCCTCAAGACCGCGGTGCAGGGCTTGATTGATAGCGGTCAGCTCCAGAGGTATGTTGGGGAGAGAAGAGAAGACCCCGACCGGGAGAGTGACCCGGCTTGGTAAACCCGCTAGGTCCAAGCGGTTAGTTTGGCATATCGCCGGTTCAACCGATTGTAAAGATCAAATATATGCAAACTACTTTTGAAAAACTCTAGCCCCGCAAGCTCAGATATATATTCATAATCAATTGAAGTGTACAAGCAGTAACCGCTCCGGAGAGTTTTTTACAAGAAAGCGAGCAAGAAAAATATCCTAAGGAGCCGCCTCTCCAGCGATAGCTTCATCGTCGACCTCAGCTCCACCAGGTTCGGTACACTTGGTAAAAGAATCCAAGTCCTACGGAGCCGCATCTCCAGCGGTAGCCTCGTCGTCGACCTGGGAACTGGCTGTGGCTCCGGTAGGCTCGGCACTGTTGGTAAAAGAATCCAAGTGCGAGCGAAGCTCCACTCCTGGTTGTTCCTCCACCGCCAGCTGTTGGAATACCGGCTCCTCAGGAACATTTCCTTCGGCAGAGGCACCCGGCATCAGGGAAGTATTCAACCACCTCTTTGCCGCCCATTCCGTGTACGCATCCGAGATGCCTTCTTCCCGGGCCTTGTCCAGACAGTCCAGGAACCGATCGCTCTCCTCATATTGAAGAACGAACCGGTCGAACTGTCCCAGGTCATCTCCTCCGGCAGCAGCAGCAGAGGTGGCACGGGCTTGGAGCTCGTCAATCCTGGCCTCCAGCTCGGCCCTCTCAGCGTCAGCCCGCTCCTGCTCCCTCTCCATGCTTCGGTTCTGCTCCACCAGCTCCCGGGCCCTCTCCTCCATCTTCCGGGCTTTCTCCTCCATCTTCTTGGCCCTCTCCTCCGCCCTGGCCTTATCCCGATCCGAGCGGGACTTCTCCACCTCCAGAAGCTTCTGAGACTTGGATAAAGCAGTGATCTGTCTCTTCAGCTCCGGGAGCTCCTCGCTCGCATCCGGCTGGTACAGGCTGTAGAGCAGCTGCAGGACAACAAAGGCAGTTAGTCAAGCGGCAAGGAGGAAGGCAGGATATAAGGCAGTACAGTGGTATCATGTGGCACTTACCCGGAAGATGGATTCCTTGCATTTTGGCCGGTTGCCACCTGCCAGCACGCCATCAATCCCGGGCTTGTCCAGGCCGAAGCTGGCCAGATCCGCCATCATCTGCCGGACGAGAGCATTGTCCGGGCTTCCCCTTGACGCCTCCGCAGGCGCAGGATTCCTCTGCTGACCAACGGCAGCTCCCTCCCCAGCATTGGATGGCACACTGCTGGTTGTCCTGACCCGCTTCGCCAGGGCATCCCGTGACGACCCGTCAGTTAGTGTCACCAGCAGGGGGGACGGACCCTCTGGTCCTTTCCGCTTCTCTCCCCGCCCTTCGGGAGAAGCAGAACGTGCGTTCGCACGAGGAACAAAAGCAGCGATGGGCAAGGTCGCCGCACGGTTGGGGATCCTGTTTGCTCCCCCAGGAACCCGCACCGGCCCTCCGGTGCTCTTGCCCTTCCCGGGCACCGCCGCTGCCGCGGAGTGATGAGTCTTCACCCGCTCCAACAGGTAGGACGACTCGTCCATATCCCGGGCCCTGGGCTCCGCATGCAGCGTAACCCGGTCGTCCTCCTCCAGCGAGGACCGGGCGACGGTCGCGCCCTTCTCCGTAAGCTGCCTCAGGAGGTCTTCCCCGTCCATTGAGAGGGTGTTTTCGGGCTTGATCACCGCCCGGGTTGACGCACCTGCAGGACAAGCAAAAAGTTAGAAATTATTGAGCACAACTAGCACAAGTACCACCGCTAGGGTTTGCTAACACACCGGGATCCCGCCCAAGCTCACAGTGTTCCAGCACTTCTCGCCGGATGAAATTATACGAACTTCGTTCCAGGTGGTCCCAGCAGCCGAGAATAATCGAGACCCTCTCCTGCTCCACCTCGGACAGCTGGAACGACTGGTCGCTTATGGGCTGGAAGGCGCCAGGCACCCGGTACTTCCTCCTCTTCACCTGCCAGGCCCCGCCGGCCATCACCACCTTCTTTCTCCAGCTGTTGTCTACCCACGAAGGCATAGTGGTGATGACCGCTTGATTGTTGCGGGAGTTGAAGGATAAGCAGCCTTTGGACCCCGCCTTCCTCGAGTAGGACACCCTATACAGCGCCCGGAATTCATTTATCGTAGGCATACTCATTCCGGACAAGTCGTATAGGCAGCCTAGGCTTAGTAGCCGCCTCCATTGGAGACTGGGCAGCTGCGCGGGCGACGCTGGCAGGGCGCTCAGTATATACTGCACAAAGTCAGGCAGCGGTAGTGACATCCCGTGCCGGAACTGGTCCGGATGCACGGCAACCCAACCCTCCTCCGGATTGCAGGCTGACTCTCCAGGGTTCAAGGGACGAAGCAAAATATCGTCCGGGATACCCCACGTTTCCCGGAACGCGGCAATCTCCGCAGGAGTCATGCTCTCCTCCGGTTCGTCACACACCACGGCAGTTCTCCCCCTACCGAGAGTGTAGCTTTCAACGGGAGCACCGGCCATGCGCACCCCGTGCGGTATCTCAGCTTCCGAGGAATCTGACCCGGAATCTGAGGACGTGGACGAGGCACCGCTCCAGGAGCGGTCCGCGGCTTCATGCTCCGGGGCTTCAGAATCAAGCCAGTCCTGCATCCTCTCCACATCATCCACCACAGGACCTCTTGCGGCAGATTCAGAAGCCCCCTCCGAGCTCGAAGTGTACATCTTAACCTAGGGGCAGAAAGCAAAACCCTAGCGCTCGTCAGCAACAGACTACAACACCACCTACAACGGCCTCTCCCCAAAAGTTTACCGCTGAGCAACCCAGTCAGCGACACAGATCCCTCCCCCCCCCCCCCCCCCCCCCGCCGCAAAACAACAAATCAAAAAGCAAGAAACACCGGGGCAAAGAACACAACTTACCGATTAGTATGCTCAGCCGAGGACAATCCGCCCTACGAAAGCAACGAGCAATGGTAAAAGGAGGCTTGGGAGCGCTTTAAGCAACAGATCTCTTGGGGCAAGGAACTTAGGGTTTTTTCGCTGGACCACCTCTTTTTCTCTCAGTCTCTCTTAAAAGTGCAAGAAGCAAAAGTGGAAAGAAGAGCAGAAGAGACCTATTTATAGAGGGGACCGGTGCCCTAGGCATTCCGAAATCCCTCCAAAAACGCAATCAGAGCAACTCAAACGCCTGCGAATCCAGGCCCTCCATCACAAAACCGTCCCCTGATGGCACGTGTCCCAGCATTGGTAAACTGCCCACGCCATCATAACTGACGGGACTGATGGACTTCCTCCTTAAATGCATGTCAGCCATCTGTCCCACACGCTGGCGACAGGAAGGTAGGAGCAGGAACCAAGGAGTCAGGCTCCCCTACGCTTCCCCAGATTCCACGGTTGCATGCCATCATTATTGCAATTCAACCGCTTGAAGACCTCTCACCGGTTATGCTGATCCAACCGCTTCGAGAGCATCTATCCGGGTTTGAGCAGGACCTCGTTTCGATAGGCATGTCGCCCGTACGAGTCCCGCCCGGTTCCATGGCAGTTCGCGGTTACGATCATCCAACCGGCTGCATGGCTTCTTCGCTGCAAAGCTTGAAGACCTCTCACCGGTTATGCTGATCCAACCGCTTCGAGAGCATCTATCCGGGTTTGAGCCGGACCTCGTTTCGATATGGCATGTCGCCCGTGCGAGTCCCGCCCGGTACCATGGCAGTTCGCGGTTACGATCATCCAACCGGCTGCATGGCTTCTTCGCTGCAAAGCTTGAAGACCTCTCACCGGTTATGATTATCCAACCGCCCAGAGAGCATCTCCACCTCGCACCGATATGGCAGAGTGCCCGGGCGAGGTCCGCCCCATCGGTTCCGTCATGTCCAACCAGCTCGAGAGTACTTTCCGGAAACATAATCACCCGGACCCATGGCTTTTTCACAGGGGGACTCGTTTCGATAGGCATGTCGCCCGTCGAGTCCGCCCGCCTCCATGGCAAACGCATGGGCTTTATAAACCGGGCGAGTTTACATCTAACACATGTACTCTTGTCCAGCAGGATAAAAACCCTGCGTCGCATTGAACCGCGATACTGTCCAGCAGGATAAAAACCCTGCATCGCACTGAACTGCGATACCGTACCTTTGGGAACATATGGGGGAGACTCGTTATCTCTACACCATCCCACCGGGCAGATTGTATCTCTAACACAGAACAAATCTCCCCGCAGGCTAACAAACCTGCACATTTACCTCATCGCTTATTCAACACAAGCTGAGAAGAACTCCGTTCTGATTTGGCAGAACGCCCGGTTCTGGCCCAGTTGGCACCGCTCCGTTCTGATTTGGCAGGACGCCCGGTTCTGGCCCAGTTGGCACCGCTCCGTTCTGATTTGGCAGAACACCCGGTTCTGGCCCAGTTGGCACCGCTCCGTTCTGATTTGGCAGGATGCCCGGTTCGGGATCAGTGAGCTCCGCTTTATTCCGAAAAGGCAGCAGGACCAATCAGAATTCCGTGCATAACTCTCTTGCATGGTGAATTTCAACGCCTCATTATCATTCCGTGCATAACTCTCTTGCATGGCGGATTTCAACGCCTCATCATCATTCCATGCACCATCTATCGCATGGCATCATCTCATGCACTCCTCGGGTTTTCACCCCGCTCCATGCTCAAACACTCGAGCACAATCCTGTTTTACATTACCAAACATGCTTATAAATTATTTCTTGCCATCGGTAATAGGTACTCACCTCGGTCACGCCCAATCTTTAACGCGGACTTGGGGGACTGGGGGACCTGTAGGTTGGTAACCCCGCGGGTCTGCGGAACAAGAGCAAGACAGATAAGTCCCCATTCAAGATTGCACTTGACCGGGAACTTGGGGGACTTGTTGACAGTAGCCGCAGAGGGGCTACAGCAAGCCCACAGACCCGCGGGAAGTGCACCAGGGCCCGGCCCAGGACCCAGGATCGGATCACCAGCACCAGGCCTCGGGGCCCAGCACTCTATCCTGCCTCCAGGGATCCTGGGACCAGGGGCGCCTGCCTGCCAAAGAGGGCACCAGAATGTCCAAACAGAAGGGAACCAGCCCCACATCGAAGGGTAAGGCCAGCCCTCACCCTCAACCACCTATATATGGGCCTCAGCTACCACCATAAATAGGTAACTGATCTCACTCACCGCTTACGTACGTGCTTAAGTTATATACATTCCAACTATACTGACTTAGGCATCGGAGAGGAGAAGACCGGCCCGCCCGGTATTCCCCTTAGTGAGCAGGTTTGCAGGAGATCACTTGGAGGATTCATCTGTATCTACTAGACCCCCGGGTTTAGGTAGAAACAGAAGGTTTTAATATACTACAAATTGTACAAAGGGATAAAATATGAGTGTTTTGCAGAATATTTAACTTCAAATGCTTACCGCTGCGTCAAACCCTAGAAATGCCACTGCTCTAGAATTAGGATTCGCTTTCAGCTTTTGTTCACCATATGGAGGTACACCTTCATTGGCTGTAAACATATAAATATGAATGTTACTGGGGGTCAATAACCACGATTAGATAATGTTACTGGGGGTCAGTAAGATGTCTCACTTCTATGACGACGTCTCCCTCTTTAATGATTCTCGTCAAATCCTCCCGAGTTATTGCAACCAAGCAGTCCTTAGTATTCCAATAGTTAGGGCTGTTAAAAAAACAATTAATTTTCAATCTCAGTAAGTAAAAACAAAAAAAAAAACTGATAATTGATCTGATTACCTATTTCTGTCCTCTTTGTTTTCATTGAACCAAGACTGATAGTGTCGTGCCACATTCTCATCAAGATTTTTCCAGGTTGCCGTCTCGCAATTCACATTTTCAAGAACTATAGAAGCAACATACGTTTTAACTTTAATCATTCTACTCAGGTTAAATGAAACCTAACACCTAGATTTACATGCAAACAACAAATGCTTAAGCATAACTAATGTTTCGGTTTATAAGGAACATCCTTAGCCCACTAACCAATTTAAATCCTAAACATGCTTTTACTACCACTGCTCTAATTATCATACATACGAAATCCATGAATTAAAAATTGCACAAGTCATCACATAAATTTCGACAAAAATTGCAATCCATGTTCATCATACAATACCAAACGAAAACAAAGTATTTTTGTAACAATACATGTGACTAAACCGAAATTAAAAACACAAGTCATAGGGATGGATCACACTTTAGAAACCTTGGAGAGCTTCGTCTTGGTGTGGTGGAAGGGATTCGGCAGCAGCTAAGGCAGGGACTGGTTCGGTGGTGAATGGTGGGGAATCGGTGACTATGTGTTTTAGGGTTTCGGGTTAGAACTTTGGGTAGGAAATTTGGTAGAGTTTTGGCTAGTGCTTTGCAAAAGATGAGATGATTTTTCTGTAGGAAAAGTGGGGGTATTTATAGAGAATAATGGGAGTGATTGCCGGCAGCCCTTAAGCAAAAAGGAGTTCAGAAAACCTAGTGCAATAAGGTTTTGCAACCTTCCTTTCTTAGTCCAATTAGGTTTTCTTTTTTTTTCTGAATTTTTCTTCAAGGCTTGGGCTTCACATCTTCATGGACTTCTTGAATGTCTTGGACTTCAGTTGAAAGGCTTTGATCCATCGAAAATGCCCCACAATGCCAGCAGCTCACAATGACACTCAATCTGCCAGAATCGGCAGCTTCTCCTAGGTTGACTAGGAGAACTTCTTTCTTCAAGTTTTTCTTCAATGCTATGGCTAAGTGTCATCCTCCTTCCTTCCATACGCTTGGGATGTCTTCACAAATGCTCTTGTACATCATATGGTCCATCGAAATGAAGCACTTGTGAAAAGGAAGCAATCAGTCCCTGGAATCGGCAGCTTTGACCTTGTCGCAGTAATTCCGGCATATCTCCACCTTCGGAGCTCCGATTGATGCGATTCCAAGTCTCACATAAACTAGACACATAGGGCCATCTCCTCATAAAATATCTCAGCTAAATTCCATGTAAGTCGTCGGGAATGAATTTTCGAAGTTGGGACAAAGTCCCAGGAAAATCCTGTAAGCCCCTGGATTGGAATGTTCGGACTGCCGTTTTGCAGCCAACTTTTGGGTGACTTCCCGAACTCCGATTGATCTGAAATTTTAACACAACATTTCTCAACATATGAATATTAAGCACACAAAATTTCATAGAATTCGGACAAGGATAGATCGTACTTTTGCTCATCTCAAAATCGCGAAAAAGACATATTTTGCAATATTTTCCAGATTTCTCAAACTTAGTCATTTTTCGGATTCTTAATCATTTTTCACCAAAACTCTACCAAAACGACACTAACTACATTATGACTCAATCTTAGACAAATAAGGGTTAAACAAAGCATAAATGAGGGCATAAGCATATAATATCGTCGCACATTGTGCTCCTATCATGTCGTGCCACATTCTCATCAAGATTTTTCCAGGTTGCCGTCTCGCAATTCACATTTTCAAGAACTATACTATTCTTGGGCTTCTGAATCTTTGGTGCTTTTTTGGATGGGTACTCAAAGTCCTCTTGTGGCTTTTTTTCTGCCTTCCTCCTAAATACCTTCACGTTCCTCTCTATTGAATGTGGGTCAGCAGTTTTCTTCTTTGGTTCCCTTTGGTCTTCTTCTGCACCTTGTAAAAATGCTGCAATCGATTTATCTATTTCTTCCTGATTTTATTCAATGAAGATGGCCACCTTCTCACTGGTAATGTTTGTCTGCATGTTAAGTTAATGTCAGCAAAATATACCATCTAGCACAAAACAAATTATTACTGACCATCAGTAAAATTGTGATTATTGGGGGTCAGTAAAACATTATATTGCACTAAACCATGAGTAATATTCCCTCACCTTCGTGTTTGTCTCCTCTCTCTGAATCTCTGACCTTTCCAAATTACTCCTCACAGCTTCATCCACCACATTTGCCAGAGTGTCTAAATCTAATGAACCTAATGAACCGTAATCTTGTGTGTTCTCCATCACCACATCCGGTTCTTCTACATGTTCAGCTTCATCCTCTACTCTTCGTCCTTCGTCACGACCTTCTCCCATTTCACTGTTATGATCCTCATTCGGATACTCTTGCTCCTTTTTATTGTAAACCACGATTTGCATATCCTGATTAGGATTGTCGGCTGTGCTCTTTTCATTGCGGAACTTCATTCTTAATTCATTGATAGTCTTCTCCAAAATCTTCTTATCTTCTTCTAGTCGCTTGATTTGCATGTCGCCTTTTTTGACCATCCGTAACAAATCACCATTCTGCCTCAAGAGTTCTTCATTTGCATTTCTTAGCCTGTTAAGCGGCTCTTTCAAGTCTGTTTCTGTTGCCCTCCCTTCCAACTCTTGCAGAAGTGCTCTCATTTTAGCATTCAGCACAGCGTTTCGCTCTTCTTCCGCTTTGCTTGCTTGAGGAACCTGCAACCTCAGTAATTAGATACAAATTTCAAGGTCCATGCTCAAATAGTTCCTGACATAGTCATAAATAACGGTTATTACACATTTTTTGGAGGTAAACTATATATGCACTAAAGTTAATGGTTATTACCTCTGTCATTTTTGGGTTTGATAACCACTCTTGCTCATTCAACACTTGCATGGTTGACCATCAAATGAATGTGGGTTTCTCATTCATTTTCTCTCTAATGTACGGACGCGCCCTTGTGTTTTCAAGGAACCAGTATATGATCAGTAGTGTGCAGCCATTGTACGTTTGAGGCCTTTCCTGATTGTACTTTGCAATTCCATCAAGTAGGAAGTCGATCACCATTTTTGACCAGTTGTATCTATCTATTTTCTCCAAGTCTTCACATATTGTAATCAGCTCCCAATCAAGATGCACTAAGCCAAAAACCTCAATAGACAATATTCATCAGACAATGCTATTGATAAAAACCATTGTTTGAAAAAATCAGACAATGGTAAAAAAATAAATATTCTCTGACGTTGCTATTCAGACAATATATTTTATGTTAACATTGTGTGAGTCTATTACAGACAATTTCAGTTTACTGTGGTGTTTTAACATTGCGCTGCCTGGGACTTCAGACAATAGTTTTTATTTAACCATTGTGTGAAAACCAGCGGCAGACAATTGTTTACATTTATATGTTGTCTGATTGGTACCCGTCACACAATGCTTTTAGTCAATTTTTGTGCATTGTCTATATTGTTTTAAGACAATTGCTTTAGACAATTTCAGTTTACTGTGGTGTTTTAACATTGCGCTGCCTGGGACTTCAGAAAATAGTTTTTATTTAACCATTGT
Source organism: Potentilla sterilis (assembly GCA_963682095.1). NCBI lineage: Eukaryota > Viridiplantae > Streptophyta > Magnoliopsida > Rosales > Rosaceae > Potentilla > Potentilla sterilis. Next base: position 9,055,877 of record OY821763.1, on the reverse strand, counting down.
GTGAAAACCAGCGGCAGACAATACCTTTAACTTTATATGTTGTCTGATTGGTACCAGTCACACAATGCTTTTAGTCAATTATTGTGCATTGTCTATATTTTTTTCAGACAATTGTTTTAGACAATGTTCATTATTATGCAGTATTTTCATCATAACGCTTTAAAACGGAAATTGGCCCGTCTAAATGACGTTTTTTTGTCTAATCTTCAACAGAGAATAGTTTCAAATCGATGAGACGCAACTAATCGTATAAAAATTTTCCTCAAAATATTTACCGACCGTCAGGCTACCCATAGGAAAACGGAAGTAAAAAACAGTTAACCGCAACATTCGGCACAGAGATTTTGTCGGAATCTTCTCATTTTTCAACCGTAGACGTATTTCAATATTTCGGTCATATCTTATTTCACGACACATTTGCATTTGAAGAGTCTACGTATAATAACTATTTGAAACTATACATTTACTTAAACACTTAGTAAACAAGTTAAGGAACATTGGTGCATATGTTCCGATTTTGAATCTAAAAGTTTGGAAAATCTATTCCAACCGTCAGATATCACCGTTAAGATTAAATACATATATGAAAAAAAATCCAACTACATCTGACAACGTTAAAGGCTCGATCGGGACGGTCAACCGGGTGAGTCAAACCTCTAAACGCTTTAAAACGGAAATTGACCCGTCTAAATGACGTTTTTTGGCCTGATCTTCAACAGAGAATAGTTTCAGATCGATGAGACGCAACTAATTGTATAAAAATTTTCCTCAAAATATTTACCGACCGTCAGGCTACCCATAGGAAAACGGAAGTTAAAACCAGTTAACCGCAACATTCGGCACAGAGATTTTGTCGGAATCTTCTCATTTTTCAACCATAGACGTATTTCAATATTTCGGTCATATCTTATTTCACGACACATTTGCATTTGAAGAGTCTACGTATAGTAACTATTTGAAACTATACATTCACTGAAACACTTAGTAAACAAGTTAAGGAACATTAGGGCATATGTTCCGATTTTGAATCTAAAAGTTTGGAAAATATATTCCAACCGTCAGATATCACCGTTAAGATTAAATACATGTATGAAAAAAAATCCAACTACATCTAACAACGTTAAAGGCTCGATCGGGACGGTCAACCGGGTGAGTCAAACCTCTAAACGCTTTAAAACGGAAATTGGCCCGTCTAAATGACGTTTTTTTGCCTGATCTCCAACAGAGAATAGTTTCAAATCGATGAGACGCAACTAATCGTATAAAAATTTTCCTCAAAATATTTACCGACCGTCAGGCTACCCATAGGAAAACGGAAGTAAAAAACAGTTAACCGCAACATTCGGCACACAGATTTTGTCGGAATCTTCTCATTTTTCAACCGTAGACGTATTTTAATATTTCGGTCATATCTTATTTCACGACACATTTGCATTTGAAGAGTCTACGTATAGTAACTATTTGAAACTATATATTCACTTAAACACTTAGTAAACAAGTTAAAGAACATTAGTGCATATGTTCCGATTTTGAATCTAAAAGTTTGGAAAATCTATTCCAACCGTCAGATATCACCGTTAAGATTAAATACATGTATGAAAAAAAATCCAACTACATCTGACGACGTTAAAGGCTCGATCGGGACGGTCAACCGGGTGAGTCAAACCTCTAAACGCTTTAAAACGGAAATTAGCCCGTCTAAATTACGTTTTTTGGCCTGATCTCCAACAGAGAATAGTTTCAGATCGATGAGACGCAACTAATCGTATAAAAATTTTCCTCAAAATATTTACCGACCGTCAGACTACCTATAGGAAAACGGAAGTAAAAAACAGTTAACCGCAACATTCGGCACACAGATTTTGTCGGAATCTTCTCATTTTTCAACCGTAGACGTATTTCAATATTTCGGTCATATCTTATTTCACGACACATTTGCATTTGAAGAGTCTACGTATAGTGCGCTACAGCTTCGATTCTCCGTAGCTAATGTTTGAAAATTTCGTGAAAATTGGGCAGCAATATCTCAATCTTATGGGGCGCCAAAAAAAGAATTGGAACAAAAAAAATCACTCCGACCTAAAGATTTTTGGGACAAAAAAAAAAAAGTCATTCACAGCAAAAACTTACTCCTCTCTCTCGAAACCAACACTCAGACAAAAAATAACCCAACAGTACTCCTCTTTCTCTCGAAGCCATCTAAGTCTCTCCCGAACCCAGAAAACTCTCTCACAGATCTCTGTCAGAATTGATGCATCACTACCAAACCTCTATCAGAAAACCCTAAATCCCAAACCCTCTCCCTGTCTCATAATTCTTTCTCTCGATTAGTTTCTCAGAAACCCTAAATCCCAAATCTCTCTCTCAATCTCCAATCTTTCGTTGCATTCAAAACCCAACTCTCGATTAGTTTGTCTACAGAACTGCTGGTCTGCACGGATCGAAGCTCGCAAGCCACGACGGCGACCCGGTTTGGATTCCAGCGTTTCTGGCGGCGATGGACGTGCTACCACCCTCTTTTGGTAGTCCTCTTTCTTCCTAGAACAACCGTGCAAGCCTTTAGGTCCATTTTGGCGCGTAGGAGGGGCTGTGTCGATCTCTTCCCGGCCTAATTGACGGTTGCTTCAGGTATGACAATGTTTGGTGTATTGGGTTGTGCCTAATTTGAAGTTAAAGCTTGGTATCGGGTGGGTTTATGAGCAGCCTCTTGCGGAGGCTTGGTATTTTTTTGGTGGCTGTTTCGAAGTGGTTAGTTGGGAGGTCTCGGAGAAAGATTGTCTCATGTAGGCAACTCTTTGGGTTAAGGATTCAGCGTCCGGTACGCGTTGTATTCGCTCTTGATTTGTTTAGTTGCTACATTCATTCTAATTTCTCTGTTTGTGCTTATGCCATATTCTTTTATGCAGAAATAGTTCTACATTCAGCGGCGATGAGACGGCTCCCTTATTCGGCTTCCTCGGCTCTGCTGCCGCCCTCGTTTTCTCCTGTAAAAACCTCTATCTCTCCACTTTTCGCTTTTCGATATCACTTTGGTGTTCATTGATCGATTATCTGTTTCATTATGCTGCGAATTGTGTTTGATTTCTTCGGAGTTTATCAATTTATTAATCGGAGTTTAATTTTCTCCAGGAATTGGAATTGAAGTTTGTTTGTGATAAACTTGATTTTCTCTGATCATATACTTGATTAATTTATTGATAGAGCCAGATGATCAATCTTGTGCTCGAAGTAAAGATTTGATACAAATTTTAGGTCTAGAGTAGTTAATGTGGATTTTACTGTGCTGTTAGTAATCTATATTATTACTAACAAACCTAATGATTAATATGGCCTAGTCTACAATTGATATGTTCGTTTTCGATTTGCATGCTATTATGTGTACTTGACATGAGGGACCATTGGTTTGTATAGGTATGGGAGCTGCCTATTGGATGCATTTAGTTTTGTGGTTATCCTCTAGTGAGATTTCTCTGCAGTGTATATTGTCTGACGTTTTGCTTTACTATTATGATAGGTTATGCGCCTTTGGTCATTGGAAAGCTATAAATGTGTGGGAGAATATCCCATTCCACACAATATCCCTTTAGTTGACTTTGATTTTGATGAGAGCAAGGTAACTCAAAATACTAATTTTTAGTTGCAATTTATGTGAGGCTTGACTAAATTCCTATGAACCATGTTTATCAACAGATCCATGTGAGCCATACCCTGAATAGATTGACTCTCAGTGTCCAGATTTTGAAACAAGCCTGTAAGGTCACTGAGATGTTGTTTGCTAAACCACATATTCTTGTTAAAGGAATGGCATCCATTGCTTGCTTTTTCATTTTACAGATCAATGTATGACTATCAGTTAACATCATTTATGCGAGTGATCATGTATGGACTACTCAAAGTTTGCTATTGAGATTAATCTATTCTTCTAGCTTCCGTGTACATGTAAACAGCATGTATGGGATTCTAAAAGTTGTGCTATCATACTTCGTGCAGTCTTCTAACTTCCTTGGACATGTAATAAGCATGTAATCATGTTCACATTCCCTTTTGCTCCTGTTTCTGTTCTTGAATGATGTAGGTGATGGTTATGGTCAAATTACTTGACCTTTAGTCTTTACTGTGACTAGATAATACATGGTTGTCTTTTTTTAAAGGAAACGATCTTATTTCTATGTGCACCACATTATTTTTGTTATAGATTCTTGGTTTGGGCGGCAGTTGTATATGCATATGGAGGCGGAATGGGATAAGAAGTATATTCCCCTCGCGTGAGGGTACCTTTCCGAAGGGCTTATCATGCGGTATGTCGATAAACTATTAAGTACTTTCACCATCTATTGTTGTAAATGTCTGCATATGTTGCTCATTGTGAAAAATAATGTGTGGTAAGGATGAATTATTTTATTTTAAAAGGTATCCTAGATGTTTTTTTCTTCGGTTGTTAATTATATTTGTTTGGCAATGGGTTTGATATATATTTGGAGATTGCTTTTGGCCAGCGCTAATTAATTATTTCATTTGTAAAAAGTTACTGCGATCCTGATGCTGTGGTTGGATGTGTGGACGGCACAGCTCGTATCTTTGACATGTACTTTGTCAATGGAGGGGGAAACTTTGTTAGAAGGTTACTTGATGTAGGGATGATGAATATTTGGTTGGACAAACTTTATATGTTGGCTAGTGTACTGTACAACTTATGGCAAATTCATATGCAAGTTTTAGGCTAATTTCGGCAACCTTATGTACCAATGTAGCCATTTTGTTTATATTGGCTCTATATGTAGGGATGATGAATATTTGGTTGGCTATATATTATGAATGAATGGATTTTGAATTGGTTAATGTCCATATTGGAAGGATACTGTGATAATTTGTTGGTATCACTGTGACATTACAACCAACCAAACAATGGTTTGTAAATCGGAAGCAGAAAAGTATTGTCTGATTCTCAGAATCACTTTACAAATCAAAACAAAACCATTATCTGAAACTTATAATCACAATGGAAGCCATAACGAAACAATTGTCTGTATCTACGAATCACAATGGAAGGGAAAACGGTACCATTGTCTGCAACTCATAATCACAATGAAAACGAAACTAAAACCATTGTCTATAGCAGATGCAGATGACAAATATCAAACACAAATTGGAAAATCCAGAAACCACTGCAGTTTAAATCAAATACTGACAATACATAAAGATAAAATTAAGTTGTGCAAAACTAATAAAGACAATACTTCATATAAGTAAGTGTCTTCTTACAATGGCAATGACAATATTTCCCAAAAATTTGATATTGTACAAAATAACAGGAGACAATAAGTTATAACAAAGTAGCATTGTCGTTATTGGATGTCAAACAATGACTCTTTTTTCCCTATCATTGTCCATAGTTACAATCAGACAATTATAATTTGCCATTGTCTGAAGCGTGTATTAGACAATTGCTGGGTATACAATGGTAACGGCCCCCCATCAGACAATGCCAAAAAACCATTGTCTATTGAGGTTTTTGGCTTAGTGATGTGTCCCTGTTTTGCTGAAGAAGAATACTGCAAACAAGTACATTATTATCATTGATGCAATCTTCTTCGGATCCATCTTCTTTTTCTTGAGCTCATCCCTCAACGCCGACTCTATCTGTGTTCGTTTTATGGTGTCATTGGGTTTCTCCCGCGTGAAAATTGCAGATGTTTTCTTCTTGGCATTGCCCACGTCTTCGAAATCCAACCCCTCCTTGGTGATGTGAAACAGCTAATGCACTTCCTCAACTTTGATTGGCTTCTCTTTTTGTCTGAATTTGAACACCTTGTTCTTCTTGTCGAATTGCTTCAATATGATCTCCAAATCTGATTCTTTTCTTTGAAAGCTGCAATCATATCCCAGAAACATGTCTGTTGGAGCAGAAACCAAGATTCTTGTGATACTTTTTCCTTTAAATCTCTGATCAAAACATAAAATTGGTGCAGTGCACATTTTTGTTGCTTGCATTGCACTCTTGGCAACTGATGTGCTCTCTGCTCCTTCAATGCTTCTGGTTTGTTGTTTAATGTTTTCAGTTGTTGCTTCTGTAAAGGAACAAAAACGGAAGAATTAGCATTCATTTTCATGTTTACTGACCCCCAATAATCGATTATTGGGGTTCAGTAACCGATTACTGACCCCTAATAATCGATTACTGACCCCCAATAACCAATTACTGACCCCCAATAATCAACCAAATAAAGCCAATTGAGATACAAAGTTACTGTTTTTTTTTACCTTTTTCTTCTTTGCTTCTGCTCCACGTTTACCTCCTTCTTCATTCTTCTTCTTCTTGCTTGAGTCATTCTTCTTTGCTTTTTTGGTTGTTGCTCCACGTTTACCTCCTGCTTCATTATTTTCTCCCCTTTTTTTTTTTTTTTTTGCATTGCGCGTTCTCTGTTTAATGGTGAACTGCTTCGTCGTTTCATCATCGTCCTCCTCATCATCAACACTTTCACTCCTGATATCATCATCACTAGCAGACCTGTCATCCTCATCACCATCAGATTTGTTACCATCATCTTCCTCATTGTCACCACTATCACTCCTATCATCATCATCACCATCATCTCCGCCATCATCATGACAATCACCTCTATCATCTTCAAACTCATCTTCATCTGGCTGATCAACTGGCTTTCTGCATATATGATACAGACACAATTATGTAAGCAAATAATCACGATTACTGACCCCCAATAATCACGATTACTAACCCCCAATAATAAGCATTACTGACCCCCAACAATGGAGATTATTGACCCCCAATAATCATTCAAACCGTAAACCCAATCTAATCAGTAAATCCTGGAATCATCAAACAACCACTATACCCAATTTCAACTTAACACAATGAATGCGCATTCATGTCAGAATGAATTTATTATTGACACCCAACAATCGAGATTATTTACCCCAAATAATCATTCAAACCGTAAACCCAATCTATTCAGTAAACCCTGGAATCATCAAACAACTACTATACCCAATTTCAACTTAACACAATTAAGGCGCATTCATGTCAGAATCTAACATAACTAATCTGAATTTACCTTTTCCGCGGCGCCATTGTCAGTAACCGGTCGATTGGCCGAGTGAGAGGAATAGAGAGTGAGCGAACGACGGAGATAGGGGGGAAGAGTTTAGGGTTTAGAGGGGTTAGGGATACAACGAAGAGAGCGAACGAGGGAGAAACGGTGGAGAGAGGGAGAGAACGAGGGAGAAACGGGGAAGAGTGGGAGCAAACGAGGTAGAACCGGGAAGAGAGGGAGAGAAAACTGCTGAGAGGAAGTTATCGAGGGGTTAATTGGTTAGGGTAAAGGGTTAGGGTAAATGTGTTCCCTTGAATATACTGAAATACATAAATTGGGTAGTTTAGATATTTTCTTAAGATTCATTGGTTTGTGATATAAACATTGAAATGGGCAATTTTTAAACCCATTTTGTGCGAATGGTCTTTTTCCCTTTCAATTTTAGGTGATGGGAATTTCAAGTCCCTTGAGATATCTTGATTTATCCCGTAATGGAAGGTTGGAAGAATTACCTAGTGCCATGGGTAGCTTATATAACCTCCAAACTTTGCGACTTGTTGATTGCGAGAGTCTCAGAAAACTAGATGTGGGAAGGCTGATTAACTTGAGGCATCTTTATGTTGAAGGCTGTTCTTCACTGAGGTCAATCAAAGGGATTGAGAAATTAACACATTTGCAAAGGCTAGATGAGTTTCGTGTTAAAGATGAAGGAAACAAATTGGAACATCTGAAAGACTTGAACCAGCTTCAAGGGACTCTTACTCTTGTCACTGGCGGAAATCTCAGTATGGCGGAGAATGCAGGAATTATGCTGAATAAGCCTCACCTCTTGGAATTGAGACTAGGATTCGATTCATCAGCTGGAGATGAAGTCGCGCAAAGAGAAACAATGAATGGGTTAGAGCCCCATCCAGCTCTGGAATCTTTCCACATTGTTGATTACAAAGGCGTGGCCTTCTCCGATTGGTTGTTGTCCTCTTTACACAGATTGACAGCCCTTGCCCTCAATTTTTGCCCAAACTGTGAGTACATTCCTCCTTTAGGGAAACTGGCGTCCCTTGAATCATTGCATATTCGAAGTCTGCATGGAGTTTCAAAGGTAGGAGTTGAGTTTTTGGGAATAATAGAACAAGCAGGGCAAACCTCCTCGTCTTCGTCTTCCGGTTTCATATCATTCCCCAAGCTGAAAATACTCTACATCGCAGACATGGGGTCATGGGAAGAGTGGGAAGGAGTTGAAGCGGACAAGAATATTACAATCATGCCTTGCCTCTCTGAGCTGACAATTAATTACTGCATCAAGCTAAAAGCACTGCCCGACTTCCTGTGGAACACACCACTACAGAAATTGCACATCAAGGACTCTCCACTTCTCGAAGACCTGTACAAAGAAGAAAATGGTGAGCAGTGGGCCAAGATTTCTCACATCCCAAACATCAACATGAATGACTATGTGCTTGCATATCAGAGGTACATTTGATTCAATGCTTAGGTGACAGTTGCTTCATTTAATTGGATATTTCTTATTATATTGGATGTGTTATTTCTCTGATTCTCTCTATCAATTGTCACGTTTCAGGCTTCAGATAGCTCTCTTGAAGCAATAACATTTTTAAGAGGAAAGGGCTCTCGTGTATTGCACTGGCAACCAAACTTCAGATGCTCAACTCTTACCAACTCAGCCGTTTTCCTTCTTCGGTTTAGTTTCTTCAAGATACAGGTAATTTCACTGCTCTGATGATTTTTATGCCGAGTCTCTGGACCTATTAGAGAAGCTAACTCACTTATATACAGCACGTGATTATGGTTTACAGCCAGGCCACTTGAACTGCTTTCATTGAAGCTTGATGCATTCGGAATGGCATGAGACTGTCAGAGTTTGGTAAGCTGCATGCCTACATTCTTGTAGATTATATCACAACTTAAATTTTGTGGTTTTCAAGTTGGACTAATTAGCTATCACAGATATCATTTGGTCAATGACATGCCCCGAGGATGGAGCCGACTCAGCCGAGTCAAGAACATCTCTTCCAAGTGTCTGGACTTTATTAAGAGTTATTGGGAAGGTATGAAAGGTTGTAACTTTTAACAATGACCTGTCATCGGAGAAGTTAGACTCCGGATTGTTCCTTTGGTCTAACTAGGTCCTGCTAGCTTGTGTACCCTGCTGAGTTAAATTGGAGAAGGCATGATATGATAGTACTAAAGGATTGGAAGCAACTGCAATTTAGGGAATTGGGAGGTGCTGGCTAGACTCCCCAAGAAAATTAAGATGGACCTCAGGTATTTATGTAATTATGTTATTTGCAAATTTCCGGATACGAAATTTGAAAAAATCAGTCGTTAGTAAAAGAAACCTTTATGTTATGTTCTGACCTCCTTCACCTCAATCAAAAAAAAAAAAAAATAATAAACCCTTCTGTTTTAAAAATTGATCATTTTCTTTTAATTCAATTTATATTCAAGTCTAATTATGATTCTGTTGCAGAAGAAAACAGCACCAAAATACATCTACAGCTCATACTGACACTCGAAGCATTTAGAATGGCATTGGAGTTGTAAAGGTGACGGGATTCTACTTAATTTGTTAAGTTCTATATGGCATAACCTGAAGTTCCTGGTTCATACTGAGTCAAGCATCGTAGATTGCTTTAAACATTTTTTAATTTTTTTTCCTAGGTTGAACTGTTGGAGCAAAACATTTGACTGATATGAAGCACCAATCACACCTACATTCATCAAGTTGTGGGATGCCTAAGAGATCAGAGAAGAATAATTTGATAGTAGACACGAAGTCTGCTTCATTCACTTTTGTTTCCAGTCACGTGACCACTAGGAGATTCAGAGGATGGGGCAAGTACTCATACATAATCAGCCCAGGTCTCACTTCACTATTCTCAACTTTCTATACAGCATTTATATACCTACTAATGCATGCTGATCTCTAGTTCTCTACTTGTGCAGAGAGAATAACCGCTGCATCTTCCTTTGGCGACTGAATGGAACATTCAGAGTCTATAGGACATTGAAAGAGCTGGTCAAGAACTAATCACTAGGTAGCTGTCACTTTTTTGTTAAATAGTGTTGTATTGCATGCTTGCACCTTCTTGCTCTGTCATTCAAAATGAGATAGTGATGGAACTCGTCAGGAGAAGCCATTACTGATGTTTAATATCTATTTTTAGTCACTGTATGAAATGACCTCTTTTACAGTGATCAGAAACCTCAAATGTCCAAGAGGCTCCTCAACAAGATGCACAGCAGCAATTTGCATTTCAGATTTTTCAACTTCGCTTGGATGAAACTCTCGATTCTAGATTCAGTCGGTATACACAGAGGTATGTGTCTGCTACTGCTCGAGTTTTTCCCTCGTTGTTTATGTTCTTGTTTAGTTTCTCAATTATATTCCTGAACCGTTACACAGATGAAAAGTTGAAAACATCAACACTCAACAGAGACGACTGATGAGTACAATTCTGTAAAACCAAGCATAGTTGTTGAAAGAAGTTAAATCTCCTGGAAAGAAAACATGCAGCTCTGGTAACAGTCATGAAGACTGCATTACACAATTTGTATTAATCGGATATTATGGATTGGGGAAGTTGTTTCCTCTTTTTTTCTAATTTAATTGAGGGATGTGGTACTCTTTTTTCCTTCGAACCAGAATTCCTCCGGCAGTTGACCGCCGAGTTTAGTCAGGTAAAGTAAGACTTTTTAGTTGCTCTGCTTTGGTTTGCTAAATTAAATGTGAAAGATCATAGTTAAAAAATATATGCGTATAGCTATCAGTTGATGTGTACTGTGGGGACTCGTGTCTCTTCATCTTCTACTCTCTCAATTTTTTACTTTAGAATTGTTGTTATCAGACGTCACATACTCTGTACAGTTTTCTACAGAACATATCTTTGACGACAATGTAGTTTTCTAGTCATGGTTTATAATTTAAAGTGTGCTGATCGATTTGGCTAGACTCAACTTTACTCTATGATCTTCTGCGTTCCAAGCTATCTATCTCTTTTCTCTCTAAATTATTGGTAAACTTTATTATCATCGCTCTTGTTCATATCTTATTTGAAGTTATAATCATGCATCTGAATATATTTTTTTTAGGAGAACTGGTATTTGGTGTGAATTTAATCCAAGTTTCTTTCTGATTGTTATAACATCTCATATTGATTCGAAAGTTACATGAATGATGAATTTTCTGCTTTCTTCAATTCCAGCTTAATTACTTGAAGAACTGAATCAGCTCTCTTGATCAAAATCAGTAACCTCGGTAATTTTCTTGCTATTTTGAACAACTTAACTGGTTAGTTAGATGGGAAGATGGGTCGGATGTAAATCATGTAATGGATTAATAGTTTCGTGATTCAAATCATTTAATCGAGTCCATGGCTTTCAAGTTTCAAGTTTCAAGTAGATGACTCTTGAGTTTCAAACTTATTCTTTTCTTTCTTTTGACTAACAACTAATATATCATTTATGTTACAAATTTATGAGTTTAAATTGTTCACCATAGAAGTTCTCAGGGACAGGTACCATGAGTGGTGGGATTCTTACAAGCATGAAGGGGTTCCTTAATGCAAAACGCCTGGCTTTGTCTAGGGAAATAGATACAGTACATGAAACTAATGAGAACATCACTCGCAATTTCACTGCACTTCAAGCTGCTGCTGATTCTGTGGATAAGTTAAAAGCACAAGAGAAGAGCATTGCTTCAACTTCATATGGGCTCAGTATCTGTGGTGGTAGCTTTCCAATGTTCTTCTTTGCTCCAAAGTTTTGTTACAAATCTTTTTAACTCATTTGACTCTTACAGATTTTCGTGTCGACTAGGATCGACTTCTAATAGCAAAGTTGTCATCTGTCACAGTGCCTTCAACTCCTAGGACACAGAATGACATCTTGCCAAGAAATTTTTTCTATAATGAACTGAAAACAGCAACCTGGAACTTTCATCCTCATAATAAGATTGGTGAAGGTAGTTTTGGTCAGGTTTTTAAGGGGTGGGTTGATGACAATACATCAACATCTACCAAGCCCAGAACTGGCATGTTAGTTGCTGTGAAGACCATTAACCGAGAAGGTTTACAAGGTCACCAGGAATGGTTGGTGAGTTTAACACTTTAACTCGTACTTTTTCTGCTTACATACACTTTCAAAGTTTTTATCTGTCTTGCTAATTGATTTTTAGTATAACAATTATTAGTGATATGACATACATTTGAGTATCTAATACACATACATATTCAATTTCTGAAAGAGGATATTAAAATGGTTATTTACAAGTTGTCAAAGAAGACCTTGTTTGGTTACATGTAACGATCCTAATTGTTATAGATAAGCAAGTTTATATGTAATGTCTTCAGAGAAATTTATTAGTGCCCCTTGAACTTTAGATAGAAATTTACTACCTAGGAAGGCTGCATCATCCAAATGTTGTGAAGTAGTTGGGATATTGCTTCGAGGATGACCATCGGCTTCTGGTTTATGAATTTATGGCTTATGGAAGCTTGGAGGGTCATCTATTTGGATGTAAGTTATGAACTATATTTAGCCTCTTGATGAACAATACTCTGTTCATGACCTTTTAAACAGCTGAACATGTGATTTGAACAGATGGTATGATCATCTGTGCCAAAGGTGATCAAATATTTCTATTTGTAACATAGTTTTGGTACTTGAATGTTGTTGGAACAGGGGCTTCTTACCATCAACCACTTCTGTGGATCCTGCGTATGAAGATTGCTCTTGGTGCTGCCAAGTCTCTATCATTTATTCATAATAGTGAGGGAAGAGTGATCCACCGGGACTTCAAAAGTTCTAATATCCTTCTGGATTCAGTAAGTGAAACATTTAGTCGTGAATCTTATAGCTTATAGAAGAATGCTGGTAAACTTGCTCACCTTCATATTTTTCATTCAAAATGACAGAACTACAATGCCAAACTCTCTGATTTTGGTTTTGCTAAGGATGGACCAGCAGGTGATAGTAGCCATGTATCGACAAGGGTGATGGGAACATATGGATATGCAGCTTCATAGTATGTTGCTACAGGTTTATTATTTTTTACAGGACTTTTTACTAAACTTTTCCATGTAAAGAAGCCAGATAGCCTTGGCAAAGGTAGAATGTGTTTAATTTGATGCCATTTTTTTTATCTGTTTGTAGCAGAAGCATTTTACCTATATAATAAGCTGCATTCTCTAGTCCCTCAAACCTTACTATTTGGATATTTAAGCCCTCTTTCAGTATTATGAACCAAGAACATATAAACTTTCCAACTATAATCAGCAATTGCTATTTGCTTGTTTACCAGAAAGTAACAAATTACTATGCTCCCTTCTAATGTTCTTTCATTTTCATTTTTTGTGTACTGAAGGTCATTTAACCGGCAAAAATGATGTGTATAGTTTTGGAGTTGTCATGCTCGAACTCTTGTCTGGAAGACAAGTACTTGACAGTAGCCGACCAACCAGGAAACATGATCTAGTTGAATGGGCCAAACCATACCTTGCCAGCAAACGCAGATTTCTCAAAACTTTTGATGCTCGTATTAAAGGCCAGTATTCTGTGGCTGCAGCTTGTAAAGCGGCTAACCTTGCAAATCAATGCTTATCAGCAGAACCCAAGTTGAGGCCAGACATGAATGATGTGGTAGCAGCTTCAGGAATGCATTGACATTGAGGGTTCCGGAATCTATCGTAATGATTCGCACCAATCTCCTTATTCCAATTCAAGCAGTGCCAAATTAAGCTGGAGAAGTTGGATCAGCTTCAGGTCATCTGCTTCTCGCAGCTGCGTGTTAGATAGTCCTGCATGATATTATCATTGAATTCATTCATTCAAAAAAAAATGGGGACTCAGATGGAAGAGGAAATGAACTAGGTGTTGTACCAGTATATGTTGGATCTTGTTACATTTTGTGCCTGAAGATGAACTTTACCTAAAGTTCTCGGGTATTACAATTTCACACGGTTGAGAGTGATTTAGATACCAATGATGGTTGGCAGGGATCTCCAACACTAGAGCTATTTCTTAGCTCAATCTTGTAGTTTTTACACTTTTGTAGTTTTTACTAGAATTCTATCATTATGAGGGTCGACTATGCCATCTGTTTTTGACATGCTGATTAATACAACTTATACGGTATTTACATTAAATGTCTGAGAGTGAATTTGAATAGCGATACACCGTTTGTGCCTTCATCTCCTCAGACGCAGGGTAAAATCTTGCCGTCCTTCAACTTGAAGAGCTTTCACTTTAATAAACTGAAAACAGCTACCAGGTCTTTCGTCCTGGTTTAGTTCCGGGTGATCTTGGTTTTGGTTCTGTCTTCAAGGGGTAGATTGATGAGCATTCGTTCACAGCTTCCAAGCCTGGTACTGGCAAGGCCATTGCAGTAAAGATTCTTAACCAGCACAGGACCTCGCAGAGTCACGAGGAATGGATGGTGAGTATCACTTCTATTGTTGCTCAAATGAACTTTACTTACTTAGCTTTAGTTCAGCTTAGCTGAGTACTGCACAATCAAGCAGTTGAGAATCCAAGGCATATTTGAGGTTTCAAAGAGCTGCTCAAGGAATTGATGATCAAAGTTGAAAAGGCCTGAATCTTGTTAGAAATTACCATAATGCATGCATCTTTTTCAATTGTTTCAAATAGATGATAGTGTTTCAAGAAATATATAGTTCACTGTTTACTGCCTCTTGTTTACTACCTCTTGTTTTATAGAAAGAAGTTAACTGCCTTGGACAGCTGAGTCACCCAAATCCTGTAAAGCTGATTGGTTACTGCCTAGAGGATGAGTTACGCCTTCTGGTGTACGAATTTATGCCCAAAGGCAGCTTGGAAAGTCATATTTTCAAAAGTGAGCCATGAACTTCCCTGTTCTTATACAAGATCACCTTTTAATTCAAGCAATTTCATTTGGTGGTCCTTACAGACTTCTTTGTTTCGGCAACAGGCGCGTCTCACTCTGAAGTACTGTCATGGAACCTCCGCATGAAGATTGCACTCGGTGCTGCTAAGGCTCTAGCATTTCTTCATAGTGATGAGGCAAAATGCATATATGTGGACTTCAAGACATCTAAGATCCTTCTTGATTCAGTATGTGAAACATTCTGGTATTGAATTTTGTTTACTTCCAGAAGGGTTATGTTACATTTGCTCACATCATATCTTCCTTTTGAAATACAGAACTATAATGTCAAAATATACGGTCATGGTTTAGCCTGGGAAGGGTCTGGAGGTTATAAAATGTGTCTCATTACTAATGAACTTCCGTGGTATGAGAAAGTGTGTTACTTACATTGGAGGCCCATATACAGCTCCTGATTATGCACTTGCAGGTGAAGGAATAATCTATCACAACCCTATAAACTGAGCAACTTTTAGACAAAGTATACGTAAGAGCCTCTTAGCATTAATCTCAAGAATGAAGCTGAAACTTGTGAACCAACTATATATTTATCTGCCATGCAACTTTGTCTACCCAAAACAATGATGTATCATGATCCCCAAACTCTCATATACACTAGGTAACTGCACGATACATGTCTACTATATCTGTGGCATATATAGCGTCTTTGTAGCTGACACAATCATCTTCACCAATAGTACTAAGTATCCGTGTTGTGTTGTTCCTGTCTAACCTCTGTCATCTTTTCTTGTGAAGATCACTTGACCCCGGGAAGCGATGTGTACAGTTTTGGGGTTGTTCTACTCGAAATCTTAACAGGCCAACGAGCTATTGACAGCAACAGGCCAGTGAAAGAACAGGATTTAGTTAAGTTGGGAACATTCAAGGTTAAAGGGAAACAAGAAGTTCACCAAATGATCGACAGCCGCATGGAATGCCAGTACTCCAAGTCTGCAGCAGTCAAAGCGCTTAAACTTGCAATTCAATGCGTGTCAATGTCGCTAAGGCATAGGCCAGACATGCATCAGGTGGTAGAAACATTGGAGAACCTTCAGTCCTATGGTAATAAATGAGCCAAAATCCATGATTCTTAGTATGTTTCAGAGCACTCTTACAATCCAAAACTGATATGTTTGGTTTTGGAGTTGTTATGCTCGAATTATTGACTTGCATCCATAGAGTTCCAGCCAATTTGAGGATATCTCCTCACAGTCTAATCAAAGATCCTAAAAGGCTAAATGTATGTTAACGCTCCATCAATTTCTACTGCATTCTTGCAAAACCATAATGTCAGTGTCATAGTTTCACTTTTACACCATTAAACCTTCAGCGGGCCATAGAGATTGCACCTTTATGAAGTACTATTACAACAATTGATTACTGTACCATTCTTATTTGTCTGATGTCTACATGATTACTCTTTTCTGAAGCAAGTTTCTTACTTTGCATAGAAACAGATTAAACACCATGATTGACCTACAAGAAACTCAGATATTTACTCCTCACACTTTTGGCATTTGTATAATTATATATATTGAGAGCTCTAGAGCTATTGTTCCTGGTGTTTCCCTTCATGGTTACTTGAGTCTGAAGCCTTTTCTTCTTGAGGATCATATGAAATTTACACTTCCCTGAGAATACTATTTAAAGGATGTAAAATTGAATTAGTTGTGTGAGTGTGACGTGTGTGACTAAATGATTCGAAAATATCACCAGACGTTCACACATGGAAGACTTGGTCATGCTTGTACAGCTTTCCCAGCTATTATATCATAGCTGTATTAATATTTATTATTAATTTTTGGAACGAAAATAAATCACTGTTTGGTGACCTCTAGACTTCTTTCTTCTCTGGTTTCCAAGAAGCTTCTGTCTCTTTGGTTCCCTGGTTGTTAATCTCAATCATCTTCTGTAAGACTTGAAGACTTCTGTTCATGCATCAGCCTTGTAAGTTTCTACTTTGCATATTTACAGATTTCTAAGCTGGGTTTGGTAGATTCCTAGTAGGTTTTATTATATATCATCTCATCCATTGTTTGATTTCCCTTATTGCAAAAGCTTTTGTTCTCTTCATTTCCAGGTGATTGTCCCATATTGAAGAACTGGAAATTCAGTACTTAATTGTGTAATCACAAGTAGGGACTTGGTAATATTCATTTTTTCGTACATGCGTCCCGGTTGGGAAACCGGGTCAATTAATGGTTTCATATAGTATGATTGATTAGCAAAAAGTGCAATGAATCCTGAGATATATAGCCATTCAGTTGTTCTTTTGGTTAACTAATTACAGATGATGCTGCTATTGCCTACTGGGTACTGTAGTTACTTCATTTTCTGATGGTATTGTTTTTGGCAAACATTTTCTGATGGATTGGTTTCATTTGTTCAAGATCTTACAAACTGATCGAGGCTATGAGTGGAGGGCTTCGGACAAGCGTGAAGGGGCACCTCTTTGCGCAACGCCTCACTTTGGCTTTAGACCCATTGTTGGAAAATGAGACCACCAACAACAATGTCACAGCTCCCTTATTAGATGTACCTCCGCATGCAGTTGAGGAGATAACAATGGATTCAACTACTTATGGGCTCGGTATCTGTGATGGTAACATTCCTTGCTTCCCAATGTTTAACGCTGCAAAGGTACTCAAGTTAAATCCTACTCTTAAAATATGTGTTTTATATGCAAGCTTATCCCACATAGTCCAGCTGGGATCTGTCCTTCATTTTTGTAGTAGAGAACTACTACATAAGTGAATCAGTGTATACTGTATAGTGATACCTATATGATTCCTAAATTCGTCATAAAGAGGCTTCCTATTAGATTCCAGTTTGGCTACTGGTCTGCTGACAGAAGTGTTATTCTCCAATTCTTCATTGACTAGCTTTCAGTTTGTCACTTTGTGTATGTGAGTCTTGAACTTTACAGCAGAATTTGATGGGTTGTCTCTGTCGACCAGCAGAACATGGCTTCGGACAGGACTAGAACTGGAGCTGACAGTCGCCCTCCCCAAGGTTCTTTTGCAGTTCAATATTTTCAGTCGTACTATGTTAAAAGTCCTTAGGTGCTGACGTTGGCTTCTTTAATTTCTCCTTAATTAATATGTAGGAGGGTGGTATTGGCTAGAAAAATGTTTTGGGGCCTTATTAAGGCCTATGAATTTTGGCCTTAATCCTACGTGGTGTGCCACCTCATCAAGACACATCATCAATATCAAAAACCTTGTTATTGTTGTAGGAAAAAAGGAATAGATGCAAAGCGTAGTCTTTATTGATTGATAATGAGGCTTTTGTATAAGCATTACATCAAGTATCCCGAATAATCAGGGATTCCCTATCAATTAAGGTAACTACTATTCTAGTCTGTTTAGGTCAAGACACACATAGGAAGTTACAGAATTATCCTTCCTTGAACACTCCCCCTTGTGTCGCGTACTTAATGTGACACGGTGCATAACATGTTGCCTCGCTAAAACCTTGCCAAGCAAAACAAAACCACTTGGGTAAAAAATAAAAAGCTTGGTCGAAGGGAAAAGAGCACAACGCACCAACTGCAATTGAAGATTATATGTGAGGTAGACTCCCCCTGATGTCTACAAGACAACTCCCCCTGATTGGTAACCCAATATCGGAGTTAAGATAAATGGCGTATACAAACGCTCCTCACAAGCTTCAAAAGTAGGCGTGGCCAATGATCGAGTCATTGAATA
This sequence comes from Potentilla sterilis, assembly GCA_963682095.1. Taxonomy (NCBI): domain Eukaryota; kingdom Viridiplantae; phylum Streptophyta; class Magnoliopsida; order Rosales; family Rosaceae; genus Potentilla; species Potentilla sterilis. The sequence goes on along the minus strand of OY821763.1, from coordinate 9,037,194 downwards.
CGACCACATTATCCTTGTATTAGACCATCTACACTTGGCTTTACTTAGTCTTAAGGAAGAAGGTTGCTTAGCAACTCAAAACTAGAGTTCGCGTTGAAAATCAGATTCACGCGCAACATGACATTTGTGTACTTAAATAGTCATAAGTCCTTCGATACAGTAGGTATGAATGAACCGTAAAAAGTTCTGGAAACTAGACACCCATATATTTCCAGTGATATAAAGTACACAATGTGGTTCGTCCTGAGCTGATCATAAAGCTCTGTCGAAGGTGACTGATCTGCAAATTACTGGACAGATTCGTCCTACTTTGCTAAAACAGTCATAACTCACTCAATATGATAGCTATGATCAAATGGTTGGTGTCCCTAGAAAGTAGACACATAGACCTTTCCAATAGTACCAATTTCATCATTTTACAACGAGTGATCCGTCCTGTAGGCCTCGGGGAAGTTGACGTACAGAACCAGGCATATTCTGGAATTGCCTATTGATGTGTTTTTCATGATGGGATCGAATGAGCCTAAACCTTTCTTTCTTGAAAGAAAGTACCGCCATATACCATGGCATTGCGTGAGTGCGTCTAGCCATTACCTTGGCTTTATAAGTTTATAGCGAATGAGATGTCGAGTCTATCGTATTATAACAAGTACATGATTGCGCACATGGTACTTAGATGGAGAGTTTCATCTCCCAAGACTTCTCGTCACATAGACGAAACGAGTATTCTCAAGACATCGACTAATCATGGGATACATATAGGCTTTGGTTTAACGTCCATTAGTTTGCCATAAGCCGATAGATGAACAAGTTCATCACTAACGGTTCTCACATTCGAGACCAAGTATTCCCAAGATCCATTCATTCTTAACGTCAGATTAGTGATATCTCAATCATAATTCATCCGTAGTTTACACGCAAATAGGCATGATTCTTTACATTTCATCTCCAATCAAGTAGTCGCTCAACCGCGTTGTACAATATCCAACCAGAAGATCGATTTGAACCCATATAGAGAACATCCTAATCTGATAGCATACGCACTTCGAGGTTTTTGCTTACTTGACTTGGGTGAAAACTGATCCGTTCATGATATTTATGTACATCTCTTTACTTAGTCTCAATAGAGATGATTCATAAGCTGCATGTTCAGTTTTTCGGAACTACCTAACTGACAAGGTAATGGAGTGTGATATGACTCCATTACGAGAGCATATGTCATCGTAGTCGATTCCAGGGCGTTTGTGAGAGACCTTGCGCCACAAGGTGAGTCTAGGCTCTTTTTCTCACTACGCTTTCCATCAAAGATTATCGATAGGGTTTACACTTACGGTGTCGGCATCACCTGATCAAGGACCTATCTCTTTATATAAACTGGATCGTATATCTTTCCATGTAGGTCAATTTACAACGTTGGTATTTGCTTCAAATTCAATTACGATATTTGACATTAAAACATTCCATCTTTGTGAATCAAATTCAATGTTAAATCTTTTTTGACTCTTAATCAAAATTTAGATTTAGAATTATATATATATATACATATCCATCGAATTTTAGAAAAATAAAAGTAGATAAAATAAATTTGTATCTGTTGTAGGAGAAATAGATTGATAAATCTCTCTGTGTTTATTCATTGATAAGGAGGCCTTTATATAGGCATTACATCAAGTATCCCTGGCGAACAGGGATTCCCTATCTAATAGAGTATCTAGACTTCTAGTCTTATTAGGACAAGACACACCACGGAAGTTACTGAGTTAACCTTCCTTGAACACTCCCCCTTGTGTCGCGTCCTCAATGGTGCATGAGCTGTTGCCTCGTTAAAACCTTTGCCAGCAAACAAAAACCTCTTGGGCAAAAATAAAAGCATGGTCTAAGGAAAAAGAGTACAACGCACCAACTACAAGTATGTGAGACATGCATAACTAGGCTCCCCCTGAAGTCTAGATGAGAACTCCCCCTGATAGTCATTCAGTCTTTGAGTTCGGATAAGCGACACATTCCAATGCGCTTTACATGCTTCATAAATGTAGATTTGGGTAGAGACTTGGTGAACAGATCCGCTGCATTTTCTTCTGAGCTGACTTGCTTCACCTGGATATTCAAAGTCTCTTGCTGCTGCTGATTGTAGAAGAACTTAGGCGAAATGTGTTTAGTATTGTCACCCTTAATGTATCCCAACTTCATCTGCTCGATGCATGCTGCATTATCTTCAAATATGCAAGTTGGTCCCATCGTAGTAGACTCAAGTCCACTAGACTCTCGAATGTGAGATATAACTGAGCGAAGCCAAATACATTCTTTGACTGCTTCATGTAGTGCAATAATCTCAGCATGGTTCGAGGAGGTAGCAACAAGGGTTTGCTTGGTTGATCTCCAAGATATCGCCGTATTCCCAATGGTAAAAACATAACCTGTTTGAGAACGTCCTTTGTGTGGATCTGACAAATATCCAGCATCAGCAAATCCTACCATTACATCATTTGGTGTATCTGAGTAGGAGGGGGTATCGCCAAAGCCGTATCGGGACCACGACTTAGCATCCGCGGGTCCGGATAAGTTGGCGGATATGGCTGCAAGATGGCGGATGGATGAACCAAAGCCAGTCTTGGCGGATATGGCTGGCGGATGGCAATCCGAGCCATGGTTTGTGCTGTTAGATGCAAGAGATCGACTAGGTGTCGAATCCTGATGAGTGTATCGATAGTACAAGCCCATGTCAAGGGTTCCTTTAAGGTATCGGAAGATGTTCTTGATTCCAACCCAATGACGTTGTGTTGGCGCAGAGCTAAATCTAGCTAACAAGTTCACAGAGAAAGCGATGTCTGGTCTAGTACACTGAGCTAAGTATAACAAAGCTCCAATCGCACTAAGATATGGATATTCAGCTCCCAAGACCTCTTCGTCATCTTCTTTCGGACGAAAGGGATCTTTGTTGATATCCAGACTTCTAACGACCATGGGAGTGCCTGTAGGATGCATAACTTTGTCCATGTTAAATCGCCTGAGCATCTTTCGGACATATGCAGACTGGTGTATAAAAATTCCACCACTTCGGTGCTCTAGTTCTAAGCCTAGGCAAAACCGAGTCCTTCCCAGATCTTTCATCTCGAATTCGGATTTCAAATAGCTAGCGGTCTCATTGATCTCATTCAGAGTTCCAATGATGTTCATATCATCGACATAGACGGCTATAATGGCAAATCCTGAACTTGTTCTCTTTATGAACACACAAGGGCACAACTCATCATTCTTGTATCCTTTCCCAATCAAGTAATCACTTAACCGTGTGTACCACATCCTACCAGATTGTCGGAGTCCATATAGAGATCGTCTCAACCTGATAGCAAATGAACTTCGTGGTTTTTGCTCACTTGACTTGGGTAACGAAAGTCCTTCTGGCACTTTCATGTACATCTCCGTATCTAGGTCCCCATAAAGATACGCAGTTACAACATCCATAAGCTGCATATTGAGTCTCTCTGAGACTACCAAACTTATTAAGTATCGGAAGGTAATAGTATCCATGACAGGAGAATACGTCTCCTCATAATCAATTCCAGGGCGTTGAGAAAAACCTTGCGCCACGAGTCGAGCTTTATATCGCTGGACTTCGCCATTCTCATTGCGCTTTCTGACAAAGACCCATTTATGTCCAACAGGCTTCACGTTCGGCGGTGTAGGCACAACCGGTCCGAATACTTGCCTTTTCTTTAGAGAGTCTAGTTCAGCCTGGATTGCTTCTTCCCACTTCGGCCAATCCGCCCTACGTTGACATTCATCAACAGTGCGGGGTTCCATATCGTCGTCGTCAATAACTTCTTGAGCAACGGCGTAGGCGAATGCATCATCGATATACATGGAATTTCTTTCCATCAGATTGTGCATGCATAAGTAGTTTAGTGAGATTTCCTTGTTCTCCAACATCAACGGTGAGTCTGAGGCGTCCCCCAGATGATTCAGAGTTGATTCTTGGACATAGGTATAGTCGGAGACAATCTCGTGTGACGGCGTCACAGTATCGATGATGAACGGATCGCTTTGTGCCTGGACACATGCCCTCTTTCTAGGTACATTGTCTTTGGAACCGATTGGTCTCCCCCTCTTTCTAGGAGGATCCGAAGTCGACGCCGGCTCTCCACTTGGAGGTGCCGAGCCTAGGCTGCCGATGGCACCTAGGGCTGCGGGTCCGAGACCGGCGGCGCGTGCTCGCGCATGGCGAGGAATGTTAAGCCTTGCAGGTACATTCGCAGCAGGTATGGTTGATCTTGTCACTTTCGCAATATCAGTAAAGGAGTCGGGCATCGTATCCGCCACCTTTTGTAGTTCTAATATGCGTTGTATTTCAGTCTCACACTGAGACGTACGGGGATCATAATGAGACATAGTGGGAGAGAACCACGTCAATTCCTGACGTTCATTTGGGACGGATGCGGCCCCATCTCCCCCTAACGGCGGGAAGGATGTCTCATCAAAGTGACAATCTGCAAATCTTGCAGTAAACAGATCACCTGTCATAGGCTCTATATAGCGGACAATAGTTGGTGCTTCATATCCAACATAAATAGCTGATCGTCGTTGTGGACCCATCTTGGTACGCAGTGGAGGCGTGATAGGCACATATACGGCACAACCAAAAGTACGCAGATGCGAAATATCAGGCTCGTAACCAGTTACCAACTGGTACGCACTAAATGGTTGGCTATCTGTGGGTCGTAGACGAATAAGCATAGCTGCATGTAATATTGCATATCCCCATGCCGAAACTGGCAAGTTTGTGGCCATGACAAGAGACCTAGCTACAAGCTGTAGTCTCTTGATAGCGGCTTCTGCAAGACCGTTCTGAGAATGAACGTGGGGTACGGGATGTTCAACTTCAATCCCAACTGACATGCAATAGTCATCAAAACACTTTGAGGTAAACTCTCCAGCATTATCCATTCTGATGGACTTAATCGGATTGTCCGGGTGGTGAGCCCGAAGCTTAATAATCTGAGCTAGGAGTTTAGCGAATGCAGCATTCCTCGTGGACAACAACGCTACGTGTGACCAACGCGTTGATGCATCAACCAGAACCATGAAATATCGAAATGGTCCGCATTCTGGTGTTATAGGTCCACAAATATCACCTTGTATTCGTTGTAGAAACGGAATATTCTGTTTATTATCAATAGCAAAAGATGGTCTTGCTTGAAGTTTTGCTAGTGAACAAGCTTTACAAAACGAACGATGAGCATTAGACATCGCTACAGAAGCATGAGAAGCAGGAGGGGGCCGAACCTCTCCTTGGAAGCGAGAGGCGGCTATCGACGGCACGGCCGAACCGAGGCCGAGGCGCCCTCTGTGCTTTTGTGATCGGAAAAATGGATGACCGTGGGAGCATTTCAAAATACGGATCATCAGATCACGACCCGGATGACCGAGTCTATCATGCCAAAGCTTATAAGCATCAGAATCACATAATATAACAACATGAGATTCGTTGGCTCGAATGGTTGTGAAATACATGCCATTGCGAACTCGCTTACACTTCTCCACAATGCGAGTGCGCATAGATTGAGTGGAGGTGATCAACAGATATTCAGTTCCATCTTCAACATAGGTGCTGAGGTGATAGTCATTGTCACGCACATCCTTGAAAGCTAGCAAGGTTCTTGGCGCCTTAGGCGCATATAGGGCGTCCTCTACCCGAATCTCAGTGCCATTTGGCAGTAAGAATTGAGCAGTGCCGCGACCCTTAATTACGGGTCCAGTTCCTGTCATCGTAGATAACGACGATTCTCTTGGCGTAAAATCCGAAAACAATTGCCGATTTCTCAGAATCGTGTGAGTTGTTGCACAATCCAACAAACACTCAATCTCGCCTTGATACATCTACAAAAACAATGTAAATTGAATCAATAGTCTACTTTAGACTTTGGCGAACACTTTAAAGTAAGTGTACTGAAACAATATATCATCACAAAATGAAGTGCATTAAGGCCAATAACATAGCCATGGCAACGACAAAATTTGAGAGAAAGATATAAGCCGTATTTTAATCACCGAGTATCAACAATGATAATCATAGCCTAGTTCAGAGATTGAGACCGGACACCGTCGTAGGTGGCGTGGCCGAGCCAAGGCCGAGGCCAGGGCAAAGGCCGGGGCCAAGCCAAAGCCGAAGCTGTGGTAAGGCCAAAGCTACCCAGAGGCCGAGCCGAAGCAAGGCGAGTGGTGAGAGTCGGTCAGGCATTGAGGCAATGCGATGCGACGGTTGAGCTAAATCCGAAGCATGGCGAGTCCGAAGACACTTTGTTGCCGAGCCATTGATGCAAAAGTTGCATTTGTTCGATAGGCTATCGATTGTTGGTTTCAAAAACCGGATTCGGTGCTGAGCCAAGCTGGCGAATGGCCATGGCGAGTGAGGCCTAGCGAGTCGCGGCCAAGCGCTTATGGGCTTTGGCGAGCGAGGCATGGCGGATCGCAGCCAAGTTGGCGGATCGCTGATCGCGGATCGCGGATTAGTTGGCGAATAGCCATGGCGAGCGAGTCCTGGCGGATCGCGACCAAGTTGGCGGATAGCGGATCGCGGATCTCGGATCGCGGATCGTGTATCGCGGCTCGCGGATGGCGTAACGCGGATCGCGGATCTCTCCTTTTGTCTTTTGTGATTTTTCGGATATGAGTTAACATCACCAGAATTTTGGTGAACTCAAAATGATTATGCCATTGAGAATTGGACGCATTGAACCAATTTTGCTTTCAGGGATGTAAAAATCTTAAATCATTCGTAGAATAAGATAGATTTTATTGATGACAACTCAAGAATACATCAAGGTTGTTCTAAATAGAACGACTTATCGAACAAAGTCGTGATTTATTGACTATTCTGTCAAAATATCAATCAAAATCAAACTTGAACACGTATCTCATGACCTAAGTCAAATACTTATTCATAGTCTGGAGTATCATACTCCTGAGTCCTACGTTTCTTGGTAGGTTGGAAGTCATCGATGGCGAAGTTCGTATTTTCCTCATCGTATACTTCTTCCTTAAAGTCTCCTACATAGTGTGCTTCTTGTTCTATGTATTGTTTGTGTTTCTTGTAAGCGGCTTGAATATCTCTGCTTGCTATGCAATCGCGTTGGAGATGATTCATAGAACCACATTTGAAGCAAGGAGCCGAAGCATTGTTCGGCGGATGGCCACCACGCCTGGGACCGGAACCAAAACTGTTCCTCCCTCTGGGAGCGGCGGCTCTGCCATCATCCCTTGTCCAAGAAAGCGGTCGGCCACGGCCGACGCCTCTTCTCCCTCCTCGTCCGCCACGTATTGCTCTTGGCGTACGTGGTGGCGGTGCTTGACGTTCATGAGGTTGATGCTTCTGCTTAAAAGCTTTACCACGGGCTTGATGAGATTCCGCAATGAATTTCGGTCCTCGAGGCCTCTTATTGGTGGTAAGAATCAACTCATGGTACCTCTCCTTTCTTTGAAGGACATTCATCAAATCGCTGAAGGTTTTGATAGTGCCTTTCTCGCGGAGATCGCGGTACTGATGCGACAACATGGACGCAGATTCTGGGAACGTCGTGAAAGTCTTCTCCATCATATCATCATCGGTCTTTTCGACCCCACAAAAGCTCAAATCAGATTGCAAGTTTAGCATAGTCTGATGATATTCCTGGACGGAATCAAAATCCAGTAAGCGGATTTGCTCCCAATCAGACATGAGGTCTGGGAGTTGTGCGTCATGCACATTGTCGAAGCGGTCCTTGAGGATATCCCATAGCTCTTTGGGATCAGTTTTCCTCAGGTATTGCTTCTTGAGCGTTGGATGGATATGGCGCCTGAGAAACATCAGGGCTTGTGCTTTCTGTTCAGGAGAAGCGTGTAAGCTTTCATCCTCAGGAGGGTTGATGGTGGCAGTAAATCTTTTACCAATGAAAGTGTTCTCAACATCTGAGACCCACCTCTTGTATTCCTTGCCTTGGACATCCAAGATGTCAAATTCTGGACGCTGAGTGTCAGCCATCTACAGAACACAAACAGGGAGACGTTAGTATGTTTGAATACTAATCAAGTTTGATTGTTCTTTTAGAACAGTGCCAAGATATATCATGGTCACATAAATCGATGCTTAATGTGACTTCAAGTCACAATCGATATCTTCCCTTTGTTTTCTTTCCAAAAAAGAATAATACGTTATGGTTCACAGTGACATCACAGTCACAAGCATAACGGTGGCCGGTAACATCACAGTTACCCCAATAAACGTTGGCACCGGGGTGACTAAATCCCCGTATGCCGTCCCGAGAAGCGATAGAATCGGGATGAAGAAGCAGGGACACGGAAAGGTCCCGGAAGAAAACAAAACCCAACTATTGAAATTTTCATAAGCGGGAACGTTTATAAAAATATTTACCTCTTCAAGAGAAGCTTGATCAAACGAAACTTGACTCTTGGGGAAGCTTGTTTTCTTCGATTTTTCTTGATTTCTTCTCAACCACGAATAAGGGTTCGCGGATCGCTTGCTTGGCTTGCGAGCAATTTTGATCGTCTGGCGGATGCGTGCAAAAAGTAGCACGCAAGGGAGAGCTGCTGGCGAGCGGGTTGTCTGCCTAGAGGCAGAGGAGGAGCAGTACTCGAGGGTACAGTGCGGCAGGCGAACAGCGCAGATGCTGCTGAGAAGAGGCCGACGGTGCCGAAGAGAAGAATCGGCGGCCGACGGTAGGTTAGGGTTTCGAAAAAAAAATTCGGAATTAGGGTTTCTAGGGTTTATTAGACGGGAGGCTAGAGCAATGTGCTGATAACGTGTTGTAGGAGAAATAGATTGATAAATCTCTCTGTGTTTATTCATTGATAAGGAGGCCTTTATATAGGCATTACATCAAGTATCCCTGGCGAACAGGGATTCCCTATCTAATAGAGTATCTAGACTTCTAGTCTTATTAGGACAAGACACACCACGGAAGTTACTGAGTTAACCTTCCTTGAACAGTATCGAATTTTTTAGATGAATTTTATATATATATGAAGTTTATTTGGACATTGATATAGTGTACGTTGAAATTATTATTTTTGAAATAGTACTATTTTTTTTTAAATAGTATATGTGTGTATGTATGTATATGTGTGTGTGTATGTATATATATATGTATATTCACTTGAATTTATATTTTTGAATAATTATAATTTAAAAAATTATATTTGGTGTTTAAATTTAAAAACGAGTGTAATAAAAAAAATGGCTTGAAAAATATTTTTCTTTTCTTAAAATTATTTTTATTTTTGAAAAATGACAAAATAATCTAGAGCCATTGGATTTGAAATGACAAGATTGTATTTTAACCCTAATATGACATAACAAAGTTTTTGATATTGATGATGTATCTTGATGAGGTGGCACGCCACGTATGATTAAGGCCAAAATTCCTAGGCCTTATTAAGGCCCCCTATCACACTCTATTGGCTATTATAAACCACAGCCTTTTAGATGAATCATCAACCCTAATTTGTTTCATTAAAATTTGGTCTTCGTTGCACCCTTTAATTGTAACTACTAGTCTACTACTACAACATAGAGGCCAGAGGGTATATCAACTTGGTTTTCTCCTTCATGTAAAGAACCATTTAGCAGTAGAACATAGTGTTACTATAATCTGATCTTTTATTCTTTACTAGAACTCTGTCATATTTTGAAGGTCGACTATGCCCTCTGTTAGACATGCTGATTAATACAATTCATCTGGAATTTGCATTACATGTCTAGGAGTGAATTTGAATAGCAACATACCGTCTGTGTCAGTGCCTTCATCTTCTCAGACAGAGGGTGAAATCTTGCCGTCCTTCAACTTGAAGAGCTTTCACTTTAATGAACTGGATAAAGCTACCCGGTTCTGGCGTACATCTCAAATTCTGGGTAATCGTTTGTCTGGTTCTGTCTTTGAGGGGTGGATTGAGGGCAAGGCCATTGCAGTAAAGATTGTTAGCCGGGACAGGACCTCGCAGAGTGAGGAATGGATGGTGAGTATCACTTCTATTGTTGCTCAAATGAACTTTACTTACTTAGCTTTAGCTCAGCTTAGCTGAGTACTGAACAATCAAGCAGTCGAGAATCCTAGGCATATTTGAGGTTTCAAAGAGCTCCTCAAGGAATTGATGATCAAAGTGAAAAGGCCTGAATCTTGTTAGAAATTACCATAATGGATGCATCTTTTTCAATTGTTTCAAATAGATGATAGTGTTTTCAGAAATATATAGTTCACTGATGTTTACTGCCTCTTGTTTTAAAGAAAGAAGTTAACTGCCTTGGACAGCTGAGTCACCCAAATCTTGTAAAGCTGATTGGTTACTGCCTAGAGGATGACAGACGCCTTCTGGTGTACGAATTTATGCCTAAAGGCAGCTTGGAAAGGGGTCTTTTCCAAAGTGAGCCATGAACTTCCCTGTTCTTATACAAGATCACCTTTTAATTCAAGCAATTTTGGAGGTCCTTACAGACTTCTTTGTTTCCGCAACAGGGGGGGTTTCATTCGCACTGCCATGGGATCTCCGCATGAAGATTGCACTTGGGGCAGCTAAGGGTCTAGCATTTCTTCATAGTGACAAAGCAAATGTGATATTTGTGGACTTCAAGACATCTAAGGTCCTTCTTGATTCGGTATGTAAGCCGTTCAGCTTTTGATTGTTTTGAATTCTCTGGCTTCTCTGCAAAAATTATGTTAGACTTGCTCACGTCAAATTTTCATTCGAGTGATGCTAGATGGAAATCCTTTTGGGTTATCACATGCATCCTATCTTATCCGGCAAAAAATCTAACCGATCACAGAATTTCATTAAATGACTTGTATGCCCCACATTAACTGTTACATAAGGTGGGATACAGGTGGTACCCAAAAAGGCAGTTCGTCTAACATCATTCTTTTCATTCCTAAATAACAGAACTATAATGTCAAATTATGTGGGTATGGTCCTGCCAAGGAACAGCTAGGATTTTATAGACCACGACGCATAATTGTAGATGAATGCGGGGAAGCAGACGACTGGGCTCTGGATCCGTATACTGCTCCCGAGTTTAGGTACAATGGGACAGGTATTCTTTTGTTTCCTCCCTATAAGTCTTACGGTTTTGTTTGGTATTAAGGTTCATAATCACGTATAATTATCGTTTTAAGTTGATTATCTATTTAGTAAGTTTTTTTGTACGTAAGGTGTTTATTTATAAAATTTAATTTAATTTAAATAACTACAATTTAAAAAAACAGATGAAATGTTTTTCTTTAAATTGAGTTTTTTCAATTCAGTCTCAAACTAAACCTACAACTGAATAAATTTTGAGAGAAATTAAACTATATGGAATCCCCACTCAATTTTGAACCTTTCCAACTATGAATGTAGCTCTCTACTTCGATCATATATAATGTATCTATGCTGCAATTATCCAGCTAGCTAACCCCCGGTTCTTCTTTTCGTATTCAGATTCCTTGACCTCCAAAAGTGATGTGTACAGTTTTGGGATCCTTCTGCTCGAAATTTTATCAGGCAGACGAGCATATGACATGAACACATTCACGGTCACGGGATTACCTGTTCCTTCTGATCTACTTGAATTAGCTTCCAATCGACGCAAAGTTTACCAAATTATCGATAGTCGTTTGGAAGCTATTACTCGTGTGAAGTTATTTCTCAACCTGGCAACCGAATGCCTATCAAAAGAACCCACGCTTAGGCCAGACATGAATCAGGTTATTGAAAAATTGGAGAAACTTCAGTCTAGATAGTGAGTGAAAGGAGGCCTTGGCATGGGGATATCTCATATCTCAAAATGAATCTGGCCCAAATCTTCATCCCAATTCAGTCAGTGTTCCGATACATCTCCGGCAAAAACGAATCAGCCGCATGTGAAGCAGCTAGCTACTTCTCATCCCACACATCTGTTTTGTGCATAAATTCTACATTGTGGTTTTCGATCACTTTCAAGAATCTATATTATTATTAACAAAACAAGCTTTGTTAGCCAAAAACGTTGTAAAGTTACGCCTTGATCTTTGCATCATATGTTAATTTAAAATTATGTTTAATAATTAAGGGAGAGAAAGGTAAATATCAAAATTAAAACATAAAAAAATAAAAAATAAAATCTTCTACTCTGTAGGTAACTTCCCACCATGTGCAATTGTGCATCCACTATCTGTAATGACTTCCAATATTTTTAATAAATATATCTTTTATTTGTTTATATATAATATGATGGGTGTGTTAATGACTAGTATATATAAAGGAAAGAAACAATCGATTACTATGATGGGTACGACCTAGCCCTACTGATCTTGTTGTCTGATGTCTTGATGATCACTCATTTCTGAAGCAATAAAAATTTCATGGTAACAAAGAGGGTAATTTGTGTGAATCAATCTTAAGACCTAGAAGTTATAAATTGAAAAATATCTAAATTTGAGGATAGTTGCACCGGCCTTTAGTTTAAAAAAAAATTAAAAAATGTGAACCGAGTAATATTACTATAATCGATTACTTCAACTATGTCCGCCATCTCATAAGCTGAAATAACTACTGTTTCTGCTCAAACCCTGGGGCCTGGCAGAACCATAATAATGAAGCTATACACAACACAGCGAGTATAGTGGTTCACCGTGCCATCGGAGGGCACGGCTACGTCCACTTGGAATCCAGTAGGCGTGGCCAATAAGCCATCGGGTTACAAGGGTGGAATGTCTTGGATCCAAGATCCCTAATACTAAGGGGGAAGCCTCCTATTTATAGGGAAGGAAGGCTCCCTCCTATACCATGTTTCCAATGTGGGACACAAACCCAAATTACTACATATTTCCCCTACCCACGAAGCTACTTCGGGAGCCCGGTGGCACGCCCTCCGGGTGCGGCACCGGTGATCTCTGACATTGGGAATGTAGCCGGGGTTGCGGTCTACCCGCCGGATGCTGGAACTAGGACCCATGACACCGGTTGCACGGTCCACGAGGTCGCCGAACATACTTGGCGGTGTACCATATATGCCACCAACAAGTCCCCCAAGTTCCTGAGTAAGAGTGCAATCTTACTTGGGGAGTTAATCATCATGTGCCGCCAAGCGTAGGTGGTGACCGAGTCACCCCTACTACCACCAGTCCCCCAGTCCCTAAGTGAGATTGGGCTCTTCTCGAGGTGTGCTACTTTCGAGTCCCCCAAGTTCCCGCTGGAGGTGCGACCTGGCCGGGAGTGTTGGGGTGCCGGGAGTGATGAGGCAGGGCGAGATGAGGTGGCGGGTGGCCAGGGAGGATCCGGGTTTGACCGGTCCTGACGCGCTGAAGCCTGATCGGGCACTGCTGGCGGAGCCGCTGCTGAACAGGAATGAGTCGGCTGAATCCGGGGTGACCCGCCGGATAGGACCGGTGCGGCTGAATCCAGGGTGACCCGCCGGAGGGGGGTGACCTGCCGGATAGGACCGGTACGGAGAGCAAGGCGATTCCGTCCGGGCGCTCCGCCATCGGACGGATCGGTGAGCTGGCGATTCCGTCCGGGCGATTCGCCATCGGAGTGATCGGAGAGCTGGCGATCCCGTCCGGGCGATTCGCCACCAGATAGATCACCGGTGGTTGGTTCTAAGTAGCAGATTATCGTTGGCGAATCATAGCCAACATAGATGCCTAAACGTCGTTGTGGACCCATTTTGATACGCAAAGGAGGCGTAATTGGCACATAACCTACACAGACCCATCTTCTTACTTCCATATTTACTAGCCTCGGAGAGCAAGGCGATCCCGTCCGGGCGCTTCGGCACCGGACGGATCGGAGAGCTGGCGATCCCGTCCGGGCGCTTCGGCACCGGACGGATCGGAGAGCACGGCGATCCCGTCCGGGCGCTTCGGCACCGGACGGATCGGAGAGCTGGGCGATTCCGTCCGGGCGCTTCGGCACCGGACGGATCGGAGAGAACGGCGATCCCGTCCGGGCGCTTCGGCACCGGACGGATCGGAGAGCTAGGCGATTCCGTCCGGGCGCTTCGGCACCGGCCGTATCGGAGAGCTAGGGGACCCTGTCCGGGCGCTTCGGCACCGGACGAATCGGAGAGCACGGCGATCCCGTCCGGGCGCTTCGGCACCGGACGGATCAGAGAGCTAGGCGATCCCGTCCGGGCGCTTCGGCACCGGACGGGATCGCCTAGCTCTCTGATCCGTCCGGGCGCTTCGGCACCGGACGGATCGGAGAGCACGGCGATCCCGTCCGAGCGCTTCGGCACCGGACGGATCGGAGAGCTAAGCGATCCCTTCCGGGCCGTGCAACCGGTGTCATGGGTCCTAGTTCCGGCATCCGGCGGGTAGACCGCAACCCCGGCTACATTCCCAATGTCAGAGATCACCGGTGCCGCACCCGGAGGGCGTGCCACCGGGCTCCCGAAGTAGCTTCGTGGGTAGGGGAAATATGTAGTAATTTGGGTTTGTGTCCCACATTGGAAACATGGTATAAGAGGGAGTCTTCCTTCCCTATAAATAGGAGGTTTCCCCCTTAGTATTAGGGATCTTGGATCCAAGGCATTCCACCCTTGTAACCCGATGGCTTATTGGCCACGCCTACTGGATTCCAAGTGGACGTAGCCGTGCCCTCCGATGGCACGGTGAACCACTATACTCGCTGTGTTGTGTATAGCTTCATTATTATGGTTCTGCCAGGCCCCAGGGTTTGAGCAGAAACAACTACTATTAGGGCATCTCCAACAATCATTTTAAACTCATACCCAAACCCAAAATCTATAAAAATTCATCTCCAACAATGAGAACCCATACCCAAATTTGGGTTTCTTCCCCAAACCCAACCCATTTCTAGAACTTTTTCAAGGAGGAAACCTATTTCTTCTTGGTGGGACCAAATTGGTCCAAAGACAAAAAAAAAACCATATTAAAATAAATTATATAATTAATTAAGTCTAACACATATTAAAATATATTATATAATTAATATCTATAGTTTATATAATTCATTTGTTATTAAATAATTATATAAAATGATTAAAATTTGGGTATGGGTATGGGTTTTGACAAAATGGTTGGAGATGAAATATGAGTTTGAATAGTAATGGGTTTGGGTGAGTCAAAAAATGAGTTTGAGTATGGGTTTTGAGTAGGGTTGTTGGAGATGCTCTTAGACAAGCCTAACAAGCAAGGGAAGGCCCATAAGGCTATCAAAATCTGTTGACGGCGAGCCTTCAAATGGTGATAGATATTGCTCTGTGAGGCTCGCCGTCCACGATAATTGTCGGGACTTTGTTTGGATAGCTTGTTATACAAGTTACCCGATATCCACGCGACACTGTGGGTTTTAGCCAACTTGGGCCGGAAGCCCATTACAGCCCAATATCCCAAAACCACAAACTGAGGTTTAGCACTTGCTATCATTCTTCTCCTTCTTCTTCATCATCTCCAACTCTTCATTTGGTAGAGAGCCAAAAACCCCTCCTCATAATGATGACAGCCACATCAACCGCGCTAATCCAGCGCGTGTGCTCCGTCCCCCTCGCGCGTGCCGCACGCACTCGCGCCTTCGCCACCAACACTGCCGCGAGCCTCTCCACCGCTCCCACTCCACGCGCCTCCCCTGCCGACTCGCGCGTCCAGCTCGGCTTGTCCGAAGCTGAGCTCCAGCAGCTCGCCCTAGACTTCAGTCAGGTAAACAACACTTGACTAACTCAAAATCGAAACCATTTCTTCAAGTTCCACGCGCTTATTATCTCTCTCTCTGTATTTAACAATGTGCGTGTAGCAAGGTTATAGAGGCAAGCAGCTTCATCAGCTTATTTACAAGAGAAAGATTAAAGACATTCAGGATTTTAGTCAAGGTATTTTGCAGTTTTTAATTTTAATTTTTAATTTATTGTGGTATTTATTAAAATTTAATTATGTTGCAGTGCCTCTGGCATTCAGGAATGAGCTTGAGGAAGCTGGATGGAAGGTTGGGAGGTCACCTATTTACAATACTGTTACTGCTGCTGATGGCACTGTTAAGGTAAATTTACATTTCTCGTGTATGAGTATATTTGATTTTTTTATTTTTTGGGGAATTTATGCACTTTATTTATATTGAGTTGAGAATGTGTCGGTGTTTTGCTATAAATTTGATGCTTATAATTCAGCTGAGTGATGGTTCTTAGCTTCTGTTGGTTATTGATCTTGCAGTTATTGATAAAGTTGGAGGATAACCGATTGATTGAAACTGTTGGCATACCGGTTCAAGATGAGAAGGGTATGACGCGCCTTACTGCATGCGTCTCATCACAGGTGATTTTCGGAGCTGAGATTCGGCCATTGACAAAACTTCTCTGCAGTATTAGTGTTAGTATTTATAGCTTGGCGCATCTTGAAACAGGTTGGAAGCGCACTGCTTTGCTCATTTTGTGCCACAGGAAAAGGAGGATTCTCAAGGAACCTTAAGAGGCATGAAATTGTTGAGCAGGTATGGATTGTCTTTTCCATCCTTTGTCTTCAAAAATCCATCTTGAATTCCCTTGCTTGCCTAATTATTGAAGATGCACACCTGAAATGTCCTTAAAAGAAATATTTGAAAGTATAGTTGTTGCTATTTTATGCTACCCCATAAGCTAGGTTGAGTTTGTTTAACACTAATGATAATATCTATATGTTCACAGGTTTTGGCCATTGAGGAGATATTCAATCATAGGGTGACTAACGTAGTGTTCATGGGAATGGGTGAACCAATGATGAATCTCAAGTCTGTACTTGAAGCACACCAGTGCTTAAATGAGGTGCATTCCAACTACTTTGGGCAATAAAAGACTAGCTTCTTCTCTATACATGTGTGATAAGAGTAAACAGTTCACTTCACTGCATTAATCTCCAACCAATCCCCATATGTTTGCTAGGAAATAGATTAGGACAGAATAAAAGCTTTCAGGGAATAAATTTTGTATTGTGCAGTATTCTAATTCCAAAAGTTCTCAAATAACCTTCCAGTATGCACATTTATGCCCAAGGGCTCTTCAATATGATTGACCTATAATGTTTATCGTCTTGTAACAATGTTAGTATGACAGTCTAAGTGAATATTCATGTCTGGATTGTTTTGATTGTTAAGGATGTGCAAATTGGGCAAAGAATGATGACAATTTCTACGGTGGGGGTTCCAAATACAATTAAAAAGCTGGCATCTCACAAGCTTCAGTCAACATTGGCTGTCAGGTACATTATTTCCAATAAGAAGATTGAGAATTAGTTGGTTTGTGATATTGTGCTAGATGTAATGGTGTTTAGTATGTTAGTTAATGAAGTCAGCTCGACATTATATTCTTATAGCCAGAATCACTATAGGTGCGGTGTACTCACTGTCTTTGTTTATTTATTCTATGTCTTGATGCTGCAATACCAAAGCTTTCATGGCAGGAGTGAGAAGCATATAACCATTGCCTTCTTCTGCCTACTTTATAAAGACATTCTGCAATGCTGAATCTTTAGTTTTAGACTGCTATCAGTACCATAACCTTATCATATGACGGAATTTTGGCAACCCCAAAACCGTCGATTAATGTATTTGAGACGATTTTCTTGTACATGAGTCATGTTGTCCTTGTGACATGAATTAATTACCTTAAAAAGTAGATATCAGTTTATTAAGTCATTAGAAAATGGATATCCTTAATATATAAAAGAAGAACAATGCTGTGAGTGATGAGCAGTGGCCATCAAATATCTCCTCTCCTTGGTCTGCTTTCTCCTCTCTGCAATCTCTGTGGATCTACCTTTGGTTCATCTTTTAATAATTGTCAAATGTAAAGTGTGTACTGTTTCCCTGATACAATTCGCATCTTCTTGTTGCATCAGCCTGCATGCTCCAAACCAAAAACTTAGGGAAACAATTGTACCAAGTGCGAAAGCATATCCTCTAAATGCACTTATGAAGGATTGCAGCGACTATTTCAATGAAACAAGTAGACGAGTTTCCTTTGAGTATGCTCTTTTAGGTACTGGAAGTTATCATATTTCTGTTTGTTCCCTTTCAAATCCATCCTGTGCTTTAAGGCATGAACTGATGTCACGTCATTTCTGATGTTTTTCGAGCAGCTGGAGTCAATGATGCAGTAGAGCACGCACGTGAACTCGCAGAGCTACTTCATCAGTGGGGAAAGGGTTATCATGTGAACTTGATCCCTTTTAACCCAATAGAAGGTTCTGAGTATAAGCGTCCATCCAAGAGAGCTGTATGTATTTTCTTCGTGTTGTTCCACCTTCCCTTTGATTTTAAACCTACGGTACCCCTTTACTTGCTATTTATATTTTCATGCTTTTGTTTACCTCTTTTGTTTTTCATTTAACAGGTGCAGGCATTTGCTGCTGCTTTGGAGTCCGGTAAAATAACTGTTAGCACACGTCAAACAAGAGGCCTTGATGCAGATGCAGCTTGTGGCCAGCTAAGAAACAAGTTCCAAAAGACTCCTTTGGTCTCTGATTCTGACAACTTGCAACTTGAACCTGAAGCAGATGTTGCAGTTGCATGTTAGTGCCACAGTTCTTCTGGGGTCTTTGCTCCCCTGCACAGGCAGCCGTACACCACCAGTTTCCATGTTTTTGTACCTTTCACCGGAGCTGGACGAAGTGGTGTTCAAATTTGAAGATGAACTGCACCATCTAAGAGTGAAATTTGCAGTATATAGTATGTTTGCTGCAGAAAGAAAGTTTTTCTCCTACACAATTGAGGTTCGGGAGAGGATGCTGATTATCGATGACTTGGAAGACAGCAAGAGACACTTCTCATTACCAGTAAAGATGGAAAACAATTAGACTAGCTTCTCACAATGGAATGAATAAATCATTCTGTTGTTAATTACACTATAATCTAGGCTCAAGACCATTACATGTATTTGTAAACTGCTTATTTGTGTAGATCAACATAGGTGTGAGATGAAACTTTCATAATTTTAGTAATTCCCTATAAATTGCTTAAAAGTTAAAACTAAGAAGCGTTTTGAGGGTTTTGTCTGAAAATGACAATGATTTTGCCTAAAACAAACAATAACACGTATTTTTTTTTTCTTGCTGCAATTTGAATGTTTTACCTAATAATTCAACTATTTTATACTGTTTTGCTAAAAATCCAGTAGCTCAGAACTACCACTTCAGCAGTATAAACCCATATTAGGTTGTATTTACATGAAAAATATGGAAAATCTACACTTTAAATAGAAATAAATAAAGGGAAAATTAAGAAGTAATTAAGAAAAATAAAATTACATCCAGTTAAATAAGCGGGCCCACGTTCCGGAAGACCTTGACTTGAACCCGAAAGAACTGGTACAAAAAGCTTCTTTAAATTCGTGTCGTTGCCCACGGTCTTCTCAGAATTTCAGATCTGTAATTGGAGAGAGTACAAACCTTTCCCAATCTCTCTCTCTCTTAGGGTTCGCATAATCACCAGACTCAAAGGTAAATCCAATTCACATCCACCTCATCTTTTCCTCTCTTCACTCTCCAAAACTCTACTCGATTTTCAATTTCGAAACCCTAATCTCAAAGACGCCTTGATAATCACACCTTTGCTTTTCTTGCGATCTTTCTTTCTTCTTTTTCCGATTCGATCCTTGATTTGAATCTCTTTCGTCTTTTGACTTGTTGTTGCAGTTTGAAGATGAGGAGGTACAGCCCGGAGTACTACAGTCCTCCGAGAAGAGCCTACGGCGGCGGCGGCGGTGGCCGTGGGAGGAGCCCGCCGAGGAAGCGCAGGGAGCAGAACAACGGAAGTCTTTTGGTCCGGAACATTCCTCTGGATTGCAGGTACTCAATTCTTTGCATTCGGATTTCGGTTTTCGACTTTTCGGCCTTTTTTCGTGTTTGTTTTCGGTTTATTTGAGCTGATTATTGTCTAATTTTACAGGCCGGAAGAGCTGAGGAGTCCCTTTGAGAGGTTTGGGGTTGTTCGGGATGTCTACATTCCCAAGGATTACTACACTGGGTGAGCTTTAGTTCAAAAGTAGTCAAAACTTGCTGTAAATGTGTGCATGTCTCTTTTCGTTTATTGTGCTAATAGTTTTGTGTGAATTAATCTTGATCGATAAGAATGTCATGTGGATATATCTAGTTGTTTCAGCTTGCATGCTACTGACTTTGTTGGCATACTTCGTTAGAGTGTGTGAGTAGGGGTTAAAGTACCATGCGTTTGGATTCGCAAGCTATTTTTAAGGTTTTATGTTTTTTTTTTCTTTTTCATAGTGAATTTTTGAACTGGTTTGTCAGGGGGTGTGTTGGTTTGAACTTTGAAGTTAAAACAAGACCAAGCCCCACTTTTGATGAAGGCCTACTGTTTATCATTGCCTAACATAGTGGTATTGCGAGCGTGTTAAAGAGAAATGTTTGAAGAGAAATTATATAATTACACCAATGAATAGAAGTTGGGTGAAGACACTGTTGATTTCAAGTGTTTCTTATAATGTCACAAGAATGTGAAGAATTTGGGGCAACGTTGATTTCAAGTGCTTATAAAGAATGTGAAGAATATTCAAGTTACTTGCATGTTTTGAAGTTGCCTTTCATACTTGACTATAAAGAGAAGGTTAGCCACTAAGCTTTGATTTTACCTGCTTCACGTGAATATAGCATCCACTCAGGTGGAAGTGCTCCAGAGGTGATGTGTTAGCTTTGTTTAGAGAGTTGGAATGAGTGAACCTGTGGTGGTAACATACCAAGATTTCTACAAGTCACTGTCCTTTTAGGCTTCTTCAATCAGTTTCATTCGCACTTCATGTTTCATACATCGTTCTAAGTTTTTCTGATATTTGGTGTAGGGAACCTCGGGGATTTGCATTTGTGCAATTTGTGGATTCATATGAAGCTGCAGAGGCTCAGTATCATATGAATGGGAAAATTTTTGCTGGGAGGGAGATATCTGTGGTCCTTGCTGCAGAGACTAGGAAAAGACCAGAGGAGATGCGTCAAAGAACTAGGGTTAGGTAGTACCTTCAACTTACCCTCTCTATCTCTTTTGCAAAACTTATTTACTTGGTTCCTTCAACTTACCCTCTCTATCTCTTTTGCAAAACTTATTTACTTGGTTTCATATGTTTGGAATACTAACTGTTGATTAAAATTTATGTAGAGGACCATCATCAGGCTATGGAGACAGAAGATCATCTCATTATGGTACTACCTTTTGTTTTATAATTTTGTTTTCCATCTTTAAGGAGCTGGTTCATGAATATAAGTTACTCTTTATAATGTCAATTCTGATATCAGAGTTTTTTTTTTTTTTTTCGTCTGATAAATGTGAAGGATATCTGCAACACTAATCTATATTCTATAAATGTTATTGCCACAGGACGTTCTCGTTCACGGTCACGCTCTCCTCACCATGCATCAGGCTCTAGAAGTCGGTACCGCTCAAGGTAAGATTTGAAGTTTATACAGGTTGCCACAATGTTAATCTAGTGGCTAGTAAAGCAGCTGAATCCATTGACTAATTAACGTCTTTGTCAGGTCCTATTCTCCTGCTCCAAGAAGACGAGGTGATTCTGTTTCGCCAGTTAGAAGGCGTGGTGACCATCCCAGATCATCCCGTGACCGCCCAAGATCACCACTTGATCACCCAAGATCATCACGGGATTCTCCCCTTGAGAGAGGTGGTGATCGTGAACTAAGGCCATATTCTCCTGGTTATGACAATGGGGCTGGGCAAACTGAAAATGGAGATGGGTATGACAAGTAAGTTGAAGTCTTATCCAATTTTTTTTCTTTTATAGCTTTTGTTGTTTGTAATAGGGTCCGTTTTCATACTATAGGTATGGCATGTTTCATACTATAGGTTTCTCAATAAGATAAAGCACTTTAGCTTGTTTGTAATAGGATTCATTTTCATCTGGCATGTCATACTGATCTCATGGATTCTTTTGTCCAATATGTTGTAGGAAACCTAGGTATGATGAGGATATTGAACCACGAGGCAATTGGAGATCTCCCGATAAAGCATCAAGATCACCATCTGGTTCTAGGTCCAGATCTGCTGAGTTATCACCTAGGCGCAGCAGATAAGGACAAGGCAATCTGGATGCATAAACAGACATTCCATCATGTTTGGAAGATTTTTAATCTCCAGGAGGTTGTAATATTAGTAATTTAAGCCGAGAGTTGTAGGCTTTTGTTGCCAAACATTTGGAACCTTAAACCCTTGTTTGCTTGCGTTTGGACTAGCTAAACAAATGAGACCCTTGTTTGCTTGTGTTTGGATCCATGAAAGTTCTATGGTAGTTTGGTTTCCTTTCTTCTGCGTTGAATTGAAGTCCTGCATTTTTTTTCAAAGCTCATTCAACTTTTGTTAGTAATTGAATTGTCTGTTTCTGGCTTCAAAATGCTGGAAGACCATTAGCAATATGCTCATAAAAGGCAGAAATTTATTTGCATCTCATAGACAATTGAATGCTTGTAGTCAGCTGGATGCTTTTGACGATGACTCTTTTAGACGACGTTACCGCAGCAGCCTCGTCTTGGCACGTCGCTCTTTTAAATATACTTATCAAACCAATATTTATTGTTAGAAGTTTCGTTTAAGTCAACTGCTTCATTACCTGTGAACTGGGTCTAAACAATGACCAGTCCTCTGGTTGCAGCTTTATACACAGATATTTTGTTCTCTTCCCCATAAAACGTGCTCCCACTTGGCCAATGGTTAACCTAAGAAGACCAGGACCTGGTACAGGCTGAGGTGGCTGACTGTTGGTTGTTGTTCACTTGTGAATTTGACCGCCCGTCGTTTGATCAAGTACCCTCCTTCGTTATAAACCAAGATACCCTTGAGGTCATTACACATTAATACTCTCGTTAGAATCTTTCTGAAGTTGAAATTCTCAGAGAGAGAGAAGATGGCAGTTGGGTTGATGGAAGTGCTGCTTGTGAATGCAAGAGGACTTGGAGACACAGATATAATTGGTATGTATAATTTATCTTTCTTTTCCTTGGTTTCTTGGAGTTCATATGTGTTTGTGTCTTTGTGGGTTTATGATTTATAGTTTATTTATTGATAATGGTTTGAGATTGTTTGAGCTTGAGAGGACCCGTGATCCTCCAAAGTCCAAACTGGCTCATGGGTTTCGTCAAATTTCGATGCTTTTTTTGTTTAGTAAATTACACAGTAGCACCGGACAAAATTTATAAACACAAATAACTCACTTTTAATAATTTTTAAACAAAAAATGACATAAATTTTGCCCAAAATCAAATAGACCCAAAACTGATTGAATAATTGAGGCTGGAATACCTAAAATACCACTGATTTCGCTAAAATTACAATGCTGCCATTATACTAAGTGACATGTTTCTCTCTCATCCTTTTTAAGTTATTTCCGACAATTTTAAATTTTCCGGCCAAGCCGTTGACAATTTAGAGAAGATTCAGACTACAAAATTGTTAGGCAAAATTACTGTTTTGGTCACTGATATTTGTCAATAACGACAGTTTGGTCATTATCGAATGTCAAATATCAAAATGGTCACTCAAGTTAATGTTTCATTATCAATTTGGTCATTAGACGTCAAACGACTGTTAATTTTAGAATATTCTTCGAATATTCCGTTTCTTGCCAGGGTATTATGGTCACTGAGGTATATTGGCGTCATTTCACAAATTACCCACGAAGTATACAGTTATACTGTTTCACCACGAAGATATGGGTATTCCTTGGGAGATTGCGAAACTTGGAGTTCGTCAGGGTATGTGGGGGGAGCTGTTAAAAAGATTGAACCAGGCCTACGTTTATATCAGAAGGAGAGAGCCGCTAAAGCGCCTCTTTCGCGGTGTGCTAAAATGGCTCAGATCAACACGAAAGTCAGTGCAGATTATTTGAGATTGGTGGAAAACAGTACCAAGGAATCCGTGGAGGTTGGAAATTCAGATCCAGCTGAGAAACCCGTAGGGAGGAACATACCTAAAGCTCTAGTTGTCGGAGGGGCAATAGTTCTTGCTTGCAGTCTTGATCGGGGGCTCTTGACTAAGGCAGTAATATTTGGAGTAGCCCGGAGATTTGCCAAGATTGGGAGGAGATTGTGATCCAACATGGTTATTGCTTCATTCCAAGAGATGCCAAGCTAACTTCTGTCAAGAGAAGCGAGGAATTGCCCAAGTGACGAATATTCGAACTTGACCCCTTTTGACAGGATTGGAGGTGTCGCATTCTTTCTCCTTTTTGTTTAGCTATGAATATAGCTTAATTGTATAAGTACCCCAGGCTAAAGAGAGGAAAGCAAGATGAGAGAGCGTATAGCTGTATTCATTTAAAGTTGGAAATGTCATGAAAGGATCTTGTTCTGCAAGAATAAACATAATGTTCAGGTTTTTTTAATGTTCATTTTCTGTCTTCAATATATTGATCTCTTCATTACCAATTGATTTACATAGCTTCTGATGACATTTCCTCGAAAGAAAGAACCAGTTTTTGATAAAGACTAGAACATCACTTTGCACACTTGCTGCTGGGAGCAAGAGTTGTGCAAAGTTGCATTGTGCATAGCAATCTGAGACCTCAAAAGATGACTCGAATTCTATGTTCACGTGGCTCAGCACTTGGCACACAAAGAATTCACACCAGCATTTCATCTGGTGCCTCTGACTTCAAGAAAGTAGGCTATTGATCGATACCGTTATCGTGTTTGACGGATCTGTGTTTGAGTTGGGAAAGCATCACAATCTGATATATACAGAAGCAAGCAATCAATATATATTTCTCTAGGCCCCCATTATTCAGGACAGCCTAACCTTAACAGTTGGCTGAGTGGTCCTTAAACTATGGAACCTTCAGCATCCTAAAGCCTGGGAACATGGCTTTAAGGCTACTCATAGCTGCGAACATTCTCATAACTTGGCTAAGCTAATTAACTAGAAGGCTAAGCAAGTTCTAGGCGCTTTAGCTAGCAAAGCATAGAGGGCTCTTGCTGTACTTCTTCTAAGGTCAGCAATGATTATTAGGTTGCACGTCCAAGCTGTACACGCTGCAGAAGCCAAAACCCAGTTATTGGTGAATTGTAACCATTACAAGTTACACAATTCAAGATTTAGCACAAGGCACTTGAATGCAGCCTTTAGATCCTTCTATTTGCCTGTTCTTGCCTGTGCTCTCCCTGCTTCAACATCAGCACCCGAGCTTGGACTACAAGGGCTAATCCTCCTATCTCTGCTCAACAACCTCTTCAGTGACTTAGGTTAATTACCTCTTCTAAAGGGTGGTGAATTCACTTAGTACGTACTTGCAGCAGAATTTAGAAGTAAAGTGACCCTGCATAAATGTAAATTATTCTATAATTAGTTATTAATCTAGAATACAATAATAATGTTGATTATCAATCATTAACCATCAGCAAAATATCATACCCTTCCACCAGTTTCCTCTTGAAGTACTGTTTGAATTTTTTCCATTCGAATCATCATCATCATCACCCCCATCTTTCTTATACTGCATGATCATATATATATAACATGCGTACGTACATCAGTATCTTTGTATATACTTCGAGTAAAATTCAAGTAAAAGAAGAAACAAAAACTATACACCCTACGTACTATAATAATCCCATATATCAGTTCGTAGATAAACTATGAGGATCGGACTACCTTTTATAAAGAAATTTAACAATATTTATGAAGCCGGCACTTTATAATTTTCTTAGTCAAAATTCTCTTGATTCATAGATACACTTACTTTATGCTGGTTTTGCTGGGAATCATATGTACTCCCACTTTTCGGTACATTATAGTTCTCTTGGCCGCCGTAGTAGATTGACGAGTTAAAGTTGCAAGGAGGATCCCCACCTTCATTATTCTGATACACAGAACTCTTGCTGCTGCCTCGAGTAGTATTACCGGTATTTCTATCTCTCCCAGGACCCTAATCATAAAAAAAGAAAAAGAAAACTCAGGTTGATGAGATTCTCAATCAAACTCCAAAAACAATGGAGATAAATAAGCTGGCTATGTAATTAAACTGATCGAAATAGTACCGTGGATGATGGTGGTGGGAAAATAGAGCCGAACAGAGATGAAGAAGCTGAAGACGACGAATCCCGAAGCCAAATTCCCCCAGAACAACACATTTGTAGGAAAATTCGGAGACTCTGAACTAAACCCCGAAGCCAAAGTCTCAGCCGGAGATGGAATCTGAACACTGAGCTCGGAAACAGAGGAGTCAGAATGAGCCAGAGGACAAGACCACTGGAATTCGAACGAGATATTTCTTTCTTTTAGGGTTTTTAAATCGATCAAGGCTTAAAATGACATATATACCCTCAACACTTTGGCACATGTAGTGAACATCGACGGCACGTGACATATTTTAACGTCTCAGTTCACGGAGTGACCATTTTGATATACTTTTGCATAACTTGAGTGACCATTTTGATATTTGACATTCGATAGTGACCAAACTGTCGTTTTTGACAAAGATCAGTGACCAAAGCAGTAATTTTGCCAAATTGTTATTTATCTTATGGGCTTTCATTTGAGTACAATGTTGCATATATTTTGAGAAACTTTGAAATTTCAAATTTCAACCACCACGAGGCACAGTAGCAGGTTAATAGAGTTGACAGTAGCAGCTTGCTTCAGGGTTGACAGTAGCAGTAATTTTTAAGGTCAGCAACGACATCTAAGTTCATGGTCAACAATAGCATCTAGTCAATCTATCCACAGTAGCATATAGTTTATCTATCGACAGTAGTATTTAGTTTCTCTATCGACAGTAGCAACTAGTTTCTTTATCCACAGTAACAGTTAGCTTATCTATCCACAGTAGCAGCCTTATGATTGGTAAAGTTGTAAGAAGGTGACTAAAGACATATATAAATAGTAACAGTAGCAGTAGCAGGGATGAAAACAATAGTATCAAAAACTTCTCAGTCTCAGTCGCAGTCGCTAGTAGCAGCCATGCCACTTTCCAAACGACAGTAGCAGACTAGCAGTAACTTCCTAGTCAGTAGTAGCAACGTCTTCCCAATCAACAGTAGCAGAATCTTCACATTCAACAGAAGCAACGACTTCCCAATCGACAGTAGCAGCTATATAGTCAGCAGCAGCAGAATTTCCTAATCAATAGTAGCAACGACTTCCTAATTGATAGTAGCAGCTATATTGTCGGCAGTAGCAGTTACATTTACTATCAACAATAGCAGCTACATTCACGATCAACAGTAGTAGTTAGATTTGCAACAGACAGTAGTAGCTAAGTTTGCAATAGACAGTAGCAGCTAATTTTGTAATAGATAGTAGCAGCTAGATTTGCAATAGACAGTAGCAGTTAACTTTGCAATAGACAGTAGCAGCTACATTCACGATCAACAGTAGCAGTTAGATTTGTAATAGACAGTAGCAGCTAATTTTGTAATAGACAGTAGCAGCTAAATTTGCAATATACAGTAACAGCTAGTTTTGCAATAGACAGTAGCAGCTAGATTTGTAATAGACAGTAGCAGCTAGTTTTGTGATAGACAGTAGCAGCTAATTTTGTAATAGACAATAGCAGCAATTAGGACTAAATGCATGCTTGTAAATATTAAGGACAAAAGAGTAAATTAGTTAATAACATGTGGCAGCTTGTTATGCACATGATATTTATTTGTAAATTTTTGTCCTGATTTGTTCAATTAAATATGTATGTGATTTATTTGTTAAATAAATTATTGTCATGCATTTTTTTGTAGTTTGTTATTTTTTGTTTTCTGCTTCAAACTTAGTCAACTGTATTCATCTCCATGTTCATATAAGCCTCATCTTCGCCAGTATTTTGCTTTCAAATTTTCTCTTCTTTTCTTTGAAGAAAGCCAGCATTTTTACAGGGTTAGACTTGACCTACAGGTCCTTGTGTTTTTTTCACCCAAAGGGGTGGTTTTGCTGTGTCCCATTTAGAGATTTACATCTGCTTTTGGGTCTAGTTTGGAAATAAATTTGGTTGTAATTCTTTTTTGATCTGTATGATCTGATTAGGTCGCATGGATCCTTATGTTGTGGTGAAATATAAAAACCAAGAACACAGGACCAGTGTGGCCAGAGGTGAGTTTTAACCTCAATTTGTACCGATTACTTGAAGAAAATGCTTCGATTATGTCCATTTTGAGCTATGACAAAGCACACACATGACGCATGAAATTATGAAATAAGAACAGTATATTGGCACATATAAGCACATTTAGTAGGACATTAACCATTTGCAAACATGAGACATCAGATGATAGCTTCTGCAATGTGTGAAACTATATGGTTAGACTTTTCTCTAGCAATACTTAAGAATAAATTGGCATTGGACGGTGACCTTTCTATATTATGCATTTTCTATTGAAGGCAGCTTAATCAAGTGGGCATAGTTAAAAGTTAATATGATAGCTTCCTTCCTTTAAATTTGTAATAAAGAAAAACTAACTTCTACAAAACACCATCTTATTATAAATTTAAAGTACTTAAAGTCATGGCCAAGAAAAGGCCTATTTTCAGTAGGAAATAATCAAATGAGAGCATATGTAGAGTGCTAGTTATTGTCACTGATTCTTTATTATCTGCCCTGTTAATTCTTCTGCTAAATTAGATGGTTGTGCAGGACAAGGAGGCAATCCGGTGTGGAACGAGAGATTAATATTCAGGGTAGAGTATCCTGGAAATGGCGAGCAGTATAAGCTCACCCTTAAAATCATGGATAAGGACACCTTCACTGCTGATGACACTATAGGGGAAGCAACGTAAGTAATACTATACCTGTATGTAATGTGTTGAAAATGATCAAAGTTCTGTCTTGTCAGATAATATATGTGCCACACTTCTTAACTAATGTTCATCTGCAACATAACCTTTCTGACCACAGACAAATAAATGGTTGATCAAATGGCTATTAATTAATGTGCAGGATCTATGTTAAGGAGTTATTGGAACTGGGTGTGGAGAAAGGATCTGCTGAAATACATCCCAAAAAGTATAGTGTGGTTGCTGCAGATAAACGTTTTCGTGGAGAGATCCAAGTTGGTGTTACTTTCACCAAGAAGGTACTTCAAACTTTTTTTTTCTTTTCCTTTCGTTTCAAGTAAAGATGAGGAAGTCAGGATATAGTGGAAAACTTGTAGTCTTGTTTGATTGATTTGTGGTTGTTGCTGTATTTCTATAGGCAGAACAGGAATATGGGGGACAAGAATATGGAGGATGGAAGCATAGTGAATCATACTCATAGGTTAAGAAACACTACTGGGGATTGGCTGGAACCTGAGCTATCAAGAGAAATGGGCTGCTCTTGCTAGGCCGATCCTTTGTTGTAGTTACTTTCCTTGAACCTCCTTGTAGTTAATCTATTTTATTACATTTAAAAAAAAATCGTCAGTTGTACACTACTGGTTATCCAGAATCATTAACATCATGGAATGGGCTAGCCGTTATCCAGAATCACTGATTATTGTCGTCAAAAATACAGACTTAAGATTTTTTATTGCAGCATAAGAAATATAAATCCTTGAGAGGAAATTGCCGGGATAAGATGACTTGAAAATCACAGTATGCGTTCCTCACATAGACATAGCCCTTAACATTCAGTAACATACATGTCATCTAGTCAACACTTTCATAGAGTTTAGGATGTAGGCGTGGGGTGAGAAGTACCTCCAGTGGGGTGGTCTTCATGTTTGCTATCCCTGAACTCTCTCCCATGTCAATTGGCTCGTCAGATGGAGCTGTGATTTCAAACCCATGTAGCAAATGAGCCAGTGTAAGTTGAGTAACTTGAAGTGCAAGAGAGATTGCCGGACATATTCGTCTGCCGCTTCCAAAAGGTGTCAATTCAAAATTCTGGCCCCTAACATCAACATTCTTGTGAGTCGTAAGAAACCTTTCTGGTTGGAATAGACAAGGGTCAACCCAGACATTTGGATCACGCTGCATCTTTGAAAGATTGATGAGAAGACGCGTGCCTGAGCTTACATGATAGTCACCTATTGTGCAGTCTTCTCTGGATTCATGTGGCACTGAGAGAGGTCCAGCAGGGTATAGCCGCAAGGTTTCCTTGATAATGGCTTGGAGATAAACTAGATTCTTCACATCTGATTCATTCACTTGCCTTTCCCTACCAACATAGTTGTCTAACTCAAGCTGAGCCTTCTTCAGGGCTTCAGGATTGTTGAGTAATAAAGAAAGAGCCCAAGTTAAAGTCACTATTGTGGTATCTGTCCCTCCTAGAAGAACCGCCTACAGAGGACATATGAAATATACAGGATTCTCAAAATGCAAGGAACACTAATGTAATATAAATCTCTTTCATATATCAATGGAAAGTGTTTTATATCGCAGAAAGCTCTTTTTAGTACAAGAAGGATCTTCTAGTACTGGTTGTGACTTTGTGTTATAGCAGAGGATCTACATAAAGTTGAAGTTTATCATAATGAAATCAGAATTGAAAGGTTAGCGATCAGAGTAAATACCAGGCATGTAGCTTTGAAAATTGTATCAGCAGCAACTGAACCAGCAAACTCTTCTATACAATCATCATCAAGGACAGAAACCATCATATCCATGAAGTCATTCTCAACATTGACATGTTGCACAGATTTAGTACTTCTCTTGTGCTTATGCTCTTCCAACCATTTTTGAAGCGGACGATCGAGTTCTTCAGCTGTCTTCTTCATGGCTTTCTCATAACCTCCCAAGTCCAACCACCTAAGATATGGAACTACATCTGAGATTACAAATGCACCACCCAATTTAGAAAATTCCCTCAACGCCTTCCGAAAGCTCTCATTCTCCTCATTCTCTTGCGGCGATTCAGCCACATAAAATCGCTTTCCAACAACCATCCTGAACATGATATTTGAAGTTAAGTCTCCAAACCACCTCTTCATTTCCACCAACACCTTATTTGATACACCTTTGTTTTGCTCCCACTTATCAAATATGTGTTTAGTAGACACCTTCATCTCTGATTCTCGGACGTGCTTGAGCAACTCCAACTTGTGGTTGGAAAGTATGTGCAGCGTGGCTATCTTTCGCACTTGGCGCCAGTAAGGTCCGTAAGGGCTAAAACCGAACATGGCATAGTTGTACCCCAAAATCTCTGCGCATAAAGCTTTGGGGCGGTTGGCAAAAGCTTTATCGTTAGTGGTGAGACACTCTTTAGCCACTTCCCAACTGCTTACGATAAGAGTAGGGTGCACACCAAGCTTGATAGTGAAGAGCGGTCCGTACTTGTCAGCCATTTTCGCTAGGATTATGTGGGGCGGTTGAGACCCTCCTAAGAGGCGAAGGTGGCCGAGTATTGGCCATGCACCGGCAGCTTCCGGCGGTCCTCTGTTCTTAGCAGTGTTTTTCTGGAAGTATTTTAAGATCCATGCTGAACATAACAGTACGAGAAAAAATGCTAGGATGGTAGTTGGATCGCATATTGAAGATGGAAGCAGAAACTCCATAGATTCGATCTCTGGACTCTGTGTTGGGGTTGACCTATTACTCACCTCCTTTGATCCAAGCTTGCTGCCTTATTATGCAACTGCTCTTCACACTCCAATCAGGTACGTAACCTTGAACTTCTTCTTCTTTTATTTCCTGCACTCAATCACACACACAACACTATATATTTGATACAGAGACGATGATAGAATCAATGAGATACAAAGAGATATTTTGATGAAATAGGTTGTGGCACTATTGTGCTCTGTTTTTCTTTTCACTTATATTTTTTCTGATCTACTACAAAAGGTCTACAATACATAGACACAAAAGTCAAAGTTTAATTATAGTTAAAAACAAACTAGCATGGTTAGGAAAGTAACTAAGCATTAAGTCTAACACAGCTTACCTCATGCTAAGCTCATGTTACTCTACTGAACTATCTGATTCCTTAAGATGTTGGTACACTATGATTCACAGTGCACAACATACAACTCTTGATTTGAGGCGTACGTTGGTTGGTATTATTGATACGATCCGAACCTAGAATTACCGTTTAACTGTTTTACTTTTATTATTTCTCCTCGAGAATTGTTTTTACGATTTGAAAGTTCTAAAGGTTGACTTTTAAATAAGTTAAACCGACCGAGGATTTTATTTCATGATGAAGTAGAAGACGTTGAAACGAGTTCGTGGACGCGTAGCACGATTAATTTGGAGCTCGCATGAAAAAGTTATGACATAAAAACCTGAAAGTTGCCGTTTTTGGACGAGTATAAATAGCGGGAAATGAAAAATTTCCCGAACGGGAAACTTTCCTTTTTCTTTTTCTTTTCTTTCTTTTTCTTCTCTCTCCTTTCTCTCTCCTCTCCCCTGACTCGGCCCGACCTCCACCGATTCTCCGCCGTCCGGCCGAACTGGGCCGGCGCACCTGTCACGTTCGGACCGGCTCGGCCTCCTCTTCGCGTCGGTGGCAGCTGCGAGGCGTGAAACGCCGCCGTTTGGCAGTGTGACGCCCGAGACCGAACGCCTCCGATTTGACGGAACTCCCTCCTCCGGCCACTTCTTGGCCCGATTTTAAGGGGGAAATGGAGACCTTGACTCGTGTAGTAATCCCACCAAAGGAATCGATCCAAATCGATCCAGGTAAGGAGAATTTAGATTTTGAAATTTTTAGGGTTTTCGATTCCGAATTGGAGGTTGTG
Organism: Potentilla sterilis; assembly: GCA_963682095.1. Classification (NCBI taxonomy): domain Eukaryota; kingdom Viridiplantae; phylum Streptophyta; class Magnoliopsida; order Rosales; family Rosaceae; genus Potentilla; species Potentilla sterilis. The sequence continues at coordinate 9,004,609 of OY821763.1, read as the reverse complement.
TAATTGATGCTTTTGATGCAATTGGAGGCTAGATTAGTGTTTAGAACATTGTTTGGAGTCGATTGAGTATAATTTGGTGTTGATTTGGTTGGTTTTTGGAGAAAATTGGATTTGGGGAGTTTGGGCCGCCGTGTCGGCCGCCGTATGCGCCGGCTGCGCTTGTTTTTGGCGACGGGGATGAGTCCCCGAGGTGGTGGCGATGGTGTTGGGTGAATTTGGTGCCGATTGGAGTGTTTTTAGCCTCCGTGGCGGAGCTGCGGCTGCCGGCGGCGTGAGGAAGACGATGAATAGTGAAACCGGTAAAAAGTAAAAAACAAAACGGTAAAAGGTGAAAAGTAAATGGTAAAACAGTAGAAGTAAAAGTAAACCGTAAACAGTAAGAGGTAAATAGTAATTAGATTTTAACCATTTACTGTTTGACTTTCAGAATTACTGTTTTACCTAGAATAATTACTGTTTGACCATTAAAAGTTACTGTGGACTTACTGTAAAAAGGTAAAAGTTGTTTTAAAAGGGTTTTACGATGAAATAACTTGTAAAAGGATTAATCGGACACGAGGTGGGTGTCCTGAGTAATTTCGGACATAGATTTTCGGTATTGAGGCGTAATTCTTATACCGATAACTAAAAAAGAGAAAATTTGGAGGTTTCGTGCGAGTGAGGACGTCCGTAGATTTAACGTTTATGATTAAATTCCGAGTTTCGTAATAATTATAATTATGTCCCTATTACAGGTCGAGAGGTTATTCGACGGGACGAGAGACCGGATTAGCGGCGCGCTCAGCCGTACTATGAGTGGATTTTATTTTAAAATAAATGCATGCAATTACGTTTTATTGAAATGTAATTTATTTAATTAAATGAGTTCGTAAGCATGATATGAATTATCGAAAGTCGATAATTCATATACTTATGTTATAATTGTTCATTTAATATTTAAAGTAAATTATTGATTTGTGTTATACTTTTACTACTATTTTAGTAGTACGTATTGTACCCGGAAATGAGATTTCCGGAAATAGTATGATTTGATATATTATACTTAATCGCTGTTGTTGTATTTTATATTTGAAAGACCGGAAATGAGATTTCTGGGGAGTTTATGATTTCACGACATGTGAGACATGTCGACATTATATATTCTTTTCGAAATTATTTTTATGACATTGAGGCTTGTCAGATATTTATATATGTTCCTTCGAGGCTATTATACTAATACTTATTATAAGCCTCAGATGTGCGGTCGGGGACCGTACGGATATATGATATATAAGGGTAAGCGTACTTTCGGTTTTGTTTTCGGATTTTCACCATACCAGGGTCCATATATGTTTATTGATGCTAGCTAGCTTAGTCGCCTGAGCCCGTGCGAGGTGACGACTTGACCACATAGGTCAGATTCAAGCTCGGTGGTCGACGTGTACGGGCATAGCGTGGGACGCTATAGAGAGTCTTGGAGGCTCGACCCTTAGTCTTGGAGGCTACTATTAAATGGTGATAATGACATTCCCCTATTCTATTATATGACCAATGAGATTGGTCATGATTTTATATTATTTGATTTTCGGGAATATTTTCTCTATGAGATTTTCTGTAATTTAATAAATTCCCGAACCAGCAGGGCTGAGTTTTTATATGACCAATGGGATTGGTCGTGAAATATTATTAATTGATTTTCAAAAATATTTCGTTTTGAAATACATATATAAACAAAATCATTATTTGTTTATTTGACATATCAGCGAGGTTGATTTTTAGATACGATTTTTTTTAAACGTGGGACGTTTTATTAAATGCATGCAACGTGGTTTTATTTATAAAATATTGGGAAAGTAATATGATACTTTCAATTAAAGTATTATATTAAACTGTTTTATTTTTATCTACTCACTCTAACGTTTTTAATTTACTTTCCCCTGGACCATTCGTTTTAAAATCACCCAGTGTGCAGAGTAGTGATCGTCAAGAGTACTCGGAGTCGAGGCATAGTCATCATCATTGTCGCTTCCGCTAGGTGGGATCTGTGATCCCTTATTCTTTTATTTTCATATTACATTTCTTGTTATATTTTCAATTGTGATTCCAGTTCATTTTGTTAGATTGTTGTGATTACCTGTGAGCCTTTAAATATTAAATTAATTTGATTTTGTGTTTATCTATGGCGGTGGTTATGTTTGGAGAGCAGATGACTCCAGGTGTTGAGGTTGAAACTGGAATTAGAAGTGTTTTTATTTTATTTTACAGGTTTTAGGGTTGTCTATCTTAAGGTTGGCTTATCAATTTATCGATAGAGTTAATCTTAAGGTACTCCCCGCATGGCCTTATCCGGGTTTCAGGGTGAAATCTGGTTCGGGTCCTGTCAATTATAGTATGATTTGAGTACAAATTTTTGGTAGATTGAACCAAATCTTGACGAAATGGGATAAAAAGTGGTAAAAGAGTCTCATTACCTAGGAAGTAAGCTATTAGGTCCTAAGTTCGAGTTACGACATGAGATAGTTGTGAAATTCTTAGAGCATCTCCAACCCGGTTGTTATTTTTGCCAACTCAGCCCAACAGCTCTTTTCTGACAGTGTCAAAACACTCCAACCCAGTTGTTATATACACGTGTATTTGACATTGGCCAATTTCCTTTCAAGTTTGACATACCACAAAGTTACTGTCAATTTTTTTTTATTGTTTATTTACTCTCTCTCAATCGTCCCTCTCTTTCCACATATAGAACCCACACCAACCTCTTCTTATTCTAATTATATATATTAAAATAATATTTAAATCTGACCTATTTATTAGAGATCAAGATTAGTTAAAATAACAAATGTCATTTGTGCCAAGTCATGTGTCAAAATTTAGATTTGACCAAAAGATTGGCATATTCGAGATGCTCTTAAATCCTCTTTAAAAAATAGAATAAGAAAGAAAAAAAAAACCAGATCTTAATCATCTTATATCATTGGTCATATAACTTTGATGTCGATAATTCATGCAATCTTTTTTTGTTTAAAAAATAGGCATAGCGACTTTCTTTCTGAAAGATGCTCTCCAACCTCTACTTCTCCTATTGGTTCTCCTTGATATCCGAATCATATCAAGATAATATTTTATGTATCTTGACATCATATCAAGATATATTGATATATACGAATCATATCAAGATATATTATATGAGAAGATGCTCTCCAACCTCTACTTCTCCTATGATATATCAAGATATATATTTGATACAGAGACGATGGTAGAATCAATGAGATACAAAGAGATATTTTAATGAAAGAGGTTAGTGGCACTATTGTGCTCGCATACCTCTGTTTTTCTTATCACTTATATTTTTTCTGATCTACTACAAAATGTCTACAGTACATAGACACAAAAGTCAAAGTTTAGTTATAGTTAAAAACAAACTAGCATAGGTTAGGAAAGTAACTAAGCATTAAGTTTATAACAAACTACAAAAAAGTGCATGACAATAATTTGTTTAACAAATAAATCACATACATATTTAATTGAACAAATTAGGACAAAAATTTACAAATAAATACCATGTGCATAACAAGCTGCCACATGTCATTAACTAATTTACTCTTTTGTCCTTAATATTTACAAGCATGTATTTAGTCCTAATTGCTGCTACTGTCTATTACAAAACTAGCTGCTACTGTCTATTACAAATCTAGCTGCTACTGTCTATTGCAAAACTAGCTGCTACTGTCGACTAGGAAATTAACTGCTACTGTCGACTTGGAAGACACCTGTTACTGTTGACTTGGAAGACACCTGCTACTGTCGACTTGGAATGTACCTGCTACTGTCGACTTGGAATGTACCTGCTACTGTCGACTTGGAATGTATCTGCTAATGTCGACTAGGAAACTAACTGCTACTGTCGACTTGGAAGACACCTGCTACTGTCGACTTGGAAGACACCTGCTACTGTCGACTTTGAATGTATCTGCTACTGTCGTGCATGAAAGTAGCTGCTACTGTCTAGCATGAAAGTAGCTGCTACTGTCGATTTGAAAGGTGCTATTGTTGGCTGGGAATGTCCCTGCTACTGTCGATTATGTATCTAGCTGCTACTGTGGGAAGGCACTTGCTACTATTGACTATAAATCTAGCTGCTACTGTCGACTGAGATACTAACTGCTACTGTGGTTTTTGGTGAGCAAAATTCGAAATTTCAAAATTTCTCAAAACATATGCAATATGGTACTTAAATGAAAGCCCATGACATAAAGAACAACTTTATATATTGGCTCACCTCCAAATTGCTGGTGGTTTAGCCGAAAAATTTTAATTTGCTTGAAAAAAACTTAAAAAATGAAGAGAGAGAAACTTGTTAGATCTGGGTGGCAGTTGGTAATTTTCACGAAAATAAGGGTATTTTAGATATTTTTACATTAATTACTTAATCAATTTTGGTCCACTTATTTTTTGGGCTTGGACTTATGTCCTAATTTGTATAAGAAATATGAAAAGTGAGTTTTTAGTTAATTCAAATGTAGTATGGTACTACTAAGTAATTCTCTATTAAGTTTAACACTCTGAGCTTACCTCATGCTAAGCTCATGTTACTCTACTGAACTATCTGATTCCTTTTAAGATGTTGGTACACTATGATTCACAGTGCACCACATACAATTCTTGATTTGAGGCGTACGTTGGTATTATATAGCACAAGTCGAAAACTATGATTTGAGTATAAATTTTTGGTAGATTGAACCAGATCTTATTATATCATTTGTCATGTAACTTTGATGTCGATAATTCATGCAATCTTTTTTTTGTTTTAATTATCTTTTGAGAAGTACGACTCTTGGCCATCCATATCCTATCAAGCCGGGACTAGCTACTAACTACACGTATTCGACACTCCTTGTTCTCTGGTGCCGAAGAGAAGCTGTGCTTTCGATTTGAGTAGTTGCATCGTAACGCACCATTGTGTGTACGTGAAGAACTGGTTGTTTGTGCCTAAATTGACATTTGTCCGAGATTGTGGATGGAGGCCCGAGAGGTTATTTATTAAAGAATAATCTGATTATTAATCTTTCCTTCTTGGAAAGGTATTGGGGTTCCTCTGGGAATCTGAGAAGAAGGTGGTTTAAGATGATTGAATCCTAATTGATCTCCGAATCTATTAAACTTGATACGCAAGTATTAGAGTTTGACATTCTCTATATAAAGAATTCTTATACAACTTGAAAGGGGTCACAACCATCTTACAAACACACAAGCTTTTGCGTATCGCAAATCTTGCAAAGCCTCTCCGGAGTATCTTACGCGTACTGCCTCCACAAACTGCAAACAACCACCATCCAATCCTGCCGCAACCTTACGCCCACCACCAGTCATTGTATACTTGCGCGTTGTCGAAGTGTGCCTTGCATTCGTGTCGAGCGCGTCGCTAAGACTTATCGTGTCAGTCGCTACGCCTGTAGCAAATCGAGTCGTTACTCCGGTAACAAAACCTAAGCCAATCTGCAATAGGTTGGAAGATGATCATTCCCCGCGGTCTTGAATTACTGCTCTGTTTTGCATCTCAGGATCGAAGTAAGAATTACTCAATCTGCAATAGGTTGAGAAGAAAATCCCAATAGATTTTTGTTAGGTCTTGTTCGAGCCTCTTACGCCGGCATAGTCAACGCCCGCGTAACAGTCGCTTGGTCAAGATGTCAGGTATCGTGAGCAGACAGATACACTCGCCAGAGGTCGTCCGCATCGAAGTTGTACCAACTCAAAGGTACTGCCACGCTCGCGCACATCACAAGAGGACTGAAATTGACGTCCGCCACCTCCACGTATTGACCGTTCGCCGGGTGCTAAATCCGCCACGAACACGGGTGATGATTAGGAACTTGATGAACCAAAAAGCAAACATGCATGGGTGGCCAAGAATCATCAATTGCAGCAATTTTGGGCTCATCGATCTCTCCAAGCCATGATTGTGGGCCTTGCGGCTAGAGGTGGCCAATTTGCTAATAGTGTCCAAAAATATGTACAGTTGAATTTGGCGGCGAGTGATGAATTTGCTAGCAGTGTCCACGGATTAACACAGTAGTACTTTTGTCTTTGTCGACTTTCTTTCTGCAAAATGCTCGATATCCAACCTCTACTTCTCCTATTGGCTCTCCTTGATATCCTATCTAGCTATTATTGGTTTCATCCAAACACGTACTAGTTTGATCTTGCATAAATTGGTCTCGTGCTTAAATCATCCCATCACACATACCTTGCTAGAGGAAGCACTGAAAAAAGATCTAAGATGCTGAGTGATCGAGTCCTGCAAATGCTTGAGTTCAAACTCCAAACCTTGTTGCAACCTTTCAGTTCCTTAACCTCAATGCCTGCCCTACTTCTACTCATTTTTCTCATTCTCCTATACAAATGGTTCATCACTACTCCTACTACGAAAAACTCACCACCTTCTCCACCAAAGCTTCCCATCATTGGAAACCTTCACCAACTAGGCTCCTACCCTTGTCGCTCCCTTGAAGCCCTAGGGAAGCGCTTCGGCCCTGATCTCATGCTCCTCCATTTCGGAAGCGTGCCCGTCCTTGTGGTCTCATCCCCTGACACTGCCCGCGAGGTCCTGCAGACGAATGGCCTCATCTTCTCCAGCAGGCCCAAGTTGACTGTGTTCAAGAAGCTCCTCTACGATCACAGAGACGTCTCGTCTGCACCTTATGGGGACTACTGGAGGCAGATGAAGAGTGTTTTCGTTTTGCATCTTCTAAGCAACAAAAAGGTTCAGTCTTATCGTAGGGTTAGGGAAGAAGAGACCAAACTGATGCTCAGGAAGATAGAACAAGAGTCCATGTCCTCGTCACAGGATCATTCAGTTGCTATAAATCTACACGAGATGTTTTCGACTCTCACAAATGATGTGAGCTGCAGAGTGGCTTTTGGGAGGAAGTACTGTGTTGGAGAAGATGGTAAGATGTTTCAGGAGCTTTTGAAGGAGTTCTTAGAGTTATTGGGACGTCTGAATATCGGGGACTACATACCATGGCTGGCTTGGTGGAGCAGTGTCAATGGTTTAAACGGTAAACTAGACAAGGTGGCTAAACGGTTTGATGATTTTTTGGAGAGAGTTGTTCAAGAGCACATAGATAATGATGCAAGTGATACAAAGAAGAATGACACAAAGTCATTTGTGCACGTCTTACTTGGGCTGCAGAAAGAAAATGTGGCTGGTCTCGCTCTTGATAGACTTAGCATAAAGGCTCTCATCTTGGTAAAATTTATCTGCCTCTTCATCTCTTAATGTATTTGCTTGTCCATATACAAATACATACATAGTATATGTATATTTTCAAAACTATTATTGTTTTATATTAAAACATGTATGCAAGATCATAAAAATTTCAATATAAGCATATACATAAAAAATTTCACAACTTCTTTTACTAAATGAAAATTCTCTCATGCGAGAATTATGAATTGCACGAAAAAAAGAAGCAAGGTGACTGAACTAATTTTCTCTCTATTTCTGATCTTTCATGCAAATGCAAATTTATGTGCAGGATGTGTTTACTGCTGGTAACGATACACACACAATTCTGGACTGGGCGATGTCTGAACTTCTAAGGCATCCAAGAGTCATGAATAAACTGCAAAATGAAGTAAGGGGAATAGTAGGAAGCAAAACAATGGTAAAGGAGGATGATTTAGTTGGCATGAACTATCTGAGAGCAGTGATCAAGGAGACCTTTCGCTTGTATCCTACCATTCCATTACTACCTCCCAAGCTATTGACGCAAGATGTGAATATAAATGGTTACGACATTAAAGTCGGCACACAAGCTATAGTAAATATCTGGAAAATCAATAGAGATCCAAAGTCATTCAACAATCCAGAGGAGTTTGAGCCAGAAAGGTTTTTAAATAGCTCCATCGACTTCAAGGGAAATGACTTTCAGTTGATTCCATTTGGCTCCGGTCGGAGAATGTGTCCGGCAATTCAATATGCCTCAGCTATTATTGAAATTGCTTTAGCAAACATTGTGCACAAGTTCAATTGGGCAGTGCCTGAAGGAGCAAGAGGTGACAATTTGGACATGAAAGAAACAACTGGCTTAAACTTGCGCAGAGAATATCCTCTTAAAGCTATTGCCATTCCACATATATTCATCAGCTAATTAAGAAGCTTAAAGATTCAATATATGTACTCTTCAATATATGTATGGCCTTCATAGAATCACTGTATTTTCTTCATTTCTATTTGCTGCCTTTTTCATTTCATTTTCTTGTGGTTTTCGATCAATGTGTGAGCAGCATTGTTTCCCTTGTTCCGATCAATGCTACATTGCTACATACTAAATTCACATGTTTGCTGAGCTAAAACAATGCTGCCCTTCGCAGAGAAGTTTAAATTCACATCCTGGTAATTTATTAGCATCTGCCGTCTTAGCTCAGCCGGTAGAGCGCACGGCTTTTAACCGTGTGGTCGTGGGTTCGATTCCCACAGACGGCGAACCAATATTTCCTTTGTTTTTTCATGTGCAATTTTTGTAATTTTCACTGTAGAATATTCATGGGGTTCACGTCTTCATCACACCTACTGTTGAAATTAAATTCAATGCCAGAAGCAAGCAACTTGTACCCAAAAAGAGAGAGGTAGCTTCATGGGATGGTCATGTTCTACACCACCTAAAAAATAATAGCACACCAACTTGCCAAACAAACACACACAGATTCCCCCACCGCACATTCTTAGCTCATTCATGCATTTCAGTTTTTCTAATCTGTTCATTGCTGCTTCCCTCTTGTTTTCTACCTACTTTTACCTTAATGGCACCCACGACATGGCACCTCAATCTCTCATTGCTTCCATTACTTCTTCTCCCCCTTGGATTCGTGTTCTCAGAGTCCTTGATCAGCTGGTTTATGTCTGCGTAAAGAATGAAACTCGAAGAGTTTCTAATGCAACGAAGCGAGGAGAAGCAGAAGAGACTTGCTCTTGAGGAAGAGGTGACAAAACCCTACATGGAGTTCTGTATCTTTTTAGAAAATTTGTCACTTAAAGTAGTTAACAGTAACCAAATACATATGTGTGTTCCTTCTTCTACAGGTTTTGAAATTGCAAGAAGAGTTGGATGGGGAGGAAACACTCAATAGGGTTCTTCACTGTACACTTTATGGACCTGCTCTGCCACACCCATGTCTTCTCTCATTGCTTCCACCTCAGGTATATATATATCTTCATATATACAACTATACAAGACTATATATGATGATGTCTTGAAGTGGAATTAAATTTGGGAAGGGGTTTTAAACTATGTAGGTTCAGGAGCTATTTTCGGAGCTGGAAATGGTGGAAGATGAGATTAGTGGACTTGAAAGAAAAGTGGAAGAGCTGAAACTGACGTTGTACAAAGAAAGAGTTCAAACAAGAGAGTGGGAGATGCATATGAGACAAAGGGAACAGAATCAAGCATTGGTCAGAGCTGGAGATCGATCACTGATTGACGGATCGAGATCGCAGAACTATGAAGCGTTGAGAAAACTCAGAAAAGAGAATAGGAGAGTAAGGGATAGAAGAGCCTCTGTTAGTTCTGCTTCTGATATGCAAAGGTGGAACTTCGCAAAAGCTGATGGTAATTGGTAAACTGCTTGTTAATATAAAAATGAGGTTACATGTACTTTTGGCTTCAAACTCATAGTTCGTTTTGTTTCTTGTGCTTTCTCAGCAGGAGAGATTGCTGAAATGTCAAGGAGACTAAGCAGAAGAAGCAGAATCCAAAGAGTTGTGGACAATGAAAGTGGCATTCTGAAACCAAATGAACTTTCAGAACAGTTGCTCAAGTGCATTATAGGCATATTGCTTGATCTAAAACAGACCTCACTGGACAACGAGGGTTCATCATCTGTTGTGCCAAAGCTTACTCTCTCTTGTATGAACTCAAAAGGGTTCATGCCAAAAACCTCATTCAACTGCAAATCATCAGCGCTCTTCAGCTACAACACAGCACACGTTGACCCTTACTGCATTTTGCCAGATGTAGATGGTGTTGTCCGCGACGTTGGCCCATACAAGAACTTCATCCAAATTACAAGAAGCTCATTAGACATCAGCCGCTTATCGGATTGTTCGAATGGAATTGAAAACCTGAGGTGGCTTGCAGGTCTTCTCAGCAGTAATGATTATTGATTTATGACTTGTTCCAAACTATTGTTTCAATGAAGTCTTCTCTTCTATTTTGTTCAGGAAATTGATGCATCAATTATGTGATGTGGACTTGACTTATTTGACCTACAAGCAGAAGCTAGCATTCTGGATCAACATCTACAATGCCTGCATCATGCATGTACTGTAAGACATCTTAAGAAACAATTACAAAGACAAAAAGTTCAAGTGTGATAACTGATCTCTTCTTATCAAATTTCAGGCATTTCTGGAACATGGGTTGCCTTCTACACAAGAAAAGCTACTTGCACTTATGAACAAGGTACGTACATGGCTACATGCCTTGTTGATTCACAGTTTCAAAGTATTTATGACATAAACCACACTAAACTGATAAGTAGTACCATTTTCTACTAGGCTGCACTGAATGTCGGCGGCATAGTGCTCAATGCTCTGGCTATCGAGCATTTCATACTCCGACATCCATCAGAAACGAAACAAGTGAGTGAAAACCATATCCACCCAAGAAACATTTGTTGAACCTTCTCTATTTTATCTGATCAATTTGCATTTCAATTATTAGGGACCTGCTTATGAGAAAGAAATGCTATTAAGATATGCCTATGGTTTAGGATACCCTGAACCAAATGTGACCTTTGCTCTTTGCAGAGGAAGTTGGTCCTCACCAGCAGTAAGTGTATCATTGCTCTCCTAATTCAATTCAGAAAGGCATTTTCTCCAACTATTTATCCAATCTTTTATAATTTGACGAAACAATCACGGGATCTGATGTGCAGTTAAGGGTCTATACCTCAGAGGAGATAGTGAATGAGCTAGAGAGAGCCAAAGCAGAGTACTTGGAAGCTTCAGTTGGAGTTACCAGCAAGAAGAGAATTGTGGTGCCAAAGCTTCTGCAGAGGCACATGCGCGATTTTGCTGATGATATGGACTCGTTGCTAGAATGGATTTACAGCCAATTGCCGAGATCGGGGTCGCTGAAAAGATTGATAATTGAGTGCTTGAATGGTGAAACAAAGTCACCAGCAAACAAAATGGTAGAAATCCAACCTCATGAATCTGAGTTCCGGTATTTACTGCCATTGTGACCAAATGACTCGGAATCAAAATGTAACAGTCCTACTGTGTAAAAGATTTTGACTTGTGTAGTTATTATTCATTGTACACTCTTTCAAACATCGTGGAAATATACCTCAAGTTCGACATTATACCTGCAAATTAACTAGGAGATCTTTTGTGTTCCATCGAGCTCCACATATCTTTCCAAAAAAAAAACGAGAAAAAAAATACTATATATATGATATATCAGAAGTAGAACCACTGTACAACAAACAAGAGCAGCCGTTACAATCAGGAATCGAAAAACCCAAAAACTCAAAACAGTTTCCTAAATAAGTAGGATCACATGCATTTGCCTACTATACAAAAACTGCATGAACAGATACAACACGTTTAGAAAACTGTAGCACACAGTGTATTTCCTCTTTTCTCTTGAAATCTGAATATGCATTCTCGATATCCCTACCAGTCACACGTGGGAGTGAGAGGGCTCAACCAAGAAATTCACAATTCTGTTCAACAAATTTAACCCAAACACAGTTTCTTCACAATTCACTTTGACCGTCAGTTCCAGTGGTTCAGAGCATCTACCTTCTACGGTAATGGTAATTAAGCATGGGACTGAGGTGCTCAAGAGCTTGCTGCTGAAGCGTAAGCACAAGCCTGTTGCATAGTCAAGTTTTGCTGCAACCGGCATGTCAACAGATACAAGATACAAATTCGCATTGCTAAGCATCTTCAATGCAAGACTTCGGCAGATTACAAGAAATATGTCTTCTATGACAGTTTTGTCACCCTTGTTCTTGTCTAAATCATCAATGTGATCAATGAAATTGCACCTGTTTTACATAACATGACGTTCAATATACATTACCCAACAAAGACATAAATAGAAGGGAAATTTGGAAATCCATGATTGACAATTTTATATGACTTCAGAAAAGTGAATACCTTCTTGTGCATTCAAACATTCCTCGCAGATGAGACTCCTTGATGGTGAAGGCATCAACATCCAAAGGAAGAGCTCTTACAAAGTATCCAATGTCAGGCCTCAACTTAACAGGATGCCTCTTTCCGTTGCAATATAAGGTGAGTTTTAGAGGCAAGAGGTGGTGATGGAAGCGAACTTGAATGATTCTTGTCATTGTCTGACCAGACTCCAGAGAAGTGATCTCTTCTACAGAAGCTAGATTTGACACATTATTTTGAGATATCATGGAGCTGCAGTATCAGGATAAATTATGACAAAAGATTAGCTGTGACCAAAACAAAAGATGCCAGGAGGGGTAATTAGCATAATCCTAATAAAATGGATCATGCTGAACAGCAGTTCTCCAAAACATCTAAGCGCGGACCAGAGCCTGTAATAAACCAACTAAACACTATGCATCTACCTTAACTAGAGGGAAAAAAAACCACCCTAAAAGTTATATTTCATTGTAGAATTGATTTTCCACAAAAAAGAATACCATTTATGCAAATAACGGAACAAGATTAAGAATGGTAAGAAAAGTTTAGTGTCACAGCCGTTGACCATAATCAAACAACAGAAAGAAAAGAGAACATCTTTATTTTTTGAACAAAATGCATATTTAAGTAGTCCAATCTAAACAAACAAGAAAGCCAACATTCTCTAATATCAATTATATGAGAAAAATATGTCTGAATTACCTTTCATGCATAACTGAAGACTGGTCTCCAGAGTTGCCTTTGTCAGTTTCCTCGTCAACCAAATTTATATCAGACATGATCTCGTTTGAACAATTGTTGAAGGAAACTTCTATACATATAAAAAGAGGAGAGATGTCTGAAATCTCAGATGAAAATGAGTAGTCAACCTTTAAGCCATTTCCATTCACAGGGTCCAAGAGTGCATAGCTTTTAGGTTTAACTTGTCCTCCGACATCCCCTATGGAGATTCTTGCAGAAGATCTACGGACTTGACTTTGTTCTGGATTATTCGAGCTCGAAAAACCAGGTTGTTCGTCCAACCATGATTCCAAAGCTCTCTTTGACAACAATTCCCCAAAATCAGAAGCTGATTGAGAAGTTCCATTTTTCACTTCATGAACATTGCCAACATCTGCTAACTGAATCAACGGATTAGAATTGTCATCATCTTCACTTGCTGAACCTACCTCTTCACTGCCACCACTGCCACTGCCATTAGAATGTTGTGAACTATAAGTAGAAGAATTTTCCTCATCCAAAGACTCAGAGACTGAATTCTGATCATCTGTAACGTCTGTTTCACTGTTCGTGACTCCCACCCCAAATTCATTTATTTCTAGGCCATCAGAGAGCATGGTACAGGGCTTCGGAAGAGGTTCATACCCTGGAGCAGCATGAAGTACTATCTGTGACAAAGAGCCAGGAAGATAAAATCTGTGATCAATGGGCTCCGATGAATTCGACTTTGTTTGTCTTCTAAACAAATATTTTGCAAGGCAACACGGAATATCCACATTTTGTGCCAAATTGTTGTTTCCCTCCTGCAGATCTTGAGAATCCAGATAAGATGACAACAGATTATTCAGGAAATAAGCACGGTCACGAACATCGTAGCTTAAGTCACACTTGGCCAGTTCCAGCACATAGCTCAAAACTTTTTGGATTGTTGACCGATCATTCCCTTCGGCGTGCAATAAAACCTAGAAAATAGATCGCCCCAACATTTAGACACAGAAGTCCATTGACATATTTACTTGAAGAAGAAACTTCACAAAAGTACAAAAAGAAATGAGTTCCTGTATATTTTTTGTCACAATATTTAGATGCTATAGAAATTCTAAATCAACCTTCCATCAAAAACATGCGGATATTAGAAGACATTATATAGCACGCAATTGTTTCCCTGAGTACCTTAACAGTAGTGTTACAAATTTGAAGCTTCGTCTCCTGCTCTTCTGAAGTAAAGCACCTCGCAAGATACTTGAGCACCGTTGTTAACATACTTGGAATTATATCACCTAAAGAGTTATACTCCCCCACCATCCAAACAATCATCGCCCTAGCCACAGGCACCTTCACCGAATTTAAACTGCGAACCAACTGAATAATAACCTTGAAAACATATCAAAGTTAGTCATAAAGGCCTGAAAAGAAAAACAAAATAGAGAAGAAAAAAGGGTAAAAGAAATACCATTGTACTAGAAAATCATCCACAACCCCCATTAAACCCAATAATGAGGTAAATTAACCGAAATTTGTTATCTAAATGAAGCATGTAATGAGCAGTCAATTTTCCTCCAGAAGACTTAATGCACAATCAAGCCTTCCTTTATTCAGTATTCACATGTTATTGGATAGTCAGACATAGTGCAAAATGAATGGCAGAGTGAAATGAAAATATATAGGCCAACAGCTAAGCAGAAAGAACTGCGACTACCTTTTCATGACTGGGTGGATCTCGCTGAACAATTGATTTAATAGACATTATTGCTTGAATCAAAATATTTGCTTCTCCCTCCACAGACCCAAATTCCCCAGTCATAACTTCTGCAACATTAGACACTGCTTCAGAAATAAAAAATAAATATAAAATAAAAGTCAAGATTAAAAAAATACAAGCAGAAGGCCACTGACGCTGTCTGGTCAGAGCCAATAGATATTCCAAGCATGTATTTGCCATTTTTGGAAGTCGTTGCGCACAGATACCAATTCCAGCAACAGTATCAGCAGCAAATCTCCTGTCTGGATCTCTAATATAATCCTAGAAAAACATGACAGTAATAAGCAAAGGATATATACCTTTCATGATATGTGTGTATTATCATAGGTTAATGTTTGCATAAATATATCCAATATAAAACTTATCGACCTTGAGAGGAAAGATCAAACCAAATATAAAGGGAAGACAAAATACCTGAAACTCCTTGAGAACAAGTGGAATTGATGAATCTGTAACTATGTGAGCCAGTATGTCAAGTTTCCAGGCTTTAATTTGATATGAATCTGATGAGCATATGAAAAAGTCTTCAAAGTACGGAGAGAAGAGTGAAGGAATTGCTTTAGCAAACACTTGAATGTTGCACAAAACCTGCACTGGTCAATAAGAAAACTATCCTCACCATTTTACCAACTGTAATTTTATCATAATAAAAAAACACACACACACACAAGGATTCAAACACAAGGAAATGTCAAATACCACATATTTTGAGGCAGTAGATGATCTTAGGACGAACAGGAGCGGTTTAACAATTCTTCGTACTTCCTCCATTGGTGACATAATCCAGTGTACACCAGCAGCTGCTAGTACAACTGCACTATTATTACTCCATAACAATGGTGAGGTACATCGCAGAAGGAACTTCACATCCTCATTATTGCTTCCAGATGTAAAATGTGGATTAAATTCAGAGGAATCTTTATTCATGAAACCCACTCGTGATAAATATTCATCTGGCCCTTCAATATAACATCGAAAGACAACATTTGCCAATTCAGACTCATGAAGACCACTCATGTCACCATTGTCTTCTAAAACAGAATTGGGGTCACTGAATTCCTTCTGAGACTTAGAATTCTCAGTATGATGCAAAGAAGCCATAATGGATTCCTGCACAAATCCATGCCTTGCAATAACATAGCGCAAAAGGATCCCAATTAAAACTATTTGACCCCATTCTTCCACATCAGGAAGAATCTCGCATAACCTCCGATAGATTCTTCCAATCAAAGACAAATTATTTGGACAAATTGACGAGAAGGCAGCAGCAGCAGCTCCAACAACACAAGGGGAATGATCATTCAACAGTATTCCAATAATCTGCACAATGTAGAACATCATAATCGATGTTAATACCGCTGTAGTGAATACAAACTTTTTGCTTCATCTCTCCACCAAATAAGATCAAAATCTTAACAAATACAACAGCAACTACAGCTACTGAGCATATAAATGAACCAGACCTCTTCAATTCTGGCAGTATACTCCTCGAGCCGCAAATCATTGAGCTTCGGAAGTGCATTCGCAGCACATTTCCGAACATACACAGAAGGATCCCTAGCACATTTCCCCACAGCAACCACAACCAAAGGTGCAATAACATGCAGCCTAATCCCAGCCATGGCTCGCAGCGCCCATGCCCTCACCAACGGGTTCGGATCCCCTAGATCCTTCTGGAAGCAATTAATCGAAAGCAACGCCTCAGTCGGCCGCCTGCAACATCAGATTTCAGTGATCTCACACACAATAGCTCGAATTCAACTTCACAGAAGGAATCAAAAAAGCTTAACAAGCTGTGATCGATCAGGATTAACATACTTCTGAGCATAATGCAGTAGGTACAAGTACACCAGCTTCTTTACTTCCAGCGACTGAGTCGCTACGTTCTTAACAACCTACAGTTCCGATTCAAATTTTGAGCTAAATATATACGATTACCGATTTGATCAGATCAAAATTTGCAGAAGCAAACAAAGCTTTGAGAATTGAGAATTATAACCTGAGGGAAGAGGTTGGAGACGTCGAAGCCCTGGGCGATGAGAGCGAGGAGGCGTTTGAGAGCTTCGCACTTCTCGGAGTCGAACTTGCTGTCGAGGAGAGGAGCGATGCTGACGTCTTCAGGATCGTCGTAGAGGTGTGCGTCGGTGCCGATCCGGAACACCACCGTCGACGCCTTGCTTAGTGTATCGGCGGTGGCGCTGAATTGACTGAACATATTTTTCCCGGCGGTTTTGGTTTATTTTGACTCTCGGAGCTGATTCTCTCTCTGTGTTTTGATAGAGTGAAGCTAGGGGATGACTCTTTTGGGCCTGAACAGAAGAAACCACAATTTACTGCAGGCCCAAAGGAGTAAAAAATTGATGAGTAATTATCGGGTATTCACCTCTTCAATTCCTTCCTGTTTTAAATTTTAGGGAAAATGGCTGGATTGATCACTGAAGTATGCCACATTCTAAACTTTGCTCACTGAAGTTTGTCCAATATCACTTTGCTCACTATCGAATTACACTTGTATTCACTTTGATCACTCCGTCTAAATCAGATGTTAAAATTCAAATTCTGCCGTTAAAAACAATGACACGTGAGATACATGTGCAAATCTGAAAGACATTTTGGGAATTTCATTAGTTTACCCAATTGTGAACTTATCTCTCTCATTTCAACTTATCTTTAATTCACTCTCTGCTCTCACTTGGTACTCTTCTACTTCGCCTTCGTCATTCATCTCAGATTTTTGTTTACAGAAGCAAAATCACACTCTCTATATAACCCAGTATTCATATCTCACTCTCTCATGGATACTGATCTCCAAGAAAAGCAGGTGCTTCTTCCCAAGTTCATTGTTCCACAACAACCCACTAAGATGCCAACTCCGCCGGAGGCGGTAGAACAAGCCCATCACCCTGAAGTTGCTCCATTGAAACACTTCTGTGATATTTGCTTCAAGGGATTTCGGTCCGGCCAAGCCTTGGGAGGTCACAAGAGTATGCACTTTCGGGAGAGCGAGGCAATCACTAGTGCAACTCCTAGTATCAAAGATCCAATTTGCTTCAAGGTTCGAGTTTCGATCTGGCCATGAAACTACCTGCAGGTTGGTCTCGCACTGGGAAGAGGAAAAGGGCTGGGTCCTCTGACTGCTCTGGCTCTGATGAAACTGCTGTTAACTCGGGGTTGGGTTCGAGTCCCAAATTGGAATTGGCGATTGTTGATAGGAAATTCGAAGTGGAGGAGTTCAGTGATCTTGTGATGTTGGCTGACGTGTGTGCAGAGGAGGCTGGTGGCAGAATTTTGGTTGATGATGACCTAGTTTATGGTGATGAGATCGGAATCAAGTATGTCAAGGAAGAATATTGCAAGAGGAGGAAGCTGAATGATGCAACTGATCAGTTGGATTACAATTGCAACAATGACAATGATGTCTTCAGATGCAAGCTTTGCGATAAAACATTCTCAAGTTACCGATGAGCAGGCTGGTATCTTATGAGCAGGCTGTTGCGTGGAAAGTGGTTAACGATGATGATTCCAACCATTGCCTTGCACTCATGTTTACAAACTGGTCTTTCGTGTGATGGCCATGATAGATTCCCAATAATACTTGAGCTATTTACTAAGTTATGTAGTTACTTTTAAGAGTACTTTAGACATATTTATCGTAATGTAGCCAGTAGCAGCAGAATTTCATGGAGACTCTCAAGTCTCCACTATGGATGCTTATAATTTGGCTGAATGAGTATGAGTATTGAGTATGGTTCGTATTAATTGCAGTCTGCTACTCTGCTTGTGTCATCATATTACTTCATGTCTTTTAACTCTCATTCAACGGAAACTGGTCCTAGTTTAACAGTAGTTCTTTGCAAGTCATTTGGTTTTGTGGTAAGAAAGTTAATGAAGCTGAAATGTCTCATATCTGTCCTTATTAATTGGAACAAAAAACTATGTCCCTAAGTAGAGGCATGAGTAGAAATTTACCTTAGACGTCCCTAATGAAAAAATCCACAGCAATCAACTAATCAAAATCCGCAGCAATCAATAGACTACTACGAAGGGTTTCAGATAGGTCTGCTGACGAGTCATTTTCCAAGCAGTAGAAGCCATTACTTTGGCTTAAAACCCCCAGACTGCTGCATTTCTGCAAACTCTATCTCTATGGGGAGGAGGACAAAAATTTCATGAAGGCATTAAAGCCAAGGACAAAAGGAGAGAGACAGAGCCCTTACCTATTAGGCTCCATCATAAAGGCAAAGCCATTATCAGCTTGCAGTTGTCTGAATCAATAAATGAAAGGACCTCCCAAATCAATGAAACTATAAAATCATGATGATGTATGGAGCCAAAGCACATCACACAGTGATATTCTGAAACGAGTTTGACTCAAACCAGTTGTACGTGTTTCCAAACTGGTGAGGAAAGTTGGATCATGACTACCTATTATTAGCTTGAAACAAAATTTGAAACCGAGAGAAACTGAGCAAGAAGAACTCGTTAGAAGCAAGTCTTCGGATCATCAGAGGGGAGGCAATGCCGAAAGATGTGATGACTCCAATGAGGTGGCAACAGACCTTGTACTTAAGATCTGATTTTCATCATATCGAGTTGACCATCTGATTCCCCCACAGAAGCAAAAGTAAGAATTGAGAAAAAAACCTTGTGTATATGAAATTCCCAAAATGTCCTTAAGATTTGCACATGAGTGGCACGTGTCACTGTTTTTAACGGCAAAGCAAAATTTTAACGTCTGATTTAGACGGAGTGATCAAAGTGAATACAAGTGTAATTCGATAGTGAGCAAAGTGATATTGGACAAACTTCAGTGAGCAAAGTTTAGAATGGGGCATACTTCAGTGATCAATCCAGCCATTTTTCCTAAATTTTATCTTAATCTCGCAGTGAAATAGGTCAAATTTCTAAAATAAAAAAAAAAACCAGTCAAAGATATAGGTAGGTTTTACTTATCTCAACTCTAACTCATCATCTATATAGAATTCATCATAGAATTATTTTTCACTCGTACAAGGCAAGCTCAAGAAACGGAGCTACTCCTCAAGAAGAGAGGAGTCGGCAGCTCCTCTGACTACGAATATGCAGACGTTCAAGTAATCAAATCTTTGCTTCTTTTCTTATTCCTTCATTGATTCGGAGTACTCTATACTTGTTTTCTTATTCCTATCATTAGTACTGATCTCCCTCTCCTTGTATTTGATTGGTTTCTATCAGAGTTTACGAGAGGAAGAAAAGAGAAGACGTTGGGATTGAAGGCAATAGTGTCATGGAACCGGTTCATATTCCCAAACCTGCAAAGAAAACTCAAAGACAACGTTATGGTGGGATGTCTATGCTCTCTGCCTCTACAAGTTGTGTAGAAGATGAAAAGAAAGAGAATCCGATAATTGCAGGGCACTTCTCTGTGATGGATGAGGATGATAGGGCAGTGGATTGTAGTAGACTTACGGACACGAATTTGGATTCCTTTGTTTCCTTCGATTTAAACAAAGACTGAGGTATTGCTGCAAACAGATGATTTTGCAAGGAAGGATGAGGAAGTGTTGGCATTTAATCTTCCAAATTCTCAGTCATCTTCCAATACTGCATATGTTGAAAATAACACTTGTGGTTTTGACAGAATAGAGTGTTCTTTCATGCCAATTGTGCAACCTGAATCCATGTCACAATGTAAGTAAACTTAATCTTTCAACAAGTTGAGCGGTTCTTTCTCTGAGGGAATGAACACTCATCGTGCCTGCTACTATATATTTGAGTTGCTTTTGAATTTTTGTGGCACTACTGCTGATTTCTTAGTAGGGTTTTATGGCTAGGCATCATATGTTTGTTAGGTTGCAGCACACGAACCTGAAGAGAAGCAAACGCTTTCAGATTGTTAACCCTCTGTATAAAGCAGCAAGTTTAAATAGTAACCTAGCTACTGTCTTGAGCTGCGTGTGTACTTGTTGCTCAAAAATACATCACCAGTTAGTTCACATTAGAAAACGTCTACTACAAACTAAAAGTTTCAAACTAAAGCAACGAAACGAAATAAACGAGACTAAAATCCGAATAAAGAAAACGTCTAAACAAACGGACAACAAACTATGAAAGCAAATAACCATCATGATAGTAGAGAAGACTCCACCAAAACCCTCAGGCCTAAAGACCACACGGTGTACTTTTCAAGTGAAGGTAGAGCGACCCTCCCTACCCTCATGATGGGATCTTGTTGCAGCTACTGCTCAGGATGACTCCTCATTGGTTCCAACTCCAACCCTCATGATTGTAATTTGTTGTTTTTAATTATATGTTTCTTGGTTTTAATATTTTTTTTTTTTATGTATTACAATCTCAAATTCATATACCATGGTTGTCGAAGTCTTTCTCTTGGGGCCTTTTTCTTTGTCTTATTTAAAATTTCTCAAGTTATTGTTGGCTAACCATGGTCATCTATATAATAAAAACTAAATTAAGTAAATTCCAGGACAATGGTCAAATATATTAAAAAAAAATACAGAAATTAAATAAATTCAAGACACTGATGTTAGAGAAAACTTTTATTTCCGTTAAACAAATATATTTCTATAATCACAAGAACTAACTTGGTTTTTTTTCTAGAAATTTCTCAATGAAGTGAATCAAGACCATAATGAAATAAACCTCGAGTAGCTAAGATATGCTCCTGCCGAAACAATAAGGTAAGTATATCTTTGTTAGGGACTATTTTTTATGCAAGATTTAAATTACAAGAGTTATTTTATACTTAATTACGTTATATGATACTTGAGTCGTGAGTACTTAATTAATGGTTTTGTCACGACAATTTTTTTTATATCTTTATCTGTTTCACTGTGGAGATGCACTTTTGTTTCTGTCTGAATCCGTAGACTCACAGATATTGGTGGATCTTGGTGTGATTCTTGCCTGCAAACCTTGCTAACTAAGGGAATACCGGGCGGGGCCGGTCTATTCCGCTCTGATGCCTAAGTCAGTATAGTTGGAATAAACTGGCAACTTAAGCGAGAATGAATAGTTGAAGTATTTATTACCTATTAATGAGGGTAGTTGGGACTCATATATAGGCTGCCGGGCATGAGGGCTGGTCTCACCCTTCGATATGGGACTGGCCCCCCTTCTGCTCATATTGCTGGACTGTGGACTGTTTCGGCCCCTATTTGGGGAGCTGCCTTCCCCAGTTCCCGGGCCCCCCGCGGGAGGTGCTGGAATTATGTCATCTGGGGGGGAATCCCGGTGGGTGGTGGAATGTAGGTTGTAGCTCTGATCTCGTTGAGCGAATTGGTGTTGACTAGTCTGTTTGCCTTGTGTTCTGCAGGTGTATCTTCTCGGACGACAATTAAAGCCCACGAAACGCTGTCGATGGACAATCAGGATCTGGTCTCGAAGCTGAAGGAAAAGGGGGACGCTGCCGCGCGGTCAACGGTCGACCGGGGAACCGGGGAGATGACCGTACATGATAAACCGGTTTCGCTGGACGTTGCGGACAAGGATTACGTTTTAAAGCGCGTAAAGACTCATGCTTCGGCACCCCGGGCGGCGTATGGATCGGGGAAGGCTATTGGTGGGCCGTCCAAGCCCCCGGGTGGTGCTGCAAGGATTCCAGCCGGTGTCAACTGTCGCCAGGTCCCCACTGTCTGCCGCCAATCTTCTTCTTTACAGGTTGATCTGGGTGAGCGAAGGAAGAGGTCTCGGGAGATGGCGACCTCCGCGTTTGTTACCTTCACGGGCCGGTCGATGGGTGAGAGTTTGGCCAAGCAGCTGAAGCTGACGCGTGGTGGCACCACTACCGCCCACGGCGATGTTCCTGCGGCTACTAGCCCTACTGCTGCCAGCACAGAAGCATCGGAGGTGAAGAACACTCCTGCTGTGGGGCCGGGCACGGAGCATAGTTGCCCGGACGACTCTTTCGCCCGGAGCCTGCTCATGGACGTGAAGGGAATGGAGCTGGAGAAGATTGGGGATCTGGGAGGGCGGCCGGAGGAGCACCCCTGCAGGTAAGGATAGTTTGTCACTGGTATCCGCTCAACATTACTTCTTGATCTGTTGCTTTCTAACCGGTGCCAGTTAAACTGTAGCTGCTGTCACACCCCCAAATTCGAATAGAAAAAATCCTAATTCATAAGCGTGATAAATCACAATTGAACTCAGATACTTAAAAGTTATTATACAAATAAATAAGTATCACAAAAGAGTTCACTGTGTGGCACCAAACACTCGAATATTACATCATTAAAAACATGAATGTAAAGATAGAGTCTCACACTAACACTCAACAACAAATAAAACCCAGTTAGACAACGGACCCCACCTTCTAGTCACTCGACTCAGACGCCGCCTCCTAGCTGCTGGTTCTCCCCTGCAAGTCTAACCCCTACACCATTGATTGGTGCACCGGGTTGTAAACAACGAACCAAGTAAGGTTTAAAAGCTCGTGTGAGTAAACAAACAGAAATAGAAAAAGGTAATTTAACCCACCAATAATAAACGCATTTCCAAAAATAACCACCACACTTAAATCAAACCACAAAACACAATTAACCCCAAAGAATAAAACTCGAGCGCAATGACCACTGTCATTCATCATTTCACATGTAAGATCCCAATTCGGCCACAATGGCAAGATCTTACATTCACACATCACACATGTATGATCCCAATTTGGCCACGTTGGCAAGATCATACATTCACATATCACGTATGTAAGGTCCCAATTCGGCCATAATGGCAAGACCTTACATTCACACGTCTCACATGTAAGATCTTACACTGACCGTTGGTTTCCGTACCAACTCAATCACCCAATCCACAACTCACACACACATTCAATTATGATCCGTACGATTCGGCGCGATTCGGCTGAAACCACCTATGCAGGGAGGCGCGCAGGGAGAAACCCAGCCAACCGGTGGGTGGCGCAACCCCTAGTGTCGCCTGTAGCGCCGCCGCGCACGGTGGCAGGAAGTCAAGGCCCCGCCGTGTCACGCACAGTGCTTCCCCTGGGCCAATCCTTGGCTCAAACGGAAGAGGAGGCCGAGTTGCGTCTATTGCTGGGTGACGCTTGCGCCGTGGGGGCCGGACGGCGGAGATGGGAGCGTCGGCGATCCGGATCGGGGAGAGAGAGAGAAAAAAAAAAAAAACAGTAAATTTGCTACAGTAAAAGTGAACAGTAAATGGTAAAAGCCCGAAATAGAAATTCTGAAATTTTCC
The DNA here is from genome assembly GCA_963682095.1 of Potentilla sterilis. Classification (NCBI taxonomy): domain Eukaryota; kingdom Viridiplantae; phylum Streptophyta; class Magnoliopsida; order Rosales; family Rosaceae; genus Potentilla; species Potentilla sterilis. The sequence goes on along the minus strand of OY821763.1, from coordinate 8,980,751 downwards.
CAAAAATTCTAGGCTTTATAGTCACTTTCCAGAATAGGAAATAACTTCCACAAGTCGTAACTTCTTCATACGCTGTCCGTTTTATGCGTGTGACATGTCCACGAACTCGTATCGTCGCGCTCTACAACTTTTATGAAGGAAACATTTCAAGATTCATAACAGATCAAAAAGTCAACTTTTGACCCACTAAAACTTAAACGTTTTTCTAATTTAACTTTCGGACCCACTCCCGACGTCACGTAACGATTAAATAAAAGCGTACAAAATTTCAATACTCGTAATTCATGCTTCCAATAATTACGATAAATTTATATAATAAACCCGATTAAAAACCGGGTTATTACAGCTGTTATACCACTTGTATCAGTCGGATGCATGTGAAGAGCTACCGGAGCTGAAGAAGCAGGTGGCGGAGTTGACAAGCGCCCGGGAGCTCCTGGAGGCAGAGAAGTCCAAGCTCCAACGGGAGAAAATCTGGTTGGAAGAGAGGGCCAGGAAGCAGATGGGCAAGCTGGAGACCCAGGTCGAGGCTCTGGAAAAGGAGAAGAAGGGCCTGAAGGAGGAGAGGACCGAGTTAGAGGCCCAGGTCGAGGAGCTCCAGCGGCAGGTGGCGACGGGCTCCGCTTCTGCCGGCGGGCCGATCGATGAGAATGACCCGGAGGTTTACTAACGGGAGGTTAAGAAGTATCAAGATAGTGATGAGCTTCTTGACCTGCTGAAATGGGCCCGGGAGGCGGGGATAGCCGATGCTTATGATGACTGGAAGAGTAAGGATTATCTTGACGTCTCAAAGCTGCCGGCACCGCAGGCGGATGAAGAAGAGGTTCAGGAGGGTGACACCGAGCCGGCCGGTAAAGACGCCGCTGGTGAAACCGCTGCTGAAGGAGCTCCTGCTGAAGAGGGGGAGCAGGCGGAAGTGCCCTAGCAGGCTCCAGACTTTGTACACTCCCGCCATCCCTTTTTGCTTTAAGCTTTTTTTTTTCTTTTTTTTTTGTACACGCTGCCCTGAGTTATAATGAATGGACATTTTGCCTGAGTTTGTGTTGTACCTTTTTCAATTTGCCTTACTTGGCTACCCATGGATTGCCCTTTGTACTTAGTTGAAAACAAAGTTGGAATAGACAACTGCTGAAATTACACCTGCCGAACTGGTTGGAATGTCTAGCTAGTTGTGTTTAGGAAAGAAAAAACTAGCATCTTTCTCAGGCTGACAAGTTGTTGGACTGCTGAGCTTCTATACGGTTTTAAGATTTCGACCGGTCGTACGAGCGTTGGTGTCGCGGGATAGACGTCCCGATTTCGTGCGGTCCCCACTGTCCGGGTTACCCTTGATACCGCTGCAAGTCGCCGCGGTGGACTAGGCCCTCAATCGTTGTTTTCAAGGCAAGGCAATTGTTTGTGTGGTGTGTGGCTTCATCGAGGTAGGAGCAGTATTTATCGGTCTGTGCCCTGGTCAGGTTCCCCTTTGGGTGCTTTCTTTTTTGTGGAGGGGGTGATGTTGTTCCCATTCACATACAGGATCTCCTCGTAGGAGGAGGTCAAAGTAGAGAATACCTATTGTCGTCCTACTGACATGATCGCTAGGGGGCGGGTTTGCTGCTGGTAGGATGGGAGGTTCCCTGTTCGTTGGGGAATGTCGACGTAGTCCCTCCGGCGCTGTTGGTTCCCCCAACCTCTTGGTCTTTTGTCGGTCGAGGCTCCTCGGTCCCGGCCCTACTGCCAGTTTCTGGCTCCCTGTCGGGTGGGTTTGGGCTCTTCCTGCCTTCTCTTGCGTTGACGACTCCCGTAAGTTCCGTGGTCTGCTTGGACGTGCCTGATAGCCATCGCCATCAGTTCGTCATAACCATGAGGGATCTCTACTCGCACAGCGTACTAGAACTTTCTGGGCCGGAGACCTTGCTTGTAAGCTGATTCGGCAATCCCTTTGTCCAGGTTCCTGACCCTGGCGGTGGTCGTTTGCCATCGGTTAACAAAATATATCAGCTTTTCACCGTCTGCCTACCTGCAGTTAAAGAGGACCGTCGAGGTTCGGACCCCTTCGACCCTTAATATGAACCGGCCCACGAATCTATCGGTCAGTTACTCGAATGCCTCTATAGAGTTCGCCGGTAGTTCGTAAAACCAGCTGAGTGCCTCTCCGAACAGGGTCTCCTGGAATATGTTACAGCAAACGGCGTCGGAGTAGCCCTTAGCACACGTTTGGGACCAGAAGCTGTCCAGGTGTTGGTATGGGCAGCCAACTCCGGAGTATGTCAGCTTTAGCGACTTTTGGGTGTTGGATCTTCCGGAGTCCAGAAGCGGAGTGAGAAGGGTCCAGCCCTCTCGTTGAATCTCGCGCTCTTTGGCGGTCTCGCAACCTTTCTCTCGTTGGCCTCCATCTGGGCCTTCATATCTGACACCGAGTCGGATAGTATCTGCAGTGCCCGTGCGGTCGAGCTGATGGTATCTTCCTCGAACGAGTCGTTGTCCCTTCGAGGGGCTGGGACGATCTTTGGTGGCACCATGTCCGCTGGGAACACGTCTCCCGCCACGCTGGTGTCCCTCTCCCCTCCCGATGACTGGCCCACTTCCTGGTGGGGAGGCTCTTTCGGGTGTGGCGCGAATGATTTTGCTAGAGCGGCATTGCGCTGCTGGCCTCTTTCCAATGCAGCTACCAGTGCGACATTAACCGCTTCCATGTCTTGATACCTGGTGGTGGCTTCTGCCCTGTAAGCGGTTTACTTCCGCCCGCATCTCTTCTATCTCTCCCGCTATATCGTACTTGCCGGGACTGGAGACATCGTCCGGGCTGTCGCTGCTAGGCAGCCAATCTTCCCTCTGTTTGGGGCCGCGGGGGACGTCGGTGCGGGTTCCAGGCCCAAGACTTGGTGATCGTCCGCCGGACCCTTCCCGCGTAGATCTCCATCGCGTTCACCAGACGTACCGCCCGGATCACGGTTGGTAGCAGCATTCTGACTGCAGCTACTAGCGGGCTGCCCCTGCCCCGCCCCCGGGATCTGGACTAGCACAAGCTCCAGAACCCACTGGTCCTCTGGATTTTCTTCCCTCTTTTCTCCTGTACTCCCAGACATATGTATTTTTATGACCCGTAGGCTGATCGATTCTGTTCCCGCTAGTACGACAACACAAACTTTTTGAACTCTTCCCACAGACGGCGCCAATTATTTCTGTCTGAATCCGTAGACTCACAGATACTGGTGGATGTTGGTGTGATTCATGCCTGCAAACCCTGCTAACTAAGGGAATACCGTGCGGGGCCGGTCTATTCCGCTCGGATGCCTAAGTCAGTATAGTTTGAATAAACTGGCAACTTAAGCGGGAATGAATAGTTGAAGTATTGATTACCTATTAATGAGGGTAGTTGGGACTCATATATAGGTTGTCGGGCATGAGGGCTGACCTCACCCTTCGATGTGGGACTGGCCTCACCCTTATTATTCACTTATCTAAAAATGTAGGAAATAGCTAACTCATATCGAGGGGATTGGCTTGAAAAGTGTGAAGTGCGTGCGCCTTTTAGCACTCAAAAAAATAGCATTCCCAGTAAGAGATAAATGATCGAGCACTTATCAAGTCATGTTGTATTTTTACATTATTTAAATATTTAATTGTATTTTTTTTTTCTATCTGGTAGACGTCAATGTTGGAAGGATAGTTATACGTTTAGGGTGAGTTCCTATACAACATTTACCTGAAAATGTTCAGTTAGACGTATTAGAAGAGTGAGTATATACGGACCCTAAAGACATATATGTATTGTATCAACAAACCAGGTCAGCATATAATCTATACTATTATTAAAGAAACAGGGTTCGTTGACCAAAAGGCCTGTGAAATTACAACAACACCCCGATATGATATATTAATTTTAAATAAATTTTAATAATTGAGAGGTAATATGGTAAATGTGAAAATAAGAAAATTAAATAAAAAGAAAATTAAATAAAATTTCAAACTTTAACTACCTTATTTGTGCACAATACGTAACCTCCCACTTTCATATAACCTCCCACTTTGCAGTAACTACTTTATCTGAAAATTCTTCCCACCACTTCTACTTTCTCTCCACGCACGTAGGGTGTGTTTGTAGCTAGTTTGTACTAATGAAACTAATAACTAACTAATACTTATTGTAGGATGCCAGCTATGGACAATATCCAAAATTATCTTTGGCCACGGTTAATGAAGCTGAAGTACAATTTATTGTAATAATCAAAATTTTCTTTTTTTGAAGTTATTTTCTAATAATATAACCATACTCAAGGACTTAGTCTCACTCTCTAATTTTTACAGGTACGAACTACACTATAACTTTTGGAAAGGTATGTATTTTGAAAATTTATATAGAACAATTGCGACATGTAATATTTTAAAAGATGTAAATGTCTTTTAATTTATGAAAATGACTTATTAATGTTCATGTAGGTTTTTTGTACCAAACGGAACCCTAATTGTCGTTCATGCCCAATGAAGAACGAGTGCAAGTATTATCCTAGTGAGTATGCAAGGTTTGTTCAAATTTTAAATTTGTAAGCTCTAGTTAATATCAAATGATAAATTTGAGATTAATTCACAAAATCAATACAATTAAAAATTGAGATACCAAATATTCATATTGCTTTATGGTTCCCCATAATCTTTAACTCAATCTTAGTGGCTTCAGACTGTTTAGAGCTATACAAAGCTGGAAGCTAGGTCAATATATATTAACTTAAATATGGCTACTTACTCATTAATTCAACCACATAGTATATAATGCTAAATTTGTGTGGTCTTTACCACAGTGCTCACATAATTCAAGTAGCTAGAAAAAAGTTATCACTTTCGATTTCCAGTATTTTCTTTCTACTAGTTTCACTTTATATGTATAAGTCGCTGCATTGCATGAGTAAGTTGGAAGGTATGTTTTGCCTTAAAAAAATTTATGGTTGTGCAGGTTTTACTATATATATATATATATATATATATATATATATATATATATATATATATATATATATATATATATATATATATATATATATATATATATATATATATTCGTGTTTTTTTTTTACAGAGATTTTTAATTTTAATCTCATTTTAATAACATGAGGTCTGAATTTGGCTTACATATTTGATGTAGTTCAAAACATGCTGCATTACCAAAGTCAACGAAGAAGCGAGAGCAAAACAAAACTGAGATGGTTATTTGCACTCCTGGATACGAGCAACTAAATTCAGCATCACAATCACATTTAGGGGATACAACTAAATTAGAATATCAAATGAAAGATTGTGAACCAATAATTGAATAACCAGAATCACCTCAAATGTCATCACCAAAACCGAAATATGAGGAAATAGACATTGAAGATTTATACCTCGAGAATCCATCAAAACAGTTTGTAACAGGAAGTCCATATATGACTGGAATTCGAGAAAGTGATATTTCGGCACTAGTTCCCTTTATGAGCCTAGATGACGCTTCTTTCATCCGTCCTGATAGACTAAAACAAATGCATCATTTGAGGACAAAACACTCAATGTAAGTTTTCTTTGTCTTTTTGATGAAATTAACTAAATACTGTGTATCTATTTTTATTATTATGTATGACTATAGTTAACTTTAACTATCATGCAGTTATGAGATCAGAAATGAAGATGTTTCTGCACAAACTCGTAGGCCTAGTGGAAACTGATGAATCTATATGTGATCTCCTCCTGCGAACCTGCTAACTAAAGGGAATACCGGGCGGGCCGGTCTTCTCCTCTCTGATGCCTAAGTTAGTACAGTTGGGATGAATAGATAACTTAAGCAAGAATGATAAGCAGTTGGAGAGATCAGTTACCTATTAAAGAGGGTAGTTGAGGCCCTTATATAGGTGGTCGAGCATGAGGTCCGGTCTTACTCTTCGATGTGGGACTGGTTTCCTTCTGTTCGTACATAAAAGGGCAGCTTTGGTAGTCTGTTCGGCAGGCTGGCGTCCCAGGTTCCCGGGCCCTGGTCACAATGTAGACTGCTGGGTCTCGGGTCCGGGTGCTGGTGATCCTGCTCCGGGCCTCAGTCTGGCCCCAGCACCTGTGTAGCCCCTCTGTGGCTACTGTCAACAAGTCCCCCAAGTTCCCGGTTAAGTGCAATATTGAATGGGGACTTAATATGTCTCGCTCCTGTCCCGCAGACCCGCAGGGTTACGGACCCAACGGTGCCCAGTCCCCCAAGTCTGTATTGAAGATTGGGCTTGGCCGGGTGTTCGAGCGAGAAGAGGCGTGGTGATATGAGTACCTATTAATGATGACGTGTGACAGTTATGAGTATGTTTGCAATAATAATGGTATTGTGCTCAAGTGTCGTCATGCCATGAGTATGGAACGGGGTGAAAACCGGACGAGTGCATGGGATGATGAGGTGGCGCTGAAATCCGCCATGCAACGAATATGGAGCGGGGTGAAACACGGACGAGTGCATGGGATGATGATGTGGCGTTGAAATCCGCCATGCAACGAATATGGAGCGGGGGTGAAACCCGGACGAGTGCATGGGATGACAATGTGGCGTTGAAATCCGCCATGCAAAGAATATGGAGCGGGGTGAAACCCGGACGAGTGCATGGGATGATGATGTGAGGACTCGACCGGTGGACTGCCATGTCGGAACGAGTCCCCCAGTAAAATTGCTGCCAACAGTGGGGCAGGCCGGGGAGTAGACGGTGGAATGTTTAGTAAACTTGCTGCCAACGGTGGGGCAGGCCGGGGAGTAGCCCGGTGGGGTGTTTAGTTAAATTGCTGCCAACGGTGGGGCAGGCCGGGGAGTAGTCCGGTGGGGTGGCTTAGAGATAACAAGTCTGAGATCGATCTGAGATGGAGGGCCTGGATTCGCAGGCGTTTGACTTGCTCCGATTGAGTATTTTGAGGGGATTACAGGGGTGCCTAGGGCATCGGACCCGTCTATAAAAATGCCTCATTTGTCTTCATTTTTTGCTGTTTTTGCTCTTGGTTCAGAGAGAAGAAGAGAACGTTGGAGAGGAATCCGGCGAAAGTTCTGTGAAGGTACCCTTGCGCTACCCGTGCTTCAGGCGTTCTGGTTCTTGCCTACGATTGCTCGGTGTTTTCCCAGGACTGATTTTCCTCGGTTGTGCATAATAATCGGTAAGTTTCGCCTTCTTTGCTTCGTGTTTTTTTTCTTGGTTGGTGTTTTGCCGCGGGGGGGGGGGGGGGGGGGGGGGGGGTGCTCTGTCGCAACGGGTGAGTTGTTTTTGAGCGGGGCATCTGCGGCAGATTTGGGGAGCAGCCGCGGAGAGCGCTGTTTTAGATTGTTGTTGACCAGCGGTGGGGTTTTGTTTTCCTCCCCCTAGGTTAAATGGCTTCTGGAAGCTCTGATGGGACTTCTGAATCGGCCGACAGACGTCCTGTGGTGGACAATGAGGAGAGGTTGGAGGATTGGCTTGGTTCGGATTCCCCGGAGTCCGAAGCCGCTGCCCGCTCCCGGGGCGGTGTCTCCTCGTCCGGTTCTCAGGGGAGTGAGGGCATCCCGCACAGGGTACACTTTCCTGGTACTTCGCCCGTGAGTTACACTATCGGGAGTGGGGAAGGGGCTGTAATGTGTGATGAACCGGAGGGTACTATGAGCCACGCTGAGATTGCCGCCTTCCGGGAGACGTGGAATATCTATGATGAGGTGAAGTTACGGCAGCTGAATCCCGGAGAATCGGCTTGTAACCCGGAGGCGGGTTGGGTTGCTGTTCATGGTGACCAATTTCGTCATGGGTTCTCCCTTCCGCTGCCTGACTTTGTGCAGTACATGCTCAGTGCTCTGCATGTGTCTCCTGTGCAGCTTCCCGGAAACCAGTGGAGGCAGCTGTTGAGCCTTGGCTGTCTGTACGAACTGTCCGAGATGAGCATGCCGACGGTGAACGAGTTCCGGGCGTTGTACAGATTGTCCTTCTCGAAAAAGAAAGGGTGTCGGGGTTGTCTCACTTTTAGCGCCCGACACTTTCAGCCTATCATCACCCACCTGCCTTCCTGAGTGGACAATAACTGGAGGAAGAATGTGGTGATGGCTGGTGGGAAGTAGCAAAAAAGGTGGAGGATGTACCGGGTTCCTGGTGCCTTCCAGCCTCATGGTGACCAATCGTACGTGCTGTCCGACTTGGAGCGGGATAGGATTGCGATGATACTCGGGTGCTGGTACGATCTTGAGCGAAGCTCCTAGAACTTCATACGGCGGGAGGTGTTGGAGTACTGCTGTCTCGGGCGGGATCCCGGTGCGTAGTAGGGTTTTAGTAGTGACGTTCCCGCTGACTGAGTTGATACTAACCCTTTATTTATTCTGTAGGTGCATCTTCCCGGACGGTCGTCAAGCCCGGTAACGCAATATCCATGGACGGTGAGGACCTTATCTCGAGGTTGAAGGAGAAAGGGGAGGCCGTTTCACGGACCTCGGTGGATCGGGAGTCTGGCCGGCTTACCGTTCATGCCAAACCGATGGCCCCTAGGCGCGTGAAGACTCATGCCGCAGCACCCTCTGCGGGACCCGGAAAGGGCAAGACCACCGGAGGGCCACCAAAGGTTCTTGGTGGGACAGATAGGATTCCGTACCGACCGGGATCGGTCCCGCTTTTCACTAGGGTCTCCTTGACAGGCGCACAATCTTCTTCACCGGCCGACCTGGGTGAGAAGAGGTGGAGGATCATGGACTTCCCGCCCTCCGCGTTGGTGAAGCTAACTGGCCGGTCGTCTGGTGAGAACTTGGCGAAACGGCTCAAGTTGACCAGTGGTTCGACGAGTCCTGCTAGGGACAGAGCCGCTGCTGCTTCAAGTTATGCCGGTCAGCAGAGTAGTCCCGCTCCGGTGGAGGAACAGAGGAGGGGAGGTCCGGAGAGTCCCTTCGTCCGGAGCCTGGTGGAGGATGTGGCTGGCCTTGGTCTGGATAGGCCTGGGGCCGCTGGAGCCCTATCAGGGGAGAATCGCCAGAAGTGCAAGGAGTTGGCCCTCCGGGTAAGAATTGTTTAGTGCTACGGTACCGCTCATAAACTTCTGCAGGGTTTCGTTATTTTTGTTGTTTGTTTAATCGGCTTCCTGTCGTTCTGTAGCTGTTGTACAATCTGTATCATCCGGACCCGAGTGAGGAGCTGCCGGAGTTGAAGAGGCAAGTGGCCGCTCTGACCGGAGCCCGTGAGCGTTTGGAGGCTGAGAAGTCCAGGCTTGAGCGGGAGAAGGTCAGACTGGAGGAGAGGGCCAAGAGGCAGGTGGCCAAGCTAGAGGGCCAGGTCCGGAGCCTCGAGGAGCAGAAGGAGCGGGCTAAGGAGGAGAGGGCTGAGCTAGAGGCCAAAGTGGATGAGCTCCAGGTGGAAGCTGCTGCTGCGCGTGCCGCCACCGCCGCTGCGGTTGGAGAAGAAGACCCGGAGCTTTTCCAGCGGGTTATCCAGAAATATCACGATAGTGATCAGTTTCTGGAGCTCTTGGAGAAGGCTAGGGAGTCGGGTATCGCTGATGCCTACGTGGAGTGGGAAGAAAAATGGTACCTAAATACCTCGCTAATGCCAAAAGCGCAGGCCGATGATGATGTTGATGGGCAGCCGGAAGAGAAGGAGCAGCCAGAAGGGGAAAGCGGACTTAAGCCATCTGAGCCCATTAGGGAGAATGCGGCGGTTCCATCTGAGGAGGCCGGTGGACAGGCTAGGCCCGTTGGGGAGGAAGACGTGGCTCCTTAGGCTTTTTGTTTGCCGTTTCTTTATCTTTTTTTCTTTTTTGTAAATTTGCTGGAACTGATTTTTTTTTTTTTGCCTGCCTTTGGACATATATTTTAGTACCGGTGGTTTGCCTTGGATTTATCTCAAAATAGTTGGCATACATCTTATAATGTTACATCGACTAAACCGTTGGTATGCCAAACTGATTGTGTTTGACATTTCTAGCACCTAACCCTTCACTGGGTCTGGGCGTGCTTACCAGCCCTGGTTCTGGTCCCGGTCGGGATCTGCCCTTCTTTCCCCTATATATCGTTGAAGCTGACCGCTGCTAACCAACCCCTCTACCGATGTCTTGAGGGCGAAACAATTGTTCGTCTGATGGGTAGCTTCATCGTGGTAGGAGCAGTATTTGCCTGTTCGCGCCGGGGTGAGTTTCCCTTTTGGGTACCTCCTCCTTGGCGGTGGGGGAATGATGTTCTCATTCTCGTACAAGATGTCCTCATATTAAGAGGTTAGAGTGGTGAATACTTCTTGACGTTCTGCTGGCATGATCGCCAGGGGGCGTTCTTGTCGGTACTGCGTCGGCCTGTGCTCGCCCCGGGGTTTGTCAGGATAGGGTTTCTGCTGCGGTTGGTTCCCCCAATTTCTGCCGAGTCTGCTTGGTTGGGCGCCTCGGTTCTCGCTCCGCTGGCTGGCCTTGTTTTATCGGGGGGCCGGAAGGTGCTCCTCCCGCTTTCTCTTCAGCAGGTGATGCCCATACGTTTCATGATCCGTCTGAGCATGCCTGATGGCCATCGTCATTAGCTCATCGTACCCCTGCGGGAGTTCCACCCGTACGTCATAGGAAAATTTTCCTGGCCGAAGCCCCTGTTTGAACGCCATCTCGGCGATGCCCTTGTCTAGGTTCCGAACCCCAGCCGTCGTCGTTTGCCAGCGGTTAACGAACGTCCTTAGCTCCTCGCCAAGTGCCTGTCGCCAATTGAAAAGGATCGTCGATGTCTGAGCTCCTTCGACCCGGAGGATGCCTACAAACCGATCGGCCAGTTGCTCAAACGCCTCGATGGAGTTTGTCGGGAGCTCATAGAACCAGCTGAGCTCCTCTCCAGACAGGGTTTCCTGGAAGATGTTGCAGCACACAGCATCAGAGTAGCCCTTGGCGCATGTTTGGGACTGGAAGCTATCCAAATGTTGATATGGGCAGCCGGATCCCGAGTACGTGAACTTTAAGGATTTTTGGTTACCAGACCTCCCTGATTCCAGAACCCGGTGCGAGAGGGGGCCCGTGCGTTCGTTGAATCGCGCGCTTTCCAACGGTCGCGCTGCCCTTCTCTCGTTGGCCTCCATTTGGGCCTTTAGATCCGACACAGAGTTGGTGAGTACCTGTAGTGCCCGTGCGGTCGGGGTCATGACTTCATCCTCGAATGAAGCGTGTGATTGCGGGGGTGCCGGCGTGCTCTTTGGTAAGGCCGTGCCGCCCGGGGACTCCGCCCTCTTGGGGTCGTTGGGCCTTCCGCCCGATGACTGTCCCGCCTCAAGGCGCTGAGGTTGGCCTGGTGTGGGTACATGTGCCCTTGCCATAGCGGCGTTGCGCTGTTGTCCTCTTTCCAGGGCAGCCACCAAGGCGGCATTTACTGTCTCCATTTCCTTATACTGGGCATTGGATTTTGCTCTATCCCGGTCGCTCTCCGCGCGCAGGCGATCGACTTCTGCTCTCATTCCCTCTATCTCCCCCGCCATATCGTGCCAGTCAGAGCTGTATGCGGTGTCCCGGTCGCTGTCACCGAGCAGACTCTTCTCTTTGTCGCTCGGGTCCTAGTGTGTTGGTTGGTCGCCTTTCCCTGGGCCTTTCCCGCGCGTGCTACCGTTGCATGCCCCCGGCGTGCCGTTTGGACCCCCATAGTTGTCGTCGTCCTGGTTGTCTTGGCCGGGGCGCTGCTCCCGTACAGCGACCGGGGTAGTGATGAGCACCTACTCCTGTATAACCCACTGGTCTTCTTGGGCATTCCTTTCCCGCCTTGCTTCTGAGCTTTATGCCATTTTTTTTTTCAGATAACGCCTACGTGACTTTTATCTCTTCCCACAGACGGCGCTAATTGTTTCTGCACAAACCCGTAGGCCTAGTGGAAACTGATGAATCTAGATGTGATCTCCTCCTGCGAACCTGCTAACTAAGGGGAATACCGGAGGGACCGGTCTTCTTCTCTCTGATGCCTAAGTTAGTATAGTTGGGATGAATAGATAACTTAAGCAAGAATGATAAGCAGTTGGAGAGATCAGTTACCTATTAAAGAGGGTAATTGAGGCCCTTATATAGGTGGTCGAGCGTGAGGTCTGGTCTTACTCTTCGATGTGAGACTGGTTTCCTTCTGTTCGTACATAAAAGGGCAGTTCTGGTGGTCTGTTCGGTAGGCTGGCGTCCCTGATTCTTGAGCCCCTGGTCACAAGGTAGACTGCTGGGCCTCGGGTCCGGGTGCTGGTGATCCTGCTCCGGGCCTCAGTCCGGCCCCGGGCATGCTGGCTGAGGGTCTGTGGGCCTGTGTAGCCCCTATGTGGCTACTGTCAACAGAAGATTACTTATATAAAGAGGTATATCATTATTATTTTATTTCTCACAAACTCAATGTTTCTCATGTTGTAAGTTACTTCTCAACTTAATTGTTGTAATTATCTGTGTTGCAGCTAAAACTAGAGAGACTTCACCCCAATGATGATGCTAGTAATCCACCTTACCTTTTTGCTATGTGCACACCAGGTATGACTTTAAAAATATACGAAATACTTTAAAAAGTTCGTATGTGAAAATTTCTTCTTTTTAAACTTAAATACTTCTGTTATATATGTTCAGAGTTGCCTATATACGAATATGTATCTAATTATTTTCAAAAATGCCAATTTCATATCAATTAGAAAAAGTATCTCAACCAACTCAAGACAAATGCATTTGCAAAGAGTCCACATATTCATCATGTGATTGTGATAAGACATATTTTGCTCGTAACAATCTCTCAACATAAGTTGATACTGTTCAAGGAACAATTTTGGTGAGTAATAAATATGACTCATATATGGTCATTTCTTTTATATAAATATTTAAAACAATTATTAAAAATAGCTTATGACTTGAATGTGAATGGATACCTTGTCGAACAGCAATGAGGGGAAGGCTTCCATTGAATGATACATATTTTCAAATTAATGAGGTGAGTTTACTCAGACTTTCTCGGATAGTTCATAGTTTATAAATTTATATGTATTGCAAACCATACATTAGATTAAACTGTAGTACTTGACCGGTTGAACCTTATTGCTTTGTAGGTTTTTGTTGATCATGAATCCAGTATAAACCCCATCACTGTTCATAGAGATTTGTTATGAGATCAAAAAAGAAGAGATGTATACTTTGGAATGTCAACAAGTAAAATTCTTAAAGGTAAATAAATATAACATGAACTTGTGAAGATATTTGTATTGATTTGTATGAAAATGTATGTAAAGAGATTCTATCAAGTATAATCAAGTATTTATGATGAAAACAAAATGTTGAACCTGTTTTACTACAGGCTTATCGACGTATGAAGTTGCGATGTGTTTTGAAGAAGGTATGTATTCCAGCTTTTCACTACTTCAAAACTTTTGTAACACTTAATTAATAAAGTTCAACCAAATTAGTATTGATTAGGTAGTATGTTTTGAAACAAATATTGATTTGAATATGCGACTTTAGTTTAACCTTATGTCAAATTTGGTATTAATGCTCTTCATGTACATTAAAAATTCCAAGAAAGAAAAAGAGAACTAATATACGATACAAACAATTCATTTCAGGTTTCATCTGTGTGAGCCTCTTCTAGAAAGATTTCACATTTCAACCGTCAAAACCGCAAAAAAAGGAAAGAAAAAATCGAAGCAGACCGAAGACTGAAGAGATGAAGAATTGTGGTTCCTAATTTTAACATATACATGTATATTTTAGTATAACATTTAACACAAATTTGGAGTGTTTTTTTTTTGTTTTTTAAATCTCATTGTAGCCTAATAATTCTTTTCAAATTGCTACATAAATTGTTTATTTTAAGTTTTGAACTATTGGAAACTTTTAATTCTTATTCTTATAAGCTGGTTGGCCTTGAGTATTCTCATACATCCTAAAAAGCTAGTCAATTTTTGTTGCGTAATTACAAAGGCAATAATACATAGACTCTTCTTTTTTTCACTTTATAATCGATGTGACAGATGACAACTAAACTATGGGGGTTCTAGTTGCACTTCAAAAATTGTTGTGTATACCTCTACAGTTTTTGTACTTTCATTTGACATTGTCAACTCATATAAAAAGACAGATAAGGACAAAAAATATATAAACAGAAAAAATAAATTATTTTAAAACAAGAAAAATAGCAATATGAAAGTTTTTGTAAACAAAAAAAAGTTATGCCAATGGATCTGAGCGTGATTGTGAATCTTCATCCTATCATCTATTGGCTCGCCTTTGTAAACGTAAAAAGCAGCAATATGAATGTTTCCCGATGGCTTGGGGAGTTGGGGAACTAAGAAGAGATGATAATAATGAAGGTAAGTTGCGAAAAATTATGTAACTATGTAATTCATCCAATAAATAGATGAAGTTGAGAAAGAGAGTTGGGTGAGAGAGATGGAAGAGAATGAGAAGTGGAAATCGAAGGTGAATTTGGGATATCAAAAGCATAGACACCTAAGAAGACAGAGAGAGAGACTTGAGAGAGCAAGAACTCCTATCCATAATCAATTCATTAGAAAGCTTTAATTTTTTAAGTTTTTACCCAAAACTATAATTTTGTGGTGATATTTACCAGTAGTAAAATTGCTTTTTAAAATTACCACTAGCAAGTTTCCATCCAAAACTAACATAATCCGTTAACTCATAAATTATAAAAATACCCTCAGAAATCAATACCACTGAGCCTCAGAAACCAATCTCTGACGTCCTCCGCCGCACTTCCAATACCACTGAGCCTCAGAAACCAACCTTCGTCGTCCTCCGCCGCGGTTCCAATGCCACTGAGCCTCAGAAACTCCGTCGTCCTCCGCCGGGCTTCTAATGCCACTGAGCCTCATAAATCAAGATCTGTCATCCTTCGCCGCGCTTCCAAAACCACTGAGCCTCAGAAATCAAAGATCCTAACCCTAAATTGCAACAAAAACTCAATTCCCAATTTCTGAAACCCTAAAATCACAAAAACAAAGCGATAGGAGAGAAACGCACCAAGATGAGATCGAAGAGGGTGGCCTGGTCAACTTTGATGAACTCCTGGTCCCGGGTCTTGAGCGCATCCTCGGTGACCTTCTCATCGGGCTTCCTGGTCCCGTGTATTGGTTTCTCGTCCGCTCGGCAGCGGCGACGACCTCGAAGCATCTCCGATCGGTGGAGGGAGAAGTCCACGGCCTGAGCTTGAAGTTGGAGGAGAAGCCGGACCAGGATCGGCGGGAGAGAGAGGCGGCGAGGGAGTCGTCATTTGCGGCGGAGGAGGAGAGAGAGGTGTTAGGTTTCAGCAAGGCGGAGACACGTGTGGGAGTGAATTTGAGGGAGGAGGCTGAGGATGAGAAGAAGAAGAAGGCAGAGCGTAGAAGACATGAAATCATATTTTTCTCTGAGCTAAATTGGTTTTGCGCCAGATCTGATCGGGGGTGTACCGAGCTCGTCAAGGAGCTCGTCTTCGAAGCCGGGGAGGGCGGCGGAGGAGGAGGAGGAGATGGAGGCGGCGACGAACATCGTTGTAGATGGTGCCGGGGGTGGAGGTGGAGGTGGAGGCGGCGGCGCACATCGCTGGAGGCTGAGACATGAAGGGGATGCTAGAGGTTAGGAACACAGGGATTGCGTGAGAGTGGAAAGAAGAGGAGGGAAATGTATGATGGGTATGTTATGGGTAATTACTAACAGCTGTTACTGTTTGTTTGGTGTTGATGATATAAAAAATTTAGGTTTTGCTATGGGTAATTATTACTGCAATATTGTAGTTATAAGTAATTATCTATAATATTTTTGGGTGAAAACCCCCAACCCATATCATCAAAATTCTCCAAATTTATTGTGATTTCTTCTATGTGAACAACCCCAGATTGTTAGACATAGAGATAATTTGAGGGTGTTTTGGTAAGTATGGGGAGGTGTACTTAGGTTTTCAAGTAGCTAAAAAGTAAAAGGGAGGTGCCATAAGTGATGGTATAAATAGTAATTTTTTAGATGCAACTAGAACCCCCTTAAACTATTTGCCGATTTAATTTGAATGCATCAACATATCTTGGAAATTTAAATTTTGCATTTTTGGCTTTAATGTAGAGATTTTACGAACCTGGTTGATGTAGGAAGCGTGAACACAATAGTAGGACGCTCGTCAAGCGTAGAAAGACATGTGAAAAATATAGAGAAATCATTCTAATAATAGGGTTTTTATTGATAACAAAGATTGATCAAGTACATAGAATGATGGTGCTTGTATAGGCACCCAAACCTAACACAATCACAATCACAATCACAATCACAATCTTAGTCAAACACATAATCCAAATTGAAAAGGAAACAAATAACCCTAAATAAAATAAGAATCCTAACAAAAATAAATCTAACTTAAAAATATTAGAATGCAAATAAGATAATTAAGACGATATCTTTTAGCTTCAAATCTCGTCCTACATCACTGGTGAATCCAAGTTTTATGTAGCAAAATGAAGTGATAAGAAACTATTGATAAATAAAATCTTGATCCATATATTGATATTAATTACTTGGCCGTGTACCTGTATGTTTCCGAAATCCTTCGTTTGTTGCTTGCGACCTCTAGAAAAATCTCCAATACTTTTTTTGCTCCTATCCAACGTGTATCACAGTAGGCCTCTAGCTAAGTATGACTAGTCCTACCTCAGTACTAAAATGTTACTAACTTCCTTAGTAAAAAAAAAAAAAATTAAAAATTGCATGTTCAACTTCCGCTTTGGTTCTGCACCAGTTTTCTCTCACATTTCATATAGAAACATTTTAATATACGGTACTCAAAAACAAAAACACAATTATAAAAATACACACATTTTAAAAACGTGACTTCTTAAATTATTTACTATTTCAAATTGGAAAATTTAAATGAACCGTACTAAACGGCGGAACCACAATTATAAATACACATACTAAAGACGTAACTTCTTCTTCGATCATTGACTCTTTCAAATAGAAAAATCTAATAAACCTCATTTAAACCGGAAACACAATTAGAAAAACCACAAACATTCAAATAAACAGAGTTCAAATCCGGAAATGCAATTTGGCAAACCCACGCATCCAAATAACGTAACGTACGAGATTAATAAACTCTACTCCAACAACGTAACACACTTATTCTAATAAAAACATAACACATACAACTCAAAAAACGTGACTTCTTACCTCATCCAAACACATCATACATTGCATCTCCAACACCCTAGATAGAATGCATGACCAAGTAGGAATAACACCATATATTGGAAACAAAAATTTCTTAATACTTGAAAGGAATGACCAGGTTTTGGTGGCAAAATTCAACTCACCGTTGAATTATTTAAAATTCCTAATCTGTCCTCAAAACCGTTGCAGCTCTCGAATTGCATACACAAATTGTCGTCTTCCTTCCACTCTAATTTTCCAATATAAATGGCCTTCATGATTCACTGACCACCAAAACAAACCAACCCAAAAACCCAGTGGTTCTTCTCTCCAAGTTAGACTGTGACTGTGACCGTGACCCAGTCTTCCTTCTCCTCCGGAGCTCCGATTCTCTCTCAGGTGACCTCACTGTGCTCTTTAGATTCCAATTCTTTACTTGATTTCGGTTCCGATTAGCTGCTTGCATGTACATTTAGCGTCATGCATTCACGTTTTAGGGCTTTGAATTTGTGTGAGGCTTCGAGTTTGGAGCTTCAGTGATTATAGTTCATGAATTTCTGAGTGGCTTGAGTATTTTGGTGAAGTATAGTTCTTTATTGTTGGAATTGGAAGTGTTAGAATTCACAGAAGAGAGAAATTAAGAAATTATGTGGAGAATGAACTGAGATTGTGAAATTGAAAGCCTTGTTTTGTTTATGTTAAGTCATTTTTCTGGGTTGATTTTATATTCCATTTTTAAAGTAGAAAATAAACAATTAAAGTGCAGAAGAAAAAGACTGATGTTTGCGAAATTGTGAAGAAATTCGATTTACAGTGTTGGGCTACTGATATTGTTGTACTCAAGTCAATTAAGTCTACTTTTTGTTTGAATTAAACTGTGTTTGCATATGTTCAACTTTGTGAAAGAAATATTTGGCATCATTGAATTGAAAAGCGATTTGACGAGTGATTTTGGAAATGTTGGTGTTCAGGTTACTGCTTTTTGGCTACAGTGGAAATGGGGAGTTTGGAGATAGATCATAGCTCCGATGAGGATACGGATACGGATATGAGTGACTCGGAATTGGATGAGGAGGTAGAACAGTATCTTGAAGAACTGAAGAATGGGAAGCACAGGGTGAAAGGTGCGGAGGGGATATTTATGTGCCCATTTTGCCAGAGGAAGAGGAAGCGGGATTTTAATTTAAAGGACCTGCTCCAACATGCCTCTGGGGTGGGAAAGAGTAATTCAGACAAGAGAAGCCCTGATGAGAAGGCAAAGCACTTGGCTTTGACAAAATATTTGGAAAATAACCTAGCAGCTGAAGCTGGTCCATCAAAACCTGTGGCTGCGGATGAACCCCCAGTTGATTGTGACCATGATGAAAAGTTTGTGTGGCCTTGGGTAGGGGTGGTGGCTAATATCCCAACCAGACGAGCAAATGATGGGAGATTCGTAGGAGAAAGTGGATCCAAGCTGAGAGATGAGTACATTAGGAGAGGGTTCAATCCCACTAGAGTTCATCCTCTATGGAATTTTAGGGGTCACTCAGGAAGTGCTGTTGTGGAATTTAAGAAAGATTGGCATGGCTACGAAAATGCTATGGCTTTTGAGAGGAATTACGAGGCAGATCGTCATGGGAAAAAGGACTGGTTCGCTGATGGTGACCAGAAATCTGGTCTCTATGCTTGGGTTGCCCGCAGTGACGATTACAAAGCCAACAATATTGTTGGAGAGCACCTACGTAAGATTGGGGACCTTAAATCTATTTCAGAAATTATGGAGGAAGAAGCCAGGAAGCAGCATAGTCTAGTATCTAATCTGACAAGTATTATTGAGGTCAAGAACAGGGATTTGGAAGAGATGGAGCTGAAATGCAATGAAACTACAAATGCCATTAAGAACGTCATCACTGAGAAAGATAAGCTCGTACAGGCTTACAATGAAGGTATGTTAGTGGATGCATGCTACTTTCACAAGCAACAATGAATTCCTTCTTTGGCCAGTTTATCTGATCCTTAACCAGAACTGCTTATTTAATAGCTTTTACTTTATAAAAGAGCTTCATGCATAGTCCATTTTCTGCAGTTGTATGGTATTTTAGTTTGGTAAAGACATTTATTTTTTACCATTGGGTTTGGTATATTTCATTATCATTTCTATTATTACGATGCTGAAGAGACATTCATTCATGACCTGCTTTTTTATTTTGTTGCGGTAACAGAAATAAAAAAGATTCAAGTAAGTGCACAGGATCACTTTAAGAGGATTTTTAATGATCACCAAAAACTCAAGTTGCAGTTGGAATCCCAAAAGAAAGAGCTTGAATCGCATATAGAACAGATGGAGAAACGTGCTGCGGATAACGAAAGTGAAAGTAGAAAGCTCTCTGAGGAGATTGAAAAGGTACGCAACTTTGTGCTTGATTGTGGCACAGTTGTCTTTGTTGAATTATTAACATCTTTTGACAATATACGAATGCTGATGAGTGAAGACCACTTGTACTTGTCAAAAGGTTACAGAACACAAGCATGCTATTTCAGTCTTCGGGCCTAAAAGAAAATTATGTCATGTCATGTGTATCTTTACTTTTAAAATCTCGCTGAAATTTAAAAAAAATAAAAAAATGATTCTCTCACTTTCACCCTGATTGCAAACTTTTAATGAAACATATTTGTGACGAAACTTATAGCTGTGGACTACAGTTTTCAACACGCACATTACCTTTATCGTCCTTGGTTCATTTGTTGTTCTTCTTAAAGAACTGTACCGACTTATTTAATTGATGACATCTGATATGTGACCAAGTAGTTTCTGTATCCTGATGTGTGTTCATTCACATTAAATGAAAATTATGAGTCAGACTTAATGCTATCCTTTCTGTATTTTGAATTGCTGCATGAGGCAAAAGCATCTTTGTCCTACAAGCACCTCCTGTGTCTGTGAAAGACTTCATAACGCTTGTTTTGTTCTTATAGAATTCCGTGAAGAACAGTTCTCTTCAATTGGCTGCTGCGGAGCAAGTGAAAGCTAATGATAATTTATTGAAACTGGCAGAGGATCAGAAGGTTCGTTGGCTCTAATTAAGTACTTGGAAATGAACTGAATATTATTTTATAGATTGATTTCAGATCAGATCTTTGATGCATGTTGTGACCAATTTCATCCAGAGGGAGAAAGAGGACCTCCATAAGAAAATAATTAAACTGGAGAAGGACCTGGATACAAAGCAAGCTCTTGAACTACAAATTCAGCAACTGAGAGGGAATGTAAATGTTGTAAAGAGCATGGGAGATGATGGTGATGCTGAAGTGTTGAAACAGGTGGACACGATGTTAAAAGATATGAGCGAAAAAGAAAGTGAACTTGAAGATTTAGAAGCTCTAAATCAAACTCTAATTGTGAAGGAGCGTAAGAGCAATGATGAGCTGCAGGATGCTCGTAAGGAACTGATAAAGGTAAGTAATTTCTCTTAATGTTTACTTTGTATTATACCTCAATTGTAGCTTATGATTAAAGGCAAACTTCTGGCATTTCAAATGGTCCTGCAAGAGTTTGGAAGTAAGCCTTGTGAGCATTTTTGTGTAATTTGGGGCTCTAATTGTTAGATTATGTTCCATTCTTTTACTTGTGCCAAATCATTACTATAAGGATTGATTATGAAAACTAATTGAGAATTGAATGAAATGGTTTATGGATTCTTTCACTTCTTCTTTTTGTTATAAATCAAGTTAGCCTGAACATGGTGTAGAACTGTAGGTGATGGAGAATTACAATCTTTAACAATGTAATAATAGTTGGGAGGTAGAGCATATGCGTTTTCAGTGTGATAGAGAGAGATCTTTTCAGGTGATTAAGTGACTCATAAGTTAATGTAGCCGTGTCGTTTGATTAATCCTTTCGGTAGCTGGATCTGCAATTTGTGCTCTTGAATAGTGAAATGGGCCTTTGTGTTTGGTATTGAATTTTTTCAAACTTCTGTACTTCATTTCTCATGACCTCGTTACAAGGTCCCTCTAGTTTGTCATAATATACTAATGTATGTATTCTGCAGGGCTTGAAAGACCTAGAAATGTCCAGTGGTAATCAAATTGTTATTAAAAGATTGGGAGAGCTCAACAAAAAACCATTCGAAGTAGCAATGAGGACAAAGTACAAGTATAATGTGGAAGAAGCTGAAGAGAAGGCCGAAGAGCTTTGTACTTTGTGGACAGAATATCTCAGAGATTCAGATTGGCATCCTTTTAAAGTTATTCCAGTGAAAGGAGGAGGACACAAGGTGTACTTTCTGTTAATCTCAATATCTCATTAATTCGATTCTTTTATCTATTTCCTCCTAAAAAGAGAAAATATAAAATATGTCTGAGAAAGCTCTAATAATCTCCTTCCGCTTGTTTAGTTAATTCTTCGTTTGAATTAGTTTGCATGGCCACGTTAGTTATGAGTTGCATCAGTTACTGTGGTCGGGAAATTTTCTTCAACAGCAAAGACAAAAAAGACTGAGAATTCTAGAGAAACATCCAAGTGATATTTCTATATTCTTGATCCTATATGTTTAAGCTGTAATCATAATAATTTTCTCTGTGATTTTCATTGTGTGACTCTCGGCCCTTAATTTCTGACTTCCTTTTTTATTCATGTCACTGGCTCAGGAATGTATAATTGAAGATGATGACAGATTGAAACGCTTGAAGATTGAATTGGGTGATGATGCGTATAATGCTGTAACATCAGCTTTAATGGAGATAAATCGATACAACCCCAGTGGGAGGTATGTAACTGAAGAAGTGTGGCACCTTGGTGTCGGACGCCGGGCTACACTTAAAGAGGGAGCTGCATTTATTCTGAAGGAATGGAAACAGAAGAAACAGCGGTTGGATATAGACTAGAGGTTGGTATTCAAACTGTACCATATTTGAACTACATAGTACATAGGACATGCCCTTTGATTCAAGTATTCATTTCCATTTATGCAGGCTTAAAATGGTGAGCAAGATGGATTCTTCCGACTCAGATGATCTCTTCCAGCCTTACGTCCAGTCCTAGGGTCTCGCTGCAGCAGTCGATATCTTCAGCAGTGTCTTGTTTTCAATAAGACATATCCATTTGTTTAGTTGATGAACTTATCTTTACTTTCAAGTTTTAATAAATCTTTATTTGGGAACTAGAGAGCTGAGTGCATGTGGGCGGTGAACTCTTAGTCTCCATGGAAACCATTGATTTTCACATGTATAAAGTTTGGTTTCTGAGCTACTCTCGTTTCATTTCGGTTGTATCAGTATCAGTATGTGTGCTAATGAATAAACGCTCTGCAATTTTTTGCAATTCCTCTATATGTTGCTACATCTCATTAATATATCAAGAATCTGGAATGTCTATAAGGCTTTCTAGTCAGCTCTGCATTTATCATCAACTAATCTGTTTGAACTTGTAAGATTACAAAAGATATATTTGAGACTGATTTCAAAGGTTGGCAAGAAGAAAAAGTATGGAGTGTACCTTCTATATCCCAGTATACCATTACCAAGTGTAGACTAGACCATTGCAATGGCACTATTTCCCATCGTTTAAAAGAGTATCAATACACTAAAATGAGAGGATTTTCTTTTGGTGAACAAAAGTTTGGAGATAGGAAGACTACATGTAAGGGCAAATCGACAATCTCGATCATGAATGACTGATGCGAACACGTATTTGTCTCCATTCCCGAGAATTTACCAATCCCGCCTAGGAGTACAGATCGAACTAAGTTCAACCACAAGCACCGCACGCTCACACCAATTGAACCAACTCAACTTGCTCTTCAGTTGAGTGCACCGTCACACTTTTTAAAAAATTCAAAAAAAAAAAAAAAATCGAAGCTAAGTAGGAAACTAATGGAAAACGACGCCGTTCGGAGTCTCATGAGACTTTGTTTTAGACTAAACGACGGCGTTAAGCGTAACCCTAGTCCTATATATAATGGCAGTCTTTGTACCCAAAACTCTTCACAGTCTCATCTCTCTCCTCTTCCTCCGCCCACCTAGAGCATTCTCTCATTTGTAAAATTTAGGGCTGTGATTATAAAGAGAGAGGCTTGAGTGGGTCTGCTCCAAAATCTTGGAAAACCCTAATTCGACTGGAAGCGGAAAGACAGCAAAGAAGCCCCAGAACTTACGCCGCCCCTTTTATTCAGTAAAAGGCTGGCTCTTTGGCGCCTGGGGTGAGACCTTTGCCTTGTTTCTCTTTCAGATTCGAATTTGGCCCCACAATGAGAGGTCTTTAAATTTCTATACACTTGATATGAGCCCCCTTTTTGTTTCATTTTTATTTTTGGTATTTATTTATGCACTTGTTGGGTTTGTAGAGGAAGCGGTTTTCGATTTGCTTTCTCGTTTGGACTAATAGTGCTGACATTGAACGCCTGATCTACGCCGTTGATTCGGTGTGGATTGGGCAGCGGCCAGACAACCGTAGAGATGGCCATCCACAGATGGCGGGTTCTTTTGTCCCGTTTTGTCTACTGGTTCCGTCTCACATTTCTTAAATTTCAATGCCTTTTTTGTTCTTCTTGAATTCTTTTTTTTGCTAAAATTTTATGGGGTTCACTTATAATCTCCATTGTTTAGTGGATTGGTGTGCTCATGTGTGAGCAGAGCACAGTGGACTGTGACTAAATGATCTTCAAGATGAAATGTTGGTCTTAAACCTTTAACTGTGACTAAATGATCTTCAAGATGAATTGCTGACCATAAACCCTGAAATTGATAGGATTGCCTTAAACCCTGTACCCTAAAATCTCGATTTGAGACTGAAAAATGACTGAAATGTTGGCCTTAGACCTGGGTTGAAAGTGTTGGCTTAAACCCTGAAGCCTAAAATCTAAGTTTGAGAGTGAAATGAGGCAAGCAGAATGGGATTTTGTTTCACTTGATCTATGAATTGAGCACATTTTACCATTCAAGACTTAACAGAGTGAAGATATACACTACAATATAACAGGACTTGGTTTCCCATTCATATATAATCTTTATCTTTTGAGGCGAGTCACCTCACGATACTATACCTTTTTTGTTTATGAAAAAATAGAATTTACTAGGACATTGGAGTTCTTATTACCAAATCACAATCAGACTCTGAAGTTCTTTCCGGTGAAGGTTTGCCCAAACTGCCAATTGGAAGAGACCACGTTCCAAGACGTAGAGGTGCGACCGTCACTGGTTTTGACACTGAAGGAGAGTGACTGCCCTACTAAGACGGTGTTTGACTGCCAATTCTGCCCCCAATTACGGCTCATGGGCATCCATCCAGTTTTGGACCCTTTGACGCTCACGCTCACTATATCTCCGGCACCGGCCACGTTGCTGATCATAACCAAGTTGAAGTGGGGGTTTCCATTGATTTTGAACCTAATCCCTCCTCTCTTCCGGCATGGTACCCTACATAAACAACAAAGCCATTCAATGGCAATTGGCAAAACAAACGAAAAACTGTTCCCAAAATGGTGTAGTATTACAATGAAATAAAAGGAAAATTATACAGTAGATGGTACCACTAAGAAGGAAGAGAGTTTTTTGTTGGGTAACATTATGATCGAGAAGATTAATTCACCGAGCTATTGTTCATGTGCATATTACATGTACATTGTTACGGAAGCACGAAATTAGCTAACAACAAATTTACTCTGGGAATGTATAACTAACAATTAGATAACTAGTATATTTTTTGTGAATTAACTCAATGGAAGAATAGAAAGCAGAGTGAGGCAGAGGCTTACCGGCGATAAGCAACAGGGACAATGCCGGCACGGTACTCAGCAATCTTGAGGAAGACGGGTTGGGAAAGATCGAAGTGAGTGCGAGGAGGGTTGCACCAGCCGCCATTGTCGCTAGGCTGAGCCCAATTTGGGGGGCAAAAATTGGTGGCGGTGACAACGATCGAGGGACGACCAGAGTGACACCATTTAGTGTCTACACACTTGATCTCAAAACACGCTCCACAGCTCAAACCGTTGTTGAAGAGAGCAGTGCTCAGCGCCGCCGTGTTGGTGCCGTAGCCGTCACTGTACAGATTACCGTACCCACAAGCCCCTCCTGTAAAACAGAACCAATACAAATTAGTGAAAGTATTATGACTGTTCTTCTCCTAGAACTTACAAGTTGAAACTTGGGGTTTAAGAAATCGGCAAATAGAGTTATAAAGATGTAAAGCTTGGTATCAATGATCATAGAGCAACCTATTCAAAGTATCAATGCCAAGACTCACCCATGGTTCCGGAGGCGTCAGCTTCACCATAGAAAGTAGCATGCGCTTTCTTCCATGGTCCGCCAGAGTAAGCACCGGGAACAGCTGCGTCAACGAAAGCAGTTGAGAGTGCTATGAGGGTAACAATACAGAGCAGAGATATGGAAGAAGCCATGGAAGACTAAAGAACCGGAGGATTTGAGTGTGAGAAGAAGGGAGAGGGTGGATTGGTATTTAAGGAGAGGAAAAGCTGAGGGGGTAGAGAAACGGCAGAAGCAATTAGCCATAATTAATGGCCCTCTTTTTTGGCGGTAATGCATGCCATTCTAGATAGCTTCTTAGTTTCTTCTAATCTTGGGTTGATGTCATCATGTGAAAGAAACCGGTTTTGCTTCATCTGCAAGCTGTGCCATTTAACCATGCAGAAATGGATTGGATTTTTTTTTTCTTTTTTTGGTATGACTTTCAAGACAGTCTATGGAGGACTCAAATGGAGGGAGGACTTGCTTATGCGTACACAATGGTATGAGTATATTTTTAAAGTTTCTACGGTGGACTGAAATTGTTGGGGGACTTTTGTTAGTTTGTTTTTAACCTGAAAAACAGACGGAATTGTTGGGGGCAACGGACATTTGATAGAAAATTTGAGGTTGGTGGAGATAATCAAGGCAATGATGATGAATACGTAAGATTTAGAGACAATTAAGGATATAATTAGAGCGCAAAATGCAAAATTGTAACAATAACAAGTGATCTTACATTCAATTATAAACAAACAAGTAATTTATGAAAATGAAGCGATCAAAGCCTCCGACTAAGATTTGATAGAGAAAATTGAGATTGATGGAGATAAAACTAACTAAGATATCACACAATACTGTAACTTTCTATCCTTGACGACGTTACAAAATAAATGCCGGAAAATGTCAAAGTTCAACGGTAGAAAGAATGAGGTTAGTCGTAAACTGGGACGGTGGGAGTACTCCTCATTCTTCGGTCCTCGTATTACGCCGTTGCCGTGCATGTAAGTTTCGTACGGACCGATATGAATGGATAGAGTGGCCGACCTGCGTCACTCTGTCTTGGAATTCCTTTATATCGACTCCAAATCTCTAGCTCTGTCACCGAACCCGATCCAAAATCAAATATGAGAGAACCCGTTTCAGTTTTTAGCTGATATGTTTGATCACTGATTGTTCATTCCAATTCCCGTTTACAAATGCGAAACGTTTTCTATATGAATCCAAAATTACATTGAAGTTACAAACAGCATAACAAAGATGCAAAACAGATGAGGTTGTGTGGGTGTGTGTGCGCGCGCGCATATGAGTATGACATTGAATTTTACACACTTATCGGTTTTATTTTGCAGGCGAATTGTAGATGTGAAAGACAATTTTAGTTCTATGGTAGGCGCGCTCAAATGTGACTACTGACATATTATATGTACTTGGTTATGAATCTCAGTTTTACCCACTAAGATAGTATTGATCGAGTATTGACATACTATAGGTTCTTTTACCTGTTCGTACTAGGAAAACGAGGATATATTAACATGATGTCTTATCCATTTGAACTAGAAACCTCATGAGCAAGAGGGATCCAGCAAAGAAAGGGGGTAGATGGAAGAGAAGAAGAGTCAAGAAGCTAGAACGGTTAGGAAGGTATAGGGGCTTTATGCTTTTGCATCAGCGAGGGTTTCATTAATTCCACTCATCAACTAAATCTACGAGATTCACCACGTCATCGATGATCCCCATATTATTGGAGCTATGTTGTTCAACAACACCACACCAAACCTCATCGCTCCTCCCCTCCTTTGAATTCACATTCACTTCCATATTTGCATGCACGATCCAAGATTAGATTAGCATCGATCTCTCTATCAACATGTGAAATTGCCACCCCAAATTAAACACACAGCTCAATTATTCAACTCCTTCCTACAAGAATCAATGTGTTCTTGCTAGCTCTTTTGCTCGTGCTATCTTTTCTCTATCAGTCAAGTCAACGGAGAGACCTTTGACTTTTGAACCGTATACGCTGATGTAAAGGTGACAAGTAGTATGTATATACGTGACACATACAATAATATATATATATACGGAGCTTTTCAAATACGGACGTCCGTATTTTAAAGTTCCGTGCGGATTTTCACTTTTTGCTCCACTTCCCGATCGAATTTCATCAAACTTCCTTCTAGACTTATCTAGATCATGTTGTGTAGATCATCTCTGCAAAATTTCAGCCAATTTGGTGATCGTTAAGGCCCTCAAACTTCAGTTTTTCTGTTATATATCAAAACCGGGCAGATTTCAGACCGTCCGGTTTGTTTTTTGATTTTGAGGGTCTTAACGATCACCAAATTAGCTGAAAATTTGCAGAGATGATCTACACAACATGATCTAGATAAGTCTAGAAGGAAGTTTGCTAAAATTCGATCGGGAAATGGTGGAAAAATGGAAATCCGTACGGAACTTAAAATACGGACGTCCGTATTTGAAAAGCTCCGTATATATATATATATATATATATATATATATATATATATATATATATATATATATATATATATATATATATATATGACTTGAGCTTTGATCGAGCAAAGGCTGGCTAGTAGAGGATCAAGAGAACATGATGTACGTGGTGGTTGTGAATTTTCAGTGTCTATTATTACTTGCTTCATCATGCATTGAGAACTTGCTTCATCATGCATTGAGAACTTGCTTCATCGATGGTTATGTAGGCTTGATCTATTACTGAGTTTCATGCAAGGCCTAATGTAACTACCACATATACAAAAGAAATTTCAATTGAGATAGATAT
The DNA here is from genome assembly GCA_963682095.1 of Potentilla sterilis. NCBI lineage: Eukaryota > Viridiplantae > Streptophyta > Magnoliopsida > Rosales > Rosaceae > Potentilla > Potentilla sterilis. The sequence goes on along the minus strand of OY821763.1, from coordinate 8,952,655 downwards.
AATTACAGTATCTTTAAACCATTTAAAAATTAGACATGGGACTAATACTCCACATAAAATGCACTTATGCATCTAATAAGTATCATGGAGCTTCATCGGGAATGTATATAGCTAGCCGTGCGTAATTCCTTCAAAGAGAAGGCCAAGAGAGTATTAATCCTTCGCTTAAAGGAAGGATCAGCCATCAGTGTCCTCGCATATATACTTCTGGTTAATTCTGAAGAGAATTAATCTAATACTGTAGTTACTGTATGAGAAAACAGTATAGATCGATCTACTTTGTTTTAAATTGGGTATAATTGAGCGCATCTGCATTTCTGCAATGAATGTAGATCAAGTTGCATCGACAGAGATGAAGGCTAGGAAATCAAGGACCAACTTTACGTACTCCTTTAGACAATTTGAGCCCAAAATTAATCCAAATATGGATCAATTTTGCGAGAACATGCATTTGAAGTTTTGAACAATGATCTATCTTAGAGACTAGACCACAACAATGGGCTGAAAAACTGTCTCAACGCAGCCTACTCAACCTTCACCGCAGGCGTGCATCGATCTGGTGGTGGGAAGAGCTAGCTAGCTTGATGTACGTCTTAAGAAAGATTTACGTCGCGGTGTTCGACCTTGATCGAGCCATCGTCTAGGGTCGTCAGACTCCAACCACTCTCGCCCCTGCAAACAGCGTCAACAGCAGCTCAGAAGAGATTCAGAGAACACCGTACGTACTTATATATATATATATATATATATATATACACACACACACACACACATATAGGCAGAGAGCCAAAGCAGAAGATGTGCTGCCAGCGTTGTTTTGACGGTGTGCTACGTCGATCATCTTTGGCATCCCGAAAATCTGATCAGCTAGCCGGTGATGTCATGGTTTCTCATGAGCTCGCCGGATATTACAAGTGCAGGGTCGACACTCTCTCACACCCAAAACCAAAGTTGAGACCACGTATACCATTGTTGTGCCGCCATGCATGTTCATCTCTCTGCTGGTGAGCTTGGTGGCGACAAAGGATCTCTACAATGGACAAATGGCGAAGCTGTGGCTAGCTATACTAAATTCTAAAAGGAATATGGGGTCGAGTATGCTTTCATAGAAGAGGAAGAGCCATTGTCATCCTAACTGCAGGTTCACAATACAGTGGAACGTCATTAGATTAATAATCGATAAATTAATAACCTCGTTAAATTAATATTTTTTACCTGTCCCGGGACAACATGTTAAATTAATATTTCGCTAATTTATAAGATAATACAAATTTGAGAATTCACATAAACCCATCAAATATATAAATTAATAATTTTACATATATGTAATTATTTTTACATTTATGAGAACTTAATGATCTACTACTTGTAATTATCTACTCATTTGTGACGACTTTTTTGTGTGTAAATGTATAATGCTTAATGAATTATATCTGTCATATATTATCGATTTTTTATGTATTTTGAGATGAGAATGTACTGTTAAGTGTATGATGTGGTACGTAACTATAATTTTATTTATTTATAAAGGTTTTTATTGATTTAATATTATTCGATTAATTAATAACTCACTAAATTAATAAATTCTGTCGGTCCTGATATTATTAATTTATCGAAGTTTAACTACTTTATGCTAAATTTAATTATAAATACGGTCGTTATTCTGAAGTACTGAACTTATATAAACCATGATAAGTAGATCATGGGCTTTGATTTATGCCGAAACTCAATAATCTTGGGCTCTATCCTTGTTGTTCTAAATATGAGCTCGTTGAAACTTCTCACAAATCTAGTGTACGTGTCCTTGAATTCCCTTCCATCGTTTTGAATCATCTGATGCTGGCATTGCTGTGGAGTGGCTTAAGTATAGAAGAGGTAGAAGTTGGATGAGTCTCAAAGATCTGCACTAAATTAATGATCAAGTTCTGGATGACTTGCGATGAGATGGTTCATAACTTCATTTGTAGTTGATTGATCAAGAGTATTAACATATGTAATCAAATACTGGGCTTGTATTTTCCCCATCTATGAAATTGTATTAGTATGAAATTATAGTAAAGAATAATAATCTTTTGCTCTACACTTTGTTTCCCTCCTAGCTAGATAATACACAACTATCATGGGGCACTGCATGGGACAGCTAGGTTGGCATCCCGGCGGTGGTAACAATAGACAATACACACAATGCTCTTCTGTTCAATCACATGCCCTCTATCTATATTCTTAATTCATTTCCATGCACAGAAATATTCCTTCCTTTTAATTTCTTCGCGTGTTACCTAATTGCAAAGTGTAAAGTATAATCAACGTACCTCAATTGGCTTCGGCAAACGTTGCATTCACGTAACAGTAGTTATGAACTTCCATTGTTTGGCCAAACATCTTGAGGGTCTCATTTTCTATTGAGTACTTCAATTCTGAACCATGTTATTCTCTCAATTGATTTTGCCTCCTATCCATAACTAGTAACAATTATTTATTTTATTATAATATTAATTAATATATTATAAGTCTGCAAGTTAATCGGTGTAAATCGAAATCATATTGAAACACCATTATGCGTGACTATTAATCGAAATCTATTAATACTAATCTAATTGGAGACTACTCAGACCAGTACAATTATGATCGATGAACACCAACTTGCTTATTTCATATTAGTAGGTTCAGTCGGTGGGAGGCGGGTGGTGACAAAACCCAATCCAGTCGCAGCCGGTCAGTCAGCCACCAAACCCCAAACCGACAACTGACACGTGTCTAAACGGTAAGCGGGTGGTGACCGGGTACCAGACCCTTGTTGGTGGGAAGCGTGTAAGACACGGAGAATAGATAAAGGAGCGACGATCATGCAGAGAGAAAGAGAGAGAGTCTTCGACGGGGATAAACGGATTTGGCCACCCGTTTTGGTATCTTCTATGCCTTTTTTTGCCACCACTTACATAACAATTTACCCAAAAGTGAAAACATAATTTCATCCTCGATGAATCTTGTAATGCTGACTTGAAATTGAGTAGGAAATTAAAGTGATCGGCACGTAAATTGTTGCTCAATGAAGTGTTATTGGTTCGTTTATTCGATTGAATGAAGCCGCACTAAGCACGTTTTGAAAATGTTAAATTAAAAACACTTTCAAACGCACAAAATAAAAAACACTACTCACCCACAAAACTTAAAATGTCCAGTTCTAATGAGATTAGAGGATAGAGGCTTCTATATTTTATGTATAATTTAAAACTCTTTTCTGTTTGTGGATTTAAACGTCATTATAGAGTCATAATTATACGATTTCTGATTGTTTTGAACATACAACGTTATGTTTAGTTCACTCACTCAAGTGTATGATCATCTTGTTTCAAATTGTATGAAAATGTAGACATTTCTGTCGCTTTTGAGTATATTTTTCAGAATGACACTTTTGAGTACATGATATAACTCTAACGAAATGTCATGAATATAAAACTCAAATGCTTTAGTACGTAGTAGATAAAGTCATAAACCATTGAGATATTGTTTAAGAGTGATGTAGCATAAGTAATTGTTTCTTTTATATGTAATTATAAAGTTAATCCACAATATTACATAAGATTTCTTAACACCATAGTAAATGATTGATTATGATTTAATTAGATTAGTATATTACAATCTAAAAAAAATAAATATTACCATTTGTTACAAATATAACTGATTCCTGCAAAAGCATCTTTTACCCTGCTTCTCCAAAATCTACTTTTAAGAGAATCAATTTTTCTAAAATCAGTTTTATGGGTTGTTACCAAACACTTAAAATTAGGCTCAGAATCACTTTTGACCCTAAAAACAGCTTGGGAAGCAATCCCAAACTGGACCTAAGTCGGATGTGAGTCATCCATAATAAAGGAATGATAAGTATACTCCTAGCATGCATGCTAAGTTAATTGTTAATAGACTCCTAATTAACAAGCTAAGTTAACGGATGAAGTTTTCTCCTAAAATGAAAACACACACACACTTCAACTTCTGCTTATGAGATTAGTGAATATGATCAACATTTTGCAAAACCAATTAAAACAGGTCAATATTAAGTATCTCTCCATACTAGACTATGAGTCAATATATATATTATTTACCAAAATTTACATAGTTTAATTTATGAAATAAGAAAATTGAAAATTAACTATGCTAGGTGTTGACAGTAGCCGCAGAGGGGCTACACCAGGCCCACAGACCCGCAGCAAGTGCACCAGGGCCCGGCCCGAGGCCCAGGACCGAACCACCCGCACCCGGCCTCGGGGTCCAGCAGTCTATCCGGGTGCCAGGGACCCTGGGACCGGGGGCGCCTGCCTGCCAAAGAGGCCACCAGAACTGCCCTTTGAAGGGAACCAGTACCACATCGAAGGGTGAGGCCAGCCCTCACCCCCAGCCACCTATATAAGGGCCCCAACTACCCTCATTAAGGGTAACTTATCTCTCTCACCGCTTACATACGTGCTCAAGTTATATATATTCCAACTATACTAACTTAGGCATCGGAGAGGAGAAGGCCGGCCCGCCCGGTATTCCCCTTAGTGAGCAGGTTTGCAGGAGATCAAGTTGGATTCATCTGTGTCTACCAGGCCCCCGGGTTTAGGCAGAAACAATTGGCGCCGTCTGTGGGAATCTTGAACACAAAACCGTGTAAGCATCATCCATGGCTGAGAGTTCGGAAGCAAGGCAAGAGAGAGGTACCACCGAGGAGGGGCGTGTTGCATTGGTGCAAACGCTTACCTCCACCCCGGACGTCACGCTGGAGCCGCGGGGCGCCCAGGGCAACGGTCAGGAAGGGGGGAAGCTGTGGTAGGCCGTCCGGCATGCCGGGACCGGGACACCACGACAGCCCGCGCGGGAAAGGCCCGGCAGAGGATGAAGACAGTCCAGTGCTCCGGGGCCTCTCCTTGACATTCTCGGATGATCCGAGCGACCGATCTGAGAGCCCGCTCTGTGATAGCGACCGGGACGCTACGTACAGTCCCGACCAGAGCGGTATGGCGGGAAAGATACGGGCAATGGCCGCAGAGGTCAATCGTCTAAGAGAGGAGGGCGACAGGGACAGAGCCAAGTCCAACGCCCGGTACGAAGAGATGGAATCAGTGAACGCTGCCCTGGTAGCCGCCTTAGAGAGAGGACAACAGCGCAGCGACGCTATGGACAGGGCGCAAGCGGCACCCCCGCCAGTCCAACCTCAGCAGTACGAGGCAGGGCAGTCATCGGGCGGCCGACCCCATGATGCCGAGCGAGCAAGGTCACCGGGCGGCGCAGGACCGCCGAAGAGCGCGCCAACCTCCCGCCAGCTCCGCACTTCGTCTGTGGATGAAGTTGGGACCCCGACTGCACGGGCATTGCAGATGTTAGCCGACACTGTGTCAGGCTTGAAGGCCCAAATGGAGGCCAACGAGAGAAGAGCCGCGCGGCCGATGGAAGGCGCCCGGTTTAATGAGCGTATGGGCCCTTTCTCGCACCGGGTCATAGAGTCGGGAAGGTCTGGCAACCAGAAGTCCCTCAAGCTCACCTATTCAGGGTCCGGCTGCCCGTACCAACATCTGGACAGTTTCCGATCCCAGACCTGCGCCAATGGTTACTCTGATGCAGTATGCTGCAACATCTTCCAGGAAACTCTGTCTGGAGAGGCGCTCAGCTGGTTCTACGAGCTTCCGGCGAACTCGATCGAGGCATTCGAGCAGTTAGCTGACCGGTTTGTAGGCCGCTTCATCCTCCGGGTCGAGGGAGCCCGGACGTCAACCATCATCTTCAACTGTATGCAAGCACCCGGGGAGGAACTGAGGACCTTTGTGAACCGTTGGCAGACGGCAACGGCCGGGGTTCGAAGCCTAGACAAGGGCATCGCCGAGATGGCGTTTAAGCAGGGGCTCCGGCCAGGGAAGTTTTCCTACGCCGTCCGGGTCGAACTCCCGCAGGGGTATGATGAGTTGATGGCAATGGCCATCCGGCATGCTCAGGCCGATCACGAGACATATGGGCACCACCTGCTGAAGAGAAAGCGGGATGAGCAGCGGGAAGACCATCCCCGGGAAGAGAACCCCCCGCCCAGTCAAGAGGACAAGCCCAGTCAGCGGACCGAGAACCGCGCCGCCCGGCCGAGCCGGCCCAATAGAAACTGGCCACAAAGACAGCAGAGGCCTTATCCTGACAAGCCCCAGAGCGAGCACAAGCCGGCGCCGTACCGCCAAGAACGCCCCCTGGCAATCATGCGAGCACCACCGGCCGGTCAAGAAGTCTTCACCGCTCTCACCACTTCCTACGAGGATATTTTGCTTGAGAACGGGAGCGTCATTCCCCCACCGCCCAGGAGAAGGTACCCGAAGGGAAAACTTACCACGGCGCAGACGGGCAAGTACTGCTCCTATCATGATGAGGCTACTCATCGGACGAGCCAGTGCTGTGCTCTCAAGACAGCGGTGCAGGGCTTGATTAATAACGGCCAGCTCCAGCGGTACGTGGGGGAAAGAAGAGCAGACCCCAACCGGGAGCATGACCAGGCCTGGTGAACCCGCCATACCGCTCCGAGCGGTTAGTTTGGCATGTCACCGGTTCTACCGTTGTAAAAAAATATCACAGATATATGCAAACTACTTTTGAGAGAATTCTACCGGCTCCGCCAGTTCAAGTATATTCATAATCAAGCAAGTATACAAGCGGTAACCGTTCCGGAAAGATTACAAGGAAGAGCAAAGAAAATCCTAAGGAGCCACGACTCCACCCTCAGCCGGCAATCCGCCGGCCTCTCCTGCGGTACCCTCGTCGTCGACCTCAGTTCCGGCGCCGACTCTGGCTTGGGGAGACTTGGTACCGTTGGTAAAAGAATCCAAGTCCGAGCGAGTCACTTCTTCCGGCCGCCCCTCCACCGGCTGCTGATGGATGTCCGACTGCTCATGGATATCTCCTTCAGCAGCAACCGGCATCAGGGAAGTGTCCAACCACCCCTTCCCCGCCCATTCCGTGTACGCATCCGAGATGCCCTCTTCCCTGGCCTTCTCCAGGAACTCCAGGAACTCGTCGCTCTCTCGGTATCGGAGAACGAACCGCTCATATTGCCCTGGGCCCTCTTCCCCGGCACTAGCGCGCAGAGCGGTGGCTCCCACCTGGAGCTCATCTACTTTGGCCTCCAGCTCGGCCCTCTCCTTCTCCAGGCTCCGGTTCTGCTCCTCCAGCTTCTTGGCCCTCTCCTCAGATCTGGCCTTCTCCCGATCCGAGCGGGACTTCTCCACCTCCAGGCGCTGTCGGGCCTCCGATAAAGCAGCTATCTGCCTCTTCAGCTCCGGCAGTTCCTCGCTCGCGTCCGGTTGGTACAGACTGTACAGCAGCTGCACAACAACAGAAACAGTTAATCGGGCAGTAAGAGAAACAACCTACAAGCAGTGTAGTGGCACCAATTAGTGCTTACCCGGAGGACAGATTCCTTGCGCATTTTGGGCGGTTCCCGCCCGCCAGGGCTCCAGCAACCCCGGGTCTATCCAGACCAAGGCTGGCCAAGTCCGCAGCCACTTGCCGGACGAATGCATTGTCCGGGCTTCCCCTCGGTGCCTCCACAGGCGCGGGGCTACCCTGCCGGGCAGCGGCAGCCTTCTCCCCAGCGGAGTTAGGTTGCGCACCGCTGGTTACCCTGAACCGTTTGGCCAGATTCTCCCGTGACGACCCACCGGTGAGCGTCACTAGCGCGGAGGAAGGAATGTCCCCGCCCTTCCGTTTCTCTCCCCGGCCTTCCGGAGAAGAAGATCGTGCGCCTACCCGGGCGACACGAGCCACGTGCGGCACAGACACCGGCCGGCTGGGGATCCTGCCCACTCCACCAGGAATCCTCGCTGGCCCCCCGATAGTCTTGCCCTTTCCGGGCACCGCTTTGGGCGCAGCAGGATGGGTCTTCACCCGCCTCAGGATGTAGGCGCCGTCATCAACATCCATGGCCCTCGGTTCCAAATGAGTCGTGAGCCGGCCGGACTCCTCGTCCACCGATGTCCGTGAGACAGTCTCGCCTTTCTCCTTCAGCTTGTTAAGGAGGTCTTCCCCGTCCATTGAGAGAGTGATTTCGGGCTTGATGACCGCCCGGGAAGATGCACCTGCAAGGAAAGCGAACAGTTAGCATTTTTCCAGAACTAGCACAAGTATCACCGCTAAGGCCTGCTACGCACCGGGACCCCGCCCGAGTTGGCAGTATTCCAGCACTTCTCGCCGGATAAAGTTGAAGGAACTCCGTTCCAGATTGTCCCAACATCCGAGTATGGTCGAGATCCTCTCTTGCTCCAGATCGGATAGCTCGAACGACTGGTCGCCAATGGGTTGGAAGGCGCCAGGAACCAGGTACATCTTCCTCCTCGCCTGCCACCTCCCGCCCACCATCACCACCTTCTTTCTCCAGCTGTTGTCTACCCATGTAGGCATATTGGTGAAGATCGGTTGATGGTTCCGGGCGTTGAAGGCAGGCAACCCCGGGACCCTTGCTTCCTGGAGTAGGACAACCTATACAAGGACCGAAATTCGTTTACCGTTGGCATACTCATTCCGGACAACTCATATAGGCAGCCGAGGCTCAGTAGTCGCCTCCACTGAAGCCCAGGAAGCTCCGCTGGCGACACCTGCAGTGCACTGAGCATGTATTGCACGTAATCCGGCAGCGGGAGCGAGAATCCATGCCGGAACTAGTCCTGGTGCACGGCAACCCAACCTGCCTCCGGGTTGCAGGCTGACTCTCCAGGATTCAGGGGCCGCAGCAGAACCTCATCCGGGATACTCCACGTTTCCCGAAGCACAGCTATCTCTCCAGGGGTCATGCTACCCTCCGGTTCATCACACACCACGGCACCCTTCCCTCTGCCAATGGTGTAGCTCACGGCCGGAGCACCCGCAAGGCGCACCCCGTGCGGTATTTCAGTCTCCGAGGATTCAGCCCCGGAAGACGAAGATATAGCCGGAGACGAGGCCCTGCTCCCGGAGCAGTCAGCGACTTCCGTCTCCGGGGATTCCGAACCAAGCCAGTCTTCCAGCCTCTCCGCATCGTCCACGATAGGACTCCTGGCAGCCGATTCGGAAGCCCGGTCAGAACTTGAAGAAGACATCTAAACCTAGGGGAAGAAAACAAAACCCTAGCGCTCGTCAGCAACAGGCTACAACAGCGTCTTCTACGGCCTCTCCCCAAGTTTGCTGCAGAGCAACTCAGTCGGCGACAGAGATCCCTCCCCTCCGCCGCAAAACAACAAAACCAAAACAAGAACAACACCGGGGCAAAGAAATCAACAAACTTACCGATTAATATGCTCAACCGAGGACGGTCCGCCCAGCGAAAGCAGCGAGCAATGGTAGGAAGAGAGTAGGGAGCGCTCGAGAAAACGGATCTCGTGGGGTAAGGGGATCAGAGCTTCTGCCGAATTTCTCCCTTTCTCTTAGTTTCTCTAAAGCAAGAAGCAAAAGTAGAAAGGATAGCAGAGGAGGCCTATTTATAGAGGGGACCGGTGCCCTAGGCGCTTATAAATCCCGCCAAACACGCAATCAGGACAACTCAAACTCCTGTGAATCCAGGCCCTCCATCTCAAGACCGCTCCCTACTGGCACGTGTCCCAGCATTGGTAAACTGCCCATGCCATCATAATTGACGGGACTGATGGACTTCCTCCTTAAATGCATGTCAGCCACTTGTCTCGCACGCTGGCGACAGGGTAGTTAGGAGCGGGAACCAAGGCGTCAGGCCCCCCTCCACTTCCCTAGGCTTGAAGACCTCTCACCGGTTATGATTTTTCAACCGCTTCAAGAGCATCGCTCCGGGTATGAGCCATCCGCCCGGCACCATGGCAGTTCGCGGTTATGATCTTTCAACCGGCTCCATGGCTTCTTCGCTGCATGTCACTGGGGGACTCGTCTCGATATGGCAGGACGCTCGGTCGACGTCCACCCAGCTGCATCTCACCGGTTATGATCTTTCAACCGGCTTGAAGACCTCTCACCGGTTATGATTTTTCAACCGCTTCAAGAGCATCGCTCCGGGTATGAGCCATCAGCCCGGCACCATGGCAGTTCGCGGTTATGATCTTTCAACCGGCTGCATGGCTTCTTCGCTGCATGTCACTGGGGGACTCGTCTCGATATGGCAGGACGCCCGGTCGACGTCCACCCAGTTGCATCTCACCGATTATGATCTTCCAACCGGCTTGAAGACCTCTCACCGGTTATGATTTTTCAACCGCTTCAAGAGCATCGCTCCGGGTATGAGCCATCCGCCCGGCACCATGGCAGTTCGCGGTTATGATCTTTCAACCGGCTGCATGGCTTCTTCGCTGCATGTCACTAGGGGACTCATCTCGATATGGCAAAACGCCCGGTCGAGTCCACCCAGCTGCATCTCTCTTGGGGGACTCGTCTCGATATGGCAGGACGCCCGGTCGAGATCCATCCACCAGTTACGTAACATCCAACCGGCTCGAGAGCATTTTTCGAGAACGCGATCCACCCGGCCCCATGGCATTTCACTGGGGGACTCGTCTCGATATGGCAGGACGCCCGGTCGAGTCTCGCCCGACTCCATGGCATGACCCCGGTCATGAGAACATTCAACCGGCATGGGCTTTATACACCCGGGTGAGTTTACATCTAACCCATTTACTCTTGTCCAGCAGGATAAAAACTCTGCATCGCATTGAACCGCGATCAACGTGGGGATGCACGGCGAGCCTTGTCACCTCAACGCCACCCCCCCTACCTCAACGCTTATTCAACACAAGCTGAGAAGAACTAGCAAGTGTTCACCGGCGCTTCAAACAGCCCGCAACACCGGGGTAATCTCCCCGCAGCCTAGCAATATGGACTCATCTCGATATGGCAGAACGCCCGGTCGAGGTCCTTTACTCCACCTTGTCTCGTTACGGCAGAACGCCCGGTCGAGGTCCAGTACTTAAGTTCACCTGGGACCCGTACCGATATGGCAGAACGCCCGGTAGTGGCCCAGTGAACTCCGCTCCATACCGATATGGCAGAACGCCCGATAGTGGCCCAGTGAACTCTGCTCCGTACCGATATGGCAGAACGCCCGGTAGTGGCCCAGTGAACTCCGCTCCGTACCGATATGGCAGAATGCCCGGTCGAGATTTCATGCACACATCTATTGCATAGCGGATTTCAACGCTCCATTATCATTCCATGCACACATCTATTGTATGGCGGATTTCAACGCTCCATTATCATCCCATGCACACATCTTTTGCATGGCATCATCATCTCATACACTCTCCGGGTTTCACCCCACTCCACGCTCATAGCACCACAACACTTGAGCACAGTACTGCTTATATTGAAAACGTACTTATAAACTGTTGCTTGCCATCGGTAAACAGGTACTCACCCCGGTCACGCCCAATCTTCAACGCGGACTTGGGGGACTGGGCACCATTGGGTTGGTAACCCTACGGGTCTGCGGGACAAGAGCAAGACAGACTTAAGTCCCCATTCAAGATTGCACTTGACCGGGAACTTGGGAGACTTGTTGACAGTAGCCACAGAGGGGCTACACCAGGCCCAAAGACCAGCAGCAAGTGCACCAGGGCCCGGCCCGAGGCCCAGGACCGAACCACCCGCACCCGGCCTCGGGGTCCAGCAGTCTATCCGGGTGCCAGGGACCCTGGGACCGGGGGCGCCTGCCTGCCAAAGAGGCCACCAGAACTGCCCTTTGAAGGGAACCAGTACCACATCGAAGGGTGAGGCCAGCCCTCACCCCCAGCCACCTATATAAGGGCCCCAACTACCCTCATTAAGGGTAACTTATCTCTCTCACCGCTTACATACGTGCTCAAGTTATATATATTCCAACTATACTAACTTAGGCATCGGAGAGGAGAAGGCCGGCCCGCCCAGTATTCCCCTTAGTGAGCAGGTTTGCAGGAGATCAAGTTGGATTCATCTGTGTCTACCAGGCCCCCGGGTTTAGGCAGAAACACTAGGATTGAACACAGGTGCAAATTGAGTGAGTTCAATCTAAAAGTTTTGGTCTTGAAACGACACCCTATACCCTAATAAAGAAATTGAGAAACGACACTCAAATGCCTAATTCAGTTTCATACTCAACACCAATAGCTTATGTAATCAGATTTCAATAAAATGTCATCGGTTCAATTCAAAACAAGACAAACTTTTAACATATTGGTGTTAAAATAGTACCGTTCAATACTTTTTGATACAATCAATCGACAAATTACTCGATTTACCACGTTCTCACATTGACTTTTTTTTATATCTAAACTTTAATCGTTAAACATATGGAGTTCAGCTAAAAAATAAACTCCAAAGTTGGAGAACTACGTAAACCCTAACCTCTAATTTTACCATTAATCTGGCATTGTTCATGAGTATGGATTCAAGAAAGGTAAAAAAAGAATATCCCATATAGAACTATATCCCCTATAGAGAAAAAAGAATATCCCATATATCAGCTAAATGGATCCCATAATGGAGGTCGTGCTTTGCTCATGCAATATCCATTAAACCCAACATTTTCCCAACTCCAACCAATCAAACCCCCGCAATCGTCTATCCTCAACTCTCTTGTCCTCTTCCTCCCCCTTCCTAATTTCTCAAATCCTATTTTCCTTATCCTAAAAAAATAAAAATAAAAATCCGAAATGGTTTCGTAGAGAGAAGTCCAGGTGGCAGAGAGAAAGAAGAGGTTCTGGGCAAAGAGAGAAAAGGGAGAAGCTTTGAAACATTTGTCCGGACAATAATGCCCTTTTACTGGCTGGTCCGGTTTTGTGGTCAGAAAACCATAAACTTATAAGAAGGGGTTTAAGCCACTGTTTTGCATGGTTTTGTTTTCCTTTTGTATATAACAAATTCTCTCTCTGGGTTTTTCCCTTCATTCATTCTTCAATTCAATTTGTTAAAAAAAAAAAAAAAAAAACAGAGTGAATTGTTCTGAATTGTGATTCTCTCGGATCGGTTGCACATTCTTTTCTTACAGAAATTGTGAAAATTGTAGATAGATTGATTGGTGCATTGGTGTTTAGAACTTGAAGAAGATCTTGTTGGAGGTGAGTGGTTCTTGAAGTCTGTGGTGATTTGAATTGTGGGTTTTTGTTTCTGTGTTGGGAATTTGGCATGGTTTGGATCAATGATTGTTTGGAGTTTTTGAGCAATTGGGTTTTGGATTCTTGCATGCAAGTTTGGAACTTGTGATTGAGATCGGGATCTGATTGTGGAATTATGGTTTTGCTGAGTTTGGGTTTGATTGGAATGATCACAATTGTTGGTTTTGGTTTTTGCATGGAGTAATTTTTCTTTTGGGTTGATCTGGGAGGTTTATGAGATTTAAGTTGTTTTCTTTGGATTCATCGCTACGTAAAAGGCTACGTTGTACTAGGAATGATCGGAATTGGGAAGGAATTGTATTTGTTTTGCTTTGATTTTGCGATTCTTGGAATGGCGTATTGAATTTGATCAGCATTGGATTTGGTTTTCTGGGTTTTGGGTTTATGAACTGATATAGATTTGTTAATGTTTGCTATATAAAGCAACTTAGTTAGGATGTGATTGGGACCTTGACTTCCAAATTTGGTTCCAATTTATGGCTGGTCTAAGTCTTTGTCTTATTGCTTGGATTTTCATTTCCAAAGAGCTCTGATCAGGGGTTTTACGATCTGGGACCTTGACATAATAATTGCCTATGTTGAAACAGTTTCGTTTCTTTTTCACTCTGCTTTTGGTTTGAACTTTTGAATTTGGGATTGATTCTATTGAGGGTTATAAATCCTACCATTCTGGAATGTAGCATTTTATCTGTGATCTGTTGGATTTGTAAGAAATCCCGGAAGGATTTTGTATTTGCATACAGAGGGTTGGTGGCTAGTCATGGTTTCGCTTTCACGTTATTGATCATCTGGGCAGTCTAGGAATTCTTACTATATGCTCTTATTTTGGCTAACATATGTAGTTCAGAAATACTAAGGCTATAACAATTTTATTTACTTTCTAGATTTTATCATAGTTGTGTCTAGTGACAATTCGTTTTGAATTGATTCTTATTGACCGTTATGCGATCAATAAGATTGCATTAATCTTTATGCATCCACAATTTTCGGTTAAGTTGAGCTTGACACGTGTTTTTCCTTTGCTTTTGTGATTACAGTGAGGAGAATGTGGAGGTGATGCTTCTTTCTGTTTGATGAGTTCTTATTGCCATGTATGCTTGAGATATGGTGTTGAAGAAGAGGCTAGATTTTGGTTTTAATGGATTCCAAGTCCCCACCATACCTAGAGCTCCCAGATCAGCTAGAGTAAGCATTCATTTTACTCTCTCTTCTTAGTTAGTTTCCTTCTCTGATGATTTGCAATGTATTAACTTCACAAATCTTGGCTACTGGTTCCAGAGGAGGAGCCCACAAAAGAAGTCATTTGAGGATGGACAAATCTGTGCGATTGAATTACTGGCTTCTATAGCTGGCAAGCTATTGCAGGAGAGTGAAAGTTCATCCGCCTCTAGTCATGCTTCTCGAGGAAACTCTCAGCCTGCCTTTGGTAAGGATGTTAAGCAGGAAATACAAGATGAACACAAACCTCTGAGAGATGAATGTCTAGATCAGGGCTGCTCTGAAGAGAGTGTTTCTTTAGAGCTGACCTCAAAAAGCATTGATAGGAAGTGTACTCTTAAAGAATTTATGCATGCAGAGAGTCTTATGGCTTCGGAACGTGCTTCAATTATTACAAGTTCTGAGAGCTCAGAGAAAGTTGCTGGTCAGACGAAGTCTGTAACACGTAGTAGCAAGCCCACACTTCTTAATCATTCCGGTAAATTGGGGAGAGGCTCCCCAGGTATCGGGGAGTCCTCTATTGGTAATTTAGGAAATCCAAAAAGCAGTGAGGGATTAGAAACTGGAGGTTGTAATAGGGCTAACACATGCAGTTCCAAGAATCCAATGGAATTGCATGCAGAGTATCCTGCAACTGTCAATGGAGACAATAATGTCAAATTGTCATTGTACAGGAATCTGATTCCTAATGCTTCTTTTTCCAGGCATAGGAATGATATTAAATTAGGTATTAGAGATGATGACGAAAACTTTTCTAGGTGCAATAAACTCAGCACTAAGGTAAAGGTCTTTAGGCCTCCATCACGTATTGGAGACCGAAGAATAAGGAAATTACTGCCATCCAAGTACTGGAAAGTGGCTCCAAAACTGAGGGAATGTGATAACCTCAGATATGGTAAGTGGCTACTTATTGCTTTCACTATTTTCAGCCCCATTTTTTTTTTCTTTCCAAATGTGTGTATCTATGAGTCATGAATTTATGCGAATGATCTTTTGATAGTATTTTATGCTGTTGATTTCTTTAGATGGGGGACTAAAACCTACTTATCACAAGAGGAAAATATTCTACAATCGTGACCGATCTCAACGTGACACTCTTTGTAAGAGGAGGAAACTGGTTGAACGAAGCTCAATAGTGACTTCTGATGGAGGATTCAGTGGTGAAAGTGTTTCTTATTCACCCAAGAAGGGCATGACTGGAGACAAAAATGTTTCAGCTGGTACGCTCATTGGTTTAGTGACCTATTTAGAACATCAGTGTTCCTTTATACTTTCCGAAGTTAAGGCTTGTGCTAATAAAGTTGCTTAGCATTTGTTCTTCTCTGCAGCAAATGGGGTCTCTTCTTCAGTCATAGGCCCTCAAGCTTCTCTCCACTCCAAGGAATCTCATGGTAATTAAAGCTTTTTTGGTGGCGTTGGGTTTGCATAGACACTTTTTGTTGGATTGTGTTTAAAAGGTAATCACGCTGGATATCTTTTTGTACAGTGAAATTCAGAATCAAATCCTTTAGGGTGCCAGAGCTTTTCATTGAGGTGCCAGAAACTGAAACTGTTGGTTCCTTGAAGGTATGACCGAGTCATTATTTTCTCAACTTTTACTGGAATTTGGACTCGCAGATGCCACAAATTCGGGTTTTTCTTACTGTACAAGTCTCTAGTTTTTTTCTTGTTTTTTTTTTCTCATTAATGTGACTTAAAAACTTACTAGTTTATTAGTTTCATAATGGGTTATATGTTTTGACGTTTTGCAGAGGACAGTTATGGAAGCTGTGAATGCCATACTAAATGGTGGCCTAAATGTTGGGGTGTTGGTTCAAGGTAAAAAGGTTAGGGATGACAACAGAACTCTACTGCAGAGTGGAATTTCTTGTAAAGACAATCTGGATTCTCTGGGTTTTACATTGGAGCCGAGTCCAGTGGATGCTCCTCCATCTTTGTGTCCTAGTGATCCTCCTCTGTTGTCCTGTGAGGCGTCGGTTCTGATGACCAGGTAATTTGACTGTGCTTTTTGATAGGCTGCCATACAATTTTAAGGCCGATATGGTCGTAAAATGATGTTCAAGCCTTTAGTTACAATGGATATGACTAGCTTTTAAATTATGCTCTAACACTGTTCACTAAATGACTTATCAAGTGTGCACTTCAGCTTATGTAGTAGTTAATATCTCTGCTGTTTCAGGTCCCCAAGCACACCACTACAGGATCCACGGATTTCTGATTTGATATCTGATCCCCCTCTGACCAATTCTGGCAGTCTTGCTGAAAGCAATCATGAATCGGTTTCCTCTCATATTGATCCATTAACCAACAAAGCCATGCCAGAGTGCCAGGCAATAGTTCCACTTCCAGATGTGAGCCTGGAGCCACTAGCTGCAGTTCCTGTGAACCAGAAATCCAAGCGATGTGAGCTTGTGCAGCGTCGAACCAGGAGGCCATTCTCTGTGTCAGAAGTAGAAGCATTAGTGCAGGCTGTTGAGGACCTTGGGACCGGAAGGTGTGATATTCTTTACCTTTTAAATTGCATCACATGAAGGTTATATAAAGGTTGAAGGATATATAGGGCTTTAACCACATTTCTCATTCTGCAGGTGGCGTGATGTTAAATTGTGTGCCTTTGAGAACGCAGATCATCGAACTTATGTGGACTTGAAGGTAATTATATATTTTGATGTCATTACTAGTAAAATGTTTGCCACAAGTTTTCAATACTTACTCATCTTAAGAGACTTTCAGTGGTACTAATCATGCCCTACATTTATTCACATATATTAAGACACTTAATCCATTTCAGTACTTATGACTTAGTAGACGACAGAGATTTTCATTGTCGCTGATGGAGTACTTTGCATAAGTTGAAATATAGTCTTTGCATTGTGTGCAGGACAAATGGAAGACCTTGGTTCACACTGCACAAATTTCTCCTCAGCAAAGAAGGGGAGAGCCTGTTCCACAGGAGCTTTTGGACAGAGTATTGGCTACCCATTCTTACTGGTGCCAACACCAGGCTAAGCAACAAGGCAAGCTCCAAGCTTGTGTCCCAAGGATCACAGACACTTGCTCGACTGATAGACATGGAGCTGAAAGGTACTCGGCCGTTGTATGATGTAGAAAACAGCAAAAGTTGACAGAAACAGAGAAAGAAGACAACTGTACAAATGACCCTCCTAAAATTGTGTATTATTCTCACACCCATACTATGATTTATTTGCTGACATCTGTGTTTGAAGATGTTAGCATATGTAAATGGTCCATCGAAATAAGTTCAGTCAGTCTAACAGCTACAGTTATTTGAATTCCATTGATTTCATTTCAATATTGTAGAAATGTGAATGAACATCAACATGAAATAAAGTGTTCTTCAATAATTTTCCCTTGTTAGCTCAGATCTTGCTTATTCTTTCTGATCTTATTGTCCCTCGTGGGATTCTCTTATATTGTTGATTTGCTGATATTATCTACTGTGAAATATAAAAGTTCTTTTCTGGGTCAACTTTTATGTCTGTTGTTGAAGCATTTCTTTAGTATATATCTACCATGTGATACGAGTAACTTGCGTAGAAAGTCAATCAAAGGCATTGTTTCAAAGATGGCTGCGGTATTGGTTACGTATGGTATACACCTTTCTGTTGAAGGGATTATCAAGTATCCCACCATTGACATATGAAAGGCCTGAAATTGAATTCAGTCGAGTAATATACAAGTTTGTAGTGTATTACTCAACTTCTGTTATCCCCTCACATACGTATTTTGTATTTGTATACATCACAAGGAACTGAAGGAAGCTAATGGTACTCTTGAAGCCGCAGTTGTCCGAAATAAGAAGCCCCTAAGGCAAAAGATGAGTAGTCGGCAAGTCATTTGGATTTCTTTTGGTCGCAAGTCATTTGGATTTCTGATACAACTTCGTTCAAGGACCTATGAAACGAGTGTTCCATGCTCTTAGCTCTTAGGCACTGCATTTAGAACGATCAAAACCACTTGAAGAAGATTAACAGAAAGCTGTTTCTAAAATTTTAAGTGTTTTATGAGTTACTGAAGCACTTTTTGGGGTCGATGCTACAATAAATGACATAACAGAAGTAGTCAAGCAGTCACTATCTGTGCATATATACAATAATGTCAATGGGGCTGAGCCTATAAACCCTAAGATGATGACCACCTCTGATTTCATTGACCAACAATAACTGATCATCGACCTCATTCGCAGAGTGTTTGTTTTATAGCAGTTTGGAATCAGCCAAATTAACTCATTTAATGTGGTCGTGATCTTCGTAGAGTTTCAATACTCGACAACACTATTAAATTTTTATTAATTAACTCATCGATGTATTTCTAAAGAGTTAGGATCTTCTCCTGTCTTTTTTTTTTACCTGACCTTACATGACCTCAATCCGAAGGTGGAGAGGCCTTGCAGGAGGGGATTGTTATGAGGTGGGTTTCTTGGATCCTAATCCATTTCTAAAACACTTTCTTCTAATTTAGCCACATGTGACCACAAGGGCCAATTCATTTGTGTTCCATTTTAATAAGAAATTGGGTGGACCGCAAATTTTAATGTGGAAAAAAGTTATGAATATGATATTTGATAATGCAACTTTTTAATGAAGTTCTAGAATGCTTTGAGATGCTTAATGGACCATGGATGACAATGATATGTTGAGAATGAGTGATCAAGGTTTAAGGTTAAATTTACACCTTAATTCTTGTGAACTAAGCACGGGAGTTTATGGAAGTATTAGATAAGCCTCACTCAAAAAGCAGTTATGTGACAAAACACATCTAATTATACAATCTTATCATTCATATATTGGTCCACATTCTATATCCTAATTTTGGCACTTTGCTTTTGTCCAATCCTTAAATTGATGCTAGAATGCTGAAAACGACACTGAGATTATGACCGATTGGAAACCATAATCACAAAACTCTCACATGGTTTTGGTATTGATTGTTAATTTCTCTCTTTAATTTCAAAAACCATATTTGAATTTTTCATTAATGTCTCACAAATTGTGGATACGAATCGAATTTTTACATTTAAGGCCATGCATAGAATTTGATAAGTATTTCCCAAAATATAGATAATTACCATGTTTGTAATAATTTTAACATCAAGTTTTGCCAACTTACGTAACATTTGGTCTATTCTCATACAAAGATCCTACATTCAAACAGAAACATTTTCACCAACGTATTCATCAAACTTATGTACGACTAGTCCGAAGACAGATACGAAGAAGTGTGGTATTTTCTATTTCAATACTTTAGAATACTCCATTGATGGATCTCATCATGCATGCGGATGGAATTTAGGTGTAATCACTGTGATATAAACTCTACAATATTACAAACTTGATGTGGACCGTTGATTATGTTGACATTTATGTATGGATCATACGTCGACATATATGGATTATTACAAAACATAGAAACGTACCGAAGCCAATGTCCTCCTCGAGCAGTGTGGTCAGTGTTAGTTGAAATTGAAGCAAGCCGAGATTTTGACGGCTGAGATTCCACCCCAAATCCTCATCATCTTCACTGTTCAAAGTCTTCAAGACTTGATTTTTGTTCACAATGAAGTCCTGAAAATCTGGCCTACTGCTGAAAGGTTTCTATTCCTTTCTCAACGGTCTTACCCAGGTAGTTAAATTTCTTATTGTTGACCTTTTTTGAATTTTGTAATCAGTTTGTGTTAGAAAGAATTTAACTTTGGGGTTTATTTTTCTTGTATAAATGTATTTCATATGTATATAAAGAATATATGAAACAAGTTGCATCTTTGATTGGATTGTGGTTTACTGGTTTTGTTTGTTGAGAATAATGGGTTTTGATTCATATGGCTATTCCCCGATATGTTCTAATGCTTCTAATTTCACAAAGATTTGAACTCTATGGAACCCTTTTGATTACTGAGTTTAAAGGTTGAATCTTTGTGTGTGATACATGGTGTTGTAGGTTTAAATTTTCTGGGTTTTGAAGCTTGAAGAAGGCTGATGCTGTATAGGTATTAGTCTGGACAAATTTGGGGAATATATAATATTGAGGCATATTTGCTTTGAAGCTTTTTGGGGTTTGCTGTTGGGAGTTGTAGTTGCAGTCTCAATGGTCATGGATCGATTCTTGAGTGGAAATTATGATTCTAGTAATCAGTTGTTGGGATTCAGGGATCAAGCTCTTTCAGACTCGATGAATGAGAAACTAGATAGTGGATTCAGGAATGGTAGCGGTTCAAGTAAGGTACTCGGACATAAGTATGCTACTATGGTCCAAGTGCCTCTTACTCAAACTCTTAGTGATTTAGAATCACCTTTGAGCGTGAATTCAAATGGGGATTCACTGGAAGATTGTGATTTTAGTGATGTGGTTCTCAAGTACATTAGCCAGATGCTTATGGAAGAAGATATGGAAGAGAAAAATTGCATGTATCAGGAGTCTGCAGCGCTTCATGCTGCAGAGCAATCTTTTTATGAGCTTATTGGAGAGAAGCATCCTCTGCCGCCAGATTTGACTCCTGCTGATCAGAATCATGAAAGCCCAGATGAAAGTCATTCTTTACATTCCAGCTGTTGTAGTACTACCTCTACCAGTACCAGTAGTAGCATTAGGGATTGTGATTTGCGTGAGTTTAAGTCTCTCAGTGTTGCTTATCAGTCAACTTCTCAGTCATCCCATGCTTCATCAAATGGAACCGGTAATATTGTAGATGGGTTTGTGGAATCTCCTGTGAGCACTCTCAGACTCCCTGACTTTTTAAATGAGACTGATTCAATTATGCAATTTAAGAAAGGGTATGAGGAAGCAAGTAAGTTCCTTCCAAACGGTAATAGTCTTATAGTTGATTTGGAGAGTAACACACTGTTGCTTAAAGAGTTGAAGGCAGAAGCTACTGATATGACAGTTAAGGTAGATAAGAAGTATGACAATGAGTACTCTTCTGCTGTATCAAGGGGAAAGAAGCATCCTTATCATGACGATGTGATTTTAGAAGAGGAGAGGAGTAACAAGCAATCATCAGTTTCCACTGAATCAGCTGTGAGTCCGGAAATGTTTGACATGGTTTTGTTAAACTGTGGACAAGGTGAATCTGCCCTTCGTGAAGCTTTACAGAATGGAACAAGAAAGAATACACCACAGAATGGTCAGTCGAAAGGGTTGAGTGGTGGAAAATCCCGTGGGAAGAAGCAGGGAGGTAAAAAGGACGTGGTGGATTTGAGAACCCTTTTGACGGTTTGTGCACAAGCTATTGCAGCTGGTGATGAGAGAACTGGCAACGAGTTACTTAAGCGAATCAGACAGCATGCTTCTCCTGTGGGGGATGGGATGCAAAGAATGGCTTGTTGTTTTTCTGATGGTCTTGAGGCACGAATGGCTGGATCTGGTACTCAAATTTACAGAGCCCTTATAACCAAGCCAACATCAGCTGCAGTTGTCTTGAAGGCTTACCATCTATTTCTTGCCGCTTGTCCATTCAAGAAGCTTTCAAATTTCTTCTCAAATAAGACAATAATGAATGTATCCGAGAAAGCAACAAAGCTCCACATAATTGATTTTGGCATTATGTATGGTTTTCAATGGCCGTGCCTCATACAGCGCCTCTCATCTAGGCCTGGTGGACCTCCAAAGCTCCGAATTACTGGGATTGATTTTCCAAATCCAGGTTTCCGACCAGCAGAAAGGGTTGAGGAGACAGGACGACGTTTAGCAAACTATGCAGAAACTTTTAAAGTTCCATTTGAGTTCAACGCCATAGCACAAAAGTGGGACACCATTCGAATTGAGGATCTTAAACTAGATCGTGATGAGGTGCTTGTTGTGAATTGTTGTTACAGACTTAGAAATGTACTTGATGAGACTGTGGTGGTAGAGAGTCCAAGAGATATTGTGCTGAACCTCATAAGGAAGATGAATCCAGATGTCTACATACTTGGAGTAGTAAATGGAGCTTACAGTGCCCCCTTCTTTCTTTCAAGATTTCGTGAGGCTCTCTTCCACTTCTCTACATTGTTTGACATGCTTGACATGTGTGTGCCCCGTGATATTCCAGAGCGGATGTTGATTGAGAGGGAGATATTTGGCCGGGAGGCAATGAATGTCATTGCGTGTGAGGGTTCAGAGAGGATTGAAAGACCAGAAACATACAAGCAGTGGCAGGTGAGGAATCGGAGGGCTGGTTTTACACATCTTCCCTTGAACAAGGAGATCATGGACATAGCAAAGGACAGATTGCATACATACTACCACAAAGATTTCGTGATTGATGAAGATAGCCGGTGGCTCTTGCAGGGATGGAAAGGACGCATTGTCTATGCACTCTCTTCTTGGAGGGCTGCTTATTAGACTTTCCTAGTTCATCAGAAGGCATCATGTTTATGGTATGGCTTGTTGGAGGACTTGCTGCCTTGTATAGCTTGAGCCACATGAGTATGTCATGGACTTCCAATATATGAAGCCAAGGTATTTTACTATTTGGATCAAAATTCAAGATTCCCTCATTGTCATTTAGCTATACTGTATGTGGGTTATCATATGGCCAATGATACACCGTTTTTCTGCGCGGGTAAAATGGAATCAGAATTTTGCTATACATTGCTTCTCTTTGAACTTGGATCTATAGTGTTTCCAAATGTTGTTCTTCGTTTTTATTTTTTTTTGGACTTGGGTCAAGGGCAGACCCGGTGGGGCTGTGACACAACAATGGAACAGAACACCTGCAATCCATGACCCCAAGAATAAACTAACAGGAAAAAACTGGATCGAAGACGCCAGAATGCATATGTAACAACCATGATTGGGATTATACAAGTTTGTCTCTGCGACCTGAATGTGATTTTGGTGGGTACAATATGGGATAAAACATAGTGTACTTTGTTCCATATGCTTAAACTATTTTTACTTTAGTGTTCAAATTTATGGTTTATACTTTATATTGACCTCAGATACAGATTTTGTGAAATATGTTTGATTTCAATTGCATGGGTCTCATACATTAACAAGAGCATACTAGATTACATTGTAGTAAAGACTGGTGATCGAGCGCCACCAGTGTCTTTATGCTTGGCCTCTGACAATCTGATGAGTCCATTCTCCCTATTTTTCGTTTGGGTTGATCAACATGTTATATAAAGTTGTAGATGCCATTGATCTACCTCTACATGTCATAATCTATAATAGAAAATGAACGTTCATTTCTAACTACTAATTGCTAAGAAAGCTCGTTCTAATTTATTGGGCACCATAAAGAGAGAATGCCAGACCAAGAATATGAGCGTTCCTGGCATTTTGATGTTCATTAAACGGTGGAGGGAATAATCAAAAGTTTGTCATTATGATCGAATCGGATGAGTAATGAAGACTTAAATGGTTCGATCTGGTTCAAAGCTCAAACTTGGAACGGACGTTTAAGTCTATTGTTACTCTCATGTTAGTGAAAGCTAACAATGTGTACCCATTCCCATGCCTATGCCCATGAAGTTAAGAGGTGCCCTTGGAAACTGGCGCGCTAAGGGTTGCTGTCCAAGCAAGGTTAAGCACAAAACATATCCCAAACACCTGTTTCACAAATGAAAAGTGTGCTGTTAAAAACCACGACTTTTACCCTAAATTGTGGGACTATAGCACACATCAAAATCGCATGTTTTCATTTTCTTACCAATTTTCATCTGGGGCTGCTAGCTGCTTGTGCCCCTTCTGCTGATTTTAACTTGTACTGCATCTTCTTTTTTGGTATAGGTAGTAGGCGCAACACTCTTTCGTGTTTCTGTTTCTGTTATCATTAGACAGTCTTTTTACATCATTGTTCACTTTCAAGTTTCAACATTGTGGCACTGAAATGAAGATATGAAGAACCATCATATTGATCTCTTAAGGCAATTTTCATATGCAAGATGACATGCATTTGCTAAACATAGTAGCATACTAGTCGGCATTTAGAAAGTACTTGGACATAGAATAAGTATTTGTAATAGTCTTAATTTCCGACTGCTCTTCTAGGAGATGCTCTTGCACGTTAACCTAGTGTATTATGACCCTCTTCCTTCTATGACTGCTTCAACAGGCATTTCTCTATCTGGGACAGTTTTTGTTTCACATCGAGGTCATTTTGATGCATTGCATCAAGAATTTCCATAAAAGATCAGTATCAAGTCTATATTGGAGGTCACAAACAGCACCAGGCAGAGACATGTTCTTGAAGCAGGATCGAAGAACTTTCTGGTTGATTGTGATATTTTTTTCCGTCTTATTGTTTCCACACTGGCCATGAAATTTGCAGAGATTGCTAACACCCTTGGAGAGTCTAGCAATGTAGCTCCCAATTTGAAACTGACGAAAGCAAGTCAGCTGACATACGGTCATTCAGCGCCAATACAAATATTTTACATTTAAATGCAGAATTTTTAATGTTAAATTCATTATATGATTAATTTTATATTTAGTCATTTACTCGGTTAAAATCTTAGAACTATGATTTGTAGGGCTTTACCCCAAAGGGAGCCCTTCCAGAAATTCTCGAGGGCACTGGGTTTAACCCAGGTCCAGGAGGGGGTTTGGAAATAGTTTTCAACCAGCAATAGACGCGTCTCGGTTAGAACCTCATTAACTACGTCATTGCCCCAAGCGCAAAGATGCTTTTCAATGTGCCTTAACTCCATTTTTATAATATCGCATTTGCTCCGCGTGCTTCGACTTTTCAATGTGGGACTCTGGCACTTGGTTTTACTTCTGAAGGTTTAGAACCTCATATCAAGGCCAACTGCACTCACAGGAATGTACAACGGAGACGATAGAAGACCGGCAACTTTAAAGTTGAAAAAGGCTTAGACTATCTCGGTTACAGGTAGATTCAAGATAATCTCATGAGGAGATGATGTAACGGCGGGTAAAAAAAGTTGAGATGTGGGGAATTCTTGCTTCTTGGCAAAGAGATGGTTCTTGCTGCAATCGATTATTAAGTTAGAGTCTGATTACTGACCTTGCTACAAACAGTAAAGCATTGATCTTCGGTTATCGAGTATTTACTTGTAAGATAAATTCCCTAGTGCTTTATATATGTTCCAACACTCCGATTCTCTGAAGAAGAATCCAGGATGATAAAAGATATTATGAGAAGAAAGCTTCCATTCAAACTTAAATTTAACTCCATCCTAATCATATCAATTGTGATCAGCTTTGATTTCAGTTCCAAAAGAGTCATGATGGATACTGAGGTTTCAATGGGAGTATAGGATAGTACACTTTTCTGAACCTCGTTGTGTTCGAAAAGGCCAACACTGAAACTAGTTTGCAATTTCAATAATGACAAAAGCAATTAAAAAGGGTGAACCACAATACAAGAAAAAGAACTTTGGGAATAAAAATCAAGCGTCTGTACAGCGTCGAATTGAGCCAAATTTTCCACTAGAATTTGAGGGTCACCCAAAACAGTGAACCCTACCAAAAACAGGCGTATGCCACTTAAAGCGCCGCGCACACGGTATTCTTTAGTAAAAGGCGAAAGAATAGTTCGCTATGTGCTCAACGCATGGCTCCGTGCCTACTTCTATCAGGAGCTGCTTAGTTTTATAGTAATAACTAGTAAGCCTATATATGCCCTTCTCCTCTTTCTCGATGTGGGACTCCTTGTTTCCGTTCACTTCTCAAATAGTCTTAGTTCTAGCTGTCCTACTTGCACAGACCCCATCTGGCCGTTCTTCTTCTACCTCCAAGAAAAACCATACCTGCTTCTGAGTTTCTCAATCTGACTATTTCCACTCCATAATTGTTTAGTCCATTCGTTTAAAAGCTTGGTGGATTCGGACTGTTCTTCCTCTGATTCAACTACTCTCTTATTCTTTTATAAACTTTGACATATAGTCGTATACGTCAAATTTTAATCAGTCACATAAACCCACAACTTTTAACCACCGAACTGTTCCAGTCCCGCAAATCAAATAAAAGAGTTGACAGGGTTTAGGGTTTACAGCGAAGAAGATGAGTGGGGTAGGAAAGCCGGACTTTTTCTACAGAGAAGCTCAGCGCCTGGGTTATGTAGCTCGCTCCGCCTTCAAGGTATATTGATAGATTAAGTTACTTATTCAACCCATATAGTTGGTTTAATTTACAAAATCATATCCATCTTTGAACAGCTGCTTCAGATTCAAAAGCAGTACAAGCTCATAACACCAGGCTCCTCTGTTCTGGACCTTGGTTGTGCCCCTGGTGCTTGGCTTCAGGTCCTCTTTTTATTTCAAAGATGCAAACTTTATGTTCACAATTACTTGTATAATTTGATACAACTTATGGGTTTTGCTTGACATGTTGGTAGGTTGCTTGTCAGAGCTTGGGTCCTGTAAAAAATGGCGGCCTTGTTGTTGGGATTGATCTCAAGGTCTCATTTTTAACTTTAGCTATGATTTAGTTCAAGTTTTGTATTTTTTTCCGATTTTTTCAGTACTTTATATGCATAACTGGAATTGTGACAATGTGAAATGTGCAGAACAGAAGGTGAAGGTTCCAGCTATGCATTGTGATTCAAGGGTCCAAACTGTTTGTGCTGATGTTATGAGGCTCCCTAAAACCTCGGTCAGGGAACTTTCTCCACAGGTGTCTTTTTCGTTAAATTAAAAGTTATGATTTACGGGTTCAAAATGCTTGCCATGATTCATGATGTCCTCAGTTTGGGGCCAATTCAATATCCATAGGGAGTTGTTATTCCATGAATTGTGCTAACCCTGTTCGATAACTTGGCTAACTAGCTGCATGGCCGTCCTGTAGTTTTACGCAGGAATCTGTTATTTGAAGATTTATGTTAACCTTTTTCGATGTGCTTGTAGTCTACTGATTATGGTAGCCAGCAATCCTGTTCTAATCTGATTATGTATTTCCGTTGGGTGCAAAGTTTTCAGCAGTAACACATCTTATTACGAATTCCAACCTGAAAATTAACATAAGTTTTTCTCAAGACAAACCATTTTCAAGTTTGTTCACTAGTGTAGTAATACAAGGATTTATGCTTTTGTCATTGTGTTTGTGCAGAAAGGGTTTTCTGTGATACTCTCAGATATGTGTCCACTTGTTTCTGGGATAGCAAGTAAAGATGCAGCCTTATCTCTCGAGTTAGGTATGCAAGCACTGGATTTGGCTGTTGGTGGAGCAGCATTAGCTAATTCCAACAATGAAACTGAAGAAGAGAGTCTTCCTGAAGAAAATACAAGTTTAGATGTTAATGGTGCATTGAAAAGAGGCGGTCATCTTGTCATAAAGCTTTTAGAGAGTGAAGATGTGCAAGGTTTAGCTTGTTTAAACCCTCTTATACAAACAGATATTTGGATATGTTGTTAACTGCTTTTGTGCTGTGTTCTGTAGAATTTAACCGCATTTGCAAACCACTATTTAGAAAGGCATCATTGTTGAGGCCTAAAGCTACAAGATCGACATCGAGAGAGATCTATTTGATATGTCAAGGTCTGCAGTCACACGCTAGAACATAGTGTCACATAGAAGCGAGAATGTACCCCAATTGCAAGTGGCAACGGATTGAACCAGATTGATGTAGCAGGAAATTCCAGTTATCTGCAATCATTTATTTCTCAGATTGTAGTCTTGAGTCTCAAATCATGGTTTGTTTGTTCACTAAGCTGGCCAACTTCGGCAATTCTTGTAAAGTTATTGCTCAAAATAGATATGCTATTGAAGAATGCATGGTTTGCATTATGGTTTTGACTATGGAGTTTATGATTTTGCTCAAACTTTGGCTCTCTTTAATCTTTACTGAACTGCATTATTGGAATAGAGTCAGGATCATCCAACAATATTAATCGTGCTTTCTAAAACACAAATGAACTGGTGAAACTTATGCAGGGGAGGGAAGCACAACTGGAAACTGTAAAAAAAAATGTATAGTCAAATCTATTCATGGGCTGAGTGTTACGTGTTCTAGAATAAAAATAATAGAATAATTCATGCTTGGAATATGGCACCTGCCACATCATTTAGTATTGATGTTTGGTAAAATTATTTGGGATCCCAAAGTATTTTTCTTAAAATTATGTAATTTTTTATGAAGTGGAAAAAAATAGGTTTTTTTTCTTCTCATTTTTAAAGTGAGATAGTCATTTTTAATAATATGTTGTATTTTGTTTGCACATTTTACGTATTGATCATAAATTAGATCTAAATTCATGACACGTAGAGATAAATAAACTAGGCTTGGGCGTTTAGTCCCATAATCTTGATCTCGTTCCGATTCCATCCATAATTTTACCGGGACGAGACGGGATTACATGTTAAAAACTCAGATCCCGTCCCGACCCGATCCCGTTTTAAAGTAATAGGATATGATCAAAATTAGCCCAATTAGGCCCGTTAAATTCCGGTCCGTCCCGTAAAATTAAATAGCTTAATCTGTGTCGTTGGATTCAATGACTTCATATGTGCTGTTGGATCCATCGGGTTGATCGGTTGAAGAGTAACTTAGCCTCCCACAAACCCAGAATCCCTAATTCATTACTTCTCTCTTTTTTTCCTCCTAAATCTCAATTCATCAACAGCGAGAGAGAGACATCGACTTCATCGTAGGACTCTGGTGGAGATGTTATCCAAGCACAATGTACCTGCAAAACAACTTCATACACATAATACCCTTCTTTTGTCAATTGTAGTTAGGACAAGTAGGGATCGTTCTATCCGGAGAAATCAAGGGCATTTTAATCACACAAAATGTTGTACTTTAAGGGGGTGTTGTCGATTTTTATAATTAATTACCTACTGATTTTTACAAAATTCTAAAACCTAAATTATTATCTACAATTGATCATCACCTTTCACACAATCACAAGACACAAATCCCATTATACATGCAACGAAATTAAAACAAGTAATAGGGCAGCAAGCATAAAATCGGATTCTAGATTAATTAAGTTCCAATTATAACTAGAGCCTTCGCGGAACATCTAATTATTCAAAACATCACAAGTATTTAGAATTAACTTCGCGTATAATCCTAAACATGGTACTAATCGGTTTAAGAACACTTCGCGTAGAAATTAAACACAACTAGCACATAAGCACAATATGTCGAATTGGAACATGTTAGTAGGTATGGCGTCACTCATCCCACATCGACATGTAAATTTCCAGAATTACTCGAGCCCTTAGATTAATACATATCAAAACATAACATGCGTATGAATCAACATATATTAAATCGGCATATGAATTTAATACCTAGATAACACTCATGGCCTTTCGAATGCATCTAGATATCTCCTTCGGTTGCACACGAATTAAAGAAATAAACCTAATTAAATCAAGAAAATAAATAAAATCCTACTGCCCATCATACATATTCAATCACATAGCATGCATAATTCGGTAATCAAACACAAAATAACCAAACATTTAGTACAAAGATTCGGAAATCCCATGCATAATCAATAATACCGAAAATAAAACCAACAATCCAAACATATTTCATAGACAAAATAATATTTAAATACAAAGAAACAAGAGCCATGAAATTACAATCCAAATTACAACCTTGATCAAGAGTTCCGCAAAGGATTGGTGTGATGATCGGATGGAATTTGTGGAAGGGTGATGGGTGGTTCGGCCTTGATTCTTGGTAGGAATTCTTGGAGGTATTTTGGCAGAGGTTCGGCAAGGATTATATGAGAGGGAGATGATGATTGTTCTGAAATTATGTTGTGGTATTTATAGAGGCAAGGGAGGCAGCTAGGGTTTACAAAACCTAGTTTTTCTCAAACTTATCCTGCTGGCAGATTTGACCTTCGAGTGAAGATTATGAAATATCTTTCTCTAGAAAATAGATATTAAGGTGATTCCCGTAGCTTTCTATCCATATAAGGCTCGAATTCTGATTCATTGTGAGCTGTCCGGGAGAGTCCGTGGAAGTTGGATGACGTGCACAGGAATTCTGCCGAATTTGATCAGGATTTGTTGCGATTTTCTTCCTCTATTTTCTGCCGAAAATTCCCAAGATAATGGCTGAATAATTGAGCAATATCTCTTTAGGTTTTCCATGAATTAATTCAACCAAAAATCTTGCACAAAGGATGGAATTCAGTCCACATTCGTAAGCCAAGTCCATGTAGAACTTGGTTTAGGTTTTCTTCTTTCGGCAGACTTGACCTTTGTGCATTCAAACCGGCATAACTTTTTTCTCAGGAAAGATTTTTCTGCGATTCCAAGTCCCAGAGAAACTAGACTCGTAGAGCTTTCCAACGGCGTATGGCTCGTTCTCTGGTTCCAAGTGATGTGTCCCACAGAAATTCCGGAAGTCAGGACACAGTCCCAGGAAAATCCTGGTAGTCCCTGGATAGGTTTGCTCAAACTGCCAAGTTGCAGCCTTCATTTGGGTGACTTCCCGAACTCCGATTGATCTGAAATTTTGGCACAATATACTTTAGCTTGCTAATTATATGCATACCAAATTTCATCAAATTTGGAAAAAGGATAGATCAGTTTAGCACGAGCCTCATAATCACGAAAAAGACATATTTTACTTTATTTCCAGATTTCTATACTTAGTCATTTTTCTGATTATTAAGCACACTTTCTCCAAAACTCCACCAACATGACACTAAACTAAATTATGACTCAATCTTACTCTAAATAGACATAACAAAGCATAAATAAGGGATAATACACATTAATAACGTCGCACATTGTGCTCTTATCAGACTCTGCCGTCTCTGTGAGAGAGAGACTGAGAGAGAGAGAGAGAGGCAGAGGGAGCCACCCACCCACTGGCAACATATAAATATGAGCGACAAAGAGTGAGGTCAGAAGTCAAAACTCACAAAAATTCTGAGAGAAGCCTGAGAAGAAACAGTGGCAGATCTAGAGTAAAAAAGTTAGGTGAGCGGAAAAAAAATTCACTAAGAACAGTTAATATATTGGGGCTGGGGATTATGTTGGGCTGGGGATTTGACTTCTGGACTATAATTCTTACCCAGCAGAAAAAAAAATATTACGTGGTTCAATTTTAATCTGCCCAGCGGCTGCTGGGCTGGCATACATTAGGATCCGCCACTGGAAGAAAACATGTGTATAGCTGCGTTGGTGTGGCGGTCTCACACACGCTACCCTTTTCTCCTCCTCCTCAACAGAGACGAGTATTTCAACCGGTATGAGATTGAATTCCTGCTCTCTCTTTGTTGTTTTAGCTCTTTCGATTTTGATTTGATTGGATTAAATTGGGTGGAGGATGTTGAATAATTAGGGGAACGGCTCCGTTGCTATGGTAGGAAGACAAGAAGGGGGTTTTGGGGGGAAGAGATGCAGTGGGAGGTGGGACATGGCTGGCTTGTTCCAGGGACGGTAAGGTTGCCTTTCTCACTAACGTCAGAGAGCTCAACAGACTTGACAAATGCAAGAGCAAAGGAGAGCTCCCAGTTCGTTTCTTGTCGGTATTGTCCATTCAATGTATATGTTTACTGCCTTATTGGTTTACATCAGCAATTCAGCATATTGTTTTTGTGTGAAGCTGTGAACCGTTTTGGTCCCGATTCCGGCCTAATTCCGAACAGAATTCGGGCATGTCGGGATCCCTTCTGAATCCCGGCCCGTCCCGTCCCAATTTTAATTTACAGATTTAAGACCGGGATTAGCCAACACCCGGCCATGCCCAGGCCTAAAATAAACGAAAGTACTATACCGGCTAACCCGCAATGTTAAGCCCTGTAATTTGTTTGTGTCAATTATTGAATTGGGTAATAAGTTAGTTCGGCCCAAGTAATGAGTGTCCACGTGTCATCTGATGGCCCTAGTTGCTGTCTTGTTGAGAAACTTCCCATCTCTACTATTAGAAAGCCAGACGAATGTTTCACCAAATTGTGAACTACCGAATCTGCCATTCTATCACTCACACTGTCGTCCAAATAACTAAGGCTATTACTGTAAACTTGACGATTAAAGGGCAACACAAACGGAATGGGATGACGATTCCCGGGTGAGAAAAGGAGAAGAAAGGAAACTGAACGACCTCCGGAGTAGGAAAAACTGCCGGCCACGATCTTAATCTTAACAGAGATGATGGTGACTCAGAAGGAGGTGGGAATTGATCGAAGTAAATGGGTACATCAACTCATCTTTCTACCAATTTACAGAAACAAAACAGACGGGGGAGAAGGAGAAACGCGGAGCAAAGCTTCAAACCTCTGACTGCTCGCTTTCTCCTCAACCCTTCAGGACATCCAGATCGCAACCGCCGAGCGCAGAGTAAGCTCTCATTCCTCATTTTTTTCGATTCAAATTTTTGATAACCCATTTGGGATTGTGTGTGATTGTTTGTTTGTTTTTCAATCTTTGGTTGCAGATTGACGTGACTTCTCATATCATCAAGGTTTTCCTCACGTTAAAGGTAGAGTCTTTAGTGCTTGATTGGTTGTTTTGGTTGTATCATTGTGGAGAAAATTGAAACTAGATTGAACCCAGTTCCTGAAATTGAGAAATTTTGATGGGGTAGGAATAAAGTTTGCATCTTTAACATGGTTTATGATTTGCTATGTATTTCATTTGTAGGGGTGTGTTAGATTTTAAGCTGTAGGGGCCGTGCATGATGTGGGTCACTGGAATTAACATTGCAAAATCGGGGTCGGGCATGAGGTGGGTGACTGGATTTTGGTTTAGTTTGGGTACTAGAGGGTTGAAAGTAATAGTCTTGATGTTGTGGCTCTACATAAGAGTTATATGTGGTCTTTTCGCATTTGTTGATTTGAGTACGAGTGTGTCATTGTACTCTGCTGGTCAGTGAGCTTAGGTTCAGTCTTCAGTGTACTCTGTGAAGAATTGAGTCTACATCTTTTTCCATTACCATGGTTTATGATGTTGTAGAGGTCTTCATTTCTCATTTGTGGGATAACTGAGCGTAGGTTCAATCTTCAATGTATTAGATTAACTGTAGTAGAAAGTTCATTCAATTTGACAGAATCGAAGCCATATTGGCTGAGGTCAGGGTAATTGATTTTGTTTCCATTTTCGAGTATACTGATCCTTGAGTAATATATTTTAACACAAAATCCTTGGGTAATTGATTTCAGGCACCACTGCGACCTAATTTTAAGGCTGCAGCGTCACCGGAGAACCGCAATTGCAGCCGAGAAAGACCTGGTATGGATTTTGGCACTGACCCTTTCATCTTGGTATTTTATTGTTTGGCAGCCAGTTTTGAATTTTTAGTTTGTTAGGTGCTTTGTTTTGATTTCAGTTCTTTCTTTTGGTTTGAAGTTAGTCACAGTTTGAATCAGTTAGTCTTAGTGGTAGAGGCATGATTGATTCATTTTAGTTTTGAGTATTAACTGACCCTTTCATCTTGGTATTTTATTGTTTGGCAGCCAGTTTTGAATGTTTAGTTTGTTAGGTGCATTGTTTTGATTTCAGTTCTTTCTTTTGATTTGAAGTGAGTCACCGTTTGAATCAATTAGTCTTATTTGGACAATAATTAGGTTTTTTTTTTTTTTTTTTTTATCTCATGCATTAGGTTTCTTTGTTTTTATTCTCATGCATCGGAACAGCAGGACTATTAAATCTGTGTTATAGGAACATGGTTTTTCTTACAAGATAGAGCAAAGTAGATCAAGTTATCAAACAATGTCGAAATTGATTATGGGAATAGTCACACTACACTAAGTAAGTTGGGTCTGATTAGTTTGTTTTATTTTTAGTTCTGTACTTATCATAACAACTTGGTTTATGAAAACTTTTGGTTATTGGTGAAATGAATAGTCTGTCCACTTTGGTTTGTATGTTCTGGTCATAGCATTATGCAGTAATCATCAAATCTCTATTAATAAAGCCTGAAGAGAATTGAGATGGTTAAATTTTTGAACTACCCGAATTGCCTAGGTTTTATTAAGTTCCACATATATCTGACTATAGTCGGAAGGATACTATCGTAATCTTACAAAAGAAAAGGCAAAACAAAAGAAAGGAGAAGAGAAATCTGCGCAGGAGAAGTAGATATAACCAATGCAGTTAGCCAGTTACCCACGATCTACAGAGTTGAGGAGAACTACCGGTGACTCACAAAGACGTGAATTTCATCGAAGTACAAATGGGTATATCAGTACTCCTGCCTCTTCTAATTTACAAAAAGATAACAAAAGGAGGAGAAGAAGCGGAGCAAATTAGAGCACAAAATCGCCATTATTGCCGACCAAGGCCAGGTTTGAATTCCGACGCTTACCCATTGAGGTCTTGCTGTTAAATTTTAATTTTAGTTTCTTTGTTGCTCTGTTTTGACTGAAATTCGAGTTTTCTGTTTTGCAGTTTCAGTTCAGTTGAAGAGTTGGTTTGTTGTAAGAGAACAAAATCGCCATTGTTGCCGACCAAGGCCAGGTTTGAATTCCGACGCTTACCCATTGAGGTCTTGCTGTTAAATTTTAATTTTAGTTTCTTTGTTGCTCTGTTTTGACTGAAATTCGAGTTTTCTGTTTTACAGTTTCAGTTCAGTTGAAGAGTTGGTTTGTTGTACGACAAGGTTGCTAATCTACAAGCAATATAAACATTGAAAAAGGTATGTCTACAGTCCCACTTCATTGCCTGAACATAAAAGCTTATCCTTGCCATTTGTGTTCCTATGGATTACTGGGGCGATATGGGAGATTACTAGAGTAGATGTCGCTTCATCACTGTTTTCCCCTCTCTCAACCTACAGGTCATGTAACGGAGGAAAGCGAGCAGAGCATTAACAGATTACTAGGTAATTGTTGTTTGGTAATTTCAAGATTTCGGTATTCAATTTATGTTTAGTTTTTTCTTTTCTTAGTAGCTTTAAAGCAGGTAATCATCTTCTTTGTATGGTGTTCACAGGGGGCCTGACTGGAAGGGGAAAAGGAATACTTGAGAAATACAGAGGTAAGATAGTTTGATTTTTGCAACTGACGATTATTGGGTTATCAGGAAGTAAGGATAGTTGGGTTATCAGTAAGTAGGGAATTAGGTTTGGTTTTGAGTGAGATCTTATTGATCTTTGATAGGTCATTAAAGTGGTTATTATATTTTTGTTTTTGCAATCAATGGAAGAGAGATGACTTTCGCTGAAGATTCTCAGCCAAATGAGATTGGATTTCTATCCCTAATGTTTATCTATTTATGGATTATGATCATGGTGATTGCCAATTGTGGGTGTTATTGTGTGTTGAATTCATTCTTTTAGCCCTCTTAATGTTATTATTGAATCAATTGCTGCACTGGCTACGTGGAATACATTCCCTTTTTTTTTTCTCGACAATTAAGTCATGCACTGATCAAGTGGTAGAATGCTCTCTCCTGCCCCCTGTCTCCATGTTCAAAAGTTGGACTTCCATCTTATGATCATCTGATGCGGTCCTTTCCATTGATGGGAACTATGATGGTTCTGCAATTGGCACAGTATTTTGTCTAATGGAGCAAATTGGACCACATATGTGCTATAAGTTATGGTTTATAGTGGAAAAATAGCTAATTTTATGATTTGGCTAATACATAAATTAAAGCTGCTATCAGATACTCTGCTTGAATTTATATATTTCATGTGTTTGATTTAACTTACTTAGTTATTCACTTTCTCTTGCAATGCAGAGCAGTTGACACTAATATTGCGACTAAAAGGTAACATACTTTGAACAACTTACCCAACAAGGCTTACAATGCTTTCATGCCCGAATGATAATAGCTTAGTTTTCTTTTACTCTATTAGGTACACTTCTGGTAAGTCAAGAACGAGAATCAACTTCTACTTTACTATTGTTTAAGAAGGATATGATTAGGGTATCTTTACCACATGAGTTGTCAATTTTTGTCTCAAAGTTATCTTTGTTTTTCCATCCCTAAAATGAGGTTATCATAGGATGTGCTGCTACTTCTGATGTTGTTTGTTATTGTATTTTATTTTTCTTTACTGTTTTTGAACCTAATTTAGTGACATTTACTCTGGACAGTTATACACTATTTCGTATGTGGGAAGATGGGCATGCCAACTGCCAAGCAAATATTATGCAGTGACATATAAAACTCTTTCTAACCATTTTGGAGGTAGGACTGTAGGAGGCTCTTTCTCCTTTCATTCTGGATTATTGGATGGTTTTGCAATTGATATGTGATACATGGTGGTGTTGCAATGTACCGTTTGAAAGTTATTTATTCATTTAAGAACAAAATATTGGTCACTCTTCCAACTTTCACTGACTCGACAGTTTAGTCCTTAAGGTTTCAATTTCAACAGATCACTCCTCCAACTTTCACTAACTCGACAGTTTAGTCCTTAAGGTTTCAATTTCAACAGATCACTCCTCATTTTGAGTATTATCCACTCACTTATAAGTGGTATTTTAATTATCACTTTTCTTATGTGTGATCTCTCCTCTTCAACACAAATCAAAACATGAAAAACAATATATGCACGCGCACGAGGTTAAGAAGAGAGCAATCATGCATAGCAGCAGAAAGCTGTTTTTACTTATCCACAACTAAGCTATTTCTCAAGATGAAGTAAACTTTTATATTAGGTAATGTGTGAGTACTTAATCATTTTACACAATTAATCGACATTGAAGCACATAAAGCAAAAGAGAATAAGGAATATGCACACGCGTGAGCGCGCCCCTTCCGCACGCGCAGTGCGCGGGCAGGAAGGCTAGTTATAAGAAGGATCGGCGCTTAGCACAGAAAGCGAGAGAGGCTGAAAACAAATATAGAGAGAGAGTCTGATTTCAATTGGGATAAAAATCCTGTTCACGTCCGATTAGCGATTGGAGGTAAAAGTCCGATTGGGTTTTCGTTCCCAATTGGGACTCAATTCAAGTTCAGGGGATTTAGGGTTTTGTTGAAATTAGGGAAAGATGTCAAGTGAGTACGACGAAGAGCTCGAAGAAAAGGTTTGCACTATTTCTAATAATGTTATCCTCTACTAGATATCATGAGATTTTATTCTAACAAACAATTGGTGGTGTCAGCTTTCTCAATCCCGAGTTGCAATAGAAGCGAATTCGCGTCTGACTTTCGAAATTGAAGAAGAAAAGAAGACACTGAAGGAGGCCTTGGCTGCCAAGGAGGAGAGTTTATGTCAGGTAAGATTTCAGTCACCTATCTGGTCCCATCTCAATATGATTAGGCAGGCTTGTTTGGAATCCGGAATTTGTTCTCCATACTTCACATTTAGGCTGATAAATGTATACATTACTAGTTAACTTGTTTGGAATTTCTGATGCTAAGTATGTTTCAATGTCTCCCAAGTTTGACGTTTCTGGTTTGATGTTTTTGGTTTTGGCAGATCCGGAAGGCATTCTATGATTTTCTTGCTAAACGTGCTCTTGAATTCCCTCATAAGGGAGCACAAATAGACAATGCCATTGACAAGTTACCTAGATTGCGTGCTGAATTGGAAGAGAGAAACGAGTGGTGTAAAGCAGAGAGTGCTAAGCTGGACAAGCTAGAGTCAGAGATACAAGAGAAATGGGAAGATTTAATTGATTTTCTTGAGACTTGTCAGAAAAATTCAAAAATCACTGACGATGTGAAGCCGTATCTCCGACTCCACTATGATTCCTATATGAAAACACTTGAGAGGGGTGATGATGACTATAGAATGTTAAAGAAGTATGTGCGTTTTTTTCTACAACCAAAATCTGCTCAGAAGTAAATGAGATGTTTGCCGGGGTTGATTTCGTATCTCCAATCTTTGCTGCAACGTCAAAAGTTTTTAACTTTTTCTTAGGAGAAGAGAGGAAATGGCTCTGCCGACAGAGATACTCAGGTGATAAATTTGATGCACAAACACTGTTATTGCATCATTATTTATTTCTTAAGGACATTCTTGTATATCATCTGTTTCTCTTTATCATTGTACTTGTTTGATTTTTACAAGAACTGAGTTGATTTTTGAAGGGTAAACCGTAAACATCCTGTAGGAGAAACAGTGGACGACCAGTCTGAACATCCTGGACTTGGAGAAGCTTCAATGGGACAAAAGCTTTGGGACTTTATCATAACATAAATTGGTGAGGGCCTACTTGGCCAAGGCTGTAAGCCACACAATAATAAATGTAATTTCTTGAAATATTAATATCATTTAACGGACCTCTAAGAGCGTATGGGGTTATCTGCTGACCAATTGACTGAAAATTGAATTTATGGGAATACAACAGTTAATTATTAGTCATACCAATTGAGTGACTAAAAATTGATCGGTCGATTAGAATGACCAATTCAGTACGCTCCACAATACTTTCCGATACTAATCGACCAATTCAGTAGGTTCTACAATACTTTTCAATGTTATTTGATTACAATTGTTGGATCTTTACAATTTTCAAATCACAAGTGCAAATAGTTGATCGGCAGTCATATTGTCTTTTACTGGTGTATTTCATATTGTCTTTTACTGGTGTATTGTATAAGACGGAGGCAGTTACCAATATTAGAGGATAATAGTAGATTAGTACTACCAATTTAGTTGGTCGATTGGTAATTGGTCTTAGCTCATGGGTGCATTTACTCTAAAGCCCTGGCAATAGATGGATTCAAAAAAAATAATACAGAAATGGATTCTGTCAAAGCAATTTCGCTGATTGGATTTTAGATTGTTTGCAGCTTTGAATTCGGTCATCGCCCGTGACTCTCTGGCCAGCTATTTCTCTCTATTTTAGATGTGTTTCTGCGCAAAAATAAGAGTCAGCTATCAATTACAGAAGAAACATTGTTCAATTCTTAAAGAAAAAAAGAGAGGAGCATGTGCAATGAGAAGGGAGACACCTTAGACTCCTTCGATTCCAGTGTAGAATAGATAGCTGCACAGAAGACATCAAGATTTTTTAATCTATTCTCCATCTCTACACGTTTTTTTTGAAGCTTATGGATGCCTGACTCATCAGACAAGATTTTCTCTAGCTCATCTATGCGTCGCTCTAAATTTTGCAGCACTGAATCCTTAGCTTTCTTATTTTCAGCATGGCTAATCTGGCACCTGTCAAGCCTCTCTTTTGCCTGCATACAAACCTTCAGCGATTAGCCTTAAAATGCTCGTTTTCTTTTCAAACACACTGTTGCATATAATACATATTTAAATAATCCTAAAGCAATTTAGCATGAGAGATAATTGCTAGAGTGACTAAAGTAGAATACAAACAGAACTCTCAAATTAGCATATCATACATTGAAACTATGAACGCAATATGCCGCAGTCTGCAACAAAGACAAGTCTTACCTTGGATTCATACTCCTCCAGAGACTTCAAGGTCTTCTTCAGATTCTCGAGGTCCTTTTCAGATTTAGATGTTTGGGTCGGATTACATGGTTTTTGTGTTCCCAGATCAGCTTCAGCTGTTTCTTTTTCCTGTTCCATAATCTTGGATTTTTCAGACCACCCCTGCTTAACCTTCTCCTGCAATAGCTGATGCGTTTCGTCTTGGCATTTATTAATCTGCCACAAGCATATGATCAGTTACCAAGTACTGAAGGGTGATCTCTGTTACACATAATCAAATATAATCACAAACCTTCTCTTTAAGATTCGAAACCTTGTTCTTGCTTGACATCCTGCCCCTAACTGAGAATCGGAAGCAGAAACAGATCTTAAACAACCAAAAACTAAAATTGAAGCATCAAAAGAACGAACCCTAGCCTGGACACGATCCAAAATCCAATCGAAATTGCAGATTTATAACGACAAAAGGATATCTTACTTATTAGAAGCCTCTGTCA
This sequence comes from Potentilla sterilis, assembly GCA_963682095.1. Classification (NCBI taxonomy): domain Eukaryota; kingdom Viridiplantae; phylum Streptophyta; class Magnoliopsida; order Rosales; family Rosaceae; genus Potentilla; species Potentilla sterilis. Next base: position 8,912,663 of record OY821763.1, on the reverse strand, counting down.
CTCAAATATGATTTCAATCTTCTTTAGAAAAACAGATGGCCCAGGCGTGAAACTGGAAATTCCAATTTTAATTGCCCTGAACTCTCTTTTACTCTTCACCCACAGTTGGGATTAATTCAAATTTATATTCAACAGTAATTACAGACAACAATTGAATTTATACAAAACAAAAGTAAAGAGGAGTACCTCCAAAACGATAGTTGTGAAATTGAGAGATGGAATCGAACTGACTCTTGCGAGTTCGGAACGCTATATGTTGTTGTTACGCTTTCAATGGAGTTTCTTGTTGTGAACCAGAGGAGAGGATGATGGTTGAGCAAGAGAACAAGTGAAAGGAAAAAAGGTTGAGTTCTGACTTATGATGTCAGAACAATAATCAAAACAAATTATAACCAACGAAACAAACAAAACCCAATTACCCAGATACGTCTTGAATATCCTCTTTCCGTCCCCCTGTTCTCTCTCGACAAAGCTAAACGCAGAAAACAACCAGTAGCCGATTGAAAAGTCGCTGATGATAGAACAACAACGAAGAGCAAAGAAGGAGAACCCTGAAAAAACGGGGCTCAGAGCCATTATATAGAAGAGCTCGGCACAATAAACAGTACAGGCCCAAAAACTGCAAAGTCCATTTTACAAAGGCGTCTATTATTACTTAATTTTTAACGAACTATCAAAAAAGTACATGACAACGATTTAATTAAGAGAGCTTCTATTCATACCTCCTAAATTGGCACGGGAACTCTCTTCTTTTTTTATTTTCAGTTGATTTTGTCAACTCATGTGCAATTACTAATAAAACCACATAAAGTTAAATAAATTATTTTAGTTAACATAAATACTTAAATATGCTCTAGCATAATTTATTTTCTAAAAATTGAGGTACATGATATAATTTTTAACTTATTTCATATTGGTTTGTTTAGTCAAAAATATATCTTCTATGTACATTAGCCGATTATTATCAAAGAACAAGTGTATCAATTATATGTTTAGCAACAATTTACATAAGACCAGTCAAGAGGTTGTTCATAATAAATGAGGCTTTGGTAATTAAATTTTTTTTATCAAATCAAATTGAGTGTTTCGTTTTTTTCATCTTAAAAAATTGAAAGTGAAATCATCTTGAAGGTATTAGTATAATCTTAAAAAAAAAAAAAAAACGTTTTTATTGATTTAATTGCCCAATGGGTATTTTGGGAAGATTAAAGAGGTGTAAATGGTATTTTGGTTTTTTGTAAAAATAATTTGGAGATCTACTGAGTAAGGAGGTCTAAGTGCCAATTAATTTGAGAGGTATGAATAGAAGCTCCCTTTAATTAATAAATAAGTCACTTATTATATTTTTTATACAAATTAGGACTAAATTTTATAAATCATGACAAAGTATTGTTAAGTTACCACTTGTAACTAAAAATTTACTCTTTTGTTATTCTTAATATTCACACTTGCATTCAGTTTTAATTGCTGCTACTGCAGAATTAAAAGTTATTACTGCCGACTTAAAAACTACTACTGTGGATAGAGAAGGTAGCTGATACTGTCGACCGTGAAGTTAGATGTTGTTGTTGATCTTAAAAATAGCTGCTACTGTAACCCTGAGGCAAACTGCTACTGTTAACCCTGAGGCAAGCTGATACTGTTTGCTGCTACTGTGGCTCGTGGTGGTTGAAACTTAAAATTTCAAAGTTTCTCAAAATATATGCAACACTATACTCAAATGAAAGCCCATAAGATAAAAAAATAATTTTGTAGTTTGAACTTTCTCCAAATTGTCAATAAAATATCTAATTAGCACATTAGTTGTTAAAATAGTAATATTAGTACTTAAAGTTGTAATTGAGTTCTCAAAGTTGAAATTTAAGGACTAATATACTACATTTAGGATTAATTTAACAACTTTAGAATAAAGTTGATGCATGTTACACACCCTAGCTTTACCATATGTAGATAAGACAATTTAAAAAACTGAAGGTAGAGGTTTGAATGGACTGAGTATAGATGTCAACTACTCTTAAGAACCTTCTTTAAAGCGTATTGATAGACTGAAAAACAAGACTCTAGAGAAAGCAATGACATATGGTCACAAAATGTATGTAGGTTTATTCTTGTATTTTCTTCCCCATAAATTTCAAATGTGATTGCTATAAAGAAAATGTATCTATATCAAATATCTTTTTAATATATGCAAAATAAATTCTTTTAAATATAAATATAAACTTTATTTGTTCTTCCCACTTTCTCCAAAGTAATGTGAGTTATTTAGCTATCAGAGAAGGCATGGATCTCATCCAATCTTTGAATCTCTAAAATTTGATTATAGAAAGTGACTCCATGGAACCTATCGCAAAAGCAAAAGTTGTCGACCATGATTTCCTTGTTAATGGAGGCATCATTGATGATATCAGGAGTATTTGGAGTCGATTATAGAGTGTTGAAGTTCAACATTGCCCTCGTTCATGCAACTCTGTTGCGCATAGAACTGAAGCCAATTATGGTACTGACTTGAATAGTTGCATGAACTGAAGCCAATTATGGTACTGACTTGAATAGAGCAAGTACTGAAGCCAATTATGGTACTGACTTGAATGGTTGCATGAACTGAAGCCAATTATGGTACTGACTTGAATAGAGCAAGTACCTAGCATTCTGCTAGATGCTAGATGTCCTAAACTATGATTGTACTCATCTCGTTTAATTAATCAAAATACACCATTTCAAAAAAAAAAAAATTACAAAACCAACACAAGAATAAGAGAACTTCAGGAATAATTTCAACCGTCTGTACAACATCGCCTTGAGTCAAGTTTTCCAAAGAAATTTGAGGACCACCCACAAAGGTGCACCCTTTCAAAAATAGGCGTATGCCACTTACAGCTCCGCGCACACGTTATTCTTTAGCAAAAAGCGAAAGAACAGTTTGCTATGTGCTCAACCATGCCTTTCTCCATCATGAGCTGCTTAGTTTTATAGTAGTAAGCCTATGCCCTTCTCCTCTTTCTCGATGTGGGACTCCTTGTTTCCTTTCTCTTCTCATATAGTCTTAGTTCTAGCTGTCCAACTTGCACAGACCTCATCTGGCCGTTCTTCTTCTACCTCCAAGAAAAACCATACCTGCTTCTGAGTTCCTCAATCTGACTATTTCCACTCCATAATTGTTTAGTCCATTCGTTTAAAAGCTTGATGGATTCGAACTGTTCTTCCTCTGATTCTACTACTCTCTTATTCTTTCATAAACTTTTACATATAGTCTTATACGTAAAATTTTAATCAGTCACATAAACCCACAACTTTTAACCACCAAACTGTTCCAGTCCCGCAAATCAAATAAAAGAGTTGACAGGGTTTATAGGGTTCACAGCGAAGAAGATGAGTGGGGTAGGAAAGCCGGACTTTTTCTACAGAGAAGCTCAGCGCCTGGGTTATGTAGCTCGCTCCGCCTTCAAGGTATATTGATAGATTAAGTTACTTATTCAACCCATATAGTTGGTTTAATTTACAAAATCATATCCATCTTTGAACAGCTGCTTCAGATTCAAAAGCAGTACAAGCTCATAACACCAGGCTCCTCTGTTCTGGACCTTGGTTGTGCCCCTGGTGCTTGGCTTCAGGTCCTCTTTTTATTTCAAAGATGCAAACTTTTTGTTCACAATTACTTGTATAATTTTATACCACTTATGGGTTTTGCTTGATATGTTGGTAGGTTGCTTGTCAGAGCTTGGGTCCTGTAAAAAATGGCGACCTTGTTGTTGGGATTGATCTCAAGGTCTCATTTTTAACTTTAGCTATGATTTAGTTCAAGTTTTATATTTTTTTCCCATTTTTTCAGTACTTTATATGCATAACTGGAATTGTGACAAAATGTGAAATGTGCAGAACAGAAGGTGAAGGTTCCAGCTATGCATTGTGATTCAAGGGTCCAAACTGTTTGTGCTGATGTTATGAAGCTCCCTAAAACCTCAGTCAAGGAACTTTCTCCACAGGTGTCTTTTTCGTTAAATTAAAAGTTATGATTTACGGGTTCAAAATGCTTGCCATGATTCATGATGTCCTCAGTTTGGGGCCAATTCAATATCCATAGGGAGTTGTTATTCCATGAATTGTGCTAACCCTGTTCGATAACTTGGCTAACTAGCTGCATGGCCTTCCTGTAGTTTTAGGCAGGAATCTGTTATTTGAAGATTTATGATAACCCTTTTCCATGTGCTTGCAGTCTACTGATTATGGTAGCCAGCAACCTTGTTCTAATCTGATTATGTATTTCCGTTGTGTGCAAGTAACACATCTTACTACGAATTCCAACCTGAAAATTAACATCAGTTTTTCTTAAGACAAACCATTTTCAAGTTTTTTTACTAGTGTGGGAATACAAGGATTTATGCTTTTGTCATTGTGTTTGTGCAGAAAGGGTTTTCTGTGATACTCTCAGATATGTGTCCACTTGTTTCTGGGATAGCAAGTAAAGATGCAGCCTTATCTCTCGAGTTAGGTATGCAAGCACTGGATTTGGCTGTTGGTGGAGCAGCATCAGCTAATTCCAACAATGAAACTGAAGAAGAAAGTCTTCCTGAAGCAAATACAAGTTTAGATGTTAATGGTGTATTGAAAAGAGGCGGTCATCTTGTCATAAAGCTTTTAGAGAGTGAAGATGTGCAAGGTTTAGCTTGTTTAAACCTCTTATAAAAACAGATGTCATTGCACCTCATTTGATATGTTGTTAACTGCTTTTGTGCTGTGTCCTGTAGAATTTAACCGCATTTGCAAACCACTATTCAGAAAGGCATCATTGTTGAGGCCTAAAGCTACAAGATTGACATCGAGAGAGATCTATTTGATATGTCAAGGTCTGCAGTCACAAGCTAGAACATAGTGTCACATAGAAGCGAGAATGTACCCCAATTGCAAGTGGCAACGGATTGAACCAGATTGATGTAGCAGGAAATTCCAGTTATCTGCAATCTTTTATTTCTCAGATTGTAGTCTTGAGTCTCAAATCGTGGTTTGTTTGTTCACTAAGTAAGCTGGCCAACTTCGGCAATTTTTGTAAAGTTATTACTCAAATTAGATATGATATTGCAGAGTGCATGGTTTGCATTATGGTTTTGACTATGGAATTTATGGTTTTGCTCAAACTTTGGCTCTCTTTAATCTTTTACTGAACTGCATTATTGTAATAGAATCAGGATCATTCAACAATATTTCGTGCGTTCTAAAACACAAATGAACTGGTGAAACTTATGTAAGGGAGGGACGCACAACTGAAAACTATAAAAAATGTATAGTCAAATCTATTCATGGTCTGAGTGTTACGTGTTCTAGAATAGGAGTACAGAATTCGAAACATCCTGAAGTAAAGAAAAACAAACGAATCAGTTTAAGTTATGTTTCTTGCTACTTATGTAGTTATGTATAACACTATCCTCTCATATACATTATAGACTACTTCGTATGTTCAACACAGTCTCAGGTCATCCTACTGACAGAAAACTTGTGCTGTAACTTTAAATGATGCCAGAGAGTCTCATCGGATTTGAGTTCGTCCCAGTGACCAAAGACCTGTTTCTTTGCATGGTGTCTGATTTTAAAGAGGAAATTATAGGTTAATCTCAGAGGTTGCCGAGATTTCTGAGCAGCTTAAAATTTGAGAAGTGTAATATGATTGAATCAGTGATATACTTACCGGAGTTTTTACGGAAGGGAACACATTCCAGAATCTGAGAGTTTCATCCCCAGCACCAGTGACTATTGTCTGCAGAAAAAGCAGTTTCAGAAGAGTTTTATTAGTACAGACTGTACAGAATTTCAGTGTTAACATGAGATTTTTAGTGTTAGTGAATGCTGAAGCTTCATGCAATACCTGACCATCCGGTGACATTGCAAGGTACAGAACTCGCATGCTATGGCCAGTTAGAGTGGCAACCTATAAGCATATATTAACACGAGTTAGAGAGAAATATACAAGTAACTGCTGAATTCTAGTCGACTGAAATGAGAATTTAGAGAGTATAAAAACACTAGGAAGCTGAACCTTTGACATGGATGGATACTTCCAGACCATAATTTGATTTTGTGAATATCCATGAGTGCTAACTATCTCATTCACATTCTTACTCCATGCAAGATTGCAAACCTGAAAGTCAAGGTAGCAACACTTGAGCAGTGAGATATGGTCAGAGTCACAAAGACTATGTTGGTGCGCATAAAAGCTCTAAAATAATTACCTGGCTGCCCGTGTCAACACTGTTCAACTGGTGACCATTTGCAGTATTCCAGAAGCGTATACATCTGTCAGCAGTTCCACCTCCAGAAGCAAGAAGGCCGCTCTGGTGGGGTGACCAAGCTTCCAGACCATAATTTGATTTTGTGAATATCCATGAGTGCTAACTATCTCATTCACATTCTTACTCCATGCAAGATTGCAAACCTGAAAGTCAAGGTAGCAACACTTGAGCAGTGAGATATGGTCAGAGTCACAAAGACTATGTTGGTGCGCATAAAAGCTCTAAAATAATTACCTGGCTGCCCGTGTCAACACTGTTCAACTGGTGACCATTTGCAGTATTCCAGAAGCGTATACATCTGTCAGCAGTTCCACCTCCAGAAGCAAGAAGGCCGCTCTGGTGGGGTGACCAAGCAATGGCCTTGACTGCAGCTGTGTGCTCTGTTAGCCTCATAGCTGGTTGCTGAGAGTGCTGGTTCCACACCAAGAGCTGGTCATCAATATAACATTGTTAGAGCAAGTCCAATGGATATGTCATTTTTGCCATCTCAGCAAAAACGGTAACAAAAGATCAAAAAATCATTTCCAACCGATTAGTCAAAGCTGATGTGGATTTGACATAGAGTCCCTTCATGTCAAATTTGACATGAACCAAGACTAATGTTACTTATTATTTTATCATTATTTTCCATATTCTCTCTTTTAGCTCTTCCTCCTAATTTATATTATAATAATGTTTAAATTTTGACACATCTATTGGAGCAAAAAAAATGTCAAACAATAACAATTCAAATTTGCCAAGTCACATGTCAAATTCAAATTTGACACTTTCTAAATGACATATCAATTGGACTTGCTCTTAGTAATTGACTAGAAATACAGCTAAATCAGATAGAAGAGAGCAAGACAACGGAAAAGATGGAATTACAATGTAGTATCGGATACCTGATTATCATTGCCACCAGAAGCTAGTTCCCTGTCATCGTTGGACCATTTCAGCCCGCATACCTGACAAATTGAATTAGAAAGAAATATTAATATTGCATTACTGTTTCATTTCCAAATGCTATTGGATTGAGTTGAGATTTGTAGGTTAGAGTTTCAAAAGGAGGATCAAGTATTAAAATCTCCACCTCAGACTTGTGGCCAACAAGCTTGTTGATGCAGTCATTTGAGACTCGCATATCATGTTGAAGGATGTTCCGGTCTCGGCTTCCTGAAGCTAGTATCCTTGAGTTCCATGCCAAAACACCAGTTCTTGTTTGATGTCCACTCATTGTTCGAACCTTCTTGCATTGAGTCCCATCCCAAACCTATTACAAATGCATAATTTAGTGATCATCTGAAACTATATCTTCATGAAAGAATACACTAGTCTAAGAATCGAAGTGTGTAAACCAAACAGTAAGCAAGTCAAACAATTAGCTACCTGAACTTGGCCACCATTTGTACCGATTGATAAATATGAACCCTCCTTGGTCCATTGGACAGAGCAGACGCCATCATTAGGTCCCAAGTCACACAGTCTTGTCACCTGAGAAAACCAATATATCAAACATTCCCGTTTGGACAGAGCCATGTACATTAAAGGCAAACTTCTGAAGAGACAACTTTCGTATTCAAGCAATCTAAAGCTTAAGCTTAGTAGTATCAAACTCACCTTGCTGTTTGATGCATTCCACAAATAAACCGAGGTCCCCAATCCAACAGCAAGGACATTTTGCGAGGACCAGTCCACCAAATTCAAGTAAAAGTCATCTTGAAGTGATGGAGCATCCAGAACCTGCAACCATTCATTAAACTAGTCCTTTAGTCACAAACCAATCTCAACACTTAACTAAAAACAACATCCACAATGACATGATTACAGCCTCAATTACACCTCAAACAGAACAACATATCATCATTCGGGTTAAACTAAACTACCTTATGGGGAGTCTTGGGGACCTTTCTAGGAGCCTTGGGAGGAGTACAGCTCTCATTACTAAACCCACTATCATGTCTCAAAATGGACGGCGAATAAGGAGAGTTGGGACCCGAAACCTCCGTCTTGAACCTCAACATGTTCTTACTTGGACTAATAGGCGACGCCACCTGTCCTCCAACTCCACATCCACCATTATTACCTGCAGGAGAACCAAAACAATCAAAGTCAGACCCGAAAAGCTCGGACCTCAACAGTCTCTGGTAGGCCTCGTTGCAGCCGTCCTTGACCGGCGACGCCTTGTCGTTGAGGCCGAACTGGTGCAGCCTCGACGATGACCGACACGGTATGAACCTGTCGCTGCACGTTGAGGTTTTGGAGGGCGAAGAGAGGCTGGAGATGCCGCGGAAGGAGCTGGAGAACGAGTCAAGGCGAAGAGTCGACTCGGACATCCCGGTTGGGAGGTTGAGGGCGGTTTTGCGTGGCTGAGGTGAATCCATTTTTGGGTTTGGAAAACTGAGAATGGAAGAAAGAAAACCCAAGAATGGAGGAAGACGAACAGGTGTGGTTGTAACGGTCATATATATTGGGAGCGTGGTTGTGTTTGGCTACCTAATGCTCTAACGGTCATTTCCATGCGAGGCTGGCACTAGTTACTATATAAGTATATATATTCCTTTCATTCTTTTTCTTTTTTGGGTTGGGAAGGGTTTTTACGACAAAGAACAAGAGTCGGTTTAAATCTTGATTAATGAAACCGATAAAAAGTAAGTAATGTATTTAGTTTTATCTCCTTTGCTTTTGATTGTGATTAACGAATCTTTTTCTTCCGTGTTCAGAACAGTGGTTAAATCTGATTATTGTCCGGTGGGTAATTGAATGCATAGGTAGACAGTTTCAGTAGTCATTAGGGATAATGTTTACCCACTTTTTCGAGGTCGATGGAGTTTCAGTAGTTAATCACTGATCATAGTTGGATGGATTTGAGTTAGTCAATCACATTTTTGTGCAACACCTAGACGTTTGTGACAGGATTGAAAATGTCAAATCATTGTACTTAAATCGTGTTATTCACACACCCTAAATTGTTATTAACACACCTTATTTATTTTATTTATTACAAATAAATTTAAAATAGTTACTTCTCATTGACTCCCATCATAAATGGGGTGTGAATAATAATTTAGGGTGTGTTAATAACACCACGTATTTCTAAAATGATCAAGTGATGATGCTACATTTGTTACGACCTAAGGTTTGTTCTATGTAGCACCCCCAAAGGGGGTTCACATGCAACACATACAACTTTGATTTGGAAATTGATTGACACAAGATCAGCCCAATGATGTTAACAGTATCAATAATGGCGTGTTGGTTATGAAAAAATGTGAGAGTGACATCTAATACAATAAGCTGTGACATCTAGTACTACAAGGCATGGTACCGAAATTGGTAACTGCGGACCATGTCTTCACCCTTCTCATAATAGTCCTGCTTACTGAAAGTTTGTGCTGGGAACTGGGAGGAAGCAGCGTAAGCAGAAGCACCACGCCATGCATCAAGAGTTGCATTCAGTGCTTTGACGACCCTTATAGGTGAACCACATGGTGTAATCATCCGGACACCAGCTTCCAAGCGCTCACTCATTCCAGGAAATAGACTACTCCCACCAGTTAAAAAGATCGAACTGGTAAGCCTCTCCTCCAGCTTGGTGTCCTTAGATTGCAGCCTCCTTAGCGAGACCCCAGCCATCTCATCTAAGCCTGCCTGATCAATCCCAATCCAATTGGGACGAAATAAAATTTCTGGGCAGCGGAATCTTTCGACACCAAAATCTATCCGATAATCTTCCTCAGTTAGCGGACGACTCCGTGGTGCTTCCGCTGATTGCGAGTTTCCATTATCTGATCTGGGAACAAATGTTGGGTCTACTTCCTGCCACAGTACAGATCCACATTAATTTCTAGGATTAGAGTGAAACGGGTATCACAAAGCATTTAAGTGAACTAAATAAACAGACCCGAAGCCTAGAAGTTAGACGTGTCAACTCTGCTTCATCTGCATCCGGTCCCTCATCATCATCATCATTATCTTTGCTCATCAGCTTGTATAGTTGCCAATCTTCATCTCTTGCGCCGAAAGTATCCTCACCCTTGCCGCGATCAAAAGCAGCTGTGGTCAAAAGGCGCATCCTTTCCCTCTGTGCAGCGTTTAATCTCTCTCCACGGCCAACATTTCCGGAATTATTATTCCCATTTGTTTGACCCCCATTTGTCTTCAGTCGTTTTCGCTGTTCCACTTTCTCAGAAAGATCTTTATATTTTGCAAGCAACTGCTCTTTATAAAGCTCTGGGTTCTTTCTGCAATAGCCATAAAGAGAGAAGAAAATTAATCTTTAAGAGGAAACTACCATACTGATCATGTGCAAGCCCACACAGCAAGCTGGATGCTTATACCCAAACTCAGTTCTAATGACAGTTTTATTTTTAATCATAAGAATCACCCTTCTCTCCTTAACCCTCACCAAGTATATTGAAGTACAAAGAAGATAATGAGGTCAAGAACATACAAACGTCTTTGCTCATCTTGTTGATTCCTCCTTTCTCGCTCCAGTTCTTCTTCATGGCGTTTCTGTTTAGCTCGCTGCCGACCTTCAGATGTGGATTTTAGAAACACCTGTCTCTTTTTCATCTTGAGCTGTCAAGAGAAAGGAAGAAAATTAAACACAAACAAAATACAACTAGGAAAACAAATGCTATTGAACAGCAATAATATCTTTAAATAGACATTTTCATATTTAGAGAAGTCCAAACACAAACATACTAACTCCTAAGATGTAAAGATATACACATCAGATTAATGCATGAAAGTCGATTCCAAGACCTAAGAAGAAGTATTAAGCATATATAAACAGGGTGATCAGGACAATGCAAAGAGTGCAGATTATACAGACATCTTCCAAGTCTATAAACAGCAACTCCAAAATGATAGGGAATGTGAAAGATACTTGACAAAAACAGAATACCTCTTCTGGAGTGCACTCGTGGTCAGGTTTATTTAAAAGATGAAACCTCTCTGGATCTGGTTTCTCCTCATACTCAGCTTGTTCACCCTTTGCTTTTAGTAAAGATTGTGTAACCTTCACAAGGGCAGATTCTACTTCCTTCCTGGAGACATATCCAGTCGCAGACAAGAAAGATCGTACATCATGCTCTTCCACCTGGTCAAGCTGCTTTAACAGAAATTCCAAACCATGTGATTCATTTTCTAGTTCATTTATCTTAGAAGATCTTTTCGCCTCAGCCATTTCTCGCAACCGTTGACCTTGTTTCTCTTTTATGGCTGCCTTTCTTGCAATCTCTTCTTCAGAAGGAGGCTCCTCAGTAGGTGGTGGAACCCATGGGAGCTGCCATGACCTTGTTTTATCTTCAGCTTCCTTGGTTCCATTCTGCAAATAAATGAAGAAAGACACAAATATTGGAACTGTTAAGCCACAATCTGGAAAAGAACAATGGAATCGAAATAAAATCACTATACCTGAAACAGTCGAGCTTCTGACATATAATCTGGAGCAATATAACAGTGCTCCATCTTCAAGTCCTCGACCTTCTCCCATGTAAACCTAGCCCTGTGTCATCAACATCTATAATCAGTAGTTTTACCTAATTGGTCCATACTTGATTAGATGAGAATAGCAACCACATATTACTCACATGTGAAGGGGGTATTTAAGCGAAATAAGTTGCTTCAGATAATCAGTGATGTGGTACCCACCAATGTTAGTCCGACAGGATCCTTTATACTCAGGCTCACCATCAATAAACTGGGAACCAAGCACAAAATCATGGTCACCTATAACAGTCAATAGACAGGACTTGGATGCATTTATCATCCAATCAAAGTTCTTATCCATTATAGAAACATATGCTAAAATGCATACAATTTACCACGTAAACTTCAATCCTCGAGATATAATTTACCCTATATCATTACTCAAGTAGAATAAGACCGCGACCAAGAAAGCATACCGGAATAACATGAGTAGTCATAAATCCAGGACAAATAGCAAGACCGTCTTTATTACAAACCCCGTGATGTTCATTATACTTGTAGCTGAAGGCAACATCAACACCATATGCTGTAGGCATGGAAATGACAAGGTAATCATCAGGAGGATAAATAGACCAGATAAGAGAGCCAAAATTACTCATGACCAAAACCATTGTTGAAGCATGTCTGAAGAAGCAGAAAACAAAGGATAGTATGATGAAAAGGAGGAGAGGTAATGAATCACAATCCACAATGATAACCCTTAACATACTGGGGTGAACATCTGGAAACATGTATAACCTTTTAATTATCTAAATCAGATTAAACTATACCTATCGATGGGACTCCGTATGTGTCAAATAGTAGTTCCGCCATCTTACTACGAGACTGAAATGGGTTGCATACGCATTCTGTAATCAGGATAGGATGATCAATCTTCTGTCATCAAATGAGAACAAAAGTTAAAGAAAGGGTCTTACAATGGAAGTCCAGAGCATCAACAAGTCTAATGAAGATGAAGTGACGAGGTGTCCATTTTTAATCATACCTTTGATCCATCAGCACCCAGTCGATCAAACGCAAAGTCAAGAATCTACAGACGCAGAAAACACCAGTGAGGCTACAATTGCATTACTGCATTAATGAATCATACACTATACACTTCAATCACGTAAACTCATCAAATAACCAGCTAAACAAAATCCATAGCAAACAATAAAACCAGGCCAAGCTTACATATTCCATAATCTCAAACTGGTAAACCACATTGTTATCAAAAGCCGACCGAGGCCCCGAGCGCGTGCAATCAAAGTATCTCAACAAAGCAACATCATGATCACCAACTATGGTCACAGTTTCACCTGCGCACACTCATTTCTCTATAATTAAACACACTCTACTCAACACCAACATTACAACTCAACAAGCTTATACACACTAGTTAACTAAGCTCTCTAACAAAATGAGAAATTTCAGAAAGATTAAATCTTTATCAGAAAAAACAAAAACCCAAATTGAATTCAAAGCTGAACATGAAAAAGGAGCTGGGAATTTTGTGTACCAGTGACTTTGTGGCGGGGTCTCTGAACAATGTTGCGGAAGACAACACGAGGCTCAGGCTCGCCAGCCCATCTGAAATTTTACCAAAAAGACATGAAATTTAGTACAAAAATACTAAAAGCACAAATGCGCAGTTTGGGATTGAAAATTAGGGTTTAGGGAGAATTGGGGTTTATACCCGATGCGGAAATAGGAGGCGCCATTGTCGATGACGATGGGAGTGGAAGAAGGGAATCGCCGGTAATCAGTCTGGCGTTGAATTTTGGAGATGAAAGGCATTGAGATTGTGTGTGTATGGCCAAGGAGGCCAAGACTGGGTTTTTGAGCAAAGCTTCTGTTAGAGGTTCATCGATGGCAGAGATGAAGACGACTAGCAGAAAGTGGGCCGGGTAAGCCCATGGGTCTTCAACTCGAACCGGGTTGCCGCTAAAGGTTTCTCCTTTTCTTTTTCATTGAGTTTGCTGCTATATTTTCTATTTTGTCTATTACACCAAGTTACTTATATTACGTTGGATACTGTTTTTGTTATTCTTCACCAGGTACTAAATGGTCGAGTTGGATTAAGTTTTTTTTTTTTTTCATCTTTACCATGTTTATTATTACGTTCCCCGATCAGAATAGGTTTTAAAGTATTTGTCCTAAATAGAATCCTATAAACAAGTTGAATATAAGACTAGTGCAATTTGAGCTGATAACAGTTCAAATACTCTGTGGCAGAGAACCTAACTATCAACTATGTGTACATGAATGCACACGTCTAATAGGAGCTGGATATGTCAAATTAAAAGTGTTGCACTAAATCACAGTCGAGGTTGGTCGTGCAGATCGAGGAGGACAAGGTTCGGGAGGCAACTGAAGAAGAAGATGGATACAAGACGCCGGAAGATCAAGGTAGTCGGATTCAACAACCAACATCCCCGCCTCCGCCACCAATGAAAAGATCTCAACAATTTCTTGCCGTGAGACAAAAGAATAGTCCTCAAACGGGGAAGAAAGTCGAATTGTCGCCCGTTGAGTTTGAACTTATGTTTAGCAATACTATCACAACACTCCCGAATTTGACATCTATTCCTGAGACCCGAAAGGGGTAATTTTTTCTATGAGTATCCTCTTAGGTAAAGAGAAACGGTATTCAACGTTTTGGTACTGATAATTGAATCTACTTTGTTTTATAGACTTGATCAAATTTTCTTACTTCATCGATTTCTGTTCTTCCTCCTATATGCATGCTTACTGTTTTCTTAAACCCTTATATTATCTGGTCGTGTGGTCGTATTTTTAATGGAAAGTTGATGCATGCTTATATATATATATATATATGATCCGATTGAGAAATTCAAGTATGCTACTACATGCGAGCCAGAAATTGGGCTTTCGGCTTAGGAGCGATAACTAGTGCTTCATTTTAACGCCCAAAATAACTTACTCGATGGAAGCCCCAACTGCGTGAGCAGCTTGACCTCCTGGTCATTGTGTGAAGACTGGAGTACTAGCTTGATCTTTTGTTTTTTGTTTTTGATCTTTTACTAGTGGAGGAGATCATATTTAGAATTTAGTTGTGTGTGTGTGTGTGTACTAGCTCGAAAATCACAGATTTTTTTTTTAAAGAAATACGAACAAAAATAATAATAAAGTTAAGAAATGAGAAGTTCACAACTTCGCATGGAGATGGAAGGGAAAGGGAGGACAAATGAAAAGTAGTGATAGAAGGTTTGAAACTATGGAGTGGTGAAGGTGATGAGGGGGTCGTCCTTTTTGGTGGATCTGGATTGAATTATTGTACTGTTGAATCAAATTCTGATTTGCCTGCAGAGAGCCGGGAAGCATATACATCTACCTCTCACTGATTAAAGAGAGCATTTAGAGTACAATTGCTCTCTGTTAGTGTCTCCTCACTAGGTATTGAATCATTGTGATTTGGGATCGATGTGCGTTGCAGCATTGGATACCACTTCATCTTCATGTGGCCGGATTCCGATTTTTCTTTTCTCTAATATAGATATTTCAATACATATATACATGCATATATGGATCTTATTAGGTCAGTTGTAAATTTAATATCAGGCTAGCTAGGGTTCCAATAGTAGTAATACATACAAGAGCTATCAAATACAGGTACTTCAGTATAAGACCTAAAGAAATAAACTAGCACCATGTAGAACACAATCGGTTAAGATCGAAAATTAAACGGGAAAAATATGTATAATACTAATTAGTAATAGTTAGGACAACTTCCGAATACAGGTACTTCAGTATTTGAATTCAAGACACAAGAAAGAGGCTTTGAAATAATAGTGCCTTCTGGAGATCAATACGTAAAATCCCAAAGAACATCATCATCATCACTATTTTACCAACTAGCTAGGCAAGTTGTAGCAGCAGCCAATTCAATGCAAGAAAGAGAAACTCTCTCAAGCAGTTGATCATGACAACCTTAAGACTAGACAATTTCTTGGATATATATATGTGAGTTGTGAACTACTGCATGCTATCCATGAGATCAACTATGGCGTCATATCATCATATCGCATCTTATTGCATGGCACCATTATGAAATTTTACTCTCTACGTACGTATGTTCGTGTTTACTTTTACCCCTCTGGCCTCTGATATCTGATATCAGGACTCAAATCAATCTATTCATTGCTCTCTGCTCGACACTGTTTTCCACTAAAGTAAAAAAATGAAAGAAAGAGAGTCTGGTCGAGAAGGGCCTCCTCATGAGCTGTGTCAAATAAAGGACCTACCCAATTGGGAAAGTGATAACCTAACGAGCAAGAGACTCGCATAGCACAGTAAGCTTCTGTGTGATAGTCAAGTACGTAGTACTCGATCATGCATATGACTCAGATTTCTCTTAGCTTTAATTTCTCCTCAACTGATCAGTGTGATGCGATATAAATCTTTGTCGATCTCTATACACGATTACCTAAAAATTCCTCTGTAATTTTATAAAAATGATTCACAGGCAGAGGGAACAGGCACATAGGGTTTTTGGATGCTTCAAGAGAAGATACTTGATATTGCTGTAGCTAAAATCTAGGGATAAGACATGCATCCAAGCTTCTTGATCTTCTTTTACACACAGACCAAAGTTGAAAACGGAGATAGCTAGCGTGCAGAGTTGGATATCTATATTGAATTGAAGAAGGAGAAGAAGGGCAGCTGAATTTCGGCTTTGTGCACGATGTGTAGGGAGAGGACATTATAGTTTCCAATTGGAGTAACCTAATAAGCTATGAAACTTATTTTCTGTAGGGTAGTACGTATGGGAATGCAGCATGCAACTCCATCCCAGTACTTCTAAGCGAGATTTCAGGGTTTTCCCTGATATATCATTTCGATCTCAAACTAGTTTTGGTGCACCGCACAATCAATCAGGTAAATACATAGTTAGTAGCTAGCAGGCTAGGGTTTTGGTTCCTACAACGAACAAGATGTATATATTCCTGCATTACTTGTCAAATCTGTCAAGCTTTACAGTCTATGTTACTTAAATCAGCTTAATACCGACTTCAATCTTTCGGTAAGTGTGTTCATCATCCAGAAGAATTACAAGTGAAATGACCGATACAAATTAATTAACATGAGCTCTCCTCTATAATTACAGTTTACTAAATAGCTGCTCACCTTAATATTAATTAATGAAAAAACTACAAATCTACTCTCAAAGTACATTAACATTTTACCTCTCCTCAAGTTGGACCACAAATCAAAGAATGAAGGGAAAATGGATGGAAGGAAGAGATATTTCTTGCTGTAAACCCTGTAGTTCAAGTGCTTATTACTAGGTATAAATGTCACAGCTTTAATACTTCGTCACTAATGAAGAGAATGAGACTGGAGGGCACAAGAGAAAAGATCATAGTACGTCCCCACTGGTTTGAATATGGGCACAAGAGTTTCACTCTTGCAATGAGCTGTGGCATGAATGTGATGAGGAAGAGCAACGAAGATGTTTTCATAAGAATGATAAGATAGATGACAGATTGGAATTGTGTGATTGAGTATTGAAGCCGTACATGCAACAAATAACTAATTGCTTGCGTAGCTATTGACCAAGTCGCTCATCGTCTATAATTTCAGATGTTAATGATGAAAATCATGAAATACATGGAAGATATTATTTGTATAACATATATACATATGATTAAGACTTTGATGGTTCAAGTGGAAAAGAATTGATACCATGCGCCATGATGAACATCCTGTTAGGATCAGCTCATCATTATTGTGTTAGAATTCAGTTTCTGTGTATTTGCTTTGCTGTTAGTGAGCTGTCAGCATTGCCACATGTCTCTTCTCAATTAGCTATTACATGAGTATATATACTCATTCTGTTATTGTAATAGTAAGTTTGTTAGATCAATTAATACAAGTTTCTTCTTTCTCTCTAAAGCTTAATTAGCTTTCATGGTATCCAGAGCCTGGTTTTGATTTTGAAACCCTAGCTCATGCTGCTCATGCTCAATTCAGCATGTTTGTGTTGATCTCTAGCTCAATCGAAGCTCAATAGCTGCAGATAAGTTCATCCTTTCTTCAATTTTGAAGTTGATATTCTCTGTTCTGGATTTGAGAAGAAGCATATGAGATTTTTGATGCAATTTACTCTTGATTCTTTCATCGAAGCATTGGTTTTGTATTCTGAGCATAATCACTGTGTTAGATTCATAAGAAATCTGTTCAATTATTCTAGATCTTGAGCTGGCTTTGAAGCATTGTTCGTTCTTTCTTGGTGCTCAAGTTACTTTCGGTTTTCATATTCTTGATATACCTGTTTGATTAGCTTCGTTACTCTCGATTTGAATCTGTTCATCCTGATATTTTTTCGTCTTGAAATTCCTTAATTGTTGAAAACCAAAATTCCAGATCTAAGTTAATCTGAGCTAATCTTCAATCTAAGCTCGTCTCTCTCTATTTCTATATCCCTTCAATTTCCAGTCAAAATCATGACTAGCTCCCAAACCTTTTCTCGTTCATCGTCTCAAACCACAGCTTTTCTTCCAAATGTGCAACTTGATGAATCGAATTATCCTACCTGGCTTTTTCGAATGGAATCTTTTCTTCAAGGTCAGAACCTGTTTGGATTTGTAGATGGATCCATACCTTGTCCATCTCAGTTTGTAGAAGGATCCTCCTCTATCTTTTCTCCTGAGTATATTGCTTGGAAGGCTCAGGATCAATGTATTGTTCATATGATTGGCCAGACCTTGAGTAGTGTTGCAATGAATTGTGCTGTTGGGAGTAAATCTGCTCAAGATTTATGGACTAGATTGAGGTCAAAATTTGCTGATGCTAACAAACAAAATGTCCTTCAGCTGAAAGCTAACTTGCAGAGTATAAAGAAAGGCTCAGATGACATAGAAACCTATCTTGATAGAGTTAAGGCAGCCAAGGATGCTTTAGAAACTGTTAATGTCATTGTTGATAATGATGATGTGGTTCTTGCGGTCTTGAATGGCATTCCATCTGAATATTCTGCTATCAAAACTGTTATTCGTGCTCAGTTTACTAGTGCTCCACTAAGTCAACTTAAGACTATGCTAAAGGCAGCAGAGATGGATATCAACAATGAGATGCCAGGAATTCAGGGCCTTCTTACTGCTATGATAGCTAAATGCAACTTGAATGCTTCAAGTTCATCAAATCAAGCCTCCACCTCATCTGATTCGGTTACTACTGGCTCCTGTAATTCTGCAACTCATGTTCTTTCAGCTCCAACTATTCCTCCTGGATTTTCTGCTTCAGCATCATCATCTTATCCTGTCTCCCCTCAGACTCCATATGTCTCTATGCCAACAATGCCAACAATGCCATATGGTTTTTCCCCCATGCCTACTTACACTATGGTCTCACCTACTCAAATGAGTGGTTTCTATGCTGGCAGAGGTAATGGAAATAACTACAATGGAGGAAGAGGTAATGCAGGCAGAGGTAATGGCAACAACAACTATGCTAGAGGAAGAAACAATGGAAATGGAGGCCAGCGATTCTATAACAATAACAACTCTAGGTCATCTGTTACATGTCAATGGTGCAACAAAATTGGACATAGTGCCAAAACTTGCAGGTCTCTCCCAAATGCTAACAACAACACTGCAGCTGATCAAGAAAAATGTCAGTACTGTGAACTATCTGGCCATTCTGCTGACAGATGCTATTTTCTTATTGGCTTTCCTGGTCAACAAAATGGTTAAAGCAGTGGTCAAGCAACAGCAATGGTGGCAACAACCAATATGGCTCCCCAATTTTGGTTAGCTGACACAGGAGCCACAAATCATATGACCAATAACATGCAGATGCTCACAAATGTCACTTCTTATCCTACTTCTGATGGTGTACAAATTGGTAATGGTAAACAGTTACATATATCACATACTGGAGATGCTAATCTGGGAATTCTTAAACTTCATGATGTTCTTTTTATTCCAGACTTAGCTACACATTTGCTCTCTATATATATCAATTGTGTAAGCAGAACAATTGTTCTGTTTGGTTTGATGAGTTTATGTGCATAATACAGGACAAGGTGCAGGGCAAGATTCTCTTTCAGGGGTTGAGTAAGCAAGGGTTATATCCAATTCCTTTTGAGCTACCTGTGATATCTCAGAAAAACACAACTGATACAACTTCAGTCTCATCAATTCAAGCTTCTCAGAATAAGACAGAAAATGCTCTTCATCATTCTGCAAACCTTGGTCAGAAGGTCAAGCAATCTCTTTGGCATCAGAGACTAGGGCATGCTACCAATGAAGTCATCAAAACAATGCTTATACAAAATAGTATATCTTCTTCTATAGATAGTTCATGTTCTGTTTGTGAATCTTGCTTGTCAGGAAAATTTCACAAACTTCCTTTTCCTAAGTCTAATTCCAGAAGCAGTAATCCATTTGAACTTGTTCACTCAGATGTTTGGGGTGCTTCTCCACATCTATCTCTTGATGGCTACAAGTATTTTGTATTGTTCATTGATGATTGTACAAGGTTTACTTGGATTTTTCCAATGAAGAATAAAAATGAAGTTTTCTCTTACTTCAAATCCCTGCATGCCATTGTGAAAAATCAATTCAATTCTTCTATTAAGTCCTTCAAAAGTGATGGTGGAGGAGAATTTGTTAATAAGCAGTTCAGAGATTTTCTGTCTCTTCATGAAATTTTTCATCAACTATCTTGTCCATATACTCCTCAGCAAAATGGAGTCAGTGAGAGAAAGAATAGACACATCAGGGAAACAGCAGTCACCTTGTTACAGCATGCATCTTTGCCTAATCAATTCTGGTTTCATGCTTGTGCTACAACAACATTTCTTATAAACAGGATGCCTACTTCAGTCTTGCAGATGAAATCACCATATGAGATGTTATATGGCTGCATTCTAAAAATAGACATGATCAGAGTTTTTGGATGCAGTTGTTATCCTTTACTGACTCATAGAACAGATATACTTCAGCCAAAGACCATGAGGTGTGTGTTTATTGGTTTTACAGCTGGATATAAAGGCTTTGTGTGCTACAGTCCTGTCACAAAGAAATATATTATATCAAGACATGTATTTTTTGATGAATCATTCTTCCCATACTCTCTAGGAAAGGAAAATGTTCCTCCTAATACAGATTCACTTGTATCAGTCAAAAGGAATTTCCCAAATAATGACCCTTGCTTAAACATCACTCAACCTCCCTCCTCAATCATCTTGCCTGCTCTTGTCCTTAACACAGCTTCTGCTTCTCATTCTCCAGGTCAGTCTCTCTCACTCTTATCTGATCAACTGATTGTACCTAGTCCTGCAAATAATGATATCTCAAATAATGATATGGCAAATCCTTTATCATTTCCTGAACCTCTTGATGTGAGAAATGCTTGTGACTTTGTTGACAATGAGCCAATCCTTAATGTTGCTGATAACACAATATTTGAACCATCTGCTGATACCATAATCCAATTTTCGGATGTCAATGGAGACCTATCTCTATCTTCAAGTCCTGGTTCTAGTTCTATCTCCATTGATCTTGCCTCAACTTCTAAATGTATTCCTTCTGCTCAAGTCTCTGAAGCAAATATTCTACATCCAGTGGCTGGAATTACTCATTCTGATCATAATACTCATGTTATGCTTACTCGAGGAAAAAGAGGCATTCAGAAGAAAAAGTGCTATAATGCCATTCTAACTCAGTTAAATCTTGATCCTAGTGCTTCTGAACCTCAAAATTATAAAGAGGCTCTTAAAGTTCCAGAATGGAAGGCTGCAATGCAGGAAGAATACAATGCTCTAATGCAACAGAAAACATGGACTCTTGTTCCTCTTCCTGACAACAAGAATCTTGTGTCATGCAAGTGGTTGTTTAAGATCAAAAGAAATGCAGATGGTTCAATATCAAGACATAA
Organism: Potentilla sterilis; assembly: GCA_963682095.1. Lineage (NCBI taxonomy): Eukaryota > Viridiplantae > Streptophyta > Magnoliopsida > Rosales > Rosaceae > Potentilla > Potentilla sterilis. The sequence goes on along the minus strand of OY821763.1, from coordinate 8,891,025 downwards.
AACTAGACTGGTTGCAAGAGGTTTTAGTCAAGAATATGGAGTTGACTATGAAGAAACATTCTCCCCAGTTGTTAGGCATACAACAGTCAGACTTATCTTATCCCTTGCTGCATTCTACTCATGGAAATTACATCAAATGGATGTTAAGAATGCATTCCTGCATGGCTTATTAAATGAAGAAGTGTATATGACTCAGCCTGGAGGTTTTGCTCATCCCTCTTCATCAAGTCTGGTCTGTAAACTTCACAAATCTCTTTATGGCTTGAAGCAGGCTCCTAGAGCCTGGAATGAAAGATTCACTCATTTTCTTCCATCAATTGGCTTTGTTGCTTCATCTGCAGATCCTAGCCTTTTTATCAAGCATGATCAAAAAGAATTTGTCTTCTTACTTTTATATGTGGATGATATCATAATTACTGGTTCATGTGATTCAATGGTAGCTGCTGTTAAAAGAGCTCTTCAGGATGAATTTGAAATGAAGGACTTAGGTCTTCTTCACTTCTTTCTAGGCCTGGAAATTCAATATGTTCCTAATGGAATTTTAGTGTTTCAAAAGAAGTATGCAAAGGATCTTATTCATAAATCTGGTTTAGCTGATTGTCATACTCATCCCACTCCTTGCAAATCTGGTTTGAAGCTTCTCATGAATGATGGTGAAATGTTGAAATCTCATGACATTTCTCAATACAGGAGCATGGTGGGATGTCTTCAATATCTGACATTCACAAGACCAGATATTTCTTATGCTGTAAATTCTGTTTGTCAATTTTTGAACTCTCCAACTCATGTTCATATGGAAGCAGCTAGGAGAATTCTCAAATATGTTAAAGGAACAGCTGATCAAGGCATTCTGTTCAAGAAAAGATTACATGATAATTGTTCTCTTCAGCTCAATGCCTTTTGTGATGCAGACTGGGCAGGAGACCCTAATGATAGGAAATCCACAACTGGTTTTGTTATTCTGCTAAATGATTGTCCTGTCTCATGGTGCAGCAAGAAACAAACTGCAGTTTCACGATCTTCCACAGAAGCTGAATACAGGAGCATGGCTGATACAACTGCTGAAGTGATGTGGCTGATGCATATGCTTAATGATTTGAACATCTCTCTTGTAGATACTCCTCTTCTTCACTGTGACAACATATCTGCTCTTGCTCTTGCTACTAATCCTGTCTATCATTCCAAACTAAAACATGTTGAAGTGGATGTCCACTTCACAAGAAATCAGGTTAAAGATGGTTCTCTTAAGCTACTTTTTGTCTCCTCAAAAGATCAACTGGCAGACTTGTTTACAAAGGGGTTGTGCTCTCCTCAACATCTTTATCTGTGTTCCAACTTGATGCTGGTTACCCCTCATCAAGCTGAGGGAGGGTGTTAGGATCAGCTCATCATTATTCTGTTAGAATTCAGTTTCTGTGTATTTGCTTTGCTGTTAGTGAGCTGTCAGCATTGCCACATGTCTCTTCTCAATTAGCTATTACATGAGTATATATACTCATTCTGTTATTGTAATAGTAAGTTTGTTAGATCAATTAATACAAGTTTCTTCTTTCTCTCTAAAGCTTAATTAGCTTTCACATCCATCATATCAAGTATCGATCAAATTCATTTACAGGAGGTTATAACTCTACTCCATCTACGATGGAATCATGTTTGATGAATTGGTTATCAGTTTCTCACAATCCCGGCTCTCGATCAACAAGAGCATTGTTAGCATCGAGACTCTACTCCAATTAGCAGAAATGGTCAATATATATATTGAGATTGAAGGGATACACAAAATTGCATAGCACAAACAAAATTAATGTTACAGATCCGCCAGCGATGGATGACTCTTACGGTGGGGGTTATCGCCGGAAACCATTATTTATTAGTCGGTAATTGTCCCGTATACTAGCTACCATTACGCGCGTTTCAACATAGCTTATCCAAATTTTATATATTAAGTACTAGTTTCTGTATTAATCAATCATGTATGAGGCATGGAAGGTATATTACACTAGTTTTGCACGGTGACCAACACGGTGTACTCGTATGTTAGCCGGCCATGCCTAACGTTGTTCAATCTAATTGATATATTCCTCGATCTCTACCTAACGCTTATATATTTCCAACTGTCCGTACATTATGCACTCTTCACGCAGGGACTTTAATGTTGTCATAGCAAACTCTCTCTGTCTCTCTCTCTCTCTCACAATTGCCATTTCTTTTCTTATTACAGTTTGAAGCTTTTCTTGAACGCCATGATCATTACGATGAACTAGCTCAGCTTCTGATGAATTGGTTTTCTCGGTGGAAATCCAAGGAATCATACCTTTTTGCAGGCTAGGTATTGCGCATGTCCTATATACAAGGGCAGATGTCGATGTTTTTAGTAAGGATTAATTCGTGTAATCTTATCTTAAGATATGGGAATCATCTCAACTTTCTTAGACTTTTGATGAATAATCTTATGTGCAATGACTAGGTTGTAGGGATAATCTGATTCAAATCGATTTGACTCTTGTAATCTTAATTTGTCAATTCAAATGCCCTTTTTATTGGAAAAGAAAAGGTTATAAGAAATTTACGTACTATTCAAGAGGTTTCCTTTCTTTTTCCTTTTTCAAAGACAATTTCAGATAATATATATGATGAATCGATGACATAAAGTTCTTGGAATTCTTAATGAAATGAATGCATGTAAATGAGATTACAACACATATTAATCTTTATGGTGGGAGATGGATCTTTCATTTGAGAACGAAAATAACTGGCAGATTAATATATATATACGAGCTTTTGCGTGGTGGAAATGGCAATTCAAAATAAGTGATTGCAGGCCACAATAATAGTTAACATGACTACTTGTGGGGTTACTGTCAAGCCAGACATTCAGTGCTATGGCAAAGAAAATTCAACAATAACATAACAGAAGTGGAATGGGGTGTGGGTAAGAAGAAGATCGAGGAGGAAGAGGGGGAGTGGAAAATAGAAGAAGCTCATTACTAGTCCAAGTGCCAAAAACTGAATAGTTATAATTGCTCCCCACATGTCGAGTGGAATGTTATTGTAGCAAAATTGAAAATTTTAACCAAAAGTTAACTTCTTTAATCCACCAGTAAAATGATGGCAATATAAAATCCAATTAATTTACTAGATCTGACCAGCGTATATATGGATGTGATAGGTGAATTGAGAAATAAAGGGGCAAATAAGATCTAGAGAATAGGGTAAAACAGATACGAAAATCCAACTCCCAAACATAGACTCATTGAAGGGGTTTTAACTTGAGAGAGTTACTATTAAAGGAAACCCACAATGGGAAATGAGGGATCAACACAAGGAACATTAAACCCTAAGTTTAGGACCCTTGATTTATGAACGGGTCAGGGTCATGGTGTCAAATCCGACCCTTTTCTTGAAGAAATACTTGTGGAGGACGCAACAGATTCTCCAAACCTAAACGCCATCTCCCCAATTGAACGTTATGCAGTATGGTTTCTTTTTGTGGTTAAATTTTCAATTTTTTTCGAATCCTGCTCATCTTGGTTAGCCTTTTCTTTAACTTTTGCAGAGTCAGTGAGTGAGAGACTGAGAGAGCAGAGTGAGCTAGAGTGAGGTGTCTAAAGGCATAATATTATTCTGTTGACATCTGTTGGTACCAGACTGGGTCAGAGTGGTTTTAAAGCTCTTGGTCATTTTTTTGGCACCAACGATTACGATTGATAACTGTTCACTCATTGTGCCTAGCTACTCTCTCTCTCTCTCTCTCTCTCTGATCACCAACCAATTACCTATTCTCTTTCTCATTCATGACTACTCCAACTCTCATCTTTCACCTATTGATCCGGTGAAGCTGCCTATATTTATACCCCCAAACCCTCCCCAGTTCCTCAAACCTCTTCAACCCTTATTTTCTTCCCTTCATGGTTTATTTAAGCACAGTCACTCTGCTCTTCTACCCAGCGGAAGGGGGTCTCTTTTATTTTAACTATTTCAGTCTTTTATATTTGTGTAGTTCGACTCGTTCTTCAGTATATATAAGGTCGCCCTAAACCCTTACTCTCGCCCCCCACTTTGCTTTTTATATTATTGGTATATATCATCAGATCTAGGGCTAGAGAACTAGGGTTTCCTCCAGTCCTCCGCAGCCCTCTAATCCGTTTGGATGAAACGATGAACGAGGAAGATGATCTGATCTGAAAGATAATCCAGTTAGTTTTTGCGGGTGGAGCATCTTCAAGATTCACAATCTTCAAGGGCCGGCTTGAGCTTAACTTTGTTGAAAAAGCCAGGCCCTTAAGTTAGATATGGGAATCTTGATGATGCTGCAGCGGCAAATAAATGACTATTTTACACACTTAATTACAGCGACCTAGCTCTACATGGATCCATAACCAGGATGATGAACTTCAAATTCATGGTAATCTTAATTCTTTTTTTTTTTATGAATTTTGAGATAGATAGTGATGCTGAAGGATATATTAACCATGCGGGAACAAGAACAAGGGCATATAATGTTGTTTTTTGGTCTTAATCATGTACTTAAACTCAATCTCGACAGTGATGCTCGTGATTCTGGCCGGGCACTTAATTTGTTTAAGTACTAATTAAACATGGTTTGGGGTTTGTGTCGTTTTGCTTTTCTTCCGATTCCACTTGCTTCATTTCGATTTTTACAATAACAATGGTTCTAGTGCTGTCTTCACTGAGAAATAGCCCGACTTGTGAGGACCGGCCAGAACGATTCTTGATCTAAGTGGTTATGGAGTAATTAAGCTATTCTAGCTAAGAAATCGATCTGTTAGGTTATTGGATAATATCTTCTGGGGATGTTGGGTAATAATTTGTCTGAGTTGCAGATTGCAGAAGTGGGGTTTCAGGAATGTCTGTACTTTTGATCGAAATTGTGTTCTTGATTTCCCCGATCTTTTTTAGCGCTGAAAGATAGTCCATATATGACTTATGTTACTGCAGCTAGCTTTCGCCTGATCGATAGGCCACCATCTTTTTCTTAATTTTGAGACATGAATTTGTCTGGAATATGGAACAAGTCAGAATACTGACAATATTAATGTGTCTTTCCATGGAGAAACTGAAATATACTGTTTACTTTTTACTGGGTCTGAATTCACAGGAGATTGATATTATCTGAGATTAGCAGTTGTGAAAATGCATGGGGTGAGGTTTACCGCTTCTGTGGACGATGCTGTGTATCATTTTACTGATTTTAGGGTTTTGACTAGTCAAGCTCCATACATCATTGTAGCAGTTCCATATATATGATGATTTGAATTGGTGCGCATATTCTTAACATTGAGATGATATGATCGATTAGGAAGAAACGCTTCAGATTTCACTTCGTCCTAGTTTCATATGTGTCTATCTGTTTCGCCTTAATCCATCACTGCTGGGAATAACTTAATGTGTGTGTGTAGCAGTTAAATTACAACTACTCCTGTCCAAATTTGTGAATCCCCGATGATATTTCAGTAGCTGTGTCATTTCACATCAGCTTAATGCTCTTAATGTGCTATATATAATTGGAAAACATTGATGATTTTGATGGAAGTGGTTGTGTATTTATGTGCATCAATTTACTGTATTCACAAATATCTCCTAAAATGAAATAGATTCATGTCGAGGGAAACCTTTTGGATCTGAAGCAAATTTTGACCTACTGTATGTTTGTGCATAGTATGCTCCAATAGCTTTAAAAGGTTAGCTCACACTACTAGCTAGCTCTTATATATGGAATATTAAGTTGCAATCTCATGATCCCATGCATGAGGATCTGGTTTCGATCCATACATTATAGATCCATCTGTAGCTTTGAGATTAAATTGGTCGTACCAGATGTTCCGATCCTTGGTTTCTCCATCCATATTTCCTTCGTTATTATGTTGTAATGTTTAATACAATGTCTCTTGTTGCGCCTCAATTTCAATCGTATCTTGAATACGTCATATGAAGGTTTGGCTAGGATAGAAATTGTATGATGAATTCTTGAATCTTTAATAACTGAAAATCTTTTCTTTTGGTTCATTCGATTTGTTGATACTATTACTTTGTCCAGGGGTAATTTCTGTTTTGTTTTTTTTGTTATCAGAGTCATTGTGTATATAATCTTAATATTATTGAAAATGAGTCTGTCACTGTCTACCCAGAACAGCTTTAAAATGTGTTCTCTTAATTCATACGTACACATCCCACAATTACAAAGTCGGGAAAACACTTTCCAAAATTCAATTTCGTTTACTCCATGTTTAATTATGTCATTTTCTCATTTCAGCTTCGAGTTTATAAAATAAGTGAAATGTTAAATTAAAAAAAATTGTTTTTCTTTTCTTTCCCAATTAAACTGGGTAGTCTTGGTAGCCGGATCATTTTACATCACATCCTAGTCTGATGGATACATATATTAACATGAACTTCAAAGAAAGCTACTTGTTTGATCTGTTTCATATACTAATTAATTAAAAAGGAGAAAGCAGATAAACTTCTTAATTTGTCGATGACATTACTAACTTGTTCCATATATTAGTTGTTATAGACATTGGACCACCTAAAGGTTCGGTTTCTGGGCTAAGCTGAAGTTGGAGTGTTTGATGATATATTATGCTAGCTTCGACAAGGTACGTAATTCTATTAATTCCACCTCTTGGCTAGCTCTTAGAAAGAAAAGAACTTGGATCAAAATACTAGTCGACAGCACGGCTGTGGTAAGTGCATTTTGCCGAGTAAAATCCATTATATGAAATAGTTCTCTTTATCCCAACTATAACAAGACTCATCTGCTTCATGGTTTTGATGAATGAATTTTAAGGATGGGCCTTCTCCTGGGACTCTGATGATGACCCGAGAACAGAATCACCGATCGATCTGATTTCCTAATATTACGACGAGTATTGAAACTTTTAAACACTCCTATTATATGTATGATTGTTGAAGATGAGAGATCTCACATCAGAAAAGTGACAAATAATATATAACTTATAAGTGGGTGGATAATACCCGATTGTATCAAAGTTTTTTGTGATTAAAACCCAACACCTTAAAGATAGTTAAATTGAGACAGTATTGGTACAATGAGAATCCACGAGCCACACTTATCGCCGTTTAACAATGATATGTTAGGAGAAGATAATTAAACTGGGGAAGGGGAACAAGAGCTAGATCTTCTCTCATAAATTAGCTAAGAAATATTATAGGCTTATAGCAGATATTCAATCCATATCATCTTACGATTTCTTGTCTTGCTAATTCAGTTTGTTTCGAATTGAAATGAACAAAATCATAGGGAATGCTGTCTCATGTCCCCTTAAAACTGGGTGCTAGGTAGAGAGTTGACTGAGTTTTTGGTTGGTAGTTGTTGTTCTTCTTGTTGTATTTTCCTTTGTTGCTCATTTTAATTGCTATGTGGGTAGTGGCCATATGAGCAATGTTTATTCCCTGGGAGTTTGAAAGTTGTATATACCTCACATGGAGGCATGTGTTGATTAGTGATTCACCTTGATGAACAGCCAATTAATTAATCATGGAACTACTTAAACTTGTCCTGATAATCAGGAATAAAATCTTCTTCTGGTTGCTAATTGGCCTCATTTGCCTCTGCAGAAGTTGAATGACCATAAACTATATCAGATACCACAAGTTTCACTTATATATTAGTCCTATACCAGATGCATTCACGGACTTTTTCCTTATAGTCTTGTAGGTTTTTACTACTATTCTGAATAGCCAACTCAATAGGACACGACAGAATAGGACAACATTCATGTTTCAATCAAGCACATGATGATTTAGTTACACAGTTTCTTTGTGCAATAAGTGGAAATTAGATTACCAATCTGATACTAATGAGCTACGTACGAATCCGGCCGGCCGACTAAATCAACCAGAGAGAATATTTTCATTAAAGATACATATTGGGGATTGTATCAGATGATCATGTCTCTTAGCGGCTATCACTCTTGTGTTAAGTGAATTTTGATTTCCACCATGTTAACATGTACATATACTGTTATTTACTGGTGTAAGATATCATATTCACAGATGATCAAACTCACATGGCATCAGATACTGTGATATCATATTCAGATCATATACTGTTATTTACTGCATGTGATAGTATCTTTAAGTTATGTACTGAAAGAACAGAACACGTAGTTGGTGAACCTGGGAATAAGATCCCTCTTCAATATATATGAAAATCTTTGATTTAGCAGGCTGTTTGAGTTCGTTCATGTTGATATTGTACTTTTGTAGTGCAGTAGGATAAGAACTTTGACCCGTCACTTATTCATGAGCGTGAATCACAAGTGAAAGAAAGATACCCTTCATATAGATTACAAGAAAAGAAAGTTTAAGAGCTTAGTTTAAAGGGATGAGAAGAGTTTAAATTAAGGGATGGATGTTCCTCATCCAAGTGCCATGGCACGACTTAAGGGAACTGCTCCCCCCCTTTATCAATTAGAGCTAATGATTGATTCTGGAGCACAAGAGGTTTATTATTAATTGTTATGATTACATGAATCTAAGTACTTTTGGGTCATCGAAAGTAGTATATGCATACATATGCTGATATGCATTATGCAGGTTTGTAATAAGCAAGAACACAATGCTTGAAAGGAAGAAAATAAATAAATTGTTTGTTTTAACAATATATGCAGAGTAGCATCAATTTCTGTGAATTTCTGTATACAATGAGTGGAGGAAATCTCTGTCCTGGGATCAGGTGCATGTGGGATTATAATCACTTGGAGGGAAGCAAGGCAAGTGCCCTGCTTCACTGAAAAGCCAGACTGAGAAACATGGAATTAACTAGTCAAAATGTGTGTGGCCTTAAGAGAGGCATCGTGTTCTTGTTTGAACCACTACATTGAATCAGGATGAAGAATTTGAAACTTTAAGCTCAGAGATTCAGAGACGGAGAGACCTTTTAAGTTGTAGTCCCCCAAAAGAAAGTGCTTACTGCACTTTCTTGCATATTTTTTTTTACTCGGATTCTTAGTATAGTGATAAACTGCACTGAAACCATTGGAGTTTCTTGTTGCTTAGTTACTAACTTCCTTAGATAACAAAAAAGTTACTAGAGTCTAGAACTGATGGTGAAAATCATTAGGCAGTTAAGGCATATATCTTAGTGAAGTTGTTCTGTATCAAGTATATCTTCAACTTCCATAACCGAGAAGATATCCCAGCTAAAAATGCAGGCCGGAGCTACAGAAAACCTCTATGCAGATCATCATTTTTGGTTCCAAAATATATCAATAAGTGAAAAAGTTGGAGAAGAATTATAATTGTTCAATCACCTAAAAATATTGTCTAATTGCAGCTGCGCGCTTCAAAATGCAGACTTTCTGTGATTTGTCTACCAAAGCCATTCACTGTGTTTATATTTGTATTATCTGCATGGCTAAACACATCAGAAGGGATAATGTTGAAAGCTTCTTGACCCGATATTGATTTTTCAGCTTTAACTAAGAGCCAACAGCTTGCAAATCCACAATTAAAACTAAGATGATTCCACCTCCATTTGTTTTAATTAAATTGTTAAAACGTTTCTGTGTGCAGCTGCAGAGAAGAAAATTTGACTGGTCATAGTGAGTAAGGACCTGAGGTATATACATAATATATGCATGTATAGATTCCCTAAGCTCCACTTGGAAAATAACCATAATTATAGAAAGATTAGTTGATAAACATTTTTTTTGGAGTTCATGTCCCCTATTGACCCCCTAACCCATTGACATGCCATTCTAAAAGGTGGGTGGCTTGGCTGCAGTTTATATTCTAACTGCTGCATATTATTAAATTTCCAGCTTGCTTGGTAGCTTTGTGTTAAATTTAGTTATGTATATAGTATATATGCTATTACAATGCAAGAATTAGGCACCTCTTTACCATTTAGAAGGAGGAGGAGAAAGAAAGAACAGGACAGGACAAAAGTGGTTTAGTACGTTAATGAATTCCAAAACTTGTGCAGTTGGGATTAACTAATTCTAAATTGACTAACTACCCATGGAAACAGGATCTGCTCTCTAAACCTGCGATCATGATCATGATCAAGCAATAGATCAAGAATATCAGCTAAGAATAAAACCAAAACTAAACTATTAGAACATCTTAATTTCAATCCTCAGGGACGATTTCTTGTCTCTCGAGTATATTTTCATTTGATAAAAGTTTGGTGTTTGAAAGCTGACTCATGAATTTGGTTCCTGGTTGTTCTTCTTCTTGTTTACTCTTTTTCTGAGGCAGTTATCCTCCGAGGGTTTGGGACGTGCATGCATACTTCATATGGAAGCATGTGAGATAGTTATCCAACTCCATTAGTAGCTATGTAAATTGCAGGGACTTGGCTACTAGTACTAAGCCCTTGGCTTCTCAGATTTCAGGAGTCGAAAACTTGAATGACAATCAACTCTTTAGAGCATAAGAATAATCCTCTAGCTTATACAAGATTATTAAACTAGAAACTAGTGTAAGGTTGCCACATTTTATATACTAGTACAATATCTCTGTACCAGAAGCATATTAGTGACTTTTCTCTGCAGGATATATAATGAGCTTTATCATTCTAAATTACAGAGGACCGAAGACGACAAGGTTCATGTTTCAATCAATCTCAAGATTTAGCTTAAATGATCCTAGAACTTTCATTTCATGCATCATCATCATCATGTACTCTTTAAGTGACCCTCTCGATCTCTCTATTGCTGAGGAATTTAACACGAGTTTCGCCATGTTATTTACAATTTACTTCAACTGTTAACTAGTGGTTTAAAAGATCAAAGTAGTCAGTTCATCCATCTAGGTGAATCACATGGAAGCATGTGAAAGTATCTTTGAACTAGATGATATATAAAACAGACGTGCAACACAGTTGATGCGGAAGAACCAAAGAACATATAGTTATAGTGAATCTGGAATAAGATCCCACTTCAATCTGCAAATCTTCATTTTGCTGTTTCGCCTGTTTGTGTTGTTCAAGTTAATGTGGCAATGTGCTGTGCATAAAGAAATTTGATCAGCCAATTTTGAGATACCTGATCACTTAACTTCTAGAATGAGGAAGCTTTATATTTAAGAACTTCACTTCTAGTTGTTCCTTCATTCAATTGAAAGGGCATTACTTAACGGAGCTGCTCCTCGTTTTCAATTTAGAGCTAATGATTGAAAAGAAAGGAGCCAAATTAGGAATTGTTTAAGACTCTGACTTTTGGTTCTTGAAAAGTAGTTTTTATGCAGGTTTGTTATACACGCTTCAGGAAGCATTTCTTGCCGCAGAAGAAGATATATGTTTGGAAGTTCAATTATCAATTTATATGACATTTTATTTTAAATGAGCACGTAGCAGAAATCTCTGTCTCAGATGTCCTGTCTCATTTACAACGACTATTGATGATATGTTGAAGATCATGAGGCAAATCTTAGAGACAATCTATATCAAGTCTGATTTTCCATTTCGAAATGATGCTCGATCTTAGCGAGGTATAGAAAAACTCTGTACAGATCGGCTTCCTAATCATCCTCACTACAAAATCAATCAAGAATAGTCTTCACAAGATTTTTTGAGGATCCATATCCATGCATTAATCCTTTATCCTTGGGTACAAGAGATGTAAAATTAGTTTGAGAAAAGATCCTCTCTGAACGTTTCTCCTGCATAAAAAGGATTTCTGATCAGCATACCAGGAATCATATTCTGATCCCACTTGGTGTTATATGAACAAGGTTTATGGTTTAATTGAGGAACTGATTCATTAAAAGGTTTATGGTGTTAAACGGTGACAAGCGTGGCTTGTGAATCACCATTGTACCGATATTGTCCCAACTTATCCACCTTTAATGTGTAGGGTTTGTAATCACAAAAGGCCTCGGTTCAATTGGGTATTCTCCATCCACTTATAAGTTGCATTTTATTTGTCACTTTTCCAATGTGGGATCTTTTCTCTTCAACACTCCCCCTCACGTGCAATCTAATTTTTTTAGGGCTGCATGTGTAATTCATTCGGTCCAATTCCGATATTAGAAATTGGTATATACAGATTTGGTTCAATTTCCACATCGGAAATTAGTATGTGGTACAAGGCCCATTTCAGACACTTGGTATGTTCGATGAACCCAAATTTGGGCCCATTATGCTTGGCGAAACCCCATATGTGCTGGGGAAGCAATTAGAGAGAGACCCGCTCTGATACTATGTTAAACGGTGACAAGCGTGACCCGTGGATCACCATTGTACCGATACTGTCTCAACTTATCTACCTTTAAGGTGTTGGGTTTTAATCACAGAAGACCTCGGTTCAATTAGGTATTATCCATCCAGTTATAAGTTGTATCTTATTTGTCACTTGATAAAGTAGTTTAGGGTTCCAATCCAAAACTAATTGGTTTTGGATTGAAACCCAGACTACTTTATCATGGTATCAGAGCAGGTTACCCACGTTCACGTGTGAAGCCCAAATGGCCACACGGACTCCACGTCACCCAAATACTTGTCCACGTGTATGGCTTGAAAATTCGACACACGTGCGGGGGTGTGTTGGGAATATACATCCCACATGGGAAAATAGGACCTAGCCTATGAGTTTATAAGAGTTTGGGTTACTCCATTTATCGGCAATTGGTTTTGAATTAAAACCCAGACTATTTTATCATATAGTTCTTCTCTGAACTGATTCATTATATTAGTAAATTTCCTTACGTTTATAATATAAACCAATTGTGAGTTTGTTAGTTGTTACCCCCATTCGATCTGGTCAAAGCTTAAGGTTCATGAACTATAGTATCTGCATGGCTATACATAGCACTGGGGATATTGTTGGATAGCTTATTGATTTTTCTAATTCTGAGGCAGCAGTTTACCACTCCCTCAATCAAATCAAATCACTGATTTTTCTTCCATATTTCTAAATTAAAATGTCTTTTTGGGGTTCTCCATCTGGTATCTAATTAGCATAATTGAACTGGTTCTTCATTGTGCAGCTGGACTTCAATTTTTCTTGACTGGTCATACAGAACTCATCAAATTTCACCCCCCCCCAACACCAATAATGAGACATGCATAAATAGTAACCATAAGGACCACTTTATATTTAGAGCTTCTATTATTTTGCAGCTCCTGCATAATATTAATTTTATTTGCAGCAGCTAGCTAGAGCTCTGTGTTCAATTTCATTCTTGATCTCTGGGCTCCTTCCAATTCCAATCCATCATTTTCCCAGTACACCTCTCTAGCAATGCAAGAATCAAACACCTTGCTAATAAAGTAATAATTATAATGGCCAAAATAGGAAAATTTGATAAAGCTGCTAAATGTATGTTTATCCATATTTCTCTGTTAGTAGAATCATTATTCATAGTGGTCCTAAACCTCAAGTTTGAAAAAGAACAACAGGAAAGAACAAGAACCTCTAACTAGGCAATTAAATAGCTAAGCTTGATTAATTAAGCTTAATAGATTCTGCCCATGATCCTAGATGTTCATTTAGCTTCTAGACACTCTTACTGATCATGAGTTAGAGATGACTCATATGACTGCATCAATATTAAACCTTTAGATAAGTAGCTAGCTTTCTCAAGCGGCTGCATGCATTTTGCATTCAACAAAAGTATACAGTTAGTTATATATAGCTCTTACCAGTCAAGCTAATGGGAAAGCAACACAAACATAGATTCCCATTGAATCCAATGGAAGAAAAAGAAACCCAGAAATATAAAATAGCAAGTGTTCCCTATCCATTCAACACTGCATGTTAAACAGAGGGCTCTACTTCTATATATTTATGCACCTCATTTTTCTTGCGTATAGGTTATGTGCAGAGCTAACTAGTACTTAATAGAGGTCAAGATCGTATTGAAACACTAGTACTAATTTTGAAGCAAAGTAGACCTTTCCCTTTCGATTTAGATTAGTGTTAACTTCCTCGTTTCAGGATGAGAGATTATCGATCATAGGTCTTTGATTCCTAGCATGCTCTGGAATATTATGTTGTTTGGGAGAAAACACAGATTATTGAGTGGAAATGAAGTGATTTGGTTGGAGAACTGTTCATAGCATTAGTAAATTGTAAGCAGTTGAAGATTTGGCTGTTTCCCATGGTTTGTTGTCTATGACTAGTAATGAGCAAGAAGTAGATGATGTTTATCCATGATAAAGATGATGTATGAGATTTCCAGACAAGAGTGCAATTTCAATTATTAGTGGGGGCATTAGAATTATTAATTGAGTTTTCTAGGTTTTATAGAACTGGAAATATTGAATTTCTAAATGCATGCATTCAACAAACCAATGTGGCTAGACAATATGAACATGCTTTTGTTGTTATTACCTAGTACATTGATGTACATTGATACATGAATTCATCTAAGACAATACTAAAGCACTTGTGAGACGATTTCATTCCCTCCATATCATGTGAAGTTTCATCTATAGTGGAATATATAAAGTGTTACAAAATTAGCAAAATAGAGCATTGAATTGATCGGTCTAACTCTATTGAAAGTTATTATTTTGTTTGTTTTTTTCTAAACTTTATAGTTAAAAGTATCCCTCATAACGTTCTTGAATTGCATATACCAATGAGAAGCTTTACAATTTACATAACCCACTAAGTACTAAATCGACAGACAAATTTACTAAAATAGTAATTTCTCCGAATTAAGAATATAGAACCCTATCAAACAAGTGAGATTTGAAAATGAGTTGAAAAGCGCATAGCCATATAACATCAAAAACATTTTCTAGTGAAAATAGATAACATATCCAAAATGTACAAAAACATGATTTAAAATGTGAATGGATTTCGAATCCAAAGTTGCATATGCAAAATGGGGATGACAGCAGAAAGGAAGAAAAAAAAAATTAAGTCCCAAATCCATATTACCTTTTGATTTACAGTTACACGTGTACGCTGCAGATTCTCTACTGGCGAATACATTGACCGTTAAAAAAATAAAAAGTGAAGCACGGAAAGGACTTTTGGTCTGAGCGACGGGGAACAAAAAGCCCTTCGTTGTGGCAACCGACACGTGTGTAAAGGGACACAAGCAAAATCAGTTTTAACGCATAATCAACCGTCAAAATAATGGGCCCACTTCACGATGCTGTTACCATGTGCGGCATGTGATCCCACCCTACCTTACTCCCAAAATTAGTACATAAATCCTCCATTTTGCTTTCTTGCATTTTTCTATTTTAGCCAAAGTATGGGCATATTGTCATGGGATGTAATGATGTATACACAATTTAGGGTTAAATTTATGCCTAGACCGGATGTTAAAAACAATATCATGTAGATCTCTTTGAAAACAAAAAAGTAATTCCGATATTAGTCTACATTAAAGAAAAGTAGTAAGTTTAAATCAAATTAAACTAAGTGCGAACTACATAGATTTTCTGTTGTTCTCAGACTAAGTAACCGTGGTACTGGTGACAGAAAAACAAACTGCGTGCGTGTTTGTGGCAACTGATAGTTTTTTCCTTTTTTCATTTCTACTTCAATCACACATGGCAACATGGAGTAATGCAGATACTAAATCAGTTCACTACAAGACTTATCACAGTTAAAATTGAATCAAAGAAGAATGGTACAAACACCTCCCAATGAAATTTCCCATCAATCCAATTTGCCACATCCATGATCAAACCCCATTGAATGATGGACAAGTCCCCCATTCTAGAAAGCTCAAGACACCCTCTTACTCTCTAGTCTCTACTGATTTGATCACACCGTGTGTATCAATCTATGATATGTCACTATATAAGTCATGATCTAAGCTAAGCCCTTTGATTGATCAATCCCAACAAGAAGGGCATTGCTAGGTCTCCTGTAAAGTCACCTCCCCAGAATCATTTCACCATTTGTAAAACCCTCATTGCCTATTACTGAGGTAAAATACTGAAAAAGTAAATAACACCATGCCTCTCTTATGCAGCTTGCTACTAGTTTCTCTTTTTACTGTCCCTGCCAGATAAAGCTTGAACCTTTTGGAAAGGAGTATCCCTAACTTGATCTTCTTCTGCTCTGCAAATCTCTTTCTTTATCAAAAGCGCCATCACTGTACATAGCTTTGAAGCTCCACAAACCCTAGAAATACAGTCTCAGCGTCATCACACAGCTAGAATGAGATTTGGTGCAGTTACTGAGCTAAGTAGTAGACCATGACGTTTTGCTTTGGGAACCCACCATATTTCTGAATAAACAACCAAACTCCATTATTATAAGCAACAAGCAATTTTAACTTTAACACTAACATTTTCTTCTGTGTAAAAATTACAGGAAGAACTTAAACTAATGGTGGACCTCTCGAGGCAGAGTAGGCCCAGGTGATACCCACTGCCACACTCATCTGCCAAAACCCAGCTCCTTATAAATACCAACTCAGTCTCTCATTACTTGCAAAAACCCACTTCTTATTCCATTTTCCTCTTTCTGCTTCTCCAAAGCCAAAAACAAAAGCACTTTGTTACCATTAAAGAACTGTTCTTGCATCACCATTCTCCATTTATGGCTTCTTCTATTTCTGCTAGTACCACTTCTGCTACCACTACCAGTTCAGCTGCTCATCATCATCATCATCATCATCCACGGCCCAGTTTCTACTTTGACGAGAAATGGAAGCTGTCAAAGAAAGAAGGGTCGTCTCTTTCCTTGTCCTCTTCAAGGTCAAGTCGCTCTGCTTCATCTAACTGCCACAAGTCTTCAAAAAGAGGGTGTTCATTTTCAAGGAAGTGTGCGAGGTTGGTCAAAGAACAGAGAGCAAGGTTCTACATCATGAGGCGCTGCGTCACTATGCTCATCTGCTGGCACGATTACTCTGATTCATGAAAACAGAGGATCCATAAAAGAGAGTCTCTCTCTCTCTCTAAAGATCCTTGCTTTAGCCATATTAGAGAGTTTTTGGTGTCTGGGATAGAAAGCCCAGTTCAGCTCTTAGCTTGTTTCTTAGAGGAAGATTTATACTTGTACATAATTTTTCCTTTTCTTTTTGGGGCTCTTTGAGCTCTGAGTCTATGAGAAATGAGATCAGTTCTTGATGTTATATGCTCTGTTATATGAAACTTAATGAAATTAGAAGAAATGGGCTCTGTTTTTTGTTGCTGTTGTTGGTTGATTGGAATTGAAGAAACTTAATCAATTCCATCATCTTCAATAGGTTTCCTTTGTGTGGGTTGATTGGAATTGAAGTAATTTAGTAAAGGTTCAAAATTTCAAAGCTAGCCTCTTTTGGCATAGAAATTGGGGAGATTCCATTGAAAACCTATTGAAGATGATGGAATTGTGGATCTGGGTGAACTTGTCTGACACAAATAGTATTAAATTCATAATTATTAGCTCTTCCTCCCCAATTCTTTAAAGCTGAATAATTTAGAGTCCCCTCATGGATGTTAGAGATTTTGACATAAAAAAATTGGGGTTTGCAGAGAGCTTAAAAAAGAAGCGTTGCTGATAAATTATTGATGTAGCTGGAAGAAGAAGTAAATTGGAAGGGGGCTCTGCTTCCAACTTCTTCTGGCTATTCCTGCTATTACAAATTGACCAATTTGCCCTTATCTTGACCAGTGAAGGACCACTTTGACCTCTTATCTTGGGGCAGGGGCAATCTCGAACCTTCCCCCTTGCCTGGGTTTGCTTCATCGTTTTCGTATAATTCTCCATCAGATTCTTAAACTGCTGCCTCTGGTGACATGTGAGGCGAGTCTGATAGCCATGCATGTGGTGGGGTCATTTTCGTCTTTTTTAAAAAAAAAATAAAAAATCTACAGCTGGTTTTTGCTTCCTTAGTTTAAACTACTGTGGGTTCTCCGCAGCGGTGGTGGTGGCGTCATGGATCTCTGACCATGCGATAAAATAGAGGAAGAGGAAGAGGAAGAGGAAGAAGGCTGAAGATGATGGACTAGAATAAGTTTATTAGAGAGCTTGGAGTTAAGTATCTGAGTCTGGCATGGAATTCCATTTTTGGAACAGCTTAGTTTAGTCGTGTAACACATGGATTAGTCTGGGATTGGCAAGTTGAGAAGGTGGCTGGCACAAGAGGTACACATGGTTTTGGTGTAGATAATACATGACATGGTAGCTTCGAGCCCTCATACTAATCAATATTGTGTTGCATGTCAAGCTTGCAACTTTCCATGATGATAATATAGTGTGTACATTCTTGCCTCCCATTTACGACATGACTTCAAATTACATATGGTGAGAAATTATATCATTATGTTGTGGCCATATGAGTAAGAAAAACATATATCGTAATTAAGCTCTAAACGTACACATTTTGCCACAGAAAATACTTATCTTGTTTGTAGTAATCTTTATCATGATCACAAGTTTGAATTGCATTATGAAACTCAAAGGAGTATTGATGCTTTTGAATCTTTTATGGTACGCTTTTGAGTGCTAAATCAAGATCCCACAACGTTTACAACACCAAGTTTTCCCAATTGCTTTATTTTGTTCTTTAAGCTTTTCCTAGCTCTTTCTCTATTATCACCCCCTCCTTTATTCTCATTTTTTTTTTTTTTCTGTTATTGGTCAAGATAGTCAAACATAAATTTTGCTTTCCTAGCATGGTCTGTCCAGAGCACTTTAATTAGAGGCATCAATCCAAAATAATTTCAAAAGATATCATATAATTGATTAGGATTTTGGATGTTAATCATTGGAATTTAGCATGGCGTGCTTAGATGAAATTTGCTTAATATCCACATCGGACTTTGGGAAGGTGAATTGATAGATTTAGCAAGGAAAATCTTGTTCCGGATCTAAAGATGATTAATTAGAAATTGTAAGTTGGACCCAGAAAAGTTACTTAGAAGAATCGTTTGAGTGCAACTACATGAACAATATTACAACAGTTCCATAGAGAAGATATGAACTATATATATATATATATAGGACGCGATGCAGGGAGTTGTTTAACTATGATGATGAGCTCTATGAGATATGGTCGCTCGACTTCAGATATTGTCAAAGTTTAACTAAGTTAACCTTACTGATTATTTATATAACATTCAAAAAATATTGTTGAAATCAGTTTTTGAATGCTGAAATTCTGAACTTAATACTAATTGCCACGCATGTAGTGATCGATAGCACTACACGCACTAGCCTTTTGATCACCACCTGAGCAGGAATCTCCTCTTCGATCGGCTGACTCGAATTGAAGCGAAATTCGTCAACATGGTTTTTTGGGATGTCTGTAAACGAACATGTCTTCCATAACTTGAAGCCAATGAACAAGAAGAAATAAGAGGTGGAGGCTAGGCAGCTAATTGTAGTTGAAACATCATCATATTAGACAAACTAACGACTTCGATCGCTAACCATGCATGGATGCTACCTGATGACCAGGCCACTACTTAATTAAGTTACAAACCGTGATGAACTAGGAACCTACAAATGAGATGACCCATCTCATTACAATTGTGTGCCTCTCGTACATATATAATTAAGATAAAACTAATTAGTATATATGTTAGCTAGCTTGGATATGTGGGAAGGTTTAATTTGAGACAGAATCACTAAAACGATTATGCGTTAAGTCGTTAAAATCCCTAAATGAACTGAGATGTTAATTGGAGGATGTTAAGAAATTTGTCGTAGTACTGATTTTTTTGTTCAAAGTCTTTTAGGCTTGAAAATTTAGAGAATAAAAGCTTTACACATACAAAAATGTGGTTGGTCAAACTATATTCAATCATACAAGTAATCGAGAACATCTGTTTGAGTAGTATTTTCTCTTACACAGTAGTAACATTTATGATGTTTTTTGCCGATGAATAATACTAAACGTCAATAATGAGGTTCTATTGAGGATGTAATCTTTGAAGACATTTGTAATAGTAGTATATTACTAGAGGTAATTGTTTAAGTATCCCTCCTTGTTCAAGTTTCAATTAATACAGTCAATTACATCATTTCACAACAGATCTACTTGATTAGGGAAGATTTGGATGCTAATATATATCCACGGCGTGCTAATAAGCTTGAATTAGAAGAACTGAAGAAAAGAAAAACCCTAAAACATTGGACATGAAGAGGTAAATCCCTAAGTTTGATAGATTCAGTCTTTTAGACATTCAGCAACGAAAACGTCGAAAAGTGAGATCACAATCTTCTCCGAATCGCAAACTGTCATACCTTTTATGATTAGAAACACTAAGTTGGACCCAGGAAATTGCTTAAAATAATTTGAGTGCAGCAAGCCATCAACATGAACGCTACAATTTCGTAAAGAAAATAACTAAGATGCATGAGTTGTTTAATCACAAAGAATCTAGGCCATCTTCACCATCTATATATTCTTAATCTTTGTGGAACATCTCCCCTCCTATACCATCATAACAAGGTACATACTGTAGACGACCCCCATCATAAGTTGCCCGTACATATGCCTATGAATTCATCACTCACTCTAATTGCGGGTTAGTAGTGACAGCCATAGCCGTTTGGCCACCGGCCACCTGCTCCGTCTGAGACGTTTGAAGTGCATACACAGATCCACATCGGAACAATAAAGACTCCTATTGCGACGATTGAAGAGGAGGAGGCAACTGGTCGATTGTTAGACCTATGTTAACTATAGTTAGTCAACAGTCCCTTGCAGCAAACCCACTAGGAGAGCAAGAGCAGCTCAAGATTGTGTATAGTGATAATCCAATTTTGCATTGCATTGAATATGTTCAACAGATAAGCGGTGACAATATCTTCCCCAAATCTTAATCCAGTTTTGTTTTTGATGATTACATTATTTACATATATTAGTGGGATTTGGATGCCAACTGGGAGTTGGAGCATAAAACATCATTATATAGCAGTGACTTCATGCTAGCTAGCTAGCAAACCACTACGAAAGTTACAAAGTGTGAAGAAATGAGTGTACTTTGTGTGCCTTTAGTACCTAATTAAGATAAAACCTTGTATCCGAGCCAGATTACTTACAGGGGGTCATCAGACATAATTTTTTTTTTGTTTAAGTGCAGTTTTGAGATTCCTAACAACAAGTAAAATGAGATATTAAAGAATATTAAACAATTAGCTAGCCTTAGCTTACATTCATTTGTAATGCAAACCATATTATTGACTATTAGTATCATTCAAATTTAAGATTTAGGCGGGTATCCAACCTATGACTTCTATTTATACGTATAAAAGATTGTAGCTCTTATTCTACCTTTGTTAGATTGAGAATAAATTCGGCCGGAAAAAACAAACAATCATTACTTGTAAAAATAGTTAATTTGTAACGAAAGATGGAAATTTATTTAAGTTATCAATCTCTTTCATCAGCAAAAACACTACATATATAATTTGTCTTTAAACGATACATGTATAATATACCGTAATCACATTTTTTAAGCTACAAGAATTGTTGGATTATTGATTTATTCAAGGATCTGTGTTCGGCAGCGGCCCATTGAAAACTTCAGTTCGCCTGCGGCGGGCTTTTCCTGAGCGATTTGGCATAATTTGCCATGACGGTATATGTGCCTTGATGAACAATCCTGCGACTCCAAATCCAGTTTATTGTATATAGGGCCTTACTTGGGAAGCAAATGCCAGATGATTATCACGGTTATGTAAAGCATGCATTCGTATTATGCAAACAAAAATTCGTATACGGTGTTGATTAGTCTCATCAATTAACCAGTACATACTTACTGACACGTATCTGAAGTTTGCATATAAGTTACTAATCACTTATTGTAGAAAATAAATGAACGGGGGAACAACTAGGAAACTCACTACCATGTTACAACTTACAAAGTGTGACGAATTTGGATGTGCTAACTGCCAATGACATGAACCTGATCATCCCATTTGTGTGCCTTTAATAGGTTTATAATCAGATACCAAACCTTGTTTCAGACAAAATAGATAGAAGAAAAAAGGGGGCGTTAGGATTGATTGGATGTACCTAGAACCAAAATGAAATGAGATATTGGAGTTTATTAACGTTGTTTTCTTCTTTTTCAAGCATGTTAAATTTGAAGAATCATTTTAACATTTCCATACACAATCATCTCAGTGACCATATTCCCTATACATTTTCTCTCTTCTAGCTTGATGGTAACATCACACCTTCAACATTTGAACAATACTACTATTGTAAACATAACCTTAACACAAGCATTCATGTACATATCGAGTTGAGAGGTGTTTCGGCCTAAATTAACATTTACCCGAGACTATGGGCTGAAGCCCAGAGGGTCACCTATTGGTGGGTAATCCGATATGTTTTAAATCAGTTTCCGTCTAGGCGTAGATTTGGAGTCCTGATAGGAATCCGAATTAGAGATGGTTTAAGGTAATACAATACAATCCTATTCGATATCAGAATCCATTATGCTTGATACACACGTATTTGGGGTTTTGAGATCACTATATAAAGAACTCTAGGGTAACGTAGAAAGGGTTCACAACTATACAACTACAAGCTTTTGCCTCGCAAATCTTGCAAGCTCTCCGGAGCAATCTCTCGCGAACTGCCTTCCACCAACTGCAAACGACCACTCTTCCAACCTAGCCGCTAACCTACGCCACCACCGATCGCCGTACACCTGCCGCTGTTGTCGAAAGTGACTTGCGTTCGGGTCGAAGCATCGCTGAGACATATCGAGTCCAGTCGTCACGCCTTGTGACAAATCGAGTCGTTACCCCAATAATAGTCTTTCCCAATCTGCCAGAGGTTGGACGAACACAATCCGCGGTCTTGATTTAAAGCTGTGCTTTGCATCCCAGGATCGAAGTAAGATTATGATGTAGGACGGATGGCAGCCAACATTGAAGATCAGATTGACCGTTGCAAGTCAAAACCCGTTCGCCAGAAACGTCCGTCCGCCAAGAGTGGTTCATCCGCCAGGCTACATCCGCCAGGAGTTCATCCGCCAGAAATCATCCGCCAGAGCAGATCCGCCAGACGACATCCGCCAGACGTCGTCCGCCAATATTGAAGGAGCCCGGTTTACTACAGTTTTGGCATTCGGCGTCCGAATGACGATTGTGATACCATTCCGGAAAGGGAACGACGCCAGGAATCAAACTCGTTGCTTCGCCACGACGTGTGGGCCTTTTCAGGCTTTCGAGTTCGTTTAGGACTCCAAAACGGCAGTTTAAGATGTTTTCAAGTTTTAAGTTTTCTAGTTTGTTTTGGACTTGTTTTGTTTTAATCCCTTGGGCTTTAGGTTTCCTTGTTAGAGTTGCCCTAGGGTTTTCTTTCAGTATTTAAGCACCCCTTTGGGATCGCATACAATTAGTTAATCAATTTTATCAAAACCCTTAGAGTTTATCTCTTGTTTTCTGGTGGATTCCAGACCTATCATATAGAGTACAACGTTGATTGTGCTCTCCATCTATTGAGGGTTCGACGTTGATCAACCCTTCCACCCTTCTACTGCGTCAGTTGGTATCAGAGCAGGTTTTCTCCTGTCTCTTTTATTTACTTGACTAACCATGTCAGATCAACCGGTGGCCAGAGCAGATTTGGAAGAGTTTACTGCGGCATTAACCCAGTCTCTTACTGCTTTGACGAACCAGATGACGAACTTAACAAACCAGATCACGAACTTAGCAAACCATGCCGTCAACAACAATAATGACGGTGGTAACAACGGTGGTAACAACCGGCGAAGAGGCTGGAGAAACGAGAATAACAGGTCTCCTCGAGGAGGACACAACACTAGCGGTTCGAGTTCTGAGTCTGACGAAGTCGAAGAAGAACCACACGAGCATGCTGATCAGGATTATCGAATGAAGGCGGACATCCCGTTTTTCTATGGAACCATGGGCGTTGAGGAGTTCCTGGATTGGCAGATCGAGGTCAGCAGGTTCTTTGATGTCATGGGGGTTCCTGAGAACAAACAGGTCAAGATGGTGGCGTTTCGTTTGAAGAGTACTGCTGCCGTATGGTGGGATAAGTTGGCTCTTCAAAGACAGAGACAAAGAAAAGGACCAGTCAAATCTTGGCGGAGGATGAAACAGTTGATGATGGAACGGTTCCTGCCAGAAGACTATGAACAAATCCTATACAAGATGTATATCGAGTGTGCTCAAGGAACTAGAAGCGTGTCCGAGTATACAACTGAGTTTTTACGTTTTTCTGAACGTAACGACTTGGGGGAATCTGAAAACCAAAAGGTGGCAAGGTACATCAGCGGACTGAAACTTTCTATACAAGAGAAGATAGGACTGCAAACTGTGTGGACTGTAGCCGAAGCTTCAAACTTGGCTTTGAAGGCCGAGTTGATGGAGAGAGGGAATCGAAATTCATCTACACCTCGTAGATACCCTTCTCAAAGCAACAATGAAGTAGGAAACAGCAGTCAAGGATTCGATAAAGGGAAGAATGTGGCAGGGAGCAGTACAAGTAGGGAGCAAAACACCGCGACCAGGGGAGTTGGAAGTACCAATAGCGGACCCCAAGCTAAAACACCTGTGCAGAAAACAGTTAATCCTTATGCCAAGCCAGTAGTATTTAAATGTTATCGATGCGGGCAACCAGGTCATAGGTCCAACGAGTGTCCAGCCCGGAGAACAGTAGGGATAGTGGAGAACGAAGAGGAAGAGGATGATGCATGTGATGATTATGATGGGGCTGAATTTGCAGAAGAGGAATCCGCCGAAAGGGTCAACATCGTGCTGCAAAGAATCCTTTTATCATCCAAAGAAGAGGGGCAACGCAAGAATCTCTTCAAGACACACTGCTCTATTAACAACAAACTGTGTGATATGATTGTGGATAACGGAAGTTGCGAAAATCTGGTGGCTCAAAAACTGGTGGAGTATTTGCAGTTGCCAACACAACCTCATGAGACGCCATACTCTCTTGGGTGGGTGAAGAAAGGCCCTCAAGTTCGAGTGACACAAACGTGTAAAGTACCTATCTCAATTGGTAAGCACTACAAAGAAGAGGTACTTTGTGATGTTCTTGATATGGATGCTTGTCATGTCCTGCTTGGTCGTCCTTGGCAGTTTGATGTCGATGTGACCTACAGAGGGAGAGACAATGTAATGATGTTTCATTGGGACCAACGTAAAATCGCCATGGCTCCTGTCTTGCACTTTGACAAACCTGCAGAGAAGATGAAGGGAGAGACTTTCCTAATCATGACTCACAGCGAAAAGGATATGGAAGAGGCCTTCCAAGAATCAGAGATGTTCTGTGCCGTGGTAACTAAAGGTCTCTTAAGTATTGAACAAACGGCAACTGAACCGCCAGTGGAGGTGCAGGAGATGCTAAAGGAATTTCCAGCTCTAGTTTCTGATGAGTTGCCTAATGAATTACCTCCTATGAGGGACATTCAGCATCAGATTGATTTAATTCCTGGAGCTAGTTTACCTAACCTACCACATTATCGTATGAGTCCCAAGGAGAATGAGATTCTAAGGGAGCAAATTGAAGACTTACTTAAAAAGGGATTCATCCGCGAGAGTTTGAGCCCTTGTGCTGTACCAGTCCTTCTTGTTCCTAAGAAAGGCAACCAATGGCGGATGTGTGTCGACAGCAGAGCCATAAACAGGATAACCATCAAATACAGGTTTCCTATTCCCCGTCTGGAGGACATGTTGGACGAACTGTCGGGTTCACAGTTGTTCTCAAAGATCGATCTTCGCAGTGGCTATCATCAAATTCGGATCAGAACTGGCGATGAGTGGAAAACAGCCTTCAAGAGCAAGGATGGTCTATACGAGTGGATAGTGATGCCTTTCGGAATGTCAAACGCACCGAGCACTTTCATGAGGCTTATGAACCAGGTTCTTCGTCCTTTCATTGGATCTTTTGTTGTGGTGTATTTTGATGATATTCTGATCTATAGTAGAAACAAAGAAGAGCACCTGGAGCACTTACTACAAGTTCTAAGAGTGTTGCAAGAAAACAAATTGTACATTAATCTCAAGAAGTGTACGTTTTGCACCAGCAAGTTACTCTTCCTAGGCTTTGTAGTGGGAAGAGAAGGAATACAAGTTGATGATGAGAAGATCCGCGCCATTAGAGATTGGCCGGCTCCAAGGAATGTGTCTGAAGTACGCAGTTTTCATGGTTTGGCGACTTTCTACCGGCGTTTCGTACGCGATTTCAGTACTATAACTGCTCCTATCACAGAGTGTTTGAAGAAAGGGAAATTTCAGTGGGGAGAAGAGCAAGAGCAGAGTTTTGCCTTAATCAAGGAAAAACTTTGTACAGCACCTGTCCTAGCACTGCCTGATTTTGACAAGATCTTTCAGGTTGAATGTGATGCTAGTGGAGTAGGAATTGGGGCAGTTCTATCCCAAGAGAAGAGACCTGTAGCGTTCTTCAGTGAGAAATTAAGTGAGGCTCGTCAACGATGGAGTACGTATGACCAAGAGTTTTATGCAGTCTTTCGAGCCTTGAGGCAATGGGAACATTACCTGATTCAGAGGGAGTTTGTCCTGTTTACTGATCATCAGGCCTTAAAGTTTCTCAACAGCCAAAAGATTATTAACAAGATGCATGCACGCTGGGTGAGTTTCTTACAGAAATTCCCATTTGTGATTCAACATAAATCTGGTACTCTTAACAAAGTAGCAGATGCACTGAGTCGGAGAGCGTCTTTGATGGTTACGTTGGCACATGAGATTGTAGGCTTCGAAGTTTTGAAGGAGTTATATGCAGATGACGCAGATTTCAAACAACTTTGGGCCAAGTGCAACGAGAAACAACCAGTGGCAGATTTCTATGTCAAAGAGGGCTATCTTTTCAAAGGTAACCGGCTTTGTATACCAGTCTCTTCTTTAAGAGAAAAGGTAATCCGCGATCTGCATGGTGGAGGCATGGGAGGACACTTGGGGCGAGACAAGACTATTGCCAGCCTAGAAGAGAGGTATTTCTGGCCTCAGCTGAGAAAAGATGCTGGCGCTATTGTCAGGAAGTGCTACACTTGCCAGGTTTCTAAGGGTCAGTCTCAAAATACTGGTCTTTATATGCCTTTACCTGTTCCTGATGATATATGGCAAGATCTTGCAATGGATTTTATCTTAGGTCTGCCTCGTACACAAAGAGGAGTGGATTCTGTCTTTGTGGTGGTTGACAGGTTCTCCAAGATGGCACACTTTATTGCTTGCAGAAAGACTTCGGATGCAAGTAACATAGCCAAGCTGTTTTTCAGGGAGGTTGTTCGTCTGCATGGGGTGCCTACGTCTATTACTTCAGATAGAGACACCAAGTTCCTCAGCCATTTTTGGATTATTTTGTGGAGAAAATTCGGAACCAGTTTGAACCGGAGTAGCTCCGCTCATCCTCAAACTGATGGGCAAACAGAAGTGACCAACAGGACGTTGGGGAACATGATCAGAAGTATTTGTGGAGAAAAACCAAAAGGCTGGGACTTAGCTTTACCTCAAGTGGAGTTTGCTTATAACAGTGCTGTGCATAGTGCTACTGGAAAATCACCTTTTGCTTTGGTATATACCTCTGTACCTCGCCATGTGGTTGATTTGGTGAAATTACCAAGGGTTCCTGGATATAGTGTTGCTGCGGCAAGTATGGCTGAAGATGTGCAAGCTGTCAAGATGGAAGTCAAAGCTAAGCTCGAAGCTACAGGAGCAAGAAATAAGGCTGCTGCGGACAAGCATCGGCGGATTAAAGTGTTCAAAGAAGGGGATGATGTGATGGTATTTCTGCGAAAGGAGAGGTTCCCAGTAGGAACTTACAACAAGTTGCAGCCACGAAAATATGGGCCATTTAAGGTATTGCGGAAGATCAATGATAATGCTTACGTTGTTGCTCTTCCCGATTCCATGAGTATTTCAAATACCTTTAATGTGGCGGATATACATGAGTATCGAGAGGATAAGGTTCTGTATCCAGAAGAGAACTCGGGGTCGAGTTCTTCGGAGGTGGAGGAGACTGATGTAGGACGGATGGCAGCCAACATTGAAGATCAGATTGACCGTTGCAAGTCAAAACCCGTTCGCCAGAAACGTCCGTCCGCCAAGAGTGGTTCATCCGCCAGGCTACATCCGCCAGGAGTTCATCCGCCAGAAATCATCCGCCAGAGCAGATCCGCCAGACGACATCCGCCAGACGTCGTCCGCCAATATTGAAGGAGCCCGGTTTACTACAGTTTTGGCATTCGGCGTCCGAATGACGATTGTGATACCATTCCGGAAAGGGAACGACGCCAGGAATCAAACTCGTTGCTTCGCCACGACGTGTGGGCCTTTTCAGGCTTTCGAGTTCGTTTAGGACTCCAAAACGGCAGTTTAAGATGTTTTCAAGTTTTAAGTTTTCTAGTTTGTTTTGGACTTGTTTTGTTTTAATCCCTTGGGCTTTAGGTTTCCTTGTTAGAGTTGCCCTAGGGTTTTCTTTCAGTATTTAAGCACCCCTTTGGGATCGCATACAATTAGTTAATCAATTTTATCAAAACCCTTAGAGTTTATCTCTTGTTTTCTGGTGGATTCCAGACCTATCATATAGAGTACAACGTTGATTGTGCTCTCCATCTATTGAGGGTTCGACGTTGATCAACCCTTCCACCCTTCTACTGCGTCAGATTATCTCAATCTACAAGAGGTTGAGTAGAAAATCCTAGTAACCGTTTACTTAGGTCTTGTTCGAGCCTCTACGCCGGCCTGTCAACGCCCGCGTACAGTCGCTTGATCGAAAAGTCAGGTAGCAGGGAGCAGACGAACACGTTCGCCAGAGTCATCCGTTCGCCAAGGGTGATTCATCCGCCAGACGTCATCCGCCACCAATGTTGTACCTAACCCAAAGGTACTGGCACGCTCGCACCAGGACTGAAACTTACGTCCGCCACCCCCACGTGTTGATAGTTCGACAGGTGTCAAAACCGACGCGAACATTTTTGGCACGCCCAGTGGGACCAGTGTCAAGATTGCGCAAGCCAATATCTACAAACGACCGATGTCGTTCTGCAAGAAACCAGAACATCAGCTGTTGAAACAGCACAACTCAGCTGCATGTAGAGGTCTGTCTGAATCCCAGTTGCAAGTCAAGTTTGGAGACGGCAGACCTGAGATTGAGGATCTGAATGAGGTCCTTGAGGGAGATAACCAAACTCCCGAAAACTCGGAGGGTATCGCTGATCGCCAGGAGGAAGGCGATATCCAAAATACCGCGATGGCTCCATTAGTTTCTGAAACCAATGATGGAGATGGAATTCTCCAGACTCGGACGCCATCTCCTGCGGAGATAGTAGAATCTTTTGACCTTATAATATCTAAGTCTCGGGCCACTGATGTTATTCTAGAGAAGATAGAGGCTACTTTGAAGGAGTTGAAGACCGAACAGATTAGTCATATGACCAACATTAATGCTTTGGCAAGACAATCATAGGCGAATGCTAGACACATTACTTCTCTCACTAAAAGTCTCGATAGCTTAGTGAGGGGGCATCAAGCTGAGTTCAGCGAGCAACTCCAACAACAGCAGGCGGAGTTCAGAACACAGATGCTGCAGCAGCAAGATCAGCTGGAAAAGACCAATGCCGCTGTCGAACGATTGGCGCAGATAGTACAATTAGGGCTTAATGCTGAGATATCTGAACAAAGAGAGCTAACCCCACCAGTAAAGCCTGGGAGGACAATGGAGAAAGGTCCAGCTAAAACAGCTAAGCCTCGTAATAGGGGGTTTGAAACTGCTGCTCCGCCAAGACAACAAAGGAGAGGTGGACGAATGATAAACCCACCATCTGACGACGAAGGCGAAGATCAAGAGGAAGACGTTGAGGGTGTTATGACTCGCAACGACATACAGAGGCTGTTTTTGGAGCAATTAAGGATCATGTAAGGTTTTCCGGATCCTGGTATAACCTATACCAATCCATTAACACGAGCTGCGAACCTAACGCCATGGCCCGCGAATTTCAAGCATATAAGGTTTACCCCTTTCTCGGGCGAATCTTCTGAAGATGCGGAGACCCACATAACTCGTTTTCACAACGAATGTGGCCCCTATGCCCAGGACCCTGTTCTCAAGTTGAAATTGTTTGGAACTTCCCTAACGGGATCGGCCTTAGCTTGGTACAGAGACCTAACACCAGGCTCTATTCCAGATTGGCAATCCATGGAGGGTCTCTTTAGGACCATGTTTGGAGTTGTCGAGGCTAAGATAACCATTAAGGTTCTGGCGGATACAAACCAGGAGCCTGAAGAATCCGCCATCAACTATTTGAAGCGCTTTAAACTCTTACGAGCTAAATTCAGAGATAGGCTGGCAGAAGATACCACTGTCGAGCTGGCAATTGCAGGGCTCGAGCCAGAGATACATGCACACTTCCTGCAAGTGTACGTGACGAATATGGCAGACTTAACGAATAGGTTAGCCAAGCATCAACACTTCCTCGACCAAACAAGGGTTCAGACCAGCAAGAGGAAAGGCGTCCCACTATCGTACTATCCGGGTACTCTGAAACCTAAGACGAGTGTCCCTCCTATTTCTAAGACGGTGGCGACTATAGAGGCTGATCCTGCGCCAACGGTCACTTGGGTTGAAGATACTAAGGACGAAGACAACGTAGCGGTTGTAGAGGTGTTGGGTCGCCAGCCGCTACAACCGAAGAACGTAAGGTTCGCCAAGGAACCTATTAAGATTATGACTTCTTTGCCTCTGAAGTCCGCCTTTGAGAAGTATACGTATAATGCTCATCAAGCTCCCGAGATCCTCGCCGAATTGTTCAAGCAGGGGCGGCTCCAACACGAAGGCGGTTTCGTTCCTAAGCCGGACTATATGGCGGGCAAGAAGTATTGCAGTTTTCACAACATGAATAACCATTATACTAAGGACTGCGTCAAGCTCAAGGACCAGATCCAAACGTGGATTAATGAGCGGCTCATGGTGATGGACACTGCTAAGGAACCTACTTGGATGGAGACTCGACTCTTTCCGGAGGTAAACCTGGTTACTCTGGTTCCCAACGAATGCCATGAACTGGAACCTCGTCAACAGGGTTCTAGATTCCAAACCTATACCTACAACGCGCACAAGGCACAGGAGATTTGGCGACTCTTGAGCCAGAAGGGAATGACTGCTCCTGAATACATGCCAGAGCAGCACCAAAGCATTGGGTTAGACGGATCCTATTGCTCTTTCCACCATTCAAATAATCATTGCACGTCTGCATGCATAGAATTGAAGGATCAAATCCAAGAATGGTTGAATGAGGGAATCCTGCAGTTTGATAATGACACGGTGGCATCCATTCAACACTTTTGGGTGAATGCCATCGGCCAAGATGGACCCAATGACGCCTCGCGAGCGGATAAGCCAGTGAATCCGTCAGTCGAGGAAGAGATGGTAACGGTACCTAGGGCTCAGTTATACCTTAACTGTAAGATAGATTGTCGTGTACCTCTTACACACGAAGAGCTTTTGAAGGCGCTTCAGGAGGCGACAGAGAAGGCTTGGAGTCGGCCAAACGGACCCATCAGTGGCCGGAACGCTCTAGGTCTGGTGACCCCAAGCGGGCGAAATATCATCACCAGGAGAAAGCAGCTTATGCTACTCCAGCACGGTCCCGGCAAGACCCCGAACCTTCAGGAACTAAACCAGTAGTAGAGGCACCAACCCCTCCAACTAGGAATGTTCAAAAGCGATACGGCAAGGCGAGAAGAACTTTAGACGCTTTGAACCAGGGGAAGGTGACTCCTGATGAACTCTCCATGCCCGTGGAGCACATACGTGACGCCTATAAGCATTACAAATCCAAAACTTATATAGACTCTCGTCGGGTATGGAAGGAGGAAAAATCACCACCTCGAAGAAGGAATGTTCATGAAAGGATTGCATATCCTACAGCAGCGGATGGTGCACTTCAAAGAACTCCGCGGAGGAAATTAGCATATTCTCCAGAGAAAACACCCCTCCGCTCAGCTGTTGAGATCCCACCAAAGCCCAAGTCTATCTATATAACCTCTGACAAAACGGATAGGGTAGACTCTGTCGTTTTGAAATGACAGCCAAAGGGGATGACGGCGGTTTCCACGCCAACAACTACTAAGTTCCCTGAGATACAGTCAGATACTCAGGAATCTGCTCTAGTCCTTAGCAAGTCATCGGCTCAGCCGGTTTCGGTTCTCACTGGTCAGAAGGCTCTAAGTCAACAATGTGATCAGCCCTTTCCTCAGTTCGTAGCGCAGCAGTTGAAGACTGAGTTTTCTGTGAAGCAAGCAGAAGCTGCTCTTATACCTTCACAACCTAAGGTACCTACGAACTTATCACGGGTTGATAGGGACATGCCGGATGCAGACGACGAGATGCTGGAGGATGAAGAAGGTTATACAGACGGTGATGAGCCAATTCTAGATTGTAATATGGTTTTCATATTATCCTCTAGTTATGCTTTGTCTGCGCCGATCCCAACTGCTTATTTCATACAAGAGGAGGCGGCGGACAAGCCAGTTTGTCTTATTCAAACGTCAGACAATGAAGATCTTCCCGTCAACGAGGATTTGATTTCCTCACCAGGACACAATGACCATGATGGGGTCCCTGATCTTCACAGCTCACACATGGTTTTTCCTAAGCCTACGTTTACAATGACTCAACATCTCAAGCCTCTCTACGTTACAGCAGAGGTGGAGGGTGTCCAAGTGAACAGGATACTCATCGATACAGGCGCGGCGGTGAGTGTTATAACGCTTAGTACTATGGAGCGACTTCAAATTCCAAGAGAGAAGATCTAGAACTCTACTATCAAGGTTAGAGGGTTTGCTGGTGCTGTGGCTCAAACGGCTGGCTTCCTAGTGCTCAAGGTTAAACTTGGACCCTCTAACGCTTGTCACAGTCTTTTCATCACGGAGACTACGGTCCCATACGCTATGATTTTGGGACGTGATTGGATCCACAAAACATACTCAATACCATCTTCGCTACATCAGGAGATGCTCATGTGGGATCCAACTTCTGATAAACCAGTTTTGATCAAGGCGGACGAGCGCCCTTTTTCTATAGCGACTAACACATTGGAAGCGGATTATTATTACAGCTCTATGCGTCCTCTTGTGATCGACGGGGTTGATAATAAGGGTCGCCCGCTAGGGTTGACCTCTACTGATCTCACACGGTGAGGATTGACTCAAGCTCAGGCAGATTGTTCTCGGCCTGTCTCCATCGATTTTCAACCAATCGTCAGCATGATTGACGATTTCAAGGCTGAGGAGGCAGAAGCTGTGGCCTCTCTGCTACATCGACTGGTGGTGTTTAGAGCTGACCAGTTAGCCTCGGATACGGTGGCTCTAGTTGAGTGTATCGACGAAGACGACATCATTACCACTGAAGAAGTGGAGACCATTCCGCCTGCACCAGCAGCTTTAGACGACACTCCGCCTAAGGTCCGTGACCCAGTGGAGAGAATCAACCTTGGTACATCTAACGAACCTATGGAAGTCGGGATTAGTCAGCAGCTGGAGCCAGAACTGAGACAGCAGTTAATCAATTTGCTGCAAGAATTGAAGGATTGCGTTGCGGAGAAGTATCAGGATATGCCTGGATTGTCCAAGGATTTGGTATGCCATCATTTACCTATCAAAGAGGGAGCCAGGCCTATTAAGCAAGAGCAGAGGCGAATGAATGCCGAAACCGCTATAGCAGTCAAGAAGGAAGTTCAAAGCATGGTTGATGCAGGAATCATCCGGCCAGCCCAATATACACAGTGGCTGGCGAATGTGGTTCCTGTCAAGAAAAAGAACGGTAAAATTAGGGTCTGTGTCGATTACAGAGACCTCAATGCTGCTTCGCCAAAGGATATATACCCTATGCCTATTGCGGATCTTTTGGTGGATGCAGTCGCAGGGCACGAGATGTTATCATTCATGGACGGTACGGCAAGATATCATCAGATACCAATTTACGAGACGGACATTCACAAGACTGCCTTCTGTTGCCCAGGCTTTGCCGGAGCCTTTGAATATCTCAGCATGCCGTTTGGCCTGACCAATGCAGGGGCCACATATCAGCGTGCTATGAACCTGATCTTCCATGACATCCTCGGGGTCATTTTGGAAGTTTACATCGATGACGTGGTGGTTAAGTCTCGATCCAGGACAAACCATATTAGCCATCTACGTGATGTCTTTACGCGAATGAGGAAGCATCAGCTCAAAATGAATCCAGCCAAGTGCATTTTTGGAGTTCGTGCTGGTGATTTCCTTGGTTTCGTGGTACATGAAAGGGGCATTGAAGTGGCGGGAGATAAAGCACAGGCTATTCTAGACGCCCCAGCACCTAGGAACAAAAAGGAACTTCAAAGTTTACTCGGAAAAATCAATTTTCTCCGACGCTTTATCTCTAACTCAGCTGAGAAGATTGCTCCTTTCTCTCCTTTATTAAAACTCAAGAAAGATGAACACTTTGTTTGGGGTCCTGAACATCAAGCGGCTTTCGATAAAATTAAGGAATATTTGGCCAGTCCGCCAGTATTACGACCGCCAAAACCAGGGATATGCCAATCCAGGGAAATACATATTTGCCCATATTTCCAGAATCCACATCGGCCCAGGAACTTTGCAGGTCAGGGGATTCATTGAGAGGGTGTGGAGTCCCCTGTCGAGGTGTGCCAAGACGATCGGGGCTAGGCTGATCTCATTACGGGCATAAAGAATTTCCGCCATCCGCTTATAGGTCTTGGTCATCTTGGAGGCGGATGGGCAGAAGACGAACTTGTTCAGCCAAAAGTCGAGGAAGGCAATTCCTCCGATGTCATCCGTCCTCGGACTAAACTCTTCAATCCACGTCTGATAGCTCATGTTGTGGAGAGCAGGCAGAAGGGTGGATGGCACATCGCTCTGCGGATTGATGTGGTCCTAAGCTCGCATGCAATAATAAACCCTGCAATTGTTAGTACTATAGACATAAGTAGGGATCCTTCTAAGCCGGGGATTAAGGGTACCTGAAATATGAAATTGTTAGTCAAAATATTCACACAAATATACATCAAAACATGGGGGTGATAACGTCGGCAGCTAGGCTGCCCTAGACTAAGTACGGCACACAATTGAAAGAAAAGAACACGAAACAAGATTAACCTAGGTTCGGCAGCAATAGGCTGCCTCTAAATCAAATCATGCATAAAAACAGAAATTTAAAATCCTAAATTACTATATACAAGTTTGGTCGACATTCTTCCACAAAACACTAACACGAAAGCAATCAAAACACATAACAAACTAGCAAGCAAGACTCACGGCAAGATGTTAACATGTTCTAGACTCAACTTAACTCTGACCTAGTTAGCTCCCTATAGGTATTACTAACCGATACATTTCATAAGTATTCAAGATTAACTTTACGTCTAACCCTAAAATTGTACTAAACATATTTAAGAACTCCTATAGATGAAAACAAACATGCATAGTAATTGAGCACGAAATATTTTGAGTCGGAAACAAATTAAATAAGCAAGGCGTCACCACTTCTTATTAACAAGCATGTTCATTTAAATTACTCTAGCCCTCGTGAAAACAACACAAATTAACATAACCCTAAAGATTACTTAACCCATATTATTTTCGGCTAATGAGATTAACAATCTACATATTGCAATTACATAGACTACTAATCTTTAAGCACACGAATTTAAAGAACAAGTCAAGAAAACCATAAAACCAAGTTAACATACACTCTTGCCGATTACCCTATTTACTAGTTAGTTACATATTTCCCTTACTCTTTAGCATGCAATCCATATTTCCCTTACTCTTTAGCATGCAATCCATATTCTTACATCCAAACACCAACTAAAGATAAAGAAAACGAATTGAACATGCAAATCATAAAACCAAATCTCAATCCAATTCATACATAGACATACAACTTGAAACCAAGAATACATGCTAACTTCATAGACAAAGTTTAACATAACTACAACAAAAATTACAAAGCCAAGAGAAGGGAGTGGATCACACATTAGAAACCTTGGAGACTTCGTCTTGGTGTGGATCCGGCGGATGGTGGTGATCGGATGGAGGCTGCTGCTCGGCAGTTGGTGGTGTCGACAGCAAGGTGCCAAGGTTTCGGCAGAAACTTTGGGTGTGGTGGAGGTGGTTTTGGCTAGGGTTTTTGTATAGGACTCTTGGGAAATTTAGGTAGAGCTTTGGCTAGATTTTTGTTTTGGAATGTGACAAGTTTTTCTGTGTAAAAGTTGACTATATATAGAGAATAGGGGTGCCGGCAGCCCTAGTTGCACAAGGCAATCACAAAACCTAGTAGAATAAGGTTTTGAAACCTTCCTTTCATAGCTCAATTAGGTTTTCTTTTTCTGATTTTTCTTCAAGGCTTGGGCTTCACATCTTCATGGACTTCATATGTGGTCTTGACATCTTCATTTGGTGAACTTGATCCATGGAAAAATGCCCCAACCGGCCTATTACAAAACTGGCACAAATCTGCCTTTTCCGGCAGCTTTTCCTAGCTTGACTAGGAAAACTTCTTCTTCGTATTTTTCTTCAATGCCATGGCTTGGTGTCGTCCTCCTTCCTTCCTTAAGCTTGGACCATCTTCACATATGTATTTGTACACCATATGGTCCATCGAAAACAGAAATTGTGAGAAGGAGGCAACAGCTTCTTGGAATCGGCTGGAAAAGACCTTGCTACAGTAACTCCGGCATATCTCCCTCCTCGGAGCTCCAATTGATACGATTCCAAGTCTCAGATAAACTAGACACATATAGCCATCTCCCCATAAAAGGGATCGATCAAAGTCCTTGTGAGTCTTCGGGAATGATTTTTCGAAGTTGGGACACAGTCCCAGGAAAATCCTGGAAGTCTCTGGATTGGTTTGCTCGAACAGCTGTTTGCAGCCATCGTTTGGGTGACTTCCCGAACTCCGATTGATCTGAAATTTTAACACAACATTCCTCAGTAAATGAATAATAAGCACACCAAATTTCATTAAATTAGGACAAGGATAGATCACATTTTTACTCATCTCAAAATCACGAAAAAGACATATTTTGCACTATTTTCCAGATTTCTCAAACTTAGTCATTTTTCGGATTCTTAACCAACTTTTCGCCAAACTCTACCAAAATGACACTAAACTATATTATGACTCTATCTTAGACAAATAAGGGTTAAACAAAACATAAATGAGGGTATAAACATATAATATCGTCGCACATTGTGCTCCTATCACTGATAGTCATCTTGATCAAAGGGTTTCTTGCCCATAGGAAATCCCAGCCCGGCGTAGAGATCCAGAAGGGTGATGCTGGCTTACCCGAACTTGAAATCAAAGGCGTTTGCAGATGGATTCCAGAAACACGCCAAGGACATAAACAAGCAGTGGTTTCCTCCTTTGGGATTGAGACTAAAGCAAAGGTCAATGACCTCTTCGATCCCGGCATATTGCCACCTTCGAGCGTCTATCTTTTTCCTCTTAATATACCAATTCACCATGGTCTGGGTTGGTAGAGGCCAGCAGCCAGGGGTAATCGGAACCTCGAAATGGTTCGCGGATTTCCATTCTCCGCAGTTGATAGAATGATCGCGAAATGCCACCGGCGGCGGACGGCACTGATCCACGATGGAGGATATGGCTTGGGTGTTGCATTCTTGTTGCTTGGGACCTAGCCCAGCACGGCCATAGTCGTCAGGTGGGAGAAGTTGAGTCTGAAATGGGCTTCCGACCTCAAGGACGGAATCCAGGATTCTCTTCTTTCCTTGGAGAGCGTCTGAGTAGTCGATTTCTGAGGCCATGATTGAAAAGTAAAGAAAGGTTTGGGATTTCGGGTTGGTATTGACGTTTCTTGATTAAGGCTTCATAGAATCTGGAAGAGGTTCTATGAATTTCTGACGCGGTGTGTTTGGAAACGGTTTAGGGTTTCTTGAACAGTCTTCTGAGCTCGAATTGGTAAAGTTGCATCGGTTAGAGGGAACGACGCATTCTTCAGCTTTTTTAAATGAGTCCGGATGGGCTTTCTCAACCTTCTTCAATTTCAATTGGCTTTTAATTTTGAAGGCTGGGGGGCAATGTTTGGGCCTAAATTAACATTTACCCGAGACTATGGGCCGAAGCCCAGAGGGGTCACCCATTGGTGGGTAATCTGATATGTTTTAAATCAGTTTCCGTCTAGGCGTAGATTTGGAGTCCTGATAGGAATCCGAATTGGAGATGGTTTAAGGTAATACAATCCTATTCGATATCAGAATCCATTATGCTTGATACACACGTATTTGAGGTTTTGAGATCACTATATAAAGAACTCTAGGGTAACGTAGAAAGGGTTCACAACCATACAACTACAAGCTTTTGCCTCGCAAATCTTGCAAGCCTCTCCGGAGCAATCTCTCGCGAACTGCCTTCCACCAACTGCAAACGACCACTCTTCCAACCTAGCCGCTAACCTACGCCACCACCGGTCGCCGTACACCTGCCGCTGTTGTCGAAAGTGACTTGCGTTCGGGTCGAAGCATCGCTGAGACATATCGAGTCCAGTCGTCACGCCTTGTGACAAATCGAGTCGTTACCCCGGTAACAGTCTTTCCCAATCTGCCAGAGGTTGGACGAACACAATCCGCGGTCTTGATTTAAAGCTCTGCTTTGCATCCCAGGATTGAAGTAAGATTATCTCAATCTACAAGAGGTTGAGTAGAAAATCCTAGTAACCGTTTACTTAGGTCTTGTTCGAGCCTCTACGTCGGCCTGTCAACGCCCGCGTACAGTCGCTTGATCGAAAAGTCAGGTAGCAGGGAACAGACGAACACGTTCACCAGAGTCATCCGTTCGCCAAGGGTGATTCATCCGCCAGACGTCGTCCACCACCAATGTTGTACCTAACCCAAAGGTACTGGCATGCTCGCACCAGGACTGAAACTTACGTCCGCCACCCCCACGTGTTGATAGTTCGACAGGTGTCAAAACCGACGCGAACAAGAGGTACTTACAGCCATTTCGCAAAGCCTCTAGCGCATGATCGATCACATTCATTGTGACATCGACTCACATGAACGTTTTCCAACTTACGACAATTCGTTCCAATTGAAGACCATCTAACACAATGCTAAATTTGATTTTTCAAGTAGTGGACAACCTTTTGTAATTGCTATAATAGACTCATCACCCGTGGTTCTATACAACCGGGGTTAATTGGCACGCAGGATACAAATTTAATTTTGGTGTTTAGAGTTTGTTGTTGTTGGATGCATAGATAAATCTTACAATTAAAGAGAAGTGAATCATCGTATGTCCATACTATAATCGGTTTCCCACCTTTGAATAGCTTCAACCACAACTACAGTAGTTACGGTCAAAACTAAGACTTTATTTCAGAATACTACATTATTAGAGTAAAATGGCTATAATTTATCTAGCACTTTTAGTCTTTTTTTCTATTTCACATAGTATTTCGTTAAAAATTAGCAATTCCATCAACACGTAACCGTTTAAACATTTGGCAAAGTACCACTTTATGCTACATAAGATCGAAAGAGAACTTATTTCATGTTCGAATATAACTTGATTGCTATGAAATCCCTGTTTGAAATTGTTAAAACCAAATGGGAGATGGTCCATATCAGAAAGACAGAAACCAAAATCTGATTTCAGGTACTTCTCTTGTTGGCTATCCCAGTCTGCTAATTCAAAGTGCGATATGAACAGTGTATGAAGGTCAAAACATGTTTCTCTACCCAAGTTATAGTCAAAACATGAGAATTATGCCACAATTTAAACAATCTGCAACACTACAACACTTGAACCAAGTTTGCATACCCAGTTTTGTTCATTAGTACACACATGCAGTTGCAGACCAATTGATCAGTGCTGCACGTTCTTCAACGAAAGTCATTGGCACAATGCTCATCGGAAAGTGCTACATTTCAGAGGACCTGGATTAGACTATTTCGCCAGACCTTGGAAACCAGTAGCCAAATTTGATTTATCGACCCCGAGTTGCTCAAGTTGATTCTCCGAATCCCAGACTTTGGCCTGTGTCCTATGTAGCTGATTATCCAACACCAGTTTCTTCAACTCGAGAAGAGAAATTTGGTTCTCCAAATCGGACACTGCGGCTTCTGCAAGATCGAGTGCATTTGCATCATTAAGGACCTGTGCTTGGGCGCTAGCCAATTCGCATTGGAGCCGACTTATGTCATAATCAAGCTCAAGCATGAGCTGTTGCTTGTCATGTGGGAATTCAGGTTCCATTCTACATATATGCAACAAAAAATATTATGCTCAAAAGGCATGAACAAAGGAAGTTCAAAACAGTGGAAACAAAAAAAAAAAAAAAAAAAAACTTAAACCCCACCCGGTAGCACCCCTGCTTAAAGTTCATACACAATGGACAGTGCTTTCAAAATCTCATATCAGGTAGAAAATAGAACCCAGAAGAAAATTTTGAACTTTGAAACATATCAAGTATCTATCTCGTCTTCGAAAATATAAAGCACCTCAAAACAGAATAGAGTTAAACCCAAATCAAAAGCTAGAAAAATAGATGAACAAAGTAAAGCAAGCATGTACCTTCTGATCTTTTGAGAAATTTTTTAGGGTAATATGTTTGATCTCTCCCTCCCTCTGGTTCACGACATGAGTTTATAAAGCCAGAGAAAGAGAGATGTCCAACAAGCACTGAAGGAAGGACCTTGAAGAAACCTGATGTTTCAAACTGATGATTATTAATGAAGTTAGAGACTGAGGACAGTTGTTACACCTGAGTTGTACTTCTCTGAGAGATGAAGATGTAGGAACTTGTGGGACTTTTAGTCCCACATTGAAGAAGTAGAAAGAGTTTTTGCATTTATAAGAACTAACCCATTTAATCTATTAAATGGGTGAAGTGTGAGAGAATGGGTTTGTGGGTTTTTTTATTAGATTTTCAATGGAATTGCACATAAATTAAATATATATTTAAATAGTCAAAAGATGGGCCTTGGGGCTCTGTTCATTAAATTCGAAAATATTTTATTTTATTTTTGAAAATTGAAATTGATATTATCTGAGGAACAGTTACAATTGTTCGGAACAGTTACAACTGTTCGGTCAGACATATCTTTTCATTTTGACTATTATATATACGTAGTTGGTGTTTGTTTTCAGACAACATTTTTTTTCTCCTCTTCTTCTTCTTCTGTTCTTCAGAGAAACACAAAGTAAATTCGCCAGAAACAAGTTCTTGTGCAAGAAGTTGTTTAGATTGTTGAATCCTCTAGATAGACGTCTGAAACTACAGCACAAGTGGGGGCGAATTTCTGTTAAGGACACTGCTAAGCAGGCCTCAATCTGATCAAGTCAGTAAATTTCTAATTCAATTTCGTTGTTGATTTTAGTTTGTTTAATTGTTGTTAGTAGAATTAATAGTATTTAATTATATATATAAACTGTTTGTATGCCCTATATTGATTGGTTCTAACAGAAGATTGAAGACTGATGATCCATTGAATTCAATTCAATGTTGCTCTTCAACTTTGACTTGCTTTCCAGTTCAGTATGGGTACTGTACCTTTTACTGGAATTACAATCAGAAGGCTTTTTTTTTTTGGGTCACTTGGTCCAAAACCCTTTAGATATTCTGTTTTCTCTCTCAAGGTTTTCCTCTCAAAAACAAGTGCAATTACCAAACCCTATTTGAGGTATTTGTAGTGAGGTAACACAAGAAGGAGCAATCTTGAGAAATCAGGATTTGAATTGTCAACTTTGTACCTACTTCTGATAGAAAATGCAGACTCTGGAGAACTACTCTGCAAGTTTGACTAGCTTTTCACTTCTTAGTGTGGTAACTATTTTTGAATTTCCCTCTCAATATTTGACTTGTTCCCTACCCAAGTCACAACTTTTGACTCCAATCAATTGCAACCACATAGAATTGCCTGAAACAATTGCAGAGAAATTACTGTGAAGAAGGGTGCAACATGCAGTTTATGTCGTTGCATCTTAAGAAGCATGTTTAACTAGATGCAGTTTATGTTTAGCAACATGCAGTTTAATGCAATCACGTAATGTTGCAAGAGGAGTTGTTGTTTTTCTGCACCACGAGCTCATCAAATTCTCCAGTAGAACCTGGTAAAGAAGTATTAATTTAACTATGACATGATGAGCTAGAAACCAAAAAGAACAAAAATAAGGACCTGTATAGTGTAAACCTTCAAATCTATTGAAAAAAAAATGATGCCTAGCTTAATTAGTAGCTACATCTCAAATTTAGGATTAACTACATTAAAGATTGAGGACTAATGTTGTTGCACACTTGCACCAACTTACTGAGTTACTGCTGAGAGATGCATACTGACTCAGAAATCAACGATTTAATCCAATTCAACTTTGATCTGCAATTCTGCAAATATAACTCAATTGCTTTTCTGTTTTCAGTGTGGTATTCCACTACTAGAATCGATCACACTCTAAGTTCTCTCTTCATTTGTTTCTTGCCACCCATCTAAAACCATTTTGATTTTCGTCGCACCTTTCCCTCTCAAAATCAAATGCGAGTCACCAAACTATAGTGAGGTACAAGTGAGGGAGAGCGAGGAGCAACCTTAAGAAATCAGGATAGTTTAATCTTCAAATCTGTACCTCCTAGCTACTTCTGATAGAAAGTTGACTGGAAAAATAAAGGTTGTTTACTCGATCTGCAAGTTTAACTAGCTTTTCACTTTGTAATGTAGTAACTATTTTGAATTTTTCTTTCAGTACGTATCTGATTCTTTCCCGGTTCCGAGTCACAAACTTTTGATTCCAACAATTGCAGAAACTTAAGAAGTGCCTACTACAATTGCAGAGAAATTACCGTGAACAAAATCCTAGGTGCAAATGAAATGATCATTTTCATACAATTTGCATGCCTTCGACCGCTTTATAGCTGAAGCCTGAATGTAAAGAGTTGGTTTGATTTGAGAGACAAATCAGAACTTTGTCAACTAATGCCTTCAAAACTATGTATATACAAAACATGAAATTAGATATTGGAGGATATTAAAGTTTAACTTGCCATCCTTAAAGTAATTTATATGGTAAAAAATAGTACCATTGTGCAGCAAAATAGCGTGAATGATAAGAAACTACAATGATTAAACATATATATCAGATAACATATTCATTATGAGACCAACTCTCTAACTAATTCAGCAAAGTGTATATAATTTACAAAAAAGTGCGAAATTTATATTACCTAACACGATTAAGTCAAATTTTGTATTTGTAAAAATAGTTTGTAATAGATTACAACATAAGCTTAAATGGAATCAATACGAACGAGTGGAAATGCAATAAATATTACATAAAATCTATCTAATCCATATTGCCATGCATGTATTTTCTTTTATTAAAGTAGAGTTTGGACTTGCAAACAATTCTCTATCCTCATAATGAGAAGTTCTTTGTCAATAATGGAAAATGTTCAATTTGACACAAGAGGGATCATCGAATAAGATTCAATGAAAATGAGAAAAATTCATAACTTGAGATGAGATGATCATTTAGAAATCTAAAACAATTCACTTCAACTTTGTGTTGTTAGTCATAAGTTTGTACCAAGAACAAAGACAGCTTATCCAACTAAACATTTATTGGCGATGTAAGTACAGTAAAACCTCTCTAAAGTGATACTCTTGGGATCCGAGTCCAAATATCACTTTAGAGAGGTTATCACATAAGAAGGGTTTACATTTTTTTTTGCTCCAAAATGATTAAAATTGTGTTTTTAGCCACTAAATACATATACATATTTCTTTGTCTATATTCAACTCACCAAAATTTCAATAGTTTCTTGGATTTCCAAAAGATTTACTAACATTTATGTATGTTAACACTTTCACCCCAAGAAATTAATTATAAATTAGATAACATTCTCTAAGTTTATCAACACTTTCCATAAGTATGGTTCCGAAGCAATCTCCTCATGTTACAATGACCGACAAGATTCGCAAAGAACTATGTCAATACAAAAAAGACAACCCTGGTGTTACTCAAAATTCGTAAAGTATATATAAAAAAATATGTATTTAATCGAAAATATCACTTTATGGGAAAA
The DNA here is from genome assembly GCA_963682095.1 of Potentilla sterilis. NCBI lineage: Eukaryota > Viridiplantae > Streptophyta > Magnoliopsida > Rosales > Rosaceae > Potentilla > Potentilla sterilis. The sequence goes on along the minus strand of OY821763.1, from coordinate 8,847,086 downwards.
TTGGGACAGAGATTTAGCACTACGATTTTTTGAAAAAATATTAGTTATCACGATAGAGTGGTTATTAAATTTTAACACTGGTCCCGACTTGGGACCGAGATTTTTTATCAGTTTAGAGAGGTTATCAGTTTAGAGAAGATCACTTTAAAAGGATTTTACTGTATTTCTAGTGTAAGTTTAAAGACTAAAATGAAGTTGGTTTAGTGGAAGCATACGATAGATTATAAAATGAGATTGGACTGCAAGTGAGAAGACCACTACATAGATTCTCTGTGTAGCTGGATTCCAAAATATAAATATCATCTGAGGAGGACACATCCCTTACTACCTTAATTTTGTCGACCTTATGATTGGTTGTTCCTACCATGCTGGCAGAAGATCCCAACCTATGATTGGCTCCTCCCTAACAGTCTCTCCACCCAAGACACGTGTCAAGGACCCATTACAGACCGAGTAATAGCCTATTGAAACACTCTCATACAGTCATACCCACCTCGATGGCTTCAAATTAAAGGAAGACCTTTGACCATTTTCCTGATCCCAATCCTAATTCGTTATTCAAAAGGATCTGTAAAGAATTTATATCATATATGGACCTTATGTATAGGCCTGTCAATGGGGCGGGTTTTGATCTGGACCCGCTCCAGACCCGTACATATTATGCGGATTTGGATCTAATTTTTGGACCTGTTGATCCGTTTGTGACCCGGACCCGTTGACCCGTACATATTAGGCGGATTTGGATCTAATTTTTGGATCCGTTGATCCGTTTGTTACCCGGACCCGTTGACCCGTACATATTAGGCGGATTTGGATCTAATTTTTGGACCCGTTGATCCGTTTGTGACCCGGACTCATTGACCATTTTATTTAACGGATCGGATCCGGATCACGACCGATTCGATCCGTTTATGATCCGCCCCGTTTATTTTTTTAATTTATCAAATATAATATACTTTTATTTACATATATGAAATATTTTTAATCTAAAACTCTCTTTTCTAAAAATAAAATATAAATATCTTTAGCAAAGTTATATAAAATTATTAATAAATTAAAAGATTAAAAACTCAAAATGATTTGTTTCTTGTCAAGTTCCTCGATGTGAATGAAGTTTATTTATTTTGGTCTCTCTAGTTTGTTTTAATTAAATAATTTTTGGTTATGTAAAGAGGTTATGTGATATATTGATAATAATTAACATATTGCTAAAAAAAATACATTTAGCAATTAGCATATTGATAAACGGGTCCGGATCCGCTCCGTTGATCCGCCGGATCCGCTCCGTTGATCCGCCGGATCCGGATCTGGATTTGATTATCAAAGATCCGCCGGATAAACGGGGCGGGTCGGGTCTAATTTTTTCTCTTCTTAAACGGATCCGGATCTAGGTTGATCCGGTCCGGCTCCGCCCCATTGATAGGCCTACTTATGTATTAGTTCGGTTTGGTTCTTTATAGGTTTGGATAAATGGGGATCTTTAGGATGTAGAATTTTCAATAATAGATTTGAATTACTAATTGTATGTTACTTAGAGCATCTCCAACAGAGTGGTTAAAAGCTATATTTTTCAAAAAATATAACTTTTAGGTCTTCCAACAGTGTGGCTAAATCTATAGCTATATGTAGCTAAAACTATTTTCAGAAGCTAAATATAGCTTGAGAGGAGAGAGAAAATAGTCAAAAGCTATAATTTTTCCAACGGTTTATTCAGTGTTCCAACGTTCCAATTTTAACTTTAGCTCTCACTGCTAAAACTAAAGTTAAATTTGAGTGAGCTACAAATAGCTTTTTAAGCTTAAAATAGTTATAGCTTTATTGTTGGAGTTAGAATCATATGATGGGATGAGATGTGTTCATACGATTATAGATGAACCATTAATTTATGGGTTTTTTGTGATGGATAATTATATTCACACTGTTTTAATTGTTTAATACACATTTCCTTTTTTGTAAATTTCTAAATTCTTATTTTATCCATTTTTTTACAACTGCAAAACTACCTGCAACATCTGTTTGAGACCAACGACTATGAGGAGAACTAAGGGCAACTCCAACAATAGAAGGGCTATCTGAGGGAGCTGGAGCTAAAATAGCCTCCTCAATACTGTTCATTCAGTTCCAACTCCCTCATCTCCAATAGTAAGTTCCATTTGGGGGAGCTATAATGTTTATTTATTTATTTATAATTATAACATAGATTAATTTCAATTTAACATTTCGTTAATAATGTGTTAAATAAAAAATGAATATATATAATTATATTCATGATCATTATAATTTTAAATAGTAATTAATTAATATTATAATAATACTTTTAGTTTTAAGTAGTATTTACAGATTGTCGGCAAACAATAATTACATTGTCATTTGTCAATTAGTCGATAAGATATATCTTGCCAAGTGTCGTCCGTTGTGAGAGTGATAAGATTACATCAATTTTTTTTCTTCCACATGTCGGATAAAAAATATCTGAATTGCTATCCGAATAGGTATGAGATTTCGTATCCACGTGTCATTTTGTAAGTGGTTCCGTTAATTTTCGATAGGATTTTTTTGGCCACGTGTCTCAACTTATCTCTACATAATCCGTTTATAAATATTGAACTACATTTTCATCATCTCTCACAATTCGAGAACCAAATCTCACTTTCAAACACCTATCTTCATCTTCTATTCAAGCTTTTGTTTTTATTTTCAATGAATAAATTAAGGAAGCTTTTGATGAAAGGCCAAGAGGAGTCGGCTACGAGAAACCGACGAAGATCGATGATGATGTCTGCAGATGCCTTGCAGATTGAGGAATTAGAAGATGAGGAAGGGCAGTGGGGCGGTTCTTCGGAAGGTCATGCATACATACGTCGAGATCGTGAACTCATGGATCAACGGCTCAAAGCACTATACTTCACCGAACCATGCCGATTTCAACCAAACGTATTTCGGAGGCGGTTCAGAATGCATCCTCATCTATTCGACCAGATGATGCATGACGTGGCCAACTACGACTCTTATTTCGTTCAAAGTAGAGATGCAACGGGCAGACTCGGCTTGTCCACTGAACAGAAGCTGACATGTGCTTTGAAAATGCACGCATACAACATACCAGCAGATGTGTTTGACGATTACCTCGACATAACTAAATCCACAGCCACAGAGATTCTAGAACACTTCATAAGAGCTATCTGGAATGTGTAGCACAAGTATTACCTCCGCCGACCAAACAAAGCAGATTTGACTCGCTTGCTTAACAAAGCCGAAGATAGAGGGTTCTCGGGAATTGTGGGAAGTCTCGATTGCATGCACTGGCAGTGGAAAAACTGCCCTACAGGATGGGCATGTCAATATACCGGCCACAAAGGAAAGCCAACAATGGTGCTAGAAGCTGTGGCATCATATGATACTTGGATTTGGCATGCCTTTTTTGGTTTGCCATGTTCTTTAAATGATCTAAATGTCCTCGGATGTTCACCACTCTTCGATGAAGTTGTCCAAGGTAAATCTCCTCTAATCGAGTACTCCGTTAATGGTAGAGCATATAGTCAAACTTATTACTTGGTAGATGGAATCTACCCGAAATGGGCTGGTTTTGTTCAAGCAATTAAAAATCCAAGGTTGGAGGACACACAACATTTTACCAAGATGCAGGAGGCGTATAGAAAAGACGTAGAAAGAGCTTTTGGAATTCTTCATGATACGACCCGAATCTGGAATTACCTTTTTACGGTGTTACGTGTACTTTTACTCCTCGGGAATTGTTACGATTCGGAAAATTCAAAAGGTTGACTTTTAAATAAGTTGACCTGACCGAAGATTTTATTTCGCGACGAAATAGAAGTCGTCGAAACGAGTTCGTGGACGCGCGGCACGATTAATTTGGAGTTTGTACGAAAAAGTTGTGATGTAGAATCGGAAATTGTCCGATTTTGGACGAGTATAAATAGCCGGGATTTTTTCCCGAAATAGCAATTTTCTTTCTTTCTTTCTTTCTTTTTTTTTCTTTTTCTTCTCTCCTTCTCTTTCTCTCTCCTCTCCCACGACCCACTCCCCTGCCTCCACCCAACTCCGCTGTCCGGCCGAACTGGGCCGGCGCACCGGTCGTGTTCGGACCGGCTCGGCTCCCTCGTCACGCCGGTGGTGGCGGTTCATGTCGAATCGCTGCCGTTTGGCCGTGTACAGCCCGAGAAGCACCGACCCCGATCGGTTGGTTCTCCCCTCTCCGGCCATGGTTCGGCCCGATTCCGGTCGGGAATCGAATGCCTCGACCCGCACGTCAAGCCCATGGGAGGAATCGAACCAGTTTGCACGAGGTAAGGAGGAATTGGAATTTGAAATTTTTAGGGTTTTTGTGAATTTTGGTGGAGGTTGAGATTTTGATGTGTTTGTTGTAATTGGAGGCTAGAATTGAGTTTAGAACGTTGTTTGGAGTTATTTGAGTATAATTTGGGGTTCGATTGGTTGAGTTTTGGAGAAATTGGACTTTGGGGAGTTCGGCCGCCGTGCCGGCCGCCGTATGCGGCGGCTGGGGCTGTTTTTGGCGGCGAGGACGAGTCCCCGAGGTGGTGGCGATGGTGTTGGATGAAATTGGCTTCGATCGAAGGTGTTTTTGACCTCTGGTGGCGGAGCTGCCGGCGGCGGCGGCAGCGGCGGCGCTGTTCCGGCGGCGTGAGGTTGAAGACGATGAACAGTAACCGGTAAATAGTAAAACAGTAAAAAGGTAAAAGTAAAATGGTAAAAGGTGAAAAGTAAAAAGGTAAAAAGTAAAAGTAAAAAGTAAACAGTAAACAGTAAATAGTAAATAGTAAATGGTAATTGAATTTTAACCATTTACTGTTTGACTTTCAGAATTACTGTTTGACCATTAAAAGTGATTGTTGACTTACCGTAAGGAGGTTAAAAGCTGAAAAAAAAAAGGGTTTTATGACGAATTTACTAGGAAATGAATTGATCGGACACGGTGTGGGTGTCCAGAGTAATTTTGGTTATGGATCGTTTCGGTATTTGAGACGAAATTCTAATACCGGAAATAAAATAGAAGTGGGGATAATTCGGACAAGCGAGGACGTCCGTGGTATGGGTTTTATATTTGTTTTCCGAGGTTTAAAAATTTACGATTTCGCCCATGTGACAGGTCGAGAGGGTACTCGACGGGACGAGAGCCGAAACGGCTACCAGCTCGGAAAAGACTGTGAGTGGATTTTTATTTTTAAACAAATGCATGCATGATTATTTTATTGAAATGAAATTTCTTTTAAAAATGAAATTTATTTTGATTAAATGATTTTGAAGTATGAAAGATTATATGAGAAAAAGAAAAAGATATGTTAAGGAATATATGGTTTCGTTTTATCAACAGTAATGATATTTATATTGGATTTTGCTATTTCTTTGGGAAATGAGATTTCCATGTGGTTTTATATTTTCGAAATATTTTGAGTATGTTAATCAGCAGACCGGAATGAAATTCCGGGGATTTTTGTGATTTTATTATTTATGATTTTTCTAACATGCGAGGCATGTCGATGGGATTTACGTATATTTGATTTGATTTTACGGCATGGTGATTGCCGGGTACTTATGTTACAGCATGTTGATTTGCCGGGGATTCATGGTTATATCTGGAGGCTAGAATATTGTTATATGATTATGAGCCTCAGATGGTTGATGATTTATCAGGGGAAATGTATTTCGAGATTTGTTTTCACCACACGAGGGTCCACGTTATTATTATATTGATGCTAGCTAGCGGAGCCTCATCCCACGCGAGGTGACGACTTGACCATATAGGTCAGATTCACGCTCGGTGGTCGACGTAGGGTTGTATATATTGAGGCGGTGACGTGTCTAGGTAGTAGACTTAGACACGGGGGGAGTCAATAGGACTCTCGGACCAGAGCCTGACGAGGCTCCAGTGGTGGGTAGACATTTCCCTGTTGCATGGCCAATGGGATTTGGTCATGAGAATGTTTTCACTGTGATTGCGGGAATATTTCCTCTGTGAAGCTTTCAGTTTTTAATAAATTCCCGCATCAGCCGATTGAGATTTTTATATTATTATATGACGTGATTGAGATTTTTATACGATTATATGATGTGGCTTCGGGAATATTTCATTTATGAGACTTTCAGCTTTTGATAGATTCCCGAAGCAGTGGATTAAGATTTCTATATTTTCATATTATCTAGTTTCGGGAATATTTCCTCTATGAGGCTTTCGGTATTTCATAGATTTCCGAACCAGTGGAATTGGGATTTTATATGACCAAAGAGATTGATCGAGATGTATTATAAGTTGATTTTCAAATGGTTATGATTTTATATATATATATATATATATATATATATATATATATATATATATATATAAACAAATGAGTTTTGTTTATTTGAGTTGTCAGCGAGGCTGAGTTGTTTTAATAGAGTTTTTCATAAAATGGGGTACGTTTATATATACATATGCATGCATTGTGATTTTCCGATTAGTATGAAAATGTGGGAAAGTGATCTAATGTCTTTAACTAAAAGTATTAGTTGAAATTATTTTATTTTTATTTTTATCCACTCACTCTAACGTTTTTAAATTACTTTCCCCTGGGCCCTTCGTTTTAAATTGCCCAGTGTGCAGACTAGTAGTTGAGGTCAATGATACTCAGGTCGAGGCATAGTCAGCGTCGGTATTGCTTCCGCTCGGTAGGATCTTTTGATCCTTTATCTTTTTGATTTTGTATCCTTAGTTACTTTCTGTAGAATGCTCTGATAAATTGTAGATGTTTTAAAAGTGATTCTACTTTTGTGTGGAGAAGTTGTTGGAATCTTGGGGGAGCAGGTGGCTCCTAGAGTCAGGGTAGTTTTTATAGTAGTGTTTTGTGTATTTGACAGGTGAGGGTTGTCCATTTTAAGAGAGGTCACGCCGATTTTTCGGTAAAATCTCTCTTAAGGTGGTCCCCGCAGGATCTGATCCGGGTTTCGGGGTGAAATCTGGTTCGGGTCCTGTCACTTCAAGCTCGTTGGTCAATTATAAGGGGCCAGCTCGTGGGTGGAGTAAGGAGAACCTCAAGTACAACATGATGACATGTATTATACTTCATAATATGATAATTGTATCTGATGAAGCAGAACCATTTGACCCCGATGAGATTCCGACCAACCCAAGGAAAGCGCACATTTATGATCGTCCGAAAATTGATGAAGAGGGAGAAGAGCTTCCAACTCATGTGGATCATGACAAACATAAAATGGAGATATACTTACAACGTTATAGGGACGTACGTTGTCCGATTGTGAACAAGAGTCTCCAAGGTGACCTAGGTAGGCACCTTTACTTGAAGAAGATCGAAGACATGCACAAGCACGGTTGAAAATGTCATTTGTGTGGTGTTGCACTTCCAATCTCTATCATCATTTCATTTACTTGTATTGTGTGTTGTGTACTTTAATTTTGCAAGGTTTTCTTTTTTAATGCTTTCAATAATTGACTATGTTGTCATTATGTATTGTATTGTGTTGTCGTTGTTGTAATATATGGCCACTTTCTTTGTTATTATAAATTTTATATGCTTTCACTTTTATTTGTTATAAAAGGACTATAAGTACTAAATAGATAAACTAACTTATTATTCATTGAAATTAAATTAATTTAAACAACATATTTTGTTAATCCAATACTAAACAAATACTAAAAATTAAACATACAACAAATACTAATTATTATCCTCATTACCAATCCAATCGGTGTGACTTAGTGGATTATAGTGAACCACACTATCATGACCTTCGAATAGGGTTGAAGGTGCATGAGGTTGTGCCATTTGAGGGGGTGTGGAGGCACTTGAGTCTTCTTTTGCATACCTATCAAGTATCTTTTGTTCTTGGTTTGCCAAAATCTTCTTCTCTTCGCGGTAAATTGAGTTGGATCCATCATCATTGTTTGTGTGTCATCGCACATTGTTCGGTTTTCTTTGTCTCTTAGATTAGTTGTTGTCTTTGGATCATCTCTTGAGCTTGTTGATCGGCAAACCTTTGAATTTGTATTCGAAGAGCACTAGCTTCCTCTTGCCTTCCTTTCTTCTTTGCCTCCTTTTGAGCTTTTTGTCCCTTAGGACATTGTTGCCTTGAGGTAGTTGGGGCCGAATGTGCTTCATTTGGTGGTGTTGCATCCTCGTCCAAGTCGACGGAATGAACATTTGGAGAATCATCAAAGTCCATTGATGGTGTTTCCCCAAATTTTTGAGTACCTTCAAGTACGGCCAACAATGAATATACTCAAAATCACCCTTTTTTTCGGTAGTGCCGTAATAGTCCTTTATCTGGATAAGTATTTCCTTATACATACGATATTCATATGTTGTTAAGTTTTCCAAATCTAGTAAAATGCTCCAATGACCTTAAAAAAATCAGAAAAAGGGTTTGTCTTGAAAATGTTGCCCAGAAACCCAAACCAAATGATAGTACACAAGACCGATTATACACAATTCCGACAACAATCAAGTTCAGTTCAACTTGTTACTCATAACAAACAAGACCAATTATTTTAAATCAACCCATCAAGAGGCATATCAAGATCATCCTAAAACCCTAGCTAAATCCCATAAATAAAAAAAAACTAAACAACTTTAGCGAATCTGAACCCATGCAAGATCACAATTATCATGTTGATATTGTTAATCTAAGGTGATACCCAGACCTGTACCTGAGGTGAGACGAAAGAGGCGCCGGCCTCAGGCATCAAAATTCTAGATGACCTAATTATTTTAAAACTCTTTAAGACAAAAACATTTAAATAATTTTGTGATGTTTTTGAGAAAAATATGTTATGACTTGTAGGTTGTTTTTTTTTTAATTAGTACCGTACATTACGAATATTAGTTTTCTTTTTCTATAGTGTTAGACATATTGTTACTATATTGGAGCATAAATATATATTGATTTGGTTCATAAATACTTGATTTTAGGTTTATATTTGGGTTATGATTAATAAATTAAACATTTAGTTTTATTTTTCTATGTACTATGTCGGAACATCAACTTATATTAATTGGTTGAGTTTTTAAGGAGTGCATCTACAATGTTCCTCACAGTGGTGTGCGGGATACTATTTACCAAAGTTTTTCAAAATTGCCCCATTCAGCATTTTTCCCTCTTTTTGTATTTTTGAAAGCGTAGTGGGCCCATAATTTATCTGTTCTAATATCTGCAGCGGAAGATCTATCCTCGATACTTAAAGGTAAATTTTTCACCATAAGTAATTTTTCTACTCTTCAAAACCAAATGTTTCCAAAGTTAGATGATTTAAAATCCCGCCATAAACTCCTTAGTGATTTTATTAAAAATTCAAAAGAAAGAATTAAACTCCTAGAAAGAGCAAAAATAGCAGCTCACCCTTGTTGCCAAAATCCGCATTGCCCTAATCCAGTATCTGTTCTTACAAGACAAAGAATTGCTAGTGAGCAAAATATTATCGAGTTACTTTCTAGAAAAAAGGCAAAGGCAGAAAAAGCTTTGAACAAATTAGCTTGTTAAGCTTTCATCTTGTTTGAGAATCGGTTAGATCCACAGTTCAACTGGTATCAGAGCTTGTAATAGCTCAAAACCTCCCAGAAATGGGAACATCATCTGGAGCAATAATAGAGAAACTAGATTCTCTATTGGTGCACATAGATGCCATCCAGCAGGAGTCTTTTGCAGAAAATTCTAGATATACAGAATATCTAGAAATGCTTCCTGTAATCAACAACCAATTGCACGCCCTGGAAGCCAAAGTTGATTACATCCAGAATCAGCCAAAAGAAGACCAAAGCCTATTAACAAGAGTTAATAGCAAGATCGAGAGACTAGATCTTCAACACATGAAGATCCTTGATTATGTTCGAAAGATAGCACAAGAGCGCAACAAATCAAGCACCAGTCCACCTCGAACAGTCATTAAACAGATTAATGACTTCAAGCCTCTAAAAGTTCCAAAGTGGAATCCACAGCCAAAGCCATTTTTTCTGACTTCACCAGCAATCAAAAAAAAGGGAGAAGATATGCGAGACATGAACATGTTAAGTCCCTGGAAGAAAAAATCGGTACAGTTGCTGAACTCAGAAGAATTCGAGTACAACGAAATTGAGAACCACGTCAGAAACGAAGCCATCCCAAAGATCAGCTTCAGCGATATCTACAGGAGAAGCAGCTTCAATATGATGACGAGCCATCAATTCAAAATGCTTGAATTCACCGTTCCAGCTAGTACAGGAGAACAGAACTCCTTCTAGTAACACCTGAAGAAGTTGCTAGAGCTAGAAAGAAAAACTTCAAGTTTATGCACGTTGGAGCAGTCCAAGTGGGCATAAAGCTTCTAGCCAGAGAAGACATAAATTGCTCAGTCTTATGTGTCCTCCAAGACAATAGGCTGACTGACTTCCAGAAAAGTTTATTGGGTACTCTCCAAGCATCTCTATGCAACCAGGTTGCATATTTCAATTGCTACCCAAACTTTTAAACCAGCCTATCAGATGCCGCTCACTGCCTACGACTCAGAGTCAAGACAGATGAAACATCCATGAAGGAAGGCATGCAAGAGCTTGCAATAGTTTATAGAATCTACTATAAACTCATGAGCACAACAGTAGAGCCAAAGACCAAAATAACAAACCAGCCAGGTCTTACCATTGGTTTTCTTACAAATCCCAGAAACCATAATCAAGAGAATCACAAGGTGACATGGGAAGAGGTAACTTTTCCAATAGAATGGAAGTTATCTGGTTCAAAGGAGAAGCCAGAAAGCTCGAGGGCAGCAAACTATGAGAACCGGACAACTGGAGACATCAATCTCAAGTTCGAAGGATATAGAAGCAGTGATGTTTCCTTCAAAAGCATAAGAGGAGAGAGTTCCAGACCATTTAGAAGATGCAACTCTACAAGAGAAGTTGGGAATAGAAGTACCAAAATTTCTACAAGAAGCAATACGGTCATGGAAGAAGACTTAGATGCTGAACTAGAAAGAGACATCAGCATGCTAAAAGTCAGCAGTCCAAAAACAGAACTCTTCAAACTGTATAAAGAAGCAGAAGAGTGTGAAAACCCTCTAAGATTGAGTCAATTGATCAAAGAGATCGAAGACTTCAACATAGAGGAAAGAAGAATCTGTCTTGTTGTTGTAAAGACAGAATTCTCAGATGATGAAGATGAGGAAATGGAGGAGGCAGAAACCTCACAATCTTCACCAGCTGAAGCCACCTTTTTCAGAATCGGTGGAAAAACCAAACTCCCATACGGGAAAGGTCCTAGTGGAAGAGCAGGAGAAAGAAGTTCTCAAAAGTTCATTCCACAAGAAAATATTTCTCTCACGCCTCTAACACATCTAGGAGTGTGGCTTGATCTAGACAAAGCTCTAGACAAGAAGAAGACCGTACCATTGATGATTGGCGTGCTAGCCTACTAGTAGCATCATGCACCACCTATCATAAACTTGAGCCACAAGATCTGCAGATGGTTTATGAGACAACTCTCCGAGGAATGGCAAAGAAATTCTATTTTTCTTTCAAAGAAACAGCCAGAGGAAAACAGTGGATAGAAGACACAAAGGCAAACAAGAATCCCTACACTTATGCCTCACCACTGTACAATCAGTTCTGTGGAAATACCTCAACCTTTGGAGATGTAAGTAGAGAGATAGCAAAAACAAACATTCACGCCCTCAAGATCTGTGACATGAAGTTCTTTGAGGAATACTTGAACGAGTTTCAAGATTACTACTGCATGATAGGAGAATTGGAAAATGCAGACCTGATATACCTCCTACACAGAAAGCTCCTTGAGCCATGGAGAACAGCTATGAGAGAAATCATAGCAGAAAAACCTCTAGAGATGGTTTCGGTAGGAGGAGTCGCAGATAGAATCAGAAATCTGATGCGTGAGCAGTGTAAAGCCAACACCAGAGCAAAAGCAGCTAAGAAGCAACTCAAAGGCACAAGTGACTTCTGTTCCAGAATAACAGATGTGCCAACCAACTGGGGTTGCGAAGAAAAGAGACACAAGAAAAAACACTTCCAAAAACGTTTCAAGAGAAACGATAGGAAGAGTTGGAGATTCAAGAGGAGCTCCAAGTACAGGAAAGAGAGACGAGATCCTCGAAGAAGATTTTTCAAAAAGAAGAGATTTCATCAAGAACCTGAAAAGAAGAAAACTTGCAGATGTTGGTTATGCAAAGCCGAAGGGCACTATGCTAACGAATGTCCCAAGAAAGAGAAAAGAGGTTCAAAAGCTCTTCTCAGGGAATATGAAGAAGCCATAGAAGTGGCTAACCTGAAAGGCTACGAGGTAGTCTACTCATCAAACGATGATGGAGAAATGTCTGTCTATTCAATCTACTCAGAAGACGAATCATCAGACACATCAGACACGAGTCTGAAGAAGAGTACGAATCCAGAAAAGTTTACCTCCTTGAAGAAAACAATTGGGAAGAAAGCAAGGAAGAACAATAGATATCTTCCTTCAAGGTCATTTCAGGATCCTTCATATGTGACTACTGTCAATGCAAAGAAAAACATGGATTCCCCATGTTTTGTGAAACGTCAGGAGAGACGTATCACAAAGAATGCTTCATTGCCGAAGCAAGAAGAAAGTCAAAGAAAAGTTCAATAAACCAGATTATTGAACAAGAGTATGAAGACTTCTTCGAAGAAAGAAAAGAGAAGCAAGAAGCAAGACCAGAAACTACTACCAGTAGAGGAGTAGTAATCACAGAAGCTCCAGTCCAAAATACTACCGAAAGAGGAGTAGTATTTACAGAAGCTCTAATTCAAGATACAAGAAGAGAAGAAGTATCTGAAGAAATTGAAGAACAATGCAGTCCTCTAACAGAAGAGGAACCAAGTTCTTCAAAGCAGAATCTGTGCAAAGTAGCGACTGTTTCTACAAGTAGATTCAGTAAATACATGGAAATAGGATTAAAGTTTCCAGGATACAAGAAGTATCATCTACATGCTTTTGTAGATAACTGTTCTGGTTTTTGTCTAGCAAAAAGATTTGCTATACCAGAAGAGTTATGGGAAACAGATCCAAAAAAACAAGGTAACAGGAAGAACTGTAGAAGGAAGAAAGATCTTCATGAATACAGTTGCTAAGAAGGTTCACATCTCAATAGGAGGAGGATCCTTTGTCATTGAAAGTATTTGGCAATCAGAAGGCCAAAACTCTGATACGCTAATCGGCAATGACTTCCTGCTACAACAAACCTTTATCCAGAAGCAAGAAATGAACCTATTTGGGTTCGAAAAGAATCAGAAGTTCTTCTGGACAGAGAGGATCAAAGATGCCAAAAGTATCGTTGGCAACAGATTCACAGAACAATATCAGAGATTGCAGCAGAATAGTGGTGAATACAAGCCAAGATACAAGCCAAGATTCGAAGCTGTCCTGCAAAACAAGCAACAAGAAGAATTGCTCATCGAAGATTCATCATCACAAGAAGAAGATGATGAAATGGATTTCTGTAGCTTCCATGGCAACAGAGAATTCAAACATCCTGATGCAACGCCTGAAGCACCTACCAGAATCCAACTCAAGCACCACACTGTTTACAACATTCTCAAGAGAGATTGTGACAAGTGTAAGCAAGAGAAAATCCTTAAGAACAGGTTGAAGAACTTCAAAAAGTCTGGTATGAAAACTAGATTCTAGAATGGAGATCTTACCAGTGCATCGCTTCATGATCAGGACAAGTATCACTACTATGTATTCTACAAAGCTCCTGACAACCAAGATGTGCAACAAGAAGAGTTGCCCAATGAAGAGTCATCGGAAGAAGAAGATGAAACAGTGGAAGCAGCATTCATAAAAGAGCATAATCTCAAACACTTCAAGGCCAAGCTCGAAAAACAGAAGAAGCATACCTTTGGAAAAATCAAAGAAATGCTCGGACAGAACATCGATATCAATCCTCTGAAGTTTTGGGATAAAGACCCAGTGGTCTGTGAGCTCAAATTACATGACATGAATTCCATCTGTCACGTAAAAGCTATCCCTCAATACAAGGAAGAAGATCAAAAGGAGTTCAGAAAAGATATAGCTGATCTCTTAGAAAAAAAGATTGATAAGACCATCAAAGAGTCCTCATCATGCTCCAGCTTTCTACGTCAGAAACCATGCAGAAGAAGTTCGTGGAAAAGCAAGAATGGTGATATACTACAGAGACGTCAACAAGAAAACCGTAAAAGACGGTTACCAGATAGCACAAGCCAAAGTGCTAATCAACAGGCTCAGAGGAGCCAAAGTGTTCTCAAAGTTTGATGCTAAATCAGGATTCTGGCAAGTCAAAATGCATCCTGATAGCATTCCTCTTACAGCCTTCGGAACTCCACAGGGACATTACGAATGGCTAGTCATGCCTTTTGGGCTGAAACAAGCTCCATCCATTTTCCAGAGAAAAATGGATAACATAATCAGGCAAGTAGCAGACTTCTGTGTCGTCTACATAGACGATATCCTTGTGTTTTCAAAGAACAAAGAAGAACACATGAATCATCTCTTTGAAGTAGTCAAGTTCATTGTCCAGCATGGAATCATGCTAGGAGAGAAGAAAGTTTTCTTGGTCCAAAATGAAATAGACTTCTTAGGGATCAATGTAAACAATGGAGTCATCAAGCTGCAGCCTCATATCTTAGAAAGGGTTTGGAAATTCCCAGACAGAATTCCTGATGCCAAAAGTCTACAGAGATTTTTAGGTGTCATAAATTATGGGAGAGATTTCATTCCCAAAATTTCTCGATTAACAACAATCCTGTCACCTAAAACAAGCTCAAAGAGAGCTTGGAAATTCACGAGAGATGACGAACAGACCGTCAGACAAATCAAGGAGTTATGCAAGAATTTGCCATCGCTACATCAACCTGAAGAAAATGATGAAATCATCCTTCAAACAGATGCTAGTGACAACTCCTGGGCAGGTGTAGTACTGGCAAGAGAGCCTGGCACTAACACCGAGAAGATTTTGAGATTCTGCAGTGGAAAGTTCAAGGCAGCAGAGCTGAACTATCCCACAGGAGAAAAAGAAATTCTGGCTATCAAAAAGACAATCGAGGATTCTCCTGCCTTTTTAGGAAAACCCTTTACCGTGAGAACAGATTGTGCCAGAGTGAAAAATTTCAAAAACTTCAAACTTGATAGAGCAGCTGATAGAGGAAGATTAGCTAACTGGCAATTATTTCTTAACCAATATGATTATAATGTTGAATTAATTGCAGGAAACAGGAACTATCTCCTAGACGCTCTGACAAGAGAAATGGCCATGTATCAGAGAAACGAGAAAGACGATGAAGGCCGCAATCCTAGAAGCATAAGGCCAGGAAAAGAGCCTAGCCAAGAAAAAGAACCAATGGACCTTCCGCTCTGGAAGGCTATACTGTTCCCCAAAGGAACAATCCCAACTGATCAATTCCAGGGGAAAGGATTGGCTAGCTCGTCTCAAACGGCAGACGGTAAAGGCAAATCAAGACCGTTGACGGCTGCTGCTTTGCCAAAAGCAGAATTATTCCTACAGGAACTGTAAACATCTTTAGATACAGGCTAAACACCTTCTCTGAAACTGTTTACCATACTGATCAAAATCTAGCATCCCACCAGAGGACACTGTTAGATAATCTAATGTATGCCTTTCGAGAAGGCATTGGAGAGCTCATGTCCGCAACCATGGATGCCTTAGCACTAGAGCTAAGTCAGAAGAAAAAGCCACAATGCACAGTCAATGAACCAACCCCGCTGTATATCAAAACTCCAGAGAGTGCAAAGGTCCCTATCCAAGCACTAAAACAGTCAAATTGGTTCGAGTTTCACAGACAAATAGACAGGCATGATCCCAATGAAAAGCTCCCTCAAACCCTCTTTGTTGTTCCAGGACCTTTTCTGGGAAGATATTTGGTAAATGTTCAAAGTGAGCATGAACAAGAGCACAAGCTATGGCTTGTGGAAAACGGATTTGTTCATAACCTATGGACAAAGACGAATGAAGATCTCAAGGGTTTGCCAACAATTATATACAACACAGTCAAGAATGTCAGGAAGAACAACTGCATTCCAAGGTTGAAGTTCAGGTCAACACCTCCAGAATGGATTCAGAAATCCAATGGAGAAACAGAGTATATTCCCCCCATCACTATGTCAGAATCATCCAGGGGCAATATCTCCAACCAGCATGTTCCGGTTATAATGGAAATCCAAACTCCAGCATTCCGTGGATGAAAGCCATGACACTGGAATATATCAAGAAATTGATCGAAGGAGATCATAAGATCACATTTCTTGCATCAGGTGAGAAAATCATGGTCACTACATATGACCACCCAGCAGCGGTCACTAGTGATCTATACAGCGCCTTGAAAAGGAAAGAGATAGACTCTTCCCTTGAATGCACTCAGTGGCTCGAGAAAATCGAGAATGAGAAGAACTACATGATGTACATAGATACAGACATGGAAGAGAATGTGACAAGAAGAAAGATAAGGTATGAAGACCCCTACCTTGGCAATTATTCAGAAGATTACGACGAAGATTACGACGATCTGTAAAAGAAAAGTTTGTTGTCCTCTTCCTCAAAGTGGGAAACACCCTTATCACGAATCTCATCGTGAAGATTATGCTTTCCAAAAGAAGACAATGGAGGAAAAGTTGGTGCCTTGTCCGCATCAGATAATGGAAGCACTATTATTGTCTGCATCAGTGGAAGAAAGCGACATGTTATCTGCAACTTCCACCTTTAGCTAGTGGAGGCACTATTTTTAGATAGCATTTCAATTCCGGTTTGGGATCCGCTCTCTATATAAAGAGCATCGAGTCTTAGTGTTAGGCATCGAAAATCAGAATCAGAGAAATCCTTCTGAGAGTAGAAAGCCTTAGAAATTTTCATTTTGTGAGTGAAGAGTCGAAGCAACTGCTCAAGCTTCATTTTGTAACCATGTTGGAATAAATAAACTATGGCTTCCCACTACAAATCTTTCAATTTGTTTTTGCGTGTTCATAAAAAACTCATCTTACTCCCCTGAGAGGCGGACTACCGCCCAGAAGGAGGAAAAAGATGAGATGTTTCGCTTATGTGGTTGTTTTATTTATGCATACTCAGTTGATCCCCTAGGAGGCGGACTACCGCCCAGAAGGTAGAAAATTGAGATAGTTATGTCTTCATTTTATTTCTGAAAGAAAATTAATCAGGAGAGAAATCATTCTTAAAAGGAGAGTTTGTCAGCAGTGAGTTTGTTTGCTAGAGTAGCTCGGTAGGAAACCATAGGTGAAGAAGCAATTTAATGAAGGCTAGTTCAAACTTTTCTGATTGAGTAAGTTATTCTTTCTGAAAAATTTTCCCAGATACTATGCACTAGTTATTGTGTAAAACACTGTTCACTGTACACTGTTCACTATTCATTATACACTATTCACTATGCACTATTCACTGTTACTATTCACTATTTACTAGGGTCAAAATAGGCATTCCCCTTACCCGCACATTTGTGCTCTGCCTACGGCAGAATTTCTCGTTTTTAAGTATTTGATTATAGTTTTATATTTCACTTATGATTAACAAATCTCACATAAATGTTGATGTATGTTGATTTAGATTTGTTCTTGTAGATACGAGAGCAACATGAGACTAAATTGGTTTGGGTATCTATGTAACAAAATTTTATATATTTGTCTGAAAGAACACTAATTTCGATTCTCGCCTCAGGTCCCAAATTCTCAAGTCCGACTCTGATCGCCTTAGGTCCTCAGATCATTGAGCATCGTGATTACGTCCTGAAGAGAATACGAGTCCATGGTGTCTGCTGGAAGTGACAAAGAGATTAGATTAGAGAGAGAGAGAGAGAGAGAGAGAGAGAGAGTAAAAAACTTATCGAACTCTCTTGGACAACCTTGACTTCTACGTACCTACACGTAATCTATTGTTGCTGACTTTGAAACCATCCTATATAGGACATGACATGCACGATGGTACGTAGCTTTTTGGATAACCAATGGCTAACAAAAATTTTGTGGTTTCTATCTATACAATTAGTAGTCCGGTTAGAGTTAACAAACCAGAATTACAGTAATGCCAAATAGTAGTAAAAAGACATTTAGTTTGCCACGTAAATAAGATAAGACTTATTGTAACGTTGATTACTTGAGCTCTAAGGCACAGTTTTCAATACGTACTGCCCTAGCCTCTTTTGGCTTGGCTTCGCGGAGCATATATATATTTCTTCATAAATAAAGCTTCATAAATTTGTCATGAAAGAGCGGCTTGTAGTGTGTGTAAAAAGTGAATCGTACCCTAATATCTTGTCATAAAATTGGTGAACACAATTTACGGTACGGTTGTTCACCAAGTGGGTAAATTGAGATATAATATTTTTGGTAATTTTCGTCTCCTAGTTCTTTACACCGTTTGCGTAAAGTATATAGAGATATACTTTACACCTTGTAGGCTGTTTCAGTTAAAGTCAAGTGGGTATATTGAGATATAATATTTTTGGTAATTTTCGTCTCCCTTGATGGCCACTCAACGCCTAGTTCTTTACACCATTTGCGTAAAGTATATTTGGAAATATTGAGTTCAATAGCGACTTTTTCTTTCGTCAAGTGAAGGTATGGGGATATCATTTCTTTGGTAATTTTTGTCTCCTTTGATGGCCACTCAATGCCCAGTTCTTTACACCGTTTGCGTAAAGGAGAATTTGAAATATTGAGTTCAAAAGCGGCATTTTCTCTCGTCAAGTGAAGGTATCGGGATATCATTTCTTTGGTAATGTTCTTGCTCGCAATCGTCGGTATTTCACTTGTGGTGGTTTCCTCATCATACTCCCCGGACGAATTAATAGCATTTGAACAATCTGCATCCTGCATCGTTTGAGAAAATAACTGAATTTGCTCCCTCCGATTTCATTGATCACACTTATATAAGCCTCAACTTTTTCGTGTTCATCAGATTTGATTAAAGTTAGGATTGATTATATTGATTATGTAATAAATTATTAGTAAAATTACTTTAAATTATATATTCCCACGACCCCCCCCCCAAATTAAATTCTTGTCTTATTTACGTATTGCAAGTGAATGAAATTACCTACTGTTTAAGGAGATTTATTATCTGTAATTCACGTGTGTGTGTCTTATCCTATTTATTAGACAGTCCTTTATGTATTTAATGAGGAATCCCTGTATTCTCGGGATTGTTATTTGTAACCCATGTACTCTGGCATTTATCAGTGAGAATGATTACTTTTGTTTCTGTCAATTACTTTCTCCTGCAACACCTATGTAAATTACGTATCTTTATATATATATATATATATATATATATATATATATATATATATATATATATATATATATATATATAGTCCTTTTCAAATAAGGACGTCCGCATTTTAAGTTAAGATACGGATTTCCATTTTTGCTCCACTTTCCGATCGAATTTCATCAAACTTCCTTCTAGACTTATCTAGATCATGTTGTGTAGATCATCTCTGCAAAATTTCAGCCAATTTGGTGATCGTTAAGGCCCTCAAACTTCAGTTTTTCTGTTATATATCAAACCGGGCAGATTTCAGACCGTCCAGTTTGTTTTTTGATTTTGAGGGTCTTAACGATCACCAAATTGGCTGAAATTTTGCAGAGATGATCTACACAACATGATCTAGATAAGTGTAGAAGGAAGTTTGATGAAATTCGATCGGGAAGTGGTGGAAAAATGGAAATCCGTATCTTAGTTAAAATGCGGACCTCCGCATTTGAAAATTTCTGTATATATATATATATATATATATATATATATATATATATAGGTGAATGATAGAATATATTGATAAAACTTAGACAACACAATCCTAAATCAAGCGATCATGTAGAAAGAACGACGCTTGAGTAAAGGCCCTATGGACATTTGCGTGACGCAACGCCCATCTAGCCAGCTTATGAGCTGCTATATTAGCTTCCCGACCTAAGTGTACAAACTTAGAACTAGAAAACTGTCGAAGACTATCCGCAAAGTCCTGGCAAAGGTCCAGGAATGCGCTTTCTGCAATGTTAGGGTCAACAATACCCCGAATAACCTGTAAAGAATCAGAGCTAAACCGAAAAGGGTGATAACCTATATCCATAGCAATCCTCATAGCCTCCCCAGCTGCTGCTAACTCTACAGTCAACAGAGAATAAACACCATCCACACGGCCAGCCAATCCCAGTACAAAATTTCCCATCCAGTCCCGGACAACTATACTAATACCACCTCTGTGTCTTGCAGCATCAATATCACCATTCATGCATACGCAATACTGACCTATGGGGGTCTACTGCAACTTTATGGGACCCGTGCAGGGTGGTATGGAGTCCTATTAAGGGTCACAAATTGATCATGGCAGGCCTCTGCCAACACCCTCATAGTCTGTCCATCAAACGTCTTCTGGTTCCAAAGGACATCATTCCTACCATTCCAGATAAACCATAGAAGAACTACCAGTTGCGCCATGTCTACCCATGTTAACACACTAGCACATTCCTCCAACCACTCATGACAAGTAACGGCATGTAGCCCCAAACCCTGTGTCAACGGTCTGGTTACAGGCTGCACTCCAGGGCAGTCACGAAATAAAGCAGTCTCAGGATTCTGCTTACACAATAGGCATGTACTATCCACATTGACCCGGCAGCTCAGCAACCGAATACCAGTTGGAAGGTATCCCTGACAAGCTTTCCAAGTACACATTTTTGCAGCTGGAGTAGCTTTTAAACCCCATAGGCGGCGCCAGAACGCCCTATGCAACTGTGGGCTCGCTATCAACTTTTGCTGTCATGGTCTTGAAATACCTTAGATTATGCCTTAGCTTGAATGTCCACGAGTATTTATCTGCAGGATAAGATATCATCAACGTACTACGTACCATCAACCTACGTACTACTAATTGTGTAGTTAATACGTTCAGTTTTGTTATTTTTTATTGTTTTGCTTCCGTAGTTAATTAAGAAGTTTAACGATGGAATTGTAAGATCTAACTCACTACGTAGAAGAAAAAAGAAGATCTATATGTGAAGGTCGTCACTGTCTTGGCTTCTTGATTGTCCATTTCCCTCTACTTTTGTTCTTGTAGACTTAAAATGCCCAAGTTTTTATTTGTATATAGCATAAGATCATCATCAACTACTACCATTTTGGTACTTTATATTTTTGATCATAGTGAAGAAGTTAACGATGAAATCGTAAAACAAATAGATCTATGTGATTACGATCGCCAAGAATATAAGCTGTGAGCTGCCAGCATAGTAGATTCACTAGATTTAATTGGTAGCATCGTACTCGTGTCGTATGATTCTCTTCCTTTTTTTTTTTTTTTTTTTATGTGTTAAGACTTAAGAGTAACCCAAAGGCTTCTTAGGCTCAGGTCAAATCTCTCAGCCCATGTGAAATGGTCAAACTATGCATTAAAGCATAGTGCTTGACCACGTTTATAACCCAACAAACACATTCTCTTCCTCTTTGAATTCGAAGAATCTTAGCTAGAAAGTCCACGATAAACCATATCATATATATCCTAGCTAGTTCAGTTTTTCTTATTCTAGTTATTCATATTTACCTTCAAATACATAAACTCTTCCTTGTTTAATGATGAAAAGGTCTAGAATTCAAAAAAAAAAAAATGCAATTTACACAAGGATACTTAAAACATTCCAACATTTGATTATGGCTTGCAGAATGAATAAGAGTGATTTTTTTTTGTATATGTTATCGTTATGAAGTATAAACTAAAAAAAAATTGATAAAAGCATAAAATCAATGAAGAAGCATAAATTTAAGAAAGATTGAGATAGATCATTGTAACACAAAACATAGTTTTTGGATTTCAAGTGTAGCAATTTTAGCTGGCTCTGCGCATTGAAATCCAATCGACAACTAGTCCTCGATCAGGAGAATATATAGGTATGAATATGATGAACTAGGTGCCAAGCAGCCATAGCCTTCTATCGATGGTAGCATCCAAAATTGCACATTCGTATCATTCCAATTCCAGTGCTTGATAGAATCATTGTTGATCAAGTAATGGTGTAATGCTTTTATCCCCTAGATTGAAAATTCCCATTTCACTTTTGGGAGAAATGGGGAAACCGTGTAAGAACCGTCTAACACAATCTGTGGCATAATATATGCTATTAGGTTGACACCCTGAAAACTTTGTAGCCGAAACAGCCACAGATTGATTTTGGCCTATAAATAATGCATCATCCCCAATCATGTGGACCTCAACCAAGTGAGCATTACTATGGTAATGAGTGAATTTAATATCCTCCTCTTCTCCATCGTCGTCGTTGTCGTTGTTTAACACCAACTTGAAAACCTTGAAGGACGTTTTCCTTTCGCGGTTATATCTGCGAACAAGCAGCAACTCTCCATCTGTTGATTGCACTAGATATTGCTGAAAGACGTACAGGCTACTACTACACAAAGGTTTGAAATATATACAGTTGTATATTGTTATGGTGCCGTGATGAGCAACATCCACACTGATGAGATAGCATTCCCCTGTAACTATATATCCAGACTTTGTTTTGATAAAATATAGCATCATCATCTTCATGCATCCTGGGGAAAGTGAGACGGGAAGGTGACCATGTTCCAAGAATGTTATCCTCCTTTAATGAGAGCCAAAGCTGGAGGTTTGAAATTAAATCGTCAATGTAGCTCGATCGGCATTGGAGGATGGAATATTAGTAGCACGTAATAATCATAGGGATGCAAAACGGGATCGGTAGACAAGATGACCCGAGGAATCCAATCCATCCAGTGCTCGTCATTGTAACGCTTTTTGGAGATAAGAGTACGTAACAGGAGGGAATTGGATGGTCGTTGCAGTATTCCCAAAAGGATTTTGAAGAGTTATGTAGTGCATCATCTTCCTCATATGTTGCGATAGTTTTGTCGACTGAGACCAACCAACCATGACTAGAGCTAGCCACAAAACTTGTCGTATACTGATCGAGGCCCTTGGTAGCCCCAAACACACTATAGTGAGTATAGTCTCTTCTTCTCTAGTGACTACTGAGTAGTGAGTAGTGACCGAGGTATACCATTTCTTTGGGCGGCGCGGCAACAGAGAGATGTTGAAGATGATTGGGACTGGTGGCAGCAGAAAGAGAAGATGTATGCCATTTCTTCTCCACATATCCAGGCCTTCTCCTCCTCCTCAAGTTGCTTTGTTTCATTCTCAATCGTCGAAGCCCATCAAACCTAGAGAATTCCAGGAACCATCATTGTTCACAAATGTCGAGGATGCCTGGAAGGTGTTCGACGAAATGCTTCACTCCCGCACTCGTCCTTCTCCTCCTCGTTTCACTCAGATTCTGAGTCAAGTCTTCAAATCGAAACACTATTCGACTGTGATTACCATGTCTCCGCTAACATATATACTCTAGGCATCATCATTAATTGTTACTGTCGACTAAACCAAATGGGATTTGCTTTATCTGTCTTTGGACGATTCTTCAAATTGGGTCTTAGGCCAACTGTAACAACCTTCACCACTCTCATCAACGGCTTTGTTCTTCAAAAGAGAGTAGCTGATGCAACAACACTTTTCAACAAAATGGTGGAAGGACGTTATAGTCAGCCCAATGTAGTTACTTACAACACAATTATAAAGGGACTCTGCATGATGGGAGACAACAAAAAAGCTATTCAAGTACTCAGGTTGATGGAAGAAAGTGATTGCAAGCCTGACATAGTTACCTACAGCACCATCATCCACGGTCTGTGTAAGGATACACTTGTTGTTGATGCAATGAGACTCTTCTCGAAAATGATTGGCAAGGGCATTGCTCCAGATGTCGTTACTTACAACTCTTTGATTCGTGGACTTTGTGGAATAGGGGACTGGAAAGAAGCTACAAGACTGTTGGCTGAAATGGCGAGTAAAGATATCTTTCCAAATGTAATCACCTTCAGAGTCTTGGTGGATTCACTCTGTAAAGAGGGGATGGTCGTGGAAGCTGAAAGTGTGATTCAAATGATGATTCAAAGAGATATTGAGCCTAATGTGATTACATACAGTTCGCTTATGGGAGGGTACTGTTTGCGAGGAGAAATGGACAAGGCAAAGGCAGTCTTTGATCTGATGGTGACTGAGGGATCCATAGTAAATGTTGTAGTATATTGATAAACGGGTACTGTAAGCAGAAACAAACAGATGAGGCTGAGAAGATTTTTAAGGAAATGCATCATAGAGGAGTTGATCCCAATACAGTTACCTATAACACTCTTATTCAAGGTTTTTGCAAGGTGGGGAAACTACGAAAAGCACAGAAGTTGCTCTCTCAGATGCAAGAGTGTGGCCTACTCCCTAATGTACGAACTTACACCATTTTACTAGATGGACTATGTGGCAACACAATTTCATTCGGCAATAAAATTGCTCAGAGAGATGGAAGACAAGAAGGTGAAACTAAATATTGTAGTTTGCACTGTTCTTATTAAAGGTTTGTGCAAAGCTGGAAAGATTGAATGGGCAAGAGATGTATTCTCTGGTTTGTCATCTAACGGTCTTCAACCCAATATCTGGACATACAATTTAATGATTCATGGACTCTGTATTGATGGTCAACTAGATGAAGCAGAGAAGTTGTTAAGGGATATGGGAGATAAAGGCTGTTCTCCGGGTCGTCGGACCTATAACCTCATCATCCGAGGGTTGCTCATCAAGAACAAGGCGTCAACAGCAATGGGACGTATCCAGGAAATGGTAGCAAAGGGATTCTCCAGTAACGCACCAACTGCGAAATTGATTTTTAGGTTATTGTCTATGGGTAAAATAGATCCAACTGTGTTGCCATTGTTACAAAGTTAGACGTGAAGTTGTTTTAAATGTTTATAAAAAAACTTTGTTAGTATTACAATGGAAATTTGTAGACTGCTGAACCATTGGCCACCTTGGATGTGTCATTGATATCATTTGTATGTTACCAGCATCTTGGGAGATTGAATCATTTGTAGGAGATTTTGTCAGTTAAGGCAGGAGACTCCAAGTCAAGATTTGATCAAACTGGTGGTGTCAGCACCCAAATGAGGTAACTATTAGGGATATGGCAGTTTAACAAGACTTTAAACTTTGTATGGTTTTTGTAGGTGAGTAATTTTCTATTTCTGTAAATGGTTTGTCATTGGCAGGCCTGGGGTGTTGGTGGAAATACTGAATGAATTTCTGAGAATTTCCGTTCTCTTTTTCCTCATATGGCACTTGATTTTCCTTTTGAATTGGTTACATTCCAAAAGGAAGTATGCATACGCCATTCTCTACTGTATACTTTCGTTCCGGATTGATTATTGTTTTGAAACAAACTTTATAAGACCGATTATCAGTAGCTGGAAACACTGGAGTTGGATGTTTGCCCTATCACTTGATCAAAAATCCCAATGTTTTGGCTTGAAAACTCAGTCTCAAATCCTGGCGAAAATGGAGGTGGTCTCCTTCAAGAATCTCCGAAGCAAATAGTAGCGTGGCCATGAGAAGAAGGTACGTACTCATTTGGTTAACCACTAAACCCTACTTGGTTGATATGTTGCTCTTTGTTACCTTTACTGCTCAATTTTGATGGTTTCGTTTTTTATTGAACAAAATGTGCTCTCGGTGTCACTACCAAGACCTACACCTATAGGTTTTTGATCAAGGAACTTTTGATAGTTAGATGGATTGACTAGAAATGATGGACAAAGGATTTAGGCCTGATTCTGAAACCTACATGGCTGTGCTCAAGGCTTTATGCAAGGCCGGGAAGTGGGACAAGACGGAGATTCTGAAGCAGAATAAAGTGCCTCATCATTAGGAGGTGAAGCAAGAACAAAGATAAACCATTAGAGTACATGTTTCTAACAAAATTGGAGTATGTGTTTGCTAATATTTTGTGTGCTTGCTTATGATATGTACATTGCATCTGTTTGAGTTTATTTTTTGGGTCTGATGCATATTTGCATCTGTTGAATTTGTTCTTCGAATTCACTGACTAACGATGACAGCTTATTGCACGCAATGCAACAAAGTGAAGGTCTTGTGAGCTTGAAATATTTACTGTGTCGACTGTCGAGATATCAGTCATGTTCCCAGTTCTAAACTTGATATACCAGTTGTGAAGGAGTACATTGTGTCGAGGAGTCGTGATGCATTTTGCGTTTATCTTTTTGCTGAAGGTGAACTGATGGTGCATTTTCTTGGGATGCAAGTCATGCAACCTCTAATCTGTAGTGTTGTTGTTCTGCTTCTAGTTTTCTTGTGCATTTTGTAAACTCGTTTATGGGTGAAGATGGTTTTGCAGTTTCCAAAATATAGCACTCTGTAGTTTCTAAAATGTTTTCATACCTCAGTTATTTACATCAATCCATACAGAAAACCCCAAAGAAGGTGATGAACCATAAGGATGTGATGGTGTGTTAGCTAGCTTATCAATTTTGAGGTTTAAAATATGGGAGCATAAAAGGTCCGGATCCAATTTGTCACCCCAAACAAAATGCACTGTAAAGGAGGGAACTCCTTCCATTGGATTATGAATTAATCAGATGAAAATTAGTATAATTCCAGTTCTTTCAAAAACAAATCCGATTCAAAGTTTTATTATCTCTCGTTCGACCATTTATCTATTCTCACATCGACAAAAATCATCAATCGAGAACGAAATTTATATAATAGACTTATTTTTAACATCATCAATCGAGAATATCTATAGAAATCATTCTCTTTATTCTTCTTTGCATCATTTCCTATCACCCACCATATTTGATGTAGAAGAAATATTGAATAGTTACCGAGGGTAAATAGTATATTCTACTTTCTCACACTATATTTGGTCTCTCTTAAATTTATACGTAATATTAACGAATATCTAAAAATCTAGGGTTATCACAACAATCATTGGTGTGCTAACTGGGTGTGCTTTGCCCATATTAAATCGCCTGAACATCTTTTGGACATAAGCAGACTGGTGAATAAGAATTCCACCAACTCGATGTTCCAGCTCTATACCGAGGCAAAATCGAGTCCTACCAAGGTCTTTCATCTCAAACTCGAATTTCAAGTAGCTAACAGTCTCATTGATCTCATCAAGAGTACCGATGATATTCATGTCATCAACATAGACAGCTACTATAGCAAATCCTGAACTTGTTCTTTTAACGAACACGCAAGTGCATAACTCATCATTCTTATATCCCTTTCCAACCAAGTAATCACTAAGACGTGTATACCACATCCTACCGGATTGTTTCAATCCATAAAGAGAACGTCTCAATTTGATAACATGAGCACTGCGTGATTTACTTGAGTTGGGTATGGAGATGTCATCAGGCACTCTCATGTATATATCATAATCGATGTCACCATAGAGATATGTAGTGACAACATCCATAAGCTACATGTTAAGATTTTCGGACACTACCAAGCTTATCAGGTGGCGGAAGGTGATAACGTCCATAACTGGAGAATACGTCTCCTCATAATCAATTCCAGGGCGCTGAGAGAAACCCTGCGCTACAAGCCTAGCTTTATAACGCAAGACCTCATTCTTCTCATTACGCTTCCGAACAAAGACCCATTTATGTCCAACCGGCTTAACATTCGGTGGGCATAGCACAACCGGACCGAAAACTTGCCTTTTATTCAGAGAGTCTAGTTCAACCTGGATTGCATCCTTCCATTTCGGCCAATCTGCTCTACGTTAACATTCAGCATCAGAGCGGGGTTCCACTTCATCGTCGTCAATAATCTCTTAAGCGACAAAATAAGCAAAAGCATCATCGATTTACATGGAAGATCTATCCATAAGAACGCGCGCATCATTTGTTCTAAGCGAGATTTCTTTGTTCTCTGACATCACAAGAGGATCTGGAGCGTCCCCCAGACATGCCAATTGTGATTCAAGGACATAACTGTAGTCAGAGACAATCTCATGTGAAGGATTCACAATGTCGATGATGAATGGATCTTTTTGTGCCTCGATGGCCTGCCTTTTAACCGGCGGCTCATCTGTGAATTTTCTTGGTCTCCCCCTTTTCCTGGTGGGAGCCGAGGCCGACCCAACATCGTCCACATGAGCAGGAGGAATGTTTCCTTGCCTGGTGTATAAGCAACATCACTTCCGGGTAGCAAAATCGACCGGTCGATTTTTCCAGTACAAGAATTTCGACCGGTCGAAAAACCCAAAATAAAAATGGATTTTCCGATACCGAATATCAACCAGTCGAAAATGTGTCAAGTTCCCGGCAGAGACTTTTTCGATCGGTCGAAATTGTACAAATTTCGGGACAGTGGGCTTTTTCGACAGGTCGAATTTTGCTAGTTCAAAATTTTGACAAGTCGATTATTAGCCTGTGCCATCTTTTAAGTTGGTTTCCCAACGTTTTTTTTTACTGTATCTTTTCTTGCCATTTGCCATACATATGTTAAGGATCGAACCTTTTAACATTCTCATACACTTTCATGTACCGAAAGAGAGAAGATTTCATTAACTTGCCAACAAAAGTTACATCATAGATGTTCTTATTCATAAAACAAGACAAATGTCATAAAAATTCTTGACCGAAAAGGAAGCCAAAAACAATATCCGAAAACTTGAAAAGATTACAGAGACAAAGGACCTTTTACATAGGCTCAATCAAAATCCGGAGTAACAAGATTGTTCCCCTTGTCTTCTGCAAGTACGAGATTGGTATCAACATCCATCTCAAAATATCAAGCACAATTCGACTCCTGAGCCAAATACTGCTTGTGCTTCTTGTAGATGTTATGGATTTCTCTACTAGCACGGCACTGTCTGTGCATATGCCTCAGAGAACCGCATTTGAAACAACAATGCTTTCCAGGTTGCTATGACCGTTGACCATTAGGAACTGAACCAGACTGGCTCTTAGGAGGAGGGGCGTTGGCATTTTGATCACGGTGCCAAGTCATGTTACGACTTTGGCCACGTCCACGTCCACGCCCTCCTCTACCCCCTCGTAGAGCTTGTCCACCTCTAGCATAAGGTTCTGAACGAGCAACCTTCTTATCTTTTCGGGCTCTTCCACCAGTCTGATAACTCTCAGGCTTTTTGGTACCAGCCGGTCTCGAGTTATTGTTCAGAATGATCTCATGGTGCTTTTCTTTTTTCGCCAAACTGTTAATGAGATCACTGAAGGTGGTAATTCTCCCTTGCTCGTACTCAAGGCGGTACTGATGAGCGAGAAGACTCATAGATGTAGGGAAGGTTTGTAACGCCCTCTCAATCATGTCTTGCTCGGTCTTTTCCACTCCACAGAAGCTCAGGTCCGACTGTAGGTCAAGCATTGCTTGGTTAAAAGCATTGATCTTTGGGAAGTCCAACATTCTGGTGTTCTCCCATCTTGCAGTTAACTCAGGAAGCTGTGCATCATGCACATTATTGAACCGCTGTTTCAGAACATCCCACAAGACCAGGGGATCCGTTTTGTTCAAGTAATGCTTCTTGAGGGTCGGATGAATGTGACGCCTCAGAAACATGAGGGCTTGAGCTTTTGACTCATTTGTGGGTGGCGGGATTTCCGTTCCAGGCCCAGAGGGTTTGATGGTGTTGGTCACTCTCTTACCGATGAAAGTGTTCTCCACATCTGAGACCCAACGGTGGTAGTCCTTGCCTTCAAGGTCAAGAATGTCGAATTCAGGCCTAGCTGGCTCATTCGAAGTCATCTACAAAAACACACAGAGATGTTTTATCAGTAACGATCGAAAACTACGATCATGAAATATTCAAGCTTTCATTGAATAAGAACGTGATCCATGATGTATGATCACAAAATCGATTTGAAACGGTGGTAAAAACCACACCCACCAACCGTGACTATACCGTCACATAGAATCGATTTCCCTTTTCTTTTCTTTTCAAAACCGTGACTCCCCTAGGACCGTCACGTATACACTATGGATGTGTCATCCATAGGAACTAGGGTACCTGTACAACTCATATGCAATTCCAATATTCCTAGATCTAGGGTCTGTACAGGAAGCAAGTTTGCTAGATCTATCATATACGGTTTTGAAAAGTTTACCTCTTCAGGTGTTGTGCTCGGTATGACCGCTACACTTGACGAACGAGATCTTCTGGAGCGATTCCTCGGGAGACGAGCAATCTTGACAAGGTGAGATCTTCTTCTTGCGTAATAAATCTTTTGAGGAAGAAGGAGAGGAGGCCGACGTTGGTGATGGCCGGCGGCGGTGGAGGTGGTCGGCGGCGAAGGGTATTTTCTAGGGTTAGGGTTTTTTTCTTTTTTCTCCTATGGCGGCTATCAACTTTGAGAGTCGTGTTGATAACGTGTTGCAGGAGAAAGTAATTGACAGAAACAAAAGTAATAATTCTCATTGATAAATGCCTATTTATAGGCTGAGTACATGGGTTACAAATAACAATCCCGAGAATACAGGGATTCCTCATTAAATACATAAAGGACTGTCTAATAAATAGGATAAGACACACACACGTGAATTACGGAGAATAAATCTCCTTAAATAGTAGGTAATTTCATTCACTTGCAATACGTAAATAAGACAAGAATTTAATTTGGGGGGGGGGGGGGGGGGGGTGGGGTGGTGGGAATATATAATTTAAAGTAATTTTAATAATAATTTATTACATAATCAATATAATCAATCCTAACTTTAATCAAATCTGATGAACACGAAAAAGTTGAGGCTTATATAAGTGTGATCAATGAAATCGGAGGGAGCAAATTCAGTTATTTTCTAAAACGATGCAGGATGCAGATTGTTCAAATGCTATTAATTCGTCCGGGGAGTATGATGAGGAAACCACCACAAGTGAAATACCGACGATTGCGAGCAAAAACATTACCAAAGAAATGATATCCCAATACCTTCACTTGACGAGAGAAAATGCCGCTTTTGAACTTAATATTTCCAATTCTCCTTTACGCAAACGGTGTAAAGAACTGGGCATTGAGTGGCCATCAAAGGAGACAAAAATTACCAAAGAAATGATATCCCCATACCTTCACTTGACGAAAGAAAAAGTCGCTATTGAACTCAATATTTCCAAATATACTTTACGCAAATGGTGTAAAGAACTAGGCGTTGAGTGGCCATCAAGGGAGACGAAAATTACCAAAAATATTATATCTCAATATACCCACTTGACCTTAACTGAAATAGCCTACAAGGTGTAAAGTATATCTCTATATACTTTACGCAAACGGTGTAAAGAACTAGGCGTTGAGTGGCCATCAAGGAGACGAAAATTACCAAAAATATTATATCTTAATTTACCCACTTGGTGAACAACCGTACCGTAAATTGTGTTCACCAATTTTATGACAAGATATTAGGGTACGATTCACTTTTTACACACACTACAAGCCGCTCTTTCATGACAAATTTATGAAGCTTTATTTAGGAAGAAATATATATATGCTCCGCGAAGCCAAGCCAAAAGAGGCTAGGGCAGTACGTATTGAAAACTGTGCCTTAGAGCTCAAGTAATCAACGTTACAATAAGTCTTATCTTATTTACGTGGCAAACTAAATGTCTTTTTACTACTATTTGGCATTACTGTAATTCTGGTTTGTTAACTCTAACCGGACTACTAATTGTATAGATAGAAACCACAAAATTTTTGTTAGCCATTGGTTATCCAAAAAGCTACGTACCATCGTGCATGTCATGTCCTATATAGGATGGTTTCAAAGTCAGCAACAATAGATTACGTGTAGGTACGTAGAAGTCAAGGTTCTCCAAGAGGGTTCGATAAGTTTTTTACTCTCTCTCTCTCTCTCTCTCTCTCTCTCTCTCTCTCTCTCTCTCTCTCTCTCTCTCTCTCTCTCTCTCTCTCTCTCTCTCTCTCTCTCTCTCTCTCTCTCTCTAATCTAATCTCTTTGTCACTTCCAGCAGACACCATGGACTCGTATTCTCTTCAGGACGTAATCACGATGCTCAATGATCTGAGGACCTAAGGCGATCAGAGTCGGACTTGAGAATTTGGGACCTGAGGCGAGAATCGAAATTAGTGTTCTTTCATGGTCATATAAGAAAAACGACAAATATATAAAATTTTGTTACATAGATACCCAAACCAATTTAGTCTCATGTTGCTCTCGTATCTACAAGAACAAATCTAAATCAACATACATCAACATTTATGTGAGATTTGTTAATCATAAGTGAAATATAAAACTATAATCAAATACTTAAAAACGAGAAATTCTGCCGTAGGCAGAGCACAAATGTGCGGGTAAGGGGAATGCCTATTTTGACCCTAGTAAATAGTGAATAGTAACAGTGAATAGTGTATAATGAATAGTGAACAGTGTACAGTGAACAGTGTTTTACACAATAACTAGTGCATAGTATCTGGGAAAATTTTTCAGAAAGAATAACTTACTCAATCAGAAAAGTTTGAACTAGCCTTCATTAAATTGCTTCTTCACCTATGGTTTCCTACCGAGCTACTCTAGCAAACAAACTCACTGCTGACAAACTCTCCTTTTAAGAATGATTTCTCTCCTGATTAATTTTCTTTCAGAAATAAAATGAAGACATAACTATCTCAATTTTCTACCTTCTGGGCGGTAGTCCGCCTCCTAGGGGATCAACTGAGTATGCATAAATAAAACAACCACATAAGCGAAACATCTCATCTTTTTCCTCCTTCTGGGCGGTAGTCCGCCTCTCAGGGGAGTAAGATGAGTTTTTTATGAACACGCAAAAACAAATTGAAAGATTTGTAGTGGGAAGCCATAGTTTATTTATTCCAACATGGTTACAAAATGAAGCTTGAGCAGTTGCTTCGACTCTTCACTCACAAAATGAAAATTTCTAAGGCTTTCTACTCTCAGAAGGATT
Source organism: Potentilla sterilis (assembly GCA_963682095.1). Classification (NCBI taxonomy): domain Eukaryota; kingdom Viridiplantae; phylum Streptophyta; class Magnoliopsida; order Rosales; family Rosaceae; genus Potentilla; species Potentilla sterilis. The sequence continues at coordinate 8,814,239 of OY821763.1, read as the reverse complement.
TCTCTGATTCTGATTTTCGATGCCTAACACTAAGACTCGATGCTCTTTATATAGAGAGCGGATCCCAAACCGGAATTGAAATGCTATCTAAAAATAGTGCCTCCACTAGCTAAAGGTGGAAGTTGCAGATAACATGTCGCTTTCTTCCACTGATGCAGACAATAATAGTGCTTCCATTATCTGATGCGGACAAGGCACCAACTTTTCCTCCATTGTCTTCTTTTGGAAAGCATAATCTTCACGATGAGATTCGTGATAAGGGTGTTTCCCACTTTGAGGAAGAGGACAACAAACTTTTCTTTTACAGATCGTCGTAATCTTCGTCGTAATCTTCTGAATAATTGCCAAGGTAGGGGTCTTCATACCTTATCTTTCTTCTTGTCACATTCTCTTCCATGTCTGTATCTATGTACATCATGTAGTTCTTCTCATTCTCGATTTTCTCGAGCCACTGAGTGCATTCAAGGGAAGAGTCTATCTCTTTCCTTTTCAAGGCGCTGTATAGATCACTAGTGACCGCTGCTGGGTGGTCATATGTAGTGACCATGATTTTCTCACCTGATGCAAGAAATGTGATCTTATGATCTCCTTCGATCAATTTCTTGATATATTCCAGTGTCATGGCTTTCATCCACGGAATGCTGGAGTTTGGATTTCCATTATAACCGGAACATGCTGGTTGGAGATATTGCCCCTGGATGATTCTGACATAGTGATGGGGGGAATATACTCTGTTTCTCCATTGGATTTCTGAATCCATTCTGGAGGTGTTGACCTGAACTTCAACCTTGGAATGCAGTTGTTCTTCCTGACATTCTTGACTGTGTTGTATATAATTGTTGGCAAACCCTTGAGATCTTCATTCGTCTTTGTCCATAGGTTATGAACAAATCCGTTTTCCACAAGCCATAGCTTGTGCTCTTGTTCATGCTCACTTTGAACATTTACCAAATATCTTCCCAGAAAAGGTCCTGGAACAACAAAGAGGGTTTGAGGGAGCTTTTCATTGGGATCATGCCTGTCTATTTGTCTGTGAAACTCGAACCAATTTGACTGTTTTAGTGCTTGGATAGGGACCTTTGCACTCTCTGGAGTTTTGATATACAGCGGGGTTGGTTCATTGACTGTGCATTGTGGCTTTTTCTTCTGACTTAGCTCTAGTGCTAAGGCATCCATGGTTGCGGACATGAGCTCTCCAATGCCTTCTCGAAAGGCATACATTAGATTATCTAACAGTGTCCTCTGGTGGGATGCTAGATTTTGATCAGTATGGTAAACAGTTTCAGAGAAGGTGTTTAGCCTGTATCTAAAGATGTTTACAGTTCCTGTAGGAATAATTCTGCTTTTGGCAAAGCAGCAGCCGTCAACGGTCTTGATTTGCCTTTACCGTCTGCCGTTTGAGACGAGCTAGCCAATCCTTTCCCCTGGAATTGATCAGTTGGGATTGTTCCTTTGGGGAACAGTATAGCCTTCCAGAGCGGAAGGTCCATTGGTTCTTTTTCTTGGCTAGGCTCTTTTCCTGGCCTTATGCTTCTAGGATTGCGGCCTTCATCGTCTTTCTCGTTTCTCCGATACATGGCCATTTCTCTTGTCAGAGCGTCTAGGAGATAGTTCCTGTTTCCTGCAATTAATTCAACATTATAATCATATTGGTTAAGAAATAATTGCCAGTTAGCTAATCTTCCTCTATCAGCTGCTCTATCAAGTTTGAAGTTTTTGAAATTTTTCACTCTGGCACAATATGTTCTCACGGTAAAGGGTTTTCCTAAAAAGGCAGGAGAATCCTCGATTGTCTTTTTGATAGCCAGAATTTCTTTTTCTCCTGTGGGATAGTTCAGCTCTGCTGCCTTGAACTTTCCACTGCAGAATCTCAAAATCTTCTCGGTGTTAGTGCCAGGCTCTCTTGCCAGTACTACACCTGCCCAGGAGTTGTCACTAGCATCTGTTTGAAGGATGATTTCATCATTTTCTTCAGGTTGATGTAGCGGTGGCAAATTCTTGCATAACTCCTTGATTTGTCTGACGGTCTGTTCGTCATCTCTCGTGAATTTCCAAGCTCTCTTTGAGCTTGTTTTAGGTGACAGGATTGTTGTTAATCGAGAAATTTTGGGAATGAAATCTCTCCCATAATTTATGACACCTAAAAATCTCTGTAGACTTTTGGCATCAGGAATTCTGTCTGGGAATTTCCAAACCCTTTCTAAGATATGAGGCTGCAGCTTGATGACTCCATTGTTTACATTGATCCCTAAGAAGTCTATTTCATTTTGGACCAAGAAAACTTTCTTCTCTCCTAGCATGATTCCATGCTGGACAATGAACTTGACTACTTCAAAGAGATGATTCATGTGTTCTTCTTTGTTCTTTGAAAACACAAGGATATCGTCTATGTAGACGACACAGAAGTCTGCTACTTGCCTGATTATGTTATCCATTTTTCTCTGGAAAATGGATGGAGCTTGTTTCAGCCCAAAAGGCATGACTAGCCATTCGTAATGTCCCTGTGGAGTTCCGAAGGCTGTAAGAGGAATGCTATCAGGATGCATTTTGACTTGCCAGAATCCTGATTTAGCATCAAACTTTGAGAACACTTTGGCTCCTCTGAGCCTGTTGATTAGCACTTTGGCTTGTGCTATCTGGTAACCGTCTTTTACGGTTTTCTTGTTGACGTCTCTGTAGTATATCACCATTCTTGCTTTTCCACGAACTTCTTCTGCATGGTTTCTGACGTAGAAAGCTGGAGCATGATGAGGACTCTTTGATGGTCTTATCAATCTTTTTTTCTAAGAGATCAGCTATATCTTTTCTGAACTCCTTTTGATCTTCTTCCTTGTATTGAGGGATAGCTTTTACGTGACAGATGGAATTCATGTCATGTAATTTGAGCTCACAGACCACTGGGTCTTTATCCCAAAACTTCAGAGGATTGATATCGATGTTCTGTCCGAGCATTTCTTTGATTTTTCCAAAGGTATGCTTCTTCTGTTTTTCGAGCTTGGCCTTGAAGTGTTTGAGATTATGCTCTTTTATGAATGCTGCTTCCACTGTTTCATCTTCTTCTTCCGATGACTCTTCATTGGGCAACTCTTCTTGTTGCACATCTTGGTTGTCAGGAGCTTTGTAGAATACATAGTAGTGATACTTGTCCTGATCATGAAGCGATGCACTGGTAAGATCTCCATTCTAGAATCTAGTTTTCATACCAGACTTTTTGAAGTTCTTCAACCTGTTCTTAAGGATTTTCTCTTGCTTACACTTGTCACAATCTCTCTTGAGAATGTTGTAAACAGTGTGGTGCTTGAGTTGGATTCTGGTAGGTGCTTCAGGCGTTGCATCAGGATGTTTGAATTCTCTGTTGCCATGGAAGCTACAGAAATCCATTTCATCATCTTCTTCTTGTGATGATGAATCTTCGATGAGCAATTCTTCTTGTTGCTTGTTTTGCAGGACAGCTTCGAATCTTGGCTTGTATCTTGGCTTGTATTCACCACTATTCTGCTGCAATCTCTGATATTGTTCTGTGAATCTGTTGCCAACGATACTTTTGGCATCTTTGATCCTCTCTGTCCAGAAGAACTTCTGATTCTTTTCGAACCCAAATAGGTTCATTTCTTGCTTCTGGATAAAGGTTTGTTGTAGCAGGAAGTCATTGCCGATTAGCGTATCAGAGTTTTGGCCTTCTGATTGCCAAATACTTTCAATGACAAAGGATCCTCCTCCTATTGAGATGTGAACCTTCTTAGCAACTGTATTCATGAAGATCTTTCTTCCTTCTACAGTTCTTCCTGTTACCTTGTTTTTTTGGATCTGTTTCCCATAACTCTTCTGGTATAGCAAATCTTTTTGCTAGACAAAAACCAGAACAGTTATCTACAAAAGCATGTAGATGATACTTCTTGTATCCTGGAAACTTTAATCCTATTTCCATGTATTTACTGAATCTACTTGTAGAAACAGTCGCTACTTTGCACAGATTCTGCTTTGAAGAACTTGGTTCCTCTTCTGTTAGAGGACTGCATTGTTCTTCAATTTCTTCAGATACTTCTTCTCTTCTTGTATCTTGAATTAGAGCTTCTGTAAATACTACTCCTCTTTCGGTAGTATTTTGGACTGGAGCTTCTGTGATTACTACTCCTCTACTGGTAGTAGTTTCTGGTCTTGCTTCTTGCTTCTCTTTTCTTTCTTCGAAGAAGTCTTCATACTCTTGTTCAATAATCTGGTTTATTGAACTTTTCTTTGACTTTCTTCTTGCTTCGGCAATGAAGCATTCTTTGTGATACGTCTCTCCTGACGTTTCACAAAACATGGGGAATCCATGTTTTTCTTTGCATTGACAGTAGTCACATATGAAGGATCCTGAAATGACCTTGAAGGAAGATATCTATTGTTCTTCCTTGCTTTCTTCCCAATTGTTTTCTTCAAGGAGGTAAACTTTTCTGGATTCGTACTCTTCTTCAGACTCGTGTCTGATGTGTCTGATGATTCGTCTTCTGAGTAGATTGAATAGACAGACATTTCTCCATCATCGTTTGATGAGTAGACTACCTCGTAGCCTTTCAGGTTAGCCACTTCTATGGCTTCTTCATATTCCCTGAGAAGAGCTTTTGAACCTCTTTTCTCTTTCTTGGGACATTCGTTAGCATAGTGCCCTTCGGCTTTGCATAACCAACATCTGCAAGTTTTCTTCTTTTCAGGTTCTTGATGAAATCTCTTCTTTTTGAAAAATCTTCTTCGAGGATCTCGTCTCTCTTTCCTGTACTTGGAGCTCCTCTTGAATCTCCAACTCTTCCTATCGTTTCTCTTGAAACGTTTTTGGAAGTGTTTTTTCTTGTGTCTCTTTTCTTCGCAACCCCAGTTGGTTGGCACATCTGTTATTCTGGAACAGAAGTCACTTGTGCCTTTGAGTTGCTTCTTAGCTGCTTTTGCTCTGGTGTTGGCTTTACACTGCTCACGCATCAGATTTCTGATTCTATCTGCGACTCCTCCTACCGAAACCATCTCTAGAGGTTTTTCTGCTATGATTTCTCTCATAGCTGTTCTCCATGGCTCAAGGAGCTTTCTGTGTAGGAGGTATATCAGGTCTGCATTTTCCAATTCTCCTATCATGCAGTAGTAATCTTGAAACTCGTTCAAGTATTCCTCAAAGAACTTCATGTCACAGATCTTGAGGGCGTGAATGTTTGTTTTTGCTATCTCTCTACTTACATCTCCAAAGGTTGAGGTATTTCCACAGAACTGATTGTACAGTGGTGAGGCATAAGTGTAGGGATTCTTGTTTGCCTTTGTGTCTTCTATCCACTGTTTTCCTCTGGCTGTTTCTTTGAAAGAAAAATAGAATTTCTTTGCCATTCCTCGGAGAGTTGTCTCATAAACCATCTGCAGATCTTGTGGCTCAAGTTTATGATAGGTGGTGCATGATGCTACTAGTAGGCTAGCACGCCAATCATCAATGGTACGGTCTTCTTCTTGTCTAGAGCTTTGTCTAGATCAAGCCACACTCCTAGATGTGTCAGAGGCGTGAGAGAAATATTTTCTTGTGGAATGAACTTTTGAGAACTTCTTTCTCCTGCTCTTCCACTAGGACCTTTCCCGTATGGGAGTTTGGTTTTTCCACCGATTCTGAAAAAGGTGGCTTCAGCTGGTGAAGATTGTGAGGTTTCTGCCTCCTCCATTTCCTCATCTTCATCATCTGAGAATTCTGTCTTTACAACAACAAGACAGATTCTTCTTTCCTCTATGTTGAAGTCTTCGATCTCTTTGATCAATTGACTCAATCTTAGAGGGTTTTCACACTCTTCTGCTTCTTTATACAGTTTGAAGAGTTCTGTTTTTGGACTGCTGACTTTTAGCATGCTGATGTCTCTTTCTAGTTCAGCATCTAAGTCTTCTTCCATGACCGTATTGCTTCTTGTAGAAATTTTGGTACTTCTATTCCCAACTTCTCTTGTAGAGTTGCATCTTCTAAATGGTCTGGAACTCTCTCCTCTTATGCTTTCGAAGGAAACATCACTGCTTCTATATCCTTCGAACTTGAGATTGATGTCTCCAGTTGTCCGGTTCTCATAGTTTGCTGCCCTCGAGCTTTCTGGCTTCTCCTTTGAACCAGATAACTTCCATTCTATTGGAAAAGTTACCTCTTCCCATGTCACCTTGTGATTCTCTTGATTATGGTTTCTGGGATTTGTAAGAAAACCAATGGTAAGACCTGGCTGGTTTGTTATTTTGGTCTTTGGCTCTACTATTGTGATCATGAGTTTATAGTAGATTCTATAAACTATTGCAAGCTCTTGCATGCCTTCCTTCATGGATGTTTCATCTGTCTTGACTCTGAGTCGTAGGCAGTGAGCGGCATCTGATAGGCTGGTTTAAAAGTTTGGGTAGCAATTGAAATATGCAACCTGGTTGCATAGAGATGCTTGGAGAGTACCCAATAAACTTTTCTGGAAATCAGTCAGCCTATTGTCTTGGAGGACACATAAGACTGAGCAATTTATGTCTTCTCTGGCTAGAAGCTTTATGCCCACTTGGACTGCTCCAACGTGCATAAACTTGAAGTTTTTCTTTCTAGCTCTAGCAACTTCTTCAGGTGTTACTAGAAGGAGTTCTGTTTCTCCTGTACTAGCTGGAACGGTGAATTCAAGCATTTTGAATTGATGGCTCGCCATCATATTGAAGCTGCTTCTCCTATAGATATCGCTGAAGCTGATCTTTGGGATGGCTTCGTTTCTGACGTGGTTCTCAATTTCGTTGTACTCGAATTCTTCTGAGTTCAACAACTGTACCGATTTTTTCTTCCAGGGACTTAACATGTTCATGTCTCGCATATCTTCTCTCTTTGTTTTGATTGCTGGTGAAGTCAGAAAAAATGGCTTTGGCTGAGGATTCCACTTTGGAACTTTTAGAGGCTTGAAGTCATTAATCTGTTTAATGACTGTTCGAGGTGGACTGGTGCTTGATTTGTTGCGCTCTTGTGCTATCTTTCGAACATAATCAAGGATCTTCATCTGTTGAAGATCTAGTCTCTCGATCTTGCTATTAACTCTTGTTAATAGGCTTTGGTCTTCTTTTGGCTGATTCTGGATGTAATCAACTTTGGCTTCCAGGGTGTGCAATTGGTTGTTGATTACAGGAAGCATTTCTAGATATTTTGTATATCTAGAATTTTCTGCAAAAGACTCCTGCTGGATGGCATCTATGTGCACCAATAGAGAATCTAGTTTCTCTATTATTGCTCCAGATGATGTTCCCATTTCTGGGAGGTTTTGAGCTATTACAAGCTCTGATACCAGTTGAACTGTGGATCTAACCGATTCTCAAACAAAATGAAAGTTTAACAAGCTAATTTGTTCAAAGCTTTTTCTGCCTCTGCCTTTTTTCTAGAAAGTAACTCGATAATATTTTGCTCACTAGCAATTCTTTGTCTTGTAAGAACAGATACTGGATTAGGGCAATGCAGATTTTGGCAACAAGGGTGAGCTGCTATTTTTGCTCTTTCTAGGAGTTTAATTCTTTCTTTTGAATTTTTAATAAAATCAGTAAGGAGTTTATGGCGGGATTTTAAATCATCTAACTTTGGAAACATTTGGTTTTGAAGAGTAGAAAAATTACTTATGGTGAAAAATTTACCTTTGAGTATCGAGGATAGATCTTCCGCTGCAGATATTAGAACAGATAAATTATGGGCCCACTACGCTTTCAAAAATACAAAAAGAGGGGAAAATGCTGAATGGGGCAATTTTGAAAAACTTTGGTAAATAGTATCCCGCACACCACTGTGAGGAACATTGTAGATGCACTCCTTAAAAACTCAACCAATTAATATAAGTTGATGTTCCGACATAGTACATAGAAAAATAAAACTAAATTTAATTTATTAATCATAATCCAAATATAAACCTAAAATCAAGTATTTATGAACCAAATCAATATATATTTATGCTCCAATATAGTAACAATATGTATAGAAAAAGAAAACTAATATTCGTAATGTACGGTACTAATTAAAAAAAAAAAACAATTTACAAGTCATAACATATTTTTCTCAAAAACATCACAAAATTATTTAAATGTTTTTGTCTTAAAGAGTTTTAAAAAAATTAGGTCATCTAGAATTTTGATGCCTGAGGCGGGCGCCTCTTTCGTCTCACCTCAAGTACAGGTCTGGGTCCAAGTACACAAGAATGGAGGGTCAAAATGAGCCAGTTGCATTAACAATGACCCATTGGAAATCTGTTGCAACAGATTGCCGATCTGCCGGAACAGATTGCCGATCTGCCATTGATATGGTCAATGGAGAATATGCAAAACATGGAGATTCGATGACAGAACAGCAAGCGGAGCTCGTCGCAAAAAAATTCTTTGTGATATCCTCACTCCTAATGGGAGGCATTGGAGGCATTATCAACAGTAAGATTTTTTTTCATTAAGTTTCATTTTTTTTTTAATTCATGTTGCGCTTATATTGTTAATTTTAAGTGTTCAGATTGCTTAAACTAACTAGCTAGGTATTTTTTTTATGTCCTAGTTGCCAAAGTTGATTCACTTGGGAGAGTAGATGTGAATACAACGGCATCCGTAATCAGTTTGTACCTATCTCACTATGATGTGTTCAGCACCACTACTGAAGAAAGGACAATGTTTCTCTTAACTCTGGATGATGTTGCTAATGTTGATATTAGCCCACAGACCCGCAGATAGGGCACCAGGGCCTGGCCCGAGGCCCTGGACCGGATCACCAGCACCCGGCCTCGGGGTCAAGTAGTCTATCCTGCCACCAGGGACCCTGGGACCGGGGGCGCCTGCCTGCCAAAGAGGGCATCAGAGTGTACAAACAGAAGGGAACTAGTCCCACATCGAAGGGTGAGGCCAGCCCTCACTCCCAACCACCTATATAAGGGCCCCAACTACCCTCATTAATAGGTAACTGATCTCACTCACCGCTTATATACGTGCTCAAGTTATATATATTCCAACTATACTAACTTAGGCATCGGAGAGGAGAAGACCGGCCCGCCTGGTATTCCCCTTAGTAAGCAGGTTGGCAGGAGATCACGCGAGGATTCACCTGTATCTACCAGGCCCCAGGGTTTGTGCAGAAACAATTGGCGTCGTCTGTGGGAAGCTTGAACAAGAAGCCGTGTAAGCAACACCAATGGCAGAGAATTCGGAAGTAAGTAAAGAGAGAGGTACCACCGAGGAGGGGCGTGTTGCATTAGTGCAAACGCTCATCTCCACCCCGGTCGTCACGCGGGAGCCACATGGCGCCCAGGGCAACGGTCAGGAAGGAGGGAGCAGTGGAAGACTGTCCGGTGTGCCGGGACCGGGACACTACGACAGTTCACGCGGGAAAGGCCCGGCAGGGGATGAAGACAGTCCAGTACACCGGGGCTTCTCCTTGACTTTCTCGGATGATCCGAGCGATCGATCTGAAAGCCCGCACTGTGACAGTGACCGGGACCCTACGTACAGCCCCGACCAGAGCAGTATGGCGGGAGAGATACGGGCAATGGCCGCAGAGGTCAATCGTCTAAGAGAGGAGGGCGACAGGGACAGAGCCAAGTCCAACGCCCGGTACGAAGAGATGGAAGCGGTGAATTCTGCCCTAGTAGCCGCCCTAGAGAGAGGACAACAGCGTAATGACGCTATGATCAAGGCGCAAGCGGCACCCACGCCAGTCCGACCTCAGCAGTTCGAGGCAGGGCAGTCATCGGGCGGTCGGCCCGGTGATCCCATGCGAGAGAAGTTACCGGCCGGTGCAGGCCCGCCGAAGAGCACGCCAGTCTCCCGCCAGCTCCACACTTCGTCTGTGGATGAAATTGAGACCCCGACTGCACGGGCATTGCAGATGTTAGCTGACACTGTGTTGGATTTAAAGGCCCAAATGGAGGCCAACGAGAGAAGAGCCGTGCGGCCAATGGAGGGCGCCCGGTTTAATGAGCGTATGGGCCCTTTCTCGCACCGGGTCATAGAGTCGGGGAGGTCTAGCAACCAGAAGTCCCTCAAGCTCACCTATTCGGGGTCCGGCTGCCCGTATCAGCACCTGGACAGTTTCCGGTCCCAGACCTACGCCAATGGCTACTCTGATGCAGTCTGCTGCAGCATCTTCCAGGAAACTCTGTCTGGAGAGGCGCTCAGCTGGTTCTATGAACTTCCGGCGAACTCGATCGAAGCATTCGAGCAGTTAGCCGACCGGTTCGTAGGCCGCTTCATCCTCAGGGTCGAGGGAGCCCGGACGTCGACCATCCTCTTCAACTGTATGCAAGCACCCGGAGAGGAGCTGAGGACCTTTGTCAACCTTTGGCAGACGGCCACAGCCGGGGTTCGGAACCTTGACAAGGGCATCGCCGAGATGGCGTTCAAGCAAGGGCTCCGGCTAGGGAAGTTTTCCTACGCCGTCCGGGTAGAGCTCCCGCAGGGGTATGACGAGTTGATGGCTATGGCCATCCGACATGCTCAGGCCGATCACGAGACATATGGGCACCACCTGCTGAAGAGGAAGCGAGATGAGCAGCAGGAGGACCATCCCCGGGAAGAGAACCCCCCGCCCAGTCAGGAGGACAAGCCCAGCCAGCGGACCGAGAACCGCGCCACTCGACCCAACCTGAACAACAACAGAAACTGGCCGCAGCAGCAGCAGAGGCCCTATTCTGATAAACCCTAGGGCGAGCACAAGTCGGCGCCGTACCGGCAAGAACGCCCCCTGGCAATCATGCCAGCACCACCGGCCGGTCAAGAAGTCTTCACCGCTCTCACCACTCCCTACGAGGACATTCTGCTTGAGAACGGGAGTATCATTCCCCCACCGCCCAAGAGAAAGTACCCGAAGGGGAAACTTACAATAGCACAGACAGGCAAGTACTACTCCTACCATGATGAGGCTACTCATCGAACAAGCCAGTGCTGTGCTCTCAAGACAGCGGTGCAGGGCTTGATTAATAACAGCCAGCTCCAGCGGTACGTAGGGGAAAGAAGATTAGACCCCGACCGGGAGCATGACTAGGCCTGGTAAACCCGCTAAATCCGAGCGGTTAGTTTGGCATATCACCGGTTCTACTGTTATAAAAATAAATATATGCAAAACTACTTTTGAGAAAATTTCACCGGCTCCGCCAGTTCAAGTATATTCATAATCAAGCAAATATACAAGCAGTAACCGTTCCGGAAAGATTACAAGGATAAGAGCAAGGAAAAACCTAAGGAGCCGCGCCTCCACCCTCAGCAGGCAATCTGCCAGCCTCTCCTGCGGCAGCCTCGTCGTCGACCTCAGTTCCGGCGCCAGCTCTGGCTCGGGGAGACTTGGTACCGTTGGTAAAAGAATCCAAGTCCGAGCGAATCACTTCTTCCGCCCGGGACTCCTCCACGTGCTGCTGATGGGTGTCCGACTGCTCACGGATATCTCCATCAGCAGCATCCGGCATCTGGGAAGTGTCCAGCCACCCCTTCCCCGCCCATTCCGTGTACGCATCCGAGATGCCCGCTTCCCTGGCCTTCTCCAGGAACTCCAGGAACTCGTCGCTCTCCTGGTATCGGAGAGCGAACCGCTCATATTGTTCCGGGTCCTCTTCCCTGGCAGCGGCGCGCAGAGCGGTGGCTCCCATCTGGAGCTCATCCACCTTGGCTTCCAGCTCGGCCCTCTCAGCTTCGGCCTGCTCCTTCTCCTTCTCCAAGCTCCGGTTCTGCTCCTCCAGCTTCTTGGCCCTCTCCTCCAGTCTGGCCTTCTCCCGATCCGAGCGGGACTTCTCCACCTCCAGGCGCTTCCGGGCCTCTGATAAAGCAGCTATCTGCCTCTTCAGCTCCGGCAGTTCCTCGCTCGCGTCCGGTTGGTACAGACTGTACAGCAACTGCATAACAACTGCAACATTTAATCAAGCAGCAAGAGAAACAAGCTACAAACAGTGCAGTGGCACCAGTTAGGGCTTCCCCTCGGTGCCTCCGCAGGCGCGGGGCTACTCTGCCGGGCAGTGGCAGCCTTCTCCCCAGCGGGGCTAGATTGTGCACCGCTGGTTGCCCTGAGCCGTTTGGCCAGGTTCTCCAGGGACGACCCGCCAGTGAGCGTCACCAGCGCGGAGGGAGGAATGTCCGCGACCCTCCACTTCTCTCCCCGGCCTTCCGGAGAAGAAGATCGTGCGCCTACCCGGGTCACGAGCGGAACAGACACCGGGCGGTTGGGGATCCTGCTCACCCCACCGGGAATCCTCACTGGCCCCCCAGTCGTCTTACCCTTTCCGGGTACCGCCTTGGGCGCAGCAGCATGGCTCTTCACCCGCCTCAGGATGTAGGCGCCATCATCAACATCCATGGCCCTCGGTTCCGGATGAGTCGTGAGCCGGCCAGACTCCTCGTCCACCGAGGTCTGCGAGACTGTCACGCCTTTCTCCTTCAGCTTGTTAAGGAGATCTTCCCCGTCCATGGAAAGAGTGGTTTCAGGCTTGATGACCGCCCGGGAAGATGCACATGCAGGACAGACAAACGGTTAGTATCTTAAAACAGAGCTAGCACGAGTATCACCGCTAGGGCTTGCTACACACCGGGATCCCGCCCGAGACAACAGTATTCCAGCACTTCTCGCCGGATGAAGTTATAAGAACTCCGTTCCAGGTCATCCCAACATCCGAGTATTGTCGAAATCCTCTCGTGCTCCAGCTCAGATAGCTCGAATGACTGGTCGCCAATAGGTTGGAAGGCGCCAGGAACCCGGTACATCTTCCTTCTCACCTGCCACCTCCCGCCCACCATCACCACCTTCTTTCTCCAGTTATTGTCTACCCATGAAGGCATGTTGGTGATGATCGGTTGATTGTTCCGGGCATTGAAGGACAGGCAACCCCGGGACCCCTGCTTCCTCGAGTAGGACAACCTATACAAGGCCCGGAATTCGTTTACCGTTGGCATACTCATTCCGGACAGCTCATATAGGCAGCCGAGGCTCAGTAGCCGCCTCCACTGGAGCCCAGGAAGCTGCGCGGGCGACACTTGCAGCGCACTCAGCATATACTGCACGAAATCTGGCAGCGGGAGCGAGAATCCATGCCGGAACTGATCCTGATGCACGGCAACCCAACCTGCCTCCGGGTTGCAGGCTGATTCTCCAAGATTCAGTGGTCGCAGCAAAACCTCGTCCGGGATACCCCATGTTTCCCGGAACGCCGCAATCTCTCCAAGGGTCATGCTACCCTCCGGTTCATCACACACCAAGGCACCTTTTCCTCTGCCGATGGTGTAACTCACGGTCGGAGCACCGGCAAGGCGCACCCCGTGGGGTATTTCAGTCTCCGAGGATTCAGACCCGGAAGACGAAGACGAAGCCGAAGCTCCGCTCCCGGAGCGGTCAGCGACTTCGGTCTCCGGGGATTCCGAACCGAGCCAGTCCTCCAATCTCTCCACATCGTCCACGATAGGACCTCTAGCAGCCGATTCGGAAGCCCCGTCAGAACTTGAAGAAGGCATCTTAACCTAGGGGAAGAAAATAAAACCCTAGCGCTCGTCAGCAACAGGCTACAACAGCGCCTTCTACGGCCTCTCCCCAAGTTTGCCGCAGAGCAACTCAGTCAGCGACAGAGATCCCTTCCCCCCCCCCGCCGCAAAACAACAAAAGCAAAACAAGAACAACACCGGGGCAAAGAAATCAAGAACTTACCGATTAATATGCTTAACCGAGGAAGGTCCGCCCTGCAAAAGCAGCGAGCAATAGTAGAGAGAGAGAGTAAGGAGCGCTTGAGAAAACGGATCTAGTAGGGCAAGGAGTTCAGAGCTTTCGCCGGGTTTCTCTCTTTCTCTTAGTCTCTCTAAGGCAAGAAGCAAAAGCAGAAAGAAGAGCAGAAGATGCCTATTTATAGAGGGGACCGGTGCCCTAGGCGTTTGAAATCCCCCCAAAACACGCAATCAGAGCAACTTAAACGCCTACGAATCCAGGCCCTCCATCTCAAGACCGCTCCCTGCTGGCACGTGTCCCAGCATTGGTAAACTGCCCATGCCATCATAACTGATGGGACTGATGGACTTCCTCCTTAAATGCATGTCAGCCACTTGTCCCACACGCTGGCGACAGGAAGGTAGGAGCGGGAACTGAGGCGTCAGACCCTCCCACACTTTTCCAGGCTCCACGGTTGCACGCCATCTTCATTACATCTCCCCGGTTATGATCTTCCAACCGGCTCGAAGACCTCTCACGGTTATGATTTTCCAACCGCTTCGAGAGCTTCGTACTGGATATGAGCTGATAGGAGCACAATGTGCGACGATATTATATGCTTATGCCCTCATTTATGCTTTGTTTAACCCTTATTTGTCTAAGATAGAGTCATAATTTAGTTTAGTGTTAATTTGGTAGAGTTTGGTGAAAAATGGTTAAGAATCCGAAAAATGACTAAGTATGAGAAATCTGGAAAATAGTGCAAAATATGTCTTTTTCGTGATTTTGAGATGAGTAAAAATATGATCTATCCTTATCCGAATTTAGTGAAATTTGGTGTGCTTAATATTCATATACTGAGGAATGTTGTGTTAAAATTTCAGATCAATTGGAGTTCGGGAAGTCACCCAAAAGTTGGCTGCAAAACGGCAGTCCGAGCATTCCAATCCAGGGGCTTCCAGGATTTTCCTGGGACTTTGATCCAACTTCGAAAAATCATTCCCGACGACTCACAAGTAATTTGATCGAGATATTTTATGGAGAGATGTCCATATGTGTCTAGTTTATCTGAGACTTAGAATCACATCAATCGGAGCTCCGAGCGTGGAAATATGCCGGAATTACTGCAACAAGGTCTATTCTGCCGATTCCAGGAACCTATTACCTCCTTTTCACAATTATTGCTTTTCGATGGACCATATGGTGTACAAATGCATATGTGAAGATGGTCAAAGCTTAAGAAAGGAGGGAAGATGACACCAAGCCATGGCATTGAAGAAGAAATTGAAGAAAGAAGTTCTCCTAGTCAAACTAGGAGAAGCTGCCGAATAAGGCAGATTGTGTGCCTTTGTGTTGTTGTCGGCAATTGGGCATTTTCGGTGGAACAAAACTCATGAAATGAAGTCCAATGATTATTGAAGAAGTACATGAAGATGTGAAGCCCAAGCCTTGAAGAAAAATTCAGAAAAAGAAAACCTAATTGAACTATGAAAGGAAGGTTTCAAATCCTATTTCCACTTGGTTTTCTCTATTCCTTTTACTATAGGGCTGTCGGCACCCCCTCTCCTCTATATAAACCTTCACTTTTTCATTCTGAAAATCATCTCATCTCAAGCACTAAAATACTAGCCAAAGCTCTACCAAGTTTCTTAAGTACCAAATACCCAAATACTTAGCCAAAACACCATCACCACCACCACAAACTTCCGAATTCCTTCACCTTGTTTTCTGCCGATTCTTGCTTAGGCCGAGCACTAAGGAGCAGCAGCAAGTACCATCTTGTCACGTCTTGAGGATTCTTCAAAGGTTCTAAAAGTGTGATCCACTCCCCCTATGGCTTTTGTATTTGTTGTAGTTTGGTTGTATTGTATGAAAACAATTCGTTTCTTGGTTTTTATTGAACTTTTATGTAAGCCGAATACTTGATTGATGTTTATGTTCAAGTTTTGTGATTTTAACATGTGAATTTCGTATGTATGGATAATTAGGGCAGTGGCATCTTGCATGTTCTAAGTTTGAAATTGGTTAGAAATCTAAGGATTGGGACTTAAAAACCGAAACATTAGTATTGGCTTGAAGCATGTAAATCTAGATGTTAGGTTTCATCAAACCCGAGTAATAACAAATATGGCTAGATACTCAAAAGGTTGCTTTGATTTGTTTTTGCTCACCTAGGGTATAATACTTTAGAGGTCTTGCATGTTAAAATAAGATGATTGACAACCTTGCTTGTTTTGCATGTCTCCGATTTAGACTATTGTGATTAATTGTTAAGTCTCAAAAGGATTAACATATATTCTAGGGTCCATACTCAAAAGGTCGATCTTAAGAACTTGAGAAGTCTTACAACTAAGTTGTAGTCGGAACTAATTTTGAATTTAAACATGTTGATACTTGTTCCTTACCTTCTTGCATGCGAATCTACGTGTTAAAGAGTCTTTGTGTGAACTGTTTTGTGTGAAAGATGATGATCACTTGTAAATATTAGACTTAGGATTTATTTTCAGAAATTTAAGTTTCGTGTGAAGTCTAGGGCAGCTTGCTGCCGAACCATATCATACCCCATGTGTGACATTATGTGTTTATATTTGTATATATTTGTCTAACAATTTCATATCTCAGGTACCCTTAATCCCCGGCTTAGAATGATCCCTACTTGCTTATACTACTAACGATCTTTTGTAGGGTTTATTATTGCATGCGAGCTTCAGCTCACATCAAATTTTTGGCGCCGTTGCCGGGGATTATAAAAGCTTGTTTTGTGTTATTGTTGTGTATATAATGTTGCTGGAAATTCTTGTTGTATATGTGTAAAGTTGTAACTTTTAATTTTATTTTGGGATTTTGTAAAGTAGAAATATGCTTCGGCATGTAGAGTTTAAATTTCGGAAGTTGCATGATGTATATTGATGTATGTTGGTAATCACTTAGTTTAATTTCTAGGGAGTTGATAGTGTTGTGTATGTTTGAGTTTATTGTAGTTTCTAAAGTGTAACATGTAGGTGAAGCCACTTTTGTTGATCATAACCAAAACCCTTCATGTGAATGGTGCTATGTCGGAAACCGTTTCTATGTAGATTGGGAAACGCGGGATACTTCCCCCCCCCCCCCCCCCCCCCCCCCCCACGCATATAAGCGTCTTTTCGGCAATAGTATTACTTCTATGAGGTTGAGGGCGGTTTTAATCAACACTTGTAGACTGTTAGGGATCCGTGTTTGTTTTACAAAGTATGGGGAAATTATTATCATAGATATGGTTCTCAGGTTTGTCTAATTGGATCTCAAGGCCCATAGACTGATGTTCATTCTCGGTGAGTGAGTCGATAGGGGGTTCGCCCTCCGTGGTGTCCAACAACGAGTCCTGCCTGGTTCCTGTAGGGGGTTCGCCCTCCGTGATTTTAATGACCTTTGAAACGTAAAATCCGCACGACCTAGTCGACAGCTTGTGCCGAAGCATCACCTCACTTTAGACGCTAGAACATAACTTGACATATGTGACCTATTTTCTTCAAAGATAAAACATGTTGTGTGGTTCAAACTCTTGAGGTATATCGGGTTAAGCATGATACTACCGAGGGCTGTATCAGTCCATTGCACCGTTATCTCCTCTGCTCCACGTACTTCGAGAGTTAGAACAAATTTTAAAAGAAATTAGACTTAGCGATTACATGATCATAAACGTTCCAATTTTTCTTCCCTTACTGCCGAAATGTTTTGTGTGCTTTTGCCGAATGTTTATATGTGTGCCATTGTTGAAAAATGTTGTGTAATTGCCAATGCCGTGGCTTGTAATGATGTATATTCTTGCTTTCTATTTCTTTACGATGTTCTAACTTGTTTAAATGTTGCAAATTTCAGAAATAATACATGTCCGAATCTAACATTTGGACAAGAGATCTTCAAGGCCGTTTGCAACGTTTAGATCAAGAACTCGCTATTGCTCGTTTTGTGTCATTACCGCCATCGTCACCAACCAGTTCATCAGTTTCATCATCATTGCCGTCATCACCATTAGTGCCGTCCGTTTCTGACAGTTTGCCGAGTTCCCCTTCAGTTGTTTCGTCGTCGTGTGATCTTGAGAATCCAGAATTTGTAGCCTTTGCCGAATCAGAGGAAGAAGAAGAGATCATGGCCTCAATCCGATCACAGAATGGTCATGTTGCTGGAGCTGGAGTTGCTCCTTCGAATATCACTTATCCTCCCTTGGAAGCTGACAAGACTGGAGAGATTGAATTGAGGAGTGGATTCCTCCATAAGCTGAAATCATTTTATGGGATGCCGAGTGAGAATCCTAATAAGCATCTACAGTGGTTTAACTTCACCACGGAGTCCATGTGTCCAAGAGGGACCAATTTGCAACACTTCAAAATGAAGGCTTTTCCGTTTTCTTTAGAAGATCAAGCGAAGGAGTGGTTGTTTGAGGTGCCTAGTGGTCGCATCGTTTCGTGGAGTACTATGATGGATGAGTTTTTGCTCAAGTACTTTCCTGCTTCACGTATCACTGATCTGAGGAAGCAAATAACAAGTGTGAAGCAAGCCGGAGATGAGACTTTCTTCGACTACTACAAGAGGTTCAAGTCCCTAGTTTCTTTGTGTCCATCGCATGGCATTAGCGATGGGCTCTTGCTACAATATTTCTATGAGGGATTGTGCGTCATGGAGAGAGAGTTTCTTGACTCGGCCGCATGAGGTAGCTTTTTGGAGTTAAATGCCGGTGCGGCAAGAAGTTTGTTGGAAGTTCGTGCCTTGAACAACCAACAATTTGGCATGGCACGAGGCAATGTGCAAAGGAATGAGAAGGTGCATGAGACGTCTTCAAGCTCAAAATTAGAGGAGAAAGTGGACAAGCTTACCGACTTAGTGAGTAATTTGATGAAGAAGCGTGCCATGGTATGTGGAATATGCACCGAGGGCCATGAAACCGAACAATGCCCTCAATTTGGATCGAATGAGGGAGTAGAGGAGTGCAATGCAATTGGTTTTCAAGGAGGCCAACGTTTTGGAAATTTCAATCCGAGGTTCAATGATCATCCTAACTTTCGATGGGCGAATAATGATAATGTGCTTAGGGCACCTATGTAACCGAGAGAGGGAGGAGCACCGTTTGTACCGAGAGCACCCTTTGTGCCTCGACAGCAATTTCAGCCAAACCAAGGGAATTTTGGGGCATTGCCGAACCAGACTCAAGGAGGGCCGAGCCAAGGCCAAGCCGCACCGAGCAATCCCAACTACGATGCTTTGCTTCAATCTTTGTCAAGTGCGACTCAAGCATTGCTCGCGGAGCAACAAAATCATCAAAAGGACATTGGTGAGCTCAAGACTCAAATGGGCCAAGTTGTAGATTTCATGGGAAGATTTAATGAGCAAGGGAAGTTGCCAAGCAATACGATTCCCAATCCGAGGAACGAGCAAGCCAAAGTGATTCAAACTCGTAGTGGAAGGGAGTTGTTTCCTCCGACAAGTCCAAAGAAGAAGCGAGTAACTTTCAATGTTATTGAGGATGAAGAAATGGCTGCCGGACCTGCCACTGCCGGCAGCCATGTTGAGGAGACGGAAGGGGCTGCAGCCGACAACCATGCTGCAGCCGAGAGTGAGCATAATGCTGCCAGCAGAGCTGCTGCCGAGAAGGGCAGAGACGCCGGAAACCATGTGACAGACAAGGGGCTGCGCAACGAACTTGAGTATGATCCCGCAACATCAAAGAATGAGTTAGTGCCGAACCAAGCAAGCAAGGGAGGGGTGCCGACATCAAGCATTCCATTCCCTTCTCGCTTTGCTAGAACGAAGAAGGATAAGTCCGATGAGGAGGTGTTGGAGATTTTCCGGAAAGTGCAAGTCAACATCCCTTTGTTGGAATGCATTAAGCAAGTACCGAAGTATGCTAAGTTTTTGAAAGAGCTATGCACGGCAAGAAGGCATACTAGAGAGACTCGTGTGGTAACTATGAGCGAGATGGTGTCGGCCGTTATTCAAAGGAAGTTGCCACCAAAGATGAAGGATCCGGGAAGCTTCAATGTGCCTTGTGTGATTGGCAACACTCGTTTTGAGGATGTGATGTTAGATTTGGGAGCATCGATCAATGTCATGCCACTCAATGTGTATCAAACGTTGAGTATAGGGCCTCTCAAGAAGGACAATGTCATCATTCAACTTGCGGATCGCTCAAGTAAGTATCCGGAGGGTTATGTGGAGGATGTGTTGGTGCAAGTCAATCAATTGATATTCCCTGCCGATTTCTATGTGGTTGAGATGGAGGATTCGCCGGTCAATAACACTCAATTGCTACTAGGGCGACCATTTATGAGGACCGCGCGTACAAAGATAGATGTGGCCGAGGGCAACCTAACTATGGAGTTTGATGGTGAGATGATCAAGTTCAATGTGTTTGATGCCATGAAGTTCCCTAATGTTGATTTGAAGGAGGGTTGTGCCATTGATGTTTTGGAGGAGGTCGAGCAAGTTATGTCGACCTCGCTCGACGCATAGCAATTAGCAATTGAGCAAGGGGTCGGATTTGACAAGAGGGGAGAACGGATCATGCATAAGAATGAGGAAGAGGTGCCGGCCGAGCCAAGCATTGCCGAGCTAGGGATCATTGCCGAGCCTTTCATGATGAAGCCAAGCCTAATAAAGATTTGTGCCGAGCTAGAGGCTCGGCCCTATGCCAAGGCTTATGATTCGTTCTTGTCAATTCCAAGTGCCACAACCAAATTTCGACCAAGTGTGGAAGAGGCCCCAAAGTTAGAACTAAAAGAACTCCCTAGTCACTTAAAGTATGTTTATCTTGGAGAAGAAGATACACTACCGGTTATTGTGTCTTCAATGCTTAGTGAGAAGCAAGAGGTTGATTTGATACGTGTGCTTAAGAAGCATAAGACCGCTATAGGTTGGACCTTAGCGGACATCAATGGAATAAGCCCTACTACTTGTGTTCATCGCATCTTGTTAGAAGAAGGAGCTAAGCCGACAAAGGAAGCTCAACGTCGACTTCACCCTCCCATGATGAAAGTTGTGAAGGAAGAGATTATCAAGTTGCTTGATTGTGGGGTGATCTACCCAATTTCGGATAGTAAGTGGATATCTCCAGTGCAAGTAGTGCCAAAGAAGAGTGGTGTAACGGTTGTCAAGAATGAGAAGAATGAGCTTGTGCCACAAAGACTTGTAACCGGTCATCGGATGTGCATCGATTATAGGAAGCTCAATGCTACAACGAGGAAGGATCACATGCCTTTGCCATTTATGGATCAAATGCTAGAGAGGTTAGCCGGCCATTCGTTCTATTGCTTTCTTGATGGATATAGTGGCTACAATCAAATCATGATACACCCGGATGATCAAGAGAAGACCACTTTTACTTGTCCATTTGGCACGTTTGCTTATCGGCGGATGCCATTCGGATTATGCAACGCACCCGGCACTTTTCAAAGATGTATGTATGCTATCTTCTCGGATTTTATTGAAGACATTATCGAAGTGTTCATGGATGATTTTAGTGTGTATGGAGGCACCTTCGATGCATGTTTGGGGAACTTGGAGAAGATACTTGAGAGGTGTGTAGAGACAAATCTTGTGCTCAATTGGGAGAAGTGTCACTTCATGGTTACGCAAGGCATTGTTTTAGGGCACATTATTTCGGCAAGAGGCTTAGAAGTTGACAAAGCCAAAGTGGAGCTCATACAAGCATTGCCGAGCCCTAGGTGTGTGAAGGATGTGAGAAGTTTTCTTGGCCATGCGGGGTTTTATCGAAGATTTATCAAAGACTTCTCTTCAATTGCCAAGCCATTGAGCAACTTGTTACAAAAGGAGGTGACGTTTGAGTGGACGGATGCATGTGAGAGAGCATTTTGCCGATTGAAAGAGATGCTTTGCACGGCGCCGGTTTTGGTTTCCCCTAATTGGGACGAGCCATTTGAGTTGATGTGTGATGCTAGTGATTATGCACTTGGAGCGGTACTTGGACAACGAATTGAGAAGAAGCCATGCGCCATTTACTATACTTCAAGGACTCTCAACGATGCTCAACTCAATTACACAACAACGGAGAAGGAACTCTTAGCGGTAATTTTTGCTTTGGAAAAGTTTCGATCATATCTTTTGAATTCCAAAGTTATTGTTTATAGTGATCATGCCGCTTTGAGATATCTTATGACAAAGAAGGATGCTAAGCCGAGGCTTATTCAATGGATTCTTTTGCTTCAAGAGTTCGACATTGAGATTAAAGATAAGAAAGGAGTAGAGAATATTGTAGCCGATCATTTGAGTAGACTTGTGAAGGAAGAGGATCGGCTGCCCCTATTAGAAACCTTTCCGGATGAGCAACTTTTTCGACTTGAAGTACATGAGCCTTGGTATGCCGACATTGCCAACTATCTAGCCACACGCCGATTTCCCAAGGAGTTGCCGAGCTATCAACAAAAGAGAATAAGGAAGCAAGCTCGCCACTTCTTGTGGGATGATCCGTACTTATGGAAGCAATGTGGTGATCAAGTTATTCGAAGATGTGTTCCGGAGAATGAGCACCGATCCATCCTTGCTTTTTGTCACAGTGAAGCTTGTGGTGGGCACTTTGGACCAAGAAAAACTGCATTGAAGGTACTTACTTGTGGTTTCTTTTGGCCTACGATTTTCAAAGATGCTTTCATGTTTTGCAAAGCATGTGATAGATGCCAAAGAATGGGGAACATTGGAGTTAGAGACCAAATGCCGCTCACGCCTATCATTGAGGTGGAAATTTTTGATCTTTGGGGGATTGATTTCATGGGACCGTTTCCTTCAAGTAAGGGTTTTCTCTACATATTGCTTGCGGTGGATTATGTGTCAAAGTGGATTGAAGCCAAAGCTACACGCACCAACGATGCCAAGATGGTAGCCGAGTTTCTCAAGACCAACATCTTTTCACGTTTTGGAGTTCCAAGAGTCTTGATTAGCGATGGAGGATCCCATTTTTGCAACCGCACCATTGAAGCCTTATTGAGGAAGTATGGAGTCACACATAAGGTTTCTACCCCTTATCATCCCCAAACAAGTGGCATGGCCGAGGTAAGTAATCGAGAGATCAAGCAAATACTTGAGAAAACTGTTGGACCTTCAAGGAAGGATTGGAGTGATCGTCTCGATGATGCTTTGTGGGCATATAGGACTGCATACAAGACACCGATAGGTATGTCTCCTTTTCGGTTGGTTTATGGCAAAGCATGTCACTTACCGGTTGAGCTAGAGCATAAGGCATGGTGGGCAATCAAAGCCTTCAACATGAACATTGATGATGCCGGTCTTCATAGAAAGCTTCAACTCAACGAACTTGAAGAAATCCGTAATGAAGCCTATGATGCCGCTTGGATCTACAAGGAGAAGACTCGAGCCTACCATGATAAGATGATCCGAGGGAAGAAGTTTCAAGTTGGACAAAAAGTTCTCTTATTCAATACAAGACTAAAACTTTTTCCGGGTAAGTTTCGATCTCGTTGGTTTGGACCATTCATTGTTACTAAAGTTTTTTCTCATGGTGCCATCGAGATTCAAAGTGTGGTGTCGAGAGATACATTCAAAGTTAACGGACACCGTTTAAAGCCTTACCACGAGCCCTACCTACACCCCACTATCGAGGATTTCAATGTTCATGACATACCAACGGCCGGACCTGCAATTGCCGAGCAGCAGCCACCAGTTTCAGCCGCACCACCACCTCCTGCCGGACCTGCCATTGCCGGCAGGGTTAACACACTCACACAGGAAGCCGGACACAAGCCGGATACGCCGGCTACGAAGACAATACTGCCGGACACGCCGCATGAGTCCGACACGGCTGCAACTTGCAACGAGCTACTTTTTGAACTTCTTCATGCCGATTTGAGTTACTTTGGAGCGAGATGAACACATGCAACAAACGGTGAAAAGTCTAGGCTATGGACTATAAACATAAAGCGCTACTTGGGAGGCAACCCAATTCGATCAAAGAAAAGTGAAGGAGCCATCACCGAGAGTTTGAAATTTCTTAACCTTCTCTGATTTGTGATGATATGTTGGTATATGTTAGACTATTGCATGCTTAGGAAATTCGTTGGTATAGTTATCACTACCGGAAAAGGGGTTATAGCCGACGATATGGGAAAACACGGCCGACGAAATAGTACTTCGTAGGCTATAAGTGGTTATAGCCGACGAATTACTATTTCGTCGGCCACATCGTCGGCTATAATATTATAGCCGACGACTGCCGACAACTCGTCGGCTATAACTATAGCCGACGAAACGTTTTTGGTTATAGCCGACGAGGAGGGTATTCGTCGGCTATAACTCTTATATCAGATCCATTCTGCAGTAGCCAGCTCATTCGTCGAAAACATTTCGAAAACGCTCTGAAATCGTCCAAAACCTCGGCCATAAGCTTGAAAGGTACGTATATTGCTGTGTGTGTTGATTTAGTTGGTTATATGCAGAGGTGTGTTAATTTAGAGTTTAATTAGAATAAATGTGTGATTAATTTGATATATATATATATATATATATATATGTGTGTGTGTGTTGAGATGAGATTATTAATGGGTTGATATATATGTTGGTTAGATAGAATTGAAGTACTTTTGTTGAAGATTAGTGATTGATTGTTGATTTATAGGTGATTTTAGATGAATTTGATGAAAAAATGTATATATATATTAATTAATTTAATTGTAATTAAAAATATATTGTTGGTATACGTAAAAAATACATTGTGTTTAATTAATTAGGGAGATTGACGATGTTTTAATTAATTTAGGGATGCATGTGTGTGTATATATATATATATATATATATATATATATATATATGTGTGTGTGTGTGTGTAATTAATGATGAATTTTTTAATTAATTAGTACGTACGTACGTACGTAGTACGTGCATATATACATATCTATATATAGCTATATTTATTTCTTGAATTTACAGGATGGACAAGAGTTGGATTACCCTTGGAAGATGGGATCAGGCGTATCATGATGGAGTTAGGAGTTTCCTGGATTTTGTGATGGCTAACTGTGGAGACACTACACTTCATTATTGTCCGTGTAAAAAGTGCAAGTGTGCCACCCCACGACACCGGTTTTCCATAGAGACAGTGGAGCAACACCTGGCTAGATATGGATTTTGGGTCTTATACACTAATTGGATTTATCACGGTGAACCAGAGTTTGCGGGTCGTCATGATCATGGACAATTTGCCGAGAGAGGGAGTTCCTCCAATGATCCAACAACGAACTGGATCAATGATATGTTTCCTCGTGAGAGCGGTGTCTTTGAGGAAGCACCAGATGTGCAACTCCCTCCTCCGGAGATGGAGTGTTTCCCTGATATTGAGCCACTCGAGCCATTACCCCGATCTCCGGTCAACACAAGTGGTATGGAAAAGTACAACAACCTGATCGCATTGCAACAGACTCCGTTGTACCCCGGATGCAGTAAGACTGTCCTTGAATCTGTCATGGGAGTGATGAAGATCAAAACGGAGAACAAAGGCACTGTCAAATCGGTTGATGATTGGCTTCGGCTATGGGGTGGGGCGATGCCCCCCGGACATCGGCTTCCTACCAGTCATCATAAGGTGCGACATATCCTTAAAGATCTCGGTCTTTCCTACATCAAGATTCATGCATGCAGATACGATTGCGTTCTGTTTTACGGGGAAGGACTTGCAGATCTTGAATACTGCCCAGTATGCAATACAGAGCGGTATAAGTTCACTCCTAAAGGGAACAAGAAAGCTGTGAAGATACTTCGGTACTTCCCGCTGATTGATAGGCTTGAGCGGTTGTTCATGTGTGCTTTCACGGCCAAAGCTATGAGATGGTGGGCTGAGAGGAATGTGCCTGACGATGACACCCTTAGACATCCCGCCGACGGAGAGGCTTGGAAGAACAATGTGTTGGAGTTTCCTGAATTTGCATCAGAGGTTCGAAATGTTTGGCTAGGGCTATCATCCGACGGTTTCAACCCTTTTGGCAAGAAAGAGCTTCAGTACAGTGTGTGGCCAGTTATTTTGATTTCGTACAACTTTCCACCGTGGATGTGCATGAAGAAGGAATATAACATGCTCACATTGTTGATTCCAGGCCCAGGTTATCCGAGAAAGTGTCTCGATGTGTATTTGAGACCCGTAATTGAGGAGCTTCGGTACTTGAGTCTGAACGGCCACCTGGTCTACGACCGGTTCAAAAATGAGATGTTCCGGATGCATGCCATGCTTGTTGGCACGATCAGTGACTTTCCTGGGAGGGGTATGTTGTCGGGCAGCGTCACCAGGGGTTACAGGGCTTGTTCAGAGTGCATGACTGTTGATTGCTCCAGTCCTCATTGCAGCAAGATTGTCCAGATGCGTCACCGTCGTTGGCTTCCGCATGACCATCCATTTAGGGACGATGCACAGGCTTTTGATGGGACTGAAGAAAGGGGCTGGGCACCCGAGCAATGGACAGGGGAGGAAATATTGGCAGTGTTGAATGAGTATGACTTTGGTCCACTTAGCAATCATCCCGATGTGTTGCGCACGATTCCAGAGAGGCCGGATCGGTATAGGTTCTGGTCACACAAAAGCATCTTATGGGAACTTCCTTATTGGGCCAGGTTGGCTACCAGATACTACCTGGATGTCATGCATATAGAGAAGAACGTGGGTGAAGCCGTGGTTGGCACAGTTTTGAATTGGGAGAAGAAAACAAAAGACACCCCCAAGGCACGCGTTGATCTGAGAAATATGGGACTGCGGGACCATTTGTGGTTGAGAGAGGGCAGGAGCAAAATGCCCCAAGCTCCTTACACCGTCACCAGGGACCAGAAACATGAAATCTTTGGATGGCTGAGTAATGTCAGGTAACTTTTTATTAATTAGGCATGTATTCCCTAAAGAATCCATCTGTTGTTGGACGACTATATATGCATGAAATCTAATTGTTGTTAATGGCTATGCAAGTATCCTTATGGCTATGCGGGTAACATAAGCAAGTGTGTTAACTACCGAGACAACAAGATGTACGGATTGAAGAGTCACGACTGTCATGTACTGCTTCAACGCCTCTTCCCTATTTTCATTCGAGCGTACTTGGACGATGAAGTGGTTGAGCCGTTGGTGGCGTTGTCAAGATTCTTCCAGAAGTTATGCGCTAGAGAAGTTAGAAAATCAGACCTCATGAGAATGCATGAGGAAATCGTTTTTATCTTGTGCAAGTTCGAGAGGATATTTCCCCCAAACTTCTTTGACATCATGCCTCACCTGATGATCCATCTTCCCCAACAATTGTTGCTTACCGGTCCCGTACACTACACTTGGATATA
Organism: Potentilla sterilis; assembly: GCA_963682095.1. NCBI lineage: Eukaryota > Viridiplantae > Streptophyta > Magnoliopsida > Rosales > Rosaceae > Potentilla > Potentilla sterilis. The sequence continues at coordinate 8,787,301 of OY821763.1, read as the reverse complement.
TCTCATCGAAAGGTACATGTTATTCATAAATTTGATTTATACATGTTTTTAAATAAAAGTTGCATGCTCTTAACATGCACTTGTTAACCTTGCAGACAACTTGGAGACTACAAGAAATATGTGCACAATAAATCTGCGCCTGAGGGGTGTATTGCTGAAGCTTACATTGCGCATGAGTGTGTAACGTACGCCAAGTTGTACTTGGGAGCGATGGAGGACCCCCCACAACATCCAAGTCGAGATGACCCCGAGTTCAACCTATCTATCGTCGCCAACTCTGTTGTACCATACGGAAGCTTCAAGAAGAAGGGTGTGGACAAGTTGCCTGACCATGAGGTAGGGATTGCCCACTGGTGGGTTCTAATAAACTGTCCGGAGGTACAATATTGGAAACGAACCCATCTTCACTGCAAGGAAGTTCACAGTGATGTCGGTAAATATTTTGAGAGAAATTTTTATATGCTTAGTTGCGTCTCATCGATCTGAAACTATTCTCTGTTGAAGGTCAGGCCAAAAAACGTCATCTAGACGGGCCAATTTCCGTTTTAAAGCGTTTAGAGGTTTGACTTTACAGTTTGACCGTACCAATCGAGCCTTTAACGTTGTCATATGTAGTTGGAATTTTTTTCATACATGTATTTAATCTTAACGGTGATATCTGACGGTTGGAATAGATTTTCCAAACTTTTAGATTCGAAATCGGAAGATATGCACTAATGTTCCTTAACTTGTTTACTAAGTGTTTATGTGAATGTATAGTTCCAAATAGTTACTATACGTAGACCCTTCAAATGCAAAAGTGTCGTGAAATAAGATACGACCGAAATATTGAAATACGCCTAGGGTTGAAAAATGGGAAGATTCCGACAAAATCTGTGTGCCGAATGTTGCGGTTAGCTGTTTTTTACTTCCGTTTTCCTATGGGTAGCCTGACGGTCGGTAAATATTTTGAGGGAAATTTTTATACGCTTAGTTGCGTCTCATCGATCTGAAACTATTCTCTGTTGAAGGTCAGGCCAAAAAACGTCATCTAGACGGGCTAATTTCCGTTTTAAAGCGTTTAGAGGTTTGACTTTGTAGTTTGACCAAAGAATAGCCGACGACAGACTTAACTTCGTCGGCTAAACTCTTGCGATCCGCGCCGTTTCATTGTCCGCCGTTGGATGGGCGAGATCTGACGGCTGCTGAGAGCGTGAAGTATAGCCGACGATATTCATATTATAGCCGACGAGATTCATATTATAGGCGACGACATAAATACTTCGTCGGCTATAACCGGCCCGCAAAGCCCAACTTCGGCCGGCCCGGATTTCGGGTTAGAGTATAGCCGACGAATTTCGTCGGCTATGACCATAGCCGACGAATTAAAATTAAATCGTCGGCTATAGTCCTTCGATTTAAACCGCAACAGAGGCGCCTCTCCCTCATTTTCTGGATTTTTGCCGAAATCCCTAATCGCCACCACGCCTCCCCGACGCCGACCGACCACCACCACGCCTCCCGACGCCGACCGACCCTCCCCTGCCCTACCCGACCCCTCCCCGCCCCGTGCCCGAGCTTCCCGACGCCTCCCCGACCCGAACCAGACGAGCCGATCGATCCGCCGCCCCTAGCCGCCGTCGCCGCCGCACCCACCAAGCTCCTCGTCCAGACTGCACCACCATGTCAGGTAGTCCCGATCGATTGCTCATTTAGGGTTTTTATTTATTTTGTGGAATTTTGTTTTTTTTTTAAATTTAGGGTTTTTGTGAATTTTTTGTGGAATTTAGGGTTTTTGTGAAATTTATGGAATTGTCTGGATTTTTTGTTAATTTTGTAGAATTTTGTGGAATTTATATACTAATTTTGTGGATTTTTTGTTAAATTTAGGGTTTTTATATATATACTAATTGTGGAATTTTGTGGAATTTATATACTAGTATACTAATTTATATATAATAGGTATAAATATATTTAGGTATATATATAATTAGGTATATATATATTTAATGACGTATTTTATTTTTGTGTGAAATTTATGGAATTTTGTGGAATTTTGTGGAATTAACAAGAATTTTTAGGAGGATATATATATCTATATATATATATATTTCGGAATAGATATATATAATTATATATATATATATAATTAGGTATAAATATATTTAGGTATATATATAATTAGGTATATATATATTTAATGAAGTTTTTTATTTTTTTTGTGAAATTTAAGGGATTTTGTGGAATTTTTTTTAATTTTGTGGAATTAACAAGATTTTTTAGAAGGATATCTATATATATATATATATCTATATATATATATATATTTCGGAATATATATATATATAATTAGGTATAAATATATTTAGGTATATATATAATTAGGTATATATACATTGAATGAAGTTTTTAATTTTTTTGTGGAATTTTTGTGCAATTTATGGAATTTATATACTAATTGTGCAGGAAACCGCCGCTTTGTAGACCGATGGCTTGGCAGACGAACCGAGAGCGACCCCGACGCTCAGGCAGGAGCCAGCCGTGGGGGGAGCGGATCCAGCGGTCGTCGGGGCCTAGGCCGGCCTATGAGTCGACGAGAGGAGACGTTGATGGGATTGACCCCGAGCGATCCACGTGGGGGCTCCTCGTATGAGTCGACGGGAGCGGGCCCTGACTCGAGTGGCGGAGGAGGACGCAGAGCCACCAGACCCCAGTGCACTTCAGCACTGTTCCAGGATCGGCAGTCGACCCCACCGCGCGCCGATCTGGACCCTCCAGAGATGCTCCCTGTCCCCCCACAGCGACAGCATCCACAGCTACGGGGCCCACCGTCAGGGGGAGCAGGCCCCTTAGGGTCCACGCCCCGTATGTCTCCGCCATCGGGGATGTACATGGTCCAGTTCGTCCCTGCCATCCCTGAGTACGACGCCAGGGGGAGGCAGATTTGGAGGCACGACCGGCCCCACGAGATTCCCTGGGAGGAGGCCTACGTCTACAGTCCTTTCGACTCAGAGGACTGCCGCGGCCTGTGGGCCGTTCGTGAGAAGGACAAGCAGTACAACGACGCAGGTAATTGGTTAGTTTAATTAATTATTTAGATTGTTTAATTAATTATTTAATTAGTTAGTTTAAATAATTATTTAACTATATCTTCATTTTAATTATGAAACAGGCGTACTCGTCAATAAACCCGCGGGGACGAGACGGACCAGAGGGCCAGCGAACATGTCGACCCTGGAGAGGGAGCTCGCCGGTGGGATCAGAGAGATCCTGCCCGGTCCCGGTGAGGATGGACGCCCGATTGAGAGGAGAGACACCACCACCAAGTATATCAACGCGACGGGCATGCTCGTGCGGGACAGGGTCCCACTGTTGTGGCCCGACTGGGGCTCTGTGCCCGATGACATCAAGGCGCGAGTGTACAATGCACTGTCGGTGAGTTAAATCGTATTTTTATTATAGAAAATAAACATTTATGAATTCAGTCCTTATAACTATATAAAAATATTTTCTAATTAATTTATAATATTGCAGCAATGGTTTAGAGTCCATCCTACCTTGGACTAGTGGAGAGACGAGCAGCTGAAGAACAGGTTATGTGTTTCGCATTTTTTTGTATAAATATATTTACTGGCAGTGTACGAATATATCTAACAGTTGTGTTTTGTTAATATAGGTACTCCGAGTGGAAGAACGAGCTGGCGACACACTACAGGACGTACCATGTGGAGCAGCGCTTGGGGCGAGGTGCAACCCCCCACGAGTTCCGGTACAGGGAGTATGAGTGGCTATGGCTGGTAGCCTACTTCGGGAGCGACAGGGTCTCGGTAAGAAAATTTAGCCTCCTAGTATATAACTTTTTAATGTTATTTAATAATTAAATTATGTAGTTACTTAATTAAATTAATTAGTTAATTAGTTAGTTAGTTATTAGTTATTAAATTAAGTTAGTTAGTTAGTTACATAGTTAGTTAGTTCGTTACTAAATTAAATTAAATTAAATTAGGTAGTTAGTAAGTTAGTTAGTTACTAAATTAAATTAGTTAGTTAAGTAGTTACTAATTAAATTAAATTAGTTAGTAACTAAATTAGTTAATAATTTTATTTTGGTTAGTTCCTAATATTTTAATTTAGTTACTAATTTATATTTGCGTTTATATGTTCGTTCTTATAATACAGAAAATCTCGAAGACGAACAGCGACAACCGCAAGAGGAACGAGCACCCCCACCACGGCGGCGCCCGCTCCTGGAGGCAGTGGGCAGAGATGGCGAGGAGGGACCGACAGCTGAGGCCGTTGTCGTGGATTCATGCGCAGATGTATCCGGGGCGTCCCGACCAAGTGGTAAGTATTCGCCCATATTTAATAAAAGTGTTTCATTAAATTAATTTATATATTTTTTTTATTAATTCGTTTATTATATTTTCTTGTCAATTAGGCAGAAATAGATGCGGAGACCGACGCGATCACCTTCGGGATCGCACGAGACACCCTGGGGGAAGGGGCGTCCGACGAGGCGATCGTGGAGTTTGCCTCCACGATCGACACCCTTGAGCCGCGCTTGGCCTCTCAGATCATGCACGCGGCGGTGGGGACGGGTAACAACTACTTCTACCAGAGAGGCCTAGGCGCGGCGGGAGATGGGGTTCTCGAGTACACGCCGGCCAATCCCAACACGCAGCGTGCGGCTTCGACGAGAGGAGATTTGCAGACGCAGCTGCAGAGGACTCAGGCGGAGTTGGCGAGGGCGGTGGAGGCGCTCGAGCAGGCGGAGTTGGCGAGGGCCGCGGAGGCTTCGGCGCAGCAGGCCAGAGACGCATCTGTGGCGGAGATGTACCGATGGATGCAGCTATCTTGGGAGGCCCAGCAGGCTGGACTCCAGCCCCCGCCTCCGCCACAGATGCCCCAGTTCGTCGTCCCCACTCCCCACCCGCATCGGAGTACGCCAGGCGATCAGGATAGCCATAGCCACCGGAACTCGAACAATCCGGTCGACGACGCTACGCGTTTAGGGGGTGATGATGAGTAGATGACTAGTTAGCTAGGGGGTTAATTTGTACAGTATGTAGGATATTAGGGATTGATTGATGTGGATATTTGTTGGATATTTGGATGTTTGTTTCTGGATTTTCTGCAGCCAAACCGAAGACGAAGTGAAATTGGGCCCGAGTTAAATTTTTAAATTTTTTTAAATATTTAGGGGTTATAGCCGACGAAATGGGCCATATTTCGTCGGCTATACCCTCCCGGCTTCCGGCAAAAAAAAGCCGTTCCTGGTACCGGCGATTGTTATGGCCGACGATTAATTCGTCGGCTATGTCGGAAGTATAGCCGACGAGAGTATCGTCGGCTATGCCGGCCGTATAGCCGACGACACTATCGTCGGCTATACTTCCGGGTTAGGGGCAATTACGTAATTGTTGAAGCCGACGATCCTGTCGTCGGCAATGTTCGAAGTATAGCCGACGACGCTTTATTCGTCGGCTATACCGCGTGTTTTATAAGCCGACGACTTACCCTCAGTGTCGTCGGCTATACTATAGCCGACGGCGCATTCCCGACGAGAGAATAGCCGACGAAGTATCGTCGGCTATGACTATAGCCGACGATTTAATGAAAACGGCCGACGAGATGGCGTCGTCGGCTATAACCCCTTTTCTGGTAGTGTATGTGCTTACATTGAGGACAATGTAATTTTCTAAGTGTGGGGTGGGATAGCATGTTCCGTTTTTGTTTTTGCTTTTTGTGTGCTTAGTTTAGAAAAGAAAAATTCAGAAAATTGTTCCACAAAAATAGAGTGTTTTAATTTGTTTGTTTCGAGTCTTAAGATGCCACTAATATGTCAATGATGTTTTTCTCCTCTTTGCATACATAGATGATGGTTGTGCATACTTTTAAAATTGTAAGTTTCATGGATTATGTGCATTGGTAGGAGCATGTAGGACTTGTTGATTATTAAGCATACATGTTTTAGCTAGTTTATTTCGATTACAACCTATGTGAGATGTTGAGCCAATTTGCTTTCTTCTTGAGCGATAAAAAGATAAAATTCGATAGATTCGTAGGAAGCATGAAACCTCATAATTCTTTGATTATTCGATGACTATGTGCCATAGCTTTTTAATGAACTCTAGTATGCTAGAACTTACTCTTGTTGATTTTCGAAACGTTTATATCATAAAATACTTTGATTTTGAATGTGATTGAATAAAGATCTTTTAGGTTTACCACCAAAGCCAAATAAAACATGTGCCCTATTGGAGCTCGTCGTGGGACACCTTAGTAAACCCCTTTGAGCCTACAATTAGCCTTTTCTTTCATCATCCTTCAACACTTTCCATGAAGCTTAGTATAGTTGTGCCTTTACCCTTGATCAAAGTATTGGCAAAGCTTGAATTTTGAAAGCGTTTTCGCGTGTGTGATGAAGAAGAACAAGTGTGGGGTAGACTTAGCCATAAAATTATATGAAAAATGTATGTATGCCGTGCCTTAGAAAAAGAAAAGAGAAAAGAAGAATGCTCGGACCAAAAGAAAGAAAAATGCCGAGAGGAAGAAAGAAAATATGAGAAATAGGGTACGGCATAGGCTTGAAAAAGAAAAGAAAAAATTTTGTGCTTGGCTATTGTCTAGATTATTGTTGTAATGAATTATGGGAAGAAAAGAATGAAGTATGGGTCCAATAAGATGAAATTTGACCCTTTCGGCGAGAAGACATAAGGAGATTTGAGCTTTGCCAAAGGCCATGGTGACGTTTTTGAGCCTCCTTATCCAAATATCGAATACCTCTTAGCCTAGCCCCATTACACCCCTTTTATTGGTCTTTTTCATGATTCTTAAGATGGTTAAATTTGATTGTGGAGATTATCTCAAGAGTAAGCATATGGTTTTGGTTCATTGGTGCATATAGTTATCATATGAGGTTTTTCCATAAAAATTCACAAAGTGCTTTCGTTTCTTTGATATATGCAAGTCACTCTTTGTAATTCATGATCTTTCGCTTGCATATACTTATGAGTGAATTACCATGCTTCGAGAGAAAAGAAGAGAGTATGCCTAGTGAGGAGAATTGAATTAGCTTTACATGTTTACATGCTTACCTTTTGTTCTTATATGTTCATATTGATGTCACATGTTCATGAAGCTTGGAATTTTCGTGCTTAGCATTCCCATGCATTAACTTGAAAGCTATGTGTACATACGAGCCTGAGACAAATTGTTAGGGGCAATAGTTTGTTTAGAGTCTATTTTAATTTAGTTTGCTAAGGGACTAGCAAAGGATAAGTGTGGGGTAGTTGATAGGAGCACAATGTGCGACGATATTATATGCTTATGCCCTCATTTATGCTTTGTTTAACCCTTATTTGTCTAAGATAGAGTCATAATTTAGTTTAGTGTTAATTTGGTAGAGTTTGGTGAAAAATGGTTAAGAATCCGAAAAATAACTAAGTATGAGAAATCTGGAAAATAGTGCAAAATATGTCTTATTCATATACTGAGGAATGTTGTGTTAAAATTTCAGATCAATTGGAGTTCGGGAAGTCACCCAAAAGTTGGCTGCAAAACGGCAGTCCGAGCATTCCAATCCAGGGGCTTCCAGGATTTTCCTGGGACTTTGATCCAAATTCGAAAAATCATTCCCGACGACTCACAAGTAATTTGATCGAGATATTTTATGGGGAGATGACCATATGTGTCTAGTTTATTTGAGACTTGGAATCACATCAATCGGAGCTCCGAACGTGGAAATATGCCGGAATTACTGCAACAAGGTCTATTCTGCCGATTCCAGGAACCTATTACCTCCTTTTCACAATTATTGCTTTTCGATGGACCATATGGTGTACAAATGCATATGTGAAGATGGTCAAAGCTTAAGAAAGGAGGGAAGATGACACCAAGCTATGGCATTGAAGAAGAAATTGAAGAAAGAAGTTCTCCAAGTCAAACTAGGAGAAGCTGCCGAATAAGGCAGATTGTGTGCCTTTGTGTTGCTGCCGGCAATTGGGCATTTTCGGTGGAACAAAACTCATGAAATGAAGTCCAATGATTATTGAAGAAGTACATGAAGATGTGAAGCCCAAGCCTTGAAGAAAAATTCAGAAAAAGAAAACCTAATTGAATTATGAAAGGAAGGTTTCAAATCCTATTTCCACTTGGTTTTCTCTATTCCTTTTACTATAGGGCTGCCGGCACCCCCTCTCCTCTATATAAACCTTCACTTTTTCATTCTGAAAATCATCTCATCTCAAGCACTAAAATACTAGCCAAAGCTCTACCAAGTTTCTTAAGTACCAAATACCCAAATACTTAGCCAAAACACCATCACCACCACCACAAACTTCCGAATTCCTTCACCTTGTTTTCTGCCGATTCTTGCTTAGGCCGAGCACTAAGGAGCAGCAGCAAGTACCATCTTGTCACGTCTTGAAGATTCTTCAAAGGTTCTAAAAGTGTGATCCACTCCCCCTATGGCTTTTGTATTTGTTGTAGTTTGGTTGTATTGTATGAAAACAATTCGTTTCTTGGTTTTTATTGAACTTTTATGTAAGCCGAATACTTGATTGATGTTTATGTTCAAGTTTTGTGATTTTAGCATGTGAATTTCGTATGTATGGATAATTAGGGCAGTGGTATCTTGCATGTTCTAAGTTTGAAATTGGTTAGAAATCTAAGGATTGGGACTTAAAAACCGAAACATTAGTATTGGCTTGAAGCATGTAAATCTAGATGTTAGGTTTCATCAAACCCGAGTAATAACAAATATGGCTAGATACTCAAAAGGTTGCTTTGATTTGTTTTTGCTCACCTAGGGTATAATACTTTAGAGGTCTTGCATGTTAAAATAAGATGATTGACAACCTTGCTTGTTTTGCATGTCTCCGATTTAGACTATTGTGATTAATTGTTAAGTCTCAAAAGGATTAACATATATTCTAGGGTCCATACTCAAAAGGTCGATCTTAAGAACTTGAGAAGTCTTACAACTAAGTTGTAGTCGGAACTAATTTTGAATTTAAACATGTTGATACTTGTTCCTTACCTTCTTGCATGCGAATCTACGTGTTAAAGAGTCTTTGTGTGAACTGTTTTGTGTGAAAGATGATGATCACTTGTAAATATTAGACTTAGGATTTATTTTCAGAAATTTAAGTTTCGTGTGAAGTCTAGGGCAGCTTGCTGCCGAACCATATCATACCCCATGTGTGACGTTATGTGTTTATATTTGTATATATTTGTCTAACAATTTCATATCTCAGGTACCCTTAATCCCCGGCTTAGAACGATCCCTACTTGCTTATACTACTAACGATCTTTTGTAGGGTTTATTATTGCATGCGAGCTTCGGCTCACATCATGAGCCATCCGCCCGGCACCATGGCAGTTCTCGGTTATGATCTTTCAACCGGCTGCATGGCTTCTTCGCTGCAAGTCTTGAAGACCTCTCACGGTTATGATTTTCCAACCGCTTCGAGAGCTTTGTACCGGGTATGAGACATCCGCCCGGTACCATGGCAGTTCCCGGTTATGATCATTCAACCGGCTGCATGACATTTCACTGGGGGACTCGTGCCGATATGGCAGGACGCCCGGTTGAGGTCCACCCAGCTACATCTCACTTGGGGGACTCGTCTCGATATGGCAGAACGCCCGGTCGAGATCCGCCCACCGGTTACGTAACATTCAACCGGCTCGAGACCATCTCCCCGGTTATGATCATCCAACCGGCTCGAGAGCATTTTCCGGGAACGCGATCCACCCGACCCCATGGCATTTCACTGGGGGACTCGTCTCGATATGGCAGAACGCCCGGTGGAGTCCCGCCCGGCCCCATGGCTTGACCCCGGTCATGAGAACATTCGACCGGCATGGGCTTTATACACCCGACCGGCATGAGAACATTCGACCGGCATGGGCTTTATACACCTCAACGCCACCCCCCTTACCTCAACGCTTATTCAACACAAGCTGAGAAGAACTAGCAAGTGTTCACCGGTGCTTCAAACAGCCCGCAACACCGGGGTAATCTCCCCGCAGCCTAGCAATATGGACTCGTCTCGATATGGCAGAACGCCCGGTCGAGGTCCCATACTCCTGGACTCGTCTCGTTTTGGCAGAACGCCCGGTTGAGGTCCAGTACTTAAGTTCACCTGGGACTCGTCTCGATATGGCAGAACGCCCGGTCGAGGTCCAGTACTTAAGTTCACCTGGGACTCGTCTCGATATGGCAGAACGCCCGGTCGAGGTCCCATGAACTCCGCTTCGTACCGATATGGCAGAATGCCCGGTCGAGGTCCCATGAACTCCGCTTCGTACCGATATGGCAGAACGCCCGGTAGAGGCCCAGTGAACTACGCTCCGTACCGATACGGCAGACCGCCCGGTAGAGGCCCAGTAAACTCCGCTCCATACCAACATGGCACAGTGCCCGGTCAAAATTTCATGCACACATCTATTGCATGGCGGATTTCAACGCTCCATTATCATTCCATGCACACATCGATTGCATGGCATCATCGCATCATCTCATACACTCTCTGGGTTTCACCCCACTCCATGCTCATAGCACCACAACACTTGAGCACAGTACTACTTATATTGCAAACGTACTCATAAAATATTGCTTACCATCGGTAACAGGTACTTACCCCGGTCATGCCCAATCTTCAACGCGGACTTGGGGGACTGGGCACCGTTGGGTTGGTAACCCTGCGGGTCTGCGGGACAAGAGCAAGACAGACTTAAGTCCCCATTCAAGAGTGCACTTGACCGGGAACTTGGGGGACTTGTTGACAGTAGCCGCGGAGGGGCTACAGCAGGCCCACAGACCCGCAGCTAGGGCACCAGGGCCTGGCCCGAGGCCTTGGACCTGATCACCAGCACCCGGCCTCGGGGTCCAGCAGTCTATCCTGCCACCAGGGACCCTGGGACCGAGGGCGCCTGCCTGCCAAAGAGGGCACCAGAGTGTACAAACAGAAGGGAACCAGTCCCACATCGAAGGGTGAGGCCAGCCCTCACTCCCAACCACCTATATAAGGGCCCCAACTACCCTCATTAATAGGTAACTGATCTCACTCACCGCTTACATACGTGTTCAAGTTATATATATTCCAACTATACTAACTTAGGCATCGGAGAGGAGAAGACCGGCCCGCCCGGTATTCCCCTTAGTAAGCAGGTTGGCAGGAGATCACGCGAGGATTCACCTGTATCTACCAGGCCCCAGGGTTTGTGCAGAAACAAAAGTTGTTTAGTTTTTATTTATTTATGGGATTTAGCTAGGGTTTTAGGATGATCTTGATATGCCTCTTGATGGGTTGATTTAAAATAATCGGTCTTGTTTGTTATGAGTAACAAGTTGAACTGAACTTGATTGTTGTCGGAATTGTGTATAATCGGTCTTGTGTACTATCATTTGGTTTGGGTTTCTGGGCAACATTTTCAAGACAAACCCTTTTTCTGATTTTTTTTAAGGTCATTGGAGCATTTGACTAGATTTGGAAAACTTAACAACATATGAATATCGTCTGTATAAGGAAATACTTATCCAGATAAAGGACTATTACGGCACTACCGAAAAAAGGGTGATTTTGAGTATATTCATTGTTGGCCGTACTTGAAGGTACTCAAAAATTTAGGGAAACACCATCAATGGACTTTGATTATTCTCCAAATGTTCATTCCGTCGACTTGGACGAGGATGCAACACCACCAAATGAAGCACATTCGGCCCCAACTACCTCAAGGCAACAACGTCCTAAGGGACAAAACGCTCAAAAGGAGGCAAAGAAGAAAGGAAGGCAAGAGGAAGCTAGTGCTCTTTGAATACAAATTCAAAGGTTTGCCGATCAACAAGCTCAAGAGATGATCCAAAGACAACAACTAATCTAAGAGACAAAGAAAACCGAACAATGTGCGATGACACACAAACAATGATGATGGATCCAACTCAATTTACCGCGAAGAGAAGAAGATTTTGGCAAACCAAGCAACAAAAGATACTTGATAGGTATGCAAAAGAAGACTCAAGTGCCTCCACACCCCCTCAAATGGCACAACCTCATGCACCTTCAACCCTATTCGAAGGTCATGATAGTGTGGTTCACTATAATCCACTAAGTCACACCGATTGGATTGGTAATGAGGATAATAATTAGTATTTGTTGTATGTTTAATTTTTAGTATTTGTTTAGTATTGGATTAGCAAAATATGTTGTTTAAATTAATTTAATTTCAATGAATAATAAGTTAGTTTATCTATTTAGTACTTATAGTCCTTTTATAACAAATAAAAGTGAAAGCATATAAAATTTATAATAACAAAGAAAGTGGCCATATATTACAACAACGACAACACAATACAATACATAATGACAACATAGTCAATTATTGAAAGCATTAAAAAAGAAAACCTTGCAAAATTAAAGTACACAACACACAATACAAGTAAATGAAATGATGATAGAGATTGGAAGTGCAACACCACACAAATGACATTTTCAACCGTGCTTGTGCATGTCTTCGATCTTCTTCAAGTAAAGGTGCCTACCTAGGTCACCTTGGAGACTCTTGTTCACAATCGGACAACGTACGTCCCTATAACGTTGCAAGTATATCTCCATTTTATGTTTGTCACGATCCACATGAGTTGGAAGCTCTTCTCCCTCTTCATCAATTTTCGGACGATCATAAATGTGCGCTTTCCTTGGGTTGGTCGGAATCTCATCGGGGTCAAATGGTTCTGCTTCATCTTCAGCTCTTTCAGATTCAATTATCATATTATGAAGTATAATACATGTCATCATGTTGTACTTGAGGTTCTTCTTACTCCACCCACGAGCTGGCCCCCTTATAATTGACCAACGAGCTTGAAGAATTCCAAAAGCTCTTTCTACGTCTTTTCTATACGCCTCCTGCATCTTGGTAAAATGTTGTGTGTCCTCCAACCTTGGATTTTTAATTGCTTGAACAAAACTAGCCCATTTCGGGTAGATTCCATCTACCAAGTAATAAGTTTGACTATATGCTCTACCATTAACGGAGTACTCGATTAGAGGAGATTTACCTTGGACAACTTCATCGAAGAGTGGTGAACATCCGAGGACATTTAGATCATTTAAAGAACATGGCAAACCAAAAAAGGCATGCCAAATCCAAGTATCATATGATGCCACAGCTTCTAGCACCATTGTTGGCTTTCCTTTGTGGCCGGTATATTGACCTGCCCATCCTGTAGGGCAGTTTTTCCACTGCCAGTGCATGCAATCGAGACTTCCCACAATTCCCGAGAACCCTCTATCTTCGGCTTTGTTAAGCAAGCGAGTCAAATCTACTTTGTTTGGTCGGCGGAGGTAATACTTGTGCTACACATTCCAGATAGCTCTTATGAAGTGTTCTAGAATCTCTGTGGCTGTGGATTTAGTTATGTCAAGGTAATCGTCGAACACATCTGCTGGTATGTTGTATGCGAGCATTTTCAAAGCACATGTCAGCTTCTGTTCAGTGGACAAGCCGAGTCTGCCCGTTGCATCTCTACTTTGAACGAAATAAGAGTCGTAGTTGGCCACGTCATGCATCATCTGGTCGAATAGATGAGGATGCATTCTGAACCGCCTCCGAAATACGTTTGGTTGAAATCGGCATGGTTCGGTGAAGTATAGTGCTTTGAGTCGTTGATCCATGAGTTCACGATCTCGACGTATGTATGCATGACCTTCCGAAGAACCGCCCCACTGCCCTTCCTCATCTTCTAATTCCTCAATCTGCAAGGCATCTGCAGACATCATCATCGATCTTCGTCGGTTTCTCGTAGCCGACTCCTCTTGGCCTTTCATCAAAAGCTTCCTTAATTTATTCATTGAAAATAAAAATAAAAGCTTGAATAGAAGATGAAGATAGGTGTTTGAAAGTGAGATTTGGTTCTCGAATTGTGAGAGATGATGAAAATGTAGTTCAATATTTATAAACGGATTATGTAGAGATAAGTTGAGACACGTGGCCAAAAAAATCCTATGGAAAATCAACGGAACCACTTACAAAATGACACGTGGATACGAAATCTCATACCTATTCGGATAGCAATTCAGATACTTTTTATCCGACATGTGGAAGAAAAAAAATTGATGTAATCTTATCACTCTCACAACGGACGACACTTGGCAAGATATATCTTCTCGACTAATTGACAAATGACAATGTAATTATTGTTTGCCGACAATCTGTAAATACTACTTAAAACTAAAAGTATTATTATAATATTAATTAATTACTATTTAAAATTATAATGATCATGAATATAATTATATATATTCATTTTTTATTTAACACATTATTAACGAAATGTTAAATTGAAATTAATCTATGTTATAATTATAAATAAATAAATAAACATTATAGCTCCCCCAAATGGAACTTACTATTGGAGATGAGGGAGTTGGAACTGAATGAACAGTATTGAGGAGGCTATTTTAGCTCCAGCTCCCTCAGATAGCCCTTCTATTGTTGGAGTTGCCCTTAGTTCTCCTCATAGTCGTTGGTCTCAAACAGATGTTGCAGGTAGTTTTGCAGTTGTAAAAAAATGGATAAAATAAGAATTTAGAAATTTACAAAAAAGGAAATGTGTATTAAACAATTAGAACAGTGTGAATATAATTATCCATCACAAAAAACCCATAAATTAATGGATCATCTATAATCGTATGAACACATCTCATCCCATCATATGATACTTATAAGAGCAACTCCAACAATAAAGCTATAACTATTTTAAGCTTAAAAAGCTATTTGTAGCTCACTCAAATTTAACTTTAGTTTTAGCAGTGAAAGCTAAAGTTAAAATTGGAACGTTGGAACACTGAATAAACCGTTGGAAAAATTATAGCTTTTGACTATTTTCTCTCTCCTCTCAAGCTATATTTAGCTTCTGAAAATAGTTTTAGCTACATATAGCTATAGATTTAGCCACACTGTTGGAAGACCTAAAAGTTATATTTTTTGAAAAATATAGCTTTTAACCACTCTGTTGGAGATGCTCTAAGTAACATACAATTAGTAATTCAAATCTATTATTGAAAATTCTACATCCTAAAGATCCCCATTTATCCAAACCTATAAAGAACCAAACCGAACTAATACATAAGTAGGCCTATCAATGGGGCGGAGCCGGACCGGATCAACCTAGATCCGGATCCGTTTAAGAAGAGAAAAAATTAGACCCGACCCGCCCCGTTTATCCGGCGGATCTTTGATAATCAAATCCAGATCCGGATCCGGCGGATCAACGGAGCGGATCCGGACCCGTTTATCAATATGCTAATTGCTAAATGTATTTTTTTAGCAATATGTTAATTATTATCAATATATCACATAACCTCTTTACATAACCAAAAAATATTTAATTAAAACAAACTAGAGAGACCAAAATAAATAAACTTCATTCACATCGAGGAACTTGACAAGAAACAAATCATTTTGAGTTTTTAATCTTTTAATTTATTAATAATTTTATATAACTTTGCTAAAGATATTTATATTTTATTTTTAGAAAAGAGAGTTTTAGATTAAAAATATTTCATATATGTAAATAAAAGTATATTATATTTGATAAATTAAAAAAATAAACGGGGCGGATCATAAATGGATCGAATCGGTCGTGATCCGGATCCGATCCGTTAAATAAACGGGTCAATGAGTCCGAGTCACAAACGGATCAACGGGTCCAAAAATTAGATCCAAATCAGTACGGGTCAACGGGTCCGGGTAACAAACGGATCAACGGATCCAAAAATTAGATCCAAATCCGCCTAATATGTACGGGTCAACGGGTCCGGGTCACAAACGGATCAACGGGTCCAAAAATTAGATCCAAATCTGCATAATATGTACGGGTCTGGAGCGGGTCCAGATCAAAACCCGCCCCATTGACAGGCCTATACATGAGGTCCATATATGATATAAATTCTTTACAGATCCTTTTGAATAACGAATTAGGATTGGGATCAGGAAAATGGTCAAAGGTCTTCCTTTAATTTGAAGCCATCGAGGTGGGTATGACTGTATGAGAGTGTTTCAATAGGCTATTACTCGGTCTGTAATGGGTCCTTGATACGTGTCTTGGGTGGAGAGACTGTTAGGGAGGAGCCAATCATAGGTTGGGATCTTCTGCCAGCATGGTAGGAACAACCAATCATAAGGTCGACAAAATTAAGGTAGTATAAATTGCTCCTGAGAGTGGGAGTGATACGTAGTGAAGGCATCTTTTTGTACAAATAAATATAAAATAGTGAAGGCATAATAACCAAAATGCACCTTGAATTTAGCTTAAATTGTCAATTTGTACCCCGAACTTGTAATTGCGAAATTTTACCTCCTCAATTTGTTAAAAACTGCCGATTTGCACCCTTTTCGTCGAATTTAACGGTTTCCATCCAATTAAGAGTCACATGCCTTGCACATGAGGGGTATTTTCGTTATTTTATATTTATTCATTTTATTAATAAACATACACAAGAAATTTATTTTTGTACAATATTTTCTACAATTATATCATTGTATTTTGACCTAAAGATTACTTTTATTGAGATATTTGAGTTATTTAGTCTTAGACAAATTATATCATGTTTCTTATTAATTAAAATAGTGGTTCGACAATTCAAATTTAGTTATCCACATAATTTTTCTTATTGACAAATTATATCACATAAGGTATGCGTTATTTTGAAAGAAAAAAATGAAAAAAAAAAAAGAAGAAGAAAAGAATATTATGAGTAAGTAGATATAATTGTACAAAAAATAAATTCATTTTATAATTTATTTAAAAAATGAAATAAATATAAAATAACGAAAATACCCCTCATGTGCTAGACATGTGAATCTTAATTGAATGAAAACCGTTAGATTTGACGGAGGGGGTGCAAATCGGCAGTTTTCTACAAGTTGAGGAGGTAAAATTTGGCAAATACAAGTTTAGGGTGTAAATTGACAATTTAAACCAAGTTCAGAGTGCATTTTGGCTATTATGCCAATAGTGAAAATAATCAAAATATCAACTCTGAAGAGATAAACCAATAGTAACAACCACGCACTCTATGTGCGCGTGGGATATCCTCGAAACATCGGAATATAAAAGGCTTAAGCCTTTCCGTGTCTAGTTCACGAACTTCATCAGACGCCCATGGCCACCAGAGCTCACAGCAACAATACCCGATTTATCATCGTACCTATTTCAACCCGACAACCCACTCCGAAGTTTCGGATTCTCATCCATCTCCTCCAAACGGGTCAGTCCAACCCCAACTCTCTTTCACTCTTCAAGACTTCAACCACTCTTTACTTGTCTCTATTTCGTCTCTGCTTCTCTAGTTTGCTTGATATTAGTCCCCTCTACTCACAACCCTAATTATTTTTTTGTTTAAATTTACTCACTGAATTTGAGTCTTATCTATTAGGGTGATTAGTTTTGATGATTATCAGTTGCTAGGTAAACTGGTGTGTTGGGTTTGGCTTGTTGTTGGGTTTTTATGTTGGTGTCTTTAGGGACTTTAGGCTTAAAGTTTTGTTCTTTTTTATGTTATGAACAGTCCATTGAAGACTGCAAGTATGAGTGATGCAATTGATTTGACTGGAGATGGAGGTGTGCTCAAGAAGATTGTGAGGCATGCGAAACCGGATGCAACTGGTCCGACGCAGGACCTTCCTCTAGTTGATGGTCGGTAGACATTATAATGTTTAAATCTGGTGTTCAAATTTGATTGTTTTGTGGCAAGTTAAAACCGGAAAATAGTATATAGAGACTTGTGTTTGCTTTGTAATACCTGGTTGTGATTGTGTACTTTGTGTTGGGCAGTTCATTATGAGGGTGTTCTTGAGGAGACTAGGGAGGTGTTTGACACGACTCATGAGGACAATACGATTTTCTCATTTGAGGTTGGGAAGGGCAGTGTAATCAAGGCGTGGGATGTTGCACTGAGAACCATGAAGGTCAAGATCTCTTCTTTTTTAGGAAGTTTTGTAATTTCTGAAGCTACCTGTTACATAGTTTCTCATTTGTTGGTTTATTAGGTTGGAGAGATTGCTAAAATCACTTGCAAGCCCGAATATGCTTATGGCAGTGCAGGGTCTCCACCAGATATCCCACCAGAGTAATGCCTTTCTTCTATTTTTCTATCGATATTGCTCTTTTATGTTGAAGTCTTGGTTGCCTTTTAAACTTCTGTAAATATCTGTGCTGATGTGAAAATAATGTTGTTGGCAACAATTTAAGTTGGAGGAAATATGAAATATGGTTGCATGTCATTGTGGTGGTCCGTCGCCCCAATATAAATAACCATAATCAGTAGATAGATTAAAATATCCAGAAGCATGTTGAAATGGTAAGGCTTCTTGTAGGATTGGCCTTTGTGCTGAAAGCCTGAAACCATGCCAATTTATTTATCAATCCGTTGCTTTGTGATTGTATTCAAATGTTCAAACTGCTTTCTCATTTATAAATTGTTCCTTGTCACCAAATTGTGCCTATATAATTTCCTTGGAAACTAATATGTATTATATATCCCGCAGTGCTACCCTTATATTTGAGGTGGAGTTAGTTGCCTGCAACCCACGGAAGGGATTGAGTCTGGGTAGTGCTTCAGAGGAAAGGAATAGGCTAGAGTAAGATATTTACTACTTTATCTATGATCTATATTCTGGAATAATTGTTTCTTTGTTGGATCCATTGAGATCTACCCGATTTATGAGTAGTATGATGGCTGATGTAACATATTGGAACTCTCAGAGAACTGAAGAAACAAAGAGAGCTTGCTGCCGCAACCAAAGAGGAAGAAAAAAAAAAGAGAGAAGACGCCAAAGCTGCAGCGGCTGCCCGTATTCAAGCTAAGTTAGATGCCAAGAAGGGAGGAAAGGGAAAAGGCAAAGGAAAATAGGGCCTTGAGCATAACATTATTATGAACCTCAATAATTGAGAAGCTGGAATAAATGAGTTAGTGTACTCATTAGTTAGAGAGTATGAGTACGAGTGATCTATGATTTTGTATGTCAGGATAACTCAATTGAAGCAAATTTCTGATTTGGATGTTTGTCATCTTTATGAATTAAGTGAGGCTTTTATTCTGAATCTCTCTGTTTGAAGCAACTTTTTTGAGGCCTTTGTGATTCTCAATTGCCTTGATTTTGTGAGAAATTACTTGGTTAACATGTGTATTTGTGATGACTGGAATGCTTGATCTAAATCAACCAATTCAAGCGGTCAAGAAGTGATCAAAGGAAATCAAACATAGTACAAACAACATAGAAGTACTTTCTCTAACGCAGGGTTGAACTTTGATGAGATCAATCATCTATGCTTTGTTACCCTTGTATATGTATCAACTATCAACAAACCATTTCAGCCCAAGCTTCTGACGAAGTTCCTGAGATTATCCTCTGAAGAGCCACCGTCCTTGACAGCCTGCATAGCCAAACCTTTCCATTTCTGAGCATTTCTTCTCATCTCCTCCCCTCTCTCTCCATCCCCCATCACCACTTCCAAACACCTCTTAATCTCGTCACGTTTGATCACTCCCTCTTCATTCGCTTTGGCTCTAACTCCAGTCCCCCACAGCTCTTCAACCAGCTTGGCATTTGTAGTCTGGTCTGCAAAATGAGGGCACCCGACAACCGGAACACCAGTCGCCAAGCTCTCTATAGTAGAGTTCCACCCACAATGCATCACAAAACACCCAACTGACTTGTGGCTCAGGACCTCAACTTGTGAACACCATGGCACTATTAGCCCTTGTTCCTTCTTTAGTGAATTGTTTATAAGATTTTGAGTTTCTTGATCTCCTTCATTTCCTGACTTGCGAATGACCCATAGAACTGGGAGTCCACTGTCAACCAAACCATGTAGTATCTCTTCCATCTGACCACTCTTCAAGACCACCATGCTCCCAAACGATACATAAACCACTGAATAATCTGCTTTTGAGTCCAGCCACTGAAGGTAATCGTCCTCCGACTTGTCAAACAAGTCACAACGAACTTCAGCAGATCGAATCAAGGGACCAACTGTAATCAGATTCATATGAACTCTCATGTCTCTGACTGCTGCCTCTTCTAACCCATCAAAGGTATTAAGCAGCACACATGAGTTGGGGTTCTTTTCCAAGATTTGATAGTGTTCTTGAAAGGTGGGGAGGATCGAAACATGTGGACTGGTGGGTAGGAGATAGGAAGGTAGCTCATCAGAAGCAAAAGGAGGCAAACCATCTATGTTTATGCAACTTGGACATGGAAGGCTGCTCTGACTCTTATAGAAAACTTTGAAGTAGTGGTGGCAAATTGCAAAGGAAGTAGTGCATGTTATGCAAAGAAAAGCAGAAGCTATACCAAAACTACAGGCAACTTCAGCAGCCCAAGGGAGGAGGATGGTGTAGATTAGGAAGGTGATAGGGCCATGCTCATCGGAACTGGAGATCTTCTCAATCAAAGCAGTGAGTGATTCTGATCCCACCCGCTTCAGCTCAGACATGATGTGGTCCTGGTCATTGGCAGGGTGGACTCCATCGCCAAAGCCATCGGAGAATGAAGCAAATGATAAGCCTTCAACAGAAGGTAAGGATTTGATTTGGGTAAGGCCATGGATGTTGGTGACAAAGGTGACATGAGAGTTTCCAATGTCTATAAGCCGCTTAGCTAGCTGGAGACTAGGATTCAGATGGCCTTGTCCTGCTAAGGAGATGACGAGGAAGTGGTGGTTCTTACTCTCCATGGAAACCTCTGGCTTACTCTGCAATTAGTTATGGATTGAAATATGAAGCTGCAAATAATGGAGGGGTCTAAAGCTGAAGATAGCCATCATTCAGGACTTTTGGGTCAAATGGACCTACACCAGATAGATAAGAACGAATTTGCTACATCTACATGTTCACTTTCCCAGAGATTAAAAACAAAGGATTACTTGACTAAACTAGTACTATAAGTTCCTGATTGTAAGCAAACTATATGTAATCTCTCTTAATGATGCATCGATGCAGATGTGGAGTCAACAAGCTTCTGGCTAAACTTTAAGATCGATCACATTGTACTATATAAATTTGAACCTCATGAATTTAAATATACAAACTGGTTATGTTGATGAGATAATACTGTGCGACCCAATACCTATATCAATGTAATTACACCAATCTGGGGAACAACCTTTCGATTTCATTCATGTGCCTGATTAAGAGGTAAAGTGACTACTAGTTACATCGTCACGATCAAACCATGTAAGAAGCATCCATTGCTGCACCTTGTCCATTTTCATTCCACCCAGATCCTGCTCTGTATTTACAAACCGGGCATGTTCCCTGTTGCCTTAGCCAAGGGTCAATGCAACTAGCATGAAACTGAAACAAATGAAATAAGAATAGTAAGTGTGTAATTTCTTTATTTACCAGACATAAATCAGAACAGTCGTCCAGACTTTCCTCCCTGCAATTCATGACTAAAATTGGAAGAACAAAGCGCTTAAGAATTAGTCGCTGAAAAAAGAAACTGAACCTGATGCAAGCAGGGAAGGCTGCGTATGAGTTCCCCCGTGTTAACTTGCTCCAAGCAGACACTACAGGTCAGTTCATCTTCAACGGCTTCGGTGCTCCCAACATCAGCTGTATCTTGCCTGTTCTGTTAAAAGTGAGATAATCAAACAATAATCAGTTTGAATCTAGTTGTTTGAAAGATTGTTTTTCAAACATCAAAGAGTTTTACATAAACTAATAATATGGAACTTATTAGTAAATATATTTTTCTTTTGTAATGAGAAATAGTCAGTTAACATCAATCATTGTGAAGCCTGACTGATATATAGAATTTACTCTAATAAGAGGAAATAAAGAAGGACAAATGGATAATACCTCAGCAGGTACTGAGGTTGAGGTTTGTTGTGTCGATGAGGCACCACTGTACATGAAGGAAAAAAAAAAAAAAACCTAGAAGTCAGTGTAATTGAACCTAAAAGCTAAATAACCATGATTCATGTAAGTTTACATTTGCCTTCAAATAGTGGCCCATAACGTTCAAATATATGTGTCTTCTCTTTTAGTCTTATTATAAAAAAGCTAGCGTTTTACAGATGCAAATATGGTGTGACTTTATTTCAACACAGAAGGAACTGCCTTTGAACCATGATATATTTCAGCATAAACGCTATAGCAACAGCCAAGCTAAAATCATAATTGAAGAACTTACTTTTGAGGACCCACAACTTTGTATTTGTGGACAGGAAGAGTGTTTATCTCTTCCTCACTCATAGAAGAAGCTGATGGAACATTGTCGGAGTCCAGAGCTCGCAAAGTTTCATAATCTAGTATTCAATATGAGAAACTTTCAGTGTAAAAAAAAAAAAGCCGAAGTCCAAATTTAGAAGAAACATGTAAATAGGGACATGGTAGGTTGGTGATGAAATATATAACAGCTATCTACTTGATTTCAATATAATAAAGTATTTTCAAAGGGATATATACCGTACCTAGGTCATCAAATTCACGGTCCAGAAGTGCAAGCTGAAGTCTAAGACCTTGAAGACGCCCTCTTGTTGCTAGCGCTATGGATGGTGGCATATGCAACCGCAACTCAGTATGACCAAGAAGGCCACTGGCTGCTGCGGCATGAGCCTGTGCTTGCGCTTGAAGCTGCTGACAGGTTGCATACATCCTTAAAGTCGTGGCCATCAAAAAGACCCCAAGGACTAGCCACAGCTACAAACAAAATTCAAAATAAGGATTATTAAGTTCGTTATATGTTAGACCAAAAAAAGTGTGACCTTTGCAAGTAAATTTAACAAAACTATTTACACACTCAGAGAAAGACAATACCAGGAAATTAGGAGACATTTGGTGCGAGTTCAGTATCATAAATAGCAAGAGAACTGGCAACAAGACAACAGATGATCAGAGATCAGCAAATAGCAAAACGATCAAAATCACTAGACAAAAAAGAAAACCAGTAAATTAGTACCTGTGACGAGAAAAGCAAGTGAATTGGAATTGACAGAACGCGCTGTATGAACACGCTGACATAAAACACATCCGCAATCAATATGGAATCGATAATATAAGCATATACGCTTACGTAAAAAAAACAACACACAAGAAACTTACCATTGCACGCCGCTCTGGTATGAATTCCGGAAACCCACTTTCAATATCTCCTCTTGTCCCCCGGAAAACAAAACTCATGACTGTCGAGTTTAAAACAGCAGCACCAAACGTATTAACTTACCGTCTTTCAAGTTCACTGCAAAAAGCCGAACAAGTACATTTTCAGTATCCGAACGATTAATAAACTAAATGCAGCTAACTGAATGAAAATTAGCATAATGCAGAACCTAGACAACGAGTCCCAGACAACATACAACAAGAAAAGTCTATAGTAACAGACATATAGCTGCAAATGCCCAAATGTTAACACCCATGAGCCATTAAAATTGCATATAATTATCAAAAATAAACAAAATTTCCATCAAAGAATCAATAGTTATGTAAATTTCAACCTTGTTGGGTCTAGCAATTAGCAAACAACACGGAATATAAAACAAAATGATCCAATTCCATCCACGAACAAAAACCCGATTCGGGGAATCGAAGATCAAGCAAAAACCCTAATTTCGAAATGTCGCTCGAGCTTACTCAATTTGGAAAATTAACGGGGGGAGATTACAAGCATCAATACATCAAATTAGAGCGATCAATTGAAGAAAGGAGTGATAATTGGGGATGGAGGTGGATGATTACCTAAAGCGAAGAGTGGAGATGGTTCGGGATCGCAGCGAAACGACGGCGTTTATGGAATGAAAAGAGAACGGAGCTTTAAAGCTGCGTGTTGTATCTAACACGTAGTATAACTAGTATTTAGTGGCGTAACGACACCGTTTTATTGGTCGCCTTGTTTTTGACCGCTGTTATTTGTTATTAGAGCATCCGCACCCATAAATTGGGTTTGCTCGAGCAAACGGTGGGGCCAGAAGCAAATTTTGCTCCAAGCAAATCAATTTCAAATTTTAAATTTTGTTCAAGCAAATCGATTTTTGCACACACCCATTCCCAATTTCCTTGAGTAATTCAATTTTGTCTTGTTCTGAAATAATTAAAAAAAATTGCCGGATATATTTACAATTAATAATAATGTGCCACGTGTCGTTATCGATACGATATTATACAAGATTTCTGATAAGATTTTCGACTAATAGAGAATTGATAGGTGTCACTACCACATGTCATTGTCAATAAATAATTGATCTAGATTTCCGATAAGATTTTCGACTAATAGAGAATTGACACGTGTCACTACCACGTGTCATTGTCGGTAAAATAATTGATCCAGATTTCCGTTGATATTTTCGACCAATTGGCTATAAGAGGTCTAATATCACTCATTTTATACTCACACCATTGTGAAGAATCCGAACAGATAACTCATCCATCAATCTAAACACTTACAACATTTCCTTGTTCATCCGCATCAATGAATCCTTTCAGCTTCAACAATTTTTTCAAGCGGAGACAACGTCAACAAGAAGAGGATGACCATATGGAGCAATCATTCGTCAATCAGGTGGTCATGGCCGAAGCACAACATGATGATGAACCAACACGATCAAGCGGTTCACGTCACGGTAAAAAACTGAATAAGGAGCGTCTGAGGATATCTAGGGGCCGCAATCTCATGGAAGATTACTTCATCGATCGTCTAATCTTCGACGTGCAAGACTTTCGCCAGAGGTACAGGATGAGCAGAGACCGATTCAACATTATCATGACGGACCTCTGCAACCACGACCAATCTTGGCACCAAAGAGAAGACGCCGAGGAGTTTTGTAGGCAAGTGGATCAGCCGCAGATCAATGTACTGAAATTATAAGAATGGGGGAATCGACCACCTTCCAATGCATGAAGGAGTTTTGTAGGCAAGTGGTTCAGCTCTATGGTCCAAGATACCTCCGCAGTCCTACACCGGCAGACCTCATGCGACTACTAGCTAAAGGTGAACGCCGAGGCTTTCCAGGTATGATTGGAAGCATCGACTACATGCACTGAGAGTGGAAGAACTGCCCAACCGCCTATCAAGGGGCATATTCGGGGCAAAAGGGTCGCCCAACGATTATCCTGGAGGCGGTTGCCTCGTATGATACATGGATATGGCACAGTTTCTTTGGGTGTCCTGGAGCTAAAAATGACATTAACGTGCTCCACCTATCAAACGTGTTCTCAGAGATCCTTGCCGGAAGAGGCCCAAGTGCCGTTTACGAAGTCCACGGACAGAGGTACTCGACCGCTTATTATCTGGCTGACGGAATATATCCAAGGTACTTTACATTTGTCAAAACAATTCCCAATCCTCAGACACCGCAAGATAAACTCTTCGCAAAGAAACAAGTTGATACGTCCCGAACCATTTTTAACTTCTCGTTGGTTTTTATTTTACTTTCACGTTTTCGAGAGTTGTTCTAATGTTACGGAGGTCCTAATAGTTGACTTTTTATAATTTTATTCGGCCGAGAATTTTCTTGTTACTTTGAGATAGAACACGTTAAAATGAGTTCGTGGACATATAACACGTGTAATTCGGAGTTAGAACGCAAAAGTTGTGACATAAAAACGATAGTCTCCGTTTTCCTCGTGAGTATAAAAGGAAAAGAGAAATGGTAAGATAGTAAAAATGTCAAAAATCAGAATTTTTTTTCCCTTTTCTCTTTCTCTCTCCCCGACCCGTGCCCCTTTTACAGTCGGAACTTCCGACCGCCATTGCGCCGTCGTCGAGCCACCAATGGTGGTGTTCTTGGTATCCAGACAAAGCTGCTCTTCCCCTCTACAATTCTAGGTAGGTATCTCATCTCCTCTCACTATAAATAGAGAGAAATTAATCGAATTAGAAACAATCTACTATTCATTGAACTCCTTGTCGATTCTCTCTCCTCAGGTCGAATTAGAATGATTTCTTGGTGTTAAATCGACGCTTACGCCGTCGTGAACAACCCCTCAAAAGGATTCGGCTCAATTTGCAGTAAGTAAGGAGAAATCAAAGAATTTAATTTCTAGGGTTCTTGATGAATAGTGTTAAATTGGGGGGGGGGGGGGGGGGGGGTTTTGTAAATTGACTCATTTAGGCTTGAAATTGATAATTGTTATGGAAGGGAAAGTTGTTCAAAATGTTGAGAAGGAACTCTTGTTAAATTTTGGTGATTTATGGTGGCGGTGGCAGTGTTGACCGCCGTTGCCGACGGCGGTGCAGCCGCCGTGAGTGATTTTTGAGGTTTAATTTTGTTTAGTTATGAAGAATGGAAAATATTGGCGTTTATTTTAGAATTTTCAGAGGAATTTAGCAAGATTTAAGTTTAATTGTTTAAGTTTTGGATAAATGAGGTTGGTGGAGAATTTAAGGGTTAATGTTGGTGTTGTTCTTGAAGTATGAGGAGGTTGATTGAGAAATTTAAGATTGAAGGACTGATTTTAGGAAAAAGAGTAGCACGGTTGAGGAGCAAGGCTTGGGAACGCGTTCGGATGGTTTAAATATTTTAATATTTTGAATTTGCTTACATTTGAGAAAGAGGGGGATTAATTGAATAATCTTACAGGACGTGAGGACGCTCGTATAGAAGAGACTTCCGAGAGGCGTCAGGCATAACCGGTTATTGTGATTGGACTTTTATTTTTAAATTAATGCATGCATGAATATTTTGAATATTATGGGGGTTTATATTCATTAGTTTATTTTGAGAATGATATGAATTATCGAGGGTCGATAATCTGTTTTATTTTGATGATTTCTTTTATGATCGATTTTTAAATGGTTTACAAAATAAGTCAATTAATTTGACTTATTTATATCTATATATATATTGATATTAAACCGGAAATGAGATTCACGATGATTTTACAATTCCGCTTTGTTTCGAATATTATGACATGTGGGACATGTTGATTTCATTTAATTTCTGAGAGGCTATGATTGTGTTTAATTATATGTATAACCCTCAGAAGTGCGGTCGGGGACCGTACTGAGTTATGATTCCTTAGGGGAAATGTACTTTGATTTTGTTTTCGGATTTTTCACCATACTAGAGTCCATATATGTTTATTGCTAGCTAGCTTGGTCACCTGATCCCATGCGAGGTGACGACTTGACCATATAGGTCAAATTCACCTCGGTGGTCGACGTGTACAGGTAGCGTGGGACGCTATAGAGAGTCTTGGAGAGGAGAGATTATGACCCTTAGCCTTGGAGGCTCATTATTATATGGTGGTTAACATTCCCCTATTTTTATTCGATTTCAGTAAACGGCCAATGAGATTGGCCCAGTTATATTTTATATACTTGGCTTTCGGGAATATTTTCTCTTATGAAACTTTCATTTACTTAATAAATTCCCGAACCAGTGGGGGCTGAATTTTTATTACAAGAATATTTGGGGATGGGCCAATGAGATTTGTCCAGATATATTTTATTTGATTATTCTATTTACTAGCGGGGTTGGGTTTTTATATTAAGAGTATATGGAATTAAATGCTTTATTAATGCAGGCATCATGGATTTATTCATGAAAAAAAAATGAGGAAAGTGATATAAACTACTTTTCATTAAAATGATAATACTTATTTATTTATTTATTTTTGTCCACTCACGCTAATGTTTTAAATTACTTTCCCTAGGCTCTTCGTTTTAAACTGCCCAGCTTGCAGAGTTGTTCGGTACTAGTAGGAGGCAAGGCATAGAGATCATCTTCAGCTGTCAAATATCGTAGGTTACATGTTTAACCTAATTGTATCATATTTTCTTTGTATAGTTGCTCTGATGTCCATAAAGTGTTGTAGTAAACTCTTACTGTTTACTTACGGGTTGTGACCCGACGACACTAGTTGTTTTGCTGTTTTTATTTCTACTTTATCTTCCTGAATTTGAGTTTCTTAATTATCCTGTGGAAGATGTTTGTTTTTGGGAGAGCAGGTAGCTCCTGCAGTCAGGGTGGTTATGTTTAGAAGTGTGTCGTTGTTTTCTTGTAGTTATGGGTTGTCCATTTCAAGAGAGGTCATGCCGATTTTTCGGTAAAACTTCTCTTGAGGTGGTCCCCGCAGGATTCACTCTAAATATTAGTATGATATTCGAGGCGGGTCCTGTCACAAGAGGCATACCGGAAAGACGTGGAGAGGGACTTTGGCATCTTGCAATCTCGATAGGCAATTATACGTCATAGTTGTACAATGCACCACAAATCGGTAATGACTACCATCATGTTAGCTTGCATTATATTGCATAACATGATTGTTGAGGAATAGTACGTGGAGGATGAGGAAGAAGAAGACTTGTAAAACCCATCGAGGGCTTTCTGGGTTTATGATGGGCCGGTAAATGTACAAGGGAATCGAATCCCTTTTGAACCAATCGGTAGAGATGGAGCCAATATGCAACGGTTTCACGACCGTGTTGCCGATCTCGAATCCGTTTACATCCATAGAGAGCTCCAAAGAGACTTGGTGAAACACATTTGGAGGGTGGAAAATGGTGAAATACTCTAAATATGTTTTATTATGTGTTTTCAAATCCGTTTGTGTTTAATTATTAAGCTTGTGTTTAATTGAAATATGTGTTTTAATTTTAATATGTATTTCTATTTCATCTTAATAAATAAATTGCATTTTTATTTCTCGAAAATTTAAATTACATGAAATTGAAATTGAAATTTTTGGGATTTTTTTACTATTTTTTGGGTTTCTTTCCGTTCTGATCAAATAGTAGCCGTTGCCTATAAATTCTGACCGTTTGGTCAAAATTTCTGATTCAAATGGAAGATCCAAATCTATTAAGCCGTCAGTATTACACGTGTCAGCCTTTAATTGGCCCAATCAGTATTACACGTGCCCAACAGCCCCGATTACTGTTCATCGTCTTCTCTCTCGACGCCGGACCTTCCCAGCCGTCGTTCTCCACCGTCCGGGGACGCAAGCAATCGTGCCACCCACCGAAATGAGGAGCTTGACCCCCTCTTTCGTTTGAACTAAGCCCCAAGCGGAGCCGCTCGATGTGGGAGGTGCAACAAAGCTCGGGTGCGACCGCCACCTTCGAGGGCGGCGCTCGGCGTCATCTCTGGCGAAGCCTAGCTCGAGGCAGCCTCCTTCCCGTCGTCCTTATTCCACTTCCAGGAGCCGTAATAATAAAAAAAAAAAGGCCCTGACGTCACCCACCTGTTGTGGGCTCTGCCATTCGATCGAGCACCGAGTCGAGCAAAATTTGCTCGAGCGGTTGATGGAGCAAATCTGAAGGGTTGACTGGGCGAGCAGATGGAGGAGAGAAAGCCGCTGGTGCGAGCTCGATTCTGGGTTACTCGAGAAAATCTGGCCGGGTCCCACCTCTTGCTCGAGCAGATAGAGGCAAAGTGCTTGGTGGTGCGGATGCTCTTATGAAGTTCTGGCCTTGAAGAAGATTTGGTTAACATTTTGGCATTGGGGGTGTTTATCGATGGCCGTGTTACTTTGCATTTCTGCACTCAATTCTGATTAAATCATGTGTTTAGAGAAGCAAAAGTTAATATATTAGCTTACTTTGAGAGTGATTGCTCACTCCTTGTGTGGGGCTTGAAGCAATACATGGGAGAAATTTTTAAATATGACGGGAGGACCACGTGGCAATGTCTAGTGGCATTCCCTCCCAATTAAATTTCAACATGTTGAATTTTATCACATAAATTATAAATTTATATATTTTACTTTTTGTAAAATGACTTTAATCAATCTTTGATGAGTTTGGACTAGGGTTTAGGGATTAGGGTTTAGGGTTTTAGGATTTAGGGTTTAAAAAAATAATAATAAATCTAAAATGGTATTTGACAAAATAACTGAAATAATTTTCTATCACAAAATCTCACGTGTCAAAATTTCATTGGTAAGGAAGACCACTAGGCACTACCACGTGGTCCTCCCGTCACACTGAAAAGTTTCTCAATACATGGATCATCAATCCGAAATGTTGGATGTATCATTGATGACAGTAAGTCTCACTTGTCTTCTATAGTGAATTCAGATCGATCATGTTAATAGAGAAGCAAATGGTGTGGCTAATATATTAGCACACGTTGGTAGTTTTGGTTATTTAGATGATGTTTGGTTTAAAGAGGCTCATGTTATTATTCACAATATTCTCTACGAACATTCTTGTGTTGCTACTCGTGGTTAGGTGTTATTTATCCCCGATGTATGCTTTTAATTTCAATAATATAAGTCAAATGTGGGATGATCCTCACAGCTTAGTTGAGTTACAAATCGCTTTTCAAAAACAAAAAACTGGTCTAATCCAATTTCTTCATTGATCATATGAAAATATTAGACGGAACAATAATGAAGTACGCAGCGGAATAAATAGATAAATTTCGTAACTTTTATTGAATGTAAATCACAACCAATATTACAAATGATTATAATTTAATTCGATACAAAGTTACTCATAAACGGTCGCCACAAAGGTCGATGTCGCCACAAAGGTCGATCAATATTTCTTGAGAGATGCCACACAGGTCGTCTCCGAGATGCCACTAAGGTCGTCTCCTTCAAGCCACTAAGGTCTTGAATCTTGAAGCCACACAGGTCTTCACACTAGGAGCCACTAAGGTCTCCTTCTCTCACCAATATTTCTCTATAATTTTCTTAGCCAATGTCGACGGCAAACCCTTGCCGAATCTCCCTTTATAAATAGGGTTACAATATTTGATTACACCCTTAATCAAATAAGCCAACTACCTTTTACATCACATGCATAAAAGGTACATTCCATATTTTAATTCAATTTGAATATAAAACATGTCATATGCCTTAACAATATATTTCCTACCAAACTAGGTTAAGGCCACACATAACTCCATTGAATGAATTATATTCAATCAAAATAATCAAGGGAGAAATACCATAATTAACTCACACGGCCGAACCAACCAAGCATAGAGAATCCTTGCAATCAATACTTTCCTAGTTGCACTAAGAAGGTCCTTCATTTTGTCTTCAATGCAAACCAATACCAATTAGGTATTAAATCTTCTTGGCTTTTAACTTCTTCCTAGTCGGCAAGGAACAACTTCAAATCAACAAACCCTAGCAAGGGCTGCCGCACCAATGTTAGCTCTAGGTTTTGCACAAGTCGCACTCATCCGAACCGTCGGATTGATCAAGACACCATACAATAATTATGGTTAAATTTCTCCAAAACTTCCTTCCAAAACTCCATGCAAATTGCCATGCAATTAGCCTTTGATCTCCATCAACTCATGGAGGCCAATATACCTTCAATCTCCCCCTTTGGCCTTCCATGCAACTTTTCCATTCATCAAGCACCTATATGAAAAAAATTAGTAGCATGGATAATCACATATAGCATATATAATCACATAGCATGTAGCGTGTAGCATGAAAAACAAAACCATGCATCTTTAACTCCCCCTTTGTCCATGGCTTGATGATTCTCCCCCTAAGTTGATGGAGGGCAAAGAAAGGAATTATACGTCACCGAGAATATCGTCTAGCCACTTTGGTTCTCACCATTACTACGATTGTCATGCATGGCAACAATTACCAAAAATTTATTGAGAGAAGTAAAGATTTACTTACCAAAAAGATTGCATGTCTTGCATCAATACTTGAATCATTGGAAGAGAATACACGACAAGAGAGATTAGACATGACAAATATGTGTAGGAATATTACTCTTACCAAGAGAGATTAGACATGACAAATCAAGACTAGAGAATCTACAGATAATCATGCAAGTGAGGAAGATTCTAATTAGCCATAAGTGTAATGATACCAAATCGGACGAAATCAACTTCAATTCTTGCATGATTGATATGATACCAAGAGAACAATCAATACCAAATTTAACTAACGATGCATGTAAAATTTGTTCCAACTACCGAAGATAAATTAAGAGACCACACCACAAGGTAAAGATAACATAGTTCAAGCAAAACATTTAGCCAAGCAAGTGTCATGTGTATATCATATGAATCAAAATACGCGATGACATAGGTGGAACTTGAATCAATCCATTTTGACAAATAGAGCAATATGCAAAAATGTTAGCCAAAGTGGTAACGTGAAGTGCAAAGTTTATACTTCAATATGGGAAGAAATTTTGAGGAGTGATTAAATTCGCGAGCAATTATTTTTCGACTCTCCCCCTTATAACAACTATTGATATGAGCACATTGGCTTCTTTTTCTTGGCTTACCATCGAGCCATCATTGATACGTGAACGATAAAGGGACAACAACTCCCAAGTCAGATGACTTTAGGGTGCTAGACATAACAAGGATGTTCCAAGGTCCACTTTAACGACACAGAATTTTAGAGATTTTCACCGGGGTGACCAAATTAGTTCATTCCACCAGACATCGAGTAGTTAGTCAACATCTGGAGAGGAGAACCAACCTGGCCAAGGACTGCATATGACAATATGATTCTTTTTAAGGGATATGCAGCCCACACAAAATAAATACTTTATTCAACTACACCTGCTCCTGATTAGGTGACTCAACTCAAAAAGTATTTCCCCACAAAGAAGTATGTGTAAACTGTGATTTAGACACAAAGGCTAATATAAGTGAATTGCATCAAAAGGTCAAAATGAATAAACCCAAGTGACACCAATATAACATACGACGTAGTGATTCACAAAAAAAATACACACACACACACACAAAACAAGGCAATTTTCGATCAAGAACCATGAAACCGTACCTTGTGTGAGTTCCCAAAAATCACATCTTCAATATTGAGAACAAATGCCAATGGCATTTCGCAAGGTCATGAAGCGTTCCGTGTCCAACGGTTTAGTAAACAAGTCGGCCCATTGTAATTCAGTAGACACATATTCAAGTGCAAGAATATTTTTATCAACTAGCTCACGTATAAAATGATATCTTATGTCAATGTGTTTAGTTCTAGTATGTTGAACAGGATTTTTAGATATATTTATTGCACTTTTATTATCACAAAATATGACAAGTTTTCCTTGTGGAATATCATATATAATCACTTAGCATGTTTTTCATCCAAAGCATTTGAGTACAACAACTACCTGCAGCCACATATTCAGCCTCTGCCGTAGACAAAGAAGTACAGTTTTGTTTCTTACTATGCCATGCAACTAAATTCTTACCAATAAAGAAACAACCACCACTAGTACTTTTTCGATCCTGTAAATTTCCACCCCAATCAGCATCTGAATATCCTGCAATTTCAGCATTAGTAGCATATGTATAATAAACTCCACAATTAATGCTTCTAGATATATAACGAAAAATTCTTTTAACAGCTTCTAAGTGTGACTCTTTCGGATTTGCTTGAAACCTTGTACACACACCAACACTGTAAGCTATATCTGGACGACTAGCAGTTAAATAAAGTAGACTACCAATCATGCTACGATACATAGTCTGATCAATAGATTTACCAGTTAAGTCATGACATAATTTAGTAGTAGTACTCATAGGAGTCTTGACAGATTTTAAACTAGTCATATCAAATTTCTTAAGCATATTTTCAGCATATTTTGTTTGATAAAGAAATATACCTTTTTTTTCCTGTTTTACCTGCAATCCTAGAAAATATGACAATTCACCACACATGCTCATCTCAAATTTACTAGACATGACCTTGGTAAATTCTTTAATTAGAAAATCAGATGTAGACCCAAAAATAATATCATCAACATAAACTTGGGCTACAATAAAGTGATTACCGGCATGCTTCACAAAAAGAGTTTTATCAACAATACCTTGAGTAAGATAAACAGCTTACTCAACAATACCTTGAGTTTCTCATACCAAGCACGTGGAGCTTGTTTAAGACCATAAACAACTTTCTTTAGTTTCCATACGTATTCTGGATGATGTATGTCTTTAAATCCAGGGGGTTGTTCAACATAAATCTCCTCATGCACATCACCATTTAGAAAAGCTGTCTTTACATCCATTTGATATAACTTGAAGCGACGAAAACAAGCAATAGCAAGTAATATTCTGATAGACTCTAAACGTGCAACAGGAGCAAATGATTCCTCAAAATCAAGACCTTGAATTTGTGAATAACCTTGAACCACTAACCTTGCTTTGTTTCTGGTAATCATACCGTGCTCATCAATCTTGTTACGAAAAATCCACCTAGTTCCAATGACATTTGTATTTTCTGGTCTAGGAACAAGTAACCATACGTCATTTTTCTCAAACTGATTTAGCTCTTCTTGCATAGCAATAATCCATTCGTTATCTGCAAGTGCCTCCTTGATATTTTTTGGCTCTATTAAAGAAACAAATCCAAAGCAAGTTAGTTCATTAGTTTCTTTAATTTTTGTTTTAACAAAACAGTGCAAAGCTTTATTTAATTCAATAAATTCAGAATCTAAATTTTCTTCTTCCTCAATGTCGTTTTTGCTGTTCTGAAATTGAGCAATTCGACCTCTGGTCTTCATTCCTTCCCTAATATCACTGATCACATCATCAGCTGAATGATCTTTATGCACCTGTTTAAAACCAGTTCTATGCTTTGGGACAGGTCGCAAATTATTGTCAAGTTCAATATTCTGATTTTTTTCACTAGTTTCAATCTGCACAGAAATATCATTAATTTTAGATTTTGAAATGTCAGATGGAACAGAGATAGAAGCATCATAATTATCATCAACTGAAACGTTTATAGATTCCATAACAGATCTAGTTTCTTTATTATATATCCTATATGCTCTACTATCCAGAGAGTAACCAATAAAAATTCCCTCATCAGCTCTAGCCTCAAACTTTGCAAGTCTTTCACGATCTTTTAAAACATAACAAGGATTACCAAAGACATGGAAATAACTAACATTGAGCTTCTTACTTTTCCATAGCTCATATGGGGTAATTTTTGTACCTGAACGAAGAAGAGTACGATTTCCAACATAACAAGCAGTGTTAACAGCTTCGGCCCAGAAGTTTTCGCTGAGGTCAGAAGAATGAATCATGGCTCTAGCCATATCAAGAAGAGACCTGTTCTTACGTTCAGCAATTCCATTCTGTTGTGGAGTAATAGGAGCTGAAAACTCATGAAGAATACCATGATCTTGACAATAATTATCAAATTTTGAATTTTTAAATTCAGTTCCATTGTCAGATCTAATCTTAGTAATTTTTAATTTTTCACTATATTTTTCATTTAAAAGACGTTTACTTAATATATAAAATGAATTAAAAGTTTCACCTTTGTCAGCCAAAAAGTCAACCCAAGTAAAACGAGAGTAATCATCAACCACAACAAAAATTACTTCTTACCAGCCAGACTAGTTGTGGCAGATGGTCCCATCAAATCCATATGCAGAAGCTCAAGAGGTTTATTTGAAGGAGATGAGTTTACCACTTTGTGACTTGTTTTTGTTAGTTTACCTGTCTTACATCCTCCACAAATGATATCAGTACGTCCGTGTAAAGCAGGTAAACCTCTTACCAATTTCTGTGTAGATAACTTTAACAAATCCTGAAAGTTCATGTGACCAAGTCTCTTATGCCATAGCTCCATAGTTTCTTCTGCAGAACTCATTCTCAAACACGGAACCGATCCATTAGTAGAGACATCAACAGAAATATGATAACAATTATCATCAGATCTAAATCCACTCAAGACTAGATCACCATTTAAATCATAAACTACACATATTTGTTTATTAAACCAGATATCTTCAAATTCATCAGCTAATTGACTTACACTAATAAGATTAGTAGAAAGTCCCTCAACATAAAGAACATTGTTCAAACATGTAAGATTTTGACAATTAATAGTTCCTTTTCCTCTAATTTTAGCTTTACGTCCATCACCAAAAGTGACTGAACCGGAAGTACCTGTTTCATGGAAATTAGAAAAGAAAGATTTATTTCCACACATGTGTCGTGAACAACTACTGTCAATATACCAAATATTTTTTTTCTTAGCAGATAGAGCAGTAAGAGCAACATTACAAGTAGTTTCAATATATTCAGTCTCATAATAATCCACAGTAGACAAGTTACAATAGATGTTGGAGGATTTTGAATCGTCCTTTCTTTTCCACACCATCTTACCTTTTCCAAGTTTCTTTGTTTCTGAAAGAGATTTGGTTAGACCAACAACACGAGATATATCATGCAATAAAGAGTTATGTTGATCAAGTTTGGAGTTAATATCATTAAAATATTTTTCAACATTTGGACTAAGAGTATCGATTCTAGAATGTGAAGAAGATACAAAACCGGACACTTTTCCTTCATTTATTTTTGTAACTTTCGTCAAATCACAATTACCACCAAGATTATGATTTGATAATTTATCATAGCCAAGACCAGATTTGTCATTATAAGATCTAATTGAATTAATTATTTCAGATAAAGCATTAGAACTCATTTTAAATTGACCAAATTTATCTTCTGTTTTCTCCAAGGTATCCTGTAACATATCAATTTTGGTGTTTAACGTGCTAATATGATCATCTTTTTCGGTCAATTCCTTTTTGAGAAAATTGATTTTTATAAGCAGACGTCTCTTTTCTGAATTAAACTCATCTTCGCTAGTAGACGAAGTATCTTCCCTATGATGTGAGCCGAAACTCGCATGCAATGATAAACCCTACAAAATATCGTTAGTAGTATGAGCAAGTAGGGATCGTTCTAAGCCGGGGATTAAGGGTACCTGAGATATGAAATTGTTAGACACAAAACAAATTTACATATTCACAAAAACGTCACAATGGGGGATAGGATGGATCGGCAGCTTTTGCTGCCCCTATACTAGGCTCGGCATAAAAACAGAAAATAAAATCCTAGATCTACTATATACAAGTTTGATCATCATCTCTCACGCATCACATAACACAAAACAAAATTTAACACAAAGATTCATATGCAAGAAAGTAAGGGACAAGTATCTAGCATGTTCATGACTCAACTTAGTTTCGACCACAATTAGAGCGATTAGCCTTTTAACCAATTGTTAGACATCTAATGTTTTAAGATCATGCTATTCGCCTTCGATCCTAAAGTTTATGCTAATCCGGTTTTGTGCGTTTTAACATTTAAGCGCAAGAGTCTAAAATCGAAAACATGTAAACAAGCAAGGTTGTCAATCATCTTATTTAACATGCAAGTTTTAGCTAAGGTTATACCCTACGTGAGCACAACAAATCAAAACAACCGTCAGGCATATAGTTTTATTTGCTATAACTCGGGTTAGATGAAACCTAACATCTAGATTTACATGCTTCCAGCCAACACTAATGTTTCGGTTTTTAAGTCACACCCTTAGATTACTAACCAATTTAAATCCTAAACATGCTTCTAATACCACTGCCCTAATTATCTAGACATACAAAAACCATGCATTAAACATCGTACAAGTCATCACATAAACTTCAATATACATATCAATCTATGTTCATCATACAAAACCAAACGAAAACAAAGTATTTTTATAACAATACATGTGACTAAACCGAATATAAAAACACGAGACATAGGGATGGATCACACTTTAGAAACCTTGGAGAGCTTCGTCTTGGTGTGGTGGAGAAGATTCGGCAGTGGCTGTGGTAAGGTATGGGAATCGGTGATGAATGGTGATGGAATAGGTGAATCGGTGGACTTGTGTTTCTAGGGTTTCGGCTTAGAACTTTGAGTAGGAAATTTGGTAGAGTTTTGGCTAGTGCTTTGCAAGAGATGAGATGATCTTTTTCTGAATAAGAGATGGCTATATATAGAGGAATATGGGTGAGAGGCTGCCGGCCACAAGAATGCAAGAAGGTAGGTTTTGGTTTTCCTACTAGGTTTATGTTTCCTTGTTGAATAAGTATTTGCATTCTTGATTTTCTTTTTCTGATTTTTCTTCAAGGCTTTGGGCTGCACATCTTCATGGACTTCTTATATGATCTTGGACTTCAATTGATAGGTCTTGATCCATTGAAAATGCCCCACAATGCCGGCAGCACACAGAGGCAGCAATCTGCCAGAATCGGCAGCTTCTCCTAGTGTGACTAGGAGACTTGATTTCTTCATGTTTTTCTTCAATGCCATGGCCTAGTGTCTTCCTCTTCCCTTCATAAAGCTTGGACCATCTTCACATATGCATTTATACACCATTTGGTCCATCAAAAACAGAAAACACAAAAAGGGGGCAGTAGGTTCCTGGAATCGGCAGCTTTGACCTTGTCGCAGTAATTCCGGCATATCTCCCTCCATGGAGCTCCGATTGATGCGATTCCAAGTCTCACGTAAACTAGACACATAGGGCCATCTCTCCATAAAATATCTCGGCCAAATTCCATGCAAGTCGTCGGGAATGATTTTTCGAAGTTGGGACACAGTCCCAGGAATTTCCTGGAAGCCCCTGGATTGGAATGCTCGGACTGCCGTTTTGCAGCCAACTTTTGGGTGACTTCCCGAACTCTGATTGATCTGAAATTTTAACACAACATTCCTCAGCATATGAATATTAAGCACATAAAATTTCATAGAATTTGGAAAAGGATAGATCACAGTTTCATTCATCTCAAAATCACGAAAAAGACATATTTTGCATTATTTTCCAGATTTCTCAAACTTAGTCATTTTTCGGATTCTTAACCATTTTTCACAAAACTCTACCGAAATTGACACTAACTACATTACGACTCTATCTTAGACAAATAAGGGTTAAACAAAGCATAAACGAGGGTATAAACATGTAATATCGTCGCACATTGTGCTCCTATCAACTACCCCACACTTATCCTTTGCTAGTCCCTTAGCAAACTAAATAAAACTAAGACTCTAAACAAACTATTGCCCCTAACAATTTGTCTCAGGCTCGTATGTACACATAGCTTTCAAGTTAATGCATGAGAATGCTAAGCACGAAAATTCCAAGCTTCATGAACATGTGACATCAATATGAACATATGAGAGCAAAAGGTAAGCATGTAAACATGTAAAAGCTAATTCAAATCACCTCACTAGGCATACTCTCTTCTTTTCTCTCGAAGCATGGTTATTCACACGTAAGTATATGCAAGCGAAAAGATCATGAAAATACAAAGAGTGACTTGCATATATTGAAGAAACAAAGGCACTTTGTGAATTTTGATGGAAAAACCTCATATGATAACTACATGCACCAATGAACCAAAACCATATGCTTACTCTTGAGATAATCTCCACAATCAATTTTAACCATCTTAAGAATCATGAAAAAGATCAATAATAAGGTTGTAATGGGGCTAGGCTAAGAGGTATTCGATATTTTGGATAAGGAGGCTCAAAACGTCACCACGGCCGTAGCAAAGCTCGAATCTCCTTATGTCTTCACGCCAAAAGGGTCAAATTTTATCTTGTTGGACCCATACTTCATTCTTTTCTTCCCATACAACATTACAACAATAATCTAGACAATAGCCATGCACAAAATTTTTCTTTTCTATGCCGTGCCTTACTCTATTTCTTTCCTTGCTCTCGGTTTTCTTTTATTTTTCTTTTTGATTCCGAGCACACTTTTTCTCTTTTCTTTTCCTAAGACACGGCATACATTTTTCATATAAATTCATGGCTAAGTCTACCCCACACTTGTTCTTCTTCATCACACACGCGAAAACGCTTTCAAAAATCAAGCTTTGCCGACACACAAGGTAGAGGCATCATTATACTAAGCTCATGGAAAGTGTTTAAGGGTGATGAAAGAAAAGGCTCAACATAGGCTCAAAGGGGGTTTACTAAGGTGTCCCACGACGGGCTCCAATAGGGCACATGCTTTATTTGGCTTTGGTGGTAAACCTAAATGATCTTTATTCAATCACATTCAAAATCAAAGTATTTTATGATATAAACGTTTCGAAAATCAACAAGAGTAAGTTCTAGCATACTAGAGTTCATTAAAAAACTATGGCACATAGTCATCGAATAGTCAAAGAATTATGAGGCTTCATGCTTCCTACGAATCTATTGAATTTTATCTTTTATCGCTCAAGAAGAAAGCAAATTGGCACAAAAGCTCACATAGGTTATTTTCGAAATAAACTAGCTAAAACATGCATGCTTCGTAATCAACAAGTCCTACATGCTCCTACCAATGCACAAAATCCATGAAACTCACAATTTTAAATGAATGCACAACCATCATCTATGTATGCAAAGAGGAGAAAAACATCATTGACATATTAGGGGCATCCTAAGACTCGAAACAAACAAATTTAAACACTCTATTTTTATGGAACAATTTTCTGAATTTTTCTCTTCTAAGCTAAGCACACGAAAAGGCAAAAACAAAAACGGAACATGCTATATCCCACCCCACACTTAGAAAATTACATTGTCCTCAATGTAAGCACAAAACAATATCAATGAATTCCCTAAGCATGCAATCGACTAACATATCCCAACATAGCATCACAAATCAAAGAAAAAGAAAAGGGTTAAGAAAATTCAAACTCTCGGTGATGGCTCCTTCACTTTTCTTTGATCGACATGGGTTGCCTCCCAAGTAGCGCTTTGTGTTTATAGTCCATAGCCTAGACTTTTCACCGTGTTTTGCATGTGTTCATCGTGCTCCAAAACATCCCAAATCGGCAAGAAGAAGTGCCATGAGAAGATCGTTGCGGGAAGTGTCCGATTCGGTGCTGGTTAAGGGTTGCGTATCCGGTTTAGGTGGCGTGTCCGGGCTTCCTGCTGGCGTATCCGAGGGCTGTATTGCCGTATCTGGCGTATCCGAGGGCGTGTCGCCCTTATGTCCGGCCTTGTGTGGTCTTATGTCAACCCTGCCGGCAATGGCAGGTCCGGCAGGGAGGGATGGTGCGGCTGTTCCGGGTTGCTCTTGCTCGGCAGCTTGAATGGGGGCCGGTTGTGCTCTATGGCCGGCAACTCGGTTCCTTGGTGGTGTGGGGATGGATGGTGGCTCGGCAACATCATGTGGTGGGGGATCATGGAAGTCGGAGGCCTCAACGGAGTATGGTTGGAATGAATCATAGTAAGGCTTAAGTCGGTGGCCATTAACTTTGAAACGCTTGAGTGTCACACTATTTTCAATCTCTATTGCACCATGTGGAAAAACTTGAGTGACAACAAAGGGACCAACCCATCTAGAGCGAAGCTTACCCGGAAAAAGTCGAAGCCTTAAATTGAATAAGAGAACTTGTTGCCCAACTTCAAACCTTTTACCTCGGATCATCTTATCACGATATGCCTTTGTTTTCTCCTTGTATATCCAAGCGGCATCATAGGCTTCATTACGGATTTCTTCAGTTCGTTGAGTTGAAGCTTCCTATGAAGACCGGCATCATCTATGTTCATGTTGAAGGCCTTGATTGCCCACCATGCCTTATGCTCTAGCTCAACCGGTAAGTGACATGCTTTGCCATAGACTAACCGAAAAGGGGACATACCAATCGGTGTCTTGTATGCGGTCCTATAAGCCCACAAAGCATCATCGAGACGATCACTCCAATCCTTCCTTGAAGGTCCAACCGATTTCTCCAATATGTGCTTGATCTCTCGATTACTTACCTCCGCCATACCACTTGTTTGGGGGTGATAAGGTGTAGAAACCTTATGTATGACTCCATACTTCCTCAATAAGGCTTCAATGGTGCGGTTACAAAAATGGGATCCTCCATCACTAATCAAGACCCTTGGAACTCCAAATCGTGAGAAGATGTTGGTCTTGAGAAACGTGGCCACTACCTTGGCATCGTTGGTGCGTGTAGCCCTTGCTTCGATCCACTTTGACACATAATCAACCGCAAGCAATATATAGAGAAAGCCCTTACTTGAAGGAAACGGTCCTATGAAATCAATACCCCATAAATCGAAAATTTCTACCTCCATGATCGGCGTGAGCGGCATTTGGTCTCTAGCTCCAATGTTCCCCATTCTTTGGCATCTATCACATGCCTTGCAAAACATGAATGCATCTTTGAAAATCGTAGGCCAAAAGAAACCACAATTTAGTACCTTCAATGCCGTCTTCTTCGGCCCAAAATGTCCACCACAAGCTTCGCTATGACAAAAAACAAGGATGGATCGATGCTCATTCTCCGGCACACATCTTCTAATAATTTGATCACCACATTGCTTCCATAAGTACGGATCATCCCACAAGAAGTGTCGAGCTTGCTTCCTTATTCTCTTTTGTTGGTGACTCGGCATCTCTTGTGGGAATCGGTTTGTGGCAAGAAAATTGGCAATGTCGGCATACCAAGGCTCATGTACTTCAAGTCGAAAAAGTTGTTCATCCGGAAAGGTCTCTAATAGGGGTAGCCGATCCTCCTCTTGCACAAGTCTACTCAAATGATCGGCTACAACATTCTCTACTCCTTTCTTGTCTTTAATCTCAATGTCGAACTCTTGAAGCAAAAGAATCCATCGAATAAGCCTCGGCTTAGCATCCTTCTTCGTCATAAGATATCTCAAAGCGGCATGATCACTATAAACAATGACTTTGGAGTTCAAAAGATATGATCGAAATTTCTCCAAAGCAAAAATTACCGCTAAGAGTTCCTTCTCCGTTGTTGTGTAATTGAGTTGTGCATCGTTGAGAGTCCTTGAAGCATAGTAAATGGCGCATGGCTTCTTCTCAATTCGTTGTCCAAGTACCGCTCCAAGTGCATAATCACTAGCATCACACATCAACTCAAATGGCTCGTCCCAATTAGGGGAAACCAAGATTGGTGCCGTACACAACCTAGTCTTCAATCGGCAAAAAGCTTCTTCACACGCCTCCGACCACT
Source organism: Potentilla sterilis (assembly GCA_963682095.1). Taxonomy (NCBI): domain Eukaryota; kingdom Viridiplantae; phylum Streptophyta; class Magnoliopsida; order Rosales; family Rosaceae; genus Potentilla; species Potentilla sterilis. The sequence goes on along the minus strand of OY821763.1, from coordinate 8,744,581 downwards.
CAAACGTCACCTCCTTTTGCAACAAGTTGCTCAACGGCTTGGCAATTGAAGAGAAGTCCTTGATAAATCGTCGATAAAACCCCGCATGGCCAAGAAAACTTCTCACATCTTTCACACACCTAGGGCTCGGCAATGCTTGTATTAGCTCCACCTTGGCTTTGTCAACCTCTAAGCCTCTTGCCGAAATTATGTGCCCTAGAACAATGCCTTGCGTGACCATGAAGTGACACTTCTCCCAATTGAGCACAAGATTTGTCTCTACACACCTCTCAAGTATCTTCTCCAAGTTCCCCAAACAAGCATCGAAGGTGCCTCCATACACACTAAAGTCATCCATGAACACTTCGATAATGTCTTCAATAAAATCCGAGAAGATAGCATACATACATCTTTGAAAAGTGCCGGGTGCGTTGCAAAGTCCGAATGGCATCCGCCGATAAGCAAACGTGCCAAATGGACAAGTAAAAGTGGTCTTCTCTTGATCGTCCGGGTGTATCATGATTTGATTGTAGCCACTATATCCATCAAGAAAGCAATAGTAAGAATGACCGGCCAACCTCTCTAGCATTTGATCCATAAACGGCAAAGGCATGTGATCCTTCCTCGTTGTAGCGTTGAGCTTCCTATAATCGATACACATCCTATGACCGGTTACAAGTCTTTGTGGCACAAGCTCATTCTTCTCATTCTTGACAACCGTTACACCACTCTTTTTCGGCACTACTTGTACGGGAGATATCCACTTACTATCCGAGATTGGGTAGATCACCCCACAATCAAGCAACTTGATAATTTCTTCTTTCACAACTTTCATCATGGGAGGGTGAAGTCGACGTTGAGCTTCTTTTGTCGGCTTAGCTCCTTCTTCTAACAAAATACGATGAACACAAGTAGTAGGGCTTATTCCCTTGATGTCCGCTAAGGTCCAACCTATGGCGGTCTTGTACTTTTTGAGCACACAAATCAAATCATTCTCTTGCTTCTCACTAAGCATTGAAGACACAATAACCGGTAGTGTGTCTCCGTCTCCAAGATACGCATACTTCAAGTGACTAGGGAGTTCTTTTAGTTCTAACTTTGGGGCCTCTTCCACACTTGGTCGAAATTTTGTTGTGGCACTTGGAATTGACAAGAACGAATTAAAAGCTTTGGCATAGGGCCGAGCCTCTAGCTCGGCGCAAACTTCTTTTTGGCTCGGCACCATAATGAAAGGCTCGGCAATGATTCCTTGCTCGGCAATGCTTGGCTTTGACGGCACCACTTCCTCATTCTCATGCATGATTCGTTCTCCCCTCTTGTCAAATCCGACCCCTTGCTCAATCGCTAATTGCTATGCATCGAGCGAGGTCGACATAACTTGCTCGACCTCCTCCAAAACATCAATGGCACAACCCTCCTTCAAATCAACATTGGGAAATTTCATGGCATCAAACACATTGAACTTTATCACCTCACCATCAAACTCCATAGTTAGGTTGCCCTCGGCCACATCTATCTTTGTACGCGCGGTCCTCATGAATGGTCGCCCTAAAAGCAATTGAGTGTTGTTGACCGGCGAATCCTCCATCTCAACCACATAGAAATCGGCGGGAAAAATCAATTGGTTGACTTGTACCAACACATCTTCTACATACCCCTCCGGATATTTGCTTGAGCGATCCGCAAGTTGAATGATGACATTATCCTTCTTGAGAGGCCCTATACTCAACGTTTCATAAACATTGAGAGGCATCACATTAATCGATGCTCCCAAATCCAACATCACATCCTCAAACTTGGTGTTGCCTATGACACAAGGCACATTGAAGCTTCCCGGATCCTTCATCTTTGGTGGCAACTTTCTTTGAATAACGGCCGACACCGTCTCGCTCATTGTCACCACACGAGTCTCTCTAGTATGCCTCCTTGCCGTACAAAGCTCCTTTAAAAACTTAGCATACTTTGGCACTTGCTTAATGCACTCCAACAAAGGGATGTTGACTTGCACTTTCCGGAAAATCTCCAATACCTCTTCATCGGATTTATCCTTCTTCGTTCTAGCAAAGCGAGAAGGGAATGGGACGTTTGATGATGGCACCCCTCCCTTGCTTGCTTGGCTCGGCAATATCTCACTCTTGGATGTGGCGGAATCGTACTCAAACTCGTTGCGAAGCCCCTTATCACTCACATTGTGGCCGGCGTTATGCCCTTGCTCGGCATCTCGGCTCTTCTCGGCAGCACCATCATGATGCTCGGCAGTGTGCTTCTCGGATGCAGCCCTGCTGGCAGCATTGTGCTCGGCATCCTCTCTATGGCTGCCGGCAATGACAGGTCCGGCAGCCCTCTCATCATCCCCAATGCCCTTGAAAGTTACTCGCTTCTTCTTTGGACTCGTTGGAGGAACCAACTCTCTTCCACTACGAGTTTGAACCACTTTGGCTTGCTCGTTCCTCGGATTTGGAATAGTATTGCTCGGCAACTTCCCTTGCTCATTAAATCTTCCCATAAAATCCACAACTTGCCCCATTTTGTTGCCCCGCGAGTAATGCTTGAGTAGCACTTGACAAAGATTGAATCAAAGCATCGTAGTTCGGATTGCTCGGCGCGGCTTGGCCTTGGCTCGGCACAACTTGTGCATGTGGTTGGTTCGGCACTGCCCCATAGGATCCTTGGTTCGGCATATAAGGTTGCCGAGGCACAAATGGTGGCCTCGGTGCAAATGGCACTCCTCCCTCTCTCGGTTGCATAGGTGCCCTAAGCACGTTGTCATTATTCGCCCATCGAAAGTTCGGATGATCATTGAACCTTGGATTGAAATTCCCAAAACGTTGGCCTCCTTGAAAACCAATTGCATTGCACTCCTCAACTCCCTCACTAACTCCAAATTGAGGGCATTGTTCGGTCTCATGGCCCTCGGTGCAAATTCCACAAACACTTGCACGCTTCTTCATCAAATTACTCACCAAGTCGGTAAGCTTGTCCACTTTCTCCTCTAACTTTGAGCTCGAAGAAGTCTCATGCACTTTCTCATTCCTTTGCACATTGTTTCGTGCCATGCCAAATTGTTGGTTGTTCAAAGCCCGAACTTCCAACAAACTTCTTGCCGCTCCGGCGTTCAACTCCAAAAAGCTACCTCCCGCGGCCGAGTCAAGAAACTCTCTCTCCATGACGCGCAATCCCTCATAGAAATATTGTAGCAAGAGTCCATCGCTAATGCCATGCGATGGACACAAAGAAACTAGGGACTTGAACCTCTTGTAGTAGTCGAAGAAAGTCTCATCTCCGGCTTGCTTCACACTTGTAATTTGCTTCCTCAGATCAGTGATACGTGAAGCGGGAAAGTACTTGAGCAAAAACTCATCCATCATAGTACTCCACGAAACAATGCGACCACTAGGCACCTCAAACAACCACTCCTTTGCTTAATCTTCTAGAGAAAACGGAAATGCCTTCATCTTGAAGTGTTGCAAATCGGTCCCTCTTGGACACATAGACTCCGTAGTGAAGTTAAACCACTGTAGATGCTTGTTAGGGTCCTCACTCGGCATTCCATAAAATGATTTCAGCTTATGGAGGAATCCACTCCTCAATTCAATCTCTCCAGTTTTGTCAGCTTCCAAGGGAGGATAAGTAATATTAGAAGGAGCAACTCCAGCTCCAGCAACATGACCATTCTGTGATCTGATTGATGCCATGTTCTCTTCTTCTTCCTCTGATTCGGCAAAAGCTTCAAACACTGGATTCTGAAGATCACACGATGATGACACTACTGATGGTGAACTCGGCCCTGATGATACTGAAACTGACGGCACAATAGGGGAGGACGGCAATGATGATGATACTGATGAACTGGTTGGTGACGATGGTGGTAATGGCACAAAACGAGCAATAGCGAGTTCTTGCTCTAAACGTTGCAAACGGCCTTGAAGATCTCTTGCCCAAATACTAGATTCGGACATGCATTATTTCTGAAATTTGCAACATTTAAACAAGTTAGAACATCGTAAAGAAATAGGAGACAAGAATATACATCATTACAAGCCACGGCATTGGCGATACAACAAATTTCAACAATGATTACACATATATACACAATCGGCAACACACAAGAACACACGGCAAAGAACAAAAATTTCGGCAAAGAATTAATATGGTTCGGCAACAAGAGTAGAAAAATCGAAAAGTTCATGAGCATGTAATCGCTAAGTCTAATTTCTTTTAAATTTGTTCTCACTCTCGAAGTACGTGGAGCAGAGGAGATAACGGTGCAATGGACTGATACAGCCCCCGGTAGTATCATGCTTAATCCGATATACCTCAAGAGTTTGAACCACATAACATGTTTTATCTTTGAAGAAAATAGGCCACATATGTCAAGTTATGTTCTAGCGTCTAAAGTGAGGTGATGCTTCGGCACAAGCTGTCGACTAGGTCGTGCGGATTTTACGTTTCAAAGGTCATTACAATCACGGAGGGCGAACCCCCTACAGGAACCAGGCAGGACTCGTTGTTGGACACCATGGAGGGCGAACCCCCTATCGACTCACTCACCGAGAATGAACATCAGTCTATGGGCCTTGAGATCCAGTTAAACAAACCTGAGAACCATATCTATGAAAATAACTTCCCCATACTTTGTAAAACAAACACGGATCCCTAGCGGTTTCAAGTGTTGATTAAAACCGCCCTCAACCTCATAAAAATAATACCAAGTTAGCGTCTTTATGCGTGGGGGGCCAACGATGGACTAATTCCAACATTGCAGGGCCCGTTTCCCAATCTACACAAAAACATACCTAACATGGCATCACTCGTATGAAGGGTTATGGTTATGATCAACAAAAGAGGCTTCACCTACATGTTACACTTTAGAAACTACAATAAACTCAAACATACACAACACTATCAACTTCCTAGAAATTAAGCTAAGTGATTACCAACATACATCATTATCCATCATGCAACTTTCGAAATTTAAACTCTACATGCCAAAGCATATTTCTACTTTACAAAATCCCAAAATAAACTTAAAATTTACAACTTTACAACTTCACAACAAAAATTTCCAGCAACATTATATACACAACAATAACATAAAACAAGCTTTTATAATCCCCGGCAACGGCGCCAAAAATTGATGTGAGCCGAAACTCGCATGCAATGATAAACCCTACAAAATATCGTTAGTAGTATGAGCAAGTAGGGATCGTTCTAAGCCGGGGATTAAGGGTACCTGAGATATGAAATTGTTAGACACAAAACAAATTTACATATTCACAAAAACGTCACAATGGGGGATAGGATGGATCGGCAGCTTTTGCTGCCCCTATACTAGGCTCGGCATAAAACAGAAAATAAAATCCTAGATCTACTATATACAAGTTTGATCATCATCTCTCACGCATCACATAACACAAAACAAAATTTAACACAAAGATTCATATGCAAGAAAGTAAGGGACAAGTATCTAGCATGTTCATGACTCAACTTAGTTTCGACCACAATTAGAGCGATTAGCCTTTTAACCAATTGTTAGACATCTAATGTTTTAAGATCATGCTATTCGCCTTCGATCCTAAAGTTTATGCTAATCCGGTTTTGTGCGTTTTAACATTTAAGCGCAAGAGTCTAAAATCGAAAACATGTAAACAAGCAAGGTTGTCAATCATCTTATTTAACATGCAAGTTTTAGCTAAGGTTATACCCTACGTGAGCACAACAAATCAAAACAACCGTCAGGCATATAGTTTTATTTGCTATAACTCGGGTTAGATGAAACCTAACATCTAGATTTACATGCTTCCAGCCAACACTAATGTTTCGGTTTTTAAGTCACACCCTTAGATTACTAACCAATTTAAATCCTAAACATGCTTCTAATACCACTGCCCTAATTATCTAGACATACAAAAACCATGCATTAAACATCGTACAAGTCATCACATAAACTTCAATATACATATCAATCTATGTTCATCATACAAAACCAAACGAAAACAAAGTATTTTTATAACAATACATGTGACTAAACCGAATATAAAAACACGAGACATAGGGATGGATCACACTTTAGAAACCTTGGAGAGCTTCGTCTTGGTGTGGTGGAGAAGATTCGGCAGTGGCTGTGGTAAGGTATGGGAATCGGTGATGAATGGTGATGGAATAGGTGAATCGGTGGACTTGTGTTTCTAGGGTTTCGGCTTAGAACTTTGAGTAGGAAATTTGGTAGAGTTTTGGCTAGTGCTTTGCAAGAGATGAGATGATCTTTTTCTGAATAAGAGATGGCTATATATAGAGGAATATGGGTGAGAGGCTGCCGGCCACAAGAATGCAAGAAGGTAGGTTTTGGTTTTCCTACTAGGTTTATGTTTCCTTGTTGAATAAGTATTTGCATTCTTGATTTTCTTTTTCTGATTTTTCTTCAAGGCTTTGGGCTGCACATCTTCATGGACTTCTTATATGATCTTGGACTTCAATTGATAGGTCTTGATCCATTGAAAATGCCCCACAATGCCGGCAGCACACAGAGGCAGCAATCTGCCAGAATCGGCAGCTTCTCCTAGTGTGACTAGGAGACTTGATTTCTTCATGTTTTTCTTCAATGCCATGGCCTAGTGTCTTCCTCTTCCCTTCATAAAGCTTGGACCATCTTCACATATGCATTTATACACCATTTGGTCCATCAAAAACAGAAAACACAAAAAGGGGGCAGTAGGTTCCTGGAATCGGCAGCTTTGACCTTGTCGCAGTAATTCCGGCATATCTCCCTCCATGGAGCTCCGATTGATGCGATTCCAAGTCTCACGTAAACTAGACACATAGGGCCATCTCCCCATAAAATATCTCGGCCAAATTCCATGCAAGTCGTCGGGAATGATTTTTCGAAGTTGGGACACAGTCCCAGGAATTTCCTGGAAGCCCCTGGATTGGAATGCTCGGACTGCCGTTTTGCAGCCAACTTTTGGGTGACTTCCCGAACTCCGATTGATCTGAAATTTTAACACAACATTCCTCAGCATATGAATATTAAGCACATAAAATTTCATAGAATTTGGAAAAGGATAGATCACAGTTTCATTCATCTCAAAATCACGAAAAAGACATATTTTGCATTATTTTCCAGATTTCTCAAACTTAGTCATTTTTCGGATTCTTAACCATTTTTCACAAAACTCTACCGAAATTGACACTAACTACATTACGACTCTATCTTAGACAAATAAGGGTTAAACAAAGCATAAACGAGGGTATAAACATGTAATATCGTCGCACATTGTGCTCCTATCACCCTATTTAACCAACTTTGTTTTTAATTTAGTAGTTGACATACCTGTGATTGCAGAGCTTTATTTTTCTCAGACAGAGATTCGGAAACTTTAAAAATTTTCTTCTGAAAAGCCAAGATTTCGTCATCTTCTTCATCCAGTTCTTCTTCAGCATCTGAAACAGATAAAGAAAAAGACGAAACAAGTGCAAAGCCTTTGTTTTTTCTTACCTCGTTTTCATTATCTTCATCACTCCAAGAGGATCTATAAGCTTTCTTCTCAGTATTAGGAGATTTATTAGTGCAGTTAGTAGATATATGACCATATTCATCACAGTTGTAACAACGAGGTTTATTACGGTTATTTTGTGAACCGAATCTCCTTTGAGAAGAAAAACCATTTTGATTTTGAAAACTCTTATTATTCTGACTTCGTTTTGTATTCTGAGAATTTTGAAAATTATTTGAATTTCTTTGATTAAAAATACGTTTAAACTGTTTTGCTAATAACAACATCTCATCATCATCTTTATTTCTATCAGAACTACTACCATAATTATCTGAGGTATTCAAAGCAAGATTTTTAGATCCCATACCTTTTGGTTTATTTTTACCTTTAAGTTCATTTTCCCAAGCTTTGATATTTCCAATGAGTAGATCCACGGGATAGTCATCCAAATTGTGATTTTCTTGAATTGTGGTCTTCTTCACCAAGTATCTTTTCGAAAGAGATATCAGGATTTTTCTAACAATATCAGATTCGGACATAGGTCTACCAAGACTTTCAACCAAACTTGTTAGATCAGTAAAACGAATATAGAATTCATCAATAGTTTCTTCATCATGTTGTATTAACGTATCAATTTCAGCATAAGCTTGTTGAATTCTTTGTTGTTTTACTAAATCATTACCTTCATGCAACACACAAAGTTTATCCCATACCTGTTTAGCAGTCGTACAGTTCTGTACCTTTTTCTTCTCATCTCTGGTAAGGGCGGAATAAAGTGTCGTTAGAGCTTTATGATTTGCCTCACTGAGTTTGATATCATTTGCATCCCACTCCTCTATGGGTTTCAAAATTGAAGAACATTTTGGAGCATTTGGATCTTTTAATTTTTCGTCTTTAGTCGAAGGAAACCATCCACGTTCAACGCTCATCCATGCATGAAAATCTATTCCATAGAGAAAAGATTTCATTTGTGTTGACAGTAGCCGCAGAGAGGCTACAGCAGGCCCACAGACCCGCAGCAAGTGCACCAGGGCCCGGCCCAAGGCCCGGGACCGGATCACCAGCACCCGGCCTCGGGGTCCAGCACTCTATCCTGCCACCAGGGACCCTGGGACCGGTGGCGCCTGCCTGCCAAAGAGGGCACCAGAATGTACAAACAGAAGGGAACCAGTCCCACATCGAAGGATGAGGCCAGCCCTCACCCCCAACCACCTATATAAGGGCCCCAACTACCCTCATTAATAGGTAACTGATCTCACTCACCGCTTACATACGTGCTCAGGTTATATATTCCAACTATACTAACTTAGGCATCGGAGAGGAGAAGACCGGCCCGCCCGGTATTCCCCTTAGTAAGCAGGTTGGCAGGAGATCACACGAGGATTCACCTGTATCTACCAGGCCCCAGGGTTTGAGCAGAAACAATTGGCGCCGTCTGTGGGAAGCTTGAACAAAAAGCCGTGTAAGCAACACCGTTGGCAGAGAATTCGGAAATGAGTCAAGAGAAAGGTACCACTGAGGAGGGACGTGTTGCATTAGTGCAAACGCTCACCTCCACCCCGATCGTCACGCGGGAGGCGATCAGGGCAACGGTCAGGAAAGAGGGAGCTGTGGGGGACCGTCCGGCATGCCGGGGCCCCACCACGACAGCTCGCGCGGTAAAGACCCGGCAGGGGATGAAGACAGCCCAGTGCTCCGAGGTTTCTCCTTGACGTTCTCAGATGATCCGAGATCGATCTGAGAGCCCGGACCGAGACCCTACGTACAGCCCCGACCATAGCAGTATGGCGGGAGAGATGCGGGCAATGGCCGCGGAGGTCAATCGTCTAAGAGAGGAGAGCGACAGTGACAGAGCTAAGTCCAACGCCCGGTACGAAGAGATGGAAGCGGTGAATGTTGCCCTGGTAGCCGCCCTAGAGAGGGGACAGCAGCGCAGTGACGCCATGGCTGAGGCGCAAGCGGCACTCCCACCGGTCCAACCTCAGCAATTCGAGGCAGGGCAATCTTCGGGCGGTCGGCCCGGTGATCCAGTGCGAGAGAAGTCACCCGCAGGCGCAGGCCCGCCTAAGAGCACGCCAACCTCCCGCCAGTTTCACGCTTCGTCTGTGGATGAAGTTGAGACCCCGACCGCACGGGCGTTGCAGATGTTAGCCAACACCGTGTCGGAACTAAAAACCCAGATGGAGGCCAACGAGAGAAGAGCCGCGCGGCCGATGGAGGGCGCCCGATTTAATGAGCGTATGGGCCCTTTCTCGCACCGTGTCATAGAGTCGGGGAGATCTGGCAACCAGAAGTCCCTCTAGCTCACCTATTCAGGGTCCGGCTGCCCGTATCAACACCTGGACAGTTTCCGGTCCCAGACCTGCGCCAAGGGCTACTCCGATGCAGTCTGCTGCAACATCTTCCAGGAAACTCTGTCTAGAGAGGCGCTCAGCTGGTTCTACGAGCGTCCGGCGAACTCGATCGAGTGAGGAACAAGCAGTGTAGTGGCACCACGCAGTACTTACCCGGAGGACGAATTCCTTGCATTTTGGCCGGTTTCCGCCCGCCAAAACACCGGCGACCCCGGGTTTGTCCAGACCCAGGCTGGCCAGGTCCTCTGCCACCTGCCGGACGAATGCAGCGTCCGGGCTTCCCCTCAGTGCCTCCGCAGGCGCAGGGCTACTCTGCCGGGCAGCGGCAGCCTTCTCCCCAGCAGAGTTGGGTTGTGCACTGCTGGTTACCCTGAGCCGTTTGGCCAGGTTCTTCCGGGACGACCCACCGGTGACTGTCACCAGCACGGAGGAAGGAATGTCTGCGCCCCTCCGCTTCTCTCCCCGGCCTTCGGGAGAAGAAGATCGTGCGCCTACACGAGCGACCCGGGTCACGAGCGACACAGTCACCGAGCCGTTGGGGATCCTGTTCACTCCACCGGGAATCCTCACTGGCCCCCCGGTAGTCTTACCCTTTCCGGGCACCGCCGACGGCGCAGCAGCATGGGTCTTCACCCGCCTCAGGACGTAGGCGTCCTCATCGACATCCATAGCCCTGGGTTCCGAATGAGTCGTGAGCCGGCCGGTCCCCTCCTCCACCAAGGTCCGTGAGATGGTCGCGCCTCTCTCCTTCAACTGGTTAAAGAGGTCTTTCCCGTCCATAGAAAGAGTGGTTTCGGGCTTGATGACCGCTCGGGTAGATGCACCTGCAGGACAAGCAAACAGTTAGAATTTTGAAGCAGAGCTAGCACAAGTATCACCGCTAGGGCTTGCTACACACCGGGATCCCGCCCGAGACCGCAGTATTCCAGCACTTCTCGCCGGATGAAGTTGTACGAACTTCGTTCGAGATTGTCCCAACAGCCGAGAACAGTCGAGATCCTCTCCTGCTCCAGCTCGGATAGCTCGTACGACTGGTCGCCAATGGGTTGGAAGGCGCCAGGAACCCGGTACATCCTCCTCCTCACCTGCCACCTCCCGCCCACCATCACCACCTTCTTTCTCCAACCATTGTCTACCCATGAAGGCATGGTGGTGATGATCGGTTGATTGTTCCGGGCATTGAAGGACAGGCAACCCCGGGACCCCTGCTTCCTCGAGTAGGACAACCTATACAAGGCCCGGAATTCGTTTACCGTTGGCATACTCATTCCGGACAGCTCATATAGGCAGCCGAGGCCCAGTAATCGCCTCCATTGGAGCCCAGGAAGCTGCGCGGCCGACACTTGCAGCGCACTCAGCATATACTGCACAAAATCGAGCAGCGGGAGCGAGAATCCGTGCCGGAACTGATCCTGATGCACGGCAACCCAACCTTCCTCCGGGTTGCAGGCTGATTCTCCAGGATTCAGTGGTCGCAGCAAAACATCATCCGGGATACTCCACGTTTCCCGGAACGCCGCAATTTCTCCATGGGTCATGCTACCCTCCGGTTCGTCACACACCACGGCATCTTTTCCTCTACCGATGGTGTAGCTCACAACCGGAGCACCGGCCAGGCGCACCCCGTGCGGTATTTCGGCTTCCGAGGAGTCAGACCCGGAAGACGAAGACGGAGACGAAGCCCCGCTCCCGGAGCGGTCAGTAACTTCGTTCTCCGGGGCTTCCGAACCGAGACAGTCCTCCAATCTCTCCACATCATCCACGATAGGACCTCTGGCAGCAGATTCGGGAGCCCCGTTAGAACTCGAAGAATACATCTTGACCTAGGGGCAGAAAACAAAACCCTAGCGCTCGTCAGCAACAGGCTACAACACCACCTCCTACGGCCTCTCCCCAAGTTCGCGGTTATGATCTTTCAATCGGCTGCATGGCTTCTTCGCTGCATATCTCGAAGACCTCTCACTGGTTGTGATTTCCCAACCGCTTCGAGAGCATATATCCGGGTATGAGCCATCCGCCCGGCACCATGGCAGTTCGCGGTTATGATCTTTCAACCGGCTGCATGGCTTCTTCGTTGCATATCTCGAAGACCTCTCACTGGTTGTGATTTCCCAACCGCTTCGAGAGCATCTATCCGGGTATGAGCCATCCGCCCGGCACCATCTTCGTTGCATTTCACTGGGGGACTCGTCTCGATATGGCATGTCGCCCGGTCGAGATCCGCCCGGTCCGTAGCAGTTCACGGTTAGGTATCATTCAACCGGCTGCACGCCATCCTACTAGAGGCCTCGTCTCGATATGGCAGAACGCCCGGTCGAGGTCCACCCAGCTACATCTCACTCGGGGGACTCGTCTCGATATGGCAGAACGCCCGGTCGACATCCGTCCACCGGTTACGTCGCATCCAACTGGCTCGAGAGCATTTTTCCGGGAACAGGATCCACCCGGCCCCATGGCATTTCGCTGGGGGACTCATCTCGATATGGCAGGACGCCCGGTCGAGTCCGCCCGGCACCATGGCTTGACCCCGGTCATGAGAATATTCGACCGGCACGGGCTTTATACACCCGGGTGAGTTTACATCTAACCCATGTCTTCTTGTCCAGCAGGATAAAAGCCCTGCATCGCATTGAACCGCGATCAACGTGGGGCTGCACGGCGAGCCTTGTCACCTCAACGCCACCCCCCCCCCCCTTTACCTCAACGCTTATTCAACACAAGCTGAGAAGAACTAGCAAGTGTTCACCGGTGCTTTAAACAGCCCGCAACACCGGGGTAATCTCCCCGCAGCCTAGCAATATGGACTCGTCTCGATATGGCAGAACGCCCGGTCGAGGTCCAGTACTTCACCTGGGACCCGTCTCGATATGGCAGAACGCCCGGTCGAGGTCCCATAAACTCCGCTCCGTACCGCTTAGGCAGATCGCCCGGTAGAGGCACAGTGAACTCCGCTCCGTTCCGATTTGGCAGAATGCCTGGTTGTGGCCCAGTGAGCTCCGCTTCGTCCCGATAGGGCAGAGTGCTCGGTCAGAATTCCATGCACAAATCTCTTGCATGGCGGATTTCAACGCCCCATTATCACTCCATGCAAAAATCTCTTGCATGGCGGATTTCAACGCTCCATTATCATTCCATGCACGCATCTATCGCATGGCATCATCTCATACACTCTCCCGGTTCCACCCCACTCTATGCTCATAACACCACAACACTTGAGCACAGTACTACTTATATTACAAACGTACTTATAAACTATTACTTGCCATCGGTAATAGGTACTCACCTCGGTCACGCCCAATCTTCAACGCGGACTTGGGGGACTGGGCACCGATAGGTTGGTAACCCCGCGGGTCTGCGGGACAAGAGCAAGACAGGTTTAAGTCCCCATTCAAGATTGCACTTGACCGGGAACTTGGGGGACTTGATGATAGTAGCCGCAGAGAGGCTACAGCAGGCCCACAGACCCGCAGCAAGTGCACCAGGGCCCGGCCCAAGGCCCGGGACCGGATCACCAGCACCCGGCCTCTGGGTCCAACACTCTATCCTGCCACCAGGGACCCTGGGACCGGGGGCGCCTGCCTGCCAAAGAGGGCACCAGAATGTACAAACAGAAGGGAACCAGTCCCACATCGAAGGATGAGGCCAGCCCTCACCCCCAACCACCTATATAAGGGCCCCAACTACCCTCATTAATAGGTAACTGATCTCACTCACCGCTTACATACGTGCTCAGGTTATATATTCCAACTATACTAACTTAGGCATCGGAGAGGAGAAGACCGGCCCGCCCGGTATTCCCCTAAGTAAGCAGGTTGGCAGGAGATCACACGAGGATTCACGTGTATCTACCAGGCCTCAGGGTTTGAGCAGAAACAATTTGAATCTTCCATTGTGCAAAATCCATTCCTACAAACTGTGGAGGTTGATTCATTGCATTTCGTTCCATCTTTCGTATGATCTACCAGATAAATCCAGAACCTGCTCTGATGCCAATTGAAAATATTAGACGGAACAATAATGAAGTACGCAGCGGAATAAATAGATAAATTTCGTAACTTTTATTGAATGTAAATCACAACCAATATTACAAATGATTATAATTTAATTCGATACAAAGTTACTCATAAACGGTCGCCACAAAGGTCGATCAATATTTCTTGAGAGATGCCACACATGTCGTCTCCGAGATGCCACTAAGGTCGTCTCCTTCAAGCCACTAAGGTCTTGAATCTTGAAGCCACAGGTCTTCACACTAGGAGCCACTAAGGTCTCCTTCTCTCACAAATATTTCTCTATAATTTTCTTAGCCAATGTCGACGGCAAACCCTTGCCGAATCTCCCTTTATAAATAGGGTTACAATATTTGATTACACCCTTAATCAAATAAGCCAACTACCTTTTACATCACATGCATAAAAGGTACATTCCATATTTTAATTCAATTTGAATATAAAACATGTCATATGCCTTAACAATATATTTCCTACCAAACTAGGTTAAGGCCACACATAACTCCATTGAATGAATTATATTCAATCAAAATAATCAAGGGAGAAATACCATAATTAACTCACACGGCCGAACCAACCAAGCATAGAGAATCCTTGCAATCAATACTTTCCTAGTTGCACTAGGAAGGTCCTTCATTTTGTCTTCAATGCAAACGAATACCAATTAGGTACTAAATCTTCTTGGCTTTTAACTTCTTCCTAGTCGGCAAGGAACAACTTCAAATCAACAAACCCTAGCAAGGGCTGCCGCACCAATGTTAGCTCTAGGTTTTGCACAAGTCGCACTCATCCGAACCGTCGGATTGATCAAGACACCATACAATAATTATGGTTAAATTTCTCCAAAACTTCCTTCCAAAACTCCATGCAAATTGCTAGGCCTCATCATGGGCCGGGCCGGGCCAAGCCCTACCCTAAAATTTAGGGCTTAGGGTAGGGTCGGGCCGGGTTTTGACTAAGTCAACATAGCTTAGGGCCGGGCTGGGCCGGGCTAGGGCTTTGATATGTAAACCCTTACCCGCCCTTAAGGCCCATTCTATTAGGGCTAACAGGGCCGGGCCGGGCCGGCCCTTTAAAATAGGGCCGGGTTGGGCTTTTAGGGCCGGATATGAAATAGAAGTCAAATTTTATAAAAGAAGTCAAATTTTGAAAAACGCTATGAAATAGAATTTTATCTTTATGATGAAATACGGTGATGGTAAAAAAATCACTTAAACCCAACAAAATTATAGCCCCGATCGATGCGGTCAACCTTATTTGAACTTATCTCTCTCTATGTGAAGTCATAGTATCGGGAGTAAATGTTCCAAAAATTTTACATGGATGATTACGTCTCATCTATTTGAGAGTTTAATGTTTGGAAGAGTCGACGAAACAAGTTCATCTAAAGGTACGTAATAGCGTTTTCGTGTGATAAGTTTTATGAAAATATTGTTGACCGTTTCGATCGAGCATCGAACGTTTACGAAACGAGTTGATTTTTATATTCTACTCATATTTGACTATAACGATCATATCAGACGGTCAAAAATTTTATTTTTTGAATTTAGACATTATAATGACAACATGCTTACTAATGCGGTATAACTTGATTGGTAGATTATACTCAAGTGTACAACTTTTTGAAACAACTATATACAAGAAGTCAAATTTTGAAAAACGCTATGAAATAACATTTGATCTTTATGATGAAATACGGTGATGGTAAAAAAATCACTTACATCCGACAAAGTTAGAGCCCCGATCGATGCGGTCAACCTTATTTAAGTTTATATCTCTCTATGGGGAACCATAGTATTGGGAGGTAAACGTTCCTACATTTTTACATGGATGATTATGTTTCATCTATTTGAGAGTTTAATGTTTGGAAGAGTCGACGAAACAAGGTCATCTATAGGTACGTAATAGCGTTTTCGTATGATAAGTTTTATGAAAATATGGTTGACCTTTTTGATCGAGCATCGAACATTCACGAAACGAGTTGATTTTTATACTCTACTCATATTTGACTATAACGATCATATCAGACGGTCAAAATTTTCATTTTGTGAATTTAGACATTATAATGACAACATGCTTACTAATGCGGTATAAGTTGATTAATAGATTATACTCAAGTATACAGCTTTTTGAAACAACTATATAAAAGAAGCCAAATTTTGAAAACCGCTATGAAATAGCATTTGATCGTTATGATGAAATATGGTGATGGTAAAAAAATCACTTAAATCCGACAAAATTAGAGCCAACTTTTGTATGGTGATTGGTGGATTATACTCAAGTGTACAACTTTTTGAAACAACTATATAAAAGAAGTCAAGTTTTGAAAAACGCTATGAGATAACATTTGATCTTTATGATGAAATACGGTGATGGTAAAAAAATCGCTTACATCCGACAAAGTTAGAGCCTCGATCGATGCGGTCAACCTTATTTAAACTTATCTCTCTCTATGGGGAGCCATAATATCGGGAGGTAAACGTTCCCAAATTTTTACATGGATGATTAGGTCTCATCTATTTGAGAGTTTAATGTTTGGAAGAGTCGACGAAACAAGGTCATCTAAAGGTACGTAATAACGTTTTCGTGTGATAAGTTTTATGAAAATATGGTTGACCGTTTCGATCGAGCATCGAACGTTCACGAAACGAGTTGATTTTCATACTCTACTCATATTTGACTATAACGATTATATCAGACGGTCAAAAATTTCATTTTGTGAATTTAGACATTATAATGACAACATGCTTACTAATGCGGTATAACTTGATTAATAGATTATACTCAACTATACAGCTTTTTGAAACAACTATATAAAAGAATTCAAATTTTGAAAAACACTATGAAATAGCATTTGATCGTTATGATGAAATATGGTGATGGTAAAAAAATCACTTAAATCCGACAAAGTTGGAGCCTCAAATCGCTTAGTGAAGACATTTGTATGTATTATGTAATATAAAATAGTTAAAATTTTAGGGTAGGGCCGGGCCGGGCTTTTAGGGCCGGGTAGGGCTTGGCCCTAAAGGGCTCAATAGGGCCGGGCCGTAGGGTAGGGCCGGGTTTAATTTGCTCGACCCTCACCCTACCCTACTAAAAAAGGGCTAGGGCCGACCCGCCCTAATGGAGGGCCGGGCCGGGCTTCGGCCCTATAGGGTAGGGCGGGCTTTAGGGCGGGCCAGGGCCAAAGGGCCAAATGATGAGGCCTACAAATTGCCATGCAATTAGCCTTTGATCTCCATCAACTCATGGAGGCCAATATACCTTCATCATATCTTGTTCAACTCAATCATACAGTATGAGATTATGACTTATCAAACATGTGATCATATCTTCTCCTTCTTCTTTTTTAAATAATTACTCAAAACTATATTTTGGTGGTGATATTTACCTATAGCAAAATCAGATTTTTTTATACCATCAGCAAGAATTAACAGTAATGGGTAACCCGTTTACTGTTTAATGACATAAATAGCCCTTAAAATTTATAATTTACAACCCATACCACCTATATATATCCACATATTTTTCTGAAACCCTAACCTAATTGATCTAAGATATGATTGGAGGCGGCGAGCGGCGATGGCTGAGCGAGGGGGGAGGCACGAGGGCGGAGGCGCGAGGCAACGAGTGAGGTGTGAGGCAGCGACCTCCCTCTACCGACGACGACGACAACCACTGCTCCCTACTCCCCCACCTCCGCCGACCTCCCTCTGCCGCCACCGCCAATCTGAAGCCTCTCTCTCTCTCTCTCTCTCTCTCTCTCTCTCTCTGTTTGTGTGTTGGTTTGATTTTTGTGTGTTGGGATTTTTGCTTGTGTGTTGGTTATGGTTGAGATCTTATCAGATCTGGATTTTTCTGAGCCTCAGTGGCATTAGAAGTGTGGCGGAGGGCGGTGGAGGACGGCGGAGATTCTGAGGCTCAGTGGTATTGAAGCGCGGCGAAGGACGGTGAAGCTTCTGAGGCTCAGTAGTATTGAAGCGCGGCGGAAGACGGTGGAGCTTCTGAGGCTCAGTATTATTCGAAGCGCGGAAGATGACAGCGGAGTTCTGAGGGTCAGTGGCATTAGGTTGAGTTCTGAGGATCAGTAGCATTAGGCTCAATGAGGGTAATTTTGTAATTTAAGAGTTAACTGATTCGATTAGTTTTGGATGGAAACTTGCTAGTAGTAATTTGAAAAAACAATTTTGCTACCGGTAAATACTAATACAAAATTGGAGTTTTGGATAAAAACATCCTCTCTTTTTTTGTGTCAATTGTCATGTTTTTGACCAACTCTATTATGCATTATAACTGTATATAACTTGTCAAACCGTTTTCTAATATATTGTACTACAATTAAACTCAAATTCCACGTCTTTTTGGACATTTACGATAATTGTGAAGGATTTTAAACCCAGACACCAAAAACTCTAATATATATAGCTCTCGACAATTTTGGGTTAGACACCAAAATTGAGTTTTTGGTGCTGGCCTCATTCATGTGCCAAGAATTTTACACTCAGGTATATATATGATCGATCCTTTACAAAAGCTACAACTACAAGCTAGTGCATTTAGATAACACGAGGCATGCTTCTGCTACTACATGATCATTGCACCATTGCGGCTCTCAAAACTTATATTCCCTCTGAATCACAACCACTGATCGTCTGATCCGACAGAACCACCAAAATTCCACTGAACTGCAGCTCCATGACTCTCCATAGACCCCAAAGCTTCTCCACCCTTCATCGACCTCTAAAACTCCATCACCATGGCCCCATATCACTGCTGCTTCATCACCCTTGTACCCAAAACCCCACCTGCTCCCTATAAAATAACCCCAGTCTCTTCAGCCTCACCATCCATCAGAGATTCAGAGAATCTTCCAGTCTCACACTCTCATTCATAAACCTTCACACATTTACCAATATAGTAACAAAAAACAACTGGAAAGCTCCGATCCAACTCTGATGTTTACCCAACTTCCATTCATCCATGCCCACAGACTAACCTGAATAACCTGACTAATGCCCCACCGCCATTCATTTCGCATTCGCTAGTGCATCAGAGTATTAAAACTTCTAAACCCCCAAGCATAGTATTAAAACTTCTATACCCCCAAGCACATTATTTCGCATGATGAGTAGATTTGACGCGTTCGAGTCATAAGTTTTTATACTCGGAAGCACTGTAAAACAGTTCTTGCGCTGGAAATATTGCGATCTAACACTAACCTTCCCCACTAAGGACCCAAACCAAGCCTTTGACTTGCGAGATCACACCTAACCTCCGCCACACCCACCCTAGACCTCTCAAGATCAAACTCCATCCACACGTTCTGCTGATGATAGTGACCAATCACAAACGCCTCAATCCCCAACAGGTCAGAATTCCCAAACGTGAAGCAATACACCTGATTATTCCTCCTCACCATTCCCGGTACCCGATACAGCAGCCTATCCCCACTCACACTCATCTCTGCTCCCCTAAACATCAGCGTGACAGCTGGCAGCAGGGCCGGCAGAACCGGCCGGTTCAGCCGGTCCATCGGGACTAGGAAACACAAGTCCATAGCTCCTTGGAACACGAAGTTCGGGTCGTTCAAGAGCTTCAGACCCGGTTTAGTCTGGAGAACAAACTCGTTCTTCAAAGCGGTGTAAACCGGCCCGAGAAGAAACGTGAACTGGGTGCCTGAGTCCACCATTGTCTGACCCGCCCCGGTGTGGTCGGGTACGAACACCGACTTCGGCAATGAGAGCACTTTCGACCCGACCCGGATTCCGTCGAGCTGGACAGTGTACGCGACCCGGTCGAAGTACGGTAACGGCGTCGACATTTGGACTAACGGCGTGTAGTTTAACGGCGTCAGCCACGGGAAGGTGGCGTCGCCGAAGAGGAGGACACCGGAAGCGTCACGGCCCGATATGCAGTACGAGAATTTCGGGTAGCCCATTTGGGTGACGAAAGATAAGGAGCCCCGGTTCATGCCCATTAACCCTGTTGTCTTGGCGTCTTCTTCGGAGTTGGAGCTGAACCCGGAATCCATGCACCCGAATATTGTTCCGGGTTGACCCGACGACCCGAGTTGGAAAGTGTCGGAGGCGAGATTGCCTTCTAGGGAGGAGGCGTCGGCGTAGGAGAGTGTGGCGTGGCAGAGCTTTTTCGGGTCGCATGAAACGGGTATGGATAGGTCTCGGGTTCGGGTCCGGCAGGTGGGCGTGGAGCAGGAGACTGGGGTGTAGGATTTGGAGGTGAGTGGGTTGAAGACGTTGGTGAGGGTTGGTGTTTTCTTGCAGTGGAGCCAGGAGAGTTCACTGCCTGTGTCGAGGACCATTGTAACGTTCTGTGGGGGCGACCCGACTGTGAGGGAGATGGTTAGGGTGACGTTGTGGTGGAATGAGAGCTTGTTTGAGCCATGTGGGAGTAGCTGGGTTTTGATGAGAGGGAGAATGAGGGTTTTGGGTTGTGGAGAAGAGAAGCAAAGAGTATAGTAAGTGAAGAAATGGAGGAGAAGAAGATGGAGATGAAGTGGCATGGTTGTGAGGTTTAGGGTACAACAACTTGGGGATTTAAATTCAAATATATTACGGGGTTTAATTGGTTTGGTTTGGAGTTTGGATTTGAATTGTTGAGAGTTGAGAAAGAGGTAGGTCTGGTTTTTTCGTTTGGTCTGGTGTTGTTGGCTTGTTGGTGGTGTTGGGTTGAGAGTTGTGGTGAAAGGTACGCTGTTGTTGTTTGGTTTCTTATATAGTACGAGCTGGGTGAGCTGGGGGAGGAAGATGACAGGGTTTGGTTTAAGAAGTGGTTTGGGTGCAAATCAATGTAATCGAATCTTAAAGTTTGAGTTTTGTTTTACTTGATTCTGTCAATGATGTCGATCCTTTGCTTGCATGGATGTTTTTACCATTTTCTTTTTGCCATGACAGTCACCTGTGCCTACGCCAAAGACTAAAATATCCTCGATAACTTCGATATTTTCTCGAAATTTCCGTTTTTTTCAAACATCGATATTAATACTCATATCTTTCCGATATTTTACTTTTAGTCTATTTTTATCTAAATATACAATTTTTATATAAATTTTTGGTAAAATTTTCATCGATATTCGATATTTTCTCGAAATTTCAATCGAAATTTCTTTTTTTTCAAACCATCGATATTTCCGTAATCGTCGATATTTAATACATTGGCCTGCGCTGTGTCCAAAACAAGGTATTAAATGTCGACGATTACAGAAATATCGATAGTTTGAAAAAAAAAAAAAAATTTCGATAGAAATTTCGAAAAAATATCGAATATCGATGAAAATTTTACCAAAAATTTATGTAGAAATTGTATATTTAGATAAAAATAGACTAAAAATAAAATATCGGAAAGATATGAGTTGTTGACAGTAGCCGCAGAGAGGCTACAACAGACCCACAGACCCGCAGCAAGTGCACCAGGGCCCGACCCAAGGCCCGGGACCGGATCACCAGCACCCGGCCTCGGGGTCCAGCACTCTATCCTGCTACCAGGGACCCTGGGACCGGGGGCGCCTGCCTACCAAAGAGGGCACCAGAATGTACAAACAGAAGGGAACCAGTCCCACATCGAAGGGTGAGGCCAGCCCTCACCCACAACCACCTATATAAGGGCCCCAACTACCTTCATTAATATGTAACTGATCTCACTCACCGCTTACATACGTGCTCAGGTTATATATAATCCAACTATACTAAATTAGGCATCGGAGAGGAGAAGACCGGCCCGCCCGGTATTCCCTTTAGTAAGCAGGTTGGCAGGAGATCACACGAGGATTCACCTGTATCTACCAGACCTCAGGGTTTGAGCAGAAACATGAGTATTAATATCGATGTTTGAGACGAGAATTGAGAAATCATTTGAGTTAAAATAATAAGGGTGAAACTGATCATTCATGCAAGTTACTCAATGACGAAAAGAGCTAAACTAGAAAGATTAATTGTAGGATTAGTTCTAATGAACTGAAGACACAATTCTATACGATCCCTTCAATGTCACTCCGAACCAACAACAAAAGTTTAAGATCTCCTTCTTCTCCTCATCTTAAGCATAGATTTCATTCCGATTTTCTATATTCCAGCAAGAACTTTGTTTACGAAGTTCTTTTACGCTGTCTATTATTATATTTCATGCATCATATAAAGTGCAAATCTTTAAACGTAAAATTCTGACTGTGCCCTAACTTTGTGCATAGGGTGTCTTCATGCACCGACTGCTTGGTACCGACACAAGCATTCTTAGATCATATCGTTTGTTATTTTGTTATTCTCCTGCAACTATATTTCCATATTTAAGTCAATTAAGTGGGATGAACTGTGCTTAACTGCTTCATTATCCTCCTTCCCTCCATAATTAACTCAACTCCTCGGCATCTATCTCCCTTGTTTATGTCAGAATACAGGGACTCTAATAGAAGCACAATAAAGATATAATAACACAATGATTTATAGTGGTTCGCCATGCCGTCGGAGGGCATGACTACGTCCACTTTAAATATACTATGATCGGTCAATAAGGCTGGTGGTGTTACAAGTGTGGAATGTCAAAGGGTCCAAGATCTCAATATCTAAGGGGGAAGCCTTCTATTTATAAGTAAGGAAGGCTCCCTCCTTTACAATATTTCCGATGTGGGACACAAACCCACTTTTCCTACTCCGAAGCTACTTCCGGAGCCCGGGGGCACTCATTCCAGATGCGGCACCGGTGATCTTCCACCGTGGAGATGTAGCCGAGGTGTCGGTCTACCCGATGCATGTCGGAAGCAGGATCTATCGCGCCGGTTGGACGGTCTACGAGGTTGTCGGATATGCTTGGCGGTGCACCATATATACTGTCAACAAGTTCCCCAAGTTCCCGAGTAAGAGGCGATCTTACTTGGGGAGTTAAAATCATGTACCGCCAAGTGTAGGTGACGACCGAGTGACGTCACCCCCCACTAGTCCCCCAACTCCTCAAGTAAGATGGACTCATATCGGACGTTCGAATACCGAGTTCCCCAGGTTTCCCGGTGAACTGCCTTTGCCGTTGGTTGATCTTGATTGGAAGTGATGCTTCCTTACTAGTGCTCTCCGGGTTGGGTGTCCATACTAAATTCCAGAATTGAGAAATGTTGCTGCTGGGTGTACTGAGCCTTTTTTTTTATTATATATATATATATTTTTTGACCGGATCGTTGACCGTTGACCGGGCTGCTAACCCGCTTCTCCCCTTTTTTTTTTTTTTTTTTCTCTTCTTCTTCTCCTTGTGGCTGCTTTTGTTTCTTTCTGGTTTCTCTCTGGTTTCTCTGTTTCTTTTCTTCTTCTCTCTCTCGTCATGCCGAAGGAAGACGACCGCACCGGAGGAGAGAGTCGACCGCACCCGGAGGAGGAGAGCCACTGGAGAGGAGGGCGACTGCGGCGGAGAGAGACGACCGCAGAGGGACTACCGCAGAGGGAGACCAGCGGCGTCGGTGCCAGAACCGGGGAGGAAGACGACCCGAACCGGAGAGGAAGTCGATCGGCGCCCCAGAGAGAAGGAGTTGTTGACGACCCGGAGGGATGGCCACCGGCCACCGGCACCGGGGGAGGGAACAACCGGAGAGGGAGAGGAAGCCATCGGCGAACCCGGAAAGGTGCCGTCGGGGAGGGATGTCCGGATGCCGCCGACCCGTTGACCCGATGTTGCTGACTCATTGACCACTCTGACTGGAAATAACTTTTTCTCTTCCTCTTTTTTTGCCGGGTTGCTTCCCGTTGATACTACCCCAGAGGATTTTACTGAATTGCAGTTGTTCATGAGTAAAATATATCTCACATTATCACTTGATACATATGCGCGTAAATCAAGAAGTTTGGGCGTTCGAATAATCTCTTTTTCTTTCGCTCGGGAGTTGCTGATGTGATGCACGATTATGATGCAGATGCAGTAATAGTCCCCAAATTTCCCCATTAGAATTTCGACCGGGAGTTTGAATATCCCCGTTGGCTCGTTCTTATAATCGGACACGCGGGGAAAGACAGCTAGGCTTTCCCGCTTATAGGTATGTTCGTGCATGCATGGTTTTTAGCCTGCCAGAAGAAGCTCCTGTGTGAGAGGATCAAGTCTCCCGGGGTGAGGCGGCCCCGTGTTGGTACAGGCCAACGTCCTCGATCGTTTCCCCGCCTTTGTTCTTACAAGCATGGGGTATGTGCAGAGTTTTTAGCCTACTGGAAGAAGCTCATGTGTTAGAGGATCCGGGTTTATAAAGCCCGGTGGTACATGTGTAAGGTTTTTAGCCTGCGGGAAGAGTTGCATGTGGTAGAGGACAAGCTCTCCTGGTGGAATGCCTCAGCCGCTGTTACTGGCTTACCCGGTGGAATGCCTCAGCCGTTGTTACTGGCTTACCATTTTTCGGAGGATATAACTCGGCCAGTCACACACGAAAAGATGCGTATTGATATGGTGCACAATACTGAAATGCGATGCATACTGATATGCGTGCAGTACTGAAATACGATACATACTGATATGCGTGCAGCGATGTATACTGATATACGTGATGCATAATGAACCATGCTCATACATTTATCACATGCCTAATTATCAATATGCTCGAGGTAATCCTGCTGAGACATGCTTATGTTCGTATATGGTAAGCATGCTTTGAGTGTTAATGAATGAAATATGGTACATATCTTTGGAGAAAGCTGCCGGGTGTTTGAATAGCCCACGGGAATGACTCCCGGGTTGCCCGGTGATTGTCTACGGGAGTAGAGAACAGCTTAGGTGGCCAAGGGAGATTGGTGGGTGGCCAGAGAAAATTGCCTTATGTCCAACTTGCTGCAACTCAACCCTTCCCGGCCCAAGATCCCCCTCCAGCCCAACTCTGCCTGGCCCGCTGGGACATGTTGATCGGACCGACCTGTTGTTTTTTTTTTTTTGGGCAGGGTTTCTCTCTCCTAGCTTCTCTTTCTTTCCCGCTCTTTTTCTCTTCTTTCTTTTCTCTCTGCTTTTCTCCTCTTTCTTTCCTTCCCTCTCTCCTGGTTTCTCTCTCCTGGCTGGAGAGGAGGACGACCGGAGAGGGAGGCCCAGTGGCGAGGACTCGAACCGGAGAGGGATACATTCCGAACCGGAGAGGAGGAGCCACCGGTTCCACATGCATTGGAGCCACCGAAGGATTAGCTCCATGCTTCTCTCAGCAGCTCGATGATGCCATCACTCCTGCAGCACACGACATCCGCAAGAGGCGTACTGCCTCAGCGGTAGTGGAGGTGGACGTCGGCGCCGCGGCGGAGAAGATGGACGACGTCGATGCGGCCCTGGCAAGCGGTGACGTGGAAGGCGGTGCGGCCCTTGATGCCGGAGGAGTATTGGTATCGGAGATGGGGAGGTCCTGGATGCCTCGCAGGTTGCCCTCGTTGGCCAAGTACACTAGCCGGACCCAAGGGTCGATGACGCCATCGCAGGTCGGGTCTGGTGCGAGGGAGGACTGGCGGGCAGAGTGAAGCGAGGTCATAGTACCGATGATACTATGAACTCGACCGGTGCCCAGAGTGAAGCATCTCCAGGTTGGGGAGCTGCGGGTGTTGGAGTTGCCGGAGGGGGTCACCAGAAGGTGATTTTGGGCTGCCGGGCACCGGAAGCATCATGCGAGCTCCGTGCTCCCCGGGTAAAAAATGTGCCCGGATGCAGCTGACCCGCTGACTTGTTGACTGGGTTGACCGGGCTTGCATAAGTTGGGCCAGCAAGGTGTTGTTCCATAAAGTCCAAGCTGCTTGTCAATGGTGTTATTGATCTCCTACGGTATGAACCCGTATGATTATGGACCTGGCGACTAAAATCTATGGGCTGCCTGCTGGTAGAGCAACACAATCTTTTTGTAGACTCTTCCCACAGACGGCGCCAATTGTTTCTGTCAGAATCCGGGGACTCTAATAGAAGCACAATAAAGATATAATAACACAACGATTTATAGTGGTTCGCCATGCAGTCGGAGGGCATGACTACGTCTACTTAGAATATACTATGATCGGTCAATAAGTCTGGTGGTGTTACAAGTGTGGAATGTCAAAGCGTCCAAGATCCCAATATCTAAGGGAGAAGACTTCTATTTATAAGAAAGGAAGGCTCCCTCCTTTACAATGTTTCCGATGTGAGACACAAACCCACTTTTCCTACTCACGAAGCTACTTCAGGAGCCCGGAGGCACGCCTTCCGGATGCGGCACCGGTGATCTTCCACCGTGGAGATGTAGGCGAAGTGTCGGTCTACCCAATGCATGCCGGAAGCAGAACCTATCGCGCCGGTTGGACGGTTTACAAGGTCGTCAGATATGATTGGCGGTGCACCATATATACTGTCAACATCCCTAATCAACATCTTAAGCATAGATTTTATTCCGATTTTCTGTCGATTAATCAGATTTTACCGCGATTAGATTTTACGGCACGCTTTCGGTTATTCCTCGTTTCACTTGCATGTCATAAGCTTTCCCTCATTTTGCTAATTACCTGACATTAATCACTCTAATCTTACAAGCATGATGAGCCAGTGATTGATTAGCGATATTAAGGATCTTGATCAGTAGTGTGAGTCGTGAATGCCCGACATGCTTACAACTGGAGACAAAATTTAATACAGAATTAGGAAAAATGAGTCGGAAAGAAACCCAACACCCACCAAAATCTTTTTTGCATGGAGATGTGATGTGAAGACTACTGTTGTATTAGTTTAAGCCTTGACCCTTGAACATTATGATTAGTTTAGACTATTCATGATAATCTTGTTTGATTAACAACTCAATGACTCATCGCTTTGTGTTAATTATATTGTCAACTCCAAACACAAAGTTATATTGAATATGAACATACGTTTGAACTTTCGGCAAAAACCGAAAATCTAGACTTTGGTCTTCGATTCAGATCAGAACAGCTTGGTGCTCTCATATTCTAGTGAAGTCAAATTAAATCACTTTTGGAACTTTTGCCGGAAATGCTTGTTTCACATCCCAAACGCCAACTGGATTCATTTTTGGGGGAACAGATCAGTTTTTTTTTTTCCTAATGTGAAGTTTTTTTTTTAAAGGAGTCGTGGGACTCAGTTAAGAAGCTGAGCCTCCTACCGTTATTATTAATTTTAGCTCATAAAATATGGTATTGCGGGTGACGTAGAGCACATAAACCCCGAGTACTAATGTAAGAATCTTCATAGAGGACATCCCGGATAAACTAATACTCATCAAAGAACTCTGTTGACAGTAGCCGCAGAGAGGCTACAGCAGGCCCACAGACCCGCAGCAAGCGCACCAGGGCCCGGCCCAAGGGTCGGGACCGGATCACCAGCACCCGGCCTCGGGGCCTAGCACTCTATCCTGCCTTTAGGGACCCAGGGGCCGGGGGCGCCAGCCTGCCTAAGAGGGCACCAGAAGGTATAAACAGAAGGGAACCAGTCCCACATCGAAGAGTAAGGCCAGCCCTTACCCCCAACCACCTATATATGGGCCCCAACTACCTTCTTTATTAGGTAACTCATCTCTCTCCCTGCTTACATACGTGCCTTGGTTATATATATTCCAACTATACTAACTTAGGCATCAGAGAGGAGAAGGCCGGCCCGCCCGGTATTCCCCTTAGTGAGCAGGATTGTAGGAGATCGAGTTTGATTCATCAAGTATCTACTAGACCCCCGGGTTTAGGCAGAAACAATTGGCGCCGTCTGTGGGAAGCTTGAACGAAAAGCCGTGTAAGCAGCACCGTTGGGAAAGAGAACGGAGATGAGTCAAGAGAAAGAGACCACCGAGGGGGGACGCCTTGCAGTAGTGCAGACGCTCACCTCCACCCCAGCCGTCACGCGGGAGCCGCGCGGCGACCGGGGCAACGGTCAGGATGGAGAGAGCTGTGGGGGACCATCCGGCGTGCCGGATCCCCACCGCGACAGCTCGCGAGGTAAAGGCCCGACAGAGGAGGAAGACAGCCCAGAGCGACGGGGCTTCGCCTTAACGTTCTCAGATGATTCAAGCGATCGATCTGAGAGCCTGGACCGGGACCCTACGTACAGCCCCGGCCATAGCAGTATGGCGGGAGAACTACGGGCGATGGCCGCAGAGGTCAGTCGTCTAAAAGAGGAGAGCGACAGGGACAGAGCCAAGTCCAACGCTCGGTATGAAGAGATGGAGGCGGTGAATACTGCCCTCGTGGCCGCCCTGGAAAGGGGACAGCAGCGCAGTGATGCCATGGCCGAGGCACAGGCGACACTCCCGCCGGTACCACCTCAACACACCGAAGTAGGGCACTCTTCGGGCGGACGACCCGGTGACCCCGTACGGCAGAAGTCGCCATCAGGCGCAGGCCCGCCGAAGAGCGCGACAACCTCCCGCCAGCCCGGCGCTTCGTCAGTGGATGAAGCTGAGACTCCGACCGCGCGAGCGCTGCAGATGCTGGCCAACACCGTGTCGAGCTTAAAGGCCCAAATGGAGGCCAACGAGAGAAGAGCCGCGCGGCCGATGGAGGGCGCCCGGTTTAATGAGCGCATGGGTCCCTTTTCGCACCGGGTCATAGAGTCGGGAAGATCTGGCAACCAGAAGTCCCTCAAGCTCACCTACTCGGGGTCCGGCTGCCCGTACCAGCATCTGGACAGCTTCCGGTCCCAAACCTGCGCCAAGGGCTACTCCGATGCAGTCTGCTGCAACATTTTTCAGGAGACTTTGTCCGGAGAAGCACTCAGCTGGTTCTACGAGCTTCCGGCAAACTCGATCGAGGCATTCGAGCAGTTAGCCGACCGGTTCGTAGGCCGCTTCATTCTCCGAGTCGAGGGAGCCCGGACGTCGACCATCCTCTTCAATTGCAGACAAGCCCCCGGAGAGGAGCTGAGAACCTTTGTCAACCGATGGCAGACGGCTACGGCCGGAGTTCGGAACCTGGACAAGGACATCGCCGAGATGGCGTTTAAACAAGGGCTCCGAGCGGGAAAGTTTTCCTACGCCGTCCGGGTAGAACTTCCGCAGGGGTACGACGAGTTGATGGCTATGGCCATCCGGCATGCTCAGGCCGATCATGAGACCTACGGGCACCACCTACAGAAGAGGAAGCGGGATGAGCAGCAGGAAGACCATCCCCGGGAAGAGAACCCCCCGCCCACCCAGGAAGCCAAGCCCAATTAGCGGACCGATAACCGCACCGCTCGGCCCAGCCGGAACGCCAACAGCAGAAACTGGCCACAGCGGCAGCAGAGGTCCTATTCTGATAAGCCCCAGAACGAGCACAAGCCGGCGCCGTTCCGCCAAGAGCGCCCCCTAGCAATCATGCCAGCACCACCACCGGCCAATCAAGAAGTCTTCACCGCTCTCACCACTTCCTACGAGGATATCCTACTTGAGAACGGGAGCGTCATTCCCCCACCGCCCCAGAGAAGGTTCCCCAAGGGGAAACTTACAACGGCGCAGACGGGCAAGTACTGCTCTTACCATGATGAGGCTACTCATCGAACGAACCAGTGCTGCGCTCTCAAGACAGCGGTGCAGGTTTTGATTGATAGCGGCCAGCTCCAGCGGTACGTGGGGAAAAGAAGAACAGACCCCGACCAGGAACGTGACCAGTCCTGGTAAAACCCGCTAGCACCGAGCGGTTAGTTTGGAATAGTTCGCGGTTCAACCGTTGTAAAAAAACATATATATGCAAACTACTTTTGAGAAAATTTCACCGGCTCTGCCAATTCCAGTATATTCATATTCAAGCAAGTATACAAGCAGTAACCGATCCGGAAAGATTACAAGAAAAAGGGCAAGAAAATCCTAAGGAGCTACGATTCCGCCTTCAGCAGGCAATTCGCCAGCCTCTCCTGCGGTACCCTCGCCGTCGACATCAGTTCTGGTGTTGACTCCGACTCGGGCAGACTCGGCACCGTTGGTAGAAGAATCCAAGTCCGAGCGAATCGCTTCACCCGGCTGCTCCTCCACCGCCTCCTGATGGATGTCCGACTGCTCATGGATATCTCTTTCAGCAGCAGTCGACATCAGGAAAGTGTCTAACCATCCCTTCCCCGACCATTCCGTGTACGCATCCGAGATGCCCTCTTCCCTGGCCTTCACCAGAAACTCCAGGAACTGATCGCTCTCGCGGTATTTGAGAACGACCCGCTCGTAGAGTTCCGGGTCATCTTCCCCGGCCGGAGCAGCAGAGGCGGCGCGCAGAGCGGCAGCTCCCACTTGGAGCTCGTCCACCTTGGCCTCCAGGTCGGCCCTCTCCTTCTCCAGGATCCGGTTCTGCTCCTCCAGCTTCTTGGCCCTCTCCTCCGATCTGGCCTTCTCCCGGTCCGAGCGAGACTTCTCCACCTCCAGGCGCTGTTGGATCTCGGATAAAGCAGTTATCTGTCTCTGCAGCTCCGACAGCTCCTCACTCGCGTCCGGTTCGTACAGGCTGTACAGCAACTGCGCAACACCAAAGAGTTAGTCAAGCAGCAAAAGAAACAAGCCACAGGCAGTATAGTGGTGCCATGCAGTACTCACCCGAAGGACGGATTCCTTGCATTTTGGACGATTTCCGCCCGCCAGGGCTCCAGCAACCCCGGGTCTGTCCAGGCCAAGGCTGGCCAAGGCCGCCGCCACTTGCCGGACGAGTGCACTATCCGGGTTTCCCCTCGGTGCCTCCGCAGGCGCTGGACTACTCTGCCGAGCAGCAGCAGCAGCCTTCTCCGCAGCAGCGTTGGTTTGCCACCGCTGGTTATTCTGAACCGTTTGGCCAGGTTCTCCCGTGCCGACCCACCGGTAAGCGTCACCAGTGCGGCGGAAGGAACGTCTCCGCCCTTCCGTTTCTCTCCCCGGCCTTCCGGAGAAGAAGATCGTGCGCTTTCCGGGGCGACGCGAGCCACGTGCGGCACAGACACCGGCCGGTTGGGGATTCTGTTCATCCCACCAGGAATCCTCACCCCCCCCCCCCCCCCCCCGGTACTCTTGCCCTTTCCAGGCGCCAGGAGGCCTGCGGCATGATGGGTCTTCACCCGCTTCAGGACATAGGCGTCGTCATCGACGTCCATAGCCCTCGGCTCCGCATGAGTCGTCAGCCGGCCGGACACGTCGTCCACCGACGTCCGCGAGACAATCTCGGCCTTCTCCTTCAGCTTGTTGAGGAGGTCTTCCCTGTCCATAGAGAGAGTGGTTTCGGGCTTGATAGTCGCCCGGGAAGATGCACCTGCAAGGAAAGCAAACGGTTAGTATTTTGCAAAAAACTAGCACAAAGTATCACCGCTCAAGGGCTTCCTACGCACCGGGACCCCGCCCAAGCTGGCAGTATTCCAGCACTTCACGTCGGATGAAGTTGTAAGAACTCCGTTCCAGATCGTCCCAACATCCGGTTATGGTCGAGATCCTCTCACGCTCCAGATCGGATAGCTCGTACGACTGGTCGCCAATGGGTTGGAAGGCGCCAGGAACCCAGTACTCTCTACTCCTCGCCTGCCACTTCCCGCCCACCATCACCACCTTCTTCCTCCAGCTGTTGTCTACC
Organism: Potentilla sterilis; assembly: GCA_963682095.1. NCBI lineage: Eukaryota > Viridiplantae > Streptophyta > Magnoliopsida > Rosales > Rosaceae > Potentilla > Potentilla sterilis. The sequence continues at coordinate 8,713,280 of OY821763.1, read as the reverse complement.
CATGAAGGCATATTGGTGACGATCGGTGGAGGTTTCCGGGTATTGAAGGACAGGCAACCATGGGATCCCTGCTTCCTGGAGTACGACAACCTGTACAAGGCCCGGAACTCGTTTACCGTGGGTATATTCATCCCAGAAAACTCGTACAAGCAGCCAAGGCTCAGTAGTCGTCTCCACTGGAGCCCAGGAAGCTGTGCGGGCGACACTTGCAGTGCACTCAGCATATACTGCACGAAATTTGGCAGCGGGAGCGAGAGTCCATGCCGGAACTGATCCTGATGCGCGGCAACCCAACCTTCTTCTGGGTTGCAAGCTGACTCTCCAGGATTCAAGGGCCGTAGCAGAACTCTATCCGGGATACCCCACGTTTCCCGGAACGCTGCAATCTCTCCAGGGGTCATGCTCTCCTCCGGTTCATCACACACCACAGCGTACTTCCCTCTGCCGATGGTGTAGCTCACGGCCGGAGCACCTACAAGGCGCACCCCGTGCGGTATTTCAGTCTCCGAGGATTCAGCCCCGGCAGACGAAGACGAGGACGGAGTCGAAACCCTGCTCCCGGAGCAGTCAGCGACTTCGGTCTCCGGAGATTCCGAACTGAGCCAGTTATCCAGCCTCTCCGCATCATCCACGAGGGGACCCCTGGCAGCCGATAGTATGTTATATGCTAATCGTCGGTTTAGCATATAACATACTATCATCCGCAAAGAGAAGGTGACTAATAGTAGGAGCCCCTTGACAAACCTGTAAACCCTTCCAGATACCTCTTGCAACCGAATCCGAGATTAAAGCCGCAAGGCCCTCTGCACAGAGAAGGAATAAGTAGGGAGAAATCGGATCCCCTTGACGGAGACCACTATGTGGAGTAATGGAGCCGCATGGGGTTCCGTTCACCAGAAAAGAGTATCGAACTGTAGACAAGCAACACATAATCAGCTCCACCCATAGCGGATCAAAACCCATCCATAACATCACCTGAGACAAAAAATTCCATTCCAGCCGATCATAGGCTTTACTAATATCGAATTTCAGAGCCATAAACCCCTCATCCCCTCGACGAAGTTGATGCATATAATTGGCAAGTTCAGTAGCCACCAAAGTATTATTCGAAATAAGTCTATCCGGGACAAAAGCACTCTGTTGTTGGGAAATAATATCTGGGAGAAAAGTCTTCAACCAGTTGGCCAAGACTTTAGAGGCAATTTTATAAACCACATTACAAAGAGCTATCGGGCGAAAGTGAGACATATGCAATACTTGTTTCACTTTGGGGATCAACACCACATGAGTATAGTTCAAGTCATGGGGCATTTCCTTGGTGGTGAGAAAATAAATTACAGCCCTGCTCACATCATCACCAATAATATCCCAATATTTTTGATAAAAGAAAGGGGACATACCATCCGGGCCAGGAGCTTTCGAAGGATGCATCTGAAACAGAGCAATGCGTACTTGTGCAACAGTGTATGGGGCTAGTAAAGTCTGATTCATCTCATCGGTTACACGAGGCTGGATAGCCTGAAGCACCGTAGCATGAGCGGACAAATTGGGGGAGGTTTCGCCAAACAAATCTTCAAAATATTCCGTCACCACTCTCTCAACCCCAGCCTTATCATCCTGCCATATACCATGACTATCAAACAGGCCTTTAATCTTGTTACACTGGCATCGATTAGACGCCCGTTTATGAAAAAACGACGAATTCCGATCTCCATCCTTAAGCCAAATTGCTCGAGATCGTTGTCTCCAGTATGCCTCCTCCAAAGATAGGAGCTCGTTTAGACGGGTAGATAAACGAGTTTTCTCTGCCAAGTCTATTTGGTTAGCCGGGCGTTGAAGCAGTGAATTAAGTGTCAAACGCACTGTTTCGAGTTCCATCTTTCTGTTCTGAAAGGTGGAGCGATCCTACGTCAGAAGGGCTTCCCCGGTATCACGTATCCGACGACAAAGCTGGACCACCAGGCCACTATCCTGACCCGATCTCCAGGCATTCTTCACAGTCTCTTCCAAACCGGGGTGCTGGGACCACAGCTCTTCAAACCAGAACCTTCTACGGATATGAGCAAACGATGGGACTTCTGTCCGTACCTCAAGCAGAAGCGGGACATGATCCGATCGGCTAGGTGGAAGGTTTGTGATCCGGGAAAAGATGAACGAACGCAGCCACTCCTCCGAGCAAACACCCATGTCCAATATTTCCTTAGTGTGAGAATCACTCCAAGTATACCTGCCCCCTGCAGCTCCCATGTCCTGCAAGCCACAGTCTGTTAGCACTTGCCGGAAAGCAAGCATTTGGTGCGATGATCGAATTCTTCCTCCTGACTTCTCCCCCAATTCCAGGATTTCATTAAAATGCCCAGCAACCAGCCATCTATCAGACGACTCCCTACGAAGTGATCGAAGCAGCCCCCCGGAGGCTTCCCGCTGACCTATATCCGGGTTACCATAAAAACCTGTGAACCTCCATTGCTCCAGCTCCGGTCCGGCGACATCGACATCGATGAAGTAGTATTGGGTATCCCGGGCAAATATCGAAACTGAGTCATCCCATAACAGGGCTAAACCCCCTGCCAAATCGATTCTCTCGAACGAGGGCATGTGTGAAAGACCTACAGCCCGAGGGAGACTCAAATGTTGTTCCAAGTTGCAATGGGTTTCCGAAAGGAACACCATATTGATCCGGTGCTTCTGGATTAGCAGACGAAGAGCATACCTTGTTTTCTTGTTAACTATGCCCTGACAGTTCCAAATTAGGGCATTCATGGTAGCGAAAATCACAGGAGAACCTAAACCACAGCTTCCGACAAGTCCCAGAGAAAACCCTAGCCCGCTTAGGGATGCCAGACTCTTCTTCCGTCCGCTCCCACACACTCACCCTAAAGTAAACGGAAGCACGTCCGCGAAGACATCGATACACCAAAAACCCTAGGGTTTTGGAAACTCTCAAACTCCAATAACAGCGGAGCGAGCCTTTAGGAATATCAATCACAGTTTGATGTATGTTTTCTTTGTTTGGTGTCGTTCCACGGAGTTTTAATCATACAACAATATTTTCTCTTTCTAAATTATCACTATTTATAATTTAATTTTTACACATAATGTCTCAAAATGCTATACCATGCTAACATAGTATGTTTTTATTATATATATATATATATATATATATATATATATATATATATATATATATATATATATAGGGGGCTCAATGAGGTTTTGAATTTGTGACATCAATCATATGTGGCATGTCATGTCATCAGAACACATCACAAATTAGAAAAGTCATGTTAAATCATTTTTAAGTAAATAGACAATCATATCCCTCTCGATCCAACGGTTCTCCATCATTATATATTTTTTAATAAAAAAAAAAGAGATGAATTAGTTATCTTACGTACATGAACTATATTAAATCTATTTAAGGGTTATATGTACGATATTTACTATAAAAAAATTACGTTTTAGTTTATCAATAATGAAGTTATAATTCTTGACTTTTTTAATTCTTAACTTTTAATACAATTAATTTCTTAATTCCGTCTCCATTAATACTTTAATGCGTTGGCTATGATGTATATACCATATATTCTCTATCAAATTATTAATTTTTCAACAAAAATTTAAAAATAAACAGGTAAATCTAAATCGAATTTATTTTGGACGAATTATATATGTATATATATGATTTTCTTAGACGAAATTATTTTTTCTTGGAACCAATTATATATATATATATATATATATATATTCAAATATACTTTCAGTTTACATAGAAAAAAGGTATACTTTCAAAAATATTCAATATTCAAATTATATTTTAATGTTTAAATATAAGTATTATTGCGATAAAAAATAAAAGAGAAAAAAAATTATACATATGATTTTTTTTTATTGAAAAATATATAATGATGGAAAACCGTTGGATCGAGAGGTATATGATTGTCTATTTACTTAAAAATGATTTGGCATGACTTTTCTAATTAGTGATGTGTACTGATGACATTACATGCCACATAAGATTGAGGCCACAAATTCAAGGCTTCATTAAGGCCCCAAATCATTTTCCATATATATATATATATATATATATATATATATATATATATATATATATATATATACAGTGCGGTTATACTGCGGACGTCCGCATTTTACGAATCCGTACGGATTCCGGCTTTTCGGCCGGAATCCGGTCACCGAATCCGATCTCCACCGTTCAGATTATAGGTATGCGTGTATAGATCAACCCTGTAAAATTTCATCCAATTCGGTGATCGTTTGTTACCTCAAAATCGCGATTTACACGAACGGACAGAAATCAGTAAACTGGAACCGTTCGGATTCCGGTTGGTAAATCGCGATTTTGAGGTATCAAACGATCACCGAATTGGATGAAATTTTACAGGGTTGATCTATACACGCATACCTATAATCTGAATGGTGGAGATCGGATGTAGTGACCGGATTCCGGCCGAAAAGCCGGAATCCGTACGGATTCGTAAAATGCGGACGTCCGCATTTGAAAATCTCTATATATATATATATATATATATATATATATATATATATATATATATATATATATATATATATTGTTGTAGTTTCCTTTCGTCCTATAGAATTATAAACTTATCACAATGTTGCACAGTCACATAGTCTTCAGAACTAAATAATAGTGTAACTTGTTGGAGTGAGAATATTGAAGATAACATACATTTTACATTGTGATCTATGATTTTTGTTGACTAATGATTAGTGCATTCAATATTAGGCATCAAATCTAAGAAGAGCCATTTCTTATAACTAGCCCTACAACAATTAAATGGGGTCGTAATCTTAATCTTAAATTCAATACAATAGCTAGCAGTACCTAATGCCAAACAGATTGGGACTAAAACTAAGAGGTTGCAATCGTGCGGGTTTTGATGGCAACAATGACTCTTTAAATTTGCTCGACTCAAACAGCCGACATTATTTTCATTATGTTCCAGCACTCGAGTTTTCCTTGCCAGCAAAATGTCCGGCCCCTTTGCATCTATACATCAAATTGTCACCCGTCAATTAGCAACCTTATCTGGGACCATATAAGGGAGCCCCTCTCTTTATAGGGTCTCACAGTCTTGTGATTGACGAAGAACAGAATGAACAACATGCATGGACCAGATTGAAATCCCAGAAGTCCATGACTCGCTCCTTTCTTTCCAAACAATGTGACAAAGATTGTGGCATACTAAATTGGACGGTTTGTAGAAGCCTAGGCCCCTCCCATAGTGGTAGATGGGGCTACGTATCGGAAGATGTAACATGACATTATACCATCCGTAAGCCAATTAGGCTCTTCTAAGTTAGTAAGTTAGACGATGAGATGTCCTATACTCGATCTCATGCAAGTTTAACACATCACTCTAAGCCGACATAGGCCTAAGTTTCTCAAGTACTTGACTCCGACCTTACGTACTTCATCACGATCTATTGAAAATACTCACAACTTTTAGAAATGGTACTTCTATAAACAGGGTGGAAAAGAGAATCGATTTCAAATCTCAAACGAATTTAAATAATTTAATAACTATAATGCCATGGGAATCACATTTTTATACGACTTGCATTCTATATTACGTATCAGCTAACATGATATAATCACATCATTAATTAAGAGAGAAAATATACTCAATTAGTTTGCTTCATATTTTTACGCGCATATTTATATGATTACGGACCACAACACCCACCCACAAACTAGTGTTGTCCATTTTCGTTGAGTTTACCAGCTAGAGAAAGTGACTAATTTGACTCATAGTTTGTGTGTGATTTGATCAGACGGATAGATGGTGATGAGGAGCTAGCTTCAAGACTCGAGTCAATATGAAAATACAAACGAGTTGGGTATCCTTTCTCTCTCAATCAGTCATCCTCATGACCAAGGCCGATCTCAGTTGCATGCAGTTGTAAATTTGAAGTTGTAAAGCGATTACTTCCTTCCATTCACCCACTTCTTTTGTTATTTTCTCCCAAATTTCAAGCTTTGTTTAGTCTGAGTCTCCGACCCTCACTCATCCTCGATGAAAGAACCAAACAAAATGAAGCTTCTATAGTAGAAATTAGAATTTTTATCTCCTACAATTATATATGACACCAATAATCAAGGTGGATTAGTTCAGTGATTAGATTTGATTAAGACTTGATCTGATGCCAACGATCCTAATTTAACTTCTTTAAGATAAGAACGCTGGCTTGCAAAATGAAGTTCACAGAAGGTTGGAAGAAGAGACAGGGTGTGTGTTGGACAATCGGATCACCGATATCTCTGTTCTAACAGGAAGGGCTAGAGAAAAGCTGTTGAAAACGGATTCAGATCCTCTGCTCATATTTGTCTGCTCATATTACCTCATACTGCATATAGATCATTCAATTGTAATCATGTGGTCATATTTTCTTGCATTGGTGTGGGCTCCACATTACATGGTTTAAATGCATGGAGAAGCATGTCTACATGATTACAATTGGATGAATAAGATTCATTTATGAGACAATATGAGCAGACAAATATGAGCAAAGGATCCCAGATAATGAAAGACATAGCCTACTCAAGTCAGTGCAGAGAATATAATCCCACATGGGAAAGTATAAACATCGTCTACAATAGAATTTATAATGAAAGAGTTGTACCCATCGATTGCTAATTGGTTTTAGATATGGAGTCACGATTATTATCAATTGACACCATCGCCATTGACTCAAATTGACGCCCGATGTTGATTGAATGACGTCTTCAGTTTGGGCTCGACCTGAGATTTAGACCCAAATCTCCCAAAATTTAACATGACTAACCCAGTAAACACTGACAAGCAGGCCCAGGTCGACTGAACCAATCACATTCAATGATTAAGAGGGTTAAGATTTAAGAGTGATTATATGTAAGCAGCACTAAAGATTAGCTAGGATGGGAGGATTGGAGGAAAACCAATGGCACGAAACCAGAATTTTCATTTATTCCGGCAAAGTATATAACTTGCGAGGCACCTAGCTAGCTATTAGTTTGGTAACATTTCTCCACATATTACCGACATAAGACCCTAGACCGCGAAATCTGATTCCTGCCTCAAGAGGGGTTTTCAATGGTGTGACACAATTTTGGCATATGCTACGCATAAAACCCTCAATGGAATGGTGTGTGGCATCATCTGTCACACTCTGAACCAGACGGCCTGCAATGCAAACTCACCCAAAATATCATCTAAACTCTTTATGTCTAAATCAAGACATCTGGCATGAGAGGTTTTCATTCTCAGACATAAATAAGCACCATTCAGGGGAATGCGTATTCTAACAGAACTCATGACCACTGGAATATATCTGAAACACTTCTCCTTCAAGCTAAAGGATCGAATAACCTTTGGGTCCAGATATTTACATTTACAGGTCTCAAAATAGGTACACCAAGCGTGTGTCAGTTTGGTTCTTCAAAATCTGTTGGCTATTCTGGGCTATCTTTAAAGCATGTTGTTTGGAACCAACAAGAAGAACCTAAAATAGAATTTAAGTGGTTGTTGAGCTGAACAAGAAATATCTACTCTAGACTTCCATGGAGGACTAGCTAACTAACCAAAACCCCAGCAGCCACTGATGAAACAAGCTAGGGTTTTATCTCAAAGTTCATTCTGTTCTTTAAATTTGCCGGAATCGCTTTATCGCAGTCTATATGGAGTTGAATGGAGTTTAATTTTGCCAAACAGACACCAAAGAACTAAAACAAGAGTAAAGCCAATGCAGCTGTTAATTGGGTTCAATATATTCCACAATTATTCCAATCTCCCAACAGGCTTTGTAAACCACTATATAATCCAGAAGAATTATTGCTGTCTTTTGAGAAATAATGACAGGAAGAGTAAGATGGACAGTAAACTGATGATTCTGACTTCTAATTCCAATTACAATTTCATGTAAGCTATAACAATCTAGCTAAAATCAAAAATGAAAAAATTATACGAAAAGCTGGTAATCTAACTCCAGTTCTGTTCATCAAACTTGATCTAGGATAAGCAACGTAAAGGTACCTTGCTGATGAAGCTGCTCTTAATAATGCTGCAGCTGCTGCTCTGCTCGTTCTTCCTTATCATTTCGAGCTCAAATGGCCTTCTCAAGCTTCAAGGACTCTCCACTAATGTAACAAGTTTACGTGCTCAAAAACGAGAGAGCTGAACTTGAATCCATTCCTTCCCTCAATCTTTACAGTGAATGAATACAGAAATAACCAAACACTAATGCAATTTTACGCCAAAAGTGTCTAGTCTACCATGTCACAACCCCATTGTTAACCTCCATTGACCAAGTTCTAGGCGTCTCCGGCCTCTCCGAATTCGGCGACCTCCCCCTCCTATCGTTCACCGCCGCAGGTCTCATTTCCGGAACCAAACTCGGCGCCACCGGAGCCGAAGACGACCGCCGAGGCACAACCGCCCTGCCTCTCCGTCCACTAAAACAACTGAATATATTCCTCACAAACCTCCCCACTCCACCTCTCTGTCTCCTCCTCCCGCCGTTCCTCGACCACTGAATTCTCCTCGGCGCGCCGCCGTTAAACCCGCCGTCCACCTCCGTGTAAACCACCGGCATCTCCCTCTCTCCTCCGCCTCTCCTCCCGCCGGCGAACCTCCCCACCGCGAATCCTCCCCCCGGCAGCCTCCATATCGTCAGCGCCGCGCTCTCCTCCTCCACACCCGCCACGGCCTGGCTCGCCGCCGCCGGAGTGTCCATCGGAAGCTCGTATCGGCACACCGGACACGAGTTTCGAAGCGCCAGCCACGGTAGAATACAATCGGAGTGGTATATGTGCTTACAAGGCATCTCCTTAGCTTCGTTTCCCAATTCAAAGGCCTCTTTGCACACGGCGCAGTGAGACTCGTCGGCGACGTGAGCGCCGTCGAGCTCCACCGTCGCTAACGACTCTACCGCCGTCTTCGCCGCCGGTCTTTGATCGTAGCGGCCGATTCCGTTCAAATCCATCTGCGATAGCTGATTCAACAACCGGTCGAACCCGGCGCCGAGTAGAAACTCCGACATGTTATTCGGTAACGGCCGGCGACCCGACCCGGTTCCGTCGTCGTAATACAGCTCGAATCCTCTTCCTTCTTCGCTCGCCGATTCAGCTCCTCCGCGCATCACGATCACCGGATTAATCACCGATCGATCTCCGCCGTTGCCGGTGTTGTTTCTGCGAGGTCGGTGAGGTTCGGGATTGAAACCGGAGCGGTTGTTGGCTCCGATCATGTACATCGAAGCGGCGGAGCTCTCTCTCCGGCGCGAGTTGACGCTGACGGAGGCGGCGGGGTTTCCGATCTCCTCGACGAAGCCGCTGCCGCAGTCCGGACACACCACGGCGGAGTTGCCGGCGCTCAAAACCCTAACGAATCTGCTACATCTGTAGCACCAGTAAGACGACGTCGTTACGGACATGGAACGCGGTCGAATTCTCAGTGTTTTGAACCAAGCAAGCAGAGCTAGTCTTGATTTGAATTTGAAAGTCTTAAGAGATTGATCAGGAAGTAAGGGACAGTTTGGTAATTTGGGAGAGAGATGACGAAGGAGTCCGAATTCGAGTGTTAGCGTGTTGCGGAGAGTTTTTGATTTTATGGAGGTATTAACGGCAAAAGCGCGTAAACTTTGTTGGGGACTTGGCGTGGCGGTAACGCTCATGGGGAGGGGCACGTGGCGGGATATGAGTGGGTGGAGTGGTTACGACGTTAGAGATGTGGGACTGTGAGGTAGGAACGGAACGGAGTCGGTTGGTTGCTGGGGATAAGCCGAGAGGAGAAGAGCGCCGTTTTCTTGGAGTCGGTTGAGACACCTGAGTCGGCGCGAGATGTACGGCTCAGGTGAAAAAATAATTTTGTTGATTCTATTTGGCCGGTTTTGCTAACGAAACTAACCGATGTGACAATGTCGCCGGCTGTAATAGCATCCACACCACAAATGTGATTTGACTAGATAATGTAGTTAAGTTAGTTTTTCTCTTTATTTTCAATCTATATATGTGGTATATTTTCAATAAAAAAATAAACAGGTTGTGCAGCTGCGCTTAATCTTTTATCAATGTTGTTGACAGTAGCCACAGAGGGGCTACAGCAGGCCCACAGACCTGCAGCTAATGTACCAGGGGCCGGCCCGAGGCCCGGGACCGGATCACCAGCACCCGGCCTCGGGGTCCAGCAGTCTATCCTGCTACCAGAGGCTCGGGGACCGGGGGCGCCTGCCTGCCAAAGAGGTCACCAGAGCTGCCCTTTGGTGTGCAAATAGAAGAGAACCAGTCTCACATCGAAGGGTGAGGCCAGACCTTACGACCGGCCACCTATATAAGGGCCTTAAGTACCCTCATTAATAGGTAACTAATCTTCCCTACCGCTTATATACGTGCTTAAGTTGTATTCATTCCAACTGTACTAACTTAGGCATCGGAGAGGAGAAGACCGGCCCGCCCGGTATTCCCCTTAGTAAGTAGGTTTACAGGAGATCACACTTGGATTCATCTGTCTCTACCAGGCCCCCGGGTTTGTGCAGAAACAATTGGCGCCGTCTGTGGGAACGGTTTGATCCACGAGAAAAGTAAGCGTTGCTCTACCAGAGAGTAGAACCCGATTGATCATTTGGAAAACAGTTAAATCCGCAGTCCGGAGGCCATGGAAGGAAGGAAGATAAAAGTTGGTGCGGGAAGGTCGAAAGAGCGAATTCAGATCCCCGACCGGGCCCAAAACATAAAGGCTGAGGTCGGTGCGAGGTTCGCCCTTTCTCCCGACCGGGACAGAACTCACGATCGCTAGGACTCAGAGAACCCCGACCAGTATGATGTGGGGGAGGAAATAAAAAAGATGAAGACAGAAGTCGCGCGGTTGCGAGAAGAGGGCAATCGAGACCGGCTAAGGGCGGATGCCCGGTGCCAGGAATTGGAAGCGGTGAACATCGCCTTATTGGCGGCCCTGGAGAGAGGAGGCCAGCAGGCCACTTCTCGGGCGGCATCGCGGCCCGCAAACAATGCTAACGAATTCCCGCACCTTGAGGTGGGACAGCCTATGGGAATGAGAAAGACCGCACATGTGCCCACGCCTCTCTTTTCCGGAAGCTCTGAAAAACTCCGGTCCGGTTGAGCCCCCGTACCGCACGAGCCAGGCATCGAGCAAGCAGGACAGTTCCACCGCAAGGACGCTCGAGACTCTCTCCGCCTCAGTGTCGGACATGAAGGACCGCCTAGAGGCCAGCGAGAAAAAAGCGGGGCGACCGCGGGACAGTGCACGATTCAACGAGCACACTGCACCTTTTCCGCGCCGGATCAGGGAATCAGGAAGATCTGGTAACCAAAGGCCCCTGAAACTAACGTACTCAGGAACGAGCTGCCCATACCAGCACCTGGACAGCTTTAAGTCACAAACGGGCACTAGGGGCTATTCAGATGCCACATGCTGCAACATATTCCAAGAGACGCTCTCAGGGGAGGCGTTGAGCTGGTTTTACGAGCTGCCAATGAACTCGGTGGAAACTTTCGAACAGCTGGCTGATAAGTTTGTCGGCCAGTTCGTCCTTAGAGCCAAGGCGGCCCAAACATCAACGATCCTTTTCGATTGCATGCAGACTGACCACGAACTGCTACGCGCTTTCATTAACCGGTGGCAAATCGCCACGGCAGGGGTCAGAAACTTGGATAAAAGAATCGCGGGGATGGCATTCAAGCAGGGGTTAAAACCTGGGGAACTCTCGTACAACTTGCGAGTAAAGGAGCCGCTGGGGTACGATGAGTTGATGGCCGTGGCCGTGGCCGTCAGGCAAGCCCAAGCGGAGCACGAGACATATGGGGATAAGATGCCCAAGCGGAGGTCGGATGACCCGCTACCGCAGTCTCCCCGTGAAAGCAAGACTGGGCGGCAAGATCGCAACCATACGCCTGCGACTAGCAAGAAAGCCGAGGTACGGGAGGATTGGCGACCCCGCCGGAGCGGTGACAACAGTTCACGGTCGGGTAGACGACCACCACTTGTGCGACCGGCACGGCCTCTGGCAGCTGCGCCAACGGGGCGACCACCGCGGGCCCTAGCCATTATGCCAGCAGAAAAACTCGAAGATCTAGCCCTTCGGAGTAGCAACCAAAGACCCCAGAGGACGGTTGTGGTTGGCCGAGTCCGTCCGGACGACCCACAAAAGGACCGGCAAGGAGCTCGGCAAGTAGGGACCATAAGCACCCGAGCCCCGGGGGGATCGAGGTGCACGGGAGCATAAACATGATACATGGTGGAGACCATATAGATCGACTCACCCGGAGCTCAAAGAAGCGGTGTTTAAGATCGATCCGGGGAAAGGAGATATATGCCTTTGGAGGAGGAAGCGGCCAGGCCACTAAAACCGGATGGAACTCGGTTACTTTCTATGAGGAAGAAGAGCCGGAGGATCTGATCCAACCTCACAATGACCCCTTCCTCATTACGGTCCAAATAGACCATTGGATAACCAGCCGCATGTTGATCGATACCGGAGCTTCTGTCAACGTGATGTTCCGAGACGCATACAAAGGGCTGCAGAGAGGAAAGAACAAGTTATCCCAGGATAACGAGCCGCTGATAAGCTTCTCCGGTGAGGTGGTCCAGCCTTTGGGATCGGATTACCTACCGCTAATCTTCGGCGAGGGAGACAGGACAAAGAAGGAGTACCTGGAGTTCATTGTCGTAGACTGCCTGTCATCGTACAATGGCATAATCGGTCAGCCAGGGTTGTGGAAGCTGAAAACATTTATAGCCAGCCATATGCTGATGTTAAAGATGCCTTCACCGGCCGGCGTCATTACAATACGCGGGGACCAGAGGATCGCTCGCAGGTATTATGCGGAGGCCCTGACCCACGGGAGGAAGCGGACCGAGGTCTTCACTGCCACTCAACAAGCGCCGGTGCCAGATCTGAGTATTGACCCCCGTGATGACACCGATTCTGACGACGAGAAGCTAAAACGACCGTCGGCCGTGGAAGAAACCGAAACAGTCTCCATTTCGGAAGACCACCAGGAACGAAAAGTGGTGATAGGAACGAAGCTCGCTCTGGCTGTCAGGCAAGAGCTCATCACCTTCCTCCGAGACAACAGTTTGGTCTTCGCATAGTCCTACGAGGACATGCCAGGCATATCCCCAGAGATAGTCGTCCACAGGCTAAACTCGTTGCCCAACGTTCCCCCGGTGAGGTAAAAGAGGAGGTCCTTCAGCCCGGCAAAGTATGAAGCGATCAGAGAAGAAGTACAGAAGCTAAGAGGCATATGTTTCATCCGGGAAGTCCAGTATCCCTGGTGGCTTGCTAATGTGGTCATGGTCCCAAAGAAGGGAACCGACCGGTGGCGCATATGCGTGGATTTCACTAATCTAAACCGGGCGTGCCCAAAAGACAGCTTCCCGCTCCCCCTAATAGATCAGCTTATAGATTCCACGTCCAGCTTTAAGCTGCTCAGCTTCATGGATGCCTACGCCGGGTACAATCAGATAAGGATGAACCCGGACGACGAAGAACACACGTCATTCACAACTGACCGAGGTACCTACTGTTATAAGAGGATGTCGTACGGTCTAAAGAATGCCGGAGTCACCTACCAGTGGATGGTGAATCGCATGCTGGAGCAGGAGATGGGTAAAACGGTGGAAGTATACGTAGATGACATGCTGGTCAAGAGCTTGACTGCAGGGGCCCACGTCCGAGATTTGGCGGTAGTCATCGGTAAGATGCTCAAGTTTGGAATGCGCTTGAACCCGAAGAAGTGCATTTTCGGGATTTCAGAGGGCTTGTTCCTAGGCCACATCAACAGCCAGCGAGGGATAGAAGCTAACCCGCTGAAGGTCCAGGCAATCCTAGACATGGAGACACCAGGGGAAAGAAACCAAGTCCAAATGCTGACCGGCCGACTGGCCGCCCTGGCCAGATTTATCTCCCGCCTGACCGATAAGTGCGCCCCCTTCTTTAAAATGCTCAAGGCACAGCAGTTCAAGAAAATTCACTGGGCGGCGGAGCACGAAGCGGCATTCCAATCCATCAAGACATATATGTCTGCAATGCCTCTCCTATCCAAACCAGTGTCGGGCGAGATGTTATACCTCCACATAGCTGCATCGGAAACGGCCGTTTTCGCGGCTCTCGTCAGGAAGGAGGGCACGCTCGATCTCCCGGTATACTATGCAGGGAAGGGACTTACCGGAGCCAAAGGCCGGTACCCTGACATAGAGAGACTGGCTCTGGCCTTGATCGTCAGCGCCAGAAAGCTCCGGCACTATTTCCAGGCTCATTCCATCACCCTATATACCAATCACCCTTTGCGGCAGATCCTGCAAAAACCGGATACCAGTGGCAGACTCGTACGGTGGGCAGTTGAATTGGGAGAATTCGACATCACTTACGCCCTACGAACGCCTATCAAGGGACAGGCCGCGGCAGATTTCATATGTGAACTTACCCCAATGGTGGTAGAAGCGCACCCCGGCCGGTACGAGGGCACGGAGGCAGTTCAGGCCGTAAAGATCAAACCCGGCCTCCCCAATGGTTGGAAACTTTACGTAGACGGCTCTGTAACGAGTAAGCGGAGCGGAGCCGGCGTCATGCTAACCTCGCCCAATGGCCAATCGTACGAGTATGCCCTACGGTTCCTCTTCAACACTTCCAATAACGCCGCTGAGTATGAGGCCCTCATAGCCGGTTTGCAACTAGCCAAGGAAATGGGAATCCCATCCCTGGACATATACAGCGACTCGAGCCTGGTGGTGAACCAGATGAACGGGCTGTTCGAAGTCAAGGAACCCCAGTTAGCCTCCTACCAAGCTTTGGCCAAGACCCTGATCGAGCCATTCCAGGGCGCCACGATCCAGCATATACCCCGAGAGGCAAATAGGCATGCAGACGCCCTCACAAGGTTAGCAACCGGAAACTACCCTCCGGAGTACCGAAGAGCTAAAATTGAAACCCTCCAGAAACCGAGTATAAGCAAGACCATCTCTGAGATATTCGCGGTAGAAGAGGCGCCACCGAGTTGGATGGATCCGATAGTTAGATACTTGGCTGACAAAACCAGCCCCCAGGATGCAGTGGAGGCTAGAAGGCTGCACCTCCGGTGCGCCAGGTACATCCTTCTCAACGGCAAGTTATACCGAAGAGGGCACAGCTTCCCCCAGCTAAAGTGTGTGACTAAGGAGGCGGGAGAGGCTATCATGCGAGAAATCCACGAGGGAGTGTGCTGTAATCACTCTGGCGCCCGGTCCTTATCTCACAAGTCGCTCCGAGCGGGATATTTTTGGCCAGACATGACAGCAGCATCAAGAATGATATCAGGCGACTGCCACAAGTGCCACATGTACACCTCTACACCCCATGCCCCGGCAATCGCGTTATCAATTCTGTTAGCGCCATGGTCGTTCGCACAGTGGGGACTAGACATCATCGGCCCTTTTCCAATAGCTGTGGGACAATACAAATAGGCCATTGTAGCTGTGGACTATCAAACTAAGTGGGTCGAGGCGGAACCCCTGGTAAAGATCACCGAGGAGCGAGTAAGAAAATTCCTATAGAAGAACATCTACTGCAGGTTCGGGGTACCGCAGACTATAGTCACGGATAATGGGACACAGTTCAACAATGCTGATCTTATCCAATACACGGCCTCCATGGGGACCCGGATGTTGTTTGCCTCAGTGGCACACCCGCAGACCAACGGCCAGGTGGAAGCGGTCAACAAGATTATCAAAACTCTCCTCAAGAAGAAGCTGGATGCCAAAAAGGGATGTTGGGCCGAGGAACTCCCCGCAGTTCTATGGGCCATCCGGACGACAGCAGCGGAGGCAACAGGAGAGACCCTATTCTGCATGGCATTCGGGAGCGAAGCGGTACTCCTTGTAGAGACCAGTATGCCCAGCGACAGGGTCGAGAACTACGATGCCGAAACAAACGCCGAGGGCGTACGGCTCAACCTGGATCTCATAGAGGAGCGGCGCGACCAGGCGCATATGCGAAACCAAACCTACAAGCAACGGGTCGCTCGGTACTATGACAGAAGGGTCCGGGAGAGGAAATTACAAGTGAGGGACTGGGTCATGAAGAAAGTTCAGAAAAAACCGTTGGCCTTAGAGCCAACGTGGGAAGGGCCCTACCAAATCACCGCAGTAGCGGGTCCAGCAACATTCCACATCATAGACGTCGAAGGCATCTATTCCACCCACCAGTGGAATATCCAGCACCTGCGGTTCTACCCTAAATGAAATTGGTCATAAAGGGGCAATAATGTATTTGGCACCAACATTGCAATACACAGTTACTGCATCTAGAATAAACTACAGCTGGTTACAAAGTATATACATCTGCCAGGTATATATGTAAAGCAAAAAACCGCTAGTCAGCGCCGCCGGAGCCCCCAATCCCTGGCCCGCCAGCTTTGAGAGACTGCTCCTGCTCCAGCTTCTCGGCCAGGGCTACATCAGCCTCCATCCGCTCAGCATCAAGCCACCCTTTCTCCCTCCACTCCAGATAGGCATCATTTATGCCCTTCGCACGGGCGGCCTCCAGCATCTCCTCAAGCTCCACCGACTCCCGGAAGTCGTCGACAGTTTTATCAGCCACTTCAGCAAGCCAGGATTCCACGAGCTTCTCCCCTCCTTTGACGACTGCTGTCATTTGGGTCTGCAGCTCCAAAACCCTCGCCTCTAACTCCGCATTCCTCTCTTCCCGAGCGGTTGCCTGCCGATCGGCTTCCTCCCTCTCCTGCGCGAGCTCAGTGGTCAACCGACCGGTTTCCTTTTTCTCCTGCGCGAGCTCAGTTTTCAGCCGACCAGCCTCCTCTCTCTCCTGCGCAAGCATAGCTTCCGCCAAGGACAGCCGCACAGTAAGCTCCTCCACTTGCTTCTCCAAAACCGCAGCCTCCCCTCTAGGCTCGGCGGCGTAAAGGCTATGAATGAGCTGGCACAGGTACACAAAAGGAACATTAGCTCGTATCACCAGGGGAAAGGAAGCGCAGAAAACACACTTACCCGAAGAGCTAATTCCACGGGCTTCGTCCTGCTCCCGCCCTGTTGCCCAGTTCCAGGGCCCTCCATATCAAGTCCCAAGGTTTCAATGGTAGACGCCACGAACCTACCAAAACTACCACCACCGGGAATACGATTGGCTTTCGGCCCCCGACTCCTTCGGCCGTCGATCTCCACGACTGGAACTAATCCCGAACCCCCACCAGCCGAGATTGACTCCCCGGCATCAAACGTCCTCGCCCTCTTCGCCGGAGCTCTGCCATGACCGCTTTGGCGGTACCCAGTCATCTCCGCCGCTTCCCTCTCCCGCGAGGCCCGTACCCCCATCGGCCGTGCCACAGGTTCCGGACCCGGTAGACCCACCGATCTTACTTCCCGGATAACGAGTGGGGCGTTATCCTCACCGCCCGGCCGCCTGCCGTAGTGAGAGTCCGGAAACACGAGCGGCACAGACCTGTTATGCACCGTGCACTCTAGGGTGACCGGATCTACAACGGTTTTCGAGGCCATCTCCCCCCTCTCCCCCATCTCCTTCAACCTCTGGGCCACAAGCTCGTCATCCGGTTCGACGGTCTCCTCGCTCCGAACAGCGAGCCGGGGGGCATTAGCTGCAAACCGATAAACCGAGCGGTCAGAATAAAAGCGACCCTGCAAAACAACAGTGCAAGGTACCTTACCCGGTTTTCTCCCCATCTCGCATATCTCCAGCACATTCCACCGGATGAAATTGTAGGAGCTCCGGCCCAGATTGTCCCAGTAAATAAAAAGCCGGGCTAACCGTTGCCTCTCCAAGTCGACCAGCCGGTACGATTGATGCCCGATAGCTTGATAAGCCCCGGGCACCTGAAAGTTCCTCCAACTACGCTGCCACCTGCCACCGGCCAGCACAACCGACATCCTCCATACATTCGAAACCGACGATGGCAGGTGAGTGATGGCAGGATCGAAGTCCCGCGCGGTAAAATTAACACAACCGCAGGCCTGGGCCTTCTTGCAGTAGGAAACCTTGTATAGCACCCGGAACTCATTAACCGTGGGCCAGTCCATATTGCTCAGACTGAATAGGCACCCGAGACCAAGCAACTGCCTCCACTGGTTGCTAGGAAGCTGGGCTGGGGAAAGATTTATCGAGCTCAGCATATACTGGACAAACTTCGGCAGCAGCAGAGATAGTCCGTGCCGAAATTGATCATCAAAAACGGCAACCCAACCCGGCTCCGGGTTGCAGGCCAGTTCCCCGGGATACAGGCCTCGAAGCTTAACGGAGGAGTCAATGTCCCACTTCGCCCGAAAGTCCCTTATCTCTCTTTCACTCAGGCTTCTGGTTGGCTCATCACAGAAAATCACCCTGTCGCCATCCAGTAGCTCATACCTCATGAACCTGCGGCTTGCACCGGCAGGATACGCTGATCTCCCAGACGCCATAAAACCTAAACAACGGAATTTAGCTCTATAGCAAGATAGCAACATAGACAGACGACAGACAAAGAGCAAGGCTTCAGCAAAGTACGGCAGGAGGAAAGGAGGGGGGGCTGATAAATAGGGCAAGCATAAAAGAGAGGCAACCCCAGACGTAGATCCCCTCCATCTCAGACCGCTCCCTGCTGACACGTGTCTCAGCATCGATAAAGGATTCCATGCCATCATAACTGATGGGACTGATGGGCTCTCCCCTTCATTACATGTCAGCCACCTGTCCCACCTACAAGCAGCAGTTAGGGGAGATAGGAGCGCAGAACGAGGCGTCCACTCCCCTCACTTCCCCAATAAGTCAACCTCGAACCAAGGAGTAGCATCTCACCGGTTATGAAGTATCCAACCGGCTCCGCAGCATCTCACCGGTTATGAGGTATCCAACCGGCTCCACAGCATTTCACCGGTTATGAAGTATCCAACTAGTCCCATGGCATTCCACCGGGCATGTGACATTCAACCGACTCCAAATCATTCCACCGGTTTAGTCACTTTCCTTCGCCTACGGGCAGGAACGAGCCAGCAACAACTCAAGGCTTCCAAACGCATGGGCTTTATAAACCCGGGCGAGTTTACATCTAACACATGTACCCTTGTCCAGCAGGATAAAAACCCTGCATCACACTGAACTGTGATACATTTGGGGATACATGGCGAGACTCGTTATCTCAACGCCACCCCACCGGGCAGATTGTTTCTCTAACACAGAACAAGTCTTCCCGCAGCCTAACAAACATGCACACTTACCTCACGCTTATTCCAACACAAGCTGAGAACTAGCAAGTGTTGACCGGTGCTTTAGTATGACCGCAACATCGGGGGCACCTATTGGCTTATTCCATGCACCAACAGGCCTTCCCGCAGGCTAGCACTCTCCGACTCATACCGATATGGCAGAACGCCTGGTCGAGGTCCCATGCACTCTCTGAATCGTACCGATATGGCAGAACACCTGGTCGAGGTCCCATGCACTCTCCGACTCATACCGATATGGCAGAACGCCCGGTCGAGGTCCCAAGCACTCTCCGACCCGTACCGATATGGCAGAACGCCCGGTCGAGGTCCCATGCACTCTCCGACTCGTACCGATATGGCAGAACGCCCGGTCGAGGTCCCAAGCACTCTCCGACTCGTACCGATATGGCAGAACGCCCGGTCGAGGTCTCATGCACTCTCCGACTCATCCCGATATAGCACAACGCCCGGTCACGCCCAATCTTCAATACGGACTTGGGGGACTGGGCACTGTTGGGTTAGTAACCCTGCGGGTCTGCGGGACAAGAGCAAGACAGATTAAGTCCCCATTCAAGATTGCACTTGACCGGGAACTTGGGGGACTTGTTGACAGTAGCCACAGAGGGGCTACAGCAGGCCCACAGACCCGCAGCTAGTGTACCAGGGGCCGGCCCGAGGCCCAGGACCGGATCACCAGCACCCGGCCTCGGAGTCCAGCAGTCTATCCTGCTACCAGGGGACCGGGGGCGCTTGCCTGCCAAAGAGGTCACCAGAGCTGCCCTTTGGTGTGCAAACAGAAGAGAACAAGTCCCACATCGAAGGGTGAGGTCAGACCTCACGATCGACCACCTATATAAGGGCCTCAACTACCCTCATTAATAGGTAACTGATCTTCCCTACCGCTTATATACGTGCTTAAGTTGTATTCATTCCAACTGTACTAACTTATGCATCGGAGAGGAGAAGACCGGCCCGCCCGGTATTCCCCTTAGTAAGCAGGTTTACAGGAGATCACACTTGGATTCATCTGTCTCTACCAGGCCCCCAGGTTTGTGCAGAAACAAATGGAATGGCCAAATGTATGGTCGAAAAATGAAATATTAAGGGTTCACTACTACAAAAACACCTTCAGATGACGCCTTTCAGATGACGCAAAAAAATTAACCGTCATCTGATTGATTTTGAAATAATCAGACGTCGGTTCTAGTTTGTCCGTCATCTGAATCGCTTTTAGACATCACATTTTCTCAGTTTATGAGGAAAACATCCAAAATTTAGTATTGGCAATGGTAGACATCTCAAAAACTCATCTTTCAAAAATTATACTTAATTCAGATGACGGTTGACTGTCATCTGAGGGTTTAGGGTTTCTACCAAGTTATAAGCGGGAAAATTCCCTCCCAAACTCAGCCTAGGTATGCCATCAAAAATTGAAAGGTTGAAACATCAGACGACGGTTGCACGTCATCTAATGTTTGGGTGCGAAATTTGTTAAAATTTTGCTTGAAGGCACAGGTTTTGGGATTTTTCCTAGTAGGCTCACTAGAATAATGCACTCAATCAGATGTCGGTTCGACTGTCGTCTGTATTTAGGGCTGAAATTTTAACAAATGGCGGCATTTTTACCTCCGAAAACCAACCAATTTTAGGAAACCTATAGCTAGCGCGCCACACCAAGTTATAAGCGGGAAAATTCCCTCCCAAACTCAGCCTAGGTATGCCATCAAAAATTGAAAGGTTGAAACATCAGACGACGGTTGCACGTCATCTAATGTTTGGGTGCGAAATTTGTTAAAATTTTGCTTGAAGGCACAGGTTTTGGGATTTTTCCTAGTAGGCTCACTAGAATAATGCACTCAATCAGATGTCGGTTCGACTGTCGTCTGTATTTAGGGCTGAAATTTTAACAAATGGCGGCATTTTTACCTCCGAAAACCAACCAATTTTGGGAAACCTATAGCTAGCGCGCCACACCAAGTTATAAGCGGGAAAATTCCCTCCCAAACTCAGCCTAGGTATGCCATCAAAAATTGAAAGGTTGAAACATCAGACGACGGTTGCACGTCATCTAATGTTTGGGTGCGAAATTTGTTAAAATTTTGCTTGAAGGCACAGGTTTTGGGATTTTTCCTAGTAGGCTCACTAGAATAATGCACTCAATCAGATGTCGGTTCGACTGTCGTCTGTTTTAGGGCTGAAATTTTAATAAATGGCGGCATTTTTACCTCCGAAAACCAACCAATTTTGGGAAACCTATAGCTAGCGCGCCACACCAAGTTATAAGCGGGAAAATTCCCTCCCAAACTCAGCCTAGGTATGCCATCAAAAATTGAAAGGTTGAAACATCAGACGACGGTTGCACGTCATCTAATGTTTGGGTGCGAAATTTGTTAAAATTTTGCTTGAAGGCACGGGTTAGTCAAACCTCTAAATGCTTTAAAACGGAAATTGGCCCGTCTAAATGACGTTTTTTTGCCTGATCTCCAACAGAGAATAGTTTCAGATCGATGAGACACAACTAATCGTATAAAAATTTTCCTCAAAATATTTACCGACCGTCAGGCTACCCATAGGAAAACGGAAGTAAAAAACAGTTAACCGCAACATTCGGCACACAGATTTTGTCGGAATCTTCTCATTTTTCAACCGTAGACGTATTTCAATATTTCGGTCATATCTTATTTCACGACACATTTGCATTTGAAGAGTCTACGTATAGTAACTATTTGAAACTTTACATTCACTTAAACACTTAGTAAACAAGTTAAGGAACATTAGTGCATATGTTCCGATTTTGAATCTAAAAGTTTGGAAAATCTATTCCAACCGTCAGATATCACCGTTAAGATTAAATACGTGTATGAAAAAAAATCCAACTACATCTGACAACGTTAAAGGCTCGATCGGGACGGTCAACCGGGTGAGTCAAACCTCTAAACGCTTTAAAACGAAAATTGGCCCTTCTAAATGACGTTTTTGGGCCTGATCTTCAACAGAGAATAGTTTCAGATCGATGAGACGCAACTAATCGTATAAAAATTTTTCTCAAAATATTTACCGACCGTCAGGCTACCCATAGGAAAACGGAAGTAAAAAACAGTTAACCGCAGCATTCGGCACACAGATTTTGTCGGAATCTTCTCATTTTTCAACCGTAGACGTATTTCAATATTTCGGTCATATCTTATTTCACGACACATTTGCATTTGAAGAGTCTACGTATAGTAACTATTTGAAACTATACATTCACTTAAACACTTAGTAAACAAGTTAAGGAACATTAGTGCATATGTTCCGATTTTGAATCTAAAAGTTTGGAAAATCTATGATTAATGAAAATCTCGGCGGCAGAACTCCCACTGACATTGAAACTCAAATTTGGGCAAGGTCTAGATGGACAGACAACAAAGTTCTTGTTTTGTGTTGTATGATAATGTCACATCTTGCATTAAGTGCCACTAGTGCAAGATGAAAAATACTTGTACAACAAAATTTTGTAATTCTGTTGTATGACTTGTTTTGCTTGTCCTTGTGCTATATTCATTCTAGCACAAATTGCTCAAATCTAAAGTTGGAGGCATTGCAAGAGAAGAAAACTGATGCAACAGTTTAAAACTTTCATGTTGTATGAAAAAAAAAGAAATGTCATGCCAAACTTCTCAAATCTAAAGTTGGAGGCAACTTTCCCTCTATGAGCTAAAATGAAAAATTTATGACACCATTTTATATATTTTCTGTTGTGTCTTTAACTTAGAAAATATTTAAGACAAAACAAAGACACCCAAACAACTCACAAAGACTTCTCTTCCTCGCTCATAACCACCACAAATCTCTCAATTCTCACTTCTACCTATTCTCCTCTCTCCGCAAATCCTCCCTGAACAAAAAAAAAAAAAAAAAAATCTCGCTCAAGCTCAGTCCTCCCCTCAGCTCTCAACCTCTCCCTATCTCTCTGAAACTCTCTCCCTCCTCTCACCTGCTCCTCTCTCTCGTGAACCATCTCTCCTAAATTCCCCAAATTCGAAACCCTAATTTCTCAGGGCTGACGTCCTCAATCCATGGCCACTCAGAAAGAGCGACTATCCATGGCTTGCGTTTCGACTTTTGATACTCCCATGGCTTCGTCCTCAGTCCATGATGCGCCGTCGACGACCTCGGTGACTTTGATTTGAACCCTCAGTGACTTTGATTTGAACCCATATTGAGAAACAGTGGGTTTTGATGGTTTTTGATTAATTGAGGGAGGACAAGGTCTTCCTTACTGTGCTTCTCCCCAGTGTCTTCATCTTCCCAGATTTCTACTTCACCTCCTCCTCCCTCCAACCCGTCATCTTCAACCATGAGTGATATCTGGGGCTTCGACTTCCTCGCCGTTGTATCCCTCACCGTCAACATAGCTGCCGTTGCAGAACCTCATGCACTCAGAGCAATGTGTAGGTTAGCCATTTCTCTCTATCTTCAAATTCATTATTCTCTGTTTCAGGTTTACCCATTTTCAATTCAATTTCTGTTCTTGATCATTGCTGTTTGAATTTGTCACAGCCAGAATGAAGGTATACGAGTGATGCAGAAGTTGAAGGTCGATCTGTTGGCCCAGCTGAAGGATCTCAAGGTGGAGCACGCCCTCCTCCGCGTCGCCAAGGTTAGTTACTTTTTGTTCATAGCTTGTTCTTACTTTCTGAACTTTTGGTGTGCCTGATTGTATTATTTCCTGAACTTCGATTTCTTTTTCTCTGATGTCAGATTGGGTTTGGAACATACAGTAATGTGTACAAAGCTGAAGATATGTTGATGGAGAAAATTTTTGCTCTAAAGAAAATTAGATTTGACAATTTGGAACCCGAGAATGTGAAGTTTATTCTAATTTTACAGATATTAGATCATTCTAATGTTGTGAAGTTGGAGTGTCTGGTTACTTCAAGGATGCCATGTAGTTTCTACCTGGTGTTTGAATATATGGCTGGACTTGCTGCAATGCCAGATATTAATTTATAGGATCTCAGGTTAGCCATTATTTCCCTGAACTTTTATATCTAGTTAACAACTTTGAATATATGTTTGGTTGTTTGCTCCTGTTATATTTTCTCAAATTGATGCACTTTACAGTTCAGGTCTATCCCACACTAGTAAGCACACCAGTAAGCATGTTGTGATTCATATTTTACTATCGGAGTGCCGCCATCTCCTCCTCTTTCCCCTCAGGCCGGCCTCAACCTCCGTGGCGTCGTTCAAGCAAGCTGAGGTCTCTATCTTTCTCTCTCTTTCTTTCTCTATTTAGTCTTTTAGAAGTTCAATTTGGGAATTGAGATTAGAAATTAGGAATTTGAAGAGGCGACTCTAAAATTTTGACGTTTGTGCAGATAAGACCTTCATTCAGACTTGTATTATCTTTGTTTTGGGTTAATGTTATACAAGACTATGTGTTTTTTGTTTTGGGTTAGTTCCATGAAATATGTTGTTGTTGGGGTATGTGGAAATAGTCTTATGCTTTCTGGAACAATTGGCGAGGTTTTGAAGATCATTGGACATGGATTTGGTTAGTGTGAGAAGATTGATGGGGCTTTTGGTAGAGGTGTCTATCTTGCTCTTGATGATTCTCCTTTGGAATGGTGAGTTTTTTATCTGAATTTTTCATATATTTCCCTTAATGTGTCCACTTTTAGCCTGGAACATATAGCCAGGATATGTTCTCAACTTCTGAAACACTGCAGCTTGTATAATATTATACAAGCTAATTTTTGAAATAACACCTTAAGGCTAGGAAAATCCTATTCATTTTTGGTATAATGTAGGGAGCTACTAAACAAGTCAAATTCTAGACTCGATTTGGGAAATATTTAGCTGCTGCTTTAGGAAATAGTGTCAATATTTTTGAGACTGCCAGTATAGACTTGTATTCAAAGGTAACTTGAGATCATATCCTGCAATTTGTGTTAGTAGTTTTTGCATCTTGTGATTAAACTGGATGGTTATTCATTTTGCTGGATGACTGCTATTCTTTTGACATGCCTTTTATGGTAGTGACTGGCTCTAGACAAAGAGTTGAAGAAGCTTGAGATAGTAAGCTTTAAAGTTGTAAGAAATTGTTGAATATTTTATATGAAAGTTCTATAAGAATTTTTTCATATCTAATGAAAATGGTGATCAATGGTTTAAGTGACTAAACGATGGCTTCAATCCTGTGATCAGAGAACATGCATTAGATTATTTGCAGCATAAGTTTGATGACTTGACTTTGCGTTTTTGTACATAGCGTAATGCACTAACAAGCATCTTTTTTTACATAGCATAATGTACTATATATATATATATATATATATATATCAAGCATATATCTTTGAGTTTCAGTTTTGATATATATATGTGTAATGATATCAGTGGGAAAAAAGAGATCGACGTGCAAACGAGTACACTCGAGAAGATATTGACCAAGTAAGGGATGAGATTGCAAGCTATCAATTGAAGAACCATGTGAAGCTTTGAATGAGTAACAAGCAGGTTAAATGTTTTGGTATATAGGATGCTCAGAATTCTAGTGGTACCTATAGTATATGGCCAATCCTATTACAGTTATGTGGACTTGAATTGGTCATTTTTTTGCTACTGACAGCTACAATTGTGATGGAAGAAGTTGATATTGGTTTTGCTGCCAATGCATGTGTTTTTAGAAGTGATTGTATTACTCATGGTTTAAAACAGATCTAGGTAGAGACATATAAATATGGCAGGTTTATTGAGTACTATCCTACAGTTTTGGTTTATTTGCATGAATTCAGGTTTTATATGTGGAGATGAACCAGTACTGTGGATTTGGTCAGTACTGTTCATTTGGTAACATATCAAATGAACACAAATGACAGACTCAGTCATAAAATAACTGACGTTAGAAACACATTCATATGACACAAACGAGTGACATCTGAACCAAAATCGTATGACACAAACAATATTATGCAAGACTGACGTCTAAGAGAGCTCAGATGACATACTATATGATAGTGTAAATGACATCTGTTCAAAATTCAGATGACATTCGCCTTGACAATATGACCGACGTTACATTGCACTTTACATGACGGTTTGAGTGTCATCAGGTTACATGCCATCAGACACAAGATGCGCACACCATGAATGCCAACCGTCATCCTTAGAAGATGTAAATGACAGTCATTAAAAATGAAAGATGACGTCTGAGAAGATATCACACGACGCTTGGTTTGATATATTAACTGACATAAAAAGTAGCATTAGATGACAGTCGACTGTCATCTCAATATATGCCATTCATCACTAAAAATGCGCACGTAAGTTGGCATCAGTTGGCACCATGAATGCCAACCGTCATCTGAATACAAAACTGTCATCCTTATGATCGGTAGATGACAGTTTTTTTTGGGTTTTAACCGTCATCTGAATGCGTTTTAATAGATGACATTGCGATAGATGTCAGTTTGGGAGCATATGAGATGACGGTTAAAAACCGTCATCTGAATCGATTTCTGTACTAGTGGTTGTATTAGATACCAATAATGAATCAAAAAATAAGAGCTAAAACGGTATAAAGAAAATACATAAAACATAAGTGGATTGTGGACGTTACAAAATGAAATTGATAATTTATTTGTACAAAAAAGAAAAGACAGGTGGCTTAAGTAGTTTTTTTTGTTGGTTAAACGTAGTTTTTCTATAAATTAGAAAATTACCAATAACTACAATTTTGTGTTAATATTTACCAATAGCAAGACCTAATTTTTTTTATACCATCAGCAGGGAATTAACAGTAATGGGTTGTTACCCGTCCACTGTTTAATGACATAATTAACCCTGAAAATCTATAAATTATAACTCATGCCATCCATATATATATCCACATATACTCACAGTCCACATATTAAACCCTAATTGAGTTCGATTAGAGGCGGCGAGCGGCGAGGCAGCGAGCGGCGCGGCAGGGCGGCCAAGGCGTGCCCGATCTGTGGTTATGGCGTGCCCGATCTGTGCGCCGGTAGCCTAGAGCAAGGGTGGTGCGGCTGCAGGAGTTCGAGCCAACCGAGGCGCTTCGACGGCGAGACAAGCGAGGGCGTCGGCGGCGAGCAAAGAGGTCTTCATTTCTTCAAACAAACGTAGGGTTGGAGGTCAGATCGGGTCAGGGAGTTGGCGGCGGATTTAGGGAGGAGGGGGAGGAATTCGGGAGGCGCGACGGAGGCGGTGGAGGACCATCAGGCGGATCAAGAGGAGCAGTCGGAGGCATTCGGGTTGTTGAGGATGGACGCGAGGCTCTGGCTCGTGCTGGAGCTGGAGCTCGGGTCAGACATGGGGTTGGATTAGGTTTGGGCCATGCTCACTGTTATTAGAACCATTGATGAGGCTAGGGATTAGGGATTTATACGGAGAAACTCAATCTGGTTTTGATTTCTGAGGCTTAGTGGTATTGGAAGCGCAGCGGAGGACGGCGGAGTTTCTGAGGCTTAGTGACATTAGAAACGCGGCTGAGGGCGGCAGAGTTTCTGAGACTCAGTGGTATTGGAAACGCGGCGGAGGTTGGTTTTTGAGACTCAATGGTATTGGTTTCTAGGGCTCAGTGAGGGTAATTTCGTAATTTATGGTTTAACAGATTCTGTTAGTTTTAGATGGAAACTTGCTAGTGGTAATTTTAAAAAGTAATCTTACTACTGGTAAATATTAACACAAAATTGTAGTTTTTGGTAAAAACTCCCTTTATTATCAAAGTTACGAACGATGGAGGTAGGCTAGGCTTGAGAAATATGGCTCGACTAGCGGTCTAGCTGACTCATTGTTTCTCTTCTCTGTCCATTTTTCATTCGGTGCTAATCATTAATTTGAAGTAGTGCAACGAAAGAAATATGGAAATTGGAATTCAATTTCGATTGCAATAGTTCTTCGAACTCCATCAGTACAATCCTGCATAACTTCATTTCACCGAAATGAAAAAAAACTTCGAATGTAAGAACATGCTACATATGTTCCAAGTTTGGTGATTGAACCGCGTTGCAAACAAGCTATAGAGAATGATGCATGTTGATGATGGCAACAATCTAATATTCTATAGAATTAGCACGCATATATATATATAGCAAGAGAATAACATGCTGTTAGCATTGCCTAGCAATCATGAATATGATTACCAAAGGGGACTGAAATTTCAAACCAATCTCACCAATATATGGTATGGGGTTGATCATCAGCTGAAACCAATCCAACCAATTCAACATATATAAACCAAACTGGGTTGTTTCAGAAAACATGTGTGTGATAGTCAAAATTTCTGGGTGAATTTAGAAGCTCATGTATGTACACGTTATAACCATCCTCATCAAGGCGCATAACAAAATTAGAATGACGTCCAAAGTTACTCTACCAAATCAAATGTCTTCTGTTACTTCCAAGACCCAAATTCATTCACAAATTAATATAAACCTGTTGTAGGAAGGTTATTTCCGTAACTTCCTAGATGTGTCTTGACCTAATTAGACTAGTATAGTTGATTCTGTAATAGATAAGGAATCCATGATTTATCGGGATACTTGATGTAATGCCTATATAAAGGCCTCTCTATCAATCAATACATACACAATTCTCCCTATTATCTTTTCTCCTTGAACACATTATCAGCACGTGACCTCCCTGAGCTCTAGAAAAACCCTAATAATTTCTTTTTCCTCCTCCATCCCTTCCGTCGGCCGCACCTCCCTCCTCGGGACCCGTACGCCCCCCCCCCCCCCCCCCCCCCCCCTTCTCGGTCTCTCCTAGGCCGCAGCCCCCGCCTGGCCGCCTGCCCATTCTCTTGGCTCGCCAGCCTGCTCGCTCGCCCGCCAACTCGCCAACTCGCCCATTCGCGTGGCCGCCTGCACGTTCGCTCGCCATCAACTTTTCAAGATAGCTCCTCCAAGTTACTCGCGTAGGAAGAGGCTCGAGAACCAGACAAGAGTCGAAGAACAAGTTTTACGCTCTCGTTCCATTGATCAAAAGGTAAAAATTTTATAAAAGTTCCTGTTTTTGAACTATAGATATATTATATCGGGCGCTATTAGCCTTTCTTCTACTCCGATTCCGGCCATTCTTATATCGCTGATGAGACCTAGAATGGGGATTTCATCACCCCTACGGTCGCGGTTTTAAGTGATGGTCCTGGGTGAATCATGTTGAAAGGGAAATTAAAAGAAAAGAAAAAAGATGCTTATGTGGATGTCTGAGTACGCCACTGTTTGAAGGTGCGGTATGAAACCGCCAGTTTATGCATCAAAAGAAGAAGAAAAAATCGCATCGAAACTAGCTTTCATGTGACCGAATATATCCCTTCTAATTCCAATTTATATTTGATAGTATCTGCTTAAAGCGATACTAATCCGACGTATTATTCTCTTGTAGATGTCGTCGTCGTCACCGTCACGCCCTGATTTTGAGATCTTGGACCTTCAAGGCAAAGACTATCATCGATGGGTTTCCGATGTTGAAATTGCTTTCCAAAGCAAAGGCTTTCCAGCCCTTCTGACTGATGCAGCCGCCACCACCCCTTTTGGGGACCATGCCAAGGCTCAGGCCCTCATGTATTTGAGGCGCCATATCCACCCGACTCTGAAGCGACAATATTTGTCGGTAAAAGATCCCAAAATTTTATGGGACACGCTCCAGCAGTGATTTAACAATGTCCATGACATGCTTCTTCCAGAGCTCACCCTTAAATGGGAACAAATCCGTTTCTCGGATTATGACAAAGTAGACAAATACAATCAGGATATGATTAGTCTACAGGCGGATCTTGGCACGGTTGGCGTCATCAAAACCGATAAATATCTTCTGGAGAAGACATTTAACAATTCCCCATGGCCTACGATGTCCTCGGACATTAGTATAAGATCTCAGTTGATGAAGGCAGAATCAGGTCATTCGCTGACCTTATGGCAATATTGGCTAAAAAAGAACGCCGTTCTGAGATTAGGCTCAATAGTAGCCAGAGACCTGTTGGTACAACGCCAATTCCAACACCACAGGCTCATTATGGGAAGGCTTCAAAGCAGAAAAATAAAGGCCGCCATACCCCGTACAATTCGGTACTTGGAAGATCAGAATGCTGGAAATAATGTGACACGACGCTCCAACACTTGGAGGCGAGAAGGTGGCGAATATGCACCACCTTCAGGGGGAGGCCAGACTGGCCACGGAACCCGTCTAGGTCCAGTACCAAACCCTCCTCGACCTCATAGCAATAACCGGAATGCTCAATTTGTTCCGTGCTACAAGTGTGGTTCCTCCAAACACTACCATCGCGATTGTCGAGCTAGTAAGGAGATGTTAAATACCTACAAGAAATATAAGAAGTTTCTGTCCGAAGAAAGCAATTATGCTGAGGACGAGATGATTGATGCAAATTATGCTCATCATGTGGATTCTCCAAAGGCGCAACCACAAACTCTTGATGTCCCGGATTTTGACTAGCCAATGGCTTTTCTAGTTTATCAAGTATTGTAATGGCATTCGCCATTGTAATGACATTCACCATTGTAATGGCACTCGCCATGTTTTTATGACTCTTGTTAGTCTGTTTATTTTGGAATTAGAAGTTGATGTATTCAAGTTGGCACTTAATAAAATTTCTCTGTTTTCCCATAATTGTGAGAAATTTTATGTTTTTATGCAATCAGGCTCGTGTATTAACAACTCACGTGGTTCTTGTGACGCCACCTTTAGGTCACATAGGCTCTATATTTTGGACTTATAATCCCACTTACGCTCAATCCCTAAATAAATTTTTTTTAAAAAAAAAAAAAAAAGGGTGGCGAACGGGCCGCCATCAGCTCACTAAGGTGAAGTAGGCTCGGCATCCGCCACACTCTGGTGCCACGACACCATGTGTCTTTGACATCCACAGCTTCGGCTAGTGTGCAGCCCGAGAGGTGTTTTAACACCGATCCTAGGAGGCTAGACCTCATTTTATTCCAGTCACCAAAGGTGTTCTACACCACAATGTGCGAAGCCCCGGTTTTGTTTTGGTTTCTGATGATGATTGCTTGGTTATGTAACATTCAACCTTGCACTTTCCAACTTTAGTCGACGTTATAATGTCCAAATGCCATGTGATACACTCGATGGGATTTTCATCCCCTTTCTTTCTCTATCCTACGGCGTAGTGATTAGACTGTGTCCCGCGAGAAACTAACCCAAGTTTTCGTCTCTTTGTAGATGTCTCGCGGTGAAGTTGAGTGTCTAGCTGATAGTGGAACTACCCACACTATTCTAAGGAATAGGCAGTTGTTTACGGATTTAATGCCGTATCGCTCATCAATGACAACATTGATAGGTACCTCGCCGGTTGTCAAAGGGCGAGGAACCGCTGAATTTATGTTACTAAATGGTACTGTTATCAATGTCATTGATGCTTTCTATGCACCGAGAACAAATCGAACCCTGTTGAGTTTTAAGGATATCCGTGCCAACGGTTATCACTTGGATACCTATGCTGAGAATGGTGAAGAATACTTATGCATTACTTCACAAGAACACGGCCGCCGCCGTATCTTAGAAAAGATGTCGTGCATTGAAGACAATGGCTTATATCTCACTACAGCCCGTATCTTCGAATCATATGCTATCACTGACAATTTTTGTGACACTAATGATTATAAGCTTTGGTATGCTCGACTAGGCCACCCTGGCTGTGATATGATGATCCGGATTCTAAAGAACTCCCATGGACATCCATTTTTCAAGTCGAAAAAGCGATTGGAAGAACCTCTTACCGCGACTCAACATCGTGATATACGCAGGAGCCAAGCTCCTCGCCAGACTGTGGCCTTAAAGCCACACTCGCCACCCCCCCCTCCCTTTACAGGTTTTCGGGGCCGCACACCTGGCGGATGAGGAAGCGGCCTTTACGCCGCACGTCGTGCCGTCCCACCCTTCACAAGGACATGGGGCGTCACAACCTGTGTCCTCTTATGCCACAATGGCAATTTCCAATGCCCATCGCTCATTCTGTAAGGCTTGCTCGCTTGCTAAATTGCATGCTCGTCCTTCATTCGCCAAAGCTTCAACTGATAATATACCATTCTTACATCGAATCCAAGGTGATATTTGTGGACCAATCAAACCAGAATGCGGCCCATTTAAGTATTTTATGGTGCTGGTTGATGCGTCGACGCGTTGGTCACACGTCGCGTTGTTGTCCACAAGAAATGCTGCATTCGCCAAGCTTTTAGCTCAAATCATCAAGTTAAGGGCTAACCACCCTGACCATCCTATCAAATCTATTAGGATGGATAATGCTGGCGAGTTTACCTCCAAAGCATTCGATGATTATTGTATGTCCATTGGGATTGAAGTAGAACACCCTGTTCCTCATGTTCATTCTCAAAACGGCCTTGCAGAAGCCACCATTCAGCGACTCCAGCTAGTAGCTAGGGCATTGGTTATGGGAACTAATTTACCAGTTTCTGCTTGGGGATATGCAATACTGCATGCAGCGATGCTTATTCGTTTTCGACCCATTGCCAACAATGCGTTTAGTGCCTACCAGATGGTAACTGGTTTTGAACCCAATCTATCACACTTACATACTTTCGTTTGTGCAGTTTATGTGCCAATTACGCCTCTTTTGCGTATCAAAATGGGTCCACAACGATGTTTAGGCATCTATGTTGGCTATGATTCGCCAACGATAATCCGCTACTTAGAACCAACCACCGGTGATCTATTTACTGCGCTATTCGCAGATTGTCACTTTGAAGAGACACACTTCCCGCCGTTAGGGGGAGATAGGAATGCACTCATTCCGAATGAACGTCAGGAATTGACATGGTGTGCCCCCAACGATTTGTCTCTTCATGATCCTCGCACTGCTCAAAGTGAGCTTGAAGTGCAACGCATTATCGATCTTCCAAAAGTCGCGGAATCGAGGCCCGACGCTTTCACTGATATTGCGAAAGTGACAAGATCACACTTAACTGTTGCAAACGTACTGGCAAGGTTGGAGGTCCCGAATTATGGGACCGATTCGGCTGCCCTAAGACCTAGTGCCGTCGGCATACTCTCAGGAGAGGGTGACGTCGGCGACGACCATTGAATCGGATCACAACAGTGCCCTGATGGACTTTGAAGGGGCAGCAGCTTCGGCCTCGGCTCCCACCAGAAAGAGGGGGAGACCGAAGAATTCTCGAGATAGAAACCCTCGAAAGAAGCGAGCGAAGGCAAAAAATCCGCTCATCATCGACGATGCAAATCCATCGCATGAGATTGTCTCTGACTATAGTTATGTCCATGAGTCAACTGAATCATTTTTGTGGGATGACACATAACCAATGTTGACTCTAGAGAACAAAGAAATCTCACTCAGTTTGAATAACGCGTGTCTCTTAGTGGATAGAGCCTCCACACACGTCGATGATATATATGTTTATTCCGTTGCACAAGAGATCATCCATGACGACGAAGTTGAACCACGCTCAGTGACTGAATGTCAACAAAGAGCAGATTGGCCGAAGTGGAAAGAAGCAATACAGGCAGAACTTGACTCATTAGACAAAAGGCAAGTCTTTGGATCTGTTGAATTGATCCCTAAAGCCGTTAAACATGCCGGACATAAGTGGGTCTTTGTTCGTAAGCGCAATGAGTAGCATGAGATCTTGCGATATAAGGCAAGACTCGTAGCGCAAGGCTTCTCGCAGCGTCGTGGTATTGACTACGAGGAGACGTATTCTCCCGTAATGGACATCATTACTTTCTGCTACTTAATCAGTTTAGTAGTGTCCGAAAAACTGAGTATGCAACTGATGGATGTAGTTACAGCGTATCTATATGGGGATCTAGATACGAATATCTACATGAGAGTTCCCGAAGGAATTCATGTGCCCGAATCAAAAGACTCTAAACCACGGAGTGCTTATGCAGTTAAGCTGCAACGTTCACTGAATGGACTTAAACAATCCGGAAGGATGTGGTACAATCGCCTACGTGAATACTTGATTCGGAGGGGTTACAAGAACGATGAGTTATGCCCATGCGTGTTCATTAGAAAGACCAACTCTGGATTTGCTATTGTAGCTGTCTATGTTGATGACATGAATGTCATCGGTACTTCAAGTGAGATTGAAGAGACAGTTTCATTCTTGAAATCAGAGTTCGAGATGAAGGATCTTGGGAAGACTAAGTTTTGTTTAGGACTTGAGTTAGAGCATAGAACCAAGGGTATTCTGGTTCACCAGTCTGCTTATACGCAGAAGATGCTCAGGCGTTTCAACATGGATACATGTACGCCATTGTCCACTCTCATGGTCGTTCGTAGTCTGGACATAAACAAGGATCCATTCCGTCCCAAAGCGGATGAAGAAGAAATTCTTGGTACTGAGTACCCATACTTAAGTGCGATTGGGGCACTTTTGTATTTGGCACAGTGCACTAGACCAGACATTGCTTTCGCTGTGAACTTACTAGCTAGATTTAGCTCAGCGCCTACGCATCGTCATTGGAACGGTATCAAATATTTGTTTCGTTACTTGAAAGGTTCCATTGACTTGGGACTGTTCTATCCCTTCAGCACAAAGAGATAAGATTCCGCCGTTCACCCTCCTCACACCAACGTTTCCGGCTGCCTCGACAGTACCATCGTACGCTGTGGTACTGCCACTGGCGCTAGTAACGTGGCGGATGATGATGGCGACGCGTCCGGCCATCCAAATGTGTCATTCTCTGGATGTCTCCCTTATCTAAAGACTCCCAAAAATGTGTTAGTTGGATTTGCATATGCTGGGTATCTCTCTGACCCGCATAGTTCTTTTATAATGTGCAACAACAGAAATTCCTGAACATCCAAGTTAATCAAGTGAGTTCAGATGCAAATGTTGTAGATTTGTTTACCAAGTCTTTGGGAAAATCTATGCATGTGAAACATGTGAAGAGCCTAGGCATGCGCCATATATCAGAGCTCTAAGTTTGTTAGACATCAGGGGGAGTCTACATCACATGTTATTCACAAGTGTAGTGTTGGTGTGTTGTGCTCTTTTCCCTTCGTCCATGCATTTTATTTTTACCCAAGAGGTTTTTGTTTTGCTGGCAAGGTTTTAGTGAGGCAACATGGCAAGCATCATGAAGACATTAGGCGCTCGACACAAGGGAGAGTGTTGTAGGAAGGTTATTTCCGTAACTTACTGGATGTGTCTTGACCTAATTAGACTAGTATAGTTGATTATGTAATAGATAAAGAATCCATGATTTATTGGGATACTTGATGTAATGCCTATATAAAAGTCTCTCTATCAATCAATACATACACAGTTCTCCCTATTATCTTTTCTCCTTGAACAAAACATTTATTTTCACAAAGTTGAAAAAGAATAAATCAACCCACAAAAAAAAGATTACAACCCCCCTTTTAAAAAAAAAAATTACAGACAACGGATCATTATTCCATCCTCGTATTTGTTTTAAACGGCATAAAGGTCCTCACCACCTTCTTCACTCCATCAACAAAAGAGGTATTACATTTGACGGTTCCATCGTTCCCGGCGAGCACTGTGTACTTGTCCTTCCTGGTGAAGTTAGTGCACTCAAACCCTAACGTTGCAGCCAAGATCCTC
Organism: Potentilla sterilis; assembly: GCA_963682095.1. Lineage (NCBI taxonomy): Eukaryota > Viridiplantae > Streptophyta > Magnoliopsida > Rosales > Rosaceae > Potentilla > Potentilla sterilis. Next base: position 8,677,462 of record OY821763.1, on the reverse strand, counting down.
TGCACGTAATTAGCAACATCGTGAGGACTCTTCCCCGACGAACACGTAGCTTCCATCGGCAACTGGTTCAAGAAGGTGACCTCATACACCGGTCTTGGGTTCATGAAGAAGAAAATGGGGTCCAAAGCCTTGCAACCCTTGGCGGTGGTTGCATGGAAAAACCCTACCCTGTAATTCATAGCCACGGGGACTATTCTGTCTGTGAGCTCGGCAAACAGTGCGCTAAACCTCAAGAGGAAAGGCTCGCGACACGTCGTTCCTTCGGGGCAGACGACGAGGTCTCCTTTGGAGAGTTCACGCTTGATTTTCTCGGCATCAACATGTCGGATTCGGGTTAATCGGATCGTGGGGATCGGGGAAAGGATCTCGGAGAATCGAGAGACGGAGTATGTGACGGCTGGGATTTTACGGCCGAGTACGGTGGACAGGACGACGGGGTCCATTAGCGTTCGGTGAGTGCAGACAAACAGTACGCCGGAGTTGTTGTTTCCCGGGACTGCCGGTGGGGGTGGGGGCTTGCCTTTAACTATGACTTTCCCGCCAAGTAACCGGGTAGACTTGGGTTTAGCCCACATTGGTAACATCAAGCCCACGGTTATGCGGATGAAGGCAAGTAAGATGCCTAGGGGCATCCATAGAAGGATCAAGAGGGCGGTGGATGGTGTCGGGCGCTTGACCAGTCGGCCGTCGTGGAAGATCACCGGAAGGGGCCGGAGGAGTTGTTGATCGTCCTTTTGGTTGGTCATCATGAATGGCGGGTGCATTTGCTCCTGTACATATGCCAGTTTTTCATGAGGATATATATATAAGAAATTTGTTCCTCGCTAGCTTTTAACCGTTTTGTACATGAGATGCATTACAGAGAAATTGTTTTTCTTAATCTTAAAGTATGAAAATTGGCCATTAGAATAGAAATTCTAAATAAACATCGATATACGTACATGTAGATACTTTCCTACGTACATTATTATCAGTTAGAATGAGAGGTGATCTGTAAGTATCGATGAACTATATGGAAGATGAGTTCAGGGAACGTCAATGACGACGCAAATATTAACGGCTTTACCTTGCATAATGATAGAAACGAAGAACTTGATGATGTAGGTCTTCCCAACCCTAATGTAAGTTGATTTAATTTCTCGGCAACTAGCTTGCCCACCCGGTCACAGAAATGACTGGAACCAACTTCGCCCTTAACGAAACCTGTGGCTAACCCAAAGCGGTTTACCACCAGCTCGCAGCCGACAACTTCATCAGCACGCAAGTGCTCCTTCACAAACCTCTCCACCATTATCGTCGGCATCTTCGTCACCACAACCCGCTCGTCACACGAACTGAACACCTTCCACGCCTCCATATCGACATCCTCCACGTAAAACTTCGGCAGCACAGCTCGGGCCACTGATTTGATCTCCGATTCGCTAACTCCAGCGACTGCAACAAAGATCATGAGCTTCAGCCCTGCCTGCTCCATACCCATCATCTCGAGAAACCGGATGACCGGCCACATAACTAGCAGCAAGGCAAACCGGAACAACCCGGACGCCTCGAATGCGACCAACATGAAGTAGGAGAAGGGATCGGGGTCCTTGAGGAGTGTCCCTTCTAGCTCTGAAACAACCGAAGACTCTTGACGATCCATCTGTGTAACTATTTTTGCATGGGTTTTCTATGTTTCGCGGTTTATAAGGCCCTATAAAGCTGTTTAAACAGTTTACTAAACTAGTTAAACCAAATCTGTACTAATCACTCTGATGGGTTTTGAGTAGATGTATCTGCAAGGAAAAGAGGACTATAGCAATGTTATATATATACACAAAAGATCGATTACTTAACCCCAACTACAACTTTCTTTAGTGATATGACAAAGTCCACTTGTTCAGACCTAATTGGTTATTCTACTTAGTTAGGTCGCTTACTCTGTGTCTTTACATTTCAATAGTGGTACACATTTCAATGGTGGTGACGAGACGTGAACAATGTTGGCTCATTCTTGTTATATAAGCTTCGGGAAAAGTTTGTAGGTGTGACAAAACTTACCACCCAAATATGATGTTATTGCGTCAACGAAATTTCTCAGAAATTTCGAGTGTCGATCTCTTTCAGGTTCAGGGTTTTCTATAAGCATTCACCGTTCTATCGTCGACAATTAATTCAGACCAAAATGAAAAGCTCTGTTGTCAACTTGTTTATAATAACAAAACTTGTATGATATGCAGAAGAATATATGTGAGCCATCGGTGTTCATTGACACACGCGTGTCGATAGGTTCAGTTTGTTCGTGCATTTAGCAACTGACTGGAGTTAAGAGTTTAAAGTTTAAGATGATATACAAACAAACTCTGATCTAAACTTATTTATCTTAACATTGTCTGCAAATATTTTCTGATCGAAAACCCGGCCAGAGTGCTTGGTCGAAAGCACAAAAGCATGTGTTCTCTTCCCTTATAGTGCTTGGGAATGACTGTTAAGCACATTGCCAAACCCATCTAGTGCGTATTAGAATGATCGTGTTGGGCAAGTCTCATTGATCTCAGAGCTGCATGCGTTATATACTTATATATACAATGCTTGTAAACAAGAAGGGTTAAACAACCTAGATCGAGTTAGGTTAGAGAACTGATCGAAAACCTAGTGTAGCTAAATTATTGCGTACAAACATGAATGCTGGTTATAAATTTGGCATGTCAATTTGACACGCAATTAGTTTAGGCTCAAAGCTGTACGTAGTTAGGTAAAGGTTTGGTTTGAAGACGATCAAGACCTCTTTTTAACTTAAGAAGGATGATGAAAAGTACTAAAAACCTGATGTCTGATGGCATTTTTTAGTTCACGAGTTTGGCGAATTGATTAACCCTCATAATATTGGCCCGGGTTCATCCTGATCGATATAAGTTGTAGCAATAAAATCTCCTCCTAGAGTTCACGATGGTCCATAATATGCTTGTAAAACTCATCCTCAATCAACCAACAATCAACTAAACGAGCAAAAATCTCGTATTCAACACAGGGTTGCCACAAGATGCAAGTTAAACACTAAGCCAAAAACCTCAATAGACAATATTCATCAGACAGTGCTATTGATAAAAACCATTGTTTGAAAAAATCAGACAATGGTAAGAAAATAAATATTGTCTGAAGCTGCTATTCAGACAATAGATTTTATGTTACCATTGTGTGAGTCTATTACAGACAATTTCAGTTTACTGTGGTGTTTTAACATTGCGCTGCCTGGGACTTCAGACAATAGTTTTTATTTAACCATTGTGTGAAAACCAGCGGCAGACAATACCTTTAAATTTATATGTTGTCTGATTGGTACCGTCACACAATGCTTTTAGTCAATTATTGTGCATTGTGACAATTGCTTTAGACAATGTTCATTATTATGCAATATTTTCATCATAACTTATCACACGAAAACGCTATTACGTACTTTTAAATGACCTTGTCTCGTCGACTCTTCCAAACATTAAACTCTCAAATAGATGAGACATAATCATCCATATAAAAATTTGGGAACGTTTACCTCCCGATACTATGGCTCCCCATAGAGAGAGATAAGTTTAAATAGGTTGACCGCATCGATCGGGACTCTAACTTTGTCGGATTTAAGTGATTTTTTTACCATCACCGTATTTCATCATAAAGATCAAATGCTATTTCATAGCGTTTTTCAAAATTTGTCTTATTTTATATAGTTGTTTTGAAAAGTTGTATACTTGAGTATAATCTACTAATCAAGTTATATCGCATTAGTAAGCAAGTTGTCATTATAATGTCTAAATTCAAAAAATGAAAATTTTGACCGTCTGATATGATCGTTATTATCAAATATGAGTAGAGTACAAAAATCAACTCGTTTCGTGAACGTTCGATGCTCGATCGAAACGGTCAACCATATTTTCATAAAACTTATCACACGAAAACGCTATTAGGCACCTTTAGATGACTTTTTTTCGTCGACTCTTCCAAGCATTAAACTCTCTAATAAATGAGACGTAATCAGCCATGTAAAAATTTGAGAACATTTATCTCCCGATACTATGGCTCCCCATAGAGAGAGATAAGTTTAAATAAGGTTGACTGCATCGATCGGGCCTTTAACTTTGTCGGATTTAAGTGATTTTTTTACCATCACTGTATTTCATCACAACGATCAAATTCTATTTCATAGCATTTTTCAAGATTTGAATTCTTTTATATAGTTGTTTCGAAAAGTGGTACACTTGAGTATAATCTACTAATCAAGTTATACCGCATTAGTAAGCATGTTGTCATTGTAATAGCTAAATTTACAAAATGGAAATTTTGACCGTCTGATGTGATCGTCATAGTTAAATATGTGTAGAGTAGAAAAATCAACTCGTTTCGTGAACGTTCGATGTTCGATCGAAACGGTCAACCATATTTTCATAAAACTTATCACACGAAAACGCTATTAAGCACCTTTAGATGACCTTGTTTCGTCGACTCTTCCAAACATTAAACTCTCTAATAAATGAGACGTAATCAGCCATGTAAAAATTTGGGAACATTTATCTCCCGATACTATGGCTCCCCATAGAGAGAGATAAGTTTAAATAAGGTTGACCGCATCTATCGGGCCTTTAACTTTGTCGGATTTAAGTGATTTTTTTACCATCACCGTATGTCATCATAACGATCAAATTCTATTTCACAGCGTTTTCAAAATTTAAATTCTTTTATATAGTTGTTTCGAAAAGTTGTATACTTAAGTATCATCTACTAATCATTAAAAACTGAAATATTTGGCTACGGCATAGACGTCACCGTCGCCTAAAATTGAACCGAGTGTGCTACGGCCTCGATTCCCCGTAGCTAATGTGTGAAAATTTTGTGAAAATTAGGCGCCAATATCTCAATCTTATGAGGCGCCATTATTCCACGAAAATAATTGGGACAAAATTTATTAGGAAGAAAAAAAAAGCTTTCAGATAACAACACTTACTCCCCCACCCAACACTTCACAAAAAACCCTCTCTCTCTCTCTTGAACCCATCGAACCCTCTCCCAAACCCAGAAAACCCTCTCTGAAACCTCTCTCAGAAAACCCTAAATCCCTCCTCTCACCTCTCACCTCCTCCTCTCTCTCATGAACAATCTCTCCTAAAATCCCCAAATTCGAAACCCTAATTTCTCATGGCCGACGTCCTCAGTCCATGGCCGCCCAGAAGGAGCGACTCTCCATGGCTTGCGTTTCGAGACTCTCATGGCTTCGAATTCCTCAGATGCGCCGTCGACGACCTCGGTGACTTCGATTTGAACTCTCACTCTGTCCGTCGTCCGGTGAGCCGTCGTAACATTGTTGAAAATGTTTAGCTTGAATTGGGTTACAGTTTAGACTTCGATTTAGCCCAAACCCAATTCGATTCTCTTCTCAAATTTCTCCTCTTTCTCCTTTCTCAATTTAGACTTCCATTGTTTGGATTTGAATGCTATTTTTCCTTCTCATTGGCTGCAGTTAGCATCGAGACCAAACTCGGAGAAGTTGGCGGTCTCCAAATTGGGTGAGGTTCACTACAAGAAAAAAGGCCTTTACTGACGAAAAAACAAAAACGGCCGACGACATACTTTTTTCGTCGGCTATTCCCAAGAATGGCCGACGAAAATTTTTGTCGTCGCTAAAAAAAAAAATTCGTCGACTATTCCCATAGAATGGCCGACGATTTTTTATTTCGTCCGTAAAAATAAAAAATCGTCGGCTATTCTACAAGAATGGCCGACGATTTTTTCTTTCGTCCCTAAAAAATATTTTTCGTCGGCTATACCCCTATAATGGCCGACGATTTAAATTTTTCGTCATCTATACTCTGAAAGTATAGCCGATGAAAATTTTTGGAAGTATGGCCGACGAAGTTGACAATTTCGTCGGCTATAAGTCTTTATATTTTCAGATCTGGACAGCAGCTGCTCATTTAAAAAAAAAAAACGGGAGAAAGAGTGAAAAATCGGTGGGTATTGTTGAAATCCGTCCTCTCTTACATTGTGGAGCTATATATAGGTACGTACATGTGTATATATGTTGATTTTGAGTTTTAGTTGAGTTGATTTTGAGTTTTAATTTAGTGATTTTGATTTAGTAAGTGATTTTTTGTTTTGTTGTTGTTTTAGTGTTAGAATGTATGTATATATGTTGATTTTGAGTTTTAGTATACTTGAGTTGATTTTGAGTTTTAGTGATTTTGATTTATTAAGTGATTTTTTGTTTAATTTGTTGTTGTTTTAATTAGTGTTAGAATGTATGTATATGTTGATTTTAAGTTTTAATTGAGTTGATTTTGAGTTTTAGTTTAATTATGTGTTTTAATTTGATGTTATTTTAATTAGTGTTAAAAAAAAAATATATATATATATATATATATATATATTAACTTAAATAATGGTTAATATATAGTGTAACTTAAATAATGGTTGTTAATTAATAGTATATATATATGAGTTGATGTTGATAATAATATATATTGTAATATAAATGTGTTAATTAATTTCTTATTATTTAAAGTTATACATATATATTATTATCAGGTTATATATGGATCGGGATAAGAGTTGGATTTCGCTTCCATGGCATGACCGACGATACACTACAGGAGTTGTGGATTTTTTGCAGTTCGTCGAGGAAAATGCAAACGGAAATTACCATTATTGCCCGTGCAAGAAATGTAAGTGTCGCAGTGATATGTGTCGATTTCCGATTAGGACAGTATGGGAGCACCTAAAGAGTAATGGATTTTGGCAGAAGTACACACGTTGGATATATCACGGTGAGCCATCATTAGATGGATCGCATGATCATGGGCAGTATTTTGTGGCGGGCAGTAGTAGTACATCCAACGATCCAACAATGGCATTCGTCAACAACGTGTTTCCTTTTGAAAGCGGTGTACGTGGGGAACAATATATGCAGGACCCGGTGCAGCCGTTCCCACAAGTTGTCAACACTGCTGCCTATGACAAGTACAACAAACTGATTGCATTGCAACAGACCCCTGTGTCTTCAAGTTCTGAGAAGACAGTTCTTCAAAGTGTGATGGAGGTAATGAGGATTAAAGTCGAGACAAAAGGGAGCATCAGGCAAGTGGATGAATATCTACAGTACACTTCTTCGTTGTTGGAGGAGGGTCATCGTAATCCTACCAATCACCGTAAGGTCCAAAGTATCCTCAAAGATCTAGGGCTTTCCTACATTAAGATCCATGCATGCGCATTTGACTGCGTTCTCTTCTGGGGTAAAGATGCAGAAGGGAATGACCTTGCTAGCCTTGACGCATGTCCGATATGTCAGTCTGACCGATATAAGTTGACGGGAGCAGGCAATAGGAAACCTGTGAAAGTGCTTCGGTATTTTCCGTTGAGAGATAGGCTTGAGCGGTTGTACATGTCAGAAACCACCGCAAAAGCTATGAGATGGCACGGTGAGCGGGACGCGGGAGACGCAGATATCATGACACACATCTCTGACGGAGCGGCTTGGAAGCATATAAACAATGAGTTTTCTCATTTTGCGTCAGATGTCAGAAACGTCAGGCTCGGGCTCTCAACCGACGGGTTCAACCCTTTCGGCACTATGAGTCTTTCATACAGTATATGGCCGGTGGTTTTGGTACCTTACAACCTTCCTCCGTGGATGTGCATGAAGAAGGAATATAATATGTTGACGTTGTTGATTCCGAGGCCTGGTTACTCGGGAAAATGTCTCGATGTGTATATGAGACCATTGATTGAAGAGCTTAAGGTGTTGTGGGACGTTGGTCATCCCACTTTTGACTAGTACAAGAAGGAGACGTTCCAGATGCATGTCATGGTTATTGGTACCATCAGTGATTTTCCTGCTTATGGGATGTTGTCGGGCAGCGTTGTTAGGGGATACAAGGCTTGTCCAGAGTGCCTCAGCGATTATGGGAGCACCCCTCATTGCAACAAGATATGCAGAATGGGTCATCGTGTGTTCGTTCCGGCGGATCACCACTGGCGTTACGAGTCCGGCGCATTTGATGGAACCGAAGAACACGGTCGTCCTCCCAGAAGATGGACGGGAAGAGAAATTTTAGCAAGGCTTAATGAGTACGATTTTGGGCCCCTCAACAATCATCCCGATATTGTAGCGGAAATACCTGAAAGGCCTGAGGAGTACAAATTCTGGACACATAAGAGCATATTGTGGGAACTCCCGTACTGGTGTGAGTTGCTGATCCGTCACTTCCTAGACGTTATGCACATAGAAAAAAATGTTTCTGAAAGTGTGGTGGGTACAACGCTGAACTTGGAGGGGAAGACGAAAGACGGTCCTAAGGCTCGCACTGATCTGCAAAACATGAATATCAGAAAACCACTATGGTTGAAACAAGGGAAGAGAAAAATGCCTCAAGCTCCTTACACCGTCAAGCCTGAGCATAAATCAGAAATTTTCCATTGGATAAGTCGGGCCAAGTATCTTTCAGGCTTTGCTGGAAATATAGCCAAGTGTGTCAACCGACAATTCAACAATCTTTACGGGTTGAAAAGTCATGACAACCATATCCTGCTACAACGTCTCTTCCCTGTTTTCATTCGACCGTTCCTTCCCCGTCACGTTGTGGAGCCATTAGTAGTGTTGGCAAGATTTTTCCAGAAGGTATGCACACGGGAAGTGAGAAAATCTGACCTCCGGGAAATGCAACAAGACATCGTTCATATCATGTGTAAATTTGAGATGATATTTCCTCCAAATTTTTTCGACATCATGGCTCACCTCATGATCCATCTTCCTCGGCAGTTGTTGCTTACCGGTCTTGTGCACTTCACTTGGATGTATCCGATGGAAAGGTACGTATTTTACACCTTATGTTAATTTCCTCATCAATATATGTGATTTACTATTAATGTACTATCATAACACTTTAAAAACTTGATTTATAGGCAACTTGGACAATACGGTGATTTTGTCCAAAACAGATCCGCACCTGAAGGATGTATAGCTGAAGCATATATTGCGCACGAGTGCGTCACCTACATGAAGCTGTATTTAGGAGCGTTACATGAAAGCATACCGGAAGATGTACCTTCACAGTTCAATCTTTCCATACTCTCCGACGATGTTGTAGTCGGTGGAAACATGCCAGTTTCCTACAAGTTGAAAGATTATGAGGTAGCCATTGCACATTGGTGGGTACTAATCAACTGTCCAGAAGTTCAGTTTTGGAAGGACATGCATCTACACTGTGAAGGAGTAGCAGGTGATCTCGATTACCACAACCGGACATTCGCAGAGTATTTCGGCCGCTGGGTACGTAACTTCACCACTATTCTATACGTGTTTATATATTATTGTGTATAATTATTCATATTTATAGTTGATATATTCTGATGGTTGCAGATGGACCTTATTCAAAATGATAATCACCCTAAGTGGTCGCACGAACTCAGACTTCTGGCGATGAAGCCGGTCTATGCCAAAGTTTATGCGACGTGCAAGGTGAATGGTGTGTTATTTCGATGTGAAGAGAGAGACCTCAGACTGAAAACACAAAATTCAGGGGTTATGGCACATGGTGGGGATGATGGAGTTGACTATTACGGTGTTCTCCATTCAGTTGTGGAACTGCATCATGGGGAAGGCATGAAAGTACACCTTTTCAAGTGTAGATGGTTTGACATACGGCCGCAGAGCATGAAAATCGATCAGTACGGCATAACTTCTGTGAACACTAGTACATCATGGTATGAGGACGACCCGTTCGTTTTAGCCACATGAGTGAAACAAGTGTTTTATCTTGATGATCTCGCCAAGGGCGACCCGTGGAAAGTAGTCAACACTATCCACCATCGCAACATTTACCGGGCGTCTACACTTGGAGTGGCTGAAGAGAACGAGGAAGGGGGCACCGCGTATCAAGAGCCCAACTCAAACGGTATTCCTGACTCCTCTTTTATTCGCCTAGACACGCCGGTGCGAATTCGACGTGAAGAGCCACTGCTTGTTGATGTTGATCCAAATGAAGAAACTAACGAGGACTCTAATGGTGAGGAAAGACATAGATTACCCCTATCGAGCAATTCAGAAACCGAAGAAGACTCATCCGATGATTCCGATTACAATCCGACGGATTAAGTAATTTAGATGATGTAATCCTTTCATTTGTAATCCACTCATTTCTAATGAACGGGCGTGGGGATGAGCCTCCCAGCTAGGCTGGGTTCCAAACCCCTTAAAAAAAATTTGAAATATGTTCACTGTTGGGTTTCTGTTTTTTTCTGTTCAATTTTAGTTATATATGAACAGGACATCGGAATACGAGAGGTGTAAAACCACTGATTTTTTTATTTTTTCACAGAATAGCCGACGAAAAATGCATTATTTCGTCAGCTATTATGAGAATAGCCGACGAAAAATTCATTATTTCGTCGGCCATAATTTTATTGAAAAATACATATTTTATTTTTGACAGAAAACGACAAAAGAATAGCCGACGAGTACTAGGTTTGATTTCGTCGGCTATGATTAAAAAAAAAAAAAAGCAGCTTCCATTTTCTATCACTATCGACAAACCATTGCTTCATCCTTCAAATGCAAATGTGTCGTGAAATAAGATATGACCGAAATATTGAAATACATCTACGGTTGAAAAATGAGAAGATTCCGACAAAATCTGTGTGCCGAATGTTGCGGTTAGCTGTTTTTTACTTCCATTTTCCTATGGGTAGCCTGACTGTCGGTTAATATTTTGAGGAAAATTTTTATACGATTAGTTGCGTCTCATCGATTTGAAACTATTCTCTGTTGAAGATCAGGCAAAAAAACGTCATTTAGACATGCCAATTTCCGTTTTAAAGCGTTTAGAGGTTTGACTCACCCGGTTGACCGTCCCGATCGAGCCTTTAACGTTGTCAAATGTAGTTGAATTTTTTTTCATACATGTATTTAATCTTAACGGTGATATCTGACGGTTGGAATAGATTTTCCAAACTTTTAGATTCAAAATCGGAACATATGCACTAATGTTCCTTAACTTGTTTACTAAGTGTTTAAGTGAATGTATAGTTTCAAATAGTTACTATACGTAGACTCTTCAAATGCAAATGTGTCGTGAAATAAGATCTGACCGAAATATTGAAATACGTCTAAGGTTGAAAAATGAGAAGATTCCGACAAAATCTGTGTGCCGAATGTTGCGGTTAACTGTTTTTTACTTCCGTTTTCCTATGGGTAGCCTGACGGTCGGTAAATATTTTGAGGAAAATTTTTATACGATTAGTTGCGTCTCATCGATTTGAAACTATTTTCTGTTGAAGATCAGGCCAAAAAACGTCATTTAGACAGGCCAATTTCCGTTTTAAAGCGTTTAGAGGTTTGACTTCGCAGTTTGACCAAAGGTTTAGCCGACGAAAATTCTATTTTGTCGGCTAAACTCTTGTGATCAGCTTATTGGCCACCGTTGGATGGCTCAGATCCAACGGCTGCTGATTGTCCAAAGAATAGCCGACGAAATACTTAAATTCGTCGGCCAAAATGTTGTGATCCGCGCCTTTTCATTGTCCGCCGTTGGATGGGGGAGATCGGACGGCTGCTGAGCGCTTAAAGTATAGCCGACGACATTCAAAGAATAGCCGACGAGTTCAAATATTTCGTCGGCTATGTTGGAGAATAGCCGACGAAATCTTTTTATTTCGTCGGCTATTCTATCGGGTATAAGGCTGAAACTGCCGAACCCTAGCCTCTATTTTCTGCATTTTTCATATTTCTCCCCCTCCGTACACCTCCGCAGCAATTCAGATTGCGTCGCACCGCCGCTCTGCTCCTCCTCCTCCTCCATCCGATCCGGCCACTCTCCTCCTCCTCCATCCGATCCGGCCACTCTCCTCCTCCTCCATCCGATCCGGTAAGTTTTTTTTTTTTTTTTAAATTATTTTAATTTAAATATGTTAATTTAGGTTAATTTATTTATGTTAATTTAGATATAATTTATTTAATTATTTATGTAATTTAGATATAATTTATTTATGTATTTATGTTAATTTAGATGTAATTGTTAATTTAGGTATTTATGTTAATTTAGGTATAATTTAGGTATTTATGTTAATTTAGGTATAATTTAGGTATTTATGTTAATTTAGGTAATTTTTAGGTATTTATGTTAATTTAGATAATTTTTTTAAATTTATTTTAATTGTATAATTTAAGTGTAATTGTATAATTTATACGTATAAATTGGTTGTTTAATTATATAAATTGGTAACTTAATTGTATAATTTAGCTTAATTATATATATAGCTTAATTATATTTAATTTTAATTATATAAATTGTTATATATTTGTTAATAAATTAATTATATTTGTTATAATTTAGGTATATAAATTGTTATATATTTAATTTTAATTATATAAATTGTTATATTAAAATATGTTAGTATTATTGGTTATTATATTAATTAGAATTTGTTATTTAATATAATATAATTTAATATCAATTAATGTATTAATGCATTGGGCTTTAGATGGCTGATGCATTAAGAAACTTATTCGGAGGCCGTCGTTCCGGCAGATCTAGAGGTTCTGGAAATTCCGCCGGTTCCGCAGACTCCGAGAGGACCGCTAGCCAGCCTGAGAGGACCATCAGCCAGCCGCGGAGGAGTGTAGATTCATCCCAGCCGCGGAGGATTGTGGATGCATCCCAGCCGCGGATAAGTCTGAGTTCTCAGCACCAGACCCTTCTCGAGGCGGGGCGGCCGTCGAGCACTTCACGTCCCCCTGTCGGGCCTGATGCTCCGAGGTTCAGTCGGCAGCTATTTCAGGACGAGATAGCTGCAGACGTTCCTCAGGTCCGTATGCCTGAGGTTCATCGGGAGCCGATGCCGAGTCCGACGACGTCTGCTGCTGACTCGACTGAGGGGCCTACTCTCCCAAATCAGCTCTACATCCCGTACAACATTCCTGCGATACCCGAGGTCGACTATCGTGGTGTGCCCATGTGGCCTGATATGCCTCAGTACGTGAGTGCGTATACCAGCAGCAGCCATGGGAGAACCCGGACCTCCTGATTTCGGCGAGGAGAAAAGGAAAGTCGACAGAGGGGTCATCGAGTTCAGGTAACATTCGATTTTATTAATTAAAATGTTTGATTAAAATTAACGCACTAATATTTAATTTTATTAACCAATCGTCGTTTATGTGATAGGGACAGCCGCTAGCAGTTCGACGAGGAATACCAGAGGTGTCATATGTTTTGACACACTCAGGAGAAATGTTGATCTGAGGGGGAGGATCCAGATCAACGAACCTCCTAATCAAGAGGTTCAGGGGAAAAAAAACGCGACTACTCGGGTTGCGTGGGGGCACTGATTAGGGACATAGTCCCTATGTTGTGGACTCGGTGGGCTGATGTGCCCGAAGAAATCAAGAGGGAGTTGAACAACGCCGCGTCGGTGAGTAATTTAAAAAATTTAATTTATTTATCGTAATATGTAGTAATTTTCGGTATTGTTATAATTATAAAACTAATAAAATATTATCTTTCAGACATACTTCGAGGTTGCGGAACACAAGCGGGATTGGGCGGACGCGATTCAGAACTCGAGGTACATTGAGAATTCCTCATCTTTGATTTTGAAATATTTTATGATATTAATAATATTTCTAATGCACTTTTGTTTTTTTCGTAGGTTCAAAGAGTGGAAGAACGAGCTCCGTTCCCACTATAACGAGTACGTCAACCGTGGTCTTATGGGTACTCCCAGAGAGTTCATGTTCAGGGAGTACGAGTGGCGTTGATTGAAGACAGTAGACTTCGACAACCCAGTTATGCAGGTAAATACTAAACTTCACTATAAATGTTTATTTTGTTAAAATTTTAATTATTATTTTAATTATTTTATAATTATTACAGTAATATTTTTTTATGTTTTTAATATTTTATTATTTGTTTGAAGGAACGGTCTCGGATAAACTCTGCGAACCGCCGCCGTAACACAATCCCCCATCATGGTGGTTCTAGGCCGTTTGCACAATATCAGGAGGAGGCGCTTAGAGATCATCCTGATAGCAACCCGTACGTGGAGACGTTCAAGATCGCTTATCCACAAGCGACATAACATCTCGTAAGTCGTTCATTACGATTTTAAAGTTTTAATTATTAATTTTACTTAACTATCGATTTGTTAGAATATTAATTTTTTTTTTTCCGTCCAATTAGGAGAGGGTGAACCGGGCCGAAGAAGAGGTGCTCTAGCAAGTAGTTCGGGAGACACAACCGAACATTTCAGAGGCAGATCTGGAAGAAGCCCTGCGCCAGGTCGACCGAACCAATGTCCAAACGGCGGCGAGGATGTTCGACGCAGCCTTCCCACACCGGTCCAACGACTACTACTGCCGGGGTTTGGGAAGTACTGGACTAGGGCTCCTGAAGACCACTAAGGGAGGTCAAAAGAAGGGAGGCGGGGAGAGCCAACAGATGAGGGGGGAAGTGCAGCGATTGGCAGAAGAAAATGCAAGGTTGGCGGCCGAGTTCCAGAGATCACAGGAGCTACACCGCAGAACACAAGAGCACCACCGCCGAACACAGCAGTATTATTCCGATCTGTCCAGTTGGAATGCTGAATGCGAGAGAGTTCGGCAACACAACTACGCCGCCCAACAAAACTGGTGGTGTGATATGTTCGCTGCCCAACAACATAACCTTCCACACCCGCCCCCGTTTCAGCCGTTAGTGGTACCTCCAATGCCTCAACCTCCCGAGTTAGGTGACCAGGATGACGAGCATGAAGGAGAGCAGGATGCTGGGGATGACCTGGTGGACTTTAGTGGTTTAGGTGATGATTAGGGTTGTATTTTATGTATATTGGAACGAATTAAATAATAAGTCATTTAGACGTGTTTCTTGTTGGTGCAAATGCATGGACTGTCTTTGTGATTTGCAGGTTGCTTGGAATGGTAATTTAGAAAATAATTTAATTTTTTTTTCCCCAAATGTAAGAATAGCCGATGATTTTGGCATTATTTCGTCGGCTATAAGAACTATAGCCGACGAATTTTACCAATTTTCGTCGGCTATAAGTTGTATAGCCGACGAAAATTACATTATTTCGTCGGCTATAACTAATTAATGCCTATTAAAATATTAATATATTTCGAGGAAATAACCGACGAAAATTAATAAATTCGTCGGCTATTGGTTTTAACAATAGCCGACGAAATTCGTCGGCTATAGTTAATGAATTTCGTCGGCCATAATCGAAAATACCCAACGAAATTCGTCGGCTATTTCTCCCACGTTTGGCCGACAAAATAAATTTTCGTCGGTAAATTCGTCGGCCATACTCGACTGTAGCCGACGAATTGGTTATTTTCGTCGGCCATTGGTATTACCGACGGGGTTGTTCCGACGAATTATAGCCGACGAAAATTTCGTCGCCAGAAGGTATAGCCGACGAAAAATAGGCATAGCCGACGAAATTTTTTTCGTCGGCTATTTACTCCGATCTGGTAGTGGTTGTGAATTTGGATTTTCTGTGGCTTCATCTTTCAATTAATTTTCTAGGTTCAAAACGTGAAGATCTTCTGGAGGTGGAGGTGAGAATTTCATGACTTGGTTTTATGTTCAACTTTATGGTATTGAACTGTTAACTTTGTTTTTACGAGAAAAGTCAGAAACTTGGTTTTGCCCAACATTTTGCATGAGGTTTATGGTTTGAAAGTAATCAAGAATTTGGTGTATGATTTTTTTTTTTTTTTAACATTTAGATTGGGTTACAATGTTCGGATTGGAAATGTGTAGAGTATAAGGGTTAAGTTAGTTTTAGGGTTTAGGGTTTAGTATAAGGGTTAACTTTTCTTAGTCTGGGTAATATAGCTTTCTGCTTTTGTTTTCCCAGTAACATTATATGATGATCCTGCTTCCACTATTGACTGATAGCCTCTCTTATTCTAATGTTGAATAATATTGTATCTTACTTTTGGTTTCCTCCACTTGATTCTTATGCTATTCAGGTCTTAATAGAAGCTGTGGAAAATCATATGCCACAAGTGATTGTAATTGATGAAATTGGCACTAAACTTGAAGCAATGGCTGCAAGCACAATTGCACAACGTGGTATCCAGCTAGTGGCCACTGCTCATGGAGTAACCATCGAGAATCTGATAATGAATCCTTCACTGGAAATGCTTGTTGGAGGTGAACAGGTAATTAAGGAGGCTATTGCAAAATCATGTGCTATGGGATGGTATAGATCTTAGGTTTCATTCCCTTTTGTACTGCGTTCAACAACATTGGCATGGCAATATTGAACATTTAAAGGACTTTTTATATTCTTTTATTAACTAAATTATTTAGAATTTCATAAATCATTAGCAATTAGTTCGTTTGTTAATTGTGGATAGTTTGATTTCCTCATATTCTATGTTTTTTTTGTTTTGTTTTTTTTAACTTTTTCTTGAGTGAAGAGCTTGATCTCATGGACCTCTGTGTTGTTCTAAAGTGTGGTAGCGTTAGCAATCTCCTGTGCTAGTTACAACTTTCTCTAAGATTTTTGTTTATTTCTTACTCTTAAATATATAAGTTGAAGTTATTTTTGTTGTTAGAGTTACATTATTACATTCACTTTTTTAGAGTGTGACACTAGGAGATGAAGAAGCTAGCCGGAGGGGGGTCCAAAAGACAGTGCTAGAAAGGAAAGGACCTGCAACATTTAGTTGTGGGGTGGAGATAATTTCAAAGACTGAGTTGAGAGTTCATCCTAGTTTAGAAACAACAGTGGATGCTATCCTCTCAGGTATGCTTTCTTTTTTTAAAACTAAAACCTGTCATGTTTCATTTTCCTTTCCCATTGTTGCAGATTAAATCTGAAATCATGTTATGTTGGTGAAGGTCGTTTCCCAAATTTCCAAGTTCGCAAAATTAACTCTCAAGGATCAGAAGAAACTACTGAAAGCGAAAATTTGCTTTCCAGTTCCTTGGATGAACAAGACGATAATGTTATAGACAATGCGAAAAATTTGAGTGAGAAAGGATATGGTTATAATGATCTTACTCCTGAGGTCTCTCCATATATGCAAGTGGATTCTGGGGATGAAGGGATGGAACTTCGATTGTTTGTTTATGGGGTAAGACATCATAACCTTGCAAATTAAACGTGATGCTCACTTCTTGCTAGTCTGTTTATATTAGTAATATTCATATACACGACTTACAATATAAGCAATTTAGATCCTAGAAGCTACTGTAATGCAAGGAATAAAACAGTTGAAGATGGACGAGGCTGCTATCAAATTAACAGATGATATCAGCAAGGCAGATGCACTATTCGCCATGCAATCCAAGCTCAAGAAGAATCCCGGGATTCAGGCTGCTGCGAGATCTCATGGAACACCCATTTATGTGACTAAGGTAATCATCATTGCATTATATTAGATTATTTGCTAGTTTTAGAGACTCATATAATCATTGTTGTTTCACCAATTTTTCTCTTTCTCAAGACAAGTGCATTGGTGGAAATAAAAAAGGCACTGCGGTTATTATTGAATGACTATTACGGTGGTTTGAACCATTATGGACCAGTAGTAAAGATGCAAACCCAATTCGGTGAGCCGTCGTAATTTAGGAATGTTTTCATTTGTTTTCTTTGCCAATTGTAATAGCCAGGTATATATGTCTTGAATTTATATGCCTTGAATTCTTGTACTGGTGTTATCTTTGAAGATGTGTATATATTAGTCTAATATTGATAATTGACCTTTCCCTTGTTCTACCTTGGAATTTTGTGCCTAAAGTGAGAACTGAAGCATGTCTGTGATTCTATGTACCCAATTCCAGGTAAAAAAAAACAAAAAAAAGCTTCTTGACGTGCATCAGGTTTGTACTGAGAGATTGGGAGCGTTATGGAGTGGGTTTTGTGTTTGGCAGTGGTGGTGGCGGTAGAGGAAGAGGTTGGGAGGTGAAAGATGATGGAGAGGGATCGAGGGGCCACGGTGGTGGTGGTGCTGGTGGCCATTAATGGGCAACTTCAGTCCTCAGTCCAAGGACGACTCCACCAACCCTCAACCTAGAAAGCAGACTCTATGGCATGGTTTACACTGCTAACTTTTTTGAGCTTGACCCCTTCATGGTTAGTCTCTCTCTTTTTGTCTCTCAATGTTGTTTTAAACTGTGTCTTGTTCATGTTGTTGTTTCGAAGTTTAGTTTATGAGTGTTGGAATACTGCTCCATTGCACACTACAAGAAAACAGGGCTTTGCCGACGAAAAAAAAAAAAACGGCCGACGAAACACTTTTTTCGTCGGCTATTCCCAAGAATGGCCGACGAAAATTTTTGTCGTCGCCAAAAAAAAGATTTTTTTTTTCGTCGGTAAAAATGAAAAATCGTCGGCTATTCTACAAGAATGGCCGACGATTTTTTCCGTCGTCCCTAAAAAAACTTTTTCGTCGGCTATACTCCTATAATGGCCGACGATTTAAAGTTTTCGTCGGCTATACAACTTTTGGAAGAATGGCCGACGAAAATTAATTATTTCGTCGGCCATAAGTTTTTTTAAAAATGATTATTTTACGAATAATGGCCGACGAAAATTAATTATTTCGTCGGCCATAAGTTATTTAAAAATAATTATTTTACGAACAATGGCCGACGAAAATTAATTATTTCGTCGGCCATACGTTTTTTAAAAATAATTATTTTACGAACAATGGCCGACGAAAATTAAGTATTTCGTCGGCCATAAGTTTTTTTAAAAATAATTATTTTATTTTTGACAGAAAACGACAAAAGAATAGCCGACGAATACTAGGTTTGATTTCGTCGGCTATGATTAAAAAAAAAAAACAAAAAAAGAGCAGTTTCCATTTTCTATTACTATCGACAAACCATTGCTTCATCCTTCAAATGCAAATGTGTCGTGAAATAAGACATGACCGAAATATTGAAATACGGCTACGGTTGAAAAATGGGAAGATTCCGACAAAATCTGTGTGCCGAATGTTGCGGTTAGGCGGTTTTTACTTCCGTTTTCCTATGGGTAGCCTGACGGTCGGTAAATATTTTGAGGGAAATTTTTATACGATTAGTCGCGTCTCATCGATCTGAAACTATTCTCTGTTGAAGATCAGGCCAAAAAACGTCATTTAGACGGGCCAATTTCCGTTTTAAAGCGTTTAGAGGTTTGACTCACCCGGTTGACCGTCCCGATCGAGCCTTTAACGTTGTCAGATGTAGTTGGATTTTTTTTCATACATGTATTTAATCTTAACGGTGATATCTGACGGTTGGAATAGATTTTTCAAACTTTTAGATTCAAAATCGGAACATATGGACTAATGTTCCTTAACTTGTTTACTAAGTGTTTAAGTGAATGTATAGTTTCAAATAGTTACTATACGTACACTCTTCAAATGCAAATATGTCGTCAAATAAGATATGACCGAAATAATGAAATACATCTACGGTTGAAAAATGACAAGATTCCGATAAAATCCGTGTGCTGAAATAATGAAATAAGTCAAAACCCGGTTTACTGCAGATTTGGCGTCCGGCGTCTGAATGACGATTGTGATACCATTCCGGAAAGGGAACGACGCCAGGAATCAAAACGGCATTTTAGTATGTTTTAATAGAATAGCCGACGAAACATTGTATGTCGTCGGCTATTCTCTAAGTATAGCCGACGAAACATTGTATTTCGTCGGCTATTCTCTAAGTATAGCCGACGAAATACAGAATTTCGTCGGCTATTCTCTCAGTATAGCCGACGAAATACAGTATTTCGTCGGCTATTCTCTAAGTATAGCCGACGAAACATTGTATTTCGTCGGCTAAACTCTTGATCCGCGCCTTTTTATTGTCCGCCGTTGGATGGCTCAGATCCAACGGCTGTTGATTTTCCAAAGTATAGCCGACGAAATATATTAATTTCGTCGGCTATTCTCCTTCTAAATCTTTTAAATCGCTTCCTCCCGCCTTTTTTCTCTCCTCCTTCCCCCCCTCCTCCGGCCTCCTCCTCCGGCCTCCTCCTTCCCCTCCTCCGGCCTCCTCCTTCCCCTTCTCCTCCAGCCTCCTCCTCCTTCCCCTTCTCCTCCTCCTCCTTCCCCTCCTCCTCCTCCTTCCCCTCCTCCTCCTTCCCCTCCTCCTCCTCCTCCTCCTTCTCCTCCTCCTCCGGCCTCCTCCATCCCCTCCTCCTCCTCCGGCCTCCTCCTTCCCCTCCTCCTCCTCCTCCTCCTTCTCCTCCTCCTCCGGCCTCCTCCATCCCCTCCTCCTCCTCCTCCTTCCCCTCCTCCATCCAAAGCATAATTAATTTTTTTTTCCCTAAAATTTAAGAATAGCCGACGAATTTTACCAATTTTCGTCGGCTATAAGTTGTATAGCCGACGAAAATTCTAGTATTTCGTCGGCTATAACTAATTATGCCTATTAAAATATTAATATATTTCGAGGAAATAGCCGACGAAAGTTTAATAAATCGTCGGCTATAGTTAAAACACAATAGCCGACGAATTTCGTCGGCTATAGTTACTGAATTTCGTCGGCCATACTCGAAAATACCCGACGAAATTCGTCGGCAATTTCTCCCAGGTTTGGCCGACGAAAATGTTTTCGTCGGTAAATTCGTCGGCCATACTCTACTATAGCCGACGAATTTGATTTTTTCGTCGGCCATTGTATTACCGACGGGGTTTTCCCGACGACTTATAGCCGACGAAAATTTCGTCGGTAGAGGGTATAGCCGACGAAAAATTGGCATACCCGACGAAATTTTTTTCGTCGGCTATTCTCCCATATTTGGTAGTGGCACCTGATCGATTTTTGTCCCAATTTTTGTTTCAAAGTTTAGTTTATGAGTGTTGGAATACTGCTCCATTCCCTTTTCTTTTTGGTTTTACTGCTGTGTATTTAATCTTAGGGCCATTTTCACTTGCAGCTGTGTTTCCAAACTGAAGAGAAATGTTGTCCGTTTTGATCTTCAGGAGGAGAAAATGAGTTGGACTGCGGCTGATGCTTTGGACTATAAAGGGTTTCCTGCTGATAAGTCCAGAACTGGTAGTTGGGTTGCCGTGGCGCTTATACTAGGTTTGTATATACTTCAGATTAGGCATATGCAGGTTTTAGACTAATTTTGGCAACCTTATGTAGCCGAGTAGACTATACTAGCCATTTTGTTTATAGTGGCTCAGCTAGTAAGGATGATGAATATTTGGTTGTCTCTATATTATGAATGGATGAATTTTGAATTGGTTAATGTCAATATTGGATAGATATGTTTTAATTTGTTGGTTTTAAGAAATGTATTGTATATCACTGTGACATTGCAAACAGAAAAAATTGTCTATCAACCAACTAAACAATGGTTTGTAAATTGGAAGCAAAAAAGTATTATCTGATTCTCATAATCACTTTACAAACCAAAATGAAACCATTGTGTGTATTGGAGTATCACATTACAAACCAAAACAAAACCATTGTCTGAAACTCAGAATCACAATGGAAGCCATAACGAAACAATTGTATGTATCTAAGAATCACAATGGAAGGGAAAACGATATCATTGTCTGTAACTCAGAATTAAAATAGAAACGAAACTAAAACCATTGTCTATAGCAGATTCAGATAACAAATATCGAACACAAATATGAAAATCCAGAAACGACTGTGGCTTAAATCAAATACTGACAATACATAAACAGATAAAGACAATACTTCTTATAAATAAATGTCTTCTTACAATAACAAAGACAATATTGCCCAAAAAAATGCTATTGTACAAGATAACATGAGACAATGATTTATAACAAAGTAGCGTTGTCTATCCCAAATCTCAGACAATGGGTCTTTTTAGTCTTACCATTGTGCATAGTGATTATCAGACAATTTTAATTTGCCATTGTCTGAAGCGTGTATCAGACAATCGCTGGGTAGACAATGGTAATGGTACCTCATCAGACAATGCTAAAAAACCATTGTCTATTGAGGTTTTTGGCCTAGTGAAAAGAGAATACAACATGCCATGTCAGTGGTTAGTAGAAACACTTGCTAATTGATAATCAAAATATATATTGATGCACCACTCTTAAACAACAAATTGGCTATGTTGTTTAGTTTTCTGGTAGTAAAATTTAAAGCTATGTTCTCCCATGTTCAATTGTTCTTTCTTACTGCATAACGAACCGGAGTGTCATCAGTGCACGATGTACAAATACAAGAGCAATATAAATGGTTAGAATTTAGAGAAAATGTCTATTTAGTTCAAATTTGGCCCCCTCATTACTCATTCCAATTAGAACTGGACGTTTGGGCCCGAAGGACCGAAAGCCCGGCCTGACTCGGCGAAAAAAGCCCGACACGGACCGAGCCCTGAAATTTTTAGGACCGGCTCGAGGAAGGACCAGCCCGACATTTTGAAAGTCGGTCCGAGCTCGGGCTTGATTTTTTTGGCTCGAAAGCCCGGCCCGGCCCGAGAATTCAATATATATATTAAAAAAAAAAAAACAGAAGCCGACTCTCTCTCTCTCTCTCTCTCCTCCTCCACTCCTCGCCTCCTGAGTCCTGACCTCCTCCACTCCTCGCCTCCTGACCTCCCCCAACCTGCGTTCTCCGAGCTCCGACCTACACCTCCTCCTACTACTACGTCTCACCGTCACTCCTGCTGCTGCGCTCTAGATCCCACGGCCTCGCCTCCTTCGATTGGAACGACACAACCTGCATCGATCGACACCACCTGCTCAATCGACACAACCTGCATCGATCGACACCACCTGCACCTCCTTCAATTGGAACAAGGCGGAGCCTAAACGCATTGGCACGACGGCACCTCCTCGATCGACACCACCTGCACCTCCTAGTTTTTTTGGGCTCGAGGGACCGAAAACCCGACCCGAAAAACCCTAAAAAGACCGAAATGGGTTGGGCCTAAAAATTCTAGAAACCGAACCGATTAAGGCCCGAACCGAATCTGCCTCAAACAGGTCGGGCTCGGGCCCTATTTTTCCTTGGACAGAAAGCCCGACCCGGCCCGATACTTATATGTAATGTCATGTGTCATGAGTTGATTGGTCGATTGTTAATTAAAAAAAAAAAAAACTAGCCCTAGTCAGTAGTCAGTCGCCCACACTCCTCAGCCGCATCTCTTCGAGGTTTCATCTTCGTCTCTTCCGCATCGAGTGTTCACATCTGGTAGCGAAGACGAAGACGAAGACGAAGAGGAATGTCGAGCGGCAGTGAAGACGAGGATGAGCTCCTCCAGATGGCTCTCTGAGATTGCTCCGTCTCGCAGACCCGTCGCCCAGCCTCGCCTCGCCTCGCCTAAGTTTTTGGGCCAAAAAAAGCCCGAACCCGACCCAAACAGTTTTAGTCGGTCCCCAAAGCTCAGAAAGCCCAAACCAATTTTTTCGGGCTTTGGGTCGGGTTACACAAATTTTTACTAATATATTTCCCTTTGAATTATTACGTGTTGATAGACAAAGCCGGATTCCGGTCGCCGGATTCCATTCACCGAACTCCGGTTGCCATATCCCAGTCACCGGACTCTAGTCGCTGGATCCCAGTCACCGGACCAGTGTCGCCGAAATTTTTTCACCGATTTTTTTTTCCAATATTAAATTACTGACTCTCAATAATCTGGTTACTGACCCCTAATTAGCACTTACAGATTCCTGTAAGCATGTTACTGACCCCTAGTAATCAGGCTGCTTACCCCCAGTAATCAAGTAATCAGGTTACTGACTCCCAATAAGCAACTTACAAATTTCAGTAAGCATGTTACTGACCCTCAGTAATCAGGTTACTGACCCCCAGTAATCAGGTTACTGACTCCCAGTAACTCGATTACTGACCTCCAGTAACTACTAATAATAAATTACTGACTATCAGTAACTCCAATTATTAGACCCCAATTACGTTTAGTACAAATGTAAAATACCAACAGAAGCACCAATCTAGCCACAGGAAACAAACAACCATATATATATATATATATATGCATTGCAAATTATCGGCAATTTGGATTCTCCACCTCTCCAGCAAGTGTACTTATCGAATCCCAATAGAATGTTCAAATAAAAATTCTAGTCCACATTGTGTAAACTCACCACTAACCATCTTGAAGGCTTCAACTTAGGAATTGCCACAAGTCTCATAACCACAAAAGGAATGATCGAGAAAATCCCTAAGAATACAGCAGCTCATCCCACAATGGTTAAACCCCTATAGTTTAAGTAAGTGAGGAACAATGTCAAAGCCAACACCGCTGCGATTCTTGGAAGTCCACCGCCTAAATCTGGTATTCCAGACTTCAAGTAGTCCAAAAACATAATTGGTACAGAGCATTATCAATGACTCCACTTAACCATTTCACCCATCCTTGTTGAAACCCCCAATATGGACCCAGGGCTGAAGAAACCCAAACCCCATAACCCCCATTCACAGGGAACATGGTGCCCATCTCTGCAGTAATCAAGGCCTTAGGAACACTCCAAATGAATGGAGAAGCTCGTTTGATCGGCGATCGTTGGTGTGACGGCGGGGAGGGGAGCCGGATAGCCAGTTTGAGAGGTGCAGGCCGAGGAGGCTGAGGATCGAGAGCACCGGCGGCGACGGTGATGAGGCCGCGGAGGG
This sequence comes from Potentilla sterilis, assembly GCA_963682095.1. Classification (NCBI taxonomy): domain Eukaryota; kingdom Viridiplantae; phylum Streptophyta; class Magnoliopsida; order Rosales; family Rosaceae; genus Potentilla; species Potentilla sterilis. Next base: position 8,652,872 of record OY821763.1, on the reverse strand, counting down.
GATCGACGCCGTTAGGGAGAAGCTCATGTTCGAATTCAAGACGGCGGCGAATAAGATGAAAGACGCGATTTTGAGAGGTGAGGAAGATGACATCATGGAGGTTGACGACGACGACGAGCCGTTGGCACTTGTGGGTGGGCCTGTCGAGCTTGGAAAGAGGGAGAGATATTTTAGTATCATGAATGAGAGATCGAGTGGTTTGTTGATATGGAATGTTATGAAAGTCTTTTATTTAAGAATCATTGGAGTGGGTATGTAACATTGGAATGAGCAACTTTTCCTCTGATTTTGACTAAATTGTCGTTTTTCCTAGAATTTATAAGTTTAGTATAGATGCATGATGGTCAAAACATATAAATGGTTAAAATCACATTTGTATTTGCACGCTGAGCATATGATAACCAACCGATCGCATTCACTATGGCTTAGTTTGGTATTGAGGTGAAAAAACTCAAATAAGAAAAAAATGAATTTTAAATAAGTAACATCTCTCCTGCTTTTTAAAATCGTGGTTTTTTCAACTAAATATTATAAATAAGTACCTTATAAAATACTTACAAAACATATAATTAACTCATAATGATAATTATAAGTGATTATTTACCTAAAAACGCAATATCAAATTAAGCCTATATATTATGCACATGTTCATTGAAAAGTAAACATGATTATCTTGTACTTCAAAGTTCAAAGCCTAAAATATTCAAAGCCCAAAAGTAGTCCTAACAGATCTGGCATTACATATCTATAATGGGCTGGAATTGTGAGGGTTCTGTTGTAAACCCTAATCCTCACAAAAATATCTTTCTGCATGTGAAGCATATCGGCTAGGTGACATGCACATTAACCATGAATTGCGCTGTGCCAAATTTCGAGGCTCTGCCTCACCCTCTTACTCTCAATTTTATATACACTACCAATCGACTACCACACTGAAATACTGGAATGAAGGATAACATAAACAACTGGCTTATCTTCCCCGCTAATAAATATGGTTGCAGATATAAGTAATACTAGTCTCCTCTAACACTCGAGCACCGTATTAGAAAAACCCACATATTCTCCTACCCAAAATGTTTATGCAAAAACTAATCTAGGGTTCGAGATTCTCGGGCTAACCTAGCCCCATTCTGCAGGTACGATATTTTTCATTTGATTATTGCTATACACACGAAGTACGTACGTGGAGTCCATAATAATGATTCGTACGTGTAGAAGGAATAGCACAGACAAGTCACATGACCTTCCTAACCCTAATCCAGGAGGGGGGTGACTGATCAACGACCCCGACTCGCATCATCGAGCTTCACATGTCATCTGCAACATCATCGCTATCCACTACTTCTTCTTCTTCCTTTCTTCTTCTGCGAAACCCTAGCTGGTTAATATAAATCTAAACCATTTAACTAAGAGGCTGACATAATCAAATAACTAACATATTGTCATCAAATAACTAAGATCTCTCTCTCTTTCAGAATGACTGTGTATACTGTATAGTGTATTGAAGCAATAAAAGGCATCTTCTTCTTTAATCTTTAGCCCGTGGTTTGGGTTTTTCATGTTGGCTTGTTTCCCTGCATTCACTGAAAGTTTATATTCCACAAGTTTTTTAATTATAATGGGAGGCTGCACTCCTGCAGCTTGTGTAATTTTAATTATAATTAACTTCACATACAATAAGAAATTTAAGAAAAAATAAGAGTAAAATGTTTGCTACAGTGTTGCAAAATTGAGTACGAGTCTGTGGGATGAAGAGCAGGCAGAGTTATAGGATGTATATGAACAGTCTAGACATTTTGTTATACAATACCACGATCATTTGACCTTCAAAACAAAACACTATATATGCACCAATTTTATAGATGCCTGTATATATTAATTGTACCAACTAGCTACTATATGCACATATAATTTCAACCTAATAATTCCTGTGTTGATAACTCCCGTCTTGAATATATACTGTTGAGCTTTGTCAACGAAGTGTTACGCAACATGTTAGGAACAAACTAAATGAGCACATTACTGCAGTTGGTAACATAAGCTTCAATGCTCCATAAATTTTTTCCCTAACTAATTACATTCATTTCGGCCAAGACTATTTCCAGCAGCTAAGCAGAGGAGGAATTTACTGTTCGTATCCGAAGAAGAAGAAGAAGATAAGCATAATCAGGCCAATTCGGAAATGGCACTTGCCAACATGACAATAAGTGCAACAAGGGCTTGCAGGTTGCTGAGAAAAACAAAGCAAGCGACCAAAAATGGCAATTCCAACAAAAATAGTTTGTTATATGTTCTTCATGACGTGGCGGGATAGCACGAGTGCAAAAACAAAACTGATATTTTTCTGCAACACAGACAACCCCTTCAAAGTTGAGAGAGATCTCTGTAGTGATAAATCCGCGCTCCCCCAAAATGGAAGTCATACTCTTAAACTCTACAGATGATGATGATGTTGTAATGTTGTGAGTGATATGATGAAGATGAATGTAGCAAATGTTACTACTGAATTTACTCTCATAAGATTCTAACTATCATTTAGACATTTACTGGTTAGTTCATTTCAGCATTAAATGTAAATATCACTATAGATTACTAAATCATATTATTAGAATCACAGTTGAAAATCATATCTTTGGAAAACTTTGTATATGAAATCTCCAAAATATTGATTCAATCAAGAATGAAATCTCATATCGACTATCTTTTTGGATCTCATCATTGTTGCCTTCCTCTTTTGAAACCAAAAAACCAAAAAACGAGAGAAGTGATAGGTATAAATGACAAGTCGCCGAAGCGAGCATCAAGCAATAATAACCCTACAATCGTTAGTAGTATAGAATAAGTAGGGATCGTTCTAGCCGGGGATTAAGGGTACCTGAAACATGAGAATATTAACAAAAATATTCACAAACACATATGCACATAATTGTCACACTTATATACATATATACATATTCACACACGAAATTATGGGGGATAAAAGGCTTGGCAGCAAAGCTGCCTCTAAATTCCTAGACATGAATTTAAAACATGAAATTAAATCCTAAAGCTACTGTTTACAAGTTTGGTCGACATTCTTCCACAAAGCACTAACACAAAAGCAATCAAAACACATAACAAACAAGCAAACAGGACTCAGAGCAAGATGTTAACATGTTCTAGACTCAACTTAACTCCAACTCAATTAGCTCCTAATCGGCACTACTAATTGATTAAGACTCCTTATGCATTTTAAGTGACTAATCGCCTAACCTTAAAATTATACTAGTCATCTTTGAATATTCTAATCGACGTAAACAAACATGACAAGTAATTAAGCACAAAGTCTTTTTCTTTAGTTGGAAACAAGTTAAATAAGCAAGGTTGTCAATCATCTTATTAACAAGCATGTTCATTTAAATTACTCTAGCCCTTGTGAAAACAACACAAATTAAGACAACCCTAAAGATTGCTTAACCTATATTATTTTCGGCTAATGAGATTAATACTCCACATATTGCAATTATATAGACTACCAATCTTTAAGCACACGAATTTAAAGAACAAGTCAAGAAAACCCTAAAACCAAGTTAACACATATTCTTGCCGATTATCCTACTTACTAATTCATTACATATTTCCCTTACTCTTTAACAAACAATCCGATTCTTTACTCTCAAAAACCACTTAAAAATAAAGAAGATGAATTGAATATGCAAATCATAAAACCAAACTTCAATCCAAACAATACATAGACATAGAATTTGAAACCAAGAATTCATGCTATCTTCATAGACAAAGTTTAACATAACTACATAAAAATTACAAAACTGAAAGAGGGGAGTGGAACACACTTTTGTAGACACCTTGATGACTTCGACTCGTGTGGATCCGGCGGAGGATGAAGGAGATGGCTGCTCGGCAATGGTTAGGTGTCGGCAGAAATTGAAGGTGAGATGGGGGTGATTTTCGGTTAGGGTTCTATGTAGGATTCTTGGGAAATTTCGGTAGAGCTTTGGCTAGATTTTTGCTTTGGAATGTGACAGCTTTTTCTGTAGGAAAACATGGCTATATATAGGGGTAAATTCGGCAGAAACCCTAGGTAGCAAACCTAGTCCGAATCAGCAAAGGTAATCCTTGTGCAACAAGGTTTTGGTTCCTTCCTTTCTTGGTTCTTCTAGGAAACTTCTTTTGCTGATTTTCTTCCTTGGATTAGGCTGCATATCTTCATGGACTTCTTGTGTAGGCTTGACAACTCCATTTGGTGAGCTTGATCCATGGAAAAATGCCCCAAACCCGCAGGAACACAAGACCGGTAGCAACTCGGCTGGAATGACCTTTCTCCAGTAAATCCGACATATCTCCCTTCTCGGAGCTCCAATTGATGCGATTCCAAGTCTCAGATAAACTAGACACATATAGCCATCTCCCCATAAAAGGGCTCGATCAAATTCCTTGTGAGTCGTCAGGAATGATTTTTCGAAGTTGGGACAAAGTCCCAGGAAAATCCCGGAAGTCCCTGGATTGGTTTGCTCGAACTGCTGTTTTGCAGCCATCTTTTGAGTGACTTCCCGAACTCCGAATGATCTGAAATTTTAACACAACATTCCTCAGTATATGAATATTAAGCACACCAAATTTCGTAGAATTCGGACAAGGATAGATCATATGTTTACTTATCTCAAAATCACAAAAAAGACAACTTTTGCACTATTTTCCAGATTTCTCAAACTTAGTCATTTTTCGAATTCTTAACCACATCTCACCAAAACTCTACCAAAATGACACTAACTACATTATGACTCTATTTTAGACAAATAAGGGTTAAACAAAGTATAAACTATGGCATAAGCATGTAATATCGTCGCACATTGTGCTCCTATCAATAAACCCTTTCCTTTCTTCTTCAACTTTTTAGGGTTCAATGTATGGGGAAAAAACCATTAGATCCAAAATTCATTAGCGGTGAACTTGACGAAATGCAAACAATCGGTAAATTCATCTCGATATAGAAAAGTAAAATGAGTCCAACTATTTTATATATGTACGGTGTTTGGTATTGGCCTATTAGAAAATGAGTAAATATCTCAAAATACGTGATCACAAGATACGTAGGTTTTCATATTTCTTCCGCCCAAATACAGGAAACCCTAATCCAAAACGTGCATATCTCTACTATTAGAAAGCCAAGCGCTTAAAAGCTTCACCAAATTGTGTTTTATCTAATTTACCCTTTATATTACAAGAAATAACATAAAAGGATTAACACAGAAGAAAAGACCTAATCCAGAAAAAAATAAAGATTTCATTAACCAAAAACACACAACATACGTGCATTGCACGGGTAGGAGGCTGGTGTATTATTATGGTGGAAAAACATGGTTAACATCATAATCCAAAGAAATTAAGCCCAAAAGAGAACGGGCAGCAGTTAGTCCATGAAATATAGAACCCTAAAACACCTCTCTGTAGGAAACAAATCGCAGCCGTCACTCCCACATCTAACGGCTAAGATTCCCCCACTGCTCGTGCTTATCATTGCCCTCTTCCTCACTTCACTGTCCCCCTCCCTCCCTCCCTCTTTTCTCTTTCGATCTCAGCAACACCATAACCAAACCAAAAATGGCTGAACTCCATATTTGATCATCCATGTTCTTCCGATCCTCAGAAAAATCACTTATTTATCGTAAAGAACCCAACTTTATTCTGACCCAGAAATCTCCGAGGGACAAAATCCCAGTTGGGTTCTTGGTTCTGCTTTTTCAGCTGAAACCCAACTCAAAACTTCAATCTTTAACCCCTGTCTTTGATGAGTTATTAACATGGTTACTGATGCGTATTCCAAGATGATGTCCGACATGTCAATGCGATCGATGCTGAAGAACAACAACAGCGATTACAGTGAAGATTTGAGCCTCCTGATTCGTCAGCAGAGGCAAGAAGTGGGTGAACGAGACAAGGAGCTCAATCCATATAGAAGTGGGTCGGCCCCACCCACCGTTGAAGGTTCTCTCAACGCTGTCGGCGGCCTCTTTGACGCCGTTAACGGCTTCGCCAGCGAGGAGGAGCTCCGGGCTGATCCGGCTTATCATAAGTACTACTATGCCAATGTCAATCTCAACCCGCGGCTGCCTCCGCCGCTGAGGTCCAAGGAGGAGTGGCGGTTTGCGCAGCGAGGCGGAGGCGGCGGCGGAGGAGGGTCTGGAGTTGGAGGCATTGGGGATAGGAGGAAAGGCGGGAGGGGTGGTGGTGAAGGGTCTCTGTTTTCGGTGCAGCCGGAGAATGGGGCGGCGGCGAGGAATGGTGAGTGGGGCGGAGATGGGCTGATTGGATTGCCCGGGTTGGGGCTTGGGAGTAGGCAGAAGAGTATTGCTGAGATTCTTCAGGTGAAGGGTTTAGTAAAGTTTTTATCTTTATTGGGTTTTCTTTGTTATCTGAATGTTTTTTTTATGTGTTGCTGAATGTTGAACTAGTTTAGAAAGTTGTTATCTTTAATGGTTGTGTTTGTTATGTGAATCTGTAAATGGGGTTGATGTATTTAGTACTAGTTGAGTAAAATTGTTAAGTTTCATGGTTTTCTTTGTTATCTGAATCTGTTCATGTTGTTGAAGTTGTTTGTTTGTGTGTAGAACTAGTTGAATAGTTGATGAGTACTGCTATGAGTGATAATGTTGAAACTTAATAGTATACTTGTTTATTCGTTCTTATAAAGTGCACCAAGTTCTTATGTGACTATAATACGATGAGTTGGGGTCGCTTTGGGATCTGTCCCTGTGGTCTTTTGGTTGTGTGAAGTTTTCCCTGCTTAACTTTGATTATCGAGACATATGAAGTTCATTTTCAATATTTTCATCAAAGCTGTGGTCTTTACCATTGGTATTTTGATGCAGGATGATATACAGAATACAGCTGGCTCAAGGCACCCTTCTCGTCCAGCTAGCCGGAATGCATTCGATGATGGTGTTGAAACTTCAGATTCCCAGTATGCTCAGATGCATCGTGATTTGGCAGCTTTAGATGCTTTGCGCTCTGGTGGAAATAAGCAGGGTATGTCTGCTACCCAGAACTTTGGTTCCTCGGGTTCTCATACTTATGCTTCTGCTCTAGGAGGTTCACTGTCAAGAAGCACCACACCAGATCCTCAGCTTGTATCCAGGGCTCCTAGTCCTCGGATTCCACCAGTTGGAGGAGGAAGAGCTCCTTCATCTGATAAAAATAGTGTTGGTGGTTCATATAATGGCATCACAGCCAATGTGAATGAGTCTGCAGACCTGGTAGCTGCATTATCTGGTTTGAACCTATCCAAGAACGGCAGGATGCATGAAGAGAATCATGCACTTTCACAGATTCAAGCTGATAACCACTTTGATATGCAAGGGGATCAGAACCATATCAAACAAAATTCATATATGAATAAGCCTGATTCTGGGAATTATCATCTTCATTCTGTTTCCCAGTCTACCAAAAACTCTTATCAGAATATGGCCAAAGGCAGTGGGTTTGGGAGGGATCAGAACAACCCTTCATTGATGTCGGATGGGTTAGGTGAAATTAATAATCCTGCTGTATCTTCTGCTAACTCATACTTGAGAGGACCCTCTGCACCAGCTCTTAATGGCCGAGGAAGCTCAGTCTCTCACTATCAGAATGTAGACAATATGAATTCCTCATATGCGAACTATGGGTTGGCTGGGTATTCTGTTAGTCCATCGTCACCTTCCATGATGGGGAGTCCACTGGGTAATGGTAATTTACCACCCTTGTTTGAAAATGCTGCTGCTGCTTCTGCAATGGGTGGCTTGGACTCTGGAGCCTTTGGTGGAGGTATGTCTCTGGGACCAAATTTGTTGGCAGCAGCTGCTGAGTTGCAGAATATGGGTAGGGGCGGAAATCACACTGGCGGGGGCGCCCTTCAGATGCCCCTGATGAACCCCTTGTATATGCAGTATTTAAGATCAAATGAGTATGCTGCTGCTGCACAGCTTGCATCCCTTCATGACCCCACAGCAGACAGGGAAGGCATGTATATGGACTTACTGGGACTGCAAAAAGCTTATCTAGGACAATTGCTTTCTCCTCAAAAGTCACAATTTGGTGCTCCCTACATGGGGACGTCTGGTAGCTTGAATCATGGTTATTATGGAAGTCCGGCATTTGGGCTTGGCATGTCTTATTCTGGAAGCCCCCTTCTTCCAAACTCTCCCGTTGGACCAGGTAGTCCTGTCAGGCACAGTGATAGGAACTTGCGTTTCTCTTCGGGGACGAGGAATATGAGCGGAGGCCTCATGGGAGCTTGGCACTCGGAAACTGGTGGAAACTTCGATGAAAGTTTTGCATCCTCTTTGCTAGATGAGTTCAAGAGCAATAAGACTAAATGTTTTGAACTAGCAGAAATTTCTGGCCATGTTGTTGAGTTCAGGTATATATCTTTTGAGGCTCTCTTGAACTTTTCCCTTTAATACTATCCAGTAACTTTACAATGTAATTTACTCATACAATTCCTTGAACAGTGCGGACCAGTATGGGAGTCGATTCATCCAACAGAAACTTGAAACTGCCACAACCGAAGAAAAGAACATGGTTTTTGATGAAATTATGCCCCATGCCCTGTCTTTGATGACTGATGTGTTTGGTAATTATGTGATTCAGAAGGTGATGGCGCCCTCCTCCCCAAATTGATTAACCCTTGTGTGCCAGTTGCATATGTTATGTGTACTAGCATGTTCATAATGTGCAGGGGTTAACAAGAGTTATTAAATAGTTCTTCATGTGGCTAACTTTTGCATTTTATGTTCAGTTTTTCGAGCACGGTTCTGCAGCACAAATTAGAGAACTCGCTGATCAGCTCACTGGGCATGTGCTGACCCTTAGCCTTCAAATGTATGGCTGTCGAGTGATCCAGAAGGTACGCTGAGTGACCAGTGGCAGTAACAAGTCATATTACTATATGGGTTTCTTGTGTATGACACAGCTATGGTACCTTGTACAAGTTGGTGCCCAGAAAATGTAAATGGGGCAGCAAGCTAATGAGCTTATTTATGGTTTATAAACTTTTGGGGACTACAGTTAAGAGGGGAAATGAGATGGTATAATTACAGGTTACTTCTCTTAAGAGGATTACATTGACAACATGACTTTAGCAAATACCTTTAGGTGAATAAATTTGGGTATATCACCAAGGTTTCTAGGCTAGAACACTACTATGGTATTATCTCCAATTATATTCAGGGGAGTGGGATATGACCTCAAGTACTTTCTTACATAGAAGTACAAATTTTTTTTATATAGGGTTCAGTGAAAATTTGTAAATAGATGTACAGTATATACATGATATGCATATGCCATAGAACATCGGTTTGATACCCGTTTTTTATTTTTTAGGCTATAGAAGTTGTTGATCTGGACCAGCAGACTCAAATGGTCACAGAACTGGATGGTCACATTATGCGTTGTGTGCGCGATCAAAATGGGAACCATGTCATCCAGAAGTGTATTGAATGTATACCTGAAGATGCTATCCAGTTTGTTGTTTCAACCTTCTATGATCAAGTTGTGACACTGTCAACTCATCCATATGGTTGTCGTGTCATACAGGTAATATCCATTTCCCACTCATGTAAATGCCTGGCAATCATTTGTGGTGCAATTTATGATTCTTAATTATATAAATTCTTCATCTAATAGAGAATTTTGGAGCACTGCCATGATCCCAAAACGCAGCAGATAATGATGGATGAGATTTTGCATGCTGTTTGCACTTTGGCACAAGATCAGTATGGAAATTATGTTGTACAGGTTTGTTGCATTACTAGGAAACTTAGATCTTCTCATTTCATTTTCAAGAATAAACACTCATTGCCTATATAGACACCAAGTATCAATGGACCTCTTTACTACATACACTAAGCTTCTGGGTTGGATACTCTGATTACATGGTACCAGGCTTATATCTGTCTCTCCACATGTTTCCTCTCATCTTAAACCCAACTCTGGTTGGTTCGGCAAGTATTCATGACCTATTAATAGTGGGAGCGTTAAAATAATAATTCCACATTTACGCATGTTCTTGATACTGTACCATATAGAATTCCCAATTTAGTAGCCATGCTTTTAAGGTTGAAGCTTAATTATGAATTATAATGTTGGTCAATGATATTACATTTTTCTCTTAATGATTAGTCCAACATCTGTGCTACTTGATATGTATGGGTCAGGTTACCTGGTATTCTATATAATCATCTGACTTACTGTACGAGTGAATGGAACTTGGTAAATATGATAAGTTTGGGGAGTTCTTGAACTCGATGGCTGAGTTGTTTGTCCGTATATTCATGATTTATGTTTGTTTTGGTGAATTCTCTTTCACCAGGAAACCTTATCAACACCTTTGAATACATTTTAAACACATTTGTTTCTTCGCCTTTTGAATTACTTTTACATGTCAGAGCAGCTTTGCTACTCATAAACCATGAACCAACAAATATACTGTGATTACAGTTGAATCAAAGCGCTATTGGCTGATAGCTTAATGTTTACTTGATGTGGACCTATTGGTTAACAACCCACCATCACTAACTAATACATTGTAATTTGTGAATGATTCTGAAAAAGAAAAATATTGTACTACCCCCTTGTGCTGCTGTATTTACCTGTTTATTTTTCACATTGAACTTGGTTATTGGTCCGTAATTTTACAGCATGTGCTGGAGCATGGAAAGCAAGATGAGCGCTCAGATATAATTAGGAAGCTAACTGGGCAGATTGTTCAAATGAGCCAGCAGAAATTTGCCTCCAATGTTATAGAGAAGTGTTTAACTTTTGGAACTCTTGCTGAGCGCCAGGCCCTTGTAACTGAGATGCTTGGTACCACTGATGAGAACGAACCCCTTCAGGTTTGTCCCTTATTTGGCTCTATTAGTTCAAAGCATGAACTTTTTCTGAATATATTCATTTATCGTAGTTGTATATTTGAATCCTGTCTTCTCATTAATCAATCTTCAAATATTGAACTCTGTAATAAAGTTTACGTCTTGAGAGGCTATTCCGTACACTTTCCTAGATATTTTGATTTATTGGTGTTCTGTTAGGTTAACGATGGGTGAAACTTACTGATAGGAAACCAATTCAACTCATTGGCTTACTTCCTGATATCATCTTTAGATAGTTGATCAATCTGTTCGTGTTGTGTGCAGTTCCTATGCTTGATGTGACAATTAGCAATATGTCATGGATTGATGTATCTGTCTTGCTAAACAATGAATTACACCCTCCGGTATAATATGAATGTTCAATATTGATCTGTACTTAATGGCATCCTTTTACTTTAGGTTAACGAGGCCAATCTATTTCTTCCATCTATTTTTCTTTCTCTTCTTCCCAAAACAATTGCAGTGTTATGCCAGATTTCTATACAACTTTTACATGTCGAAGGTTTTGTATTTTTATTTTATTTTTCTTCTTCGTTGTGACATATTCCACTAGCTGATATTGTGTGGCTCTCAGAGTGATTTTCGAGGACTTTAGGATATGTAATTTCATGATTATGTCAACTGATATATTTCTATTTTATTAGGCAATGATGAAGGACCAGTTCGCAAATTATGTTGTACAGAAAGTTTTGGAAACTTGTGATGACCAGCAACTTGAACTAATCCTTAACCGCATTAAGGTTCATCTGAATGCTCTGAAGAAGTATACTTATGGGAAGCATATAGTTGCACGTGTAGAGAAACTTGTTGCTGCTGGAGGTACTGTTTTCTTTCTCTTTTGTCCTTATTTCCAATTCTGTTCTTTGCCTTACTTTGCACTTGAGATGCAAACTTCATATGCTCTACGTCTGTCTTATTGGTTTCCTTGCTGTCCTATTCATCAATGCACATGTTTATGGTGCTTTCAGTATGGGTGCTCTACTACACTTGCAGACTTTATAGAAACTAGCGATCAACTACCGTACTCCAGAACATACATATGCATGCCTTTACATGTACATGTTTGTATATGTATATCTAATCTAATATACACACACACATTTATCTTTTCTATTCATCTACTGAATCTCCATAAACATATATCTCAGCATATCGTCTTTCATGAAATAGGAGTTGTGGTTACAAGATGTAAATGTATCAATTCTATGAGGAGTGATGGTTTTATTCGACACAGAAAATTACTTCTGCGTCTTTTGGGTTTTCTCCACTATAAGATCGGTTTCTGATTGACATGCTGAAGAGTAAATGATTTGCTATTTAGGCCATATGATATGCTGTTATGCTGTCTAGCTAACTAACAAATTTTTGAATGGTTTGCAGAGAAGAGGATTAGCATCCTGACTCCACAATGTCCACCTGCTACTGCTACTGCAACTGCAACTGCTTAGATGGGGCGCGCGGGAATGAAGTTGTACAGCTAACTGAGGATAATATGAGCCCCTCTCTCTTTGTTTCATGTTTAGTAAAGGCTCTGTCTATTGAGATGGATAGGAGCAATGAAAATAAAGATTGTTGGTTGTACTTAAAAAAACTGTACATTGTTAGTTTGAGGATATACCTTAGAGTAGTCGCGGCTCAGACGGTGGGTGAACACACCTGAGGCCCCTGCAGAGGAGATAATTTAGTGTACAAGTTTTAAGGGTGTAAAAAGCAAGGCGGTAGTAGATTTTGTGGTCGTGACTGTACAAAAAGTATGTTACCAGGTGGAGTCCTCCATAAGTTTTTTTTCCTTGATGTATGCTTATTGGATGATTTTCTATTTCTAATTAAAGAACCTTCCCGTTAAAGACTTTCGATCTTTTTGTTAGTTGATAATGCTATGCTGTATTGCTGTTATATGAAATGAAATGAAATGCTTTGCTTATTCAATCGAGTCCAGATTTCTGTTGACATTAGATCAGCAAATTGGGCGTTTGAAGCTCATTCACTGATCATTCTGTGCTGTTTATGTTTCTTTTCAGCTGTCCTCTTTGGTTTACGTCAAAATTTTGATAAAACGTCCATGAAATTTGCTGGTGGTTCTTTCTGTTTTGGTTGAAGCATAACATTTATTGATTCAGCTGTAGTAGCTATTCGGCTGTGTTCTTGTGTTTATTGTATCCCTTACTATTACGGCGAGACTTGGCATGTTTTAGGGTTGGGTGGTTTGGGATTTGTTAGAAATTATGAGGATATTTTCGGTATAAAATTTTCATTTCTGCTGTGTTTCTTCCATTCCAACCTCTTCCCTCCGGAAGACAAATCCGGGTGTCTTCTGAATTCCGAGTTTGAAAGGTGGGTCCCATCACAAATCTCATTTCTATACGCAAGTAAACACTTGAATGGAATCGACTCCGGGAGAATACAATTCCATTCGGGTGAAGTAAACATGTCATGATAGATGTACTTGGTTGGTTACTCCAACTCTGGCTCGAGTTTCAAACTTCTCCAGTTTATTTTTTATTTTTTTTTGAGAAGGAAACTTCTCTTCCAGTATCGTTTAACTGGGAAAAGAAATCAAGGAAAACAAAGAACCAACTGATGCATAACAACAACAATTAGTGACAACGATACAGGAGGTTTCCTCTGCTAAAAATTCATCCCGTTAGGGGGACAAAATGTGATGACATACCTAGGAGCAACACATGTCTTGAGCCCTGTAGAATCATCAAAGGCATAACTATATGCCCTGGGGCAGATAGCCTTAAAAAGATGCCCAAAAACACTAGGCTTACAACTTTTTGGATCTGCAAATTCCCCAGTACAACAATACCTATCTGTCTTTGCAGCCAAACAGGCACTCTTACAACCCACTACCCTGCCTTGTTTCTTGATAACCAAGGCAAGTGGGCAGCAAACATTCAGGTCAGCCTCACAAGCAGCAACACCACATCCAACACCACCGCCGATAGGCACCATAGAAATGGGCACATTGAACCCATCAACCAAGCTCACATCATAGAAATGCCAGGCGGATTTGGGAGTTCCGAGTGTCACTTCGACAAGAGTAGCAGGGGGGACTCCACCAAGTCCCCTACATTGTAAGAGCCCAGCACAGTCACCGGTTAGGCACGAGCCCTTGCCGGTGCTTGGATCAAAGCAGCAGCCTTGCCTACCCCAGATTCTTCCGGACCAATTGTTTGGAACTTCAAGGAGGAGTTGCTCGCCGCTTGGAAGATGGAAGCCACCATCTAGTGGAGTAGGGTGGCCTGCGGTGCCGAGGATCCCAGGCCATATGCTACCCTTGCAGTTGTTCACTATGATGAGTTGAGTCCCATCTGCAACACATTAACACAACAAAGATGATTATACTTGAATATTCAGAACCTGCTATAGAAAGCAAGTAACTAGAAATGATTATACCAGTGAAGGAGAGGGAGATGACGAAGAAGAGAAAACAGAGGACTTGTGAGATTGACATTTGATGATATGATATGAACAATGAAGATGGATCACAGTGTTCTAAATATGCGATTCCTTCTTTCACGCTATCATGGAAGGAGTTGTAAACTTTAAAGAACAACTGCACATGTTATAACGGTTACCAATTGCAATTTGCAAGTGAGTTCCAGTTTTTACTTTGTAAAGTTTGCTAAAAAGAGGAATTCCACTTGCAAGTAAAAGTTATCGTTTTGGACCAAGATTAGCATAGCAAGTGTTTCAAAGTAACCAGTAAAGCCTCCAACTTTAGTTCATCTTTTAGCATGAGATGCCATCCTCTTTTTCTCAGTCTTACTATAGAATATCATATTTATGGTGGATTGGATCTACTAGCCTTATGAACATTAGCCTTGTCTTGTAAAAAGAAGGGAACAAAGTGCATATTATTACTATTGCTATATATACTATAAGGTTAGAGCAAGATACTATTACAGTTATGAAAATGCAAGCCACCCTAAATATGCCTTAACGCGCTAGGCGGACATTATGTGGTGATATGCGAGTTATGAAGACGACTCTAGGTGGGAATTAGAAAGTGCTAAGTGGACTTCTAGGTGGAATTTAGAAGGTGTTAGGCGAGCTAAACGGGTTCTAGGAGGGTGTAGGCGGACTCGTAGTCGGGAATTAGAAGAGGCTAGGTTGGTTCTAAGAGAGCGCCTAAGCGGGAGTTAGTACGTTCTAGACGGGTTAGGCGGGCGCCTAGGCGGGAATTAGAATGTTCTAGGCGGGTTAGGAGTGAGTTAGGCGGGAGTTAGTATGTTGTAGGTGGATTCTAGGCGCGAATTAGGCGGGAATTAGAATGTGTTAGGCGGGTTCTAGGCGGGATAGACGGATTTTCCTCTTTTTATTTAAACTTTATAGTTTTCATACATGTATAGAACTATTATCGAACCAAATAATTTCACCTATTGAACTACATTTATCTCAAAGATTACGAGATAACATTACTCGGTGTAGTCAATGCAGCTGATCATATGTCCGCAAAATCATATATCTATATGAATGAACAAACTCTTAATCTATCGGTATATTGTCTCTCCAAAAATAAGTCTCAAGTTCAGTCCCTCATATATACACCGCTAACAATCCGTAGGTTTCTCAAATGATATTTTGTTTCTAATTAGACCACCTAGGAAAACTGATTTCTGTTCTACAACTCACGAGTCACAACATGCAGCCCGTACCAAGAATAACGACCATTCGCTTCGATAAATAACTACCACGGCTCGCCGGTTCAGTCAATTCACTGGGCGGCGGTCGGTCCGAATTTCAAGTCTAATCACGGCTCGTTAGCGAGGCAACCGGAAAGTTAGGTACCTCGTTCCCCAAACCCATCCGAAACTATAACTAATCTCTGACAGGATCACCTGTTAATCTGGTCCACCTCAACCGGCTGAACCAAACCCTAACCGGCCCGTCCAGTCACCCGCCCCACGGTTTTATAAAAAACCACCTTAACTCGGTTCTGTTTCCCAAATTTCGGTTCTGTCTCAGAAGCATCCCAACAAGACCGAAACACAAGTAAGCTCCCTCATTCCCCTCTCTGTTTTTCATTACCTTAATTTCATCACTGAAAAAGTTACAGTCTTGTGTTGAATTGCTTGGTAAAGTTTGAAAATTGAAGAAAGAAAAAAAAAACTTGATGGGTTTTGGTAATTTTTTACGGTAGTTAATATTGTTGAGGTTGGTTTTGTGAAATGGGTTCAGGTTTGGTAATGGAGCTTGTGCCCATTACGTCACAGAAACACGACCCTGCTTGGAAACATTGCGAAATGTTTAGGAGTGGGGATAGGATTCAGCTCAAGTGTATATATTGTAGCAAGTTGTTTAGGGGTGGAGGGATTCATAGGATTAAGGAACACCTTGCAGGCCAAAAGGGCAATGCTGCAACTTGTTTGAGGGTCCCACCTGATGTTCGGGCTCTAATGCAGCAGAGTTTGGATGGGGTGGTTGTTAAGAAGAGGAATAGGCAGAAACTTGATGAGGAGATTACTAATATTACTCCCCTGCAGGATGGTGAGGTGGACTCACTTGGTGGGATTCAGAGTGATGTGAACAATGCGATTCAGTTGGCTGGTGTTCCGGTTGAGCCATTAGCGACGTTGTCGGGGAATCGAGAGGGTGTAACGAGTGTTAGGAGTATTGATAGGAGGAAGAGAGGGAGAGGGAAGAGCTCTTCGTCATCCCATGGTGCTCATGGTGTTTGTAATAGTGGCGCATTGGTATGTAGAAAAGAGAATAGCTATGTTCATGAGGCCATTGGGACGTTTTTGTTTGATATTGGGGCACCTCCGGAAGCAGTGAACTCGGCTTATTTCCAACCGATGATTGATGCAATTGTTTCAGGAGGTGCAGGGGTTGAGCCTCCCACGTACCATGATCTTCGGAGTTGGATATTGAAGAATTCTGTGGAGGAAGTGAGGAATAATATTGATAAACACAGGGCAACGTGGGGAAGGACTGGTTGCTCTATTTTGGTTGATCAGTGGAACACGGAGTTGGATAATGTTATGCTAAGTTTTCTGGTGTACTGTCCTGAAGGAACTGTGTTTTTGGAATCTGTGGATGCATCAGCGATTATAAATTCCTCAGATGCTCTTTATGATTTGCTTAGGAGAGTGGTAGAAGATGTTGGAGTAGGAGATGTAGTGCAAGTGATTACTAGCGGTGAAGAGCAATTCATAGTTGCAGGGAGAAGGTTGACTGATACTTTCCCTAATCTGTTTTGGATTCCATGTGCAGCTCGCTGTCTGGACTTGATACTTGAAGATTTTTGTAGCCTTGATTGGATACATGCAACAATCGAACAAGCTAGATCCATCACAAAGTTTGTGTACAATCACAATGTAGTCTTAAATATGGTTAGGAGGTCCACTTTTGGCAATGATATAGTTGAACCAGGAGTCACTCGCTTTGGTACAAACTTTACAACTTTGAAACGACTGGTTGAGCTGAAACATTGTTTACAGGTCATGGTGACTTCACAAGAGTGGATGGATTGCCCATATTCAAAGGAACCAGGGGGATTGGAGATGTCAGATCTTATTAGTGACAGGGATCAATCATTTTGGTCCTCATGCAACCTGATTGTTCGTCTGACAAGTCCTCTGTTGCGAGTTTTGAGAATGGTTGGTTGTGAGAAAAGGCCTGCAATGGGTTTTATTTATGCTGGAATGTATCGAGCAAAAGAAGCAATTAAGAAGGAACTTGTTAAGAGAGAGGAATACATGGTGTACTGGAATATTATAGATCAAAGATGGGAACAGCATTGGAACTTTCCTCTTCATGCTGCAGGGTTCTACCTTAACCCAAAAATATTTTATAGTATTGAAGGAGATATTCATAATAGTATCCAATCGGGTATGTATGATTGCATAGAGAGAATGGTTCCTGATATAAAAGTCCAAGATGAAATCATGAAAGAGATAATTTCGTACAAGAATGCTGCTGGGGATTTTCGGAGGAAAATGGCCATTCGGGCTAGAGACACTCTGCTTCCTGGTGAGAGCTCATTATATCAGATTATATTCCTACCATGTTTCATGACATATCTTATAACTGCTTTAGTTAATAGCACTTCTAAAGTGTACCTATACCATTGAAAGGTACATATTGAAGCTTCTTGATATGCTTTACAAACACCGTTCAACTCAGATAAAGGGTACTTTTTAAATAAAAAATAGTATACATGACCATCTATAAGCACTAATATTTTTTACTTAGATGTTAGACGAAAGCTCTTTGATCTTTAGGTTGTAATTGGTCTAACCCTTGATACCAAGGGAACTGTATATGTCATGCAAGTAATATCTGCACAGAAATGTGTCTGCCATAGTTCAATTGTTATCTAACTATTCCTTTAACATGATTGTCTCAGCTGAATGGTGGTCAACATATGGTGGAGGTTGCCCGAATCTGGCTCGCTTGGCAATTCGCATTCTGAGTCAAACTTGTGGTTCAATTGGGTATAGGCAAAGTCAGATTCCTTTTGAGAAAGCACACGGCATAAGGAACTGCCTAGAGCGCCAACGTCTCAAGGACCTTGTCTTTGTCCAGTACAACTTACGACTGAGACAAATGTAAGCAGAAAGCGATTGAGCCTGTATGAATTTATCAAGTGGGCGAAACATGAGAAGCGGAAAAAAGTTCATTTCTTGTTGCTAATTACACTTTATGTTTCTAACAGGGTGGATAAAAACATTGGAGAAGATTGTATGGATCCTATATCATTTGACAGCATTAGCATTGTTGAAGACTGGGTTACAGGGAAGGACTTGTGCTCGGAAGACCTTGAGAGTTCAAGTTGGATGGCTCTTGACTCACCCTCTGCTAGCCCGATGCTCTTAGGGCCCCCAAATGATGATGCCGAGGACTTGGGCTCTGGTAATTTTATACTTGGGAATGGGAGTGTTACTAATTACTGAATTAGCTTGTTCTTTTAATTACATTGTTTATGTTGGTCGACATGCAGGGTTTTATGATGTTGAGATTTTCAGTAGGGGAAAAGATGGGGAAATTGAAATTGACAATGTAGAAAATCATTAGCACTGCATCCCTGAGTTTTTCCCATGGTTATGAAGTACCACCTTGTTCTCTACAATCAAGCAAGTGACGATATAGCAAAGTAAATGGGCATGATGGAGGTGTCTGGCAAACTTTGAAGCCTCAAAGACAGGTAGTTTTAGATTTAGAGAAAGGTGCATAGCAGCTGATAATTAGAAGCAGATAGTTTTTAGCTATTAATGTTGGTAATTATACTCCTCATATGTTGTGGTAGCTTGTGAATAGTCATTTCATACTCGCTCGAACCATTAGTATCATCACAGTGTAACCTTGTATATGCAGTGAAGAACTTTAGCAATGTTTGATCATCTTCTTTTCTCGATCCATATTTGCTTCAGTTGGAAGTTAGGGAGGTTTCTCAGTTACACGTGAATAGTTCCTTTAGTTTCAGTACGCATTGTTTGATCGCATGTGAAATGTCTCCTTTAGTTACCAAGGAAGATGCGCAATCCTCATTTTTCAATCAGAACATGCTAATCTTTTGCATTGGGAAATAGTCTAGAACTGGAAGACTTTGCACTTCCCATACCAATAATGTGATTCATGTCCTTCAGAACCTATAGAACGTGATAAATTTGACTTTTCTAGATGCGCTTACCGTATAAAGGTCGCGCAGAAGAACCAAAGTAAGTTACTTCATATTTGCTCACCAAATCGAGTGCTAGACGATGATAGGATTCTATACAGAAGTTTTAACTCGAGAGAAGCAGTTTTCTCTTCAAGTTGGGTAACTGAGTTGCAGGGATAAGCTTTTCATGATGATAGGATTCTAATTTAGACTACAAAATAGAAATCCACTAAGCTTTTTTTTAATATTTTTTATTATGGTGTGAATATATTACCTCTAGAGCTCTTCAAACTTCACATCTAACACAGCTCCTAAGCCATGATAATTGATGATGACCGGTGAAGGGGATCTGTTACCAGTTCATGTGATGCTAGAACATAACTGAATAAGCCTTTTAGACTAACCTTTGGGTAAATTAAATCTTCCTCTTTGAAAAATAAGGCTGCCGTTAAGATTGTTTAATCTTGAAGTCTACTTTGGTGGTTGGAATTTTGCAGCCAACTCTTTCATTATTCACTTTAAGAATAAAGCAAAGCCATCTTGTTAACACCTCTGCATTACTTTAACAAGACAGGGATACCTCCACCAGTGAGTGTGTGGGGAACTATGATACAATGTGATTGAACCTAGAAGTTTCAAACACGTTTGAATTTGCTACCATCACTCAACTTACTGTCCATGAATTTTGCGTTAAAACCATCTTAAGCAAGCATCAACTTGACCTCACATGTGGATTCCAACAGCAAACAATTCATAAGAAACTTAGAACCAATCATTCATCAACCCCAAATGAACTTCAAAGATGAAGAGGAAGAAGCTTTCCATAAGACTATAACTCTAGATTAGAGGAACATCAGGTAACAGATAATTTACAATCCCCAAATGGTAGGACAGTCGACAAATTTACATCAAACTATGATAGCTCTGTAATGATTCAGCAAGAAAATGTAGATTCAAAGAAGATAAAAAAAGACAAGAAAAACTAACACAAATGTGACTCTATCCTGGGCAGTTACTACCAGCTTTACCAGGTTCTGAGGGTGGTGATGAGCTTGAACCAGCTTCAAAATCAACATCCCCATCATCACATGACCAAGTGCTTGTCTTATCAAAATATGATGATGGAGGATATGAAAAGGACTGCACATAATCCTCAAACTCACCACCAGTACTGCCATTACCGCCGCCTTTAGAACTTTCATAAGCCCCCGGAGATGCCACTGCATCGGGCAGCGCCACCTCGCCTTCCAAGTACCTCACTACCTGCCTCATTATTGGTCTTGCCTTTGGCACATTGTTGGAACACATTATTCCTAACTTGAGCACCACAACCACCTCAAACTCATCAAACTCACCCTCCAATTTTGGATCCACAACATCAAGAATGGAACCAGCTCTCCACTTATCCCAAACCCAATCTACCAAAATCAGCTCCTCGGGCAGTGCTTTCGGCTCAATAGGCCTCCTCCCACACACCAGCTCAAGCATAAGAGCACCAAGAGCAAACACATCAGAACTTGGAGTTGGTTTCCCAGTTCTCGTGAGCTCAGGTGCAAGGTACCCCAATGTGCCAACCACTCTAGTAGTTGTTGGGTTTGAACCATGCTCATACAGCTTAGCAAGACCAAAGTCACCAAGCCTCCCATTCATCTCAGCATCAAGCAACACATTCCCAGCCTTAATATCTCTATGAATCACAGTCTGCTCCCAACCCTCATGCAAGTACAAAAGCCCTGAAGCCACACCTTTCAAAATCTTAAACCTCTGCTCCCAGCTCAAAATCGCTCTCGGATTCTCAAACAAGTACTTGTCCAAACTCCCATTCGGCATGAAGTCATACACAAGCAACAAATCTCCTCTTCTTCTACACCACCCCAACAACTGAACCAAATTCCTATGGCGAAGCCTGCCAATGCTCGCAATCTCGGACACAAACTCTTGCAAACCCTGCCTGGATTCATGAGATATTCGCTTCACCGCAACTTGTGTATCCGAATTCGGCAAAGTCCCTTTGTAGACTTTCCCAAATCCACCAAAACCAATCACCTCTTTTTCTCTGAAATGCCTAGTGGCCTTCTTCAGCTCCCTGTATGGAAACCTATGAGGACCAATATCAAGCTCCCAAGCTTCAATCACATCTCGGTTCTTGATCTTCCTAACAATATAGAACCCCAAAACACCACTAGCAAACACAAACACCAAAACAGCAGCCACTGAAACACCAACTCTCAGAGCTTTGTGTGTCTTCTTAGGCTTTGGAAACTTGGGCAGAGTCTCCAAATACAGAGACTTTGCATCTCCATTCATCTTGAAAGTCCAACCCAATATATAGTGAGAACTAGCCAACAACCCAGTTGAAGATGAGAACCCCACATACATATAATCCTGAAATATCGGAGACAGATCTACATCGAATGTCAAGATCGAAGTACTAGGTTGTATAGAAGTAGGTGAAAGCTTCACAGTCACTTGTTTCTTGTCTGCATCATAACTCACCCAAGCTTGAATCACATCCCCACTTTTAAGATTGAGTTCCTTCTTGGTCGAGTTCCGACCATCGTAAAACCCAGCTGCAGTGGAAGCATTAGAAGCCAAGCTATTTATATCAATCCCGACATGGTTGTCATTAATATCACCGAACTCAAAGTCTTGAACTGTGTCGAACTCAACTGCGAAGATGTGGTTGGAGAAGTTTCCGACGACTGTGGAGTTGAGAATCCCGAGGTACTGACTAGGCAGAGATCCCGGTAGCTCTGTGGAAGGTGAGATTACGAAGGCGAGGCCGTGGCCGCCGAGTTTTGGATACTCCGGGTGAATAGAGAAAGCAAAAGCAGTGGAGAAAGAGAAGGCTTTACGAGTTGTGGAGTTGCGGAATTGGACTGGGGAGGAGTAGAAGGCGTGGCCGAGGACTCGGAGAGTGTCGTTTGTAAGCTTCAACATTCCGTTGGGTTCAATCTCTGCGACGCCGCTAAGGGTCATGTTGCTGCCGCCGCCGTGAAAGCCGCTGTAGATGAGCTCGAGGTCGTCGGAGGATGCAGGGTTTGAGAGGAAGAGGACGAGAAGAAACAAAAGGACGAGTCTTTGAGCCATAATGGAGGAGAGAAGAAATGGGGTGGTGTTGGTTTGTGAACGAAGATCAATATGGTAGTGGGTTTGGAACTTTGGATGGAAATTGTTGTTCTTTGTTCTTCCACTTCTTTATTAGTGCTTTGTTTGGTGGGTTGTGGAAGAAGGGAGAGAGAGGAGAGGAGAGGAGAGGGGAAAGGGGTTGTGGAAGAGGGAATATCCGGTATTTGATTGAGGATTATGATTGAAGGCTACTTTACTGCTGAGTACAAGTAGTGAGAGGCAGAATGAGCTAGCCTCCAACCACTAGTTTTGGTTCTTTCACTGAAGCCACAATGTGAGTCACTGGAACATTTCATTTTCAGGTATCAAAGCTTTTTCACACATGTTTTGTCTGTGCTAATCAGGAAATCTTACTCCATGTTCAATGGATAGTTCATGGTAAATTTTCATTCATTATCTTCTGACGGGTGAAAATTTGATGGTACAGTTGGTCAAATTGGTGTAGTCACTAAGCACACAAAAATGTCCCAATTGCATGCTCTGAATTGCTTCATGCTACCACAAATGCAACTAAACGATCCATCGGAAAGTCTTTACTACATGGCCGTGTATGTACACGTCAATATGAATGAGTAAGAGAGTGAATAACATTTATAATATGCATGGCTGACCTCACATACATATGGTTAAGATTCGAAAATTCAATATTCACCTCCGTGTAAACAAAATTTTATTCAATTCAAATGCATGCATTGTGTACAGCTTGTGAATCATAAGCTTATGTAAGAGCAACTCCAGCCAAATAGGTATTTCTGCCATATCAATAAAACGGTAACAATTGACATTAACCAAAACACTTCAACCGAATGGTTATTTACACATGTAAATGACTAAACACCCTGTACTGTCAAATTTGACTACAATGACTCAATGAGTCAAAAATATTTTATTCATTCTTTCAGCCGTCTTCATCTTCCTCTCTCCAACACTCTCTTAGAGACTTAGAACTATTGGAAAAAAAGTGAGATTGTTGTAAGGTTGTTTTAAAATAGTAATTAAACAGAATAATAATAATAATAATAAAATATTATTCAAATTTGGCAGATCGAGTGGAGTTGATTTGTGTCAAAACTAATCATACCTTTTTTTCTTTTTTATTGCAATTTCTGGATTATTATATGATGATTTTTTAACTTTCCATATATATATCTAGAAAGAGAAAGAGATAGACTAGAAACGGCATCTCTTATCTCAATGACACCAAATGGATATTAAATCAATGGAATTGGGATAGGGATGGAATATAATGAAATAGAGCCGCTTTGAGGTTCCTTATGAAATGAGGCATGGAGTGGAGCCACTACGAAGAAGTTACGGGGGTTACGAATGGAGTTGATTTGTGTCAAAACTAATCATGCCTACTCATAAGCAGGGTTTAAAATCTCTGTGATATATCCGATATCTCTACCGATATCTCCTTTTTTCGGCTGACCGATATATCTTTGAAATAATATCTTCTATTTTCCTGTATCTACAATATATCTCCGATAACTTAAAATATCTCTGATATTTAAGATATTTGCGATATATATCCGATATTTTAATGAAATATCTGTAAAATTTTCAAATAATTTTTTTTCTCTCGAGATTCGAGAATGTTTAAGAGAAGAGTAATTGAATAAGTAATCAGTGATCACCTCGAGGGATATAAAAAAAAATAAGTACTCCGGATTCCCCTCAAAGGATATCCGGATGAGAGAAGTGACAGACAGTTTTGATAAATATTGGTGAGGAGTGTTCTCCTCGAGGAATATGTAAGAAAGTAAGAAAAAAGTAATCACCTCGATTGCTCAAATAAGTAATCGCCTCGAGTTCTCGAATAAGTAATCGCCTCGATTGCTCGAATAAGTAATCGCCTCGAGTTCTCGAAGAAGTAATCACCTCGAGTGCTCGAATAAGTAATCTCATCGAGTTCTCAAAAAAGTAATCGTCTCATGGACTCATAATTAGTAATCGCTTTGAGTTCTTGAAAAAGTAATCGCATCGAGTTCTCGAATTAGTAATCACATCGAGTTCTAGAATAAGTAATCGTCTCGAGTGTTCGAAAAAAAAATAAGGCTTGTTTTAGCCCAACAATATTACTTGGTTCCATAAAACAATAAACACATATGCAAAAGTAGTGATGAACAATCAATCAACAACTTGTTCTCATATAATTAATTCTTGATGGAAGTCATAGAACAGAAGAACTGTGATCAATAATCGATAGTGGACGCAACTCACGCAATGAATATTGAATGAATGTAGTAACTAGTAAGATGAGGCTAAGAATGCAAAACGTAGGCTTGTTTTTAGCCCGACAAAAACAAAGCTGTGTATTATCATTGAATTCATTCAACAACATGTTTGAAGACAACTACATCGATCTTCTTCATATTGCTAGTAAACCACTGGAAAATGGCATTGATCCACTTCAAGATTGGATTATGCCTGCACACCTCGATGATGAAGATGGCAATTCTTGTCAACAAGTGGTAGAAACTGCGACTGACAGCGGAATTAATGTGAATAAGGTATTATCTGAAGATGTTGGAAACCAAGGAGATAATTCTGACAGTGATGCTGCATTGGGGGAACTGCAACTCCGGATAGTTTAGATGATGATGATAGTGGAAGCGGAAAAAGTGGTGGAGATACAGAGTTCTAATATGGACAATCTTCTGTGGGTGGAGACATAAACCAGTTTACATATGAAAGTAATTTTGATAAAATCACCAAAAATGAAGACCAAGGATCTAGAGAAGCTCGTCATTGTGCACAAAAGTAGAATCAGCATGGCAGCATGACTAGATGTGCAATTGATGATCAAAGCACCCCATCAGATGTTGCTTTAGTTGCCTTAAGTTTTTATTCTATCAGTTTAGGCACAGAGCGTAGTGGGATGTCAAATGAATCGCATGAAGGCAACAATCAATTTGGTTATAATATTTTTGAATATGGTCAATATGGAGAAGTGCATGACCAATCATATAATTATATTCATCCTTACTATCCCATTATAGGGGATACCGTCGACAGTTCCAAAGAGATATATAATTATCATATTAATCACTACAATTCATACTATATAGGTCAAATGTCTTGGTCAGATTATTGTACTTTCGTGGATCAGCGTGGGGAATTTGAAACACATAGTCTCTTTCTGGTACTAAATGAAGCTATTATTTGTATGTATTTATGATTTTATGTGTAAAATGAATAAATTTCATATTTAAATAAAAAAAAAATTTCGAAATATCTCCAATATCTCTCTACTGATATCGACATTTTAATCCTTGCTCATAAGTCAAATTTTGAATTTGACAAAAGAATATGCATACTCCACGGAAGATGCTCTAAGATATTACAAATTATTTTCTCCAGATACGTGATATATAATCAATCGAGAACTCTATTCAATAATTTGTATCCACCTATTACAATTTAGCACCGCTCTTTCGGTACATAGTTTGTCATAAACTCATAATCTTTCTATATATATATGACGCAGTAGAAGGGTGGAATGGTTGATCAACGTCGAACCCTCGATAGATGGAGAGCACAATCAACATTGTACTCTATAGAACTGGTCTGGAATCCACCAGAAAATAAGAGACAAACTCTTAGGGTTTTGATAAATATAATAAACTGATTGTATGTGATCCCAAAGGGATGCTTAAATACTGAAAAGAAAACCCTAGGGCAACTCTAACAAGGAAACCTAAAGCCCAAGGGATTAAAACAAAACAAGTCCAAAACAAACTAGAAAACTTAAATCTTGAAAACATATTAAACTGCCATTTTGAGGCCTAAAACGAACTCGAAAGCCCGAAAAGGCCCACACATCGTGGCAAAGCCACGAGTTTGATTCCTGGCGTCGTTCCCTTTCCGGAATGGTATCACAATCGTCATTCGGACGCCAGATGCCAAAACTGTAGTAAACCGGGCTCTAACCTTGATGGCGGATGACTTCTGGCGGATGTCGTCTGGCGGATGATGTCTGCCGGATAAACCACCCTTAGCGGATGACGTCTCTGGCGCACAGCCTTTGACTTGCAACGGTCAATCTGCTCTTCAATGTTGTCTGCCATCCTTCCTACATCAGTCTCCTCCACCTCTGAAGAACTCAACCCCGAGTTCTCTTCTGGATACAGAACCTCATCCTCTCGATACTCATGTATGTCAGCCACATTAAAGGTGTTGGAAATATTCATGGAATATGGAAGAGCAACAACATAAGCATTATTATTGATCTTCCGCAATACCTTAAATGGCCCATATTTTCGGGGTTGCAGCTTGTTGTAAGTTCCAACTGGGAACCTCTCCTTTCGTAGAAATACCATCACATCATCACCCTCTTTGAACACTTTAATTTGCCGATGCTTGTCCGCAGCAGCCTTATTTCTTGCTCCTGTAGCCTCGAGCTTAGCTTTGACTTCCATCTTGACAGCTTGCACATCTTCAGCCATACTTGCAGCAGCAACACTATATCCATGAACCCTTGGTAATTTCACCAAATCAACCACATGCCTAGGTACAGAGGTATATACCAAAGCAAAAGGTGATTTTCCAGTAGCACTATGCACAACACTGTTATAAGCAAACTTCACCTGAGGTAAAGCTAAGTCCCAGCCTTTTGGTTTCTCTCCACAAATACTTCTGATCGTGTTTCCCAACGTCCTATTTGTCACCTCTGTTTGCCCATCAGTTTGAGGATGAGCGATGCTACTCCGGTTCAAACTAGTTCCGAATTTTCTCCACAAAGTAATCCAAAAGTGGCTGAGGAACTTGGTGTCCCGATCTGAAGTAATAGACATAGGCACACCATGCAGACGAACAACCTCCCTGAAAAACAGTTTGGCTACGTTACTTGCATCCGAAGTTTTCCTGCAAGCGATAAAGTGTGCCATCTTGGAGAACCTGTCAACCACCACGAAGACAGAATCCACTCCTCTTTGTGTACGAGGCAGACCTAAAATAAAATCCATTGCAAGATCCTGCCATATATCATCAGGAACAGGTAAAGGCATATAAAGACCAGTATTCTGAGATTGACCCTTAGAAACCTGGTAAGTGTAGCACTTCCTGACAATGGCGCCAGCGTATTTTCTCAGCTGAGGCCAGAAATACCTCTCTTCTAGGCTAGCAATAGTCTTGTCTCGCCCCAAGTGTCCTCCCATGCCTCCACCATGCAGATCTCGAATTACCTTTTCTCCTAAAGAAGAGATTGGTATACAAGGCCGGTTACCTTTGAAAAGATAGCCCTCTTTAACATAGAAATCTGCCACTGGTTGATTCTCGCTGCACTTGGCCCAAAGTTGTTTGAAGTCTGCGTCATCTGCATATAACTCCTTCAAAACTTCGAAGCCTACAATCTCTTGTGCCAACGTAACCATTAAAGACGCTCTCCGACTCAGCGCATCTGCTACTTTGTTAAGAGTACCAGATTTATGTTGAATCACAAATGGGAATTTCTGTAAAAAGCTCACCCAGCGTGCATGCATCTTGTTAATAATCGTTTGACTGTTAAGAAACTTTAAGGCATGATGATCAGTAAACAAGACAAACTCCCTCTGAATCAGGTAATGTTCCCATTGCCTCAGGGCTCGAAAAACTACATAAAACTCCTGGTCATACGTACTCCATCGTTGACGAGCTTCACTCAATTTCTCACTGAAGAAAGCTACAGATCTTTTCTCTTGGGATAAAACTGCCCCAATCCCCACTCCACTAGCATCACACTCAACCTGAAAGATCTTGTCAAAATCAGGTAGTGCTAGGACAGGTGCTGTACAAAATTTTTCCTTGATTAGGGCAAAACTATGCTCTTGCTCTTCTCCCCACTGAAATTTCCATTTCTTCAAGCACTCTGTGATAGGAGCAGTGATAGTACTGAAATTGCGTACAAAACGCCGGTAGAAAGTGGCCAAACCATGAAAACTGCGTACTTCAGACACATTCCTTGGGGCAGGCCAATCTCTAATGGCGCGAATCTTCTCATCATCAACTTGTATTCCTTCTCTTCCCACTACAAAACCTAGAAAGAGTAACTTGCTGGTGCAAAACGTACACTTCTTGAGATTAATGTACAATTTGTTTTCCTGCAACACTCTTAGAACTTGTAGGAAGTGCTCCAGGTGCTCTTCCTTGTTTCTGCTATAGATCAGAATATCATCAAAATACACCACAACAAAAGATCCAATGAAAGGACGAAGAACTTGGTTCATAAGTCTCATGAAAGTGCTCGGTGCGTTTGACATTCCGAAGGGCATCACCAACCACTCGTAAAGTCCATCCTTGCTCTTGAAAGCTGTTTTCCACTCATCGCCAGTTCTGATCCGAATTTGATGATAGCCACTGCGAAGATCGATCTTTGAGAACAATTGTGAACCCGACAACTCGTCCAACATGTCCTCCAGACGGGGAATGGGAAACATGTATTTGATGGTTATCCTGTTTATGGCTCTACTGTCGACACACATCCGCCATTGGTTGCCTTTCTTAGGAACAAGAGGACTGGAACAGCACAAAGGCTCAAACTCTCGCGAATGAACCCCTTTTTAAGTAAGTCTTCAATCTGCTCTCTCAGAATCTCATTCTCCTTGGGACTCATATGATAATGTGGTAGGTTAGGTAAACTAGCTCCAGGAATTAAATCAATCTGATGCTGAATGTCCCTCATGGGAGGTAATTCATTAGGCAACTCATCAGAAACTAGAGCTGGGAATTCTTTTAGCATCTCCTGCACCTCCACTGGTGGTTCTATTACCGTTTGTTCAATGCTCAAAAGGCCTTTAGTCACCACTGCACAGAACATCTCCGATTCTTTGAAAGCCTCTTCCATATCTTTTTCACTGCGAGTCATGATTAGGAAAGTCTCTCCCTTCTTCTTCTCTGCAGGTTTGTCAAAGTGCAAGACAGGAGCCATGGCGATTTTACGTTGGTCCCAATGAAACATCATTACATTGTCTCTCCCTCTGTAGGTCACGTCGACATCAAACTGCCAGGGACGACCAAGCAGGACATGATAGGCATCCATATCTAGAACATCACAAAGTACCTCTTCTTTGTAGTGCTTACCAATTGAGATAGGTACTTTACATGTTTGTGTCACCCGGACTTGAGGGCCTTTCTTCACCCACCCCAGAGACTAAGGCGTATCATGAGGTTGTGTTGGCAGCTGCAAATACTCCACCAGTTTCTGAGCCACCAGATTCTCGCAACTTCCGTTATCGACAATCATATCACACAGCTTGTTGTTAATAGAGCAGTGTGTCTTGAAGAGATTCTTGCGTTGCCCCTCTTCTTTGGATGATAAAAGGATTCTCTGCAGCACGATGTTGACCTTTTCCGCGGATTCCTCTTCTGCAAATTCAGCCCCATCAAAATCATCATATGCATCAGCCTCTTCCTCTTTGTTCTCCACTAACCCAACTGTTCTCCGAGCTGGACACTCGTTGGACCTATGACCTGGTTGCCCGCATCGAAAACATTTAAATCCAGCAGGCTTAGCATAAGGATTAACTGCTTTCTGCACAGGTGCTCTAGCTTGGGATTCACTATTGGTACTTCCAACTTCCCTGGTTGCGGTGTTTTGCTCCCTACTTGTACTGCTCACTGCCACATTCTTCCCTTTATCGACTCCTTGATTGCTGCTTCCTACTCCATTGCTGTTTTGAAAAGGGGACCTACGAAGTGTGGGTGAATTTCGATTCCCTCTCTCCATCAACTCGGCCTTCAAAGCCAAGTTTGAAGCTTCAGCTACAGTCCACACGGTTTGCAGTCCTATCTTCTCTTGTATAGACAGTTTTAGTCCACTGATGTACCTCGCCACCTTTTGATTTTCATATTCCCCCAAATCGTTACGTTCAGAAAAACGTAAAAATTCAGTTGTATATTTGGACACGCTTCTGGTTCCTTGAGCACACTCGATATACATCTTGTATAGGATCTGTTCATAATCTTCTGGGAGGAACCGTTCCATCATCAACTGTTTCATCCTCCGCCAAGATTTGACTGGTCCTTTTCTTTGTCTCTGCCTTTGAAGAGCCAACTTATCCCACCATACGGCAGCAGTACTCTTCAAACGAAACGCCACCATCTTGACCTGTTTGTTCTCAGGAACCCCCATGACATCAAAGAACCTGCCGACTTTCAATCTGCCAATCCAGAAACTCCTCAACGCCCATGGTTCCATAGAAAAACGGGATGTCCGCCTTCATTCGGTAATCCTGATCAGCATGCTCGTGTTGTTCCTCTTCGACTTCGTCAGACTCAGAACTTGAACCGCTAGTGTTGTGTCCACCTCGAGGAAAACTGTTATTCTCGTTTCTCCAGCCTCTTCGCCGGTTGTTACCACCGTTGTTATTGTTGTTGACGACCTGATTAGCCAAATTCGTCATCTGGTTTGTTAAGTTCGTCATCTGAGTTGCCAACTGGTTCGTCAAAGCAGTAAGAGACTGGGTTAAAGCCGCAGTAAACTCTTCCATATCTGCTCGGACCATTGGTTGATCTGACATAGTTAGTCAAGTAAATAAAAGAGACAGGAGAAAGTCTGCTCTGATACCAACTGACGCAGTAGAAGGGTGGAAGGGTTGATCAACGTCGAACCCTCGATAGATGGAGAGCACAATCAACGTTGTACTCTATAGAACCGGTCTGGAATCCACCAGAAAATAAGAGACAAACTCTTAGGGTTTTGATAAATATAATAAACTGATTGTATGTGATCCCAAAGGGATGCTTAAATACTGAAAAGAAAACCCTAGGGCAACTCTAACAAGGAAACCTAAAGCCCAAGGGATTAAAACAAAACAAGTCCAAAACAAACTAGAAAACTTAAATCTTGAAAACATATTAAACTGCCATTTTGAGGCCCAAAACGAACTCGAAAGCCCGAAAAGGCCCACACATCGTGGCAAAGCCACGAGTTTGATTCCTGGCGTCGTTCCCTTTCCGGAATTGTATCACAATCGTCATTTAGACGCCAGATGCCAAAACTGTAGTAAACCGGGCTCTAACCTTGATGGCGGATGACTTCTGGCGGATGTCGTCTGGCGGATGATGTCTGCCGGATAAACCACCCTTGGCGGATGACGTCTCTGGCGCACAGCCTTTGACTTGCAACGGTCAATCTGCTCTTCAATGTTGCCTGCCATCCTTCCTATATATATATAAGAGATGACCTTAATATTTTTTAAAGTTAAGTTATTTGCAATGCGTCCAATGCCATGATACAATAAGCTAATCTAATGAATGAATTTATAAAAACAGAAACTATAAGAACACCGAGCACGTTTTGATTCACAGAAAGACCAACTCTGAAGTGTTTATGACTTCATCATGGTGGAGCATTATGGATTCGCGAATCATTTTCAATGCAACTGGCTCACTAATTAATTGATGTTATTAGTTATTACTAATGAATGCGTATGATCACTTTTACTATGCAGCCATTTTATTTAAATGAAAAGTTCTTGTTTATTTAATTCTAAAATCTTGGATGAAGATATTTTAGAATTTTAAATTTGTATCGATTAATAAAAGGTCTGACAAAACTGATAAACAATCAGCTGAGTATGAACCGGTTAAGTTTTTTTTTTCTCTTATTTCGGTTGAGAAACTAATCTATATTAGTGCAAATTGCAAGTATTTTTCATTATTGGATATTATACGTAGTACATCATCAATTCATCATATATATGTCACCAATGATGCAGATAGAATAAGTATTAGTGTGGCATGAGGGCCACCTCAATTCCTCAAATAATTGAATTGTTGTCGACTCTTGTTTCTCCTAAACTATTGGTTTCTTTCATTTCGTTTCCTGATAGGTACTAATTTATACAAGAACATAAACGTGGGAGATGTTACATACATCAACTGTAACATACATCAGTACTGTTTCTCGACTTAAACCAATTCCATTTTGGGTGCCATCCATATATATATGCATGGTTTGAACTTTGAAGAAAGAAATAGCTAAATCACACGTTCTTTGATTGTGATACATGCACACCTAAACTGAAACTGATATATCACAGGCAAATATTTTGATTTAAGGATCGTTCTACCTGGTGGCATGGATACGTAGACTATGACTACGATTTCGTATATTTGAATCCGAACAAGGAGATTTTATCGATCTCCAAATCTCCAGTTGAATCTATCTGTAGGGTTTTACTGCGTCAACATTTCATTGACGTCTCTTTGATTATTGAAAGCTGGTTCTGTTTGGAGACAGCGGAGTGTTTCTTATTTATCTCTTTAATAAGAAGAATCAAGCTTAATGTACTAAGAGTGATCTTTAATCCCGGGCACAGGTCTGTGGGTCTGTGTCTACTCTCAGTGTCTGAATAATAGATACCTGCTCTTATTGCTCTTCTTGTTCAACGTATATATATATATATATACACATACAAATGAGACGTACTGAAAAAAGACTGAAAAATCCACCGCTGTGGATCTCTCCCTCTTTTAGAAAGGCCACGCAAAATGAGTCATTTGTACGTACGGAAGAAAGACTCTGTAAAGTTCCACCGTCGTGGATCTCTTCCTGGTTTGGACGGGCAATGCAAATGGATCGTTGTACGGAAGAAAGAGTTGTGAAACTCTTTCATCTGGAAAGACCATGACATTCGGTAGCTATTTGTATGTATAGCATCACTTGTTTAATAGCAGAAACTAGTGTTCCTCGTACGGGTGAGATGGGATCAATTAGGTTGGGCTGGTCTCTATATATAACTCCACGTTTAATTTGTTTTAAAGTTGAATTGTTGCAAGTACGTCATCAATGGTGAGTTTTTCTTTGATGGAGAATTGGAGGCGTCGGAGCAATGAGGAATGAGAATGTTATATATACATGTACCACGCATGTACGTTGTGATAGATTCTTGCCCCAATTGGTTAAGATTTATCCTTCTTTTTGGGTAAGGGCTTACACCCGCTTATCTAAAAAAAAAAAAGAGAAAGTTGTGATAGATTCTCGCACTTACTCTGCATATATAGTGTCAAATAGGTAATCAGGAGTCCTCACATAATCTAATTAAGTAACTTTTATACATTGCAAAAGGATTAAATATACGTACATTATTCATCATGGCATGGAAATCTCTTAGTGAAATTAGAGTAATCAAGAAAGGGAAGCGGAACCTCTTTTGGAGTAATTAAGCTTGTGTTGTTTTGTTCTCGATCATTAAATTCCTCGTATTGTATTGCATACATGAAAATGCTCTAATTATATGGCGTATATATCCATTCGGCGTAGCTTGAGAATCAAGTAGGACAACTTTGACTATGATCGATGTTCGTTTCAGATACATTATTTGTTAATTTGATATATGATACCATGCACGTTGATTAAGCAGTATAAACTAAAGGACGTACATCCTACATACAAAGCATGCATCTCAATCTAGAAGCATGCAATAGGTAGATTTCTAAAACATCGATCTCCCACAAGATATATAATGAGATTAACGTACTTTATTTTGTTAATTATATCTAACTCGGAGTAACTTGGAAGTGCAATGTGATTGATTGGCCGGGTCATAGACTCATAGTATGTACGTTATCTGCAGTTGGATCAGTACGTACAGCCTTCAGGAACTGGCAGGGTTAACAAACACACAACCTCGATCAGTAAAACGTCGGAACCAGACATATCCATATATTTGAACCTGTATTAAGACATTAGGATGGAGATCGAAGAGTCTCCCTGCAATATGTGAGAATTCGAACTTGGCCGGACACGAATGGTACGTTCTACGTACTGTGCGTTGTTTCCCTACGAGAGTTTTATACTGAGCCAACAGATTGTTGTATTATATTCTCATATTTGTATAAGGATTAATTTCAGTTTACTACCCAAATCTTAGGGTCAAGTTTCAGTTTCGTCCTTAATCTATCAATTTAATCACGTGTGTCCTTATAATCCTAATTTTCCATCAACCTGAGGCAAAAATTCAAATTCACTTCAAATATGACGTCACCATCCAACGCGGTCGAGACACGCTGACACACGTTTCAGTTTCCAATACTCTTAAAAAGGTATAATAGACTATTTACAACTAAAGTTGTTATTTACACATCGGATGGTGACATCATATTCGAAGTGAATTTGAAGTTTTGTCTCAAGTTGATGAAAAATTAGGAGTATAAGGACACACGTGATTAAATTAAAAGATTAAGGACGAAACTGAAACTTGACCCTAAGATTTGGGTAGTAAACTGAAATTAATCTTTTATATAATTATATACCATCGATAATTTTCATTAGTGATTCTTTATCTAGGGCAGCTCGATGTCCATCCACACCCAACCTAGCTAGGTATACACATAAGTCGACGTTGTAGGGTCTTCAAAGAGTAAACAGAAGTAATGTTAACAACAATGCATGTATGTGTAGGTTCCCTTATAATTGTTCTCAGGTACGCCCAACCTAGCTCATACATGTATAGACATCAGATCGATGAATTCCAAACACAAGACGTTGTAATGGAAGAAAGACTAATAAACAAAGTTCCACAGCTGTGGAAGTACTCCATCCATTTTTGGAAAGGTTACGAAAATATGTCAATAGCAGAAGGGTTCCTCTTCCTCCTGGTGGTGATCGACGATTAGGGGCGTGCTGGTCCATGATCTGTAGTATGGCTCCATGAGTTGTTTTTGCAAAATACCGATAGTGTTTATACAAATATGAGTTGTTTTAAATTTTGCAAGATATAAGGATTTAATTTGCAGCGGCAAATCTATATATTTATTTGCTACTTCTCATCTTCTTATTATGTTTAATTTGCATAGGATCAACAACTGCGTACAGCAAAATAATCTATATATAGCATTCTTCGACAAATGAACTAATTTATTATCTATGTTCTCTACCAATTCATGACTCGTTTATCATACACTATGTACTTAATCAATTATATATGTACTCGCATATATCCTTGAGAATCAAGTAAATCTATTTTGAATATGATGTGCCCGTCATTGGACAATGGATGTTAATATATATAATGTACCACGCCAAACACAAAATAAACAATACAAATTATGCATGTATATGTTTCTAAATCTAGAAACTGTGCCCTCCTCACTTGTCCAATACTAATTGTCGTATCAGGCCATGAACTTATGCTAGAGTTACAATAAGTCAATTAAGGATTATATCTCTTCATGACTACAACTTGAAGAAGTATGTGAGAAATTCAATGTTTAGAGCCAACAAAAATAGAAAATAGCTAGGGTGGGAACAAACATGTTCTTTAATTTTTATTTTTTTGGGGTGAAACACTTACCCTCTTGAATCTTGATGATCGAACAATTTATAGTTTGACAACATATATGTTGAACTAATCTTTTAGCACATTCAATGTACGAGAGTGATGAGACAGTTTCATTTTAGACTTGTCTTAGGCTTATTCCGGGTAGAACCAAACGGACCAAACCATGATGATCCTAAAGGCAAATCTATTTACTTTGAAAGTTTGAATCCTATGTGTTCAAGTCGTGTTTTCTGTACGTTTCAGAAACTGCCACCCTACTTATTTAGTTAGCGCTTGAAGATCTTTATCCTCCTAAAATTTCTTCTTGAATGTGTTTCCGCGACTGTGTTCTACATGAACTGAGCATGCCGTGGCAAAAATGAGAGCCACCTGAAATGAGGCCTCAAACCGTGAAGCCCTCGATCATGTATCATTTGTACTCCCACATTAGATATTGCAAGACAAGAGCACAAGACAAATGAGTAATCGAACTATAAATTGAAATTGGTGGGTAGAGAAGAAGACGAAGAAGAAGAGCACCTTGATACATTGTGTGCACATTACAACACAACTTAGAGTTTAGAAGATACCAATCCAAGAAAAGGAAGATACAACAACATAAATATTGTTTATCTAAACATCCTTAGAAAACAAAAGGCACTTCAATACTCTCCTTCCATCCAAATACCAAGAAAAAAGGACTTGAAAATTAAAATGTGTACAAGCAGCTTCCATCATCACTCCTAGCAGTAGGATCAAAGTTTCCTGCAGTGGGATCAGTACAACCTTCAGGAACCGGAACTTGCACTTGTTGCGCTGCTTTGCCTGCATCAAAACAACCACATAACCTCAGTAAAACATATTCGGAATCAAACACATTCATTAATTTGAAAATCTAGTACTTTAGATCAGATCAAAGGCATTTGCAAACCTCTGAGATGAAAGGACATGAAAGGACCTAACCCTAGAAAGTTCCTCTATTAATGGCATCAGCGTTGGCATCACCAAGAGCAGCCTCGCTCAAGTACTGGTCGGCCAATTGGACTCTCTTCACATTCTCTTGCTCTTGGACAAGCATGTTTCCGTACTCAAGGAGCTTCTCAATTGTCATCTTGGGCTGCTCGAAAGTGGGGGGTCCTTCCTTTGAGTTCACAAGCTTCTTTCCAATGCTGTCCACACCAACACCGGAGACCCACTTCCTCACTTCATCATCGTAAACTCTGGCCCTAAGGGCACCAAAGAAATCTGCAAAACCATGGCAAATGATCAAATATCCTACACAAGTTGAGCTGTTACACTATATATGTCATCACATTGTGACAATGTGACCCTTCACTGACAACATAATCTGTTCAACAATTTGGTCTAGAAACTCACCGATGGATTGGCCAGGGAAGGTGTCAACTAGCTTGACAACATCGGAGGGAGCAACATTGTCAGCTTTGAAGATACCAGTGCAGACACCAATACGGTCTTCCCTTGTAGGAGCCCAGTAGAACTTCTCCATACGCCCGTCACGGATGAGAGGAGCGTACAATGTTGAGAAATCGTTACCAGTGACAATGATGGGGACACGGGGGTTGTCCTCCTTGTTGTACATACCGGGGAGCTGGACGTTGGTTGGGTTATCAGCAATGTTCATGAGGGTGGCGTTAACCATCTGGTTGTTGACTGTGTATTGGGTGGTTCCACCCATACGACCAGCTCCTGCATCAAGATCGTTGATGAAGAGGCAACACATTTTCCCCTTCTTGATGATATCGGCTGCCTCACGGTACCTTTGCCTGATCAACTTTGCCGGTTCTCCGGCGTTTCCACTTTCCAGTTCTCCGGCACTCATCATGATAGGGCTGAAAAAGTTTCATAAGAGCTAGATTTAGCAGTTAAGAAACAAAATATTACCATGCATCATATTAAAATTAGTAAAATAAATTTAACATAGGTGGACATTCTCTTTCGATTCTACAAGGTTAGTACTTATTAATTAGTCTATCAGTCTAGTTGACACGCATTGATATGAGATCTTGCTTTTCTAATAATCTTGATTTATATTCTAGTACATAATACATCTATGTCATATACCTTCTCAAGTAGATAAATTGTTTATGTAATAAAGCATGCAAGAATGTAGCAACAATGAAAAGCAAGAATATAGCCTTACGTGATTCCCATCTTAGCAAACACAAGCTCACATTGGAAAGATTTACCCTGACCTTTGCCTCCCCAAATACCAAGGATAAGGGGAACCTGTAAAATTGATGAAGTGATGGCATGGTTCAAGTTAATTTCTTCCGATCCATATAGTTACGGATATAGAACAATTATGAGTACTATTGAAGTATTGAGTATGATGTAGACCTTGATGCTCGGCAAGTTCATGAAGTTCTTACTGATGTGAACAACAAGCTTGTCCATGAAAGCAGGAGCAATGTAGAGACCATCCTTCATGTTGTCCAAGTTGTACCTGAACAAGGCATCATGCAAATTGAAAACACTGATCAGCTGTTTTGCTCAAACCGACAAAATAATGTGGGAGATTTGTAGCTATAGCAGTTAATCAGTATATGAAAGAAACCTTTGGTTACTTACGTGCGAAGTCCAGTGCTAACGTAGTCATAAGAACTCATGATGGCCAGGTGAGTTCCGTCTCCCATTGGAGCTTGGAAGAGGCTGTCGACCATACCCTTTCCTCTGGTGATGTCTTGTTGGTCATCAGAGGTGTCAAAGGCAAGGCCTTTCCATTTGTCCTTGTTTGTCTGTGTGCCTTCATCGATCTCTTGAGCCTCTGCTACAATCTTGAAGCTCCCGGATGAGACCTTGGAGTTGTGGAACCTTGAGTTCACTTTCTTCAAGCTGCTTCCCATAAAGCTTGAGCTTGGAACCGAAGCACTGCCGCTAGAGCCATTTGAGCTCAGCTGATTCAATTTGAAGAAGAGGAAAACCATTAAACCTTGGAAAACCCATATACCAGTGTCTAATTCTTTCCTCTAATACATAATTAATTACATATACAGAATCATGTTCCTTGCGAGTTTACGTAAAGCGTGTGGTATAATCGTGAATTTAAACCTTAAACTCAAACAAAAATGAACTATAATCAACTATAGCTAGTTGATAACTTCATATTAATATTCACTAGCGACAATATAACTATATCCAAGACTAGAGACTAGCATATATATATACATGCACAATGTTAAATGATTCACTTACTGTTGGATTAAGTGTGAATTACTATATACTTACCATGTTAAGCATTCTCAATTAGCAATCTTTAATGAATGTAAAGAAGTAAAGGCATATACGAAAAAAGGGCGGGAAAGACATAATACCAGGACTCTGTTGACAGCTCCGATGGTGGAGACGGCGGTGGCCATCGTCGGAGGATTGGAAGGGTTTGTGATGTAGTATTTGAACTGATGACCAAAGAGGGAACTTATCAGTTGCCTGCAAGCAGAAAGCAGAGAGTGGTATTTGATGAGGAACTGGGTTTGAACTTATAGTCGTTCTGTGCTGAGCTAGTGTACAAAAATTCATATCCTGAGGATTAGCTTACACAGTTGCTCACCACCATAGAATAAAGATTGGTTTTCTTCCACGTGGCAAACGGAGAGTGCATGCAACTGATCAGTCCTCCATTAATTGGTACTGTTTGAGGTTAGTTTTCAAGGGCTTTTCTTCTCCACCAGATATTAGGGTAAGTTAGTACCACAGATTTCAGAATAGAAGACTTCGGAAACAAACCATCTCTATTATTTGTGGGTCTTTTTTGGTTTTTTGTGTAAAATTATGGGAAAAAGGAAAATATAGAGTTGGAGATGAGGTGAATAAAATGTTTGTGATTGGCTACAATTTTCATTCTTTGTTTTCTCTTGGATTTATACAAAAATACTGTTGTAGGAAATACTGAATTGGTCTCCTCATTTCATTAATAATCCCCTTTATATAGGGTGAGTATTACAACGGTAATAGGAAATACATTAATGACAATAATGACTACATAATTATCTATCGTCAGTTACATTGACGAAGGCACATAATACGTTTTTCCTTCAACACTCCCCCTTGTGCCGAGTCAGAGATTGAATGGTGCATGTGGTGTTGCCTCATTAAAAACCTTGCCAAGTAACAAAAACCCAATGAGAGAAAATAAAACTTTGGTCGAATGACAAAAAGAGCGCAACACACCTATTACATTTGAAAACAACATGTATGTGCTAGACTCCCCCTGATGTCTGCACCTCCCCCTGATTTTTACATTAATCATGGGATTCTCCCTAATTCTTTCATTTGATCAAGGGAGCTTCAGTAACATTAGCATAGTTATGCATTTTCACATGTTTTTCCAAATATGACTTTGAGCAATGATTTAGTAACTAAATCTTGCCACATCGTCCTCAGATCCAACTTGATTTACTTTGATCTTGAGGATAAAGTTGTTCATGAACTGAATGCATAGGTTCATATTGAACATCAGGTTCACTCGTGGTATGACCTTCATATAACAAAATAGTCATAACCTCGTCTAGAGTATGAGTGAACCATTAAGAGATTTGAAATTGATCTGTGATAACAGATTTTCTTATCTCACCTTTAATGCGTTTTTCTTTACGCATAGTTAGCTATGACGTGGATAATTTCTTTATCATGTCACATTCTATGTAGAGATTGAATAAGCCCAAATCTTTCATATTTTTAATGAAAGAACGATTTGCGTTGCGTAGGCGCATAGCTAGACATAGCTTTACAAATTTACATCGAATGAGAGGTCGAGTCTTACATATTATGTTTAAGTACAATCATGCGTCATTGCACTTGTATAGGAATTTCATTTCCCAATACTTCTTCGTCATCTTCCTTTAGATGAAAAACGGATCTATTGTTAGAGTAAAGACTTCGACTGATCATGGGAATATCTGTAGGCCTCACTTTATTCTTTAGAGTGCCTAAGCCGATTGATGGATGATCACCATCATTACAGTCCTTGAGTTCCATTTCAAGACTGTGTATTCCCAAAATCTTTTTCATTCTCAACTTAGGATTTACAATACACTGAGTTTCTCTTATTTCATTTAGAGTTCATATATATCCATAATGAAAACGCAAGGGCATAATTCATCAATCCCTTTCCAATCAAGTAGTCACTTTAGTAACGTTCCGATTTCTTTTGCAAACGTACTCATGTGATCTAGAGTCACTTGATTTGGGTGGATCAAGTCCGTTTAGGATCCTCATGTATATCTCTTAATTTAGATCCCCATAGAGATATATGTTTTGATCACTTTTCGTAAGCTGCATGTTCAGTTTTTCGGAAACTACCAAACT
This sequence comes from Potentilla sterilis, assembly GCA_963682095.1. Lineage (NCBI taxonomy): Eukaryota > Viridiplantae > Streptophyta > Magnoliopsida > Rosales > Rosaceae > Potentilla > Potentilla sterilis. The sequence goes on along the minus strand of OY821763.1, from coordinate 8,611,656 downwards.
GACAAGGTAGTGGAGTGCAATGACATCCATTACGAGAGTTTGTCTCATCGTAGTCCATTACGAGAGAATATCTCCTCGTAGTCGATTCCAGTGCGTTTTTGAGAGACCTTGCGCCATAAGGTGAGTTTGCATACTCTTATTCTCATTACGCATTCTAACAAAGATATATTTGATAGGGTTTATATTTGCGGTGTCGGCGTCACCTGCCCAAAAGACCCATCTCTTTGTTTATACTGGATCGCTTCTTTCTATTAGGCCAGTTTACTAAGTTGACATTTTTCAACGAAGTATGGTTGGATAGTAGACTCATTATTCCACGTCCTCATGTACACTAGTGTAATGTGTTTGTAGAGATCTCTATACTTTAAGGATTGGTTCTAACATTTGAGGCGTCCCCCAATGATAACCACAATCCATAAATATTCTCATGAGACGGATTTGAGTATCACTGATCAATAGATCAGGTTGTGCCAAACTTGTTTTCTTCCTTTACACAAGTATGTATCGAACTTAAGGTGGCCTCCCCCTCTTCCTTGGAGAGCCACGGCCTGTGACGCCATTTATGCCACTTATGGCGTCACCATGCCACCCCATGGTGGCAGTGCAATACCCAATTCCTTCTTGGGTGATACCATGTCCTTTCGATAAAACACAATCCTTGCAGGTATATTTGCAGCAGGTTTATATGATCTCGTCACTTTAATGTATAAGATATCTACACACCTTACTTTGTGTGATTTTTGGGGATCGAGATGAGACACAGTGGGGACAAACCACGACAATTCCTGTCGTTCCACTTGAACATGCTTGTTCTTATCTCCCCCTAACGACGGGAAGACTGTCTCATCAAAGTGACACTCCACAAATCTAGCGGTGAAGAGATCGTCTGTCAAGGTTTCGACATAGCGGACTATAGCTGGAAGTTCATATCCAGCATAAATATTTATTCATCTCAATGGACCCATCATTGTGCGCTGTGGCGGCGCAATTTTGGCACATAAAAACATTTAATGGAGCTCAAGGATTGTAGATCCGTGTCAATCCAAAAGAGCTCAAGGATTACAAGTTCGTTTGAAATCTTTTAAAATCCTTACACATAGTCACTAGCTATGGTGTAAATTGGTTCAATGATGATGGCCATAGATGAAAAAGTAACGCTGCATGCAAAAATTGCATAACCCAAAACGGAAGTATTGGTGTGCTTTACCAATATTAAGACTATTACTGTAGTCGTTTTCCGTGAGACCAATTGGGTTTTTATATAGGAATATGATGTCCATTACAAATCCCATATAATAAGCCATAAAATCATCACACCTACGGAAATTAACCCGGCCTGGGTGCTTTAACTTTCTAGCATAAGCAGCATAAATTTTAAGTGTGGATGGTGTCATGACACATGACCAGCGTGTCGACACAACAACCAACACCATAAAATATCTGTGGTGTCCGCAAGTTGGTTGAATCGATCCACTGAATCCTCTTTTGATTCAATATAACATCATAATGAGAAACTCATGTGTCATTTGCATATGATGATCTCAATCATAATTGCTTTAACGAATAGGCTTTGAATGATGTACTTTTATCCATAAAATCATGACGGATAGGAGAAGCATAATAAGGTATAAATGCATATGCTTGTGCTTGTGCATCAAATATATCATAATGCCACATTGGGGGAGCGGCGGAATTTAGGAATTGAACATACGTGTTCAACCCTATATGACAATATTTGAGGATAAAATGTTCATTGATCGTCCTCAGATTCGTGTGTAAACCATATTCTTCTGGTGTTTGCTTCTATTTATCCAAAAATATGGGTGTCCATAGTAGTTTCTTTAATGTATGGATCACCATATCAAAGCCAATCTATGTCAGAATTCCAAAAGATCATTTTCTTATGACGTTGGATTTAATTAGCGGTTACTTAGAACCTACTAAGTTGACATAATATTCTCTAATACTCGTTTACATTCGCAGTCATTTAGAGGTAATGCAAAGGAGCTCAAATGAATTCTCACTTGTGTCTTTTTCACATGAAAAATCGTGGCGTAAATTTCTTTATAATGTGGAAAACAAAATTCAATTTTCTTTTATCGCATAAATTGTCAATTTGACATATGCTCAATATATACATCGAAACGTAACTCAAGTTCTTTAGAGTAAATCGATGGGGATTGTAATGAAAAGGTATTGTAATCCCAATTAGGCAGGTGTATTATGAATCCCAAAGGAAAATATATACTGATCATTATCACTTTCTTTGATATACTAATCATTATCATATACTATTGATATAGTGTTACTGTTCTTCAGTACTATTATTTTAGGGATTACATTGTGCGTTTCTTTGCACACGGTTCTTTGTTTCATGCCTATATTATGATATGTTGCTTTACTTTATGCAATACTTTGCAAAGTTAGATGTAGAAAATTGAATCATGTGTATTATGAATAAAATTTGAATAATCTCAATTCCTTTAGAGAAGATTCAAAAAATTAACATGCCAACGATTACATTTAGTCTTGTCCAATTTAGAGAGAGAAATTTTAAGACCAAAAGTCTAATTTAGGACCAAAAGTCGTATTTAGGCGTAATGGCCTTTATAAGGATATCTTGGAAATTTATAAGTAGACTAATCAAAGTCTATCTTGGATTGAGCCAGATCCTTTTTGCTCTTTTAATAGCTGCAATGATGAGATTTGTCATTTAACATATTCTTCCCAGATATTATGTTTTTAGTTGTAAACTCATTTTCAATGTTACTGTTGGATATTGAAGATACTTTTCCAAAATCCGCGTACTCATATGATTCTTCATATTTATTGAAAGTCGTAGCTAATTCTTTGCTAGCTTATAATGTACGTATCAATAGTTCATTGAATTACAACAATGGCAGAGTGCTTCACTGCACATGACATGTCCCCTATGTCATCTTTTAAATGTTACATTGTTTCCACTTACTTTTGGATGATTATATGAATTTTACATCCATGGTAATTACCCTTTGTTTTAGGGTCGTTGCATTACTTTGCCCAATTTGTTCAAGAATATATATATATATTTTTCTAAGACCTTACATCGTCATTGTTTTTTGATTTAGGGTTGTTGCATTACTTTGCAAAATGTGTTCCAGAAAATTTCTTTTTCTCATACCTTACATTGTCATTACCCTTTGGTTTAGGGTTGTTGCATTACTTTGCATAATTTGTTTCAGGAAATTTCTTTGTCTAAGACCTTACATCGTCATTACTCTTTGTTTTCTCATAACTTACATCATCATTGCCCTTTGTTTTAGGGTGATTGCATTACTTTGCATAATTAAATTTCAGGGAGTTTTTTCTTAGACCTTACATTGTCGTTCAAGATATTGAAATTATTTATTTAGCTATTTACATAAAGCAATTTGCATAAATATACCATGCTCAAGCCTTAGTCGGCTTAATAGGGGAATTTGGTACTCAAATTCTTCAGAGTCCAATATGTCAAAACTAAAATGTGATGGTTAAACCATCTTTAAAATAGAGGAAGAATATAATGTATTAATCTCGTAGTCTAAATGACATGCACGACGACTAATATAAACCAATATACATTATGGTAACTCCGATGCTTCGTGAAATTTCGTTATCACAATAAAATTTTGGTTTCTCCATTTTCATTGCATGTGAAGCTAATGAAATTCCATTATCGTTGCTTTCTACACAATAAATAAGATATCCATGTTGAAAAATTTTCAATAAATAAAAATTGGATTTCAAGACCGAAATTTGTAATGGTCATATTTTTCTTACTTCGTGAAAATGCTTTTTCACAATATAGGTTTGTCACTTTTTCTTTATATTACAATGCTCATGAAATTACATTATCATGACAATGCTCAAAGTAAATAACATGTTAAATAAAACAATTATTTAACACTAATAAAATGAGCATATAATGTTTCAAGTTTCATATTTATATAAAATACTAATGCGATCAAATTGAATAAAGCATTATTTCATATAAATAACTGAAACAAAATATAATGAAAGCAGAGCGTCAATATAAATATTACTTGTAAGTTTGCCAAATAAACTGCATATGAATCGATTGCTCGATCTCCGATTCCATATTGTCGTCGCATATTTATCGCCGCATCGTAATTGGTATGTCACATGAAAACAAACAATATTCATATGATTAGTCATTTCAATCATATATATTTCACATTTACCATATAAAGTAAAAAAAAAATTCATATTTACTATTAAATTCGAAAAACAGTAAATAGTTATATAGTAAATAGTTATACAGTAAATATAAATTACTGTACGGTAATTTCAAAAATTATCTTTGTATTTTACCCCCAAAAAAAAAATACTTTTTTTTTCTTTTTTTCGGGTTGGGTCAGGCCCAAAGGGCTGGGCCGGGTCGGATCAGGCCCAAATCCGGGTCAAGATCAAGCTTCTGCCGACGAAGCTTTGTCTGCAAAGGTCGGGTCCGATCTGAAGGCAGGAGCGGCGGAGGCGTCGCGGCAGAGGCGCGGAGCGGAGGGCAAGCCGGAGTCGGCTCTGCAGAGCAGGGGTGCGATCGGGGGTCGTCCGAGCAGTGGACGATCGTGGCGAGGCGATCGGGGCGAGGCGATCCGATCGCAGGCTGGACTGATCTGGGTCCGGATCGGGGGAGCCTCGGGTCGAAAAATCGGGGAACCTCGGCTGCTGCTATCGTCGAGGTGATCGGAGGAGCGGTAAGGGGGGGCTGCTGCTAGCGTCGATCCACGTCGATGCTGCTAGGCCACGGCGGCGCTGGGCTGCGGCTTCAAGATTCAACGTCCGGTCGAGGGCGACGGCGGAGGAGGGCACAAGCCATCGAAGGCGCCGATCGAGGGGGATCGGATCGGGGCGCTGATCGAGGGGATCGGATCGGGGCGCCGATCGAAGGGGATCGGATCGGGGTCGAGCGGCGGGCCGGGATCGGAGTGGGACGGGCTGCTGCTAGGAAAAAGAGGGGCAGCGGCGGCGGCGGCCTAGTGGAGGCTAGGGCGGCGGAGGCAGAAAAACAGAAAAAATTAGGGTTTTTTTTTTTCTTTTTTTTTCTAAAAACTCATGGTTAGGCAAAGTGCTGATAACGTGTTGTAGGAAATACTGAATTGGTCTCCTCATTTCATTAATAATCCCCTTTATATAGGGTGAGTATTACAACGGTAATAGGAAATACATTAATGACAATAATGACTACATAATTATCTATCGTCAGTTACATTGACGAAGGCACATAATACGTTTTTCCTTCAACAAATACAACATTTTTGCAAACAATTTTTCTAATTCTTTGTCTTTTTTCTTGGATTTATACCAAATTACAATATTTTTACAGAAAATATGTGTGTGTGTGTGTGTGATGGAAGGCTGGAATAGACTAAGAGATAAAGGTCCCATATATATGCATGCTCTCAGGATAGAATCATAGATTGTGCCACATCAAATTCAGTATAATTCGGGTAAAAAATCCGGGTCTAAATAAATCCATATTTCTCTAGCTCCCTGAAGCCCAAGATCCATCTTCACTCATAGTCTCAAATTAAGAGTTAGGTCCAAGTTCTATCCCCTTAAGTGTGATTAAGTTCATGACAACTGAATCGAAATAAGGCATTCGCAATTTTGCATAATTTATACGTACGTAGGAAGGGTGGAAGGCAATAATGTACATGAACATGAAAAGTTTTGTTCATACTATTTAGGGCTAACATTTGTTTAGTCCATATAGTTTTGGTCGGTCGTCTATTCAGTTTTATAAAGTTTCAGTTTAGTCTAAATAGTCCTTAAAGTTCCAATTTTTAATTTGAAAAGTCTATTCCGTCAATTCATCCGTTAAAAACCCTTCAATTTTTTTTAAAAATGACCAAAATACTCTAGAATAATATTTCATTTGATTTTCTTTAATTATTTAAAATAAATTTATCATTTTTATTTTAAGTTAAATTAATCATGTGTAGACATAAAGAAATAAATAGAAAAGGACTTTGGCGAGTAAAGACATTCATTTCTCTTTAAAATAAAATGAAAACAATAAATAAAGAAAATATTGAAGAAAATAAAAAGGGAAAATTGATACAAGGGTATTTTGATAATTTTGACATTTTTTGGAGGGTTTTTAACTGCCACATCATTATACTAACGGAGGGATTGATTGAATAGACTTTTCACATTAAAAGTTGAAAGTTTATAGGACTATTTAGATGATATTGAAACTTTAGGGAGTAAATAGATGAACAACCAGAAGTACAAAGAAGGGACTAAACAATCGTTTGCCCTACTATTTATTTCATCTGTGAAATCTCTTTGTACCATAACATACGATATTTGTCGCATATTATTTTTTAACAAATGTTAGGTTATATCAGTGTTTTAAAAATCACCGCCTAGGACCGACTAGTCGGCGATTAGTCGCTAGTCGGTACCTTACCGCCGCGATTTTAGGGAAATCAGTGCTCCTAGTCGGTCAGGAAAAAATCAGCCGACTAGTCGGTCCTAGGCGGCGACTAGTCAGTCCTAGGCGGTTCGGGCAAAAAAAAAAAAAACTTAATATAAAAACGCAGATGAGCTGGATTAGGTCGCAGTAAGCCGTACTTTCTCAAATCTCCCAACCTCTCTCTCCTCTCGGCTCCAACTCTCTCTACTATGGCACAATGTTGGATTGTTGATGGTGGTGATGATGATGTTGTTTCGGATCTTACTAGTGAAATGGTTGAAGAGGGAATGTGAGTGGATAGTGGCTTAGAGCCTAGGAGAAATATTAGAATTCAAGAAGTTAGAGAACTTGAGGAGGATTTTGTATCCGATGATGAAGAGGAAGAAGATGAGATAGACTTTGAGTTTGAGTCCAATACAGAAGGGGTACTAGAGGGATATGGAGAAGAAGAACTTGAGGCATAGCCGCATAAGATCAAATTTGAAATTGTAATGGTTATTTTGAGTTTGTTCACTGCTCTTAGACATTATTATCTCATTGTTGTTGAACATTGTAATGGTTATTTTGAGTATTTTGATTATTTTTAGTCATAATATTGAGTTTTAGAATTGTTTTATTTTAATTTAATTCTTATAAAAATAAAAATAAATATTAAAATTAAAAACCGACTAGTCGGCTAGTTGCTAGTCACCGGTCTTCCGCCCGACTAACGACTAGCGACTTTTAGAACATTGGGTTATATATTCTTCACGTTTTAGTCTCCCTTTCATAAATAAAATTGTAATAATTAGAGCCTGAATAATAAGTTCAGAAAATTAGAGGGTGAGAATGACACCATTTACTAAGATGATGTCATGTAACATTGAACATCAATATATTATGTGCGTTGCAGAATTTTAGCATAAATAGACCCTACATTTCATTCACTATTCTCTTTTAGACGACAGACCATATACAACTGGGAAAAATCACAATAGCATTGGTAAAACAACAATGGTGGACACCCAAAAAAAGTTAAAGCGTGTATTGGGAAGCTTTTCCTTCATTGTTAGGTTTATGTCTCAGAAGATGAATTCTTCAAGCTGCAGGATGTGCAGAACTAGAAAACAAACTGCAGAAAGCTAGCAATCAAGCCTAATATTCCAAATAATTACCACCACAGTGCATGCATGCATGATTCCTTCAACTTGATAAACTCTCAAACTTTCCCCGGAATCAGTCATAGATCGATTATCATCTTCAAGAGAAAAACTTGGATCTTATTTGATCCATGCCAGTTGATGGCATCTCAATCCTCAAGTTCTTAAAGCAAATTATCAGTAATTAAGGACTCAGAACAGCCTCACCTCGCTCGTAGCGCAGAAACTGTATATGGTAATTAAACAGTTCAAACTCACAAGCACAAACTTCAATGTTCAAAACAAACACAATGGGAGATCTAGCTAGCTATAAGCCTATTATAGCAACTAAGAAACCCTAGCTAGCGTTTGCAGGTGGCTACTAAAAAATGATAATTGAAGCATGATAGAGAAAGACACTTTCATCGTTAAGCTCGAAAGCTCCTCCCCACCAATTCCATAACATTCCATTCCCTGCATTTAATTTCACTTGAAGCCAAAAACTTCACAGTCCTGAAATGACAGAAAGTAGCAACTCATTTTACTGGAAATGGCATTCTGTCTCCCAATAATGCTTTTACATCTGGAGCCATGAAGCACAAACATAGATGGGTAGATAGTAGATACAGAGTGAAGTTTAAGCACAGGTTACAACTTTTTGTTTGGCTTAGATTTGGGAAAATTTGGAAGCTTGCTGTGTTTGAAAATTTTTGTGGTGTTCTGAAAGACAAGAACAGTTGACGTCCCACAAGTAATTAGTGGCCAACAGCCAACCTGATAATGTAGGTTTAAATATGTAAATGGAGTATCAAGTACATGCATGATCAGTTTAAAATTCGCATAATAATGGAGAATTGGTTACATAGAGACAATTATAGACGCCATGAGTCAGATACTCTATACCCAAGCCCTAAGCTAAGAAACTAGCTAGCAATGTTGAAACAATGTGTTTATATATTATCTCGTTAGTGTTAAAAGAATGACATATGTAGCCGAAATCCACCAACCCCATCATTTGATTTTGACTGAAAGGTTTACATAATTAAAGTTTAATACAAGTTTCTTACCAAGCCCTCGTGCGATTACTGGCTTATGAATTCCTCGAGTAGCTGCCCAAGTAAGTGGAGAACTGGAGATCATAACCTCAATGAGCTTTTAGTAAAGTAAATGCCATGGTTGGTTGCCAATATAAGTGCCTGTGAAAGCAGTGCTAGTTTGATATACGAAGTTAGCATAGTATTTGATAGTGTAATTGAACTTCTGATTTTGCTAAACTATATGATAGTAATTCTGTCATATTTAGCTAATAATTAAACAAGATATCATCAAATAAACTTTTGCTTATATATATAGCTAACAGATGGTCAATGGTTTCCTAATTGTTCAAAAATGAAAGGCCACTTCTCCTACTTTTCCTCGTAAATGTTCTTCTGAGCATGATGGCCTTTCCATAGATGAGCAGTTTAAGACTTTAAGATAAGGCCTTCCATTTATATATATGGGAAATGAGTTAGATTTGGCCATTGTACATATGTACTTGACCCACTACATAATAATGCTTAATGTACTAGATCATGATTTCTCTTCTTTTGGAGCCCCAGCTTATGATGATGATGATTAGGTCTTCCATGAAATAGTCTCATTCTTGAAGATTCTACCTTTAGAGTGAAATAATTAATGAAGAAATGCTTAATCAAGTTGAGATTAATAGTGCAGGCCATAAAGGAGACCTAAAAGAACAATACCTTTCATCAAAGTAAGGAATGTCCATTATGTGATGGCTATAAAAGACTCGATCTAAGCACTTTGGATGTAAACCAGTCAATCAAATTATAGTACTAGCTAGCCACCACCTGAAAAAACCTCAATCTCTGACACTACAGATAGTACCACTAAAAGCTTCAGACTATGACAGGACTTGGTTCTTCATGTGGAGCATGCAAGTTTCTGAGGAGAAAATGCACAAGTGAATGTGTGTTTGCTTCCTACTTCTGTTATGAGCAAGCTGCAACCCATTTCGCAGCTGTGCACAAAGTGTTTGGTGCAAGTAATGTCTCCAAGCTACTGCAACACTTACCAGTACAACATCGAAGTGATGCTTCTCTCACCATGTCTTATGAAGCCCTAGCTCGGATGCGTGATCCGATCTATGGATGTGTTTCACAAATCTTCGCACTCCAGCAGCAGGTAACTTTCTGTCAGCTAGCTTCATGTTCATATACATTTGTCTGTTTAACTTATGACATCATATAAGCTTTTCGGTATTGTGCAGGTTGCATACTTACAGGAGGAGATTGAAACTCTTCTGCACAACCAAATGGTTAATTTGGCATCTGGGAATTCAAGTACTTGTGGAAGTTCTGAAGCGAATAGTATTTCCAACACATTCAGTGGGTTACAAGTACTTCCACAACAATATGACATTGCTGTTGAGAGACAAAAGTTTCAGAATCAGCTAGAACCACCAGTTCTACTTCCGCAAGTAGGAATAGCAAGTACCAACCAAGGCTTTAGTAGTCATGAGATGGATATTCAGATGCCTCCTTTGCATGAATGGGAAGAAGTCAAGATATTCGGTGATCACTCCATGCAAGATCCTTTAGAAAGATTTCTTGAGGGTATAGACCAAGAGAACTTGGGACATAATCCATGGTTGAATGACCCTTCCATCGCCTGGAACTGAAAAAAAATGGTCAGGTTTTGATAATTAGAGAGTGCGTGAATGATTTCCAACCTCAAAAGAACGTAGGTCTTGCCATGGAGCCTACATGCATCAACGGCTGGGAGTCACCATCATCATGCACCACTGTCGACTCTTGTCATCGTGAACCACTGTTTAGGTTGTATAAGCTTTTAGAAAGCAGGAGCTGGTGAAATGATCGATGAGAACTCCAAAGGTCAGGCGGGATTAGATTTTGCAATGGCCTAAATAAACCCCGAGTTTGCTATGTGGTCAGATGGTCACAGCTTCTGAGTCTTTTGTGTTGTTTTTATCCATTTAGCTTCACGCTAGTCATAGGTGCTGAAATTTGGCAGTTTGAATCTATAAATAGTGCCCTTCTGTCTCAGTTTGGAACTGGAACCTTACAAAACAAGTGATGATTCTCATGTAAATTTTCGAAATCTGTTTTTGAGATATAGTTTCTGGCTTCCGGGTGGGGAAGTGCCAAAGTGGTGGCCAACTGACCACCATGGCTTGGGGAGTCGAAGCGGTAGGAATCGTGATCTCTACCTTAATTATGGAGATATGTTTTTTGTTTGCTCGGGAAGATTCAAATTAAAATCTCCAAGTGGATATATATATATATAGTCCCTATGCAGTATGAACCATTCGTGTTAATCACGACTAAGAATGTTCAAACGATTATCAAATTTGATGAAACTTTGCAGAAGTGATTTACACACTACATAGCACGGATACGAGTACGTGTGTTCGTATTCGACACAATACGATATGCAGATACGTCAATTTTTTTTTTTAAATACGGACACGTGGTGGACACGTTAACTAAAATTTTATTTTAAATATTATATATATGCATAACAAAAATATGTGAAATGCAAACAAGATAGTTTATAAAATTAAAACCTAGTAAATCCAAATCCAAATAAAATTTCATAATCAAATTACAATGCAAATAAAAAGAACTAAATGATTTCATTCATCTTTATCCATACCATCCGGCCTCTTCAATGTTATCAACTTCATACCGTCCATTTATTTTCTTTTTCTCCTTTTATTCTGATCTGTTGGATCAAACTATATAAAGCCCAAAACCCATCAGCTCAGCCTCTCTCTCTCTCTCTCTCTCTCTCTCTCTCTCTCTCTCTCTCTCTCTCTCTCTCTCTCTCTCTCTCTCTCTCTCTCTCTCTCTCTAAAACCCAGAAATCGGCGAGCTTCCCTCCGCTGTAGCGCCACCGTCAGGCCACCGTTGGCCAAGCCGCCACCACCATCAGATTCACATTCTTTTGCTCTTCAGGACCCTGTCCACCAATCGTGCATGCAAGCCGAGCTCAAGTGAAGTCTAGATTGATGCAGATCGGCACAATCGAGGTTTCGGGTGGCCAATCGGAGCTCCGGCAACCCTCCTCTTAATCCTTGGTATTCTTCGAGCCTCACCCTTCCTTTCTAGACTCACCCTTCCTTTCTAGACTCTTTTTTCATCGATTTGCGAAAGCCCAGCCTTTAATCACACACTTCTTCTTTTGAATGCTTGTAATTGTATTTTGGCGTAATCGGAGTTGAGTTTTGGAAGCCGGATTTCGATAGGAGAAACAAGGGGTTAAAACCTAGACACGCATTTGTCCAACACAAATTTGTGCGTGTCCATAGAGTGTCCAAATCAGACACGCGTGTCCGGACGTATTTAGACGTATTCGACCGTATCATGTGCGTGTGCGTGTGCGTGTCTGACATGGGATACGCCACCATTTTGGCATGTCCGTGTTATGTAGTCTACACACATATTCTTAAATACTGAACGGTGGAGATATAGAAATTTGACAGAAAGTGGGTCAAATAAGGAGCCCCGCTCTTTAATTCAGAGCGGAGCCCCGCTCTGGATAGAGACTATATATATATAAATAATATTCATATCCAGAGCGAACCTTCGCTCTAAAATTAACGTGTAAAGTTCTTTTTTAACACACTTTTCGGTCATATTTTCACATCTCAACCGTTCATATGTTTGAATCTATAGATCATTCATGCAAAATTTTATCTAATTTGGTTACCGTTAAGGTATCGAAACTATATTAAATCAAGGGTTAATTTCAGTTTACTACCCAAAACTTTGGGTCAGGTTTCAGTTTCGTCCTTATTCTTTTAATTTAATCACGTGTGCTCTCCTACTTCTAATTTTCTATCAACCCGAGACAAAAATTCAATTTCACTTCGAACATGACGTCATTATCCGACGTGGACGAAACATGCTGGCCCACTTTTCAGTTTCCAACCCTTTTCAAATGGCATACCTTTTATTTTTGGCGCCAGCATGTTTCGTCCACGTCGGATGATGACGTCATGTTCGAAGTGAAATTGATTTTTTATCTCGGGTTGATAGAAAATTAGAAGTAGGAGGGCACACGTGATTAAATTAAAAAAATAAGGACGAAACTGAAACCTGACCCAAAGTTTTGGGTGGTAAACTGAAATTAATCCTTAAATCAATGAACAAACTAAATCTGTTCAACCTGAACTGTTCGTGTAAATCACCATAAAGAAAGGTCAAATGATTATCAAGTTGGATAAAATTTTGCAGAGATGATCTATACATTAGGTTCTAAAATCTGAACGGTGGATATGTGAAAATATGACCGAAAAGTGTGCCAAAAGCTGAACTTCGCCAGGTAAGTTCAAAGAAAATATGGATAGGAACTATATATATATGTACACAGTCCATCTCCATAGCGGGGCTCCTTATTTGACCCACTTTCTGGTCAAATTTCTACATCTCCATCGTTCAGTATTTAGGTATATGTGTGTAGATCACTTATGCAAAATTTCATCAAATTTGATAATCGTTTAAACATTCCTAGTCGTGATTAACACGAATGGTTCATACTGAACAAATTCAATTTGCTCATTGATTTTTTATTGTTTTGATACCTTAACGATCACCAAATGAGCTGAAATTTGTAGAGTTACACGCATATATCTAAATATTGAACGGTGGAGATGTATAAATTTGACCGGAAAGTGGGTCAAATAAGGAGTTCCGCTCTTTAATTTTATAGCGGAGCCCCACTCTGGATAGGGACTATATATATAGCCCACTTCCAATGAGGGATCCCTCATTTTAGTCATTTTGAGGGATCGATCATTTAACCTACTTTTCGAACACATATTAACATCTACACCGTTCAATTTTCATGTTTATATGAGTAGATCATATGTAGAAATTTTCATTCCATTTGATAATTGTTAGAGCATTTAAAATTGAAATTTACAAATAAAAACACGAACGGTTCAGCTTTGATAGATTTCATACATCCATTGATTTCATCTAGTTAGATGCCTTAACGATCACCATTTGGCTAAAAATTTACAGGAATGATCTACACATACAAATCTAGTAATTGAACGGTATGTGAAAATGTGATTTTGAAAGTTAGTATAATTATCAATCCCTTAAAATAAAAAAACACTACAAAGAAAAAAACCTTAGGCGACGAAAAGTTAATAATTTCGTCGCCTTAGAAGTACTAGGCGACGAAAAAAAAATTCGTCATCCAAGAAGCAATTTTCGTCGCCTAAGTACCTTCTTAGGCAATGAAACTTGCAATTCGTCGTCTTAGAGAACAACACTGTCGACGAAAACAGTCGTCGTCGTCTGTGTATTTTCTTAGGCGACAAAATATATTTTCGTCGTCTAAGTGGTTCACTTGGGCGACGAAATAGTCTACTTTCGTCTCCTAAGTGAACCACTTGGGAGACGAAACTCTTTTTTCGTTGCGAAACTTGTCTTAGGCGTCAAATTTTCACTTAGAGGATGAAATGTTTCGTCGCCTAAGTATTCCCCCAAAATTTTTTCGCTTGTTGACAGTGGTGATTATGATAAGTATACTAGACTCCTTGCTCAATTGCAGATCCCATTATTCCAGGATAGTCCTAAAACTATTTTAGGGACCATCATCTCACAGATGCAGTTGAAAGTGAAGAATAGGTGGACAAATGACTCTTTTGATAGTCTGCTAAAACATTATAAGGAAACTTTTCATGTTCCTAACTATCAACCTGATAGTTTTTACAAGGTACAAAAGATATTGGGCGATCTCGGTCTCAGTTATAACAAAATCTACGCCTGCAAGAAAAACTGTGTTTTGTTTTACAAAGAGAAAGCTGAGCTTGATGAATGTCCCATATGCCACGCGTCGAGGTGGGAGCAAGGGACAGTTAAGGAAAACAGTCTTTCTGTGAAGGTGCTTCGTCATTTCCCTTTAATTCCTAGATTGAAGCGTTTTTACATGTCTTTACACACAGCAAAAGAAAGGAGATGGCATGGAGAGAGAAAGACTGATGATGATACTCTCAGACACCCTGCAGATGGCGAGGCGTGGAAGTCGTTTGACAGATCATTCCCACATTTTGCAAAAAATGTTCGAAATGTAAGACTTGGGCTTGCCTCAGATGAATTTAATCCCCATGGAAATATGAGTTTGAGTTATAGTACATGACATGTTATTTTTGTGTCGTACAACCTGCCTCCTTTGATGTGTATGAAGAAAGAATTTAGTATAATGTTTTTGATAATTCCCGGTCCAAAGTCTCTAGAAAAGTGTTTGTATGTGTATATGCAACATTTGATCGACGAACTGTTAGATTTATGGGAAAATGGAGTTCTTACTTTTGACAGGCACAGTGAAAGGTCATTTGTGATGAGAGCAGTTGCGATGTTTACCATAAGTGATTTTCCTGGTTACGGTATGTTGTCGTCTCAGGCCAGTAAAGGATACAAAGCTTGTCATGTTTGCTTGAACGAAGTCCATTCTGTTTGGTACGCTGGGAAGGTGTGTTACTTGGGTCACCGTAGATGACTTCTAGCTAACCACTCATGGCGATTTGAATCACTAGCATTTGACAAAACAATAGAGGTTCGTTCTAAACCCCGTCCCTGGAGTGGTGATGAAATTTTGGATAAGTTGAACTCTTTTGATTTCAGCGTGTTGAGCGGTGATACCACAATACCGGTTCCGGAACCCCCTGATGAGTACAGGTGTTTTACACACAAGAGTAGATTCTATGATATGCCTTACTGGTTGAAATTGATTCTTAGGTACACCCTAGATGTCATGCACATAGAAAATAATGTAAGTGACAGCCTTGTGGGAACAGTTCTTGATATTAAAGGAAAGAGTAAGGACATTGTGAAAGCACGTGAGGATCTGAACAAAAGGGAAATACGAGAACACTTGTGGTCAGTGAAGACGGCGTCAGGGATGATCATACCTGTTGCACCTTACACAGTTAAATTGGCTTTCAAGAAAGAGGTTTTCATATGGTTTAAAGGAGTAAAGTATCATCATGAGTATGCAGAAAATATATCTCGATGCATTAACTTGGGGGAGAATAGGTTTTATGGATTGAAGAGTCATGACTGTCATGTTTTGCTGCAACGTCTTATTCCAGTGGTTATCCGACCCTATTTGCATCCAGATGTGGTGGAACCTATAATAGGATTGTGTAGGTTCTTTCAGAAGTTATGCACTAAAGAGTTGAAGAAGTCAGATGTTCTCATTCTCAAAGAAGACGTCATCTACATTTTGTGCAAATTGGACAATATGATTCATCTGATGATCCATCTTCCAGTTCAGGCACTGCTTACTAGTCCAGTTCATTGCACCTGCATGTATCCCCAAGAAAGGTACTATTTATTATTCGTATTTCCCCATTCATTGTTATATTCTCTTATATATATTCTTCACTAATAACTGTGTAATTTCAGGCAACGTTTTCAATACAAACAGTTATGTAAAAGCAAGAGTAACCCTGAAGCATCGATAGCGGAGTCCTACATTGCACATGAATGTGTAACATACTGCAACTTATATCTCTGTAACAGTGACGAGGCAAATCTTCTACGGCGGCCCCTACAGTACCAGACTTCAATCTTTCAGTAATTTCTAGTGATGTACGTCCGTATGGTAATTTTCCAAGTTCACAAAGATTGACAGATGTTGAGCTAGTTGAAGCTCATTGGTACGTACTACAACACTGCAACGAAACACAATATTTCATGCTTGAGCATTTGAAGCTCATTGAAGGAAATCGTAGAGACCTAAGGCCGAAAGAGACGCACAAAAGAACTTTTCCTGATTACTTTCGCAAATGGGTACGTCACAACATTTATTGTGTTAGAATATCTCCATTTCAATATGAGTATTCTGGTCAGTTCAATTTAAATAATTTATCACAACGTGGCAGGTGGAAAATCTCCAAAAACAGAAGAGTGATTGGTACTCTGTAACGCCCTGACCCGGATTAATATGGCTTAATCCGAATTAGGTTGTTACTTGCACAAGAATTCACTCCACAAATACTCTCAGTCCCCCCAGCAGGAAGAACAAAACCGATACAGAGACGAACCAGAACAGTCTCCGACATCGACGAGCACGACAAAACCGAACTTGTAGGGCACGAAAATGAGATGAATTAGATACCAGGAAGAAGCTAATTAATGACTGGAAACGTCATGGCTGCAAGGTAATTCGATGAAGCCCAGAGCAGTCAGCCTTTCTCTCCTTCGATTCTCTCTCCTCCGTTGGAGATAGGAGGAGATACAACTACAGGGAGAAGCACGACGACGAGAAGAAGGAAACCGTGTCGGGGTTGCAGCCTGAGCTGGATTAACGACGAAGATAAGATCGACACTGGGTCGGCGAGGCATCATATCTGGTCGAGGACTCGATGGTTCTTGGTTTGATACTGACATGGCATAATAACTAGAGATTGGGGTCTTGCAATCCCAGATTATTAGCAGCAAAAAAGACAAGTTCAAAGACCTCCAAAACGAGGCTTGAATAGTACCCGGCAAAATAAAAGATTCAGAAATACAAGCAAATAAAGGCTTATGAGTACGCACCAACTTCTTAAAGGCCTTATGCGTGTCTTCATTACCGAAGCCACGGGCATTCCAATAAAGAACCTTCATTGAGTATTCTTTCTATTTTTTGTTCTGTTCCGCTTTGGATAAGGGTCTTCACGAGCTGCACTTTCAGTAGCTTGTCGTCTTTGTTTCTTCTGTTGAGACCTAGAGAGCACCACTGTGAAACCATTTTCAGTCTCTTCATTAACCCCAGAACTAGTTATTAGAGAGACATCGTTTGCTAAAGTCGCAACATGCTCAAACCCAGGTGAGCGTGACCGACAGATAAATCTGCTTGGTAATCTGAATGTTATTCGTCAACCATATCATGCCAACTCCGGGGACTTGGTGAAGATATGTGATTGGAAGACTGAGCTCCCTTATGAGCCTGGTGATCGCTAATGGAGCTTGGTGCAGAGCAATGCCTCTCCACTTCATCACTTGTCTCATCCTCACTGTCAACAATATCCTCTTCATCAGTAGTATGAGCAATTGGGTCTTCCAGAGCACTATTGATGCCAACATCAGCATTACAATTGGAAATATGTGCCACCTTAACCACCTGAACAACTTCATTAGAAGTGTTCACAATTCCTGCATCCAATTCATGATGTGCAAGAACAGCAAAGTTATTCTCATTGACAAGAGAAATATCGTTAACCTCACTACTTCCAACAGTTGCCTTGTGTATGGGCTCGTGAACAACCATATCTACAATACGATCGAGCTCCTGGTCAACAACCTCATTGAGAGTCTCCTCTGTAAATTTGGTAATCCGTTCATGGTCTGCTATCTCAGGGGAGCCTGTGACTTGAACTACTACTTCAGAGGAGTTTTGAACTTGAGCATTAACACCTAAATTTTGATCTGAGATATTCTTTACAATTTTCTTTGGTCTGTACTCTTGACGAACAATGCGAGAAGGCTTCTCAACTAAATTTTGTTCTTGAGTTTTTGGCTTCAAATGCCTACAATGATCAGCCATGTGACCCACATTCCCATAGTGAGTACACATATTCTCATAAACAACTTCAATTGGAAAACAATGAGTTTCCCGCTCAACCATTAAAGAAGATGGTAAATCCTCAGCTAGATCAACATCTACCAAGACTCGTGCGTAATATCCGAATTGTCTTTCTTTTGTAGCTTTATCAATTTGTAAAGGAGTTCCCACACCCCTAGCAATCTCCATAAGATGTTGTTGGTGCCAATAATCTTGGCTCAGACCATAAATCGAACCCAAACTTGAGCATGGGTTTGTGAAAGGGTGTCTCCTGGAACGAAATCCGGCTTCCACTGAGTAAAACGAAAAAATTCCCTCAGGAAGAGTGCAAGTACCACCACCCCATACCCTGCGCATAAATTCTTTTGTGGAAAAATGAATGTCAAAATAACATTTACCAAGGGGTACCAGACGCCATGGTTCTGAAGGCTTCCAGAGAGACGTTAACATCCGTTGTAGGGCATCCGCCTTCAGAGGCTTAGAACCCTTACGCAGCAGCAGACGACCAATTAAATTAGTTTTGAAAAGCTTCAATTGTTCCTGATATAAAGATTTTTATTGATCTTTACATATATCTTATCACCGTGAACAACAGGAGATGGTAATTGACTGAGAGATATGGCAGGCTCGGTTGAGTTGGATAGAACAAACGCAAAAGTGCGTGCTTTAGGGGCTGCCGGAGGTTGCAGCGAAGCCGTATCCAGGCCTCCCATAAACTTCTAGGGGCAAACAGCCATTCCAGTGCTCGTCGACGGCATCGCAGCCCTAATATATATAAATATAAATACCCAATTATATATATATATAGTTCATATCGAGAGCGAACTTTCCCATAGTTTTGAACTTACCGTGTGAAGTTCAGTTTTTGACACACTTTTCGGTCATATTTTAACATATACACCGTTATGATTTAGAACCTAATGTATAGATCGTCTCTGCCAAATTTCTTTCAATTTGGTGATCGTTAAGGTATTGAAACTATATATTTATTTATTTATTTATTTATAAAAAAGAAGAAGCACAAAACAAAGTCGTATTGGGCATCTCCTGCGTTCCCTCCATTCCTCAATACTCATTACGACGTCGTCCCCTGTTCATATAAAACTCAGCACCACTCTGTGAAACGACATAAACAAAATTCCGGTTTCAATTTAGCTTCGGAATCTTTTGGTATACCTTGAAACCATAGAATTCGAAGAAGTGCTACTCAGCGTCATTGTCCAGTTCCAGCTTGCGGTTCAGAGTACCACGATGACCGTCGGACATCTCAAGTCCCTAGTGAAGGAGCGCCTCGGCTTCTCAAGGAGGAGCCAGTCGATCTTCTTCCACGGGGACGAACTCATCGATGACGCCACCCTTGGTGACTTCGGCGTCGCGTTGGATTCTACACTGATTCTAACGGTGGGAAATCCGGCCGACGGCTCATCGTCTGATGATGACTTCGACAAATAGTTTCATATTGGCCTGTGCAAATTAATATGAAACTATTCATAAAAGAACTGGAAGAGCTCAGATTACATCTTACTCAGATTGAAACCTAACGTTATTGAGACGATAGAAGCACAAGATGAGTAGCTCGGTCTTTCAACAAACAACATTCACCAGCTCAAGATGAAGATGAATGAAGGCATTGAGCTTGTTGCTAGCCTGTCGATAGCCAACAGCAGGAGATCCTCATTAGAAGCATCACTATTTCCGCTACCTTATACTCGAGTTTCTTCTTAGATCATGGTCATTTAAAGTGAGTTTTTTTGTAACTCATGCTCCTCTAGTTAATCATGTTTACCTCAACATCTTGAAAGAACGACCACATTACTAAGTCATGAAAGCAATTATTATACCCATGTTTTTACTTTTAAACTTGAATTTGTTTTGAAATTGAAATAATTGCTCATGCAACGAACACGATTTCACGGAGAGAGGAATCTTTTTCAGAGCACTTGAATTGATGTCAATTAGTGAATTAATCACACAGGCCAAGAGTATTGTCATTATTGGTAAAGGAATAATAAAGATGGCCAGAAATAGGGTGAAAGACTTCTTTGTCTACAGTAAGTCGTGCTCCAAAGATCAGGAGAGTGGAGACTGGAGAGGGAACTGGCTACATCCTCGAGGCGTTGCCAACTTCATGAGAGGCAGCATTTGAGTTTTACAGTCTACGAGTCTTTTCATTTTTTTGATTTGGTTTTAAAACTTTTAGCTGAGTCCTGAATCTGGATTGCTTTCAGTTTGGTTTTTGTCAATCTTGAAGCTGGTATCATCTCCTTAATTGTCATTCTTCCAATTTGGAAATTCCCATAGTAATTCTCTGCTAAAATTCTCTACTAGAGTTGTAATTGGTTATATAGAAAGAAAACAGGTTGACATGCAAATTGAGACGTACATATTTACTTTCTTTCATTCACAATCCTTCAAAAACCGGAGAAAACAAGAGAAGTTTCAATCAAAGCAGTTTCTACATAATGAGCTGAAAAGACCCAACTACCAGGAACATGATATACAAGATGAAGAAAACCTTCAATCGTTGCAGTCCTCCTCAACTTATTATGGTTTTACACTAGTGTAATATCATTTTCATCAAAATTGACTAGTAGCAAAACAAAAATGGAAACCCAAACTGCTTGAATCATCATTTTGATATGAAACTGATGCTTGTACATGAGAGAAATGAGGGACCTTGTTACACAAGGGATGCTAGAACATTCGATGTCATTTTTGCTGGTGCAGCAGTGATCTAAAAGCCTTTTGAAGTAAAAACTTTCTAGGGAATCCAATGTTGAAAGATGTTAACAGCAGACGTCAATTATGAAACAGAAAATAGACAGATAATTCATATTAACAATTTCATTCCTGAACCGAATAGTAATTTGTGTATGTTTTAAAGTTCTGAAAACAAATCCCAACACAGTTCTTGTATGAACCAATATTCGTGGTATCAATATACACACAGTGTTTCAATCTAATAAACATTCCATTATCTGCTAGAATCACTTTTCATCCGTAAAATATAGCAACAGTGAAAACTGAAAGATTATGGACAGTCACTTATTTCCATCACCTGAGAAAACTGAATTCATAGATTCCTGCAAATTGGAAATAATAATAAACTTGATAACAGTATATGTTATTAATGTCAAAACAGTACACCTACAGCATAAGTCAAAGATCAAGACCTCCAAAATTTCAAGATAATAACTGCTGCTTGAGCTTTCTGTAACATCAATTACCACATTGGGGGTACTACTAGTTCAACCACTGTATGATTTGGGCAAAGAAACTATTTGATTTCTCTAAAGTATAACATAGGTATATATCTAAATATTTCCAAGGATTGGAAGTTTGGAACATAGGTGAGTAGTTGTCTAAATTTATGTCTTGTCTATAACGTGGAAATAATTTGAGAACTTTGCTATAATACTTTCAATTATCTCTTTACAACTTGCTTAAAGAACGAACACTGTATTTGCAGAGAAAGGTGACAACAGAAACAAAACTTGTTATTACAAAAATATGAACTCACAACTAATATGCATGCATCTATTAACTAGCACAATGATCCAAGTTACTTGTTTCTGAGTGAACAACAATACTTGGTCCAATTCTCAAAAACTTAAAGAGGAGAAACAGCATGCAATTAATGCTGAGAACTTGCTCTACCAAGTATTTGAATGGAAGCCGTGTTAACCTAATCAATGGCACCAAGAACCTCTCTTGCAGCTAAAGCCTCTCTCCAAGTTTACCTCACATAATCACAACAGTATTTGAATGAAAGTCTTATTAACCTAATCAATGGCACCAAGAACCTGTCGTGCCACTAAAGCCTCTCTACATATTTTACCTCATATAATGACAATGTTAGGAGAAAGAAAAAAAACTAATCTAGAGTTCTAGACTACATGATCCGCCTGGTCTGCTTCAATCTAGATCAATTTGAAAGGCTATCACCCTCACCACTATCTATTTTGTTTCCTGTCTATATGTCAATATCGGAAGGAAAGTCTCCAAAATTATAGAACAAAATGATGTAATTTTGGGGCTACCACAGTGATAAGTGGAGTCCAGTTCCATATAACGAAAGATAAAAGTGATTCTTAATACAGTTATCAAAGACCAAGTTGCAATTTTGTATACTTGGTCAAAGAAACACCCCTCAAATCAGAAAAGCCATGAACCCTAAAGCCTGGCAAGCATCAAACATCAAAACCAACTTGCTCCTAAGGCTACCCAATCTGGAAATTATATATAGATGAACATACAATAATGCTGTCAGAGTATGCACTTATTCTGGAATTCAACTTTCAAGAAACTCTGGATGAAATGACATATCCAATAAGTTGCAGATGAAATAACCCCACCACTCTCTCTCCTCACACATTTTGCTTTCTAGTTGAGCAGTATTGCTACAGAAACAATTCAATGCAATGAATCATGTAAATGAAGAGTTTCTTTGACGAGAAAAACCTGAATGAAATGTTGAAAGCTCCAACCACCATTTCTTGATAAATACCTTCTTCTTTGCCTAAGCTACACCATCCATGATTGTTTTTTTCCACAACAAAGGAAGCCAAGCAACAAGGAACAAAGACATCCACTAGATTTTAAAACATCATAGCTAGCTAATCCGAAACCTAAAAACAAGCTAAATATTGAGAGTTGCTTCACAAGCAAAAGATATAATGAACAAAATAGCTAGTCTAACCTTGCTTGCTGTGCCTACATTCCTACCGAATGAAGCTGCCAGGGAAAAGTTTTGCACAAAACCAAAGAGTCAGTGAAGATCAAACCAACCATCTACCATTCTCCCTCAGTAAGACGGTGGAGGTCTAGGCGGAGGAGGGCCCCAGTACACATCAGGCGGCATCTGACCATTTGGGATCAAAGTAGGAGGCAAAGCGTAAATGGGCACTTCTTGTTGTTGCTGCTGCTGCTGATCACTCAAGCCCTGAGACCCCGAAATCGCTCCAGTCCCTGCCGAATTCACACCGGATTGCTGCTGCTGTTGTTGCTGTTGCAATTGCATCCCTTCATTGCTCTCATCCTCAAGCGGCAATCTCTCATAAGTTGCATTAGTGAACGTTGCCGCAATGATCATCACAGGACCGGAAGCCACCAGTGCTCCAACAACAGTCCCACCAACCACCTGCCCCTGTCCACCGCCCAAGTACACAGTCAAGCCACTAGCCCCCGGCGGCGACGGTGCAGGCAGAAACGCACCGTTTAAGGACAGAATCTCGAACCTTCCATGGAGCGTTATGACTCCGCTCGGCGCAGCTGGCTGACGAAGAGTGACGTTAGAAACAATGCCGCTGCCGCTCAAGACGGAGACACCTCTGTGCCTGCGCTGTGCAAAGGTGGCAATGCTGTCGACGATGTCGCTGCCGCTGCCGATTTCCAAGACGTGGCTTCTGAGAGCGTTAGGAGACTCTTTGGTGATGATGATCGGCGGTTTGGGTTTGTTTTTCGAGCCGGGTGGTCTCCCTCTAGGGCGGCGGTTGCTGGAGCCAGGCTCGAGGCTGTCGTGGCCGCCGGAGCTAGGTTCTTGGTTGTCGAGTTCACGATCGTTGTCACGGCTGTCCTGGTCGTCCTCCTGCTTAGTCTGAGGTGGAGTTGTGTTCGGGTTGCTGTTGCTGCTGTTGGTCGGTGTGTTGTTGTTGTGGTCTTCAGCTTCGGAGTTTCTCAGATGAAGAGACGGCGGTGTGGAGGTGAGAGAGTCCATATGAGCTCCCATCGCTACATTACTTCCAGCCCACCATCGATTCGCCATGGAAGAAATAAGAACTGAACCAAATCTAAAGAAGCTAGCTTTTGGTTTTTTTTTTTTCTTTCTTTGCAGACTCTTCTGGATAAGGACAAGCAACCAAAGCTAGGTAAGCTAATTAAGGAAGGGGAATGGCACAGGTTGGATTATCACACCCAAAAAAAGATGTAATCTTTACCTTCTTACACACTAGCTTCCTCTTCTCTCCCTGTTTCTTTGTTTTTTGCTGTAAGAGAATTGACTGAGATTCCTAAATAAGAATAAAATATAAACAATCCAAGAAAAAAAAAATCCAAAACCTTATCCCTCTCTTTTTCTCACCAAACCCCCCCCCAACCCATTTATCCCTTCCATTTTTGCTCACATGGGTCTGCTTCTCCTTTGCATGAAAAAAAACCCCATCCCCAATCCCAGAAACTAAAACCTCCACCACTCTGTAAACCCTTACTATTCCAGGTGACCCCAAAAGGCCAAAGCTATTTACTACTGTGGTCTACCACTACGTGTGAGTAGGTACCAGAAAGTGCATGGCTTGCTGCCTTGCTCCAGCTAAGCGAGCCCAAGATTTTGAGTGGTGCTTTGACTGTGATTTGGTAGGGGCCTTGTTTGTTCTTGTTCTTTCTTCTTGTTCTGGTTGAGCAGTAAAGACTTAAGAGACTGAAAGAGTACTTGCTCTTGACCTTTTTACCCACTTCTTATGGGGATGCGCACGTTAAGAGATGAGGACCCAGGACACTCCCTGGCCTGGCGTACGATAACAATTCGTGCAACACTGTACCACTAGAAATGAAATGAAAGCGGTTTTGCAGAAGCCCGGTTTTCTGCTGTCCTGTTGTGCAAGTTCCAAGTTGAGAGAGAGAGAGAGCTCAGAAAGACTGCACTCTCACCCATGAAGAAATGGGGAGGGTTGTGGGTGAGATTACGGGTTTGCCCTTTCTGGGGTAACGTGTGGGACGTTGATTTGACCATAACGAGGATACAGCTGGTGAGCTGGGTTTGGGGTTTCTTCAGAGCTGGGTTTTCTGACTTTTCTCTGTGTCTAGAGAGAGAGAGAGAGAGAGAGGATGTGTATGGGTTAACGTGCGCGTGGAGTTGTGGGAACACGTCACTGTCCTCGGGTCCCGACAAGGTATTCAGAAGGCCTGCTGCTGCTAAACACAAGCTAGCCTCACCGCCAAAAACCGAGCCATACAGAACCGAACAACAACCATACCTACACACAGCTCAGAGGACTATACCTGGTCTTTGCGTTCTGGCTCTGCAATGTCTATCCCCCACCACCCATCACTCGAGTCTATTCTATAGTCCAACGGTGCTCCTGACCCTGAGTACTGTAGTTACATTTGATGTATGTATATATCTGAGAGATGAAAATTTTGATGTACTCCAACTCTAGTATATGTTTATGTAATCGGAAAAAAAGAGAGAAAAAGACTAGCATTTATTCAGTAATCTTAACTATTAATCGTTTTAGTCAATAATCTTATAAAAAGAAAAATATGTAAGCGATATTATTCGATCGTATTAATGTTGGCCTAACTAATTTAAAAAATATTAATTATTAAATTAATATTATAAGTCTGAATAGACGGCCACTATATATTATTTTTCGATCTACATAAATAAGAATATGAGGTAGAGTAAGTCAGTGACCTAAACTATACATAGTTAAGATCTAATCATTTGACGGTTCTACTATATACACTCATAAAAAGATATATGTATTAGTGAGAGACTACAATAATACAACATATGAAGTTTTTTGTTTCTTAACTACAATATATTAGGGTGATAATTCATAATACAAAATATGAAATTTTATTGTAACGAAATATTGTACATTATACGTATTTTCAAGTGTAATATACTCAAAGAAATGGGGAAAATACCTAGCGCTCTGCTAGGGTTGGGAGAGTGTCACCGCTTGTGGCCTCTCTGTATCGATCTCCATCTCATAGGAGTGAATCTGTGGCGCCGAGTTCTGTATATCTGCTTAAAACCTCTCATTCCCTCTTGTTGTCTACTCGGGACGAAGGCTTTAGAGCTCATGCGCGACCTTTGGAGATAAGGGCTACCCCGTGGGTTGAGGGGCTTCGTCCGATCAGGGCTTGGCTGAAGGGAGAAGGGGTTGGGGTATGGCCATGGAGACCGAAACAGAAGAAAAATCTTTTGGGAGTGGCGGCGTCAATGGATTCGAAGGATTTGCTGGATTTGGGATCCGTTTCGTGTCGACTGCATATCCATCTTCGATCTCCATTCTCTAGGAGTCTGGAGTTCGTGGCTGAATCAGCAAAAATTTTGATGGGGGTCACCCGGAAGATTCGGCAAGGCGGTGGCGGCGTTTATGGTGATACAAGGTGGGGATCCTCTTCAGCTGATGGTGATATCGATCTACTGCCGCAATCCAGCAAATGGTGGTGGAAATTTGACTCAGAAGCAGATCGCAGGTGGAGTTCGCTTTGGATTGTGGGTCAGATCTGGCTCCGGATATGGAGTCAGGTCTGGGTTTGGGACCCGGGTGGACTTTGGATATGGGTCTGGGACCCAGGAGAACCTTGGACCTGGGACCAATCCCGAAATGTGTGCTTGATCTTGAATCAATATAGGTGGTATTGGTCACTATGTTGCTTGGTATATTGGTTGACGGACCCACAATTATGGTACCTATTCGTTAAGGATCGTATGTCATTATGGCCATGTCTGGATTCGCCCTTGGTCGGCTTCGATTCTTTAGGTGCAAGATTACCCTTAATTATATGTATGATTGTCTCTCGACAGTTTGTACGTACGAATCGGATGGGTAGTCATACCACCAACTACTCATCATTTTACTATACGTACGCAGTTCGTAGTGTATATCCGGACCGGCGTCGACGTAACGGTGACTGCAATATTTAAATTTCTCAAACTTTCACATGTACTTTTCTTATTTTTCCTTTTAATCTATATTTTTCCATTAATGCATATTTACATCGTATTTTTGTATTTTTATTTTTAATAAATTCTTATTAACTGATTAAAAAAAAATGTGTAATATACTCCGTCAATATAGTTTTTTTTGGCTTTACCGATGCTTATTGTGGAGTCTATGACAGCTGGCAAAGTTGATGTTAGCTAGTGAACCAACTTGGCCCTGCTGCACAAGCTTCTAAGACACACCGAGTCACACAGTCGCACTGACCCAGCAGGCATGGAAGTTTCAATTTCCACTCATCAGATTCAGACCACAGGAAAAGAATTGAGGTTCCAGTCATACCCACTGAATAGTTAACTAACTAAAGACATTTTGCCCTGAATTAGTAAATTGCTAAACAAGCTTTTGTGCAGAACTTTGAGCGGTGGCGTATGTTATGCTTTAGCACAGATTCAACATTAGCCAAACCAAGCTTACTGGATAACAACGTAGACCAGAACAAAACTGCTACGCTCTTACAAAAGTCGTTTTCTTGGAGAGAAAATTCTTCGATGCAGCAATGCGTCCACAAATAATTCATTATAAATAAATGTTTATCCCACTTTCCCTGTAAATGCTCCTCCCCTTATAGGCCTAGGAAATATTAAGGCATCTTGGAACCATTGCACAAAGTTTAAAATAAAGATATGAAGTTTCAGTTCTCTACCAAGTTTTTCAACATTGGTGCAGACATATAGCACTGTGGGTCGATCAAAAGCCAAAGCCGAGAAGAACGTTGAGAAATGTGGTCAGCTCTCATGGCCAACGGTATGAGAGAAAATGGTCCCAATTCACTGATCAACAATCAAAGCAATAAAAAGAGATCGAACTAACAAAAGAGAAGCAATTCACAACGCCGAAACCATTACCTAAGACACGCATGGCAGAAACACCTGTCCTGAGTAAAATGCTACGAAAAGGTAGCATATATTGCTTAGTTCTGTACATTGTTGAACAAATCAATACAAAGATATTCGCCATCTTAGGAACAAATCAAATCATTACTCCCCTTCCAGATTCTCAGTATGACAAAATTGGGGAGGGGAGTTATCAATCTAAGTAAAGCACCCTGATAGAAAACAAGACAGATAAAATGATATCCTGAGAGAAAATTTTACTCATCTGGGGAATACACTACAACAAAGTTTATACGGAGGCAAAGAGGAGGACAGCTCTGAAGTAAGACGAAGATCAGTAAGATACGTATCCGCCAAGAGGGTATATCAATTGCATCAATGCTGATTCACATTTAGCGCACAGCTCTACCAGAAGACTAAGATGTCACTGCCCAGTTTCTTCAACACCAGATTTCAGAACAGAATGCCTCCCAAGTACAAGGCCAAATCAACTTGCAACAACTTTTCTACACCCTACCCACCACTGCCAGAACCTCCAGCGGGTATCGTTTCAGCTGGTAGTAAAGAAGCCTTTTCATCCGTTACTCCCTCTGTTTCACCCTGCTCGGTATGCGACTGCACAAGAATTTGAGCAAGCACCTCAGCTTGCAAAGATGGAGCAATTTTATTTACATGTAGCCATGTCTGCTCCCACAAACCATCCTCATCTGAACCACTCTTTTGAACAAGCACTCCCCTTAAATTCATTACAAGCAAGGTATTCTTAAGTAGCTCAGGTACTTCGTCCTGAAGCTTCTCACCTTTCCTCCCTCCAACTTTCACCTTCATATAGTTTCCCATTCGACTGATAACACCTAGCCATACTTTACAGAAGGTAGATAAATGTGATAGGTCAGGAAGTAGCTGCAGAAACACTTTGGACAATAGCTTCATGGCAAGGATTAGAGTGCCTTCCATGTTGCGGTACTCCTTTTGGGAGTGAACCTGTGCAATTTCAAGTAAATCATCAAGCACTGTAAAAATCACAAGATCAAAGCACTGCAACCACAGATTATATGGAAGAGGGATCCCATCAACTCCCGTCAAGCAGTTCCGTAACAATGACAAAGCATGATTCCTAACCACTTCTCTTTGGTCTAAACAAACATTTCTCAATCCCTGAACAAGCCTCAGCCACATTTCCCCAATATCCTGAGACATTTTCGCAGCATCCTCCTCATTCATAGATAGCTTAGCCTCCCGAGCCCACCTTGCTAAGCAATCAACAGAACCTGCCATGAGATCCAGTGCACAGACAGAACGATCCGCCTGCCCAACACGAGACTCAGCAAACTGTCGTGACGCATCAACACAGAGAACATAATTGGCTGGCAACAAGTGAGTTCCCCCTGACATAATGAAGAACAGCGTGTCAAAACCAGCCTCAGAAGCATCCGGATGTCGAGCAGTGATTGAGAGTAGGGATGTAATTATGCGCCACCCCAATTGAGATCTGATGTGAGAGGCATTTGCCTTTACCAGTCGACTGACTTCCTGTGTGATTTGCTCACAGTATGCATCGGCAACCCGAGCATCAAGCTTCAAGACAAGCTGCAGTGACCTCAAAAGATCATCAGCAAGGTTTTCCTTATATGGCAGCAGCCGCTGGCAAATCCGAAGAAGTCCAAAGACAGCCTTTTCTACCAGAGCAGAAGGCATGAAAGTTGACTGCACGATGTTAGATATGAACTCATACACACCCTGCCAAAGAAGCATAATCCTATCCCTATTATTCAGGGTAATAGCAATCAGCAACTCCAAGCAAAAGACAACAGTATCTTCATCCTCAGCAGAGTTATTCCCTTTCTGGAGTCGTCCTGCAGCCCAGATCAGTGCTTGTGAAAGCTGTAAGAGGGATTCGGCCTGCAAAAACTTGCTCTCAGTAAATATGCTGTCAATGTGGCACTCTTGAACTGTCTGTACGGTGCGCTGACGAGCAGCGAGTTCTTCTTCAGTGGGCTGTGGTTTCGGCTCCTCTGTGTCAAGAGACAAGAGCTGAGTAAACCGGCCCATGAATCCAGAGGATTTCTTAGGAGTACTATTGGAAGACGTATGAGTTGTAGATTGAGAATTTGTAATGGGTTTTCCATGATCTGTCTCAGAGGGAAACTCCGACTCATCAGCTGCATCTTGAACCACACGAGCAGGAAGAAGACCAAGTTTGTGTAATCTTAAGATACAGTCAATAATATTTCTCCATCCTGTACGAATGTAATCACCATACTGATTGGCAATTGTGAAAACTGTCACAGTTGACATTCTCGCTTTTGTATCATCACCAAATTCTAGTTCAGGTTGGTCAAGATATGATGAATTTAAGAGGGTTGTGAACTTACAGAGAGACACAACCAGATCATCCAGAACATCTTCAAGATGATAGCATGCTGAAATCTTAGCAACAGCTAAAAAGCCATCGAGACATATTTCGTAAACTTCTTCCTCTTCAGCATTATCAAATACCACAGATATAGCAGCAATTGTAGGCCCAGACACCATGGAAAACATATCCTGATCAAGGTAGGCTCTGGAATCAGATACAATAAATGGAGCATTCTTCTTGGATTTGTGAATTAAATCAATCCATCTGCTTGGGGTCATCTCAGGAAAACCAGCCCCTTGTTCTGGAGTTGTGCGGATCTCATTCTTGCATATTGAGTGGTAGAGCTCTGACAGGAACTCTCGGGGGAGATCCTCGCCTCCATTGATGTGCCGATTATTTCGAATGAAATCCTCCTCTGTCATCTTCTTCTTCACCTGAACATTATGCTGATCTGTATTGAGCATTATGATTGAATATGATAACAGAAGAGCAGCATCCTTGTCAGCTAGAATTAGTGGGGATTGCTCATAGTATCTCTCTGAGAATGCTTCAAGCACTCTTTGTATTTTCTGTGATTCACCAGGCAATCTAAACGTTTCCAAAAATATGCGGAGTGCAGTATCCAAGTTCATATCTTGGAAGTCAAAGGTACCAGCAAATTTATGAAGAACCCGAATGCAAAACTCATCATGATTTCCCAAGAAATCCCCAATAAGGTTCTTGTCTAATCCAGCTGTATACCTGAAAAACCAAGCCACACTTTGAGGATCAAGTTTCAAAGGCAAGAGATGAATTCCTTGGAGGAACTCCAGCCCTTTCTTTGGGTCATTGTTAAAATGATCAGCACCAGTCATCAACCTTCGCTTTATGTACTTCGTTCGGCGAACAAATGGAACCCAATGATTAGGATCGCTGTAGTTGTCACACTTTACCATCCAGAATGGAGTATACTCTTCAAGAGTCACAGGAGTATCAGATAAATTACTAGGTCCATTCTCTACCCTCTCTGTCATCGCTTGAATAACAGCAATAAGACCATCCAAAGCAAGAATATGAATGGAAGACAAAGGGCTATTAACAGGGAATGCACTCTTTGACAACAAATTAGCAAGCTCTTCAAAGATATTACTGCAAGTTACGTCACAATCTAAATTTGCGTACATCTCCACCATAAAATTTTTCTGCCTGCAGAAGTCAACTAAAGCTTCCATAGCTACCTCCTGCTGCTGATAAGAAGCTCCATACCTGCTTTGTGCGAGCCTTAATATAACACAGGAAAAGAAAGCCTCAAGCTGTAGTTTAAGTTCAGTCCGCAGATGGTGATACAAATTAAGAACAATGCTGCATACCATTGAAAGAATAAGTGGACTTGTTGACAGCCCGAATTGCATTAGATTTTGAAACAGTTCATCCCGAACCAAATTCAGTAACTTGGGGTGATGCTGAATGGAGGAGCCACCCAACTCTATAGCCGAATTAACCAGGGTCAAGGCAAAAAGAGGCACATCTTCATAAAATGCTATGGTATTAGATTTAGGACCCGATCCTATATTCTCAACAACGTTCAACAAAGAACAAAGAAACTGAAATATTTCCACCATGCTGGGAATCCCAAAAGGCTCAGTCATGAGATTCAATTCACTTTGCACAGCATCTTTCCTGTCAGAAGCCCCAGTTGTATTCTCACCCATCCCAATTTCTACAACACCTGGTGAAGCATGCAGAGCAGTATTTGTGGATAATAGTTGACTGTCATACTCAGAGCTAATGCTGCCATTATCCAAATGCTCATTGTTGAGCCCTAGACCCTGCACAAGAAAAAAATCCAAATATTTGTAAAGGGAATATATTCAAGACTGCATATTTGCAAATCAACATTACTATTTTACATTCCATAATCAACATATGACAGCTAGCCGAGAGCAGAATAATACATGGTGATGTTGAATGTAGAAGTACCTCTTGTTTGACGGAAATGCTTCCTTTTGACAATGCATTTTCAGTGCAGGGGATATCTGGAAGGTGTGAGAAAATACATCTAACAAGCTCATGCATTGTGTGGCGAGCTATCCGTTGCAACAACTCACCTTTTGTTCCTGCTTGATGAACTATACGGAAACATGTATTCACTACAGTGCAAACCTGCTGATTACTCAGCATAAAAGATGCTTTACTCTTCATGCAAGCCAGAAGAACCTGTAGTATCTTCATAAGTACCACTTCTTCTGATGCAGGGTCAGTCACCTCAAATCGGCAGCCAGTGATAGCATCAACTAACAAGTGCATAGCATCTTCAACGTTGACAGAATTCTGATCAATCACATCAAGCATTAAGATATTGTAAACAGATGCCAGAGCGACACCGGTGATAGGTGCACCAGTTTCATCCGATCTAATCACATCCAGAAATGGCCGGAGATACACAGCAGGACTGATGGTATTCAAATGTAGCTGACACAAAAATATCTTCTTCCGCAAAGCCTTCAAAGACTGGATTAGAGAGTGTTCCCTCTGATCATCATCCGGCGCATAGCGCCCTCCCCATCTCACATTCCTCCTCATAACCGCCAACACAGTACCTATTTCTGAATTAATAATGCATGCTAAAGTAGCTTTGTCGGAAGAAATTCCATTAGAGTCCTTGGGTTCTCCCTCAACTGCCTTGATTCCACTCTGCAGCTTTAGACGCCCCATCCTTAACAGAACCCAAGTTCCACCTGTACTTCCCAACTTCTACCTACCGAACACAAATACACATACGCAATGCATAACTTCACGATTCACCAAGGCACTGCAATACACCTAGCAGAAATCCAAACATGCCGAATCAGCTGAATGAAATGCAACAAGTGATGAAGACTCTCATTCGAAAGCTTGCGCAATCTTATCATAAGCAGATAATGTCATTAATCGACTACTACTAAACTTGTTACCTCTAACAGCCTTCATTGCCACACTAACCAATCACAACCATAACTTCGCAAAGTCTATGCAAATTTCTACATACACTAGTAATCTATTTCTCCATCACTTCAAAAAACAATGTAAGCTACTATGGAATCTGTTCATCAACAATTTAAACAAAATAATAATAATCAGATTTGCAGCGGACAGAGGATTTCTGTAGCTCAACACAATCGAAACCATAATTCGTTTTCAGTTCTAGCATTGTGATCAGAAATACCAATATCCGATTGTGAATAGAGAAATTACAGCTGAATTTGGATGCGAATTGTGCTCCAGAATTGGCCGAGACTGTAAATTCAAATTCGACGGCGATCCGAAGCCTGGAGCCTCCTCTGGATTCTGATTCCGATTCCGATGAGTTTGCCGGCGGTGACTGAAAGTTGGGGGTTCGAGCACTATGGTACCAGATCGGTTACTGTGAAACAATTCTTTTCTTGGGGCATCAAAATCATAAAATGAGATCTTCTTCACGACAAAAAAATAAGTAAATAAATAAATCAGTCTTCTCCTTATAGTTTCTTGTAACGTGGACCGTCGGATTATTCATTCTCGTAATAATTATATAGACCAATCAAATCTGGTAGAAATGTTGCATCAAATAAATTTCATTTTTTAATTGAGAAGTTGCGACTAATTCACGAAATATTAGTCGTAACATTTGAGTTAATGTCTAATTAAAACGAAACTCACTCAACGAATTCAAGGATTAATTTTCTTAAATTTTGAGCTTCATTTGAGTTTTTTTAATTTTAGAAACAAATTTGAGATTAAACTTGCCAATGTGTTTAAACTTGACATTAACATTGAGCTTCATTTTTATGTTTTAATAAAGTAAATTTTGTTTTAAACATGTATTTTGCCACTTCATAAAGATTTAACAAGAAAAAAAAAAGTTTGGATTGTAAAACGAGAGGAAATGCCAATATCACTCCCCATTTATTTATACCAAAGCAAAAGGAAACTTGTTCATCAAAGAATTCAAAATAGTAAAACGCATGGATGATTTCAACCTGAATTCAACATGAAATCTGATGTAATGATTTAGAAAATTGGTCAC
This sequence comes from Potentilla sterilis, assembly GCA_963682095.1. NCBI lineage: Eukaryota > Viridiplantae > Streptophyta > Magnoliopsida > Rosales > Rosaceae > Potentilla > Potentilla sterilis. The sequence continues at coordinate 8,577,543 of OY821763.1, read as the reverse complement.
AGTACTCCAATGAGCAGAAATTCAGAAAGACGGAGAAGCGTAAAACAATTTAAACTGCAGTGCAAGAAAGATCCCAACTTCGAAAAAGAATAGTCACCGTTTCATCATAGCACCTCACAAGAATAACCAACAATCTGCAAATTACGATACAGAAATTTATCTATGTCAAGCATGGCATGATTATCCTTTCCATGCCGAGTAAAACTACTACTTAGAAGTTAAAAGTAGCAATCCTGAGTTCTGTACATTGATGAACACGGCAATACAAAAATATAGACGAATTCACTGGCATCCTACAAGAAGGCAAGAAAACTGCCACATATACTATATATAGAGAGAACCAATACCATCCGGCGGATATAGCACTGCAACAAAGTTCTCTGGAGGCAAAGATGACGACACCTTTCGAAGGAGATGAAGATGAGTGTAAAGTAAAAAAGCAATCTTCTCAGGTTTTCAAACAAGCTAGTGAATCGGTTCCCTCTCTGCTAAACCCTAATCCACATATAGTAATTCTACAAACAAAATGTCATCTGCCAATTTCTATTGCATCATATTCAGAACAGAACACCTCCTAATAACTACTCACTGACTCATGATTATACGTCCATATTAACATATGATTTAATAAGACCAGTTCGAGTTGCCAACTTTACAACATGCTAACCTCCAGTGCCCGAAAGTTCAGAGGACATTGTTTCGATTGGAGCTACTTTACCCGCTTCATCAGATGCTAGACCTCCCCCAGTGTCACCAGTCTTGGTATCTGACTGCTCCAAAGTCTGATCAGGGAAAACATCTGATTTCAAGGATGGAGAAATGGCGTTGACATGTAGCCATGTCAGCTCCCACAAGCTATCTCCTCCTAAAGCACTCCTCTGAACAAGCACTCCCTTCAAATTCATAACAACCAAGGTGTCCTTAAGTAGCTCTGGTACTTGTTCCTGAAGCTTATCATTTTTCTTCCCTCTAACTTTCACCGTCATATATTTTTCCATTCGACTGAGAACACCCAGCCATAGTTTGCAGAAGGTTGTTAACTGTGACAGGTCCGATAGTAGCTGCAGAAACACTTTGGACAAGAGCTTAATCGCAAAGATAAGTGTGCCTTCCATGTTACGGTAGTCCTTTTGGGAGTGTCCTTGTGCAATTTCAAGTAAGTCATCAAGCATTGTGAAGATTACAACCTCAAAGCACTGTAACCAATGACTATGTGAAAGAGGGATCCCATCAACTTCTGTCAAGCACTTCTGCAACAATGACAAAGCATGGTTCCGAATCTCTTCTCTTTGGTCCAAACAAACTTTTCTCAACCCCTGAACAAGCCGTAACCACATTTCTCCAATGTCCTGAGACATTTTCAAAGCTTCATCCTCATTAGTAGCTTGCTTAGCCTCGAGGGACCACCGTACCAAACAATCAACAGAACCTGCCATAAGATCTAACGCGGTCAGAGATCGTTCTGTCTGTCCAACACGAGACTCAGCAAACTGCCTTGACGCATCAACACATAGAATATAATTGGTGGGCAACAAGTGGGTTCCATCAGACATAATGAAGGACAGTGTGTCAAACCCAGCCTCAGAAGCTTCGGGGTGGCGTGCCGTGATGGAGATCAGGGATGTAATTGTGCGCCACCCTAATTGGGATCTAATGTGAGAGGCGTTTGCTTTCACAAGGCGACCAACTTCCAGAGTAATTTGCTCACAGTAGGCATCTGCAACCCGAGCATCAAGCTTTAAGACAAGCTGCAGGGACCTCAGAAGTTCATCAGCAAGGTTTTCTTTATACGGAAGCAACCGCTGGCATATTCTAAGAAGTCCGAAAACAGCCTTTTCCACCAAGGCACAAGGCATCACGGTTGACTGGACAATATTTGATATGTGCTCATACACACCCTGCCAAAGAAGCACAATCCTATCCCTATTATTTAGGGTAATAGCAATCAGCAATTCCAAACAGAAAACAGCAGTATCTTCGTCCTCCGGAGAGCTGTTCCCTTTCTGCGGTCGCCCTGCGGCCCAAATCAATGCTCGTGCAAGCTGTAACAAGGATTCAGCCTGCAGAAATTTGCTCTCAGTAAAAATGCCGTCAATGTGGCACTTTTGAATCGTCTGAAGGGTACGTTGATGAGCTGCTAGTTGTTGTTCAGTGGGCTGTGATCTCGGCTCCTCTGTGTCAAGAGATAAGAGCTGACTAAACCGACCCATCAATCCCGAAGATCTCCTAGGAGTACCCACAGTAGGCATCTGAACTGAAAGAGAATTTGCTATCGGCTTGCCAGGACCTGCGTCAGCAGAAAACTCTGACTCATCAGCTGCATCGCTAGCCACACGAGCAGGAAGAAGACCAAGCTTGTGTAACCTTAAGATGCAGTCCAGAATATTTCTCCAACCAGTGCGAATATAATCACCATACCTATTGGCAATGGTGAAAACTGTCACAGTTGACATTCTAGCTTTCGTGTCATCGCCAAAGGCTAGCACAGGTTCCTCAACTGAGGATGGGTTTAACAGAGTTGTGAACTTACAGAGAGAGACAACCAGATCATCTAGTACATCTTCAAGATGGTGGCATGCTGAAATCTTTGCTATAGCTAAAAATCCATCTATGCATGTTTGATAAACTTCTTCATGTTCTGCGTGATCAAATACCACAGAGATTGCAGCAATTGTCGGGCCCGACATTATAGCAAACATATCATGATCTAGGTAAGCTCTGGAATCAGATACAATGAATGGAGCATTTTTCTTGGATTTGTGCATCAAATCAATCCACCGGCTTGGGGTCATTTCAGGATAACCAGCACCTTGTTCTGGAGTAGTACGGATCTCATTCTTGCATATTGAGTGATATAGCTCTGCCAGGAAATCTCGAGGAAGATCACTGCCTCCATTGATGTGTCTATTATTCCGAATGAAATCCTCCTCTGTCATCTTCTTCTTCACCTGAACATTGTGCTGATCGGTATTAAGCATTATGATTGAATATGATAACAGAAGAGCAGCATCCTTGTTAGCAAGAATTAGAGGTGATTGTTCATAGTATCTCTCTGAGAATGCTTCGAGAACCCTTTGTATCTTTTGTGATTCTCCAGGCAAACGAAATGTCTCCAAGAAAAGGCGGAGGGCAGTATCCAAATTCATATCTTGGAAATCAAAGGTACCAGCAAATTTGTGAAGAACCTGAACACAAAACTCGTCGTGATTTCCCAAGAAATCCCCAACAAGATTCTTGTCTAGCCCAGCTGTATACCTGAAAAAGCAGGCCACACTTTGAGGATCAAGTTTATCAGGCAAGAGATGAGTTCCTTGGAGGAACTCCAGCCCTTTCTTTGGGTCACGATTAAAATGATCAGCTCCAATCATCAATCTTCTCTTTATATACTTCCTCCGCCGAACAAATGGAACCCAATGATTAGGATCACCGTAGTTGTCACACTTCACCATCCAGAAAGGAGTATACTCCTCCAGATTGACTGGAGTATGAGCAGAACTAACTGATCCATTCCCTACCCTTTCTGCCATTCCTTGAATGACGGCAATAAGACCATCCAAGGCAAGAATGTGAATTGAAGACAAAGGGCAATTAACAGGGAATGCACTCTTTGACAACAAATTAGCAAGTTCTTCAAATACATTACTGCAAGTTATGTCACAATCCAAGTTAGCGTACATCTCCACCATGAAATTTTTCTGCCTGCAGAAGTCAACAAGAGCCTCCATAGCAACCTCCTGCTGTTGATAAGAAGCTCCATACCTGCTTTGTGCAAGCCTCAATATCACACAGGAGAAGAAAGCCTCAAGCTGAAGTTTAAGCTCAGTGCGCAGGTGGTGATACAAATTAAGAACGATGCTGCAAACCATTGAAAGAATAAGTGGACTAGTTGATAGGCCAAATTGCATCAGATTCCGGAACAATTCATCCTGAACCAAATTCAATAACTTGGGGTGATGCTGAATGGACGCTCCACCCAACTCTATAGCTGAATTGATTAAAACCAAGGCAAAAAGAGGCACATCTTCGTCAAATGCTATGGTATTAGATCTGGGACCCATTCCCATATGCTCAGAAACATTTAACAGCGAACAAAGAAAGTGAAATATTTCCACCATGCAAGGGACCCCATAGGGCTCAGTCATTAGATGCAAGTCATATTGAACAGCCTCCTTCCCATCAAAAGCCCCAACTGTAGTTTCATCGATCCCAGATACTACAAGACCAGAGGAACCATTTGAGGCAGGATTTGTGGATAATTGTTGAGAATCATACTCAGAATTTATGTTTCCGTTCTCAATTAGTCTACTCCCAAAAGCATACTCATTATTAAGTCCTGCAATCTGCACAGGAAAGATAGCCACATATTTGTTAAGAAAGGATTAAGATCTGCATTACTAGTTATTATTTAGCCTCCATAAACAACAAGTCACAATGGGCTAAGACCTATAAAACTTGAGAATAGTAATAGTAGTAGTACCTCTCGCTTGACGGTATTGTTTCCATTTACCAATGCACTTTCAGTGCTGTGAACGTCTGGAAGGTGTGAGAAAATACATCTGACGAGTTCATGCATGGTGTGGCGAGCTATTCTTTGCAATAATTCACCTTTTGTTCCAGCTTGATGAACTATCCGGAAACATGTGTTCACTATAGTGCAAACATGTTGATTACTCAACATAACAGATGCTTTACTCCTCATGCAGGCCAGAAGAACCTGTAGTATCTTCATCAGTACCACTTCTTCTGATGCAGGATCAGTCACCTCAAATCGACAGCTAGTGATGGCATCGACTAACATGTGCATGGCCTCATCAACATTGACAGAATTCTGATCGATCACATCAAGTGTTAAGATATTGTAAACAGATGACAAAGCAACACCAGTGACTGGTGCACCAGTTTCATCCGATCTAATCACATCCAGAAATGGCTGGAGATACACAACAGGATTGATGGTATGCCACTGATTCTGCCACGAGAAGATTTGTCTACGTAGCGCCTTTAATGATTGGATAAGAGAATGTTCAAGCTGATCGTCACCTGACATATAACGTCCTCCCCATCTCACATTCCTCCTCATAACAGCTAAAACCGAACCTATTTCTGAATTAATGATGCATGCTAAAGTAGCTTTATGAGAACTGGTGGCATCGCATTCCTCAGGTTCTTCCTCGATTGCCTTGATTCCAGTTTGCAGCTTTAGACGCCCCATCTTTGAACAATATCCTTTCACCAGATCCCACTTTTTACCTACCTCTTATGTAGAGAAGGTAAGGAACTATAGGCAAGGCATCACTTGACAATCTGTGGAAGTAGTAACACTAGTGCCTATCAGCATACCAGCATATCAACTCAGTTTAATAAAGTGTAACAGGTATGGCATATAATTAGCCTGTAACCTACATAAGCCTCACTCTATACTTCCCTAATCATTTCACAAACAATGAAAGCTCCATAACAATTACAACCAAATTCCAACAACCATGGCTGCCCGTACCCAACCCCGGCCACTCTAACCAAAGCGACAAACATAACTTCCGAATCTCAGACTATAATTTACATTTATTTCCCTGTACATAAGCCATCTAGACACACTAGAAATGACACAAATAATCAATTCTACCTTCCACATTTTGCAAGCAAATTCTGGCGGCACATCTCCTATTACTACTAACACATGAGGTATTTCTACTAGCAGATAAGCAAGTATAATTCACATTCACAAACTCCTCGTCAATTTCAACCTAGCATTGTCATCTAAGCCTATATATTGGAATCTTAACTAAGTACTTATAGCTAAATAGATAGTTCCAAGCTCCAAAACTAAATTAGCTGTAACTATTTCATCAATGTGGACCTGAATTTGATTTTACATGCCAAATGTGCTCCAATATCGTAGACTTTAACGACTATGAACTCAAATTTCAAAGTTCGGTTCATCTACTTACCGGAACTCCTCCGCTCCTGATTTCACCGACGCCGGAGATCGAATCCTGAAGCTCCTCGAACCAGACTCCTCGATTGTTCACTGTAATTGCAAGCTTCAGGTTCGACCTGTGCAGTTGTCTGGAAACAGATCGGAGTGGACCATAGGGTCGATCAGATCAGAGAGAAGAAATTGAAGAAAACGAAAGCGATGAAATCGAAATGCGAGTAAGGAGATTGGTGAGAGAAAAGTTTACCTGAGTAATTTGAAAATGGAGGAGCAAGGTCGAATCCGGAGCGTCCGGCCTAGGATCTAGAGAGAAATGGAGGAGAAAGTAAACTACTGGTGGTCGACTATGACTATTCCACACTCCCACCGTGTTTTCCAATAAAGGTTTTTCATTTTTCAGTAATTTGTAGCCTTTTTAATTTAATCGTTTCTATGGTATGGTTTTTAAATCATTTTAATTACAATCGATTTGACATTAGTATGGTTTTATTTTTACCTAGAACTATTGTATAGGGTAATAAAAAAAGAATAAAATTATAAAGATTTAGTTTGATAAAAGAGTCTGCACCATGATAAGAACATGAATCCTAATGATTCGGTTTGGTGTTAAGTCACAAAATAAACAAGAATCATTAGCGTAAAAGTATTCTTGTAAACTAAAAATTTCTATGTTTAATATACAATAGATCAAAGGTTTCACCTCATCAATTGATGATCAAAGAAGCTACTCACATTCTTTATTGAAGGTATGTCTTGATTTTAAAAATTGCTACGATTGAATTTACATATATTTTTATTAAGTCACGATAATATCAAAAAATTTCCTAAGTGCATGTGAAATGCTTTATCTTTTCTAGGCACAAAGCATGTGAATATGAAATGCTCTAATTATGCATTGCAACATAGTGTCTGACAATTTTTGACAACTTCATGAATCAATCCAAATTGGGGGAATTCCTTACAAGACACTGGACTATATCACTTACAATGATTTTTTGGATTTACATCTAAAGGTGATTAAACTTGTTTATATAAAGTTTACTCCGAACTTTTAGCTTTTCTGTCTAATATGTATTCTAATATATATATATCATTGTCACCTCTTTTTCAATATTCACAATTTCACATTATCATTGTCACCTCTTTTTCAATATTCACAATTTCACATCATCACATCATTACATCAACTTGGATAAACAAGTGACACGACTTGGGCACTCAAATCATGTGCATTTCGCCTAATTAAGCGCGCTAAATCATTCAACCCACGACACGGTCCATATATAGAAAAATTATTCAACGCACCGAAGTATAAGTAAACCGACACTCAAATATGCAATTTCAACAATTTGTTTGATCATGAACTATTCACATAGCTCTTATATTTGAGGGTTGAGTGAAGATGAAGTTGTAAAATACCATAATTAAAACAATTTGAAGAGAATTCACCATGTCAGCGTGATTAGCAACAACATAAATTGCAAAAAAAAAAATACCATAAAAAACAACGTTCATAATACATATCATTAAGGCGTTAAGAGATACTAAGGCTTAGTTTGGTATTGAGGTGAAAAAACTCAAATATGAAAAAAATGTGTTTTAAATAAGCAACATGTCACCTGCTTTTTTAAATCGTGGTTTTTTCAACTAAATTATATAAATAAGCACCTTATCAAAAACTTACCAAACATATAATCAACTCATAATAATAATTATAAGTGATTATTTAGTTCAAAACGCAATACCAAACTAAGCCTAAGAGAATTGAAGAAATGACAACTTAAATGACTTATATACTATCGGTTCAAATGCGCATTAGTGTACTGAATCCGCTCCCCCCCTATATATCCACTCACATTTCTCTCTCTCATTATCCATCACAAAATCCCAATGGCGCTTCTCAACGTCTCCATGAACTCCAAAATCCCAAACCCTTCCCGCCAACACCTCTCCCTCTCCGGCCACCCTCCTCCGCCCCAGGTCACATTTCCCCACCCCTCCTTCCTCCGTACACTCATCACCACTCTTCCTCTGACTCCTCATTTTCTCTCTCCGCAGGTACTCAAGACTCAACCCGAAGCTTCCAGAAACCTTGTCCTCCAAGTCGGAGAATCCGTCTGCAAGGCCGGCCTGATCGCTGCGCTCTCCGCTTCTCTGTTCTCCGCCAACCCCGCACTCGCCTATATTGTAAGCTCAAATCAACCATTTGTGTTTTTCTAGACGGAAAATTGAGATTGGGTACTGAATTCGGTGTCGACTTGTATGGAAGGGTGGAGGTCCGTACGGTTCGGAGGTGACTAGGGGCCAGGACCTTACCGGCAAGGACTTCAGCGGCTTGACTTTGGTCAAGCAAGACTTCAAAACGGTCCAAAATCAGTAAAATTTCGATGATATATATATACACACACACCACCACCACACGCATTTCTTACCTGCAATTGTTTTGTGTTTTGTCCTGAGCTTATGTGGTTTATGTTGTGCAGTCCATATTGAGGCAGGCGAATTTCCACGGCGCGAAGTTGTTAGGTGCTAGCTTCTTTGATGCTGATTTAACAGGTATTATTGTTAATTTAGTTTTATAGTAATGGTGAATTGTGTGTAATGAGATTGAGGTGAGAAATTTGTAGTGCTGTTTTGTTTATGTTAAGAAGTTTAGCATATATCTGATATACCATGAATGGTGATCTCTATCCAGGGGCTGATCTTTCTGATGCTGATCTTAGAGGTGCAGACTTTTCGTTGGCCAACGTGACAAAGGTAAGCATTGATGTATCCAGAGTGAAGCTTATATTTCACTATCAGATTACCTGTCTAATACAATCTAAGCTGATAAATGGGGAAGAGAAGGTAGATATGAATATTACAACATGTGTACATGTACAGTCTGTGTGTGAATATCCATTGCTGGCAGCCTGGGACATATTGGATTCCAATATGGACGTTAAGCAAATGAGATTTTGTGCCAATTGGAGACATAGATAGTCCTTTAGGTTTAGCTTAGTTAGGTTCCGGTTTGCTTATGAAAAGCATAATGTTGAGCATGACTCATTTCTGAATATCAGGTTTACACGCCTAAACCCTTGCCCTTGAAGTTCATAAGCTCAAAAATGCCCAGTCAGTTCTTTCCAGCCAAGATAATAGGACTGTTATGAGGAATGTACCCTCGAGATTTAGGAAACCATCCACCAGATTTAGATACAATAAATTACAAAACCCTGAGTATCAGACAGGGCTGGAACAACATGCAGATATTGCAGAACAACATGCTTTCAACAGTTTACTGGAACTTCGGAAGGTTTCCAGATTCCCTTTAGAAAGTTTTGCTTGTTTCCCGGCCCGACTGTGTTGAGTTATTTCCCTATCCTTTGATCCATTCATGTATTAGTGGCAAGGTTGAATTGGTCTTCCACTAGACCAGAGGTCCAAACCCTGCCGAAGCTCATAAGGAAAGTTTCCGTACTGCCTTCTAATGTTCCTACCATACATGTACTACTTTCTGCAGGTAAATTTGAGCAATGCTAACTTGGAAGGTGCATTTACTACAGGCAATACATCTTTCAAAGGATCAACTATCACAGGTGCAGGTATGTAAAAAAACAGAAATCATTTGATCAATGGTGAAATTTTCAATAGTTTGCTTTTATGTAATTTCCATTCTGGTAAGTTCTGTACTATAAAATACAAATAGTAGAAAAGTTAGAAAAGCTTTTTCACTTTCGCTTTATCTCTAGTTGTTTCTGTTGTCTTTGGCTAGTTCTACAGTTGGAAATTTCTTTTGAGGCTTAATATTCCTGGATAAGTAAATATTACACTTCCTAGGGTGAAACACACATTTCTCAGTTCTGTTGTTAACAAGCTTTCTGTAATTCAAGTACGTAACTGATTTTGGGTCATTTTTCTTGTGTCTGGTCAGACTTCACAGACGTGCCTTTGAGAGATGATCAGCGGGAATATCTTTGCAAAATTGCTGATGGGTAAGATACTTCCCTTGTAGATGCATCTTCATGAATATGTTTCTTTTACACTGATGCATCTATTATGTTAACAGGGTAAATCCAACAACCGGAAATGAAACGCGTGAAACCTTGTTTTGCAAATGATGCTTCATTTGATCCAGAATTCAAATGTAGGATTGTGAATTTGTTATAGAGGAAAATCGTGATATACTGATATGCAAAAGCAGCAATTTTCGTGAAACAGATGAACAAGAACTTGTAAAGTACCTATATGCCTTTCATGTTCAAGTATATGTGAAGACATATTGTAGCAGAGATTGTTTTCTTGTAAATTCCGTAATCCGTATGAAGGACCAGCAACTGATTAAACACATCATAGACTGTTTTATTTCTTCTCTCCGGTGATACTTATGGTGAGCTGTAGCCACACTGAGACAGAAGGGGAGAGACAGAGAGATGAAGAAAGAATGAAACAGAAAAGAGCCCTTACTTCAATTGTGGTCTCTAATCTAACCTTGATCGTACTGATGGTACTTGAATAGTTACAAAAGAGCAAAAATGAGTTATGGGTGCTAATTTTCATAAGCATCGCTCGTATGTAATAATCCCCTGAAAAACATACCTCTTGCCTAGAGTAGCAGTGTAACCACCCAGCTCTCCATCCAGATCAACCCTCTATAATGTTATCGACTCCGAGGGTCTGCATCTCCTAATTCTCATCCGCATTGTTCCATCACTTGTGCTATCATGACCCTCAATCTCGCTGCACTGTCTCCGCGGAGCCTGCTCTTGCCAATCAACACAATCAAATCAAATTCAGAATTCCTAAATTAGATCGGAAAACAATGCAAACAGTGTCTCATCATTGTGGTTTCATATAGGATCGCTCTAACATTACTCGTGTACATTAAGGCTTGTAGAAGAAAGTGGTAACCATAATGTCATGTGTGTGGTGCTCTATACATGGGAACAAAGTTTATGGAAAAAGAGCAATAGTGCTAGTACTAAAGAGAGCTGGAGTAACCTTTGTCCAGTACTGAGGATCCATCTTTGTTGAGACGGCTATGATCCTCTCCGTTGCCATTGCATCGGCATAGTCTGCTCTCGTACATTTCTTTCGTTTACGTCCTACTAACCTCTCGAAAGTATTCAAAGTATTCCAAACCTTGCCGTCCTTATCATCAAACCTCTTGTAAGTGGTTGAAGTATTCCCACTCTTGTTGTCAACCTTAACATCCTCCAAGAAATATGTGATTGGCTGCTCACAAGGGTCAGAACTCACAGGTCGGGTGTTGAACGCGAAGGGTCCATTTTCCCGTGTCCTCCAAGTCTTGAATGTCCGCAACGGCGTCTGGAGATCAATAGCAGACACCAAGAAGGGGTAAAGCTGAACGGTGAAGCCCCATGAAATGGACACTGTCCACCTACGCCTCTGGTCGTAGCAGATGCTCTGTTGTAGGAGTCGACCCGGGTCGACTCGGTATGCCTGGTTAAGGAACTTGACTGCCTCTAGCTGAGTCTGGTTGGGGAAAATGGGATCCAAAGCATCGATGTGGTGAAGGGACAAGAGTGGCGCTAATGGGTGAGCTGCTAGAATACCATACGGGTCAGCTCTGATGTCAAACTGAAAATTCACAATGCACCAATCGGGGTCATGCTCACATTCTCTGAAAGAAAAACTAACACTAGACCTACATAAGTACACAACATTCTTCCCGTTAATAATCCCACCATACTTGAAGTGCAAAGGTCTAGTTACATAGACCCGAAAACAGCAAGAGAGTTCAATTCTGCTATCACATCTGTCTCAAAGTTAACCTCTCTAATTTTTTTTTGACGAACTCTCTAAAATCATATTTGAAAGAAACTAATCCAAAGAATTAGAAAGCATCTAAATATCTTGGATGAATTTGAGAAGCCTCCAAGGGGTTGGATCAAACATTTGACTGATTTGGAGTCTCCCTGAACTTAATCGGATTTTACATCTTGAACTCTACTACTTGTCTACTTCACAGTTAACACTACCGATTGAGAGAGACACAAAGTTTTTGATTGAATTATTTTTGGGAAATGAACCAAGTAAGAACAGTAGATTGAATGTACATAAGCGGGAATAGTTTCCTGTTGTATCACAAGTAAAAGGTACCTGATGGAAACCACTGAGCTTGGTGAGCGGCACGCCGATCTCGATCATGCAGGACCACACCCTCTGATCAGAGCCGTACATATAAAAATACCTATCCAAACAGCCGTCCATCTCCTCCGCCAAACGTGCCGCCAGGGGATAGCTGACGGCGAACCCGCCGCCGCCAAACGCCATGTCGTAAGCGTGCATCTCGTTCTGGTCTACACTCTCCGAGTTGCCGCCAATATAGTACATCTGGTTATGGTCGTAACCCGACAGCACTGCGGCCAAGTTCTCCGGGAAGAACACCGTGTCGTCGTCACCCATAACAAACCACCTCACGTCCGGCAGCCGGAGGTTGAAGCTGTCCACGACTATCCGGGCTATCCTGACCTCCGCCTCCGAGTGGCTGTACCGGAAGCTGGTCCAGTTCTCCGACACCTTGTAGGGAACATAAGACAACACGTCGACTAAACCACTCTCGGGCTTCGCATCGAGCCAGACGTAGCCACGTGTGGTGTTGGGGTTCCACCATGTTTCGGTTAAGGGGCTCCGGCCGCGCCACGTGTCGACGGAGCTGCCGAGGCCGAAGAGAATGTGGGAGGTGGAGGTGGAGAGTTCGGTGGTGGAGAAGGAGGAGACGGTGGTGCGGGTTCGGTTGAGGAAGACGAAGCTGATGGCGAGTGAGATTGAAGCGATTATAGAGAGAATGAGGCCAACTCGCATGCAGCGAAGTAATAGACCTTTGTGTTTTTCCGGCAATGCTACCAAGTTCGGTGCTTTCAGCTGCTCCGATCGGCTCCGACTCATTGCTTTTGCTTTATGGGTTCATCTTCCATTCATAGATTCTCAGTCTTTGTTGTCCATCGCAATTTTGTAAAACAAATAGCAGAAATAGCAACTTGAGGAAAACCCTCTACTTTAAATAGAAAGTGAACTTGGAAAGTCAGCAAAAGGAAGAAGAAGCCAGATGTATTCCTCCATTGCTACACCAGACACACAGAGATTTTTTATTGCCAATTTGAAAAACTGGATTGTTTGTCAGATGGATTAATATGTTAGAAAATAATTTGAAAATGGTTTTCTCTGTCAGATGAAGATTGAAGATGTTTGGGGACTTGCCTACTTGGCATGTGCTCTTGTAGATATTCTGTATTTATATACATTACCTCCCAAGTTGATCTATCCTCTACAACAAACCAATCATCCAACTATTTTTTTCCCTTTTTTTGGTTAAAGAGGGAAAGATCCAACTTTGTTAAACGTGATCTTCTGAAGTTGACATACTGAGGACCCTCTCGGAGATCAACCCCGGCGGCTGCAAAACGTCGCGTATTGCGGCAGTCAGAAAGTTTCAAAATTATTCAACTCCAACTGCTGGATTCTCGCCAGGGTTGCAGCGACAAACGAATTGTTTTTGTTTTATGAATCCATTAAGTTATAGTTAATGCAATTTATTTGGTACAAAACAAGTAATGGACTTTTAGGCTAATCGATCACTTAGTTGGCACCCACCCAAGAAAGCTAATATCGATGGTGGAGTGGAGGGCAACATGCACGTCTCAATAAGAGTCGATTAGAATGATGCTTATTGAGAATTTCGTGGTTCTTCTCTTGGTGTCTTTACTTATAATCTTGATATTCCTTGCTCCATCAAGGCAGCCGAGGTCATGCTCGTAATTCAAGTCTCAATGTTAATTCGGCTTTAAAATGAAATCGTACATGACTCTTGTCTTGCATTAGCCGTTTTCTTTGTGATCTTCACCTTATTTTTTGACGTTTACATGTTGCTTGGAGTGGGGAACGAAGTTGATGCATTGATAATGTGCAAGGAACAAATTAAAGTGAGGACATCAAACCTTGCCCTTGTTGTATTACATGACCCAACCACTAAACTAATACATCCGCTAATGCCAAGATGGCGTGCATGTTTAGGTGTTAAATCTTATTCTCCATTTTTTGGTTCATTGAAATTTTGGTTTCGTATGGTAAACATAGGCTGAGTGACTGAGTCTAAGGCTTAGGTGAGGGGAATCATTGTCCATCAAGTATATATGGCATCACAAAGTTGCTGCAATTACAGATTTTCAGTGCCGTGAGGTCACCTTACTCTCAGCCATTCACAATGCAATTATACGTTTCGTTGGCACCAGTCATAACCATCGATCATAATGATAAACTTCTTTTAGCTTTCCCTTACCTATAGATTTTGTGTTAAACGCCACTCAAAGAATAGCGAAATGTAGCACATTAAACCATCTAATGCGGTGATAACTCTTCGATCCCCATTTGCAATAATTTCCAATATTAGTGCTCAATTCTAAGGTCCACGTCGGGCACCAAAGATGCATGCTTCTATAGAGCATTTTTCAAGTTTTTGTTTTAACATGCATAACATAATGAAAGTTACTCGAGTAGCTAGACAAATGATGTGCGGATATCAGTGGATGGAAATTGTGCAAAATTCGTGTGCCTTAAGGCATATGGTGTGGTGTAGCCATACTTGCCGGTCCAATGTGCATGCAAGTGCATCAAAATTAAGGTAAGGGTGTGAAAGACTAATTAGACTAGTATCAAACTCTTGCCATTGATGTTAGGGTAACTACTCTATCATGAAAAGTTGAAACTAGAAGTCAGAGAGAGAGAGAGAGAGAGAGAATTATTCCTTCAATTGTGGTCTAAATCTAACCCTCGATCATAGTGATAGAACTTGAATAGTAACAGATCGAGTGCAACGATAGCTTATGAGTGCTAATCTATATATATATATATATATGTGTGTGTGTGTGTGCGCTAATCTCCCGAAAAACAAACCTCTTTAGCCTAGGCTACTGTAACCACCCAGCTCTCCATCCTGATCAACCCTCTAAATTGTTATAGATTCTGAGGGTCTGCATCTCCTAATTCTAATCATCATCGTTCCACCCCTTAAGCTTGGACGATTATTAATCTCGCTGCATTGTCTCCGCGGAGCTTGTTCCTGCCAATCAATACAAATCATCAGAGTTATACATAATTCCTTAGCAAACAAAGTCCCATCGTTATGATTTGAAGAAGAAAAAAAAAATGTAATTCCTCGTTATGCATGGGACCGAAGTGTGTGGAAAATAGGAACAATAACACTGCTAGTACCAAAGACAGGTGAAGTTACCTTTGCCCAGTACTGAGGGTCCATCTTCCTCGAGAGAACTACGATCCTCTGCATTGCCATTGCATTGGCATAGTCTGATGTATTACATTTCTTCTTTTCGTGACCTACAAACCTCTTGTAAGTAGTCAAAGTATTCCCTCTTCTGCCGTCCTTGACATGCTCCAAGAAATAAGTGATCGGCTTCTCACAGGGGTTTGAACTCACGGGTCGGGTATTGAACGTGAAGGGTCCATTAGTCAAACTGCGCCACGTCTTGAACGTCTGCAACGGCGTCTTAAGTTCAAGAGCCGACACCATTGAGGGGTAGAGCTGAAGGGTGTAGCCCCATGAAATGGACACTGTCCATGTACGCCTTCGGTCGTAGCAGACGCTTTGTTGTAGGATCCGTGGCGGGTCGACCCGGTATGCATGGACGAGGGACTTGACAGCGTCTAGATGGGTCTGGTTGGGGAAGATGGGTTCCAAGACGTCGATGTGGTGAAGGGACAATAGTGGTGCCAATGGATGTGCCGCTAAAACACCATAAGGATCACCTCTGATGTCAAACTGAAATTCACAATACAAACCACATTAGAAGTGCTAAGTTTTAGTTATAACTGGAGTTTTAAAAACAGTAAACTAGTACGTTCAAGATGTGAGATCTGACACTAAACACAATCGAGAGAGATCGATGAAGTTAGGAACACTGTCATCCAAATTAACGCTGTCGATTCAAGTTACTATATGTGCGAAAAGTTACTACTCTACCACCAGTCATCATCAGTTCTACTGTTGTAGAAATTAAAGAGCATCTTTGTTGAAACCGGTAGCAAACGCAACACTCCAAAGCAAGCAAAGAAGCTGGTATACAGTGGTTTAGAATGGCTAGGGCGACCGACAGGTGGCAGAAATACGAGTAATAATCTAAGCAACCTAATCTTAAGTGATCCGGAACCAATATTCCAAAGGTTGAAGCATTGAAGGAAGTGATTAAAGTGCTTAAAGACAACCCTAGCGATTTGATTCATGGCCATTATGTTCTAGGCCACCAACGCTAATCTCTGTCACAGTAAAGTAGTGCAGAATATTCATGAAAGCAATAATAGGAAGCTTTTTCTCGACACGTATCAATTCCTTTTGAAACTTTGTGAGACATGACAAAGCACCACACCTGGTAGCATTTATCTTATAATAATTGGTACATGGACCAACCATAAAACCTAACATTAGTACTTTTGTTGCGTGGGGTTATAAAATTTACTTTGGACCGATTGTGTAGTATGGTAATATTTCGTTTACTTAGTGCTTTGACTTGCTATATAGCTTCTGGAACGACTGAGTGCACATATTGTTCTCAACTATCCATTTGTGTCTAGAATTCAAACGTCCTCTTCGATCAAAGTCGATCGAACAACTGTTGGCGGGGTTAAACGAACTTGACTCAAGTCAAAACCCAACAGTAACTCCAAATTACTGTCCTCAAATTACACCCCCGTTACACGTGGCGGAAACGCAGCGGACTACAGCATTCACCCGCCGTGAACCGTTAACAACGACAAGGAAAAAACTCGTTCCAGTCAAGAAATAAAACAAAACCAAACCCTAATGCACGACACGCGTCGAATGAAACGTACCTGGTGGAACCCTTTCAGCTTGGTGAGAGGCACACCCGTCTCGCTCACGCAGGCCCACACCCTCTGATCGGAGCCGTACATGTTGTAGTACCTGTCCAAACACCCGTCCATCAGCTCCGCCAGACGCGCCGCCAGGGCGTAGCTGATGGCGAATCCTCCGCCGCCGAACGCCATGTCGTACGAGTGCATCACGTCCTGCTCGACGCTCTCCGAGTTCCCGCCAATATAGTACATCTTGTTGTGATCATAACGTGACAGCACCGAGGCCAAGTTGTGCGGGAAGAACACGGTGTCGTCGTCGCCCATCACGAACCACCTCACGTCCGGTAGCCGGAGGTTGAAACTGTCCACAACAATCCGGCCGATCCGGACCTCTGACTGTGAGTGGCTGTACTTGAACCGGGTCCAGTTCCCCGACACCCGGTGCGGGATATGAGATGATACGTCTTTAATGTTTTGAGGGTTTGCGTCTAACCAGACGTAACCTCGTGTCGTGTTCTGTTCCCACCATGTTTCTGCCAGGCGGCTCCTGTCGCGCCATGTCGCAACGGAGCTGCCTAGGCCGAAAAGGATGTGGGAGAGGTTGGTGGGTGCTTCTTCGCTGCTTACGGCGGTGAAGATGGAGATGCGGGTTCGGTTTAGGCCGAGGATGGGGAACCAGTGGGATTGGGGAGAGAAGACGGAGCAGAGGGCGAGTGAGATTGACGCGACCAGGAAGAGAATGAGGCCCACGCGCATGAAGCGAGCCAAGAAACCGTTGGTTTTTTCCGGCAATGCCACCAAGTTCGGAGATTTGAGCTCCTCCAACCGGCTCGATGGTCTCATTTCTTCTGCTATTCAGTCCCCGGAGAATTATGAATGTACGAGAATTCCTGTCTGGTCGATAATGTTGTCACATACGCCCAGACAAGTTTCAACAAGATTCTCAGATCGTGGCTTTTCTTTTTTTAGAACAGGCAGAAGCGTGGGTTTTAAATAGGAGGATAATGAGAGAAGTGGGTGAATTCTCGGAGAATGATGAAGTGTGAAGAAAATAGCAATAAAAACAAAGGAATAGGCAAAACCCGAGCAAGTAAAATCAAGCAGGGGGATGATATATGCTCGTTTTCTTTTTTACAGCTTTGTTTTGGTGATTGCGGGTGACTTTTTTACGTGCGTTCATATATTGAAATTCTTTTGGACGAATTACGTATATTTGTTTCTTGGATGAAAATTTCTTTTATCAAATAAAAGATGAATTTTTTTTTTCTGGGCTAGTTATATATATATATATATATATATATATATATATATATATTTCATAAATGTATATATGAACTCACATTTTCTAATTTTTAATAATTTCTTCTTCAAAAATATTAAATTTTCAAAATATATTTTGGAGCTTAAATCAAAACATTATAGTGACAAAAAGAAAAAAAGAAAAACCACGAGATAAGTTTTTTTTTGTTAATAGAAGAAAGACAAAATAATCTAGAGTCGTTAGATTGAGAATGACAATATTGTACGTTATTTTAGTTAAAAATGAGATGACATGATTTTTCTATTTAGTGATGTTGTGTCTAGGTGACATAGCATGCCACTTAAAATTGAGACAAAAAATATTAGGCCTCAGTGAGGCTCCAAATTATTTTCCGACATTGGTATAGACTTGCATGTTTGTTTCAATTATGGAGAGGGTGAACAGAGTACCTTTCATTTTGCTTTGTTTCCATCGTTCGCTGTTTTTGACTGTATATAGGTCGGAGTCTCGGACGAAGCCATGAATTGGAATCATGCAGGGAAGAAAGTGATATACTTTAAACATTTGAATACTTTGATAAAGACTGTAATTTAAGGAGCAAACGCGTGTCTCCACACAAACAGGATTGTGTTTTATATAATTGCCAAATCTGAGTTTAGAACAAATTAAACTGCAGGCCACTTAATTAACACCGGGATGCATTATCGAATATTTTGATCGTCTATGTAATTTTGCATAGATTTACGGCCAAAGGATCAGAAAGAGCAAAACAAACAAGGGATGGGTATGATCGAGGTGTTGTTTGATAACATAGGTATCAGCTAGCAATATATGCAAGCTCTGAGATTTTATGCGTACATTAATGGCTTCACGAAGCAGTTTCTATGTAGCTGTGTGGTTATTGTTTGTAGTTTATTTAGCATAATTAGTCGAACACTTTGTTATTTCCTATGATAGCTAGTGTTAACTAACTGAACATGTTATTCCGGAAATGGAGCCTCTCAAAGAGGATGAGGTATTGCATTGTCATGAAAAATATTTCGATATCAATGAACCCCAAGGATGCAATAGGCTTAGATTCACTGCTGGAAATTCTCCTCTTCTAATTTAAATCCTTCCATCTTCAAAATTTTAGGAATATCGATATCATACCACATTCCAAAAGCCAACCTTGTTTCCGCAATGATATCTGCAAAATATCATTACCTAAACAGAATGATCACTAGTCAAAGATGGAAGAAGCAGCTCGAATAAGTGCGTCGTGGTACTTCAGGATCAATCAAAACGTCTATTGCCATCGATCTTTGCTTGCCCTTGTTGTTTCGTTCTGCTATAATTATGAACATAGTTTTAATCTCTGTAGTGAATGGCATGGAATCAGGCAAGTGTATTAGTTTCTATGCAAAAGGACACGAAACTGGACCCTGAACAATGACTGAACGAGCTAAAGTTTCAGATACTGTAAGACTAGGCCCTCTTAAAATTGGAAAGAGATGGTCCAGTCCAAACCACTTCCTTCTATTTCAACCCAATCCCACTCTTAGTCATTCTTTTCTTTTCTCAAGGAAGTGAGGAACCGGTGATCTTGTCAAAATTTGAGTAATAGGTGAGACAAAACTCTGAACGAAATAAAGAGTACCACTTGCAATAAGAGATAGCAAAGAATTCACAATATAATTGCACCCTAAGCTTTCACCTTAGTAGTGCATGTAACTAATTCATCCTGTTATAAGTAAATAAAATACTTCCAATCAAAAGATAAAAGAAAAGAAAAGAAAGGGGAAAGCCATGGACCGTGATGTTCATCAAGGCTCAATTCAAGGTGTGTCTACTGCTCATTGAGTGCTCATGCTGATGATGAGTACCTAATTCAGACGTCTTTATTCAAGTTGGAGTTTTATAAAATGCAGTTAGGATGAGTTCATGAGCTCCCATCCAAAATAGTTATCCATATCTTGCCTTTTTCGTTGGCATGCATCTAATATATATGCGATGTTTTTATGCTAACAAATTAATCAATAACTAAGCAAAGAATACAAACCAACAACCTGTTCAATTCATATCCTATTTAATTCTTAATCATTTTTAAATTCTTCAACATCTGCAACATGTTAATGCAAGATTCTAACATTCTCATTAAACCACAGAAGGGGGAAGCCAGCTGCAATTAGAGCTGCATATCAATTCAATTATAGGTGTACGCCTGTTTCCAGAACAAGCTCTTCGATCCACCATATGGATGCAGTCCTTAGATCATGAAAATCATACTTGAAAGATCAAACTGTTCATAATTAACTTAATTAGGATGCATGTGTAAGGCTTACTAACAGTTTGGTATGCTACTATAATCCGTGTTTAACATTTGATGCAGTCACCAAGTGTCATCTCATGTCTAATATCTTATTCTACATCTCTTACAGTCGGCAAATAAGATTAAATCATCGAAATGAATTTATTAATAATTACGTAATTCTAATCAAAAATGTTATTTTAAAGTTACTTCCTTGTTGTTTTCTGATCAAGTCATAAGTATCAAACCAGTAATGTTCTTTATTTCAATCTTTCTTGTTCTACAAGTTGATAATGAAGACATTTTAGGTAGAACGTTCCCGGCCTAGAGTAGAAGACAATCTTAACAGTAATTTTATATAGAAAAAGAAAGCTAGATTAACATTTCTAAATTGTCTTCACTGCTTCACTGGTCAATCAGTGCTTTAATAATTAGTGTTTTAGCATATTTTATGCCCCTTGTGTTATTGTTTAGGCTTTTAGAATGATGCATTCTTGACCAAACCCAAAGAAACTAAAGCATTTGAAAACATAAAACTTCTGGCCACTACTACATGAAATGGAATCAAGCAGAGAGCAGATTGTCTTGTTCAAAGTCTATAATCTATATATTTTGGTTTTTTTTTTTAAGCAACTACCAAAAAAACTAAACCAACTTATCCCAAACCATGCCTTACTCCGTAGTTGTTATACATAAGTTAAAATTGAAGTTGTCATCAAAAGGTGTTAAAAATGTCTTGGTCCTCTTGGATTGTGAAGATTGACTTGGTTGCCGAATGTTTCTTGTTAGATCTATATATAAATCCCTATTAAGAATGAATCAAAAGCATTCTGTTCATATACCCTCCACGGTCGACAAACAGTTCGATCGAGCCTGAAGACTGGACAAGTTGATCAATCGGATTCTACAGTTCTACGTTCTAAATAAACAGAGAAGTTAAATTGACCACTCAAACCTGTTCTTCAATCTGTTTCTTATTATCTAATATATATAGTACGTGACTACTGCACCCAATACGTTAATTTGGTCATTGAGTAGCAGGTGGCTTGTCTACTTTCAATCATATATAAATTTCAAGTTCCAGAACTACTGTTTAACTGGAGAGACTAAGCTGTTCAAAGGCTCATGCATGCAGCCTCATTATTTTCTGTATACTATTCAGTTTTCAGGACTATAGTGTTAACTTGGGATTAGCTCCTCGATCACGAATTGATGCTGCATAAAGATTCAACACAGCGCAGGTAGTGTTGGGGATTGACACTTACTCAGCACCTAGCTAACTGCCACATTATTAGAAAATATATATGACAAAACCTAGAAATTAAGTAAGTTGATCAATGGTGGTTTTATAGGGTATCTAAGTGGTATTACTGAACACAATTGGTTTTATAATCATATTAGTATATATAGAAGAAGATCTATCTTTGACCTTTTCTTATCTTCTATCTACTTAACTCTGATGCAAAAAGCAACTTATGAAGTTTTTTTTCCTAATATAACTTGTCTAATCACTCTAATGAATTCTTATCTCACTTGTGATAAAGTAGCTAGTTAGACGTGTGTAAAATAAAATTTTGATTGTTGACTTGTACCTTGGCTCGATATGGGAGTAAAATTTCAAAGATTCTGAACAGGTCCTCAACATCAGATGCAATTAATAACAAGAAAACTTCTTGATTGAGACTACTGAGAGTAAGTATCAGCTTCTTTAACTTCAGATTAACAAGCACTCTTCTATACACACTTTGATTTTATTTCATGCGTAGTTGCTAGAGAATTAGATCATCCTTAAACATGCATATGCTAATAGATCTAATAGCCGGAACTGAGATGAATTTAGACATCAATTTAGTGCTAGATCGAGCATGCATGTACAATGTGGCTGCTCACCAACTAATTAACTTGTTCTATGTTGCTTGCATGAGTTACTACAACTCGGGTCCATGTTAGTTCGAGTTGCCTTGTAATGTTTTGGATTTAATTTGCTTCATAGTGAAAAGGATCGATACAGTAGTCCTCTATAAAATTAACCAGAATTAACTTGATATAATTCGATGGTATTTTGGTATATTGGCTTATATCCTAAACTAATAAGGTTTCTTGTTGTCAAACCAAGCGCAGGATATGAATTATGTCATGCATTTCACACTTTCAAGCAATCACACACTTCATTTGGACAATTTGCACTGAAGAACATTGTCAAACCAACCGAAATAAGAATCAAGAAATGGCACCTAGCTAGTGGACCATATGTTAATTATCCCCAATAGATATATATATTGAGCTATGTATACGAATAATTTGTATTAATTTGTCTTCCTAATTCACGTCCAGTTCACAGGTGTTTGTCTTATTGTCTGTAACACTCTTCCATGATCAATGGATTTACGGAAATTAAGGCATGGTTGTCACAATAATACTATGTCTTCTATTCTTCTTCTATAGCCTTTTCATGAGTAACTAATAATATTATAGTAGATAGCAATGCATAAACCTCCAACCTAGAGGCAGTTACTACTTTGATTGTTAACGTAGTCTCTCTAGCTAGCTAGCTAGGTATCCATAGCTAAATCTAGGCATCTGATCTTTTTTTTTGGTACAAAGGAACCCCATCACTATAAACGCGAATTGAACTTCATGCTTTCTGGAATTTCAATTAATGACAAAGGGAATTGAAATGCATGTGGATGAATTGAAATGCATGACAGTTGCTGATATGGGGCCAATCGGGTCCCTTCCTATATATATATCGCCAAAAACCATATAATAGAAGCATAATAATGACTGTAGAGCAAACTGGAAACTAAACACCAAGAGAGTGGCTTCACCGGAAGATCCAAAATACAGGAAACTAAACTAGCTAGGAAACCCAAAGACCTTTTCCAGCTGACCCTTTTCTCTTTCTCTTAGATTCTTCGTGGTCTCATTAGTACTACTTACCAGTATTTATATAGAGACCTAGCCCCGTTTGATGTTGAAGCAGTACTACTACTCGTCTTCGTCTTCGTCGCCGTCGATGAACGCGGTCATGAGTAGCTCATCCGCGTCGTGGGAAGAGAAGGCTTTCGCTGAAGACGCAGCTGGTGCGCTTGGTGGCGGTGGTTGCATATGGCCGCCGAGGTCTTATTCTTGCAGTTTTTGTATGAGGGAGTTCAGGTCGGCTCAAGCTCTTGGGGGTCACATGAATGTTCACAGAAGAGACAGAGCTAGACTCAAGCAATGTCTCCACAACACTAGTAGTACTGCTACTCCTGCACTTGTTACAGATCATGTCCCTCATCACCTTAGAAATCATAGCCATGGCTTTGTTGCGACTTATCCTTTTTCAGCTCCTAGGGTTTTTACCTCTCCTTATTCTTCTTCTTCAAATTCTTGTTCAACTGCTGGTGCTGCTGGTGCTGCGTCTTGGTCAGATTCGAAACCCGCTGATCTATTGGAAAATAATATCATGGTGATGGGGTCATCAGAAGAATTGATGCTGGGCGGTGATCAAGTTGGGGATTATGTCGAAACCGATTTGTCAGTGGGGTTGATTAATACAGTTGTTAGAGGAACCAGACAATTAGCTGGGTCTTGCGGGGAGGCAAGCGCTTGTAAAAGGCCTAAGATTGCTTCTGCTATGAACTCATCAGCACCATTTCCATTCTTTCTCCAATCTGCAGAGGTAAATGGACTTATGGCTGCAGCTAACTCTATGGAAGATTTGGATCTCGAGCTCAGGCTTGGTGACCCAACTCCCAAGGTGAAATGACCATGTGCAACAATTCTGAGCATACACTAATTGTATGGCTGATCGATCTTCAGATTCCTCTTATTTGGAAGAAGAGAGAAATTAATCAGTTTAGATTTCTGCTTTAATTTAGTTTGCTATCTTTCTTGGCTAACCTTTAAAACGAAATCAAACATGCCAACTTAGAGTGTATTATATATGATCATGCGCATATATATAATTGAAGTCGACCTCAATCGATTATTGCACTTTTAATTTCTTGTTTTTATTTCTCAGCTCATTGATTTTCAGCTTTCCCAGCTTTTTTTTTTTCCTTCAGTTCTAATATGTATATTCATGATCTTACTATCAGACATACATATAGTATATGTTGAGGTCATAATTGAATGTTGCATGTGGTATTAATACAGTAATTAAATCGGCTTAAGATCTAGAAAAGATGTGAACTCCGGCCTTAGGGTTTATGAGGTGTGTTCTTCTACTTCAGAATCTCAGATAGCTAGATGAAGGTGAAGATGCAACGTATGGCTGGAAAATACACACCAGCTAGCCCGTTACTAATTTAGTTTGCTGTTCAAGTTTAAAAAAAAACAATCATTCAAACAGGAACTTCTGTATAGTTCTGTGTAGTACACGTACAGTAAGAACCACTGCTAGTTGACTGCCAGTACTCTCAAACAGTTAAATTTAACACACAGAAAGCTTTGATCATCCCTATTTTATGTGCTACTGTTTTTGTTTCTTGTACCTGCCAAGTGCTTTGAGGAGGGGGGAACTTGATTAACTGTATCTGTAAGGTTTTGTAAAAGAGTGAAATTTAGAACTGACAAGTAACTGACTGCAAGAGTCATTTCAACTACAATATCCTAGCTGACAATTAAATTAACAGCACTCCTGCTGTTGCTATTGATCACACAGATACTTCTGGCCATACTATTGTAGTACTATTGTAGCAAATCCAAATAAAATTAAAGAATAATGCAACCAAAACCAGAAGGTAAAATCGAGCAGAAGCATATATATATATATATGGATGGATCTGAATGCCAAACCCGCCTTGTCTAGATTTTGTTTTCTTCTAATTATTCTAGCTGTGATATATTATTGTCTCTAATCCTCCAAATAGTCCACCAACCACATCGAATCAAATTAAATTAGATAGTATTATAGCAAGAAAGATCACATCATTAATTGGCACTATTTGCGCGTCCATTTGTTTTTACTCTTGTATACATCCAGTGTAGCCTTGTGGGTACCTGTTAAAATTGTTAATGCATTAAGAAGCTCCCAAGTCTCAACAACCCTAGAACCCTAAGAATAAATGTCCAAATTAGTTTTCAATATTAAACCAATGTCAAAACCCTAGAAATAGGCGCCTGCAAGTGAATACGATCGTTCTGGCTATTGCAGAAGAGCCACCGTGCGTGGTATTTATTATATTAACACACCGATGGTTCCTGCAGAATACACGGTGAGCTAGAAAAGCTACGGACTAGGAGTAAGTGATTTTCATCAACATTTTTGCTTTATATGGTAAGTTGATGATGAAACGCTCACCCTTGTGCCTTTTGTGCAGAGGGAATTTATGAAGAGCATTCCATTTTGAGGTTGAAGATGAAGAGCATCTTGACATGGTGGATTCTATTCATGCTTCTGGAGGTGGTTTTCGAGGTGGGAGGTAAATGAATGAGCTGGAAGTGAAAGTGAGGTTGCTTATAACTTCGGGTTCGATGAAGGAGCTGTTTTGATGTAAGGACGGAAATGAAGCTCGCTATAGCTGTGCTAGGTTAAAATGGAAACTGTTCAAACTTGAGGCACTGTCGACTGGTCTAGCAGTTTTAAGTAGTCTGATGCTCTGATTGGCTTCTGGCAACAGTTATCGATGGGGTAGCTAGCTTTCTCTGGATTTTGATGTGTGAAGGAGACTACTAGTACTGGGTCTTAAATTCTTCACAGGTCTATTGCAGAGGCTGAGATATATGCACATGGGACTTGAGGTAGAGATGTGTCTTTGATGCGTCCATCTGTTTCTTTCATGGTTGTGGAAAATATAAGAAGGGAATGAATTGAAGGAGATGTACGTTCATACCCAACAAGTAACTCATCAATACAGACTCGATTGATAGGCCCTATACAGAAGACACTGATAATATTAATACGTAATTACCAAAAACTACAATTTGGTGGTAATATTTACCAATAGCAAGATCAGATTTTTTTATATCATCAGCAGGAATTAACAGTAACAGACTTTTATTCCGTCCAATGTTTAATGACATAATTAACCCTGAAAATCTAAAAATTACAACATATGTCATATATATATATATATATATATATATATATATATTTTTAAAAACCCACAAACCATATGTAGTAACCCTGATTTTTATAATTCAATTTCGTGTAAATTTCTCGAAATTAATGGAAGGGTGGTTTACGGAATTTCGTATTTCATACCCTTTTTATTAGTTGTTGCTCGAGGTCGGAATTGATTTCGAGAGTTAAAATCCGAAAAGCGATTAAGTTTCGATGGGTCAAAAGTTGACTTTTTGATCCGTCGTGAATTTTGGAAAGTTTCCTTCACAAAAGTCGTAGAGCTCGACGATACGAGTTCGTAGACATGCGGCACGCGTGAAACGGACGTCGTATGAAAAAGTTACGACCTGTTGAAGTTATTTCCAAAATCTGAATTTTTCTATAAATAGTAATTTAATTTCAGAAAAATCAGAAAATTCCGAAATTATCAGGAATTATCGCGATTTACTGTTCATCGTCTCCAATTCGAATCTGGAGCTTCTTTCGCGTAGATCTCCCTCATCCGGCCACCAATCGAGGCGTGCGACCTGTCAAAGTGTTCATCTCGACGCCCTCTTCCGTTTGAGCTAAGGATCGGCACCGGAGAGTGGCTGTGCTCGGCGCAGCAAGCGAAGGAAGCCACTACCGCCGTACACGGCGAAGCTGCGACCACGTCCGGCGGAACCGGAGCTCGTGCCACCCACCGATCGGTTCGTCTTCTCCTTGCGGTCCTCTTGGTGTAGGTGGTTGTCGCCGTTTCAAGCCGCTGTGACCGGATCGAGAAACGTCTCCGATCGGGTCGACCCGACCCGTTTCAGCAGTTCAGACCCAACCCGGAGTAGACCCGACCCGGAGCTGACCCGACCCGGTCAACGTTGACTGGCGTTGACTTGCGTTGACCGTTGACTGGCGTTGGCCGACGTTGACCGTTGACCGATACTGTAGCGATCCGACCCGACGCTATTTCAGCCCGATTCGATCCGTTCTCTCCGATGCCCGACGCGAAACGGATATTTACCATTTCTGGTGAATTAAGGTGAGTAAACCTCAGTGTATTCGTATTAAATGCGAGTTGATTACGAATTAATTATAGTATATGGATCGTTATATGCAAAATGATTTTATGGAATTGATATTTGTTTTAAATTGAATGAACTTGATCGACTACGGTTCATTGGTAAGTAAAATGATTTTAATATAAAAATGATTTTCAAAGGGTTTTACGATCAATGACTATAGTTGGTATTAGTGGACTATTCCTGAGTGGATGTCTACGTATATATATATTTACGTGAAATATATAATGTGAGTGTGCAATTGGGTGAATGTCTTATGTTATGAATTTATCATATATGTGATTATGTGAGTTGTGTGATGTGTGGTTGTGTTGGTATAGAAACCAACGGTTGAAGTAAGATCTCACCAATAGTGGTGAAAGATCTTACATGTGTGGGGAGAGGATCTCGCCTAAGTGGTGAAAGGGATCCTTATGGCAAGTATGTCGGGACCAAGCCTTTGGCCGGGTGATTGGTTACGATCAGTTAGAGCTCTAGTCTGTTTGCCTTGTGAGATTTGTAGGGGAATGACGTTGGTCAGTGCGCCCCTAGTCTTACTCTTTTGGTTGATTGTGCATCGTGAATTTTATAATATACGAGTCGTGGTTGGTTGGGAGTGTTTTCCTTTGTTGATTTAATTATTTTTATCATGAACTTGTTTGTTTTACTCACACGAGCTTTGAAAGCTTACCGGGTTCGTTGTTTACAACCCGGTGCACCAATTGATGGTGTAGGGTTAGACCTGCAGGAGTTGACCAGCAGCCAGAAGGAGGCATCTGAGTTGAGTGGCTAGAAGGTGGGGTCCTTTGTCTAGCTGGGTTTTATTGTTATTGAGTGTTAGCGTGATACTCTATTTTACATTCCTGTTTTATTGATGTAATATTCTGAGTATTTGGTGCCACGCAGTGAACTCTGTAGTAATACTTAGTTATTTGTATAATAACTTTTAAGTATTTGAGTGTAATTGTGATTAATCACGTTTACGAATTTCGGATTTTTGTTATTCGAAATTTCGGGACGTGACACCATACCCAAACTCTCCTCTCTCTCTCTGTCCCTATTCGCACTAAAATCCCTAACCCTAATTGATCTGAGATTGAGTGGAGGCGGGGGGAGGGGGAGGGGAGGCGGCGAGCGGTGATCGGCAAGGGCGGAGGCGGAGGTCTCGATGGTGCGGCGCGAGGCTGGAGGGGGGACTGAGGCACGATGGCGGCGGCCCCAGGTGGCAGGGACGATGGCACTGCCTCTTCTCCGCCTCCGCCTCTCTCTCTCTTTGTCTCTCTCTCTGTGTCTCTCCCTATGAGTTTGTGTGTTTGTTTGATTTTTGCTTTGTGTGTTGGTTATGGTTGAGATATGGATGAAAGTTTGGGTTTGGTTAAGAAGTTGATAGAGGAGTGGTGCTGTAAGGTTGAATTGAGAGAGAGGGAGATTGAGGAGCGTGTTGCGAAGCTTGAATTGAAGGAGAAAGAAGCCGAGTCGGGGTTCGAGGAGATAAATGTGATTGATAAGAGGGTTAGTGAGTGCCTTGGTGATGTTGAGTTAAAGGAAAAGGAGGTGGATTTAGTATTGAAGTCAGTACAAGAAGAGAAGCAACGGTTGGATTGGGTGCGAAAGTTGGTTCAAGAGAGGGAGACTCAGTTGGGTTTGGTGTCGAGCGGACTTGAAAGAAAAGAGAAGGAACTTGAACTGCAACAGATTGCCTCAGATCTGGCTCAGATCTTGATTACTGAGGCTCAATATTATTGAAGCGCGGCGGAGGATGGCGGAGCAACTGAGGGTCAGCAGTATTGAAGTGCGGCGGAGAACGGCGGAGCTACTGATGGTCAGTAGTATTAAAGCGCGGCGGAGGACGGCGGAGCTACTGAGGGTCAGTAGTATTGAAGCGTGGTAGAGGACGGCGGAGCTACTGAGGGTCAGTAGTATTAAGAAGGCGGAGCTACTGAGGGTCAGTAGTATTAGGTTTGAGTTTTGAGGATCAGTAGCATTAGGCTCACTGAGGGTAATTTTGTAATTTAAGAGTTAACTGATTCTGTTAGTTTTGGATGGAAACTTGCTAGTGGTAATTTGAAAAAGCAATTTTGCTAGTGGTAAATAATAATACAAAATTGTAGTTTTGGGTAAAAAATCCTAATATTAAATAGGCATAATAGTCAAAATACACCCTGAATTTGGCTCAAATTGTCAATTTGCACTCCGAACTTGTAATTGCGAAATTTTACCTCCTCAACTTATCAAAAACTGCCAATTTGCACCCCCCCCCCCCTCCGTCAAATCTAACGGTTTTCATCCAATTAAAAGTCACATGTCTAGCAAATGAGGGGTGTTTCTGTCTAAACCCGGGGGTCTAGTAGATACTTGATGAATCCAACTTGATCTCCTGCAATCCTGCTCACTAAGGGGAATACCGGGCGGGCCGGCCTTCTCCTCTCCGATGCCTAAGTTAGTATAGTTGGAATATATATAACCAAGGCACGTATGTAAGCAGGGAGAGAGATAAGTTACCTAATAAAGAGGGTAGTTGGGGCCCTTATATAGGTGGTTGAGGGTAAGGGCTGGCCTTACCCTTCGATGTGGGACTGGTTCCCTTCTGTTTGTTCCTTCTGGTGCCCTCCTTGGCAGGCTGGCGCCCCTGGCCCCAGGGTCCCTGAAGGCTGGATAGAGTGCTGGGCCTCGAGGCCGGGTGCTGGTGATTCGGTCTCGAGCCTTGGGCCGGGCCCTGGTGCACTTGTTGTGGGTCTGCGGGCCTGCTGTAGCCTCTCTGCGGCTACTGTCAACAAGTCCCCCAAGTTCCCGGTCAAGTGCAATCTTGAATGGGGACTTAAATCTGTCTTGCTCTTGTCCCGCAGATCCGCGGGGTTACCAACCTACCGGTGCCCAGTCCCCCAAGTCCGCGTTAAAGATTGGGCGTGACCGAGGTGAGTACCTGTTACTGATGGGAAGCAATAGTACATAAAAACGTTTACAATATAAGCAGCAACATGCCTAAGTGTTGTGGTGCTATGAGCATGGAGCCGGGTGGAACCCGGTGAGTGTATGAGTTGATGCCATGATGACATGATGCGATGATGCCATGCAATAGATGTGTGCATGGAATGATAGTGAGGCGTTGAAATCCGCCATGCAAGAAATGTGCACGGGATGATAATGAGGCGTTGAAATCCGCCATGCAAGAAATGTGCACGGGATGATAATGAGGCGTTGAAATCCGCCATGCAAGAAATGTGCACGGTATTTCGGCTGGGCACTCTGCCCTATCGGTATGAGGCGGAGCTTCACTGGGCCTCTACCGGGCGATCTGCCGAAACGGAGCGGAGTTCACTGAGCCTCTACCGGGCTATCTGCCAAAGCAGAGCCGGGTGAAGTTTATGGGACCTCGACCGGGCGTTCTGCCACATCGAGACAGGCCCCATGTGAACTTCAGTACTGGACCTCGACCGGGCGTTCTGCCATATCGAGACGAGGCCAGGAGTATGGGAACTCGACCGGGCGTCCTGCCATATCGAAACGAGTTCCCCATTGCGAGGCTGCAGGGAGATTTCCCCGGTGTTGCGGGCTGTTTAAAGCACCGGTGAACACTTGCTAGTTCTTCTCAACTTGTGCTAAATAAGCGTTGAGGTAAGGGGGGTGGCATTGAGGTGACAAAGCTCGCCGTGTGGCCCCATGTTGATCACCTTTCAATGCGATGCAGGGTTTTTATCCTGCTGGACAAGCGTGCATGGGTTAGATGCAAACTCGCCCGGGTGTATAAAACCCGCCGGTCGACTGTTCTCGACCGGGGTCAGCCATGGTACTGGGCGGAACTCGACCGGGCGTCCTGCCATATCGAAACGAGTCCCCTAGTGAAATGCCATGGGACCGGGTTAACTATGTTCCCGGTAAGGGGGTGGCGTTGAGGTGACAAAG
Source organism: Potentilla sterilis (assembly GCA_963682095.1). Lineage (NCBI taxonomy): Eukaryota > Viridiplantae > Streptophyta > Magnoliopsida > Rosales > Rosaceae > Potentilla > Potentilla sterilis. The sequence continues at coordinate 8,546,244 of OY821763.1, read as the reverse complement.
CTCGCCGTGCAGCCCCCTTTTGCCGCAGCTGGTGCGATGCAGGGTTTTTATCCTGCTGGACAAGCGTACATGGATTAGATGTAAACTCACCCGGGTGTATAAAGCCCAAGCCGGTCGAATGTTCTCATGACCGGGGTCAGCCATGGTACTGGGCGGAACTCGACCGGGCGTCCTGCCATATCGAAACGAGCCCCCCAGTGAAATACCATGGGGCCGGGTGGGTCCTATTCCCGGAATATGCTCTCGAGCCGGTTGGATGCGTCGTAACCGGTGGGCGGAACTCGACCGGGCGACATGCCATATCGAGACGAGTTCCCCAGTGAGATGCAGCTGGGTGGACCTCGACCGGGCGACATGTCATATCGAGACGAGGTCTTCAGTAGGATGGCGTGCAACCGGTTGAATGATCATAACCACGAACTGCTACGGACCGGGCGGAACTCGACCGGGCGACATGCCATATCGAGACGAGTTCCCCAGTGAGATGCAGCTGGGTGGACCTCGACCGGGCGATATGCCATATCGAGACGAGGTCTTCAGTAGGATGGCGTGCAGCCGGTTGAATGATCATAACCGCGAACTGCTATGGACCGGGCGTAACTCGACCGGGCGACATGCCATATCGAGACGAGTTCCCCATTGCTCATACCCGGATGGGTGCTCTCCAAGCGGTTGGATGATCATAACCGGTGAGAGGTCTTCGAGATATGCAGCAAAGAAGCCATGCAGCCGGTTGAGAAATTATGACCGGTTACCCTTGCAGCAAAGGTGGCGTGCAACCGTGGAATCTGGGGAAGTGGGAGGGCCTGACTCCTTGGTTCCCGCTCCTACCTTCCTGTCGCCAGCGTGTGGGACAAGTGGCTGACATGCATTTAAGGAGGAAGTCCATCAGTCCCGTCAGTTATGATGGCAATGGGCAGTTTACCAATGCTGAGACACGTGTCAGCGGGGGGCGGTCTTGAGGTGAAGGGCCTGGATTCGCAGGCGTTTGAGTTGTCCTGTTTGCGTGTTTGGCAGGATTTCCATTACCTAGGGCATCAGTTCCCTCTATAAAAAGGCATCTTCTGCTCTTCTTTCTGCTGTTGCTTCTTGCTTTGGAGAAACTAAGAGAAAGAGAGGAATCCGGCGACCATTCTGAGCCCTTCTTGCCCCACGAGATCCGTTTTCTTGAACGCTCCCTACCATTGCGCGCTGCTTTCCCAGGGCCGATTGTCCTCGGTTGAGCATACTAATTGGTAAGTTTGTTGATTTCTTTGCCCCAGTGTTGTTCTTGTTTTGGTTTTGTTGTTTTGCGGGGATGGGAGGGATCTCTGCTGCTGGCGGAACTGCTTTGCGGCGAACTTGGGGAGAGGCCGTAGAAGGCGTTGTTGTAGCCTGTTGCTGACGAGCGCTAGGGTTTTTTTCTTCCCCTAGGTTAAGATGTCATCTTCAGGTTCTGACCGGGCTTCCGAATCGGCTGCCAGAGGTCCCCTCGTGGATGATGCGGAGAGGCTGGATGACTGGCTGAGTTCGGAATCCCCGGAAACCGAAGTCGCTGACTGCTCCGGGAGCAGGGTTTCGACTCCGTCCTCGTCTTCGTCTTCCGGGGCTGAATCCTCGGAGACTGAAATACCGCGCGGGGTGCGCCTTGCGGGTGCTCCGGCCGTGAGCTACACTATTGGCAGAGGGAAGTATGCTGTGGTGTGTGATGAACCGGAGGGTAGCATGACCCCTGGAGAGATTGCAGCGCTCCGGGAGACATGGGGTATCCCGGATAACGTTCTGCTACGGCCCTTGAATCCTGGAGAGTCAGCCTGCAACCCGGAAGAAGGTTGGGTTGCCGCGCATCAGGATCAGTTCCGGCAAGGACTCTCGTTCCCGCTGCCAAATTTCGTTCAGTATATGCTGAGTGCGCTGCAAGTGTCGCCCGCGCAGCTTCCTGGGCTTCAGTGGAGGCGATTACTGAGCCTCGGCTGCCTATACGATTTGTCCGGAATGAGTATGCCAACGGTAAACGAATTCCGGTCTTTGTATAGGCTGTCCTACTCAAGGAAACAGGGGTCCCGGGGTTGCCTGTCCTTCAACGCCCGGAAACCTCCACCGATCATCACCAATATGCCTTCATGGGTAGACAACAGCTGGAGGAAGAAGGTGGTGATGGTGGGCGGGAGGTGGCAGGCGAGGAATAGAATGTACCGGGTTCCTGGCGCCTTCCAACCCATTGGCGACCAGTCGTACGAGCTATCCGATCTAGAGTATGAGAGGGTCTTGACCATAATCGGATGCTGGGACGATCTGGAACGGAGTTCTTCCAACTTCATCCGACGAGAAGTGCTGGAATACTGCCAACTCGGGCGTAGGAAGCCCTTGAGCGTAAGAAGCCCTTGAGCGGTGATACTTTGTGCTAGCTTTTGCCAAAATACTAACTGTTTGCTTTTCTTGTAGGTGCATCTTCGCGGGCGACCATCAAGCCCGAAACCACTCTCTCGATGGACGGGGAAGACCTCCTGAACCAGCTGAGGGAGAAAGGCGAGATCGTCTCGCGGACGTCGGTGGACGAGGGATCCGGCCGGGTCATGACCCATGCGGAGCCGAGGGCCATGGACTTGGATGACGACGCCTATGTCCTGAAGCGGGTGAAGACTCATCATGCTGCGGGCCTTCTGGCGCCTGGAAAGGGCAAGAGTACCGGGGGGACAGTGAGGATTCCCGGTGGGATGAATAGGATTCCCAACCGGCCGGTGTCTGTGCCGCACGTGGCTCGTCCCGCCCGTGTAAGCGCACAATCTTCTTCTCCGGAAGGCCGGGGAGAGAAACGGAAAGGCGGGGACATTCCCTCCTCCGCGCTGGTGACGCTTACCGGTGAATCGGCACGGGAGAACCTGGCCAAACGGTTCAGGATAACTAGCGGTGCGCAAGCTAATGCTGCTAGGGAGAAGGCTGCTGCTGCTGCCCGGCAGAGTAGTCCCGCGCCTGCGGAGGCACCGAGGGGAAGCCCGGATGGTGCATTCGCCCGGCAAGTGGCGGCGGACTTGGCCGGCCTTGGTCTGGACAGACCCGGGGTTGCTGGAGCCCTGGCGGGCGGGAATCGCCCAAAATGCAAGGAATCCGTCCTTCGGGTAAACACCGCACGGTACCACTATACTGCTTGTAGCTTGTTTTCTTTTGCTGCTTGACTAACTTGCCTTTGTTGCTGCGCAGCTGCTGTACAGTTTGTACGAACCGGACGCGAGCGAGGAGCTGTCGGAGGTTAAGAGACAGATAACTGCTTTATCGGAGATCCGACAGCGCCTGGAGGTGGAGAAGTCTCACTCGGACCGGGAGAAGGCCAGATCGGAGGAGAGGGCCAAGAAGCTGGAGGAGCAGAACCGGAGCCTGGAGAAGGAGCGGGCCGAACTGGAGGCCAAGGTGGACGAGCTCCAAGTGGGAGCTGCCGCTCTGCGCGCCGCCTCGGGTGCTCCGGTCGGGGAAGATGACCCGGAACTCTACGAGCGGGTCGTTCTCAAATACCGCGAGAGCGATCAGTTCCTGGAGTTTCTGGTGAAGGCCAGGGAAGAGGGCATCTCGGATGCGTACACGGAATGGACGGGGAAGGGATGGTTAGATACTTCCCTGATGCCGACCGCTACTGAAGGAGATATCCATGAGCAGTCGGACATCCATCAGGAGGCGGTGGAGGGGCAGCCGGAAGAAGTGCTTCGCTCGGACTTGGATTCTTTTACCGACGGTGCCGAGTTTCCCCGAGCTGGAGTCAACGCCGGAACTAAGGTTGACGACGAGGGTACCGCAGGAGAGGCTGGCGGATTGCCTGCTGAAGGCGGAGTCGTGGCTCCTTAGGATTTTCCTTGCCCTTTTCCTTATAATCTTTTTGGATCGGTTACTGCTTGTATACTTACTTGAATATGAATATACTGGAACTGGCAGAGCCGGTGAAATTTTCTCAAAAGTAGTTTGCATATATGTCTTTACAACGGTTGGACCACAAACTATGCCAAACTAACTGCTCGGGCTAGCGGGTTTACTAGGCCTGGTCACGTTCCCGGTCGGGGTCTGTTCTTTACCCCACATACCGCTGGAGCTGGCCGTTATCAATCAAACCCTGCACCGCCGTCTTGAGAGCGCAGCACTGATTCGTTCGATGAGTCGCCTCATCATGATAAGAGCAGTACTTGCCCGTCTGCGCCGTTGTAAGTTTCCCCTTCGGGTACTTTCTCTTGGGCGGCGGGGGAATGACGCTCCCGTTCTCAAGTAGGATATCCTCGTAGGATGTAGTGAGAGCGGTGAAGACTTCTTGGCTGGCTGGTGGTGGCGCTGGCATGATTGCTAGGGGGCGCTCTTGGCGGTACGGCGCCGGCTTGTGCTCGTTCTGGGGTTTATCAAAATAGGACCTCTGCTGCCGCTGTGGCCAGTTTCTGCTGTTGGCGTTCCGGCTGGGCCGAGCGGTGCGGTTCTCAGTCCGCTGACTGGGCTTGGCTTCCTGGCCGGGCGGAGGGTTCTCTTCCCGGGGATGGTCTTCCTGCTGCTCATCCCGCCTCCTCTTCAGTAGGTGATGCCCGTAGGTCTCATGGTCGGCCTGAGCGTGCCGGATGCCCATAGCCATCAACTCGTCGTACCCCTGCGGGAGTTCTACCCGGACAGCGTAGGAAAACTTGTCCGCTCGGAGCCCTTGCTTGAACGCCATTTCGGCGATGCCTTTGTCCAGGTTCCGGACTCCGGCCGTAGCCGTCTGCCAGCGGTTGACGAAGGTTCTCAGCTCCTCTCCGGGGGACTTGTCTACAATTGAAGAGGATGGTCGACGTCCGGGCTCCCTCGACTCGGAGAATGAAGCGGCCTACGAACCGGTCGGCTAACTGCTCGAACGCCTCGATCGAGTTTGCTGGAAGCTCGTAGAACCAGCTGAGCGCTTCTCCAGACAAAGTCTCTTGGAAGATGTTGCAGCAGACTGCATCGGAGTATCCCTTGGCGCAGGTTTGGGACCGGAAGCTGTCCAGATGCTGGTACGGGCAACCGGATCCCGAATAGGTGAGCTTGAGGGACTTCTGGTTGCCAGATCTTCCTGACTCTATGACCCGGTGCGAAAAGGGGCCCATGCGCTCATTAAACCGGGCGCCCTCCATCGGCCGTGCGGCCCTTCTCTCGTTGGCCTCCATTTGGGCCTTTAAGTCAGACACGGTGTCAGCCAGCATTTGCAGCGCTCGTGCGGTCGGAGTCTCAGCTTCATCCACTGACGAAGCGCCAGGCTGGCGGGAGGTTGTCGCGCTCTTCGGCGGGCCTGCGCCTGCTAGCAGCTTTTCTCGCACAGGGTCACCGGGCCGACCGCCCGAAGATTGCCCTGCTTCGGTGTGTTGAGGTGGGATCGGCGGGAGTGTCGCCTGTGCCTCGGCCATGGCGTCACTGCGCTGCTGTCTCCTTTCCAGGGCGGCTACCAGGGCAGTATTCACCGCCTCCATCTCCTCGTACCGAGCGTTGGACTTGGCTCTGTCCCTGTCGCTCTCCTCTCTTAGACGACTGACCTCCGCGGCCATTGCCCGTAGTTCTCTAGCCATACTGCTATGGCCGGGGCTGTACGTAGGGTCCCGGTCCGGGCTCTCAGATCGATCGCTTGAATCATCTGAGAACGTCAAGGAGAAGCCCCGTCGCTCTGGACTGTCCTCTTCCTCTACCGGGCCTTTCCCGCGCGAGCTGTTGTGGTGGGGATCCGGGATGCCGGATGGTCCCCCACAGCTCCCTACTTCCTGACCGTTGCCCCGGTCGCCGCGCGGCTCCCGCGTGACGGCTGGGGTGGAGGTGAGCGTCTGCACTACTGCAAGGCGTCCCTCCTCGGCGGTACCTTTCTCTTGACTCATTTCCGAGTTCTTTCCCAACGGTGTTGCTTACACAGCTTTTCGTTCAAAGTTTCCCACAGACGGCGCCAATTGTTTTTGTCTAAACCCGGGGGTCTAGTAAATACTTGATGAATCCAACTTGATCTCCTGCAATCCTGCTCACTAAGGGGAATACCGGGCGGGCCGGCCTTCTCCTCTCCGATGCCTAAGTTAGTATAGTTGGAATATATATAACCAAGGCACGTATGTAAGCAGGGAGAGAGATAAGTTACCTAATAAAGAGGGTAGTTGGGGCCCTTATATAGGTGGTTGAGGGTAAGGGCTGGCCTTACCCTTCAATGTGGGACTGGTTCCCTTCTGTTTGTTCCTTCTGGTGCCCTCCTTGGCAGGCTGGCGCCCCTGGCCCCAGGGTCCCTGAAGGCTGGATAGAGTGCTGGGCCCCGAGGCCGGGTGCTGGTGATTCGGTCCCGAGCCTTGGGCCGGGCCCTGGTGCACTTGTTGCGGGCCTGCTGTAGCCTCTCTGAGGCTACTGTCAACAAGGGGTATTTTCGTTATTTTATATTTATTTCGTTTTTTAAATAAATCACATAATAAATTTATTTTTTGTACAATTATGTCTATTTACTCTTAATATTCTTTTCTTCTTCTTTTTTTTCTTTTTTTTCTTCAAAATAACGCATACCTTACAATTATGTAGATAACTAAAATTGAATTGTCGAACCACTATTTTAATTAATAAGAAACATGATATAATTTGTCTAAGACTAAATAACTCAAATATCTCAACAAAAGTAGTCTTTAGGTCACAAATACAATAATATAAGAGGTTTTTACCAAAAACTACAATTTTGTGGTGATATTTACCAGTAGTAAAATTGCTTTTTAAAATCACCACTAGTAAGTTTCCATCCAAAACTAACAGAATTCGTTAACTCATAAATTACAAAATTACCCTAAAAAATCAATACCACTGAGCCTCAGAAACCAAAATATTCTAATGTTACTGACCCTCAGAAACTTTACCTTCGCCGTCTTCCGCCGCGATTCTAATATTACTGACCCCGGCCTCACAAAATTTACGTCCACCGTCCTCCACCGCGATTCCAATGTTACTGACCCTCAGAAAATTTACCTACGCCATCCTCCGCCTTCCTCCGCCGCGCTTCTAATACTACTGAGCCTCAGAAAATCCACATCTGCCGCGCTTCAAATACCACTGAGCCTCAGTAATCAAGATTTGTCGTCCTCCATTGAGTTCCCAATCCCTTTCATGCTCTCTTATCCTTTTTCATTAACTCCTTCCAAACCCTAACCCCCATCCCCAATGGCCTCCTCCTCCAACCACCACCACCATCACAACCACCTCAAACGTCAATTTCAACATACATATATACTACTGAGGTAAAAAAATCCAAGCATTTTAACATTCGGATACACTACTGAGGTTCAAAATCTAAGCAAATCAAATTTATTTCAATTAGATTATTGCTGCTGACCCGAGCTCCAGCACCACCGTTCTGCCTCACTGACCCGAGCTCCAGCTCCAGCACAAGATGCCTCCGACTCCTCCTCCTGGTCTGCCTGGTGGTCCTCCAACCCTAAACCCTCCGTCGCGCACAGATCGGGGATCGGGCAAGCCTCGATTGGCTCGAACTCCATCTGATTTCTTCGCCTCGCGTCCTTGCGGCGCCGCTCTCTGTCTTGCCCTGCTCTCTGTCTTGCGCCACTCGCCGCCCAGCCTCGTCGCCTTGACAAGCGCCTTCTCCGCCTTCTCCTTCTTCTATGTATGCACAGTGTGTAAAGTGAGCAGATCGTAGAAAGCAAGCTCATATTTCAATAGGGAAATTTAGTAAAACAACATGTAACAGAATCAAAGCCCACTTACAGTTAAAACTGACGGAGCCTGCGCACGAGAAAAAGGCAGACGCGACCTGCTTTGGGGAATTTCGGGTTCAATTTTGTAGTTCTTGGTAATTTTGTAATGATATAATTGTAGAAATATTGTACAAAAATAATTTTTTGTGTATTTTTATTAATAGAATGAAATAAATATAAAATAAGGAAAATACCTCTCATGTGCAAGGCATGTGACTTTCAATTGGAAGGAAACCGTTAGATTGTAAATCGGCAGTTGTTGACAAGTTGAGGAGGCAAAATTTTGCAATTACAAGTTTGGAGTGTAAATTGACAATTTGAGCCCAGTTTAGGGTGCATTTTGACTATTATGCCTATTAAATAAGCTTGTTGGCTTGGTTGGTTCTGGTGGTTTAATTTGTTTGGCACACACTGATCATATAGATGTTGTTCATCCTTGGATGAGATTAAGTACTAATGTAAATTATCATGGACACCGGATCTTTTTGTTTTGTTGGGCATTCCTTTTAAGTACCCTATACTGTTACAGCCAATCCTTCTTGTCCCTCAATTCATATATAGTTAGCTCCATTGCAGATATATCCTCCCCTCCCATTAGTCAAAAGAAAAAATGCTACAACCGGCTGTTGCCCCTCATTAAACATACTAGTCAAATTTATGCTCGTTAAGTTGAACCGTGTTTTGCCTAATACAGTGGTGAAATGAAATAACTATCACCGTCAAGTTCAAAATGAAATAGATATGAAGCTAACGAACATATAGGAAGTTGCTGAATAGAGGTCGCATTATCAAAAACTACAATACAATAAGTGATTAGCATATTACATGATCTTATAAATATCAGTCCCAAAACTCTAACAAGAAATTGAGGACCAATACAAAAACCCTAACCAAAATCTCTAGCTGAATCACACTAGTGCCGTTCTCCGTTGAGAACCGCCACAGCCGCGCAATCCGGTGCATCACTTCACCGGCATAGACCACCAAAAAGAACTACACTATCCCAACATCTAAAATTGATGAATCCCAAGTTAAAAAAATATGTATGTATATATTGATGAATTAGTACTATTGGGCTTGTTGCCTGTGTTGGGTCTACTCCAGACTCCAGAGGACTTCGAACGTTTAGCCCAAATTAGAAGACAAAACGTTTAGACCAATGCTTCAATGGAGGACACTCTCATATGGATGCCTTCAGCTACGGGGACTTTAACAACAAAAGATGCTTACAAATTTTTGAGACATCCATCTCCTCCTATTAATTGGGGTAAGACTCTATGGTCTAAATTTATTTTGCCTAGAATGTCTATACATGCTTGGAAGGTTTTGAAAGGAAGAGTTATTTGTGATGATCTTTTGCAAAGACGTGGAGTGGCTTTGGTGTCAAGATGTGAGGTTTGTGGTGCATGTTCTGAGTCCATTCAACATATATTCTTGCATTGTCCTTTTACAGCTGCCATATGGTCTTATTTTTATGCTCTCTCGGATTTGGGAGCTCTCCCTCTTACTCTTTGGGATGTATTTCACAAAGGTCTAAGCATGGGACGTAGCTCACAACTTAAAGAGGTTTGGTTGATCAGTTTCACGTCAATATTATGGTTTGTATGACATGTGAGGAACAAGACCAGATTTGAAGGCAAATCTTTTTCAGTGGCTTCAGCTTGTCACCTCATTTCAGGTCACATTAGAGCGGCTTGTCGGCTTGCAACAGGACCAATGAATAACTCCGCTCATGACCGGCAAATTCTAAAGAATTTGGGTGCCGAGTGTCGATTGCGAAGAGCCCCAAGAATTATTGTGGTTTTTTGGCATCCTTCAGTCATTGGGTGGGTGAAGATTAACTCAGATGGTGCTTGGAAGCATACATAGGGGGTTGGAGGGTTTGGTGCTGTTTTCCGTGACTTTAAAGGTCATATTCTTGGTGTTTTTTCTTCTAACATTGACATTCCGAGTTCCGTAACAGCGGAGGTGATGGCCGTTATTACAGCTATTGAGCTTGCCTGGGTTCGGGATTGGAAGCACATTTGGTTAAAAGTTGACTCGTCACTTGTGCTCGACTACATTCGCTCTCCTATGCTTGTACCTTGGCAATTTCGTGTTCGTTGGCTTAACTGCTTAAGCAACATATCAAATATGACTTTTCGATCTTCTCATATTTTTCATGAAGAGAATAAAGTTACAGACGCTTTAGCGAATCATGGTACGACATTAACTCAGCTAGTTTGGTGGGATGAGGCTCCTCCTTTTATTTTATCAGATTGTGCAAATGACGTTATAGGCCTTCCCTAATTTCGGTTTTCCTAGTTTTGATGTGTATGTTGTTGGTTTTCTTGAGAGGTTTTGGTTAGGTCCTCCTCTCTTGTTTTTTTTTTCTTTAATATTTAATTAGGGTGTTAGGGAGGTTATCACTCCTCTTTTAACCAAAAAAAAGAAAAAAAAAAAAAAGAAAGAAAGACAACTCTTTTGTCTTCTAACTCATCTTGGCTTCGTGGCAGAGTGTCATTATCAACGTTGATTACACTGTAGCAAAGTACGGTGTGAAGTTGCTGGAATACTTCGAAAAATCGAAAATGGCAGAGAGCAGTAGAAACCTCGCAACTCCAAGATGGTCTCTCACGGGAATGACTGCCCTCGTCACCGGCGGCACTCGTGGAATTGGGTCTCTTTCACACTCTCTCAAATTTCATTGCATGCAAATTATATTTCTTTGCGAATTGTGGCTTTAAAGATTAGTGCTTTGGTTCAGGTACGCTGTGGTGGAGGAGCTAGCGGCGCTCGGTGCGTATGTGTTCACTTGTTCTCGGAAAGAAGAAGAACTCGAGAGGTTCTTGATGAAATGGTCAGCTAAGGGATTTCGGGTCACCGGGATTGTGTGCGATGTTTCGGTTAAATCCGAGAGAGAAAAGCTAATGGAGCAAGTGGGCGTTTCTTTCAACGGAAGGCTCAACATATTTGTAAGAGAACTTAGCCCACTACTATTGCTGTGTTTTTATAAATGTATCAGAGTATTGAACTATGGGTGTCGATCACTTCATTTATGAATTGTGGTGTGGTGTCATGTGGAAATAGGTAAACAATGTTGGGACAAACATACGGAAACCAACTACTGAGTACACTTTAGAAGAGTATTCGAAAGTAATGGCTACCAATTTGGAATCCACATACCATCTGTGCCAAATTGCGCATCCGCTTTTGAAAGTATCTGGAGCAGGAAGCATCGTGTTCATATCATCTGTGGCTGGTTTGGCGAGCATTGGTAGTGGGACCATTTATGCTGCAAGTAAAGGTGAGCCCATTACTCATTTGTAATGTGGTATATAACATTATATATATGACGAGAAAAGGCAAATGCTATATTGTTTTCTTTTATCAGCTGCGATGAATCAGCTTACAAAAAATCTGGCTTGTGAATGGGCAAAAGACAATATCCGGAGCAATGCTGTTGCTCCCTGGTACACCAGAACCTCACTTGTGGAACACGTAAATACTCGTACCCTTTCTTCATTATCATCGGTTAGAAGCTTTGCATATGTGAAATAGTATAACCTACTGGAGATTGAATTGATAAACCCCTTTTCTTTGAGGTTAGTTAGGATATGTGCTTTAGCTGTTTATTCAATGTGTAGAAATCTACATTGCTCGATCAGATAGATATGGTGATGCCCTACTTTATACGAAGATGTCGATAGGTATTTTCCATACGAAGATGTCAATAGGTATTTTCCGTCCTTGTTGCTTAATGTATCTGAATTAGAACTGTTGCAAAGCCTATCTGATAGCATTATTAAGTTCCAGTGAAAGTCAGTTATGAGACTTTGGGCAGAATCTCAGGCTGAATAAAGGTATGATTTACTAGACCCCACTGCAGGGACTATATACCCATATTCCACTGGACTAATATGCTCTTCCCTCTCTTTCTTGCCCTACCTGTCTTCTCTTCTACATGATATTCTACATGATATTCAATAATTAAAATTGTAGTGACAAAGAAGTTGCTGAGGCCATTCAGCAAAAGGTCCCGATGAGTTTACGTTGCTGATGCTATATATAATCCTTTCAGTTACATGTAATTCAGAATTCTCTCTGCAACATAGGTTTGATCATGAATTAGATTAATCTCAGGGCTTCTCCACTGAAAGATATTCTAGTAATCATGGTTTGACTTTTGCTGGGGATAGTTCCTTATATCCATATCTAAACATCCATCAACATCAATGATAAATAGGGCAGGCACCTATTTGTTCATATATATATATATATATATATATATATATATATATATATATATATATATATATATATATATATATATATATATATACATATGAATCATGGTTCCCTGCATCTTTTAATCTTCATTTGTGCTTAGATTACATGGAGAATAAGTTTTGTAGCATATCGCTATAAGTTATTGGTAGTGTCTCTTGTATCTCACGGAGAATAACCCTTAGCTTTACATGAGTGTGCATTCACTTTGAGAAGAATCGTATTTTTACAGCCCACATTCAATGGAATCAAGGATTGAAACCTAAAATAGTTTTGGTCCTACAATATAGGTAAAGCTTTATCATTGCATTGGTTATGCTGAAGTCCTGATTCTTGAGTTTCATTTTTATCAAACATCACAATTTGATTAGTTTCCTTTGGATCCCATCTGTTCCCAGTAGCAAGTACAGCTTGATACTTGGTTAAGTGGCATCTTAGCCTAGCTATGTAGGCACAGATTGACCAAGTAGAACTTGGTAGTCACTGATGCATTTTGCATTGCTTATTTTCAGGGTTAAGCCTGGTAAGGAAACATTACACCATGAATCAGCAAGCTAACTAATAGATTGTCATATAGATGAAGGCATTGCACAGTTTAAGCTTTTGACACTTTTGCCACATACTAGGGATAGTTATTTAGTGCAGTTTTATGTTAATATATTGGATCCACAATGGTGATGAATGAATTTGAGTTTGTTGAAAGCATTCAAATTGCGTTGTGGGAAATCCTAATGATTCATTATTATTAATCAATAATGCTTGTACGCCAAAATCTAAGAACATTATCTGACTCAAGCAACCTCTATTTCTGCTCACAGATGCTGGTGGACAAGAAGTTTCTGGAAGAGGTAACCTCACGTACACCTCTCAATCGTGTTGCAGAAGCGGAGGAGGTCTCATCCTTGGTAGCATTCCTCTGCCTACCGGCTGCTTCATACATCACCGGACAGATTATAGCTGTTGATGGAGGCATGACTGCTAACAGTTTTTCCCCCTCTAGTATACCAAAATGAGCCTTCTTTTAGGTGTCTTATCTCTCTTTGGTGTATAGATTGTGTTTAACTTGCCGTTCTCATTGCGTTTGTTGACTTGTTCTGTTAATCATGAGCATAAAACAAAGACACACCCAAGACATTTCATTTTCTGAATCTAATTGGAATTCCAAACAACAAATGGTCTAGCTCAGCCCATTGAATTATGATGCTCTGCTTTGTTTCGTGACAGTGGGTGGACTCACCAAAAGATGCGGGAGTTTTTCATCTCTCCAAGTTTGAGCTTAATTTACCCCTTAACCGGAAATTAACCGGACAAGTGGATTCTCCTTATGGTTGTCTCACTCGCCATTTACCAGACAAATCCTCAAAATGAAACTTGATCACTATCAAAACGATCAGATTAGCTTATACCAATTACAATAAGAAGAAGTAACGAATTGTTAAAATTGAACTAAATTTTCATCCTCAAAATGAAACTTGATCACTATCAAAACGATCAGATTAGCTGATACTAACTACAATAATTATAAGTAATGAATTGTAAAAATTGGACTAAATTTTCATCTTGTATGTCATGAGATTTGAATATTTCTTAATTTATTTTATCATATAAAGAACTTCATTAAAAAATCAAATGGTTACAATGAAGTGTGGCTTAATAATGTGCCAAAAATAGACCGTAAAAATTATTGACAGATATACTATGATAGTAATATTAGATAGATAGGAAACATGAGATTCTCCTACTTTGGACAATAAAAACGTGTTTATGACCCTCACATATTTGGATTACACTGTCAATAGTGTTCCCAACTAAATGAGACCCTATCAAAATCGAAGTAACATATATTTTTCAAAAATACCGCAGCCTCTCTCTTATCTCTCCCTAGAACCTAGGGTTAGGGTTTAAACCTAGGGTTAGGGTTTGAGTCTTGCTGAACAGTGCGCTTCGAATGGCTGCAGTGACGGCGTCGGTAGCCTCCGTGACTGCACGTCTGGCGTCCAAGCTCTCTCTCGGTACGGAGGAAGAGCCGGTGGACCTTAGGGATCTCCGGAGCCAGGAAAACGGTTTCGTTGCTCCCCGGTTTTAGATGGTTGGTCGTCTCAACACCGTTCCGTTGCTTTTATTTGGAGATTTTAGTTTGTAGTTGTTTCTGCACAAACCCTGGGGCCTGGTAGAGACAGATGAATCCTCGTATGATCTCCTGTAAACCTGCTTACTAAGGGGAATACCGGGCGGGCCGGTCTTCTCCTCTCCGATGCCTAAGTTAGTATAATTGGAATAGATATAACTTAAGCACGTATATAAGTGGTAGGAATGATCAGTTACCTATTAATGAGGGTAGTTGGGGCCCTTATATAGGTGGCCAGGAGTGAGGTCTGGCCTTACCCTTCGATGTGGGACTGGTTCCTTTCTGTTTGCACACTAAAGGACAGCTTTGGTGACCTCTTTGGCAGGCAGGCGCCCCCAGTCCTCGGGCCCCTGGTGGCAGGATAGACTGCTGGACCCCGAGGCCGGGTGCTGGTGATCTGGTCCCGGGCCTTGGGTCGGCCCCTGGTACACTAGCGGCGGGTCTGTGGGCCTGCTGTAGCCCCTCTGTGGCTACTGTCAACAAGTCCCCCAAGTTCCCGGTCAAGTGTAATCTTGAATGGGGACTTAATCTGTCTTGCTCTTGTCCCGCAGACCCGCAGGGTTACCAACCCAACGGTGCCCAGTCCCCCAAGTCCGTATTGAAGATTGGGCGTGACCGGGCGTTGTGCTATATCGAGATGAGCCGGAGAGTGCATGGGACCTCGACTGGGCGTTCTGCCATATCGGTACGAGTCGGAGTGCATGGGACCTCGACCGGGTGTTCTGCCATATCGGTACGAGTCGGAGAGTGCATGGGACCTCGACCGGACGTTCTGCCATATCGGTACGAGTCAGAGAGTGCTAGCCTACGGGAAGGCCTGTTAGTGCGTTGAATGAGCCAACAGGTGCCCCCGGTGTTGCGGTCATACCGAAGCACCGGTCAACACTTGCTAGTTCTCAGCTTTTGTTGGAATAAGCGAGGTAAATGTGCAGGTTTGTTAGCCTGCGGGGAGACTTGTTCTGTGTTAGAGAAACAATCTGCCCGGTGGGGTGGCGTTGAGATAACGAGTCTCGCCAAGTATCCCCAAATGTATCACAGTTCAGTGTGATGCAGGGTTTTTATCCTGCTGGACAAGAGTACATGTGTTAGATGTAAACTCGCCCGGGTTTATAAAGCCCATGGGTTTGGAAGCCTTGAGTTGTTGCTGGCTCGTTCCTGCCCGTAGGCGAAGGAAAGTGACTAAACCGGTGGAATGCTTTGCAGCCAGTTGTATGTCACATGCCCGGTGGAATGTCATGGGACCGGGTGGATCTCGCCCGGGCGTTCTGCCATATCGAGAGAGTCCCCCAGTGAGATGCCATGCAGCCGGTTGAATGATACCTAACCGGTGAACTGCCATGGTACCGGATAGATGGCTCATACCCGGAACAATGGTCTCGAGGCGGTTGAAAAAATCATAACCGGTGAGATGTCTTCAAGCTGGTTGAAAGATCATAACCGGTGACTTATAGTGAAGATGCCATGCAGCCGGTTGAATGATACCTAACCGTGAACTACCATGGTACCGGATGGATGACTCATACCCGGAATAATGCTCTCGAGGCGGTTCAAGCCGGTTGAAAGATCATAACTGGTGAGATGCTGCTCCTTGGTTCAAGGTTGACTTCTTGGGGAAGTGAAGGGAGTGGACGCCTCGTTCTGCGCTCCTATCTCCCCTAACTGCCGCTTGTAGGTGGGACAGGTGGCTGACATGCGATGAAGGGGAGAGCCCATCAGTCCCATCAGTTATGATGGTATGGGAACCTTTATCGATGATGGGACACGTGTCGGCAAGGAACGGTCAGACATGAAGGGGATCTGTGGCTGGGGTTGCCTCTCTTTATGGTTGCCCTATTTATCAGTTCTTCTGCTCTCCTCCTGCCGTACTTTGCTGCTCCTTGCCCTTTGCCTGCTGTTTGTCTGTGTTGCTATTTTGCTACAGCGCTAACTTCCGTTATTCAGGCTTTATGGCATCTGGGAGATCGGCGAATCCTGTCGGTTCCGGCCGTGGGTTGAGGTATAAGCTACTGGATGGCGACAGGGTGATTTTCTGTGACGAGCCAACCAGAAGCATGTCTAAGAGAGAGATAAGGGACTTTCGGGCGAAGTGGGACATTGATTCTTCCGTTAAGCTTCGAGGCCTGTATCCCGGGGAATTGGCCTGCAACCCGGAGCCGGGTTGGGTTGCCGTTTTTGCTGATCAATTTTGGCACGGACTATCTCTGCCGCTGCCGAAGTTTGTCCAGTTTATGCTGAGCAGTATAAATCTTTCCTCAGCTCAGCTGCCTAGCAACCAGTGGAGGCAGTTGCTTGGCCTCGGGTGCCTATTCAGCCTGAGCAATATGGACTGGCCCACGGTGAATGAGTTCCGGGCGCTGTACAAGGTTCTCTATTGCAAAAAGGCCCAGGCCTACGGTTGTGCTAACTTTGCCGCGCGGGTCTTCGATCCTGCCATCACTCACCTGCTGTCGTCGGTTTCGAATGTATAGAAGAGGTCGGTTGTGATGGCCGGGGGCAGGTGGCAGCGTAGTTCAAGGAACTTTCAGGTGCCCGGGGCTTATCAATCGATCGGAGATCAGTCGTACCGGTTGGTGGACTTGGAGAGGCAACGGTTAGCCCGACTTTTTGTGTGCTGGGACATTCTGGGCCGGAGCTCCTACAATTTCATCCGGTGGAATGTGCTGGAGATATGCGAGATGGGGAGAAAGCCTGGTAAGGTACCTTGCACTGTTGTTTTGCAGGGTCGCTTTTATTCTGACCGCTCGGTTTATCGATTTGCAGCTAATGCCCCTCGGCTCGCTGTTCAGAGCGAGGAGACCGTCGAACCGGATGAAGAGCTTGTGGCCCCAAGGTTGATGGAGATGGGGGAGATGGCTTCGAAAACCGTTGTAGATCCGGTCACCCTAGAGTGCACGGTGCATAACAGGCCTGTGCCACTCGTGTTTCCGGACTCCCACTACGGCAGGCGGCTGGGCGGTGAGGATAATGTCCCACTCGTTATCCGGGAAGTAAGGTCGGTGGGCCTACCGGGTTCGGAACCTCTAGCACGGCCGATGGGGGTACGGGCCCCGCGGGAGAGAGAGGCAGCGGAGATGCCTGGGTACCGCAGAAGCGATCACGGTGAAGTCCCGGCGAAGAGGGCGAGGACGTTTGATGCCGGGGCGTCAAGCTCGGCTGGTGGGGGGTCAGCATTAGTTCCGGTCGTGGAGACCGACGGCCGAAGGAGTCTGGGGCCGGAAGCCGATCGTAGTTCCGGTGGTGGTGGTTTTGGTAGGTTCGTGGCATCTACTATTGAAACCTTGGTACTTGATCGGGAGGGCCTGGAACTGGGCAGCCAGACGAGAGCAGGACGAAGCCCGTGGAATTAGCTCTTCGGGTAAGTGTGTTTTCTGCGCTTCCTTTCCCCTTTGTAGTACGAGCTAATGTTCCTTTTGTGTACCTGTGCCAGCTGGTTCATAGCCTTTACGCCGCCGAGCCTAGAGGGGAGGCTGCGGTTTTGGAGAAGCAAGTGGAGGAGCTTACTGTGCGGCTATCCTTGGCGGAAGCTAAGCTTGCGCAGGAGAGAGAGGAGGTTGGTCGGCTGAAAACTGAGCTCGCGCAAGAGAAAGAGGAAACCGGTCGGTTGACCACTGAGCTCGCGCAGGAGCGGGAGGAAGCCGATCGTCAGGCAACCTCTCGGGAAGCGAGGAATGCAGAGTTGGAGGCGAAGGTTTTGGAGCTGCAGACCCAAATGACAGCAGTCGTCAAAGGAGGGGAGAAGCTCGTGGAATCCTGGCTTGCTAAAGTGGCTGATAAAGCTGTCGACGACTTCCGGGAGTCGGTGGAGCTTGAAGAGATGCTGGATGACGCCCGTGCGAAGGGCATAAATGATGCCTATCTGGAGTGGAGGGAGAAATGGTGGCTTGATGCTGAGCGGATGGAGGCTGATGTAGCCCTGGCTGAGATGGCGGAGCAAGAACAGTCTCTCAAAGGTGGCGGGTCAGGGATTGGGGGCTCCAGCGGCCCTGCCTAGCGGGTTTAGGGTTTTGCTTTTTTTTTTTTTTACTTTACACATATGCCTGGCAGATGTATATGCCTTGCAACCAGCTGTAGTAACTGTGTATTGCAATGCTGGTGCCAAATACATTATTGTCCCTTGAT
This sequence comes from Potentilla sterilis, assembly GCA_963682095.1. Lineage (NCBI taxonomy): Eukaryota > Viridiplantae > Streptophyta > Magnoliopsida > Rosales > Rosaceae > Potentilla > Potentilla sterilis. The sequence continues at coordinate 8,528,052 of OY821763.1, read as the reverse complement.
AGCCGATTTCATTTAGGGTAGAACCGCAGGTGCTGGATATTCCACGGGCGGGTCGAGTAGATGCCTTCGGCGTCTATGATGTGGAATGTTGCCGAACCCGCAGCTGCGGTGATTTGGTAGGGCCCTTCCCACGTTGGCTCCAAGGCCAGCGGTTTTTTCTGAACTTTCTTCATGACCCAGTCCCCCACTTGCAATTTCCTTTCCCGGACCCTTCTATCCCCCTAACTGCCGCTGGTGTCCGGTTTTTGCAGGATCTGCCGCAAAGTGTGATTGGTATATAGGGTGATGGAATGAGCCTGGAAATAGTGCCTGAGCTTTCTGGCACTAACGATCAGGGCTAGAGCCAACCTCTCAATGTCGGGGTATCGGCCCTCGGCTCCAGTAAGTCCCTTCCCTGCATAATATACCGGGAGATCGAGCGTGCCCTCCTTCCTGACGAGAACCGCGGAGACGGCCGCTTCAGATGCAGCTATGTAGAGGTATAGCATCTCGCCCGGCACTGGTTTGGATAGGAGAGGTATTGCAGACAGATACGTCTTGATGGACTGGAATGCCGCTTCATGCTCCGCCGCCCAGTGGATTTTCTTGAACTGTTGTGTTTTGAGCAGTTTAAAGAATGAGGCGCACTTATCGGTCAGGCGGGAGATGAATCTGGCCAGGGCGGCCAGCCGGCCGGTCAGCATTTGGACCTGGTTTCTTTCCCCTGGTGTTTCCATGTCTAGGATTGCCTGGACCTTCAGTGGGTTAGCTTCTATCCCTCGCTGGCTGATGATGTGGCCTAGGAACAAGCCCTCTGAAATCCCAAAAATGCACTTCTTCGGGTTCAAGCGCATTCCAAACTTGAGCATCTTACCGATGACTACCGCCAAATCTCGGACGTGGGCCCCTGCAGTCAAGCTGTTGACCAGCATGTCATCTACGTATACTTCCACCGTTTTACCCATTTCTTGCTCCAGCATGCGATTCACCATCCGCTGGTAGGTGGCTCCGGCATTCTTTAGACCGTACGGCATCCTCTTATAACAGTAGGTACCTAGGTCAGTTGTGAATGATGTGTGCTCTTCGTCGTCCGGGTTCATCCTTATCTGATTATACCCGGCGTAGGCGTCCATGAAGCTGAGCAGCTTAAAGCCGGACGTGGAATCTATAAGCTGATCTATCCGGGGGAGCGGGAAGCTGTCTTTTGGGCATGCCCGGTTTAGATTGTTGAAATCCACGCACATGCGCCACCGGTCGGTTCCCTTCTTTGGTACTATAACCACATTAGCAAGCCACCGGGGGTACTGGACTTCCCGGATGAAACCTATGCCCCTTAGCTTCTGTACTTCTTCTCTGATCGCTTCATACTTTGCCGGGCTGAAGGACCTCTTTTTTTGCCTCACCGGGGGAACGTTGGGCAACGAATTTAGCCTGTGGACGGCTATCTCCGGGGATATGCCTGGCATGTCCTCGTAGGACCATGCGAAGACCGTACTGTTGTCTCGGAGGAAGGTGATGAGCTCTTTCCTGACAGCCGGAGCGAGCTTCGTCCCTATCACCACTTTTCGCTCTAGGTGGTCCTCTGAAATGGAGACTGTTTCGGTTTCTTCCATGGCCGAAGGTCGCTTTAGCTTCTCGTCGTCAGAATCGGTGTCATCACGGGGGTCAATACTCAGACCCGGCACCGGCGCTTGTTGAGTAGCCGTGAAGACCTCGGTCCGCTTTCTCCCATGGGTCAGGGCCTCCGCATAATACCTGCGAGCGATCCTCTGGTCCCCGCGTATGGTAATGACACCGACCGGTGAAGGCATCTTCAGCATCAGCATATGGCCGGCTATAAATGTTTTCAGCTTCCATAACCCTGGCCGACCGATTATGCCATTGTACGATGACAGGCAGTCCACGACGATGAACTCCAGGTACTCCTTCTTCGTCCTGTCTCCCTCGCCGAAGATTAGCGGTAGGTAATCCGATCCCAAAGGCTGGACCACCTCCCCTGAGAAGCTTATCAGCGGCTCGTTATCCTGGGATAACTTATTCTTTCCTCTCTGCAGCCCTTTGTATGCGTCTCGGAACATCACGTTGACAGAAGCTCCGGTATCGATCAACATACGGCTAGTTATCCAGTGGTCTATTTGGACCGTAATGAGGAAGGGGTCGTTGTGCGGTTGAATCAGATCCTCCAGCTCTTCTTCCTCATAGAAAGTAACCGAGTTCCATCCGGTTTTAGCGGCCTGGCCGCTTCCTCCTCCAAAGGCATATACCTCCTTTCCCCGAATCGCTCTTAAGCACCGCTTCTTTGAACTCCGGGTGAGTCGATCTATATGGTCCCCACCATGTATCATGTTTATGCTCCCGTGCACCTCTATCCCCCCGGGGGCTCGGGTGCTTATGGTCCCTACTTGCCGAGCTGCCTGCCGGTCCTTTTGTAGGTCATCCGGACGGACTCGGCCGTCCACCACCGTCCTCTGGGGTCTTTGGTCGCTACTCCGAAGGGCTGGATCTTCGGGTTTTTCTGCCGGCATAATGGCTAGAGCCCGCGGTGGTCGCCCCGCTGGCGCAGCTGCCAGGGGCCGTGCCGGTCGCACAAGTGGTGGTCTTCTAGCTGACCGTGAACTGTTGTCACTGCTCCGTCGGGGTCGCCAATCCTCCCGTACTTCGGCTTTCTTGCTAGTCGCAGGTGTATGGTTGCGATCTTGCCGCCCGGTCTTGCTTTCACGGGGAGACGGCGGTAGCGGGTCATCCGGACTCCGCTTGGGCATCTTATCCCCATACGTCTCGTGCTCCGCCTGGGCGTGCCTGACAGCCACGGCCATCAACTCATCGTACCCCAGCGGCTCCTTTACTCGCAAGTTGTACGAGAGTTCCCCAGGTTTTAACCCCTGCTTGAATGCCATCCCCGCTATCCTTTTATCCAAGTTTCTGACCCCGGCCGTGGCAATATGCCACCGGTTAACTAAAGCGTGTAGCGGTTCGTGGTCAGTCTGCATGCAATCGAAAAGGATTGTTGATGTTTGGGCCGTCTTGGCTCTAAGGGCGAACCGGCCGACAAACTTATCCGCCAGCTGTTCGAAAGTTTCCACCGAGTTCATTGGCAGCTCGTAAAACCAACTCAACGCCTCCCCCGAGAGCGTCTCTTGGAATATGTTGCAGCACGTGGCATCTGAATAGCCCCTTGTGCCAGTCTGCGACTTAAAGCTGTCCAGGTGCAAGTACGGGCAGCTCGTTCCTGAGTACGTCAGTTTCAGGGGCCTTTGGCTACCAGATCTTCCTGACTCCCTAATCCGGCGCGGAAAAGGTCAAGTGCGTTCGCTGAATCGTGCGCTGTCCCGCGGTCGCCCCGCTTTTCTCTCGCTGACCTCTAGGCGGTCCTTGACACTGAGGCGGAGAGTGATAGGAGCACAATGTGCGATGATATTATATGCTTATGCCCTCATTTATGCTTTGTTTAACTCTTATTTGTCTAAGATAGAGTCATAATATAGTTAGTGTCAATTTTGGTAGAGTTTTGGTGAAATGTGCTTAATTGCCCGAAAAATGACTAAGTCTGAGAAATCTGGAAAATAGTGTAAAATGTGTCTTTTTCGTGATTTTGAGATGAGCAAAAGTGCGATCTATCCTTGTCCGAATTTAATGAAATTTGGTGTGCTTATTATTCATATACTGAGGAATGTTGTGTTAAAATTTTAGATCAATCGGAGTTCGGGAAGTCACCCAAAAGATGGCTGCAAAACGGCAGTCCGAGCAAACCAATCCAGGGGCTTCCAGGATTTTCCTGGGACTTTGATCCAAGTTCGAAAAATCATTCCCGACGATTCACAAGGAATTTGATCGAGATATTTTATGGGGAGATGGCTATATGTGTCTAGTTTATCTGAGACTTGGAATCGCATCAATTGGAGCTCCGAGAAGGGAGATATGTCGGATTTACTGGAGCAAGGTCATTCCAGCCGAGTTGCTGCCGGTCTTGTGTTCTTGCGGGTTTGGGGCATTTTTCCATGGACCAAGCTCACCAAATGGAGTTGTCAAGCCTACACAAGAAGTTCATGAGGATATGCAGCCCAATCCAAGGAAGAAAATCAGAAAAAGAAGTTTCCTAGAAGAACCAAGAAAGGAAGGAACCAAAACCTTGTTGCACAAGGATTGCCTTTACCGATTTGGACTAGGTTTTCTACCTAGGGTTTCTGCCGAATTTGCCTCTATATATAGCCATGTTTTCCTACAGAAAAATCATCTCATCTCAAGCACAAAATACTAGCCAAAGCTCTACCAAGTTTCTTAAGTACCAAATACCCAAATACATAGCCAAAACACCATCACCACCACTACAAATTTCCGAATTCCCCCACCTTGTTTTCTGCCGATTCCTGCTTAGGCCGAGCACTAAGGAGCAGCAGCAAGTACCATCTTGTCACGTCTTGAGGAGTCTTCAAAGGTTCTAAAAGTGTGATCCACTCCCCCTATGGCTTTTGTATTTGTTGTAGTTTGGTTGTATTGTATTAACACAATTCGTTTCTTGGTTTTTATTGAACTTTTATGTAAACTATTGCATGATTGATTTTTATGTTCAAGTTTTGTAATTTTAGCATGTGAATTTCGTATGTATGATAATTAGGGCAGTAGGTATTTGATGCATGATTTAGACTTAAAATCGATTAGTAATCTAAGGTTAGGGCACAAAAATCGACACACTAGTTTTGTTTAAGCATTTGTTGTTTGCATGTAATTCTAAGTGCTAGATTTCATTTGATTGAGTAATATGATTAAGTTATACGAGTTGAGTTTTCTTGATTGTGTTGCTCACCTAGATCTAAAGAACCTTAGAACTTGCAAGTTAAATAAGAAGATTGACGACCTTACTTGTTTGCTTGTTTTCGATTTAGACTCTTGTGCTTAAATGTTAAAACGTTTAAAACCGGATTAGCATAAACTTTAGGATCGAAGGCGAATAGCATGATCTTAAAACATTAAATGTCTTACAATTGGTTAAAAGGCTAATCGCTCTAATTGTAGTCGAAATTGATTAAGTCTAAGATGCATGAATACTTGTCTCTTACTTTCTTGCATGCGAATCTATGTGTTAAAGAGTCTTTTGTGTGAACTGTTTTGTGTGAAAGATGATGATCACTTGTATATAGTAGATTAGGGTTTAAATTTCATGTCATTTAGTTCTAGGGCAGCCTTGCTGCCGACGCCATGCTTACCCCCCATTCGTGATGTTTTTGTATATTTGTACATGTGTTTTTTGATGAGTCGCGTGAGCGAGCATCAAGCAATAATAACCCTACAATCGTTAGTAGTATAGACATAAGTAGGGATCGTTCTAAGCCGGGGATTAAGGGTACCTGAAATATGAGATTATTAGACAAATATATACATATATACATAATTACACGTCACATAGGGGATGAGTTGGGATCGGCAGCCATAGGGCTGCCCTAGACTAAGACACAAAAATAAAAGTTGCTGAAAATAAATCCTAAGTCTAATATTTACAAGTTTTGGTCGACACATTTCACACAAAGCACTCCACACTCAACTCATTTAACACATAAGATTCACACAAAAGAAGGTAAGGAACAAGTATTTAGCATGCATTGGACTTAAACAAGTTTCGACCTACAACTAGAACGTTTCCGACTTTTACCTAGTTGAGAGACTTTTTCTAATGTTTTAAGATCGAGCTATTCGCAAAGTGATCCTAAAAGTTATGCTACCTTATACAAGTCATAGCATTGAAGCACAAAAGTCTATAATCGAAAACATGTAAACAAGCAAGGTTGTCAATCATCTCATTTAACATGCAAGTTTTAGCTAAAGTTATACCCTAGGTGAGCACAATAGAATCAAAGCAACATACGTTTCATCTTTATTCATTCTACTCGGGTTAGATGAAACCTAACATCTAGATTTACTTGTTTGCCAAACAACACTAATGAGTCGGTTTTTAAGTCACGCCCTTAGATTACTAACCGATTTAAATCCTCAACATGCATCAATACCGCTGTCCTAATTATCTAAGTGTGTTCATCTTACATGCTTTATATTACAAAATTAACATGCAAATTCATTGTTGCCGAAATTTAAACCTAAGTCTAAACATCGAATCAAACAATTCATCAACATACAATTCATAAAACCAATCTCCAATTTGAATCATACATAGACATATAATCCAAAACTGAAAATATAAAAGAGTTTCATAGACAAAACAATTCATAACTACATAAACAAAAGCTAAACCGAAAGAGGGGAGTGGATCACACTTTAGAAACCTTGGAGAGCTTCGTCTTGGTGTGGATCCGGCGATGTATGGAGGTGGAATGGAGGCTGCACGGCTACAAGGTGGCTCGGCAGTAGGTATTTTCCAAGTTCGGCAGAAACTTGGTTGGTGGTGGAGGTGATTTTCGGCTAGGGTTTGTGTAGGATTTTTGGGGAGAATTTGGTAGAGCTTTGGCTTTGTGTTTTGGCTTGAGATGTGACAACTTTTTCTGAATATGAGATGGCTATATATAGAGGAAAAGGGAGAGAGGCTGCCGGCAGTCCTTATGCAAAAAGATTTCAGAAAACCTAATGGGATTAGGTTTTGCAACTTTCCTTTCATAGTACAATTAGGTTTTCTTTTTCTGAATTTTTCTTCAAGGCTTGGGGTTCACATCTTCATGAACTTCTTGTATGATCTTGGACTTCATTTGACATGTCTTGGTCCATCGAAAAATCCCCCAATTGCCGGCAGCAACATTAAGCACACAATCTGCCTCTATTCGGCAGCTTCTCCTAGTGTGACTAGGAGAACTTCTTTCTTGTATTTTTCTTCAATGCCATGGCCAGGTGTCTTCCTCTAACCTTCTTTAAGCTTGAACCATCTTCACATATGCGTTTGTGCACCAGTTGGTCCATCAAAAACAGAAAACACGAAAAAGGGGCAGTAGGTTCTTGGAATCGGCAGATTTGACCTTGTTGCAGTAATTCCGGCATATCTCCACGCTCGGAACTCCGATTGATGCGATTCCAAGTCTCAGATAAACTAGACACATATGGCCATCTCCCCATAAAACAGTTTGATCAAATTCCTTGTGAGTCGACGGGAATGATTTTTCGAAGTTGGGACACAGTCCCAGGAAAATCCTGGAAGCCCCTGGATTGGAATGTTCGGACTGCCGTTTTGCAGCCAACTTTTGGGTGGCTTCCCGAACTCCGATTGATCTGAAATTTTAACACGACATTCCTCAGTATCTGAATATTTAGTACACCAAATTTCATAGAATTCGGACAAGGATAAATCACAGTTTCATTCATCTCAAAATCACGAAAAAGACATATTTTGCATTATTTTCCAGATTTCTCAAACTTAGTCATTTTTCGGATCATTAAGCTCATATTTCCAAAACTCCACGAAAACAACACTAAACTAAATTACGACTCTATCTTAGATAAATAAGGGTTAAACAAAGTATAAATGAGGGCATAAGCATATAATATCGTCGCACATTGTGCTCCTATCAACTACCCCACACTTATCCTTTGCTAGTCCCTTAGCAAACTAAATAAAACTAAGACTCTAAACAAACTATTGTCCCTAACAATTTGTCTCAGGCTCGTATGTACACATAGCTTTCAAGTTAATGCATGAGAATGCTAAGCATGAAAATTCCAAGCTTCATGAACATGTAACATCAATAAGAACATATAAGAACAAAAGTAAGCATGTAGACATGTTAAGCTAATTCAATCCTCCTCACTAGGCATACTCTCTTCTTTTCTCTCGAAGCATGGTTATTCACACATAAGTATATGCAAGTGAAAGATAATGAATTACAAAGAGTGACTTGCATATATCAAAGAAACGAAAGCACTTTGTGAATAAATTTTTTAAGGAAAAACCTCATATGATAACTATATGCACCAATGAACCAAAACCATATGCTTACTCTTGAGATAATCTCCACAAATCAAGTTTAACAATCTTAAGAATCATGAAAAAGATCAAGCAAAAGGTTGTAATGGGGCTAGGCTAAGAGGTATTCGATATTTGGATAAGGAGGCTCAAAGACGTCACTAAGGCCTTTAGCAAAGCTCGATCTCCTTATGTCTTCTCGCCGAAAGGGTCATATTTCATCTTGTTGGACCCATACTTCATTCTTTTCTTCCCCAAAATCATTACAACAATAATCAAGACTAAAGCCATGTACAATTTTCTTTTCTTTTTATCACTATGCCGTGCCCTATACTTTGCATTTTTTTCTTCTTGCTCTCGGCATCTTATTCCTTTTTCTTTTGTTGGTCCGAGCAAGTTTTTTTTTTTTTTTTCTTTTCATAAGGCACGGCACACATACATTTTTCATAAATTCATGGCTAAGTCTACCCCACACTTGTTCTTCTTCATCACTTCACGCAAAAACGTTTTCAAAAAAAAAAGAAAATAAAGCTTTGCCGGAACACACAGTAAAGACATCACTATACTAAGCTCATGGAAAGTGTTTAAGGGTGATGAAAGAAAAGGCTAATCGTAAGCTCAAAAGGGGTTTACTAAGGTGTCCCACGACGGGCTCCAATAGGGCTCATACTTTATTTGGCTTTGCTGGTAAACCTAAATGATCTTTATTCAATCATATTCAAAATCAAGGTATTTTATGATTAAAAACGTTTTGAAAATCAACAAGAGTAAGTTCTAGCATACTAGAGTTCATTAAAAAGCTATGGCACATAGTCATCGAATATGCGAAGAATTATAAGGTTTCATGCTTCCTACGAATCTATTGAATTTTATCTTTTTATCGCTCAAGAAGAAAGCAAATTGGCTCTAAAGCTCACATAGGTTATTATGGAAACAAACTAGCTAAAACATGCATGTTTCGTAATCAACAAGTCCTACATGCTCCTACCAATGCACAAAATCCATGAAACTCACAATTTTAATTGTATGCACAACTATCATCTATGTATGCAAAGAGGAGAAAAACATCATTGACATATTAGGGGCATCCTAAGACTCGAAACAAACAATTTAAACACTCTATTTTTGTGGAACATTTTCTGAATTTTCTTTTCTAAACTAAGCACACGAAAACATAAACGGAATACGTTATCCCACCCCACTCTTAGAAAATTACATTGTCCTCAATGTAAGCATAGAATTATAGCAAGTAACTTCCTAAGCATGCAATAGTCTAACACATTCCAACAAATCATCACAAACCAAAGAAAAAGAGAAGGGTTAAGAAATTTCAAACTCCCGGTGATGGCTCCTTCACTTTTCTTTGATCGAATTGGGTTGCCTCCCAAGTAGCGCTTTGTGTTTATAGTCCATAGCTTAGACTCTTCACCATGTGTTTTGTATGTGTTTATTGTGGCCAAAAATGTTGCTATCGGCAAAGAAGGGCAGCAACTCTCTCTCTCTCGGCAGAAAACTGCTTCTCGGCACTGACTTTCGGAAGGGCAGGACATAAGGCTGCAGCTTTGGCAAAGGCTGCCCTCTTGGCAGGTTTTCCCAATCTTCAAAGGTTTAGGTTTTCCTTTCTCTCCTCAGACTAGGTTTTCTTTTTTTGATTCCCTACATGCCTGCAGCCTTTTTGGACTTTGGAAGCTTCATTGCAAACCCAGGACACAGCTAGACAAGCTAGAAATTTCATAGGAATACTTCTCGGCAAGTTTTCTGGTGTATCGGCAGCTTCCTGGCAGGGGCAGCTTTCTCTCGGCAGCAAGGCAGGAAGTTGGTGCGGCATTGGCAACAAGGTGCAAGGTTGCATTGCTGGGGGAAAGAGCAAGCATGCGCGCGGAGGAATATCGGCAGGGCTGCGCGGCAGCAAGCAAGGCGTCAGGCTGCAGGCAGCTCGGCAGAAGCTTTGGCAGATGGAACGCTTCCTCTTAAGGCTCGAATTTGGGTGTGCTCCACTATCCTAATGCAAAAGTGTTGTAAATAAATGTTGTAGTGGACACACAGAGATTTCCACCGGTATAAAATTTGCCTCAGTCGGACCAGCAGAAGTACTCTTTGTTTGGTCTTTAATCGGACCTATTGATCTGACCAGTTCTCTGTTCTGCCAGATTGACCTTGCTGCACTCAAATTGAAACTGGGATCGGCTCGAAACTCCAAATCCACTTCCGTAAAATCCTACAGAAAGTAGACTCAGAGACCTTTCCAACGGTGTATGGTTCACTTTCCCAAGTTTTGTGAGCTGCAAACGGCAACCTTCCAAAGTTGACAGACTGCACTGCCCGAGTTCTGTTTTGGGCAGAAGCTGGTACTTCCTGCACTGTTCTTTTAAGTTCGACTGCACAGACACAAAACACATCAAAACGAACAAAACAACAAACTAAGATGCAAGAATATACAAATTCATACAAGCTACGGCATTGGCGATTACATAACATATTTCAACAATAGCACAAAGTCACATTCGGCAAACACAAAGAAAGTTTCGGCAAAACATACATACATTCGGCAACAAGAGAAGAAAAATTGGAACGTTCATGATCATGTAATCGCTAAGTCTAATTTCTTTTAAAATTTGTTCTAACTCTCGAAGTACGTGGAGCAGAGGAGATAACGGTGCAATGGACTGATACAGCCCCCGGTAGTATCATGCTTAACCCGATATACCTCAAGAGTTTGAACCACACAACTTGTTTTATCTTTGAAGAAAATAGGCTACATATGTCAAGTTATGTTCTAGCGTCTAAAGTGAGGTGATGCTTCGGCACAAGCTGTCGACTAGGTCGTGCGTATTTTACGTTTCAAAGGTCATTAAAATCACGGAGGGCGAACCCCCTACAGGAACCAGGCAGGACTCGTTGTTGGACACCATGGAGGGCGAACCCCCTATCGACTCACTCACCGAGAATGAACGTCAGTCTATGGGCCTTGAGATCCAGTTAGACAAACCTGAGAACCATATCTATGATAATAATTTCCCCATACTTTGTAAAACAAACACGGAACCCTAGCGGTCTCAAGTGTTGATTAAAACCGCCCTCAACCTCATAAAAATGGGTCTGCCAAAGCATCGCTCGTATGAGTTGGGAGGGCACTACCCTGTTTCCCGGTTGTTCATAAAAGCGGATCTGCTAAGGCATCATTCGTATGAAGGGTTTTGGTTATGATCAACAAAAGAGGCTTCACCTACATGTTACACTTTAGAAACTACAATAAACTCAAACATACACAACACTATCAACTTCCTAGAAATGAAACTAAGTGATTACCAACATACATCAATATACATCATGCAACTTCCGAAATTTAAACTCTACATGCCGAAGCATATTTCTACTTTACAAAATCCCAAAATAAAATTAAAAATTACAACTTTACAACTTCACAACAAAAATTCCAGCAACATTATATACACAACAATAACACAAATCAAGCTTTTATAATCCCCGGCAACGGCGCCAAAAATTGATGAGTCGCGTGAGCGAGCATCAAGCAATAATAACCCTACAATCGTTAGTAGTATAGACATAAGTAGGGATCGTTCTAAGCCGGGGATTAAGGGTACCTGAAATATGAGATTGTTAGACAAATATATACATATATACATAATTACACGTCACATGGGGGATGAGTTGGGATCGGCAGCCATAGGGCTGCCCTAGACTAAGACACAAAAATAAAAGTTGCTGAAAATAAATCCTAAGTCTAATATTTACAAGTTTTGGTCGACACATTTCACACAAAGCACTCCACACTCAACTCATTTAACACATAAGATTCACACAAAAGAAGGTAAGGAACAAGTATTTAGCATGCATTGGACTTAAACAAGTTTCGACCTACAACTAGAACGTTTCCGACTTTTACCTAGTTGAGAGACTTTTTCTAATGTTTTAAGATCGAGCTATTCGCAAAGTGATCCTAAAAGTTATGCTACCTTATACAAGTCATAGCATTGAAGCACAAAAGTCTATAATCGAAAACATGTAAACAAGCAAGGTTGTCAATCATCTCATTTAACATGCAAGTTTTAGCTAAAGTTATACCCTAGGTGAGCACAATAGAATCAAAGCAACATACGTTTCATCTTTATTCATTCTACTCGGGTTAGATGAAACCTAACATCTAGATTTACTTGTTTGCCAAACAACACTAATGAGTCGGTTTTTAAGTCACGCCCTTAGATTACTAACCGATTTAAATCCTCAATATGCATCAATACCGCTGTCCTAATTATCTAAGTGTGTTCATCTTACATGCTTTATATTACAAAATTAACATGCAAATTCATTGTTGCCGAAATTTAAACCTAAGTCTAAACATCGAATCAAACAATTCATCAACATACAATTCATAAAACCAATCTCCAATTTGAATCATACATAGACATATAATCCAAAACCGAAAATATAAAAGAGTTTCATAGACAAAACAATTCATAACTACATAAACAAAAGCTAAACCGAAAGAGGGGAGTGGATCACACTTTAGAAACCTTGGAGAGCTTCGTCTTGGTGTGGATCCGGCGATGTATGGAGGTGGAATGGAGGCTGCACGGCTACAAGGTGGCTCGGCAGTAGGTATTTTCCAAGTTCGGCAGAAACTTGGTTGGTGGTGGAGGTGATTTTCGGCTAGGGTTTGTGTAGGATTTTTGGGGAGAATTTGGTAGAGCTTTGGCTTTGTGTTTTGGCTTGAGATGTGACAACTTTTTCTGAATATGAGATGGCTATATATAGAGGAAAAGGGAGAGAGGCTGCCGGCAGTCCTTATGCAAAAAGATTTCAGAAAACCTAATGGGATTAGGTTTTGCAACTTTCCTTTCATAGTACAATTAGGTTTTCTTTTTCTGAATTTTTCTTCAAGGCTTGGGCTTCACATCTTCATGGACTTCTTGTATGATCTTGGACTTCATTTGACATGTCTTGGTCCATCGAAAAATCCCCCAATTGCCGGCAGCAACATTAAGCACACAATCTGCCTCTATTCGGCAGCTTCTCCTAGTGTGACTAGGAGAACTTCTTTCTTGTATTTTTCTTCAATGCCATGGCCAGGTGTCTTCCTCTAACCTTCTTTAAGCTTGAACCATCTTCACATATGAGTTTGTGCACCAGTTGGTCCATCGAAAACAGAAAACACGAAAAAGGGGCAGTAGGTTCCTGGAATCGGCAGATTTGACCTTGTTGCAGTAATTCCGGCATATCTCCACGCTCGGAACTCCGATTGATGCGATTCCAAGTCTCAGATAAACTAGACACATATGGCCATCTTCCCATAAAACAGTTTGATCAAATTCCTTGTGAGTCGACGGGAATGATTTTTCGAAGTTGGGACACAGTCCCAGGAAAATCCTGGAAGCCCCTGGATTGGAATGTTCGGACTGCCGTTTTGCAGCCAACGTTTGGGTGGCTTCCCGAACTCCGATTGATCTGAAATTTTAACACGACATTCCTCAGTATCTGAATATTAAGTACACCAAATTTCATAGAATTCGGACAAGGATAGATCACAGTTTCATTCATCTCAAAATCACAAAAAAGACATATTTTGCATTATTTTCCAGATTTCTCAAACTTAGTCATTTTTCGGATCATTAAGCTCATATTTCCAAAACTCCACGAAAACAATACTAAACTAAATTACGACTCTATCTTAGATAAATAAGGGTTAAACAAAGTATAAATGAGGGCATAAGCATATAATATCGTCGCACATTGTGCTCCTATCATTTTTATCTAACATTCTCATATTTCAGGTACCCTTAATCCCCGGCTTAGAACGATCCCTACTTGCTTATACTACTAACGATATTTTGTAGGGTTTATTATTTGTGTGAGCCTCGCGGCTCACATCAATTTTTGGCGCTGTTGCCGGGGATTATAAAATCTTGTTATATTTGAATGTTAACTTTGTATATTTGTGTAAATTTCGTATAGCTTTATTTTCGGTTTTGTATAAATCTTCTCTAACTTTGCTAATTCATGTATGTATTGTAGAAAATTTTCGATGCTAACTTTAACTTGTAACTTGATTCTAACTTGTAATTGTTGCTAACCTTTACTAACTTTAACATATTAACTCTGATTTTCTAACTCATTCTTTTCTAACTCAACTTTTTCTTCTTATATTTATTTTTGGTTTAGTTCGTTTTGATGTGTCTTGTGCGTGTGCAGATTGAATTGAAAAGAAAAAAATGCAGGAAATACCAAGTTCTGCCCAAAGCAGAATTCCGGCTGTACTGTATGTCAATTTTGAATGGCTGCCGTTTTCATCTCACAAAACTTGGGAAAGTGAGCCATATACCGTTGGAAAGGTCTCTGAGTCTACTTTCCGGAGGATTTTACAGAAGTGCATTTGGAGTTTCGAGCTGCTCCCAGTTTCAATTTGAGGCAGCAAGGTCAATCTGGTGGAACAGAGAACTGGGCAGCACGATAGGTCCGATTAAAGACCCAACAAGGAGTACTTCCACTGGTTCGATTGAGGCGAATTTTATACCGTTGGAAATCTCTGTGTGTCCACTACAACATTGATTTACAACACTTTTGAATTAGAATAGTGGAACACACCAAAAATCAGGCCGCAAGAGAAGAAGACACGTCTGCCGAGAGAAGCTTGCCTGCCAAGAAAATCCTACTGCCGAGAGGGGCAGCAACTGCCGAGCAATGCACATGATGAACGGATAAACACACGGTGGAAAGTCTAAGAAATGGACTATAAACACAAAGCGCTACTTGGGAGGCAACCCAAGTCAACCAAAGAAAAGTGAAGGAGCCATCACCGAGAGTTTGCAATTTCTTAACCCTTCTCTTTGTCTTTGGTTTGTGATGATATGTTGGAATGTGTTAGACTATTGCATGCTTAGGAAATTCGTTGATATAGATTTGTACTTACATTGAGGACAATGTAATTTTCTAAGTATGGGGTGGGATAACGTATTCCGTTTATGTTTTCGTGTGCTTAATTTAGAAGTAGAAAATCCAGAAAATTATAATGCAAAAATAGAGTGTTTAAATTGTTTGTTTCGAGTCTTAGGATGCCCCTAATATGGCAATGATGTTTTTCTCCTCTTTGCATACATAGATGATGGTTGTGCATACAATTAAAATTGTGAGTTTCATGGATTATGTGCACTGGTAGGAGCATGTAGGACTTGTTGATTAATTAAGCATGCATGTTTTAGCTAGTTTGTTTCCATAATAACCTATGTGAGATTTAGAGCCAATTTGCTTTCTTCTTGAGCGATAAAAAGATAAAATTCGATAGATTCGTAGGAAGCATGAAACCTCATAAATCTTTAAATATTCGATGACTATGTGCCATAGCTTTTTAATGAACTCTAGTATGCTAGAACTTACTCTTGTTGATTTTCAAAACGTTTTTAATCATAAGATACCTTGATTTTGAATATGATTGAATAAAGATCTCTTAGGTTTACCACCATTGCCAAATAAAGCATGAGCCCTATTGGAGCCGGTCGTGGGACACCTTAGTAAACCCCTTTTGAGCCAACATTTAGCCTTTTCTTTCATCACCCTTAAACACTTTCCATGAGCTTAGTATAGTGATGTCTTGACCATTGTGTGTCGGCAAAGCTTGATTTTTGAAAGCGTTTTTGCGTGAAGTGATGAAGAAGAACAAGTGTGGGGTAGACTTAGCCATGAATTTATATGAAAAATGTATATGCATGCCGTGCCTTAGTAAAGAAAAGAAAAGAAAAGAAAATTACTCGGACCAAAAGTAAAAGAAAGATGCCGAGAGAAAGAAAAAAATGTGTAAGGCACGGCTTGAAAAAGAAAAGAAAAAATTTTGTGCATGGCTATTGTCTTGATTATGGGAGGAAAAGAATGAAGTATGGGTCCAACAAGATGAAATTTGACCCTTGGCGAGAAGACATAAGGAGATTTGAGTTTTGCCAAAGGCCACGGTGACGTTTTTAAGCCTCCTTATCCAAATATCGAATACCTCTTAGCCTAGCCCCATTACAACCCTTTTATTGATCTTTTTCATGATTCTTAAGATGGTTAAACTTGATTTGTGGAGATTATCTCAAGAGTAAGCATATGGTTTTGGTTCATTGGTGCATATAGTTATCATATGAGGTTTTTCCATAAAAATTCACAAAGTGCTTTCGTTTCTTTGATATATGCAAGTCACTCTTTGTAATTCATTATCTTTCGCTTGCATATACTTATGAGTGAATGCCATGCTTCGAGAGAAAAGAAGAGAGTATGCCTAGTGAGGAGGATTGAACTAGCTTAACATGTTTACATGCTTACCCTTTTGCTCTTATATGTTCATATTGATGCCACATGTTCATGAAGCTCAGAATTTTCGTGCTTAGCATTCTCATACATTAACTTGAAAGCTATGTGTACATACGAGCCTGAGACAAATTGTTAGGGGCAATAGTTGTTTAGAGTCTAGTTTAGTTTAGTTTGCTAAGGGACTAGCAAAGGATAAGTGTGGGGTAGTTGATAGGAGCACAATGTGCGATGATATTATATGCTTATGCCCTCATTTATGCTTTGTCTAACTCTTATTTGTCTAACTCTTATTTGTCTAAGATAGAGTCATAATATAGTTAGTGTCAATTTTGGTAGAGTTTTGGTGAAATGTGCTTAATTGCCCGAAAAATGACTAAGTCTGAGAAATCTGGAAAATAGTGTAAAATGTGTCTTTTTCGTGATTTTGAGATGAGCAAAAGTGCGATCTATCCTTGTCCTAATTTAATGAAATTTGGTGTGCTTATTATTCATATACTGAGGAATGTTGTGTTAAAATTTTAGATCAATCGGAGTTCGGGAAGTCACCCAAAAGATGGCTGCAAAACGGCAGTCCGAGCAAACCAATCCAGGGGCTTCCAGGATTTTCCTGGGACTTTGATCCAAGTTCGAAAAATCATTCCCGACGATTCACAAGGAATTTGATCGAGATATTTTATGGGGAGATGGCTATATGTGTCTAGTTTATCTGAGACTTGGAATCGCATCAATTGGAGCTCCGAGAAGGGAGATATGTCGGATTTACTGGAGCAAGGTCATTCCAGCCGAGTTGCTGCCGGTCTTGTGTTCTTGCGGGTTTGGGGCATTTTTCCATGGACCAAGCTCACCAAATGGAGTTGTCAAGCCTACACAAGAAGTTCATGAGGATATGCAGCCCAATCCAAGGAAGAAAATCAGAAAAAGAAGTTTCCTAGAAGAACCAAGAAAGGAAGGAACCAAAACCTTGTTGCACAAGGATTGCCTTTGCCGATTTGGACTAGGTTTTCTACCTAGGGTTTCTGCCGAATTTGCCTCTATATATAGCCATGTTTTCCTACAGAAAAATCATCTCATCTCAAGCACAAAATACTAGCCAAAGCTCTACCAAGTTTCTTAAGTACCAAATACCCAAATACATAGCCAAAACACCATCACCACCACTACAAATTTCCGAATTCCCCCACCTTGTTTTCTGCCGATTCCTGCTTAGGCCGAGCACTAAGGAGCAGCAGCAAGTACCATCTTGTCACGTCTTGAGGAGTCTTCAAAGGTTCTAAAAGTGTGATCCACTCCCTCTATGGCTTTTGTATTTGTTGTAGTTTGGTTGTATTGTATTAACACAATTCGTTTCTTGGTTTTTATTGAACTTTTATGTAAACTATTGCATGATTGATTTTTATGTTCAAGTTTTGTAATTTTAGCATGTGAATTTCGTATGTATGATAATTAGGGCAGTAGGTATTTGATGCATGATTTAGACTTAAAATCGATTAGTAATCTAAGGTTAGGGCACAAAAATCGACACACTAGTTTTGTTTAAGCATTTGTTGTTTGCATGTAATTCTAAGTGCTAGATTTCATTTGATTGAGTAATATGATTAAGTTATACGAGTTGAGTTTTCTTGATTGTGTTGCTCACCTAGATCTAAAGAACCTTAGAACTTGCAAGTTAAATAAGAAGATTGACGACCTTACTTGTTTGCTTGTTTTCGATTTAGACTCTTGTGCTTAAATGTTAAAACGTTTAAAACCGGATTAGCATAAACTTTAGGATCGAAGGCGAATAGCATGATCTTAAAACATTAAATGTCTTACAATTGGTTAAAAGGCTAATCGCTCTAATTGTAGTCGAAATTGATTAAGTCTAAGATGCATGAATACTTATCTCTTACTTTCTTACATGCGAATCTATGTGTTAAAGAGTCTTTTGTGTGAACTGTTTTGTGTGAAAGATGATGATCACTTGTATATAGTAGATTAGGGTTTAAATTTCATGTCATTTAGTTCTAGGGCAGCCTTGCTGCCGACGCCATGCTTACCCCCCATTCGTGATGTTTTTGTATATTTGTACATGTGTTTTTATCTAACATTCTCATATTTCAAGTACCCTTAATCCCCGGCTTAGAACGATCCCTACTTGCTTATACTACTAACGATATTTTGTAGGGTTTATTATTTGTGTGAGCCTCGCGGCTCACATCAGAGAGCGCCTCGAGCGTCCTTGCGGTGGGGCTGTCCTGCTCGCTCGATGCCAGGCTCGTGCGGTACGGGGGCTCAACCGGGCCGGAGTTTTTTAGAGCTTCCGGAAAGAGAGGTGTGGGCACATGCGCGGTCATTCTCCTTCCCGTAGGCTGTCCCACCTCTAGGTGCGGGAATTCGTTAGCATTGCTTGCGGGCCGCGATGCCGCCCGAGAAGTGCCCTGCTGGCCCCCTTTCTCCAGGGCCTCCACTAAGACGATGTTCACTGCTTCCAATTCTTGGCACCGGGCATCCGCCCTTAGTCGGTCCCGATCGCCCTCTTCTCGCAACCGCGCGACTTCTGCCTTCATCTTTTTTATTTCCTCCCCCGCATCATACAGGTCGGGGTTCTCTGAGTCTTGGCGATTGTGGGTTCTGTCTTGGTCGGGAGAAAGGGCGAACCTCGCACCGACCTCAGCCCTTATGTTTTGGGCCCGGTCGGGGATCTGAATTCGCTCTTTCGACATTCCCGTGCCAGCTTTTATCTTCCTTCCTTCCATGGCCTCCGGACTGCGGATCTAACTGCTTTCCAAAGGATCGATCGGGTTCTATTCTCTGGTAAAGCAACGCTTACTTTTCTCGCGGATCAAACCGTTCCCACAGACGGCGCCAATTGTTTCTGCACAAACCCTGGGGCCTGGTAGAGACAGGTGAATCCTCGTATGATCTCCTGTAAACCTGCTTACCAAGGGAAATACCGGGCGGGCCCGTCTTCTCCTCTCCGATGCCTAAGTTAGTATAGTTGGAATAGATATAACTTAAGCACGTATATAAGCGGTAGGAAGGATCAGTTACCTATTAATGAGGGTAGTTGGGGCCCTTATATAGGTGGCCAGGAGTGAGGTCTGGCCTTACCCTTCGATGTGGGACTGGTTCCCTTCTGTTTGCACACCAAAGGGCAGCTTTGGTGACCTCTTTGGCAGGGAGGCGCCCCCGGTCCCCGGGCCCCTGGTGGCAGGATAGACTGCTGGACCCCGAGGCCGGGTGCTGGTAATCCGGTCCCGGGCCTTGGGTCGGCCCCTGGTACACTAGCGACGGGTCTGTGGGCCTGCTGTAGTCCCTCTGTGGCTACTGTCAACAGTAGTGGAGTTTCGACTCCTGCTTGACCAGGCATTCCTAGGTCGTATGGCTTTTGCCATTGAAATCTATCCATCATTCTAAAAAAAAAACTAAATGAGACCCTATCCATGATAAAATATGTATGTTATATAGAACTAGTTTCTTCAAATATCACATCATTCTCTTAATAGAAAATGTCCATTTAGTACTAATTTGGCCCCCTCATTACATATTTCAATGACCATCTTACTTTCTTCCCTTATTAAACATAAGGTAACAACTCTTATTGCCAATTTGAACAAATTTTTTCAACCCTAATACATTTTTAATATTTTTCTTCTTTTTTTGTCCTTCTGTCTTATCTAACATATTTTTGAATTATAACGTGCTGAGAAAGTGGAACATAGAGAAACTTTGCCGAAAGGTCACCCAACTCCGCCGACGTCCTATGGCCGGTCGCCGGAGTCACCGGATTCCGGTCACCAAAATTTTGTTCGTCGGAATTTTTTTTTGTTTTCGCCGGATTTTTTTTTTTCAATATTAAATTACTGACTCTGACTTTAAGCATGTTACTGACTCTCAGTAATCAGGTTAATGACCCCCAATAAGCACAGATTCCAGTAAGCATGTTACTGACCCTCAATAATCAGGTTACTGACCCCTCAGTAATCAGGCAACTGACCCCCAATAAGCATGTTACTGACCCCCAATAAGCATGAGTAAGATGATTATTGCAAAATCTTCCACAGACAGCTCATCGGAAGTCCGCCCCATCCCTTATCCTACTCGACCTCCGTGTCAAGTACCTCAACCTCGTCGAAGTCCGGATCCGGATCCAGAGCGAGAGCGTCGGAATCGCCGCAGCCGGAGCTCTCGACGTCGTCAAAGGAGAGAGCGCGGCGGAGGTTAGAGTAGGGCTGACATGGCAGAGGCGGAGGCGGAGATGGGAATGACGGGGTGGGAATCGGCGCCGGAGTTTGCGGCACGGGGGTCGTGGCAGGTGTGGCCACGCTTGGGTTGGCCGCAGCGGCCGCAGGTGTAACTGCAACGCGTCTTGGGGCGCTTGTGGTTGGAGCCGGCGGTGGGCGCGTAGGGGTAGGAGGCGGTGGAGAAGGGTCTGGTGGTCGAGAGAGAGAGAGAGAGAGAGAGAGAGAGAGAGAGAGAGAGAGAGAGAGAGAGTTTTAGTATAGGGTACTTTTGTCAAGATTCATTGGATTGGGAAGATGTGGTTTCAATATAGGGTAGTTATGTACTTTTGCCAAGATTCATTGGATTGTGATATAAACATTAAAATGGTTAATTTTTCTCCCATTTTTTTGCAAATAGTCATTTTTCCTTCTCTTAAAAGCAAAATCTAGTTGAAATTAAAACATGATAAAACATACATTTTGCAGTCTCCTCATTGTTATGAACGTATATAAAGAAGTCACATAATTATTGCCATCATACAATTTAGATGCGGTTGGAAATTACATACTGTGTACCCCTAAATTTTTTACATGATCCGATCAAAATAAATATGAACTAAGAACAAGTGAAAACTAGGAACAAAGAAAGACTATTATCATGCAGTGAAGTTTTTATGACAGTGAAAATTGGACTTCGAAGTTTCAATATATGCATTATTGCTGCAAAGTTTGACCAATAAAACCACTGAGACGCTTCACTTAGATGGATGCCATTAAAATTTTCCAGAAATTGATACCAGGAAGAAGGAAGTGCCCATGACTCATGCTCCTAGTTCCAAAGCAACAAACCACAGTTGGAGATGGACCTAAAAATATCCAAACTCGAAGACAAAAAAATCTTACTAGTGCTGAAGAGGAGGAGGCGCAGAAAGCTTTGCTCATTATACATCTTTTTCTGGGTTCCCTCCTCTAGGAAACCTCTCCTCCACTGACATGGTTATCTGGGCCTTCGCTTCCATACGTGTCCATTCCAAACCTTAACCTTCCCTCCACGTCTCCCGAACCCTAAACCCTTCTAGTGTGTAACGTTACTCTGTGTTCCAAGTTACATGGTTTTTGAAAACCAGTTATACCCGGGTTGACCTAACCCAGGTTAAGAGTCAAGTCAGGGGAGGGGGACAGTGACTAACTGACGTGGCGAGTCTTAGTGCGCGTGACATGCCGGATCTCATTGCATGACAGCCCATACCTTAAAACGTGGCGACTCCTCACCGGTCGTTGTGGGTTCCAACGGTGAACGCTGTTGTTGTTGTCCTTTTTTTGGTCGGAAAAAAATAATGTGGTTTTTAGGGTTAAAGTATTATTATTGGAATTATTAACCTTAAAAATCACATTACCCGCCATGAACGAGAAAATTGCAGCCTCGGATCCACGTCAGGCTGCTTCCACGCGTCCATTTAGTAGTTAACTCGTCTTCAGATATTCTGCTTGACAAATCTCCCGGTTTGAAATATGATCCCACACGTGTCTCGATCTCCCTCGGTTTCGGACTCTTTCCTTTGACAACTGGAAACTCAATTACAAGTCACACTAAAATCTCAAATATACTACTCGATTAATAATTAGTGTATGGAATTCCTTAGATTAAAGATCCTCTCTTGATTTTTTTTTTCACCTTACATTATATTTAATGACTCACAATTTTTTATTTTTTTCTTCTATACTTGTGAGCTATTAAATAGAAACTAAGGAAGATAATGTGAAAAAAAGGTTAAGAGAGAATCTAAATCCGAAAACTACATCTATATTTTTTTTTTTTTTAAAAAAAACCTACATCGTTCAAAATATCGTTTGAAATTCTACTCTAAGAATAAATAATTTATTTCCACTGCCTACAAATTATTTTTATTACATAAAATGATAACACTCCGTGTACTAAGAACATGTATAACTCGATATTTACTACCGTTCGAATTAAGAACCTAATATTATTTAAAAAATTCTTACAGCGTTCGCTCTACTGGTAATTTCATGTTAATTAACACCTCAATAAACCTTTAATTACGGCAATATAAATTTCTCATTTGAAATTTAGACCCAACACAAATATAATGGAACTGACTGCCAGCACCGCAGCCCTGCCCCAATTAGTAGTTGCCTCTTCACCTGTTTCTCCGCCCATCTTCCCCAACAAGACTTGGTATTTATGGCATGTTTACTTCATAGGAATGGAATTGTATTCCCCCGGAATCGATTCCATTCCGGTGTTTACTTGCTTATGGGAATGGGAATGGTGGTGGGGCCCACCTCTGAATTTGGTACTGTTTTCCGGGAGGGAATGAGAGTTGTATTCCGGAGGGGGGAGGTGGGAATGGGGAATGGGAATGGGAATGGGAATGAAAAATTTCTTCCCAAAATATCCTCATGATTTATTAAAAAGGATTTTTTTTTTATATTTTAAAAAGGTATTTTGGTAATTAACTTAAATTTAATTACAATTCCTTATCGTAAGTAAACAACAACAATCGTAATAGTTTCATTCCCATTCCTCCCATATTATTCCATTCCGTTTCCCATTCCTTCCGATTCCTATTCCAGATGAATTCCATTCCAAGTAAGTAAACGTGCCCTTAAGGTGTCGAACGATAAAAACAGAATTTTGAGTTGAGTGATCGGAGTAACTGAATTTACCGTTTTACTACGGAGGTAACAGGTGGTACTGGGGTGTGGGAAAGCGGACCTAACACGAAGCTCGTATCCTGTGATGTCGCCACGTGGTACAATCTTAGGCAATTAAGAGGCAAACAATAATAAAAGAGAGAGGGGTCGGTCGCTCAAGGACCACATGCGTGTCAGAAAGAGGACACCGAATGGACCTACCGTGTCCAAACCACCTTAGTGCCACGTATACGTGTCAAAAAAAGCAGAGCACGTGTTCTTATATCAGGGATGAGAGAGAAAGATTGGTAGTACGATAAACGGTGGAGATTGGGTTCCTCCCTCCTCGCCTTGGTATTCCGTAGTTCGACGTCATACCAACTGTACAGTGTCGGATCCTTCCTGCCCGCGATGGTGACGGGCAAGCTGCCCGTGATTAGGCGCCCTATGTGGCCCCCAGGTAAAATTGTTGAGGGCCGATGAGGTGTCTGTCCCTCGTTTTCTTTGTTTAGAAAAGCTTCACTGCAAAGCCAATTTAATGGGTCGTCTCGAGCTCGTTTCAGAGATCCCAAAAATATTTCTCCTATCCTTTGCCCTTTGCTCTTGTTCCCAAAATCGTGCGTTCTCGGTGATAATTAACACAAATAGTTTTGGTTTTTGAGTTCTCGGTTTCATTGAGTTTAAACAAACAAATGGCTGGAATTTGCTGCGGACTTGTCGGAGAAAGCGAGACTTCAGCGCCGATTGAGCCCAGCTCCCGGACGTCGAGACGCCGGAGATTGGATATTTTGCCTATTAAGTGTATTGCCGCTGACCACATGGCGGTGCAGAACACGGCGGACAACGGCCGGAAGCGGCAGAAGCTCGATCTGCTGCGGTCGATGTCCAGGGACTGCGAAAGCGCTGCGGAGAAGGCGAGAGTGGAAGAGAAACGTGAAAAAGCGGCGGCAACACATAACCATCAGGTGGTTAATAATACACGTGGCGAGCCGAAAGCTCTGCATGTGGAGAACGAAGTGGTGGTTCCGCCGCGGGTGGTGCAGGAAGCACCTCGCTTCGGCTCCACTTCGGTTTGCGGAAGGAGAAGAGATATGGAAGACGCCGTTTCGATTCACCCTACGCTTTGTCGAAACGACGGTTCAGACTCGGATGGTTGCCACTTCTACGGTGTTTACGACGGCCATGGTTGCTCTCATGTGAGTTTCAGAACTATGCAGAATCTCTTAAAATTAAATTTCAAATACTTAACAAATTTTTCTGTTTGGATTGTCTAGGTTGCGTTGAAGTGCAAGGAGAGATTACATGAGATCGTCAAACAAGACCTGGAAAGGCAGAGCGTGGTTCAGTGGAAGGACACCATGGAAAGAAGCTTCTTGAAAATGGACCAAGAGGTCCAGGCCGGGAAACAAGCCGTGCAGACTCCCAACTGCAGATGCGAGCTTCAAACTCCGCAGTGCGACGCCGTCGGATCCACTGCCGTCGTAGCGGTCGTCACTCCGGAGAAGATCATCGTCTCCAATTGTGGTGACTCCCGCGCTGTTCTTTACCGGAGTGGCGCCGCCGTGCCTCTCTCCTCCGATCATAAGGTAGAGACAAGTTCACTGAACCGGATCTAAATTCAGGATTCAAATTCATTGAACCGAATTTCACTTTTTCTTCTGTAACAGAAAAAAAGTAGCGGCGCGTGCCAATCATTATAGTGACGAGTGTGTCCACCACTAACTAACGTGGTCATTTTATTTTGTATTTTCAGCCTGATCGACCAGACGAGTTGATCCGAATCGAAGCCGCTGGCGGACGCGTGATCTACTGGGACGGGCCTCGAGTCCTCGGAGTGCTCGCCATGTCGCGAGCCATCGGCGACAACTATCTCAAGCCTTACGTCATATCGGAGCCGGAGGTGACCATCATGGACCGGACAGCCGAGGACGAGTGTTTGATTCTGGCCAGCGACGGCTTATGGGACGTGGTATCAAACGACACAGCTTGCGGCGTCGTACGCATGTGCCTTCGCGCGCAGAAGACTCCCGGAGCGGAGGGGGAGTCCTCTGCCGGAGAGAATTCCGACAAGGCGTGCGCGGATGCTTCCATTTTGCTTACAAAGTTGGCCCTGGCGAGGCAGAGTTCCGATAACGTCAGCGTGGTTGTGGTTGATTTGAGGAGGCATGAGAGATCGTGATGGATAATGCGACGTTCGTTTGATATGTTATAATACTAATCTATAGCCACAGTAACCAAATTTGTAGCTCCACCTGTTGATTGTTAGTTGTGAAGCTGCTTGGTTTTTCTCTTATTACAAAAGCTTTAAGAGGAAAACTGGGATCGAAAATTTCCCCTTGGTTGTGGTTTAATCTAGGTTTTCTTATATTTGATGGTTCGTTTTTTCTTTCTTCTTTCCAACCTTCGCAGGTCTGCAAAAGGTTGCAGGGTTGTGATATACGATCTAAATAGAGTGGATATTAATGTACATTAGAGTTGGTTCTTTTCATTGTTGTTTATTTCCTCGCGCCTTCAATTCGAAATCCATCGTCGGGAAGTAACATCGATACCCAACTCTCCGACTCTTATTCCGGCCATTTTGGCTTCCAGTAATTGATTGATGTCAAGTCTAATGCACAGAGGAAAGATAGTTTGGAGAGGTATTTTGTTGATTTGTTCAATCTATTTAGGGTTAATCACCACATAGGTCTTGTGTCCATTGATCTCGTCAATATTTTATGATGTGCTTTTCATGTTTAGGCTAATTAATGATCACTTACATAATAAATCAAATTGATGACCTATTGTTTAGTATTCAGACCCGTAATGTAAATGATAGGTGTGACATACACATAAATAGTCGATTCCATCTTTTTCCGCATTATAAAGATGCCCTGTGTGCAATGGTATGATTTGCAATGCCAAAAATAGCGATGGTGACAATTAGCAAAAAGGAACCAACCAATGTTCGTGAAACGCATACCTCACTTGGGCCAACCTCAACCTTTAACTATGCTAGTGTTTGACCCCCCCCTATCGATCACCTCAAGGGGAATCGCATACGACAATGCTTAACCATAAAATCTTAAACTAATGCCAAACCACCTTAGCTACTTAAGCATATTTTATACGATCAAATTCTCCAACTTGACCACATTTAGGGTCACTAATTAATCCTGCTTAGTTATACGATTATTCGCTCTGTTAATTCTTTCTGGGATTTCATCCACTGGTTCGAGAGCAGCTTCAAAAGGAAGATAGGATCTGCCTGGGTGTGTTTGGGGGCCTCGATGACTTAGGTGTGTGGATAAATTCGATCGAGCTCCCTTTCAGAGAGAAGAAGCAGATTTTTCAAGGGGTTCCGCCATAGGATTTTTATTCCGGGACAGTATATGGATTCTGGGTGACTCACGAACAGCAGCAATGGGAGGGTGACACGTTGCGGGTTCTGGGTCTGGGATGTTGCTTTGAGGCATCAACGTCTCTGAGCTGGAGTAGATTTCCTTAGATCTTTGATGGTGACCGGCGTTGGACCCAATTGTGTGACCTGAAAATTAAGGTAGAGGAGAGGGAAAAGTCTACTGCCCCTCCTTTTGCTGCTTTGTTGTTTGGGTGATGAGAAGTTGAGAACTGTACGCTGTAAAAGAATGGGATGGGGTTTGAGGCATCTAATGCCCTCTGGGGTTTCGCCTGTGTTGATGATCACAATTCACAAGTGAGATTTGGAAGTTTGCTGCGCGATGATACGTCTTACAAATATCGTTAATACATGTTTATGCATCACCTTCTTTTTTATTTCCAGTGGTACAGTATTATATTTTAAAATAACGTACTTTTTAACGCTCAAATGATGTTTGGGTATGAACATTAGTTGAGGAAGAGTGTGTTAAGCCAAGGGGATCAATTTGGCTTTGCAAGAATTCTTGTGTAGTCTGTATCTGGAAGCGGCTTGCTATCTCACTCTTGATTTGAATAATAAAAGACAAAAGAAAAGAAAAATGTAAGACAATGTGTGTGATGAATTACATCATAGTAATAAGCTCTTGATCATCGATCCATACGCAACAAGTATATAAACGAACCAAAACACTAAGGGCGATTGACTGGTAGAGGCATTAGTTAATGGATGTTGAATTGAACATCACAAGCTCGTTTCCAATTCCATTCAGATCATTGGACATGGAGATTTACACGAAGAAAATCAAGCAGATCAACTATAAACCTATAATGCTCCTAATCAACCATTAAATTTGTAGAAGCAAAAATGCAGACCACGTCAATGGCTATAAGCAAAAGTAGTGGCAAAAAGCTTTGAAAGTTCTATTCTATTATTCAAGCTCTCTGTAGGGATGGATCTGCAAAACCACTTGCCAAAAACTAAAAATGGGAATAGCCAAAACCAGGTGCTTAATATTCTATACAAATCACAGATCCATCATCATATATAATATGGGATGGCTAGCTAGGTTTGTATATAAAAATCCCATCAATTTTTGCAAACGTGGATTGTTATGGAAAGGGGCAGCTAAGGGGGGTATGAATTTGTAGACAACTGTTGAAGATGATCGTCAAAATGTCACATGTAATGTTTTGAATTGAGCTTCAAATGTGCGTCACCATTTGCACTCGTAAGCTTCTGCATAGTGCTACACAGTTCATGTCTATTTTTGGTACGTGACATTTGGTATCAGAGGTAGTTAACTGGCAATGTGGAAGACACGGGTGAGTATTGATTGTATGTATATAGACTAAGGATACGATTTAAGAAAACAACCCATGTATGGTTTTCATCTGCAATTTTGTTTTGTTACACTTTAGCTTACTTTTAACTCTAACTATTAACCTTTTCACCGTGTGAGTTATCCCAAAAGACTAAATTCTCACTTAGTTAATAATTAGTAGAGAAGTACATTCTAAACTAATTCATAAAAGTAGCTATCAATGACGCTCCGTTACAGTTTTTGTATATAACGAGTTTGAAAGCCCGCGCGTTGCTGCGGGTAGAAAGGAAAAGACAACCATCATCGCTCTCTCTAATAAGGAAAAATATAATGTAGGTTTTTAATTTTTATACACAATTGAGACATTTACAATTGGGACTTATAGTGATAACTTGATTAAAGATTGTAATGACTACAAAGAAACAGAACGATAAGGCAGCAACTAAATTAGAAGTACATCTAGGTTAAGTTTTTAAATTGAGCATGTTTTCCTCCTTGATGCATATGAAATCAAACAGTGAATTAGAATTCAATGTATCATAGCAAAAATCTCACCATACGGTATGGTGATATGTGTACCAATTGAAAAAAAAATAAAAAAAATTTGCTTATTGATCTCAACTATCAAAGAAGGGAAGAATTCAATCCTTCAATTATTCTACAGAATCAATGAGTTTGGTCAATAAGACCCAAACCACATTTAAAAAAAAAAAAAACACACGCACACACATGTTAAGAGTTTAAAGACATCCAGTTCTAAACTTGACGGTCAAATAGAAAAACAGCAAATCATAGTCTTTCTCCTCTCCTTCTTTTCCTTCTTCCCAATTCACAAATATCCCTAGCAATCATCACTGGTGATCTTGGTGGCTGAGTTGATAATCTGGAAGATTGATGTCAGTGTAGATATGGCTTCCAGACCTGATGTCAAATTTAGATATAGACAACTAAGATTCAGCTAAACAATAGACAACACAAAAACTACGTAACTACAAAAATCTAAACAATTAAAAACAATTCAGGTACAGAAGAAAAAAACTATAGAAATGTCAAATTGGTACCTCAAATTTACAACATACTATAACACAAACATGAACACTGTTCATCTAAAAGAAAAGCACACTTAAAATGTTGTAAAAGAGACAAAAAAAACCAAATATATATTACACATAGCATTTCAAAATTTTATACCATATACATAATGTACACATCCATATATAGATATTACAAGAAGGATATATCCATATTCTTTGGTATAACCTAGTGTAGTTGCTTCTCTGGTGATTGACAGCATATTCCAGGATTGTACATGTGAATGAATGAATGAATGAATAAGTTCGACGAAAGAGATGTCCAAACCATTAGTACATGTGCTTCTGCTGATACTGCAACAGCTGAAGCTTAGGTATACTAAAGTATGACACCGGTGTGATTGAACCCACACGATATCTGTAAAGCTTTCAAATTTTCCCCAAAATTAACCCTTGTAGGTTTTATGTAGTCAACATCAGTTCCATGACCCTGTATATGAGAAAAATCGGTTACAGTTTTAACTCAACTAACCCAAGAGACATCTGATTCCAGAAGCAATCATATCCCTAAGAAGTTAGATGTAACTTGAAAACAGGAAAATGCATTCATCGTAGCAAGCAAAGAAGACAATACATATACCTGACGTGGTTAGGATTGGTTGTTCAATTAACTCTCTTGTGTAGTTGTAGTATCGTTCGGAAGTGTGTATCGTTCAAGCTGAGGATTGTGGGTACTCTTACAATTTACGTTAACAACAAAAATAAAACAATTAAATATGGAGTTTTGGAAATTGATGCAAAAGTATAAAATCAATATAAATTCAATGAATGAGATGAACAAGTTAGAAACTACACCAATTCACCACCGTTATACTCCATCCTTGATTAATCTTAGAAAACATTCAACTACTAGTGATTGACAACAAACAAGAATAACCATGAAAACATTGAAATTATCCTTTTTTACTTTCCAAATATTATCTAACGCCGTGACAACACTTTTCGTTAGAAACATTCCCTAACGGGGTCTACTAGCTCTGACAGCAGTAGTCAAGCAAATCAAGTTGAAATCATTATGATCTATGAAAGTTTGTTTGTTGATTAAAGTCTAAGTAGGGTGACAACACTCTCTACCCAAATCAATAAGTATATCTTGATTTACCTCCGCAAGTGAGATAGTCGCTACTTGGTGAGAGAAAAAATCATAACTTTTAGGTGAAATAATTCTTAACCTCTAGCTGCAATCACATGTATATAATCTAAGTTGCGCACCAAAGAAAATAAACATGCAAGAGTTATCAATAACACAAATCAAGGAACACCAATCACATAGAAATCAAATATTAAACTAAGCAAACATAATCAAGAGCTTTGCATAAACGGGGTTCATGGGCAACCTCTAACTAAAAGAATTTAATTAAACATTGTAAAGAAGAAAAGATAGAAGATAGAAGATGTAGGGTGTTGTCTCTCTCTCTCTTTACAAGTTTTCAGATGCTATATATATAGAGCAAGAGAATAAACAACCCTAGTTGCATGAGGTCTCTTATGATTGATGCACAAAAGCAAGCCATAATCTTGTAGAATTCTTCTAAGACATCTCCTTGATGATTGTGGTCTCTTGAATTGCACAAAAAATTCGTCCAAAGAAGATTTATTATCAAACTCTCCTTATTTGATATGATATCAGATTCGTGTCAGATTGACATTCGGGTACTAAATCGTCCATAACTTCCTCTACAAAATAGGTATTGACAAACCGTAAAATGTTATGGAAAGTAGACATCTGTAGCTTTCCATTGATATATGCTCATAATTTAGTTCATCCTGAGCTGGCCTCAGGCTTCTGTCGAAGTTGGCTGACCTGCAAAGGCAGAATTCTGGATTTAGTCTTTAATGCATCTTTTCTCCTATATTTTCTCCTTTGCTTCAAAATACACCTAAAATAATAAAACAAAGTTAAATACTGTTCTAGGATAAAAGAATGATAGGAAAACTGTGTCTTTATTGATTGATAAGGAGGTCTTTATATAGACATTACATCAAGTATCCATGATAATCATGGATTTCCTATCTAATAAAGAATCTAGATAACTAGCCATATTAGGACAAGACACACTACGGAAGTTACAGAATTAACCTTCATTGAACACTCCCCCTTGTGTCGCGTCCATAATGGTGCATAAGTTGTTGCCTCGTTAAAACCTTTGCCAACAAACAAAAACCTCTTGGGCAAAAATAAAAGCATGGTCTAAGGAAAAAAGAGTACAACGCACCAACTACAAGTAAGTGAGACATGCATAACTAGACTCCCCCTGAAGTCTAGATGAGAACTCTCCCTGATGGTCAATCAGTCTTTGAGTTCGGATAAGCGACACATACCAATAAGCTTTACATGCTTCACGAATGTAGCTTTGGGTAGAGATTTGGTGAACAGATCAGCTGCATTATCTTCTGAGCTGACTTGCTTCACTTGGATATTCAAAGTCTCTTGCTGCTGCTGATTGTAGAAGAACTTAGGCGAAATATGTTTAGTGTTATCTCCCTTGATGTATCCCAACTTCATCTGCTCAATGCATGCTACATTATCTTCAAATATGCAAGTTGGTCCCATCGTAGTAGACTCAAGTCCACTAGATTCTCGAATGTGAGATATAACTGAGCGAAGCCAAACACACTCTTTGACTGCTTCATGTAGTGCAATGATCTCAGCATGGTTCGAGGAGGTAGCAATAAGGATTTGCTTGGTTGATCTCCAAGATATCACCGTATTCCCAATGGTAAAAACATAGCCTGTTTGGGAACGTCCTTTGTGTGGATCTGACAAGTATCCAGCATCAGGGAATCCTACCATCACATCATTTGGTGTATCTGGGTAGGAGGGGGTAGTGCCGAAGCCGTACCGAGACCACGCCTTGGCATCCTCGGGTTCGGGTACGGTGGCGGAAGCGACGGCGTCACGGCGTGCAGCCGAGCCGAGGATAGGAACGGCGGTGGTGCGGCGGGAAGCCGAACCGGAGCCAGGTGTGACGGCTGTGCGACGGTGATCCGAGCCGTTGCCGGCGTCACGGGATGCAAGGGATCAGCTTAGTGCCAAATCTTGATGAGTGTATCGATAGTACAAGCCCATGTCACTGGTTCCTTTCAGGTATTAGAAGATGTTCTTGATTTCAACCCAATGACGTTGTGTTGACGCCGAGCTAAATCTAGCTAACAAGTTCACTGAGAAAGCAATGTCTAGTCTAGTACACTGAGCTAGGTATAACAAAGCTCCAATTGCACTGAGATACAGATATTTAGCTCCCAAGACCTCTTCGTCATCTTCTTTCGGACGAAAGAGATCATTGTTGATATCCAGACTTCTAACGACCATGGAAGTGCCTGTAGGATGCATAACTTTGTCCATGTTAAATCGCCTGAGCATCTTTCGAACATATGCAGATTGGTGTACAAAGATTCCACCACTTCGGTGCTCTAGTTCTAAGCCTAGGAAAAAACGAGTCCTTCCTAGATCTTTCATCTCGAATTCAGATTTCAAGTAGCTTGCGGTCTTATTGATCTCATTCAGAGTTCCAATGATGTTCATATCTTCAACATAGACGGCTACAATGACAAATCCTGAACTTGTTCTCTTTATGAATACAAAAGAGCACAACTCATCATTCTTGTATCCTTTCCCAACCAAGTAATCACTCAACCGTGTGTACCACATCCTACCAGATTGTCGGAGTCCATATAGAGATCGTCTCAATTTGATAGCAAATGAACTTCGTGGTTTTTGCTCACTTGACTTGGGTAACGAAAGTCCTTCTGGCACTTTCATATACATCTCCGTATCTAGATCCCCATAAAGATATGTTGTTACAACATCCATAAGCTGCATATTGAGTCTCTCTGAGACTACTAAACTGATTAAGTATCGGAAAGTAATAATGTCCATGACCGGAGAATACGTCTCCTCATAATCAATTCCAGGGCGTTGAGAAAAACCTTCCGCCACGAGTCGAGCTTTATATCGCTAGACTTCACCATTCTCATTGCCCTTTCTGACAAAGACCCATTTATGTCCAACAGGCTTCACGTTCCGTGGTGTATGCACAACCGGTCCGAATACTTGCCTTTTCTTTAGAGAGTCTAGTTCAGCCTGGATTGCTTCTTCCCACTTCGACCAATCCGCCCTTCGTTGACATTCAACAACAGTGCGGGGTTCCATTTCGTTGTCGTCAATGATTTCTTGAGCAACGACATAGGCGAATGCATCATCGATGTACATAGAATTTCTTTCCGTAAGATTGTGCATGTATAAGAAGTTTAGTGAGATTTCCTTGTTCTCCAACATCAACGGTGAGTCTGAGGCGTCTCCCAGATGATTCAGAGTTGATTCTTGGACATAGGTATAGTCGGAGACAATGTCGTGTGACGGCGTCACAGTATCGATGATGAACGGATCGCTTTGTGCCTGGACACATGCCCTTTTTCTAGGTACACTATCCTTGGAACCAATTGGTCTCCCCCTCTTTCTAGGAGGATCCGAAGTTGACGTCGGCACTCCACTTGGAGGTGTCGAGCCTAGTCTGCCGACGACACCTAGGGCTGCGGGTCCGAGACTGGCGGCACGTGCTCGTGCTTGACGAGGTATGTTGAGCCTTGCAGGTACATTCGCAGCAGGTATGGTTGATCTTGTCACTTTCGCAATATCAGTAAAGGAGTCGGGCATCGAATCTGCAACCTTTTGTAGTTCCAATATGAGTTGTATTTCGGTCTCACACTGAGACGTGCGGGGATCATAATGAGACATAGTGGGAGAGAACCACGTCAATTCTTGACGTTCACTAGGCACGGATGCGGCCCCATCTCCCCTTAACGGCGGGAAGGATGTCTCATCAAAGTGACAATATGCAAATCTTGCAGTAAACAAATCACCTGTCGTAGGCTCTATGTAGCGGACGATTGTTGGTGCTTCATATCCAACATAAATAGCTAATCATCATTGTGGATCCATCTTGGTACGTAGTGGAGGCGTGATAGGCACATATACGGCACAACCAAAAGTACGCAGATGCGAAATGTCAGGCTCGTAACCAGTTACCAACTGGTACGCACTAAATGGTTGGCTATCTGTGGGTCGCAGACGAATAAGCATAGCTGCATGTAATATTGCATATCCCCATGCCGATACCGGCAAGTTAGTGGCCATGACAAGGGACCGAGCAACAAGTTGTAGTCTCTTAATGGCTGCTTCAGCAAGACCGTTCTGAGAATGAACATGGGGCACGAGATGTTCAACTTCAATCCCAACTGACATGCAATAGTCATCAAAATACTTTGACGTAAACTTTCCAGCGTTATCCAGTCTGATTGACTTAATCGGATTGTCGGGGTGGTGAGCCCGAAGCTTAATGATCTGAGTTAGGAGTTTAGCAAATGCAACATTCCTCGTGGACAACAACGCGACGTGTGACCAACGCGTCGACGCATCTACCATAACCATAAAGTATCTAAATGGTCCGCATTCTGGTGTTATAGGTCCACATATATCACCTTCAATTCGTTGTAGGAACGAAATATTCTGTTTCTTATCAATAGCAAAAGATGGTCTTACTTGAAGTTTTGCTAGTGAACAAGCTTTGCAAAACAAACAATGAGCATTGGACATCGCTACAGAGGCATGAGCAGCAGGAGGAGGCCGAACCTCTCCTTGGAGCCGAGAGGCTGCCGGTGACGGCATTGAGGCCGAACCAAGGCCGAAACGCCTAGGCACAGTGTCCGCTTGGTTTTGTCCAGTTTTCTGGTTTCCTTTTTGCTTCTGTGATCTGAAAAAAGGATGACCGTGAGAGCATTTCAAAATATGAATTTTCAGATCACGACCCGGATGACCGAGTCTGTCATGCCAAATCTTGTAAGCATCGGAATCACATAAGATAACAACATGAGATTCATTAGCTCGAATGGTTGTGAAATACACGCCGTTTCGAACGCGCTTACACTTCTCCACAATGCGAGTACGCAGAGACTGAGTGGAGGTGATCAACAGATATTCAGTTCCATTTTCAACATAAGTGCTGAGGTGATAGTCGTTATCATGCACATCCTTGAAAGCTAGGAGGGTTCTGGGAGCTTTAGGTGCATACAATGCATCAGCTACTCTGATTTCAGTGTCATTTGGCAATAAGAATTGAGCAACCCCGCGACCTTTAACAATAGGTCCCGATCCTGTCATCGTAGATAATGACGATCCACATGGCGTAAACTCTGAAACCAATTGCCGATTCCTCAGAATCGTGTGAGTCGTTGCACAATCCAACATACACTCGATCTCGCCTTTAAACATCTACAAAAACAATGTAAATTGAATCAATTGTCTATATTTAGACTTTGACAAACACTCTAATAGAAGTGTATTGAAGCAATTTATATCATCACAAAACGAAGTGCAATAAGGCCGATAATATAGCCATGACATCCATATAACTTTAAATAATTGGGCAAGCCGTATTTAATCACCGAATACCGACATGGAAAGAGTATATAGCATAGAATAGAGAGATAGAGACCGGGGGTCATCATTGGTGGCGTGGCCGAGCCAAGGCCGAGGCCAAGGCAAAGGTCGGGGACAAACCAAGGCCGAAGCCATGGTAAGGCCGGAGCCACCCTGGGGCCGAGTCGAAGCAAGGCTAGAGGTGAGGGCCGGTCAGGCATTTAGGCAATGCGATGCGACGGTTGAGCTAAATCTGAAGTATATCAAGTTCGGAGACAAGTTGTTGCCGAGCCGATTTTACATATATTGCATGTTTTGTTAGGCTATCGTTGTTGGTTTCAAAGCCGGGTTTATGGCCGAGGACTTGTCTGGACAAAGGTCGAGACGTGTCCGAGGCGAAAAATTAATATCCGGGTTCGGTGTCGAGTCGGCATAAACCAAGGCTGCGTAGCTGCCGAGGAGCGTTGCCTGGCTGCCGAGAGGCTGCCGAGGCACACTACCTAGGCTGTCGAGGCTTGCGGGTGGCGTGCAGTCAGGCTGCCAAGGGACGAGCTGCTGAGGGGCTAGCGAGGCTTGCTGCTGAGGGTTCGGCAGGCTGCCAAAAGGCTGTCGGCATGCTGCTGAGAGCTGTCGAGAGGGCCTGCCGAGAGAGTTGAGAGGCTGCCGAGGCTGCCGAGGTCAAGGCCGGGTATGCAATGCGATTTTTCGCGGTTTCCTCGTTTTGTATTTGTGATTTTTGTTTCGGATTTGAGTTAACATCACCAAAATCGTGGTGAACTCAAAATAATTATGCCATTGAGAATTGGACGCATTGAACCAATTTTATTTTCATAGGGATGTGAGATATCTCGAATCATTTATTGAATAAGATAAATTTTATTGATGACAACTCAAAAGTACATCAAGGATGTTCTAAATCAAACGACTTATTGAACAAAGTCGTCAATTATGACTAAAGAAATCTAAAAATAACAATCAAAATCAAACTTAAACATGTATCTCATGACCTAAGTCAAATACTTATTCATAATCCGAAGTATCATACTCCTTATTCATACGCTTCTTAGTAGGTTGGAAGTCATCGACGGTGAAGTTGGTATCTTCTTCATTGTACTCTTCTTCCTCAAACTCTCCTACATAGTTTGTTTCTTGTTCCATGTATTGTTTGTGTTTCTTGTAAGCAGCTTGGACATTTCTACTCGCTTTGCAATCGCGTTGAAGATGATTCTTAGAGCGGCATTTGAAGCAAGGAGCCGAAGCTGAGCTCGAGGCGTGGCCACCACGCTTGGGGCAGGAACCGAATCGGCTCCCCCCTCTAGGAGTGGCGGCGCCGCCACCGTCCCGTTTCCAAGAGAGGTTTCGGCTAGGGCCGGCGCCTCCTCTTCCTCCTCTTCCTCCACGTGTTGCTCTTGGCGCACGTGGTGGTGGTGCTTGACATTCACGAGGTTGACTCTTTTGCTAAGGAGCTCTACCACGGGCTTGGTGAGATTCCGCAATAAATTTCGGACCTCTAGGCCTCTTGTTGGTAGTAAGGATCAACTCATGATACCTCTCCTTTCTTTGAAGCACATTCATCAAGTCACTGAAGGTTTTGATGGTGCATTTCTCATGGAGATCACGGTATTGATGCGACAACATGGACATTGTTTCTGTCTGAATCTGAAGACTCAGAGATCGATACTGGTGGATATTGGTGTGATTCCTGTCTGCAAACCCTGCTAACTAATGGAATACCGGGCGAGGCCGGTCTATTCCGCTCCGATGCCTAAGTCAGTATAGTTGGAGTAAACTGATAACTTAAGCGGAAATGGGTAGTTGGAGTATTGATTACCTATTAATGATGACAGTTGGGACCCTTATATAGGTTGCCGGGTGTGAGGACTGGCCTCACCCTTCGATGTGGGACTGGCCCCCTTCTGCACATATTATTGCACTGTTCCAGCCCCTGTTTGAGGAGCTGCCATCCCCGGTTCCCGGGCCCAGGTCGCAGGTAAGACCTGCCCGGGCGCGGGTGCAGGTGTTCATGCTCTGACCCCGAGCCCTGGGCCGGGTCCAGGAGTGTTGGCTGCGGGTTTGGGGGTCTGGGTAACCTCTCTATGACTACTGTTAACAAGTCCCCCAAGTTCCCGGTCAAGTGTCATCTTGAATGGGGCCTTAAATATGTCTTCCTTTACAGGGCCGCAGACCCGCTGGGGCACTTACCGACCTGTACCCTAGCCCCCCAAGTCCGCGTTTAAGATTGGGCTTGGCCGGGCGTTCGAATAAACCTGTTATGATGATGCATAATGTGATGAGTGCATGGTGATGATGTTGATACTGACAGTTGCATATGGGTGCAAGATGTAGTACGTGAGATGACAATGTGGCGTTGAAATCCGCCATGCTATGTTCCGGGAAAACCCGGTGAATATAGCGTTTGAGATGAACGAGTCCCCCATGTTTGAGAACCGTAGCCGCAGAGGGCATCGGTTGACTTAAATAGTGGGTGACGTGGTGAAATGTAAAACCGGAGAACTTGCCCTGTGTTAGAGGAGTTTCCGGTGGGTAGCGTGGCCGAGAGAGCATCGGTGGCCGTTCCTGTCGTTTCCTGCTGCTTTTGTTACTGCAAGCATATAGGATGTGCATGGTTTTTAGCCTGTGGGAAGAGTTGTCCTGTATGAGAGGATCAAGTCTCCCGGGGTGAAGTGGTCCTGTGTTGGCACCGGTCAACAATCCCGATTGATTTCCTAGCCTTTGTTCTTACAGGCATGTGGTATTGTGCATGATTTTTAGCCTGCGGGAAGAGTTGTCCATTATGAGAGGATCAAGTCTCCCGGGGTGAAGCGGTCCTGTGTTGCCACCGGTCAACATTCCCGATTGGTTTCCCAGCCTTTGTTCTTACATGCCTGTGGTATTGTGCAGGGTTTTTAGCCTGCGGGAAGAATTGTCTTGTATGAGAGGATCAAGTCTCCCGGTGGGGTGGCGTGGCCAGGAGTAGTCCTTGGTTGCCGTCCCCAGTGTCGCTGCATTTGGTCCTGCAGGTGGGAAGTATGTGCAGAGTTTTTAGCTTGCGGGAAGAGTTGTTCTGTGTTAGAGGAACAAGTATCCCGGGTTTATAAAGTCCGG
The DNA here is from genome assembly GCA_963682095.1 of Potentilla sterilis. Classification (NCBI taxonomy): domain Eukaryota; kingdom Viridiplantae; phylum Streptophyta; class Magnoliopsida; order Rosales; family Rosaceae; genus Potentilla; species Potentilla sterilis. Next base: position 8,489,701 of record OY821763.1, on the reverse strand, counting down.
TGGTACATTGGATCCGTTAGGTCGTACACAGCTGTCCGTAGGAATGTCTCAGTTCGCTGAACCGGTTATTCCATAGGAGAGCGGTAAGCCAGTGTGAGCTAGGTCGGTGCGATATCGCATCCAATAGTTGAACCTGGATGGATCGAGGACTAGAAACCGTTGAACTGGAGCAGGCACTACATTTGGAATATCTTAGCCTGTACATAAAATTGCTGCAGGGTTTTTAGCCTGCGGGAAGAGGTTTTCTGTGCTGGAGGAAGACTTCTCCCGGTGAAGTATCTAGATGTTTGGCTGTAAATGTGGAATAAATTAAACCGGTGGAATACCCCGTATCGTTGGAATATATGTTAGAGTGCCCTGTACTTGTTGGAATGTTTCAGGGGTAACAATAATAATCGTGCATGGTTTTTAGCCTGCGGGAAGAAGTCTCTTGTGTTAGAGGGAGAGTTCGTCCGGTGGGATACCTCGATATGTTGGAGTATTTCAGCGCTAGGTGGAGTATGGTATAGGTGGGACAGTTCGAGTAAGTCCGCATGCGAGGCAGGTGGCTGACATGCATTGAAGGGGGTATTCCATCAGTCCCATTAGTTATGATGGCCTGGGAGGTTACCAATATTGGGACACGTTTCGGTAGGAGACTGTCAGAGATGGATGGCCCGGATCCGTGGGAGCTTGAGTTGCCCTACTGAGTAGTTTGGGGGGGGGGGGGGGGGGGGGGGAGGGGAGGAATTCAAGGGCTCTGGGGCTGCATATAAACCCTTGCCTCTTCGTGTGTTTTTCGTTTGGTTGATAACTTATCCTTTGTTTAGCCTCGCTCAACACAATTGCTCGGTGCTTTCCAGCTACTGCGTTTCTGTCGTCGTGCACACTAATCGGTGAGTCACAGTCCTTTGCGGTTCTGAAATTGTTTTCCCTCCCCATTTTTTATTCGTGGATGGATCCGATGGGCGTTTGGTGGTACCTAGATTAGCCATTTGGATATGACTGTTGTAGTACCGGATCTCTGCGAGAACCGGGAACTGTCGGCTGAGATGCCTATCGCCCGGTGTGGACTGTGCCGGGGCACAATATGCTTCGTACATGCCTGCTGTGGTTATTGGTTTTTTTTTTAGATCGTGTTTCTGATCGGGCAAGGGGTTTTTTTTTTGTTTCAAGGTTACATGGATTCTGGGAGCTCCAGTGAGGTTTTCGGATCGCCCCCCAGGCGACCGGTGAGGGACGACCAAGAGAGGATGGAGGACTGGCTTGCCTCCTCTTCCTCGGGGCCTAGCCCCAGCGCTCGCTCGGCCGGCGAGGCATCGACGTCTGGGTCGCCGGGACAGGAGGATGCTCCCTACAGAGTGTCCTTGGGCACTGCCCACCAAGGAGGGGCCCCGCGCCACATGATTGTGGACGGGGATAGAACCATAAGTTGTGATGAGCCGGAGGGATCTTTATCTCCGGGGAGATTGCTGCTTTTCGAGCGAGGTGAAATATTTCCTGAGAGGTAGATCTACGGCCCTTATATGCCGGAGAGTCGGCTTGCAACCAGGAGGATAGTTGGGTTGCCGTTCATGAGGACCAATTCTGGCATGGGCTATCGCTCCCGCTGCCGGACTTTGTGCAGTACCTGCTGAGTACCATCAGGATATCACCGGCACAGCTACCCGGGAACCAGTAGAGGCAACTACTAAATCTGGGCTGTCTGTACTAGCTGAGTGACATGAGTTGCCCAACAGTGAATGAGTTTTGGGCATTGTACCGGGTGACATACTCGAAGAAGAGTAAGGCCCGTGGGTGTGTGAGGTTTTCCGCTAGGGATTTTAAGTCGGTGGTAACCCGCTTGCCCTCCTGGCTCAACAATAACTGGAGGAAGAATGTGGTAATGGTAGAGGGGGTTGGCAGAAGAGAAGTAGGGTTTACCGGGTCCCTGCTGCCTTTCAACCGATCGGCGATCAATCGTATCGCTTATGTGAACTGGAGAGAGATAGGATCACCCGGGTTTTTGGGTGCTGGTCGGACATGGAGCGGAGTTCCTACAACTTCATCCAGCGGGAGGTGCTGGAACTATGTCACCTGGGGGGAGTCCTGGTGGGTGGTGGAATGTAGGATGTATCTCTGATCCTGTTGACCGTATTGGTGTTGACTAATATACTTGCTTTATGTTCTGCAGGTGTATCTTCCTGGACGGCAATTAAAGCTGACGAGACGCTGTCAATGGACAATCAGGATCTGGTCTCGAAGCTAAAGGAAAGAGGGGACGCCGCTGCGCGGTCTACGATTGACCGGCGAACCGAGGGACTGACTGTACATGATAAACCGGTTTCGCTGGACGTTGCGGACGAGGATTATGCCATAATGCGGGTAAAGACTCACGCTTCGGGTCCCCAAGCGGCTTCTAGACCGGGGAAGGCTGTTGCTGGGCCGCCAAAGCCCCCGGGTGGTGCATCGAGGATTCCGCAGCGGTTGGGCCCGGTGCCAATAGTCACCAGGTCCCCTCTAGGTGCCGCCCAATTTTCTCCTTTACAGGTTGACCTGGTTGAGAGGAGGAAGAGGTCCCGGGAGATGTCGGCCTCCGCGGTTGTAACCTTCACCGACCAGTCGGTTGATGATGGCTTGGCCAAGCGGCTGAAGATGACGCGTAGTACCCCCACTACCGCCCAAGGCGATGTTCCTGCTGCCTCTAGCTCTGCTGCTGCCGGCACATAAGCATCGGGGGTGGAGAAGGATCCTGCGGCGTGCCCGGGCGAGTCTTTCGCCCAGAGGCTGCTCACGGATGTGCAAGGGATGGAGCTGGAGAAGATTGTCGCTCCAGGAGGGCGACCGGAGGAGAACCAGCTGAAGACCAAAGAGGTGGCCCTCCAGGTAAGGATTGTTTTCCACTGGTATTCGTTCAACATTATTTCGTGCTCTGTTGCTTTATAACCAGTGCCTGTTACACTGTAGCTACTGTACCACTTGTATCAATCAGATGCAAGTGAAGACCTGCCGGAGCTGAAGAAGCAGGTGGCGGCGTTGACGAACGCCCCAGGACCTCTTGGAGTTGGAGAAATCCAAGCTCCAATGGGAGAAGGCCCGCTTGGAGGAGAGGGCCAGGAAGCAAGTTGCCAAGCTGGAGGCCCAGGTTGAGGCTCTTGAAGAGGAGAAGAAGGGTCTGGAGGAGGAGAGGGCCGAGCTGGAGACCAAGGTCGAGGAGCTCCAGCGGGAGGTGGCGACGGTATCCGCTTCTGCCGGCGGGGCGGTGGATGAAAATAACCCAGAGGTGTACCAGCGGGCAGTGAAGAAGTATCAGGAAAGCGCTGAGCTTCTTGATATGCTGGAACAGGCCCGGGAGGCGGGGATAGCCGATGCTTATGACGACTGGAAGAGTAAGGGCTATCTTGACGTCTCAAAGTTGCCACTGCCGCAGGCGGACGAAGAGGAGGGTCTGGAGGGTGGTACCGAGCCGACTGGTGAGAACCCCACTGTCGAAAACGCCGCTGGTGAAATCGCTGGTGAAGGAGCTCCTGCTGAAGAGGAGGAACATGCGGAAGCGACCTAACGGGATCCAGACTTTGTACACTCCTGCCCTCTTTTTTTCTTTTAGTAAATGCTGCCCTGAATTACAATGAATGGACATTTTGCCTGAGCTTGTGTTATTCCTTTTTCAATTTGCCTGGCTTAGCTACCCATGGATTGCGCTCTGTACTTAGTTGAAAATAAAGTTGGAATAGATAACTGCTGAAATTACACCTGCCGAACTGGTCGGGATGCCTAGCTAGTTGTGATTAGAAGAGAGGAAAAAACTAGCATTTTATTCGGTCTGATAGGTTGTTGGACCGCTAAGCTTCTATACGGATGTAAGATTTCGACCGGTCGTGTGAGCGTTGGTGTTGCGGGATAGTCGTCCCGATTCCGCGCGGTCCCCACTGTCCGGGTTACCCTTGATACCGTTGCAAGTCGCCGCGGCGGACTAGGCTCTCAATCGTGGTTTCGAAGGCAAGGCAGTCGTTTGTGTGGTGCGTGGCTTCATTATGGTAGGAGCAGTACTTAACGGTCTGCGCCCTGGTCAAGTTCCCCTTTGGGTGCTTTCTTTTTTGTGGAGAGGGGATGTTGTTCCCGTTCTCATATAGGATGTCCTCGTAGGAAGCGCTTAAGGTGGAGAATACCTCTTGTCGTCCCGCTGACATTATTGTGAGGGGGCGAGTTTGTTAGTAGGGCGGGGGCTTGCGACCTCGCTGGGGGGTGTCAAGAGTGTCCCTTCGGTGCTGCTGGTTCGACCAGCTCCTTGGCTTCCTATCGGATGCGGCTCTTCGGTTGTAGCCCTGCTGCCAGTTTCTTGTCTCCTGCCGGGCGAAATCATGTTCCTCCTTCCTTTTCTTGTGTTGGCGAGATCCATAAGTTTCGTGGTCCGCCTGGGCGTTCCTAATGGCGATGGCCATTAGCTCATCGTAACCCTGCGGGGTCTCTACCCGCACAGCGTACGAGAATTTTCCAGGCCGGAGACCTTGTTTGAAGGCCGATTCGGCAATCCCCTTGTCCAAGTCTCTGACCCCGGCAGTGGGCGTCTGCCAACGGTTGACGAAAGCTCGGAGCTCTTCACCGTCTGCCTGCCTGTAGTTGAAAAAAAGGGTCGAGGTCCAGGCCCCCTCGACCCGTAATATGAACCGGCCCACGAACCTGTCGGCGAGCTGTTCGAATGCCTCTATAGAATTCGCTGGCAACTCGTAGAACCAGCTAAGTGCCTCCCTGGACATGTCTCCTGGAATATGTTGCAGCAAACGACGTCGGAGTAGCCTTTAGCACACGTTTGGGATCGGAAGCTGTCCAGGTGTTGGTATGGGCAGCCGGCCCCGGAGTATGTCAGTTTTAGCGACTTTTGGGTGCCCGCTCTTTCTGATTCCAGTACCCGGAGTGAGAAGGGTCCGGGCTGTTCTTTGAATCGTGCGCGGCCGAGTCAGATAGTATATGTAGTGCCCGTGCTGACACCGAGTCAGATAGTATCTCGTTGGCCTCAATCTGAGCCTTCATCTCTGACACTGAGTCAGATAGTATCGGTAGTGCCCGTGCGGTCGAGGTGGTGGTATCTTCCTCGAACGAGCCGCTAGTCCTCTGAGGAGCTGTGACGATCTTTGGTGGTGTCGCGGCCGCCGGGGACACGTCTCCCGCCAGGCCGGTGTCCCTCTCTCCTCCCGATGACTGGCCCACCTCCTGGTGGGGAGGCTCTTTTTTGGGCGGTGCGAATGACGCCAGAGCGGCATTGAGCTCCTGGCCTCTTTCCAAGGCCGCCACCAGTGCGGCATTGACCGCTTCCATGTCTTGATACCTGGTGGTGGCCTCCACCCTGTCCCGATCGCTCTCTGCCCGCAAGCGGTTTACTTCCGCTCGCATCTCTTCTATTTCTCCCGCCATATCGTACTGGCCGGGAGTGGAGACATCGTCCGGGCGGTCGCTGCTAGGCAGCCGATCTTCCCCTCGGTTCGGGGCCTCGGGGGACGCTGGCGCGGGTTCCAGGCTCAAGACCTGGTGGGCTTTTTCCGGGTCCTTCCCGCGTGCAACCCTGTCGTATGCGCCCATGGTTCTGTCCTGATCCCGGCTAGTGGCAGCGGTCTGACTGGCCCCTCTAGTGTCCTGCCCATGTCCTGCCCCCGGGATTTGGACCAGCACCGGCTCCAGAACCCGCCGGTCTCCTGGATTTCCTTCCTTCCCTTCTCCTGCGCTTCCAGACATGTTTGTTTTATGTTTTTTTTTTGCGACTCGTAGACTGATCGATTCCGATCCCGTTTATATGACAATACAAACTTTTTGTACTCTTCCCACAGACGACGCCAATTGTTTCTGTCTGAATCCGTAGACTCACAGATACTGGTGGGATCTTGGTGTGATTCCTGCCTGCAAACCCTGCTAACTAATGGAATATCGGGCGGGGCCGTTCTATTCCGCTCCGATGCCTAAGTCAGTATAGTTGGAGTAAACTGATAATTTAAGTGGGAATGAGTAGTTGGAGTATTAATTACCTATTAATGATGACAGTTGGGACCTTTATATAGGTTGTCGGGTGTGAGGACTGGCCTCACCCTTCGATGTGGGACTGGCCACCTTCTGCACATATTATTGCACTGTTCCGGCTCATGTTTGGAGAGCTGCCATCCTCGATTCCCGGACCCAGGTCGCAGGTAAGACCTGCCCGGGCGCGGGTGCCGGAAATGCAGAAATTTACTGCCCAGAAACATGTAAATTCTGGAATTCCGGCCGCCGTGGGCCGGCGTTGGAGCTCCAGCTGGGAGGGAAGGAGCGCGGGGAGGGGGGGAGCGGGCCGGCACCATCTGTGTCGTCGTGGGCTTGCCGCCGCCGGCCGCAAAAGGCGAATCCGCACTGTGCGGACGTCCGTAGCAGAGATGGACTGTGTATATATATATATATATATATATATATATATATATATATATATATAAGGGAGAACATATACAAAGAGAAATGCCAAAATGAAGAACAGCAGGAAAAATGTCCTTGAAACACTTATGAGCATTAACCCTGCAAACATAAAATCATACAAGATAAAAGTGAAAACGCCACAGATCAGATAGTTCTGACTAAGAATTTATTGAAAAGAATATTTAATATTGATTAATACTCATCCAATCAAATGTTTTAGTGAACCCAAATCAACTTATACCCAAGACCATAGAAAAAGTAAATCCAGCAAGGTTTTTTCTATATATTTCCATGTCTTATTAGCTACCACATATCAACAATGAACTGCTCAGAGAAAATATACAAAAAGAGAGCCCACCCTAATTTAACCTTAATGAATTATATGAATTTGTAAAACATAATTCACAGTTGAAATATGACATCTGCAACTCAGTGTAACTACTGATGTTGTAGTCACATGTCCCACAAACCCCATGAATAAATATAGAACATCTGTAATTGTAACCACCAATTCAATCGATATCCAATTAATCCCAAAAGGAAAAAAAATCACCAATTCAATTGCAAACCTGCAACTGACAGAAACTATTGATGTTGTAATCGCATATCCCACTAACCCCATGAAATAAACACAGAAGATTTCTAATCGTAACAACCAATTGGATCGATCTCCAATTACACCCAACTCCCAAGTGAATAATAATACAAATATAATGAATTAATTTCAGTTTACCTACTTGAACTTTGGCTCAATCATCACTTCAGTCTCTATACTTTTGATTTCATCAGCTACACTCCTGTACTTCCCTAAATTAATCAACTGATAGCAATTTTATAATTTCGTCCAAACAATCTATCAATACAAAAAGCTTATTGCTACCATTTCCCTACATTAATGCACCGTTACCATATTACGATTATAAACAAGGCTAAATAAATCATATAATCAAGTTGAACAATAAAAAACAAACAAAAACAAATCATATATGGTAAAACAAAAAGAAATCACCATATATGATTTGTTTTTGTTTGTTTTCTATTGTTCAACTTGATTATATGATTTGTTTAGCCTTGTTTATAATCGTAATATGATAACGGTGCATCAATGTAAGGAAAGTATACAAAAAGTCTTTGGTATTGATAGATCGTTTGGACAGAATTTACAAAATTGGTATCAGTTGATTAATTTAGGAAGTACAGGGGTGTAGCTGATGAAATCAAAAGTATAGGGACTGAAGTGATGATTCAACCAAAGTTCAAGTAGGTAAACTGAAATTAACTCAAATATAATCATATTTTTGAACTGAGAAACTCACACGATTTAGCAACCCAATGAATAAGTCGATCTCGTTGCAGCCGACGGCTGACGCGAATCACCGAAAAGAAGGGACGATGCGGTCGTCTTGAGAATCGAGAGAGAGCGAAACAGATGGAAGAGAAAAGACGAATGCGTGGCTAAAGTGGGAATAGGTACAACACAACATGTGTTATCAGAGCTTCTGAGATCGCGGAATTGGTCCGTAGAGGAAGAAGAGAATCAAAGATGGATTATTATTGGGCCTGATTGAATTGGGTAAAAGGCTGAAACATATCCATGGGGAGAGGAAGGGAAAGTCGGCAGAAAGTATGTGAATTCCTTCCGGCAGACCCTTGTTTTTAAGAGAGGAAGCAGGAATTGTTAAGTTGGAACGGCAGAATTGTAAATAAACGTGAAACAGGGATAAAATTTGGAAATTTTTGTTCAGATGAACAGTGTTTCTTTGCTTGTGTTATAGTATGTTGTAAATAAAGGTGCGCCAACTCCTAGTCTTCACTCCTCAGTGTGTCCCATAAACCTATTTCGCCAATCTTACTCAGTGACCCATGATCACTCTGCTTCAGCGCTTCACAGATTGTAAGCACCCAAATTTTTTTATTCTTGTTCATAGGACTTGTATGATGGGAAGCATTGTTTACTTTCTCTTATTATATGATGATGCCAACATTTCTGTTTTTGATTTTTTTTTCATGGAATGAGTTTTCTATGATGAAAGCACGAAATTTTGATGTTTATACTCTGAGTTGTGGTTATATTAGTGGCCCGGAAGCAATTATAAACTTGGGTTCTTGACATTTGGTTGTTTATTGTCAAGGACTGAAAGACGAATGCCCAAACTATGTTGGATAATACTCTCAATCAGATTCTCCGAGTTCTTAAACCTTCAGTCGAAGACTGGGAAACACGACTGAGAATTCTTCAGGAGTTGCAAGGAGCTGTTCAGTCTGTTGAGGGTTTAAGAGGTGAGCTGAGTTCATGCAAATTTATGGTTCTGAGTTTTATTTATTGACCTATATAATGTTTCTGTTGTCAAATTACCCTTTTGGTTTGATAACTTGTGGAAATGGGATTAGATTATTATGAGTGTGCCCTCTACAAGTCTGCATTGAAATCTACCTGTTAATAAAGAAAGGACAGCAGGAATTTGGTCTCATTTAAAGCTTGTTCAATCTTATATGACTCGTTTAATGGTGATAGTTTTCCATTGGTTTGTACATAGCTTTTGTGAATTTGTTGTTTTATGATGTAATTGGCCTGAAACAGGTGCAACTGTGGAGCCATTTGGATCGTTTGTGTCTAATCTGTATGCATGCTGGGGAGACTTGGATATTTCAATTGAGTTTTCCAAAGGCACGTATATTTCAGAATATGGGAGAAAGCACAAAGAACAATTGCTAGGAGTTGTGATGAGAGCTATGACACTGAGAGGTTGGTGTGTTGTTCTCTCTTTCTCAAGTGCCTACATTATATTTGTACTGATTACTGAACATGTCTTTGATTCCTTTGATGTTTGTTCTTTACACATCACATTGGATTGATCCTCCACTTTATTCTACATTGCATAAATAGAGAAGTTAAGTTTATGGCATCTCTGAAATTGAATATTGAAATTGCAAAAATAATGAATGGTGTTGTTTTTAATAGGTGGATGGAAAAGAATAAATTTTATACCCACTGCAAGGGTTCCCATTTTAAAGGTGGAAAGTTATCTCCAAAACATCTCTTGTGACATATCAATCAATAACCTGAAGGGACAAATGAAATCCAAACTCTTGTTTTGTATTGGTGAGCTAGATGGGCGCTTCCGCAATATGGTTTTACTGGTATGACAGTATTATAGCAGATTAGGACTACTTTTCTTTAAAAATGTTCCTATATGATATATTCTTGCTTTTGTAGGTAAAGGAATGGGCAAAAGCACAAAATATGAATAATCCAAGATTTGGTTCATTTAATTCATATGCCCTCACTTTGCTCGTGGTCTTCCACTTTCAGGTGATTTCAAAATTTTATTTCTGGTGTTGACTGAGAAAGTAGTTTGGAGTCTGAGGAAATTAGAGTAGCCATAGCTTCTGTGAATCTTTAACCTTTTTGGGCTCTCCAATTGTATGCTAGCTTACGTACTTTCTTATTTCAATCAGTCACCATAGTTATGATGTATGTTTTATTGTTCCTTGCAATTTTCCGGGTCTGTGTTCGCCGCGTTTTACCCGGCTGAATCTTACCATTGTCCAATAGTGCTTGATATTAAGTTGCTTCAGTGTCCTGTTCTTATACCTCTGCAGTAACAATCAATATGATCAGTTTTATGCAGCGTGTGTTTCTGCCTTCCTGGTTTTAGTTTATAATCTCTTAAGTTTCTTTTTCAGACATGTACGCCTGCAATTTTGCCACCTCTTCAAGAAATTTTTCCAGGGAATCTCACCAATGATCTTCAAGGTACATTTCATCTTTAGTCTTGAACAGATTACTGATTTTGTGTTTCCTAATTGACCCCACTTATTATTGGTATTTGGTAAAATATTGAAAGTTCGGTTAATATGGTTAGTAAGAGGTAAAATCAGTCTGCAGTGTTCAATGACCATCTCAAGTTTGTATATGCTCTAGATAACCAAAAGAGTAAGAGTCTTCAGTTTGCAATTATTTGGATCACATGTTTAGTTAAGGGTTTTTATATACTCAAAACAAAATCTCCATAGTTCTTCAGATACTGTTTGGTTTGACTGCGCAAAAAGAAACCTGAAACACATGTAACTAGATATGTTGATCTGACGATAAATCGAAACTGGATAAGATATCATGCTGTGCTTCATCCAGGCTTGAGGGCGGATGCAGAAAAACATATTGAAGAAACATGTGTCGCTAACATTACAAGGTTTAAATCAGAAAAATTTGGAGCAGAAAACACAAGTTCATTGTCGCAGCTTTTCATTTCATTCCTTGAGAAGGTAATTTCTACCAAATAATTCAAACTGTCTTCTTTCATAGGCGATTTCAAGCGTATGGTCAGTTTACGTTGTCTCACAAATTCCAAGACATTGTTCTGGTCGGACAGTATTTTCTAGTTGATGGTAATTTCATGAATTTTTGCAGTTTTCGGACCTTGTTCTGAAAACAAGAAAGTCAGGAATTTGCACATATACTGGACAGTGCGAAGACATACAAACCAATATGACCTGGTTGCCCCATACATATACCATAATGGTACTTCCATTTCTCTTTCTCAACATATGTGTTTAGAGTTTCTGATGCTCTCTTTTATCTTTGCTAAAAATAAGTGAATACCTCCGCTACTCATTTTTGTTACTGTGATTGGTGCATGGTAGATTGAAGATCCCTTTGATCAGCCAGAAAACTGTTCAAGGGCTGTTAGCATGGGAGAATTGACGAGGATATCTGAAGTTTGTAAGATGAGCAGCCACATACTCATGTCAGCTACTCAGAATGACATTCTTGCCACACTAGTCCGGCCCCTAACCCACCGTCTAGTGGCACCTCACCGCCAGTTTGAGCTTCGCCATGCAGCTTATCCACAACGTTTCATGACTGAGTGCCCCCATTCAAGAACACCTAGAGGCAATTATGTCCCCAGGCAACCACGACGTCCTCAGGTGCATAAGTGGGCACAGAGACCCTCACAAGTGCAGCCTCAGTTTCAGAAGATGGAGGCAGAAAAACATCCTGACAGCTCTACCTTTCAAGAGATGAAGCCAGAAAACCAACCCAACAGGTCTACTAATGAGAACCCAACTCTAGAGACATCTCAGGTCTGTGCATGCGGAATGTGCATGCCTGCAGTGTCCACTCAGTAGGGTCATTTGACTCATTTCCCAAAGTTCCATTATCCATATGATTCGATTCATATTCCTCGACTAGAAGTATATACTATATAGGATTCAGGAACACTCTCAACAGTTTGTTGGCAGGTTATGTTTAGTCTTGTGGCATCAATCGCTCTGAGATTTGCTTAGATTTTGATTGCCATGGACGATGGACCCAAATGTGTGCTGAACCTCATACAGTAGTTGAAGAATAGGGTATCTACTATTTCTACATTTCTGTTTTCAAGTTACTTAGTTCATAAGGTTGACACTGCTAAATCATAAAAATAAGGCTTAAGAACAAAGATGCCATGATTGCAGCATATTCTACTACCAAGAACATAATTCTGCACGTGAGTTTAAATTTCCACCAAAAATACATCAACATTTAATTTCTCGGAATTCAAAAAAAAATTGAGCAAATGAAACGTTACAGTGCAAGAATCTTCCATCATCGGTAAATCACATAACAAGTATATAATCTCTACTGATCATCCAAACATGTCAACAAATACAATACTCATCGATCCATTGGTAATACCGGATATTCACGCTGACTAAATTCAACATAAATATCCGGTATTACTATTTGTTGTCCTTTTAAACCAAAATAACCTTTCTTGTGTAAAAAAAAATTTAATTCCCACCTCTCCTCTTTTTTACTATTTAAGTATAATTCAACCTCCGTTTTACAATCAGTACCTTCTCTGGAAAAATAGCACGAGAGAGAGAGAGAGAGAGGAAGAGTCCACTCAGCCCTCTGCGTTTTGACCTCGTCATCTTTCCCGCCTCGCCGAGCCTTACCAAAACCGCGCTACTCGGCGCAGCTCTATTCTAGTCTGAAGGTAACGTATACACTCCGATTCGCTTTCCAAGTTTTTTCTGCATTGTCTCTGAGAATTCATCAAAACCCTAGAAAACGCGGGAAACTACCTAATGCTTTGATCGATGCTGATTCTGAGAATCGTGAAGGTTTTTATTGATTCTGTGGATTATTGTTGTTGTGTTTGCGGTTATTGCTTCATTTCGAATTGGTTTTGTTCAGTTTGTATGCGCTTTGATCGATCAAGGCTATTGAAATTGGAGTAGTATTATGTAGCAGAGGTTAGTTTGAGATCAAGCATGTCGAGTTTATCGGTTTTTGAATGTTAGTTGTGGACCAATAGTTGCACTATTGTTTTTAAGCAGAGGTTCAGAAGTGTTGAAATTTCTGTTGTTTTGTTTGTGTTTATCGAAAAATCGTGGATTCTCGGTTTGTGAACTTCTGTTATTGTAGACTGAATGGCAGATTCTAGCGATTCGTATAGCTTGATCGAAATGTGTAGCTTTCGGTGTACAGTTGTTTATCTGATGGAGTGAATTTGATGTGGTAGCTGCATAGTGTACAATATTCAGTTTCTTGAATTTGTTGTTCACTTGCTCTTGAATTCACACTGATCTTACTGAAGTTGGTGTGTGCTATTTCTTGGCAGGCGTTTACTGCATCTACCTAGTATTGTGCTACGATACCTTTTGCACTAGGGTGTTGACATTTTCTTTTGTTAAACAGCAGGGGTTGAGTGGCTGAAAGTAATATGGAGAATACTCTCAGGGAGATTCTACGTGTTCTTGAACCCTTACCTGAGCATCGAGAAGCACGATGGCAGTTTCTTCGGGAGTTACAAGGAGCTGTTGAGTCTGTAGAAACCTTAAGAGGTGATTACAGTACATCTATTTTCTTTTTACTTCTTTCATTTCATATATTCATCTATGTTTTGGTCCAGCCAGTTTGTTTAAACAGTCGCTAGACTCAACTCACAAAAATTATTGACATAATTGGCATAAAAACAGGTGCAACAGTGGAGCCATTTGGATCGTTTGTGTCAGAACTTTTTACCCGGTGGGGAGACTTGGATGTTTCAATTGAGTTCTCTAAAGGCACATATATTTCTTCTTATGGAAAGAAGCACTCGCTAGATGTACTACGAGATGTAAAGAAAGCTTTGAAAGGGAGAGGTAGGTTTGATGATTATTATTCAAATGCTTTAAACCTTGAGAAGATTTTTCCACGTCTAATAAAAAAGACTGAAGATAATAATGTCTCAGTAGCTTCACCTGTCTGTGGTCTATGATGCTGATCGTAAGCAACTGTTAGTATGCTTAACATGTCATTGACTCATAGTTAATCATTTTCTCATATGTTTACATAAATCACATGTGCAAATGGCCTACATTCTATAAACGTACACTGTTTATATAATCTGTAAATATTTCCATAAGCTTCTTCACTACAAAACTGTACGACTTTTGGGGTTCAATTTTTCTTAATATCAAAAGTTTAACATCTAATTTCATAACTAACATTGATTCATTTTCAGTCGGATGGTGTGAATTCATACGTCATGCAAGGGTTCCCATTCTGTTGGTCCAAAGTTATCGTGGAAACATCTCATGTGATAGAAACATCTCCTGTGATATTTCAGTCAACAACCTGAAAGCCCAAATGAAATCGAAGCTCTTGTTATGGATCAGTGATATAGATCCACGCTTTCGTGATATGATTTTACTGGTAGGTTGCAATTGCAAACTAGAATGTACTTTTCAAATGAAAAGTGTTCTTTAATTAAATAGTCCTGTTGCTTTTGTAGGTGAAGGAATGGGCAAAAGCACACAATGTCAACAACTCAAAATATGGGACTTTCAATTCATACTCTCTTAGTTTGCTTGTGGTCTTTCATTTTCAGGTGAATTTAAATCTTCATTTCTGGTGTTGACCACTAAGTAGTTGGAGTCTGAAGGGGTTCTTGGACTTTACAAATGTTACTTTTATTCTTTTCCCAGATTCATGCTGCCTGGTTTATCATTTTCTTTTTTTGTGTGCGTTACATGTTGATACCATGCTGGATCTTACTAGAGTATGAGCATTTTTTTAAAAAAACTTTTGGTTTCTTAAGCTGCTTTTAAATCATGTTCTTGCTCCATAAAGTAGCAGAATTTATGATTCAGTTTTGTGTAGTTTACTTTCCTGATTTTAACTTGATATTCTTAAAAAATTTCAGACATGTGCACCTGCAATTCTGCCACCTCTTCAAGATATTTATCCAGAAACTCTCACGGATGATCTTCAAGGTACTTTTCAGCCTCCGCCTTAAACAGAGAGATCATTTTGCCACTAACTGCTGGTAAAAAATGAATAGAAGGTTTCTACACTAGTTTCTGATTATTTTTTTTTGTTTCAAGATATGGCTTTGGTTCTTTGTTTGAAATAATAGTTAACTCTACACAGCATCAAAGGAAATGAACTCCCTCATATGAAGTAATTATGTGAGGAAGAAAATTATGATTTCAGGCTTTCAATTGCCAAGTCTTCTTTGATTGATTGAGGGATGATATGTAGTTGTAATTGGCCGCTTTTTTGCCAATATAGAGAAGTTTTTGGCCAATATAGAGAAGTAAAATTTGTTCCCCTGTCATGATACCTATGAAATACGTAAATTCTTAAACGCCTGAAGTGTGATTCTGTTTTTTATTTTTCTTTTTCTCTTTTTTGGTCATGAAGAGGAGATTCTCGAGTTGACTAGACCCACTTCTCTTTAATATTGTTCGTTACTCCACTTTGTTGTTTCATGAGAGGTATTCTAAAAGGTTTTTAATAACACTTGGAGAAAAAGAAACAAAAAGAAAAGGTTCAATAGTGCTCCTGGGAAGGATCTTTGTTTTTTTTAGAATGTACAATAAGAAATCTATCCACTGGAGAACCGTTTGTTGATGTGAACATAATTAACTGACTAATTTAGACAAGTATCTGATTGTGCTATGTTTCTTGCAGGCTTGAGGGATGATGTAGAAAGACGTATTGAAAATAGTTGTGTTGAGAACATAAGAAGATTTAAACTAAACAAATCGAGAGCTCAGAATAAGAGTTCTTTGTCTGAGCTTTTCATTTCATTCCTTGGGAAGGTATCTTGACTATTTTCTGCTTTTCACGAATAATTTGACTTGAATAAATTTTTAACCAGAGCTTTGTGTATCAGGAGTCCCCACAAAAGTTTTCTATGCTTATTCATTTGGATGTCTGGTTAGGTACTTTTGTTTATTTGATTATGGTCATTTTGTAAATATGCAGTTCTCTGACCTTAGTTCTAAGGCTGTGGAGTTAGGAATTTGCACATATTCTGGAAAATGGGAAGCCATAGAAAGCAATATGGGATGGTTGCCCAAAACCTATTGTATATTGGTAATTTCATCTTTCTTTCTCTACATATATTAAATGTTTTGATTCTCTATTCTATTTGTTTGTAGTTGAGTTGCTGCCAGTGCCACCACCACTGATTCTTTGACTGGAATTGGGCAATGTAGGTTGAAGATCCTTTTGATCGGCCAGAAAATACTGCAAGAGGTGTCAGCGCAAGATCATTGAATAGGATCTCTGAAGTTTTTGAGATGAGTTGCAGCACGCTAATTGCAGCTAGTTATAGTTCCTCCCTAGCCATTGAGAGTTCCCTTCTTCCCACACTTGTCCGACCAGAAACGCTGCACCTTATAATTGGGAACCGTGGTTACAATATTGAGCATCACCAAACAGCTCTTCCACATTATTTCATGGCTGAGAGTTCATATTCACGAACTCCAAGACATTATAACGGCCCCCGGAAACTAAATGATCCTTATGTGCGAGAGAAGGCATCGCCAAGGGATTGCAACTATCCCCCAAAACCATATGATCCTTATGTACGAGACTTGGTGCCCCAAGAGAATTATAATGGTCCTCGGAAACCAACTGGTACATACTATCCCCCAAAACCATATGATCCTTCTGTACGAGACTTGGTCCCCCCAAAGAATCATAGTGGTCCTCGGAATCCCAATGGTTCTTATGTACGAGAGTTTGTAGACTCATTCCCACAAGTACACCAAGAAGTACGAAATCCAGTGCATTCATCCTCACAAGCAAAACCACAGATGCAGAAGCCCATGCACTCATCTTCACAAGTGAGACCACAAATACAAAAGCCGGTGCACACATCGCCACAAGTACAACCGCATGTACTTAAGTCTGTGCACTCAACCTCACAAGTAGAATCACCACTTCAGAAAAAGAAGCGAGAGAAGGCACAACAGTTACTACTTGAGAAACAGAAGGCACCAATGCTACAGGCGTATCAGGAATGGAGACCAAAGAAACCAGGAATGCAGTTATGATGACCTACACTGCTGTTTTGATATGGTCAAAATGTAGAGAACCTTACCAATTTGCCATGTCTATGGTGATCATTTTGTAGGAGCGAAGATTTTTTTGTCAAAATGGCTTTTAATCGTTCTCCTGCACTGATGAAGCCTTTCTTTCGAAGGAATATAAAAGCCAGCAAAATGGAAGTTTTCAGTTTGACAATTTGTTAAAACAAGATTAATCTGATTACTGATCTCAATGTCGAATGAGTTCCTGATATTTGTTTCTGTCAGGAAAACAAGTTTCTGATCGACCTGAGTAGAGCTTGATATTTTTTATGTTCAGAAAGATGTCGATCCTGAGTATATTCATTATTCATTGGAATTGACAGCAAGAGGAAATGGAAGCATACATCATGGAACCTCAAAAAGAATAAACAAATAAATTTAAACTGATATTGAAGTATTAATATGTACATCATACATAAAACAATTTTACTCTTTAATCTAATTCTAGTTCAAATGCTATTCTATTTCACAAGTAGGGAACCAACTCAAATCTGCATAATCTTTACTGACGTCTGGAATTGTCTTAAAGGGCATCCAATCTGTGCTACACAATTAAACGAATCTCTCTTAATCACTCTCTTGCCAAATTACACTTGCGCCGATTATTACTGGTGTTGGCATCATCAATATTTTGCTCATTTTTCCTTCATATAGATGAGCAGTATAAATCACTCTGGGTCTTCAACTCCGACTGCTTCAACTATGCAAGAGGCGTTTTTCAGCCATTAAGAGCCTATAACTTGCATGAGGACCCTCAGATGTGTCTCGCAAACTAACTCTCCATCCCATGGCATTTCCAATCGCTTGAAGCTCATCCATGACCGCAAGGGCATCACGGATGTATACACGTCCACCTGGTCTTAGCATGCGGTCCATCTCGAGCATGATTGTTGAAATACTGCACCTGTGATTATGAAAAATAACCTTTTATTTCTGTTTGTTAGAAAAGAACGAAAAGAGATATTGAAAGCACCAATTTATAGCCAATATTAAACCATGCGTTGAATACCTCACCCCCAACCAATGAAACTGCAAGTAAGTAGGTATTGAATATGATTCCCAGAAGACAGTAATTCTACATTCCCCTTTCCTTTTTGAGTCAAATGGTTAACTGCTCAACCAAAGACGAACCTTTCATCCTTCTCTTCTGCATGTACTATAATTCCCACAATCTCTCACTTAATAATGAGGAACATAAACTATGTAATCAGGGCCATCGGTTATACTTCCAAATTTATTACTGAACACCTACACTTTCTAAAATACAATTGTTTCTAATTAACTACTAATATTCTGAATCTTACTTCTAGTGTAATGTAAACCCTCATTGCAGCAAACTACTGTCACTCTCATCTAAGGGACATGAAGTGATGGACTGATGGGAAACCAGAATCGGTAAACCACAATTAAACTTGTGTACTTTGAAAAAGAGAGGCATACCTTTTCTTCTCAATAGAGAAGAGGCCAGCTGCATGTAATAAATCATAGGTTCTTGGGTATGTATCAAATGGCTCACACCTGATAGACATAATGCAAATTAGTTACTTTTAATTAAATGGATATTGTTACAAGTATCAGTAAAATCATTTTTGGAACTTATTATAACAATTAATTTTGTCAGCATTTGTCGACCATTTTAATGGATCTTTAGTCGTGTTTTTTGGTCCGATAAAATAAATGCAGACTTTTATAATCAGACAGTCTATCACATTATCTCCGAGCAAAGAAAGCCATATTAATAAATCAACCTAGAGAGTTGTTGGTATCATACCAGTCATGCATAACTCCAATAAGTCCACGGTCATATATAACAGGCAAGGTGTTGGGGCCGCTAACAGGAACCACATTCATAACCCAAGAATTTAAGCCATGTTCTATAAGTGCCACTGCAAATCTGCCAACCAATTTTTATAGATGTAAGCAATGAGAAAATTTAAGAAACATAAAACAGAAAAAGGTTGATCAGTAGAATATGAGATGAATATCATACCCTCCAAAGCCAGCTCTCATATCCATTACATTTCTTAATCTTAGCTTCTTCCATTTGAAAGCACGGACATATCCTTCAATTATTTCGTGCCAATATTTAGATTCTGCCTTGAAGAGCTCCTTTCTGGATATATAGGCATCAAACTGTATGCTCTGAAGCCTATCAGGGGGAGTTTGCATGCGGTCTGGCCATGCTGTGACATTTGCTCCATAACCATTTTCAGGGAGTCTTGTTATGCATGCCTTCAGATCAACATACCTACATCATCATACAAAGAACACCAAAAAACTGAGACCCTCACAACAAGAAGAAGAAGGTTGAGTACATCTGCACTAAAGTTCTTATAGACAGTATTTTCAGATTTGAAATATGATCGATGTCTGATATGAAGAACAAGAAATTTAAGTACACAGATTCTGAGAAGAAGTTATCTCTAAAGCGATTAATCAAACCACTAGTAAGAGAATGGTTGGACAGGAAATATTACCAAACTTTGTCTGGGTCATCACTTGAGTCACATAATGGAGGTTTGGTTTCTGCATCCCGACTTAGATAGCAGCTGTTGTTAACCGGCTTCTGCCATACGGCAACATAGCCATCCTTTTTCACAAACTCCCAGCAAAGACGCGTCGTGAGGTTAAGCATCTCTGGCCAAGATTAAATGAGAAAAAATATCAGAAATGTTATGTTGCCAGGTAAGAAATTTCATGTGCAATGAAGATGGTCATACTGCTCATTTGTTGGTCAAAATTGGACTTCATGAGCAATAAAATAATAAAATTGGAATTGCAGTCAAAAGACTAGTAGAAAACTGTAGGTGGACAGAGAATTAATTTAGAAGTGGAAAGACAAAAAGTTATATAGTGTTCAAGTCATCTCAAGCTGAAAATTGCAGATACAGAGGGCAACTAAGATACAAAAATAAAACCTCACTGAGAGAAAAATGCAATAAACAAATTATCAGAAGAATTTCAACAAACTAGTCAAATGAAAAAGTATATAGAAGAGTAGTGATACCTTGCCACTGCTCCTCTAGGACTTCTTCATGCTTATAAACTGGCTGTGCTGCCCAAACAAAGTATCCTCCTGCCCGGAGCATCCTATTAACCTCAAGTAGCAATATCCCATCTTCAACAAAGAAGAGAGAGAGGGTATAGATAAACCACAATCAGAAGATATCCGCTAAGTCACCAACTCTTTAACAATAAAAAATATCACAAAGATCAAACAACAGTTTCAAACCCTGAGATTTTGATCGTAAAGAAATAGGGTGAACTTCTTAAGGTGAGGAAGTTGAGGAATAAGATGTTCTTTACATTTGAATATCATGTCTCTATCTTTTATCAACACCCATATCATGGAAGGATTGAGAAAATTACAATTCCACCAATATTGCTCACATACTGTCTAATTTGGTCTGATGAGCACATTCATTCAACTATTCTAAACTTGTCATTTCTAAGCTATGAAGAACATCGAAAGGGGAAAAAAAAAAACTGTGCTACAAAAATGACATACCGTCACGAATCCAATTAATCCTGCACCGTGAGCAATGGATCAAGTCAAATGCCTGACTTGGGTATAGCAAACGGCGCGTAGCAAAAGCTGCTACCATTGCAGGTACTCCACGTTCCAGAGCAAATTGTATCTGGTTCTCATGGACATCTTTCGGAGCAATCGACATAGTGACGACATTCCGTTGCATCAGGTATGCACCAAAACTTGCAACACCACATCCAACATCCAGTGCAACTCGGATATGGCGACCAAATGTGATGTCAGGGATCATCTACACCATTAAAAATCAACCATCAGAGAAACAAAGAAAACAATAACTCACTGTCCTAACTATCCACTCCAATTCCTTCTTTCAACTCCAAACAATTCTAACCTTAGACATATGATCCAAGTACTCATCTGCCCCGTGTATAAACTGCGTACCGCCTCCTGGAAACTTAAACTTATTTTTCTGTCGCGTAATCCAGTTTTGACCCCCTTTATCCTCAACTAGTCGAGTATGAGGTACATTATTGAACCAAACCTGCAAACAGAAGTTACAATCATTCATAAATCTTCTTCACACTTATGTACTATACAAAGCTATAAACTTGGCATCCATAGCTGCATTTCAAACTAGGCTAATGAATTTGAAGTACCTCATCTCGGCTTTTCGGCCATGGAATTGGAGTCTTGTAATTCTTGGGCGGCGGAACCAAGCAATTCAAACCATTGCCGGAATCCGGACAATGCCGCTCAAATCTCTCACCTTTTTCGGTGGATTTGAGTCTCTTGATAGCCTCCATATTATCCAAACACGGTACAAACTCGCTCATAGTCTTAGCACAAAGCTCAAACCTCTTCACACTGACCCAACCCGATCCGCGCCCGTCGTTCTCCTCCACCGTCTCATTCCCGGCGCTCCAATTCTCCACCACCTCCTCGGGATCGAACTCCCCGACCTCGAACTCGTCGGCCATGGTCCCGTTCTCGTCGACAATCCCGAACCGCTGGATCACATCCGACGGCGGAGGCGCGGGCGGCGGGGGAGAGGGAGGAGGCGGCGGCGGAGGTGAGGGCGGGGCTAGGGTTTCGTTGAGGAGAGCGGAGAGGTTGAAAGGCTTGTTGAGATTGGGAGATATGGAGACCGCGGGAGGAGATCGGGCGGAGACGGAGAGGAGCTGCTGGGCCCCGCCGGTCCAGTTCTTGCCTAAGTAGAAGAAGGTAACGGAGATCATGATGAATCCACATAGTTTGATCAGCAATGGGATCCTCAGCCAATCGCCATTGCCGAAAAACCCCATTTCGAACAGAGCCCACTACGGCTGAAACGCAGCGTTCTAGTAGCAATGTGAGAGTGAGAATCTGGGTTAGATAAATGAGACAGAGGAGGTTGACTCATGTCTAACGTCACCCGCGAAGGGATAGAGTAGTAATTGGCGGGGGAAGGAGAGGGGGACACGTGGCGGAGGACAAGGATCCTGTTGCCAGTGCCGGTGACGGAAAGGGAAGAATCAAATCTGGGTGGGTGGTTTTATTATCAAGGATTTCTTTCCAAATTAAGAAGCTAGTTGTTAAATATGGCCGGTCGTCAAAGGGATGCGGATGTTTTATATATATATATATATATTTTAGTTTTATAATAGAATTACTAAGAACAACTTAGTGCAATGGAGTTCGATCGATCGATGATTCCCGATTTATTGTGTAATACTAAATTCGTAATAAAAAAAAAAGACTTTACTCAATATTGAATTCATCATTCTATAGAAAATTATATATGAGTCAGTTGTTAATCATAATTGTGTATTAGCTGCATCAGTCTATATTCTAATAAATTATTTATTTCTATTCTCGTGATCTGATGTTATAATATTAAGTATTACACATACAACATTTATTTCGTATCTAAAATTTGACTCATCACATCATTTAAAATGTATTTAGAGAATTGAAACTATGCAATACTATTAAAAGCCAAATTCGAATACATATACCTTTCTAAGTAGGGCTGATGATAAAAAAGTCAGATTTACTATACTTAATGATAAAAAGGTTGGTAACTATTTTATAATGATAATTAGGTCACTTAATTAAAACTCTTAAAGCGTTGTCCACAAAATTGTAATTATTTACAACTTGTGCCACTGTTGTATAATTTCACTCGCTCTCTCTTCACTACCGTCTGCGCCATCCGCATCCAAGCCAAGCCCAACGTCGTCGCCTTCAAGGTCCAGCGCGGTCATCTTAAAGAATACACTTATGAAATTAATCAGGCAACAAATAATTATTTATCACAAAAGAATACACTTCAACCTAGTCAATTAAGACACAATAAATATTATTATTACCATAGTTTTCCTTTTTCAGAGATTCCATACCATAAATAAAAGATGAACCAACACAACTTTTAATTCCAAAAGTGCTTCCATTCCCAGCACCCATTTTACGGGAAAGCACAGTTGTTCTCTCCATCCCCGAACACAACCCAACCCACACGTCACCCAAATCTAACGTCTTAAGCCAAACCCACCAAACCACAACCGCCTAATCAAACCACTCACAATTCTCCCAAATTCAAAATCCAAAATTAGGGTTCCGAATCCCAAATCCGCCTCCCAATCTTCCCCAATTTACATGCCATGCCGAGGCGGCCCGCTCGCTAGGGTTCCGCCGCGACCGTCCGATGCCACCGCTTCCGAAACGCGCCTCTTCTAAAATCTCCATGGCCAACTCCTCGAAGCCGTCGAAGCCCGAAAATGACGAGTCGTGCTCGCGCTCGATCAGCGAGACCGTCAACGGCTCCCACCGCTTCACCATAAAGGGCTATTCTTTAGCCAAAGGCATGGGCGCCGGGAAATACATACTCAGCGACACTTTCACCGTCGGCGGTTACGATTGGGCGATTTACTTTTACCCCGACGGTAAAAACCCCGAGGACAGCTCCGTCTACGTCTCCGTCTTCATCGCGCTGGTGAGTGAGGGCACCGACGTCAGGGCCTTGTTTGAGCTGACCTTGGTTGACCAGAGCAACAGCGGCAAGGACAAGGTCCATAGCCACTTTGATCGGGCCTTGGAGAGCGGGCCCTACACCTTGAAGTACCGTGGCAGCATGTGGTAAATGTGCCTTTCTTGCTTCTTGTTTCGGTTTGATTGCGCCGCAAGTTTTTGTTTTCGATAGTTAAATTCCGGTGAAATGTGGCTTAGGGATGAGGTTTTCATGTTGTTTGATGTTTAAGAGTGGTGATTTAGAAGCTTTTTAAGTAATGAGGGATATAAATGTGGCATATGCGTGAAAGATTCTATTTTTATTGTCATCTTGCATATGGATAGGTCACATTGTTGGAATTGTCTTTTCGATTGGTTATGCTGTGGATTCTTTTCATGTTTTAATCATCAGATTTTACTTTCAGGGGTTACAAGCGATTTTTCAGAAGACAGGCCCTTGAGACGTCCGAGTTTCTAAAGGATGATTCCCTTGTGTTGAACTGCACTGTTGGAGTTGTCAGAACTCGCCTCGAGTGTCCGAAACAGTTTGCAATCACTGTACCGCCGTCAGACATGGGTGAAGGTCTCAAGGCTTTTCTAGAATCTGGAGCTGGTTGCGACGTGGTTTTTCAGGTCGGCGATGAGGAATTTAAAGCTCACAAGTTGATTCTTGCTGCTCGTTCTCCTGTATTCAAAGCACAGTTTTTTGGACACCTTGGGGATTCGAGTGTAGATAAGATAGTCGTGAAGGATGTTGAGCCCTTCATCTTCAAGGTAATGGTCATTTGAGTTAGTTGCTTCTGCCTTTCACCATTGGAACAAGTAGAAGATTATCAAGCATGACATATACATTAAGAACTGCATAGTTTTTTTTTCCATGGTTATGATTGAGATTAAGATTTTATACTACTATTAGTAGCTAACAAATTTTTGAATGCACAGTAACTCAATTTTGCATCACCGAAATGTGAAATGTCATTTGAAGCCAAAGTATCTCAATAAGACATCAGTATTAGTCCTTTTGAAGCCCAAGTAGTTATGATAGCAAACAAATCTTTTATACTTCGCTAGTCCGCAAATTGAAGCTGTCGCTATTTAATCTAATAATGTTTTAGTTTCTTAGTTATTGAATTCTCACATAAGTTCTAAAGTTTCTGTTTATTTAAGATTAATCCACGGGATTGTTCTCTATGTTTGGGGGTCTTTTGTGGTGTAATCAGACTATCAGAGTAGGAACTATGAACCACTCTTACATCTGACCCCGTCCTAAAAGGCATTGATGGTCGTGAAAAGTTCTCCGTCTATGGAACTGCTGTGGTACAAAAATATGGGATGTTGAAGGTTGTCAGAGTTGTGTCTATTGAATTCTGATGGTTAAGGTTTGTGTGTGGTTAGTTTAAATGTCAGTTCATCTCTATTTCAACAGCACTTACAATAATCTTATGGCAACTTAAGGGAATCAATACTAGTCATAATTTATGGAACTTATGCCCTCGCTGATAATTGGAACATTGTAAGCCAGTTTGTGCTTGTTTTAGAAATCTGTAAATCTCTCCATTTTGCTCTCTATCGCCTTAGTCGAGATTAGACTAGAAGTTTGTTGTGTGTGTGCCGCCAATAATTACAGATAAGTGAGTTTTGCTGCAACTATTAACATATATGTCAATAGATGTCTCCCCTCAGATATTTAGCGTGGTTAATAAGTCACATGGTTTTTCCATTTTTCTTTTTCCAGGCGATGCTTCTGTTTATTTACGGGGACAAACTTCCTGATGTACGTGAAGTTACAGGTTCATCATCTTTGTGCACATTCACTGTCATGGTGCAGCATCTGTTGGCTGCTGCAGACCTGTATAACCTAGACCGACTGAAGTTGTTGTGTGAATCAAAGTTGTGTGAAGAAATCACTACTGAAACAGTGGCAACCACTCTGGCCCTTGCTGAGCAGCATCACTGTCCACAGCTGAAGGCTGTGTGTCTAAAATTTGCAGCAAAGTCGACAAACTTGGGAGGTGGGTGTTACCCATAGATTCTGGGGTTGAAGTTTTCAGGTTATGTCGGTTACAGTTTCTCTTAGTAGTCTTAAGTGCTCTTGTCTATACTTCATGCATGTCCCATCAAACATGTTACAGATGTCCTTATCAATTTCTATGGTTTCAGGAAGTCATTAAGGACGTTCCATTAAATTTTATGGTATTCCATGTGAGTCCTCAGGTCAGCCTTTGGTGACACCATGATATTCTGGCTGATCGAGGCGCAGCATTTTGAGAATGGTATATGTAGTAGGATTCTTGATTTGACCGGGTCTAATTGTATATATAGGTTCCTCCACTACATTTTGTTCCATTGAGTAAAGAAAAGATGAGCAGAATAAAATAGAATTAGAATTCAAGATCTCTCACTATCATTCAAAAAGAAAAAGAAAAAAGACAACTGAGTAGATCTTCTGGACCCTGCATGGTTACAATTGGTTGTCTTTAGGCTTGAGAAAGTTTAAAACTAGGTGCCCTTGCTCTCTCTCTCTCTCTCTCTCTGACACACACACACACACACAATCTGTTAATGTATAGGGGACGATGAATCCCATAATTGGTTGGCTAATAGTTTAACTTCACACCTAAATGGTCTAGAGTAGCTGTCACTTTTTAGTAAGATTTACTATTTTCTCTTTTGTTGAATGCTGGTTATTTGACTGGAAATTTCCGTTTTGTTTTTGTGAGCGCATTTGATATGAATCTGGGTAACTTTTTCCCAAGTGTAGAAGAAGAGCATTTCAGCTGGATATTATGTCTCAGATGCCTTTCATGTAACTTTTTGTCTGGTGGTGTAACTAATGAGATCGTCTTTTGTTTTTCAGCTGTAATGCAATCAGATGGATACAAGCATCTTGAAGAGAGCTGCCCTTCAGTGTTACAGGAGCTACTAAAGACATTTGCATCTGTTGATGCCAATGAAAATTCAAGTTCAAGTAAGAAGAGGAGTGGGAGCAGCATTTACGGGCTGGACTTGCCAGCAGATGGCAGTGGGGCTATAGCAGAATCAGCAAATCCCATTGCCAGGCGGTTGAGGCCGCGGCGATATTAATCTTCTGAGTCACCTTTAAGTGTTGCAGACTTGGAAAGGCTGAAAGGAGAGGTCTTGTGAAGAGAACTGTAGTTATGGATGTGGATGAATCTCGTCCTCCAATCTGTGTTGGTGTCACTCCCTGTATAAAATTTCAATGGTAAATTTGGAGGGTGAAGTATAATGCCTGTGTTCTGTAAGTTTGTTAGGGAGCTGTTTGATGTAAGCAGAAATTTGTATGGTTGTGTTCTGTAACTGTATCTAGGATTTGTAGATTAGAGTCTTAGTTTCAATGGAATGATATTATTACAGAAAAGGCTAATCTAAACCTATATTTCATCTGCAAATTTTTATTTTGGCCTGAAACCAGACCTATCTTTGAAAGTGTCCAGTGCATTGTACCAATCTTGGTTCCATTTGAATCTCAAAGCGTGTGATTATACTTTTAGGTGTACAATGTGAATTGGATACTGAATCAGCCTTCAAATAGCATTCATACAACAGATGTTGAGACATGTAAAAACTGAAAAAGTAAAAACTACTGATAGCAAAGCTACAAGACCTTTTTTTCTCAAGAGAACTGGAAACATCGTTGACGGTATTGTTTTGGTATGAATTATTACAAGGGCTTGGTTCATGGCGATGAATGACCAGGCCGGAGGAAGGCACCCGTGACGAAGTCTCTCTTGCGAGCGCCATGCGCAGACAGCATGTTCTCGTAGTCCTTTCTGCTGTACCTCGGTAGTGAAGGCATGGAAGTCACTTGCATTCATCTTTCCGCTTCCTTGATCTTTTTGAAGCAGCAGTTGGTAGCTTATGGTTTGTGTCTTAAGGTGGTGTTGTGGAATTCTGTGTTTGAAATGGTAGTTATTCACGTGGACAAGGTATGCCAAGCACTCCTGAGTTGCTGTCTGCCAATTCAGTCTGCAATATATGATCTTTGATCGCACAGCATGACTTTTCCTCAAGTTTGCAAAGAAGGTTTCGACCGAATGCTGCATGAAGTCATTAACTATTTGAATAGACCATTGTTCATACAGTACTTTCTGACCAAAACAAAAGAAGTTTCAACTCTATACTGCTCCATCCACTCATTTCACATAGGCCAGCAGAACCGTTTATTACACTTGGAAGTTGGAATGGTGTACTTGCCAGAATACTAGGTGAAACTCCAAAAACCCAACATCTGAAAACGCAAGGCTAAATAAAAGTGATAAATGGTGCAGCAGAACATATACAAGTGAATACGATAACTCACCAAGACATAACATACTATGACATGACAAGCATTCCGCAATGCGCATACTCTCAATATCACTAGATGTGACTAGTATACCCATAATAAAACTTGACTGTTAGAAATAGTTACTGATTCAGACTCCTCCTAGTCTTAGTCTTGTAGCTGCTTTTTTGCGCCTATTCTCACGGATCCTGCCGATCGAGACTCTCTTGCATAGCTTCTCGCAAAACTTGAAGGTGATATTGCAGACCAACAATAAGTTCCACAATTGCTGCTTCTGTCTTGTGTTGATTTGCAAAGTAGAGGGTTTGTACCAGAAGCACATGGCTCCCGGAAACATAGGGTTCCTCTTGAAAGTTCCTCTTGGCGTACCATTTCTTCGTATTATGAGCAAGTGGTGCTGAATTGAAAACTAGAAAGATAGCTAGATCTATGACTATCACGCCCCGGTCCCGGCGTCGGTGGGTTCAGACACCCCGCCCCGATCCCGAGGTGTGATCAAGTGTTACAAAGCGGAATGTAAATAAAAAATAAAAGCACTTCTTTCTAGGCTCTTCACTCTACGCTCGTCCGACACTTTGAACCGACAATCACTAAACACTTCTCTGCAAAACAGCAAGTAAATGGGTAGGTGAGCAAAACCACGCGCTCAGTGAGTGCCTTATGTAATATGCCAGCAAAGTCATGTCATTTTACGCACGCTACAAAATACGTATAAACATAACACAAGCGAACCAAATCATAGAACATAATAACAATGCATGCATGGATGTTCCTCCTCACACTTTCCATTGCCCTCAAATGTATTTTTCTCTTTCTTTCGTTAGTCTTCTTGTTATACTCATGGTCTCCAGTCCCGAAACCCGAAATACATCATTTTATCGACTTCTGACGTCGAAAGGGCATAGTTTCCCCAAACTCGTGCACATGTGGACTGATCATAGCTACTGGATGTCCCCATGAGTTAACTCAACTACACGAAAGGTTTTTATTTCCAATAATAGTTTCCAAACACTCATGTTCCCTTCAACTTCCAATCTCACCATTTTCCCATCATGAAATGTATGATCAGGTAATATAATTCAAACCAAAAACACATGTTTTCCAACATTGTAGATACGTAACAACCAATCCAGAATCTAAATATCACCAAACATATATCACTAACATTTATAACAAACAATGCCAAACAATGTCAATATTTCATAAATAGATTAGAAACATGCTTTTCGACTAATTTAAAAGCATATAAGAATATTTAAAACACATTACATAAACTACTCACCTCGATG
Organism: Potentilla sterilis; assembly: GCA_963682095.1. Lineage (NCBI taxonomy): Eukaryota > Viridiplantae > Streptophyta > Magnoliopsida > Rosales > Rosaceae > Potentilla > Potentilla sterilis. The sequence continues at coordinate 8,460,882 of OY821763.1, read as the reverse complement.
AAACGAATCGACACCCAGATCGTAAATCGAGCAACTTAGAACGAGCTTTCTAGAAATTATCATTGTATCCAACTCCAACCATCATGGATAGAAAGATCATGTCGATACGAATCCGTAGCCACTCGCGGATTCAGAATCGGAGTTACGGATCAAAAGTTATGATCCGCCGAAGTTTCGTCGCAAATCTAATAAAATAATATTATTGTAAAGAGAGAAAGATGAGAGAGAAACCTCTAAAAAAATGGTACTGACTGAACTGAATGAAGGGGGGCTAAGCCCTATTTATAGAACAAAAAATATCATGTGTCACCATGTTGTTGGTGACATATGTCAACAACACACAAATTCTCTACAAATGTGACATTTGGCTAATGAGTAAGGCTGATGATGATGTCATCAACACCACTTGGTTGACATCAGCGTCAGCTGCCCTCTTCCCTCTCTGCAACATGTCAACCTCTCCTCCAATCGAAGTTCGCCACGTCGTTATATAATTATCTTCCGATTAAACTTCCAAAAATCGTTTAAAAATAGTTCGGAAACTCAAATAATTCACCGAAAAATATGACGAACTCGTGATGACCTCTACTTTCTATTTTTTAAAAGAAAAATAAAATTTGACTAACTTAAAAAATCAGAATATTACAATGACACTTAGCTAAGGCACATGTCTCACAGTGCAAACTAGACTCTTTTATTCCCAAAAATAAGGATGGCATAGATTTCTTCATGACCCCAAAGAATGAATGACCCAACTGGCGATGTTATAACCATAATTCACTCAACTGATCAGAACTCAATGTCAGGGCAACATGAGCTTGATTGCTTGAAGGCGCTTGTATTTGTCATGCGTACATGCAATCCAAATGAAACAGTCTCTCTCTCAAGTACCCTTTGCTGATTATCACCCGAGTGCACAAGTCCTGAAAAATCACGTACATAGGAAAGAAGGTTACAGAGCATTTGTTTTGTGAGTTTAATTAAGACACACATAAGAGGTGATGAGACAAAGTTGGGACAAACAAAACATTATAGAGAATGATGGAAGGTGTAACTTGAACTAACCCAATTCCTAAGACTAGAAAAGACTCGCCATTAGCATTAGACACATGCATTATAGGTGGAGAAGACAACTCAACAAACAAGGACTTATCATAGGTTATGTTGTTAGACGCACCAGAATCAATTATCGAAGTATTACTACCAGTAAAGCTTTAAACATGTAAAACAACACCAATTTTATCTCGTTTCTCTTGAGTCACAAGAGTATTACCCTTAGTGAGATCTTGTCCCTCCACTCCATAGAAGTCGGTTTCTTGCTCCTGAACCAACTGAAACACAGCCTTGCCTTTGTGTTTACTGTTACCACATTTCCATCCAAGGTTGTTTGTGTTGCGACTCATAAGTTGAGGACATTGACTCTTGTAGTGACCAAGATTCTTACATTAATATTGACAGATCACTTGATTGTCAGCTTTTATCTTTTTACAGTAAGTCCACAGTAATAATCAATGGTCAAACAGAAATTATACAAGTCAAACAGTAAATGGTCAAAGTCCAATTACTATTTACCATTTATTTTTACTGTTTATTCTTTACTGTTTACTGTTTACTATTTACCTTTTACTTTTACTGTTTTACCGTTCACGATTCACTTTTTACCGTTTTACTTTTTACCTTTTATCATTTCTTCAACTTCCCGCCGCCGGCACAGCAGCGCCGCCGCCACCGCCGGCAGCACCACCACACAGGCTAAAAACGCCTGCAATCGACTTCGAATCAACCCAACACCATCGCCACCACCTCAAGACCTCGTCCGCGCTGCCTACCTCGCCATAAAACCCTCGCAGCACCCGCAAACGGCAGCCGACACGGTGGCAGTACTCCACAACCCAAAATTTCTCCAAAATTCAACCAATTAAACCCCAAATTACACTCAATCGACTCCTTTCAATATTCTGAATTCAATTCCAACCTCCAATTACATCAAAAACACCAATTACACAACCTCCACCGAATTCACAAAAACCCTAGAATTTCAAATCTCAAATTCTCCTTACCTGTTTTGAATTGGATCAATTCCTTGGAAGGAATTGTTGAACAGGTCGAGACCTTCAATTCCCCCCCCCCCCCCCCCCCCCCCCAAAATCGGGCCAAGGGGTGGTCGGAGGATGCAGAGGTGTCGCTGGAAGGCTCGAAGCTTCACTTCGTCGATTCTCTCTTCACCGTTGACAACAGAACAAGCCACCACCACAGGCTTGTCGAAAACGTCTAGGTGGTCCAAACGAGGGTAGCACGGCGTTAGGAGGTGGCCGGAGGGCGGAGTTCAGTGGAGGGAGGCGCTAAGTCGGTGGAGCTCGGGCCGATCGGGGGAGAGGGGAGAGAAAGAAGAAAAAAAAGAAAAGGAAAGAAAAGAAAAAGGGATGGGGGATTTCCGTTTCGGGAAATTTTCCTCCCGGCTATTTATAATCGTCCAAAAATCAGAAAGTTACGGGTTTTTACGTCGTAACTTTTTCACGCGAACTCCAAATTAAACGTGCTACTCGTCCACAAACTCGTTTTAGCGTTCTTTATCTCGTCAAGAAATAAAATTCTCGGTCAGGTCAACTTATTTAAAAGTCAACCTTTAGAACTTTCGAATCGTAAAAATAATTCTCGGAACGTAAAAATTAAAGATAAAACTGTCAGGAGGTAAATCAAGGTTCGGGTCGTATCATAATAGCATACAAATATCTAAGATAAAACTTGATTGATCATCGGGAATACAGTATAGAGATTTTTGTTGTGAATCGGGACCCGGTTCAACCGGCACCCGTTACAGGCCACCCTATGCAATTGAAAAAGGTCTGGCACGTCTTTGTCAGCTTTTACCTTGCATTTAGAGTAGAAACAAAAGCCATCAATTTATCATGATCCCATTAAGTTGTGACAAATAACGATGCAGTCAACAGAGATGAAGAAGGAAGAATGAAGGTGAGAGACATATAACGACGAAGTTAACGGAGTTAATTCCTTGGTAAAGGTGAGAGACATATGTCACAATTTCGTTGGTTTCACACAGTGATTTTTGTGCTCACCTGAATTAATGCATGTCAGCCAATGTACTTCCACGTGTCCAAACGGTCCCTCCATTCACAACATGCACCAATTCACAGTGCACTGTCATTGCAACGTTAACAACTTCACAATGTATATATATATTCTTACACTCAACCAGTGCTAGCTATTATCCGGAAGATCCCCAAATAATTTTGAAGAATGTAATTCATTTATACTATTATTAAGAAAAAAACAAAGCTTGCTAGCCAATACATAATTTTTTTTTCTTCACTTTTATACTCTTAAAATAGTAAATAGTTTTTTTTTGTCATCTTCTACCGTGCATTTACAGTAGAGACAAAAGCTATCAATTTATCATAATCCCATTAAGTTGTGACTGATAACGATGAAGTTAACAGAGATGAAGAAAGAAGGTGAGAGACAGATGACGATGAATTTAACAGAGTTAATTGCTCGGTAAATGTTAGAGACAGATGTCACAATTTAGTTGGTTTGGCATAGGGATTTTTGTACTCACCTGAATTAATGCCTGTCAGCCAATTTATTTGTCTATGTGTCCAAACGGTCCCTCCATTCACACCAGGCACCAATTCACAGTGTACTGGCATTGCAACGTTAGCAACTTCACATTGTGTATATATATTCTTACACGTAACCGGTGCTAGCTATTATCCGAAAGATCCCAAAATAATTTTTAAGAAAGGAATTCATATTTGCGAGGTATGGCTTCTTCTCCTATGAATTAAGTTTTTGGTCCTTCATGTCAATCTAAAACTGTTTCAGCTACTCACCTTTTCTTCAGATTCGCTTTAATGTTTATCAGTGTTTTGAGTAATTTTGTTTATTTAGGGTGTGCTTTATTATATTATAAATGATGATAATCATTCGCTTTATGTATGAGTTAGTTTTTGAAATCAACAGTAACTCCATAGCACATGGGAGCCAAAGTAGCTTACCAAGCCGATAAGTGACTACTTGTTTATGCACAGGTATGGCTTTAGCCTCGTTTGATCAGTATTTGGCCCATCATGTCAGATTAAATACCGTTTTAGCTACTAATAGTGAGGAAATTCAACGACCAAATGGACGAACCTGCTCTAGGAGTTTGAGAACATATGTGATGAGCGAATGCAACGGGTTCGTGATCATTGGGGAGCCGCAATGCCTAGGAGTTGTATAATGAAATCTTTGAAATCGCAAACAAAATTTTCACAGTGTACTGGCATTGCAACGTTAACAACTTCACATTGTATATATATATATTCTCACACTCAACCAGTGCTAGCTATTATCCCAAAACAATTTTGAAGAAAGGAATTCATTTATACTATTATTAAGAAAAACAAAGCTTGGTAGCCAATACATAATTTTTTTTTCTTCACTTTTATACTCTTGAAATATTAAATAACGTTTTTTGTCATCTTCTACCGTGCGTTTAGAGTAGAGACAAAAGCCATCAATTTATCATAATCCCATTAAGTTGTGACTGATAACGATGCAGTTAACAGAGATGAAGAAAGAAGAAAGAAGGTGAGAGACAGATGACGATGAATTTAACAGAGTTAATTGCTCGGTAAAAGTTAGAGACAAATGTCACATTTTAGTTGGTTTGGCATAGGGATTTTTGTACTCACCTGAATTACTACCTGTCAGCCAATGTACCTGTCCATGTATCCAAACGGTACCTCCATTCACACCAGGCACCAATTCACAGTGTACTGGCATTACAACGTTAACAACTTCACATTGTATATATATTCTTACACGTAACCAGTGCTAGCTATTATCCGGAAGATCCCAAAACAATTTTTAAGAAAGGAATTCATATTTGCGAGGTATGGCTTCTTCTCCTATGAATTCAGTTTTTGGTCCTTCATTTCAATCTAGCACTGTTTCAGCTACTCACCTTTTCTTCAGATTCGCTTTAATGTTTATCAGTGTTTTGAGTAATTTTGTTTATTTGGGGTGTGCTTTACTATATTATAAATGATGATAATCATTCGCTTTATGTATGAGTTAGTTTTTGAAATCAACAGTAACTCCATAGTACATTGGAGCCAAAGTAGCTGACTAAGCCGATAAGTGACTACTTGTTTATGCACAGGTATGGCTTTAGCCTCGTTTGATCCGTATTTGGCCCGTCATGTCAGATTAAATACCGTTTTAGCTACTTTCAGTGAGGAAATTCAACGACCAAATGGACGAACCTGCTCCAGGATTTTGAGAACATATTTGATGAGCGAATGCAACGGGTTCGTGATCATTGGGGAGTCGCAATGCCTAGGAGTTGTATAATGAACTCTTTGAAATCGTAAACAAAATTTTCACAATGTACTGGCATTGCAACGTTAACAACTTCACATTGTGTATATATATATTCTTACACTCAACCAGTGCTAGCTATTATCCGGAAGATCCCATAACAATTTTGAAGAAAGGAATTCATCTATACTATTATTAAAAAAAAAAAACAGGGCTTGCTAGCTAAAACATAATTTTTTTCACTTTTATAACCTTGAAATATTAAAAAACTTTATAAATGTATCTAATTGTTACATATAAGAACGTAAAAGTCAAGAATAAATTTTCTCTTATTTTTCAGAAACTAACTCTCAACTTGTAGGCTATTTACTACACACTTCTCCACACCCATAAGGTGTGAGTAGTTTCTAATAAGAATAGAAAATATATTAGAGGTTTTTATCGAAAACTACGATTTTGTGTTAATATTTACCAGTAGCAAGATTACTTTTTAAAATTATCACTACCAAGTTTCCATCCAAAACTAATAGAATCTGTTAACTCATAAATTACAAAATTACCCTCATAAATCAATACCACTGAGTCTCAGAAATCAATACCACTGAGCCTCAGAAAACCAACCTCCGCCGCGTTTCCAATACCACTGAGCCTCAGAAACCAACCTCCGTCGTCTTCCGCCGCGCTTCTAATGCCACTGAGCCTCAGAAACTCCATCGTCCTCCGCCGCTCTTCTAAAACCACTGAGCCTCAGAAATCAACAGTTGCCGGCCTCCGCCGCGCTTCTAATGCCACTGAGCCTCAGAAAATCAAAGCTAGAATGAGTTTCTCCTTATAAGACCCTAATCCCTAGCCTCACCAATTTCTTCGCCTCCTTCAGAAGCTTCTCTTCCTCTAACGACATTTCTCACCCAAAAAAAAAAAATCTTGCTTTTTATCTCTTATTCGTTCCTCGTCCTAGCAATCTGATCTAGGCAAATGCAGAGGGAGAGGAAGAGAGCAAGGGTTAAGAGCCACATCGGGATCCAAGATTTTGTACAGGAAATTTGAAACGAAAACCTCTCTGACTCTCTGTTTGGAGGAAAACCAGTCAAATTCTTGTATTTTCAAAGCGAAATCTGAAATCGAACTTGTTGACAGTACATATACTACACCGCCAAGCACATCCGGCGACCTCGTGGACCGTGCAACCGGCATCGGGGGTCCTACTTCCGGCATCTAGCGAGTAGTCCAGCACTCCGGCTACATCTCCATGGTTCCACATCACCGGTGCCGCACTCGGAAGCAGGGCCACCGGGCGCCTGAAGTAGCTTCGTGAGTAGAGAAATATGTAATAGTGTAGTAAAGCATCCCACATTGGAAACATGGTAAAGGAGGAATCCTTCCTTCTCTATAAATAGGAGGCTTCCCCCTTAGTATGAAGGATCTTGGATCCAAGGCATTCCACCCTTGTAACCCGATGGCTTATTGGCCACGCCTACTGGATTCCAAGTGGACGTAGCCGTGCCCTCCGATGGCACGGTGAACCACTATACTTGCAGTGTTCGGTATAGCTTAATTATTGTCCTGTATCTACTAGACCCCAGGGTTTAGGCAGAAACAATTGGCATCCGTCCGGTGGCTTGACGCCCGGACGGTATCGCCGAGCACACCGATCCGTCCGGTGCCGAAGCGCCCGGACCTGATCGCCAACTCTCCGATCCGTCCGACGGCTCAGCGCCCGGACGGTATCGCCAGCTCTCCGATCCGTCCGGTGGCTTGACGCCCGGACGGTATCGCCGAGCACACCGATCCGTCCGACGGCTCAGCGCCCGGACGGTATCGCCAGCTCACCGATCCGTCTGACGGCTCAGCGCCCGGACGGAATCGCCAGCTCTCCGATCCGTCCGGTGTCTTGACGCCCGGACGGTATCGCCAGCTCTCCGATCCATCCGGTGTCTTGACGCCCGGACGGTATCGCCAGCTCTCCGATCCGTCCGGTGTCTTGACGCCCGGACGGTATCGCCAGCTCACCGATCCGTCCGACGGCTCAGCGCCCGGACGGAATCGCCAGCTCTCCGATCCGTCCGGTGCCGAAGCGCCCGGACCTGATCGCCAGCTCTCCGATCCGTCCGGTGCCGAAGCGCCCGGACAGGATCGCCGTGCTCTCCGATCCGTCCAGCGGCAACTCGCCCGGACGGAATCGTCTCGCTCAGCCATACCAGTCCTATTCAGCAGCGGCTCCGCCAGCACTGCCCGATCAGGCTTCAGCGCGTCAGGACCGGTTAAACCCGGATCCTCCCTGGCCACCCACCACCTCATCACTCCCGGCACCCCAACACTCCCGGCCAAGTCACATCTCCAGCACGAACTTGGGGGACTCGACATTCGGACACCTCGAGAAGAGCCCAATCTTACTTAGGGACTTGGGGGACTGGAGGTAGTAGGTCGGTAGTAGGGGTGACTCGGTCACCGCCTACGCTTGGCGGCACATGATGATTAACTCCCCAAGTAAGATTGCACTCTTACTCGGGAACTTGGGGGACTTGTTGACAGTACATATACTACACCGCCAAGCACATCCGGCGACCTCGTGGACCGTGCAACCGGCATCGGGGGTCCTACTTCCGGCATCTAGCGAGTAGTCCAGCACTCCGGCTACATCTCCATGGTTCCACATCACCGGTGCCGCACTCGGAAGCAGGGCCACCGGGCGCCTGAAGTAGCTTCGTGAGTAGAGAAATATGTAATAGTGTAGTAAAGCATCCCACATTGGAAACATGGTAAAGGAGGAATCCTTCCTTCTCTATAAATAGGAGGCTTCCCCCTTAGTATGAAGGATCTTGGATCCAAGGCATTCCACCCTTGTAACCCGATGGCTTATTGGCCACGCCTACTGGATTCCAAGTGGACGTAGCCGTGCCCTCCGATGGCACGGTGAACCACTATACTTGCAGTGTTCGGTATAGCTTAATTATTGTCCTGTATCTACTAGACCCCAGGGTTTAGGCAGAAACAGAACTAGATCGGAGAAGTAGAGCTGAATCGAATCGGAAAGAGCAAACCGGAAATTCAAAGATTGAAGATTACGCTTAGATATGAGAGTAGAGCTTACCCTTGCCAAGCGGAGAGGATGAAGATGGCGGAGAAGAGGACGCGACCGAAGAAGGAGAAGAACCCCATTGAAGCTTTGAAGAAGAAGACGAAGACAAAGCTCTTGTTGGAATTCTGCGGCGGCTTCGAAGGCTGAGGCTTCTCGGAGCAGGAAGCGAGGGAGAAGCGGTGGTTGCGCAAGGTGTGGGATCGGTGCGACAGTGGCGGCGAAGAGGAGTGGTTGAGGTGGTGGAGGTCGTCGTCGGCGAAGGGAGGATTAGGGTTTTATGTGAGACTGAGAATATGTGGATATATATATATATATAGATGACATTGGTTGTAATTTATGGATTTGCAGGGTTAAATATGTCATTAATCCGTGGACAGGTTAACAACTCATTACTGTTAGTGCACGTTTGGTACTCGGGATTATTGTGAGTCACTCTATTATCAATACTTGGCCTACCCTCACTTGAGTAGGCTTACCCAATACTAATTTGTACCATGTTTGGTGAGGTAGTACTACATAAGGAGGAGAGAGAGAGAGAAAGAGAGAAAGGTGGAGAGAGATGGTGTTAACTTGGGGTCTCAAAAATGAGTACCCACAATAACACTACCTAAGGAGGTTGAGAGAAAAAACAGGCTTTAACTAGTACCATTTACTTTAATACTCCCCCACACCAAACATAACTCACACTACTTTGTACCTCTTATTTAGTGCAATATCAGCTAGTTCCTTGTACCAAACATGCACTTAATTCCATGCTGATGGTATAAAATAATATGGATCCGGATCCTAAAAACATTAGATCTTGCTATTGGTAAATATCACCACAAAATTGTAGTTTTGAGTAATTATGTAAATATATTAACCAAACTTAAATTGAAATTTGGTATTCCGCTCAATATACCCACTGCACGAATCGGGCCATTCATTATAGAAACATTCCAGTTGAATCAAACAATAGCAATGACCGAACATGACACAGTTTACATCACTACAACCTAGGCTTGCATAATAGACCAGTCGAACTATTTATGATCAAGTCCCATTCTGAGCATAAATGAGATGACATTAATGATTTATCTTTCCTGCATTGTATAAATGTATTCATACAATAGCCCCAGTATTAAGGCTGATGCATCCAATTAATTCTGGCTCTCAGAGACAAAAGGTTGATAGTCATAAGCTTGACTGCTACTTGTAATATCATACAAATATCGGAGATAAAGCTTGAATTGTAATCATCAAGTATTACGTATAGAGATGTGTGTTGTGACTCGGGACCCGGTTCAACCCGGCACCCATTACAGGCCACTCTCTGCAACTGAAAAAGGTCCGACACGTCTTTGTTATCTTCTACCGTGCGTTTAGAGTAGAGACAAAAGTCAGCAATTTATCCTGATCCCATTAAGTTGTGAAGGATACCGATGCAGTTAACAAAGATGAAGAGAGAGAAGAAAGAAGAAAGACGGTGAGAGACATATCACGATGAAGTTAACGAAGTTAATTCCTTGGTAAAGGTTAGAGACAGATGTCACAATTTAGTTGGTTTGGCATAGGGATTTTTGTGCTCACCTGAATTAATGCATGTCAGCCAATGTACATGTCCATGTGTTCAAATGGTCCCTCCATTCACACCAGGCACCAATTCACAGTGTACTGGCATTGAAACGTTAACAACTTCACATTGAATATATATTCTTACACTTAACCAGTGCTAGCTATTATCCGGAAGATCCTAAAACAATTTTTAAGAACGGAATTCATATTTGCGAGGTATGGCTTCTTCTCCTATGAATTCAGTTTTTGGCCCTTCATGTCAATCTAACACTATTTCAGCTACTCACCTTTTCTTTAGATTCGTTTTAATGTTTATCAGTGTTTTGAGTAATTTTGTTTATTTGGGGTGTGCTTTACTATATTATAAATGATGATAATCATTCGCTTTATGTATGAGTTAGTTTTTGAAATGAACAGTAACTCCATAGTACATGGGAGCCAAAGTAGCTTACTAAGCTGATAAGTGACTACTTGTTTATGCACAGGTATGGTTTTAGCCCCGTTGGATCAGTATTTGGCCCGTCATGTCAGATTAAATACCGTTTTAGCTACTTTCAGTGGGGAAATTCAACGACCAGATGGACGAACCTGTTCCAGGATTTTGAGAACATATTTGATGAGCGAATGCAACGGGTTCGTGATCATTGGGGAGCCCGCAATGCCCAGGAGTTGTATAATGAACTCTTTGAAATCGCAAACAAAATTTTCGTCAAGGTTGCTGACTGTAATTCTTGGACACGTGCTAAGCGGATTTTGGATGGTCTTACGACCGATGGTACCAGTTTTACATGGAATGAAATGTTGCTTTTCGTCTTCGCAAACATGTTGCATGCCCTGCGTCTTGTTTTGCGGGCAACATCCATTTTTCTCGAGCCACCGGAAGTTTTGAGTGACGAGATATCTAGGTCGTCATCCAGCTCTGGTCAGTCTGGTGGTTCCGGCGACGACCTGGTGTGGTTCTTTCTAAATCTAAATCCAGTGCCTGGTGGGGACGACGTGCAAAATGAGCAAAACCAAAATGGAGGACCCAATCAGGTTGAACTGGCCCAAAAGTGGAGCCCCACCAGGACCAGATTGGACTGGCCCAAGCAGTTGAGCCCCACCAGCACCAGGGTGGTCTGGCCCAAGAAGTTGAGCGCCCTCAGGGTGGACTGCCCCAAGGAGTTGAGCCCATTGGGTCCGGAAGTGGAAGACGCAGCTGGTTGATGTGGGGAGCTGTCGCCATTTTAGTAACTTCGGTTATTATAGTGGCTAAAAAGGGTTACAAACAGTAGAGAGATTATGGTGGCCATCTTGGTAAGTTCGGTTATTATAATGACTCCCTTTCAGATTTGCTTAATGTTTATGAGACTATCCATTTCTGTATGAGACTTATCCGTTTCTCAGATTCGCTTTATGTTTTGTATGAGACTATCCTTTGCTTAATGTTTTATACGAGACTATCATTTTCCTCAAATTCGCTTAATGTTTATCAGTGTTTTGAGTGACTATGTTTATTTGGGGTGTGCTTTATTATACTCAATAACACATCATTATTAGGCCTTTCGAAGCCAAAGTAGTCATGATACTAAACAAACTGTTAATACGTCGCTAGTCTCCAAATTGAAGCTGTCTCTAGTTAATCTAGTAATGTTTTAGTTTCTTAGTCATTCTCACATAAATTCTAAAGTTTCTGTATTTAAGAATAATCCACTGGAAAGTCCTCTATGTTTGGGGGGTTTTTTGGTGTAATCAGAGCAGCAACTAGGAAGCACCCATACATCTGAACCTGTCTCAAAGAGAAATGACTTTTTCCTAAGCTTGCGGAGAAGGGTTGGACAATGCGCGCAGCATGAGACTCTGACTATCAATGAGGATGAAGTTATGAGCTATAATTATTTGGGTCCGGATCGAGGACATCTTTTTTTACACAAATTTTGACACAGATTTTCGGCCATTAGATTTTAAGATCTTCGATTGTCTAGATTAATTGTACGTACGATGTCAACATTCACAAAGATGATGTGGCAATTGACATGACATTCCATATTTTCCATTACAAATTATAAATACAAGAAAAGAAAAACAAAACAAAATCAAAATCAAAATCAAACTGTTTTCAATAAAAGAAAACACAAAATTAAAATCAAGAACAAAAATTACATGAAGAACAAAAGCCTTTGAAAAAAAAAACGCGAAGAACAGGAAGAATGAAGAACTCAGAAAAAGAAAAAGAAAGGTTGAATGAAGTTCCCAGCTCCCAAACTCCTATCACAATTAAGCCCAAGTTCCTATCACGATTAAACCTTCAATTTTACTGTATGTACCATTGACATCAATTTGATTAATTAGATAGCATGAAGTCTAGAAAAGTGGGGTATTTCTTCTTCCTTCCAACATTGTGGATGCGATCCACCTTATGTACTCCAACTTTTTTTTTTCTTCCCTAAACTAAAAGTAGCAATTGATAAAAACAAGAGGGTCGTTAAGAAACTTGACAAAAGATTGAGCATTTAGGATATAATAATGCTACAGAACTCATTATCAATGTGATCATGGAATTATGAAATGCCTTCACTTCCGTACTGATACCATTCAATACAAAATCCAACAAGTACATTGATCGATATCATTCGATCTCTTATAAACAAGAAACTAAACAGGTCTCACCGTAAATTTATTCTCATATAAGAATAATGACCAAAACAAATCCTAATAAAATTAAACAAAAGTTACTAATAGAGAACCAAATCGATGTGAAGTTGAAATTATTCTTCATGGTTATTGTCTGAATCTTCTTCGTCTGATTTTTCTTTGTTGTCTGACTCTTGAATATTCTTATGCCCTAAAATTGCAAAATTAAGATGAAAGTTAGAACACATCATAATTTATACAACAAGTTGTACTATATAATCTAACAAATAAAAAGAAGAGAAAAGTTAACTTACTTTGATTTTTAGAAACAATCGTTTTTCTTTTTGCATATGGGTTTAACAGGCAAGTAAGTTTATTATGTCCTGGTTATTGACACATTGAACACTTTCTCTTCTTGCTTTGAGCCAACTCCATACCACCTTTTATCCTCTTAGAGCTTTTTATTTTTCTACCGTTCTCATCTTTCTTTCTACCCTTGGTTCTTGAGATATTATGATCCATAAGCAATACTCAGAAGACTTACTCGTACATTGATCTGCTTTATCTTGGAAAACATGGTCTTCAGACTCCATAGCAACCTCTTTTGACACCTTATTGACTTTTGCAATTTTTTTTGACAATTCATCTAAACCATCCATGTACATTTTGTAGGCCTCATCTAAAGGTGCTGCATGACCAGCTAGTTGAGCAGCTCTCCGACACATATGACTAAATCTCAATGCTTCTGATTGTTCTTTACCATCATTCCTTACCAAGGTTTCAGAATCTATAACTCTAAACTTATTTGCCCCTTGTCTCCATCTTGGAAGAATAAAGTGAGAGGGTATAGTATCAATGTCTTGACGCACAAATACTTTCATAATATGCTGACAAATTATTCCCACAAACTCAAAATTTTGGCATTCACATTTACCCTCATGTGTTTGTAAATTCAGCTCCACCATAAACTCCATTGAGTTTTCAATTTTCTTCATGACTGAGTATCTCTGAAACTGATCGTTAGAACCTTTTTATTCAACTTTGAGCCTTTTAATTCTATCCCACTCACTCTTGAATTTATCAAATATATTTCTAGAATACACATATGTTGCATGTTTCAAAAGAAAGTCATCATCATTCACAATACGATACTTATGCTCTGATATAAAATCTTCGCTACTTTCCCTTGTAACAATCTTTTGTAAGGCCTGCTCATACTTGAAAACAAATTCTTTGAGATTGGTCGTTGATGTAACAAAGTCATCAAAAAATGCATTAGTACCTTCACTACGCCCTGTTGTGTTCATTCGGGCAAAAAAATGTGCTGCGGTTATATACTGGAACCCAAGACTCACGAATTTCATAAAGTTGTTGTAGCCATTCATCTTGTTCCAATTCATACTTCTCCATTGACTTCTTCCACTGCTCCTCAAAATCTTGTACTCTGTATGTTTCCCATATACATTTTTCATGCCAATCTTGAAACTGGACTTCTAATAATATACATAAGACAACTTTTCACCAAACTTTTTCTTTATATGCCAGATACAAAGGTGATGACGAGTATTCGGAAAAATCTTGGCAATTGCGCCTTTCATTGCTAAATCTTGGTCAGTGATAATACATAACGGGTGCTGACCACCCATAGCTTCAAGCCACGTCTCAAATAACCATAGAAATGTTGCCTCTGTCTCATCTTGTAAAAGGGCACATCCAAATTGTATGGATATGATTGGATGTGATGATTTACTCCAGTAAATGGGGCAAATGGCATCTCATACTTGTTTGTTCGGTATGTTGTATCGAATGAGACTACATCTCCTAAATCCTTATATGCCATCCGTGATCTAGAATCCACCCAAAAAAATTAGTAGCTCTGTTGTGTTCATCGCACTGTATCGCATAAAAAAACTGTAGATTTTCCGCTTGTCTTTTTCTGAAGTAATTGAGGACTGACTGTGCATCTCCATATTCCAACTCTTTGTGCCTTACATTCCTCAAATGACTATAACAATCCCTATTGTCGAAACCAATACTGTGAGCACCACAAAACATCGAAGGAACTTTACAGATCCGTGAGTTCTCTTTCCGAAAAGCTTCCGTTAAATCCTTTACTGCATTAGGCATATGTCTATTTGACTTCATCTTCATTCTTCGAGCTGGTGTCACTATTTTATGGTTGTGGATGTCACCGAAAACTGAAACTTTCCACTTGTTATTCCATCTGTCATGAAGAACTCGCATATTAGCCTCACACCCACATTTAACTGTTGAGCAACTTTTACTCTTCTTCTTTTCAATTTGTGTCAAAAAGATTTACATTTTAACTATTTGAATAAACCATTGTCCATTACTTTTTCACTCTATACTGCTCCATCTACTGATTTTTTACTTGCATGGTAGAGAAAACTCCAAAACCCAACTGTTTGGGCCGCAATTGGAGCTTCCTTCAATTGGGCTTTAACCCGAGGCCCAGAGGGGTTTAGGTTAAACCAAATCTAATATGCCACGTCCTAACTCTTTCTTTGGAAAGAATGCTTGGAGAGAGAGTATTGATTTGTTAGCTGATCCGATGGGGGTTATTTTGTGGTAATCCAATTGCACAATATATGAATTACCTTGAGGGATAATAATTTATAAATGCTGATTGAGGTAATTAGGGGTTGTTACATATAGCAATCCATTTGTAAAGATATCTTAGCCAAATCAGGAAATGATCTTCTTTGGAGCCGGTTTGGCTTATCTTGGGGTTAATTGAATGTTAATCTGGACAATATACGGGGTTGAATGAGTTCCCTAAGTTAAGGGAAATTCTGATCTCAATTTATTCTTAACCGATCTGATTAGAGGTGGTTTAAGGAAGGACAGTCCTAGTCAATCTCGGAATCCGCCAGGCTGGATCTGCAAGCATTAGGGTTTCGTGAATCATATAAATATAGCTCTTTTATAACTGAGAAGAGGTTCACAACCATCCACAAACAAACACAAGTTCTAGCGCACCGCTAACTTGTAAAGCCTCTCCGGAGCAACTCACGCAATTTGCCTCCACCTGCGATCGATCATATCTCGCATTCGTGTCGAGCGGTTGCTGAGCCTATCGAGTCAGTCCGCTACTCCGGTAGCAATCGAGTCGTTACCCCGGTAACAAACACCCGTGATCTTGGTTTAGCTCTGCTTTGCTTCTCCGGATCAAAGTAAGATCCTCAATCTGTAGGGAGTTGAGAAGAAAATCCTGTTAGCCAGTTCTATTCAGGTCTTGTTCGAGCCCTGTACGCCGGCTTAGTCAGCGCCCGCGTAACAGTTGCTTGATCAAGAAGTCAGAGTCTATTGGGAGCAGACGAGAGGACTCGCCAGGGGTCGTCCGCAGTCGAGTTGCACCACTCCAAAAGGTGCTGGCACGCCTAAGCACACAGAAGACACACGAAGGAATTTACATCCACCACCCCTAAGTGCTGACTGTTCGCCGGGTGCTAAATCCGCCACGAACATTTTGGCACGCCCAGTGGGACCAGTGTCAAGATTGCGGGATCTACGAAGGGTGATCCTTACAGAAGGATAACCATGAATTGTTTGAAGAATTCCCATAAGGAGCTGCTCAAGCACGGAACAGCTGATTGTAGGGGATTAACTGACGCTGAAGTTAGAGAAGTGTTTGGCGGGGCCCTTGGGGATGAAGCAACTATTGCTGCAGCCCTTAAGGCCGTGCGAGACAGAAGAAATCTGATCCCAGCGGCCGTTGCACCAGTTGTCGCGACTGAGGGGGAGATATTGGAGGTGACGGCTGCTTCCCAGATTGACAACAATTCTCTGGGCATTACAAACCGGGCAGCCTCATTTGGTTTTTTAGAAGGGGGGTTCGCGGACGAGTCCGCGGATCCGCCTGCATCACCTGTTGCACCATTTACTGGGGAGACTGCATCTCCCACTGAGATGACGGACACGTTGAGGATGTTGATCGACAAATCTTGTCGTACAGACGAGATTCTGAAGAAGGCCAACAATGTGGTCATTGATTTATGTGAATCCACTACTACAAAAAACTCAATACACAACGGTGTATCCCCGTTGTGTAAGTTCGGAAAAACCGTTGTATATCTCGAGCTAGTGTGATGAAACGTCCAACAACTCACTTTTAATTTCTGTTGTACAACTTATATGCCATGCCATGCCATGGCTGGCTTGGCATTCGCTGCACTGACATGTCTAGTTCATACAACAGAATATACATTCTTTTATGTTGTGTAAGTTTTAAACATACAACAGAATATTGCAATTTTATTCAGTTGTCTCATTCGTACAATAGATTTCATTTCCTACTTATTTAGTTGTCTGATTCAGACAACTGATTTCGTTTCATATTTATTGAGTTGTATAATTCACACAACTGATTTGATCATCTAGCTAGCTTGTTGTAATGTTGTATCACACAATAGACTTAAGCTTTTGGTCATATGAAAATTTGTTGTCTGAACTTCAAACATACAACATATTTAACACAAAAGCATGTACACTGTTGTACAAAACCTGCACCATTACCGCAAAAAAAATTAATCGAAACCATTGCATATAAATTAAGCTTCAATACATTTCATTCAAGTGATCATTGTACCACATACATGTAAATAGCCTAATCTGCTACATTCCTATCTATAATTAAAAGCTGCACACCCTCTACCACATACAAATTCAAAAGCTGCTAGCATGATGCCATTCACATTCTCCACAGCCTAAACCATCAGGAGATTATGCCATTCATATTCTCCACATTCTCCACAGCCTGAGCTCCATTGGGCACAGCAGCTCTGGCAACAGTTCCATGGGCACAGCCTAAACCATCAGGAGATTATATCATGTAAAAACAAGGCATTATACATGACTTAGCATTAGACATATTTTGACCATATCTTCAATTCAAAAACCGTGCTACAAATTAACTAACTCTTCAATTCAAATAGACATTAAGCCAGCAGTATCGAACTTCTAAGTTCATCAGATAGAAGAAAATTAATGGACTAAATCACGTACAGAAAACTGTTGACATTAACATATCTGTAATGAGAATCAAACCTGGATTTCAGGATCAGCAACAACATACTGCTTCAACAGCCTATCTCCAAATGCACGAGAAATAGCAAGAACACCTCCAACTCTCCAAGTTCCTGTTGTTAACATATCCACCATTAAGAACGCAAACTATAAATCATGTTAGAACTTCAAATCAATCATTAAGAAACCTTACCTGCCCATATTACAAATCCTCCTGCATCATCAATCCTTTGCCGCTCATCAGTTTGGTCCGGCTTGAAGCCTGAGCTGCAGCATTGCTCGAGAAAAATGCCTGATGAAGTAGCACAAAGGGTGAGCAATCAAATTTAAACAACCACTGACCAATAAAAGAAAACGTTGTAATCAGTAGTACCGATTTTAATCAATCCTAAAAATGAGACACGATTTCTGCTTTACAGAAAAATCAGGATCAGTGATGAAATACTAGAACTAAAAGGCTATACCTCATCCTTGTGACCAGCCAATGCCTTTGCCAAAGCATTAACTTCAACAATTTTCTGGGCAGCAAATGCGAGCCACGATTTTATTTCATTGTCCAGCTTAGTCTCATTAACAAGATCAACAGCAGTGTGCAGAAGAGAGCAGGATGTAGAGACGACAAGGTGGTCTACACAAAGCAGAAAATGAGTTAATAAAAAGCACTTTATTGTCATCATTTACCAAAAACTGCAGAAAAATTGAATACCTTTGCCAACAATGCCTTCAAGAGCCTGCAATGTACTGAGGGAGGCAGAGAGATCATTAGCCCAAATGTTCCTTCCATCAACCAATCCAGCAAAGAGGTACTTTCCTTTAGGGAAGTCGCTCTTAATCAACTCAAGGGTCTTAGTACCGCGAACAAAATCAAAACCATAGGCAGTGACACCCTTCAAGCAAGTAAGAGTCTTGAATGCCTCAGCAGGTACATCAGCAAAGTAGGTCTCAATAAGAACATTCAAGCCGGACAGAGTTGATTCTAACTGAGTAGGCATCAGTGAATGCTTGCAACTTGTGAGAATCAAGATCCATAACAAGTGTGGGCTCATCAAACTGGATCCATGAAGCTCCAGCTGCCTTGAGCTCAGATATAACTTCCCTAAAGAGTCATTAGAGTTAGACCAACCCATACACGATAAGTTGCATTGCAAAAACACAAAGCCAATGAACCTAAGATACAAGGACAATGGGAAGTATTACTTGTAAACAGGAATGATCTTTCCTAGAAGAGAGAGAAGAGAAAATGTCTTTTCAACACCCTTTGCTGGTTTGGACAGCAACAAGTAGGACACTGGCCCAACAAGGACTGGAACTGTATCTACTCCAAGCTGCAGAAGATTGAAAAATTACAAACAGTTCTGAAAAAAAAATTGTATAATTGAAATGTGACATACTAATATACTTATTAGTGGAGTCAAGAACTTAGAAACAGATATATGAATGCAAAAGCAAGAGGAAAAATAATAGTAACAATACCAGTCAACCCAACCTGTAACATCTTTGGAGTGACCATTCAAATGCTTTGAAACTGAAGGAGGATCAGAAACAGTGCAAACTGTCAAGGTTCCATCTGATGCTCCATACGCAAGCAGATCCGAGCTCATGTGCCCAAACTTCAAAACAGTAACTGCACATAGCAACCAATGAAGTTCATCCTCTGGAAGAGAAAAAAAAATATGTATATATACATACACATCTTCACTTATCTTCTTAATATAGAAATTACCAGAGGCTCTGCACTGGTCAAAGATGCAATGCATTCCTACAAACGAGTATGCAGGCTGTTCACCCCGCCGACGTGGCCGGTCAGTATCACTAGTAGTCGAGCTAACACTTCTACGAGACGAGAGTATACTGGGACTCGGCAGATCCTGCAAACAAAACAGAGCTCCACTCATTACAACGTGCCAGAACCAAAACAGTTAACAAAGTAAACTCCATAACCAAAATGTTCATTAAAGAAATTTCGTAAAACCAAAACCGAAACCGAGGAAGCTACATTGCAACATACCCTGCCAGGATTGAGGAACGAATCTAACTAACTGGCTGGCTGTACCACATATTCTGCTATACTTGATCTGAAAGACTGAATTATAGAATAAAGCCTGTTTTTTTTATCATGTGAAACTAATCATATGAGTCATCTCATAAGAAAGATAAAAAAGAGAAGTAATTTAAGATGTGCTAATGAAACAAAAATGTTATGTAATAACATCAACGAAAACCAATAGGCATGGAAGTACAACTAGAGATAGGGAAAAACCTGCTCCTTTAGCAGCAGCTCCAGCAATGAGAGTTAGTCCCACCATCAAGGGTGTAGTGGAAAACCCATTAGCATAACCAAACACATTAATCTCACTATAAAACGCCCATTGTGGAAACTTCTCCCAGCCACATCTGAATTATACTGCTCCAAGGGATAAGACAGCTTTGTATCCTTGCCATCTTTGTAAAGAGCATAACCAAACACTTTCTGAGCATCAATCGACTCGTTTGCACAGTCTGCAGCCACAAATATATTTGTTGATTAATCAATTTTACCAGAAACTATGGCAATAAACTATAATCTGCTTCAGCTATAGTCACACACTCACACCATTTTGAATTGGGCACAGAATCAAACAGTTTGAACCTCAACTTCAAAGATGTACACAGTTCATTCTAAACTAAATGAGGTGATTACTTACCCTCAAGACCCAACTCAATCAATTTGAGATAACCTCCAGGCTGCAAAAGCTCACCAACAATTCTGTCTGGTTCACTCAAGTCCCTTTCAATAACATGTACACGGCGTCCTTCCTGTAACACGAAGCAAACACATGCTTAACTCAAACCCCAAATTACAGATCAAACTCCAAACTCTTCCACAACAAGCAATCTGACATCTAAAGCTTTCCCCCTTTTTTTCAACTGCCTTTACATCACATATATAATGTGGGTTCAATCACACCCCTTTTTCTAAAATTTGAAACCTCATATATGCAATTATTCATCTCAAATCACTAGTATTTATTAATCCCTAAAAAAAAATCCCAATCGATTTCTAAAGCTTAAAGAAAACTTGATAAATGCTTGAACAAGAATTCATATTCTCACTACAATCTTACCTTGGCAAGAGTATAAGCAAGAGCTGCACCGGCAACTCCGGCGCCGACAATGACGACGTCGGTACTCTTCTCCTCCTCCATCTCCGGCAGAAACTCAACGTTCTGCGGCGTCCACACAAACCCATTATCACATTTCAAATCGTCCACCTTTCTCTTGGCGCTGAAAGTACTGGTGATGATCATGAAGAAAACAGAGCGGAGCAGAGAAGCCAAGACTCCACCCAGAACGTACTCGTAAAACACCATCTTCACCACGATTCACGGAAACTGATGCGCTAGATTGAAGAACAAGAAGAACGAGGGTCTTGGATTCTCTGTGTCTTTGTACGAAACTATCAACTATGAATCAGTTGAGTTGTTTACGTGTTTGGGAAATGAAGAAGCTTTTGTGGTTATGGTGACAGCTATAGAACTCTAACGAGGTTTATATAGGATTGAAATCAGAGCGGCGGAGACAGACCTCGGAGAGGGAGAGGCGGAGGCAGGAGAAGAGGGAGTTGAAGCTTTCGGCGATGGCGAGGGAATCTCTCTCGACGACTTCGAGAGCTCGGAACAGCTCCGTTTGGCTCAACGGCAGTTTTGAGTCGACGGAGACGTCGTCGTCGTGAGTGGGATCTACTGTGGTGGAGGGACACGTGGATGCTGGATCGGAGGTTGGGGTTTCGGAGCTCGCCGGATGCGGTGGGTGAGGTTGTTCTCCTCCGTCTTCTTCCATCTTTTTCTTCCCGCAGTCTCTGTTGGTTGACGCCGACGACCACCGTCTTGGCTTGAGCTCCGGTCATCTGGGTCTTCAATCCGGCGTCGTTTTTTTGGCAGAAGGTTCAAAACTTTAGGCCAAAGTTGGTTATTTTGGGGGTGTGGGATTCATAGAAGGAGAAAAGTGAAAGTGGGTTTTGAAGAAATGGGGGAAATAGGGTAGTGGGGAATCTGGGATTTGGTTTTTGGGCGGTTGAGAATGGTGAATAAAAATGTGGAAAGTGAATTTGGGTGAAGGGTTTTATGCGTTTTTGTTTCTAGAGATGGTTGGTGTTTCATAGAGTTTTAGGGTGACGGGGAGAGACTGAGAGCTGAGGGGACTGAGCGTGGTTTCACGAAAGAGAGAGAGAGAGAGAGAGACGAAGTGAGAATATGAAGAGGGTGAAGACTATGAAGAGATGAAGTGTGATAAAATGGTGTATGGCATTTTTCATTTTGGCTCAAACTCGGAAAATTGCCGCCCGTCTCAAATTTTAGAAGTTTGGCATGACCAAGGTATTAAATATCGACGATTACGGAAATATCGATAGTTTGAAGGAAAAAAAAATTTCGATGGAAATTTCGAGAAAATATTGAATATCGATGGAAATTTTATAAAAAATTTATGTAAAAATTGTATATTTAGACAAAAATAGACTAAAAGTAAAATATCGGAAAGATATGAGTATTAATATCGATGTTTGAAAAAAACGGAAATTTCGAAGAAATATTGAGGTTATCGAGGATATTTTAGTCCTTGGGCATGACATTAGGTTTTTTCTTCATACAATTGAACAAAGTTTAAACTGTTGTACCAATTTTCTTCTCATGCATCGGGTATTCCACTAGGTGTTTCCTTGTAGATGCTTCAACATAATTGCACAACAGAATAGAAAATAGTTGTTGTGAGAATTGTAATACATGTATGTTTTCAAAACCAAAACATTATGGAGGCAACTTTCCCGCTTTGAGAAATGCTACTCCCATGCCATTAGAGCCAAAATGAATGTGGGAGAATGACAAACAAACCAAGTCATACAACAAAACTACAAAATTCTGTTGTACAAGTATTTGTCACCTTACACTTGGTGACACCTAATGGAGGATGTGACATTATCAAACAACACAAAGCAAGAACTTTGTTGTCTGTCCATCTAGACCATATCCAAATTTGAGTTTCAATATCGGAGGGAGTTCTGCCGCTAAGATTTTCATTAATCATACAACAGAAAATGTGTGTCAGTGTTGTATGACAAAATCTGGAAAAATATTTTTCAGAATATGGAAAATGTGTACCCTCATACAACACAAATTATTCAGTTTACGTTGTGTGAAACAGTTCAGTCATTTATACAACATGTAACTTTCAAAGTGTTGTCTGATATGTGTTGTGTATTGAGTTTTTTGTAGTAGTGATCCGTTAAGTGAATGGAAACAGAGCAAACGGGGTTCACTTCCAATTTCAATTATCTGGCCGGACAGCAGAGACTGCTGGCGGATAGCATGGCTGCCCATGTCAGGAACTCTGACAATTGTTGGCGACAGCAACAGGAGCAGTTGGCGGCTACCAATGCCACGCTCGAGAACATGACCACCATGATGGGGCAGCTTTATGATCGGTATGATCAGTTCGAGGGGTTTGACAGTACGAATCCGCCGAGAGACAGGCGAGGACGGACAACTGGTCGTGGCGGGACTGGCGGAGTAAGTGCTAACGGTGGACCTGGAGCTAATGTCGGGGCTGCCAACAACCATGCAAGTGGCAATGTTCCTCCCAATGGACTGGGTGGCAACTATCCGCCGGAGCCACCAGCGGATGTCGTTGCCCAGTTGACCATGGAGGATATTGGCAGGGTTTTTGTTGAGAAGTTTAGAGAGCTGCAGGAGTTACCCGATATCGACAAGACGTATGAGAATCCATTAACTCGAGAGATCAATGCAGTACCTTTCCCTGCTGGATTTAAGCCAATCCGCTTCACTCCATTTATTGGCCAGACGTCGGAGGGTGCTGAAACGCACATTATGTGTTTCACTAATGAATCTGGTCAATATGCTGAGGATCCAATCATAAAGTTGAAGCTCTTTCCCACATCTCTAGCGGGGGAGGCAGCTATTTGGTACACGCGGCTCAGGCCTGGGACAATACCAGACTGGAAGACTATGGAGGTTCTTTTCAGAACTATGTTTGGTGTTGTTGAGGCAAAGATTGGGGTCAAGGACCTAGCTGAAACAGAGCAGAGGCCTGGCGAATCCGCCACTGACTATTTGAGAAGGTTTAAGTTGGAATTAACTCGTTGCGAGATGGATATTCCAGAGGAACATGCAGTGAGGATGGCGATTGATGGTTTGGTGGTTGAGATCCGCCAAGGATTCAGGCAGGTTCATGTGACCACTATGGCGGATCTGACCAATAGGCTAGGTCAGGAACAACATTATGTTGATCGGTCTAAGGAAAGGAATGAAAGGAGGAAGGGGACTCCTTTGTCCTATTATCCTGGGATTTTGAAGCCCAAGACTCCACTTCCTGCTGTTTCTAAGACAGTGGCGACTATCCAGGCGGATGCAGTGCCTAGACCAATCCTGACATGGGTTGATGATGAAGACTTGGAACACGAAGTAGCGACTATAGAGAGGACTGATCAGAGACCATTACAGTCCAAAACCGCGAGGTTGGTCAGGGAGACGGTCAAAATAGTGACCCCGCTTCCAACCAAGTCAGCTTTTGATTCATATACCTACAATGCTCACAAGGCTCCAGAGATTCTGCAGGAGTTGTTCAACCAGGGGCGTCTGCAGCATGAGGGCAGATTCATTCCCAAGTCTGATTACATGGCTGGAAAGACGTACTGTAGTTTTCACAATATGAATAACCACAATACCAAGGATTGTGTGAAGTTGAAGGATCAGCTGCAGACCTGGATTAATGATAAAACCTTGCAGTTGGAGGTACCCAAGGAACCTCAATGGGCAGCTACTAAGACTGGCCCGCGGGTGAATGCGATTGAAATCAGTGCTGGTTTGGATCCAACAAAGCAGCTCAGGAAGCAGGTTTCCCGGTTTCAGGAATATACATATGATGCAAGCAAAGCTGAGGAAATCTGGGATGCTATGGTGCGCCAAGGGGCACCGGAGGTTAAGAAGTTTTACCAGTGCCATCCTAATAGCGGGGATGGCGGACACACATGCGTTTTCCATCGATCGTCTGATCATTGTACCTCTCAATGTGTAGGTCTGAGGGATCAGCTGCAGGAGTGGTTGGACGAGGGGAAGTTGGAATTTGCGGAGAATAAGGCTAGTTCTTGCCCAGAGTTGTGGGTTGGGGCTATTGAAGAAGAGGACATGGTGTTAGTTCCTCGGTCTAAGCTTTGCCTAACTTGCAGGTTGAATACAGGGCAGCCTATTACCTTTGATGAATTTCAAACAGCTTTGAAGGAGGCAGAGGACAGGGCTGAGAAGAGAGCCTTAGAAAAGGCTAAGTTGGAACATCCAGCTCCTGAAAGGGCAGGAAGGGAGAACCTCAAGTGGGTGAAGTATCACCATGGTTCTGAGGATAGTTATGCTAGCAGGGCGAAGCCCAGGCAGGACCCAGGACCTTCTGGAGTGAAGTCAGCCACGGCTGGGGGTTCGCACAAAGGTGCGAATCCAGAGCCATCTGTGAAAGTTTACATTCCGCCAGCTTCTAGGAATGATCCTAGGGCGGACAGATGGTATACACAGCGGGCCGGTAAGGCTGTTGAGCTTGCTGCAGTGACCACCAGGAATGAAAGGAAGCGCTTTGGCAAAGCCAAACAAACATTGGCGGATCTGGCTGCAGGAAGGGTTACTGAGGAGGAGTTGTCATTACCAATAGAGCATGTGGAGCAGATTCACAGGCGATACAGAGTCAGGACTAAGTCATATGTGGATTCCTGCGAAAGCGCTCCGTGGAAGCTCCACCAGTTCCCCGGAGGAACGTTCATGACAGGCTGACAGATCTGCCAAGGGCCACTGGAGCACCTCAGTCAAGGCCAATGAGGAAACTGGCTTTCTCTCCTGAACGATCAAAGGCAGAACCATCTTCCCCAAGGAAGGCACAGCTGGAGGCTGTTGGGAGACAGTTGGTGCCAGAGCCTCAGGATGACATGATGGTGATCGACACCAAGAAAGATTCCACTGTTATGAGGTGGGTGCCTAAGGAAAGCAGTGCGTCATTGGCCGCAAGCACGAGTATCGTGGGGGTTCCTGCGGGGGTTGTTGCTTCCAAGGAATCCAGTTTAGCATTGGCAGAGCCGAGCATGCCACTCCCTATCCTATCTCAGGCCAAGCCAAAGGAGCCAAAGGCGCCTACCAACTTTGTGGAGTATGCAGCTAAGAAGCTGCAGATGCATGTGCCAACAAAACCATCATCGGTCACCTCTAGCCTGAAGGCCGATTCTGAAGTAGGAAATGCAGACCTCGACAAGGAGGACGAAATGGTTGACTATGAGGATGAGCCAGAGTTGGCGGATGAGGATGAAGTGCCAATGGAAGAGGAGCATGTTGAGGATGAAGCTATGGTCCATCACTGTAACACAGTGTCTTTGGATATTGGAGACCTGGATTGTAACATGGCTTTTATACTCTCGTCAGCCTATGCTCTGCCAGAGCCTATGCCCACTGCACACTTTATCGATGATGAAGAATCAGCCAAACCAGTATATTTGGTGCAAGAGCCTGAGGATGATAATGAGGCAGCGGCAAAGCCTGGGGTTTTCCAATCTAACCACAAGTATCCTGAGGGGGTTGGAGATCTGTTGAAGCAATGCGTGATGTTCGCTAAGCCAACGTTTGATATGTCTCAACATATGAAGCCTTTGTATGTCACAGCAGAGGTGGAAGGAATCAAGGTCCACAAGGTTTTGATAGACACTGGAGCTGCCGTGAGCATTATCACCACCACAACCAAGGAACAGCTCAAAATTCCAAAGGAGAAACTCATTAGTACTGTCTCCAGGGTTAAGGGGTTTTCGGGAAATGGTACTCCTACTTCTGGGGTGGTCATGCTCAAGGTGAAGATAGGACCTTCGGACGCTTACCAAGGGTTTTTTGTTGCTGAGGCGGATGCTCCCTATCACATGATTTTAGGGAGAGACTGGATCCACAAAGCACTAGCAGTTCCCTCATCTCTTCATCAGGAGTTGATTAAGTGGGATCCGGTCACAGATTTACCGATGCTCATCAAGGCGGATGAGCGTCCTTATTCGATAGCGGCCTGCCAGTTGGAGGCCAGCTATTATACAAGAAACATGCGACCTCTCAGAGTAGAGGATATTGATCATAAGGGGCATCCAATTGGGGTGACCCATAACGAATTGTCTCAATGGGGAATTGCCCAGGCTATGGCGGACTATAGCCGGCCAATTTCCATTGAGCTTCTTCCCAACGTATCCAATGACTGACGTCCTCTCCCGTGAGGAGTCGGAGGCCCTTGCTCTATTACTACAACAATTATCTATCTATAGATTAGAGCAGATGGCCTGGGAGGGGGTTGCACTGGTTGAGTGCATTGAGGAAGAAGATATTGACGCTTTTGCGGGGGTGGAAGTAATTCAGCCTGCTCCAGCAGCTTTGGATGATACTCCACCCAAGGTACGTGATCCTGTAGAGAAAGTTAACTTGGGGACAGAAACAGAGCCCATGGAAGTGGGGATTAGTCAGTACCTTGAACCAGATTTGAGACAGCAACTGATAGGGTTGCTGCAGGAGTTTAAGGATTGCTTTGTAGAGAAATACCAAGATATGCCGGGTTTGTCAAAGGAGCTGGCTTGCCATCGCCTCCCCATCAAGGAGGGATGCCGGCCAGTTAAGCAAGAGCAACGACGGATGAATGCTGAAACTGCAATGGCGGTCAAACAGGAGGTTCAGAGCATGGTTGAGGCTGGGATAATCAGACCGACTCTTTATCCGGAATGGTTATCCAACATTGTTCCTGTTAGGAAGAAGAATGGCAAGATTAGAGTCTGTGTGGATTACAGAGATTTGAATGCTGCATCGCCTAAGGATGTCTATCCTATGCCTATAGCGGATATGCTGGTGGATGCAGTAGCGGGGCATGAGATGTTGTTCTTTATGGACGGTACGGCGGGTTATCACCAGATTCCTATATATGAGGCAGACATCCCTAAAACGGCTTTCCGCTGCCCAGGGTTCACAGGAGCATTCAAATATCTTAGTATGCCATTTGGCTTAACCAATGCAGGAGCTACGTACCAACGTGCAATGAACGTCATTTTTAGTAAGATATTGGGGGACATCCTGGAAGTTTACATTGACGATGTGGTGGTAAAGTCAAAGAAAAGGGGAAACCACATTGATCATCTCCGTGGGGTGTTCACTATCATAAGAAAGCACCAGCTTAAAATGAATCCAGCCAAGTGCGTTTTTGGGGTTTGTGTTGGTGACTTTCTAGGGTTTGTGGTGCATGAGAGAGGCATTGAGGTGGCTGGTGACAAAGTACAGGCTGTGCTAGATGCACCAGCACCAAGGAATAAGAAAGAATTACAAAGCTTGTTGGGTAAAATTAATTTCCTCAGAAGGTTTATATCCAACTCAGCAGGCAAAGTTGCACCTTTCTCTCCTCTGCTCAAACTCAAACCAGGAGAAGTGTTTAAATGGGGTCCTGAGCACCAAGCTTCTTTTGACAAGATCAAAGAATACTTGGCTAGTCCGCCAGTCCTTTGGCCGCCCACGCCTGGTATTCCCCTCAAGTTATATATTTCTGCGTCTGATATTTCCATTGCAGGCCTGCTGGCCCAAGATGAGACTCTGGCGGATGGAAAGAAGATTGAATATGCAGTGTCTTACATTAGCAGGACATTGTTGGACGTAGAGACCAGGTATTCACCAATTGAGCGGCTGTGTTTAGCTCTATATTTCGCTGGCGTCAAGCTCCGCCACTATTTGCTTTCCTTCACGACAATAGTAGTGGCACAGACGGATTTGGTGAAGTACATGCTAACGAGACCTATCCTAAGGGGTAGGATTGGCAAGTGGGTGTTAGCCCTTTCAGAGTTTTCCTTGCAATATGCACCACTGAAGGCTATGACTGGTCAGGCGATAGCGGATTTTCTTTTGCACCATCCTATTGAGGAGGAATTCTCGGAACCGCCAAGGTTTGCTAGCATGATCCGGTACCAGCCTTGGATTTTACACTTTGATGGTAGCAGTACCAGTAAACTGGCGGGTGCAGGGATTTGTATCCAAAATCCGGCAGGTACCAAGTATCTTTACTCTTTTCAGCTGGAATGGACGTGCACCAATAACCAGGCGGAATATGAGGCACTGCTCATGGGGCTAGAGTTACTGATAGACCTGGGAGCACAAGAGGTTGAAGTGCTTGGAGACTCGATGCTAGTTATTAACCAGCTTACAGGGGTCTACAAATGTGTTTCTTTTCACTTGCTGTACTATTATGAGCGGGCTATTGAGTTGCTAGACCGGTTCATTGATGTTTCTTTAGACTACATTCCCAGGGAGATGAATTTTGCAGCTAATGAATTGGCGCAGTTGGCCACAGGAATCAGCTTAGCCCATGGAGTGAAGGAAAGAATCCTTAAGGTAGAGTGCAGGACTTTACCATCTTTTGTCATCCGCCGGGAGGACCGCGGAGAGGGGTTGGTTTCTACAGTCGAGCCTATTGACACTGACTGGCGGATATCAATCATTGTATATTTAAAAGACCCATCCGCACCATCTGAAAAAAGAATCAGATACCTTGCTACCAATTACCTTCTCAGGGGAGAGGAACTATTCCGGAGAGGGGAAGATGGAGTCTTATTAAGGTGTATCTTTGGCACAGAGGCCAAGCGGATCATGAGGGAGGTACACTTAGGGGTCTGTGGTTCTTATCAATCCAGACCCAAAATGAGGTGGCTTATTAGAAGATATGGATACTACTGGCCATTTGTTTTGAAAGACTGTCATAGTTTTGCTCAGGGTTGTCAGGAATGTCAAAAGCATGGACTAGTTCAGCGGATTCCAAACATTCCTTTACAGCCTATTATCAAACCTTGGCCTGGCAGGGGTTGGGCATTGGATTTCGTAGGAGAGATTAACCCCCATTCGTCCTTATAGCACAAGTTTCTTTTGTTGGGTACTGATTTCTTTACCAAGTGGGTAGAAGCTATCCCGACAAGGAACTGTGATGCTGACACCGTCATCCGCTTTGTGTTCCAGAATATTATTTGCAGATATGGTATCCCAGAATGCATAGTAGCGGACAGGGGGGCAGCCTTCATGGCCGAGAAATCCCAAACTTGGCTAGCGGATTATGGTATTCAGTTCCTGCATTCTTCTTCTTATTATGCTCAATCTAATGGTCAGGCAGAAGCTACTAACAAGGTTGTTATATCTATCATGAAGAAGATGCTCACGGATAACCCAAGGTCATGGCACACTCAACTTGATAACACATTATGGGCCTATAGGACTTCCAAAAGGACTCCTACTGGTACTACTCCTTATTCGTTGATGTATGGCCATGATGCCGTTTTACCACTGGAAATCAACGTTGCTTCTTTAAGAGTCCGTGAACAACACCAACTGCTTGGTGAGGATTATGTGCAGGCCATGTTCCAGGATGAGGACCTTGACGAGAAGCGACTAGAGGCCTTGGATAATATCATCATGGAAAAGTAGAAGATTGCCACGGCGTATGATAAACAGACTAGGGGTAAGTCCTACGGCGAAGGTGACTTGGTCTGGAAGGTGGCGTTACCTCTTGATGAGCCAGGTCGGGGCAAATGGGTTGCTCGTTGGGAGGGTCCATTTGTCATCGATCGTATTGTGGGCAAGAGAGCCTACCAGCTCAGAGACTTGGAGGGAGCGGTTCACAGGAACCCAATCAATGGACGCTACCTCAAGAAGTACTTTCCAAGTGTTTGGGAGTATGAGACCCCCCCGGAGGATGATAACACGGGTAAGCGTTCTCCTTAGTCCAACGTATTCGGGGGGCATCAAGCCAGAGTGGCGCATCCTCTAGGGGTGTTTCTGCCATATTTTGTTGGCTGCTCGATTTCTTTGCAAAACTGTTAGCGGATTTTGTGTTTTCCCTGCTTTATTTAGACATCTGCTCAGGGTGTTTGTACTTTTTGATTATCAATATATTATCATCTTTGCTAAAGATTGGCTACAAGTGATATTGAGATTGAAAGTTGCTATATTCATATATTCATATATGGCTTTGCGGCCCAAACTTTGCGGCCAAAGGCATTACAGGGAATGGAAAACACAAAGAGCTACTAGCTAGCTCTGAAACCATGTCTACGAGTTCGGAATTCCCACATCTGGTGGATATCTCTAGCCTGTTCCAGATCCGCTAGAGGAGGTTCAGAGGCGGAACTCCAACACACCAGTGTAGCCATCGCCAGTGACGAGCCCGTACCGGGAGACTTGTAACATCCCCGCTTTGGAGAACGAAGTGCGGCGGATGTAGGGACAAATGGCAATGGGGTAACACCCAACCACCTGTTGGTGACAGTGGCGACTGACGCACTACCCTCATCGTTGCCATTTGCCCTTCTGTAGCTGTCAAATTAAGATTCGGGATTCTCTTCCGCCACTGGGAGAGGTACCTAACCAGGTCACCAGTGTTACTGGCCTCGGGGAACAACCAAGAGTGACCAGCTTTTACCTGACCGCCTTGAAGCGCTTGCCCAGGACGCGTAACGCTAGGTGACCGGGGTTAGGGTTTGCTTAACGCTAGGTGACTGAGGTTATAAGGTGTTTAGCGGACCGTCGGCCCATCTGGTGGAACGGCTTGTGGCAGCCATAGGGTTTGGACACAGTATGCAGACGACAATATAGCCGCCATGTTACTTCAAGATAAGGGTTGGGCGAATGCATTTTCTCCTCAACAAGGGGTTCCTTTTATACTGCAGTTAGGGGGAATCCAGCGGTTGGAATCTGCCATGACTTTATTACTGTGGTTCGACCATATTTATGAGGTTGGTCGCTCTAAGCGACCGTTCAATTGGGAACCGGTAAGGGCGATAAATGGGATTTGACTGCCAGATTTTTGGGATTCCTCCCCTCCTTAGGTTTTTACAGTGGTCAAATCCTGTATTCATTACAGTCTGACTATTCCAACCCCCAAGGTGGGCCGCCTGCCGTTGGGCTTGTTCTCTCTTTCTTGCAGGCCCAATTATCCTCGCGGCGAATGGGCCATCCGTTTACTCCTAGCCCACTTGGAGGGGAACACCATTTATATTTGCTATTTAGTTTCCTTGGCTTAACTTGGTCTTCCACCCATCCGCGCAGCCAAGTGAACTAGGGGGGCAACCTAAGGGCAACATCCGTTTAGATTTCGGAGGGCAATTTTTTCAAACTTTAATTTCATCTTTGAACACTTCGTATGGTTAAGCCCTTTCTTTCCCTGAATTATGGTTTTCAAGGGCATCCGCTTGGGGTGCGCCCTAATTCTCGTTTTTGGTAATAGGACATTCAGTGCAAGGCTTGAATCTCAGGTGATATTTTATTTCCAAAATAACAGGCTTTGCGACCGGGGCTATTACAAAGACAGAGACCAAATAAACATAAGAAAACAGATCCGCCAACTATCTCTGATACCATCCCGATGCGTAGGGGACATCCGCCAGTCCTTCAATCTGGAATTCCTCCGAGCAGATAGAGGAGGGAAATTCCAAGGGCATTTGTGATGGAGCATGAAGTTTGTTTGGCAGAGTCAGTATGGGTTAAGGTTCCTTGCGGAGCAGAGTGGCGAATAGGATTGACAAGGTGTGAGGGAAGAACATGAAGATGGTAAACGAACACTTGCTTCCCTGAATCTCTTGTTGCTCCAAGAGCCCAATAGACGAACGGCATCTATTTTCAGATCCGGAAGAAGATCACTGAGGTAGAATTCCATTCATAACGAAGAAGACAACGGGTCTATTGAGGCATAACCACCCCCACACCGGCGTGGCCTCAACTCAGGGGGAGACAAATGGTCCCATGAGGCAGGGGGATGGTACCCAAAACTACATCCATATTAGACCCCCGGCAGATGCAAGTAGAATGGCGCCCAGTCAGCAACTACCAATCTATGACCACATCCGCCTGGGACGTAACATGGGATGTTATGTTTCAGGATTTACTTAACATGGGGTGTTATGGTTTAGGGGTGTTTTGAGGAGCATCAGAATTTGATCTGGTGGAAAGGATTGAGGAAGCCATAGCGGCTGGTAGGAGAACCAAAAGAACGAAATAAGGAACAACATCTAAGGCGATTTGGGTTCTCAGTTGCAACCAAAGGGTGTTGCTTTTATAGCCTCGGTTAGAAGCAATCTGAGGGTTGAGTTTGAATTGCACAGTTATTGGGCAGTTAAGTGCGGGAACGTTGCATTTGAATTTCAAATTCTTGAGAAACGGTTCTGCAGCTTTGTCAGTTTCAACGACATGACGAGTGTGCAGAGGGTCTGTTTTTTGGGCCAGACCGAGTTGGGTTTGGTTTTTGGGCTTAGTTGTTAATTGAATAAACACAATACATATTAGATATCAAGCCAGTCCCATTATGGGTTGGGCCTAAATTCATACAGATGCAGGCCCAACCTCTTAATTGTGGCCTTGGTTTTGCTAATCCGGCGGTCTAGTTCTATCTTAGCCTTCTTCGCCTGGTGCCTTTCCTCTTGCAATCTGGTTGCCAAGAGCTTCTGCTGGTTCACTTGGTCCTTACGGTGTGCTTGCTTCTGGCGGAGGACGGAAATTTTCCGCTCCAGGGCCGCCTTCATAGCCTCCAGCTTGGCTATTTCGGCCGCCTCCGTATCGTTATTGGCCACAGCGACCAAGTCTGAATATGCACTGGCAGCGTTGGCAAAGGCCATTTCGGCTTCTTGGAGTTTGGCATTCTGGGGGGACCGTGCATCCAGATCTTTCTGCAAACTCTTTAGCTCTGCTGGGAGGCGAAGGAAGAAGGCATTGGCTTCAGAATGGAGGTCGGGGAGCAGCTGCTGGAACTGATCCTTGAGAATTCGTAAAGCGGAGAAGAGTTCATCCGCTACCTGGGCGTCAGCAGGGTCCTTCTCTCCCAGACACTCCAGGAAACTCCATGCTTCCTGTACTTCCACAAGTTCCTCTTCGGGGCTGCATGGAGGGGGGAAGAGGTCTTCGGCCAAGGTCGGGGAGAGTACAGGCTTGTTCCGGACTCTAGAGCCAGATCCGCCAGGGGTTGCAGAGGACTGGGCGGATGGAGAAGCAACGACCAAGCCCGTGGGGGCTTGACTCTGTGGCGAGGGAATCGGCACAATGGCTGACTCCACTGGACCAAGGTCTGCCACCAATGGGGTGGCACTGATAGTTGCCACAACATCATCATCCACCTGTTCATGAGAAAGGAGGGTTAGAAACAGTTCTGGCCAAAGAGGGTGGTAATTCAAGTGGCTATACAACATACCTCAACAGTCTCTGGCTGGGGGAGTACTTCTGGTTTGTCCAGGGGAAGCCTTTGCCACTCTTCCTGATCAGGTCCGGGCTGGTCATCCGCTGGGGTTGGAGTTTGTTCAATCCGGGGGGCAGCATCCGCCAAGGGTGCTCCACCAGTGACATATGCCGCCTCCGCCAGTGCTTGATCAGTTTGAGAGGAGGAAGGCTCGTTGGCAGCTGGGAATTCAGCGCCAATGATAGACTCTTCTTCTTCTAGCTCCAATCCAGGAGATGAGCTAGAAGCCAGCGGATTGGGGGTTGAAAAGCTGCAATGCCCACCACCAAGTTGAATTCAGGGTCTTCCCTCATCTCCGGCCCAGTTTATGCAGCGGCAGAAGGTGTTAGTGTTGGCTTAATTGAACTCTGACCAACTGCTAGAGGAAGGCTGGAGGATGTACCTGCATTGGAATCAAGATAGCGCAGGGGAACAGGTTGAGGGAAGCAGTCGCCAAAATTCTCTTGAATTATCTCGAAGAGACCCAGATAGTCCCGTTCGAGACTAGCAGAACTCGTGGAATCCCCAGAAAGGTCAGAGGACTCACCTGAGGAAAGTTCAATTACTTCAGGGCCTCGGCTGGCGGCTGCAGCAGATGAAGAGCTCCTCCTTCGGAGTATGAGGCTCTGCAAGGATGGGTAGAGTTGGGATATCTGCATCACGTATGCACTTATAAGCTGGTAATTAAAGATTACGAGGAGGCAAAGGGAAGATGAAATTACTTACAGGTGTATCCTCCTCCACTTCGTCAGGATCCGTGTCCGCCTCGATGACGGTTTTACGCCTCTTTGGGCGCGGATGAAGTTCACAATCAGCTTTCCGTTTCCCTTTATCCGCTGG
The DNA here is from genome assembly GCA_963682095.1 of Potentilla sterilis. Taxonomy (NCBI): domain Eukaryota; kingdom Viridiplantae; phylum Streptophyta; class Magnoliopsida; order Rosales; family Rosaceae; genus Potentilla; species Potentilla sterilis. Next base: position 8,426,159 of record OY821763.1, on the reverse strand, counting down.
GGTTTGGCCAGATGCCTGTTTCCATCAAACAATTAGGGGGCATACAGGGAATTTTGGCAAACCAAAACAACAGTCAAATGCAGAAGGTTGTTACCTTTCCTGGGGGCAGGTTGAGGTACAGCGGATCGCCCCTAGCACCTTCTGGTCAGGTTGAGGGAGATGCTTGCCTTGGCTTCTGAAGAGTCTCCGGAAGTAGTAGACAGAAGGCTGATCAAAGAGCGAGCCTCTCAGATGCGCCCACCAACACTGGTAGGGGCCAGTAGCATCCTTGGAGGCCTGCAGATCTGTGTATTTCTCCAGCCAGGAATGTCGAGGGGTTGCAGGCGTGATGCATGGCTGACAGCGGACACTGGAGGAAATTCTTTGCTGTTCCGCCACGCCGAGAAAAGGTTCACACTCTTCAACGGCGGATATGGCAGAAGTTGAGTGAGTCCAAACTGCCTGGCAAAGAAGTGAGGTGCATAGACCTCATAGCTGGGCTGCCTCTTGTCGCTAGAGAAGAGGGGCAGATCTGCCATCGAGGTGCAGTGAACGAAGATGCTTCGACCTGCTCCCGCTAGCTCCCTGGATGGGAGGAAGCCCCGAGACAACCCTTTCGGGTACCTTTTATGGATCAGCCGCTGTGCCTCTGCAAAGAACTCATTGGCGGTGGTGTTGAAGAAGATGTCAAGACAGATGACATAGCTGAGGTCAGGATTGGGAGCGCATCCAACATATTCTTGCCCTACAACCTGATCAGGCTTGGATTTCCTCTTCATGGATGGGATGAGCTGGGGAAAGTGCATTTGGCACCAGATATCCAGTATCCAAAGTGGGCCAGACTGGGAGCAGTGCATGGGTTGGGCGGATATCTGATGGAGGCAGCGGTAGAGGTGTGCTAGAACAATTTGGCCAAGGCCAATCTCCTGACCAGCATAGATCACCTCCGCCATGCGATGGTAGATCTTGGTTATCTTGTTGGTGGTGGAGCAAAACACGAACTTGTTGAGGCAGAAGGCCAGAAAGGCCACTCCACTAATTGCACTGTCTGCCTTGGAGAAAGTTCTCACCCAGCTCTTGAACCCAGAAGTTTCAGCGGTACCAAAAGGGTACCGGGGGAACGCCTTCTTAGAGTAATCACTCTCGTCATAGGGCTTGGTGCCGAGAGGAAACCCAATTCCGGCATAGAGGTCCAGCAATGTGACGGTAGCGTGACCAAATCTAAACTCGAAGGCATAGACTGAGGGGTTCCAGAGGCTAATAAGCGGGACGAGAGCACATCTGTTTCCCCCTTTTGGGCTGAGGCTGAAGCAGAGCTTGATAACGTCAGCAACTCCAGCTTTTTTCCAGATTTCCTCGTCAAGAGGGAGCCTTGCCAAGTACCATTCCTTCATCCAAGGCTTAACCAGAGGCTAGGCGGCGTGATTAACGGCGGCTTGGTGGTGATTTGATTGGAAGTTGGGGCATTCTACTGGGTCTTCAGAGCGGAAAATTACCGGCAGCGGGCGAGCTGGGCCGTCGAGAATTTGGTGTGCTCCGCCGTCGTCGTCAGCGTTATAGCCCTTCACGTAAGGGCCCAAAGAGGCATGTTGCTCGCAGGGAAGCCCAAGGCAGGTCTGGTCGTCAGCTCCGGAGCAGGTGATGAGGGAGAGGAGTTGATTTTTAGCGTCGTTCGCCGTGGTGCAGCGGACAACGAAATTCATTGTTGAGGCCATTGGACTAGAGCTTGGGTTTTTCTGGATTGATTGGAGGAAGGAAGGAGAATAGTCTGAATAAAGAACCGAAGGGTCTCAACTAGATTTATAGAGAATCTGAAAGGGGTTCTGAAAATTTTGAAACGGTAGGATTTGCGGCAATTAAGGGTTTATGGTGAACAGTGTTACCGTTTCGATTTGGGGAAGTTGTGATTGCTGAGGGAACAGCGCAACAGTCCACATATTTAAATGCTGCAGATGGGCCGACTTTTGGGGCTCAGTCTCTTTTCAATTTCGTTGGGCTCTCAATCTCGGAGACTGGGGGGCAATGTTTGGGCCGTAATTGGAGCTTCCTTCAATTGGGCTTTACCCCGAGGCCCAGAGGGGTTTAGGTTAAACCAAATCCAATATGCCACGCCTAACTCTTTCTTTGGAAAGAATGCTTGGAGAGAGAGTATTGATTTGTTAGCTGATCCGATGGGGGTTATTTTGTGGTAATCCAATTGCACAATATATGAATTACCTTGAGGGATAATAATGCATAAATGCTGATTGAGGTAATTAGGGGTTGTTACATATAGCAATCCATTTGTAAAGATATCTTAGCCAAATCAGGAAATGATCTTCTTTGGAGCCGGTTTGGCTTATCTTAGGGTTAATTGAATGTTAATCTGGACAATATACGGGGTTGAATGAGTTCCCTAAGTTAAGGGAAATTCTGATCTCAATTTATTCTTAACCAATCTGATTAGAGGTGGTTTAAGGAAGGAAAGTCCTAGTCAATCTCGGAATCCGCCAGGCTGGATCTGCAAGCATTAGGGTTTCGTGAATCATATAAATATAGCTCTTTTGTAACTGAGAAGAGGTTCACAACCATCCACAAACAAACACAAGTTCTAGCGCACCGCTAACTTGCAAAGCCTCTCCGGAGCAACTCACGCAATTTGCCTCCACCTGCGATCGATCATATCTCGCAATCGTGTCGAGCGGTTGCTGAGCCTATCGAGTCAGTCCGCTACTCCGGTAGCAATCGAGTCGTTACCCCGGTAACAAACACCCGTGATCTTGGTTTAGCTCTGCTTTGCTTCTCCGGATCAAAGTAAGATCCTCAATCCGTAGGGAGTTGAGAAGAAAATCCTGTTAGCCAGTTCTATTCAGGTCTTGTTCGAGCCCTGTACGCCGGCTTAGTCAGCGCCCGCGTAACAGTTGCTTGATCAAGAAGTCAGAGTCTATTGGGAGCAGACGAGAGGACTCGCCAAGGGTCGTCCGCAGTCGAGTTGCACCACTCCAAAAGGTGCTGGCACGCCTAAGCACACAGAAGACACACGAAGGAATTTACATCCACCACCCCCAAGTGCTGACTGTTCGCCGGGTGCTAAATCCGCCACGAACACCAACATCTAAAAGAGCAAGGCAAAATCAAAGTGATAAATGAATGTGATGCAGCAACAAGATGTTCCACAATTTTTGCTTCCGTATTCTGTTGATTTGCAATGTATAGAGTTTCTACCATAAGCACATGGCTCCTGGAAACATAGGCGGATAGGCCTTCCTTTTACGGTTCCTCTTGGAGTGCCATTTGTTCGTATTATGAGCAAGTGGTGCTAATTAAGTTGCTAACCATTCTAATATTTCTGCCTTTGTCACCTTCCGCTCTACCGCAACATCTTGAAGTACTGATGAAGTCATGCTCCCGATGGAGGGAAGCGTTTCAGTTAGCTCAGCTCTCATATTTGCAGGCAACATACTGTACACTCTACAGTGGTTCTTTGCGTATCGAATAAGGCATCAGAGCCGAAGATCTTACTAAACGTTCAATTTGGATGATAATATTTGCATAGTGCAGTGCTAATGCAGCAGCACCGAGTGTATCGGGTGGAGCATCCAACAGCGCGCCTGTACTTGCTGAAAATTGATGGCCGCCTAGGACTAGAGTGATCACAATCTTTGGCTTCTGCATTTGCCATCAGTTGTTGAACTTCATAAACAGACTTGATAAGACTGAAAATTGTGAAGACATATCTTGCCAAAAGGATACCTACGTAGTCAAAAGTCATGTTCCACAAAGACCCTTCTTTCAGATTCTCCACCTCGAGCCGCTTCAGTTCTACCTTTTCTGAAACTCAACCAAAATTGTAGTATGTTCAAAGTATGCCATCCAAGGAGGTAGTGATGTCTTTCAAAGTATGTTCAAGATACGAAAGAAGCTTCATCCCATCATACAAATTTGCATTTACTCATGAAATGAACCTCTCCATCTTGTTGGCTTCCTCTTCCATTTCCTCCCATGGAAGTTCCCATCCAAAAGGGTCAACACCATTGTTGATCCAATTACTAACAATATGCTCAAAATCTTTTAAACTAAAATCAGAACAATAATGCTTCCCAATCCTGGTCACATATTTGGTTATACCGTTATAGGGATCATATTCTCGAACAATTAACCAGGTATAAAACGTCGAATGAAATCATGAACATGTGACACAAGCTTTTTTATCCCCACCGAACGTGAGATATGTTTTATGATCCTACGATCGAACTTGTTTATAATTCAGGGATGCCCATAGATGGACCAACTTAGACATCACACTTGCAACTTCAAAGGCAAAAATTCCAACCACAGATTTCTGAGGACTAGCCTGAAGCTTCCTTTTAGTCCTATGCAGACAGGGAAACCACAACTTTGACACCATCTCTTACGAGCACAACCAGAAAGATGATGGCTAAGCCAAAAGAATCTTCATAGTTCATATTAATTTAACAAACCCAGAATTCCAAAATGAAGCAAAATTTGAAATAGTTAAATGTTAGAACGATTGAAGCAAGGTTGATCTGACCCCAATTCATAATTTATCTATTATCTATATAACTTTAACTAATGCAAATTCTGGAGACGATCCTGATTTTCTAAACCCTAATTAACAGGATAGTTGTTATTATTAATGGAAGCTGAAGAATTTTTATTTATTATTGAAGAAAAAAAAAGTCAAAAACTGAAAGACTACTAGATATGGATCGAAACTACAAGTAGCTACCAATAGCTGTAAAACTTTTTTTTTTTCTGAGTTCCAAAATTAATTGGAACCATCCGCCTTAATGATAGCGTTATTGTATGAATTACAGTCGTTTGGATTGGGACCCTGGCGACAATGATCAGGCCAGAGAAAGGCACCCATTGCAAAGTCTCTCTTGTAAGCCAAGTCACCGTGAGCCGGCAACCCATAATCGGCAAGAAGGCGGTTGATCTTCCACTCGGGCATGTCCTGGTAGTCCTTTCTGGTGTACCTAGGGTAGTGAAGGGGCATCTGGAAGTTACTCACGCTATTCACCTTTCTGCTTTCCATGATCGATCTACTGCAAGTGGTTGTAGTTACTATGTAGTAGCTTAGCTAGCTTCAGCTTTGTGTTGTGGGACTTTGCATGGTGTTCAAAATTAGCTTTATATATATAGACAGAAACGCGCTAGGCAGGTTCAATTCTAAAGGCATGAGGGTAGTTCACACGGATTGATTGGCTTACCTTCTGATCATACCACACTACTTGTGTGTTACTTCGATCGAGTCATTTTAGTGTACAATGCATGCACAAGATACCATCTATAATGTGTGTTAATTGATCGTGATCATCGAGAACAACATATGACCGTCCAAGTTTAGCTACCAGTAATTGTGAAGACAAACTCAATTAAAATCAAATTGTGAAGACTACTAAATCATTTAACAGAGAAAAATACTAGTCGAGTTGAACAAATAGCTAGCAATGACCGAACATAACACAACATCACTACATTTGATCTTCTTTTTAAAAAAAAAAAAAAAGAATAAAAAAACAAAAAAAAACAACATCACTACAACCTATAGCTAGGCTAGCTAATTCATCTAACGAATCGGATTACGAGGAAAACTAAATATATGCTCATGGATTCAGTGGATATATTGATAAAAAAAACACACACATATACATATATATCAAGTATTACGAAGTAACTGATACATCATACCTGAGTCATTTGTTGAATTTTCCAACAAATGTTTAATGGCCTGAGTTTGTTTTCTGAAGTAGAGAATCAAACACATCTTACAACCTGAGGAGGACATCCATACACCAGCATATAGATATAAGGCCCCTACCATGCACGCATGGAACTTCACCACCACAGTGTTCTAAACGGCCTCTTCATCCAATGATCATGATCATCGTAACCTAAACCCTAAAATTCGAGGGGTCGTTTCAGTGAACACCATTTGTCAAACTGGTAGAGCCCTAAAATCAAACACAGTACTTTAATTTAGTACTTAGTATTTACCTATTCTGTATATGTAGTACATGGTAGTACCAAGCAAGTAGGGTTGTAGTACATCTTGTATCCTCTTTATATAGCCTCCAATGTGAGATGAATATACATTAGAAAATTCATCCTCCAAATCGTATTATATTTGACTTGGTATCAGAGTAAAGATCCGAAATGACTTTATCTCTTTGTCTCTTTTCCGCTGCAATCCATTTGTGGTTCGAGTGTTTGATCAGATTTCTGTTTTTGTTCAGTCCGGCGTCTTGCTGTTTTTTCCCAGGCCTCGGCATTGTCTGCGTTCGACGTAGTCCTCAGTCAGACGTGATTTTTATCCTCAATTTGTTGTCCGGCACCGTGGGGACCCAAGCTTTTACTTTGGGCACCCAATACCAGATCAGCATCACCAGAATCTGCTGGGCACCCAGTAGTTCTCAGTCTTCCATCTTGACGTTTCAGTCTTCCATCTCTTGCGGTGTCACGTCTGCTCGACCCGCTTCGGCCCGACCCAGGCGTCGCGTCCTTCAGGCGTTTCGATTAGCACCTGTACGGTGTACCCAGGCGTCTCATCCTCTCCTGCTCCGGCGTCCGGCGTCGCGTCTGAGGTGCTGCTCCTCCGCAACCCTAGAAAAAAATCTGATCCGGTTCAGTTTTTTCAACAGAACCCGCGTCAATTCTTGACCCGGTTCCTGTGCCCGACCCGGTTCCTGCTTCGGCCCGACCCGGTTCCTGCTGCCCGACCCGTTTGCTACAGTCCGACCCGATTTCATATCCGGTCCAGTCCGACCCATCAGATCCGACCCGCTCCGGAAGAATGTCTCGGGTGTATATTGGAAATTTGAGTTCTTGGATTTCAGAAGGAGAACTCGAAAATGAATTCCGCGGCTTTAGAATTATCAGAAGAATATGGGTTGCAAGAATGCCACTGGGTTATGCTTTCATTGATTTGGTGCACAGTAAAGATGCAGAGAATGTCGTTTATGAGTTAGATAGCAAGAATGGTTGGAGAATTGAGTTTTCACATAAATATATACATGCGGTTGGTCAATACTGCAACAATGGTAATATTCCCATAACTAATAAGACTCCAGCATGTGGTAAGATCAGTATAGCTTTAAAGGTTTCTAGCTTTGTTGGTTCTGATACTTGAATTATTGATTCTGGTACCTCGGATCATATGACTTATGATAATTCTCATTATACTACTGATTTGTCTCCTCCACCCGTGTCATATGTCACTAATGCCAATGGTGAAGCTTTTCCTGTGTTAGGGATAGGGTCAGTCCATGTAACCCCTGTTTTAACCCTTCACAATGTCCTATATGTACCTGACCTGTCACACCATTTGATATATGTTCTCCAGTTAAATACTGAGTCTCGATGCTCTGTAACATTTTATCTCATGTATGTGATTTTTCAGGATCTTCTCACCAGGGAAATAATTGGTCGGGGGGACTTGAGGGGCAGATTGTTTCACCTGGATCAGACATATGAGGGAGAGAAACCAGGAACACCGTCACACATTGCTTTGACTGCAAGTTCGAATCAGCTAAGTGAAATTTGGTTATGGCATCGTCGATTAGGACATCCATCTTTCCATGTTCTGAAAAAATCCATGCCGTCTCTGTTTATTGGTGTGGAAGAATCCTCCTTGCGCTGTGAAACATGTGTTCTTGCTAAGAGCCATCGTTCTACCTATTCTCCGAGTTTCTCCAAGAGTAGTATCCCTTTTGAATTGATTCATTCTGATGTTTGGGGACCTTCTAAAGAGCCTACGGTCACGGGTATGAGGTATTATGTGTCGTTTATTGATGATTGCACAAGGTTGACATGGATTGTTCTTCTTCAAACCAAAGATGAAGTCTTCCTTGCTTTTCAAGCCTTTCATTCTCAGATCCAAACACAATATAATGACACTATTAAAGTTCTTCGTTCTGATAATGGAGGGGAGTATGTCAATCGTGTTTTTCACTAGTTTTTCAAAACTCATGGGATTGTTTATCATACAATCTGTCCACGAACACCAGAGCAGAATGGGGTGTCTGAAAGGAAAAACCGGCATCTTCTTGAAATGGCTCGTTCCATCCTTTTTAGTGCCCATATGCTTAAGAATCTTTGGGGTGATGTTGTCGCAGCTTCTGCTTATCTTATCAAACACCTTCCATCTAGTGTTCTTCAAGGAAAATTTCTATTTCAGGTTCTTGCATCTCATATCTCTCTTCATTCCTATCATAATATACATGCCTGGGTCTTTGGTTGTGTCGCCTTTGTTCATGTTCTTAAGAGCCAGAGATCGTCTAAATTAGATCCCCGGGGGATCAAGTATGTATTTGTTGGTTATGAAAGCCATAAGAAGTGATACAAGTGTTATCATCCACCTACCAGAAAATACTATGTCACTATGGATGTTACTTTCTTTGGGGACATAAGCTATTTTACCTCGGATGATCCAGCCATTCAGGGGGAGCCTTCATATTTTGAAGAACTGTATCATGGCGAGGGGGAGGAACCAGAAGTAGAAGCCTCAGTACCAGCAGTACCATAAGTGACAGCAGCTCAACCAGAGGTAGAAGCCTCAGTACCAGCAGTACCAGAAGCTCAACCAGAGGTAGAAGCCTCAGACATCCATGTTCCAGGAATTGATTCAATAGCTGAGAGCACAATTGCAGTAGAAGATCAATTTGTCCCTCCTGCATCACTCATACCCTTGATCCACAACTCCCTGTTGTAGAAGATCAATCATTTGAGGTATGTTCTTCCAATGTTCTTAGTAGTAGTGAGCCTAATAGTTAACAATATGTGTTACCTAACATGTCTACTAGAGGTCATCCCCCCAAAAGATATGAACCTAGTTTACAAGCCAAATCAAAATATCAAGTAGCCAACTATATGTCCACTAGGAGATTATCAAAGTCATATGAATCATTTGTGAATCAAAATATCTGCTGTATCAGTACCTAACAAAGTGCAGGATGCGTTTGGAGATCCAAAGTGGAGGAAAGCAATGGAGGAAGAGATGGAGGCATTGCAGAAGAATGATACTTGGGAACTTGTATCTCTGATAGGAGCATAAAATGCGACGTTCTTAATGTGTTTTACCCTCGTTTATACTTTGCTTTAACCCTTAATGTTATAGAATCGAGTCATATAATAGAGTCTTGAGTATTTGGTAGAGTTACATCAAAATCGTGCTAAGAATAGATAAAAATGTGAAAAAATACTAAAAGCCGATTTAAAGAGCTGTAGAGATGTTTCGTTGGATCTGTAAAGCTTCAGCTACACTTTTGATGAATTTTTCTTCTTTCATATGTAGTAGATATGTTGATGATTGAGCAATGGAAGAAATTATACCAATCGGAGCAAAAGAAGATGCTAGGAATTACAAGTGAAAGCTTATCGCAAAAATCCAATAACTTCAGTAATTTCCTGGGCACATCATGCAACTTCCAGATTTTCTCCAGGATGACTCACAAGGAACCAGAGTACGAGCCATATATATATGGAAAGCTATATGAGTCTAGTTTCTACAAAATTTTGAATCACACCAAAACTTTCCTGAGGAGAGAGTTATGCCCCTCACAAGACAGCAAGGTCACTGCCCTGCCGAGAAAGGAACCTACTGCCCATTTTCATGACTTTGTGAATTTATGCACCACAGTGGTTTCTAAATTCATCGAGTGAGAGTTGCTGAGATACATGGACCATACGAGAGTCGTACATGCCAAAATGAAGTGCAAATTATGGAAAGAAGAAGTTCCCAAGTCCGGGAAGGAATAGGAATGCAATCGGCTGAACTAGGAGAAGGTGTTCCCGGCCCAACTAGGAAACCTTGCAGCCGAGTCTTGGACCAATTATCCATTAAGCAATATTGATGATCCATCAAGAAGTCCATACAGCTGAAGTCCATGAAGAAACCGGCAGAAAAAGAAGAATCCTAGAAGAACAAAGAATGCAACAAAAACCCAAACCGAATAGGATTAGGGATTTCCTTGCCGATTCACTTAAAGATTTATGCCGAATCCTTTGTAGCACTTCCCCTATATATAGAGGCATCCTCTCTACAGAAAAACGTGGTCTCATCTCAAGCACAAGTATTAGCCTAAAGCTCTACCAAGTCTCTCAAACACCAAACACCAAAAATACTTAACCAAACCCGATACCACCATATTCCATAAAACCGTACCATAGTTCTACCTTCTGCCGAGCATCCGTCCACCGCATCTTTTGGAGTCTTCAAGGTTTCTAAAGTGTGATCTGATCTATCTATGGCTATTGTATTTATTCATGTTTATGTAGTTTGTAAGAACTTGTTTCAACTCTTAGTTTTTGTTAAACTCTTGTATGAATTCGGTTTGAAGTTTATGTGATTGTTTTGCGATTTTAATTTATAATATTTTCGTGTGTAGATAATTAGGACAGTAGGTGTCAATGCATGTTTAAGGTTTTAAATTGGTTTGTATCTAAGGATTCGTCCAAGTGTGGAAGAGACCCTAAAATTAGAACTAAAAAGCTCCCTAGTCATTTGAAGTATGTATATCTTGGAGAAGAAGACATTTTACCGGTTATTGTGTTTTCAAAGCTTAGTGAGAAGCAAGAAGAAGAGTTAGTGTACGTGCCTAAGAAGTATAAAACCGCTATAGGTTGGACCTTAACGGACATCAAGGGAATAAGTCCTACGACGTGTGTTCATCGCATTTTGCTAGAAGAAGGATCTAAGCCGACTAGAGAAGGCCAACGACGCCTCCACCCTCCAATGATGAAAGTTGTTAAAGATGAGGTAATAAAATTACTAGATTGTGGAGTTATATATCCAATTTCGGATAGTCGTTGGGTCTCACCCGTGCAAGTAGTGTCAAAGAAGAGTGGTATAATGGTTGTGAAGAATGAGAAAAATGAGCTTGTGCCTCAAAGACTTGTGACTGGCCATAGGATGTGCATTGACTATAGGAAGCTCAACGCGACAATGAGGAAGGATCGCATGCCTTTGCCGTTTATTGATCAAATGTTCGAAAGGTTAGCCGGCCATGAGTTTTATTGTTTTCTTGATGGATATAGCGGCTACAACCAAATCATGATACACTCGGACGATCAAGAGAAGACTACTTTTACATGTCCATTCGGCACCTGTGCTTATAGAAGGATGTCGTTCAGCCTATGTAATGCACCCGGCACTTTTCAACGATGCATCATCTTCTCCGACTTTATAGAAAATAAGATCGAGGTCTTCATGGATGACTTTAGCGTTTATGGACGCGACTTCGACTCATGTTTTGAGAATTTAGAGGAGATACTAGAAATGTGTGTAGAAACCAACCTTGTGCTCAATTGGGAGAAGTGTCACTTCATGGTGACGCAAGGTATTGTGCTTGGCCACATAATTTTGGCAAAAGGCATTGAGGTAGACAAAGCCAAAGTGGAGCTCATTCAACACTTGCCTTCGCCAAAGAATGTGAGAGACGTTCGGAGTTTCCTTGGCCATGCCGGATTCTATCGACGATTATCAAAGATTTCTCCAAGGATGCAAAACTGTTGAGCAACCTATTACAAAAGGATGTGTCGTTTGAGTGGAGTGAAGAATGCGAGAAGGCCTTCAACCGATTGAAGGAAGCACTATGCTCAGCACCAATTTTGGCTACACCGAATTGGGAACTATCTTTTGAGCTCATGTGTGATGCCTCGGACTATGCATTAGGAGCCGTGCTCGGTCAAAGGATAGACAAGAATCCTAACGCCATTTACTATGCTTTGAGGACTCTCAACGATGCTCAACTCAATTACTCCACAACCGAGAAAGAACTCTTGGCGGTTATTTTTGCTTTGGAAAAATTTCGGTCATATCTATTGAATTCCAAAGTAATTGTTTATAGTGATCATGTCGTCTTGAGATATCTCATGACAAAGAAGGATGCGAAGCCGAGACTAATTAGATGGATCCTCTTACTTCAAGAATTCGACATAGAGATAAAAGATAAGAAAAGAAGTGAGAACGTTGTAGCCGATCATTTGAGCCGAATTGTGAAAGGAGAAGACGAGCTCCAACTACTTGAGACATTCCCGGATGAGCAACTATTTCTGCTTGAAGCAACACAAGAGCCTTGGTATGCCGACATTGCCAATTACTTAGCAATTCGTCACTTTCCAAAGGACATGCCGAGCCACCTCAAGAACAAAATCAAAAAGCAAGCTCCACATTACTTATGGGATGAACCTTACTTATGGAAGCAATGTAGTGACCAAGTTATTCGAAGGTGCGTACCGGAAGAAGAAAATCGTTCAATCTTTGCCTTTTGTCACAACGAAGCATGTGGATGACATTTTGGACCAAAGAAGATGGCATTGAAGGTTCTAAATTGTGGATTCTATTGGCCAACGCTCTTCAAAGACGCACACACAATGTGCATGACATGTGACCGGTGTCAAAAGACCGGCAATATAGGGCCACGAGATCAAATGCCGCTCACGCCAATCATCGAAGTAGAGATTTTCGACTTATAGGGTATCGATTTCATGGGGATGTTTCCATCAAGCAAGGGCTTCCTCTACATCTTGCTCGCGGTTGAATATGTTTCCAAGTGGATCGAAGCCAAGGCTACACGCACCAATGATGCTAAGGTGGTTGCCGAATTCCTCAAGACCAACATATTCTCACGTTTTAGAGTTCCAACAGTCTTGATAAGTGATGGAGGTTCCTATTTTTGTAACAACACAATATAAGCCTTGTTGAAGAAATATGGAGTCACGCACAAGGTATCTACACCTTATCATCCCCAAACAAGTGGCATGGCCGAGGTGAGCAACCGGGAGATCAAGCAAATTTTGGAGAAAACCGTAGGACCAACAAGGAAGGATTAGAGTGATCGACTTGATGATGTCTTATGGGCCTATCGAACTGCGTATAAGACGCCAATAGGTATGTCTCCCTTTCGGTTAACGAATGGAAAAGTTTGTCACTTGCCGGTAGAGCTAGAGCATCGAGCATGGTGGGCGGTTAAGCAATTCAATATGGACATTGATGACGCCGACCTCCATAGGAAGCTTCAACTCAACGAACTTGAAAAAATCCGCAATGAAGCCTATGATGCCGCGTGGATATACAAGGAGAAGACGCGAGCTTACCTTGACAAGATGATTCGAGGAAAGAAATTCGAGGTTGGCCAACAAGTTCTTTTATTCAATTCAAGACTTCGACTTTTCCCGGGTAAGTTGCGCTCACGATGGGTTGGTCTCTTCATTGTTACTCAAGTATTCCCTCATGGAGCCATTGAAATTCAAAACCCAATCATAAGTAAAGTATTCAAAGTAAACGGTTATCGCCTCAAGCCTTACTACGATTCATTTAAAGAGCATAACATCGAGGTAACCAGTATTGAAGATTCCCCGTCTGAGACGCACATTATTGCTGCGCAAGCTGCCGAGATTAAAGTTCATGCTGATAGGCTGCAATGTCAGCCTACCAACGTTGCAGCCCATGCCGCAGCGCAGCCCTCGCAGCCTGACACTCCTGTTGCCGAGCAGCCCTGCGCGCAGTATGCACACCACACCTTCGAGCACACTGCCCAGCTGCCGACTCGCACTGCCGACACTGCCGCACACGATGACACACATCCTGTCGACCTGTATCCACCTCAAGTATCCGTGTGTCCGACTGATGTATCCGACACAAATCCACCCAAGTCCACCGTATCTGATACTTTTCAGGAAACGCCTGAGCCACAAAGTCTCGTATCCGATACGGATACAGATACGTTTTCAGATACGGCGCCAGGCCACTTACACGCTGCCGAGCAGCCCTGTCGAGAAGTACCCGTGTGGCCTGCATGCCATGATGCAGCAGCCCTTCACCCTGCTGCCGTGCAACCTGCCCCTGTCGATGTCGATGCTGACGCAACCGACGCTGCGCAGAGCCTGCTGAAAGTGCATTCACACGCTGCCGATACCCACTGCCAAGAGAGCTCCCATGCTGCCGATAGCAAGCACCAAGCAACCACGACGGACGAAAATTTCCAAACACACCTTTGTGCTATCCTCCCAGCCAAATTAAGCTATTTCACTAACGGATGAACACACGATAATGAGTCTAGGCTAAAGGACTATAAACATTTAAGCGCTACATGGGAGGCAACCCATGTCGACAATGAAAAATGAAGGAGCCATCGACAAGCGTTTGAATTCTCTAACCCTTCTCTTTTTCATTAGTTTGTGATAATTTGTTGGAACATGTCGATTATTACATGTTTAGGAATTACTTGCTATAGTTTTATGCTTACATTGAGGACAATGTAATTTTCTAAGTGTGGGGTAGGGTTACATGTTTCCTTTATGTTTTTGTATGCTTAGTTAAGAAAAGAAAATTTCAGAAAAATGTTCCACATAAATAGAGTGTTTATCTATATGTTTCGAGTCTTAGGATGCCCCTAAAGTAGTCAATGATGTTTTTCTCATCTTTGCATACATAGATGATAGTTGTGAATACTTTAAAAATTGTGAGTTTCATGGATAATGTGCATTGGTAGGAGCATGTAGAACTTGTTGATTAATAAAACATGCATGTTTTAGTTTGTTTGTTTCCATAATAACCTTGTGAGCTTTAGAGCAAAATTGTTTTCTTCATGAGTGCTAAATTCAAAATTTTCGAGCATGTTAGTATTTGAACCTCATTATTCTTTGCATATTCAACGATTTTGTGTCATAGTTTTTTAATGAACTCTAGAATGCTAGAACTTACTCTTATTGATTTTCAAAACGTTTTTATCATAAAAATACCTTGATTTTAAAAATGATTGAAAAGATCTTTTTAGATTCACCACCACAGCAAAATAAAGCATATGCCCTATTTGAGCCCGTCGTGGGACACCTTAGTAAACCCCTTTGAGCTGACGTTTAGCCTTTTCTTTCATCAACCTTAAATACTTTGCTTGAGCTTAGAATAGTCATGTCTTTACCTTGTCTCAAAGTTTTGGCAAAGCAAGATTTTTTAAGGAGTTTTCGCGTGAAGTGATGAAGAAGAACAAGTGTGGGGTAGACTTAGCTAAAAATTGTATGAAAAATTTATGTTGCCGTGCCTAGCAAAAGAAGAAACAGAAAAATTGATATCGGACAGAAAAGAAAAGAAAAGAAAAAATGAGTCCGAGAGTAAAGAAAGGAAAAATAGGCACGGTTTGAAAAGGAAAAATAGCTAAGTTCCTCTTGAAAAAGTGTTGTGAATTTGGAGTTTGTATTCATGTGAAGGTCTAGTACTGTTAAAATTTCGACCTTTGTTCGTTTTCACAATGTTTTTGGAGTAAACAATGAAGAATGGGTCCAACAAGAAGAAATCTGGTCCTTGGCGAGAGGACATAAGGAGAGTCGAGCTTTGCTACGTTGTAGAGACATTTTAAACCTCCTTATCCTAAATTTCGAATACCTTAAGCCGAGCCCCATTGCATTCACTTTCAAAAGATCTTTTCATGATTCTTAAGATGGTTAACTTTGATTTGTAGAGCCTTTCTCAAGAGTAAGCATATTGTTTTGGTTCATAAGTGCACATACTTGTTACATGAGGTTTTTCCATAAAATTTTCACAAAGAGCTTTCGTTTCTTGAAATATGCAAGTTAAATTTGTGTCATATATCTTTCTCTTGCATATACTTATGTGTGAATAGCCATGCTTTGAGTGAAAAGAATACAGTATGCCTAGTGAGGAGGATCAGATCAGCTATACATGTCTACATGCTAATGTGTTGTTCTTATATGTTCATATTGATGTTACATGTTCATGAAACTTGGAATTTTCGTGCCTAGCATTCTCATACATCAACTTGAAAGCTATGTGTTCATACGAGCCTGAGACAAATCATTAGGGGCAATAGTTTGTTTAGAGTCTTAGTTTAATTTAGTTTTGCTAAGGGACTAACAAAAGATAATTGTGGGGTAGTTGATAAGAGCATAAAATGCGACGTTCTTAATGTGTTTTATCCTTGTTTATACTTTGTTTTAATCCTTAATGCTATAGAATCGAGTCACATAATAGAGTCTTGAGTATTTGGTAGAGTTACATCAAAATTGTGCTAAGAATAGATAAAAATGTGAAAAAATGCTAAAAGCCGATTTTTGATGTGTATGTACTAACTTGAGGGGAAGTGTCAGTGTAAGCCATGTAATTTTAGAATGTAAATTAGATGGTTAGTACTTACCTATTATGCATATGTAGTACATGGTAGTACCAAGCAAGTAGGGTTGTAGTACATCGTGTATCCTCTTTATATAGCCTCCAATGTGAGATAAATGTACATTAGAAAATTCATCTTCCAAATCGTATTATTATATTTGACTCGACCCAGTACCACGATGTGTTGCAACATCAGTCTCTAGTGCCATTTGTGATTATCCGAAGACATATCCGCCACTCGATTTTCTGTAGGTCCGCGCGCCGCAGGAGGAGCCCTGGGAGTCTGGGACCTCGTTTCCTAGCCACAGGAGGGCTTCTGAGAACGAGTCGATGATTAAGATGTGGAAGAACATATTATTAGGGGCCGGGGCCCTAATATTTGAGGTACCATTTTTGGCCAGTACTTGTATGAGGCTTAAAGATGAAACATGTGTGGTAAGAGTAAGACATTGGTCTAGTTTGTGGTGTTACGGATCCGTATTCGAATAACCACTTGAAATTTTTCTGACCCACCCGGGCAGTTGAATTCAATCATGAAAATCCTAATACTAGCCATGCGATGATGCGATTGCATTCTCAAACAGTATATTGTGTTGATGTTTGTACATTAACCACACACAATCCTGGGTCCAATTTCAATTATTGGAAAGGGATCTCTAGCCACATGAAGGTCAATTATGTTTCACGACGACTCGTTCAACTATATCCATAGACAGATTGAGTTTTCAGTTTAGTTGATTTGATTTAGCACATATATAGGCCTCGATCTCCTAAAACAATTCCAGGTGGGGGCCGGTACGTAGAGAATTACGAACAATATTCATGAAAGAAAATACAACCAAATATTATTGGCCTAGCCCCAATCAAGACTTGGACACGTGGTACAACACAATCATTGGGGATTGCATCAGATTCCCACACGTGGCAGGACCTAAGCCCCCCACGCCAGCTCCAAAGCAAGTTCTATGGAGCCGGAAAGAATGACCTTCCAGAAACTTCTGGGAATTACTGGCTAGCAATGGCTGAGGCATCTAGCGGCAGAAACCGCGCCACGTGGCAGGAGAACCACGTGAAAACTCCGACGTGGCCTCCTCAATTTCCTGAAAATGATTCTGACCCCGCGCACCCAGCAAAATATTTAGGGCACCACTTTGAAATTTTTCACTTAAAAAGTCCAACTCTGCCCAAGCTCAGCTCTTCACCAATCTCAATCCAAAATTAGAAGTGAATCTCAGAAAAAATTTCCAGAAAAGGAAACCCCAACTCTGCCACCACTAATTTTGAGTTTTCGATTTTCCGGCGATGAATGACGGCGGAGATGTGAGAATGGATGAGGAGAGAGACGGCGGAGAGAAGGTGGTGTTCATGTGGGGATATCTTCCCGGAGCTCTGCCGCAAAGGTCACCGCTTTTGTTGCCGACGGTTGTGAGGCCGGGCGGCGATTATGAGTGGAGGGACGTCTTCGGCGGCGGTTGCGGCTTCGCTATGGCCATTTCTGGTGCTTTCATCTATCTTTCTGCATTAATTTAGTTTTGAGCTTTTAGGAATTTGATTTATTGAGAATTAAAGTTAAGAGCTTTGTTTAATTCTGTTTGATTGCTGAGAAAATGTGGAACTAAAAATGAGAAAACGACCTTCTTCTTTTTTATGTTAAAAAAAAAGAAAGAATTGCTATAAAAAGTAGAGAACTTGTTCAAGCAGCTTGTCAGGGAGTTGGTATATTTGAATATTTTCATTTCCACAATCAATTTGGGGATTTATTGATTTTTTTTCTTTCATGTTTTCCAGTATTATGCCATTTTCCTGGTAAAAGTAACTTAATTTACTGTCCTTGGTTGGGTAAATGAGGGGTTTATTTGGTTCTAGTTTGGTATTGTCAAAAGGATTCTGGGTTTTACAATGACAGCTTGTTACTTGTTGGATGTAACACAATTTGGATTAAAGCAAATCCTTTGCAATGTCTAGTTGTTTCTGCTTTCTATTAACTGTTTTTCTGAGGTAATAGTCTCTTGCTCATGATTTGTTGTTATGTTTTCACCTAGAGTCTGGAAAGCTGATTACATGGGGTTCAACAGATGATCTAGGTCAAAGCTATGTGACTTCTGGGAAGCATGGGGTAGAGCAGCATTGCAATACTTTTGTGTTGATTAATTTGTGTTTTTTTTTAGTTGTGGGCAGAACTAACTTACATTGCTTTCAATATTACTTATGAAGGAAACGCCAGAGCCATTTCCTCTTCCAGCTGAAGTTTCTATAGTTAAGGCTGCTGCAGGTTGGGCGCATTGTGTTGCAGTTACAGGTATTCTTGGTTTCCCCAACTTCATTTGATCAAGAAATATGATTTTACTCAACATATGAGTAAATGTCTACAAGGAGACCGAGCCAGCCAACTAGTTGACTGATTGAAGTATGGATACAAAGTTGATTTATGTTCCTAATTGTTATTTAGTTATGATGCATACTGGTGGCATTTAAGTGGTTTTAGTTTCAATGCAGATATTGGGGCAGTTTACACATGGGGATGGAAAGAGTGTGTTCCCTCTGGCAAGGTCATTGCAGAACCATCTATGGGTACAAACTTTGAAATGGATGTAGAAAGGCAGAGTTCTTTCTTAACAGGCCAAGGTAATCTCATTTTGACCTATTTCTGATGAAAAAGACAGAAGCTTTATATAATCCATTGCTGACTTACATGTGGTCATGATATAGTCAGCCCTTGCTCTCAAGGCTCACGAACCACTGGTGGAACGGTGTCTGCTACTGATGCTCGGGGAGCTGGAGAAGAAAGTTCAAAGCGAAGAAGAGTGTCTTCAGCAAAGCAAGCAGCTGAAAGTTCATCGTCTGGTGATGAAACTCTGTCAGCATTGCCATGTCTTGTGACATTGAACCCAGGAATTAGAATAGCCAATGTTGCTGCTGGAGGACGGCATACTCTAGCATTGTCAGGTAACTTGCCATTTCCTGGTCTATACTTGTCATGCCACATACATGTTACATAGTCTCTTTTCATTGGGGTCTTTGTATAAAGTATATAATACAGTCTTATGTAAAATATATTTTGTAAAGCAAGACATATTATGTATTCTGATTTCCCAAAGTTCAGATATGGGGCAGGTGTGGGGATGGGGATATGGAGGTGAAGGGCAGCTTGGTTTGGGATCACGGATACGTATGGTGTCCTCCCCTCATCCTATACCTTGTATTAGGTCCTCTTCTTATGGGATCATGAATTCAGAGGAACACAGTTTTAGAGTACCCGGAAATTATGTGAAAGGGATTGCCTGCGGAGGTCGACATAGTGCGGTGATCACAGGTACAGTTTTTAAGTTCTTTATCTTTGTACTTGGGCAATCAAGTTGGATGCTTACTACTAAGGTTGCTAATTTGCTTAACATACTCAAATGGTACTGTACCATTTACATGTCTCTCCACTGTCATTAACTTCAAAAGTTCCTCATTTATAGACCTGTAAAACTGCTGGTTGACTGGAAAGAAAACAATTTGAAATTTGAAATAGATGGAAATAAGTTCAACACTCTTAATCATTTGTTAAAGACAACCACTATTCAAGAGCTCACTTTTTATTGGAGCTCTGTTTGCTGATATAGAAACTCTGTAGGATATTGACATTTTGGTATGGTAAATGCAAAAAATGTGAGAGTAAATATGGAATATTTAAGCTAAACTGGTGTTAAACTAAGTTGACTATGCTTGGTGGTAATTATAGCTGGAAGGATGTTCAGTCGTTGGAACTATAAGATCTTCCTCCAAGCTACATGATTTATCAGAGGGCAGGTCTTCTTAAATCGAGGGTTACTTTTGCTTAGTTTGACATGTGGGTACGAGTGAGATGTTTGGCATTCCTAAATTGTTGCTCTTTTGCGGTTAAAAATTTATGGTCATTTACTCATTTCTTTTTCAATTCTTATATACCAGATGCTGGAGCACTACTTACCTTTGGTTGGGGGCTTTATGGACAGGTGAGTGTCTGAAGTTTTAAGTCTTTCTCTGACTTCCTCTGTACCTCATGGTTTCTCTTATAGGGAATATTACTGTGGGAATAGTTCTGTCATCATGTGGAAGGCGCTGACCTGGGTTAAATTTGCTGCATCCTACTGTACAACTAATTGGTGGATAATGAAAAGTCGAGTCGAGACGAAGTGGGATAGCTCAAGTGGTAAAGAGCACCACTACCTAGGAAGTATGTTATTAGGTCCTGGGTTCGAGTCACGATAGGGGGTAGATGTGAAATTCTTAGATCCTCTTTTAAAAAAGAAAAAAAAAAAAAAAGTCTAGTCGAACTTCCCTTTCCAACTTTCTGTACATACGATATCTTGATTGCAGAACTGTCAATTATGGTCTCGTTGGTAGAAAGAAACCGAGTAACAACAAAAAAATTTGGGAAACTCATTTTATATATTGCTAAACATGTTAATATCTGGTCCTACTACTAAAGGACGGAACACTAGTGAATCTTTTTGTTCATATGCCTCGACTAGAGTTCCCAAGCTTAAATCAAACTTCGAAATCAACAGTATTTACTATAAAAGAGTGAAGAAAAGAGTATTGTAGGTGCTCAAGATAAGGTTCGCTTAAAGAGGGCCTGATTTTTGTGTACTTGCTCCATATTTTATCTCCCACTTTCTTTTGTTACTGCACATGTTTGCTTCTGAATTCTGATGATAAAGGAGTGAAACTGATTTCCTTTAAATGTTTTTTATTTTTTATTTTTCCGGTTAAGTGTGGACAAGGAAGTACAGACGATGAGCTAAGCCCAATTTGTGTATCTTCATTACTTGGTATTCGGATAGAGAGTGTTGCAGCAGGACTGTGGCATACCGTCTGCATTTCAGCTGATGGTGATGTCTATGCATTTGGGGGGAATCAGTTTGGACAGTTGGGAACTGGAGCTGATCAAGCCGAGGTAAACTATGAAGTTTTAAAACGACCGA
This sequence comes from Potentilla sterilis, assembly GCA_963682095.1. Classification (NCBI taxonomy): domain Eukaryota; kingdom Viridiplantae; phylum Streptophyta; class Magnoliopsida; order Rosales; family Rosaceae; genus Potentilla; species Potentilla sterilis. The sequence continues at coordinate 8,405,099 of OY821763.1, read as the reverse complement.
TCCTATATTAGACTATAAGCAACGACAATTTTATTAATTGGGAAATTATAATGTTATCAGATAAACAAATCATGGTAACTTTGGTGCTTTGAATTTTTTTTACTGTTGTAGTTTGTATTCTTCATAAGTCTATGATTGACTGCATCACAGTTTCCATTTTGACATCTGAGCTGCTTAATTGACTTTTCTTAAATTGTAATCCAGACTATTCCGAGACTTCTGGATACTCCTATTCTGGAAAATGCTAATGCCAAAATTGTTTCCTGTGGAGCTCGGCATAGTTGCATTATCACTGGTATGTCTTCTTCCACTGTTATAGACTCCCTACTCTTTCATGATAGTTGACTTCAGATTTCTTGAAACTAGATTACAAACGGTATTCTTTCACTCTTAAATCGTTATTATCGCACTTTTGGTTCACTGAGTCACCACATCATTCCAAAGAGGCAAAAAGCATGAAAAGGAAAAAGATAGTAAAGAATAAGACATGTAATTGGTTAGTTCCTAAGAGATTCAACAACTCCTATAGAACACTAATATAAGGTGGGAGAAGAAAGAAAATGTTGTAGGTGGAAATATCAGTGGTTTGGATGTTTTCGACCAATCATGCATAGGAGTGATAGGACTGGTGGGAGACAATTTTTTTAACTTGTGAAATGTCATCTGAAGTGATTCTGACTTGTTTGTATTTCATTCTTGCTGATGCTCTTGTGCCATGAAGAGGATGCAAAAGTGTTTGGATGGGGGTGGAACAAGTATGGCCAGGTATGAAGCGTCGAGCCTCTGTCATCAATATTTCATTATCTATTTAATGCTTGGAAATATTTCAAGCAGTGTTATGTTCCCGTATTGAGTATTCGCTTGCACTAAGAATGTTCATTTGTTACAAATGATGAAGCTTGGATTGGGTGATGTGATCGACCGCAACATTCCAGCGCAAGTCATGATCGATGGATGTGTCCCCAAAAATGTGGCTTGTGGCTGGTGGCATACCTTGCTTCTGGCCGAACTACCCACTTGAGTTCCTCAAATTCACAGGCCAAAGAGGCCATGGTACGGTTTTGTTAGGCATCAGCAATTCATTGGACTAGTTGTCATCCAAGCTACATGTACATATCTTCATTTGTATATATCATATATATACACGTACTGTGTACGTATATATGTATATACACGCATAGCTCATTCTTCCATGGTTGATGTTCATCATCAGGATCAGCATTTAAATCGCGTCAGTTTAGTGATGTGCTGCATATTCCAGTCCATTTATTGGGATCAATGTAATTATACTTGTATGGAGGGGGCTTTAGGAAATATCCAATCATGTAAGGGGTATGGTACTCATCTGTTCAATCAATGAAATTATTATGTGATAATTTTATCTGCTAGTAAGTACTCATTCTCCATGTCTTGGAGATAGACTTGTGTTTAGAGGTGAAGCCATTATAGTGTTTGGTGAGAGTTGGAAATTTAATGGCAAGTCGAGGTTTGCCAGTATTAGCTTTCATGGCCTTGCTGACATGAACAGAGAGACAGAGAGTAGACTTTGATCTTCTAGATGAATACTGACGGCATCACGTTCCCATATCTAGATTTCACTTTCTCCATATTATCCGGGATTAAATTATCTTCTTCTCAATTGTATGAGAACGACTCCCTGGTTATCTATCTTTTCTTTCTCTTTGTTTTCTATATCTTGGAGGTTTGTTCTCATTGACCTGACTATCCCTGAATCACGACATTATTGTTGAGCAAATGAAGGAAAATAGAAACTCTTAGCTTTGACGGCCAAGAAAAGATCTTAGAATGAGTACAAGATATAAGCGAAGCAATTGAAAGAAAGGACTATTGATGTGCTAGGATAATGTTGCACAATTCAGAGTTCACTTCTCAGTTTGCTGTTATGTTAAACAATTCAAATGTTGCAACTAATTTGTTTTTAGTCGAAACTATTCTTTTATCAGTCGAGTTCCCTCATACAAAAAACTAGTCTTTTATAAGTCGAGTTCACGATCACTAACTCATGAAAAAAAAAAGACTGTAATTAAGTAGTCAAATGATACTGGACGATGATTGCGATCGGGTTTTGTTTTCAACGGGGAACAGAATCCTTGCTTAAATTCCTGAAGCAAATAGGAATTTCCAGCCCATTGTTTTATCAAGTACACTAGTCAAACCGAAAAAACCAATATCTCTGAATGGAAAGTTACCCACCAAAATTCAAAAAGTCTCCGAATGTTTTCCCTTCCCATTCTACCCCTCAACCCTCTCTTATAACCCAACACCTTCCCACTCCTTCACTTGGATCCTCTGTCTCTCCCAAAATGGCAGCCCCTCCCAACCTCCGCCTCCTCCTCCTCCTCATCTGCGCGTGGACCACACTCTGTTCGTGGCGGGTTCAGCACCCGGCGAACAGTCAGCACGGTGTTGGTTTGTGGTTGGTTGCTGTGTCTCTGTGTTGTGCTTAGGCGTGCCAGCACCCTTGGAGCGGTGCCACTCGATTGCGCGCGACCCCCAGAGCGAGTCGCTTCGTCTGCTCCCAATTCGACTCTGACTTCCTGGTCAAGCGACTGTTACGCGGGCGCTGACTAAGCCGGCGTACAGGGCTCGAACAAGACCTGAATAGAACTCTCTACCAGGATTTTCTTCCCAACCCCTTGAGGATTGAGGATCTTACTCTGATCCGGAGAAGCAAAGCAGAGCTGTTCCAAGACCACGGGTGTGTCACCGGAGTGACGACTCGATTGCCACCAGGGGTAGCGGACTGACAGACTCGATTGCCACCGGGGGTGGCGGACTGACTCGATAGACTCAGCAAACGCTCGGCACAAGTACGAGAGCGGATCAATCGTAGGAGGGCGGAGGAGGGTTGCGTGAGGCTCAGCAAATGCTCGGCGCAAGTACGAGATTAGATCGATCGTAAGAGGGCGGAGGAGGGTTGCGTGAGGCTCAGCAAATGCTCGGCGCAAGTACGAGGTTGAATCCGTCGTAGGGCGGAGGCGAGTTGCGTGAGTAGACCCAGCAAAGCGCTCGGCACAAGCACGAGATTAGATCGATCGTGGGGCGGAGGCGGGTTGCGTGAGTTGCTCCGGAGAGGCTTTGGCAAGTTAGCGTTGCGCTAGAACTTGTGGTTGTTTGTTTTTGGTTGAGAACCATTTCCTAGATGCCGGCAGATTCATATTTATATGACTCAAGGACCCCTAGGGCTGTCAACTCCAGCCTGGCGGATCCTTGAGATTCATTAGGAATGTCCTCCCCTACCCTGCTTCCCATCAAATCAGCGAAGATATTATCAGAGGTATAGTTGGTATTGAAGCTTCGAAGATCGGAGCAACACGTCTTGACCTTGCTTGTTATGCTGCTGTTACTGTTCATCACTCATCATTGCGCAGTATGGCCGGTTCCTCTAACAACCTCCCTAAAGCATGGTGCAGCGTGGCTCATAGTTGTTAGTGATTGATAGCCCAGCGTAGGTAGTGAAATCATTGCTACATTGCTTCTCAATCTTAACAAATATTTTCACTGATGGATTGTTACGAAACAACCCCAATCGGATTAGGAAGCAACCACGTTCTCCCTCGAACTCAACCTCTTTGGTTGAAGCGGGAAAGCCCGATTTCCAAGGGTTTGAATCTGATCAAAACCCCTACTGGGCCTTGGGGCGGAAGCCCAATTGAAATAAATTCAATTGTGGTCCAAACATTGCCCCCCAGTCTCCGATATTGAGGTATAGCGAGATAGAAGAGAGACTGAACCTCAATCGCCATTAAATAAATAACTGGACTGTTGCGCGGTTTCCTCGCCAATCACGATTCCCCAATTCGAAACGGTAACACTGTTCACCTAAAACCCTTGGTTGCTGCGAAACCCAGCGCCTCACGAAACAAGAACCCCTTTCGGATTCCTATAAATTCCAACAGAGACCCCTCGGTTTCTCCTTCGTACCACCTTGCTTCCCCCTTTCCTAGCCCGAAATCAGAAGAAACCCAGATCTGAGACTGATGGCTCCCAAAAAGAACTTTGATATTCGCTATCCCCTGGCGGAACAAGCCCAGACTCAACTTCTCCCCCTCCTCAAATGTTCTGAAGTAGAGGAGAACCGGACCCACCTTAGTCTTCCCCATGAGGAATGTGCCACCTTAGGTCCCTTTGTGGTGGCCTATCATCCTGATGATAACAACGGAGCCCATCAGATGCTCGACAGCCCGGCGCGCCCGCTGCCGGCGCTCTTCCGCTCTGAAGAACCGGCGGAGTGCCCAAATTTTCAAAAAGACGCTCACCAATGCACCGTAAACCACTCCGCCTGGCCTCTGGTTAGGCCCTACATGACCACCTGGTATGAAGAACGGCTTCCTCTCGACGGAGCAATTTGGAAGAAAGCCGGGGTCGCTGATGCAATCCAGCTTTGCTTCAGCCTCAGCCCAAAAGGAGGCAACAGGTGCGCCCTAGTTCCGCTGATCAGCCTTTGGAACCCCACGGTTAATGCCTTCGAGTTCCAATTCGGTCACGCCTCCGTGACCCTGCTAGACCTCTACGCCGGCTTCGGGTTCCCTCTCGGCTCTGTAGCCTTCGATGAGGGCTACTACCCCGAAAGGACATCTCCCTCTAGCCTTGTTTGGGGATTCGAGCCCAGTGGGTTTGAAAAGTGGAGGAAGGAAACCTCCCAGATGGGTGACGACAGGCTCAGCGGGATAGCCTTTCTGTCCTTTTGGCTAAACAAATTCGTGTTCTGCTCTACCACCAACAAAATGACCAAGCACTACCACCGTATGGCGGAGGTGATCTATTCCGGCCAAGAGATTGGTCTTGCCCAATGCGTTCTAGCACACCTCTACCGCTGTCTGCACCAGATATCCGCCGTGCCCATGAATTGTGCCCAATCTGGTCCGCTCTGGATCTTGGATATCTGGTGCCAGATGTACTTTCCCCAACTTTCTCCGGCCACGAAGAGAGCTCCTAGGCCTGACCAAGTTGTGGGGCAAGAGTATGCCGGCTGTGCCGCTGATCCCGAACTCAGCTATGCCATCTGCCTCGACATCTTTTTCAACACATCCGCTCGGGAATTTTTTACAGAGGCACAGCAGCTGATCCACGTGAAGTATCCCCGCGGACTAGCCCGAGGCTTTCTCCCTAACAGTCTTCAGGTAGCTAAAGGCCGAGGGATTTTCATCCATTGCGTCTCCATGGCGGACCTGCCACTCCTCTGTAGTGAGAAAGGCTATCCGAGCCATGAGCTCTACGCGCCTCACTTCTTTGCACGGCAGTTTGGTCTTATTCAAACCTTGCCCTATCCGCCGCTGAGAAGTCTGAATCTTTTCTCAGCGTGGAGGAATAGCCGAAAGTCCAAAAGACCCTCAAGTGCCAGTGACAATTCATGCCTGCAGCCTCTCATCATACATAACGAAGATTGCTACCCTAACCTGCAGGCCTCCACGGACGCAACTGGCCCCTATCGCGTCTGGTGGTCGCGCATGCGAAGCCCGCTCTTCCGCCAACCACCCGCTTTCTACTTCCGAAGATTCTTTCACCTTCGGGGTGGGCAACTTACCCCAGCTGACCAAGAGGTGCTACACGGCGGTCCCCTATACGTTGACCCGCCCCTAAGAAAGGTAATATGCCCCCATTTGAAACTACTGTTTCGGTTTGCCCATGATTCTCGCGTAATCTCGATTGTTTAATAAACTAGGCTATTGAGCAAACCCCAATGGACAAAGGAAAACGGAAGGCCGAATGCAAAGCTCTTCCGCCTCCCAAGAAGAGCAAAACTATTGTTGAGGCGGATGAGGAATCAGATGAGGAGGAGGACATACCCGTAAGTACTCTTTAAAGCTCCATTTTCCCCTTACGTCTCTAACTATGAGCTCAAACAGATACCTACATAACGTAGATATCCCATCTCTATCCCTCCCTGCAGATACTTCGGAGGAAGCGTTCCTCGTCCGCCGCCGCCACCAGCCGAGCTCCTGCGGTAATAGAGCTCTCCTCTGGTGAGTCCTCTAACCCTTCCGAAGAACCAGGTTCCTCTAGTTCCGACGATTACTATCTGGACCTCTGTATTCGTGAGCTTTGCGGCGATAGTCTTCCTCAACCTGTTCCTCTGCGCTGTCTTGCTGCAGGTACTTCCTCCAGCCTAGCCCTCGCAGTTAATCAGAGTTCTATCCAACCCGTCTTGACTCTCCGTGCTGCTGCAGAAGCTGGACCGGAGGCGGAGGAAAATCCAGATGCTACCATGGCGGAGGCCCCAACCGATAGGCCTCTGCTCATGCTATGTGGCGCTCCTGGCAGTTCTTCAACTCCACATCCGCTGACCTCAGATTCGACTCGGGAGGAAGAGCACGGGGCCGAAGAGGACGTAGAAGAAGGAGAAGAAGAGGAGGAACCGATTCAGGGCGCAGACCAACCAGCTGCTGACGAGCCATCCTCCCCTGCAGATGGCCTATCTCCGGCAGAGGAAGAGGCTCTAGCCGGTGCGGAGTCTCTGGCCGGTGCTGCCCCCCAGGTTGAACAAGATTCAACCCCTGCTGACTCTTGTATTGAAGCCGATCGGCCATCACCAGCAAGGTGGCCCGGATCTCCTCTGCCCGAAGAGACCCCGTTGACGGAGGTATATATCCCTTATGCTCTAAATTGGTACCTCCCTTGGTCTGAATTGCTTCCAATCCTCCTCGATTATGAGCAGGTGGAAGAAGAGATAGTGGCAACCGAGAATGCCACCCCGCTGGTGGTGGATGCTGCCCCCCAGGTTGAACCAACTCCAACCCCTGCCGCTGCTCCCGTTGATACAGCTCAGCAAGGAAAAGCAGGGCAGCAGGGCTCTCCTCTGAGTCAGCCAGAGGAAATCCCCTTTTCAGCGGCTGTTGAGGTATGTGGTGTAAAATCCACTTGAAGAGCGATTTTTCTTAGTTAGAACCATTCCTAACCCCTTTTTATAAACAGGTGGATGATAGTGATGATGATGTGGAGACCCTCGGTTCCGCCCCGCAGGCAACGGACTCTGGTTCCGCGGAACCTGTGGGACTTGTAACTGCACAAGTTTCCCTGCCGCAGGCCCCAACCCCCGAAGGTCTGGTCGCGGCGTCTCCATTGAATCAGCCATCCGCGACCCCTGGCGGATCGGGTTCAGCGGTTCCGGAGCAAGTTGACTCTGCTTCCCTCTTGGCCGAAGACCCTTTCCTTTCTCCTCGAAGCCCAGAAGAGGAACCTGAAGAGGTACAGAAGGCGTGGGGATTCTTGGAACGCTTAGGAGAGAGGGACCCTGCCGATGTTCAAGTGGCGGACGAGCTCTCCTCTGCCCTTGAGATCCTCAAAGGCCACTTCCAGCAACTGCCTCCCGAGGTCCAAGCTGAAGCTAACGCTTCTCTCCTCCGGCTGCCCGCGGAGCTAAGGAGCCTGCACGAGCGTTTGCCTGTCCGGTCTACTCAGCATGCTAAGCTTGAGGGAGCTGAGACCGCTTTCGCGGATGCTGCTCGTGCCTACAAAGATTTGGTTGCCCTGGCTACTAGCAACCCCGAAGCGGCTGAGATAGCTAGACTTGAAGAGCAAATTTCCCTCCTCCGCCAGAAACAAATCCAGCGCGCCAATGAAATAACTCAACAGAAAGCCCTGGGGAGTAAGCTACAAGAGGAGCGGACGCGAGCAAAGAGGGAAACAGCTGAGTTTGATCGTGGGGTAGGCAAGACCAAGGCCACCATCAAACGGTTGGGCCTGCATCTATATGAGTTTCGGCCTTAGCCCGTAAAAACTGGCTTGATGTATTTCATTTACTAAGTTTAATGATATGAGCCCATTTACCAAGCCCTATTCAGTTTGATTCGCAAACCAAACCCTGCGCATCAGTCTTATCATGCAGTCAGAAAACTGCAGAACTTTTTCCCATGAATTTGCATTTGAATTTTAAAACGGGAAACTGTTTCAACCTCCAACTGCCCAATAATTGCGCAAGTTCATCTCAGCCCTTGGATTGCTTCTAAGTAAGGCTATAAAAGCAACACCCCCTGGCTAGACCCAAGAACCCCAAAAAACTGCCTTAGAATGTTATTCAGCGTTTCTTCCTTTAGGTTCTGCTACCAGCCGTTATGGCCTCCTCGATCCTTGCCACCCGATCTAGTTCGGATGTTCCGCTGAACACCCCAAATCATAACACCCCATGTTAAACAAATCTCGAACCATAACACTCCATGTTATGTTCCGGGCGGATGTGATTATAGATTGGTAGCTGTCGATTTGGCACCCCTCTAGCGCATCGGCCGGAAGTCCAGCATGGATGCGGTTCGGGGTACCCTCCTCTCCGGAGAGAGGCGCAATGAGCTTCAATAGGCCAGTTGTCCACCTCCACATGAAGGGTATTGGATAACCGTGGACAACGCTGGGCTATTGAACTCATTGCATGATCTAGAGATTATGGGTGGCGAACGTCTATATGCCACTCTGCTTCGGCATCAAGACAGTCTCTGCCACCCCTATCTCTACGCTTCATCCGCTGATCTCTCAGGATCTTACTCTACAACCCCTGTTCGGCCCGCGTTCGGATCGAAGGAGGTGGCGAGGATCCCCATATACCAAGATGGTATCAGAGCTAGTTGGCGGATATGTATTACTAGTTTCTTGCCTTTGTAATCGCCATGGCCGCAAAGCCCCCTTTACTTTTGTAAATAAAACAAAAATTTTAGAATCAAGGCTTGCATCGCACAATTCTTACCAACGGCAAAGGTTTTAGGGCACACCCCAACACGGATGTTCCTAAAAACCCCTATTCAAAGGACGACCCGGCTTGGCCCTAAAGAAGGTTCAAAAATTTCAAAAATTTCGAAAAATTCAGCGCGAAAGATAAGTCGGATATTGCCCTTATGTTGCCCCCTTAGTTTGCTGGGCTGCGCGGATGGGCAAAGCCAGAACCAAGCCGAGTAAACTAGATAGGATTCACAAGTGGTTTCCCCATGATGGGCTAGGTTCGACGAAAAGGTGAAAGCCCGTTCGTCGTCGAACCCCTGTCCGGCCCACGAAGCCCCCACGCCAGGTAGCCCTAAGCAGATGCTTGGGAAACACAAACTGGTATAAATGCAGGATTTGACAGTTACCGAAACGGTGGGGAGACCCGAGAAGGCGCCAGTCAAACCCTATTGATCACGCATCGATTCCCAGGCGAGCAGGCGCCGAAAACGGATAGATGCATAAAGATGGGTAGATCGAAGCATTAAAGCTTGCGTGACCCCCAACCGTTGGATCCTCTCGCATATGTAGTATAAAAGGAACCCCCTGGTTGCAGCAAAAACCTCACCAGATCACCCTGCTTAGAACAAATATGGCAATCGTAGAGTGGTTAGCGATTGGCGTAGCCCTCTGGCTGCCACAAGCCTTTCCACCAGAGAAACCGCAATCCTGGTTAAATGCCCCAGTAACCTCGGTCACCCAGCGTTAAGTAAATCCTAACCCCGGTCACCTAGCGTTAGGCGGCCTGAAGCCGTGCTTCCTGGTGCTTAAACAACATCCGGCCCGTCTAACGCTAGTGACCCGGTTAGGTGCTTGGATGAATGTCATCAACACGTTCGATGACCTTCACCCCTAGCAACCCATCCACACGTTCCCTCAGCGGAACTGTGTGTTTTTCCTCAAGCGCCGCCACTGCATCCTCATCTTTCCCTTTTTTCCAACTCCTTTTCCCCTCCTGGAATTAGCAGAGCTCCGAAGAAGAAGAGGATTTGGGCAAGAAGATCAAGCAGCAGCACGAGGAATCCGCCAGTCCCCCAAGACTAAGAGAGACGTAGGATGGTATCAGAGCTAGCTAGTAGCTCTCGTTGTATTTTCTTTTCCTTGTAATGCCCCTGGCCGCAAAGCCTGCGTAAGAATAAAGCAATTTGCAATTTTCGTACTTAACACTTACCAAGATATGAATTTGATTGTTAATGAAAAGTATAAGGACATCAACACCCCTGGCGGGTGTTGAAATAAGACAAGGTAAAAGAAGAACAAAACCCCCACGGTTTCGCAATGAAAAAGACGAACACGGCGGGAACACCCCAGGCGGATGTACCGTCTTAACTTACTGCCGTCTGAGCGCACTGCCGGAGGGCTAAGAATTCTGTCCAGCCCCGTCGTCTGCCGGAGGGACCTCGAATTTCCAAACACTTGGGAAGTATTTCTTAAGATATCGCCCATTAATGGGATTTCTATGAACTTCACCTTCCAAGTCTCGGAGCTGGTATGCCCCCTTTCCCATGATTCGGTCGATGACAAATGGACCCTCCCAGCGAGGACTCCATTTACCACGACCCGGTTCGTCTAGGGGCAGAGCTACCTTCCAGACCAAGTCTCCCTCGCCATATGTTTTACCCTTGGTCCGCTTGTCATACGCCTTGGCGATCCGCTGCTTTTCCTGGATGATAGTGTCCAAGGCCTCAAGTCGTTTTTCGTCGAGGTCTTCATGTTCCTGGAACATGGCTTGGACATAGTCTTCACCCAGGAGTTGATGTTGCTCGCGAACCCGTAAAGAAGCCACATTGATCTCCATTGGCAGGACAGCCTCATGGCCATACATCAACGAATACGGGGTAGTACCTGTAGGCGTCCGCTTAGAGGTCCTATAGGCCCAAAGCGTGTTGTCAAGTTGAGTGTGCCATGATCTCGGGCTATCCACTAGCATCTTCTTTAGAATGGATATGATCACCTTGTTAGTAGCTTCCGCTTGGCCATTGGATTGAGCATAATAAGGAGAAGAATGGAGGAACTGGACACCATAATCTGCTAGCCAAGTTTGGGTCTTCTCAGCCATGAAGGCTGCCCCCCTGTCCGCTACTATACACTCTGGAATGCCGTAGCGGCAGATTATGTTTTGGAAAACAAAGCGGATGACCGTATCTGCATCGCAGTTCCTGGTTGGTATAGCTTCAACCCACTTAGTAAAGAAATCGGTACCCAGCAAAAGAAACTTATGCTGCGCAGATGAGTGTGGATTGATCTCCCCTATGAAATCCAATGCCCAGCCCCTAGCAGGCCAAGGCTTGATGATGGGCTGCAAAGGAATGTTAGGAACCCGCTGCACTGGCCCGTGTCGCTGGCATTCCTGACAACCCTGAGCGAAACTATGACAATCTTTCAAAATGGATGGCCAATGATATCCATATCTACGAATCAGCCATCTCATTTTGGGTCCGGACTGATGTGAACCACAGACCCCTAGGTGTACCTCTCTCATGATCCGCTTGGCTTCGACGCCAAAGATACACCTCAATAGGACTCCATCCTCCCCCCTACGGAAGAGTTCGTCTCCCCTGAGAAGATAACTTGTTGCGAGATGTCGAGTTCTCCTCTCGGATGGTGCAGATGGGTCCTGCAAATACGCTATGATTGGTATCCGCCAGTCAGTGTCGACAGGCTCAACTGTAGCGACCGACCAACCTCCGCGCTCTCTCTGGCGGATAACAAAGGATGGTAGAGTTCTGCGCTCCACCCTAAGGATTCGTTCCTTCACTCCCTGGGCTAGGCTGATTCCAGTGGCCAATTGTGCCAGCTCGTTGGCTGCTGAGTTCAATTCCCTCGGAACATAGTCTAAGGAAACATCAATAAATCGATCCAGTAGCTCAATAGCCCGCTCGTAGTAGTGTACTAAATGGAAGGAAACGCACTTGTAGATCCCCAACAGTTGATTAATAACTAACATGGAATCTCCAAGTACCTCAATTTCTTGTGCCCCCAGGTCGAGTAACAGCTCCAAACCAATGAGTAGGGCTTCGTACTCTGCCTGGTTGTTGGTGCATGTCCACTCCAGCTGAAAAGAGTACAAATACTTGACACCTGCTGGAGTCTGGATACAAACCCCTGCGCCCGCCAACTTACTGGTACTGCTACCATCGAAGTATAGGACCCAAGGCTGGTATCGGATCACGTTAACGAACTCTGGCGGTTCTGCGAATTCCCCTTCAATAGGATGGTGCAATAGGAAATCCGCGATGGCCTGACCCGTCATGGCCTTGAGTGGCGCATATTGTAGGGAAAACTCTGACAGGGCTAAGACCCACTTGCCAATCCTACCCCTTAGGATAGGTCTCGTTAGCATATATTTCACCAAATCAGTCTGTGCCACCACTATTGTTGTGAATGAAAGCATGTAATGGCGGAGCTTAATGCCCGCGCAGTACAGGGCTAGACACAGCCTCTCGACTGGCGAATATCTGGTCTCTGCATCCAACAACGTCCTGCTGACGTAGGCTACTGCATATTCAACTTTCTTTCCATCGGCCAGGGTTTCATCCTGGGCTAGCAGCCCTGCGACAGAGATATCAGAGGCAGAAATATACAGTTTGAGAGGGATACCCGGTGTCGGCGGCCGAAGGACCGGCGGACTAGCCAAATACTCCTTGATCCTGTCAAAGGCAGCCTGGTGCTCAGGACCCCACTCAAAGATTTCTCCTGGTTTGAGCTTGAGTAGAGACGAGAAAGGTGCTACCTTGCCTGCTGAGTTGGATATAAACCTTCTGAGGAAGTTGATTTTTCCAAGCAAGCTCTGCAGCTCCCTCTTGTTTCTCGGTGCTGGCACGTCCAACACAGCTTGCACTTTGTCGCCCGACACCTCGATGCCTCTCTCATGTACCACAAACCCTAGAAAGTCACCAGCACAAACCCCAAAGACACACTTGGCCGGATTCATTTTAAGCTGATGCTTTCGCATGATTGTGAACACCCTTCGGAGATGATCAATGTGATCTTCCCTCTTTTTGGACTTTACTACTACATCATCAATGTAGACTTCAAGGATGTCCCCCAAAATTCTGCTGAAAATTACGTTCATTGCACGCTGGTATGTAGCCCCTGCATTGGTTAAACCGAATGGCATACTGAGATACTCAAATGCTCCTGTGAACCCTGGGCAGCGGAAGGCGGTTTTAGGAATGTCTGGCTCGTCTATTGGAATCTGGTGATACCCTGCCGTCCCATCCATAAATGAGAGCAACTCGTGCCCCGCTACTGCATCCACCAGCATATCCGCTATGGGCATAGGATAAACATCCTTAGGAGATGCAGCGTTTAAATCCCTGTAGTCCACGCATATTCTGATTTTGCCATTCTTCTTCCGAACAGGGACGACGTTGGATAACCATTCCGGATAAAGGGCTGGTCTGATTATCCCAGCGTCCAGCATGCTTTGAACTTCTTTCTTGACCGCCATTGCCGTGTCGGCGTTCATCCGCCGCTGCTCTTGCTTAACTGGCCTACACCCTTCCTTGATAGGGATGCGATGGCAAGCCAGCTCTCTTGATAACCCCGGCATGTCTTGATACTTCTCGGCAAAGCAGTCCTTATAATCATGCAGCAACCCTATCAGTTGCTGCCTCAACTTTGGTCTAAGGTACTGGCTGATCCCCACTTCCATGGGTTCCGTTTCTGTCCCCAGGTTGATCTTTTCGACAGGATCGCGTACCTTGGGCGGAGTATCATCTAGCGCTGCTGGAGCAGGCTGAATTACTTCCACCCCTGTTGAAACTTCGAACTCTTCTTCCTCAATACACTCCACCAGTGCCACCTCCTCCCAAGCCATTCGCTCTAATCGATAAATCGCCAATCGCTGCAGAAAGCTGGCAAAGGCCTCCGACTCCTCTTGCGAGAAGGCGTCACTCATTGGAAGTATTGGGACGGAGCTCAATGGAAATTGGCCGACTACAATCCGCCATAGCCTGGGCAATTCCCCACTGAGACAGCTCATTCTGGGTCACCCCGAGTGGATGGCCCCTATGGTCGACTCCCCCAATCCGGAGGGGTCTCATGTCTCTGTTGTAATAGCTGGCTTCCAACTGGATGGCCGCTATCGAATACGGGCGCTCATCCGCCTTGATGAGCACTGGCAACTCTGTGACTGGATCCCACATGATCATCTCTTGGTGGAGAGATGAAGGCACTGCCAGCGCCTTATGGATCCAATCCCTCCCTAGGATCATATGGTAGGGAGCGTTTGCGTTGGCCACGTAAAATGCGTGATGGGCATCAGAGGGTCCTATCTTGACTCGGAGCACAGCCACCCCAGCGGTTGGAGTTACCTCCCCCGAAAACCCCTTCACCCTGGAGACAGTCTGGATGACTTTGTCCTTCGGGATCTTCAGTTGTTCCACAAGAGTAGTGGTGACGACGTTTACCGCAGCCCCTGTATCTATCAAGATCTTGCGGACCTTCATGCCCTGCACCTCTGCTGTCACGTATAGAGGCTTCAGATGCTGGGACATGTCAAACGTAGGCTTGGCAAACATCACGCATTGTTTCAGAAGGTCTCCGGCCCCCTCCGGATACCGATGACCGGACCGAAAAACCCCGGGCTCAGCTTCCGCTTGAGCCCCCTTTTCAGGCTCCTGTACTGAGTAAACAGGATGAGAAGCCTCTTCGTCGGTGATGAAGTGAGCAGTGGGCAAAGGCTCTGGCAGAGCATAAGCAGATGACAGAATGAAGACCATGTTGCAATGATGCGTCATGGCCTCATCCCCGGTCTGCTCCTCGTCCACCGGCACCTCACCCTCGTCTACCGCCTCAGGCTCATCTTCGTAGTCGACCACATCTTCTTCCTTATCCAGGGCTAGGTCTCCTACGTCGGAGTCAGCTCGTATACTGGAGGCGACTGAGGACGTCCTAGTTGGCATCGTCATCTGCAGCTTCTTAGCTGCGTATTCCACGAAGTTGGTTGGCGCCCTAGGTCCTTTTGGCCTTGCCCGCGATATGGTAGCGGACGGCCCGCTCATTTCCGCTATAACTGATCTGGATTCCTTGGGAACAGCCTCCCTCTCTGAAACCCCCACGTTGCTCGTGCTCGCCGCCAATGACACGCTGTTTTCCTTTGGTACCCACCGCATAACGGTGGAACCCTTGCTGGTGTCAATCACCATCACATCTTCCTGGGCCTCCAAAGCCCCCTGCTTCCCGGCAGCTTCCGGTTGTGGCTTCTTTGGAGGGGACCTCCTCGTCTCCGAAGGCTCAGGAGGGAAAACCAGCTTTCTCCTTGGCCTGGACTGGGGTGCCCCAGCGGATCTCGGCAGATCAGCTATCCTATCGTGCACACTCTTTCGAGGTGCCGGTGGAACGTCCGTGGTTCGCTGTCGCCTAGAGTCCATGTATGATTTGGTTCTCACCTTGTAGCGCTTATGGATCTCCTCCACCCGCTCCACGGGTACTGACAGCTCTTCCTCGGTTACCCTTCCCGATGCCAGATCCGCCAAGGTTCTTTTTGCCTTGCCAAAGCGTCTCCGCTCGTTCCGGGTAGTCACCGCTGCAAGCTCAACAGCCTTGCCAGCCCGCTGGGTATACCATGTGTCCGCCCTCGGATCGTTCCTAGATGCTGGCGGAACATAGACCCTCGCGGATGGCTCTGGATTCGCAGCCTTCTGCGAACCCCCAGCCGTGGCTGATTTGATTTCGGACGGTCCTGGACCTTGCCTAGGCCTTGCCCTGCTGGCGAAACTGTCCTCGGACCCGTGATGGTACTTCATCCGCTTGTAACTCTCCCTGCTTGACTTCTCGGGCGGCGGACGCTCTAACTTGGCCTTCTCGAGGGCTCTCCTTTCAGCCTTCTCCTCCGCTTCCCTCAAGGCTGCCTGAAACTCCTCATAAGTAATCGGCTGCCCTGTCGTTAGTCTGCACGTGAGGCAGAGCTTGGAGCGTGGGACCATCACCATGTCCTCTTCTTCAATCGCCCCAACCCAAAATTCTGGGCAGGGCCTAGGTTCGCTGGCGTCGAACCCCAGCTTGCCCTCGTTCAGCCACTCCTGCAACTGATCCTTCAGACCTACACATTCAGAACTAGAGTGGTCAAAGGACCTATGGAAGAGACACGTAAACCCGCCGTTCCCACTGATAGGATGGCCTTGGTAAAACTCCTGAATTTCTGGCGCCTTATGGTACACCATGGTTTCCCAGATCTCCTCCGCCTTGTTTGCGTCGTAAGTATACTCCTGAAACCTGGAAACCCGCTTCCTACCCTGCTGCGGCAGACTCGGACCAACACTGATCTCGATAGCATTCACCTGCGGTGCACCCCTAGCCTTTGTCCACTGAGGCTCCTTAGGATTCTCCAATTGCAGGACGTTGTCATTGATCCATATCTGCAACTGGTCCTTCAGCTTCACACAATCCTTAGTATTGTGATTGTTCATATTGTGATAGCTGCAGTATGTCTTCCCCGCCATATAATCAGGCTTGGGGGTAAATCCGTCATGATGCAGACGCCCCTGGTTGAACAACTCTTGCAAAATCTCGTGAGCTCTATGGGCGTTATAGGTGTATGCATCAAAGGCTGATTTGGTTGGAAGAGGAGTAACTAGCTTAATAGGCTCCCTGACCGGCTTCGCTACCTGGGACTGCAAAGGCTTCTGATCAGTCCTCTCGATGGCTGCGACCTCGACCCCTACTTTCTCCTCATCAACCCATGTCAGGATTGGCCTAGGAATTGCATCCGCCTGAACGGCTGCCACGGTCTGAGCCGCGGTCGGAATTAGAGTTTTGGGCTTCAGAGTCCCCGGATAGTAGGACATCGGAATCCCCTTCCTTCTTTCGTTCCTCTCCCTGGACCGATCCACATAGTGCTGCTCCTGACCCAGACGATTAGTCAGATCCGCCATCGTGGTTACATGAACCTGCCTGAACCCCTGGCGGATCTCGTCTATCAAGCCGTCAATCGCCATCCGCACGGCGTGCTCCTCTGGGATTTCCATCTCACAGCGAGTTAGCTCCAGCTTGAAGCGTCGCAGATAATCAGTGGCGGACTCGTCAGGCCTCTGTTCAGTCTCTGCCAGGTCCTTAAGTCCGATTTTTGCTTCCACGACCCCAAACATGGTCCTGAACATGACCTCCATGGTCTTCCAGTCTGGAATTGACCCAGGCCTTAAACGCTTATACCAGATAGCTGCTTCCCCTGCCAGGGATGTAGGAAAGAGCTTCAACTTCATGATCGGGTTCTCAGCATATTGACCTGATTCGTTGGTGAAACGCATGATGTGCGTCTCAGCATCCTCGGATGTCTGGCCAGTAAACGGCGTAAAACGGATTGGCTTGAAACCGACCGGGAAGGGCACCGCATTGATCTCGGGAGTCAACGGATTCTCGTACGTCTTGTCGACGTCGGGCAACCCCTGCAGCTCCCTGAGCTTGTCAGCGAAGATCCTGCCAATGTCCTCCAGGGTTATCTGAGCCACGGCGTTCGCTGGAGGTACCGACTGATCGTTGTTAACCGGCTCTGTAGGAGGAACCTGACCTCCCCTTTGACTATTAGTGGGCCTGTTGTTAGATCCGCCAATAGTACCACGACCGGCGTCGCGCTTGCGCTGGTCCTTCAGCTGAGCTGGATCCGTAACTGTACGGCCGGACCCCTCGGGGTGGTCACCCCGTTCCAGCAACTGATTCATCAAGGCACTCAGGTTGGCGAGCGCGGTATTGGTTTCCGCCAGCTGCTCCTGCTGCTGTTGCCAGCTGCCCTCGGAGCTCCTGGCATAGGTGGTCAAGCTGCTCCCCAGCCGATCCTGCTGTTCGGCGAGGTACTTGAAATTGGCAGTGAACCCCCGTTGCTCCGTCTGCATACGCCTGACGGATTCACTTAGATCAATGACCACCTCATTGGCTCTTTTCAATGCCTCGTCCGTGTGACAAGACTTTTCGATCAACATCTTCAAAGTATCCGTCACCTCCGTGGGAGTTGCAGACTCCCCAGTAAATTGTACCACAGGTGACGCACTTGGATCAGCGGATTCATCCGCGGACCCCTTTTCCAAAAAACCAGATGTAGCTTCCCGGTTAACAAAACCGATAGCGCGGTCGTCATCCTGGGAAGCGGCAGTGATTTCAGTGGTCTCTTCCTCGATCTCCAAAATAGACGGCTCGGAAACCGGATTCAGACCCTTTTTGCTTCGCAGGGCTTTAAGGGCAGTAGCAATAGCTTTTGCGTCGGCCAAAGTCCCGCCAAACACTTCCTTAACTTCAGCGTCAGTTAATCCCCTACACTCAGCTGTTCCATGCTGGATCAGCCCTTTGTGGGAAATCTTCAAACAAGACATGGTCACCCTTACGTAAGGATTACCCCTTGTGGATCCCGCAATCCTTGACACCTGTCCCACTGGGCGTGCCAAAATGTTCGTGGCGGGTTCAGCACCCGGCGAACAGTCAGCACGGTGTTGGTTTGTGGTTGGTTGCTGTGTCTCTGTGTTGTGCTTAGGCGTGCCAGCACCCTTGGAGCGGTGCCACTCGATTGCGCGCGACCCCCAGAGCGAGTCGCTTCGTCTGCTCCCAATTCGACTCTGACTTCCTGGTCAAGCGACTGTTACGCGGGCGCTGACTAAGCCGGCGTACAGGGCTCGAACAAGACCTGAATAGAACTCTCTACCAGGATTTTCTTCCCAACCCCTTGAGGATTGAGGATCTTACTCTGATCCGGAGAAGCAAAGCAGAGCTGTTCCAAGACCACGGGTGTGTCACCGGAGTGACGACTCGATTGCCACCAGGGGTAGCGGACTGACAGACTCGATTGCCACCGGGGGTGGCGGACTGACTCGATAGACTCAGCAAACGCTCGGCACAAGTACGAGAGCGGATCAATCGTAGGAGGGCGGAGGAGGGTTGCGTGAGGCTCAGCAAATGCTCGGCGCAAGTACGAGATTAGATCGATCGTAAGAGGGCGGAGGAGGGTTGCGTGAGGCTCAGCAAATGCTCGGCGCAAGTACGAGGTTGAATCCGTCGTAGGGCGGAGGCGAGTTGCGTGAGTAGACCCAGCAAAGCGCTCGGCACAAGCACGAGATTAGATCGATCGTGGGGCGGAGGCGGGTTGCGTGAGTTGCTCCGGAGAGGCTTTGGCAAGTTAGCGTTGCGCTAGAACTTGTGGTTGTTTGTTTTTGGTTGAGAACCATTTCCTAGATGCCGGCAGATTCATATTTATATGACTCAAGGACCCCTAGGGCTGTCAACTCCAGCCTGGCGGATCCTTGAGATTCATTAGGAATGTCCTCCCCTACCCTGCTTCCCATCAAATCAGCGAAGATATTATCAGAGGTATAGTTGGTATTGAAGCTTCGAAGATCGGAGCAACACGTCTTGACCTTGCTTGTTATGCTGCTGTTACTGTTCATCACTCATCATTGCGCAGTATGGCCGGTTCCTCTAACAACCTCCCTAAAGCATGGTGCAGCGTGGCTCATAGTTGTTAGTGATTGATAGCCCAGCGTAGGTAGTGAAATCATTGCTACATTGCTTCTCAATCTTAACAAATATTTTCACTGATGGATTGTTACGAAACAACCCCAATCGGATTAGGAAGCAACCACGTTCTCCCTCGAACTCAACCTCTTTGGTTGAAGCGGGAAAGCCCGATTTCCAAGGGTTTGAATCTGATCAAAACCCCTACTGGGCCTTGGGGCGGAAGCCCAATTGAAATAAATTCAATTATGGTCCAAACACACTCTCCATCAACCTCTGCCCTCCCTGCGGCAACACCACCGTCCCCTACCCCCTCTCCACCTCCACCACCTGCGGCGACCAGTCCTACAAAATCCGGTCTCATCCCTCCTCTTCGACACACTCAACAACTCCTACACCATCGCCTCCATCTCCTCCCTATCCCAACGTACGACTCGTCGTACGCCCCTCCTCCTTCCTCTCCCTTTCCTCCTGTGTCACCTCTGACATCACCCACAACGGCATGCATCCAGCTCAACGAGTCCCTCCCTTTCAACGTCACCAGCAGCAACACCATCCTCTATCTCAACTGCTCCGACTCCATTCTCCGCTCTCCGCTCAACTGTACTTCTTCTAGCCTATGTCACACTTACGTCAACAACACCAATGCGGTCGGGTCCTGCGTCAGGGCTCCCATTTGCTGCACGTTTCGGGCGGGCGGGTCGTCCACTTCGTATAAGATCCGGGTCATGGACTCGGGTTGTAGCGCGTATACCAGCTTTGTGAACCTGGACCCGGTTCTGCCGGTGGGGCGGTGGCCGGATCCGGGTGTGGAGATACAGTGGGTGGCGCCGAGGGAGCCGGTGTGCAGTGCGCAGTCGGATTGTGACGGGAAGTCGGTGTGTGGATCCGACCCGGTTCAGAATGGGGTGAAGAGGTGTTTCTGTAATTCCGGGTATAGTTGGGACCCGGTTTCAGGGTTCTGCGTTGATGGTGAGTTTTTTGTTTTGAATACGTGGCCGTCAATGTTGACTTGTTGATGTGATACTAATCTTTGACCGTTATTTTTTTCCTGGCAGATAGTATTGGTTCAAAGGACTGGACTAAGAGCATTCGCACCCATAAAATGGTCTTGCTCAAGCAATTGGTGGACCCAGAAGTAAAATTTACTTCAAGCAAATGAAATTCAAATTTTACTCAACCAAATCGATTTTTTCACATACCTATTAACAATTTGCTTGAGCAATTCAATTTTGTCTTGTTGTGAAATGATTAATTTTTTTTTACCGGATAGATTTACCACTAATAACAATGTGCCACGTATCATTATCAACTCGATATTATCCAAGATTTTCGATAAGATTTCTGATTAATAGATAATTTTCGATAGATAATTAACAAATTTTTGGGAGAGTTTTGAAATTTTTGGGATTTTTTTACTATTTTTTGGGTTTCTTTCCGTTCTGATCAAATAGTAGCCATTGTCTTTGAATTCTGACCGTTTGATCAAAATTTCTGATTCAAATGAAAGGCCCAAATCGATTCAGCCGTTGGACTTTAATGACCCGGTCAAACTGACAAATGGCAGCATGTCATTGGCCCATCATTTATACAATACTGTTCATCATCTTCTTCCTCGAGTCCGGCCCTTCCCGCCCGTCATTCTCCGCCGTCCAGCTACGCCAGCCGTCGTGCCACCCACCGAAATGACGAGCTCGACCCTCTCTTTCGTTTGAACCAATACCCAAGCGGAGCCGTTCGACGTGGGAGGTGCAGCAAAGCTTGGGAGCGACCGCCACCTTCGAGGGCGGCGCTCGTCGTCATCTCTGGCGAAGCCTAGCTCGAGGCAACCTCCTTCCAGTCGTCCTTGTCCCTCTTCCAGGAGCCGTAATAAAAAAAAAAGGCTTGACGTCACCCACCTGCTGTGGGCTTCGCCATTTGATCGAGCAAAGGGTCGAGCAAAATTTGCTCGAGCGATTGATGGAGCAAATCTGAAGGGTTGACTGGGCGAGTAAATGGAGGAGAGAAAGCCGCCGGTGCGAGCTCGATTTTGGGTTGCTCGAGCAACTCTGGCCGGGTCCCACCTCTTGCTCGAGCAGATGGAGGCGAACTGCTCGCCGGTGCAGATGCTCTAATTGCAGGTAAAAATGGTTATCTAATTCCTTGGTTAAGTGATGATATTGAAGTTATTATTTGTTAATTTATGTGATTATGAGGTGTTTTTAGAGTTGTATAGTTCGATGCAACTTCATGTGTTGATCGATAAATTAGTTTAGTTTGATCTCGAAGTTTATGTGTTGTTAGAGAAATTTTGTGTATATCTAATGAGTCGGTATTTTAATGTATCATACAATTTATGTCATTCAAATATAGATTTGATTATAATTTAGAAATTTATTTGGCAACCCCTTTAAGTAGCTAGTAAATAACTAAATATAGTAGAGAGTAGAGACTACTTGAATCCATGCAATACTTTACAGTTAGAATAAATCTCTAAGTAGTGAAATCAGAGTACTTATATGTTAAAATTATGATTTGTTTCTAGTTTGTTATAGTTCATATATGAACCCAGGACACCAATTCTTTCAAGTTACAGTCTCAATTCCATGCCAGATTGATTAGTGATTAACTAGGAGAAAAAACTTGTGCAGGTTTGACTTCTGGAATTGGCGCATCCTTACTTGCAGCCACCATTGCCATTGTACTATACAAGCGCCACAGGCGCATCAAAGAAGCTCAAGACCGCCTGACCAAAGAGCGTGAAGCAATTCTTAATGCCAATGGAGGCAGAGCTGCAAAAGTCTTCACCGGAAAAGAGATTAAAAAGGCAACAAGCAACTTCTCCAGGGACCTCCTCTTAGGTGCTGGTGGATATGGTGAAGTCTACAAAGGAACACTTGAAGATGGCACTGTCGTGGCTGTGAAGATTGCGAAACTTGGAAACACCAAAGGAACTGATCAAGTCCTTAATGAGGTCCGGATTCTGTGCCAAGTTAACCACAGGAGTCTTGTTCACTTACTTGGTTGCTGTGTGGAGTTAGAGCAACCTATTATGGTGTACGAGTACATTGAGAATGGAACTCTACTTGAACATTTGCAAGCTCGGAAAGGAGTTGGTCCATCGCTTCTTTCGTGGACTCAGCGTCTTCAAATAGCTCATGACACTGCTGAGGATCTTGCTTACCTCCACTTCTCAGCAGTCCCTCCAATCTATCACCGTGACGTGAAGTCTAGCAACATTCTACTTGATTACAAGTTAAATGCCAAGGTTGCTGATTTCGGCTTATCAAGATTGGCTCATACCGATATGAGTCACATCTCAACATGTGCTCAGGGAACTCTCGGATACCTTGATCCTGAATATTACAGAAACTATCAATTGACAGACAAGAGTGATGTTTACAGCTTTGGTGTTGTGCTGTTGGAGCTGATGTCCTCTCAGAAAGCTATAGACTTCAACAGGGATGCCGAGGATGTGAACCTTGCGGTTTATGTGCAGAGGCTGATGGCCGAAGAGAAGATTATGGATGCGATTGATCCAATGCTGAAAGAAGGAGCTACAGCTTTGGAGCAGGACACCATGAAGGCACTGGGGTTCTTGGCATTGGGTTGCTTAGAGGAACGCAGAGGAGATTGAGTACATTACAAGCATTGCCACAGCAAAGGTTGTTGACAACTAGTTCGTATTGCTAGCTGGTGCTGCACTAGGATTAGTAGTTGTTCTAGGTACATGTCTATCTAGTATGGTTGTGTATTTAGCAGAAATTTAATGTGTTAGTGTATATATAGAGGCAATTGTGGTATGTTTAGTTTTGTACTTAGTAGTACTAGTACAACTACTTGACCTTGAAAGAAGGGTTTGCAAACCCAAATAAAGAGCAATGTTTGCTTGAGAATAGGGATGGTGATCCTATTTCAGTTTCTGTCATAAGCAGTAAATTGTTGCAATCAACACTATGAAATGATTATCCTTTTGGGGTTTCTGGTCAGAGAGGTAGATGGTTTTAGTTTTGATTCTGTTGAACTAGGTAATCATACAAAGTGATGCCTAAAAAGCATCGACACATGATTCACTTCAGTCAAACTTCCCAAAATATGAACTTGGGTGGAACTAAAACTGTCATTCATATGCATAGAAAGCTCTGGCACAACTAAAATTCATCTAAAAGCATTGTTCTTCCATTGTTTGGTTGACCAACAAAGAACAAAGGGAGAAAGAAAACCCTCTGAGTAAGATATATACTGTCCACATTACCTTAATCTGCTAACTTTTCTGTATGAATTGGTTGGCTGGTTCCAATCTTATGTGTAATATCCTGCAGTTCTCTTATTCCTATCTCAGACTGAAACTAAGGAACCTAGCCTCTTCATTTGCTGTAGAAGAAGTTTGCAGCAATCATATGAAGTAAGGCACACCCTACCGGTTAGTAGTAGTTACTCAGATTAATGATTAATTTTCCGGATTCCGGAGCCGGTGACATAAAACGATCTGCAATTTAACAGTTCTGGCTTCATAATTTGGAGCACCAACTTAAGACATGCATTTGTATCTTGTTTAATTTGCCAGAGGATGCAGCAAACTACAAGAGGCGCCCACAGAAAACATAATGTGTTGGTATGAGCTGTCCCAACTGTTTCACCTAGCTAAGCTACCAATATAAATTGCACTTGAAGATAAACTTGTACTGATTATGTAATATTTGGAGATTCATACTCGTTCTTTTTGATACACAATGTTTACTCACAAAAGGAATATATGCATGCCTTTTGACAGAAATTGCAAAGGGAAAGTGTGACTTGGATTCCCATTTTTGGTTGGTTTGATTACACTAAAAGGAAAAGGTGCAGAAGGAAGGCAGTGCTTGGAGGAAGAGCAATGGAGCATAGCCAAATATATATAACAAACTACAAAAAAGTGCATGACAATAATTTGTTTAAGAAATAAATACATACATATTCAATTGAACAAATTAGGACAAAAAATTACAAATCAGTACCATGTGCATGACAAGTTGTCACATATTATCAACTAATTTACTCTTTTGCCCTTAACACTACCAGATTAGAGGACATAGCCGACGAAAAATTTTTCGTCGGCTATGGCCAAATTTCGTCGGCTATACCATTTCCCGACGAAATTTTCGTCGGCTATACTTCGTCGGAACAACCACGTCGGCTATACCAATGGCCGACGAAAAAAACAAATTCGTCGGCTATGGTAGAGAATGGCCGACGACTTTATATTTTCGTCGGCCAAACCTGGGCGAAATTGCCGACGAATTTCGTCGGGTATTTTCGAGTATGGCCGACGAAATTCATTAAGTATAGCCGACGAAATTCGTCGGCTATTGTGTTTTAACAATAGCCGACGATTTTATAAATTTTCGTCGGCTATTGGGTTTTAACAATAGCCGACGATTTTATAAACTTTCGTCGGCTATTGGGTTTTAATAATAGCCGACGATTTTATAAATTTTCGTCGGCTATTTCCTCGAAATATATTAATATTTAATAGGCATTAATTAGTTATAGCCGACGAAATAATGTAATTTTCGTCGGCTATACAACTTATAGCCGACGAAAATTGGTAAAATTCGTCGGCTATAGTTATTATAGCCGACGAAATAATGCCAAAATCGTCGGCTTTTCTTACATTTGGGGAAAAAAAAATTAAATTATTTTCTAAATTACCATTCCAAGCAACCTGCAAATCACAAAAACAGTCCATGCATTTGCACCAACAAGAAACACGTCTAAATACCCTTTTTATTAAATTCGTTCTAATATACATAAACCCTAATCATCACCTACACCACTAAAGTCCAGCAGGTCATCCCCAGCATCCTGCTCTCCATCAGCCTCGTCATCCTGCTGACCGAACTCGAGAGGTTGAGGTATTGGAGGCTCCACTAACCGCTGAAACGGGGCCGGGGGTGGAAGGTTGTGTTGTTGTGCCGCGAACATCTCATAAAACCAGTTTTGTTGGCCGTCGTAGTTGTATTGCCGAATTCTGTCGCATTCAGCATTCCAACGGGCCATATCCAATTGATACTGCTGTTGCCTGCGGCGCAGCTCCTGTACTGTCTGGGACGAGGTCGCCAATTCTGCGGCCAATCGCTGCACTTCCCCCCTCATCTTTTGGGTCTCCCCGCCTCCCTTCTTTTGACCTCCCTTAGTGGTCTTCAGGAGCCCTAGTCCAGAACTTCCCAAACCCCGGCAGTAGTACTGGTTGGACCGCTGTGGGAAGGCTGCGTCGAACATCCTCGCCGCTGTTTGGACATTGGTTCGGTCGACCTGGCGCACGGCTTCTTCCAGATCTGCCTCTGAAATGTTCAGTTGTGTCTCCCGAACTATTTGCTGGAGCACCTCTTGTTCGGCCCGGTTCACCCGCTCCTAATTGGACAGGGGAAAAAAAATTAATATTCTAACAAATCGATAGTTAAGTAAAATTAATAATTTAAATTTTAAAATCGTAATGAACGACTTACGAGATCTTCTGTCACTTGTGGATAAGCGATCTTGAACGTCTCCACGTACGGGTTGCTATCAGGATGATCTCTAAGCGCCTCCTCCTGATATTGTGCAAACGGCCGTGAACGGGGGTTGTGTTCCGGCGGCGGTTCTCAGAGTTTATCCGAGAACGTTGCTTCAAACAAATAATAAAATATTAGAAAAATTATAAAAAAATATTAGTGTAATAATTATAAAATAATTAAACTAATAATTAAAATTTTAACAAAATAAACATTTTTACTGAAGTTTAGTATTTACCTGCATAACTGGGTTGTTGAAGTCTACTGTCTTCAACCAACGCCACTCGTACTCCCTGAACATGAACTCCCTGGGAGTACCCATACTACCAAGGTTGTCGTATTCGTTATAGTGGGAACGCAGCTCGTTCTTCCACTTTTTGAACCTACGAAAAAAACAAAAGTGCATTAGAAATATTATTAATATCATAAAATATTAATAATTATAAGATCATTATAATATCATAAAAACAAACGTACCTCGAGTTCTATTGGGTGTCCGCCCAATCCCGCCTGTGTTCGGCAATCTCGAAGAATGTCTGAAATATAATATTTTATTAGTTTTACAATTGTAATAATACCGAAAATTGTTAAATATTACGATAAATAAATTAATTTTTTTAAATTACTCACCGACGCGGCGTTGTTCACCTCCCTCTTTATCTCTTCGGGCACATCAGCCCACCGGGTCCACAACATAGGGACTATGTCTCTAATCAGTGACCCCACGGTCCCCGAGTAGTCGCGTTTTTTCTTTCCCTGAACCTCCTGATTAGGAGGTTCGTTGATCTGAATCCTCCCGCTGCGCTCAACAGTGCTCCTGAGCGTGTCAAAATATATGACACCTCTCGTATTCCTCCGTGAACTGCTAGCGGCTGTCCCTATCACAAAAACGACGATTGGTTAATAAAATTAAATATTAGTGCGTTAATTTTAAGAAAACATTTAATTAATAAAATCGAATGTTACCTGAACTCGATGACCCGTCTGTCGACTTTCCTTTTCTCCTCGCCGAAATCAGGAGGTCAGGGTTCTCAAATGGCTGCTGCTGGTATGCCTCCGCAGCACTCACGTACTAAGGCATATCAGGCCATATGGGCACACCACGATAGTCGACCTCCGGTATCGCCGGAATGTTGTACGGGAGGAAGAGCTGGTTTGGAAAAGTAGGAGCCTCAGTCGAGTCGGCAGCAGACTGAGTCGGACTCGGCATCGGCTCCCGATGAACGTCAGGCATACGAACCTGAGGAACGTCGGCAGCTATGTCCTCGTGAAATAGCTGCCGACTAAACCTCGGAGCCACAGAGGGACCGACATGCGGAAGTGAAGTGCTCGACGGCCGCCCCGCCTGGAGAAGGGTCTGGTGCCGAGAACTCACACTCCGTCGCGGCTGGGCTGCATCCACAGTCCTCTGCGGCTGGGATGAATCTACACTCCTCTGCGGCTGGCTGGTGGTCCTCTCAGGCTGGCTAGCGGTCCTCTCGGAGTCTGCGGAACCGGCGGAATTTCTAGAACCTCTAGATCTGCCGGCACGACGGCCTCCGAATAGGTTTCTTAATGCATCGGCTATCTAAAGCCCGAGGCATTAATACATTAATTGATATTAAATTATATTATATTAAATAACAAATTCTAATTAATATAATAACCAATAATAATAACATATTTTAATATAACAATTTATATACTAACATATTAAATTATATTATATTAAATAACAAATTATAATTAAATATAATTAAGCTATATATATAATTAAGCTAAATTATACAATTAAGTTATCAATTTATATAATTAAAAAACCAATTTATACGTATAAATTATACAATTACACCTAAATTATACAATTAAAATAAATTTGAAAACAATTACCTAAATTAACATAATACCTAAAAATTACCTAAATTAACATAAATACCTAAATTATACCTAAATTAACATAAATACCTAAATTATACCTAAATTAACATAAATACCTAAATTAACAATTACATCTAAATAAATAAATTTACACAAATAATTAAATAAATTATACCTAAATACCTAAATTATACCTAAATTAACATAAATACTTAAATTATACCTAAATTAACAATTATATCTAAATTAACAATTATATCTAAATTAACAATTTATTAACATAAATGAAAAAAAAAAAAAAAAACCATACATTTTGCAGAGGAGAAGGAGGCCGGCCGGAGGAGGGGCCGGCGCGGGGCTGCCGGCCGATTGGAGGAGGAAGAGGGAGGAGGGCCGGGGCTGCCGGATTGGAGGAGGACGAGGCGAGCGGCGGAGGATCCGTTGGAGGCGAGCGGCGGAGGTTTTGGAAATATGCAGCAAATGGAGGCTAGGGTTCGGCTGCAACAAACTTATACCCGAAAGTATAGCCGACGAATTAAAAAGATTTCGTCGGCTATTCTTAAGAATAGCCGACGAAATTCTTTAATTCGTCGCCTATACTTTGAATGTCGTCGGCTATTCTTTGAATTTCGTCGGCTATACTTTAGGCGTTCAGCAGCCGTCCGATCTCCCCCATCCAACGGCGGACAATGAAAAAGCGCGGATCGCAAGAGTTTAGCCGACGAATTTAAATATTTCGTCGGCTAAACCTTTGGTCAAACTACAAAGTCAAACCTCTAAACGCTTTAAAACGGAAATTGGCCCGTCTAAATGACGTTTTTTTGCCTGACCTTCAACAGAGAATAGTTTCAAATCGATGCGACGCAACTAATCGTATAAAAATTTTCCTCAAAATATTTACCGACCGTCATGCTACCCATAGGAAAACGGAAGTAAAAAACAGCTAACCGCAACATTCGGCACACAGATTTTGTCGGAATCTTCTCATTTTTCAACCGTAGACGTATTTCAATATTTCGGTCATATCTTATTTCACGACACATTTGCATTTGAAGAGTCTACGTATAGTAACTATTTGAAACTATACATTCACTTAAACACTTAGTAAACAAGTTAAGGAACATTAGTGCATATGTTACGATTTTGAATCTAAAAGTTTGGAAAATCTATTCCAACCGTCAGATATCACCGTTAAGATGAAATACATGTATGAAAAAAAATCGAACTACATCTGACAAAGTTAAAAGCTCGATCGGGACGGTCAACCGGGTGAGTCAAACCTCTAAACGCTTTAAAACGGAAATTGGCCCGTCTAAATGACGTTTTTTGGCCTGATCTTCAACAGAGAATAGTTTCAGATCGATGAGCCGCAACTAATCGTATAAAAATTTCCCTCAAAATATTTACCGACCGTCAGGCTACCCATAGGAAAACGGAAGTAAAAAACAGCTAACCGCAACATTCGGCACACAGATTTTGTCGGAATCTTCTCATTTTTCAACCGTAGACGTTTTTCAATATTTCGGTCATATCTTATTTCACGACACATTTGCATTTGAAGAGTCTACGTATAGTAACTATTTAAAACTATACATTCACTTAAACACTTAGTAAACAAGTTAAAGAACATTAGTGCATATGTTCTGATTTTGAATCTAAAAGTTGGGAAAATCTATTCCAACCGTCAGATATCACCGTTACGATTAAGTACATGTATGAAAAAAAATCCAACTACATCTGACAACGTTAACAGATCGATCGGGACGGTCAACCGGGTGAGTCAAACCTCTAAACGCTTTAAAACGGAAATTGGCCCGTATAAATGACGTTTTTTGGCCTGATCTTCAACAGAGAATAGTTTCAGATCGATGAGACGCAACTAATCGTATAAAAATTTTCCTCAAAATTTTTACCGACCGTCAGGCTACCCATAGAAAAACGGCAGTAAAAAACAGTTAACCGCAATATTCGGCACACAGATTTTGGCGGAATCTTCTTATTTTTCAACTGTAGACGTTTTTCAATATTTCGGTCATATCTTATTTCAAGACACATTTGCATTTGAAGGATGAAGCAATAGTTTGTCGATAGTGATAGAAAATGGAAGCTGCTCTTTTTTTGTTTTTTTTTTTAATCATAGCCGACGAAATCAAACCTCGTACTCGTCGGCTATTCTTTTGTCGTTTTCGGTCAAAAATAAAATATTTATTTTTAAAAAAACTTATGGCCGACGAAATAATGAATTTTTCGTCGGCCATTATTGTAATGGCCGACGAAATAATGCATTTTTCGTCGGCTATTCTCTGAAAAAAAAACTAAAAAAATCAGTGGTTTTACACCTCTCCTATTCCGATGTCCTGTTCACATATAACCAAAATTGAACATAAAAAACCAGAAACCCAACAGTCAACATATTTCAAATTTTTTTTAAGGGGTTTGGAACCCAGCCTAGCTGGGAGGCTCATCCCCACGCCCGTTCATTAGAAATGAGTGGATACAAATGAAAGGATTACATCATTTAAATTACTTAATCCGTCGGATTGTAATCGGAATCATCGGATGAGTCTTCTTCGGTTTCTGAATTGCTCGATAGGGGTAATCTATGTCTTTCCTCACCACTAGAGTCCTCGTTAGTTTCTTCATTTGGATCAACATCAACAAGCAGTGGCTCTTCACGTCGAATTCGCACCGGCGTGTCTAGGCGAATAAAAGAGGAGTCAGGAATACCGTTTGAGTTGGGCTCTTGATACGCGGTGCCCCCTTCCTCGTTCTCTTCAGCCACTCCAAGTGTAGACGCCCGGTAAATGTTGCGATGGTCGATAGTGTTGACTACTTTCCACGGGTCGCCCTTGGCGAGATCATCAAGATAAAACACTTGTTTCACCCATGTGGCTAAAACGAACGGGTCATCCTCATACCATGATGTACTAGTGTTCACAGAAGTTATGCCGTATTGATCGGTTTTCATGCTCTGCGGCCGTGTGTCAAACCATCTACACTTGAAAAGGTGCACTTTCATGCCTTCCCCGTAATGCAGTTCCATAACTGAATGGAGAACACCGTAATAGTCAACTCCACCATCCCCACCATGTGCCATAACCCCTGAATTTTGTGTTTTCAGTCTGAGGTCTCTCTCTTCACATCGAAATAACACACCATTCACCTTGCACGTCGCATAAACTTTTGAATAGACCGGCCTCATCGCTAAAAGTCTGAGTTCGTGCGACCAATTTGGGTGATTATCATTTTGAATAAGGTCCATCTGCAACCATCAGAATCAACTATAAATATGAATAAATATACACAATAATATATAAACACGTATAGAATAGTGTTAAAGTTACGTACCCAGCGGCCGAAATACTCTGCGAATGTCCGGTTGTGGTAATCGACATCACCTCGTACTTGTTCTCAGTGTAGATGTATGTTCTTCCAAAACTGAACTTCTGGACAGTTGATTAGTACCCACCAATGTGCAATGGCTACCTCATAATCTTTCAACTTGTAGGAAACTGGCATGTTTCCACCGAGTACAACATCGTCGGAGAGTATGGAAAGATTGAACTGTGAAGGTACATCTTCCGGTATGCTTTCCTGTAACGCTCCTAAATACAGCTTCATGTAGGTGACGCACTCGTGCGCAATATATGCTTCAGCTATACATCCTTCAGGTGCGGATCTGTTTTGGACAAAACCACTGTATTGTCCAAGTTGCCTATAAATCAAGTTTTTAAAGTGTTATGATAATACATTAACACTATATCACATATATTGATGAGGAAATTAACATAAGGTGTAAAATACGTACCTTTCCATCGGATACATCCAAGTGAAGTGCACAGGACCGGTAAGCAACAACTGCCGAGGAAGATGGATCATGAGGTGAGGCATGATGTCGAAAAATTTTGGAGGAAATATCATCTCAAATTTACACATGATATGAACGATGTCTTGTTGCATTTCCCGGAGGTCAGATTTTCTCACTTCCCGTGTGCATACCTTCTGGAAAAATCTTGCCAACGCTACTAACGGCTCCACAACGTGACGGGGAAGGAACGGTCGAATGAAAACAGGGAAGAGACGTTGTAGCAGGATATGATTGTCATGACTTTTCAACCCGTACAGATTGTTGAATTGTCTGTTCACACACTTGGCTATATTTACAGCAAAGCCTGAAGGATACTTGGCCCGACTTATCCAATGGAAAATGTCTGGTTTATGCTCAGGCTTGACGGTGTAAGGAGCTTGAGGCATTTTTCTCTTCCCTTGTTTCAACCATAGTTGTTTTCTGATATTCATGTTTTGCAGATCAGTGCGAGTCTTAGGACCGTCTTTCGTCTTCCCCTCCAAGTTCAGGGTTGTGCCCACCACACTTTCAGAAACATTTTTTTCTATGTGCATAACGTCTAGGAAGTGACGGATCAGCAACTCACACCAGTACGGGAGTTCCCACAATATGCTCTTATGTGTCCAGAATTTGTACTCCTCAGGTCTTTCAGGTATTTCCGCTACAATATCAGGATGATTGCTGAGGGGCCCAAAATCGTACTCATTAAGCACTGCTAAAATTTCTCTTCCCGTCCATCTTCTGGGAGGACCACCGTGTTCTTCGGTTCCATCAAATGCGGCGGACTCGTAATGCCAGTGGTGATCCGCCGGAAGGAACACACGATGACCCATTCGGCATATCTTGTTGCAATGAGGGGTGCTCCCATAATCGCTGAGGCACTCTGGACAAGCCTTGTATCCCCTAACAACACTGCCCGACAACATCCCATAAGCAGGAAAATCACTGATGGTACCAATAACCATGGCATGCATGTGGAACGTCTCCTGCTTGTACTTGTCAAAAGTGGGATGGCCAACGTCCCACAATACCTTAACCTCTTCAATCAATGGTCTCAGATATACATCGAGACATTTCCCTGGGTAACCAGGCCCCGGAATCAACAACGTCAACATATTATATTCCTTCTTCATGCACATCCACGGAGGAAGATTGTAAGGTACCAAAACCACCGGCCATATACTGTATGAAAGACTCATGGTGCCGAAAGGGTTGAACCCGTCGGTTGAGAGCCCGAGCCTGACGTTTCTGACATTTGACGCAAAATGAGGAAACTCATTGTTTATATGCTTCCAAGCCGCTCCGTCAGAGATGTGTGTCATGATATCTGCGTCTCCCGCGTCCCGCTCACCGTGCCACCTCATAGCTTTTGCGGTGGTTTCTGACATGTACAACCGCTCAAGCCTATCTCTCAACGGAAAATACCGAAGCACTTTCACAGGTTTCCTATTGCCTGCTCCCGTCAACTTATATCGGTCAGACTGACATATCGGACATGCGTCAAGACTTGCAAGGTCATTCCCTTCTGCATCTTTACCCCAGAAGAGAACGCAGTCAAATGCGCATGCATGGATCTTAATGTAGGAAAACCCTAGATCTTTGAGGATACTTCGGACCTTACGGTGATTGGTAGGATTACGATGACCCTCCTCCAACAACGAAGAAGTGTACTGTAGATGTTCATCCACTTGCCTGATGCTCGATTTTGTCTCGACTTTAATCCTCATTACCTCCATCACATTTTCAAGAACTGTCTTCTCAGAACTTGAAGACACAGGGGTCTGTTGCAATGCAATCAGTTTGTTGTACTTGTCAAAGGTAGCAGTGTTGACAACTTGTGGGAACGGCTGCACCGGGTCATGCATATATTGTTCCCCACGTACACCGCTTTCAAAAGGAAACACGTCGTTGACGAATGCCATTGTTGGATCGTTGGATGTACTACTACTGCCCGCCTCAAAAAACTGCCCATGATCATGCGATCCATCTAATGACGGCTCACCGTGATATATCCAACGTTTGTACTTCGGTCAAAACCCATTACTCTTTAGGTGCTCCCATACTGTCATAATCGGAAATCGACACATATCACTGCGACACTTACATTTCTTGCACGGGCAATAATGGTATTCCTTCCCGTTTGCATTTTCCTGAACGAACTGTAAAAAATCCACAACTCCTGTAGTGTATCGTCAGTCATGCCTTGGAAGCGAAATCCAACTCTTATCTCGATCCATATATAGCCTGATAATAATATATATGTATAACTTTAATTAATAATAAATTCATTAACACATATATATTACAATATATATTATTATCAACATCAACTCATATATATATATACCATTAATTAACAACCATTATTTAAGTTCATTACACTATCAACAACCATTAATTAACATATTTATATATATTTTAACACTAATTAAAATAACATTAAATTAAAACACATAATTATACTCTAACTGAAAATCAACTCAACTACAACTCAAAATCAACATATATACATACATTCTAACACTAAAACAACAACAAAACAAAAAATCACTTACTATATCAAAATCACTAAAACTCAAAATCAACATATATACACATATACGTACCTATATATAGCTCCACAATGTAAGAGAGGACGGATTTCAACAATACCCACAGATTTTTCACTCTTTCTCCCGTTTTTTTCCGTTTTTTTTTAAATGAGCAGCTTCTGTCCAGATCTGAAAATATAAAGACTTATAGCCGACGAAATTATCAACTTCGTCGGCCATACTCACAAAATTTTCGTCGGCTAATGTTTTAAGAGTATAGCCGACGACAACTTTAAATCGTCGGCCATTCTTGTAGAATAGCCGACGATTTTTAATTTTTAGCGATGAAATAAAAAATCGTCGGCCATTCTATGGGAATAGCCGACGAATTTTTTTTTTTTGCGACGAGAAAAATTTTCGTCGGCTATTCTTGGGTATAGCCGACGAAAAAAATGTTTCGTCGGCCGTTTTTTTTTTTTCGTCGGTAAAGGCCTTTTTTCTTGTAGTGTAATATTTACAAGCATGTATTTAGTCTCAATTGCTGCTACTGTCTATTATAAAGTTAGCTACTACTGTCTATTGCAAAGCTAGCTGCTACTGTCTATTGCAAATCTAACTGCTACTGTTGATCGTGAATGTACCTGCTACTGCCGATAATATAACTGCTACTATCAATTGGGAAGTCATTGCTACTGTTGACTGGGAAGGTTCTGCTACTGCTGATTGGGAAGACGCTGCTACTACTGACTAGGAAGTTACTACTAGTCTGTTACTGTTGTTTGGGAAGTGGCATGGCTCCTACTAATGACTGCGACTGAGAAGTTTTTGATACTATTGTTTACATCCCTGCTACTGTTACTATTTATATGTGTTTAGTCACCTTCTTACAACCTTACCAATCATAAAGCTGCTACTGTGGATAGATAAGTTAACTGCTACTGTGGATAGAGAAACTAGTTTCTACTGTCGATTATTAAACTAGATGCTACTGTCGACCGTGAACTTAGATGTCGTTGCCGACCTTAAAAATTGCTGCTAATGTCGACCGTGAACTTAGATATCATTGACGACCTTAAAAATTGCTGCTACTGTCGACCGTGAACTTAGATGTTGTTGCCGACCTTAAAAATTGCTGCTACGTCGAAAATTGCTGCTACTATGTCTCGTGGTGGTTGAAATTTGAAATTTCAAAGTTTCTCAAAATATATGTAACATTGTACTCAAATGAAAGCCCATGAGATGAAGAACAATTTTGTAGTTTGAATCTTCTCCAAATTGTCGACGGTTTGGCCTTAAAATTGCCGAAAATAACTTTAAAATGAGGAGAGATAAACTTGTCAGTTAGTAGAGTGACAGTATTGTAATTTTGGCGAAATCAGTGGCATTTTAGGCATTTCAACCTCAATTATTTAATCAGTTTTGGGTCAACTCGATTTTGGGTCATACATCCCGGCAACATTTGGCATGATGCCAAAATTGGCCAACTGTAGCTGGAGTGTAATGTCACTAGTTACTGTAGCTGATCCTGTGTACCCAATTCTCTGTCTCTCTCCCTGT
Organism: Potentilla sterilis; assembly: GCA_963682095.1. Lineage (NCBI taxonomy): Eukaryota > Viridiplantae > Streptophyta > Magnoliopsida > Rosales > Rosaceae > Potentilla > Potentilla sterilis. The sequence continues at coordinate 8,369,646 of OY821763.1, read as the reverse complement.
CCCCCAATTACTTTGTGACATTTGTTCTTCCACGTCAGGAGACATAACGTTTACTTAGCAGAATTCAGTCTTTTTGAAAATCTAATATTTTCCTGATAATAATTAGTGGAAATATAAACTAATATGAGAGCTCATATATATCACTGAATTCAGATCCAGCTTTCCTAGTTGGAAAAAATTAGATAGGATGAACCAGATCCAATCCTTCTCATCGCAGCACCCACCACAAGGAGCTCTTGATATCTTTGACGAGTTGGCTGAGACAATTCAATCTGGCAGTAGATGATTCCCTTCTTTGTGAACCTCTCTGCGATTCCGCCTCAGTGTCCCCGTCACCTATGCGACGACGTTCAAGGATGCCAAGAGCCAGTTTGTGGTGGACAGTGGACTACGACGATGAATTTCTTAAGGACTTAATTCTATTAAGAAGAAGCTGAGTCTGCTAACGTGGAAGGACAAGTGTCAAAAATTCAGTGGGAGACAGGGAGAGAGACTGAGAATTGGGGACAGAGGATCAGCTGCCGTTTTTTTTGTCTTGGTATGGCGGTCTCAAATGCTGCTACATATACGGCAGCGTCCAAAACCCCAGGTCTAAAACCCAAAACCCATTTTGTTTCACCTAGCCCTCAATGCAAGAGCAAGAGCAAGAGCCAGTAGCCTCGATGTTTTTCTCATCCAGAGTGTCAAGGTGTGTATTGTTTCATCCGACTTCTCGGAACTAATCAATATTCCAGGGGGGTTGGATTGGATTGATATGTTCAAAAAGAACTATGACGATCAAATTAGGCTTATTCGTGAAACTTACAGGAATCGGGATGCTCAAGCTTGCTATGTGGCTTTGAAAGCCCTAAAAGCCCAGATTGCAGCCAAGAATGGGGTATGCATTCCTACATACCGGCTAAAGCAGCTTGCTGAAAAGATTCAAGCGAAAGACTTCCAGTGGCATGAGGAGGAGCTTGATGGGTGTCTAAAGATGTGCAACAAGCTCCGCCATGTTCTTTTGAATGTGAGCCAGGTATAGATCTTAAACTCCTTATTTATTCTCCATTTTCGTGTCCTAAATCACTCTCTCTTTATTAATTATATAAATATATATATATATATATATATATATATATATATATATATTTAGTTTATGTCGCCCGTGGCGGAGAGTGTAATACACGACGTCGCACCTGTCCCTGTGGCGGTAGGAGATCGTGAGGAGGCCGCCGCTGCTGGGGCCGCCTCTGCTGAGGCCGTCTCTGCCTGGGCCAACCATGACTTCCAATCTTATGTGTAATATCCTGCAGTTCTCTTATTCCTATCTCAGACTGAAACTAAAGAACCTAGCCTCTTCAATTGCTGTAGAAGAAGTTTGCAGCAATCATATGAAATAAGGCACACCCTACCGGTTAGTAGTAGTTACTGTTTGGGTCTAAATTAACATTTACCCGAGACTATGGGCCGAAGCCCAAAGGGTCACCCCTTTGGTGGGTAATCCGATATGTTTTAAATCAGTTTCCGTCTAGGAGTAGATTTGGAGTCCTGATAGGAATCCGAATTGGAGATGGTTTAAAGTAATACAATCTTATTCGATATCAGAATCCATTATGCTTGATACATACGTATTTGGGGTTTTGAGATCACTATATAAAGAACTCTAGGACAACGTAGAAAGGGTTCACAACCATACAACTACAAGCTTTTGCCTCGCAAATCTTGCAAGCCTCTCCGGAGCAATCTCTCGCTAACTGCCTTCCACCAACTGCAAACGACCACTCTTCCAACCAAGCCGCAAACCTACGCCCACTACCGGTCGCCGTACACCTGCCGCTGTTGTCGAAAGTGACTTGCGTTCGTGTCGAAGCATCGCTGAGACATATCGAGTCTAGTCGTTACGCCTTGTGACAAATCGAGTCGTTACCCCGGTAACAGTCTTTCCCAATCTGCGGTCTTGATTTAAAGCTCTGCTTTGCATCCCAGGATCGAAGTAAGATTATCTCAATCTACAAGAGGTTGAGTAGAAAATCCTAGTAATCGTTTACTTAGGTCTTGTTCGAGCCTCTACGCCGGCCTGTCAACGCCCGCGTACAGTCGCTTGATCGAAAAGTCAGGTAGCAGGGAGCAGACGAGCACGTTCGCCAGGGTCATCCGTTCGCCAAGGGTGATTCATTCGCCAGACGTCATCCGCCACCAAGGTTGTACCTAACCCAAAGGTACTGGCACGCTTGCACCAAGACTGAAATCTACGTCCGCCACCCCCACGTGTTGATAGTTCGACAGGTGTCAAAACTGACGCGAACAGTTACTCAGATTAATGGTTAATTTTCCGGATTCCGGAGCCGGTGACATAAAACGATCTGCAATTTAACAGTTCTGGCTTCATAATTTGGAGCACCAACTTAAGACATGCATTTGTATCTTGTTTAATTTGCCAGAAGATGCAGCAAACTACAAGAGGCGCCCACAGAAAACATAATGTGTTGGTATGAGTTGTCCCAACTGTTTCACCTAGCTAAGCTACCAATATAAATTGCACTTGAAGATAAACTTGTACTGATTATGTAATATTTGGAGATTCATACTCGTTCTTTTTGATACACAATGTTTACTCACAAAAGGAATATATGCATGCCTTTTGACAGAAATTGCAAAGGGAAAGTGTGACTTGGATTCCCATTTTGGGTTGGTTTGATTACACTAAAAGGAAAAGGTGCAGCAGGAAGGCAGTGCTTGGAGGAAGAGCAATGGAGCATAGCCAAATATATATGACTTGATCAAAGCTGGGATCCTAAAGGGTCAACGCGCATGATTAGGTCAGTTGCATGAGAGCTACGTCACGGATCAAAGCAGAAACTTTTTAGAACACACATATTCGAAGTGACAAGCTCGATCCCTCCAATTACTGAAGTAGATGACGATTATCTTTACTCACACTCTTGATTTAACCGTAACTTTAACCGACACAAACAAGCCCAAAGTGTCGAGAGACTGAAATTATACTTGGCATTCACATTTCTATTTGAATTATGTGGATCTTGTATTAAACGCAAAACCCAATCTGGGTCGGTAGGGGTTTTTGCATCTTATGTGGAATATGCTTTGCCCCGTTGGCCTCAAGTTGCTACTTGATGTTGAAACCAAATTATATTCCAAAAGTGCAAATTGTTCAATTATTTCATAAAATATTTTACTACTTAACGTTGAAGTGTCTAAATTACTAGTTTAGCACTACAATGAGTTCAATCCATTAATGCACTAATATTTTAGAGTGGTAGAGGAGGTGGAGTTTAATTATTTTAGTTTTTCTCTATTTCTGTTCTTCTATGCATATATGGCACAAAAATTCATTTACTATTCTCCGAGGAAAAAAAAAACTCACTTTCAAGTTTCAACCAAGGCTATTCATTTTTTTTTTAATCTCGTATATATGATATAAGATTAAAAGTCAACACGAACACAAAAATTAATTTTTAATGTCTAACTTTAAAACTCGGTAAAGAGTACTGTATTCATATTATTTGATAATTATGTGTGCGCACAACAAACTTAATAATATAAATTTATCGATTAGATATAAAGTAGAATGAACCTACTTATTTAGAACATCATCCTTCCCCCTGCCCCTCCCCCTCCTCCAACTGCGGCGAGGAGCATGCTATGGAAGCAACCACTAGAGATTGTACATATATATAATCGTTATTATAAAGTTAAAGTTTTGTTCTTATTGTTGTTGCATGGCTATAGCCTTTAAGGCATGTCTTAGGCTTGATTAATCGTGCAAGGTTTCACCAAAACGCATTGACATTATTATGACACTAATACTTATTTTTGATAATATATAAAAATGTAAATGTATAAAAACTTTATGTTTCAAAAGCACCACAAGGCTTTTATGAGGAGGCTAGTAGGCAAAATACCTCGCCTCACTCAGTCTTCTAAAAACCACCACGGATATCACTATAAGATGTAAAAAATGAAAGTTATTATTTTCGTTCCCCCGAAGTAAAACTCTATCAACATCAAATTTCATCGTCATTACTTCACTGCGATTGGCCAAAAGTATAATCCTACTATGAAAAAAAGAAGCAATATTAATCTGAATTTCTAGAATCAAATAATTTCTGCCAAACAAAGGAAAATCCAACCGTACTAATTTATCCACAAAAGAAGGAGACGAAATGACGAAACACCCCCGAAATTACGCCCGCCAAGTCTCAAAACAAAGGGCGGACCTGACCCACTTAATCGGAAATTCACTCCACCCGATTAAAATATCAAATTTTATTAAAAAAAAGAGAGAGGGGTTCGTTAGTCTGGGCGGGTATATATAAAGGGAATGGGGAGCTCTGTTTTAACCAACCAGAAAAAAGAAGTTCTCTCTCTCTCCTCTCTTATTGGTTCTTCCATTACCCTGACGGATAATCAAAACCGTTAGGGACCGACACAAAGCCTCGCCGTCTGCCCTCCCCATTCAGCTCCGGGTCCGAGCTCCTCTCTCCGGTTTCGGACTCTGTTCTGTCATTCGGTTAGATCCGAGGTAAAAAGATTTTTGAGATTTCTGTTTGAGCTGGATTTGACAATGCGTAGGGGATTGTTGATGTGTGTCATCCTTAGCTTGCTGATTCGGGTTTTGATGAATTCATTTTCTATGTGTTTAGTCAGATCTTACATATATGTGATTGATCCGCGATTTTCGTTTTGATTTGGTTTCAAAATGCATGCGCTTCAAAAGCGCAGATTTTTTTATTGAATTTTGTTCAAATGATTTAGCATTTACAGCTGTTTTTCTATTTTGATTCAGTTTTGTTCGAAAAGTTTCTCCTTTACTCCATCAAATTTGCGAAACTTTGGGTATTACGTATCATTTAATTTCAACAAAGATAACAAACACTCTGCAAGTAATGTGGCATTGTTTTTATCTGGATTACTTCACTGTGAAATTATGTTCCACATGAAGTTTCTTCTGTGGCTGAATTTTGGAGCTATTTTATTTTCAAGATCTAGGGGAATCAAGAATTGTTTATTTCTTTATTATAATTTAGCTGGCGAGTGAGCAAAAAAGAAATATAAAGTTGGTTTAAACTGTGTTTAGTGTACTTGAAGCAGAAGTCTTCTTTCTACTGGATTCTGGTTTCGTTTCCATGTGGTAAAAGGAGTAACTGATACAAAACGATTGCCTTTGTTCTTATTAAAACAACCATCGTCTTTCTTTTGCTACCACTTTTAGACATAGTAGAGGGTATTCTGACTGTATTAATATCAGGGAAAGCAGAGGGCATATATCAAGATGAAGGCACTTATTCTCGTTGGAGGTTTTGGAACACGTTTGAGGCCATTGACACTAAGTGTCCCTAAGCCACTTGTTGACTTTGCCAACAAACCCATGATCCTGCATCAGGTACAATTTCATGATCCTTCCCTTCTTCATTCCTACACCATGGAAATATAGAGATTACAAAAGTAAATGTACATAAAAAAAAAACTGAAGTTGTTTGCTTGCATACAGATGTTGTATTATGTCATGAGCTCTTTTTGTAAATAATGAATTAATACCTTCTTTTTGTTCTTTCCCAGATTGAGGCTCTTAAGGCAATTGGTGTGACGGAAGTGGTTCTGGCTATCAATTATCAACCAGAGGTATATGATGACTATCATCGTGTATTTTCAAAATTTTCTTTTAGTGATACTTTCCATGCTGCTTAGATTACATTGATTACTTATGCTCATTCTCATATTTGCAGGTGATGCTAAATTTCTTGAAGGAGTTTGAGACAAAGGTTGGGATCAAGATCACTTGTTCACAAGAGACTGAGCCCCTTGGCACTGCTGGTCCTCTGGCTCTTGCTAGGGACAAACTGAAAGACGATTCTGGTGAACCCTTTTTCGTCCTTAACAGTGATGTTATCAGTGAGTACCCTCTAAAAGAAATGATTGAATTCCATAAATCCCATGGAGGAGAGGCGTCTATAATGGTGACCAAGGTAATCACCTCTTATAATTATATTTGATCATCTGCATTTATTTTTGTTCAAAGCTTTTTCGAAACTTTAAAATAAACTGTCGTTACAAGTAATGTCTTCTTATCATGCAGGTGGATGAGCCATCAAAATATGGAGTGGTGGTTTTGGAAGAGTCTACAGGGAAAGTGGAGAAATTTGTGGAGAAACCAAAATTGTTTGTTGGCAACAAAATTAATGCTGGAATATATTTGTTGAATCCTGATGTTCTTGATCGTATTCAATTGAGACCAACCTCAATTGAGAAAGAGGTTTTCCCCAAGATTGCAGCAGAGAATAAGCTCTTTGCAATGGTCCTCCCAGGGTTCTGGATGGACATTGGACAGCCAAAGGATTATATCACAGGCTTGAGACTCTACTTAGACTCATTGAGGAAGAAGTCTTCATCTAAGTTGGCAAAAGGCACCCACATTGTGGGAAATGTTTTGGTAGATGAGACTGCTACAATTGGTGAAGGGTGCCTGATTGGACCAGATGTTGCAATTGGTCCCGGTTGTGTAGTCGAATCAGGAGTTAGGCTGTCTCGCTGCACGGTGATGCGTGGTGTTCGGATCAAGAAGCATGCTTGCATTTCCAGCAGTATCATCGGATGGCACTCCACTGTTGGGCAATGGGCTCGTGTGGAGAACATGACCATCCTTGGTGAAGATGTTCACGTAAGTGATGAAATCTACAGCAATGGAGGTGTGGTTTTGCCTCACAAAGAAATCAAGTCGAGTATTTTGAAGCCAGAGATTGTTATGTGAGGCCGTGAGGGTATGCTCTTGTTTTGTGTTACAAGGAATCACAGAATGTGTCTAGAGTTGTAGTAATGTAGTTTTTTCCTAAATGCATTTCTTTTTCTCTTTTCCTTTTCTTTTCTTTTTCAGTGTAAAGTCTGTGCTCCTTGTGATGTTTGAAGGGTCTTTGACTCAATGTTGTGCAATATGTTAGTGTGTGTGTATATAGGAATAAATTATAAGGGTTTGTTTATCTGGCTTTGTAACTTATCAAGCTTGAATTCTCTTTATGAGTACATCAATCATTTTTGCGTATAAAATTGGCAGTGGTGGGTACTATGTTTTTAGTGTTGGGATCTCTTCTATGACCCAACATGATTCTCTTAATCGATTGTCGGTGGCATTTTTTGTGGACTCGTTTTTGGATTTCTTTTGCAAACAAGAGCTTTGATCTTTTGCTAATTGTTCCGATCAAGCTCACCAAAACTTATGGAATGTGGGAGTGTTCATTATCATGTGTGAAAAACATAAGCAAATTTGGCCAATTGGGAACCAAACAAACAGCTCTAGGTGTTGTGATTACTGTCTTACATTTCTCTGTGGCAGAAACAGTTCAGCCATCTTAATCCAGCTAAATTTGACAGACAATCCTATCAAGGCTTTAATATTCGATGACCAATGAGTATTGGCTGGATAGATACTCCGGTGAAAATAACAAGCCACTATCAAATGCCCTATACTTTCAATATCTTGTCCTCAGGTGACAATAAAAAAAAAATGAAATTTAGAGTAGGCAAAAAAATTGGACAAGGATGAGGAATGGGAGGTCTACCATGTGAAAAGCTACCTCACTTATAAAGAAGGGCAATAATGGAGGGAAAGAAGATTGTATAATGAATAAAATTTCCAGACCTACTTCCATTAGAAAACTAAAACATGTGCTCATTCTTAAATCAAGGATCAAATTACAAGACTTTATAACTCATTGGATACAGAATTCTGTAGCAAAATTTGCTCTCAGATGTACTCACTAAAACTGATGTTTTGATCTGTGTCACATTATATTTACAGAGGAAAGATGAACAATGAGTTGTTTGTGAAGTTGGTATAATATGTTGTCTTTTTACACTGAACCGAGCAGCCAAAACATGACAAGGGAGGAAACAGCGAGGAGGAACCATGAGATAAAAGCGAAAGCCACCCCGATTTGGAACCTGGTGCATGGAAACATCTTGCCGCAGTAGCCCAAGTCTCTCGAGTACAAAACTGTCACCCCAGCCGATGAGCATGCACCTGCTAGTGAAAGAGTAGCTGTCACCTGCATTTTTGTTTTGTTGAACACGAAGGTGTTAACTAACTACACATGAAATCATATCTTGACTGAAGAATTATCATTTAACTCTTGAATTATGCATTGAGCAAAGTGATTGAACTTTTGCCTGTATCTATTTGCAACTTATATAACAAGCCACACTTGAAGCACAGCCAAACCTTAGTAATGATTCTTCAATTTATGGAAAAACTAACATTCATGCACCAGAGCCCTAGTTTTGGAAACTAAAAATTAAGCTGTACCAAATTCAAAGATATTAAGAAACATCTCTTAAGACATTATGCTTCCAAATAGTAAGCATTACACAATGACCGAAACCCGAGAGTAGGAAAGGATGCTGAGAAAATTCCATTGCTCTTTTCATAATTTAAGAAGTCTCAAGAATAACAGAGTCAGATTCAACTTAGGACAGGTAAATGTTTTATTTTTTCTCAATGCTGCTAACTGCAGTTTCTGTGGTTGTCTCAATTATTCAACTGTTTCATCTATCAGCAACAAATCTATGCATTTGAGGCACAACACTTCAGTTTGTTTTTGTTTTTAATTTTTAATATATATATATATATATATATATATATTTTCATTATCAGGAAAAGATTCATGTGGGTCCAAATCATTTCTAACTTATATCTAATTTCCAAAAAGTTTTCCTGAATATTCATCCGACAGCTCCATTCCATGATGCATAACCAATGCTTAATATACCTTGTCAGTAAACATGTAGAAACATAGACTTCATGAGTACAGAAACTTACCCAATCTCCAACAACAAATAGGCTCACTAAAACAGGATTCTGCAAGCACCTCTTTGACCTCACAGCATGAAAATCAAGGCAAGCAAGTCCAAAACTCCAAAGGAATTCAAGCCCCATTGATGCAATTAAATAGCTGAATCCACAAATGTAGGTAAAAATTATAAGGCAGATAGACTTGTCAGATCACTTTGCATCTATTCTAGAATAAAAAGACCAATCTTATGCATTAAGATCAGCGTGACCGGAAAACTTAGCAGAGTAAGTTCTAACACAAGCATGCACCATGGTAACCTTAGTTGAAAACATAAGCACGGATATGCGACTAGGTCAAGCCAACAGATAACACCCTCAAAGACAAATACATTAAGAAATAGAAGTTGGTAATTGCAAACGTTGCTACAATCACAAAAGATGAAACACGAGATGAATTTGGTACAATCATGTATATACAGAATTACAGATACAAGTACATGAAAACCACAGAGAATCTTTCTGGTCAGAATATCTTAAGAAACTTGTTCAAACCTTTATGGAAGTGGGAAAGCTGACTTTAATTTTCCAATGGATATATAGTTATATATAGACATGTTAATTAGAAGCAAATTATTCCTTGCCCCGAAAGCAGATTGTTCGGGAAACCCAGGATGAAGGAATGGTATATTTGGAAAATGACACTTGGATGACTAGTAAGTACTTCGTAGGTTTGCTGCAACGTAATTCTTAACTAGATTCACCTCTATCGTCATTTAGTGATCATAGATTTCTATGTGAAGGCATACGTTTCAAAATGCACAGATTCAAGCTGACATTGTGGGACCAACAGATTGGTCCCCAGGAATCAAGATGAATAGGGCCAAGATTCCCAAGAACAACCATAGAAGAGCTAAGAAAACTACCATTTCAAGTCAGTAAGTGAATGACAACGCATAAAAGGGGAAAAGGGATATAAACATGAAATCTGGTTTTTTAAAAACTTGGATGGAGCTGCTAATGCACATTTCAAAATGCTGGGAGACTAAACTCTTTAGTAATCCCGTTGACGACTAAAAGGGTTTAGAACAGATGATGTTGTCCATAATGCACAATTTTCCTAAACTCACCCTACCACCTTTACCTCATTGATCTTCTCATCTACCTAACCCAACATTTCCCCCTTCATTTTCTATGTAGTAGGTGAATGAAGCAGGGAATCCATGATTATTGGGCATTCTAAAGTACCTTTCTTTGCTTTATTTACAAGTAAATACATTTGTCTTTCAGATTCTTTCTTCCATATATGTTGGCTACAAATTCACTGATCTGAAATCGCTCAAGAACAACTCAAAACATTCAGAACACCAAGAAAAAGAAAACCCAGGCACTGAAGTTTGATCCTTTACAATACCCAGTGAAACTCTAATCACAATTGACACTGCATAAAGTTCCTGATAGAGAACAAAGGCAAAGCAACAAGAACCAAGCACAACCCAACAACCCAAACAGAACACAAAATGCACAAACCAGAAGAAACGGATGAGAACTGAAGCAAAAATTGAAAGAGCTATTGAGAAGACCAAGTAATATAATATACCAAAATGCAGTAGAGCTGTAGAAGCCACGAGCAGATACCATGACCCCAATAGAAGCAGCAGCAAAAGAGCACTGTCCAATTCTGAGTAGCAGCCCACTTATCTTTCCTGGACTCCCAAAAAACACCTTCATCTCTCTTTTTTTTCTCTCTCTCTCTCTCTCTCTCTCTCTCTCTCTCTAATCAACACTTACAAAGACCACTTTCTGAGTTCTACAGATGAATATACTCCCCCATTAATCAATACTTAATAAACAAGCTGAAGAAGCAAACTTTCCAAAGGGTATTGAAATGTGGGATTCTCACAGTTGGAGTTGAGATAGAGTTTGAGGACACAGAGACTGTTGTAATGGAAAGTATTCTATCTGTGAAGACATGGTTGTCTACTTTTGGGCCTGGATATGAATATCAAAATGAAAAGGGATCCCTTTTTCCTTGATTATTATTCTATTTTTGAGCACTCCAATAAGAATGTGATTAGGCAGGTGAAGGGCAAGTTGAATAAGTAACATTGATGGTGAGTTTTTTTCACTCTTGTGGGGGCTTGCTTAAGTGTGAGCTCTCTAGCGATCTGAAATAGTTGTGCTTTTATTTAGGTAATTCATTCTGGTTTTCTTTACAAGACTTCTTATGTGAGTTTTGATAGACTACAACATTGTTTGCTAACTAATTGAGGAAGCAAACTAACTAAATGAGGAAGAGTTTTGTCTAACTAAGCTTAAGAGTTGCAATCTTTGCTCAAAGAAAAGTCTCTCTTTCCGTCAAAACATAAGAATGATTGAGATGTTGGCGAACATCTCCCACATATCTAACCTGGAAGTAATTTTTCCTTCTGAGCTCAAAATTTGGCTCACTTTCAATATACTATCTTAACCCACACCCTACGTGTGTAGAGCATGTGTAGAGAAATTAGAGGTAGAGGGAAGAATTTTCTGATAACCACCACCTTTTTATTATTTTATTTTAAATTTTAGATTTTTTAAATTACTATTTTATCCTTACAAATTATTTCTATATCAAAGTATTTTAATATTTCAGGGTTATTTCTGTCAAATTTTTCAGTTTTTGTTGAAAAGGTGGGTCCTTTAATAATAGTATAGATAGATTAACACACAAAAAGAATTTTAGTTGAAAAAAAAAAAACACAAAAAGAGTTTCATCGACTAATTTCTTCAAGCATATACTAGTTAATTTTGTAAAACTAAATTAGTTTTACAAAAATCCATTTGTGGAAAACAATATTCCTAGTTCTAGAAGCTGATGTGTACACCCACCACTGGTCCAAATTCTGACTACAGTAGACCAAACCGTACCCAAGTATTGCTGCTCCAGTTATAAAGCAAGAATCTTTAGCACCTTCAACCCTAAAACCCTAAACCCTGACTCTCCTCTTCTCTCAAACAAAAATGGCTTTCACTTCCATCCTTCGCAAATCGGCCTCATCTCTGGCCCCACTAGCCACCCGCCTCTTCCGCGGCCAACGGAGCTACCACGCCGCCATCTTCACCGCCATAAACCACTCCAGCTTCGCCGCCCGGAAGCCCTCTCTTGCTCCCCAAAACCCTCGCCACTATTCCAAGGCCGACGACAGCCTTCTCCGTGTCATCGACGCCGAGATTCAGTGCGCTGAGGAGACTGATGAGCAGGAGGTGAGGCTTTTCTCTTGGGTTTTTTTGGGTTCTGTGAATTTGTATAGAAATGAGTTAAAGTTTGGATTTTTATGATTTGTAATTTTTAGTATTGGTTAGAATTCATTTGGGTTTGTTTGAGTTGTGAGTAATTGTATAGAAATGAGTTAAAAGTTTGGATTTTGATGCTTTGGAGTTGTTAGTATTGATTATAATTCAATTGGGTTTGTTGAGATTTTATGAATTTTGTTAATTTGTAGCTGTAATTTTGAGTTATTTAGCTGATGTTAGTTGGTATTATAAGAATTAATCTGTGTGTGATTTGGGTACTTTGATTGTATATGTTGGAAGTTTAGAGAATATTCCACATTTGTAATGATTACTGGGGTGCTTGTTTTGTAGATTGAGGAGGTTCCGGGTGGTTTCCCATTTAAGATAGAAGATGAGCCTGGATTTCAGACGGTGAAGCTGAGGAGAACGTATCAAGATGAAGAGATAGAAGTGGAAGTTCACATGCCTGATTTAGTTACCGGCGAGGATGATGATGATGATGCTGATGCTGATGTGGATGCTGATGAACACGCCAATCAATCCAGCATCCCATTGGTCGTCAGCGTCTCCAAGGGTAGTGGCTCGCCTGTTCTAGAGTTTAGCTGCAATGCTTACCCTGATGAGATTGCGATTGAGAGCTTGGTAGTTAAGAGTCCCAACACTGCTGAGGATCAGATCGCCTACGAGGGGCCTGACTTCCAGTAAGCGTCTGGAACTGTTAGTTATACAGCGTTGATTCAAGATATTGGTTTTATATATTGTTCGCTAAACTACATCAATGTTTCCTTGCAGTGATTTGGATGAGAATCTCCAGAAGTCCTTCCACAAGTACTTGGAGATTAGGGGAATCAAGCCCAGCACAACCAATTTCCTGCACGAGTACATGATCAACAAAGACAGCAGGGAATACAAGAACTGGTTGAAGAAACTTAAGCAGTTTGTTCAAGTGTAAGTGCCTCCTAGGATATCGGTTTTGCCCAGAAGAGATCTGAAGTTATGTTTGAGTCTGTCTTATGGAACTTATATGGCTTTTAAGCAACAAATCCTATAATTTAGGAAGACAATTATGTAGTTCATTGAAACGTTATGGATTTTATGTTGGCACTGTCGTGTCTATATTGGATTTGAGCAATCTGTGTTTTTATCAGGCAATCAGTTTCTCTTTCAAGCTCATGAATTTTTACATCACAGTTTTACCAAACAATATATGTTTATAAACAATCATAAGTGGAGATGCCGAAACATAAAGTCTCAACTCTCAACCATATGGTTTTAACAATTGTTTATTATCAAAGACATTGGTTAGCAAGGCTGGCCGAATAGTCTATCAAAAATAAGGGGAGATGATAGTAAGAAACGATTTCATTGAAATAAGCTATCAATTTGCTAACTAATATGAGTGGGATACACGATTAATCATACATTGATAACATAAGAACAACAGGCTAATAGCCTCCGCACTACTTATTCTCTCTTGAGCAGTCTCGAAATAACCAGCTAGAAATAGGTTGCTGTTACTTTTCGGATTGTTTAGGGCTCAATTGGGAGGTCCTTGTGGGTGTAAGTGATCCCCTTATCACCATTCACTACTTGTCCACTTCCTCTCAGAATCCTGCACATTATTACCAAATAAACTGTTACCATATGAATGTCTAACGGAGATAAAACCACATCCGCTCTACACAACTCAAATTACAGGAATCTGTCAGTATTACTACAAGTCTTATCATCAGTTAAGAGCAGCAGTCTCGTGTGATACTTATCACTTTTATTTTCTCTAAACCTTTCTATTGGAAAGAAGTTTCTTACTTTCCGTGATCGTGTGATGTGCTCTAAGTAAAATATCGTTATTTCTAAGTCGAGAGATAGATTCAGGTTTCATACCATCTCGTCGTTAATAATCCTTCTACTCCTACAGGGCCCCGTGCATGAATGCGACTTGTGCTTATCCCAACCTGATGAGCAGTACAAGAGAATTGAATACAAATTATAGCACTAATTTCATAATTATTTTCTGAAGTGAGATATTATACCTCTGCACCAAGTCCAAATCGAGCACCATCACAAAACCTTGTGCTTGCATTGTGAAAAACAGCAGCACTGCAAATGTTTAAAACGATCACTATTACTATGACAAGCTATCATAAAATAACTTATGTATATTGAATTACAAGGAGCTATTTTCTGCAGCAATGGGATTAACACGTGTTAAGTGAAACTGCTTGGTATACTTTCTGAGAGCAGCAACTTCAGACAGATACTTGAAGCCCCCATTCAAGTAGGACTAACTCTTTTGAATTGTCATCTCTTACTTATATAGTGCTATCTGACAAGATTGCACAGATCTGCAAGTAAGACTATAAGACAGGTGAAGCATTCTTACCTGTCAACTTGACCTATAAACACATCCACAACTTTTTGGTCTTCTGCAATGATGCAATCAGTATGTGCACTGCAAAATGGAGGAACAGACTTTACTTGACATATATCATGAGAGAGAGAGAGTGTGTGTGTGTGTGTAAAAGAAACTCCAACATGCCTTCCATGTTCATGAATATGATCAATGGCTGCATGTACATCATCCACCAACTCAATTGTGCAAGCCAGTGAACTGTACTCAAGATGAAACGAATGTGCCTCTGGAATTCGGAGAAAGGCGCTTGCCCTTGGTCCACCATATAAGGTAACCCCTGCATATGGTTTAATTTAAATTCTTAGATCCTTCTAGAATGTGGCACATTAAAGACCGTTTCTTATCTTCTTAAAGTGCTCCCAAGTTTTAAAGATGGAAAGGGAAAAGCAGAAAAGAAATAGGAAAAAGAAAGAAAAAGAACAGATATTGCAGGACTCTGAGGCTGAAATTGTGTTATTCTCATTCTCAACTTCATCTAGTGCATTTGTGAAAAAAAGGTTTATTATCATCCAGAGTTAGTATATAATTTCTCAAAACGAGGAGGCCATAGAAAGACAGCTAAAGTGGAAATAATATTGAAGGGGCACATAAGCAGTATCAAGTATCATAAAAAACTCTACTCGTTCCAAATAAATGCAAAGAGGGCGAAAAAAGTTCTTTGTTATGCAATCTCCTAAGCATCTAAAGAAAGGTAAGAAGTTTTAACTGTTTAGAACAGACTACAGCTGAAATTCCAAACAAGTATAGAGATGATAACGCAACTCCACAACTTGGGAGATGGAGATGCCCTATGTGGTAGCTGAAACATCTGATGGTTCATTTTCTACAGTAATAAGAAGCTAATAGCATGTAAAGTGTACCTTCAGACCGAAGGTCAACAATAAGGTCATTGAAGGGAGTTGTATGCATTAAATCCTTATGTACAAGAAGAGTTTCCTGAGAATAGCAAAGGAAGCAATAAAGATCTGTTTCGCGTGATACACAGAAAATCATATAAACTTCTACTGGAGGATTTTAAGATGCTATATGAAATTGTAATCCAGGAATTGAAATGTGCATAAAAATTACCATTGCATTACAGGCTGCTGGATAATCTATTTTTGCATCCAAAACAATCTGCTTTGCCATATCCATATTTGCAGACTTGTCAACATAAAGATGGCATATCCCATCTGCGTCACAAACAATACAGGTAGGTTCACTAAAATAACCACCTTCACTCTCTTCTGAAAAATGAAGCACTATAGGAAAAGTGGAGCAAATAGTGCCCATTAAAGATAAGTTGAAGAACAAATTTAATTTTCTAACCAGCATGTCCCAAAACTGGAATCTTGGTTGAATTCTTGATTTGAGAAACCAGTTTATTGCTGCCTCTTGGGATCACAAGATCAATCACATCATCAAGCTGGAAATTATGACTGAATTTAGTATCAACTTTGATCTCAAAGTCAACCTAGGATTTGTCAATCTAACTTCTACTGACCTTAAGAAGATCTGGAATCTCCTCTCTTGAAGTAACAAGTCCTATTAGCTTCCCACCAACACTCTCTGGGATGGCTTCTGTAATAACCTATAATTTTCAATAAAGAGAACAACAAATAATTTCACTGGTTATGCACAATAAATTGGAATTATCAATATATCTGTACATTCTTTTACTTTAGTTCATTTGGCAGATTCTATTAAAAGATTGAAGAAAACAGACCTTATGTAAGAATGCATTCGATCTCTTAGCCTCCTTTCCCCCCTTCAAGAGAAGCCCATTCCCGCTTCGAATGGCTAATGAAGCTATCTATTCAAATCATGCCAAAGAAAAGAAAACCGAAACTATTTTTAGAATGAGGAGAAAATGCAACTGTTATGCGAAACATACAACAAATCAGAACCACTTGATATTAGCTTCCTTCGAATTTCTGTCTAAAAATCAGCATAAATTATCTCTTACCCTCTGAATTGCAGTTTTGAATAAGATGTTACTTCCCAGTCCTTAAAATTCTATTCATATTGTATAGAGACAGATTCACCCAATTTTGCATCTCAGCCATTGATATTTGAAATCAGAACATGCAGTTTGATATTCAAAAATTTCGTTATTTACCTGTACTAGTGCATCAGGACGGGATTCAAACACAATCAGGAGAACACCCAATGGACTTGATGTCTTCTCTAAGACAAGACCATCTGCAAGCTGGAAATAAGAGTAGCCAACAGAATCATCAGTATTTCAATAACAGCAGAAAAACAAAGTTATGTGCTCTACTTGGCAAACATAATTGGTTACAAACAGATTGTAGAGTATTTAACGCAGATTCTTCATGTCAATGACTGTCATTATCTGTTTGTTAGAATTTCATAGTGGGGATAATAGTTTAAAACTATCAATGGATACCATTTTTTTTCATATGTTTTATTTTAGATTTTATCCACATTAAGCTTTGTCTTGTCAGAATATCATAGGTCATATTTGATGTTTCTTATAACCCTCCTTACCTCAGTCTTTTTCAAAACATGACCAATCGGATCTTCCATGTTTGCAAGGACGCGTACAGAATTTGCAAGACTTGCAATCTACCAAGTATAAAACGCACATTCAGAAACATAGGTGGAGTATGTCAAGCACGAACAATATACACAGGTGGCATCAAACAGAAACCAAAAGATGGTGAGAAGTAACATTTATCTAATATAGCTGGACTTGGTTTGCTTACCTTGCCAGGCTTTAGAGCCAGGCGAGCTACCAAGGCCTTTTCATATCCTGCTAGTTGTGCAGCAGATACATCAGCTTCATTTTCAACAGTGATCTTTTTCGCATTTGCTTCAATGGCATCGGCTATATCCAGAAGAATTTTTTTCCTTTGCTCTGAATTCAGGGCCTGTACAGAAAGTATTAACAAGCTACTTAAGCTGCTAAACTTAGCAATATTTGTTGCTAATTAATTATGGGGGAAAAGTGTGCTTGCACTGCAGAAGAAACACTTTATGAATCAAGAAATAGGTTCAACTTTGCAGATGAAGCAAACAAAGCTACCTGTAGACGTCTGGAACTTTCCCTTGCTGCAATTGCCATAACTCTTGCATCAACCTCTTTAACAGAACACCATAAATGTGCATCTTGGTGAAAAAGGGTACCAATACGTTTCCCTTGAAGGACTTTACTAAGGTTTTCAGGAGCATATCCACTGAAAATTGGAAGAAAAAAGATATATCAGTTCACAGTTGGAGAAAGCACAGTGATTCAATTTATCAATTTCGAGCAACCTGGGACCTTATTTTTGTGGAATATGCCATCTTTCTTACCCCTCAATCAATATTTAGAGTAGTTTTAAATACACTCCCCTAATCTCTTAATACACACTCCTTACTTAATACACTATCCTCTAAATTTTTCATTTCAATATTAGACTAGATACACATCCCCAAGTACCTAAAATACCTTTATGCTAAAAAAACCATGAAATATCCTATTAATATAAGTGATCATTAATATATACTGAATTTTTAAAAATATTTTCAGGTATTTGTTAACATACTTTCTACAAGTTTCCTCTATAAATTTTTAAAATTTCAATTCAAAAGATCATTGGTCAATTGATAATTAAATTGAGAACTGTTGTTACAACTCCAACATCAATCAATAGTCCAACATCAATAAAATTTCAAAATTAAGATGTCTAGGTTTACAACTGTATTGCGCCATTTAGTTTTTTTTTCTTATGATAATTGATGTCTGTTTTGGTCATTTAACCTATTTATAGAATCTGATTTGAGATATAAAACAAGAGGGGTGTGTATTAAGTGGTTTGTGGAGTGTATATAAAATTTCTCCAATATTTACTGACCAGAAAACTGATACTATGTTTGCTATACAATTTTTTTTTTTTTTTTTGCTTTCATTTTTCTCACAAAAACTAGCTTCAAAGCTTCCAAACAACAGGTCATTCATCTAGATAAATTTATGTAAATGACACAATCAGTACTAAATCACACCTGGTGATGACAACAGGGATGCCAGCATAAGCAGCATTAACAGCAGCTTTTACTTTAGCAGTCATACCCCCTCTTCCCACTCTAGATTTATCACCAAAAGTAATTTCAGTCTGATGCTTCTCCTTTATGTAGGTATGGATAAGCTTTGAACGTGGGTCACTTGGAGGCCCACTGTACAGACCCTCGACATCACTCAAAAGAACAAGAAGATCAGCCTTCAGCTCCAAAGCCAGGAGAGCTGCTAAACTATCATTATCCCAAAATATACCAGAAGAATCCTGCACAAGTGGTCAAACCGTCGTATGAGGGGACTATGAATTGGACATATTGCATTCCTGAGTGTTTAAAAATGTTTATAGGTATGAGAAAGTGTAAGAGAGCATATTTGTTCCTAAGTAATCTCATAACTTTCTTGTATATAATTGAATAATGAATAGCCAGAGCTACCAATAAAAAACTAAGAAAAAGAATTGTTCCCACTACTAATAAATTAAATTAGGATCCATAGAAGATATCATACCTCATATGGAGCTCTCCTCGTACTGACTGCATCATTTTCATTAAATATGGGAATAACCTTCAAAGATAACAATGATTTCACTGTATCGCTAAGTTGCTTCCTAAAATCTCTATCCCTAAAATCACTATCTGTTACAAGAAGCTGCGCTGATGACATGTCCAACTGCAAGGAAGAACAGACAAGTTAAAGTAACAGATATTGCATTTAGAGGACAAGATGTGGATCCTAATATCGATTCAGACAAGTTCTTACTTGTAAAAAACGTATTCATAACAAATTAATAGAAGATCATGGCATTTACCTGACTAAACAACGTATCGTAGAGAGCCATCAGACAGTTCTGTCCAACTGCCGCACATGCCTTCCCATCGAGTTCAACTTGTGGCTTTTGAAGATCAGCAAAACTGCAACAATTCAACTACTATCATTACATACTCCAATTTCTTCGAAATAAAAACGTCCTTCGAAAATAATTTCAAACTTCTTCCTCGAAATTGTAAGCAACATATACCTGCTGTTAACCAATTTCCTGTATCTGAGCCTTTGGCGGCCGAGGCCAACAGCTCCTGACGACACCAATATAACCTCATATCCTTGAGTGTTTAACTCCTTCAGCTGCATTACAATCCAAAATTCAACACTTTGAGACCCAATGCTCTCAATTACATAAATAAACAACAAAAACCACTAAAACAAGTCCACACCTTTTTACATACATAATTCAACACTAAACACACATACCTGCTCACAAAGCGCGCCTAATCTCCCAAGTGCAATCCTTCCATCGTTTCTAGTCACAACTGCAGTCCCAACCTTCACAAATCAAACAAACAGTGTCATCAAATCAACAACAAAAACACTCTTAAAAAAGTCAAATTTCATTGTTCTCAGTTTCACAATCCACTAATAAGCAATCTAAACCAAAGAGTTGCACCCAGAAAAAGTAAAAGACTTGAACTTTACAATAATGAGAGCCCACTATAGCAAAAAAGATTGAAACTTTAATATGACAAAGTGCAGGAGAAAGTGAATGAATGCGAGCCACCTTGAGAACGATGCGCTTGACATCTCTGAGGAAAGCCCGAGAACTATCCACGTCACCCATATTCCGGCGGCGAGTCAAAACGAGTCGACTCGGGGGCGGTGTCTGCTCGTTTCTATGTTTTTGATAGGGTTTTTTGGGGAAGGGAATGCAGCCGTTGTTTTCTGCTAAAACTGCGGGGGCAAGAGGAGGTTCAT
Source organism: Potentilla sterilis (assembly GCA_963682095.1). NCBI lineage: Eukaryota > Viridiplantae > Streptophyta > Magnoliopsida > Rosales > Rosaceae > Potentilla > Potentilla sterilis. Next base: position 8,349,432 of record OY821763.1, on the reverse strand, counting down.
ATAGTCAGCTAGCTGAGGTCACTGACCAATGAGACGCCGGCGTGAGGATGGAGGGGAGGGCAATATGGGGAAATCGGAGAGGGAGAGATGAGGTGGCGGGTGGTGATTGGGGGAGGAGAGGTGAGTGTATAAATATATGATATTAGGCGGCGGGTGGCTCCTTCCTGGTTAAGTGGACAACATGACAAGAGTCGAAAGTGTTGAACAAGAAATGCTGAAATCCGTGTGATGTGGGTTTGGTCAGTTTGTCAGACACCCCAAGTGATCAGCTTAATGATGTAGAGACTAAACTAAGCATTTGCTAAATTAAGTTCATGTTTAGAGTATACTACTACTTTTGAATATGCTCTTTCAGCATGGCAATTAGATGCAGACAAATAACTTAAATGTCCAAATCCTGGTGTTTAAAAGAAAATTTTAAAAATTTATAAGTCGTAAATGGAGTCGTGAATCGATGTAGTTCATCTTCTAATAATAATTATAGAAAAAGTTAAATCACTCTACTTTCCAACAACATGTAACTGTGCATGATGCTCCTACGAAAAAGAAGAAAAGATTTAGTCGACAATGGTGTCAAGTAGAATCTTGGGTAAAGTTTCTTTCTTTTGCAGAAGCCATCATTTCAATCATGGAAGAGAAGGCACAGTAGTGATAGTACTGTAAATCTAAATGGCATATCATAATATCCATGAGCCATCACTTAGTTCTCTACTGCTCTACATAATCACACTGTCAAAATTTTCCAGCTTAAAATGAAGAAAGCATTTCAGTAAACCAGAAACCAGCACCAACAAGAGACCAAAGTGGAAGAGATAAAAAAGTGAAAAGAATAGACAGAGTTAACAGTTTCCTCTACGTGTCGTCGATGCAAATAGGTTTCTGTTCGAGCTCGAATAATTGGTACTCAACAGTTGTTCATGAGACTTTTTGAAATTGAAGCAAACCGACGCTGCTGCATCAATGATTGCTTTCGTTTTCAGATCTCATGTGATAAGTGCAATTTGATTATTGTCGTTAAGTCTAATGATAAACACTACGTGTCATATGGCTGTTTTGGTCACTCGAACATTAGAACATGGTTAATTCTTATCTTGGCGTAAACAACTATGATGGGAGTTCGGGATCTCAACGTAACTCGTCTGAACGAACCATGTGTGGAGCACTGGTCAATTTGGTTCACATGAGTTTCCATCTCTTCAGTCTCTTGTAGTTTGAAAAGACAAACTCATCGTAATATTTTGTCACCTAGTTTTAAACCTTCGAAAGTAATATATCTAACAAGTGTGGTTCACATGAGTTTCGGTTTTTCAATTTGTGTGATTCACATGAGTTATTATTTATCTATAAACAGCCCCCTTCTAATGAGGGATCCATCATTTTATTCATTTTAAGGGATCTCTCATTTAACCTACTTTTCGATGACATATTAACATCTCTCCCGTTCAACATTCATGTTTATATGGAGTATATCACATCTATAAATTTTCATTCCATTTTATAATCGTTAGAGCATTCAAAATTATGATTTACATCTAAAAACTTGAACGGTTCAAGTTTGACAGATTTCATACGTCCATTGGTTTAATCTAGATACAAGCTTCAACAATCACCGTTTTAACTTAAATTTTACATGAATAATCTACATATATAGACCTAGTAATTGAACGGTGGAGATGTAAAAATGTGATTAAAAAATTGGTCTAATGATCGATCTCTCATATAAACCAAAATAAAGAATCTCTTAATGGAATGACCCTTTATTTCTAAATATGCATTTGAGAATGAATTTGAGATACTCATCAATACACTGAAAAATAAAAAATGGAGTTTGAGATCTCAACGGAACTCATTCAAATAAAAATGTGGATTACTATTGAGAAAAGTTCCTAGATTCATAGAACCAAAACCGTTTATTACGACTTCTTTCTCGAAGAATTTTGGACACAGGTCCCAATAAGAAATCAGTAGTAGAAAGTGTCATGCCTATGAGAAATGGAAGGTGGCTTTCAATAAAAACACACTCAATGCCATCCCATGGTTCTAAGCTCTTCGACATATGAATGGATATAACAAGAACCCAGCGCTAAATATCAATGAATGGACTAGATATTTACTCATTGCTTCTTCCCTTCTCTTCTCTTGTGTCCCTCCATCTGTCTCAATAGGCAGGTTCTTGTGGGTGTAAGCGACCACTTTATCACCATCAACGACTTGTCCTCTCCCTCTGATAATCCTGCATGGTCAAGAATACAAGACACGAAACCGATTCAGAAGATCGATAATGTACTGATAATGGACATGTTTCCATGCAAATCACTATCATTAGTCATCATACCATTTCGTTGTTAACAGTCCTTCTAGACTTGTGCTTATCCCTACCTGTTGGGAAATACAAGAGAAATGAATGATGAGATTAAACCTTGGTAAATCGGTAACTTGATCAATCACTGCTAATTCAAATGATGTTTTACCTCTGCCCCAAATCGAGCACCATCACTAAATCTTGTGCTTGCATTGTGAGAAACAGCAGCACTGCATGCCAATGTGTAGATCAAATCAATGGGATTTACTGAATTAGTATATCGTTGATAGTGAGTGCAACATGAAGCTTGGTTAAGTAAGATGCTTAGCGTACGTTTCTACTTTGGTGGGAACTCTATGTAATCGACTAGCTTCTATATATTACAGAACATCTTCAATGACATAGAGACAAAGAGTATGATAAGCCTATAATTGCACATATTAGACAGGTGAAGCATTGTTACCTGTCAACTTGACCTAAGAAAGCTTCCACAGCTTCTTGGTCTTCTGCAATGATACAATCAGTATGTGCACTGCCAGATAGAAAAAACAAACAAATAAAATGAATGCCGTTGCTTATAACTTGTAATTCAAAATCACAAAACTGCGTTGGCAGAAGTAGGTGTCAAATGCCAATATGTATTTCATCTTAAAGGAAAAACTAGAGCATGCCTTCCGTTTTTATTTATGTGCTCAATGGCGGCATGCACGTCATCCACAACCTCAACAGTGCAAGCCATGGAACTGTACTCGATATGTAACGAATCTGCCTGAGGAATATTGAGCAATGAGCTTGCCTTTGGTCCACCATATAAAGTAACACCTGCAAATGATACTATGAGTTCAGTTCGAATGATCTAATCCACAGTTCATAGCAAGAAAAAGTCGAGTGTTACCTTTCTTGCAAAGCTCAACAATAACATCACTGAATTCAGCTGTATGCACTAGTTCCTTATGGACCAAAAGTGTTTCCTGAGAGAAAAGAAAACAATAAGAATTTGATTCATAAACACGCTATTGTGACGTAAATGTTTTAGGAAGCCAGTATAGAGCGGATTACCATTGCACTGCAGGCTGCTGGATAATCTATCTTTGCATCTAACACAATTTGCTTTGCCATATCCATTTTGGCAGACCTGTCAATATATACATGGCATACTCCATCTGCATAGTAAACCAGCCTCTTTTACTAAGCGATTATTATTAAAACAAATGAAGTGCACAGTGCAGATTCTATGTAAATTGAAGGTAAAAGAATGTGTTTATATGTTACCAGCATGCCCCAGAACTGGAATCTTGGTCAAATCTTTAATTTGGGAAACCAGCTTGTTGCTGCCTCTTGGGATCACAAGATTGATCAGATTGTCGTCAAGCTGCAAAATTATTTTTTGACTTTAGAATCGATTACTATCACAAGATTAGTCATCATTATCATCTCTACTCACTTTTAGCAGATCTGGAATCTCATGTCTTGAAGTCACTAGTCCAATTAGCTTCCGACCAACACTCTCTGGGATGACGTCTGTGATAATCTAATTGTACTCATCAACAATACAAAGAATCAGTTCATTGTTGGTAATGAAAACCAAATTCTCTTCAGGACATATTAAACTAAACAAATTAGACCTTGTGCAAAATTGCATTTGATCTCTTAGCCTCCTTCCCACCCTTCAAGAGAAGGCCATTCCCACTTCGGATTGCCAATGAAGCTATCTGTTTATATCACACAAAAGCCAAAAAGAACCTTAAGCTTATTATGAACAAATGAAAAGTATTTGGCAGTCATTTTTTGTTCAAAATTCCAGTATATTGTTCTTTACCTGTACTAGTGCATCAGGACGAGACTCAAATATAACCAAGAGAACACCCAGTGGACATGATGTTTTCTCTAAGATGAGGCCATCTGCAAGCTGTCAACAGAATCATCGCAATCCAAGAATCAGCATTACAACAAATTTTGGTGACTTTGAACTAATTTTGCAATATCATGAACATCAGTATGGCACCTTTGCAAAAGGTACTCGGTAAAGATTCTAGACAGTGAATTACATATGTCACTGGTTACAGCTTCAACAATAGTCATAAGCTCAATCCTTGAATTCATAATTTATTATCTGATAGTATTCCTAGTCAAGCTAGGGTATATATTGTTGTTTCAGAATATCAAAAGCCAGAACCTAGATGTGATCCTTATAGCCCCTGCCTCACCTGAGTTTTTCTTGAAAGGCGGCCCATTGGATCTTCCATGTTTGCAAGCACACGAATGTTGTTTGCAAGACGTGTGACCTGCCAAGCATAAAAAGAAAAAAATCACAAACAAAACCTGGAGCAAACACCATTTTTGAGAAACAAAGACACATGGACGTTATATATGGTCAGCTCCAACTAACATAGACAAACTTATTTCACTTGCCTTCCCAGGGTTTAGTGCTAGCCGAGATATCAAGGATTTTTCATATCCTGCTTGATCTGCTTCACATACATCTGCTTCATTTTCTACGTGGATGATATGTGAATTCCCTTCAAGTGCATCAGCTATATCCAGTAGAATTCTTTTCCTTTCTTCTGAAGTCATGGCCTGTGAAATAAAGTTATCAAGTTACCAATTCCCAGGGGGAAAATGGTGCCTACAGATGGAGAAGACACTATGGAGAAGACACTACTTAAGCTAATATATTCAACGTTGTACATGAAGAAAACAAAGCTACCTGAAGCCGTCTAGAACATTCCTTGGCTGCTAGGACCATCTCTCTTGCATTGTCAACCAAAGACTCCCCTGTATTTGCACCTCGAGGAAATAGAGTCCCAATGTATTCTCCTTGAAGGACTTTGGTAATGTTCTGGCCATCGAATCCACTTGAACATGAAACATCAAAGAAAATTAATACACAATCAGGGGGAGCATATTGGTGAGCTTTGGTGATTCTCTTTTTATGACTTTAATAATCCTTCTTTTACTGTATAATGCTGCAGTACTATTTTTCTAACAAAACTATTGTCAAAACCAAACAAATCATGAACACCTGGTGATGACAACAGGGATGCCAGCAGAAGCTGCATCAGAAGCAGCCTTTACTTTCGCTGACATCCCCCCTCGTCCCACTCTTGATTTTTCTCTGAAAGTGATTTCACCTTGATGCCTATCCTTTGTGTATGTATGAATAAGCTGCGAATTTTTGTCACTTGGAGGCCCACTGTAGACACCCTCCACATCACTCATAAGGATAAGAAGATCAGCCTTTAACTCCTTAGCTAGTAGAGCTGCCAAACTATCATTGTCCCAAAATATACCAGAAGAATCCTGCACAAAGGTGGTCATAAGTTCATGACTGTTTATGCACTAGCAATTTAGTTGAAACATATTTCTGAGTTCTTAAAATGGAATCAAGGTTTGGTGAAGTGTAGCAAACATAATGTGCTACCAAGTAGTCCCAATATTTTTTTTCATTATGATGTATACACAAGAGTAGCCAGAGCTTCATAAATAATCAATTTCTGATTCATCATTCATGTTATAGAAGATTGCTATACCTCATATGGATCTGTTCTAGTACTAACTGCATCATTTTCATTGAATAAAGGTATAGTCTTCAAAGACAGCAAGTGTTCGACAGTTTCTTTCAGCTGCTTCTGAAAATCTTTACCCCTAAAGTCGCTTTCCGTGACGAGACACTGAGCTTGTATTACATCCTGCAAGTAAATATAACCAACAAGCAAAAAACCTGAGCATTCTAAATGTTGAAAAACTAGTTTTGAGCTAAGAACAACTTCAGAGAACCTCATTGCACCCACCTCACTAAACATAGTCTTAAAGAATGCCATCAGATCAGGTTGTCCAACAGCAGCACATGCCTTCCCGTTCAGTTCAACTGCCTTTTGGAAATCAGCAGAGCTGCAATGGTTCGGATTTTGGAAACTATCAGTTTATGAAGTATAGAACATTTCAAAATGTCTTCTCCGAAACTCAAAACAGAGAATAGATACCTGCTGTTTTGTACTGAAACCCTATTTCTAAGTGCTTGACGACCAAGGGCCACAGCTCCTGATGTCACCAATATCACCTCATATTCTTTAGATCTCAACTCTTTGATCTGCATTCAGTAAGTTCACAACTTTAGACTCAATGTAGAGCAAGACAATGAGAGGCCTATAGTGGCTTCATACAGAAATGAGGAACAGTTCAGTAATCTACTTAATTACCTTCTCACAAAGCACTTGTAATCTTTGACGCGCAATTCCTCCATCCTTTTCAGTCACAACAGCAGTTCCTAACTACAACTCAATCAAGCACAGCACCAACATAAGTTTAACCTTTCATGTGAGTCTGTGACAGACAATGAGACCCTTAGAAATATAGGGTTTGTGATCATTGATTCTCAGCAATGTACAGCATAACAAAACGATGAAACCCTTTCCATAAATATGAATGAACATGGTCACTTATATAAAATGAGAAATAAATTGGAAAAGGAAAGTAGTAGAAAATAAACGTGAAGGTTGACCACCTTAATAATGAGGCGCTTAATTACGTTTCTGTCTCTGAGAAAAGCTCGATCCATGTCAAGTTCCATGCCTCGTTGATACAATGGAGGACGGCGGCGACTGGGAGGAGATCACGGTGGCTGTTATGATTGTGTAACAGAAAAGGGTTTTTGGTAAGTGCAAAGTTGGTTGTTGCTTGGAGGACACTACTACTCCTACTACTACTACTACTAAATACTTGAAGAGTCTGTTATAACATACCCTCCGGCTCTCCGAGAGTAAAATCAGGCAGGCTTGGTCAAACAAATTATGATATAAATCGGCTGGAATCGAGCTGCCTGGCCTATATTCTTGAAAAGATAAAATGAAAATTACTGGAAACCTCATCGATCAAAATTGAAGGTAGTGAGCGCAAACATGGGCAGTTCTTGATCCAAGTAGTTGGATTGGGAAGACTCTGCCCTAAATTCGTAATCCTATGCTAACATGAATGTAAGCATCATCTCGGTTTAAATTTCTTAAACATTAGTGTTTGAAAGATGATCAATTCCTCCTAATAGTTAAACTTAAAAGTCTTTAATGAGTCCCATATGTGATAAGGGATTCATTGGAGCAGTACTGTGCAAAGATAAATTACTTATTTTTTGGGCATAGAGTACTAATTTTCTAAATTAAGTTGTAATTAGAGAGAGAGAGAGAGAGAGAGAGAGAGAGAGAGAGAAGAAAGGACAGTTTTTCATTCAGGTTTTCTTTTATAGCCAAGTATAAGAAATCAACTACTAGATGTAACAAGTACTATAACAACTACAGCATCTCTGAATACATTCTTTATTTACAGAATCAGGTTTAAGAGAGAAAATTTAAAGATTTTGAAAAGCATGGATTACAAAATGCCATGCCTCCTACTCTTCACTGAAATCCAATCCAAACAAGTGAGTAATTCCAACACAACGCAAAACCGATCTCCTAAGTGCCACTCCTGTCGCTTCTAAACTAACATCCAGAAAACAGGGCTGCTTCAAATTCCGGATTTCAGAGGCTGACTGTGCTTACTGCCCAGTAACGCTCATGGGAAGAAGTAAACCTTAAAGAAGATTGCCAGAGCCAATTGCAAGAGAAATGCAGCGATGACCACTATTGTAAAGTCACTCCCCTCCATCTGAGACTTGAGATTGAAGGCAACGAAGGAAGCAGATGCAGCACCAACAAGAACTATAATGATCCATCGAAGAGCCTCAACCGGGATCAGTAACAGAAACTGAAATATTCCACAAAAATACATATCAACTGGTTAGGACTAGTAGAACAGTGTCCTATTTCAATCTTTTGGCTAAGAACCAGGATGGCATTATATTTAGCTCAAATGACACTGTTTCACTTTATCAGAGCCATGACTTGGGCTTCAATTAAGCAAATGAAGATTTGAATATTCAATTGGCAAGAAGGAATGAAGAGCAGAGACGCAGGTACTTACAGATGCTACAACAAAAATGAAGAGAGAGTATCCCCACATACACCAGAGTCGAACAAGGCTAGAATTTGCACCCAGATACTGAAGCAAAAAGTAAAACGCCAAGGGGACCAAAATTGCATAACCATAGACTGAACAGGCTGCCAAACTCATATAACTGACATTAAAGCCCCAAGAAGTAGTGGTATCAGTGCGCCTTTCCATTAGGTAGGTGGCACAGTTTCCAACTGAAGCCAGCACAAACACTAATGTAGTGGAGATCCATATCAGCCCATACCTAATGCATTACACGAAACAACACCACAAAAGCCATATGTTACAATGCTCATGTTCACTCATTGCTGTGCCATTAAAAGAGTATACTGTCTCACTGAAAGTAACATGACATTTGTGGTTGAGAATGGAAGCTTAAAACTCAAGTTCAACTAAAATGATAGCAAACTCTATCCGAAATCCCTAAAGTGAATGCTTTCCTTTAGCACAGCCTCCAAAAGGCTAAATCAGACAACATATACACCTTATAAGTTTAAATCCACTTAGCAGTTTCTCCTGTTATTATGTCTTATATCAGTTGAAAACTAAGTCTTCATAGATTTCACTCCAACTTTTCATCTTAGTTATGCTCAAGTTCTTATCTGTTTTTGATAGGGCATGCATATCCATCCCTCCTCAAAGTTGACAAGTTTACACCATAAGTCATAATATTTGACAGATCAATTGAGTTTCAGATAATACAACAAAAAGGTAAACATCAGAACTCACAGATCAGGGTTGGCATCAATTTTGCTGAAAAAATCTCCATTGTGGGGAAACAAAGAACTTAGTAATCTGTTCAAGACAATGTCCGTATCCACATTGAAATATTGTGTGTATGATGCGACATTAAATACTCCCCTCCAGTTGTTTGCTGGTTGTTCTTCAAATGTTTCTGCATGCATGGACAGAGAGAGACATCATTAAATATGTAACTAAATAAAGTAGAGGCCAATGCAATCAAATCAATAGGTTGATAAATACACCATGAAGAACAAAATCCACCAGAATTCATTCAAATTTGATCTGACGGCCCAAGCAAACAGATAAGATCAAAACTGTTTGTTAACCCCTTAGCATATCAGTGTATTCCATTCCTATCTATCCGAAAGAAGAGTGCATTACATCAAACATAAGCACCAACACATGTAATGAATTACAGACTCTAAACTGCACATTTGCGAATGATAATGGTTTCCTATCATCACATTACTTGTATTTCTTTTATTGCAAAATAACAAAGTAAAAAAGACTTGTATAAACAGATGTATCATTACTTCTTCCACCAACAAACCAGTATGTTTTAATTTTTACACGTTGAACTTAAGCTTTTGTACAACGAATATATCACTACTTCAAGTAATAGACAGATATATCAATCCCCAATAAGTCGAGACAAATAGAATATTTTCTACCCAGTTTCCTCAACTCGCAGTAATCCCTACTTAAGCTTTGAATCCATATCCTGATGTATGTAAAACCCAAGCATTCTTACAATACATCTGCATAATTAACATAAAAATCATACCACTTGGACCTCCAACAGTTTGATAACCGCTCGCTTTGGCTCCTCCATTATTTGGGGGGAATATTTGCATATTAGCTGCAGGTGCTGCATATGTTGACAGAATAATCTTCAGACCAAGAAGTAAAGACGAACGTATGGAGCAAAACTAAAGTAGAAAAACAGTTAACAAAAGTTAGCGAGTGAGCCTCATACCTTCATAGCTTGTGGCACTCTTGTCTTTCTCTTCACTTACAACAGCCTGACCAACCAACAAAAACAAGAATTAAAAGCAAAGATATATAATTTATGGAAGAATAGTCGAAAAACAAACAGATAACTACAACTCTTGAACTATCCCAGCATAAACATGAAGAATGGTAAAATAAGGAAATCTTTCTCTATGCAGAAAGAGAAATGTAAATGCAAACAAACAGTAACTACGAAAGTTGTCAGCATAAGTCAGAAGATAAGAGTTTAGGGCGGTGCTAAAGTTAACCCAGACTGAAGCCCAATGAAATCTATATCAGAATCAAACACGATTATTGCATGTATACAATTCGAGACAAGTCTAAGAAACAAAGGATCGAACAAGATCAGAGAGGGCTTAGAAGGATTGGAGATTAAATTGTAAGAATAAGAATGAAAGGGGGGGGGGAAGAAGTAGTTACCGGAACAGAGCCGAGTAGATGGCTGGTGGGGAGGCCGGAGTAGGACTCGTCCATTGAAGAGAGACAAAGCTGAGGGGAGTCTTCGTCGTCTGCTTTTTACTAGTTTCGAAGGAACACAGGTATTGTCAAGGGGGATCTTCTTCGCCCTCCACGCGCCTCTTGTGCGCGCGTTTGTTCAGCTTTCCACCTGTTGCACGTGACTAGGGCTGGGCGTTTGGGCCCGAAGGACCGAAAGCCCGGCCCGGCTCGGCGAAAAAAGACCGACACGGGCCGAGCCCAAAATTTTTTAGGACCGGCTCGAGGAAGGACCGGCCCGACAATGCAACTTTCGGTCCGAGCTCGGGCTTGAAATTTTATGGGACCGAAAGCCCGGCCCGGCCCGACTTTTTAATATATATATAAAAAAAAAAAAAATCTGTCCAAATCAATTCCAAACCCAGACAGGCCCGACTCCTCCAAACTTTCGTCGTCCCCTGGCCTTGAGTCCCTGACTCCCCTCCTCAGCTCCTCCAAGCTCCATCCGCTCCAGTCGCCAGTCGCCAGTCGCCACTCCCTAGTCACCTCCTCCAAGACCGGCATAACCTCCGTCCTCCGGCTTCTCCTTCCCTCGCCAATCGCCTCCCTCCGTCTCCATCTCTGCCTCCTCCCTGCGCCAGTGCGCCTCCTCCCTCCTTCTCAGCCTCCTCCGCCTCCTCCCTCCTTGTCTTCGCCTCCGGCTCCCTCTCTCTTCAAGCTCCACTGCTCCTCCTCCCTCAGTCTCCGCCTCCTCCCTCTTCTCTCCTCGCCTCTCTTCCCGAGCTCGCTCTGTCGCTCAGCTCCTTCTCTCCTCACTCCTCAGCTCGTCTCCGTCGCTCAGCTCTTCTGGAGGTAAGTAAAGGGCCGATTGTCTGCATTTATGAATTATGGTGCTACTGCATTTTGGAATTTTTGGTGAATTGGTGTTATACTGTTATACTGTTTATACTGCCCATTTTGGTGTTTGTGTTAATTGTTAATTTGTTATACTGAATTACTGAATACTGATTACTGATTACTGAAGTGTTGTTGGTGAATTTGTGTGCTACTGTATATTGGTGAATTTGGTCAGTTGCTGGAAGTTGTATTGCAGATCTGTAACAGTATTGTTTACTATTGTACATCAGGTTTTTTTAGGGCCCGAAAAAGCCCGAGGGCTCGGCTCGGCTCGTCGGGCTCGGTCCCGGGCCGGTCCTTGTCTTGGAAAAAGCCCGGCTCGGCTCGGACCGAGGGGGTCGGGTTTTGGGTCGGGTTTTGGAATTTTTGGGCTCGGCCCGGCCCGCGCCCACCCCTACACGTGACTGTTGATTGCGAACCCAGGTGCAGGTGCAGGATACACTCAATTAATCCGAATAGAACGTATAAAACACAAAAAAAGAGAAAATTGTGGCAATATGATCTTGAAGATCCAAATTTGCATCTATATGATTATGCATGAATCATATGAATATGAAAGAATAAACAATTTTTTAAATATCTTACACCAAACTCTTAATGTTGCTAGGAGTGACCTTAATATTACATATTTTATAATGGATAAATTACTGGTCACTCCTTATAGTTGTAGTGTCTCGACAGTTTAGTTCTCGTGTTTTTAATTTCAACCGTTGTGGTCTTAATTTTTTACCAATTGGTCAATTTCATCCAAATTGATTGTTTACCATTTTCCAACTTCCTCAATTACCCTTATGTGTTGTCTTATTATTTTTCTTCTTCTTTACTTTCTCTTCTTTAAAACCAAAACCAAAGGAAGACCCAAAATATCTGGGTTTATGATTGTCGATTTTCAATCTAAAAATTTTACAATTGCAAACTGATTGCAATCGGAGAAAAAATATATATTCAAATTGATTTGAAACATACTGCTAACAAAATTAAATAGCATTACCATAGTCACGATGAAATAAAATTCTATCACATCTCAATCATATCAATTTACACCAAAATGAGATTAAAATAATTCTCATCATCATTCTTAGCATTAAACACTCTCTAAGCTCTGACGAAAAAAACTATATAAATAACTATTATTTCATATAATTAAGCTTACAAACAACACTACTACACTAGGCTCAATTATTATTATAAATTTTTTTTTTGTCAATAAGGCTCAAACTTAATTGCGCTATTTAGCCTTCCATGGTCGGTTGTGTCTTCGGTTATGGTTTTGAAGAAAAAGGAAAAAAAAACACCTAAGGGCATTTGAGGAAATTAGAAAATAGTTAATAATTATTTTGGACAGAATGGACTAATTTGTCGAAAATTGAGACTATGAGAAGTGATCAGTTGAAATCGAAAGCATGAGTACTAAACTATCGATACTCTAAAAGTATAAAGAGTGACCAGTGTTTTGTTCTTTTATAATTAATTCGATAACCGTTAGTTCCTTGAGTAGGAGTCCAAAACTGGGGTTGAGAAGGAGAAGGAGCGAGCTGTTAAAGCTATATGATACTTGGTTTGTCAAATCGACATAGATGATAGATCACTTGCCCCATTTAGCCCAACACAATTGGGAAAAACAAAAATGAAATGTCTGAGCCCAGGTTCGAACTGGGGACCTTTAGTGTGTGAGACTAACGTGATAACCAACTACACCACCCAGACGGTTGTTTACTCAGACTCTAACAAACCTACACCAACCACATTATTGTTAGGACCAATAAATGAGTACATCGCATCGTTGTAATCATTACCTACATCCTATACCTTCCAAAGTTGAGCCTATTTCGTCGGACATTTTGGCAGTTGTTTTTTCTGTTTCACTATCTAAGCGGAGGGAGCAAAGAGCTCTCTACTCCAAGCTCACTCCACTCCATTCCAAAATGTCAACCACCACCTTCCTCCTCCTACTCCTCCTCCTCCTCACCGCCCACTCCAAACCGATCACCCCCCACCTCACCTCCCCTTACCTCAACCCCTCCACCATCTCCGCCAACTACGACTCCATGGTCAAAAACTTCAAAATCTTCATCTACAAACCAAACCCCCACTTCACTTTCCACAACCACGTCCAGTCTCTCTTCTACACCACCCTCCTCGACAGCGACCTCGCCACCAATATCTCCGACCACGCCCACCTCTTCTTCCTCCCCTTCCCCCCAGATCTCCCCACGCGCTCAATCGCGCGTCTTGTCCGTACTATCCGCACCCAGTTTCCTTACTGGAACCGCACCCTCGGAGCCGACCACTTCTACCTCTCGTGTTCCGGCCTCGGTTACGAGTCCGACCGCAACCTCGTCGAGCTCAAGAAGAACTCCATCCAGATCTCGTGTTTCCCGACCAAACCGGGCCAGCTCATCCCCCATAAAGACATCACTCTCCCCCCACTCGCGTCCCACCACGCGCCGACGACCAATACGACAACGTTTCTGGCTTACGTCAGGTCGAGTTGGGTGAATGACACTTCCATAGTCGACGCGCTAAGGACCAGCCCGGAGTTCCTGATCGAATCAGAGCCTTCGAAGCCGTTGATCTACGCGCAGAGGCTCGCCAGCAGCAAGTTCTGTATATTCGAGTACGGCGCCGGCGACGTTTCCGGCATCGGAGAGGCTTTACGGTTCGGGTGCGTCCCCGTGGTGATCACGGACCGTCCGATCCAGGACTTGCCGTTCATGGACGTGCTGAGGTGGCAGGAGGTGGCGCTGTTCGTGGGGAGGAAGGGTGGGGCCAAGGAGTGGAAGCGCGTGTTGGTACGTGCGTGCTGGGAGAGGCATGATCAGATGAGAAGGTTGGGTACGGAGGCGGGTAAGCATATGACATGGAACGCGCCACCGCAGGCGATGGATGCGTTTCATAGTTTGGTTTATCAGCTGTGGTTGCGACGCCACACGATTAGATACGCCCGGCGGGAGACGGCATAGGGCGTTGAGAGACCCTTTGAATATTGGAGTTTTTGTGTTTATAATTTTAAAATTTCTATTTTGTTTTGGTTTTGTGGAGAAAAGAAATTAGTGTTATTGCAAGATGTTTTTTGGATGGGAACTTATTGCAAGATGTTGCTAGTGATGATAAGCACAAGTGCACAGTTACAATTTTGAGATGTGGTGTTACTAGTGAAGCTAGAGAAAACACCACCAACGAAAGAAAACACCATTAGTGCTTGTTTGCGTTGTTTCTGATTGTTTGACACCAACACTTTTACATGTTTTAGTCTTATTTACATCCACCTCCAATCGTCAATACAACTATAATCTTAATGAATAAGTTAGGAGTTATATCCGTCTAAGCTATAAAATGTTAACCACATAAAAAGTGTTAACCACATAGAAAGGAATAAAATGATATAGTCGTAAAATAAAATATAAAGCGGCGAACATAATTGCTTTTCTAAAATATGAACTCAAAACAAGCACGCTAGCTTAAAAGTTATAACAATTTTTGATGCTACTAATCCATTAGAGATGTAATGCGGCACCATTTAAGGGGTGAAAAATTCAAACAAGTGATCAATTCTTATCTGGTTTTAACTCTAATGAGTGAAAATAGCTCCAAAAATATTAAAAGAAAAAAAGAAAAGGAATATTGACGTAAGCAAGTGATGGTGAATAAGATACTCTACTGTAGTCGAAAGTCGAAAGAATCCAAAGGAAGCGGAAGAAGAGAGTGGCGGTAGCTCATCGCCCTTTGTTTGCTTCTTAAGCTTTGAACCCTCCATTCCCAATCTCCTAATCCTTTCTCTCATCTCCCATAAAACCCAAACCCCCCATATTGGTATTCAGATCTCACCAACTCAGTCGCCATGGTTCAAGGTACGTCACTCTTCCATCTTCTTCTATTGACTCTGAGACTAGTGACACTTACTCATCTCCTCCTTTTGAAGACGGCGATGCCTCGCAGACTCCATACGAGGCGGCATTGGAGGCTCTCTCCTCATTGATCACGAAAAAGAGCCGCGCCGACAAAAGCAACAAAGGCGACGGCTTCGACGTCCTCTATGACTATCTCAAGGTAACTAACTTGAGCTGCTGCTGCTGTTGTTGTTCTTGTGTTTTAATTAATCAACTACTTGCAGATTCTGGAATTGGAGGAGCCGATTGCCCAGATGAAGATCATTCATGTGGCTGGCACCAAAGGAAAGGTACTCTCAATTCAAATTGCCAATCTAGCTTGGTTACTTGTTTGAGTATATGCTATCAACTCATGTTTGTTTCTTTGCTTTGTTTTGGGAAGGGATCCACGTGCACATTCTCTGAATCAATACTGCGTCATTGTGGCTTCCGAACTGGACTCTTCACTTCTCCTCATCTCATTGATGTTCGCGAAAGATTTCGCTTGGATGGGTCAGTCCAGTTTGCTTATCTAGTTTGTTACTTTGATTTATTGCAAGTTTTGCTAACTTTATCAACAATCTGCTTTTTGTCTCTCAAGTACAAAGTATAGTGAACTTCCAATTATCGTCCTTCTATTGGCTTTCGTTGGTGTGGTTACAGAGTGGACATAAGCGAAGATAAATTTTTGGAGTATTTCTGGTGGTCTTTTAATAGACTAAAGGTAATCTAAGCTTTATCAGCCTGTATTATGAATCAACACTTGTTTTGTGCATTGGTATATCTTTTGTTCAATGGTTTCGCCTATGTTTTTTTGTTTTTTAATCAAGATGATTTTCTCATATGCTTGGGCGTATTTCAAATGTAGGAAAAAGCTAGTGATGATATACCAATGCCTACCTACTTTCGCTTCCTTGCCTTACTTGCCTTCAAGATATTTGCAGGAGAGAAGGTCTGATGTGTATCTATTTATTTTCTTACATATAACATCCTTACTCTTTAGCAATGTAATCAATATCAACAACGAAAGATTTCTTGTAAACTAATCTTCCTCTTTCAGGTAGATGTTGCTATTTTAGAGGTCGGGTTAGGTGGAAAGTTTGATGCGACAAATGTGGTGTGTGAGATTGTTTCTAAGAGCTAATTTCAAAAGTCAGTTACTTTCATAATATCTAAATATAGATGTCATAAACATTTCAGGTTCAGGCACCTGTTGTTTGTGGTATATCATCCCTGGGATATGATCATATGGAGATTCTTGGTTAGTTTTTCTCTTCTCGAGGCCACCTTATCTCTTATGAACATTTGAATCATTAAACTAATAGTTCAAGTGTATATCGCAACTTCTTCCAGAAATGTAATTTTATCTGGATTCTGAAAATAGGATATACTCTGGGAGCAATTGCTGGGGAGAAAGCTGGAATCTTCAAGGTTTGCAATGAAACTACATTTCCTTAAAGCATATGATGGTAGTAAATATGTTTAGCAGAACTCATAGACTTTTCCATTAATGTGTCCATCTCTCTTTCTGTTTCAATTCAGCATGGGGTTCCTGCCTTCACTGTGCCTCAACCTGATGAAGCAATGCGGGTACTTGAAGAGAAAGCTTCTCTGTTGGATGTAGGTTGCAAGAGCTTTCCCTTCATACTTTTTTTTTTTGGTCCAAGCAGTAGGTCAACTAATAGAACAGTGATGTGTTTTTCATTTTCATAACCTAGGAAAAGTCAAAATTAGCTGGAAGTTACTTTCTTTTCGGCAGGAGACAACATTATATATTCTTTAATGATTCAATGAGCTGAGAAAGCCTTGCTGGTTCCAGGTACCTCTTCAGACAGTACGACCACTGGATACTAATATGCTGAATGGCTTAAAACTTGGGCTTGAAGGTGAGCACCAATATCTTAATGCTGGCCTCGCTGTTGCACTATGCTCCACATGGCTTCAAAGGACTGGTCATCTTGATATCACACACCCGGAAAATACTGTAAGTTCTAAATAAGTCATTTTCTCAACTTGATAATAATTTTTATGTTGATTATGATATATATACACATCTGTTTGTCTAGACCTCTCTGCCGGAACAGTTTATAAAAGGACTAACGGCAACTGTCAGTTTACAAGGCCGAGCTCAAATTGTTCCAGATCACTATATTAACAATGAAAGCCCAGGAGATCTGACGTTCTATTTGGATGGTGCCCATAGCCCCGAAAGCATGGAAATATGTGCAAGATGGTTTTCTCTTTCTACTAAAGAGAACTCTCAGGAAAAGGCACCGGATTCCTCTAGATCACATAATTTTGTACAGAGCCACGCTGATGTTAAAGCCAAGAAAACCTCACAGGTCAGTACATTCTTAATCCCCACTTTATCTATGTGTGTTTGTATCCATCTTTGCTAAGAAGTTGTGACACTTTCTTTTGTAATTTTGGTGCTTTGAAAGTTGTCACAAGTATTTTCCTGGGTGCGTGGTTATTCTATGATTGGCTAAAAAGGAACTTGGCCGGATACTCTTACTTGAATAGGAGCCTTCATTTTCTGCTATTTTCAATTTATTTACACAAGCATTTCCATAGGAAGGTCAAGTTAATCCTTTTTCTTCATTGAATTCGTTTATATAGTCAACTGTGTCATTATCAGATTATGCTCCAAGCCTTCTGAGATGCTTCATTTCCTCTGCTGGAACTGAACAAACCTTGTTGACATATGTGCAGATACTGCTGTTTAACTGTATGTCAGTGAGGGATCCTCAACTGCTTCTTCCAAACCTGATGAAAACTTGTGCTAGTCATGGTGAGAAGCATATATGATTCAGTGTTTAAAATTTTTCAGACCAATATATGTAGTAAATTCATATTGAAGTTATAGATTAGGAAGGAGTAGTATTATTGAAAATGGTGTAGCATAGAATTTGGATTTGTGAATGAGTTTATTGATGAGTGACGTTCGAGTAAGCTGATATTTTAAAGGTAAAACTTAAAGGTTGATTGGATGTATTAAACAAAGTTTCTCTACACATTCTGATTTTTGAAGGAACTTACGACAGATTGTTACTATTTTTAGGTGTTTACTTTAAGAAGGCGCTATTTGTACCAAACACATCAGTGTATCACAAGGTTGGTTCACATTCCTTACCTCCCACCGATCCTCAAGTTGATTTGTCGTGGCAATTCTCACTTCAGAGAGTATGGGAAAATCTAATGGGAAATAGAGGTATGTAAAAATTGTAATTTATATAAACTGTTTTGGTCGTGAATAACTGTTTGTATTTCTAATTGGGATTGTTATTCTTTTGATTTGCAGTGGGAGATGATGACAAACTCCCAGATACTCTTTCTGAAGAATTAAGAGATGATTTGGAAACGTCTGTCAAAAATTGTGAAAATAGTGCTGTTTTTTCCTCACTCCCATCGGCTATAAAGTGGCTCAGGGACAGTGCCCGGCATAATCAATCTACTCGTTTTCAGGTAACTGGTACTTATTTTCTATTACTTTTTACAGATCCAATTCGGATGAAGTTGCAGGACATGCCTTGAGGGAATTTTCACCTTGTAGAAATTGTTCTAATAAAGTGAACTAGAACTGTATGGTACTAGCATCTTTAACCTTTTGACCTAGGTAGAACAACATGTAGAATCTTATTATGTTGATAGAAGATTCTTGGTGATGTTGAAACACACGCGCACGTACACATGCACATCATGCACCGGATCTTTCTCCTGCTTCTTTCTCAGTTTCAAATTTCTGGTTTATCCATCAGGTCCTTGTAACTGGTTCGCTACATCTTGTTGGCGATGTATTAAGATTAGTCAAGAAGTGAGGCATAGCAGGAAGTAAAACTGAATTCTCATTTCTGCATCTCCATCTCATTGCGACATGTTCTGGCATTCACGAGGCATGTCAAAGGCGTTGGACTGTTTCAACTTCCTAGCGAGTTTCTCTCGGGTCAATTTTGGACTTCTGTGCTACAATGACATGGTCAATGTTATGAACTGCTGCAGATAGAGTTAGAATTTCCAAGCACGTGCAATTTGATCTTAACAGTTGCTTACTGCGGCATTTTGTTTGAGTGTACTATTTATACACCACTCTATTGCTACAACCACATGATCTCATTCAGGTTATTGATTTTCTGATTCGTTGCGAAATTAAATGAAACAGACAGATTGTTGTTGCAATTTCGTTGTTGAGAATAAATGATTTTAGCCACATACACATCTCTCCTAGGTCTCATGTTTCAATCCTATAAGAATTACAACAATGACAATAGTAAAAACAAGTTGAACAAGTCGTTTATAGTTGAGAACAGATGGCCTGGAAAGACAAAAATGCAAGCTGGGACATGAAGGCAGAATTTCGTTTTTGATCAAAATGGATTTTATTCGATGGGGAGCTAATGAGTGGCCTAGTCAAAACATTGCCAGTAAAAACCCAGTGGGACAAAATCCTGGAGCAAGGGGAAAAAGAGTAGCACATCCCCATTTTACAAGCAAACCCTTGAAAACCAAAAATTCATCTGTCCACTATTGTGAAATGTAAAACGCGCAATTCACCACTGCTTAGAGTCATTGCCGGAGCTGCTAATTTTCTTTCCAGAGAGATTTGAACTTCATTCATCAGCTCTTCTTAATGTTCAACAACTAGACGTTTTCATCTCTGCAATGGTTCCAGAAAATAAATGAGCAGCAAAACATATATGAAAACGTTGAGAGAAACTTTGAGCAAGACACATACCTTTTGCAGATGGAACTGTCCTAAAATTTCTAGACCAAGGTTCCTCGTATCTCCTTGGACCAATTTCTAGAATGGAATCAAGAGTCTGATTTAAACTATGTTGAAGAATCTGAAACGCTAAGCACTGCTGTGCATCTTGTTGAGAGGCACATATGTAAACTTGGAGTATAAGGTTCCTCCCTGTAAAAGTATTGATATCATTCAGTGAAAAGACAGTGGTTATTCTGTCTGCACAAGTAGAGATCAGAATAACTATACAGGCAAATTTGTATCAGCAAGTATACAAATGTTATTTAGAGTTAATATAGGGAACTCATACCCTCCCAATCAAATGGATGCATGAGTACTTCCCAATCCTTTTGCAAAAGGACTTTGTCTACAAGCAAGCTGCTTTTTCTTTGATATATTATGGCCACGCCACAGCTTGTCAAATGTAGGAGTGTTCAATGCTTTGCTCCAGCAGTCTACCCTTGGTACACCAAAATAACCAATAGTTTTAACTTTTAAGGGCATGTATATGTCAGGTAAACACCCCTAAACAGAGAACTTCAGGTTATGACATAGAAGCTTACCATAGTAACATTCCAACGGAGTAAGGCCATTCTAAATGAAGCCTCCGTGTGAGCTTTACATGTACGCTGGTGCAATTTCACCTGCAAGAGATACATTAGTTAGAGACTGGACTATAACCTGAATCATAAGAAAATGATTATAAGTTCATAACTAACCAGGGAGGTCTTCGAAGGTCTTCGAACCAGCAGCCTTCAGTACCCTCATCCCTTCTCTCAATGCTTTAAGAACATGTCTCTAACTGGTGCCGTTTCTGATCTCTTGAGCTCCCGACAGTCATGATCACCTATATATATCACACTCAAACATTAATATCTCAAGAATACCATCTGATGCATCATACTCATGTCTTATCACTTCTTTTTCCTTGCTATTAACTGAAAACACCAATATTACTAAAACGTGCAAAACTAGAATTGTATGGCAGAATTAATGTACCATATAAACAATGAAGATATAAGTTGTTAGAGCAGAAGGATACAGAACTTCAAGCTAGCATAACCGAGTAAGACCAAATGAACAATTTGAGTTTAACTTCTCTAATGACAGCGCATTGTCACAACATTGCAGAGCTTCCCAGTGAGTCTAATGAAGTCCAGACAATTGAAGATATGTTCTTAACTACGCTCCATTCTCGGTCCATGTAATCAATCAACGGGTTTCCGCATGCATCCCTACGATACACAATGCATGGAAAAAGAGATTGTTCAATTATAAATTTGAAAATACATATATAATAGTCCCATGCAAAACATATAAACATTGGAGCAAATTTACCTCTTCAGTAGTCAGTACTAATATATGGTGATGCTTGGGATGTGAGAAATCCTTGCCCACTCCTCACCTTTCCTGTTTACGTAAAGTTTTCCGAGAATTGAAGAATAATGGATATCCAATTTCTGTAGTGGTGTGTTCCACAGGAAGTCCGGCAGTGCTTTTAGGCAATCACAGCGATAAATGGTCAAATCGGAAAGGCAGGGCATGATTGTAATATTGTCAGAAATCTCCTCTTCCACTCCTTCCCACTCTTCTCATAAATCCAGGTTTTGCATGCTGAGTTGTTTAGGTTTAGGGAATGATATGAAATGGGAAGACGACGGGGCTTCCCCTTCCATTATTCCCAAAAACTCGACTCCTACCTTTGAAACTCCATCGAGACTCCGAATATGCAATGATTCAAGGGATGCCAGTTTCCCAAAAGCAGGCAAAATCTTACACTTTTGGGGTTTTGGCACAGGACAAGGGTGAGGACTCTCAAGTTGTGTAAAGCCAAAAACAAATTGGAGAAAGCGTCGGCTGTATAGCAATAGATGGATAAAGATTCCAAAGCTGAGTAATAGAAAAAAAAGTACCAGTTACCTGAAAACCAGTAGATTGATTGTGCCGGGCACTGTCCCTCAGCCACTTTATAGCTGATGGGAGTGAGGAAAAAACAGCACTAGTTTCACAATTTTTGACGGGCATTCTCTCTTAATGCTTCGGAAAGAGTATCTGGGATCTTGTCATCACCTCCTATTGGAAGTCAAGAGAAAACGAATCCCAATTAGAAATACAAAAAGTTGTTCAGGTGATCAACAAAACACAAGGTGATTGCCTCATACGAATGTGGACATTAATGCAATTCAGTGATGTTAATGTTGTTTCATTACTAAAGTTTAAAGTTAGTGAAACCAAAAATTAGAAATGGTATACTAACTAGTTTAATAGAAATTACAGAAAATATGTGTTAGAACTTAGAACAGAACAGTTTTTTTTTTATATGTGAAGACAATTTTGACATACCACTACAAGAAAGAAGGGCTTTGCCGACGAAAAAAAAAAAAACTGCCGACGAAACACTTTTTTCGTCGCAAAAAAAAAAATTTCGTCGACTATTCCCATAGAATGGCCGACGATTTTTTCTTTCGTCCGTAAAAAAAAAATTTCTTCGGCTATACCCATATAATGGCCGACGATTTAAATTTTTCGTCGGCTATACAAATTTTGGAAGAATGGCTGACGAAGTTGACAATTTCGTCGGCTATAAGTCTTTATATTTTCATATCTGGACAGAAGCTGCTCATTTAAAAAAAAACGGAAAAAAACGGGAGAAAGAGTGAAAAATCTGTGGGTATTGTTGAAATCCGTCCTCTCTTACATTGTGGAGCTATATATAGGTACGTATATGTGTATATATGTTGATTTTGAGTTTTAGTTGAGTTGATTTTGAGTTTTAGTGATTTTGATATAGTAAGTGATTTTTTATTTTGTTGTTGTTTTAGTGTTAGAATGTATGTATATATGTTGATTTTGAGTTGTAGTTGAGTTGATTTTCAGTTAGAGTATAATTATGTGTTTTAATTTAATAATGTTATTTTAATTAGTGTTAAAATATATATAAATATGTTAATTAATGGTTGTTGATAGTGTAATGAACTTAAATAATGGTTGTTAATTAATGGTATATATATATATATATGAGTTGATGTTGATAATAATATATATTGTAATATATATATGTGTTAATTAATTTATTATTAATTAAAGTTATACATGTATATTATTATCAGGCTATATATGGATCGAGATAAGAGTTGGATTTCGCTTCCAAGGCATGACCGACGATACACTACAGGAGTTGTGGATTTTTTGCAGTTCGTCGAGGAAAATGCAAACGGTGATTACCATTATTGCCCGTGCAAGAAATGTAAGTGTCGCAGTGATATGTGTCGATTTCCGATTAGGACAGTATGGGAGCACCTAAAGAGTAATGGGTTTTGGCCGAAGTACACACGTTGGATATATCACGGTGAGCCATCATTAGATGGATCGCATGATAATGGGCAGTATTTTGAGGCGGGCAGTAGTAGTACATCCAACGATCCAACAATGACATTCGTCAACGACGTGTTTCCTTTTAAAAGCGGTGTACGTGGGGAACAATATATGCAGGACCCGGTGCAGCCGTTCCCACAAGTTGTCAACACTGCTGCCTTTGACAAGTACAACAAACTGATTGCATTGCAACAGACCTCTGTGTCTTCAACTTCTGAGAAGACAGTTCTTCAAAGTGTGATGGAGGTAATGAGGATTAAAGTCGAGACAAAAGGGAGCATCAGGCAAGTGGATGAATATCTACAGTACACTTCTTCGTTGTTGGAGGAGGGTCATCGTAATCCTACCAATCACCGTCAGGTCCGAAGTATCCTCAAAGATCTAGGGCTTTCCTACATTAAGATCCATGCATGCGCATTTGACTGCGTTCTCTTCTGGGGTAAAGATGCAGAAGGAAATGACCTTGCTAGCCTTGACGCATGTCCGATATGTCAGTCTGACCGATATAAGTTGACGGGAGCAGGCAATAGGAAACCTGTGAAAGTGCTTCGGTATTTTCCGTTGAGAGATAGGCTTGAGCGGTTGTACATGTCAGAAACCACCGCAAAAGCTATGAGGTGGCACGGTGAGCGGGACGCGGGAGACGCAGATATCATGACACACATCTCTGACGGAGCGGCTTGGAAGCATATAAACAATGAGTTTCCTCATTTTGCGTCAGATGTCAGAAACGTCAGGCTCGGGCTCTCAACCGACGGGTTCAACCCTTTCGGCACCATGAGTCTTTCATAC
The DNA here is from genome assembly GCA_963682095.1 of Potentilla sterilis. Classification (NCBI taxonomy): domain Eukaryota; kingdom Viridiplantae; phylum Streptophyta; class Magnoliopsida; order Rosales; family Rosaceae; genus Potentilla; species Potentilla sterilis. Next base: position 8,325,281 of record OY821763.1, on the reverse strand, counting down.
AGTATATGGCCGGTGGTTTTGGTACCTTACAACCTCCTCCGTGGATGTGCATGAAGAAGGAATATAATATGTTGACGTTGTTGATTCCGGGGCCTGGTTACCTAGGGAAATGTCTCGATGTGTATATGAGACCATTGATTGAAGAGCTTAAGGTGTTGTGGGACGTTGGTCATCCCACTTTTGACAAGTACAAGAAGGAGACGGTCCAGATGCATGCCATGGTTATTGGTACCATCAGTGATTTTCCTGCTTATGGGATGTTGTCGGGCAGCGTTGTAAGGGAATACAAGGTTTGTCCAGAGTGCCTCAGCGATTATGGGAGCACCCCTCATTGCAACAAGATATGCAGAATGGGTCATCGTGTGTTCGTTCCAGCGGATCACCACTGGCGTTACGAGTCCGCCGCATTTGATGGAACCGAAGAACACGGCCGTCCTCCCAGAAGATGGACAGGAAGAGAAATTTTAGCAAGACTTAATGAGTACGATTTTGGGCCCCTCAGCAATCATCCCGATATTGTAGCGGAAATACCTGAAAGTCCTGAGGAGTACAAATTCTGGACACATAGGAGCATATTGTGGGAACTCCCGTATTGGTGTGAGTTGCTGATCCGTCACTTCCTAGACGTTATGCACATAGAAAAAAATGTTTCTGAAAGTGTGGTGGGCACAACGCTGAACTTGGAGGGGAAGACGAAAGACGGTCCTAAGGCTCGCACTGATCTGCAAAACATGAATATCAGAAAACCACTATGGTTGAAACAAGGGAAGAGAAAAATGCCTCAAGCTCCTTACACCGTCAAGCCTGAGCATAAATCAGAAATTTTCCATTGGATAAGTCGGGCCAAGTATCCTTCAGGCTTTGCTGGAAATATAGCCAAGTGTGTCAACAGACAATTCAACAATCTGTACGGGTTGAAAAGTCATGACAATCATATCCTGCTACAACGTCTCTTCCCTGTTTTCATTCGACCGTTCCTTCCCCGTCACGTTGTGGAGCCGTAGCGTTGGCAAGATTTTTCCAGAAGGTATGCACACGGGAAGTGAGAAAATCTGACCTCCGGGAAATGCAACAAGACATTGTTCATATCATGTGTAAATTTGAGATGATATTTCCTCCAAATTTTTTCGACATCATGCCTCACCTCATGATCCATCTTCCTCGGCAGTTGTTGCTTACCGGTCCTGTGCACTTCACTTGGATGTATCCGATAGAAAGGTACGTATTTTACACCTTATGTTAATTTCCTCATCAATATATGTGATATAGTGTTAATGTATTATCATAACACTTTAAAAACTTGATTTATAGGCAACTTGGACAATACGGTGGTTTTGTCCAAAACAGATCCACACCTGAAGGATGTATAGCTGAAGCATATATTGCGCACGAGTGCGTCACCTACATGAAGCTGTATTTAGGAGCGTTACAGGAAAGCATATCGGAAGATGTACCGTCACAGTTCAATCTTTCCATACTCTCCAACGATGTTGTACTCGGTGGAAACATGCCAGTTTCCTACAAGTTGAAAGATTATGAGGTAGCCATTGCACATTGGTGGGTACTAATCAACTGTCCAGAAGTTCAGTTTTGGAAGGACATACATCTACGCTGTGAAGGAGTAGCAGGTGATCTCGATTACCACAACCAGGCATTCGCAGAGTATTTCGGCCGCTGGGTACGTACCTTTAACACTATTCTATACGTGTTCATATATTATTGTGTATATTTATTCATATTTATAGTTGATTCTGATGGTTGCAGATGGACCTTATTGAAAATGATAATCACCCAAATTGGTCGCACGAACTCAGACTTTTAGCGAGGAGGCCGGTCTATTCAAAAGTTTATGTGACGTGCAAGGTGAATGGTGTGTTATTTCGATGTGAAGACAGAGACCTCAGACTGAAAACACAAAATTCAGGGGTTATGGCACATGGTGGGGATGGTGGAGTTGACTATTACGGTGTTCTCCATTCAATTATGGAACTGCATTTCGGGGAAGGCATGAAAGTGCACCTTTTCAAGTGTAGATGTGGTTTGACACACGGCCGCAGAGCATGAAAACCGATCAATACGGCATAAGTTCTGTGAACACTAGTACATCATGGTATGAGGACGACCCGTTCGTTTTAGCCACATGGGTGAAACAAGTGTTTTATCTTGATGATCTCGCCAAGGGTGACCCGTGGAAAGTAGTCAACACTATCCACCATCGCAACATTTACCGGGCGTCTACACTTGGAGTGGCTGAAGAGAACGAGGAAGAGGGCACCGCGTATCAAGAGCCCAACTCAAACGGTATTCCTGACTCCTCTTTTATTCGCCTAGACACGCCGATGAGAATTCGACGCAAAGAGCCACTGCTTGTTGATGTTGATCCAAATGAAGAAACTAACGAGGACTCTAGTGGTGAGGAAAGACATAGATTACCCCTATCGAGCAATTCAGAAACCGAAGAAGACTCATCCGATGATTCCGATTACAATCCGACGGATTAAGTAATTTAAATGATGTAATCCTTTCATTTGTAATCAACTCATTTCTAATGAACGGGCGAGGGGATGAGCCTCCCAGCTAGGCTGGGTTCCAAACCCCTTAAAAAAAAATTTGAAATATGTTGACTGTTGGGTTTCTGGTTTTTTATGTTCAATTTTGGTTATATGTGAACAGGACATCGGAATAGGAGAGGTGTAAAACCACTGATTTTTTTGGTTTTTTTTCAGAGAATAGCCGACGAAAAATTCATTATTTCGTCGGCCATAAGTTTTTTTAAAAATAAATATTTTATTTTTGACCGAAAACGACAAAAGAATAGCCGACGAGTACTAGGTTTGATTTCGTCGGCTATGATTAAAAACAAAAAACAAAAAAAGAGCAGCTTCCATTTTCTATCACTATCGACAAACCATTACTTCATCATTCAAATGCAAATGTGTCGTGAAATAAGATATGACCGAAATATTGAAAAACGTCTACGGTTGAAAAATGAGAAGATTCCGACAAAATCTGTGTGCCGAATGTTGCGGTTAACTGTTTTTTACTCCCGTTTTCCTATGGGTAGCCTGACGGTCGGTAAATATTTTGATGTCAATTTTTATACGATTAGTTGCATCTCATCGATCTGAAACTATTCTATGTTGAAGGTCATGCCAAAAAACGTCATTTAGACGGGCCAATTTCCGTTTTAAAGCGTTTAGAAGTTTGACTTTGAAGTTTGACCGTCCCGATCGAGCCTTTAACGTTGTCAGATGTAGTTGGATTTTTTTTCATACATGTTTTTAATCTTAACGGTGATATCTGACGGTTGGAATAGATTTTTCAAACTTTTAGATTCAAAATCGGAACATATGCACTAATGTTCCTTAACTTGTTTACTAAGTGTTTAAGTGAATGTATAGTTTCAAATAGTTACTATACGTAGACTCTTCAAATGCAAATATGTCGTCAAATAAGATATGACCGAAATATTGAAATACGTCTACGGTTGAAAAATGAGCAGATTCCGACAAAATCTGTGTGCCGAATGTTGCGGTTAACTGTTTTTTACTCCCGTTTTCCTATGGGTAGCCTGACGGTCGGTAAATATTTTGATGTCAATTTTTATACGATTAGTTGCGTCTCATCGATCTGAAACTATTCTATGTTGAAGGTCAGGCCAAAAAACGTCATTTAGACGGGCCAATTTCCGTTTTAAAGCGTTTAGAAGTTTGACTTTGCAGTTTGACCGTCCCGATCGAGCCTTTAACGTTGTCAGATGTAGTTGGATTTTTTTTCATACATGTTTTTAATCTTAACGGTGATATCTGAAGGTTGGAATAGATTTTTCAAACTTTTAGATTCAAAATCGGAACATATGCACTAATGTTCCTTAACTTGTTTACTAAGTGTTTAAGTGAATGTATAGTTTCAAATAGTTACTATACGTAGACTCTTTAAATGCAAATATGTCGTCAAATAAGATATGACCGAAATATTGAAATACGTCTACGGTTGAAAAATGAGCAGATTCCGACAAAATCTGTGTGCCGAATGTTGCGGTTAACTGTTTTTTACTCCCGTTTTCCTATGGGTAGCCTGACGGTCGGTAAATATTTTGAGGAAAATTTTTATACGATTAGTCGCGTCTCATCGATTTGAAACTATTCTCTGTTGAAGATAAGGCCAGAAAACGTCATTTAGACAGGCCAATTTCCGTTTTAATTTATAGGGTTTAGAGGTTTGACTTCGTAGTTTGACCAAACGTTTAGCCGACGAAATCAAATATTTCGTCGGCTAAAGCTGTGATTTTCCAAAGTATAGCCGACGAAATATTTAATTTCGTCGGCTAAACTCTAGTGATCCGCGCCTTTTCATTGTCCGCCGTTGGATGGGGGAGATCGGACGGTTGCTGAGCGCCTAAACTATAGCCGACGATATTCAAAGAATAGCCGTCGAGTTCATATATTTCGTCGGTTATACCCGATAGTATAGCCGACGAATTAAAGCATTTCGTCGGCTATTCTTAAGTATAGCCGACGAAATCTTTTTAATTCGTCGGCTATACTATCGGGTATAAGTTTGTTGCAGCCGAACCCTAGCCTCCATTTGCTGCATATTTCCAAATCCTCCACCGCTCGCCTCCAACCGATCCTCCGCCGCTCGCCTCGTCGGCCTCCTCCCTCTTCCTCCTCCAATCCGGCAACCCCCTCCTCCCTCTTCCTCCTCCAATCCGGCCGGCCCTCCCTCTTCCTCCTCCAATCCGGCCTGTCCCTCCTCCGGCGCAGCCTCCTCAAATCCGGCCAGCCTCCTCCTCCCTTCCATTTTAGGCAGTAAGTTTTTTTTTTTTTCATTTATGTTAATTAATGTTAATTTAGATATAATTTAGGTATTTATGTTAATTTAGGTATAATTTAGGTATTTATGTTAATTTATGTATAATTTAGGTATTTATGTTAATTTAGGTATAATTTACGTATTTATGTTAATTTAGGTAAATTTTAGGTATTTATGTTAATTTAGATAAATTTTAGGTATTTATGTTAATTTTGGTAATTGTTTTCAAATTTATTTTAATTGTATAATTTAGGTGTAATTGTATAATTTATACGTATAAATTGGTTTTTTAATTATATAAAAACTTAATTGTATAATTTAGCTTAATTATATATATAGCTTAATTATATTTAATTAGAATTTGTTATTTAATATAATATAATTTAATATGTTAGTATATAAATTGTTATATTAAAATATGTTAGTATTATTGGTTATTATATTAATTAGAATTTGTTATTTAATATAATATAATTTAATATCAATTAATGTATTAATGCCTCGGGCTTTAGATGGCCGATGCATTAAGAAACCTATTCGGAGGCCGTCGTGGCGGCAGATCTAGAGGTTCTAGAAATTCCGCCGGTTCCGCAGACTCCGAGAGGACCGCTAGCCAGCCTGAGAGGACCACCAGCCAGCCGCGGAGGAGTGTAGATTCATCCCAGCCGCAGAGGACTGTGGATGCAGCCCAGCCGCGGCGGAGTGTGAGTTCTCGGCACCAGACCCTTCTCCAGAGAGGGCGGCCGTCGAGCACTTCACTTCCGAATGTCGGTCCCTCCGTGGCTCCGAGGTTTAGTCGGCAGCTATTTCACGAGGAGATAGCTGCCGACGTTCCTCAGGTTCGTATGCCTGAGGTTCATCGGGAGCCGATGCCGAGTCCGACTCAGTCTGCTGCTGACTCGACTGAGGCTCCTACTCTCCCAAACCAGCTCTTCCTCCCGTACAACATTCCGGCGATACCGGAGGTCGACTATCAGGGTGTGCCCATATGGCCTGATATGCCTCAGTACGTGAGTGTTGCGGAGGCATACCAGCAGCATCCATTTGAGAACCCTGACCACCTTATTTCGGCGAGGAGAAAAGGAAAGTCGACAGACGAGTCATCCACTTCAGGTAACATTTGATTTTATTAATTAAATATTTTATTAAAATTAACGCACTAATATTTAATTTTATTAACCAATCGTCGTTTTTGTGATAGGGACAGCCGCTAGCAGTTCACGGAGGAATACGAGAGGTGTCATATGTTTTGACACGCTCAGGAGAACTGTTGAGCGTAGCGGGAGGATTCAGATCAACGAACCTCCTAATCAGGAGGTTCAGGGGAAGAAAAAACGCGACTACTCGGGTTGCGTGGGGTCACTGATTAGGGACAGAGTCCCTATGTTGTGGACCTGGTGGGCTGATGTGCCTGAAGAGATAAAGAGGGAGGTGAACAACGCCGCGTCGGTGAGTAATTTAAAAAATTTAATTTATTTATCGTAATATTTAATAATTTTCGGTATTATTACAATTGTAAAACTAATAAAATATTATTTTTCAGACATTCTTCGAGATTGCCGAACACAGGCGGGATTGGGCGGACACCCAGCAGAACTCGAGGTACGTTTGTTTTTATGATATTATAATTATCTTATAATTATTAATATTTTATGATATTAATAATATTTCTAATGCACTTTTGTTTTTTTCGTAGGTTCAAAGAGTGGAAGAACGAGCTGCGTTCCCACTATAACGAATACGACAACCTTGGTCGTATGGGTACTCCCAGGGAGTTCATGTTCCGGGAGTACGAGTGGCGTTGGTTGAAGACAGTAGACTTCAACAACCCAGTTATGCAGGTAAATACTAAACTTCAGTAAAAATGTTTATTTTGTTAAAATTTTAATTATTAGTTTAATTATTTTATAATTATTACACTAATATTTTTTGATTAATTAATTTCTAACATTTTATTATTTGTTTGAAGCAACGTTCTCGGATAAACTCTGAGAACCGCCGCCGGAACACAACCCCCCATCATGCTGGTTCACGGCCGTTTGCACAATATCAGGAGGAGGCGCTCAGAGATCATCCTGATAGCAACCCGTACGTGGGGACGTTCAAGATCGCTTATCCACAAGCGACAGAACAGCTCGTAAGTCGTTCATTACAATTTAAAAATTTTAATTATTAATTTTACTTAATTATATATTTGTTATAATATTAATTTTTTTTTCCCGTCCACTTAGGAGAGGGTCAACCGGGCCGAAGAAGAGGTGTTCCAGCAAGTAGTTCGGGAGACACAACCGAACATTTCAGAGGCAGATCTGGAAGAAGCCATGCGCTATGTCGACCGGTCCAGTGTCCAAACGACAGCGAGGATGTTCGACGCAGCCTTCCCAAACCGGTCAAACAACTACTACTGCCGGGGTTTGGGAAGTTCTGGACTAGGGCTTCTGAAGACCACTAAGGGAGGTCAAAAGAAGGGAGGCGGGGAGAGCCAACATATGAGGGGGGAAGTGCAGCGATTGGCCGCAGAATTGGCGACCTCGTCCCAGACAGTACAGGAGCTGCGCCGCAGCACACAGCAGTATCATTTGGAGATGCGCCGCAGAACACAGCAGTATCATTTGGACTTGGCCGGTTGGCATACCGAATGCGAAAGAATTCGGCAACAAAACTACGACAGCTAACAAGCCTGGTGGTATGAGATGTTCGCGGCACAAAACCAAGGCCTTCCACCCCCGCCCCCGTTTCAGCGGTTAGCGGAACCTCCAATGCCTCAACCTCCCAAGTTCGGTCAGCAGGATGACGAGCCTGATGGAGACCAGGATGCTGGGGATGACCTGGTGGACTTTAGTAGTTTAGGTGATGATTAGGGTTTAGGGTTTATGTATATTAGAACGAATTTAATAAAAAGGGTATTTAGACGTGTTTCTTGTTGGTGCAAATGTATGGACTGTTTTTGTGATTTGCAGGTTGCTTGGAATGGTAATTTAGAAAATAATTTAATTTTTTTTTCCCAAATGTAAGAAAAGCCGACGACTTTGGCATTATTTCGTCGGCTATAATAACTATAGCCGACGAATTTTACCAATTTTCGTCGGCTATAAGTTGTATAGCCGACGAAAATTACATTATTTCGTCGGCTATAACTAATTAATGCCTATTAAATATTAATATATTTCGAGGAAATAGCCGACGAAAATTTATAAAATCGTCGGCTATTGTTAACAACCAATAGCCGACGAAAATTTATTAATTCGTCGGCTATACTTAATGAATTTCGTCGGCCATACTCGAAAATACCCGACGAAATTCGTCAGCAATTTCTCTCAGGTTTGGCCGACGAAAAATATTTTCGTCGGTAAAGTCGTCGGCCATACTCTACTATAGCCGACGAATTCGTTTTTTTCGTCGGCCATTAGTATAGCCGACGGGGTTGTTCCGACGAGGTATAGCCGACGAAAATTTCATCGGCAGATGGTATAGCCGACGAAAAATAGACATAGCCGACGAAATTTTTTTCGTCGGCTATTCATTCGGATCTGGTAGTGTACCTTTATTTCCCATTAGATTTTCCCATACTCTCTGGACAGAGAATTGCCAAGACAAATCAACTTAGAGGATCGGTGGGAGGTATGGAAAGTGAACCAGCATTGTGATAAACTAATGTGTCTGGTACAAACAGCGCCTTCTTGAAGTAGACACCTACATAGTTCCACTTCCATATACCAATTTCTGAAAGGATTCAAGACTTTGAAAAATCTGAAATGTAACGGAATTTCGCAGATGTGCGTTGTGAGTGCCCATCTTGGAGATGTGAGGTCCCTTGCTCCCTGTAAATTTATCATTGCAGAACCAAGAAAGCACAATAAGTTTCGATTTGTGACAGATTCCTAGTGAAATCCATCACTCTTTCTGAACAAGAATGACAGCACAAGAAGTGAAATCATGTAAGACAGCATTTGTGATTCAATAGCACCACACAATTAATTATTCAAACCTAATTTATGCGATATAATGAACACATTTGTTATTCGCACCTCTATTACAAAAAGGAACCCCCTACTGGACGAACGGAAACCAAATTAATGAAGGCTTCTGCAAAAGAACTATATTCTTTCATCTGCAACATGATCATCCCACACTTGTCCATTGTAGGTGTAATTGGTGTCTCAGCTGCTGACTCAGAAACAACCTAGGTACGCCCAAATAACCAAAAGAACCATTTAGAAACTGTCTGTTAAACAATGATGAAAGTTGAGAATAAAAGTACTAACAAGCTGCTCTACGTCTGGAAATTGGTAAAAGATGGTGACAAAAAGGATGTAGACATGAAAATCAGGAAATGTGTATCTTCTTCAGAAAATAAAGCGGCTGCAGTTGCAACTTAGTAAACTTATACGTGACAAACATGCAGTTCCACTCCCATTTATGCCTTTACAACCTCCAATAACATTTCGAGCTGGAAGAATAATCAGTCGTTCTGTTCCAGATATGCTCTATGTCAGTGATTCTGTAACCTGAACTAGAAGAGGATAATCGATATACAATTTAGATACTATCCAAGTATTTAACGAAAATGATTTCATATCAAGAATGTCAGTGTAGCAGAAAAACAAACCTGAGGGGCGAGGATCATCTTGTCTTTGGAAGTCCAGTAATCCCTTCAGCTATATACATGGCCAAGAATCATCATTTTCATCATTTCCTGTTTACAAGGAACTTAAACTTGCAGAGATTTCAAAGAATACCTGTATGTTAATCACACACAGCTCTAAAATTACCTGTATGTTGGAAAAATCAAGCTGAAGAAGTTAAGATACTTGAAAAGATGCTCAGCTGCTTGACTAAGCTCCAACCTGCTCAGTCCATCTGATTAAACAAAAGGTTTTATGTGACATAGTTAATCACTCCAACTAGAAAACCAAGAACTTAAAACTGTGCCACAATCTAAATGTAGGTATGCAGCAGCTTACCAAATTAGCGTGCCATCAGCTTGACAACCCCTGAATGTCAACAGGACGAGTATCCTGTTTCTGTATACGATAAAAACTTAACTAGAGAACTTCTATAGACTGAAATAAATTAAAAAAAGGTATTCCAATTTACAAAGTATCAAAAGATCAAATGGAAATTTTTATGTGTAATGTGAGCACAATTGGAACACAATTTAACCTGAGGAGCGTGGATCATGTTGTCTTGGGAAGTCCAGCAATCCTGGGAACATCATTTCCTGTGGAAACAAGGAAAACCATCATAAATTAATAGAAGCAACAGTGACTATGAAATGTTTAAGTAAACAAACATTTTCAAATTTCAATCACCTGGCGTCTAGAGTCACGACCAACAATTAATCATATAGGGCCGCCTAACTTGATGTTTGGGATGTGAGAAATCTTATATCCTCCACTGTAAAGGCCTTGGAGAATTGGAGCTCTGGTAGTGCTTTTAGCTTGTCGCAGTCATAGATTGTCAACTCGGAAAGGTTCGGCATGATTGTAATATTATCAGAATTGACCACTCCTTCCCACTCTCTCCATGACCACATACAGTTGAAGGTGAGTTGTTTGAGCTTCGGGAATGATGTGAAAATGGAAGACGACGAGGTTTGCTCTTCTCTTCCCAGAAACTCAACTTCTAACTTCTTTATACTCAGACTTGTAATTCTCAATGATTCAAGGGAAGTTAGTTTCCCTAAAGAAGGCAAAATCTTACAGTGTGGGCAATGAGCAACAGTGAGGACTCTCAAGCTGTGTAAAGACGACAACCAAGGGGAGAAGGCAACATCACTATAATAAAGGATGGATAAAGATTCCAAACTAGGGTGTGGCTCTAACACATTCATTATTTCTCTTTGATGTTGTTCATCAAGCCAAAACTCGAACTCTAGATTCAAATGCAGGAGGTGTGCCTTATTCACCATGATTGCTGCATTCTCCGCCATACTGGGATTTCCCCAAATTTTTATACTAAGACGCCCCTGAAACTGGTTCAAGTCTTTCAGATCTTCCAACTTGTTAACCTGATCATGACCTCCGACAGAAAACAGATCTAGGGTTCGCAAATGTGTCAACTCCTCGATCCCTATGATTGACCCTTTAGCACCACAATCTTCAACATAAAGATGCCTCAAGTTAATAAACTTTCCCAGATATACTTTCTTGAGACCAAAGCAACGAACCAGTCGCAAGGTTTGCAGGTTGTATAAACTACCCAGGGCGCTCGGTAATTCTTTCAAATTTTCATTACCAGATACGTCAAGATACCTCAAATGTATTAATCTACCTATCTTCTCAGGAATTTCTTGGAGATCACTCCGCCACCAAGGACACAAGACTAATGTCCGAAGGCATTTCAGTTGCACTACCAACTGAAATATTGGGCCAATGGAATAGTTGGAATCTATGGCTGTCAAGGTGCGTAATTTTTTACAACTGAGGAGAAAAGATCTCAAAGAGTCGCTACTCTCACTTGCATGCAATAAGGTCAAATGATGAACTTTATCATTTCGCACCTCCTTTATCTCACTTTCATCGAACTTAAAATCCAAGATAGTACATTCATTCTTGGTCAAATAATGTAGAAAGTCATGCACAATATCATGAATTTTGCATGTTATCTTCCCATCCCGCTTTACCTCAATATCTTGAAAAAATGACCGCATTACTAAGTCATCAAAACAATTTTGACCAACTGATATCCTTTCTTTACTTTCTTTGATATTAACATAATCTTGCGACATCCACAACTCAATCAACTGATTCTTATTAAATACATAATATTTTGGAAATATAGCACAATACAAAAGACAACGTTTGGTTGCTGGAGTCAAATCATGATAACTTAGCAAGAGTGGTCGAAAAACATCTTGTTGAATCTCTTTCAATTCCCATGTCTTACTCTTTAGAACATCTTGCCATTCATAAATCTTTTTCTTACTGCGCATTAGTCTTCCTAAAGTCTTTGCAGCAAGAGGCATTCCATTACACCTTTTCACAATTTCTAACCCGATCTCATGAAAATCTTTAGACACACAACTCTCATCCATGTCTGCATTGTAATAGAACAATGACAAACAAAATGATTCACCCAACTCTTTCAAAGGGGTTATTTGAGTTGTTGCTTTCATTAAAGTAGCAACCTCCTCATTTCGTGTGGTCACCAATACCCTACTGCCCATAGCACCACTTCGTAGAGGTTTGATTAATTCTTCCCACTGACTAAAGTTTGGATTCCACACATCATCTAAGACAAGGAGAAACTTTTTACCCTTAATCAATTCAAATATACATTGCACCAATGTTTGCAACTCATTTGAATGTTTTGAGGTGTTATCTTTATCTAGACCTCAATGACGGCTTTTAGAAATTTTGATTTCTTCAAAAGTGTCTGAGACACAGACCCAAACTCTCTTGGCAAAGTGAGATTGGACAATCTCATCGTTATAAACTAACTGAGCAAGAGTTGTTTTACCCATTCCGACAATGGGAATGACAAGAGGAACCGCTTTTTGTTGACTACTCTCACCTAGCAACTTGCTCACTATATAGATCCTCTCGTTCTCTCGACCAAATGTTTTATCAATGGGAAGAGAAGTAGTCTTTTGTCGTTGAGGAAACTCGGGGACCTTTCTGATGTTGTGAAAGCTAAAATCTTGTTTTCGTTTAGCTATCAGATCTATTGTTTCATTTAGATCTTTCATCCTCACAGCAATATCATGACGAAGCATTGACCGATGGACTTGGCAGAAACAAAAGCAAGAAGAAGGAAAGGGAAAGCATACCTTCTTCTTGGTAGTAACAAGAGCATTTTCACCATGTTTTTCTTCTTTCTCCATCTGTCTCTTTAGACCTTCAGTGATCCACTCATCCAGCACATCATCCATCTCGTTGGAAACTTCAGTCAGTTCACTAAGCCAACGTCTCACGGTCGCTTCGGTTACTTGCCTCTGCTCTGCATCCTCCAGCACAGCTTGAATGGCCTCCAAATTGCTGGTGAGGTTCTCGACTTCTTTCTTAACCCCAACCACCAGTTTTAGCTCTTGTCCGACCTTATCAAGGGCTATCGTAGCCAAACGCTCTAAGAGAACGCTAACTAGTGCCTCAGCCATTTTCTTGAAGTATGCTTCAAGGCAATCGAAAATGATAGTGAGAATGTAGTAAGTTGGGTTGGGGTATGCATATTTTCTTCGTTCCTCCCTCTCTATATAGTGGCTTCATTGATGGTCTCACAAATTAAATGATTCATGACTTTGTGGAGAAGGCAAGGGATGCAGAAACTCTCCAAAGGAGATGCTCACATTAATCAAAGCAAAAGAGAAGACGATGTGGGTTTTGTTCTAAAAAGTCGATTAATATAATTAAGCATATGGTATGGCTAGGGTTTGGGATCCAGTTCCGCCGTGGAAATTTGGCCAACACATTTAAATATAAGCAAATAGGCTGGTTGATATGTTGCGTTTAATCAGGTCTTAGTATTTTTTAATTTTTTTTAACTCATGAAATTGTATTGCTAAAACAATGACAAGAAGACACATTACATCTTATGCCGTTCTCATACAAAGTAAGTCAGGTCTTAGTATCCTTTTTAAACGGTATCCACGCACAATCATCTCTACTCGTTTGATACTTTTCTGTGAGTAACATACATGTGAAATACTAAACTTGTCTTCCTGCTAAAACAGATGGAAGGAAGCAGGCTAGGGAAAGAGGCACAGCAATTTGGCATCTTGGTGGTAAATTTGTTGTTTCGGACAGGAAAAACAGATACACTGGAAAGAGAAAGAAGCAAGCTGGGATACAGAGCCAGTTTTTCGTTTCTGATCAATATGGATTTCATTAGATTGTAAAGGGTTACAACATAGAACTGGGGGCTAATGAGTGGCCTTGTTAAAACCTTGCCCAGTTAAAACTTATTGGGACAAAAATCAATAGAGTACAACATACCTTATTTGACAAGCTGACCCTTGAAAACCAAATTCTTGTGACCACAATGGTAATAAAAAAAAAACAGGCACAATTCACAATGCTCAGTGACATCGTGAAGCTGCTACTTCTCTTTCCAGAGAGATTTAACCTCTTCATCACTCTGCTTGGTATTCCAGAACTGTATGTTTTCAGTTGTGCAATGGTTCCAGAAAATGATTTGAGAAAGTACACAAACATGAAAAAGTCGAGGATAGAACTTGAGCAATATCAAGACACATACCTCTAGCAGATGGAACTGTCTTGAAATTTTTAGACCAAGGTCCTCATATCTCTGCATACCAATTTCTAAATGTTACAAGAGTTCCATATTTTTCTAGCTTGGGGGCAGTCTCTAAACAAATGAAGCATGGTTTTAGGAACTCTAGAACAGTGGTGGCAAGAAGAATCAATCTACATTCTCCTTCTAACTCTCTGAACATTTGTGAGGATTTTGATACAAAAGTCCACATAAAAATCTTTAACTTAGGAATGTGCATAGTCTAAATTTTAGACCAGTTGTAGGTTTGAAAGTGTTGTTCATCACACAGCAGCTTATAGGCAAACTTGACAGTGAAGGTGCCAGAAGGAGTGTCATCCCATATGAGAGCCTCCGGCATATCATGTCTAGCATTGGGAGTAGAGATAATTGAGTTAACCACCTCAGCAGGGAGCACCCTTGACAACAGATCAACTGTAGAAATTGATTTCTCATTGATTTAGATTACATTCTGTACAGTATATATATAGCCAACAATATGTCAACTGAATCAAAGACATTGATTGCTAAATTTAAGCTGCATAATTCTAGCATATGACAGATCACAATTCTAAGGATATGGTGTGAGTGATTGAAGGGATTGCAGGCCATGATTTCATACTTCCTTGATTGCCGGATGATTCTGTGGCTGAGATTTATCAGTTTCAACATCCCCCCTCAAACTGGTCAGTCCTGGATGCACAAGTTTGAGAGAGAGAAGCTGATGACGATACTTATGCAATGGCTTCGTAAGCAAATCAGCAGGCCGGTCAGCAGTAGGGATATAACACACTCTATGACTACCACAAGCAACCTTCTCACGTACATAGTGATAATCAAGCTCAATATTCTTGGTGCGAGCATGAAAAATAGGATTGGAAGCCATATATGTAGTGCTCATATTATCACAATGTAAGAAAACAGGAAAGTGAACATGCGCACCAAGTTCATAGAGTAAATATCCTAACCAGGTGGTTTCGGCACTCGCATGAGCCAATGAGCGATACTCAGATTCCGCACTCGACCGGGCTATGGTAGGCTGCTTTTTGGAGCACCAAGAGATGAGACTAGAGCCAAGATAAACAAGATAGCCCGATGTAGACCGCCTAGTGAATGGACACCCAGCCCAATCGGCATCCGAATATGCAGAGAGCTTAATCGGGTGATGTTGAGGCTTAATCAACAGACCATGACCAAGTGTGCCCTTAACATATTTAAGAATGCGCTTCGCAGCAACGAGATGAGGAGAGCGAGGCTGACTCATGAATTGAGACACCATGTTAACAGTAAAAGTGATGTCAGGGCGAGTAATGTTGAGATACTGTAGAGACCCAATAAGCTCACGGAAAACGGTTGGATTGTCTAGCAAGGGACCATCAGTTGCATTGAGCTCAAGTTTAGCAGACATAGGTGTAGCAGATGGCTGACACAATAAAAGATCATGCTTGGTCAAAAGATCAGTAGCGTATTTGAGCTGATTCACATGGAGCCCATCGGGGAAGAGTAGTAACTTGCAGACCCAGAAAGTAATGCAAATGACCTAAGTCCTTGATGTCAAATCCACGTCCCAAACAATCAATAAAACTTTGAAGAAGGTGATTGTCACTTCTGGTGACTACAATGTCATCAACATAGAGCAAAAAATAAATCGTATGGGAACCATGGCGATAAATGAATAACGAAGGATCAGCAACACTCTGAATAAAGCCAACAGATAATAAGAACGAACACATACGTTGAAACCAAGCGCGAGGGGCCTGCTTCAAACCATAAAGCGCCTTGTTCAGCTTGCAGACATAGGTAGGATTCGAAGGATCCACAAAACCAGGTGGCTGGACCATGAACACAGTCTCATGAAGAATACCATGGAGGAAAGCATTCGTAACATCTAATTGCCGAAGAGACCAATGTCGAGAAACAGCGATAGTAAGCATAGTGCGAATAGTGCAGGCTTAACAACCGGACTAAACGTTTCAGCAAAATCAATACCTTGCTGCTGATGGTAACCTTTAGCAACTAGACGAGCCTTATACCTTTCAATGGATCCATCAGACTTCCGTTTGATCCGAAAAACCCATTTACAGCCAACGGTGTTCTGAGAAGAAGAAGGAGGCACCAAAGTCCACGTATTGTTCTTGAGCAAAGCATTGATTTCTTCCGTCATTGCCTGTCGCCATTCCGGTTTCTGAGAAGCTTGAGAATAGCATGAAGGTTCAACATTGTCCGCCAAAGAGAGTAAAGCACGAGGCACTGGATAGCGGACAATACCATCCGTGCGCTGTCTGGGTTGGACAATACCTCGTTGAAGACGAGTAGTGACACCAGGACGTTGGGGAGGAGCAGCGTCGGGTGCAGGAACCTCAACTGGGACGTCGGGATCGGATCCGGGCTCAATGACAGGAGGCGGCGTATCTGGTGCGACGGACTCGGGCGGAACAGAGCCGGAAGAGGTGGAACCGGAGCCGGGGTCGGACATTGAAGGAGAGCGTACCGAGACAGAGGAAGAAGCTGCAATGTCAGAGGGCTGGTGCGTAGGAGCAGAGGACTGAGCATTGGGCTGCAGCGGTGGGGCTGCAACGACCGGCGCGGTCGAAGGGCGACGGCGAGAATAGCGGAGAAGTGGCGGTGGCGGTGATGGCTGCGGCGATTCGGTTGAGGAGGATGGATCGGGATGAAGAGGAGCAACGGGAGAAGGTGGAGAAATTGAGGAGGATGCAGGCACGTGGGACGAATGCACGGGTTGAGGGCTTGAGTGGGAAAGACTGAGCCCGGATTCAATGGAGTCAGATGAAGATGACGATGGGCTCGGCAGTTGGGCCTGCGGAGGAACATGATAAGATAGGGACACCAACTCAAGTTGACATGGAGATGAACCCTGCAAATCTTTATAAGGAAAATGGGATTCGTTAAATAAAACATGACGCGACACATATACTCGACCTGTTTGGCGATTGAGACACTTATAACCCTTATGAGTAGGACTATACCCTAGGAAGACACACTCGATACTTCTACTAGAAAGTTTGTTTGAGACATAAGGGCCTAAATGGGGATAACAAGAACAACCAAAGGTACGAAGAAGGGAATAAGATGGGGGAGTGCCGTAGAGACGGTGATGAGGAGTGAGCCAATCAAGAACATGAGTAGGAAGAATATTAATGATGTGGATGGAGGTTAGAACAGCCTCAACCCACAAAGAATGAGGGGCCCCAGCGGTATGAAGGAGAGTACGAGCCATGGTAGCAATATGTCTGTGCTTTCTCTCAGCTAACCCATTTTGTTCAGGGGTATGTGGACAAGAGAAACGTTGTTGAATACCCAGAGTTGTGCAAAAATGAGAAAATGCCGTATTGACATATTCCGTGCCATTATCGCTTTGAAGATACTTGACAGTCCCATTAAAGAGATTGCGAATAAGAGCAACGAGGGTTTGAAAATGAGTAAGCACTTCATTTTTACGGCGCATGGGATAAAGCCAGGTGAAACGAGAGAATTCATCAGTAAAGAGAACATAATACTTGAAACCAGACACTGAAAGGGAAGAAGACATCCACACATCACTATGAATTATTTGGAACAAACTATTAGCATGATTTTTATTGGAGACAAATGGTAACTTATGAGATTTACTGACAGCACAATCCCGACAAAAATCCTTAAAGGATGACGAAGGACCAAGAGTAGGCTTTAAGGAAGACATGACAGCAGCAGAGGGGTGACCAAGACGTTGATGCCACAAAGATGAATGAAGTGTGGCAAGAGCTTGAGGAGAGGACGGAAGGGAAGACGGAGATAATGGATAGAGGTCATCTTTACAAGGGCCCTGAAACAAGAGAGCACCAGTGAGTAAACAACGAATTTGATAAAAGTTAGGTGCGAATAGGAAGTAAACAAGATTATCTTTAGTGAATGTGGCAACTGACAACAAATTTTTACGAATAGAAGGGATTTGCAATACTTTCTCTAGGGAAAATTTCTTAGCACCCAACAGAAGAGGAAGGTTACCATAATGAGAAACTGGCATAGAATCACCGTTTCCCATGTAGACATTGTGAGGACCACCGTGATTCTGAGGATTTTGGACGGGCATTGAGGTCATATGGTGGGTAGCACCAGTGTCAGGATACCAGCTTGGATCACCATAAATATGAGCACCAGCAAATGGAGGAGCAGAGGATGGGCCAGAAAACCGATGCGGGCAATGATGTGGCCCATGCTGATATGTACTGCAGTTGAAACACCATTGTGGGCCTTGAGGACTAGGACCAGGCCCAAGAAGACCATTGGACCAAGGAGGACGAGTTAACCAAGTCTGAGAGGGATTTTGGGAGAACGGTCCCTGATTATTGGGAAAAGACGCAGGATGAGAGGAAGCTTGCGGCCGAGCACCACCACGCCTGAATCGATGGTTGCCTCCTTGATTTCTACCACCAAAATGAGAAAATCGGCGATTGTCACGGCGAGGTGGACGAGAGTGCTGGTCATGAGTAGGGCGAGTCTGCTGTTCATGAAACAAGGCAGAGCCAATCGCCGAATCAGAGGGACGACTTTGTTGGGCATCGAAAGCAAGGATCTGAGCACGAAGTTCAGAAAAGTCAGGGAGAGAAGACGATTGAGCAAGTGCTGTCCGGAGCATGAGGTAATCGGATCCGAGGCCATGAAGAGTGGCAACGACCAAGTCTTCATCAAAGACAGGCTGGTTGATGGAAGCCAAGGAATCAGCTATGATCTTGGCTTGTTGAAGATAGTCATCAATAGACTGTGTCCCTTTCTGAAGATCAAAAAGTTGGAGTTTGAGGCTGGTGGCACTGGCAACAACTCGTTGATTGAAGTGGCGAGCAAGGCAGTCCCAGATGCCTTTGGAGGTGTCAAATCCAATGGTGAGACGAGCCACACTATCGGTGAGTGAGGAGGTGAGAATATGAACAATCTTTTGATCTGCAATGAACCATTCTTTGTGTTTGGGATTTTGAATATTGGTGGCAGGGTTATCATCGGTAGCAGGAGTGGTGACAGTGGGAGAAGGTTCGGGGATAGAGCCATCCACATAACCTCATAGCTCAGCACCATTGAGATATGATTTGATGGGGCGAACCCAAGTCAAATAATTGGTTTCTGTGAGTTTGGGAAATTGAGAGGAGCTTTGGGAGGCTGAGGAGGAAGAAGCCATGAAGGGAGGAGAGGAAGAAACGACACAGATGAAAAAGGGGAGGATCGAAATTACGCTGATACCATGTAGAAATTGATTTCTCATTGATTTAGATTACATTCTGTACAGTATATATATAGCCAACAATATGTCAACTGAATCAAAGACATTGATTGCTATATTAAAGCTGCATAATTCTAGCATATGACAGATCAAAATTCTAAGGATATGGCGTGAGTGATTGAAGGGATTGCAGGCCATGATTTCATACTGCCTTGATTGCCGGATGATTCTGTGGCTGAGATTTATCAGTTTCAACATCAACATTACAAGCTCTATCAGTCTAAAAA
Organism: Potentilla sterilis; assembly: GCA_963682095.1. Taxonomy (NCBI): domain Eukaryota; kingdom Viridiplantae; phylum Streptophyta; class Magnoliopsida; order Rosales; family Rosaceae; genus Potentilla; species Potentilla sterilis. The sequence continues at coordinate 8,305,757 of OY821763.1, read as the reverse complement.
TCTACTTTGACAGTCAGATAAATGTCCTTACCTGTCACAGCAAAATCCTTGAGCACTCCCAGTTGAGACCAAATATATATCAGTCTAGAAATTGACAATGGAGCCATCCCCAATTCTCCACCTCAGACCTTTCTTCAGTAAGTTAGCTCAAAAAACTACCCATATCAAGTACTAGAGTAGTTAGAAGGTTTCACATAATTTTCCATGATCAGAGATTTAGATTGAATATACTTCTTCTGATAAATTTTACTCCATAGGCCATTATCATTCTGCACAATTCTCCAGCTAGCTTTAGCAAGCATAGCCCTGTTCATATCAATGGCTTTCTTGATTCCCAAGTCACCAGAACATTTAGGCCTGCAGACTAAGTCCCAATTAGAAAGATGGACTTTCTTCTTACTAGCAGAATCACCCCACAGAAAGTCTCTATTGAGTTTGTCCAAGTTTTCACAAGTGTGGACATGAAGCTTGGCAGTTTGCATAGCATAAATGAGAATGGAGCATATTCGATCAAAGTGAGCCTCCCTGCCATGTTAAGAGTCTTACTCTTCCAGCTAGCAAGTCTATATTGAATATTATCAACCAAACCTGTATAAGTAGAGGCAGTAACTCTTGAGTGGATGAGAGGTATTCTTAGATAAATTCCAAGGTCAGCAGCTAAAGGGGAGCCACAGATTGAACTTATCTCATTAGCAAGGGAGAAGCTGACATTAGGAGAATAATATATCATGGACTTCTCAAAACTGACAGTTTGGCCAGAAATATTGCAGAAAATATCCATGCAATCTTTCATAACATAAGCCTGCTGAGAAGTAGTTTCAGAGAATAAAATGAGATCATCAACAAAGAAGAGGTGAGAACTGGGATGACTGAATAGGTTTCCAAACCTTCATATAAGTAACATATTGGATAATATGAGATAATTTTTCCATGCATAAGACAAAGAGATATGGAGAAAGAGGATATCCTTGTCTTATGTCTCTGCTGCCAGTAAAAGAATAAGATAGCTCACCATTAATAATGATCTGATAGCTTGCAGAAGAAACACAACTCATGATGAGTTTAATAAAAATTGGCAGGCAACTTGATCTCAAGAAGAACTTTTTCAATGAAACACCAGCTGAGCTTATCATAAGCTTTTGAGAGATCAACTTCCCAAGCCATGAAGCCCTTTGCCCCTTTAGAGTTTTTACACTTATGCAGAATCTCTTGAGCAATCATACATTTGTCCTCTAGGAACAAAGCTGACTTGATTCGAACTTATCCATTTTCTAAGCAAAGACCTTATTCTACAATGATTTTGGAAATGATTTTGTAAACAGTGCAGTATAAACTTATAGGCCTAAACAGATGCATGTGTTGAGGAGTAAAAGTTTTAGGCACCATGGTGATTAGAGTTTGGTTAGGACCAGGGGGAATGCTACCAGTGGAGAAAGCTGAGTTTACATTAGCAATAATTTTAGGAGCACAAATGTTCAAATGCTGCTGAAAAAAGAGGGCAGCGAAGCCATCCACACCAGGAGCTTTAAGCTTACCAAGAAAGAGAGCATCATGAATATCTTCCACATAAATATGCCTATTCATTCTTACAAGATCAGAATCAGTAATGTCAGGTTACAGAGAAGGAAGATCAATATTGGTTACATGTATAGAATTGGATCAAAGTGAGCCTCCCTGCAAGCATCAGGAAAAGAAATTCTCTAATCACTATCACAGAAACTCTTATCAAGCCTCTTTTTAACAAAATTATTAGACCAAGTGTAATCAGCTCCTTAATATCCAATGTCAACTAAACCATTTCTGCAAATCCTGTCCTGCATACCTCCAAATCTGAAGTGTTTAGAACCTCCAATTTTATCAGCATAGGACATCAGCTCATTAAAATCCCTCAAAATCAACCAAGACAGATTAGCAAAATGCTGGATAGATTCTAGATAGCTCCAGAAAGTTCAGCTCTTGCTTTTCCACTCTGACAGACTTTCCTTCGTTTTTACTGTGACAATGTATATTAGTTAATCAGTTATAGAATATGCGAATTGTCATATATTAGACATTAAAAAATGAAGACGATGACAACAATTTAAGTTGAAGTCTCGTTCATGAAGCAAAGTTTTTACCGAAAGATACTTGCTAAGAAGTTTAGGATCTGCTCATACGTATGCCTTGTCTAGGAGCGGCAACCTGAAGATACGAGAACATAATGAACGATAAGACTGATTTCTACTTCCAAACCTCGTAACATGAAAAACACCCTAGCATTGTTCCTTTAATCCCCAGATCTAATGAATAGGAAGAAATTGAAGTTCATGATTATCTAACATGCAAAATATGGAATTTTCTTCAGTATCCTCATATATATAATACTTTCATTTACAAATTTGATGACAAATTTTGTTGTTATTGTGGTAAATAGAGTTATTGTTTGGATAATTGTAGTTCTGTTAGTTGTAATTGGTTCACCCACGACATATTTACAAGTTTATAAACAAATGGTTATCAATGTAGTGTTAAATTAAAATAAATTGTATGTAGATCAAGATCAAGTTTATATACACACAAACACATGAAACATAAATCAAGAACACAATACAGAATGCGGAATAGAGTTTTCCTAGCTGCACTAGGAATCATACCTTCATCACTTCTCCAATCACCCTTCATAGCAACCTTAGATCCAGACATCTTGTGCTTCTAAAGATGAACTGCACACAAACTAAACTAATCAATAGATTAAGAACAAAGTCTTCTGCATTTCAATATCAAGCAAACAGAATGGGGCTGTTTTCTCAATGCAAAACGATATTGAACACAGGGACTAATGCCTTATATTTATAATGGCCAATTTGATCAATTAGAATTCAATCCCATAACTGAATCCTAATACTGATCAAATACTGAATCTAAAACTGCAAAGGCTTAGTTCTATCACAATACTAACTCGATATACTACAGGTCTTAATACAATGAACCTCTATGCTTATTAAGCGATATACTACTTAATAAACTTCTCTGCAATTGAGTTTTAATTGTATTACTTCTTGTTAAGCCGAAACCTATTCAACAATTACTGATCATATTAACAGATAGAGTTTGAGTCCAAAAAGGTTCTTACAATCTCCCACTTGGACCAAACACATTCATATCAGATCATTTGAATAAATCAATGAAAAGCTAACAACTGAAATGTGCACTGAAGCATACAAAACTCATAGTTCATTCAGCTTGGTCAATTCATAGCAACATAATGCAGAACCTAGAATCATAGATGATTAATAATCAAAATGATTAAAGATCACATACAAGAGTTACTATAATCACATAAGCTTATGAGTGATAGAGTGAGAATAATTTCAACATGCATATCCACCTGAGATGTCAAAAAACTCACAGTCCTCAATTCTGATATAATCAAAATTTTGTAACAGCAACTTACTAAAAACTGAATGCTGTTTAAATGAAAACTTAACTGTAAGATATTATGTTCTATAAAGTAAAAACAAAATTGGTTCAGCTAAAACACTTTCATAAGTAATCTAATAACAATACTTGCATAATGAAATTCCTCGAGTCTTTATTGATCAAGTGAAAAATTACAAGTTGTTCTCAAAATAAGATTACAACCGGAAAAGCTACTTATAACACAAACTGAAAAGAAAATAAAATAAAATAGAAACAGAAAAAACTTTATGAGCTCCCACAGAACTCAAGCATACAATTCTGATAATACTCCCATATTTTTCTCATGTTTCTGAAAAACCACAATTGGAATTTGGAAGTGCCTTAGTGAAAGGATCTGTCAGCTGAGAAATTGTATCTATATCTAAAACATCAATCTCTTTACGTTTAACTCTTTGTCTCACAGAATAATATTTCAAGTCAATATGTTTAGAATTGCTAGACCTCTTACTGTTTTTACTGAAAAATACTGCAGCTTCATTGTCACAATAAATTTTCAACGGATTTGTAACAATGCAACTTAAGACTTCAGTATATATCAAAAAATTCCTAATCCATAGTCCTTCACAAACTCCTTCATATATTGCTATATATTCTGCCTGCATAGTAGATGTAGTTATTAAGCCTTGTTTCATGGTTTTCCATGCAACAGCTCCACCAGCAAACATGAAAACATAACCTGAAGTAGACTTTTTAGATTTTGGAAAATTCCCAGCAAAATCTGAATCAGTATAACCTACTAATTCTAAATTCTTAACTTGTCTATAGACCAACATATGAGATTTAGTCTTCTGTAAATATCTAAGAACCTTCTTACCTGCAACCCAATGTTCTTGAGTAGGTGCAGATTGAAACCTGGATAAAATTCCTACAGAAAATGCAAGATCTGGCCTAGTGCAAACTTGTGCATACATTAAGCTACCTATAAGCTTGGCATATGGTTTGCTCTCCATTTGAATCATCTTCCCCTCATTTTTAGAAATTTTAGACAGTTTATCACCTTTAGACATAGGGGCATCTCCTGGAGAACATGTTTCCATGTTGAATCTTTTTAACACTTTCTGAATATAATTGTGTTGAGATAAGCCTAAAACCCCTAACTTTTTGTCTCTCTTAATTTCAATTCCTAAAACAAAGGAAGCCTCTCCTAAATCTTTCATATCAAAATTGCTTGACAGAAAAGACTTGGTTTCATTTAGTAGTTTAACACTGCTGCTAGCTAAAAGAATATCATCCACATACAAAATCAAGAATATAAATTTAGTTTTTGCAGTCTTGAGGTATACACATTCATCAACTATGTTTTCTGTAAAGCCAAAAGAAGATACAACTGAATCGAATTTTTTGTACCATTGTCTGGAAGCTTGTTTTAAACCATAGATTGATTTCTTAAGTCTGCATACATGATTTTCTTTCCCTGACTTCACAAAACCTTCAGGCTGTTTCATATAAATAACTTCATCCAAATCTCCATTCAAAAATGCATTTTTGACATCCATTTGATGCAATTCCATATTATAATGTGCAACTAAAGCCATTATAATTCTAAATGAATCTTTAGTAGATACAGGAGAAAAGGTTTCATTATAATCAATACCCTCTTGTTGTGTGAATCCCTTAGCTACTAGACGAGCTTTGTGTCTCTCTATATTGCCATTTGCATCTCGTTTAGTCTTAAAAACTCACTTACAACCAATTGTTTTATGGTTAGGGTCTGGTTTCACAAGTTCCCAAACTTTATTCTTAGACATAGAGTTAATTTCTTCTTGCATAGCTTTCTCTCATTCACTAAATTCATTGCTACTCTGAGCTTGTTTGAAGCTAAAGGGATCATTATCTTCTGCTAAAATATCTTGCTCTTGTAGAAAAACATGATAGTCACTGCCTTCACCATAGACTGGTTTCCTCTGTCTTGTAGATCTTCTGAGCTGAGGATTTTCTAAGTTCGGAGGTTCTATAGCTATGTCCTGAGGATCTAAATCCATCCGATTATCTAAAGGCTTATCTGTATTCTGATTTTGAGGCTCTAGAACTGAATTTCCTGTGTTTAACTGGTTTTGCATTTGATTAGTCGTATTTGATCTTACTGTGTTCTGAACTAGAGGCAATATCTGTACTGAATCCTCATTCTCAATAATCTCATCAAATTCTAAGGATAAATCCTCAAAATCATTACTACATACACCTTCATCCAAAAATTTGGCTTGATTAGTTTCCATCAATTTGATTTTATTTTTAGGTGTATAGAATCTGTATCCTTTAGATTTTTCACAGTAACCAATAAAATAACAACTAATAGTTTTAGGGCCTAGTTTTTCTTGTAGTATGTTTGGAATTTTAGCTTCAGCTTTGCAACCCCACACATGGCAGTGATGCAAGCTAGGTTGTCTACCACACCATAACTCAAAAGGTGTTTTATCTACGGATTTAGAGGGTGCTCTATTGCAGATGTAATTTGCTGTCTTAAGTGATTCACCCCATAGGTAGATTGGTAGACCTGAAGCACACATCATAGATCTAACCATATTGAGAAGAGTTCTATTTTTTTCTCTCAGCTACGCCATTTTGAGTTGGAGTATATGATGTAGAATACTGTGCCTTAATACCATGCTCTTGTAAGAACATTGCAAATGGTCCCTTTTGCTGGCCTGCACTTGTATGTCTACCATAATATTTCCCTCCTCTATCTGATCTTACTGTCTTAATTTTTGTCTCTAATTGGAGCTCGACTTCAGTTTTAAAAATTTTAAAAGCTTCCAATGCTTGAGATTTTTCTGAAAGTAAGTATATGTAGCAGTATCTAGAGTAGTCATCTATGAATGTTATGAAATAGATATTTCCACACAGTCTTATGTTTAAAAGGTCCACATATATCTGTATGAATGAGTTCTAATAGCTTATGACTTCTTTCTACAGTGGTTTTTCTCTTGTTTGTCAATTGGCCTTTGAAACATTAATACAATCAGTTAAATCAGTATAGTTCAAGCTAGGTAAAATTCTATTTTTCTCGAGTGTTTTCAATCTCTTCTTGGAAATGTGTCCTAATCTTCTGTGCCAAAGAAAAGCAGACTTATTGTTGAATACAGATCTTTTAACTCCTGTAATTTTGTTTTCAGTTATAGTTTCTGCATTATTTTCAAGCATAAGAATCTCATTCTTAATCACAGAACAATCAAGTTTAAGATAATTATTTGAAAAAGAACCACAACCAAGATACTTTGAATTCTGAAAAATCTGTATTCCACTAAAATCAATAATAAGTTTGCATCCAATGTCAACCAAAAGACCTACTGAAATCAAATTCCTCTTAAGAGAGGGAATGTAATAAACGTTCTCAAGAAAAATAAAATTGCCTAAGCCTAAATCAATCTTCAAGCATCCTATGGCCTTCACTGCTACCTTTTAGCCGTTCCCCACACACACATTTTGCTCACTTGTCCTTGGAGCCCTCCTCCTTATGATACCATGTAGAGATGTAGTAATGTGTATTGGTGAACCATAATCAAGCCAATAAGTGTGTGTACTAATGTTAAGAAAATTAACTTCTAAAGAAAAAACAGAATCTTGAAAAGACTCACCCTTCTTAATCATCCAAACCTTCCATCCATTACAATCCTTTTTCATATGTCCTCCTTTTTTACAGAAGAAGCAATTGAATTTGACAGAACTGTATCCTTTCTCAGGTTTGAAACCTTTGACAGGTTTTGGCTCACCGGAATTTTCTGAAGCCTTAAAGTTGGTGGTCAGCTTAACCTTAAGTTTGTTTTTCTTCTTCTTAGGCTTCTCAACTAAATGAACTGCAGTAGTTGGTCCAGCCTCCTTCTTGATTCTATTTTCTTCATCCACACAGATTGAAATAAGTTTATTAATGGTTCACTTAATATCTGAAGCATTATAAGTGGTCCTAAGATGGCTGTAGCTAATTGGGAGAGAGTCTAAAACTTCATGGATCAGCTGATTATCGGTGATCCCCATCTGAAGCTCCCTTAGTTTGGCATTAATGTGAACCTTATGCATGATATGCTCTCTCACACTGCCTGTGCCATCAAACTTAATCTCATGAAATTCTTTATTCAATCTAGCAGCTTCAGCTCTTTCATTAGCAATGTATTTCTCAGATATGGCTGCCATGTAATCCACAACATCCTCAGGTTCCTCAATTGATCCTCTCACTATCTCAGACATAGTGTAACTAATAACATTCTTTGCCATTATATTGGTCCTATACCACTCATGATGATGCCACTTGAATTCTTCAGTACTTTCCTCATCAATATCATGAATTGGCTTAGGCTCATGCAGATAGTAATCCATATTGTTATGCATAGCCAAATAGAACTCCACTTGCTTTTTCCACTTCCTAAAGTTGTTGCCATTCAGATATTCTACTTGTCCTAATGATGCGAAGTTACCTTAAAAAACAAAACAAAAGGTGTATAAGAATTTTTCCTATGTGTTAGGCTGCTGTAAAAACCAAAAAGACATAATATCAACTTATTTTATAAACTCAAGCAACACAAAAATAACATCTTTATGACATAAAATTTTTGTAGTTCTGTAGTTTCTGAATTCAGCATACTATATGCTGCAGAATTAGTTATTTGATGAAAACAGACAAGGTCTTTAGACAAAGAAAAGTTTCAAAAAATCTGTATCAATCCCAGAACATATATATACTTCTGCATATGCTTTAAAATCTTGTTTGAATGCTTCTTTGGAAACAAAAAAAAAAAAAAAACTTTAGAGCACTGCACAATTTTCCTTTATAAGTTATATCAGTAAAAATTTGCTTTGGCAAAATAGTTATTGATTTGTAATTTAGTTTCTTAATCAATCATTCTAATGTTTTAGATGCATTAGATTTAACGATTCTTCAGATTTTAATAGACTTAAATTGGAACAAAACAACAAACAAGGAATCACAACATCATGAAGCAAAATATATCCCCAAACTCCAGATCACACGATTTCAACAAATTCATGCATCATTGAACAGATATGGGCACACGTCAACCACAACGAATACTTTATCTATATGCCAACACTTCATACTATGAACATTCCCACAGATGCAGAATTGAATCGCAAGCTAGTTTTGGAATCCAGAAAACATACTTTTGCCTCTGCTTCAACACAGCACCAAATTTTAAATTTAAGCATTACATAAAGAAGCATATAAGTTTTAGATCAAACCTTTTCCTTGATTTCGTTTTTCCGTAGCAGGGTCTTGAATCCCCTTTTTCTGAGGATTAAGCCTCAGTTTTGCTTAAGATAAAAAATTCCAAAAACTAGCCGTTATGTAGTTCAATGGTAACATTGAAAAGCTATTTTCTGGAATGGGGTTTGTGCCCGGATTTTAGTCAAAAACGAATCAAGATTTCTTTGTTTGGATTAAAGCATGATGGTTCTTTTATTTTAACAAAATTTACTGAAGATTTTTATTAAACTGTTCTTGATAAAAATTCTGAAGTATACAATTTGTATATCTATAAACCAAAAGGCTCTGATACCAATTGTTAAATTAAAATAAATTGTCTGTAGATCAAGATCAAGTTTATATACACACAGACACATGAAACATAAATCAAGAACACAATACAGAATGCGGAATAGAGTTTTCCTAGCTGCACTAGGAATCATACCTTCATCACTTCTCCAATCACCCTTCATAGCAACCTTAGATCCAGACATCTTGTGCTTCTAAAGATGAACTGCACACAAACTAAACTGATCAATAGATTAAGAACAAAGTCTTCTGCGTTTCAATATCAAGCAAACATAATGGGGTTGTTTTCTCAATGCAAAACGATATTGAACACATGGACTAATGCCTTATATTTATACTGGCCAATTTGATCAATTAGAATTCAATCCCATAACTGAATCCTAATACTGATCAAATACTGAATCTAAAACTGCAAAGGCTTAGTTCTATCACAATACTAACTCGATGTACTACAGGTCTTAATACAATGAACCTCTATGCTTATTAAGCGATATACTACTTAATAAACTTCTCTGCAACTGAGTTTTAATTGTATTACTTCTTGTTAAGCCGAAACCTATTCAACAATGACTGATCATATTAACAGATAGAGTTTGAGTCCAAAAAGGTTCATACATGTAGTAAATTGGTTTAATTATATGTAAATATATAAAATATAAGTTGTAAATTTGTTGTCAATATTGTAAATATAGTGTAAAAAATGGTAATTTTGTTCAGATAGTTGTAAATTAAGGGTATAGTATACTTCAAGGTACTATGGACGACTCCTGAAAAATATAAATAAAAAATCACTTTATTAATTAACTATAACTCTCCTTCAACGACAGAATCAACTTTACTTAAACCAAAGAGTTACTCAGGATAGCATTAGAACGTCGGAACAATTATTAATTGTAACATAGAAGATATATCATATAGGATATAATTTTACAAATACAATTGTATATTGCAGAAGATAGTACAAATAACAAACATAAAGTAGCAGTGAATGGATATATGTTTGACACATCCATTATAAGCAGCGAAAGTAATTTTTTTTCCTTTCAGTAAATGTAAGCATACCGAACTGCCTTATTCAATAAAGTCTAAGGGAGTTTGCAGGCTATCGATGACCATGTGAAGGATGATATCAGTGCCCTGAGAAAAAGAACAAAAAAACAGCACATTAGAGTACCTAAAAAGTATAACCATATTTGAATTGATAGACAAAGAGGGAGTGAGATTATAAAATGATTTTCATCATCCGGAAGTAGTAGCTATTATTTAAAATTAAGTTTTTGGCCGGATAGTCTTCAAAGAAACTAGACAAATTTGAAGTTCAAATACTAACTGTGATAAAAAAAAAATAACAAATTTATCAGTATTCTTCTTCTTTTCCTCCCAGCTTTGAGTTGATATTTGATTATGCATGAAAGCCTTGTGAAATATGCCAATGCAGTATCATGTTTCTACTAGAATAAACTTTCGACAACTGTCATGTATATGATGCTGCCGTTGAACAACATATTCTGAGCTGTGGTACTTAGCCACAGTGACGGGTGCGACCTCCCTTATTACACTCTCCGAATGGTGCGTTATAAACTTTAAAAAAAAAATTAATAAAGAAGACGAAAATAGAGAATAAATAAATAAATAAGAAGTTCAAGAACGATACATTCCTCACTTGCAAAAGAAGATGGTGGAACTTGTTGCACATCTTCAGACAACCTTCAAGCTGCCTCTTTTCCCACTGAAAGTCTTGCGCTTGAATCTTTCCAGTAAGCATCTTTACCCCTTGTGTGGGAGTGCATACCCCGTTCTTTGCCGTCATCTGGGCTTGCAAGGCTTTCAAAGCCACATAGCATGCTTGGGCATCCCGTTTTCTGAAAGCTTTGCGAATCAGCCTAATTTGATCGTCAAAATTCTTGTCGAACATATCAATCCAATCCAACCCCCCGCAACATCGATAAGTTCCGAGAAGTCGGATGATACGATACCCTGCTTAACACTCTCATTAAGAAAAATATCAAGGCTATTTGCTCTTGCCATTGAAGGGTGAAACGGAATGGGTTTTAGACGCTGCCGTATATGTAGCAGCATTAGAGACCGCCATACCAAGACAAAAAAAACAGTAACTGGTGACGTCACACTCCAAGCCTAGCTAGCTACAGTCAGCCAATTTTGGCATCATGCCAAATGTTGCCAGGTTACAATCCATATATATTGGTCGCAGGGCCGGTCCTGTGTCATAGGCGGCCTTGTGCCAATTTTTTTTTGCGGCGTTAATACATAATATATTATGTGTGAAAAAAAATTTGTCAACAAACAATACATATAGCATTTTGAAGAAAATATTTTTATATTGTTCTAACTCTTAAAATAAAAACAAAAAAAATAAAACGAGAGAGCAAAAATCTCATGTTAAGCATATTTCTTAACTTCTGAAGGCAAAAAAAAAAAAAAATTGTAGTATAAAATGAGAGGAACATATTCTTATAGCATCAATATGTTCCTCTACATTCTGCTCTACATGAACGGATTCCTCATGTTAAGCATGTTTTTTAACTTCTGAAGGCAAAAAAAAAAGTTGTAGTATAAAATGAGATGAACATATTCTTGTAGCATCAATAAGTTCCTCCACATTCTACTCTACATGAACGGATTCCTCATTGGTTTGACATCGTGGTCGTTTGATAACAAATTTTTCAATAGATCCTATTTGGCTTTCAATGATCTGAACACCTCTTTTTGTTCTTTTTCGTTTGATATGACCTGAATCATTTTTTCCTCCTACCAACATTCTACTGATTATAATCAGAAAAAAAAAAATCATATATATATATATATATATTCATATGATCATTGATTCATTGATCCATTATAGCATTATTCAATTATATTCCTATTGATCAAGTTCACCAAAAACAGACTAAACATAAAACTCTAGACTGAACGATCAAATACATTCAATTAGATTGACCAATGATATGTGAATTCATAGTTTCATATGATCAATTAATGAAAGATAAATCATATAAGAAATACAAACTAAAGCATCAAAGCAAAATTGCAAACGATTACAGAGTTGATCTCTGATAATAGAAAAAAGTTAAACAAAGTTTAAAAGCAAATAAGATTATCTCTGACAATTGAAATTCTTGATCAATTTGGAATGAAAGTTTTGATTAATTTTTTAAATTTTTCTAAAAACCTCAGTTGAATCACTACAGTTCTCCATATGCCTCTGTTTTACAAGAGATCTGCAGATCTTATTTGCTTTTAGAACACGAAACGTCCAAACTTAAAACAATCCTAAAACAATTTTAAAAAAATTCGTAGAAATAATCAATTATAAAAAAAATGCTCATAATGGGGTTAAAACCCTTACACTACCCCAAACAACTTGTTTTCAATTACAAGCCTAACCAACTGTGCTAGTGTAGCACTTGTGTTTTATATTTATGTATTTTTAATTAACATAACTTTAAACTAATATTATATAAAAAAAAACTTTTGGCAGCCCTGTGCCGCCGCACGATTGGCACATGCCAAAGTCCGGCTCTGATTGGTCGCACTATTATTGAGTGTGTATCATTCTGACAACTCATTCAGTAGAACTGCTTAATACAATTCATAGTTTTAATATGAAATACTTGTGTGATTATATTAATCGATCACACTGATAAACATTGTAATGTACAATATGCCAAACGTGTGATTGCTAATGAGGAAAGACAACTCCTAAACTCTACTGCACGTACCCCAAGAGTGAATCGTAAAAATAAAGGACAGATTCCAACCACAAAAATCATTAACACTAGATACAGTCTTCACTGGTGCTTAAAGCAACTGCCAGAGTTGCTGGTTTTCTTTCCGTAGAGATTTAACTTCTTCATAGCTCAGCAGAGACTCAATTAACAACGATACTTAAAAAACATAAGTAATAAATTATATAACTCATGCGTAAACGCTAAATTCCAGCAGGAGCCAATGGATTTCTGTTAAACTCCTTTCATCTAGCTGACAATCCAAAACGATCAACACGAGACACTCTCAACAGTCTATTTCCTATCTTCTCTTGTAATCTGAATATTAATTTGTTCTCGATATCCCTACCAGTCATCCGTGGGAGTGAGGGCTCAACCCTACCAGTCATCCGTGGGAGTGAGGGCTCAACCAAGAAATTAACAATTCTGCTCAACAAATTTAACCCAACACACAGTTTCTTCACTTTTGACCGAGTTCCATTGCTTCAGAACAACTACCTTCTACAGTACAGGGGACTGAGGTGCTCAAGACCTTGCTACCGAAGCTTAAGCACAAACCTGTTGCATTGCCAAGTTTTGCTGCAACCAGCATGTCAACAGATACAAGATAGAGATTCGCATTGCTAAGCATCTTCAATGGAAGACTTCGACAGATTACAAGAAATTTGCCTTCTACCACAGAATTGTCACTCTTGTTCTTGTCTAAATCATCAATGAAATTGCACCTGTTTTGCAAAAACAGGACTTTCAATCTACATTACCCAACAAAGATGTAAATAGAAGGGAGATTTTAAAATCCATAATTGACAATTTTATGACTTCAGAAAAATGAATCACTTTACCTTCTTCTGCATTCAAACATTCCTTGCAGATGAGACGCCTTAATTGTGAAGGCATCAACATCCAAAGGAAGAGCTCTTACAAAGTATCCAATGTCAGGTCTCAACTTAACAGGATGCCTCTTGCTGTTGCAATGTAAGGTGACATTAGAGGCAAGAGGTGGTGATGGAATAGACCTTGGATGATTCGTCATTGTCTGACCAGACTCCAGACAAGTGATCTCTTCTACAGAAGCTAGATTTGACACATTATTTTGAGATGTCACGGAGCTGCAGTATCAAGATTAATCATGAAAAAAGAATAGCCGTGACCAAAACAAAAGATGCCAGGAGGAGAAGTTAACATAATCCTAATAAAATGGATCATCCTGAACAGTAGTTCTCCCAAGCATCTAAGCGCGGACCAGAGTCTATAAGAAAATGCATCTACCTTAACTATTGACTATTGAGGATAAAAACCACCATAAAAGTTATACTTCATTGTAGAATTGGTGGAAACCAAATTGAAAACCATTTATGCAAAAAATGGAACAAGATCAAGAATGTAAGAAAAGGTAATAGTGTCACAGCCGTTGACCATAAGCAAAACAACAGGAAAAGAAGAACATTTTTACTTTCTGAACAAAAAGCATACTAGACATAGTACAACTATGATTTAGACAAACTCATTGAAAATGATCATGGCAGATCTATCAATGCTTATAATCTGCATGTAGTCTCAAAACAGGCATGAAAAACAAATGGCTTCATATAGTGCTGTATCATAAAAAGGAAAAGGTAACCGTTGGGTCATTTACAACCATGCAAGAATGTAAAACTTCGGGGAGCTGTATCATAGAAGAGTTTCAAGAACTTGAACAGAAGGCATTATTAACTACATCAGGGATTCTTCTTAACTTGTTGTTCAAAGAGCATCCTACTTAGTTGGGGAGCTATTAGTGTTTCTGGCGGAACTAAAGGGTACCTGTTGAAACCATGAGAGCTTCTACAGTTTCCGCAGAGGGCGCTGAAAAGGAAGAAAATACAGTCAACAATTGTATAAACCGTCTTTTTGTCTCTGCCACCATTTTTGTACTTCAATAGGATGGTAATTGTATAGTCAGATATGGATATTCAAAAGCATGATATAATCAACGGGGGGCTTAGCACTGTGAAACATATAGCATCATCACAGTTGCTAATTCAACAAGTGATCATAGCTACAGATTCATATTCTGCTAAGCAGTCTGGATCACCAAAAAACATACTTCATGGTTGTGCCTGTGTGCGTGTGTCTACATAGAGGATCTGGCAAGCATTTTGATATATAATAAACTCTGGAATGTGGATAGAAGAACGAGTTAATCACACGAATACTGAGCTTTGTGAAAATAAAGCACAGATATATTAGTTAATAGGATAAATGGTCACTTCATCTTCCTCCATTCTACAAGGGAAAGAAAAGAAAAGGACATGGATCACTTACTCTAGGGAAACATATTTTAACAAATTTCCGCAAAAACAGGCAGCTTGGTAAAAAAGAAGCTAATTTTGACTTTGCCTTGGTTATGAAATGAAGAACACATCACTGTTCTATTAGTTTACCTATTGCTTGGACAAAAAAAAAGTATGAAGGGAAAGCTCTCGCAACCTACATCCAACAGAGACTTGTGACAACTTTTTAGCCAATCATATTCAAGTAAGAGTATCCGGCCAAGTTCCTTTTTAGCCAATCATAGAATAACCACGCACCCAGGAAAATACTTGTGACAACTTTCAAAGCACCAAAATTACAAAAGAAAGTGGACACAACTTCTTAGCAAAGATGGATACAAACACACATAGATAAAGTGGGGATTAAGAATGTACTGACCTGTGAGTTCTTCTTGGCTTTAACATCAGCGTGGCTCTGTACAAAATTATGTGATCTAGAGGAATCCGGTGCCTTTTCCTGAGAGTTCTCTTTAGTAGAAAGAGAAAACCATCTTGCACATATTTCCATGCTTTCGGGGCTATGGGCACCATCCAAATAGAACGTCAGGTCTCCTGGGCTTTCATTGTTAATATAGTGATCTGGAACATTTTGAGCTCGGCCTTGTAAACTGACAGTTGCCGTTAGTCCTTTTATAAACTGCTCCGGCAGAGAGGTCTAGACAAACAGATGTGTATATATATCATAATCAACATAAAAAATATTATCAAGTTGAGAAAATGACTTATTTAGAACTTACAGTATTTTCCGGGTGTGTGATATCAAGATGACCAGTCCTTTGAAGCCATGTGGAGCATAGTGCAACAGCGAGGCCAGCATTAAGATATTGGTGCTCACCTTCAAGCCCAAGTTTTAAGCCATTCAGCATATTAGCATCCAGTGGTCGTACTGTCTGAAGAGGTACCTGGAACCAGCAAGGCTTTCTCAGCTCATTGAATCATTAAAGAATATATAATGTTGTCTCCTGCTGAAAAGAAAGTAACTTCCAGCTAATTTCGACTTTTCCTAGGTTATGAAAATGAAAAACACATCACTGTTCTATTAGTTGACCTACTGCTTGGACAAAAAAAAAGTATGAAGGGAAAGCTCTTGCAATCTACATCCAACAGAGAAGCTTTCTCTTCAAGTACCCGCATTGCTTCATCAGGTTGAGGCACAGTGAAGGCAGGAACAGAAACAGAGATAGATGGACACATTAATGGAAAAGTCTGTAAGTTCTGCTCGACATATTTTCTAGTTACTACCTTCATTGGCCTGAATAAACTCATAGTTTGAGGACAATGGGCCTTACCTTCATTACTGGAAGAATAATCCCTCACTTTGTTGCAGTTAGTGTATCTAAGTTTGAAACCAGCAAGTCAACAGATCTTCACTCAATTAATATCATATGGCCTTCGCATGGAACATTCAGCCGCTAAAGGAGAATACAGTGGTTATCTCTGCTCAAGTAGAGATCAGCCTACAGACAAATTCGTATCAACAGGTATAAAGTAAGACATTGGGCAATGAGACCTGGACTGGGCTCCCAATCAAATATGCATGAATACTTGGCCTATCCTCTGCAAAAGGAATTAATCTCCTAGTGACGAGTAGCTAGAAACAGAAGTGAATGAGGCAGGCTTATGTCTTTGATCTGTCCTGGCCACCCCACAGCTTGTCAAATGTAGGAGTGATCGGTGACTCAGATGCTTTGCTGCAACAGTACAACCTAGGTACACCCAAATAACCAAACAAATTAAAGCAATTTGTGATCCTAACTTAGTATGAGAGAGCTATATATGTGCAACAAACACCCATGAACCTAGAACTTCTGGTTATGACATAGCGAGCTCACCATAGTAGCATCCCATCAGCTTTACAACTCCAAGGCAATTCTACATGAAGCCTCAGTGTGAGCTGTACATGGATGTTGGAGAGATTTTCTTCTGAAATATTAATTCTGCTACCTAAAGATTTCTTTTCAATTATGTATCTGGAAATTTAAATATAACATAAAGAGTGCCTGAGGAACATCTTGTCTTGGCAGTCTAACCAGCAGAACTTTGAAGCGTAACCTCCCAATTCCCTACACATAAGGGTGCTTGCCATCTTTCTGAAATTTACATGGTCATAAAATGGGGATGTAAGGATGGGTGTACTTGATAGGGACTCAAGTTCGAGCATCAGAGGAAGCAGAGTGTCATAACCAACCAGGAAGATCTTCAAAACATGTCTTTTTAACTGGTACTGCTTGTGACTTCTTAAGCTCCTGACAGTCACGATCACCTATATCAAAGCTGACGGATAAAGATTCCAAAGCTGGATGTGGCTCTAACCCTTTTATCATTTCTATTTGTTTCTCTTCATCACCACCGGAATAACAGCATAGTTTCAATTCCAAGAGGTGAGCCTTATTCACCATAATTGCTGCGTTCTCCGCTACAATGGGATCCTGCAAAATCTGAATATCAAGACTCCCTTGAAGTTGGTTCAAGTGTTTAAGATGTTCCAACTTGTTTCCTTCATCACCACCTCGGACAAGAAACCAATCTAGCGTTTGCAGCTCTGTATTTTTCTCAATTTCTTCAATTAACTCTAGACTATGACAAGCTTTAACATAAAGATGCCTTAAGTTAATCAGCCTTCCCACATTTATTCTTTTGATATTATAGCAGTCAACAAGTCGCAAGGTTTGCAGGTTGTATAAGTTACTCATGGTATCTGGTAATTCCTTCAACCCCAAGTTAAAGGATAAATTAAGATACCTCAAATGTATCAATCCACCTATAGTCTCGGGGATTTCAGACAGACCTCTCTGCCAAACATTGAGACGACACAAGATCAATGTACTAAGGCATTTTAATCGCCGTTAAGGTATGTAATTTCTTGTAACTGAGGAGATCATGAGCCAACGGGCTCACTCTTACTTGTTTTTACTAAGGTCAAATGATGAATTTTATCATTTGGCGTCTCTTTTCTCTCACAAGAATCCAAATCAAGATCTAAAATCAAACATTCATTCTCAGTCAGATATTGCAAAAAGTCGTGTACAATATCATGAATTTTGCAATTAATGTTTCCATTCTCATCATTTATCTCAACATCTTGAAAGAGTCATCAAAATAATTTTGACCAACTGTCATCTTCTCTTTATTTCCTTTGATATTCAGATAATCTTGTGACATCCACAACTCAACCAAATTATTCTTATTATACACGTAATCTTTTGGAAATATAACACAATATAAAAGACAACGTTTGGTTGCTGGAGTCAAATCATGATAATTTAGCAATAGTGGTCGAAAAACATCTTGTTGAATCACTTTCAATTCCCATGTCTTACTCTTTAAAATAGCTCGCCATTCATGGATCTTATTCTTACTGTGCGTGAGGCTTCCCAATGTCTTTGCAGCAAGGGGCAGCCCATTGCACTTTCTAACAACCTTTAACCCAATGTCCTGGAACTCTCTAGACACACTACTCTTATTTATATCTGTACTGTAGTAGAACAATGACAAACAAAATGATTCCCCCAACTCCTTCAAAGAGATCATTTGAGTTGTTGCTTTTATCAAAACAACAATCTCCTCCTTTCGAGTGGTCACCAATACTCTACTGCCCATAGCACCATTACGTAAAGGTTTAATCAATTCTTCCCATTGAGTAAATTTTGGACTCCAAACATCATCTAAAACAAGGAAGAACTTTTTACCCTCAATCAATCTATGTATACATTGAGTCAGGGCTTGCAACTCATTTGAGTTTTTTGAAAAATAATGTTTATCTAATTCTTCAATGATAGCTTGGAGCAATTTTGATTGCATCAAAAGGATCCGAGACACATACCCACATTCTCTCATCAAAATGAGATTTAACATTTTCATCATTATAGACAAGTTGGGCAAGAGTTGTTTTCCCCTTTTCCCCCATCCCTACAATAGGGATGATGAGTGTACCCTCTTTTTCTTGACTACTCTCACTTAACAGCTTGCTAAGTATGAGATTTTTTTTCCTTATCTCGAGTTCTCGACCGAACGTTTTAACATTTGGAAGAGAAGTAGTTTTGGGTCGTTGAGGGTGGTTTGTGGTGTTCTGAAAGCTAAAAGTTTGTTTTTCCTTATCAATCGAAGCTATTCTTTCATTTACAGCAATATCACGACGAAGCATTAACTGATTGACTTGGCCGAAACAAAAGTAAGAGGAAAGGCAGGGGAAGCATACCTTCTTCTTAGCAGCAACAGTGAGAGCACCTTGCTCTTCTTTTTTCTCCATTTGGCGCTTCAGATTCACTCATCCAACACGTCATCCATCTCCAAGGAAACGTCTCACGGTGGCCTCCGTCAGTTGCCTCAACACCAGTGACCAGTTTGAACTCATCTCCGACCTTTTCAAAGGCGATCTTAGTCAAACGCTCAAGGAGAACGTTCACCAGTGCTTCAGCCATGTTTCTCACACTTCAAAGTCCGATCGGGAATGGGAATGGAAATGGGATAGGGAGAAATATCAAGTAATAAACCAATAACCCTAACAGCACCGTAGCTGCCCCAAACATTTACCTAAGGTTGGTTAAACTCTTTGAAACTAGTCAAAAGTTAGCAGCGGATTTGTGATTAAAAAATTTGCAGGTGTACTCAAAAGTGTTGTTATTATATGTGATGAGATAACTTTTGAGCTTATCAAAGTGCTGTGCTTATAAAAGTAGTTTTGTGCTTTATCAATATTTTAACAAAACTACATGAGCTGAAATTACCGCAGTGCACTTAATTACTCATTTCGTTTTTTTTTTCTCATCAGTTTTGCGATCAAATCACCCCCAAACTGAATCAAAGAAACTAAGTTTCTTTAAAAAATAAAAAAAATAGAAATCGAAAAAACCAAGGAATTACTTCACTGGCAAATTGAAGGATGAAAGAAGGTCTAGGGAAAAAGCCACAGTTGGCAAATGGACATCTAGCTGGTAGATCTTTGGACAGGAAGAACGTAGTTCAGACTTCAGACACTAGCACAGAGGCCTTCCCCTTGTTTAAAGCTGGAATCCAAGACATGATGGCTGATCTAAACTTCAGCATATTACTTACAAAACCTAACCAACTGGCAACCATATGTTATATATGTTCATGTTCACATCAAAGTTTGCCAGACAAGGTATACTTGACCCCACACGGAAGATGGGGGTGATATTATAAAAAAATAATAATAATATTCCGCAATGGCACGTTTGGCAGGTTGAACATCATAAAATCCCTTATAATGTACAATATGCCAAATGTGTCATTGCTGGAGGAAACCCTAAACTAGGAAATAAACAACCCCAAAACCTTCTATTGAACGGAACCCCATTAACCAAGAGCACAATGTAAACACAAACAAAGGATATTCTAATCCACAAAAATCATTTACACTAAATACAATCTTAACAGAGCTCAAAGCAGTTGTCGCAATTGCTGGTTTTCTTTCCGCAGAGATTTAACTTCTTCAATTAGCTCAGCTTGGTTTGCCAGAATTTTACTCATTACCGTAGACATGTCCGTCTGTACATTATTCCAGAAAATCAATTAGGAAAAAAAATGAAATACATTATTCCAGATATGAATGAGGAAAAAAATGAAAACAAAAAGGAAGCCAGAGCAACAGCAGATGCATACCTCTTGCATGTGGAATTGTCTTAAAATTTCAATATGAAGGTTCCTCATATCTTCGTGCACTGATTTCTGAAAAGAATCAAGAGTCTCTTCTAGAGTACGTTGAAAAATCTGAAATGTAAAGGAATTTCCCTGCTGCGCATCCTGTTGAGGACCCTTCTGCAGTTGTGAGGTTCCTCCCTGTAAAAGTATTGTCATTCAGTGTACTATAATAATCTAGTACGGCAGAACAGAGCTAACATAAAAAATAAAAAAAAATTAATTCAAACCCCTTCTCAATGGCTCCTCCTAATGAGTTCCATCACTGTTCTTTCTTTCTCTTTCTTTCTATTGTTCTTATAAAAGCCTATTCATATGCAAATTAAGGCAATAACTTATGTAATAAATCAAAGACATCTTACGTTCATTGCTGGAAGAATCCCAGATTCTGTGGCAGTTGATGTATCTGACTTTGGCACGAAGCTAGTTAACAATTCTCTCATTTCAGCTCCTGTTTTCTTTGTTTTTGGTGAACCCACTGCAAGGGATGTTCGGTCGCTGAAGGAAGATGTAGTGCCTATCCTCTCTGCATAAGTAGAGAATCTCCGATGTAGGGTCAAAGATGATGTTGGTGAATCAAGGTTAGACTGTCCCGTGATTCCTTTGCTACCAGGGGACATAGGCATGGTACTAGAGTTGATGTGTTCAGGAAATCCCATGGAATTCTCCTGATTGAAAGACAAATCTTTAATGCGCATATTTGCATAGTTCAAGCTTGTAGAGCTAATACTTGTCTGACTTGTTGACAAGGACGTATCTGGTAAACCAGATATAAGTGATCCTGATGTCTGAGCTGACATCCCGAAGCGAGATGGCATAATGGTTGGCTGAAGCGGGTTGGTATACTTATCAGATAATCTCTCACCGCCCCAAGCTTCTGGAGGGGTGATGGATGAGTCTTCACTCTTGGTATACGGAGCAGGAGTTGATTCTAACCAAGGAAACGAAGATTTGCTGTCATCCTGCACCAAGGAATAATGTAAAACCATCATGTAAACAACTTATGTGCAACACTTGGAGAAATGAAATTCAAAAGATGAATTTTTCACATTTGGCATTCATCAGGATATACTAGAGTGATAGGGATGTGATACCTGTTTAGAAGCTGTCCTAGGCCTCCAATCCGATATTGGATAATCACTTAACACATCCTCTGAAGGGAACCTCCTACCGGACGAGGGAAACAGTAGTGTTGTAGGCTTCTTATCTACACTATCCTTCTTTAATCTGTCATGATCATCCCACACCTTGTCAAGTGCAGGTGTGATGGGATGAACATCCACAAGAGGAGAAAATACCTCCATATCATCCTTGAAGTTAAAAGTAGATCGAGGAGCATGCAATGTTGGCAATCCACGTGGCCACAAATGGCCGCGAAGTGGTGTATCCTCTGCAGTAGAAACATCGAGTGTGGTTGATGCTAATCCACTGCCAGTTGTTGTAACTGAAAATGTATCGGTAGATAAACCTGCACGGCCTGGATTCCGAGAATTAGATACTGCCATAGATACAGAAAGGTTTAATGAAGTCACAGAAGGAAGTGGATCGGGCATAAGGATTGAATCTTCAACAGCATCTCCTAAAAGCGCAGTCTCAACAGAACAACTGCTTTCATTTACGACGACAGGTTTTGACCTTTGCCAGCATAGACTTGTAACAGCCTGATTAGTGTAACTGATTAGTACAATAAAGCCAAGAAACATATATGTATGTAAGTCAAGAAACATGTGTGTGTGTGTGTGTGTGTGTGTGAGAGAGAGAGAGAGAAAGAGAGAGAGAGAGAGAGAGAGAGAGCTATTTACCTCTGAACTATTATAGGCACGAAGAACAGTGAAAGGCTCTGGTTTACCACGGACATCATAAAACACAACACGACCACTACTTGTTCCAGCTGCCAGTACCCAGCCATCATCTCTAAATGCCAATGAAGAGAAAGGTGCCTCATAGGAGATGCATGATGAATGTCTCCTAGAACCTGAGTCGTAAGTATACAACTTTTTATCAAGCCCAACACTAGCAAACATCTGTCAAGAGAAAAGACATTATGAATATAAGAATACCCAACCAACATATTTCCAGATATTCAGACTACAAAACTCCACTACTTCACAGCAAGTGGTAAACTAAACTACTAGGCTCATAACCGTATTGAATCAAAATATTCAAGTTATTATTTACTTATGCCACCTTGTCATTTGACGGTGAAAAACCAATACCAGCGGTTGGGGCAGAATGCTGCTTCGACCAAGAAATCTGCAAGTTTTAAAAAAGAAAGGAAAAGAGAAACCAATTACATTTCCAAATACAAAACAAGAGAATTGAGTAACAGGTACATTTCAGCTATGACTACCTCTAGATTTAATAAGGCAGAAATGAAAAACAAAAAAGCTAATAACTACTCTTTCCAAAAGACAATATGAATATACCCCTTGGGAATTTGCATACAAAAAGATCAGGACAACCGAGCACAGAGTTCATTAACATGCAGAGAGATTCATTAACCAAATGCAAACCTTTGGGCTACGACCGGTTGTGTCCCACAAATGCACAGAGCCATCATCACCTGCAGTCACCAACAGGTGTCGGCTAGTCCGGGAATAATCAAGTACTCTTAGTACCTGGTCTTGAAAGCCAGCAAACAAACAATTAGCTAGCAATCCAGAGACTCAAAACCACAAACACGACATACACAACCAAAAATATCTGCCAGACAGCGGGAAAACAACCTGCTTATTAGGGTCCTTGAATTCGGTTGTTCTTGTACCAGATGTCAAGTTGTGGATTATAAGATCCCCACCAAGACTAATGGAAGCCAAGTGCTCATCTTTGCAATTATATGCTGCCCCAGTAATCGTACTCGAGTGTCCCCTCAACCATTTAATACATCTCTTTCTCTGCAAATCCCATATCCTCACAACCTGACCGCTCCCACCGGAACATATATACCTCGAAACTTTGTTACTGAAGCTCAGCGCCGTTATAGACTCCTGTATAAACATTTCAATCAGCATATATCACACTCACACCAATGACACCATATCTACTTCAATTTCACAACGAAAGTACCTCAATGTTGTCACCACTGTCGGTTCCGGCCACCGGAATAGTCCCCAAGCTCTGCCCGTTCTTATGCCACAGTGATATTTTCTTATCGTCTCCGGCACTCACCACAACCAAATCTGCAAAATCACAACTCCACATTCTCAATATTTCGCCTAAAAACTATCCAATTATAAAACAGTTGCAAATTTCTAACTAATCGCAACGAAATCTATAACCGTTTTCGAGTTAATCAAAATCAGATTAACAAAGGAAAGAGAGCGAGAGAGTGAGAGTGCGAGTGCGAGTGAATAACTGGTGTGGTTCCACTTGACGGAGTTGACGTGGCAGCCGGGAGAGGGAATGTAGCTGGAGACGCATGGATCGCCGGACTTGACGGAAACGTCGAAGAGCTTCACGGTGTCGCCGCCGCTCGCGGCGAGTAGAGTCACCGACGGATCGACTATGTTCATTGGCGCTCTTTCTGACCGGGATTTCCGATTCGGTTTCCGGCTCCGATTCAGTGGTTATGGTAGTGGGGGACTTTGAGAATTGAATTGCGAAATGAAAAAGAGGGGTTTGGGTTTGTGAGTTTGTATTTGAATTTTGGGTTTTATTTGGATTAGAAAAACCAAACCCTACTAAAAACTTGGAAAAATTTAAAATGCGTTGTAAAGTGAGAAACCTCAAGGATGATTATAGATTTTTCAGAAAATACAATTTCTGCTAAGCATGTAATCTATCCATCTATTTTCAGTGTATTAAGATTTTAAGTATATCACAAAAAATTTAGTTTAGTTGGTATGAAAATAGTTTTGTTGATTTTTAATCACTAAAATATCAATCGTAATTAAATTTAACCACCGTGCATTTATATAAAATTATGAAAGTTATATCTATTTCAACCATACATAGTGAATCTTCTATTTATTTGCCGCCGTGCACCGAAGACTATAGTTTAGAAAGCATGCCATGAATGGATGCTCAAACATCAAAGTTAAAGTCGCATTTGAATTTGCAAGCGCATTGCAATCCATTGTCTACAATCCCAAATTCTTTTAAATAGAGAACTAAGTGCAAGAAAATGAAACAAGAAAACACCATTGTTGGAAAAAGTTATTTGATAATATCATTTTTATGATTTAAAAAGAAAATCGATGAAGACGAAAGGAAACATGAGAAATTCAGTTAGGACTTGGTTTTAGCATGAAGATTTAACACATTGCTGATGGTAAGATGCTAAACAGACCAACCCGAAATGCTGTTCTTTCCCAAATGCTCTGAGATTATAAACAACCATTGATATGATGATACCATAATGCTCAACAATATTAAGATAAAACATCGATAACAGTTGACCATTTTCTGTAATCAAAATAAGCCTAAGGCACAAAGTTAATAACAATCAATAAGTTAAAACTAGTAGTCTGAGAAAACCGAAGAATCTTGAGGGAGTGAAATGATGCCGTTTATGTTGGCCTCAATGGAAAGCACAACAATGAGTTGCCAGACCAAATATATGTACACAACAATAAGTTGCAGAATAAGCATTACAGAGAAAAGTGAACGAGGAAATATTAAAATTCTTCTGCCCCTCACTGCTCCAGACTATTTGCTCCAACATCCAATTTCTATTGCCCCTCCCCATCATTGGGATCAGAAAACTTCCGAAGTTGGCAACCTTGATTGTCAGCCAATTTGCCCAAGAAAAAATGGGAAAGAAAATAGCCTGCAAAAGATATATACATAAATAGCCTGCAGAACTTATAAGTAGCATGAAACAATGAAAATGTGTCATGATGACATTTTAGAAGGAGAATTACTGACTAGAGTTGGTAAACATTTGACACAATTTGGATGCATACACTAGAAATACAATGATTTTTCTATAAGCAGGCTTTAAAAGAACAGTTCTAAAGCATTTGGCATGAGATTGGGCCAATTGGCCATCCACAAAGGTAAAAATTCACAGAATTGTCTTTACGTTTATGAGATGAAGCCAATGAACAGCATCAATAAGTAGACACCAAGTATTCTTGCCAACTGCATCTTGAGTGTAACAAATTACTCATGAGTAGTACCTTTTATTTTCCAACCAATTATCCTTGCATTCATCAACTACTCAAAACTCATATGTAGTAATACTGCCAACTAGTTAAGGACAACTTAGACCAAATTTACAAGTAAAGAAGAAAGGAAGGAAGCAAGGCCAGAAAAATAAATGATTAGCTCCTTTTATTCAAAAGTAAGAAGATGGAGGCAATGTGTTCAAGCCAAAATTTACAACCAACTGTAAGGTTATGTAACAATGTAGCATGAAATGACAATCTATGATGACATATTGACATGAGTTTTACAATAACAATGAATACCGAGCTATATAGTTCCAAATCCCACTAGAGACATCTGCATATATCTTATTCTTTCACAGCCTGAACATATCTTTAAAGTTTAAACCATTGAAAGAAGTAAAGGACAGTGATTCTCTTTCATCAAAAGGCAAATGTAGTAGCCAGTCCACACAAAACAATTCAAGTAACAATGTCTCCTAAATTTGCTGAAAGGGATTAGAATTAGCTCACAGTATTGTGACAATTGGACTGAGTACATGTAATATTTAAAAACAAATTCCAAACAAGTTCATTACAGACTAATTACATTACAAAATGGAAAGAGCTACACGAGCATAGACAGCATGTTACAGACACAAAACATGGATAGATACATAAACAGCTAGTAAACCCATGGGTTTGAAACACGACAAACACATGAACATGATGAATGACAGAGGGAACGAACTGCAAGAATAATAAGCTGACCTGGATCAAGACTGGAGCAGTGAATTTGCAATCATCACATTTTTGTTGACATCATGAACTTCGTTTTTTTCTCTGCTGGCTTAAGAATCTGGAAGGAGCACATTAAGTTTTCATCTACACTCATCATGGCACCAGCATTGTCGAATTCACCACAGTAGTTAGGAGCTGAAAAAATTGTAACAAGTTGTCTGTCGGCAAAGAATTCATAACCATCCTCCACAACCTAAGCCAAAAAAATTGTTCAGCGTCAACACGATAAGCATGAGTGAATACATTGAACAGTTGCAAAAGAAGAAAAGGAAATTCAATAACCTGATGAGCACGGCAAACAAGGTCCAACTCATGCTTCGATAGAAATTCTGCCACCTTATCAGGGCCAAATGTGTAGGAGACTCCTCTATCATTCATTCCCCATCCCTTAACATCTCTGCCAGGATCTGACCAGAGCAAATCACAAAGCAAGCCAGTATCAGGAATAGCGGTCGGACGAGGTAAATTCCTGATCTGATCCAAATTTGTCAAATCAGGGGAAAGACCGCCATGCATACATAATATTTTGTCATCTATAAGAGCTGCCACAGGAAGGCAGTTAAAGCTGTCGGTAAAGGATTTCCAAAGTCTGACATTAAACCGGCGTTTGCACTCATCATAAAAACCATATATGCGATTAATAGAAGCACATTCATGATTCCCTCTAAGAAGAAAAAAGTTCTCTGGAAATTTGATTTTATATGCAAGCAGGAGGCATATTGTTTCTAAACTTTGCTTGCCGCGATCCACATAGTCACCTAAAAACAGATAATTCGCACTAGGAGGAAAGCCCCCATATTCAAAGAGCCGTAATAGGTCACTATATTGCCCATGAATGTCACCTGAAATATAGAAGAGAAAACACATCAGAATTTAGTCCAGAAATACAAGATGACTACAACAATGAATTTTACAGAACAGTCACAACAATCTCTTCCAAAACAGTTGCACAGGTTTTTGTGTGTGTGAGCATCTGGTAATCATTTCCTAAATATCAATGATTCTCAACGCCTCAGGTGATTGCCTCCCTTAAAACTAAGGAACTGGTTTAAACTGCATGCCCCTAATCATCAAGCCGTCAGCCTTTCCCACACAAAATAAAACGAGAAAAAATATTTACTTCCCCATATTCCAAGTTCTACAATTTCATTCTTAATTATGTATAATTAAAAAAAGGAGTAAATTCTGCTTACTACCATGTACTTTTGGGGTTTCAACAATTCAGTCCTTGAATATTTAATTTAATCAAAAAAGTCATCGTACTCTCCAATCTCATCAAATCAATCCATTCCGTTACCAATCCCATCAAGTGTCTCCATCAACTTGTTGTCAACTTGCTGACTTGGCAAGTGCAGACCTGACAGATGAACTTGTGGAGGAAGACATTAAGGGAGACTTTTGTTTATCAATTACAGTGGGGGAAACTTTGCTTTTCTTTTTTCTGAAAATAGGGGAAACTTCATGTAATTTCACGAGATTGGATCGATTTGATGAGATTGGAAAGTACGAAGACTTTTTTGATTAAATTAGAAGTTCAAGGACTGAATTAATGAAACCCCAAAAGTACAGGGTAGTAAGTAGAATTTACTCCTTATAAAAACAATCCTCATTTCTCCCCTGTGGCATTACAAAACCACCCTCATTTTTAAGTAACACAACACACAACCACACACATCAGGGATTTTAAAGAAAATCTCAAAACATGGAACCAACACGGTTGCCAACATATAAAAGTTCAAGCTGGTCACTTCTGTGTGCACTCATTTAGCAATCAAACAGACAGAGTACAAATCGAACATCCTTTTGTTTGCAAGAAGTGAGAGCAAACTAGCACACTCTCAACACATCAACAATCACATACATAACCTCAAAGTTACAGACACCACCCTCAACAATCATTCAAAGCTCCCCAGCACATCACACAACTAACACAGCATCGACGAATAGAAAAAGACTAAAGAACAAATCTTTACCAAACTAAACAACAAAAAACAAACATATCTCATTGCTAAATGCAGCTTCCCAAAATTCATCGCTTCTCTAAGCTTCTCTGTTCTTCATATATAAAATTTCAAAACTCCAAAACAGAAAACAAATAAGTCTTTATTTTAAACTCTAAATCAACCACAACAAGCTCAAACCAAACACACAGACTCACCATCAAAATCAAAGCCATAAAAGACTGAAAAAATCAAACCAATTCTTCACCAATCAAAAACAAAAGGAAAACACAGCTCCATGAATGTAATCCAAGTCTGTAAGGACTTGAAACGTACCGCAAATTTTGATAGGAGCTTCAAGCTCGAGCAAATTAGGCTGCTGAAGAAAGATTTCCCTGGAAGAGACACAGAGCTGTTTGATCTCCGACTCCGATAGCTGGACCTGCTTCCCCGGCCTCGCCAATCGGACCTCCGTCAGTCGTCGGATTATGTCGTCGAGTACGGCAGGGTCCATCGCTCCCTGCCCCTGCGCTGCCATTCGATTCCGATTCTCAGATCCCTCTCCTCGCCGGACGGCTCCGATTTGAAGAAACCCTAGAAAACCAGAGAAGAAGAAGAAGAAGAAGGAAGAAGAGTCTGACGGAATTAGGGATTTTAATTTTTTTTTATTTTTGTCTACTGAGCTGTTTTGTGGAGGCTCTTTCTCTCTTTTTGGGCTTTGAGGCTTTTTTGGTGTTTGGTGGGTCTATTTTTTCCTATTTTATGTTTATTTTTTGAATATTATTAAAAGTAAAAGAGTGTGGGCAATTTTAAAACGGAAGGAGGAAACTAGGAAAGGGTCAAAACATTGATGAGGGAGACGGCTGCAAGTCTGCAACTCCTAGGTGTGACGGAGCTGCCTATAATGGGATGGTGAAACGACGTCGTGTGGGTGATTTTAGTGTTTGTACATACAATTATGTTAGAGAGAAGGGTGCCAAGGTGCACCACCGGCCATGTGGTTAGGCTCCGGTCAGTGTCACATAGTCGGTAGAGGTCATGTTGGTGTGACTGTATGAGAGATGATCGGGCTACGTGAAGGTTAGGTTACGTTATGTAGGAATAAGTTCTATACCAAATACCAAGTCGTAGTAGAATCTCAATTTTACTTATGTATATTGTTGTTGGTTCATTGCTGATCTTGATCTCCGAAGTCGTAGTATAAAATGTTTGGGAAAAAAAAAAAAAAAAAAACTAGCTCTACTCAAACAGTAGATGGCTAGGTAGTCCCATTTTTGAAGTGTTTCACAATTTCATGCGTAAGAGATGTAATAGTGAGGAACGCCTATGAGGAAAATTCTTGCACCCTCCTTAAACCATGCATACATCAATCTCTTATGCATGCATGGCTGCCGGAAACAGATTGCACCGAATGAGAAGCAGTTGTTGCATTGCCTTTCAGATTGATACTGCCTCCTGTGATTTCTGAAGGAAGGTTCATCTTCTCATATTCCCATGCCCTCCAATTGTCACTGCATTCCTGAAGCTGCTCCAGTGCTTTTACAAGCTTAGCTGCTCTAATATACACCTTTGCGGTACTGGCCTTCAATACAATCATCAATTATAAGTTTGAGAACTTCTCTTCTTCTGGTAAGGTAAGGGTTGGCCCATTGCACTGACTTGGGTTCCTCCATTGGCTTCCTATGTCGAGAGATTCTCAACTAATATCATTTTGAGAATATAAACTGTACACATCAGTTTCGGGGGTCAAGTGACAAAAGTCATCGTCAAAGCAAAAGAATGAACCAAGGGTTAGATGAGAGCAGACATGACTATATCTTTGATCAATATGTAATGAAAATTGCCACAATAAAGAATTAAATAGATGATTTAAATGGAGGCAGAGATAAAAAGGCTTTGTTTAGAGTGGCTGGAGTTTGATGGCGAATAGAAATGGAGATGAAACAGAAAATTACTTGGTAATAAATCAAATCCTACGTGAAGTTAGGAGTTAGATGTCAGTAGCAGTTACATGTACAACTTCTCTAGTTCCATCTTGTACGCAGTTTATGCACTTAAGCCAACAGTTTGCAGAATAAAAGTGAACTTGAGGTTGGAATAAGACACCATTCTCATCATCGTCGTTGCTTCACTTATCAAACTTTACCCAACACATTCTAATATCCGCCTAGAACCCGCCTAGCACCTACCTAGAATCCGCCTAGAATCCATTAGCACCCGCCTAGAACCCGCATAGTGCCCGCCTAACTCATATCTATGTAGATGTTCACCGGAGCTGCGTCCAGGCATAAATTCATACACCAGGAGCTAGCCCCTTCTTTTCCTCTAGCCAGTAATCAACCACTTACAAGATTTGAGTGGATAAGCTCAGGCACGGACCCAAGATTCAAAAGTGAGAGGGGCTAAATTTACCTTAAGTATTACAAGAAAACTATATATCCTTAAACTACTTAAGTTGTGCTCTTCGGTTACCTAATGCATAAAACTCATCTATAACCGAATTTGAATCAATAGAATCGACAATTTCTCTCTCAATATGGACTGTCATTAAATCTGCAAGAAAATCATCACTCATCTTGCTTCGAAGTCGGTTCTTAATGAGCTTCATGGCTGAGAACGCTCTCTCTGTTGTAGCTGTAGAAACAGGAAGAGTCATCACAAGACGAACTAGTCTCCCAATCAACAAGAATGGCGTCCTTGTCTTAACAAACTCTTGACATAACTCAGAAAGGGTACATAAATTTTGAAATTCTGAAAGTTCAGAGAATTGGTACTCAAAGTGCTCCAACTGGTCTCTTAGATCATTCACATCAGGCACATCATGAGGATAAAACTTCTCAGCCAAACAACATATTTTCTCAATGTCAAATGATTGAAAATCAAATCTAGGATCCAATGCAGAACTAAGAATCAAGAGCTCCCTTGTTTGCTCATTGAATCTACTTTTTAGTTCCATCAATTGAAAATCAATTACAGCATTGAATATTTCAACACGATAATAATGCTCAATAGTGACACAATTTTGTTGTTGACAGAGACGATTCGTACCTTCCATATGACGAGCACTAAAATCTGGAGTACTAATGGTATGTGTGTCACAAAACGATACAACACTAGCAAAGAAATCAGCCCAACCATCTTGTCTCAACTTTTGAAGACGACCCTTTGTACTAGCAACCAAATTCATAGCATTTAATATTTCTTGAGACTGTTCTTGCAAAGACTTACAAAGAGCATTTGTGATTCTCATAGTTTTATCCAACAACAATAGGCAAAACACAAAATCAAATGATCTTAGAGATGTATAAGCACCCAAAGCTTGTCCACGTATTTTTCCATTGAGTCCATTATCCCTCATGTTTTTCAAAACTGAACTAGTTGAGTTATATAATTTCATCAAGTTATTGATAGAATAATACCTTGAACTCCACCGAGTAGCTCCAACTCTTTGCAAATTACATGTTTGATTAGCTCCCCTTCCTGTTTCAAGTTCCCCAGCAGCAATTTGTTCCACAACTTCAATTTCTTGAGCAGATTTCAATTCAGAAACACGCTTAGCAGATGAGTCTATAACATTAATAATGCAAGTAAGCATTTGAAAGAATAAAAAGACAATTGCCACATCTTTTGTTGCAGTATTTAAAGCTAGTTGTAGGCGATGTGTAAAACAGTGTACATAATATGCATATGGACACTTCTGTAAAAACAAAGCTTGCAATCCATTCCACTCACCACGCATATTGCTAGCACCATCATATCCTTGGCCACGCAAATTTTCAACTTGAAGATTATATTCAGTAAGAACACTGTCAATCTTACTCTTAAGAGTTGCAGCACAAGTATCACTAACATTTACCACATGGAAGAATTGTTCACGAACGAACCCATGAGAATCAACAAATCTTAAGATAATTGTCATTTGTTCCTTATTAGATTCATCAAGTGCTTCATCAACAAGCAGACAAAACTTAGCCTCCCCAATCTCTTCACGAATTTTTCTTCTAACTCTATTGGCAAAAATACTCAGAATTTCTCTTTGAACTTTTGGTGAAGTATAAGTAGCATTTCGAGGGGCATTTTCTAAGGTGACCTTTGCAACTTCCTCACTTATTCTCCCATATGAATCCACTGTCTCAACAACATTTCCACGATTAGATGAATCAACAGATTCATCATCACCTCTAAAAGCAAGTGCTTGCTTTGCTAATAATCTTACAGCCTCTATGGTAGCCTTGAGCCATAACCGATTTTGCTGTATCAATTCTGGTGGTTGTGGATTCATGACTTTATCAATATGACTACATACATGTTTTAAGCCCAACCAATCTTGCATAGACTTATAATGTGGAGAGCCTGTCTTCCCTACATGCCTTTTAAAGGAACATTTGTCTCCACCAATCTTTCTCCAATTGTTGAACCAATAGAAGTGAACAATGACTGCCTGTTACAACTATCAAAAAGAAAACATGGCAAACAAAATGCTTTGTCATACGCATCAGAGTACTCAAGCCAAGGATATTTGTCAAACCATTTAGCATTAAATCTGCGATCTTGAACTCCACAACCATGCGTTGGATACTCTTCTAAGTTTGGTTGATATGGACCAGAAAGTATATATTTTCTTCGAACCTCATCTCGGTCGTTAATTGGATATGACAAGATAGAATGGCGCTTTCCCGGATCACGCTCAATGTGATTAACATCAAATTCATGAGACTGCACTCTCACAAAACTAGAAGGTTCATGGACTTCAGGCTCAACCGAACATGGAATATCATCAATAACAACATCATTATTTTGAAAGTATGAATTTACTTTCCTCTGTATTTTGCGTGGCTTAGGATTTTGAGTTTGATATGTCATTAAAAACAACACCTAAAAACAAAACAAAGACGCATAAAGATTATCAATCTCACCACTAACCCACTACTAATCTGCAATAAACTAAGCAATCTAATCCAAAATATAAAGAATTCATCTCTCAAACAAAAACACAATAAAGAAATTGCCACTGTCTTGGGCACTACAGGTTAATAATAAATATCAATAACATTCTCTAGGATCAATGAATTTGATTACCCAAATAAAAAAATCCCCAAATTTGATCTAAATTCGTCAAAAAAATTTCATCTTAGAAGAAAAAATTAAGTGTAATACCTTGAATACGCTAGTTGGGAGAACTAGGAGAAGATCTGAAGATGTTGAGGTCTTGAAGAGTGAGGAGTGAGAACCTGACTCTTGAGAAAAGAGAAGGGCAGATGAGCATATCGGCAATAGTCACAGACTCACAGCCTGGCAGAGAATAAGGGATGAGAGAAGAAAAGGCTGAGAAAGAGAATAGGAAAAAGGCTTAATTAAATGGCTTCTTTTGTTCTGCACTACATGTCGTTTATACCATTCATTCATTCATTCTTTGTCCTTTTTTTTTCCAATGCAGGCAAACAACACAATACACACTAGAATGAACTTATATATATACATGAAAATTTTTCCCCCAGAATTTGGGGAGGGCTGCAGCACTCCTCAGCCCCTCCCTGAATCCGTGCCTAGATAAGCTGTCCGAGGCGGTCGAAATCTGTCTACATTAATCAAAAGGCTCGAACATAAATACCAGTCAGTTGAATATCAGAGCTAATTGTCAGTTGAATATCAGAGCTAATTCTCTCAAGTCATCAACTGTGTTAGACTTCATCATCAACTCTTTCAAAGTGTATAGTCATTCTTTAATAGACAAATTAATGATCACTCCTTATACTTGTACGTTTGGTACTCGGGATTATTGTGAGTCACTCTATTATCAATACTTGACCTACCCTCACTTGAGTAAGCTTACCCAATACTAATTTTTACCATGTTTGGTGAGACAGTACTACATAACACTACCTAAGGGGGGAGAGAGAGAGAGAGAGAGAGAGAGAGAGAGAGAAAAAGATGAGTACCCACAATAATACTACCTAAGGAGGTTGAGAGAAAAAAAAGGTTTTAACCAGTACCATTTATTTTAATACTCCCCCACACCAAACATAACTTGCATTACTTTGTACCTCTTATTTAGTGCAATACCAGCTAATCCCTTGTACCAAACATGCACACGTTTGGTACTTGTGCTTTCAATTTCAACTGATCACTCGTTGTGGTCTCAATTTTATACCAATTGGTTCATTTCATCCAAAATAATTGTTTACCATTTTTCAACTTCCTCAAATGCCCTTAGGTTATTTTTCTTATTTTTTTACTTTCTCTTCTTCAAAACCAAAACCGAGAGGAGCTCTAAAATATATGGGTTTATGATTGTCGATCTTTAATCCAAGAATTTTACAATTGCAAACTGATTACAATTGGAAAAAAAAAAATATGCAAATTGATTTGATACATACTGCTAATAAAATCAAATAACATCACCATAATCACGATAAAATAAAATTTTATCAAATCTCCATCATATCAATTTAAACCAATTCAAAATGAGATTAAAATAAATTCTCATCATTATTCTTAACATTAGCAACACTCTCTAAGCTCCCACAAATGAAACTATATAAATAACTACCATTTCATATAAGGACAAATTACTGATCACTCCTTATACTTGTAGTGTCTCGACAGTTTAGTTTTTCTGCTTTCAATTTCAACTGATCACTCCTTGTGGTCTCAATTTTCTACCAATTGGTCAATTTCATCCAAAATGATTGTTTACCATTTTTCAATTTCCTCAAATGCCCATAGGTTATTTTTCTTATTTTTTTACTTTCTTTTCTTCAAAACCAAAACCGAGAGAAGCTCCAGAAAATCTGTGTTTATGATTGTCGATCTTCAATCCAAGAATTTTACAATTGCAAACTGATTGCAATCGGGAAAAAAAAATGCAAATTGATTTGATACATACTGCTAACGAAATCAAATAATATCACCATAATCACGATGAAATCAAATTCTATCAAATCTCCATCATATCAATTTATACCAAAATGAGATTAAAATAAATTATCATCATCATCCTTAGCATTAACAACACTCTCCAAGCTCCCACGAATGACCATTTCATATAATTAAGTTTACAAACAACACTACTACACTAGACTTAATTTTTTTTTCTTTGGCCAATAAGGCTCAAAATTAATTGGGTTATATAGCCTTTAGTGGTGGGTTGTGTATTCTTCGGTTTTGGTTTTGAAGAAAAAGGAAAAGAAAACAACAAGAAAAATAATAAAACAACACCTAAGAGCATTTGAGGAAATTAGAAAATAGTTAAGAACAAAATACTGGTCACTCCTCCAACTTTCACTAACTCGACAATTTAGTCCTTAGTGTTTCAATTTCAACAGACCACTCCTCCAACTATCTAATTTCGAACAATCTATTTTTTCCGTCATTTCTCCATCCAATTGCACCGTTAAGTTAGTGATGTGGCAACATACGCTCCACCTGGATCTGTCTCACTCTGTGTAATGTCATCAATACCCCTAACTCTTATCTAACCCCCAAAACCCAACATTAAACTCCTCATACCCTTAAAACTTGAAAACCAAAGAAGAGAGAATTGACGATCTGTGTGGGTTCCTTGCTGTGGTGGCAGTCGATCCAGATTTGTGGGTTCCTTGCTGTGCTTCTCCCTGTAGCTGTATCCCCTCCTATCTCCAACGGAAGAGAGAGAATTGAAGGAGAGAAAGGCTGACTGCTCTGGGCTTCATCGAATTACCTTGCAGCCATGGCGTTTCCGGTAATTAATTAGGTTATTCTTGGTATTTAATTCATCTCCTCTTCATGCCCTACAAGTTTGTGTAATTAATTTATCGAATTGCTTAAGTTTTGATCTCTTCGTTTTATGGGTTATTTCGGTCTTGTCATCTTCTTTGACGCTGGCCATTTTTTTTTGGCAAGCTTGTGCTCTGTTGGACCTCTACTGCAGTTACTGGTGAAGTTGGGAAGCTTCAAGTTGATTAAGAGCTAAACTCCAGGACTGAATAATTAAGGGATGTGGAGGAAGAATTATGCTATACTGTGGTCGTTGAGAAGAAAGGCTACTTGCTAAGTGAGATTCTGTAATTGATAAGGTAAATTCAAGGTTTCAGTTTTATGGCTATTGCAACACGTGATTGTGGTTGGGTAGTTTGGAGTTGAATGCGTGTTGATGCATAATCAAGTTGTAATTGAATTTTGAGGTTACTACGTACTGTATTCTTGGTATCTTAAAGGCTATATACTAACAATTGTGAGTTGAAAAGATGGAGCCTGTTTAGGATTCATTTGTTTTAATTAAAGGTGGTATATTGGTGATGAGTATGAATGAATTGGTTGTTTGAGTTGTGATCCTTGCTCGGGTTCTGTTTGAACTTTGAAGGAAACTAGTTACTGGGTGGCCTTATTAATTTGGGTATTTCTATTGTAGTCTGAATGTTGGTGTAAATGTGGCTTTTGCCTTTTTGGTCTTCATTACCGTAGTCTCCCATTCTTTGTTCCTTCTTTCTTTGCTGCTTCCAGGGTACCAGAGACTTTCTCGCGCAACACCTCAGGTATTAGTAATACCGTTGGGAAAATTTTGGGGTCCCGTGGGGTTTCCATCTTGAACAATTATGATCGGTGAAAAGAGGTAAAATTACTGGATTTTCTGAAAGATGTGGACCGTGTTGCGAGGGTGGGGAGCATGATGGCCAAGGAGAGCCTTAAGAGGTTGGCTAAGAAGAGGGAATATGAAATCAAGGGCATTATTGTCTTTTTTGAATGACAAGTCAGACATTTAACTAAACTAGCATGTGTCTATTTGCCACATCACTAACTTAACAATGCAATTGGATAGAGAAATGATGGAAAAAGTAGATTGTTCAAAATTAGATAGTTGGAGGAGTGATCTGTTGAAATTGAAACCTTAAGGACTAAACTGTCGAGTTAGTGAAAGTTGGAGGAGTGACCAATATTTTGTTCAATAGTTAACAACCATTTTAGACAGATTAGACCAATTGGTCGAAAATTAAGACTACGAGGAGTGACCAGTTGAAATTGAAAGTGCGATGACTAAACTGTCGAGACTCTAAAAGTATAAGGAGTGACCAGTATTTTGTCTGTCATATAATTAAGCTTACAAACAACACTACTACATTAGGTTTTTTTTTTTTTTTTGCCAATAAGGCTCAAATTTAATTGGGCTACATAGCTTTTCATGGTGGGTTATGTATTCTTCGGTTTTGGTTTTGAAGAAAAAGAAAAAGAAAGCAAGAAGAAAAATAATAAAACAACACCTAATGACATTTGAGGAAATTAGAAAATAGTTAACAACCATTTTGGACAGATTTGACCAATTGATTGAAAATTAAGACTACGAGGAGTGACTAGTTGAAATTGAAAGCACGAAGACTAAACTGTCGAGACTCTAAAAATATAAGGAGTGACCAGTATTTTGTCATTCTTTAATCAAACAAAAGATTAGTGCCTTAGAGGTTTGCATATTGCACAGGAATTATTTTGACCATTTGCATCCTAAAACTAATCTGAAACACAAATTTTGTCATCATCCTAACATCAAAACTATGGGAAGACTAAAGACAGTCTGTGTTCTTCAGTTGGGGGAGTAAAATTCAACATCAAATTTTTCAATGTGTTAAAAAAATCACCATTATGGTAGATCTGCATTCAGCAGATCAATTTAGCGTTTATCGGTTTTCTAATCGTATATAAGGCCTAAAGTGGACATATGAAGAATTGTCTTTGTTCTATAATTTGAAAGGAAAAGGTCCAAAGCCCATATATATATATCATCATTGATAAACAAGTCTCAAATTTGCAGGACAGATAGTTATAGCCTATGAAGCACGGACACGTTCCTGCACTGGCGTGTCGCGTGTCGGACACGTATCGGACACGGACACGCCTAAATACGGTAGGACACGCGAACTGCAATTCCGACACGTCTTGGACACGCGCGTGTCCATTTGGACTCGCGAGATGGGGTTGGACATGCGGGGTGGGAGAGGCGAGGGAGGAGAGATGAGCTGAGGGAGGAGAGGCGATGAGGGATGAGGAGAGCCGAGGGAGGAGAGGCACCGGAGGTGGAGGACGCAGGATCTGAGGAGGAGGTCGAAGAGGTGGAGGACGCGGGATCTGAGGAGGAGGTCGCGGAGGTGGTTGGAGAGGGAGGCGGCGGCCATGTAGAGGTCGCCGGGGTTCTGGGCAGTGAGGGGAGTCGGCCGGAGAGAGAGGAAGAGGAAAAGAAAGAGAGAGGAAAAAGAGAAAGAAGGAGAGTCTCGGGGAAAGAGGAAGAGAAAGAGAGAGAAAGAAAGAGGAAGGAGAGAGAGAGAAAGAAAAAGAAAGGAAGGAGAGTCTCGGGGAAAGAGGAAGAGAAAGAAAGAGAAAGAGAGAGAGTCAGCTGGGGAAAAATATATATATATATATATATATATATATATATATATAAATAATATTTAATTAACGTGTCCACCACGTGTCCGTGTCCGAAAAAATTTCATTTTCTCGTGTCCACGTATCAAATCGTGTCCGTATTGGATACTCGTGTCCGTGTCCGTGCTTCATAGGTTATAGTTTTGTGAGTTGGTTTACTCGATCATGTTCCTAAATGGATTCCTCTTTCATTATGCACCATACTCTAAATTATCATACTTAAAAAGGGAAAGGCATCTTGATCTGCTTCAAAGTTTCGTATAGAGATCGGTGTCATCATGTGGCTTGAGTCAGAGGCTATGGTCGGCCTATATCAGAATCTTAGCATCTCCACACCATCAACTGCATGCTTCTTCTTCACAACTCCTCCCAACACACTCAAAAGAGAGGTTAGAATATAATGAAAGATCTCAATCTCAGAATAACTATATGAAAAGCATGCACAAGAACGCCGTAGCAAATTTTCTGGCTGCTAATAAAGAAGAAAGCAACCTAATAAGGCTTTGAAGTCAGATGGCTGTCGATATAGCTCA
Source organism: Potentilla sterilis (assembly GCA_963682095.1). Classification (NCBI taxonomy): domain Eukaryota; kingdom Viridiplantae; phylum Streptophyta; class Magnoliopsida; order Rosales; family Rosaceae; genus Potentilla; species Potentilla sterilis. The sequence goes on along the minus strand of OY821763.1, from coordinate 8,266,326 downwards.
CGTCACGCTCTACAGCCTACAGGCTTTAGATTATATTCCCTTAAGCAGATTTAGTCGTCAGACTGAGACATGCCATTCTTAATCTGTAGGCTGATGTTCACTTTGCTTATGGTAACTTTCCATTTTCAGAGATCCACCATCTACGGTGTAGATGATATCATTTCAAAAGGGCATTGAGCCATTGACATTACAAAGCACATTCCAGATTCCCAGTTTATAGGCAAACTCCATTACTGTAATCGATCAGTTAACGAACTCTAACTCAACATGGGGCAAACATGTTTGTTATCACGTGTTAAAGGGACCGGAGCAAGGAAAACGAAGAGAGGCTAAAGCTGTGTGTTCAGCAAATGCTTCAAATAGGTAGATTTGTCTGCAAATGTGCAAAAGAATCTAAACTTTGCAAGATAATTTAAGGGAGTTGGGACACCGCAGCCATGTGTTTGAACAAGACACATGAAAGCTTTCTCCTCTAAAAGAGAAAGGTAGCCTTAGCCAGTATCAACGATAAACAAGTTAAAGAAGCATATGGGGGTGGCTAACAAATTTGATCATATTAATTAAGACAGTATCCTTCAAATCTAGGAATAATATAGGACAGTTCCCTAATACAAAAACCAACTTTGGCTCAGGTTTCCTGTTGCAGCCAACTACATAAAAGCATCGGTCACTCTGTTTTGCCTTATCAAAACAAAACAGGGTCGAATAGAAATTTTCAAGGTAGAAGAATCTTCTTGAGTTTTAGAAATAGTATTGGCCACTCAAGGAACTTTATCAAGCTTGAAAGTAATAGAACATTGTGAATAATCTCCATCAACATCTTAGTTACCATACCAAAGCCATCTTCTGACATCAAAATTCTAAGTAAAGTGGGTTGACTACAGAACTTTATGAAATCATGCAGGATAGTTTTGAAGCATAGCTTCATAGACAGCCTTGATTATTCTTCACCAAAATAGATAGATAGCTTCGATCATTGGCGGTGTGAGAACTGAGAACTCAAAAGAACCTAATATGTTTGATAGGCATAGGACGAGTGTTCTACTTATGAACTGATTAAGACTTATCTATATATGACCTATAAAGTTATGCCATTATGTCCATGGAAGGTTAGTATGTCACCATTTTGCATTATTGATTTGTTGTAAAGACATTTCTAATGTTTACATACGAGTAGAGTTTCTCTCTCGTTCACCACCTTCTGCAACTCACATATTTCAAATCTACGTAAAAAATCAAATATATGTATATGGGTTGAATTAGTTCTCACATAATAACTTATGTTTGTAACACAAACACAAACATGAAACGAGATGAGTTAAGAATAAATGACATGATCATACGAACGAGGTTCTAAAAAATACATTGGACAATTAGCTAATGAGTTACTAGTTTAAATCAAGTATCTAGTTCCAAAGGAAGCCAAAGTGAATTATCATATCCCTATTGACAACCCAAAAAAGATGAAAAAAACAAAAGAAAAATGAGAATAAAAACATGTTATATTTAGCGGACCACCATTATATTTAGGCTTTCTATTCCGATGCTAATATAAAGCTGTGTTTGGCTCTGATCAACCCGACGCTTTTGGCGGGTATAAAGCGAAGACGTCCTTCATTGGATAACGGCCACACTTTCCAGACCTCCAAACACCCCCCTGTGACCCACTAGTTGACGAAGCAAAAGCTTAAAAAGCCCAATGGCATTCCCGCAAATAGACTGAATATCCAGACCGCTTTTCTAACTTTTAACCCGAAACACACAGGGCAAACTTGTCTTTTTGTAACGTATCCGATAGTCTCCGGCCCGTATCCTGAAATATCTGGCACATATCCCATGGGTACGCTTGAAAAAGCGCAGGAAACGGTCCGAAACGTTCCAGGTACGTTACTGCAAAGACAGTTATACCCCTCTGTAATCTTGCGTTTAAGAAAAGCCGCGGGAAATTCATAAATTCGTTACCGAAAAGGAAATTCAAAACCAGAAAGCAAAGCAAAGAAAGAAAAGCAAGAAGGGAACATTCCCTCGTCCATCTCCAACTCCAATCCACACACCACACCTTTCTTCCCCTTCCGATTCCTCGCGCTGTCCTCCACCGCAAACTTTAGTGTTCTCCGCTTCACCAGATTCCTTGCTCCCTCCCCGTGGCCGCACAAAACTCTTAGATTGTATAAAATGGACATTCTGTCCCTAATCGATCCACTCTCTCCCACTTTATTTATTTTTCTCGGTGATCAGAATTTGAGGAATACGATTGCTTTAGTGTCGAAGCGAAGAATCTGTCGAGAAAATCACTTTCTTTCTATCTCAGAGATTCCATCTTTCTTTCTCTCTACCCTTTTTAATTTTGGACGATGCCTATTGCCTTGTTCCTCTCTTCCTTTTCTTTCAAGCCGTCCGTCAAGTAATTCCTTGTCTTTCTCTCTCTCTCTCTGTGGTGTCCGTCCTTTTCAAGCTCCCTTGGTGATTCCGGCGAAGGCTAGAACCTATACATAGGAGCTTCATTTCAGTCTTTCATGGCTCCCTCAGGTGTCAACCAGCTCTCTCACCCTTGTATTTATGGTATAACATCTATATTTTCCTGATATCAAAGACTCAGAAACTCGGCTAGTTCAACGGTTTCTTTTAGTTTTGTAGCTAGACGTGTTTTTTTGTGGAAAGAATTGTAATTAGTTGGGAGATGTGGTTGAAATGTTTTTGGTAAGCAGGGGAGTTTGTTTCTTCATACGCAGAGAGGAAGTCACGCTTTATGAAATGGCTGAGTAAACTTTTCAGGAGTGGGAACAATCGAGGAGGAACTGCTGGGAATCGCAATCCGCAGTTTATTGGTGACGAAAACATGGTCTGGCGTGCGCCTTTTAGATCAGTGGTTAGAACAATACCTCCTCTCTTTTCTTTTACTTCTTACTTATTTCTGGTTGTGTTTTTAATCAAGAGTACTACGAAATTATGATACTTCTTTGTTCAAATTTGATTTGCAAAAATGTTACTTTAAAAACTTACAAAAAGTAAATTATGACCAAGTCACCAAGATATTTCTTTTCTTGCTACATATCAGTTACAAAACAACAGATTCAATCTGAAACGTTTTAATCAAGTAAGGATTGTTTTTTGAGGTTGCAAACAAATGGGATTTGGAAGAATTACCTCTGCATCCTCATGATAAAATTTACTGCAATGTAGGGTTATATTGATGCCATAAAACATTAGCTTGCAGTATATTGATATTACTCAACTGTCAGAAAAATTCATCTGAAAGTTTGCTCATTGTGTAACTTTTGCTTCAGATTCTAAGTTAAGACCTGACTAGAAGGTCATCAGAACCTGTAAATTGTTGTTAAAAAAACCAATGTTTGATGCATGCCCTTATATGTTTTGAGTGTATAATACTAAGAACAAACAGTTTGTAACAACTACAAGAACCTTTAATTGTCCATGTACCTCTGAAGCATGTATGTCTCCCATCACAGTGGTAACCACTATTAAGTGTTTAGTCAAGAGGCTCCTTCAATTATGAATAGATATTTTAGCTTTATTGATTTAGTTTTGTCTCCTTTTTATCAGGATGAGCGGTCTAGAACCCAGAAAGAGAAAGAGGAGCTAGACCATGCGATTGCGCTCTCTCTAGGTGAAAATTCGAAGAGACCAAGTGGTAGGATTTCTGCTCTTCAAGATTTAACTGAACTCTTTTTACTATTCTGCACATGTTTATGTGGTTTACTATTATCATTCTTGCAGATTAATTTTTTTCTTTCTATTTTCAGGATATAGATGGCAGGAGAAAGATAACGAGCTTGCTAGGTCACTTCAGGATAGTCTAAATCCACCTATATATCCTCCATATGCCCCTCCAGTTCCTCAGTATTATCCGTATGGAACTAGGTTAGAATTTGTTGTTGTACTTGTATTCTGTGTAGCTTAGGGTCAATAATTTGATCCATTGTCTTATGGAGCTTGAAAATTGCTGCAACTGCTTCCAAAATTTCATGAGTTGGTGACCACCTATGTCAAAACATGTACAATCTGAGGAGAAAACAAAATCAAATTCAAGTTTAGCTAAAATCATTACTTCCTATCTTGAATACTGATCCTGTCTCTTTTTTGCCTGCACTATGCAGAATATGTGGTGGTTGTAAACAAGATATATGTTACGGTAATTATTTGGGCTGCATGGAGACATTTTTTCATCCTCAGTGCTTCTGTTGTCGTTCTTGTGGTCACCCAATTGTTGAGAATGAGGTACATTTTGTATGAGATTGTCTTTCTTGGACTCATATTATGTGTATGTTATTTTCTTTCATCTAGTTTCTTACCTGTGCTTTCTCTTGATTCAAGTTTTCTCTATCAGGGAGGGATCCTTATCACAAGTCCTGCTTTAAGGAGCTGGCCCATCCAAAATGTGAAGTTTGTCATCAATTTGTAAGAAAAAGTTTATTCTGGCTTATAACTCATCTAAGCCTTGTCATTTCCTGGGATTTGGTAACAATTGGTGATATGAATTGACATTGATAAACTTTCATTTCAATCATATTCAGATTCCAACGAATCGAGCTGGTTTGATTGAGTACAGATGCCATCCGTTTTGGTCACAAAAGTACTGTCCATCACATGAACATGACAACACAGCTCGTTGCTGTAGTTGTGAACGCTTAGAGGTACTAATCTAAGCCTGCAGTGTGATAATTTCTCTTATAAATCTAGTGCCCTGCATGAGTCCAAATCACTGATCACATTGTCTGTTTTTTTCTTTTCGCTTTCTTTTAGTCGTGGGATGCGAGATACATTTCAGTGGGAGATGGAAGGAGTCTATGCTTTGAATGTATGGAATCTGCTATCATGGATACCGGTGACTGTCAGCCATTGTATCATGCTATCAGAGATTATTATGAAGGAATGAATATGAGACTAGATCAGCAAATTCCCATGCTTCTAGTCGAAAGACAAGCGCTTAATGAAGCTATTGTTGGGGAGAAGAATGTATGAATTGATATTCTGCACTGATCTCCAAGTTATAGATTATTTTGGAAGTATATAATCTAAAACTGGTTCTTTGCAGGGCCTTCATCACATGCCAGAGACAAGGGGTTTATGCCTATCTGAAGAGCAGACAGTCACTAGTGTATGAAATCATATCACAACTTTGATAAGTTTTAGTTTTCTTCATTGATAATGAATAATTAACAAGGTGAGTTTTACCAAAGCTGTTTTTGTGCTTCTCCATTTAGATACTCAAAAGGCCTAGAATTGGGGGGCATCAACTTATCGGAATGAGAACACAACATCAGAAGCTGACTCGAAGATGTGAAGTTACTGCCATTCTCGTTCTCTATAGTCTCCCAAGGTAGTGAGAAGCTTCTGACTTATATCTCCCTCTTTGTAGAACTCACTTCTCTGCAAACTTCATCTCACTATACCAGTTTCCTATCTGAAAATGCAGATTACTGACAGGTGCTATTCTTGCTCATGAGTTGATGCATGGCTGGTTACGTCTGAAAGGTAAGTTAGAATATCTGAAGCTAGCTCTGTCTCAAACGAAACTCCACACTCTTATCAGGAATTCATTTTCTGAATACAACCAACTGTGCAGGCTACCGCAATCTGAATCCTGAAGTAGAGGAAGGTATCTGTCAAGTGCTTTCATACATGTGGCTTGAATCAGAAGTAATGCCAGGGTTCAAAAACATGCCATCCACGTCTACATCTGCAGCATCTTCTTCCACTTCCACATCCTCATCGAAAAAGGGTGGAAAGTCGAATGTCGAACAGAAGCTTGGTGAATTTTTCATGCATCAAATTGCCAATGACTCTTCCCCAGCATATGGAGGAGGGTTTAGAGCAGCTAATGCAGCTGTCAATAAGTACGGTCTACGTCGTACTCTGGATCACATTAGTCTCACTGGAAATTTCCCATTGTAACACGAAAACGATATGATCCCTATCTCTCGGTCTCCTTCAGTATAAGTTATTTTGCCAACCTCAAAGGATTGAGCTCATCAAAGAAGCTCTAAAGTCCTTTTGAGGATAACATATCCAATGCCACTCTTACCAATAAATAATGCACATCTTTGCCACTCTTATGATAGTCTTTTTTCCCTTCTTACATTGGGAAAAAGAATCCCCTTAAATAATGTTGCTGTTTATCAGATATAGTACTGGGCAAATATGGAAGATAATAGTAATAATAAGCTGAACAACAAAAACAAATATAAGTTGAAATGTTACATATAATGCTTGAACATGGAGGCCCTGACTCAGTACAAACCTAATCTTGTGGAAAGCAAAGTGGGTAACAATGTAGCCTTCTTCTCTTTAAAAAAAAAAATAGAAGATTACATTAGTCATTACTGATGCATGAATTGCGGCCCAGCAAAAAGAAGACTTAATATTCTTTTCAGAACTGTGAGAAGCAACTGTGCTGCATACATTTCTAAATGTTATATAAGATCCTAAATCTATACATGGAAAAATGCAAGTCTGAGCGTGTCACAGCAGCATCGCAAAAACTACCATGAGATAACTTATAACAGTTTTAAATCACATCCTCCGTTTTAGTATCTCGCTTCAATAGATGTACACCTACTATACAGTAGCACTAACATCTGCAAGAAGCATCTTCAGCGTCTCGTATGTCATAAAACAAATGCCTACACCAGGTACCACTTTGTAGTATTCCGGTAGAATTCCTCTATATAAGCCACGCAGACCTTCTGTCCTGAATATGTGCTTAAACGTACCGAAAAGACCTGTTGTGTAGACACGGGCACGGCCACCGGCCCCTTCCAACTGTTTGCGTCGCCTCACGAGATCCAATGGAAATGTTGCTGCAGAAAGAAGGTGGGGAGAGGATATAAGGTGGGAACACAATTATTGCATAACAAGAGTCTTCATACCCTACGACACTAACTGATTCTACAAGAACAGAGACCTCATCAACCATAAAAAAGCAAAGATACTGTAAAATTGAAGACCAAAGAACGTCTCCATAACAAGCAACCAAATTAAACCAGGCCAATCAAGACCAAAAACTTCTGACCACAAAGGAATACATATATAGTTGAAAAATATGATCACATAAACATGCAAGCATAATTTCAGAAAAAATCACATTCAACTTGAACATTAATGAATAAACACCACTACCACCAAGCTTTGTAAAACAAAAAGAAAGGGTACGGCATGAAAACCATGAATGAGGTCTCTGTAACTACTCCTTGATCATTCGTATTTATAAGACACATCACCCAACGAATAAAAACAACACTGGTAGGCTCCTTGTACTAAAGGCAAGTACCTAGGTCATCCAGTCGCTAAAGGGTAGAAATGTATTACATTATTTCCCTAAGAATGTCATTTTCAATATTTGGTAAGAAAAAGAAAATTATTATTAATCCACAGTTGAGGCAAATAAAAATAAACATAGTACTCCCATTTGTATCAGTGAGGCTAGACGGATTCCAATACCCATGAAGACATTGGAAAAGGAAGCCTAAGTGAGAAGCATACCTCAGAGAGGACACCTCTCACATTTGATAACTGAGAACAAAGGGTCACCTGTAATGCCACCCTATAATAGAACTGAGTGCAAATCTTTGGGAGACATCTCACCGAAGATATGCTGAATGAAGTTGGTCAAAATAAGATCTTTATTATTAGAAAAATTAAGTTGGATGAATGACGAATGAGAAACAATCTCTTGTCAGCTTCCTTACTACAATTCCCAAATGCCAGATTAAAAACCACTCCATTGTTGTCACTGACTCTAGGATTCAGTCTGGTTAGAGACTTGGTGCAGAGCCTGCACCACAACCTGTTTTCTCTGCATCAAAAGCATAGAAAACAGCTATTTACATCAAGGTCCTTATAATGATGGGGTTTCTAAGTTAACAAAATTAAACCATACTGCTAATTGTAATAGCATTGTTTTAATCAATTTAAATGCAATGATTCAGGTGGGCTATTTTTTTTTAGCAATTAACACAAATAAGTAGAGCCGACAGAAAGCATCAGTGGACCAGAAAATTGTTAAAGAAAATCTTTTATTACCCAACAAGGGTTCTTCAAGTGTAGTAGATATAAAAATAAATAAAAATAAAAACCACCATTGCAATTAGCTGATCAAGTATCAGAGACACTGACGATTTTGAACACTTTGAATTCTCAGTACATATCAATGAACCCATCAGGCACAACCACGACCCTCAATACACATAAAAGATATACAGGCCACCTTAAAGACTCGGGAGATTCCAAACAGTCTAGGATCATTCACCTGTTGATGATGCAATTCCGGAAAGGCTCCCACAAGCAAGACTAACCAGCACAGTAGAATCATCAGGCCTGATGTAAAGACAAATCAATATTATCGTGTTAGACCTGAAAATAAGATGCATAAAACGACAATCGAGGGGCATGAAGACCCCAAAAAATGCAGAATCCACAGGAAAAAGAAAAAAAAGTAATCACCTTTGTGCCTGCCAATAAGATCGTAATGTCTCATATACTGTAAAACTGATAGCTATACTGGGCCCGACACCCTACATTGTGTACAGTCCAGAAGTCAGCAGCAAACCAAAAAGAAATTTAAATATAAATGAGTTGACAATAGTGATAGTAGCATACCAAGAGGGTTGCTCCAAGTCCTTTATAAAGACCAAAGATACCCTCATCCCTGCTAATAGTTCGCAACGCATGCCCAATACCCCTGTAGTACATTTCATTTGTCTACAAAATACAAACTAATTAGTACAAAAACAAAATACAGACGTAAAAGTAATCAATCAATAAGAAGGCAATCAAGAGCACAATACAATAACCCCCAAAGGTAGAAGTGTTGAAACTGAATGGAATATATGCATGTGTATTGATCCAAAACTCTACCTCAGATAGCAAACTTTTGGGTAGGTTTTAATAAAGAAAATGATAGCTGAACGATTAACTTAAGTAGACATGCCAAGGTAAATTTCAGAGGACTTGGAATATATGCAGTAGATGTCAAGAGCTTTAAGACAATCAAACCTACAGAAATGCCCAAAGGTTCAAATGGTTGAAACTGGATTAAATATTTGCATTTGGGATAATTGATCCAAACCTACCTCCAGGCCACAAAGTATCGAATACATTTTAACAGAGAAAAGATAACTCATGATCAACATTTCAAGACAGCCAGGGACAAACTGAGAAGACAAGAAGACATGCAGCAATGTCCAATAACGAAAGGAAGCTGCATAGCATTCCCAAGCATGTCAAATAATCAAGTAAATTCTAGTAAAAGATAACAAAGATTGCCTCCCAACCATCCGACTTACCTGAGCTGCAAGGCGAGTCCTTACAAGATCCAAAGGATATGTGGTTGCGGCGGCTGTTATTCCTGCCAAACCACCTCCCACAAAATGTATACAAATGTCCGTACTCATGTTATCCCTGGAATTTTTGAGTCCTGGAACCGTCTTTAGAATCTGTTCCACATAAAACCCAATGAACCAAATGCCACTATATGATAATCAATAACTTACTTAAACCATGAGGTGTTTTTACGAACCTTTTTATACTGCTCATATGAATAGAAGTTGACTGAAGAATATGGAAGACGATGAGCAATCGTAACCAGATTTCCTTTCCAGAAAGCTCTAAATCCCTCTTCGCCGGCAATTCTTGAGGCCTCACGCCATATGCTAGCTTTTCTCATGGTCGCAACATCCGAATGCATACCTTGTATCTAAAAAGATAAGGAAATTCTCGATAAACCTAACTAGTTTAAGGATCAGTGGCTAGAATCACAGCAAACTAGCCAGACTACATCACAGCACAGAAGCGCCACAAAAGCGGAACGAAAAATCACATACACATCTAAACCACTACAACTATGAGCTTTAAAGAAGCAAAGCTTAACCTTCAACATTAAGTACAACCCAATTCATGCTCTTAAACACTAACATGGTCCTCTACTAATACCTTTAAAACTAACTCCACACTTACTAAACCAATTAATGCACCAAAACACTCCAACACAATTCAAAGACCGCATTTTTACCCCAAAAAAGTAAATTACTTTCAGAAACAATAGACTTAAAAATAACAACTTGAGCTCACAGAAGCAAAAATCAGAGAGAAAAACAAGAGGGGAAAACCTGGAAGAGAATAGTAAGACGAGCCAGAGGCGCAGTACACGTCTTCGCCAGAGCTCCGGCCACACCTCCGGCAAGGAGCTGCGACACCGTTCCGATCTGAGACTGATGTTGCTGCTGCAGAGGCTTCGGCTGCGGCTGAGGCAGTGACTGAGCTACGGCGGCGACGCCGCCATGACCGGCGTGTAGAGCTCTCTGAGCTCCTCCGTCGACCACCACCCCAACTCTCGCCTCCGTCTGCATTCCCAACCCTAGGGCACAATTTCCCCAAAACTCTAAACCCTCTTTAATCCAAAACCCTAACAGTAACGGACGATCAATTGCAGCAAAACCCTAACTGAATTTATTACTAGTTGCACAAATCCCAAAGCGGCTCTCTCTTTTGTGTTCAGCTCTGAACTTGAAGCTTCATATCGTTTTGCTTGCTTGATTTGAACGCAGGAAGGGGGAGAAGAAAGCTAAAACGACGCCGTTTCGGGTCACTTAGCTCTAAAGTAGGGTTTTGCGTCATCGTCAACTAACGGTGTTTGAGAGTTTCGCTCATGAACAATCAGTCCTACTGTAAAATTAGACAGGTGGCGTAAGGATCATGTTTCGCTCGTTCCTGTCCGTTGGATGTGATCTTACAAGGTCGGTGGGAGTTGGTTCAATGTATGTGGTATATGAATTAGTGCGGGCTTATGAGATTACAAGTGGAACTTGGCGCAGCGGATGGAGGTCTTTGGCGGAATATCTGTTTGTTAAGGTTTCGCATATTCTCGCGCGTGCAATTTGGTGATGACGGATGTTAACGTTTGCTTCAAACTAAGTCGGTTTTTTAGTACTCCATTGCCACGTAGCATTCTTGGAACCCTAACTAAGTCGGTTTTATTGTTTTTTCCTAACCAAGTCACCAACCTGGGCACCTAGCCTTGTTATTCTCCATTGACCAATTTTGTTTTACTGATTTTACAGTGGTGGTAAATTCGGATGAAACGTGAGAAAGCTTCACTCATGTTTACTTATAAAAATTTCTCCACCGTTTAGGTATTAGGTATTGGAGTTTAAAGTTTACAAAATAGAGTGCGTCCACTTGATGTAATATTATCCGATTAAAATATTGACATCAATGACGGTGGTGAAATAACTTATTTACAAACACATGAACAATGTGAGTTTTGTGGAATCAGTTTGGCATCTTTTGGTGGTAAGTTGGAGTCTCTTTTGTTTTTGGTCGGCTGATATTTCCATTCAACCAGAATTTTATTTTCTTAAGCATATGTAAGAAAGCAATATACTCTCATCTAGTATCTTCATCATATCTTTCTTTTGGTAGTGAGGATTTCCTGATTTTGGAATAATCAAGATGGTGTTTGGTTGTCAAATGTAGTGCAAGCAAGAATGAATATATACCTTGCTTAATCCATAATAGAATAAATTGGTCAATTGGAGATCATGTTTATCCTTTTGGTTATTTTTACCCTTCCACTCAATAGAGTCTTATTATTTTCAATCTTCTGGTGTCCACATTCCAGATGCTTCTTATATCCCAAATCATGGATTGTGACAAATTATAATGCCAGAGTATCAGATAAGTATTTCGAATATAGCACAATAGAATTAGGATTAAAACATAATGGTACTCCACTTTGTGAAACTATCTAGCAGTAGCACCACTTTAACTTATCAAAGCATTCATCCAAATCCGTAGCTTTCTCTTGCTTTATACATATACTTACCCAATAAACATAAAGAAAAAGCAAATCCCAGCTAGCACTAGCAGAAACATTCTCGATCATTTTAAGCCCTGTAGACTTAAAGCTAAAGAAACTTCACCTTCATGGCTTCCGGTATTCATATGAAGATAATTCCTTGTTAAACTCTCATAAGCTGCTGCATTGCTCTGTGTTTCATTATGCTTAGATATGTCAGAATGCTTGTTGGTTTTTGAGCGTTTAGTTTGGGGCAGAGTCCCCAAATGGAGAGGGTTTTTTGAAGAAGAAGAAGAGTGAAGAGATGGCATTCTTGTGTTTCTGCTCGTTGCGTCTGAAACCGAAAGCATTGGAGCTTGTTGTGTCTCAAGGCTGTGTATTTCTTCCACCATTGGCTTCCAAAGTCTTACTCTTGAATTGATAAACCAGTTGGAAACCTGCATATAGCCAAATGTTGATACCAACATGGTTAATTGCATTACAAGTCAGATGGATATTAATTTTCTAACCCCAGTATATGTGTGGTAACTTCACCTGAGTTCTTGACAAGCCTGTCTGTTGAGCTAGCATTTGCTTTTCAGAATCACTAGGATAACTGAAAATGAACAAATTACCCCAAGTTATATAAGAATAAAAGGAGACGTCGCTCATTGTTCAAGTTGTATATTATAGAGAAGTTACTCACGGGTGAAGGAAGTGTTCAAAGAGCCATGTCCTCATCACAGCCACTGCATTTTCCGGGAGTCCTCTTTGTGATCGAATCTCCGATAGGTGAAGCTTGTTGGTCAGATTCTCACGACTTGAATTTTGGCAATGAAGGCCTCTTTTAGAAACCTTCCTAACTTCATCTTTCACAAGGCTAATTTCACTAACAGTACTCTTGCCCTTGGATTGAAGTTTGTCCAAAATGGCATTCTTCAAGCAACAAAAGTGCTTCGAAATGGCCTTGATGGCAAACGATATGTAAGGGGCTGCATTTCCAACCCAATCAACGGATTCAAAGGATGCAACAACCGACTCCATCTGCTGGCAATATAACTTATATCTCTTATACACCTAAGAAGCAACTTTGTTGATGTTAACACTTAAACAGTGTTTGATACTTTGATACAATACAAAATAGACACATGGTATAGAACAAGACCCTGGGCCGGTTGGGCTAAAATAGAGTGGTCTTTTGTCCGAGGCCCAAGTCTAAACTTAGCCCAAAAGCGAATATAAACATTTAAAAAAAAAAAAATTGGGAAGAAAAACAGATAAACATTGGAAATTAAATTGTGACAAGACAATACATCTTTTACTTGCCATGACTCTACTGAACAAATCAATGATTGATGTGATTGTGACCCCTTGCCAGTCTCAATCAAATTTTCTATCAGTTGAAATGAAAGTGATATACCTTATACTACTATTATATTCTATACTATAGTAAAGCTAAAATGAATCATAATTTCAAAAACTGTAGCCATGAACTTCCATTACTCTTGAATTAAATTCATTTTGAGCATGTTTACCAACAATGTGGCATATAGAAATTAACAAGTACATGCAGTTAATCAAGGTGATTGTGTAGCTGTACCTCCTCGAGCATGATTGTGAGCCTAGAATTCTTGAACTGAAGCTCGACCCGATCACTGACTCCAGTACTAGTCTGATCTCTTCCTGTTTCACTGAAGTAGTTAAGAAGATGAGGAGGGTTCGAATCGGACCGATCCGACCCACAGAAGTCTTGAAGGAGCTGCTGCGCAGGGGTGAGAAACCTGGACGTTTTCAGTATGGAAGCGTAGCCTGTGAAAGGGCCTAGGGGAACAGAGCTTCTGAACTCCCCACCTTCACTGTAGTGGTCGTGATCGGAGAAGTGAAGGGAAAGTGGTGGTTGGTGGGTTGGCATGGTGGAGGGTGTGAACAGTGAGAGTTGTGGCTGTGGTGGGTTGGTGAGGAGGTTCATGACTCGGAGGTGGTCTCTTCTGCTTTGTTGGGGGAAATGAAAGGCTTCAAAACCCTCGCCAGCCATGGTTGGGTTGTGAAGCTTTAGAGAGAGAGAGAGAGAGAGAGAGAGAGGTTTAATGAAGGAGAGGGCAATGTCCTGACCAGGAAATGAGTCAAAGTTGCATACAGGGTGGTGCAGTGTGCTTAGCAAAGATATAGTAGATATGGTTCCAAGAAAAAAATAGCCAATGAAGCAGAGAAATTCTTACACACTAATGTTTTTTTTTTTTTACCTCATATAAAAGCTGGTTGGTTATATGTCTGACATATTGAAACGTGACGAATAATATAGAACATTTAGGGTTAATAATTTCCAACAGTTCGGCTCTATTACAAAAACATGTTTTGAGAGTTCAGCAGAGTTTTGAGAGTTAGAGTAATCAAGGAAGCAATCACTTCTCGATTACATGATTCCTTATGTATACAAATTAAGCCACGGATTGATCATCATTAAATATAGAATTATCAACCATAACTACTCTCCTCCCCACATTTTTGTAGGTATAACCCCTAGCCAGATACCCATACACAAATAAATTCAAGCCATTCAGGGATGCCAAAACCCAGAAGAAATTGTCCAAGCGACTTCCTCTCAAGTCCTTCCCAAACCAACTCCTCCCTTCCTTCTCAGTAATATGATCCAAAACAATAATTAGAAAGCTGCTTAAGAAGCTCCCAACCCCAATCACACTCAAGTACAATGCAATCCCTAGACTTCTCATCGAGTCTGGAACTTGGTCATAGAAGTATTCTTGCAAACCAACAAGAGAAAATGCATCCCCTATACCAAGAATTATGTACTGAGGAGCTAACCAGAACACACTCATAGCTTGTGGATCAGTATATTGTAGCCTCTTTCGTTCAACCAGTGCAGCCACAGACATTGCTCCCACCGCAAGTATCATCCCAATTCCGATCCTATGGAGGATGTTCATGCCCCTTTCATTTCCTGTTGCTCTCCGAAGAATTGGAACAAGAATTTTGTCATAGATCGTGACTGAGATTAGCATTGCAATCGCTCCAAGAGAGTAAATGGAGGCCGGTGGGATCTTGAAGTTGTTAGTAATGTTTCGGTTCATTGTAGCAGCTTGTTTAACAAAGAAGGTCGAGGCTTGTGCCAAACAAACTGTATTTGGTAATGAGGTGAGCCAAATGGGGATCATGTTCAAGATGAGTTTCAACTCCTCCACTCTTGTCAATGTAGCCAACCTCCAAGGGTTGTGCTTCTGCTCACAAGATGGATACTCATTCTCTTCAATTATTGCAGCCTTGTCTAGAAACCTACGGATTAAATCCTATTAGTATTGAGGTGCACATTTGAAGCCTCAAGTATTTCGATGAGTACTTTAAAATAGTAAGAATTAACTGATAGGCTGATAAGTAGCTTACCTGAGCCTATTCGTGTGAAGTAGAAGCCTTCCTTGGGAGGACTTCTCTGACTTGGGTTCAAATAGCAGATCAGGGCTTTGGGGATTGGGCAAATTTCTTTTTCTAATGGCTGCAACCAAGACCTGTAACATGGGTCTCAAAGGGCTTCCTTGTGCTACTCTATAACGGTAATAATGCTTCCCCATATAAAACGTAAAAATTGTTATAGCCAGGGTGATTGTGAGAACAAGGTCTGCTACCCCCCAGCTCACAGAGTCCTGAAGATAAACAATCACAGTTACACCAAGAAACAGCCCACAACAAAGTGCAAAGTTCCACCAGTTGAAAAAAGACATTTTCTTCTTTCTTTCTTCCAAGTGATCATCGTCGAATTGGTCGGCTCCGAAGCTTTGAAGACATGGCTTGTGACCTCCTGTTCCAATAGAGATGAAGTACAAGGCAACAAAAAGCAACACTTCATGAAGCTTTCTAGGGTGTTGACATATCTCTGTGCTGCAAGGCTTTAGCCTTGGGATGAATTGTGACATTGTCAACAGACTCAGACCCTGATGATGATTAATGGAATTTTCGAAAGCAGTACTTCAATATTCATGACTAATGATCTTCAAAATAGTTTGATATAGAGAATGTGTAATTGAATATTTAGTTATTTACCATTAGATATATGAGGGATGCAAACATAACCATGTTGAATCGGCCGATGTAGGCATCTGCTAAGAATCCTCCGATTAAAGGCACGATTGTTGTCACTCCTATCCAATAGTTCACATTTTTCGCTGCGGTTTTGATGTCTTGATGAATCACTTGGGTGAGGTATGTGATGAGATTTGTTGCTATTCCAAAGTAACTTAGCCTCTCACTAAATTCAATAGCTGATTCAGGTACAAAATTACATGTCGGTCACAATCACAGACAAAGTTCAAACTACTAGTTTATCTGTAGCTTTCAATGGAGATAATCTACCAACTTTTACTAACAAACTCCATTGATATAAATGTAAGTTTAATTTTGTGTCATAAGCATAGGAGGGTCTCGCTCCCTCTAACCAGAGGTAGAAAATGACACAACTAATCTGTGTAGGCAACCTATATTTCAAGGAAGAAATTGATTGCTGTCGAAATATGTTGCCAGCAACCTTTTTTCAATCAGTTGGCAACAGAATTGAACTTGTTTTCTAAGTTGCTAAAGGCCAAGAAACTAGTTAGCAACATCACGTTTTTCTGCACAGTAAGTTCAAGAGCCAAAAAGATGGCACCAGTCTGGTTGTGAAGTAACGTGCCGAGTAAGTAGTTTTAGACCAAATCAAGAGGGATTAGTATATTTTCACCAGGAAACTATTAGAACTGAGATTAATTATAAAGAACATAAACAATGACATCATTTGAACTTGAAAGATTGATGAAATCAGCAAACACTATGTTAAGAGTTGAATAGCTAGGAGCAGATACAGATCGACTTACTGATGATAAAGAGAGAAGCTTTCCAAACGCCGGTTGAAGCACGTAGAGGAACTTTTCCTTTGTAGTCTAGAGATGAATCATGAACCAAATTCTCTTCCTCTCTCTTTGTTTCTCCACCTGAACTTTTTAATCTCTTTTCAACTTCTTGCAGCTCCATCATTGGTATTGGTAATGAAAAGAAGGAAATATATGGTCTGTTTAGATCTTGGAAGTTTTCTTATCAAGTGGTGCTTTCTTTTAAATGATTCTATACTGCGTTAGAAACGTGCTTCGTTTAGTCAGTTTCATGTGAGAGCAAATGAGTTAAAGTCTATTGTTGGTAACTGGCACCAGTAAATATTAAACCTTAACGTTATCCCAGAAAGCCACTCACAATTCTACCTACTCCGCTGTTCTTCTTTGAATTCCCATTCGAATATATTCAAGCATCCACAAAAGACTAGTTGATGTGAAAGTTTAACCAGTAATCATACATATTATATAGTATTCTGTATAACTGTGGTATTAAATTGATCCTACCACAGATCAGCTTCATATATATTCTTAGCTTCCATAGCCACTCAGATTACATATGTAAGTTGTGCTGGCCACTTACAAGAAGCTTCCATAGCCACTCACATTTTTATCCTCAGACGCTTTTACCCTTTAATCTTTGTTGATTCTTAAGAAGCTTCTTGTACGTGTTTGTTGTAAGCATAGCTGGCCTAATCAATTAAAGGGTAAACATGTTATTATAGTGTTTGGATACATAATTGAAATGGTCTCATCGTTTTCTCCTTCTCCTTTCCAGTAAACTCAAGATAAACAGCACAGTTTCAAAAGAAAAGAAGATTTTCAGAAGCCTTGATTTGTTTTGTTCAACTCAAACTTTGTGGTGGATTCTCTGTTGAGGCATATAAATGATTGACGACTAGCTAGGATTTCAAGGTCTTCATGGGAGGTATATATATTCAAAGTGCTTGAGTAGTAGCAGCAAAAACCAAGAATCTGCAAATGTAATGTTAAATCATCAAATCCTTAGCCAATCTTTGGCTGTGTGTTACAGAGTCAAATGAATTTGCTTCATTCTATCTCTATCTTTTGGTTTTATGTTCTTGGTAAAGAAAAAGCAGAAACTTAGAAAAAATATACATGGACGATTTTATTCCAGTATCAATCAAGTACAAATATTCACAACATCAAAAAGAATAGAAGGAGAATACAAGATACAAGAAGAAAAGTAAGAACATATGTATGAAAGTATGAAACTGTACTTACAATGCTTGTTTCATCTAATCTTTGCCTATACTGAGGGAGAGACCCTGACTAGCCTCCCATGCATACTTCCAAGAAGTGCAAAACATGAGACAGCCCCTGCTCTTTTTCTTTGGCCTCTAGAAGTAAGTACGTGACAAGCAGCTAGAATGTAGCCAGCCCTCTTTTGTGAAAAAAAGAAAATTAATAAAAATAAAAATAAAAAATAAAAAACCAAAATTGTATATGCCTACTTCCCCTTCTCCTTGAATAGTTAGATGTTCTTAGTTAGAGCAACAAGTACTTTTCTTATTCATGTCACCCGATAGATTTGCAACGTTGATGGTAGTTCCTTGAGGTAGCCCGGTCGAAGCCGCCTCCTGTGCTGCTAGTGCCTTCTTGCTTATTATGTGGTAAATATCCAACAAAATAGTCTGAAATGCATGCTCAACATTAACGGCCTCCAATGCTGAAGTTTCTAAAAACGAGAGACCTTCTTTCTCAGCCAAGAGTTGAGCATCTTCTTCTGGGACAGCTCTCAGGTGATTGAGGTCATTTTTGTTACCGGCCATCATAATGACAATATTTGAGTCTACATGGTCTCTGAGTTCGCGTAGCCACCTGGTGACATTGTCAAATGTTTGCCTTTTGGTTATGTCATAGACCAATAGAGCACCAACAGCTCCTCTGTAGTAAGCACTGGTTATGGCTCGGTACCTCTCTTGACCTGCTGTATCCCATATTTGTGCTTTCACTGTCTTCCCCTCTACCTACATTAGAATAACATCATAAATCTGCTGTAAATGCATACTAAGTATCTTAAGATGGAAAGTTTACACAAGGCCACTTATGAGAAGAGGCATGCTGCTACTTATGGAATGTTAACATTGGTATATTGCTTTGGTTTCAACTGTTCTCGTCTAGTAACGGACCTCTGTTATGAAGACAAGGATTTAAGATAGACCTATCGAATATCATTTTGCAGTTGCAGCCTTAAACTTGCATGCCATACATGGTTTCTACCATTCATTAAAAGAGAACACCATTCATAACCTACCTACACACAACCTTGACCCTAAGCACTTAATATATCTTGAATTTAGTTATTGCAGTACCATAATGAGGTACAGTATAAAATTTAGGTTCAAATGCTAGCAAACAAGGAAGCAAACACAGAATGGCGGTCAAGGACTACAAATACCACCAAGGGTCTTTCTTTTCAAAGAAAACCTATATGAACAATAACCAGCTAGGTTGGGAAACTTGGCCTGTGACCACAGTAGAGGGAGATAATTTCTATTCGCTTGTTTATCCATCTGTCTTGCAATTAATTTGTGCTGATTGCAATCAATATGAAATGATCATAAGGGATTTATACGATTCTAATTCATGGATTGCTCAACTAAAAATTTGAAGGACTTCCCATATATACCTCCTAACCACCTAGACCTAAACCTAACACACCCTTCTGCTCTAGAGTTTCTCACACTCATCATCTTCTGATCACATCTTTTGGTCTCTTTGAAAGAACTGTTTTTGACATAACAATATACTATCTCCACAACTCTGAACAAATCCAGAAAACTAATACCATCACACCAATACATAGTAAATTCTAACCCATGTTACCGTAGACAAGAAATAAACAAACGTATGCTACAACATTATTTTCTATTCAAGATAGAAAAACCTGATCAATCACATACCGAACATTAATGTTTAAAGACATTAAAATGCCTGCAGAAAGTTGGAACCTAATTTCAACTCTAGAGCAAACACCAACCTGTAATGTCCTGGTTGCAAATTCAACTCCGATGGTAGACTTGGACTCCAAACAAAACTCATTCCTCGTAAACCTGGAAAGAATGTTGGACTTTCCGACACCCGAATCTCCAATCAACACAATCTTGAAGAGGTAATCATATTCGTGATCGACCTTGTACGCCATATGTTCGAATCCTTACACCACCCCAGCCCTGCCAGATCCAATTCACCCAAAAACACCAAGAATACAATCAATGCCATTAACAAGAATAACAAAGCATTTTCTTTTTACCAACATTTGCAGTGTCAATAAGTTTTTCATAGAAAAAAATGGAGAGTGATACAATAGAACAGAGACTAACCATAAAACAATGGTGTACAGAATGGTGAAAAAGAATGATTATCTGGATTTGAAAACTCTGTTTTGTTGTCGATTAGATTGCATGGAAGAAATATGAGGAAACGAAGAAGAAGAAGAAGAAGAAGAAGAAGAAGAGACGGAAAACGGATGAAAATGCACCTAAAACGGCCCTTTCACGAGCAGAACTCGGAGGACCCAACTAGACGACAAGGCGTACGTACTACATGAAACAACACGTCGCTCTAGCACCAAAGTGAACCAAACTAGATTAGTCATCTGCATTAAGTTAAGTTTTTACTAATCTAGAACCAAAGAAAATCTAGGTTTTACTTTTATTTTTACTTTTTGTATTACATTACTTTTTTATTCATTGGTAGTATACTCGCCAATGTTTAAAAAGGCTCGCCTTGCCCCATTTTACAGGCTTTTTACATAAAAAGCGAGCTAAAGACTTCCCAAGGCGCGCTATAGCGCGAATAGTGCCACGGCGTGCTGAGGCG
The DNA here is from genome assembly GCA_963682095.1 of Potentilla sterilis. NCBI lineage: Eukaryota > Viridiplantae > Streptophyta > Magnoliopsida > Rosales > Rosaceae > Potentilla > Potentilla sterilis. The sequence continues at coordinate 8,245,815 of OY821763.1, read as the reverse complement.
TTGTCTTTCATGTTTTTTGTGTCCTCTTAATCCTAGTCATAATAATGTAGTTTTGACTTTTAATCAACTTATTTAAGGTAAAAGAGAATAGGGTTTCTTACTTTATCGTGAAGTGAGTTGGATTTCCTTGCTCCAAATCGATCTCAAAGTTTAGTTTCTTTGTTCCGAGTCTTTTCCTTGTCATTTTAATGTTTGAGATGAATTTCATACTGATGTAGAGGTGGATCTAATGGCTCTTAGTGATGAAGAGAGAAGAGATTGGAATGAATGAATTGCAATTTATGTATTTGTTGATTTAAAATGTGTAAAATTAATGTATTTGATTTTTTTTTAATCTAAAACTATTTTTATCTACATTTTATTAATTATAATTTAAATATTTACAGAGCACGAAAGGCTTCTCCTCGGCGCCTTAAGGCTTGAGGCTTCGAGAAAACGCCTTGCATCACGCCTTCGCCCATTTAAAGATTGATACTCACTAAATAAGCAGTGCCGGAACCAACATTTGAATTATTCTCTTTAATTGTCTTTTTGTCTCATACAAATGTAGTGGTTATGGTAAGATGGAGAAATGCAAGTCCGGACCCCTTCTAGCTTGAAGGTAGTTTCGCCCTGAAAATAAGTGAGCACGAGTAATGTTGAATGATTAGTCATCCCTCTATATTAGTTTTGTGGTTTGTTCCACAATATCATATGTAACGCGTTTCATCTATTTTTTATTTACTGTTATATCCTTTATATATTTTCAATTAACCTATGGTATAGGGATATGTTGACAGTAGCCATAGATAGGCTACCCAGGCCCCCAAACCCGCATCCAGGCCTCCTGGACCCGACCCGGGGCACGGGAACAGAGCATGAACACCTGGTCCCGCGCCCGGGGAGGTCTTACTTATGATCGGGGCCCGGGAACCAGGGACGGCAGCTACCCAAACAAGGGTCGAAATAGCCCAGCAATATGTGCAGAAGGGGGCCAGTCCCACATCGAAGGATAAGGCCAGTCCTCGTACCCGGCAGCCTATATATGAGTCCCAACTACCCTCATTAATAGGTAATCAATACTCCAACTACTTATTCCCGCTTAAGTTATCAGTTTATCCTAACTATACTGACTTAGGCATCGGAGCGGAATAGACCGGCCCCGCCCGGTATTCCCTTAGTTAGCAGGATTTGCAAGAAAGATTCACACCAAGATCCATCGGTCTCTGTGAGTCTACGGATTCAGACAGAAACAATTGGCGCCGTCTGTGGGAAGATTTTCAAAAAGTCGACGTGTTGTCCTACCAGCAGGCCGGAAGGGAATCGGTCGGCCAACGGATCACAAAAAAAAAGGGGTTTACGCGCAAGTATGTCTGTAAGTGCAGAAAGGAGGGAAAGAAGTCCAGAGGCGGATCGGCAGGTTCTGGAGCCAATATTGGTCAAAATCCCGGGGGCGAGTAAGGAGCAGTCCGTTGGCGACTGCAGCCAGAACGCTGCCACCAACCGTGATCCGGGCGGTACAGTCGGCGAATAAGACCAAAATGCGCGCGGGAAAGACCCGGAGGAATCTCACCAAGTCTGGGACTTGGAACCTGCACCAGCGACCCAGGGTGCCCTGAGCAGAGAGGAAAATAGGTTGGCCGCCAACAACAGCCAAGACGATGTGTCACGCCCCGGTCCTGACGTCAGTGGGGTTTTAGGCACCCGGCGTCGATCCCGAGGTGTAAGTTAAATGTTACAAAGCAGAATGTAAATAAAAATTAAAAACACTTATTTTTAGGCTCTTCACTCTAGGGTCGTCCGACACTTTGACTCGACATGCACTAATCACTTCTCTGCAAAATAATAAGTAAATGGGTGGGTGAGTAAAATCATGCGCTCAGTGAGTGCCCTATGTAATATGTCAGCAAGGCCATGTCATTTTACACACGCGACAAAATACGTATAAACATAACACAAGCGAACCAAAGCATATAACATAATAACAATGCATGCATGGAATGTTCCTCCTCACACTTTCCACTGCCCTCAAATATATATTTTTCTTCTTTCGTTAGTTTTCTTGTTATACTCATGGTCCCCAGTCCCGAAACCTGATTAGATCATTTTATCGACTTCTGGTATCGAAGGGGCATACTTTCCCCAAACTCGTGCACATGTGGGCTGATCATAGTTACTGGATGTTCCCATGAGTTAACTCAACTACACGAAAGGTTTTATTTTCAATAATAGTTCCCAAACACTCATGTTCCCTTCAACTTCCAATCTCACCATTTCCCACCATGAAATGCATGATCAGGTAAAATAATTCAAAGCAGAAACACATGCTTTCCAACATTGTAGATACGTAATAACCAATCAAAAATCTAAATATCACCAATATTCATAACAAACAATGTCCAGCTCATAATATATATACCGCATATTTCACAAACAGACATGCTTCACTTGAAAATAGAGAGATATTTCATAAATATATCAAAATCATGTTTTTCGACTATTTTAAAAGCATATAAGAATATTTGAAACACATTACATAAACCACTCACCTCGACGAACCGAATCGACACCTAGATCGTAAATCGAGCAACCTAGAACGAGCTTTCTAGAAATCACCATTGGATCTAATTTCAACCACTATAGATAGAAAGATCGCGTGAATACGAATTCGTAGCTACTTGCGGATTCAGAATCGGAGTTACGGATCAAAAGTTATGATCCGCAGAAGTTTCGTCGCAAATCTAACAAAATGATAATTTATAGAGAGAGAAAGTTGAGAGAGAGAGAAACATACGGGAAGAAATGAGGGCTGATCTCCTATTTATAGGAAAGCAAGACCAATCAAAGGGTGACAAATGTCAAAGTGTGAGGCTTCCACCAACAAATTTGTGCCAAGTGTCAAGCAAAGGACAGAGTCACTCTATCCAAGTGACAAGTGTTCTATGACTCTTAGGGCTGATATACTTGGTCACTAAGAAAACTTATTGACCAATAGGAAGCTGCCACGTCACCATAGTAGTAGAATTTTGATCAAACTTTGAAAAATCGCTAAAAAAAGCTCGGAAACTCAAATAACTCACCGAAAAATGTGACGAACTCGTGACAATCTCTACTTTCTATTTCTAAAAAGAAAAATAAAATTTGACCAACTTCAATAATCGAGAGAGGTGGGACAGTCATCAGGGGGGAGAGAGAGGCGCCGACGTGGCGGGAGAGGAGTTCCCGACAAACACAGCGCCACCGGAGATCGTCCCCAGAAATCGGCGGGCAAGTGGTTCATTCGAGGGTGATACTATAAACCCGACCGCACGAGCACTCCAAATACTATCTGACTCAGTGTCAGATATGAAGTCCCAGATGGAGGCCAACGAGAGGAAGGCAACGAGACCGCTAGAGAGCGCGCGGTTCAATGAGCGAGCCGGACCCTTCTCACCCCGGGTTCTGGAATCCGGAAAGTCAGGCACCCAAAAGTCACTAAAGCGACGTACTCTGGGGCCGGTTGTCCATACCAACACCTGGACAACTTTCGATCCCAAACGTGTGCTAAGGGTTACTTCGACGCCGTCTGCTGTAACATATTCCAAGAGACCCTGTCCGGGGAGGCATTCAGCTGGTTTTACGAGTTACCGGTGAACTCTATAGAGGCATTCGAGCAACTGGCCGACATATTCGTAGGTAGGTTCATCTTAAGGGTCGAAGGGGCACGGACCTCGACAATTCTCTTTAACTGCAAGCAAGCCGACGACGAAGAGCTGAGAGCCTTCGTTAACCGTTGGCAAACGGCCACTGCCGGGGTTAGAAACTTGGACAAGGGGATTGCCGAATCATCTTTCAAGCAAGGTCTCAGGCCCGAAAAGTTCTCGTACGTTGTGCGGGTGGAGGTCCCGTAGGGTTACGATGAACTGATGGCAATGGCTATTAGGCACGCCCAGGCAGACCACGAAATGTACGAGAGTCGCCAGCACAAGAGAAGGCATGAGGAGCCGGGGGCCTGCCCGGCAGGCAGTCAGAAACTGGCAGCAGGGCTAGGACCAAGGGGCTTCATCTGACCAAAAAGGCATGAGGAGCCGGGGGCCTTCCCGACAGGCAGTCAGAAACTGGCAGCAGGGCTAGGACCAAGGGGCTTCATCTGACCAAAAGCCTAGAATTTGGCGGAACCATCAGCGCCAGACGGACAATTTTGACACCCACCAACGAGGTGGAAAGCCCTCGTCCTACCAGCAAATCCGCCCCCTGGCAGTCATGCCCGCAGGCCGACAAGAGGTATTCTCCACGTTAACCTCTTCTTACGAGGATATCTTGTATGAGAACTGGAACAACATCCCTCCGCCGCCAAAGAGAAAGCACCCAAAGGGGAACCTGACCAGAGCGCAGACCGGTAAATACTGCTCCTACCACGATGAAGTCACACACCGAACAAACGACTGACTTTCCTTGAAAACAGCAGTTGAAGGACTAGTCCGTTGCGGCGACTTGCAGCGGTATCAAGGTGAACCCGGCATGTAGGAACTGCGCGGGAAAGGGATTTCTATCCCACCCCACCAAGGCTTACCCCCCGCCTCCCCCTGTTCAAGCCCGCAGAGAATCTAGGCATTCCAACCACTCACCAGCCCGAGAATAAAATGCTAATTTTTCCAACACAATTAGCTAGGCATTCCAACCAGTTGGATCGATGTAATTTCAGAAGTTATTCCAACTTTGTTTCCAACTAAGTACAAAGGGCAAATCGTTGGTAGCCAAGTCAAAGAGCAAATTAAAATAGGCATAACACACGCTCAAGTAAAATGTCTATTCATTAAAACTCAGGGCAATGCTTACAGGGGACTACGCCACCGACAATCAATCCGGTGGGAGTGCAAAAAGAAAAAAAAACCAAAAAAAAAAAAAACAGAGAATAGGAGGCAATTGAACAAAGTATGGAGCCTACGGCACTCTCGCCTGCTCCTCCATTTCAGCAACCTCTCCTTCAGTCGCCGGTCCACCCACTGTCCCCTCACCGGCCAGCTCGGTCTCTCTCACCAACTCCTCTTCCGCATCTGCCAGCGGCTCCGGTAGCTTTGAGGTGTCGAGATAGCCCTTAGCCTTCCAGTCGTCAAAGGCATCGGCTAGCCCCGCCTCCCGGGCCCGTTCCAACAGCTCAAGAAGCTCATCGCTTTCCTAATACTTCTTGACAGTCCTCTGGTACAGCTCCGGGTCATTCTCATCGACCGCCCCGTGGGCAGAAACTGATACTGTCGCCACCTCCCGCTTGAGCTCCTCGACCTTGGTCTCCAGCTCGGTCCTCTCCTCCTCCAGGACCTTCTCCTCTTCAAAAGCCTCGACCTGGGCCTCCAGCTTGGCCACCTGATTCCTGGCCCTCTCCTCCAACCGGGCCTTCTCCTGTTGGAGCTTGGATTTCTCCACCTCCAGGAGGTCTCGGGCGCTCGTCAACGTTGCCACCTGCTTCTTCAGCTCCGGCAGCTCTTCACTTGCATATGACTGATATAAGTGGTACAACCGCTACAGTTTGACAGGCACCGGTTAGAAAGCAACAAAGCACAAAATAATGTTGAACGGATACCAGTGGCAAACTACCCTTACATGGAGGGCCATCTATTTGGTTTTCAGCCGGTGCCCCTCCGGCCACCCTCCCGGAGCCCTAGTCTTATCCAGCTCCATGCCCCTCACATCCATGGTCAGGCTCCGGATTAAAGGCTTGTCCGGGCAGCCATACTCCGGTTCCAGCCCCGCAGCAGGAGTCTTCTCCACCCCCGATGCTCCTGTGCCGGCAGCAGCAGAGCTAGAGGCTGCAGGAACCTTGCCTTGGGCGGCAGTGGTGCCACCACTCGTCAGCTTCAGCCGCTTGGCCAAGCTCTCACCAGCCGACCAGCCGGTGAACTTAACAAGAGCGGAGGCCGGCATCTCCCGAGTCCTCCTCCTCTTTTCCTCCAGATCAATCTGTAAGGAAGAAGATCGGGCGGCAGACAACGGGGACCGGGCGACAGTAGGCACCTACCCCAATCGTCGGGGAATCGTTCCAGCACCACCCGGTGGCTTGGGTGGCCCGTTGCAGGAGTCTTTACGCATTTTAAGACGTAATCCATGTCCGAAACATCCAGGGCCACAAGTTCGTCGTGTAGGGTCAATTCGCCTGTTTCCCGGTTAACCGTGGCTCGCGCGGCGGCATCCCCCTTCTCCTTCAGTTTGGAGACTAGATCCCGGTTGTCCATCGACAGCGTTTCGTGGGCTTTAATGGTCGTCCGGGCAGATATACCTACAGAACACCAAGCAAAGGGGTTAGACAAAACACCAACTAATTCAACAGGAACCAGTACAACCACTCCACATTCCACCACCCACCGGGATTCCCCCCCCCCCCCAAGGCTACACAATTCCAGCACCTCCCGACGGATGAAGTTGTAGGAACTACGCTCCTGGTCGGACCAACACCCAAATACTTGGGCGATTCTATCCCTCTCCAGGTCAGACAACTTGTACGACTAATCGCCAATTGGCTGAAAGGCCCCAGGAACGCGGTACTTCCTACTCCTCTTCTGCCAATTACCCCCGCCATCACCACCTTCTTCCTCCAATTGTTATTAAGCCAGGAGGGCAGGCAGGTTATCACCGGCTTATTGTCCCGGGCGGAAAAACTCACACACCCCCGGGCCTTACTCTTCTTCGAGTACGTCAGCCAGTACAGGGCCCGGAACTCATTCACCGTAGGGAAGCTCATATCACAGAGCCAGTAGAGACATCCTAGACCCAGTAGTTGCCTCCACTGGTTTCCGGGAAGTTGTGCCGGTGATATCTTAATGGCACTAAGCAAGTACTGCACAAAATTCGGCAGCGGGAGAGAGAACCCATGCCGGAACTGGTCCTCGTGAATCGCAACCAAGCCTTCCTCTGGGTTGCAGGCCGACTCTCCGGCATACAGCGACCGAAGATCTATCTCTCCGAGAATACTCCACCTGGTCCGAAACGCGGCAATCTCTCCGAGATTTAAAGAGCCCTCAGGCTCGTCACAGCCTATGGTCCTATTCCCGTCCACAAGTGTGTAGTGCGGGGTGCCCGCTTGGTGGGTCGTGCCCACGGACACTCCATAGGGAGCATCCTCTTGTCCTAGAGACCCAGATGGTGACGTCTCACCAGTCGAACGGGCAATGGCATCTGGCCCCGAGGACGAGGAGACAAGCCAGTCCTCCATCCTCTCTTGATCGTCCGTCACCAGTCGTCGGGCGGCCGATTCGGAGGTTTCACTAGAGCTCCTAGAATCCATGTTACCTAGGGGAAATAAAATAAAAATAGAAACCCTATGGCCGGTCAGAAATACAACTCAAACAACGGCCGCAAATGGCATGTAACACCTCAGCACAGCCTCACATCGACCACTCAGCTTATCAGCCGAAAATCCCCAGATCTCGATGAGATTCGGTACCAGCGGGGTCACATCCAAAGGGCAAACCGAGATACAACCAGGTGCCAGTCGAGCAAGAGAAAAAAAAAAAAAATTCAGAATCACAAGGGCAGAACTCACCGATTGGTATGAACGACGACGGAAACTCAACAACTAGAAAACACCGAGCAATTTTGTTGAACTGGGGAACACTTCTCAACCAAAACCAATAATACACGAAGCAGCAGGGGTTTATATACAGGTCCAGTATCCTAAGCACCCCTTCAGTCCCCCACCCTCCAAACTGAAGTAGGGTAAGTAAAACGCCCCCGGATCAGGGCAATCCATCCCTGACATTCCCATCACGGCACGTTTTCCAGTATTAGTAACTTCCCACGCCATCATAACTGATGGGACTGATGGAATACCTCATTCAATGCATGTCAGACACTTACCTCGCATGTAAATGGTAGTTGAACCTACAACCTATTCCAATCTATGCCTGCGATCTCCCAACGGTACGGGCATTCGAACTTCTATTCCAACAAGTTCGTTGTACCCTAACACATAAACCCTACGGTACAAGGCATTCCACCGGTCGAGCTTATTCCACCTCTACGGCCAGCAGCAACGGCTAAAACCGGGAGATTTGTTCTCTCATACATGACGAATCTTCCAGCAGGCTAAAAACCCTGCGCATGTTTTCTCTCATCGTCGGGCGGTTGACTAAAGCCAAGAAACAACGGCTAGGTATCCCACCGGAAAAAATCTTCCTCTAGCACAGGAGAATTCTTCCCGCAGGCTCAAAACCCTACAGGAATATTACGTACAGGCTATCATATTCCAACTGTAGTACCTGCTCCAACTAAAGGCTACCCTATTCGCCGGTACATCCAGCTTCAACCATTGGCTGCGGACTTCCACCGCCCAGATCTTCACTAGCTCCTCTCTCCCTCCTACGGAATAACCGGTCGTGCGAACCGAAACATTCCTACGGACAACTTCGTACAACCTACGGGCTCCAGGTACCTCTGAGATTTATAAACCCAGGAGATTTGTTCCTCTCATACAGGACCAATCTTCCCGCAGGCTAGAAACCCTGAATATACCTCATACTTGTAAGAACAAAGGCTGATAAACAATCAGGAATGTTGGTTAATACGAACACAAGACCACTTCACCCGGGAGATTTAACCCTCTCATACAAGACAATCTTCCCGCAAGCTAAAAATCCTGCACATGTACCTCTAGGCTTTATAAACCCGGGAGATTTGTTCTCTCATACAGGACCAATATTCCCGCAGGCTAAAAACCATGCACATTATTCACGCCTGCAAGAACAATGACAGTGAAACGTGGGGACGATGCCCAATGTATACTCTGGGTCATTCCACCCCACCGGGAACTCCTCTAACACATGACACATTTCCCTCCGGTACCGAGTCACCTCATTACACAACTACTCAAGGCAACCGATGCCCTAGGCGGCTATGGTTCTAGATTTGGGGGACTCGCTTATCCTCAAGCATTATATTCACCAGGATTCCCCGGGACATAGCATGCCATGGAGGATTTCAACGCCACATTATCCTCATGCACTATATTCACCGGGATTCCCCGGGACATAGCATGCCATGGCGGATTTCAATGCCACATTATCCTCATGCACCATATTCACTGGGATTCCCCGGGACATAGCATGCCATGGCGGATTTCAACGCCACATTATCCTCATGCACCATATTCATTGGGATTCCCCGGGACATAGCATGCCATGTCGGATTTCAACGCCACATTATCCTCATGCACTATATTCACCGGGATTCCCCCGGGACATAGCATGGCATGACAGATTTCAACGCCACATATTCATCATCTCATACATCTTATACCAGTATGAAACTGTCATCATCAACATCATAACCATGCACTCATCACAATATGCATCATCATAACAGGTTTATCCGAACGCCCGGCCAAGCCCAATCTTAAACGCGGACTTGGGGGGCTACAACACCGTAGGGTTCGCATCTCTGCGGGTCTGCGGGCCTGTAAAGCAAGATAGATTTAAGTCCCCATTCAAGACGGCACTTGACCGGGAACTTCAGGGACTTGTTGACAGTAGCCATAGAGAGGCTACCCAAGCCCCTTAAACCCGCATCCAAGCCTCCTAGACCCGGCCCGGGGCACGGGAGCAGAGCACGCACACCTGGTCCCACGCCCGGGGAGGTCTTACTTGTGATCGAGGCCCGGGAACCGGGGACGGCAGCTCCCCAAACAGGGGCCGAAATAGCCCAGCAATATGTGCAGAAGGGGGCCCGTCCCACATCGAAGGGTCAGGCCAGTCCTCGTACCCGACAGCCTATATATGAGTCTCAACTACCCTCATTAATAGGTAATCAATACTTCAACTACTTATTCCAACTTACACTACCAGTTTTGACAGAATAGCCGACGAAAAAATTATCGTCGGCTATTCCTTCTACCGACGAAAATTTCGTCGGCTATAAGTCGTCGGTAAAAGCCCGTCGGTAATACTAATGGCCGACGAAAATAACGAAATCGTCGGCCATTCCAAAATTATCACCGACGAAAATGAATTTTCGTCGGCCAAACTTGGCAAAATATCCAACGAAATTCGTCGGATATTTTCGAGTATGGCCGACGATTTTGGCAACTATAGCCGAGGAAGAAAATCAATTTCGTCGGCTATTTGTCAGAATATATTAATATTTTAAGAGGCATAGTCGACGAAATAATGTGATTTTCGTCGGTAATAAAAGTTATAGCCGACGAAATTTCATCGGCTATTCTTAAATTTTGGGGAAAAAAAATTAAATTATGCTTTGGAGGAGGAGGCCGGAGGAGGAGGAGGAGGAGGAGGGGAAGGAGGAGGAGGGGGAGGAGGGGAAGGAGGAGGAGGAGGAGGAGGGGAAGGAGGAGGAGGGGAAGGAGGAGGAGGAGGAGGGGGGGGAGGAGGAGGGGAAGGAGGCCGGAGGAGGAGGAGGGGAAGGAGGAGGAGGAGGAGGGGGAGGAGGAGGAGGAGGGGAAGGAGGCCGGAGGAGGAGGAGGAGGAGGAGGAGGAGTTTTTTCGGAGGAGGAGAGAAAAAAGGCGGGCTGAAAGATTTAAAGCAGAGAGAATAGCCGACGATTTAAAAGATTTCGTCGGCTATAGTTTGGAAGATCAACAGCCGTCGGATCTGAGCCATCCAACGGCGGACAATAAAAAAGCGCGGATCGCAAGAGTTTAGCCGACGAATTCAAATATTTCGTCGGCTATGCTTTGGAAAATCAGCAGCCGTTGGATCTGAGCCATCCAACGGCGGACAATAAGCGGATCGCAAGAGTTTAGCCGACGACATATACTTTTCGTCAGCTAGACTTAGAGAATAGCCGACGATTTACATCAATTTCGTCGACTATTCTTGAAAACATATTAAACTGCCGTTTTGATTCCTGGCATCGTTCCCTTTCCGGAATGGTATCACAATCGTCATTCGGACGCCGGACGCCAAATCTGCAGTAAACCGGGTTTTGACTTGCAACAGTCAATCTGCACACAGATTTTGTCGGAATCTTGTCATTTTTCAACCGTAGACGTATTTCATTATTTCGGTCATATCTTATTTGACGACATATTTGCATTTGAAGAGTGTACGTATAGTAACTATTTGAAACTATACATTCACTTAAACACTTAGTAAACAAGTTAAGGAACATTAGTGCATATGTTCCGATTTTGAATCTAAAAATTTGGAAAATCTATTCCAACCGTCAGATATCACCGTTAAGATTAAATACATGTATGAAAAAAAATCCAACTACATCTGACAACGTTAAAGGCTCGATATGGACGGTCAACCGGGTGAGTCAACCCTTTAAACGCTTAGAAATGGTAATTGGCCTGTCTAAATGACGTTTTTTTGCCTGACCTTCAACAGATAATAGTTTCAAATCGATGAGACGCAACTAATCGTATAAAAATTTTCAGACGAAATAATGCCGAACGTCAGGCTACCCATAGGAAAACGGAAGTAAAAAACAGTTAACCGCAACATTTGGCACACAGATTTTGTCGGAATCTTGTCATTTTTCAACCGTAGACGTATTTCATTATTTCGGTCATATCTTATTTGACGACATATTTGCATTTAAAGGCTGAATCAATGGTTTGTCGATAGTGATAGAAAATGAAAGGTGGTCTTTTTTTGGTTTTTTTTTTATCATAGCCGACGAAATCAAACATAGTACTCGTCGGCTATACTTTCAGAGAATAGGCGACGAAAATTTTAAATCGTCGGTCATTCAAGGGGTATAGCAGACGAAAAATATTTTTTAGGGACGAAAGCAAAAATCGTCGGCCATTCTTGTGGAATAGCCAACGATTTTTTATTTTTAGGGACGAAAGAAAAAATCGTCAGCCATTCGAGGGGAATAGCCGACGAAATTTTTTTTTAGCGACGAAAATAGTATGTCATCGGCCGTTTTTTTTTTTCGTCGGTAAAAGGCTTTTTTCTGGTAGTGTTAAGTTATCAGTTTATCCCAACTATACTGACTTAGGCATCGGAGCGGAATATACCGGCCCAGTCCGGTATTCCCTTAGTTAGCAGGATTTGCAGAAAGGATTCACACCAAGATCCATCGGTCTCTGTGAGTCTAGGATTCGGACAGAAACATGATATAAACGTACGTAGTTTCACAACCATTATGGTAAACAAACTCTATTAAATAATAGTATAGAAGATAAACAAACTCTGTTTTATTAGTCAAGTTAATTGATAATTGCTTATTCATTTAATTTGTAAAGATTTGATCAGATCACAATATTGCATCGATCTTCCAAAGCTTCGTATTGCTAAAAGTCAATTGATTTTGCTATTGAATGTAGGCTTATATTGTGTACATGGGCGACAAGCCAAAGATCGAGGAGCCAAAAACACTTGATCTTCATGTAAATATTCTATGACAAATAGTCGATAATAATAAAGATATTAGACATGAAGATCTGCTTCTTCATAGCTACAAGAGAAGTTTCCACGATTTGCTGCAATGCTCACTGAAAAAGAAGCACATAAATTGTCTGGTACTTTTGGAACTCTATTGTTACCTTAAGTAAATATTATGACACTCATACACAAATAGATGAAATAGGCACATACTAAAACTTATAATCGTGTTTAAATATATTATGAAACTATGTATGCAGAAATGGATGATGTACGTACTGTCTGTCTTCACAAACAAGCCAATTACCCTACATACAACAAAGTCATGGGACTTCATTGGGTTTCCAGAAACTATTAAGAGAAGTCCCCAACTTGAAAGTGATATCATTGTCGGTGTGATCGACTCTGGAATTTGGCCGGAGTCGGACAGTTTTAGTGATGCTGGTTTTGGTCCTCCACCCAAAAAATGGAAAGGCATATGTCAAGGCAATGACAACTTTCCTTGTAACAAGTATGGTAACGGATTGATCAAAACAAAATAATCGATCATCGTAATTACCATGCATGTAAGTAAATGATATTATCATGTTGACAGCAAAAAAATCATCGGAGCACGGATCTATGGTCATCCTGTACCCAAAAAATGAAATTGAGACTCCAAGAGACTCAATAGGTCATGGAACCCAAACCGCATCAACAATAGTACAATACGCAAACGATCCTGCTGCTGATACTATTCTCAATAGGTCATGCCGGCGGGGTTGTGATGAATGCGAGCGTGTCTGGATTAGGGTTGGGAACAGCAAGAGGAGGGGTGCCATCACCACGTCTTGCCATCTACAAACTATACGCAAACGATCCTGCTGCTGATACTATTCTCGCTCTAAAAGGCATTTGATGACGCCATTGCTGATGGTGTTGATATTATCTCTGCTTCCCTCGGAAACAGCTTGGGTCAATTGGAGCAATTCATGATCCGAAAGTAGAACAAATGGCGGCAATGGGAGCCGCAATGGCGGGTGCAATCGGCCGGAGTTATTCTGACAGGGCCAAAACTTGCGGAGGAACTGGTTTCCATTGCTTCAATTCCTTCAGCTCAGGTCACACTTGAGGAAAATAGCATCATTTACAGATACATAAACAGTACTAATTAAGAAACGAACAATGAAGAAACTTAAATAAATGTAGATATTATCATGTATATGCATATTAGTTAACTAATCTTGGTTTAAAATCATTTTTTTTAATTTTTTTTTTAATAGTGACCCAACTGCAACTATTTGGAAGAGTGAAGAGATTGAGTATGTATTGGCTCCATATGTGCCCTCCTTTTCATCAAGGGTCCAAATTCGCTGGATCCCAATATTCTCAAGGTGACTGGCTTATTTTTATTGTAGTGATATCTTCTTAATAGTATGTTGACAGTAGCCATAGAGAGGCTACCCAGGCCCCCAGACCCGCAGCCAGGACTCTTGGACCCGGCCCAGGGCCCGAGAGTGTAGCATGGACACCTGGTCCCGCCCCGGGCAGGTCTTACTTGTGGCCGGGGCCCGGAAACCGGGGATAGCAGCTCCCCAAAAAGGGGCCGAAACAGTCTAGCAATATGAGCAGAAGGGGGGTTAGTCCCACATCGAAAGGTGATGTCAGCCCTCATGTCCGGCAACCTATATATGAATCACAACTACCCTCATTAATAGGTAATCAATACTTCAATTATTCATTCCCACTTAAGTTACCAGTTTATTCCAACTATACTGACTTAGGCATCAGAGCGGAATAGACCGGCCCAGTCCGGTATTCCCTTAGTTAGCAGAGTTTGCAGGCAGGAGTCACACCAAGATCCACTAGTATCTGTGAGTCTACGGATTCATACAGAAATAATTGGTGCCGTCTGTGGGAAGAGTTCAAAAAATTTGTATTGTCGTGCTAGTGGGAACGGAATCGATCAGCCTACGGGTCACAAAAAATACCTATGTTTGGAAGTACAGGAGAAAAGAGGGAAGGAAATCCAGAGGACCGGTGGGTTCTGGAGCCGGTGCTAGTCTAAATCCTGGGGGCGGGGCAGGGGCAGCCCGCTGGTAGCTGCAGTCAGAATGCTACTACCAACCATGATCCGGGCGGTACGTCCGGTGAACGCGACGGAGATCTACGCGGGAAGGGCCCGGCGGACGATCGCTAAGTCTTGGGCCTGGAACCCGTACCGACGTCCCCCACGGCCCCAAGTAGAGGAGAAGATCGGCTGCCCAGCAGCGACAGCCCAGACGATGTCTCCAGTCTCGGCCAGTATGATATGGCGGGAGAGATAGAAGAGATGCGAGCGAGACAGGGCAGAAGCCACCGCCAGGTATCAAGACATAGAAGCGGTTAATGCCGCACTGGTGGCTGCTTTGGAAAGAGGCCAGCAACGCAATGCTGCTCTGGCAAAATCATTCACGCCACACACAAAAGCCTCCCCGTTAGAAAGTGGGCCAGTCATTGGGAGGGGAAAGGGACACCAGCGTGGCGGGAGACGTGCTCCCGGTGGACACGGTGCCACCAAAGATCGTCTCAGCCCCTCGGAGGGACAGTGGCTCATTTGAGAAAGATACCATCAGCTCGACCGCACGGGAACTGCAGATACTATCCGACTCGATGTCAGATATGAAGGCCCAGATGGAGGCCAACG